>CAXHJS010000030.1:0-2777542 GCA_964016905.1 Perithous albicinctus | reverse complement strand
TCTCAATTTTTGCGAAAAAAAGTTGCCGTTCACGGAATTATTCCTCGAAGGTTTGGCACCGACCATAGGCCAAAAAATGGGGATTTCGACAAAATAACTCAAAAAGGTGTTTAGGGGGCAAATTCAGTGATGAAATATGCCACTTGGAACGAATGGCGAAGGGTAGAATTCGATATCTCAATTTTTGCGAAAAAAAGTTGCCGTTCACAGCATTTTTCCTCGAAGGTTTGGCACCGACCATAGGCCAAAAAATGGGGATTTCGATAGAATAACTCAAAAAGGTGTTTAGGGGGCAAATTCAGTGGTGAAATATGCCACTTGGAACGAATGGCCAAGGGTAGAATTCGATATCTCAATTTTTGCGAAAAAAAGTTGCCGTTCAGGGAATTTTTCCTCGAAGGTTTGGCACCGACCATAGGCCAAAAAATGGGGATTTCGACAAAATAATTCAAAAAGGTGTTTAGGGGGCAAATTCAGTGATGAAATATGCCACTTGGAACGAATGGCGAAGGGTAGAATTCGATATCTCAATTTTTGCGAAATAAAGTTGCCGTTCACGGAATTTTTCCTCGAAGGTTTGGCACCGACCATAGGCCGAAAAATTGGAGTTTCGACAAAATAACTCAAAAAGGTGTTCAGGGGGCAAATTCAGTGATGAAATATGCCACTTGGAACGAATGGCGAAGGGTAGAATTCGATATCTCAGTTTTTGCGAAAAAAAGTTGCCGTTCACGGCATTTTTCCTCGAAGGTTTGGCACCGATCATAGGCCGAAAAATGGGGGTTTCGACAAAATAACTCAAAAAGGTGTTCAGGGGGCAAATTCAGTGATGAAATATGTCACTTGGAACGAATGGCGAAGGGTAGAATTCGATATCTCAATTTTTGCGAAAAAAAGTTGCCGTTCACGGCATTTTTCCTCGAAGGTTTGGCACCGACCATAGGCCGAAAAATGGGGGTTTCGACAAAATAACTCAAAAAGGTGTTTAGGGGGCAAATTCAGTGGTGAAATATGCCACTTGGAACGAATGGCCAAGGGTAGAATTCGATATCTCAATTTTTGCGAAAAAAAGTTGCCGTTCACGGAATTTTTCCTCGAAGGTTTGGCACCGACCATAGGCCGAGAAATTGGAGTTTCGACAAAATAACTCAAAAAGGTGTTCAGGGGGCAAATTCAGTTATGAAATATGCCACTTGGAACGAATGGCGAAGGGTAGAATTCGATATCTCAATTTTTGCGAAAAAAAGTTGCCGTTCACGGCATTTTTCCTCGAAGGTTTGGCACCGACCATAGGCCAAAAAATGGGGATTTCGATAGAATAACTCAAAAAGGTGTTTAGGGGGCAAATTCAGTGATGAAATATGCCACTTGGAACGAATGGCGAAGGGTAGAATTCGATATCTCAGTTTTTGCGAAAAAAAGTTGCCGTTCACGGCATTTTTCCTCGAAGGTTTGGCACCGATCATAGGCCGAAAAATGGGGGTTTCGACAAAATAACTCAAAAAGGTGTTCAGGGGGCAAATTCAGTGATGAAATATGCCACTTGGAACGAATGGCGAAGGGTAGAATTCGATATCTCAATTTTTGCGAAAAAAAGTTGCCGTTCACGGCATTTTTCCTCGAAGGTTTGGCACCGACCATAGGCCAAAAAATGGGGATTTCGATAGAATAACTCAAAAAGGTGTTTAGGAGGCAAATTCAGTGATGAAACATGCCACTTGGAACGAATGGCGAAGGGTAGAATTCGATATCTCAATTTTTGCGAAAAAAAGTTGCCGTTCGCGGCATTTTTCCTCGAAGGTTTGGCACCGACCATAGGCCGAAAAATGGGGGTTTCGATAGAATAACTCAAAAAGGTGTTTAGGGGGCAAATTCAGTGGTGAAATATGCCACTTGGAACGAATGGCGAAGGGTAGAATTCGATATCTCAATTTTTGCGAAAAAAAGTTGCCGTTCACGGCATTTTTCCTCGAAGGTTTGGCACCGACCATAGGCCAAAAAATGGGGATTTCGACAAAATAACGTAAAAAGGTGTTCAGGGGGCAAATTCAGTGATGAAATATGCCACTTGGAACGAATGGCGAAGGGTAGAATTCGATATCTCAGTTTTTGCGAAAAAAAGTTGCCGTTCACGGCATTCTTCCTCGAAGGTTTGGCACCGACCATAGGCCAAAAAATGGGGATTTCGACAGAATAACTCAAAAAGGTGTTTAGGGGGCAAATTCAGTGATGAAATACTTGGAACGAATGGCGAAGGGTAGAATTCGATATCTCAACTTTTGCGAAAAAAAGTTGCCGTTCACGGCATTTTTCCTCGAAGGTTTGGCACCTGATATAAGTACTTGGGATCTGAAAATTGCGTTTTCTGTTATCGACGCTATACGTTTATAAATACCATGAAACGTGGACATTTCTTGGTCCCGGGCCGATTGGAGCATTTTTCAGCAACACGTGAAATACGCAAGATGATATAAGTACTTGGGATCTGAAAATTGAGTTTCCTGTTATCGACGCTATACGTTTTGAAATACCATGAAACGTGGACATTACTTGGTCCCGGGCTGATTGGTGAATTTTTTCACGACGCGAAAAATGCTGAGCTGATATATGTACTTGTGATCCGAAAATTGAGTTTTCTGTTATCGACGCTATACGTTTATAAATACCATGAAACGTGGAGATTTCTTAGTCCCGGGCTGATTGGGGAATTTTTTCACGACGCGAAAAATTCCGAGCTGATATAAGTACTTGGGATCTGAAAATTGAGTTTCCTGTTATCGACGTTATACGTTTTGAAATACCATGAAACGTGGACATTTCTTGGTCCCGGGCCGATTGGACCATTTTTCAACAACACGTGAAATACGTAGATGATATAAGTACTTAGGATCTGAAAATTGAGTTTTCAGTTATCGACCTCATACGTTTAGAAATACCATGAAACGTGTTTATTTCTTGGTCGCGGGCTGATTGGTGAATTTTTTCACGACGCGAAAAATGCCGAGCTGATATAAGTACTTGGGATCTGAAAATTGCGTTTTCTGTTATCGACGCTATACGTTTATAAATACCATGAAACGTGGAGATTTCTTGGTCCCGGGCTGATTGGACCATTTTTCAATAACACGTGAAATAGGCAGATGATAAAAGTACTTGGGATCTGAAAATTGAGTTTTCAGTTATCGACCTCATACGTTTAGAAATATCATGAAACGTGGACATTTCTTGGTCCCGGGCTGATTGGTGAATTTTTTCACGACGCGAAAAATGCCGAGCTGATATAAGTACTTGGGATCTGAAAATTGCGTTTTCTGTTATCGACGCTATACGTTTATAAATACCATGAAACGTGGAGATTTCTTGGTCCCGGGCTGATTGGACCATTTTTGAATAACACGTGAAATAGGCAGATGATATAAGTACTTGGGATCTGAAAATTGAGTTTTCAGTTATCGACCTCATACGTTTAGAAATACCATGAAACGTGGACATTTCTTGGTCCCGGGCTGATTGGTGAATTTTTTCACGACGCGAAAAATGCCGAGCTGATATAAGTACTTGGGATCTGAAAATTGCGTTTTCTGTTATCGACGCTATACGTTTATAAATACCATGAAACGTGGAGATTTCTTGGTCCCGGGCTGATTGGACCATTTTTCAATAACACGTGAAATAGGCAGATGATAGAAGTACTTGGGATCTGAAAATTGAGTTTTCAGTTATCGACCTCATACGTTTAGAAATACCATGAAACGTGGACATTTCTTGGTCCCGGGCTGATTGGTGAATTTTTTCCCGACGCGAAAAATGCCGAGCTGATATAAGTACTTGGGATCTGAAAATTGCGTTTTCTGTTATCGACGCTATACGTTTATAAATACCATGAAACGTGGAGATTTCTTGGTCCCGGGCTGATTGGTGAATTTTTTCACGACGCGAAAAATGCCGAGCTGATGTATGTACTTGTGATCCGAAAATTGAGTTTTCTGTTATCGACGCTATACGTTTATAAATACCATGAAACGTGGAGATTTCTTGGTCCCGGGCTGATTGGACCATTTTTCAACAACACGTAAAATACGCAACTGATATAAGTACTTGGGATCTGAAAATTGAGTTTTCTGTTATCGACGCTATACGTTTATAAATACCATGAAACGTGGAGATTTCTTAGTCCCGTGCTGATTGGGGAATTTTTTCACGACGCGAAAAATTTCGAGCTGACATAAGTACTTGGGAACTGAAAATTGAGTTTTCTGTTATCGACGCTATACGTTTAGAAATACCATGAAACGTGGACATTTCTTGGTCCCGGGCTGATTGGTGAATTTTCTCACGACGCGAAAAATGCCGAGCTGATATAAGTACTTGGGATCGGAAAATTGAGTTTCCTGTTATCGACGCTATACGTTTTGAAATACCATGAAACGTGGACATTTCTTGGTCTCGGGCCGATTGGTTCATTTTTCAACAACACGTGAAATACGCAGATGATATAAGTACTTGGGATCTGAAAATTGAGTTTTCAGTTATCGACCTCATACGTTTAGAAATACCATGAAACGTGGACATTTCTTGGTCCCGGGCTGATTGGGGAATTATTTCACGACGCGAAAAATGCCGAGCTGATATAAGTACTTGGGATCTGAAAATTGCGTTTTCTGTTATCGTCGCTATACGTTTATAAATACCATGAAACGTGGAGATTTCTTGGTCCCGGGCTGATTGGACCATTTTTCAATAACACGTGAAATAGGCAGATGATATAAGTACTTGGGATCTGAAAATTGAGTTTTCAGTTATCGACCTCATACGTTTAGAAATACCATGAAACGTGGACATTTCTTGGTCCCGGGCCGATTGGCTCATTTTTCAACAACACGTGAAATACGCAGATGATATAAGTACTTGGGATCTGAAAATTGAGTTTTCAGTTATCGACCTCATACGTTTAGAAATACCATGAAACGTGGACATTTCTTGGGCCCGGGCTGATTGGGGAATTTTTTCACGACGCGAAAAATTCTGAGCTGATATAAGTACTTGGGATCTGAAAATTGAGTTTCCTGTTATCGACGTTATACGTTTTGAAATACCATGAAACGTGGACATTTCTTGGTCCCGGGCCGATTGGACCATTTTTCAACAACACGTGAAATCCGTAGATGATATAAGTACTTGGGATCTGAAAATTGAGATTTCAGTTATCGACCTCATACGTTTAGAAATACCATGAAACGTGGACATTTCTTGGGCCCGGGCTGATTGGGGAATTTTTTCACGACGCGAAAAATGCCGAGCTGATATAAGTACTTGGGATCTGAAAATTTCGTTTTCTGTTATCGACGCTATACGTTTATAAATACCATGAAACGTGGAGATTTCTTGGTCCCGGGCTGATTGGACCATTTTTCAATAACACGTGAAATAGGCAGATGATAGAAGTACTTGGGATCTGAAAATTGAGTTTTCAGTTATCGACCTCATACGTTTAGAAATACCATGAAACGTGGAGATTTCTTGGTCCCGGGCTGATTGGACCATTTTTCAATAACACGTGAAATAGGCAGATGATAGAAGTACTTGGGATCTGATAATTGAGTTTTCAGTTATCGACCTCATACGTTTAGAAATACCATGAAACGTGGAGATTTCTTGGTCCCGGGCTGATTGGACCATTTTTTAATAACACGTGAAATAGGCAGATGATATAAGTACTTGGGATCTGAAAATTGCGTTTTCTGTTATCGACGCTAAACGTTTATAAATACCATGAAACGTGAAGATTTCTTGGTCCCGGGCTGATTGGACCATTTTTCAACAACACGTAAAATACGCAACTGATATAAGTACTTGGGATCTGAAAATTGAGTTTTCTGTTATCGACGCTATACGTTTATAAATACCATGAAACGTGGAGATTTCTTAGTCCCGTGCTGATTGGGGAACTTTTTCACGACGCGAAAAATTTCGAGCTGACATAAGTACTTGGGAACTGAAAATTGAGTTTTCTGTTATCGACGCTATACGTTTAGAAGTACCATGAAACGTGGACATTTCTTGGTCCCGGGCTGATTGGCTCATTTTTCAACAACACGTGAAATACGCAGATGATATAAGTACTTGGGATCTGAAAATTGAGTTTTCAGTTATCGACCTCATACGTTTAGAAATACCATGAAACGTGGACATTTCTTGGTCCCGGGCTGATTGGGGAATTTTTTCACGACGCGAAAAATTCTGAGCTGATATAAGTACTTGGGATCTGAAAATTGAGTTTCCTGTTATCGACGTTATACGTTTTGAAATACAATGAAACGTGGACATTTCTTGGTCCCGGGCCGATTGGACCATTTTTCAACAACACGTGAAATACGGAGATGATATAAGTACTTGGGATCTGAAAATTGAGTTTTCAGTTATCGACCTCATACGTTTAGAAATACCATGAAACGTGTTTATTTCTTGGTCGCGGGCTGATTGGTGAATTTTTTCACGACGCGAAAAATGCCGAGCTGATATAAGTACTTGGGATCTGAAAATTGCGTTTTCTGTTATCGACGCTATACGTTTATAAATACCATGAAACGTGGAGATTTCTTGGTCCCGGGCTGATTGGACCATTTTTCAATAACACGTGAAATAGGCAGATGATAGAAGTACTTGGGATCTGAAAATTGAGATTTCAGTTATCGACGCTATACGTTTATAAATACCATGAAACGTGGAGATTTCTTAGTCCCGGGCTGATTGGGGAATTTTTTCACGACGCGAAAAATTCCGAGCTGACATAAGTACTTGGGAACTGAAAATTGAGTTTTCTGTTATCGACGCTATACGTTTAGAAGTACCATGAAACGTGGACATTTCTTGGTCCCGGGCTGATTGGTGAATTTTTTCACGACGCGAAAAATGCCGAGCTGATATAAGTACTTGTGATCCGAAAATTGAGTTTTCTGTTATCGACGCTATACGTTTATAAATACCATGAAACGTGGAGATTTCTTAGGCCCGAGCTGATTGGGGAATTTTTTCACGACGCGAAAAATTCCGAGCTGACATAAGTACTTGGGATCTGAAAATTGAGTTTTCTGTTATCGACGCTATACGTTTATAAATACCATGAAACGTGGAGATTTCTTAGTCCCGGGCTGATTGGGGAATTTTTTCACGACGCGAAAAATTCCGAGCTGACATAAGTACTTGGGAACTGAAAATTGAGTTTTCTGTTATCGACGTTATACGTTTTGAAATACCATGAAACGTGGACATTTCTTGGTCCCGGGCCGATTGGACCATTTTTCAACAACACGTGAAATACGTAGATGATATAAGTACTTGGGATCTGAAAATTGAGTTTTCAGTTATCGACCTTATACGTTTAGAAATACCATGAAACGTGGACATTTCTTGGTCCCGGGCTGATTGGTGAATTTTCTCACGACGCGAAAAATGCCGAGCTGATATAAGTACTTGGGATCGGAAAATTGAGTTTCCTGTTATCGACGCTATACGTTTTGAAATACCATGAAACGTGGACATTTCTTGGTCTCGGGCCGATTGGCTCATTTTTCAACAACACGTGAAATACGCAGATGATATAAGTACCTGGGATCTGAAAATTGAGTTTTCAGTTATCGACCTCATACGTTTAGAAATACCATGAAACGTGGACATTTCTTGGTCCCGGGCTGATTGGGGAATTATTTCACGACGCGAAAAATGCCGAGCTGATATAAGTACTTGGGATCTGAAAATTGCGTTTTCTGTTATCGTCGCTATACGTTTATAAATACCATGAAACGTGGAGATTTCTTGGTCCCGGGCTGATTGGACCATTTTTCAATAACACGTGAAATAGGCAGATGATATAAGTACTTGGGATCTGAAAATTGAGTTTTCAGTTATCGACCTCATACGTTTAGAAATACCATGAAACGTGGACATTTCTTGGTCCCGGGCCGATTGGCTCATTTTTCAACAACACGTGAAATACGCAACTGATATAAGTACTTGGGATCTGAAAATTGAGTTTTCTGTTATCGACGCTATACGTTTATAAATACCATGAAACGTGGAGATTTCTTAGTCCCGTGCTGATTGGGGAATTTTTTCACGACGCGAAAAATTTCGAGCTGACATAAGTACTTGGGAACTGAAAATTGAGTTTTCTGTTATCGACGCTATACGTTTAGAAATACCATGAAACGTGGAGATTTCTTGGTCCCGGGCTGATTGGACCATTTTTCAATAACACGTGAAATAGGCAGATGATAGAAGTACTTGGGATCTGAAAATTGAGTTTTCAGTTATCGACGCTATACGTTTATAAATACCATGAAACGTGGAGATTTCTTAGTCCCGGGCTGATTGGGGAATTTTTTCACGACGCGAAAAATTCCGAGCTGACATAAGTACTTGGGATCTGAAAATTGAGTTTTCAGTTATCGACCTCATACGTTTAGAAATACCATGAAACGTGGAGATTTCTTAGTCCCGGGCTGATTGGGGAATTTTTTCACGACGCGAAAAATTCCGAGCTGACATAAGTACTTGGGATCTGAAAATTGAGTTTTCAGTTATCGACCTCATACGTTTAGAAATACCATGAAACGTGGACATTTCTTGGTCCCGGGCTGATTGGTGAATTTTCTCACGACGCGAAAAATGCCGAGCTGATATAAGTACTTGGGATCGGAAAATTGAGTTTCCTGTTATCGACGCTATACGTTTTGAAATACCATGAAACGTGGACATTTCTTGGTCTCGGGCCGATTGGCTCATTTTTCAACAACACGTGAAATACGCAGATGATATAAGTACTTGGGATCTGAAAATTGAGTTTTGAGTTATCGACCTCATACGTTTAGAAATACCATGAAACGTGGACATTTCTTGGTCCCGGGCTGATTGGGGAATTATTTCACGACGCGAAAAATGCCGAGCTGATATAAGTACTTGGGATCTGAAAATTGCGTTTTCTGTTATCGTCGCTATACGTTTATAAATACCATGAAACGTGGAGATTTCTTGGTCCCGGGCTGATTGGACCATTTTTCAATAACACGTGAAATAGGCAGATGATATAAGTACTTGGGATCTGAAAATTGAGTTTTCAGTTATCGACCTCATACGTTTAGAAATACCATGAAACGTGGACATTTCTTGGTCCCGGGCCGATTGGCTCATTTTTCAACAACACGTGAAATACGCAGATGATATAAGTACTTGGGATCTGAAAATTGAGTTTTCAGTTATCGACCTCATACGTTTAGAAATACCATGAAACGTGGACATTTCTTGGTCCCGGGCTGATTGGTGAATTTTTTCACGACGCGAAAAATGCCGAGCTGATATAAGTACTTGGGATCTGAAAATTGCGTTTTCTGTTATCGACGCTATACGTTTATAAATACCATGAAACGTGGAGATTTCTTGGTCCCGGGCTGATTGGACCATTTTTGAATAACACGTGAAATAGGCAGATGATATAAGTACTTGGGATCTGAAAATTGAGTTTTCAGTTATCGACCTCATACGTTTAGAAATACCATGAAACGTGGACATTTCTTGGTCCCGGGCTGATTGGTGAATTTTTTCACGACGCGAAAAATGCCGAGCTGATATAAGTACTTGGGATCTGAAAATTGCGTTTTCTGTTATCGACGCTATACGTTTATAAATACCATGAAACGTGGAGATTTCTTGGTCCCGGGCTGATTGGACCATTTTTCAATAACACGTGAAATAGGCAGATGATAGAAGTACTTGGGATCTGAAAATTGAGTTTTCAGTTATCGACCTCATACGTTTAGAAATACCATGAAACGTGGACATTTCTTGGTCCCGGGCTGATTGGTGAATTTTTTCCCGACGCGAAAAATGCCGAGCTGATATAAGTACTTGGGATCTGAAAATTGCGTTTTCTGTTATCGACGCTATACGTTTATAAATACCATGAAACGTGGAGATTTCTTGGTCCCGGGCTGATTGGTGAATTTTTTCACGACGCGAAAAATGCCGAGCTGATGTATGTACTTGTGATCCGAAAATTGAGTTTTCTGTTATCGACGCTATACGTTTATAAATACCATGAAACGTGGAGATTTCTTGGTCCCGGGCTGATTGGACCATTTTTCAACAACACGTAAAATACGCAACTGATATAAGTACTTGGGATCTGAAAATTGAGTTTTCTGTTATCGACGCTATACGTTTATAAATACCATGAAACGTGGAGATTTCTTAGTCCCGTGCTGATTGGGGAATTTTTTCAAGACGCGAAAAATTTCGAGCTGACATAAGTACTTGGGAACTGAAAATTGAGTTTTCTGTTATCGACGCTATACGTTTAGAAATACCATGAAACGTGGACATTTCTTGGTCCCGGGCTGATTGGTGAATTTTCTCACGACGCGAAAAATGCCGAGCTGATATAAGTACTTGGGATCGGAAAATTGAGTTTCCTGTTATCGACGCTATACGTTTTGAAATACCATGAAACGTGGACATTTCTTGGTCTCGGGCCGATTGGCTCATTTTTCAACAACACGTGAAATACGCAGATGATATAAGTACTTGGGATCTGAAAATTGAGTTTTCAGTTATCGACCTCATACGTTTAGAAATACCATGAAACGTGGACATTTCTTGGTCCCGGGCTGATTGGGGAATTATTTCACGACGCGAAAAATGCCGAGCTGATATAAGTACTTGGGATCTGAAAATTGCGTTTTCTGTTATCGTCGCTATACGTTTATAAATACCATGAAACGTGGAGATTTCTTGGTCCCGGGCTGATTGGACCATTTTTCAATAACACGTGAAATAGGCAGATGATATAAGTACTTGGGATCTGAAAATTGAGTTTTCAGTTATCGACCTCATACGTTTAGAAATACCATGAAACGTGGACATTTCTTGGTCCCGGGCCGATTGGCTCATTTTTCAACAACACGTGAAATACGCAGATGATATAAGTACTTGGGATCTGAAAATTGAGTTTTCAGTTATCGACCTCATACGTTTAGAAATACCATGAAACGTGGACATTTCTTGGGCCCGGGCTGATTGGGGAATTTTTTCACGACGCGAAAAATTCTGAGCTGATATAAGTACTTGGGATCTGAAAATTGAGTTTCCTGTTATCGACGTTATACGTTTTGTAATACCATGAAACGTGGACATTTCTTGGTCCCGGGCCGATTGGACCATTTTTCAACAACACGTGAAATCCGTAGATGATATAAGTACTTGGGATCTGAAAATTGAGATTTCAGTTATCGACCTCATACGTTTAGAAATACCATGAAACGTGGACATTTCTTGGGCCCGGGCTGATTGGGGAATTTTTTCACGACGCGAAAAATGCCGAGCTGATATAAGTACTTGGGATCTGAAAATTTCGTTTTCTGTTATCGACGCTATACGTTTATAAATACCATGAAACGTGGAGATTTCTTGGTCCCGGGCTGATTGGACCATTTTTCAATAACACGTGAAATAGGCAGATGATAGAAGTACTTGGGATCTGAAAATTGAGTTTTCAGTTATCGACCTCATACGTTTAGAAATACCATGAAACCTGGAGATTTCTTGGTCCCGGGCTGATTGGACCATTTTTCAATAACACGTGAAATAGGCAGATGATAGAAGTACTTGGGATCTGAAAATTGAGTTTTCAGTTATCGACCTCATACGTTTAGAAATACCATGAAACGTGGAGATTTCTTGGTCCCGGGCTGATTGGACCATTTTTTAATAACACGTGAAATAGGCAGATGATATAAGTACTTGGGATCTGAAAATTGCGTTTTCTGTTATCGACGCTAAACGTTTATAAATACCATGAAACGTGAAGATTTCTTGGTCCCGGGCTGATTGGACCATTTTTCAACAACACGTAAAATACGCAACTGATATAAGTACTTGGGATCTGAAAATTGAGTTTTCTGTTATCGACGCTATACGTTTATAAATACCATGAAACGTGGAGATTTCTTAGTCCCGTGCTGATTGGGGAATTTTTTCACGACGCGAAAAATTTCGAGCTGACATAAGTACTTGGGAACTGAAAATTGAGTTTTCTGTTATCGACGCTATACGTTTAGAAGTACCATGAAACGTGGACATTTCTTGGTCCCGGGCTGATTGGTGAATTTTTTCACGACGTGAAAAATGCCGAGCTGATATAAGTACTTGGGATCGGAAAATTGAGTTTCCTGTTATCGACGCTATACGTTTTGAAATACCATGAAACGTGGACATTTCTTAGTCCCGGGCCGATTGGGTCATTTTTCAATAACACGTGAAGTACGCAGATGATATAAGTACTTGGGATCTGAAAATTGAGTTTTCAGTTATCGACCTCATACGCTTAGAAATACCATGAAACGTGGACATTTCTTGGTCCCGGGCTGATTGGGGAATTTTTTCACGACGCGAAAAATTCTGAGCTGATATAAGTACTTGGGATCTGAAAATTGAGTTTCCTGTTATCGACGTTATACGTTTTGAAATACCATGAAACGTGGACATTTCTTGGTCCCGGGCCGATTGGACCATTTTTCAACAACACGTGAAATACGTAATGATATAAGTACTTGGGATCTGAAAATTGAGTTTTCAGTTATCGACCTCATACGTTTAGAAATACCATGAAACGTGGACATTTCTTGGTCCCGGGCTGATTGGGGAATTATTTCACGACGCGAAAAATGCCGAGCTGATATAAGTACTTGGGATCTGAAAATTGCGTTTTCTGTTATCGACGCTATACGTTTATAAATACCATGAAACTTGGAGATTTCTTGGTCCCGGGCTGATTGGACCATTTTTCAATAACACGTGAAATAGGCAGATGATATAAGTACTTGGGATCTGAAAATTGAGTTTTCAGTTATCGACCTCATACGTTTAGAAATACCATGAAACGTGGACATTTCTTGGTCCCGGGCTGATTGGTGAATTTTTTCACGACGCGAAAAATGCCGAGCTGATATAAGTACTTGGGATCTGAAAATTGCGTTTTCTGTTATCGACGCTATACGTTTATAAGTACCATGAAACGTGGAGATTTCTTGGTCCCGGGCTGATTGGACCATTTTTCAACAACACGTAAAATACGCAACTGATATAAGTACTTGGGATCTGAAAATTGAGTTTTCTGTTATCGACGCTATACGTTTATAAATACCATGAAACGTGGAGATTTCTTAGTCCCGGGCTGATTGGGGAATTTTTTCACGACGCGAAAAATTCCGAGCTGACATAAGTACTTGGGAACTGAAAATTGAGTTTTCTGTTATCGACGCTATACGTTATGAAATACCATGAAACGTGGACATTTCTTGGTCCCGGGCTGATTGGTGAATTTTTTCACGGCGCGAAAATTGCCGAGCTCATATAAGTACTTGGGATCGGATAATTGAGTTTCCTGTTATCGACGCTATACGTTTATAAATACCATGAAACGTGGAGATTTCTTGGTCCCGGGCTGATTGGACCATTTTTGAATAACACGTGAAATAGTCAGATGATATAAGTACTTGGGATCTGAAAATTGAGTTTTCAGTTATCGACCTCATACGTTTAGAAATACCATGAAACGTGGACATTTCTTGCTCCCGGGCTGATTGGTGAATTTTCTCACGACGCGAAAAATGCCGAGCTGATATAAGTACTTGGGATCGGAAAATTGAGTTTCCTGTTATCGACGCTATACGTTTTGAAATACCATGAAACGTGGACATTTCTTAGTCCCGGGCCGATTGGGTCATTTTTCAATAACACGTGAAATACGCAGATGATGTAAGTACTTGGGATCTGAAAATTGAGTTTTCAGTTATCGACCTCATACGTTTAGAAATACCATGAAACGTGGACATTTCTTGGTCCCGGGCTGATTGGGGAATTTTTTCACGACGCGAAAAATTCTGAGCTGATATAAGTACTTGGGATCTGAAAATTGAGTTTCCTGTTATCGACGTTATACGTTTTGAAATACAATGAAACGTGGACATTTCTTGGTCCCGGGCCGATTGGACCATTTTTCAACAACACGTGAAATACGGAGATGATATAAGTACTTGGGATCTGAAAATTGAGTTTTCAGTTATCGACCTCATACGTTTAGAAATACCATGAAACGTGTTTATTTCTTGGTCGCGGGCTGATTGGTGAATTTTTTCACGACGCGAAAAATGCCGAGCTGATATAAGTACTTGGGATCTGAAAATTGCGTTTTCTGTTATCGACGCTATACGTTTATAAATACCATGAAACGTGGAGATTTCTTGGTCCCGGGCTGATTGGACCATTTTTCAATAACACGTGAAATAGGCAGATGATAGAAGTACTTGGGATCTGAAAATTGAGATTTCAGTTATCGACGCTATACGTTTATAAATACCATGAAACGTGGAGATTTCTTAGTCCCGGGCTGATTGGGGAATTTTTTCACGACGCGAAAAATTCCGAGCTGACATAAGTACTTGGGAACTGAAAATTGAGTTTTCTGTTATCGACGCTATACGTTTAGAAATACCATGAAACGTGGACATTTCTTGGTCCCGGGCTGATTGGTGAATTTTTTCACGACGCGAAAAATGCCGAGCTGATATAAGTACTTGTGATCCGAAAATTGAGTTTTCTGTTATCGACGCTGTACGTTTATAAATACCATGAAACGTGGAGATTTCTTAGGCCCGAGCTGATTGGGGAATTTTTTCACGACGCGAAAAATTCCGAGCTGACATAAGTACTTGGGATCTGAAAATTGAGTTTTCTGTTATCGACGCTATACGTTTATAAATACCATGAAACGTGGAGATTTCTTAGTCCCGGGCTGATTGGGGAATTTTTTCACGACGCGAAAAATTCCGAGCTGACATAAGTACTTGGGAACTGAAAATTGAGTTTTCTGTTATCGACGTTATACGTTTTGAAATACCATGAAACGTGGACATTTCTTGGTCCCGGGCCGATTGGACCATTTTTCAACAACACGTGAAATACGTAGATGATATAAGTACTTGGGATCTGAAAATTGAGTTTTCAGTTATCGACCTCATACGTTCAGAAATACCATGAAACGTGGACATTTCTTGGTCCCGGGCTGATTGGTGAATTTTCTCACGACGCGAAAAATGCCGAGCTGATATAAGTACTTGGGATCGGAAAATTGAGTTTCCTGTTATCGACGCTATACGTTTTGAAATACCATGAAACGTGGACATTTCTTGGTCTCGGGCCGATTGGCTCATTTTTCAACAACACGTGAAATACGCAGATGATATAAGTACCTGGGATCTGAAAATTGAGTTTTCAGTTATCGACCTCATACGTTTAGAAATACCATGAAACGTGGACATTTCTTGGTCCCGGGCCGATTGGCTCATTTTTCAACAACACGTGAAATACGCAACTGATATAAGTACTTGGGATCTGAAAATTGAGTTTTCTGTTATCGACGCTATACGTTTATAAATACCATGAAACGTGGAGATTTCTTAGTCCCGTGCTGATTGGGGAATTTTTTCACGACGCGAAAAATTTCGAGCTGACATAAGTACTTGGGAACTGAAAATTGAGTTTTCTGTTATCGACGCTATACGTTTAGAAATACCATGAAACGTGGAGATTTCTTGGTCCCGGGCTGATTGGACCATTTTTCAATAACACGTGAAATAGGCAGATGATAGAAGTACTTGGGATCTGAAAATTGAGTTTTCAGTTATCGACGCTATACGTTTATAAATACCATGAAACGTGGAGATTTCTTAGTCCCGGGCTGATTGGGGAATTTTTTCACGACGCGAAAAATTCCGAGCTGACATAAGTACTTGGGATCTGAAAATTGAGTTTTCAGTTATCGACCTCATACGTTTAGAAATACCATGAAACGTGGAGATTTCTTAGTCCCGGGCTGATTGGGGAATTTTTTCACGACGCGAAAAATTCCGAGCTGACATAAGTACTTGGGATCTGAAAATTGAGTTTTCAGTTATCGACCTCATACGTTTAGAAATACCATGAAACGTGGACATTTCTTGGTCCCGGGCTGATTGGTGAATTTTCTCACGACGCGAAAAATGCCGAGCTGATATAAGTACTTGGGATCGGAAAATTGAGTTTCCTGTTATCGACGCTATACGTTTTGAAATACCATGAAACGTGGACATTTCTTGGTCTCGGGCCGATTGGCTCATTTTTCAACAACACGTGAAATACGCAGATGATATAAGTACTTGGGATCTGAAAATTGAGTTTTGAGTTATCGACCTCATACGTTTAGAAATACCATGAAACGTGGACATTTCTTGGTCCCGGGCTGATTGGGGAATTATTTCACGACGCGAAAAATGCCGAGCTGATATAAGTACTTGGGATCTGAAAATTGCGTTTTCTGTTATCGTCGCTATACGTTTATAAATACCATGAAACGTGGAGATTTCTTGGTCCCGGGCTGATTGGACCATTTTTCAATAACACGTGAAATAGGCAGATGATATAAGTACTTGGGATCTGAAAATTGAGTTTTCAGTTATCGACCTCATACGTTTAGAAATACCATGAAACGTGGACATTTCTTGGTCCCGGGCCGATTGGCTCATTTTTCAACAACACGTGAAATACGCAGATGATATAAGTACTTGGGATCTGAAAATTGAGTTTTCAGTTATCGACCTCATACGTTTAGAAATACCATGAAACGTGGACATTTCTTGGGCCCGGGCTGATTGGGGAATTTTTTCACGACGCGAAAAATTCTGAGCTGATATAAGTACTTGGGATCTGAAAATTGAGTTTCCTGTTATCGACGTTATACGTTTTGAAATACCATGAAACGTGGACATTTCTTGGTCCCGGGCCGATTGGACCATTTTTCAACAACACGTGAAATCCGTAGATGATATAAGTACTTGGGATCTGAAAATTGAGATTTCAGTTATCGACCTCATACGTTTAGAAATACCATGAAACGTGGACATTTCTTGGGCCCGGGCTGATTGGGGAATTTTTTCACGACGCGAAAAATGCCGAGCTGATATAAGTACTTGGGATCTGAAAATTGCGTTTTCTGTTATCGACGCTATACGTTTATAAATACCATGAAACGTGGAGATTTCTTGGTCCCGGGCTGATTGGACCATTTTTCAATAACACGTGAAATAGGCAGATGATAGAAGTACTTGGGATCTGAAAATTGAGTTTTCAGTTATCGACCTCATACGTTTAGAAATACCATGAAACGTGGAGATTTCTTGGTCCCGGGCTGATTGGACCATTTTTTAATAACACGTGAAATAGGCAGATGATATAAGTACTTGGGATCTGAAAATTGCGTTTTCTGTTATCGACGCTATACGTTTATAAATACCATGAAACGTGGAGATTTCTTGGTCCCGGGCTGATTGGACCATTTTTCAATAACACGTGAAATAGGCAGATGATATAAGTACTTGGGATCTGAAAATTGAGTTTTCAGTTATCGACCTCATACGTTTAGAAATACCATGAAACGTGGACATTTCTTGGTCCCGGGCTGATTGGTGAATTTTTTCACGACGCGAAAAATGCCGAGCTGATATAAGTACTTGGGATCTGAAAATTGCGTTTTCTGTTATCGACGCTATACGTTTATAAGTACCATGAAACGTGGAGATTTCTTGGTCCCGGGCTGATTGGACCATTTTTCAACAACACGTATAATACGCAACTGATATAAGTACTTGGGATCTGAAAATTGAGTTTTCTGTTATCGACGCTATACGTTTATAAATACCATGAAACGTGGAGATTTCTTAGTCCCGGGCTGATTGGGGAATTTTTTCACGACGCGAAAAATTCCGAGCTGACATAAGTACTTGGGAACTGAAAATTGAGTTTTCTGTTATCGACGCTATACGTTTAGAAATACCATGAAACGTGGACATTTCTTGGTCCCGGGCTGATTGGTGAATTTTTTCACGACGTGAAAAATGCCGAGCTGATATAAGTACTTGGGATCGGAAAATTGAGTTTCCTGTTATCGACGCTATACGTTTTGAAATACCATGAAACGTGGACATTTCTTGGTCTCGGGCCGATTGGCTCATTTTTCAACAACACGTGAAATACGCAGATGATATAAGTACTTGGGATCTGAAAATTGAGTTTTCAGTTATCGACCTCATACGTTTAGAAATACCATGAAACGTGGACATTTCTTGGTCCCGGGCTGATTGGGGAATTATTTCACGACGCGAAAAATGCCGAGCTGATATAAGTACTTGGGATCTGAAAATTGCGTTTTCTGTTATCGTCGCTATACGTTTATAAATACCATGAAACGTGGAGATTTCTTGGTCCCGGGCTGATTGGACCATTTTTCAATAACACGTGAAATAGGCAGATGATATAAGTACTTGGGATCTGAAAATTGAGTTTTCAGTTATCGACCTCATACGTTTAGAAATACCATGAAACGTGGACATTTCTTGGTCCCGGGCCGATTGGCTCATTTTTCAACAACACGTGAAATACGCAGATGATATAAGTACTTGGGATCTGAAAATTGAGTTTTCAGTTATCGACCTCATACGTTTAGAAATACCATGAAACGTGGACATTTCTTGGGCCCGGGCTGATTGGGGAATTTTTTCACGACGCGAAAAATTCTGAGCTGATATAAGTACTTGGGATCTGAAAATTGAGTTTCCTGTTATCGACGTTATACGTTTTGAAATACCATGAAACGTGGACATTTCTTGGTCCCGGGCCGATTGGACCATTTTTCAACAACACGTGAAATCCGTAGATGATATAAGTACTTGGGATCTGAAAATTGAGATTTCAGTTATCGACCTCATACGTTTAGAAATACCATGAAACGTGGACATTTCTTGGGCCCGGGCTGATTGGGGAATTTTTTCACGACGCGAAAAATGCCGAGCTGATATAAGTACTTGGGATCTGAAAATTTCGTTTTCTGTTATCGACGCTATACGTTTATAAATACCATGAAACGTGGAGATTTCTTGGTCCCGGGCTGATTGGACCATTTTTCAATAACACGTGAAATAGGCAGATGATAGAAGTACTTGGGATCTGAAAATTGAGTTTTCAGTTATCGACCTCATACGTTTAGAAATACCATGAAACGTGGAGATTTCTTGGTCCCGGGCTGATTGGACCATTTTTCAATAACACGTGAAATAGGCAGATGATAGAAGTACTTGGGATCTGAAAATTGAGTTTTCAGTTATCGACCTCATACGTTTAGAAATACCATGAAACGTGGAGATTTCTTGGTCCCGGGCTGATTGGACCATTTTTTAATAACACGTGAAATAGGCAGATGATATAAGTACTTGGGATCTGAAAATTGCGTTTTCTGTTATCGACGCTAAACGTTTATAAATACCATGAAACGTGAAGATTTCTTGGTCCCGGGCTGATTGGACCATTTTTCAACAACACGTAAAATACGCAACTGATATAAGTACTTGGGATCTGAAAATTGAGTTTTCTCTTATCGACGCTATACGTTTATAAATACCATGAAACGTGGAGATTTCTTAGTCCCGTGCTGATTGGGGAATTTTTTCACGACGCGAAAAATTTCGAGCTGACATAAGTACTTGGGAACTGAAAATTGAGTTTTCTGTTATCGACGCTATACGTTTAGAAGTACCATGAAACGTGGACATTTCTTGGTCCCGGGCTGATTGGTGAATTTTTTCACGACGTGAAAAATGCCGAGCTGATATAAGTACTTGGGATCGGAAAATTGAGTTTCCTGTTATCGACGCTATACGTTTTGAAATACCATGAAACGTGGACATTTCTTAGTCCCGGGCCGATTGGGTCATTTTTCAATAACACGTGAAGTACGCAGATGATATAAGTACTTGGGATCTGAAAATTGAGTTTTCAGTTATCGACCTCATACGCTTAGAAATACCATGAAACGTGGACATTTCTTGGTCCCGGGCTGATTGGGGAATTTTTTCACGACGCGAAAAATTCTGAGCTGATATAAGTACTTGGGATCTGAAAATTGAGTTTCCTGTTATCGACGTTATACGTTTTGAAATACCATGAAACGTGGACATTTCTTGGTCCCGGGCCGATTGGACCATTTTTCAACAACACGTGAAATACGTAGATGATATAAGTACTTGGGATCTGAAAATTGAGTTTTCAGTTATCGACCTCATACGTTTAGAAATGCCATGAAACGTGGACATTTCTTGGTCCCGGGCTGATTGGGGAATTATTTCACGACGCGAAAAATGCCGAGCTGATATAAGTACTTGGGATCTGAAAATTGCGTTTTCTGTTATCGACGCTATACGTTTATAAATACCATGAAACTTGGAGATTTCTTGGTCCCGGGCTGATTGGACCATTTTTGAATAACACGTGAAATAGGCAGATGATATAAGTACTTGGGATCTGAAAATTGAGTTTTCAGTTATCGACCTCATACGTTTAGAAATACCATGAAACGTGGACATTTCTTGCTCCCGGGCTGATTGGTGAATTTTCTCACGACGCGAAAAATGCCGAGCTGATATAAGTACTTGGGATCGGAAAATTGAGTTTCCTGTTATCGACGCTATACGTTTTGAAATACCATGAAACGTGGACATTTCTTAGTCCCGGGCCGATTGGGTCATTTTTCAATAACACGTGAAATACGCAGATGATGTAAGTACTTGGGATCTGAAAATTGAGTTTTCAGTTATCGACCTCATACGTTTAGAAATACCATGAAACGTGGACATTTCTTGGTCCCGGGCTGATTGGGGAATTTTTTCACGACGCGAAAAATTCTGAGCTGATATAAGTACTTGGGATCTGAAAATTGAGTTTCCTGTTATCGACGTTATACGTTTTGAAATACAATGAAACGTGGACATTTCTTGGTCCCGGGCCGATTGGACCATTTTTCAACAACACGTGAAATACGGAGATGATATAAGTACTTGGGATCTGAAAATTGAGTTTTCAGTTATCGACCTCATACGTTTAGAAATACCATGAAACGTGTTTATTTCTTGGTCGCGGGCTGATTGGTGAATTTTTTCACGACGCGAAAAATGCCGAGCTGATATAAGTACTTGGGATCTGAAAATTGCGTTTTCTGTTATCGACGCTATACGTTTATAAATACCATGAAACGTGGAGATTTCTTGGTCCCGGGCTGATTGGACCATTTTTCAATAACACGTGAAATAGGCAGATGATAGAAGTACTTGGGATCTGAAAATTGAGATTTCAGTTATCGACGCTATACGTTTATAAATACCATGAAACGTGGAGATTTCTTAGTCCCGGGCTGATTGGGGAATTTTTTCACGACGCGAAAAATTCCGAGCTGACATAAGTACTTGGGAACTGAAAATTGAGTTTTCTGTTATCGACGCTATACGTTTAGAAATACCATGAAACGTGGACATTTCTTGGTCCCGGGCTGATTGGTGAATTTTTTCACGACGCGAAAAATGCCGAGCTGATATAAGTACTTGTGATCCGAAAATTGAGTTTTCTGTTATCGACGCTGTACGTTTATAAATACCATGAAACGTGGAGATTTCTTAGGCCCGAGCTGATTGGGGAATTTTTTCACGACGCGAAAAATTCCGAGCTGACATAAGTACTTGGGATCTGAAAATTGAGTTTTCTGTTATCGACGCTATACGTTTATAAATACCATGAAACGTGGAGATTTCTTAGTCCCGGGCTGATTGGGGAATTTTTTCACGACGCGAAAAATTCCGAGCTGACATAAGTACTTGGGAACTGAAAATTGAGTTTTCTGTTATCGACGTTATACGTTTTGAAATACCATGAAACGTGGACATTTCTTGGTCCCGGGCCGATTGGACCATTTTTCAACAACACGTGAAATACGTAGATGATATAAGTACTTGGGATCTGAAAATTGAGTTTTCAGTTATCGACCTCATACGTTTAGAAATACCATGAAACGTGGACATTTCTTGGTCCCGGGCTGATTGGTGAATTTTCTCACGACGCGAAAAATGCCGAGCTGATATAAGTACTTGGGATCGGAAAATTGAGTTTCCTGTTATCGACGCTATACGTTTTGAAATACCATGAAACGTGGACATTTCTTGGTCTCGGGCCGATTGGCTCATTTTTCAACAACACGTGAAATACGCAGATGATATAAGTACCTGGGATCTGAAAATTGAGTTTTCAGTTATCGACCTCATACGTTTAGAAATACCATGAAACGTGGACATTTCTTGGTCCCGGGCTGATTGGGGAATTATTTCACGACGCGAAAAATGCCGAGCTGATATAAGTACTTGGGATCTGAAAATTGCGTTTTCTGTTATCGTCGCTATACGTTTATAAATACCATGAAACGTGGAGATTTCTTGGTCCCGGGCTGATTGGACCATTTTTCAATAACACGTGAAATAGGCAGATGATATAAGTACTTGGGATCTGAAAATTGAGTTTTCAGTTATCGACCTCATACGTTTAGAAATACCATGAAACGTGGACATTTCTTGGTCCCGGGCCGATTGGCTCATTTTTCAACAACACGTGAAATACGCAACTGATATAAGTACTTGGGATCTGAAAATTGAGTTTTCTGTTATCGACGCTATACGTTTATAAATACCATGAAACGTGGAGATTTCTTAGTCCCGTGCTGATTGGGGAATTTTTTCACGACGCGAAAAATTTCGAGCTGACATAAGTACTTGGGAACTGAAAATTGAGTTTTCTGTTATCGACGCTATACGTTTAGAAATACCATGAAACGTGGAGATTTCTTGGTCCCGGGCTGATTGGACCATTTTTCAATAACACGTGAAATAGGCAGATGATAGAAGTACTTGGGATCTGAAAATTGAGTTTTCAGTTATCGACGCTATACGTTTATAAATACCATGAAACGTGGAGATTTCTTAGTCCCGGGCTGATTGGGGAATTTTTTCACGACGCGAAAAATTCCGAGCTGACATAAGTACTTGGGATCTGAAAATTGAGTTTTCAGTTATCGACCTCATACGTTTAGAAATACCATGAAACGTGGAGATTTCTTAGTCCCGGGCTGATTGGGGAATTTTTTCACGACGCGAAAAATTCCGAGCTGACATAAGTACTTGGGATCTGAAAATTGAGTTTTCAGTTATCGACCTCATACGTTTAGAAATACCATGAAACGTGGACATTTCTTGGTCCCGGGCTGATTGGTGAATTTTCTCACGACGCGAAAAATGCCGAGCTGATATAAGTACTTGGGATCGGAAAATTGAGTTTCCTGTTATCGACGCTATACGTTTTGAAATACCATGAAACGTGGACATTTCTTGGTCTCGGGCCGATTGGCTCATTTTTCAACAACACGTGAAATACGCAGATGATATAAGTACTTGGGATCTGAAAATTGAGTTTTGAGTTATCGACCTCATACGTTTAGAAATACCATGAAACGTGGACATTTCTTGTTCCCGGGCTGATTGGGGAATTATTTCACGACGCGAAAAATGCCGAGCTGATATAAGTACTTGGGATCTGAAAATTGCGTTTTCTGTTATCGTCGCTATACGTTTATAAATACCATGAAACGTGGAGATTTCTTGGTCCCGGGCTGATTGGACCATTTTTCAATAACACGTGAAATAGGCAGATGATATAAGTACTTGGGATCTGAAAATTGAGTTTTCAGTTATCGACCTCATACGTTTAGAAATACCATGAAACGTGGACATTTCTTGGTCCCGGGCCGATTGGCTCATTTTTCAACAACACGTGAAATACGCAGATGATATAAGTACTTGGGATCTGAAAATTGAGTTTTCAGTTATCGACCTCATACGTTTAGAAATACCATGAAACGTGGACATTTCTTGGGCCCGGGCTGATTGGGGAATTTTTTCACGACGCGAAAAATTCTGAGCTGATATAAGTACTTGGGATCTGAAAATTGAGTTTCCTGTTATCGACGTTATACGTTTTGAAATACCATGAAACGTGGACATTTCTTGGTCCCGGGCCGATTGGACCATTTTTCAACAACACGTGAAATCCGTAGATGATATAAGTACTTGGGATCTGAAAATTGAGATTTCAGTTATCGACCTCATACGTTTAGAAATACCATGAAACGTGGACATTTCTTGGGCCCGGGCTGATTGGGGAATTTTTTCACGACGCGAAAAATGCCGAGCTGATATAAGTACTTGGGATCTGAAAATTGCGTTTTCTGTTATCGACGCTATACGTTTATAAATACCATGAAACGTGGAGATTTCTTGGTCCCGGGCTGATTGGACCATTTTTCAATAACACGTGAAATAGGCAGATGATAGAAGTACTTGGGATCTGAAAATTGAGTTTTCAGTTATCGACCTCATACGTTTAGAAATACCATGAAACGTGGAGATTTCTTGGTCCCGGGCTGATTGGACCATTTTTTAATAACACGTGAAATAGGCAGATGATATAAGTACTTGGAATCTGAAAATTGCGTTTTCTGTTATCGACGCTATACGTTTATAAATACCATGAAACGTGGAGATTTCTTGGTCCCGGGCTGATTGGACCATTTTTCAATAACACGTGAAATAGGCAGATGATATAAGTACTTGGGATCTGAAAATTGAGTTTTCAGTTATCGACCTCATACGTTTAGAAATACCATGAAACGTGGACATTTCTTGGTCCCGGGCTGATTGGTGAATTTTTTCACGACGCGAAAAATGCCGAGCTGATATAAGTACTTGGGATCTGAAAATTGCGTTTTCTGTTATCGACGCTAAACGTTTATAAATACCATGAAACGTGAAGATTTCTTGGTCCCGGGCTGATTGGACCATTTTTCAACAACACGTAAAATACGCAACTGATATAAGTACTTGGGATCTGAAAATTGAGTTTTCTGTTATCGACGCTATACGTTTATAAATACCATGAAACGTGGAGATTTCTTAGTCCCGTGCTGATTGGGGAATTTTTTCATGACGCGAAAAATTTCGAGCTGACATAAGTACTTGGGAACTGAAAATTGAGTTTTCTGTTATCGACGCTATACGTTTAGAAGTACCATGAAACGTGGACATTTCTTGGTCCCGGGCTGATTGGTGAATTTTTTCACGACGTGAAAAATGCCGAGCTGATATAAGTACTTGGGATCGGAAAATTGAGTTTCCTGTTATCGACGCTATACGTTTTGAAATACCATGAAACGTGGACATTTCTTAGTCCCGGGCCGATTGGGTCATTTTTCAATAACACGTGAAGTACGCAGATGATATAAGTACTTGGGATCTGAAAATTGAGTTTTCAGTTATCGACCTCATACGCTTAGAAATACCATGAAACGTGGACATTTCTTGGTCCCGGGCTGATTGGGGAATTTTTTCACGACGCGAAAAATTCTGAGCTGATATAAGTACTTGGGATCTGAAAATTGAGTTTCCTGTTATCGACGTTATACGTTTTGAAATACCATGAAACGTGGACATTTCTTGGTCCCGGGCCGATTGGACCATTTTTCAACAACACGTGAAATACGTAGATGATATAAGTACTTGGGATCTGAAAATTGAGTTTTCAGTTATCGACCTCATACGTTTAGAAATACCATGAAACGTGGACATTTCTTGGTCCCGGGCTGATTGGGGAATTATTTCACGACGCGAAAAATGCCGAGCTGATATAAGTACTTGGGATCTGAAAATTGCGTTTTCTGTTATCGACGCTATACGTTTATAAATACCATGAAACTTGGAGATTTCTTGGTCCCGGGCTGATTGGACCATTTTTGAATAACACGTGAAATAGGCAGATGATATAAGTACTTGGGATCTGAAAATTGAGTTTTCAGTTATCGACCTCATACGTTTAGAAATACCATGAAACGTGGACATTTCTTGCTCCCGGGCTGATTGGTGAATTTTCTCACGACGCGAAAAATGCCGAGCTGATATAAGTACTTGGGATCGGAAAATTGAGTTTCCTGTTATCGACGCTATACGTTTTGAAATACCATGAAACGTGGACATTTCTTAGTCCCGGGCCGATTGGGTCATTTTTCAATAACACGTGAAATACGCAGATGATGTAAGTACTTGGGATCTGAAAATTGAGTTTTCAGTTATCGACCTCATACGTTTAGAAATACCATGAAACGTGGACATTTCTTGGTCCCGGGCTGATTGGGGAATTTTTTCACGACGCGAAAAATTCTGAGCTGATATAAGTACTTGGGATCTGAAAATTGAGTTTCCTGTTATCGACGTTATACGTTTTGAAATACAATGAAACGTGGACATTTCTTGGTCCCGGGCCGATTGGACCATTTTTCAACAACACGTGAAATACGGAGATGATATAAGTACTTGGGATCTGAAAATTGAGTTTTCAGTTATCGACCTCATACGTTTAGAAATACCATGAAACGTGTTTATTTCTTGGTCGCGGGCTGATTGGTGAATTTTTTCACGACGCGAAAAATGCCGAGCTGATATAAGTACTTGGGATCTGAAAATTGCGTTTTCTGTTATCGACGCTATACGTTTATAAATACCATGAAACGTGGAGATTTCTTGGTCCCGGGCTGATTGGACCATTTTTCAATAACACGTGAAATAGGCAGATGATAGAAGTACTTGGGATCTGAAAATTGAGATTTCAGTTATCGACGCTATACGTTTATAAATACCATGAAACGTGGAGATTTCTTAGTCCCGGGCTGATTGGGGAATTTTTTCACGACGCGAAAAATTCCGAGCTGACATAAGTACTTGGGAACTGAAAATTGAGTTTTCTGTTATCGACGCTATACGTTTAGAAATACCATGAAACGTGGACATTTCTTGGTCCCGGGCTGATTGGTGAATTTTTTCACGACGCGAAAAATGCCGAGCTGATATAAGTACTTGTGATCCGAAAATTGAGTTTTCTGTTATCGACGCTGTACGTTTATAAATACCATGAAACGTGGAGATTTCTTAGGCCCGAGCTGATTGGGGAATTTTTTCACGACGCGAAAAATTCCGAGCTGACATAAGTACTTGGGATCTGAAAATTGAGTTTTCTGTTATCGACGCTATACGTTTATAAATACCATGAAACGTGGAGATTTCTTAGTCCCGGGCTGATTGGGGAATTTTTTCACGACGCGAAAAATTCCGAGCTGACATAAGTACTTGGGAACTGAAAATTGAGTTTTCTGTTATCGACGTTATACGTTTTGAAATACCATGAAACGTGGACATTTCTTGGTCCCGGGCCGATTGGACCATTTTTCAACAACACGTGAAATACGTAGATGATATAAGTACTTGGGATCTGAAAATTGAGTTTTCAGTTATCGACCTCATACGTTTAGAAATACCATGAAACGTGGACATTTCTTGGTCCCGGGCTGATTGGTGAATTTTCTCACGACGCGAAAAATGCCGAGCTGATATAAGTACTTGGGATCGGAAAATTGAGTTTCCTGTTATCGACGCTATACGTTTTGAAATACCATGAAACGTGGACATTTCTTGGTCTCGGGCCGATTGGCTCATTTTTCAACAACACGTGAAATACGCAGATGATATAAGTACCTGGGATCTGAAAATTGAGTTTTCAGTTATCGACCTCATACGTTTAGAAATACCATGAAACGTGGACATTTCTTGGTCCCGGGCTGATTGGGGAATTATTTCACGACGCGAAAAATGCCGAGCTGATATAAGTACTTGGGATCTGAAAATTGCGTTTTCTGTTATCGTCGCTATACGTTTATAAATACCATGAAACGTGGAGATTTCTTGGTCCCGGGCTGATTGGACCATTTTTCAATAACACGTGAAATAGGCAGATGATATAAGTACTTGGGATCTGAAAATTGAGTTTTCAGTTATCGACCTCATACGTTTAGAAATACCATGAAACGTGGACATTTCTTGGTCCCGGGCCGATTGGCTCATTTTTCAACAACACGTGAAATACGCAACTGATATAAGTACTTGGGATCTGAAAATTGAGTTTTCTGTTATCGACGCTATACGTTTATAAATACCATGAAACGTGGAGATTTCTTAGTCCCGTGCTGATTGGGGAATTTTTTCACGACGCGAAAAATTTCGAGCTGACATAAGTACTTGGGAACTGAAAATTGAGTTTTCTGTTATCGACGCTATACGTTTAGAAATACCATGAAACGTGGAGATTTCTTGGTCCCGGGCTGATTGGACCATTTTTCAATAACACGTGAAATAGGCAGATGATAGAAGTACTTGGGATCTGAAAATTGAGTTTTCAGTTATCGACGCTATACGTTTATAAATACCATGAAACGTGGAGATTTCTTAGTCCCGGGCTGATTGGGGAATTTTTTCACGACGCGAAAAATTCCGAGCTGACATAAGTACTTGGGATCTGAAAATTGAGTTTTCAGTTATCGACCTCATACGTTTAGAAATACCATGAAACGTGGAGATTTCTTAGTCCCGGGCTGATTGGGGAATTTTTTCACGACGCGAAAAATTCCGAGCTGACATAAGTACTTGGGATCTGAAAATTGAGTTTTCAGTTATCGACCTCATACGTTTAGAAATACCATGAAACGTGGACATTTCTTGGTCCCGGGCTGATTGGTGAATTTTCTCACGACGCGAAAAATGCCGAGCTGATATAAGTACTTGGGATCGGAAAATTGAGTTTCCTGTTATCGACGCTATACGTTTTGAAATACCATGAAACGTGGACATTTCTTGGTCTCGGGCCGATTGGCTCATTTTTCAACAACACGTGAAATACGCAGATGATATAAGTACTTGGGATCTGAAAATTGAGTTTTGAGTTATCGACCTCATACGTTTAGAAATACCATGAAACGTGGACATTTCTTGGTCCCGGGCTGATTGGGGAATTATTTCACGACGCGAAAAATGCCGAGCTGATATAAGTACTTGGGATCTGAAAATTGCGTTTTCTGTTATCGTCGCTATACGTTTATAAATACCATGAAACGTGGAGATTTCTTGGTCCCGGGCTGATTGGACCATTTTTCAATAACACGTGAAATAGGCAGATGATATAAGTACTTGGGATCTGAAAATTGAGTTTTCAGTTATCGACCTCATACGTTTAGAAATACCATGAAACGTGGACATTTCTTGGTCCCGGGCCGATTGGCTCATTTTTCAACAACACGTGAAATACGCAGATGATATAAGTACTTGGGATCTGAAAATTGAGTTTTCAGTTATCGACCTCATACGTTTAGAAATACCATGAAACGTGGACATTTCTTGGTCCCGGGCTGATTGGTGAATTTTTTCACGACGCGAAAAATGCCGAGCTGATATAAGTACTTGGGATCTGAAAATTGCGTTTTCTGTTATCGACGCTATACGTTTATAAATACCATGAAACGTGGAGATTTCTTGGTCCCGGGCTGATTGGACCATTTTTGAATAACACGTGAAATAGGCAGATGATATAAGTACTTGGGATCTGAAAATTGAGTTTTCAGTTATCGACCTCATACGTTTAGAAATACCATGAAACGTGGACATTTCTTGGTCCCGGGCTGATTGGTGAATTTTTTCACGACGCGAAAAATGCCGAGCTGATATAAGTACTTGGGATCTGAAAATTGCGTTTTCTGTTATCGACGCTATACGTTTATAAATACCATGAAACGTGGAGATTTCTTGGTCCCGGGCTGATTGGACCATTTTTCAATAACACGTGAAATAGGCAGATGATAGAAGTACTTGGGATCTGAAAATTGAGTTTTCAGTTATCGACCTCATACGTTTAGAAATACCATGAAACGTGGACATTTCTTGGTCCCGGGCTGATTGGTGAATTTTTTCCCGACGCGAAAAATGCCGAGCTGATATAAGTACTTGGGATCTGAAAATTGCGTTTTCTGTTATCGACGCTATACGTTTATAAATACCATGAAACGTGGAGATTTCTTGGTCCCGGGCTGATTGGTGAATTTTTTCACGACGCGAAAAATGCCGAGCTGATGTATGTACTTGTGATCCGAAAATTGAGTTTTCTGTTATCGACGCTATACGTTTATAAATACCATGAAACGTGGAGATTTCTTGGTCCCGGGCTGATTGGACCATTTTTCAACAACACGTAAAATACGCAACTGATATAAGTACTTGGGATCTGAAAATTGAGTTTTCTGTTATCGACGCTATACGTTTATAAATACCATGAAACGTGGAGATTTCTTAGTCCCGTGCTGATTGGGGAATTTTTTCAAGACGCGAAAAATTTCGAGCTGACATAAGTACTTGGGAACTGAAAATTGAGTTTTCTGTTATCGACGCTATACGTTTAGAAATACCATGAAACGTGGACATTTCTTGGTCCCGGGCTGATTGGTGAATTTTCTCACGACGCGAAAAATGCCGAGCTGATATAAGTACTTGGGATCGGAAAATTGAGTTTCCTGTTATCGACGCTATACGTTTTGAAATACCATGAAACGTGGACATTTCTTGGTCTCGGGCCGATTGGCTCATTTTTCAACAACACGTGAAATACGCAGATGATATAAGTACTTGGGATCTGAAAATTGAGTTTTCAGTTATCGACCTCATACGTTTAGAAATACCATGAAACGTGGACATTTCTTGGTCCCGGGCTGATTGGGGAATTATTTCACGACGCGAAAAATGCCGAGCTGATATAAGTACTTGGGATCTGAAAATTGCGTTTTCTGTTATCGTCGCTATACGTTTATAAATACCATGAAACGTGGAGATTTCTTGGTCCCGGGCTGATTGGACCATTTTTCAATAACACGTGAAATAGGCAGATGATATAAGTACTTGGGATCTGAAAATTGAGTTTTCAGTTATCGACCTCATACGTTTAGAAATACCATGAAACGTGGACATTTCTTGGTCCCGGGCCGATTGGACCATTTTTCAACAACACGTGAAATCCGTAGATGATATAAGTACTTGGGATCTGAAAATTGAGATTTCAGTTATCGACCTCATACGTTTAGAAATACCATGAAACGTGGACATTTCTTGGGCCCGGGCTGATTGGGGAATTTTTTCACGACGCGAAAAATGCCGAGCTGATATAAGTACTTGGGATCTGAAAATTTCGTTTTCTGTTATCGACGCTATACGTTTATAAATACCATGAAACGTGGAGATTTCTTGGTCCCGGGCTGATTGGACCATTTTTCAATAACACGTGAAATAGGCAGATGATAGAAGTACTTGGGATCTGAAAATTGAGTTTTCAGTTATCGACCTCATACGTTTAGAAATACCATGAAACGTGGAGATTTCTTGGTCCCGGGCTGATTGGACCATTTTTCAATAACACGTGAAATAGGCAGATGATAGAAGTACTTGGGATCTGAAAATTGAGTTTTCAGTTATCGACGCTAAACGTTTATAAATACCATGAAACGTGAAGATTTCTTGGTCCCGGGCTGATTGGACCATTTTTCAACAACACGTAAAATACGCAACTGATATAAGTACTTGGGATCTGAAAATTGAGTTTTCTGTTATCGACGCTATACGTTTATAAATACCATGAAACGTGGAGATTTCTTAGTCCCGTGCTGATTGGGGAATTTTTTCACGACGCGAAAAATTTCGAGCTGACATAAGTACTTGGGAACTGAAAATTGAGTTTTCTGTTATCGACGCTATACGTTTAGAAGTACCATGAAACGTGGACATTTCTTGGTCCCGGGCTGATTGGTGAATTTTTTCACGACGTGAAAAATGCCGAGCTGATATAAGTACTTGGGATCGGAAAATTGAGTTTCCTGTTATCGACGCTATACGTTTTGAAATACCATGAAACGTGGACATTTCTTAGTCCCGGGCCGATTGGGTCATTTTTCAATAACACGTGAAGTACGCAGATGATATAAGTACTTGGGATCTGAAAATTGAGTTTTCAGTTATCGACCTCATACGCTTAGAAATACCATGAAACGTGGACATTTCTTGGTCCCGGGCTGATTGGGGAATTTTTTCACGACGCGAAAAATTCTGAGCTGATATAAGTACTTGGGATCTGAAAATTGAGTTTCCTGTTATCGACGTTATACGTTTTGAAATACCATGAAACGTGGACATTTCTTGGTCCCGGGCCGATTGGACCATTTTTCAACAACACGTGAAATACGTAGATGATATAAGTACTTGGGATCTGAAAATTGAGTTTTCAGTTATCGACCTCATACGTTTAGAAATACCATGAAACGTGGACATTTCTTGGTCCCGGGCTGATTGGGGAATTATTTCACGACGCGAAAAATGCCGAGCTGATATAAGTACTTGGGATCTGAAAATTGCGTTTTCTGTTATCGACGCTATACGTTTATAAATACCATGAAACGTGGAGATTTCTTGGTCCCGGGCTGATTGGACCATTTTTCAATAACACGTGAAATAGGCAGATGATAGAAGTACTTGGGATCTGAAAATTGAGATTTCAGTTATCGACGCTATACGTTTATAAATACCATGAAACGTGGAGATTTCTTAGTCCCGGGCTGATTGGGGAATTTTTTCACGACGCGAAAAATTCCGAGCTGACATAAGTACTTGGGAACTGAAAATTGAGTTTTCTGTTATCGACGCTATACGTTTAGAAATACCATGAAACGTGGACATTTCTTGGTCCCGGGCTGATTGGTGAATTTTTTCACGACGCGAAAAATGCCGAGCTGATATAAGTACTTGTGATCCGAAAATTGAGTTTTCTGTTATCGACGCTGTACGTTTATAAATACCATGAAACGTGGAGATTTCTTAGGCCCGAGCTGATTGGGGAATTTTTTCACGACGCGAAAAATTCCGAGCTGACATAAGTACTTGGGATCTGAAAATTGAGTTTTCTGTTATCGACGCTATACGTTTATAAATACCATGAAACGTGGAGATTTCTTAGTCCCGGGCTGATTGGGGAATTTTTTCACGACGCGAAAAATTCCGAGCTGACATAAGTACTTGGGAACTGAAAATTGAGTTTTCTGTTATCGACGTTATACGTTTTGAAATACCATGAAACGTGGACATTTCTTGGTCCCGGGCCGATTGGACCATTTTTCAACAACACGTGAAATACGTAGATGATATAAGTACTTGGGATCTGAAAATTGAGTTTTCAGTTATCGACCTCATACGTTTAGAAATACCATGAAACGTGGACATTTCTTGGTCCCGGGCTGATTGGTGAATTTTCTCACGACGCGAAAAATGCCGAGCTGATATAAGTACTTGGGATCGGAAAATTGAGTTTCCTGTTATCGACGCTATACGTTTTGAAATACCATGAAACGTGGACATTTCTTGGTCTCGGGCCGATTGGCTCATTTTTCAACAACACGTGAAATACGCAGATGATATAAGTACCTGGGATCTGAAAATTGAGTTTTCAGTTATCGACCTCATACGTTTAGAAATACCATGAAACGTGGACATTTCTTGGTCCCGGGCCGATTGGCTCATTTTTCAACAACACGTGAAATACGCAACTGATATAAGTACTTGGGATCTGAAAATTGAGTTTTCTGTTATCGACGCTATACGTTTATAAATACCATGAAACGTGGAGATTTCTTAGTCCCGTGCTGATTGGGGAATTTTTTCACGACGCGAAAAATTTCGAGCTGACATAAGTACTTGGGAACTGAAAATTGAGTTTTCTGTTATCGACGCTATACGTTTAGAAATACCATGAAACGTGGAGATTTCTTGGTCCCGGGCTGATTGGACCATTTTTCAATAACACGTGAAATAGGCAGATGATAGAAGTACTTGGGATCTGAAAATTGAGTTTTCAGTTATCGACGCTATACGTTTATAAATACCATGAAACGTGGAGATTTCTTAGTCCCGGGCTGATTGGGGAATTTTTTCACGACGCGAAAAATTCCGAGCTGACATAAGTACTTGGGATCTGAAAATTGAGTTTTCAGTTATCGACCTCATACGTTTAGAAATACCATGAAACGTGGAGATTTCTTAGTCCCGGGCTGATTGGGGAATTTTTTCACGACGCGAAAAATTCCGAGCTGACATAAGTACTTGGGATCTGAAAATTGAGTTTTCAGTTATCGACCTCATACGTTTAGAAATACCATGAAACGTGGACATTTCTTGGTCCCGGGCTGATTGGTGAATTTTCTCACGACGCGAAAAATGCCGAGCTGATATAAGTACTTGGGATCGGAAAATTGAGTTTCCTGTTATCGACGCTATACGTTTTGAAATACCATGAAACGTGGACATTTCTTGGTCTCGGGCCGATTGGCTCATTTTTCAACAACACGTGAAATACGCAGATGATATAAGTACTTGGGATCTGAAAATTGAGTTTTGAGTTATCGACCTCATACGTTTAGAAATACCATGAAACGTGGACATTTCTTGGTCCCGGGCTGATTGGGGAATTTTTTCACGACGCGAAAAATTCTGAGCTGATATAAGTACTTGGGATCTGAAAATTGAGTTTCCTGTTATCGACGTTATACGTTTTGAAATACAATGAAACGTGGACATTTCTTGGTCCCGGGCCGATTGGACCATTTTTCAACAACACGTGAAATACGGAGATGATATAAGTACTTGGGATCTGAAAATTGAGTTTTCAGTTATCGACCTCATACGTTTAGAAATACCATGAAACGTGTTTATTTCTTGGTCGCGGGCTGATTGGTGAATTTTTTCACGACGCGAAAAATGCCGAGCTGATATAAGTACTTGGGATCTGAAAATTGCGTTTTCTGTTATCGACGCTATACGTTTATAAATACCATGAAACGTGGAGATTTCTTGGTCCCGGGCTGATTGGACCATTTTTCAATAACACGTGAAATAGGCAGATGATAGAAGTACTTGGGATCTGAAAATTGAGATTTCAGTTATCGACGCTATACGTTTATAAATACCATGAAACGTGGAGATTTCTTAGTCCCGGGCTGATTGGGGAATTTTTTCACGACGCGAAAAATTCCGAGCTGACATAAGTACTTGGGAACTGAAAATTGAGTTTTCTGTTATCGACGCTATACGTTTAGAAATACCATGAAACGTGGACATTTCTTGGTCCCGGGCTGATTGGTGAATTTTTTCACGACGCGAAAAATGCCGAGCTGATATAAGTACTTGTGATCCGAAAATTGAGTTTTCTGTTATCGACGCTGTACGTTTATAAATACCATGAAACGTGGAGATTTCTTAGGCCCGAGCTGATTGGGGAATTTTTTCACGACGCGAAAAATTCCGAGCTGACATAAGTACTTGGGATCTGAAAATTGAGTTTTCTGTTATCGACGCTATACGTTTATAAATACCATGAAACGTGGAGATTTCTTAGTCCCGGGCTGATTGGGGAATTTTTTCACGACGCGAAAAATTCCGAGCTGACATAAGTACTTGGGAACTGAAAATTGAGTTTTCTGTTATCGACGTTATACGTTTTGAAATACCATGAAACGTGGACATTTCTTGGTCCCGGGCCGATTGGACCATTTTTCAACAACACGTGAAATACGTAGATGATATAAGTACTTGGGATCTGAAAATTGAGTTTTCAGTTATCGACCTCATACGTTTAGAAATACCATGAAACGTGGACATTTCTTGGTCCCGGGCTGATTGGTGAATTTTCTCACGACGCGAAAAATGCCGAGCTGATATAAGTACTTGGGATCGGAAAATTGAGTTTCCTGTTATCGACGCTATACGTTTTGAAATACCATGAAACGTGGACATTTCTTGGTCTCGGGCCGATTGGCTCATTTTTCAACAACACGTGAAATACGCAGATGATATAAGTACCTGGGATCTGAAAATTGAGTTTTCAGTTATCGACCTCATACGTTTAGAAATACCATGAAACGTGGACATTTCTTGGTCCCGGGCCGATTGGCTCATTTTTCAACAACACGTGAAATACGCAACTGATATAAGTACTTGGGATCTGAAAATTGAGTTTTCTGTTATCGACGCTATACGTTTATAAATACCATGAAACGTGGAGATTTCTTAGTCCCGTGCTGATTGGGGAATTTTTTCACGACGCGAAAAATTTCGAGCTGACATAAGTACTTGGGAACTGAAAATTGAGTTTTCTGTTATCGACGCTATACGTTTAGAAATACCATGAAACGTGGAGATTTCTTGGTCCCGGGCTGATTGGACCATTTTTCAATAACACGTGAAATAGGCAGATGATAGAAGTACTTGGGATCTGAAAATTGAGTTTTCAGTTATCGACGCTATACGTTTATAAATACCATGAAACGTGGAGATTTCTTAGTCCCGGGCTGATTGGGGAATTTTTTCACGACGCGAAAAATTCCGAGCTGACATAAGTACTTGGGATCTGAAAATTGAGTTTTCAGTTATCGACCTCATACGTTTAGAAATACCATGAAACGTGGAGATTTCTTAGTCCCGGGCTGATTGGGGAATTTTTTCACGACGCGAAAAATTCCGAGCTGACATAAGTACTTGGGATCTGAAAATTGAGTTTTCAGTTATCGACCTCATACGTTTAGAAATACCATGAAACGTGGACATTTCTTGGTCCCGGGCTGATTGGTGAATTTTCTCACGACGCGAAAAATGCCGAGCTGATATAAGTACTTGGGATCGGAAAATTGAGTTTCCTGTTATCGACGCTATACGTTTTGAAATACCATGAAACGTGGACATTTCTTGGTCTCGGGCCGATTGGCTCATTTTTCAACAACACGTGAAATACGCAGATGATATAAGTACTTGGGATCTGAAAATTGAGTTTTGAGTTATCGACCTCATACGTTTAGAAATACCATGAAACGTGGACATTTCTTGGTCCCGGGCTGATTGGGGAATTATTTCACGACGCGAAAAATGCCGAGCTGATATAAGTACTTGGGATCTGAAAATTGCGTTTTCTGTTATCGTCGCTATACGTTTATAAATACCATGAAACGTGGAGATTTCTTGGTCCCGGGCTGATTGGACCATTTTTCAATAACACGTGAAATAGGCAGATGATATAAGTACTTGGGATCTGAAAATTGAGTTTTCAGTTATCGACCTCATACGTTTAGAAATACCATGAAACGTGGACATTTCTTGGTCCCGGGCCGATTGGCTCATTTTTCAACAACACGTGAAATACGCAGATGATATAAGTACTTGGGATCTGAAAATTGAGTTTTCAGTTATCGACCTCATACGTTTAGAAATACCATGAAACGTGGACATTTCTTGGGCCCGGGCTGATTGGGGAATTTTTTCACGACGCGAAAAATTCTGAGCTGATATAAGTACTTGGGATCTGAAAATTGAGTTTCCTGTTATCGACGTTATACGTTTTGAAATACCATGAAACGTGGACATTTCTTGGTCCCGGGCCGATTGGACCATTTTTCAACAACACGTGAAATCCGTAGATGATATAAGTACTTGGGATCTGAAAATTGAGATTTCAGTTATCGACCTCATACGTTTAGAAATACCATGAAACGTGGACATTTCTTGGGCCCGGGCTGATTGGGGAATTTTTTCACGACGCGAAAAATGCCGAGCTGATATAAGTACTTGGGATCTGAAAATTGCGTTTTCTGTTATCGACGCTATACGTTTATAAATACCATGAAACGTGGAGATTTCTTGGTCCCGGGCTGATTGGACCATTTTTCAATAACACGTGAAATAGGCAGATGATAGAAGTACTTGGGATCTGAAAATTGAGTTTTCAGTTATCGACCTCATACGTTTAGAAATACCATGAAACGTGGAGATTTCTTGGTCCCGGGCTGATTGGACCATTTTTTAATAACACGTGAAATAGGCAGATGATATAAGTACTTGGAATCTGAAAATTGCGTTTTCTGTTATCGACGCTATACGTTTATAAATACCATGAAACGTGGAGATTTCTTGGTCCCGGGCTGATTGGACCATTTTTCAATAACACGTGAAATAGGCAGATGATATAAGTACTTGGGATCTGAAAATTGAGTTTTCAGTTATCGACCTCATACGTTTAGAAATACCATGAAACGTGGACATTTCTTGGTCCCGGGCTGATTGGTGAATTTTTTCACGACGCGAAAAATGCCGAGCTGATATAAGTACTTGGGATCTGAAAATTGCGTTTTCTGTTATCGACGCTAAACGTTTATAAATACCATGAAACGTGAAGATTTCTTGGTCCCGGGCTGATTGGACCATTTTTCAACAACACGTAAAATACGCAACTGATATAAGTACTTGGGATCTGAAAATTGAGTTTTCTGTTATCGACGCTATACGTTTATAAATACCATGAAACGTGGAGATTTCTTAGTCCCGTGCTGATTGGGGAATTTTTTCACGACGCGAAAAATTTCGAGCTGACATAAGTACTTGGGAACTGAAAATTGAGTTTTCTGTTATCGACGCTATACGTTTAGAAGTACCATGAAACGTGGACATTTCTTGGTCCCGGGCTGATTGGTGAATTTTTTCACGACGTGAAAAATGCCGAGCTGATATAAGTACTTGGGATCGGAAAATTGAGTTTCCTGTTATCGACGCTATACGTTTTGAAATACCATGAAACGTGGACATTTCTTAGTCCCGGGCCGATTGGGTCATTTTTCAATAACACGTGAAGTACGCAGATGATATAAGTACTTGGGATCTGAAAATTGAGTTTTCAGTTATCGACCTCATACGCTTAGAAATACCATGAAACGTGGACATTTCTTGGTCCCGGGCTGATTGGGGAATTTTTTCACGACGCGAAAAATTCTGAGCTGATATAAGTACTTGGGATCTGAAAATTGAGTTTCCTGTTATCGACGTTATACGTTTTGAAATACCATGAAACGTGGACATTTCTTGGTCCCGGGCCGATTGGACCATTTTTCAACAACACGTGAAATACGTAGATGATATAAGTACTTGGGATCTGAAAATTGAGTTTTCAGTTATCGACCTCATACGTTTAGAAATACCATGAAACGTGGACATTTCTTGGTCCCGGGCTGATTGGGGAATTATTTCACGACGCGAAAAATGCCGAGCTGATATAAGTACTTGGGATCTGAAAATTGCGTTTTCTGTTATCGACGCTATACGTTTATAAATACCATGAAACTTGGAGATTTCTTGGTCCCGGGCTGATTGGACCATTTTTGAATAACACGTGAAATAGGCAGATGATATAAGTACTTGGGATCTGAAAATTGAGTTTTCAGTTATCGACCTCATACGTTTAGAAATACCATGAAACGTGGACATTTCTTGCTCCCGGGCTGATTGGTGAATTTTCTCACGACGCGAAAAATGCCGAGCTGATATAAGTACTTGGGATCGGAAAATTGAGTTTCCTGTTATCGACGCTATACGTTTTGAAATACCATGAAACGTGGACATTTCTTAGTCCCGGGCCGATTGGGTCATTTTTCAATAACACGTGAAATACGCAGATGATGTAAGTACTTGGGATCTGAAAATTGAGTTTTCAGTTATCGACCTCATACGTTTAGAAATACCATGAAACGTGGACATTTCTTGGTCCCGGGCTGATTGGGGAATTTTTTCACGACGCGAAAAATTCTGAGCTGATATAAGTACTTGGGATCTGAAAATTGAGTTTCCTGTTATCGACGTTATACGTTTTGAAATACAATGAAACGTGGACATTTCTTGGTCCCGGGCCGATTGGACCATTTTTCAACAACACGTGAAATACGGAGATGATATAAGTACTTGGGATCTGAAAATTGAGTTTTCAGTTATCGACCTCATACGTTTAGAAATACCATGAAACGTGTTTATTTCTTGGTCGCGGGCTGATTGGTGAATTTTTTCACGACGCGAAAAATGCCGAGCTGATATAAGTACTTGGGATCTGAAAATTGCGTTTTCTGTTATCGACGCTATACGTTTATAAATACCATGAAACGTGGAGATTTCTTGGTCCCGGGCTGATTGGACCATTTTTCAATAACACGTGAAATAGGCAGATGATAGAAGTACTTGGGATCTGAAAATTGAGATTTCAGTTATCGACGCTATACGTTTATAAATACCATGAAACGTGGAGATTTCTTAGTCCCGGGCTGATTGGGGAATTTTTTCACGACGCGAAAAATTCCGAGCTGACATAAGTACTTGGGAACTGAAAATTGAGTTTTCTGTTATCGACGCTATACGTTTAGAAATACCATGAAACGTGGACATTTCTTGGTCCCGGGCTGATTGGTGAATTTTTTCACGACGCGAAAAATGCCGAGCTGATATAAGTACTTGTGATCCGAAAATTGAGTTTTCTGTTATCGACGCTGTACGTTTATAAATACCATGAAACGTGGAGATTTCTTAGGCCCGAGCTGATTGGGGAATTTTTTCACGACGCGAAAAATTCCGAGCTGACATAAGTACTTGGGATCTGAAAATTGAGTTTTCTGTTATCGACGCTATACGTTTATAAATACCATGAAACGTGGAGATTTCTTAGTCCCGGGCTGATTGGGGAATTTTTTCACGACGCGAAAAATTCCGAGCTGACATAAGTACTTGGGAACTGAAAATTGAGTTTTCTGTTATCGACGTTATACGTTTTGAAATACCATGAAACGTGGACATTTCTTGGTCCCGGGCCGATTGGACCATTTTTCAACAACACGTGAAATACGTAGATGATATAAGTACTTGGGATCTGAAAATTGAGTTTTCAGTTATCGACCTCATACGTTTAGAAATACCATGAAACGTGGACATTTCTTGGTCCCGGGCTGATTGGTGAATTTTCTCACGACGCGAAAAATGCCGAGCTGATATAAGTACTTGGGATCGGAAAATTGAGTTTCCTGTTATCGACGCTATACGTTTTGAAATACCATGAAACGTGGACATTTCTTGGTCTCGGGCCGATTGGCTCATTTTTCAACAACACGTGAAATACGCAGATGATATAAGTACCTGGGATCTGAAAATTGAGTTTTCAGTTATCGACCTCATACGTTTAGAAATACCATGAAACGTGGACATTTCTTGGTCCCGGGCCGATTGGCTCATTTTTCAACAACACGTGAAATACGCAACTGATATAAGTACTTGGGATCTGAAAATTGAGTTTTCTGTTATCGACGCTATACGTTTATAAATACCATGAAACGTGGAGATTTCTTAGTCCCGTGCTGATTGGGGAATTTTTTCACGACGCGAAAAATTTCGAGCTGACATAAGTACTTGGGAACTGAAAATTGAGTTTTCTGTTATCGACGCTATACGTTTAGAAATACCATGAAACGTGGAGATTTCTTGGTCCCGGGCTGATTGGACCATTTTTCAATAACACGTGAAATAGGCAGATGATAGAAGTACTTGGGATCTGAAAATTGAGTTTTCAGTTATCGACGCTATACGTTTATAAATACCATGAAACGTGGAGATTTCTTAGTCCCGGGCTGATTGGGGAATTTTTTCACGACGCGAAAAATTCCGAGCTGACATAAGTACTTGGGATCTGAAAATTGAGTTTTCAGTTATCGACCTCATACGTTTAGAAATACCATGAAACGTGAAGATTTCTTAGTCCCGGGCTGATTGGGGAATTTTTTCACGACGCGAAAAATTCCGAGCTGACATAAGTACTTGGGATCTGAAAATTGAGTTTTCAGTTATCGACCTCATACGTTTAGAAATACCATGAAACGTGGACATTTCTTGGTCCCGGGCTGATTGGTGAATTTTCTCACGACGCGAAAAATGCCGAGCTGATATAAGTACTTGGGATCGGAAAATTGAGTTTCCTGTTATCGACGCTATACGTTTTGAAATACCATGAAACGTGGACATTTCTTGGTCTCGGGCCGATTGGCTCATTTTTCAACAACACGTGAAATACGCAGATGATATAAGTACTTGGGATCTGAAAATTGAGTTTTGAGTTATCGACCTCATACGTTTAGAAATACCATGAAACGTGGACATTTCTTGGTCCCGGGCTGATTGGGGAATTATTTCACGACGCGAAAAATGCCGAGCTGATATAAGTACTTGGGATCTGAAAATTGCGTTTTCTGTTATCGTCGCTATACGTTTATAAATACCATGAAACGTGGAGATTTCTTGGTCCCGGGCTGATTGGACCATTTTTCAATAACACGTGAAATAGGCAGATGATATAAGTACTTGGGATCTGAAAATTGAGTTTTCAGTTATCGACCTCATACGTTTAGAAATACCATGAAACGTGGACATTTCTTGGTCCCGGGCCGATTGGCTCATTTTTCAACAACACGTGAAATACGCAGATGATATAAGTACTTGGGATCTGAAAATTGAGTTTTCAGTTATCGACCTCATACGTTTAGAAATACCATGAAACGTGGACATTTCTTGGGCCCGGGCTGATTGGGGAATTTTTTCACGACGCGAAAAATTCTGAGCTGATATAAGTACTTGGGATCTGAAAATTGAGTTTCCTGTTATCGACGTTATACGTTTTGAAATACCATGAAACGTGGACATTTCTTGGTCCCGGGCCGATTGGACCATTTTTCAACAACACGTGAAATCCGTAGATGATATAAGTACTTGGGATCTGAAAATTGAGATTTCAGTTATCGACCTCATACGTTTAGAAATACCATGAAACGTGGACATTTCTTGGGCCCGGGCTGATTGGGGAATTTTTTCACGACGCGAAAAATGCCGAGCTGATATAAGTACTTGGGATCTGAAAATTGCGTTTTCTGTTATCGACGCTATACGTTTATAAATACCATGAAACGTGGAGATTTCTTGGTCCCGGGCTGATTGGACCATTTTTCAATAACACGTGAAATAGGCAGATGATAGAAGTACTTGGGATCTGAAAATTGAGTTTTCAGTTATCGACCTCATACGTTTAGAAATACCATGAAACGTGGAGATTTCTTGGTCCCGGGCTGATTGGACCATTTTTTAATAACACGTGAAATAGGCAGATGATATAAGTACTTGGAATCTGAAAATTGCGTTTTCTGTTATCGACGCTATACGTTTATAAATACCATGAAACGTGGAGATTTCTTGGTCCCGGGCTGATTGGACCATTTTTCAATAACACGTGAAATAGGCAGATGATATAAGTACTTGGGATCTGAAAATTGAGTTTTCAGTTATCGACCTCATACGTTTAGAAATACCATGAAACGTGGACATTTCTTGGTCCCGGGCTGATTGGTGAATTTTTTCACGACGCGAAAAATGCCGAGCTGATATAAGTACTTGGGATCTGAAAATTGCGTTTTCTGTTATCGACGCTAAACGTTTATAAATACCATGAAACGTGAAGATTTCTTGGTCCCGGGCTGATTGGACCATTTTTCAACAACACGTAAAATACGCAACTGATATAAGTACTTGGGATCTGAAAATTGAGTTTTCTGTTATCGACGCTATACGTTTATAAATACCATGAAACGTGGAGATTTCTTAGTCCCGTGCTGATTGGGGAATTTTTTCACGACGCGAAAAATTTCGAGCTGACATAAGTACTTGGGAACTGAAAATTGAGTTTTCTGTTATCGACGCTATACGTTTAGAAGTACCATGAAACGTGGACATTTCTTGGTCCCGGGCTGATTGGTGAATTTTTTCACGACGTGAAAAATGCCGAGCTGATATAAGTACTTGGGATCGGAAAATTGAGTTTCCTGTTATCGACGCTATACGTTTTGAAATACCATGAAACGTGGACATTTCTTAGTCCCGGGCCGATTGGGTCATTTTTCAATAACACGTGAAGTACGCAGATGATATAAGTACTTGGGATCTGAAAATTGAGTTTTCAGTTATCGACCTCATACGCTTAGAAATACCATGAAACGTGGACATTTCTTGGTCCCGGGCTGATTGGGGAATTTTTTCACGACGCGAAAAATTCTGAGCTGATATAAGTACTTGGGATCTGAAAATTGAGTTTCCTGTTATCGACGTTATACGTTTTGAAATACCATGAAACGTGGACATTTCTTGGTCCCGGGCCGATTGGACCATTTTTCAACAACACGTGAAATACGTAGATGATATAAGTACTTGGGATCTGAAAATTGAGTTTTCAGTTATCGACCTCATACGTTTAGAAATACCATGAAACGTGGACATTTCTTGGTCCCGGGCTGATTGGGGAATTATTTCACGACGCGAAAAATGCCGAGCTGATATAAGTACTTGGGATCTGAAAATTGCGTTTTCTGTTATCGACGCTATACGTTTATAAATACCATGAAACTTGGAGATTTCTTGGTCCCGGGCTGATTGGACCATTTTTGAATAACACGTGAAATAGGCAGATGATATAAGTACTTGGGATCTGAAAATTGAGTTTTCAGTTATCGACCTCATACGTTTAGAAATACCATGAAACGTGGACATTTCTTGCTCCCGGGCTGATTGGTGAATTTTCTCACGACGCGAAAAATGCCGAGCTGATATAAGTACTTGGGATCGGAAAATTGAGTTTCCTGTTATCGACGCTATACGTTTTGAAATACCATGAAACGTGGACATTTCTTAGTCCCGGGCCGATTGGGTCATTTTTCAATAACACGTGAAATACGCAGATGATGTAAGTACTTGGGATCTGAAAATTGAGTTTTCAGTTATCGACCTCATACGTTTAGAAATACCATGAAACGTGGACATTTCTTGGTCCCGGGCTGATTGGGGAATTTTTTCACGACGCGAAAAATTCTGAGCTGATATAAGTACTTGGGATCTGAAAATTGAGTTTCCTGTTATCGACGTTATACGTTTTGAAATACAATGAAACGTGGACATTTCTTGGTCCCGGGCCGATTGGACCATTTTTCAACAACACGTGAAATACGGAGATGATATAAGTACTTGGGATCTGAAAATTGAGTTTTCAGTTATCGACCTCATACGTTTAGAAATACCATGAAACGTGTTTATTTCTTGGTCGCGGGCTGATTGGTGAATTTTTTCACGACGCGAAAAATGCCGAGCTGATATAAGTACTTGGGATCTGAAAATTGCGTTTTCTGTTATCGACGCTATACGTTTATAAATACCATGAAACGTGGAGATTTCTTGGTCCCGGGCTGATTGGACCATTTTTCAATAACACGTGAAATAGGCAGATGATAGAAGTACTTGGGATCTGAAAATTGAGATTTCAGTTATCGACGCTATACGTTTATAAATACCATGAAACGTGGAGATTTCTTAGTCCCGGGCTGATTGGGGAATTTTTTCACGACGCGAAAAATTCCGAGCTGACATAAGTACTTGGGAACTGAAAATTGAGTTTTCTGTTATCGACGCTATACGTTTAGAAATACCATGAAACGTGGACATTTCTTGGTCCCGGGCTGATTGGTGAATTTTTTCACGACGCGAAAAATGCCGAGCTGATATAAGTACTTGTGATCCGAAAATTGAGTTTTCTGTTATCGACGCTGTACGTTTATAAATACCATGAAACGTGGAGATTTCTTAGGCCCGAGCTGATTGGGGAATTTTTTCACGACGCGAAAAATTCCGAGCTGACATAAGTACTTGGGATCTGAAAATTGAGTTTTCTGTTATCGACGCTATACGTTTATAAATACCATGAAACGTGGAGATTTCTTAGTCCCGGGCTGATTGGGGAATTTTTTCACGACGCGAAAAATTCCGAGCTGACATAAGTACTTGGGAACTGAAAATTGAGTTTTCTGTTATCGACGTTATACGTTTTGAAATACCATGAAACGTGGACATTTCTTGGTCCCGGGCCGATTGGACCATTTTTCAACAACACGTGAAATACGTAGATGATATAAGTACTTGGGATCTGAAAATTGAGTTTTCAGTTATCGACCTCATACGTTTAGAAATACCATGAAACGTGGACATTTCTTGGTCCCGGGCTGATTGGTGAATTTTCTCACGACGCGAAAAATGCCGAGCTGATATAAGTACTTGGGATCGGAAAATTGAGTTTCCTGTTATCGACGCTATACGTTTTGAAATACCATGAAACGTGGACATTTCTTGGTCTCGGGCCGATTGGCTCATTTTTCAACAACACGTGAAATACGCAACTGATATAAGTACTTGGGATCTGAAAATTGAGTTTTCTGTTATCGTCGCTATACATTTATAAATACCATGAAACGTGGAGATTTCTTAGTCCCGTGCTGATTGGGGAATTTTTTCACGACGCGAAAAATTTCGAGCTGACATAAGTACTTGGGAACTGAAAATTGAGTTTTCTGTTATCGACGCTATACGTTTAGAAATACCATGAAACGTGGAGATTTCTTGGTCCCGGGCTGATTGGACCATTTTTCAATAACACGTGAAATAGGCAGATGATAGAAGTACTTGGGATCTGAAAATTGAGTTTTCAGTTATCGACGCTATACGTTTATAAATACCATGAAACGTGGAGATTTCTTAGTCCCGGGCTGATTGGGGAATTTTTTCACGACGCGAAAAATTCCGAGCTGACATAAGTACTTGGGATCTGAAAATTGAGTTTTCAGTTATCGACCTCATACGTTTAGAAATACCATGAAACGTGGAGATTTCTTAGTCCCGGGCTGATTGGGGAATTTTTTCACGACGCGAAAAATTCCGAGCTGACATAAGTACTTGGGATCTGAAAATTGAGTTTTCAGTTATCGACCTCATACGTTTAGAAATACCATGAAACGTGGACATTTCTTGGTCCCGGGCTGATTGGTGAATTTTCTCACGACGCGAAAAATGCCGAGCTGATATAAGTACTTGGGATCGGAAAATTGAGTTTCCTGTTATCGACGCTATACGTTTTGAAATACCATGAAACGTGGACATTTCTTGGTCTCGGGCCGATTGGCTCATTTTTCAACAACACGTGAAATACGCAGATGATATAAGTACTTGGGATCTGAAAATTGAGTTTTGAGTTATCGACCTCATACGTTTAGAAATACCATGAAACGTGGACATTTCTTGGTCCCGGGCTGATTGGGGAATTATTTCACGACGCGAAAAATGCCGAGCTGATATAAGTACTTGGGATCTGAAAATTGCGTTTTCTGTTATCGTCGCTATACGTTTATAAATACCATGAAACGTGGAGATTTCTTGGTCCCGGGCTGATTGGACCATTTTTCAATAACACGTGAAATAGGCAGATGATATAAGTACTTGGGATCTGAAAATTGAGTTTTCAGTTATCGACCTCATACGTTTAGAAATACCATGAAACGTGGACATTTCTTGGTCCCGGGCCGATTGGCTCATTTTTCAACAACACGTGAAATACGCAGATGATATAAGTACTTGGGATCTGAAAATTGAGTTTTCAGTTATCGACCTCATACGTTTAGAAATACCATGAAACGTGGACATTTCTTGGTCCCGGGCTGATTGGGGAATTTTTTCACGACGCGAAAAATTCTGAGCTGATATAAGTACTTGGGATCTGAAAATTGAGTTTCCTGTTATCGACGTTATACGTTTTGAAATACAATGAAACGTGGACATTTCTTGGTCCCGGGCCGATTGGACCATTTTTCAACAACACGTGAAATACGGAGATGATATAAGTACTTGGGATCTGAAAATTGAGTTTTCAGTTATCGACCTCATACGTTTAGAAATACCATGAAACGTGTTTATTTCTTGGTCGCGGGCTGATTGGTGAATTTTTTCACGACGCGAAAAATGCCGAGCTGATATAAGTACTTGGGATCTGAAAATTGCGTTTTCTGTTATCGACGCTATACGTTTATAAATACCATGAAACGTGGAGATTTCTTGGTCCCGGGCTGATTGGACCATTTTTCAATAACACGTGAAATAGGCAGATGATAGAAGTACTTGGGATCTGAAAATTGAGATTTCAGTTATCGACGCTATACGTTTATAAATACCATGAAACGTGGAGATTTCTTAGTCCCGGGCTGATTGGGGAATTTTTTCACGACGCGAAAAATTCCGAGCTGACATAAGTACTTGGGAACTGAAAATTGAGTTTTCTGTTATCGACGCTATACGTTTAGAAATACCATGAAACGTGGACATTTCTTGGTCCCGGGCTGATTGGTGAATTTTTTCACGACGCGAAAAATGCCGAGCTGATATAAGTACTTGTGATCCGAAAATTGAGTTTTCTGTTATCGACGCTGTACGTTTATAAATACCATGAAACGTGGAGATTTCTTAGGCCCGAGCTGATTGGGGAATTTTTTCACGACGCGAAAAATTCCGAGCTGACATAAGTACTTGGGATCTGAAAATTGAGTTTTCTGTTATCGACGCTATACGTTTATAAATACCATGAAACGTGGAGATTTCTTAGTCCCGGGCTGATTGGGGAATTTTTTCACGACGCGAAAAATTCCGAGCTGACATAAGTACTTGGGAACTGAAAATTGAGTTTTCTGTTATCGACGTTATACGTTTTGAAATACCATGAAACGTGGACATTTCTTGGTCCCGGGCCGATTGGACCATTTTTCAACAACACGTGAAATACGTAGATGATATAAGTACTTGGGATCTGAAAATTGAGTTTTCAGTTATCGACCTCATACGTTCAGAAATACCATGAAACGTGGACATTTCTTGGTCCCGGGCTGATTGGTGAATTTTCTCACGACGCGAAAAATGCCGAGCTGATATAAGTACTTGGGATCGGAAAATTGAGTTTCCTGTTATCGACGCTATACGTTTTGAAATACCATGAAACGTGGACATTTCTTGGTCTCGGGCCGATTGGCTCATTTTTCAACAACACGTGAAATACGCAGATGATATAAGTACCTGGGATCTGAAAATTGAGTTTTCAGTTATCGACCTCATACGTTTAGAAATACCATGAAACGTGGACATTTCTTGGTCCCGGGCCGATTGGCTCATTTTTCAACAACACGTGAAATACGCAACTGATATAAGTACTTGGGATCTGAAAATTGAGTTTTCTGTTATCGACGCTATACGTTTATAAATACCATGAAACGTGGAGATTTCTTAGTCCCGTGCTGATTGGGGAATTTTTTCACGACGCGAAAAATTTCGAGCTGACATAAGTACTTGGGAACTGAAAATTGAGTTTTCTGTTATCGACGCTATACGTTTAGAAATACCATGAAACGTGGAGATTTCTTGGTCCCGGGCTGATTGGACCATTTTTCAATAACACGTGAAATAGGCAGATGATAGAAGTACTTGGGATCTGAAAATTGAGTTTTCAGTTATCGACGCTATACGTTTATAAATACCATGAAACGTGGAGATTTCTTAGTCCCGGGCTGATTGGGGAATTTTTTCACGACGCGAAAAATTCCGAGCTGACATAAGTACTTGGGATCTGAAAATTGAGTTTTCAGTTATCGACCTCATACGTTTAGAAATACCATGAAACGTGGAGATTTCTTAGTCCCGGGCTGATTGGGGAATTTTTTCACGACGCGAAAAATTCCGAGCTGACATAAGTACTTGGGATCTGAAAATTGAGTTTTCAGTTATCGACCTCATACGTTTAGAAATACCATGAAACGTGGACATTTCTTGGTCCCGGGCTGATTGGTGAATTTTCTCACGACGCGAAAAATGCCGAGCTGATATAAGTACTTGGGATCGGAAAATTGAGTTTCCTGTTATCGACGCTATACGTTTTGAAATACCATGAAACGTGGACATTTCTTGGTCTCGGGCCGATTGGCTCATTTTTCAACAACACGTGAAATACGCAGATGATATAAGTACTTGGGATCTGAAAATTGAGTTTTGAGTTATCGACCTCATACGTTTAGAAATACCATGAAACGTGGACATTTCTTGGTCCCGGGCTGATTGGGGAATTATTTCACGACGCGAAAAATGCCGAGCTGATATAAGTACTTGGGATCTGAAAATTGCGTTTTCTGTTATCGTCGCTATACGTTTATAAATACCATGAAACGTGGAGATTTCTTGGTCCCGGGCTGATTGGACCATTTTTCAATAACACGTGAAATAGGCAGATGATATAAGTACTTGGGATCTGAAAATTGAGTTTTCAGTTATCGACCTCATACGTTTAGAAATACCATGAAACGTGGACATTTCTTGGTCCCGGGCCGATTGGCTCATTTTTCAACAACACGTGAAATACGCAGATGATATAAGTACTTGGGATCTGAAAATTGAGTTTTCAGTTATCGACCTCATACGTTTAGAAATACCATGAAACGTGGACATTTCTTGGGCCCGGGCTGATTGGGGAATTTTTTCACGACGCGAAAAATTCTGAGCTGATATAAGTACTTGGGATCTGAAAATTGAGTTTCCTGTTATCGACGTTATACGTTTTGAAATACCATGAAACGTGGACATTTCTTGGTCCCGGGCCGATTGGACCATTTTTCAACAACACGTGAAATCCGTAGATGATATAAGTACTTGGGATCTGAAAATTGAGATTTCAGTTATCGACCTCATACGTTTAGAAATACCATGAAACGTGGACATTTCTTTGGCCCGGGCTGATTGGGGAATTTTTTCACGACGCGAAAAATGCCGAGCTGATATAAGTACTTGGGATCTGAAAATTGCGTTTTCTGTTATCGACGCTATACGTTTATAAATACCATGAAACGTGGAGATTTCTTGGTCCCGGGCTGATTGGACCATTTTTCAATAACACGTGAAATAGGCAGATGATAGAAGTACTTGGGATCTGAAAATTGAGTTTTCAGTTATCGACCTCATACGTTTAGAAATACCATGAAACGTGGAGATTTCTTGGTCCCGGGCTGATTGGACCATTTTTTAATAACACGTGAAATAGGCAGATGATATAAGTACTTGGGATCTGAAAATTGCGTTTTCTGTTATCGACGCTATACGTTTATAAATACCATGAAACGTGGAGATTTCTTGGTCCCGGGCTGATTGGACCATTTTTCAATAACACGTGAAATAGGCAGATGATATAAGTACTTGGGATCTGAAAATTGAGTTTTCAGTTATCGACCTCATACGTTTAGAAATACCATGAAACGTGGACATTTCTTGGTCCCGGGCTGATTGGTGAATTTTTTCACGACGCGAAAAATGCCGAGCTGATATAAGTACTTGGGATCTGAAAATTGCGTTTTCTGTTATCGACGCTATACGTTTATAAGTACCATGAAACGTGGAGATTTCTTGGTCCCGGGCTGATTGGACCATTTTTCAACAACACGTATAATACGCAACTGATATAAGTACTTGGGATCTGAAAATTGAGTTTTCTGTTATCGACGCTATACGTTTATAAATACCATGAAACGTGGAGATTTCTTAGTCCCGGGCTGATTGGGGAATTTTTTCACGACGCGAAAAATTCCGAGCTGACATAAGTACTTGGGAACTGAAAATTGAGTTTTCTGTTATCGACGCTATACGTTTAGAAATACCATGAAACGTGGACATTTCTTGGTCCCGGGCTGATTGGTGAATTTTTTCACGACGTGAAAAATGCCGAGCTGATATAAGTACTTGGGATCGGAAAATTGAGTTTCCTGTTATCGACGCTATACGTTTTGAAATACCATGAAACGTGGACATTTCTTGGTCTCGGGCCGATTGGCTCATTTTTCAACAACACGTGAAATACGCAGATGATATAAGTACTTGGGATCTGAAAATTGAGTTTTCAGTTATCGACCTCATACGTTTAGAAATACCATGAAACGTGGACATTTCTTGGTCCCGGGCTGATTGGGGAATTATTTCACGACGCGAAAAATGCCGAGCTGATATAAGTACTTGGGATCTGAAAATTGCGTTTTCTGTTATCGTCGCTATACGTTTATAAATACCATGAAACGTGGAGATTTCTTGGTCCCGGGCTGATTGGACCATTTTTCAATAACACGTGAAATAGGCAGATGATATAAGTACTTGGGATCTGAAAATTGAGTTTTCAGTTATCGACCTCATACGTTTAGAAATACCATGAAACGTGGACATTTCTTGGTCCCGGGCCGATTGGCTCATTTTTCAACAACACGTGAAATACGCAGATGATATAAGTACTTGGGATCTGAAAATTGAGTTTTCAGTTATCGACCTCATACGTTTAGAAATACCATGAAACGTGGACATTTCTTGGGCCCGGGCTGATTGGGGAATTTTTTCACGACGCGAAAAATTCTGAGCTGATATAAGTACTTGGGATCTGAAAATTGAGTTTCCTGTTATCGACGTTATACGTTTTGAAATACCATGAAACGTGGACATTTCTTGGTCCCGGGCCGATTGGACCATTTTTCAACAACACGTGAAATCCGTAGATGATATAAGTACTTGGGATCTGAAAATTGAGATTTCAGTTATCGACCTCATACGTTTAGAAATACCATGAAACGTGGACATTTCTTGGGCCCGGGCTGATTGGGGAATTTTTTCACGACGCGAAAAATGCCGAGCTGATATAAGTACTTGGGATCTGAAAATTTCGTTTTCTGTTATCGACGCTATACGTTTATAAATACCATGAAACGTGGAGATTTCTTGGTCCCGGGCTGATTGGACCATTTTTCAATAACACGTGAAATAGGCAGATGATAGAAGTACTTGGGATCTGAAAATTGAGTTTTCAGTTATCGACCTCATACGTTTAGAAATACCATGAAACGTGGAGATTTCTTGGTCCCGGGCTGATTGGACCATTTTTCAATAACACGTGAAATAGGCAGATGATAGAAGTACTTGGGATCTGAAAATTGAGTTTTCAGTTATCGACCTCATACGTTTAGAAATACCATGAAACGTGGAGATTTCTTGGTCCCGGGCTGATTGGACCATTTTTTAATAACACGTGAAATAGGCAGATGATATAAGTACTTGGGATCTGAAAATTGCGTTTTCTGTTATCGACGCTAAACGTTTATAAATACCATGAAACGTGAAGATTTCTTGGTCCCGGGCTGATTGGACCATTTTTCAACAACACGTAAAATACGCAACTGATATAAGTACTTGGGATCTGAAAATTGAGTTTTCTCTTATCGACGCTATACGTTTATAAATACCATGAAACGTGGAGATTTCTTAGTCCCGTGCTGATTGGGGAATTTTTTCACGACGCGAAAAATTTCGAGCTGACATAAGTACTTGGGAACTGAAAATTGAGTTTTCTGTTATCGACGCTATACGTTTAGAAGTACCATGAAACGTGGACATTTCTTGGTCCCGGGCTGATTGGTGAATTTTTTCACGACGTGAAAAATGCCGAGCTGATATAAGTACTTGGGATCGGAAAATTGAGTTTCCTGTTATCGACGCTATACGTTTTGAAATACCATGAAACGTGGACATTTCTTAGTCCCGGGCCGATTGGGTCATTTTTCAATAACACGTGAAGTACGCAGATGATATAAGTACTTGGGATCTGAAAATTGAGTTTTCAGTTATCGACCTCATACGCTTAGAAATACCATGAAACGTGGACATTTCTTGGTCCCGGGCTGATTGGGGAATTTTTTCACGACGCGAAAAATTCTGAGCTGATATAAGTACTTGGGATCTGAAAATTGAGTTTCCTGTTATCGACGTTATACGTTTTGAAATACCATGAAACGTGGACATTTCTTGGTCCCGGGCCGATTGGACCATTTTTCAACAACACGTGAAATACGTAGATGATATAAGTACTTGGGATCTGAAAATTGAGTTTTCAGTTATCGACCTCATACGTTTAGAAATGCCATGAAACGTGGACATTTCTTGGTCCCGGGCTGATTGGGGAATTATTTCACGACGCGAAAAATGCCGAGCTGATATAAGTACTTGGGATCTGAAAATTGCGTTTTCTGTTATCGACGCTATACGTTTATAAATACCATGAAACTTGGAGATTTCTTGGTCCCGGGCTGATTGGACCATTTTTGAATAACACGTGAAATAGGCAGATGATATAAGTACTTGGGATCTGAAAATTGAGTTTTCAGTTATCGACCTCATACGTTTAGAAATACCATGAAACGTGGACATTTCTTGCTCCCGGGCTGATTGGTGAATTTTCTCACGACGCGAAAAATGCCGAGCTGATATAAGTACTTGGGATCGGAAAATTGAGTTTCCTGTTATCGACGCTATACGTTTTGAAATACCATGAAACGTGGACATTTCTTAGTCCCGGGCCGATTGGGTCATTTTTCAATAACACGTGAAATACGCAGATGATGTAAGTACTTGGGATCTGAAAATTGAGTTTTCAGTTATCGACCTCATACGTTTAGAAATACCATGAAACGTGGACATTTCTTGGTCCCGGGCTGATTGGGGAATTTTTTCACGACGCGAAAAATTCTGAGCTGATATAAGTACTTGGGATCTGAAAATTGAGTTTCCTGTTATCGACGTTATACGTTTTGAAATACAATGAAACGTGGACATTTCTTGGTCCCGGGCCGATTGGACCATTTTTCAACAACACGTGAAATACGGAGATGATATAAGTACTTGGGATCTGAAAATTGAGTTTTCAGTTATCGACCTCATACGTTTAGAAATACCATGAAACGTGTTTATTTCTTGGTCGCGGGCTGATTGGTGAATTTTTTCACGACGCGAAAAATGCCGAGCTGATATAAGTACTTGGGATCTGAAAATTGCGTTTTCTGTTATCGACGCTATACGTTTATAAATACCATGAAACGTGGAGATTTCTTGGTCCCGGGCTGATTGGACCATTTTTCAATAACACGTGAAATAGGCAGATGATAGAAGTACTTGGGATCTGAAAATTGAGATTTCAGTTATCGACGCTATACGTTTATAAATACCATGAAACGTGGAGATTTCTTAGTCCCGGGCTGATTGGGGAATTTTTTCACGACGCGAAAAATTCCGAGCTGACATAAGTACTTGGGAACTGAAAATTGAGTTTTCTGTTATCGACGCTATACGTTTAGAAATACCATGAAACGTGGACATTTCTTGGTCCCGGGCTGATTGGTGAATTTTTTCACGACGCGAAAAATGCCGAGCTGATATAAGTACTTGTGATCCGAAAATTGAGTTTTCTGTTATCGACGCTGTACGTTTATAAATACCATGAAACGTGGAGATTTCTTAGGCCCGAGCTGATTGGGGAATTTTTTCACGACGCGAAAAATTCCGAGCTGACATAAGTACTTGGGATCTGAAAATTGAGTTTTCTGTTATCGACGCTATACGTTTATAAATACCATGAAACGTGGAGATTTCTTAGTCCCGGGCTGATTGGGGAATTTTTTCACGACGCGAAAAATTCCGAGCTGACATAAGTACTTGGGAACTGAAAATTGAGTTTTCTGTTATCGACGTTATACGTTTTGAAATACCATGAAACGTGGACATTTCTTGGTCCCGGGCCGATTGGACCATTTTTCAACAACACGTGAAATACGTAGATGATATAAGTACTTGGGATCTGAAAATTGAGTTTTCAGTTATCGACCTCATACGTTTAGAAATACCATGAAACGTGGACATTTCTTGGTCCCGGGCTGATTGGTGAATTTTCTCACGACGCGAAAAATGCCGAGCTGATATAAGTACTTGGGATCGGAAAATTGAGTTTCCTGTTATCGACGCTATACGTTTTGAAATACCATGAAACGTGGACATTTCTTGGTCTCGGGCCGATTGGCTCATTTTTCAACAACACGTGAAATACGCAGATGATATAAGTACCTGGGATCTGAAAATTGAGTTTTCAGTTATCGACCTCATACGTTTAGAAATACCATGAAACGTGGACATTTCTTGGTCCCGGGCTGATTGGGGAATTATTTCACGACGCGAAAAATGCCGAGCTGATATAAGTACTTGGGATCTGAAAATTGCGTTTTCTGTTATCGTCGCTATACGTTTATAAATACCATGAAACGTGGAGATTTCTTGGTCCCGGGCTGATTGGACCATTTTTCAATAACACGTGAAATAGGCAGATGATATAAGTACTTGGGATCTGAAAATTGAGTTTTCAGTTATCGACCTCATACGTTTAGAAATACCATGAAACGTGGACATTTCTTGGTCCCGGGCCGATTGGCTCATTTTTCAACAACACGTGAAATACGCAACTGATATAAGTACTTGGGATCTGAAAATTGAGTTTTCTGTTATCGACGCTATACGTTTATAAATACCATGAAACGTGGAGATTTCTTAGTCCCGTGCTGATTGGGGAATTTTTTCACGACGCGAAAAATTTCGAGCTGACATAAGTACTTGGGAACTGAAAATTGAGTTTTCTGTTATCGACGCTATACGTTTAGAAATACCATGAAACGTGGAGATTTCTTGGTCCCGGGCTGATTGGACCATTTTTCAATAACACGTGAAATAGGCAGATGATAGAAGTACTTGGGATCTGAAAATTGAGTTTTCAGTTATCGACGCTATACGTTTATAAATACCATGAAACGTGGAGATTTCTTAGTCCCGGGCTGATTGGGGAATTTTTTCACGACGCGAAAAATTCCGAGCTGACATAAGTACTTGGGATCTGAAAATTGAGTTTTCAGTTATCGACCTCATACGTTTAGAAATACCATGAAACGTGGAGATTTCTTAGTCCCGGGCTGATTGGGGAATTTTTTCACGACGCGAAAAATTCCGAGCTGACATAAGTACTTGGGATCTGAAAATTGAGTTTTCAGTTATCGACCTCATACGTTTAGAAATACCATGAAACGTGGACATTTCTTGGTCCCGGGCTGATTGGTGAATTTTCTCACGACGCGAAAAATGCCGAGCTGATATAAGTACTTGGGATCGGAAAATTGAGTTTCCTGTTATCGACGCTATACGTTTTGAAATACCATGAAACGTGGACATTTCTTGGTCTCGGGCCGATTGGCTCATTTTTCAACAACACGTGAAATACGCAGATGATATAAGTACTTGGGATCTGAAAATTGAGTTTTGAGTTATCGACCTCATACGTTTAGAAATACCATGAAACGTGGACATTTCTTGTTCCCGGGCTGATTGGGGAATTATTTCACGACGCGAAAAATGCCGAGCTGATATAAGTACTTGGGATCTGAAAATTGCGTTTTCTGTTATCGTCGCTATACGTTTATAAATACCATGAAACGTGGAGATTTCTTGGTCCCGGGCTGATTGGACCATTTTTCAATAACACGTGAAATAGGCAGATGATATAAGTACTTGGGATCTGAAAATTGAGTTTTCAGTTATCGACCTCATACGTTTAGAAATACCATGAAACGTGGACATTTCTTGGTCCCGGGCCGATTGGCTCATTTTTCAACAACACGTGAAATACGCAGATGATATAAGTACTTGGGATCTGAAAATTGAGTTTTCAGTTATCGACCTCATACGTTTAGAAATACCATGAAACGTGGACATTTCTTGGGCCCGGGCTGATTGGGGAATTTTTTCACGACGCGAAAAATTCTGAGCTGATATAAGTACTTGGGATCTGAAAATTGAGTTTCCTGTTATCGACGTTATACGTTTTGAAATACCATGAAACGTGGACATTTCTTGGTCCCGGGCCGATTGGACCATTTTTCAACAACACGTGAAATCCGTAGATGATATAAGTACTTGGGATCTGAAAATTGAGATTTCAGTTATCGACCTCATACGTTTAGAAATACCATGAAACGTGGACATTTCTTGGGCCCGGGCTGATTGGGGAATTTTTTCACGACGCGAAAAATGCCGAGCTGATATAAGTACTTGGGATCTGAAAATTGCGTTTTCTGTTATCGACGCTATACGTTTATAAATACCATGAAACGTGGAGATTTCTTGGTCCCGGGCTGATTGGACCATTTTTCAATAACACGTGAAATAGGCAGATGATAGAAGTACTTGGGATCTGAAAATTGAGTTTTCAGTTATCGACCTCATACGTTTAGAAATACCATGAAACGTGGAGATTTCTTGGTCCCGGGCTGATTGGACCATTTTTTAATAACACGTGAAATAGGCAGATGATATAAGTACTTGGAATCTGAAAATTGCGTTTTCTGTTATCGACGCTATACGTTTATAAATACCATGAAACGTGGAGATTTCTTGGTCCCGGGCTGATTGGACCATTTTTCAATAACACGTGAAATAGGCAGATGATATAAGTACTTGGGATCTGAAAATTGAGTTTTCAGTTATCGACCTCATACGTTTAGAAATACCATGAAACGTGGACATTTCTTGGTCCCGGGCTGATTGGTGAATTTTTTCACGACGCGAAAAATGCCGAGCTGATATAAGTACTTGGGATCTGAAAATTGCGTTTTCTGTTATCGACGCTAAACGTTTATAAATACCATGAAACGTGAAGATTTCTTGGTCCCGGGCTGATTGGACCATTTTTCAACAACACGTAAAATACGCAACTGATATAAGTACTTGGGATCTGAAAATTGAGTTTTCTGTTATCGACGCTATACGTTTATAAATACCATGAAACGTGGAGATTTCTTAGTCCCGTGCTGATTGGGGAATTTTTTCATGACGCGAAAAATTTCGAGCTGACATAAGTACTTGGGAACTGAAAATTGAGTTTTCTGTTATCGACGCTATACGTTTAGAAGTACCATGAAACGTGGACATTTCTTGGTCCCGGGCTGATTGGTGAATTTTTTCACGACGTGAAAAATGCCGAGCTGATATAAGTACTTGGGATCGGAAAATTGAGTTTCCTGTTATCGACGCTATACGTTTTGAAATACCATGAAACGTGGACATTTCTTAGTCCCGGGCCGATTGGGTCATTTTTCAATAACACGTGAAGTACGCAGATGATATAAGTACTTGGGATCTGAAAATTGAGTTTTCAGTTATCGACCTCATACGCTTAGAAATACCATGAAACGTGGACATTTCTTGGTCCCGGGCTGATTGGGGAATTTTTTCACGACGCGAAAAATTCTGAGCTGATATAAGTACTTGGGATCTGAAAATTGAGTTTCCTGTTATCGACGTTATACGTTTTGAAATACCATGAAACGTGGACATTTCTTGGTCCCGGGCCGATTGGACCATTTTTCAACAACACGTGAAATACGTAGATGATATAAGTACTTGGGATCTGAAAATTGAGTTTTCAGTTATCGACCTCATACGTTTAGAAATACCATGAAACGTGGACATTTCTTGGTCCCGGGCTGATTGGGGAATTATTTCACGACGCGAAAAATGCCGAGCTGATATAAGTACTTGGGATCTGAAAATTGCGTTTTCTGTTATCGACGCTATACGTTTATAAATACCATGAAACTTGGAGATTTCTTGGTCCCGGGCTGATTGGACCATTTTTGAATAACACGTGAAATAGGCAGATGATATAAGTACTTGGGATCTGAAAATTGAGTTTTCAGTTATCGACCTCATACGTTTAGAAATACCATGAAACGTGGACATTTCTTGCTCCCGGGCTGATTGGTGAATTTTCTCACGACGCGAAAAATGCCGAGCTGATATAAGTACTTGGGATCGGAAAATTGAGTTTCCTGTTATCGACGCTATACGTTTTGAAATACCATGAAACGTGGACATTTCTTAGTCCCGGGCCGATTGGGTCATTTTTCAATAACACGTGAAATACGCAGATGATGTAAGTACTTGGGATCTGAAAATTGAGTTTTCAGTTATCGACCTCATACGTTTAGAAATACCATGAAACGTGGACATTTCTTGGTCCCGGGCTGATTGGGGAATTTTTTCACGACGCGAAAAATTCTGAGCTGATATAAGTACTTGGGATCTGAAAATTGAGTTTCCTGTTATCGACGTTATACGTTTTGAAATACAATGAAACGTGGACATTTCTTGGTCCCGGGCCGATTGGACCATTTTTCAACAACACGTGAAATACGGAGATGATATAAGTACTTGGGATCTGAAAATTGAGTTTTCAGTTATCGACCTCATACGTTTAGAAATACCATGAAACGTGTTTATTTCTTGGTCGCGGGCTGATTGGTGAATTTTTTCACGACGCGAAAAATGCCGAGCTGATATAAGTACTTGGGATCTGAAAATTGCGTTTTCTGTTATCGACGCTATACGTTTATAAATACCATGAAACGTGGAGATTTCTTGGTCCCGGGCTGATTGGACCATTTTTCAATAACACGTGAAATAGGCAGATGATAGAAGTACTTGGGATCTGAAAATTGAGATTTCAGTTATCGACGCTATACGTTTATAAATACCATGAAACGTGGAGATTTCTTAGTCCCGGGCTGATTGGGGAATTTTTTCACGACGCGAAAAATTCCGAGCTGACATAAGTACTTGGGAACTGAAAATTGAGTTTTCTGTTATCGACGCTATACGTTTAGAAATACCATGAAACGTGGACATTTCTTGGTCCCGGGCTGATTGGTGAATTTTTTCACGACGCGAAAAATGCCGAGCTGATATAAGTACTTGTGATCCGAAAATTGAGTTTTCTGTTATCGACGCTGTACGTTTATAAATACCATGAAACGTGGAGATTTCTTAGGCCCGAGCTGATTGGGGAATTTTTTCACGACGCGAAAAATTCCGAGCTGACATAAGTACTTGGGATCTGAAAATTGAGTTTTCTGTTATCGACGCTATACGTTTATAAATACCATGAAACGTGGAGATTTCTTAGTCCCGGGCTGATTGGGGAATTTTTTCACGACGCGAAAAATTCCGAGCTGACATAAGTACTTGGGAACTGAAAATTGAGTTTTCTGTTATCGACGTTATACGTTTTGAAATACCATGAAACGTGGACATTTCTTGGTCCCGGGCCGATTGGACCATTTTTCAACAACACGTGAAATACGTAGATGATATAAGTACTTGGGATCTGAAAATTGAGTTTTCAGTTATCGACCTCATACGTTTAGAAATACCATGAAACGTGGACATTTCTTGGTCCCGGGCTGATTGGTGAATTTTCTCACGACGCGAAAAATGCCGAGCTGATATAAGTACTTGGGATCGGAAAATTGAGTTTCCTGTTATCGACGCTATACGTTTTGAAATACCATGAAACGTGGACATTTCTTGGTCTCGGGCCGATTGGCTCATTTTTCAACAACACGTGAAATACGCAGATGATATAAGTACCTGGGATCTGAAAATTGAGTTTTCAGTTATCGACCTCATACGTTTAGAAATACCATGAAACGTGGACATTTCTTGGTCCCGGGCTGATTGGGGAATTATTTCACGACGCGAAAAATGCCGAGCTGATATAAGTACTTGGGATCTGAAAATTGCGTTTTCTGTTATCGTCGCTATACGTTTATAAATACCATGAAACGTGGAGATTTCTTGGTCCCGGGCTGATTGGACCATTTTTCAATAACACGTGAAATAGGCAGATGATATAAGTACTTGGGATCTGAAAATTGAGTTTTCAGTTATCGACCTCATACGTTTAGAAATACCATGAAACGTGGACATTTCTTGGTCCCGGGCCGATTGGCTCATTTTTCAACAACACGTGAAATACGCAACTGATATAAGTACTTGGGATCTGAAAATTGAGTTTTCTGTTATCGACGCTATACGTTTATAAATACCATGAAACGTGGAGATTTCTTAGTCCCGTGCTGATTGGGGAATTTTTTCACGACGCGAAAAATTTCGAGCTGACATAAGTACTTGGGAACTGAAAATTGAGTTTTCTGTTATCGACGCTATACGTTTAGAAATACCATGAAACGTGGAGATTTCTTGGTCCCGGGCTGATTGGACCATTTTTCAATAACACGTGAAATAGGCAGATGATAGAAGTACTTGGGATCTGAAAATTGAGTTTTCAGTTATCGACGCTATACGTTTATAAATACCATGAAACGTGGAGATTTCTTAGTCCCGGGCTGATTGGGGAATTTTTTCACGACGCGAAAAATTCCGAGCTGACATAAGTACTTGGGATCTGAAAATTGAGTTTTCAGTTATCGACCTCATACGTTTAGAAATACCATGAAACGTGGAGATTTCTTAGTCCCGGGCTGATTGGGGAATTTTTTCACGACGCGAAAAATTCCGAGCTGACATAAGTACTTGGGATCTGAAAATTGAGTTTTCAGTTATCGACCTCATACGTTTAGAAATACCATGAAACGTGGACATTTCTTGGTCCCGGGCTGATTGGTGAATTTTCTCACGACGCGAAAAATGCCGAGCTGATATAAGTACTTGGGATCGGAAAATTGAGTTTCCTGTTATCGACGCTATACGTTTTGAAATACCATGAAACGTGGACATTTCTTGGTCTCGGGCCGATTGGCTCATTTTTCAACAACACGTGAAATACGCAGATGATATAAGTACTTGGGATCTGAAAATTGAGTTTTGAGTTATCGACCTCATACGTTTAGAAATACCATGAAACGTGGACATTTCTTGGTCCCGGGCTGATTGGGGAATTATTTCACGACGCGAAAAATGCCGAGCTGATATAAGTACTTGGGATCTGAAAATTGCGTTTTCTGTTATCGTCGCTATACGTTTATAAATACCATGAAACGTGGAGATTTCTTGGTCCCGGGCTGATTGGACCATTTTTCAATAACACGTGAAATAGGCAGATGATATAAGTACTTGGGATCTGAAAATTGAGTTTTCAGTTATCGACCTCATACGTTTAGAAATACCATGAAACGTGGACATTTCTTGGTCCCGGGCCGATTGGCTCATTTTTCAACAACACGTGAAATACGCAGATGATATAAGTACTTGGGATCTGAAAATTGAGTTTTCAGTTATCGACCTCATACGTTTAGAAATACCATGAAACGTGGACATTTCTTGGTCCCGGGCTGATTGGTGAATTTTTTCACGACGCGAAAAATGCCGAGCTGATATAAGTACTTGGGATCTGAAAATTGCGTTTTCTGTTATCGACGCTATACGTTTATAAATACCATGAAACGTGGAGATTTCTTGGTCCCGGGCTGATTGGACCATTTTTGAATAACACGTGAAATAGGCAGATGATATAAGTACTTGGGATCTGAAAATTGAGTTTTCAGTTATCGACCTCATACGTTTAGAAATACCATGAAACGTGGACATTTCTTGGTCCCGGGCTGATTGGTGAATTTTTTCACGACGCGAAAAATGCCGAGCTGATATAAGTACTTGGGATCTGAAAATTGCGTTTTCTGTTATCGACGCTATACGTTTATAAATACCATGAAACGTGGAGATTTCTTGGTCCCGGGCTGATTGGACCATTTTTCAATAACACGTGAAATAGGCAGATGATAGAAGTACTTGGGATCTGAAAATTGAGTTTTCAGTTATCGACCTCATACGTTTAGAAATACCATGAAACGTGGACATTTCTTGGTCCCGGGCTGATTGGTGAATTTTTTCCCGACGCGAAAAATGCCGAGCTGATATAAGTACTTGGGATCTGAAAATTGCGTTTTCTGTTATCGACGCTATACGTTTATAAATACCATGAAACGTGGAGATTTCTTGGTCCCGGGCTGATTGGTGAATTTTTTCACGACGCGAAAAATGCCGAGCTGATGTATGTACTTGTGATCCGAAAATTGAGTTTTCTGTTATCGACGCTATACGTTTATAAATACCATGAAACGTGGAGATTTCTTGGTCCCGGGCTGATTGGACCATTTTTCAACAACACGTAAAATACGCAACTGATATAAGTACTTGGGATCTGAAAATTGAGTTTTCTGTTATCGACGCTATACGTTTATAAATACCATGAAACGTGGAGATTTCTTAGTCCCGTGCTGATTGGGGAATTTTTTCAAGACGCGAAAAATTTCGAGCTGACATAAGTACTTGGGAACTGAAAATTGAGTTTTCTGTTATCGACGCTATACGTTTAGAAATACCATGAAACGTGGACATTTCTTGGTCCCGGGCTGATTGGTGAATTTTCTCACGACGCGAAAAATGCCGAGCTGATATAAGTACTTGGGATCGGAAAATTGAGTTTCCTGTTATCGACGCTATACGTTTTGAAATACCATGAAACGTGGACATTTCTTGGTCTCGGGCCGATTGGCTCATTTTTCAACAACACGTGAAATACGCAGATGATATAAGTACTTGGGATCTGAAAATTGAGTTTTCAGTTATCGACCTCATACGTTTAGAAATACCATGAAACGTGGACATTTCTTGGTCCCGGGCTGATTGGGGAATTATTTCACGACGCGAAAAATGCCGAGCTGATATAAGTACTTGGGATCTGAAAATTGCGTTTTCTGTTATCGTCGCTATACGTTTATAAATACCATGAAACGTGGAGATTTCTTGGTCCCGGGCTGATTGGACCATTTTTCAATAACACGTGAAATAGGCAGATGATATAAGTACTTGGGATCTGAAAATTGAGTTTTCAGTTATCGACCTCATACGTTTAGAAATACCATGAAACGTGGACATTTCTTGGTCCCGGGCCGATTGGACCATTTTTCAACAACACGTGAAATCCGTAGATGATATAAGTACTTGGGATCTGAAAATTGAGATTTCAGTTATCGACCTCATACGTTTAGAAATACCATGAAACGTGGACATTTCTTGGGCCCGGGCTGATTGGGGAATTTTTTCACGACGCGAAAAATGCCGAGCTGATATAAGTACTTGGGATCTGAAAATTTCGTTTTCTGTTATCGACGCTATACGTTTATAAATACCATGAAACGTGGAGATTTCTTGGTCCCGGGCTGATTGGACCATTTTTCAATAACACGTGAAATAGGCAGATGATAGAAGTACTTGGGATCTGAAAATTGAGTTTTCAGTTATCGACCTCATACGTTTAGAAATACCATGAAACGTGGAGATTTCTTGGTCCCGGGCTGATTGGACCATTTTTCAATAACACGTGAAATAGGCAGATGATAGAAGTACTTGGGATCTGAAAATTGAGTTTTCAGTTATCGACCTCATACGTTTAGAAATACCATGAAACGTGGAGATTTCTTGGTCCCGGGCTGATTGGACCATTTTTTAATAACACGTGAAATAGGCAGATGATATAAGTACTTGGGATCTGAAAATTGCGTTTTCTGTTATCGACGCTAAACGTTTATAAATACCATGAAACGTGAAGATTTCTTGGTCCCGGGCTGATTGGACCATTTTTCAACAACACGTAAAATACGCAACTGATATAAGTACTTGGGATCTGAAAATTGAGTTTTCTGTTATCGACGCTATACGTTTATAAATACCATGAAACGTGGAGATTTCTTAGTCCCGTGCTGATTGGGGAATTTTTTCACGACGCGAAAAATTTCGAGCTGACATAAGTACTTGGGAACTGAAAATTGAGTTTTCTGTTATCGACGCTATACGTTTAGAAGTACCATGAAACGTGGACATTTCTTGGTCCCGGGCTGATTGGTGAATTTTTTCACGACGTGAAAAATGCCGAGCTGATATAAGTACTTGGGATCGGAAAATTGAGTTTCCTGTTATCGACGCTATACGTTTTGAAATACCATGAAACGTGGACATTTCTTAGTCCCGGGCCGATTGGGTCATTTTTCAATAACACGTGAAGTACGCAGATGATATAAGTACTTGGGATCTGAAAATTGAGTTTTCAGTTATCGACCTCATACGCTTAGAAATACCATGAAACGTGGACATTTCTTGGTCCCGGGCTGATTGGGGAATTTTTTCACGACGCGAAAAATTCTGAGCTGATATAAGTACTTGGGATCTGAAAATTGAGTTTCCTGTTATCGACGTTATACGTTTTGAAATACCATGAAACGTGGACATTTCTTGGTCCCGGGCCGATTGGACCATTTTTCAACAACACGTGAAATACGTAGATGATATAAGTACTTGGGATCTGAAAATTGAGTTTTCAGTTATCGACCTCATACGTTTAGAAATACCATGAAACGTGGACATTTCTTGGTCCCGGGCTGATTGGGGAATTATTTCACGACGCGAAAAATGCCGAGCTGATATAAGTACTTGGGATCTGAAAATTGCGTTTTCTGTTATCGACGCTATACGTTTATAAATACCATGAAACGTGGAGATTTCTTGGTCCCGGGCTGATTGGACCATTTTTCAATAACACGTGAAATAGGCAGATGATAGAAGTACTTGGGATCTGAAAATTGAGATTTCAGTTATCGACGCTATACGTTTATAAATACCATGAAACGTGGAGATTTCTTAGTCCCGGGCTGATTGGGGAATTTTTTCACGACGCGAAAAATTCCGAGCTGACATAAGTACTTGGGAACTGAAAATTGAGTTTTCTGTTATCGACGCTATACGTTTAGAAATACCATGAAACGTGGACATTTCTTGGTCCCGGGCTGATTGGTGAATTTTTTCACGACGCGAAAAATGCCGAGCTGATATAAGTACTTGTGATCCGAAAATTGAGTTTTCTGTTATCGACGCTGTACGTTTATAAATACCATGAAACGTGGAGATTTCTTAGGCCCGAGCTGATTGGGGAATTTTTTCACGACGCGAAAAATTCCGAGCTGACATAAGTACTTGGGATCTGAAAATTGAGTTTTCTGTTATCGACGCTATACGTTTATAAATACCATGAAACGTGGAGATTTCTTAGTCCCGGGCTGATTGGGGAATTTTTTCACGACGCGAAAAATTCCGAGCTGACATAAGTACTTGGGAACTGAAAATTGAGTTTTCTGTTATCGACGTTATACGTTTTGAAATACCATGAAACGTGGACATTTCTTGGTCCCGGGCCGATTGGACCATTTTTCAACAACACGTGAAATACGTAGATGATATAAGTACTTGGGATCTGAAAATTGAGTTTTCAGTTATCGACCTCATACGTTTAGAAATACCATGAAACGTGGACATTTCTTGGTCCCGGGCTGATTGGTGAATTTTCTCACGACGCGAAAAATGCCGAGCTGATATAAGTACTTGGGATCGGAAAATTGAGTTTCCTGTTATCGACGCTATACGTTTTGAAATACCATGAAACGTGGACATTTCTTGGTCTCGGGCCGATTGGCTCATTTTTCAACAACACGTGAAATACGCAGATGATATAAGTACCTGGGATCTGAAAATTGAGTTTTCAGTTATCGACCTCATACGTTTAGAAATACCATGAAACGTGGACATTTCTTGGTCCCGGGCCGATTGGCTCATTTTTCAACAACACGTGAAATACGCAACTGATATAAGTACTTGGGATCTGAAAATTGAGTTTTCTGTTATCGACGCTATACGTTTATAAATACCATGAAACGTGGAGATTTCTTAGTCCCGTGCTGATTGGGGAATTTTTTCACGACGCGAAAAATTTCGAGCTGACATAAGTACTTGGGAACTGAAAATTGAGTTTTCTGTTATCGACGCTATACGTTTAGAAATACCATGAAACGTGGAGATTTCTTGGTCCCGGGCTGATTGGACCATTTTTCAATAACACGTGAAATAGGCAGATGATAGAAGTACTTGGGATCTGAAAATTGAGTTTTCAGTTATCGACGCTATACGTTTATAAATACCATGAAACGTGGAGATTTCTTAGTCCCGGGCTGATTGGGGAATTTTTTCACGACGCGAAAAATTCCGAGCTGACATAAGTACTTGGGATCTGAAAATTGAGTTTTCAGTTATCGACCTCATACGTTTAGAAATACCATGAAACGTGGAGATTTCTTAGTCCCGGGCTGATTGGGGAATTTTTTCACGACGCGAAAAATTCCGAGCTGACATAAGTACTTGGGATCTGAAAATTGAGTTTTCAGTTATCGACCTCATACGTTTAGAAATACCATGAAACGTGGACATTTCTTGGTCCCGGGCTGATTGGTGAATTTTCTCACGACGCGAAAAATGCCGAGCTGATATAAGTACTTGGGATCGGAAAATTGAGTTTCCTGTTATCGACGCTATACGTTTTGAAATACCATGAAACGTGGACATTTCTTGGTCTCGGGCCGATTGGCTCATTTTTCAACAACACGTGAAATACGCAGATGATATAAGTACTTGGGATCTGAAAATTGAGTTTTGAGTTATCGACCTCATACGTTTAGAAATACCATGAAACGTGGACATTTCTTGGTCCCGGGCTGATTGGGGAATTTTTTCACGACGCGAAAAATTCTGAGCTGATATAAGTACTTGGGATCTGAAAATTGAGTTTCCTGTTATCGACGTTATACGTTTTGAAATACAATGAAACGTGGACATTTCTTGGTCCCGGGCCGATTGGACCATTTTTCAACAACACGTGAAATACGGAGATGATATAAGTACTTGGGATCTGAAAATTGAGTTTTCAGTTATCGACCTCATACGTTTAGAAATACCATGAAACGTGTTTATTTCTTGGTCGCGGGCTGATTGGTGAATTTTTTCACGACGCGAAAAATGCCGAGCTGATATAAGTACTTGGGATCTGAAAATTGCGTTTTCTGTTATCGACGCTATACGTTTATAAATACCATGAAACGTGGAGATTTCTTGGTCCCGGGCTGATTGGACCATTTTTCAATAACACGTGAAATAGGCAGATGATAGAAGTACTTGGGATCTGAAAATTGAGATTTCAGTTATCGACGCTATACGTTTATAAATACCATGAAACGTGGAGATTTCTTAGTCCCGGGCTGATTGGGGAATTTTTTCACGACGCGAAAAATTCCGAGCTGACATAAGTACTTGGGAACTGAAAATTGAGTTTTCTGTTATCGACGCTATACGTTTAGAAATACCATGAAACGTGGACATTTCTTGGTCCCGGGCTGATTGGTGAATTTTTTCACGACGCGAAAAATGCCGAGCTGATATAAGTACTTGTGATCCGAAAATTGAGTTTTCTGTTATCGACGCTGTACGTTTATAAATACCATGAAACGTGGAGATTTCTTAGGCCCGAGCTGATTGGGGAATTTTTTCACGACGCGAAAAATTCCGAGCTGACATAAGTACTTGGGATCTGAAAATTGAGTTTTCTGTTATCGACGCTATACGTTTATAAATACCATGAAACGTGGAGATTTCTTAGTCCCGGGCTGATTGGGGAATTTTTTCACGACGCGAAAAATTCCGAGCTGACATAAGTACTTGGGAACTGAAAATTGAGTTTTCTGTTATCGACGTTATACGTTTTGAAATACCATGAAACGTGGACATTTCTTGGTCCCGGGCCGATTGGACCATTTTTCAACAACACGTGAAATACGTAGATGATATAAGTACTTGGGATCTGAAAATTGAGTTTTCAGTTATCGACCTCATACGTTTAGAAATACCATGAAACGTGGACATTTCTTGGTCCCGGGCTGATTGGTGAATTTTCTCACGACGCGAAAAATGCCGAGCTGATATAAGTACTTGGGATCGGAAAATTGAGTTTCCTGTTATCGACGCTATACGTTTTGAAATACCATGAAACGTGGACATTTCTTGGTCTCGGGCCGATTGGCTCATTTTTCAACAACACGTGAAATACGCAGATGATATAAGTACCTGGGATCTGAAAATTGAGTTTTCAGTTATCGACCTCATACGTTTAGAAATACCATGAAACGTGGACATTTCTTGGTCCCGGGCCGATTGGCTCATTTTTCAACAACACGTGAAATACGCAACTGATATAAGTACTTGGGATCTGAAAATTGAGTTTTCTGTTATCGACGCTATACGTTTATAAATACCATGAAACGTGGAGATTTCTTAGTCCCGTGCTGATTGGGGAATTTTTTCACGACGCGAAAAATTTCGAGCTGACATAAGTACTTGGGAACTGAAAATTGAGTTTTCTGTTATCGACGCTATACGTTTAGAAATACCATGAAACGTGGAGATTTCTTGGTCCCGGGCTGATTGGACCATTTTTCAATAACACGTGAAATAGGCAGATGATAGAAGTACTTGGGATCTGAAAATTGAGTTTTCAGTTATCGACGCTATACGTTTATAAATACCATGAAACGTGGAGATTTCTTAGTCCCGGGCTGATTGGGGAATTTTTTCACGACGCGAAAAATTCCGAGCTGACATAAGTACTTGGGATCTGAAAATTGAGTTTTCAGTTATCGACCTCATACGTTTAGAAATACCATGAAACGTGGAGATTTCTTAGTCCCGGGCTGATTGGGGAATTTTTTCACGACGCGAAAAATTCCGAGCTGACATAAGTACTTGGGATCTGAAAATTGAGTTTTCAGTTATCGACCTCATACGTTTAGAAATACCATGAAACGTGGACATTTCTTGGTCCCGGGCTGATTGGTGAATTTTCTCACGACGCGAAAAATGCCGAGCTGATATAAGTACTTGGGATCGGAAAATTGAGTTTCCTGTTATCGACGCTATACGTTTTGAAATACCATGAAACGTGGACATTTCTTGGTCTCGGGCCGATTGGCTCATTTTTCAACAACACGTGAAATACGCAGATGATATAAGTACTTGGGATCTGAAAATTGAGTTTTGAGTTATCGACCTCATACGTTTAGAAATACCATGAAACGTGGACATTTCTTGGTCCCGGGCTGATTGGGGAATTATTTCACGACGCGAAAAATGCCGAGCTGATATAAGTACTTGGGATCTGAAAATTGCGTTTTCTGTTATCGTCGCTATACGTTTATAAATACCATGAAACGTGGAGATTTCTTGGTCCCGGGCTGATTGGACCATTTTTCAATAACACGTGAAATAGGCAGATGATATAAGTACTTGGGATCTGAAAATTGAGTTTTCAGTTATCGACCTCATACGTTTAGAAATACCATGAAACGTGGACATTTCTTGGTCCCGGGCCGATTGGCTCATTTTTCAACAACACGTGAAATACGCAGATGATATAAGTACTTGGGATCTGAAAATTGAGTTTTCAGTTATCGACCTCATACGTTTAGAAATACCATGAAACGTGGACATTTCTTGGGCCCGGGCTGATTGGGGAATTTTTTCACGACGCGAAAAATTCTGAGCTGATATAAGTACTTGGGATCTGAAAATTGAGTTTCCTGTTATCGACGTTATACGTTTTGAAATACCATGAAACGTGGACATTTCTTGGTCCCGGGCCGATTGGACCATTTTTCAACAACACGTGAAATCCGTAGATGATATAAGTACTTGGGATCTGAAAATTGAGATTTCAGTTATCGACCTCATACGTTTAGAAATACCATGAAACGTGGACATTTCTTGGGCCCGGGCTGATTGGGGAATTTTTTCACGACGCGAAAAATGCCGAGCTGATATAAGTACTTGGGATCTGAAAATTGCGTTTTCTGTTATCGACGCTATACGTTTATAAATACCATGAAACGTGGAGATTTCTTGGTCCCGGGCTGATTGGACCATTTTTCAATAACACGTGAAATAGGCAGATGATAGAAGTACTTGGGATCTGAAAATTGAGTTTTCAGTTATCGACCTCATACGTTTAGAAATACCATGAAACGTGGAGATTTCTTGGTCCCGGGCTGATTGGACCATTTTTTAATAACACGTGAAATAGGCAGATGATATAAGTACTTGGAATCTGAAAATTGCGTTTTCTGTTATCGACGCTATACGTTTATAAATACCATGAAACGTGGAGATTTCTTGGTCCCGGGCTGATTGGACCATTTTTCAATAACACGTGAAATAGGCAGATGATATAAGTACTTGGGATCTGAAAATTGAGTTTTCAGTTATCGACCTCATACGTTTAGAAATACCATGAAACGTGGACATTTCTTGGTCCCGGGCTGATTGGTGAATTTTTTCACGACGCGAAAAATGCCGAGCTGATATAAGTACTTGGGATCTGAAAATTGCGTTTTCTGTTATCGACGCTAAACGTTTATAAATACCATGAAACGTGAAGATTTCTTGGTCCCGGGCTGATTGGACCATTTTTCAACAACACGTAAAATACGCAACTGATATAAGTACTTGGGATCTGAAAATTGAGTTTTCTGTTATCGACGCTATACGTTTATAAATACCATGAAACGTGGAGATTTCTTAGTCCCGTGCTGATTGGGGAAATTTTTCACGACGCGAAAAATTTCGAGCTGACATAAGTACTTGGGAACTGAAAATTGAGTTTTCTGTTATCGACGCTATACGTTTAGAAGTACCATGAAACGTGGACATTTCTTGGTCCCGGGCTGATTGGTGAATTTTTTCACGACGTGAAAAATGCCGAGCTGATATAAGTACTTGGGATCGGAAAATTGAGTTTCCTGTTATCGACGCTATACGTTTTGAAATACCATGAAACGTGGACATTTCTTAGTCCCGGGCCGATTGGGTCATTTTTCAATAACACGTGAAGTACGCAGATGATATAAGTACTTGGGATCTGAAAATTGAGTTTTCAGTTATCGACCTCATACGCTTAGAAATACCATGAAACGTGGACATTTCTTGGTCCCGGGCTGATTGGGGAATTTTTTCACGACGCGAAAAATTCTGAGCTGATATAAGTACTTGGGATCTGAAAATTGAGTTTCCTGTTATCGACGTTATACGTTTTGAAATACCATGAAACGTGGACATTTCTTGGTCCCGGGCCGATTGGACCATTTTTCAACAACACGTGAAATACGTAGATGATATAAGTACTTGGGATCTGAAAATTGAGTTTTCAGTTATCGACCTCATACGTTTAGAAATACCATGAAACGTGGACATTTCTTGGTCCCGGGCTGATTGGGGAATTATTTCACGACGCGAAAAATGCCGAGCTGATATAAGTACTTGGGATCTGAAAATTGCGTTTTCTGTTATCGACGCTATACGTTTATAAATACCATGAAACTTGGAGATTTCTTGGTCCCGGGCTGATTGGACCATTTTTGAATAACACGTGAAATAGGCAGATGATATAAGTACTTGGGATCTGAAAATTGAGTTTTCAGTTATCGACCTCATACGTTTAGAAATACCATGAAACGTGGACATTTCTTGCTCCCGGGCTGATTGGTGAATTTTCTCACGACGCGAAAAATGCCGAGCTGATATAAGTACTTGGGATCGGAAAATTGAGTTTCCTGTTATCGACGCTATACGTTTTGAAATACCATGAAACGTGGACATTTCTTAGTCCCGGGCCGATTGGGTCATTTTTCAATAACACGTGAAATACGCAGATGATGTAAGTACTTGGGATCTGAAAATTGAGTTTTCAGTTATCGACCTCATACGTTTAGAAATACCATGAAACGTGGACATTTCTTGGTCCCGGGCTGATTGGGGAATTTTTTCACGACGCGAAAAATTCTGAGCTGATATAAGTACTTGGGATCTGAAAATTGAGTTTCCTGTTATCGACGTTATACGTTTTGAAATACAATGAAACGTGGACATTTCTTGGTCCCGGGCCGATTGGACCATTTTTCAACAACACGTGAAATACGGAGATGATATAAGTACTTGGGATCTGAAAATTGAGTTTTCAGTTATCGACCTCATACGTTTAGAAATACCATGAAACGTGTTTATTTCTTGGTCGCGGGCTGATTGGTGAATTTTTTCACGACGCGAAAAATGCCGAGCTGATATAAGTACTTGGGATCTGAAAATTGCGTTTTCTGTTATCGACGCTATACGTTTATAAATACCATGAAACGTGGAGATTTCTTGGTCCCGGGCTGATTGGACCATTTTTCAATAACACGTGAAATAGGCAGATGATAGAAGTACTTGGGATCTGAAAATTGAGATTTCAGTTATCGACGCTATACGTTTATAAATACCATGAAACGTGGAGATTTCTTAGTCCCGGGCTGATTGGGGAATTTTTTCACGACGCGAAAAATTCCGAGCTGACATAAGTACTTGGGAACTGAAAATTGAGTTTTCTGTTATCGACGCTATACGTTTAGAAATACCATGAAACGTGGACATTTCTTGGTCCCGGGCTGATTGGTGAATTTTTTCACGACGCGAAAAATGCCGAGCTGATATAAGTACTTGTGATCCGAAAATTGAGTTTTCTGTTATCGACGCTGTACGTTTATAAATACCATGAAACGTGGAGATTTCTTAGGCCCGAGCTGATTGGGGAATTTTTTCACGACGCGAAAAATTCCGAGCTGACATAAGTACTTGGGATCTGAAAATTGAGTTTTCTGTTATCGACGCTATACGTTTATAAATACCATGAAACGTGGAGATTTCTTAGTCCCGGGCTGATTGGGGAATTTTTTCACGACGCGAAAAATTCCGAGCTGACATAAGTACTTGGGAACTGAAAATTGAGTTTTCTGTTATCGACGTTATACGTTTTGAAATACCATGAAACGTGGACATTTCTTGGTCCCGGGCCGATTGGACCATTTTTCAACAACACGTGAAATACGTAGATGATATAAGTACTTGGGATCTGAAAATTGAGTTTTCAGTTATCGACCTCATACGTTTAGAAATACCATGAAACGTGGACATTTCTTGGTCCCGGGCTGATTGGTGAATTTTCTCACGACGCGAAAAATGCCGAGCTGATATAAGTACTTGGGATCGGAAAATTGAGTTTCCTGTTATCGACGCTATACGTTTTGAAATACCATGAAACGTGGACATTTCTTGGTCTCGGGCCGATTGGCTCATTTTTCAACAACACGTGAAATACGCAGATGATATAAGTACCTGGGATCTGAAAATTGAGTTTTCAGTTATCGACCTCATACGTTTAGAAATACCATGAAACGTGGACATTTCTTGGTCCCGGGCCGATTGGCTCATTTTTCAACAACACGTGAAATACGCAACTGATATAAGTACTTGGGATCTGAAAATTGAGTTTTCTGTTATCGACGCTATACGTTTATAAATACCATGAAACGTGGAGATTTCTTAGTCCCGTGCTGATTGGGGAATTTTTTCACGACGCGAAAAATTTCGAGCTGACATAAGTACTTGGGAACTGAAAATTGAGTTTTCTGTTATCGACGCTATACGTTTAGAAATACCATGAAACGTGGAGATTTCTTGGTCCCGGGCTGATTGGACCATTTTTCAATAACACGTGAAATAGGCAGATGATAGAAGTACTTGGGATCTGAAAATTGAGTTTTCAGTTATCGACGCTATACGTTTATAAATACCATGAAACGTGGAGATTTCTTAGTCCCGGGCTGATTGGGGAATTTTTTCACGACGCGAAAAATTCCGAGCTGACATAAGTACTTGGGATCTGAAAATTGAGTTTTCAGTTATCGACCTCATACGTTTAGAAATACCATGAAACGTGAAGATTTCTTAGTCCCGGGCTGATTGGGGAATTTTTTCACGACGCGAAAAATTCCGAGCTGACATAAGTACTTGGGATCTGAAAATTGAGTTTTCAGTTATCGACCTCATACGTTTAGAAATACCATGAAACGTGGACATTTCTTGGTCCCGGGCTGATTGGTGAATTTTCTCACGACGCGAAAAATGCCGAGCTGATATAAGTACTTGGGATCGGAAAATTGAGTTTCCTGTTATCGACGCTATACGTTTTGAAATACCATGAAACGTGGACATTTCTTGGTCTCGGGCCGATTGGCTCATTTTTCAACAACACGTGAAATACGCAGATGATATAAGTACTTGGGATCTGAAAATTGAGTTTTGAGTTATCGACCTCATACGTTTAGAAATACCATGAAACGTGGACATTTCTTGGTCCCGGGCTGATTGGGGAATTATTTCACGACGCGAAAAATGCCGAGCTGATATAAGTACTTGGGATCTGAAAATTGCGTTTTCTGTTATCGTCGCTATACGTTTATAAATACCATGAAACGTGGAGATTTCTTGGTCCCGGGCTGATTGGACCATTTTTCAATAACACGTGAAATAGGCAGATGATATAAGTACTTGGGATCTGAAAATTGAGTTTTCAGTTATCGACCTCATACGTTTAGAAATACCATGAAACGTGGACATTTCTTGGTCCCGGGCCGATTGGCTCATTTTTCAACAACACGTGAAATACGCAGATGATATAAGTACTTGGGATCTGAAAATTGAGTTTTCAGTTATCGACCTCATACGTTTAGAAATACCATGAAACGTGGACATTTCTTGGGCCCGGGCTGATTGGGGAATTTTTTCACGACGCGAAAAATTCTGAGCTGATATAAGTACTTGGGATCTGAAAATTGAGTTTCCTGTTATCGACGTTATACGTTTTGAAATACCATGAAACGTGGACATTTCTTGGTCCCGGGCCGATTGGACCATTTTTCAACAACACGTGAAATCCGTAGATGATATAAGTACTTGGGATCTGAAAATTGAGATTTCAGTTATCGACCTCATACGTTTAGAAATACCATGAAACGTGGACATTTCTTGGGCCCGGGCTGATTGGGGAATTTTTTCACGACGCGAAAAATGCCGAGCTGATATAAGTACTTGGGATCTGAAAATTGCGTTTTCTGTTATCGACGCTATACGTTTATAAATACCATGAAACGTGGAGATTTCTTGGTCCCGGGCTGATTGGACCATTTTTCAATAACACGTGAAATAGGCAGATGATAGAAGTACTTGGGATCTGAAAATTGAGTTTTCAGTTATCGACCTCATACGTTTAGAAATACCATGAAACGTGGAGATTTCTTGGTCCCGGGCTGATTGGACCATTTTTTAATAACACGTGAAATAGGCAGATGATATAAGTACTTGGAATCTGAAAATTGCGTTTTCTGTTATCGACGCTATACGTTTATAAATACCATGAAACGTGGAGATTTCTTGGTCCCGGGCTGATTGGACCATTTTTCAATAACACGTGAAATAGGCAGATGATATAAGTACTTGGGATCTGAAAATTGAGTTTTCAGTTATCGACCTCATACGTTTAGAAATACCATGAAACGTGGACATTTCTTGGTCCCGGGCTGATTGGTGAATTTTTTCACGACGCGAAAAATGCCGAGCTGATATAAGTACTTGGGATCTGAAAATTGCGTTTTCTGTTATCGACGCTAAACGTTTATAAATACCATGAAACGTGAAGATTTCTTGGTCCCGGGCTGATTGGACCATTTTTCAACAACACGTAAAATACGCAACTGATATAAGTACTTGGGATCTGAAAATTGAGTTTTCTGTTATCGACGCTATACGTTTATAAATACCATGAAACGTGGAGATTTCTTAGTCCCGTGCTGATTGGGGAATTTTTTCACGACGCGAAAAATTTCGAGCTGACATAAGTACTTGGGAACTGAAAATTGAGTTTTCTGTTATCGACGCTATACGTTTAGAAGTACCATGAAACGTGGACATTTCTTGGTCCCGGGCTGATTGGTGAATTTTTTCACGACGTGAAAAATGCCGAGCTGATATAAGTACTTGGGATCGGAAAATTGAGTTTCCTGTTATCGACGCTATACGTTTTGAAATACCATGAAACGTGGACATTTCTTAGTCCCGGGCCGATTGGGTCATTTTTCAATAACACGTGAAGTACGCAGATGATATAAGTACTTGGGATCTGAAAATTGAGTTTTCAGTTATCGACCTCATACGCTTAGAAATACCATGAAACGTGGACATTTCTTGGTCCCGGGCTGATTGGGGAATTTTTTCACGACGCGAAAAATTCTGAGCTGATATAAGTACTTGGGATCTGAAAATTGAGTTTCCTGTTATCGACGTTATACGTTTTGAAATACCATGAAACGTGGACATTTCTTGGTCCCGGGCCGATTGGACCATTTTTCAACAACACGTGAAATACGTAGATGATATAAGTACTTGGGATCTGAAAATTGAGTTTTCAGTTATCGACCTCATACGTTTAGAAATACCATGAAACGTGGACATTTCTTGGTCCCGGGCTGATTGGGGAATTATTTCACGACGCGAAAAATGCCGAGCTGATATAAGTACTTGGGATCTGAAAATTGCGTTTTCTGTTATCGACGCTATACGTTTATAAATACCATGAAACTTGGAGATTTCTTGGTCCCGGGCTGATTGGACCATTTTTGAATAACACGTGAAATAGGCAGATGATATAAGTACTTGGGATCTGAAAATTGAGTTTTCAGTTATCGACCTCATACGTTTAGAAATACCATGAAACGTGGACATTTCTTGCTCCCGGGCTGATTGGTGAATTTTCTCACGACGCGAAAAATGCCGAGCTGATATAAGTACTTGGGATCGGAAAATTGAGTTTCCTGTTATCGACGCTATACGTTTTGAAATACCATGAAACGTGGACATTTCTTAGTCCCGGGCCGATTGGGTCATTTTTCAATAACACGTGAAATACGCAGATGATGTAAGTACTTGGGATCTGAAAATTGAGTTTTCAGTTATCGACCTCATACGTTTAGAAATACCATGAAACGTGGACATTTCTTGGTCCCGGGCTGATTGGGGAATTTTTTCACGACGCGAAAAATTCTGAGCTGATATAAGTACTTGGGATCTGAAAATTGAGTTTCCTGTTATCGACGTTATACGTTTTGAAATACAATGAAACGTGGACATTTCTTGGTCCCGGGCCGATTGGACCATTTTTCAACAACACGTGAAATACGGAGATGATATAAGTACTTGGGATCTGAAAATTGAGTTTTCAGTTATCGACCTCATACGTTTAGAAATACCATGAAACGTGTTTATTTCTTGGTCGCGGGCTGATTGGTGAATTTTTTCACGACGCGAAAAATGCCGAGCTGATATAAGTACTTGGGATCTGAAAATTGCGTTTTCTGTTATCGACGCTATACGTTTATAAATACCATGAAACGTGGAGATTTCTTGGTCCCGGGCTGATTGGACCATTTTTCAATAACACGTGAAATAGGCAGATGATAGAAGTACTTGGGATCTGAAAATTGAGATTTCAGTTATCGACGCTATACGTTTATAAATACCATGAAACGTGGAGATTTCTTAGTCCCGGGCTGATTGGGGAATTTTTTCACGACGCGAAAAATTCCGAGCTGACATAAGTACTTGGGAACTGAAAATTGAGTTTTCTGTTATCGACGCTATACGTTTAGAAATACCATGAAACGTGGACATTTCTTGGTCCCGGGCTGATTGGTGAATTTTTTCACGACGCGAAAAATGCCGAGCTGATATAAGTACTTGTGATCCGAAAATTGAGTTTTCTGTTATCGACGCTGTACGTTTATAAATACCATGAAACGTGGAGATTTCTTAGGCCCGAGCTGATTGGGGAATTTTTTCACGACGCGAAAAATTCCGAGCTGACATAAGTACTTGGGATCTGAAAATTGAGTTTTCTGTTATCGACGCTATACGTTTATAAATACCATGAAACGTGGAGATTTCTTAGTCCCGGGCTGATTGGGGAATTTTTTCACGACGCGAAAAATTCCGAGCTGACATAAGTACTTGGGAACTGAAAATTGAGTTTTCTGTTATCGACGTTATACGTTTTGAAATACCATGAAACGTGGACATTTCTTGGTCCCGGGCCGATTGGACCATTTTTCAACAACACGTGAAATACGTAGATGATATAAGTACTTGGGATCTGAAAATTGAGTTTTCAGTTATCGACCTCATACGTTTAGAAATACCATGAAACGTGGACATTTCTTGGTCCCGGGCTGATTGGTGAATTTTCTCACGACGCGAAAAATGCCGAGCTGATATAAGTACTTGGGATCGGAAAATTGAGTTTCCTGTTATCGACGCTATACGTTTTGAAATACCATGAAACGTGGACATTTCTTGGTCTCGGGCCGATTGGCTCATTTTTCAACAACACGTGAAATACGCAACTGATATAAGTACTTGGGATCTGAAAATTGAGTTTTCTGTTATCGTCGCTATACATTTATAAATACCATGAAACGTGGAGATTTCTTAGTCCCGTGCTGATTGGGGAATTTTTTCACGACGCGAAAAATTTCGAGCTGACATAAGTACTTGGGAACTGAAAATTGAGTTTTCTGTTATCGACGCTATACGTTTAGAAATACCATGAAACGTGGAGATTTCTTGGTCCCGGGCTGATTGGACCATTTTTCAATAACACGTGAAATAGGCAGATGATAGAAGTACTTGGGATCTGAAAATTGAGTTTTCAGTTATCGACGCTATACGTTTATAAATACCATGAAACGTGGAGATTTCTTAGTCCCGGGCTGATTGGGGAATTTTTTCACGACGCGAAAAATTCCGAGCTGACATAAGTACTTGGGATCTGAAAATTGAGTTTTCAGTTATCGACCTCATACGTTTAGAAATACCATGAAACGTGGAGATTTCTTAGTCCCGGGCTGATTGGGGAATTTTTTCACGACGCGAAAAATTCCGAGCTGACATAAGTACTTGGGATCTGAAAATTGAGTTTTCAGTTATCGACCTCATACGTTTAGAAATACCATGAAACGTGGACATTTCTTGGTCCCGGGCTGATTGGTGAATTTTCTCACGACGCGAAAAATGCCGAGCTGATATAAGTACTTGGGATCGGAAAATTGAGTTTCCTGTTATCGACGCTATACGTTTTGAAATACCATGAAACGTGGACATTTCTTGGTCTCGGGCCGATTGGCTCATTTTTCAACAACACGTGAAATACGCAGATGATATAAGTACTTGGGATCTGAAAATTGAGTTTTGAGTTATCGACCTCATACGTTTAGAAATACCATGAAACGTGGACATTTCTTGGTCCCGGGCTGATTGGGGAATTATTTCACGACGCGAAAAATGCCGAGCTGATATAAGTACTTGGGATCTGAAAATTGCGTTTTCTGTTATCGTCGCTATACGTTTATAAATACCATGAAACGTGGAGATTTCTTGGTCCCGGGCTGATTGGACCATTTTTCAATAACACGTGAAATAGGCAGATGATATAAGTACTTGGGATCTGAAAATTGAGTTTTCAGTTATCGACCTCATACGTTTAGAAATACCATGAAACGTGGACATTTCTTGGTCCCGGGCCGATTGGCTCATTTTTCAACAACACGTGAAATACGCAGATGATATAAGTACTTGGGATCTGAAAATTGAGTTTTCAGTTATCGACCTCATACGTTTAGAAATACCATGAAACGTGGACATTTCTTGGGCCCGGGCTGATTGGGGAATTTTTTCACGACGCGAAAAATTCTGAGCTGATATAAGTACTTGGGATCTGAAAATTGAGTTTCCTGTTATCGACGTTATACGTTTTGAAATACCATGAAACGTGGACATTTCTTGGTCCCGGGCCGATTGGACCATTTTTCAACAACACGTGAAATCCGTAGATGATATAAGTACTTGGGATCTGAAAATTGAGATTTCAGTTATCGACCTCATACGTTTAGAAATACCATGAAACGTGGACATTTCTTGGGCCCGGGCTGATTGGGGAATTTTTTCACGACGCGAAAAATGCCGAGCTGATATAAGTACTTGGGATCTGAAAATTGCGTTTTCTGTTATCGACGCTATACGTTTATAAATACCATGAAACGTGGAGATTTCTTGGTCCCGGGCTGATTGGACCATTTTTTAAATAACACGTGAAATAGGCAGATGATAGAAGTACTTGGGATCTGAAAATTGAGTTTTCAGTTATCGACCTCATACGTTTAGAAATACCATGAAACGTGGAGATTTCTTGGTCCCGGGCTGATTGGACCATTTTTTAATAACACGTGAAATAGGCAGATGATATAAGTACTTGGAATCTGAAAATTGCGTTTTCTGTTATCGACGCTATACGTTTATAAATACCATGAAACGTGGAGATTTCTTGGTCCCGGGCTGATTGGACCATTTTTCAATAACACGTGAAATAGGCAGATGATATAAGTACTTGGGATCTGAAAATTGAGTTTTCAGTTATCGACCTCATACGTTTAGAAATACCATGAAACGTGGACATTTCTTGGTCCCGGGCTGATTGGTGAATTTTTTCACGACGCGAAAAATGCCGAGCTGATATAAGTACTTGGGATCTGAAAATTGCGTTTTCTGTTATCGACGCTATACGTTTATAAGTACCATGAAACGTGGAGATTTCTTGGTCCCGGGCTGATTGGACCATTTTTCAACAACACGTATAATACGCAACTGATATAAGTACTTGGGATCTGAAAATTGAGTTTTCTGTTATCGACGCTATACGTTTATAAATACCATGAAACGTGGAGATTTCTTAGTCCCGGGCTGATTGGGGAATTTTTTCACGACGCGAAAAATTCCGAGCTGACATAAGTACTTGGGAACTGAAAATTGAGTTTTCTGTTATCGACGCTATACGTTTAGAAATACCATGAAACGTGGACATTTCTTGGTCCCGGGCTGATTGGTGAATTTTTTCACGACGTGAAAAATGCCGAGCTGATATAAGTACTTGGGATCGGAAAATTGAGTTTCCTGTTATCGACGCTATACGTTTTGAAATACCATGAAACGTGGACATTTCTTAGTCCCGGGCCGATTGGGTCATTTTTCAATAACACGTGAAGTACGCAGATGCTATAAGTACTTGGGATCTGAAAATTGAGTTTTCAGTTATCGACCTCATACGCTTAGAAATACCATGAAACGTGGACATTTCTTGGTCCCGGGCTGATTGGGGAATTTTTTCACGACGCGAAAAATTCTGAGCTGATATAAGTACTTGGGATCTGAAAATTGAGTTTCCTGTTATCGACGTTATACGTTTTGAAATACCATGAAACGTGGACATTTCTTGGTCCCGGGCCGATTGGACCATTTTTCAACAACACGTGAAATACGTAGATGATATAAGTACTTCGGATCTGAAAATTGAGTTTTCAGTTATCGACCTCATACGTTTAGAAATACCATGAAACGTGGACATTTCTTGGTCCCGGGCTGATTGGGGAATTATTTCACGACGCGAAAAATGCCGAGCTGATATAAGTACTTGGGATCTGAAAATTGCGTTTTCTGTTATCGACGCTATACGTTTATAACTACCATGAAACTTGGAGATTTCTTGGTCCCGGGCTGATTGGACGATTTTTCAATAACACGTGAAATAGGCAGATGATATAAGTACTTGGGATCTGAAAATTGAGTTTTCAGTTATCGACCTCATACGTTTAGAAATACCATGAAACGTGGACATTTCTTGGTCCCGGGCCGATTGGCTCATTTTTCAACAACACGTGAAATACGCAGATGATATAAGTACTTGGGATCTGAAAATTGAGTTTTCAGTTATCGACCTCATACGTTTAGAAATACCATGAAACGTGGACATTTCTTGGTCCCGGGCTGATTGGTGAATTTTTTCACGACGCGAAAAATGCCGAGCTGATATAAGTACTTGGGATCTGAAAATTGCGTTTTCTGTTATCGACGCTATACGTTTATAAGTACCATGAAACGTGGAGATTTCTTGGTCCCGGGCTGATTGGACCATTTTTCAACAACACGTAAAATACGCAACTGATATAAGTACTTGGGATCTGAAAATTGAGTTTTCTGTTATCGACGCTATACGTTTATAAATACCATGAAACGTGGAGATTTCTTAGTCCCGGGCTGATTGGGGAATTTTTTCACGACGCGAAAAATTCCGAGCTGACATAAGTACTTGGGAACTGAAAATTGAGTTTTCTGTTATCGACGCTATACGTTTAGTAATACCATGAAACGTGGACATTTCTTGGTCCCGGGCTGATTGGTGAATTTTTTCACGACGCGAAAAATGCCGAGCTGATATAAGTACTTGTGATACGAAAATTGAGTTTTCTGTTATCGACGCTATACGTTTATAAATACCATGAAACGTGGAGATTTCTTAGTCCCGGGCTGATTGGGGAATTTTTTCACGACGCGAAAAATTCCGAGCTGACATAAGTACTTGGGAACTGAAAATAGAGTTTTCTGCTATCGACGCTATACGTTTAGAAATACCATGAAACGTAGACATTTCTTGGTCCCGGGCTGATTGGTGAATTTTTTCACGACGCGAAAAATTCCGAGCTGACATAAGTACTTGGGATCTGAAAATTGAGATTTCAGTTATCGACCTCATACGTTTAGAAATACCATGAAACGTGTACATTTCTTGGTCCCGGGCTGATTGGTGAGTTTTCTCTCGACGCGAAAAATGCCGAGCTGATATAAGTACTTGGGATCGGAAAATTGAGTTTCCTGTTATCGACGCTATACGTTTTGAAATACCATGAAACGTGGACATTTCTTGGTCCCGGGCCGATTGGCTCATTTTTCAACAACACGTGAAATACGCAGATGATGTAAGTACTTGGGATCTGAAAATTGAGTTTTCAGTTATCGACCTCATACGTTTAGAAATACCATGAAACGTGGACATTTCTTGGTCCCGGGCCGATTGGCTCATTTTTCAACAACACGTGAAATACGCAGATGATATAAGTACTTGAGATCTGAAAATTGAGTTTTCAGTTATCGACCTCATACGTTTAGAAATACCATGAAACGTATTTATTTCTTGGTCGCGGGCTGATTGGTGAATTTTTTCACGACGCGAAAAATGCCGAGCTGATATAAGTACTTGGGATCTGAAAATTGCGTTTTCTGTTATCGACGCTATACGTTTATAAATACCATGAAACGTGGAGATTTCTTGGTCCCGGGCTGATTGGATCATTTTTCAATAACACGTGAAATAGGCAGATGATAGAAGTACTTGGGATCTGAAAATTGAGTTTTCAGTTATCGACCTCATACGTTTAGAAATACCATGAAACGTGGACTTTTCTTGGTCCCGGGCTGATTGGTGAATTTTTTCACGACGCGAAAAATGCCGAGCTGATATAAGTACTTCGGATCCGAAAATTGAGTTTTCTGTTATCGACGCTATACGTTTATAAATACCATGAAACGTGAAGATTTCTTGGTCCCGGGCTGATTGGACCATTTTTCAACAACACGTAAAATACGCAACTAATATAAGTACTTGGGATCTGAAAATTGAGTTTTCTGTTATCGACGCTATACGTTTATAAATACCATGAAACGTGGAGATTTCTTAGTCCCGGGCTGATTGGCGAATTTTTTCACGACGCGAAAAATTCCGAGCTGACATAAGTACTTGGGAACTGAAAATTGAGTTTTCTGTTATCGACGCTATACGATTAGAAATACCATGAAACGTGGACATTTCTTGGTCCCGGGCTGATTGGTTAATTTTTTCACGACGCGAAAAATGCCGAGCTGATATAAGTACTTGTGATACGAAAATTGAGTTTTCTGTTATCGACGCTATACGTTTATAAATACCATGAAACGTGGAGATTTCTTAGTCCCGGGCTGATTGGGGAATTTTTTCACGACGCGAAAAATTCCGAGCTGACACAAGTACTTGGGATCTGAAAATTGAGTTTTCAGTTATCGACCTCATACGTTTAGAAATACCATGAAACGTGGAGATTTCTTGGTCCCGGGCTGATTGGACCATTTTTCAATAACACGTGAAATAGGCAGATGATATAAGTACTTGGGATCTGAAAATTGAGTTTTCAGTTATCGACCTCATACGTTTAGAAATACCATGAAACGTGGACATTTCTTGGTCCCGGGCCGATTGGCTCATTTTTCAACAACACGTGAAATACGCAGATGATATAAGTACTTGGGATCTGAAAATTGAGTTTTCAGTTATCGACCTCATACGTTTAGAAATACCATGAAACGTGGACATTTCTTGGTCCCGGGCTGATTGGTGAATTTTTTCACGACGCGAAAAATGCCGAGCTGATATAAGTACTTGGGATCTGAAAATTGCGTTTTCTGTTATCGACGCTATACGTTTATAAATACCATGAAACGTGAAGATTTCTTGGTCCCGGGCTGATTGGACCATTTTTCAACAACACGTAAAATACGCAACTAATATAAGTACTTGGGATCTGAAAATTGAGTTTTCTGTTATCGACGCTATACGTTTATAAATACCATGAAACGTGGAGATTTCTTAGTCCCGGGCTGATTGGGGAATTTTTTCACGACGCGAAAAATTCCGAGCTGACATAAGTACTTGGGAACTGAAAATTGAGTTTTCTGTTATCGACGCTATACGATTAGAAATACCATGAAACGTGGACATTTCTTGGTCCCGGGCTGATTGGTTAATTTTTTCACGACGCGAAAAATGCCGAGCTGATATAAGTACTTGTGATACGAAAATTGAGTTTTCTGTTATCGACGCTATACGTTTATAAATACCATGAAACGTGGAGATTTCTTAGTCCCGGGCTGATTGGGGAATTTTTTCACGACGCGAAAAATTCCGAGCTGACACAAGTACTTGGGATCTGAAAATTGAGTTTTCAGTTATCGACCTCATACGTTTAGAAATACCATGAAACGTGGACATTTCTTGGTCCCGGGCTGATTGGTGAATTTTCTCACGGCGCGAAAAATGCCGAGCTGATATAAGTACTTGGGATCGGAAAATTGTGTTTCCTGTTATCGACGCTATACGTTTTGAAATACCATGAAACGTGGACATTTCTTGGTCCCGGGCCGATTGGCTCATTTTTCAACAACACGTGAAATACGCAGATGATATAAGTACTTGGGATCTGAAAATTGAGTTTTCAGTTATCGACCTCATACGTTTAGAAATACCATGAAACGTGGACATTTCTTGGTCCCGGGCTGATTGGGGAATTTTTTCACGACGCGAAAAATTCTGAGCTAATATAAGTACTTGGGATCTGAAAATTGAGTTTCCTGTTATCGAAGTTATACGTTTTGAAATACCATGAAACGTGGACATTTCTTGGTCCCGGGCTGATTGGTGAGTTTTTTCACGACGCGAAAAATGCCGAGCTGATATTAGTACTTGGGATCTGAAAATTGAGTTTTCTGTTATCGACGCTATACGTTTCGAAATACCATTAAACGTGGACATTTCTTGGTCCAGGGCCGATTGGAGCATTTTTCAACAACACGTGAAATACGCACATGATATAAGGACTTGGGATCTGAAAATTGAGTTTCCTGTTATCGACGCTATACGTTTAGAAATACCATGAAACGTGGAGATTTCTTGGTCCCGAACTGATTGGACCGTTTTTTAACTACACGTAAAATACGGAACTGATATAAGTACTTGGGATCTGAAAATTGAATTTTCTGTTATCGACGCTATACGTTTATAAATACCATGAAACTTGGAGATTTCTTGGTCCCGGGCTGATTGGACCATTTTTCAATAACACGTGAAATAGGCAGATGATATAAGTACTTGGGATCTGAAAATTGAGTTTTCAGTTATCGACCTCATACGTTTAGAAATACCATGAAACGTGGACATTTCTTGGTCCCGGGCTGATTGGTGAATTTTCTCTCGACGCGAAAAATGCCGAGCTGATATAAGTACTTGGGATCGGAAAATTGAGTTTCCTGTTATCGACGCTATACGTTTTGAAATACCATGAAACGTGGACATTTCTTGGTCCCGGGCCGATTGGCTCATTTTTCAACAACACGTGAAATACGCAGATGATGTAAGTACTTGGGATCTGAAAATTGAGTTTTCAGATATCGACCTCATACGTTTAGAAATACCCTGAAACGTGGACATTTCTTGGTCCCGGGCTGATTGGGGAATTATTTCACGACGCGAAAAATGCCGAGCTGATATAAGTACTTGGGATCTGAAAATTGCGTTTTCTGTTATCGACGCTATACGTTTATAAATACCATGAAACGTGGAGATTTCTTGGTCCCGGGCTGATTGGACCATTTTTCAATAACACGTGAAATAGGTAGATGATATAAGTACTTGGGATCTGAAAATTGAGTTTTCAGTTATCGACCTCATACGTTTAGAAATATCATGAAACGTGGACATTTCTTGGTCCCGGGCTGATTGGTGAATTTTTTCACGACGCGAAAAATGCCGAGCTGATATATGTACTTGGGATCTGAAAATTGCGTTTTCTGTTATCGACGCTATACGTTTTTAAATACCATGAAACGTGAAGATTTCTTGGTCCCGGGCTGATTGGACCATTTTTCAACAACACGTAAAATACGCAACTGATATAAGTACTTGGGATCTGAAAATTGAGTTTTCTGTTATCGACGCTATACGTTTATAAATACCATGAAACGTGGAGATTTCTTAGTCCCGGGCTGATTGGGGAATTTTTTCACGACGCGAAAAATTCCGAGCTGACATAAGTACTTGGGAACTGAAAATTGAGTTTTCTGTTATCGACGCTATACGATTAGAAATACCATGAAACGTGGACATTTCTTGGTCCCGGGCTGATTGGTTAATTTTTTCACGACGCGAAAAATGCCGAGCTGATATAAGTACTTGTGATACGAAAATTGAGTTTTCTGTTATCGACGCTATACGTTTATAAATACCATGAAACGTGGAGATTTCTTAGTCCCGGGCTGATTGGGGAATTTTTTCACGACGCGAAAAATTCCGAGCTGACACAAGTACTTGGGATCTGAAAATTGAGTTTTCAGTTATCGACCTCATACGTTTAGAAATACCATGAAACGTGGAGATTTCTTGGTCCCGGGCTGATTGGACCATTTTTCAATAACACGTGAAATAGGCAGATGATATAAGTACTTGGGATCTGAAAATTGAGTTTTCAGTTATCGACCTCATACGTTTAGAAATACCATGAAACGTGGACATTTCTTGGTCCCGGGCCGATTGGCTCATTTTTCAACAACACGTGAAATACGCAGATGATATAAGTACTTGGGATCTGAAAATTGAGTTTTCAGTTATCGACCTCATACGTTTAGAAATACCATGAAACGTGGACATTTCTTGGTCCCGGGCTGATTGGTGAATTTTTTCACGACGCGAAAAATGCCGAGCTGATATAAGTACTTGGGATCTGAAAATTGCGTTTTCTGTTATCGACGCTATACGTTTATAAATACCATGAAACGTGAAGATTTCTTGGTCCCGGGCTGATTGGATCATTTTTCAACAACACGTAAAATACGCAACTAATATAAGTACTTGGGATCTGAAAATTGAGTTTTCTGTTATCGACGCTATACGTTTATAAATACCATGAAACGTGGAGATTTCTTAGTCCCGGGCTGATTGGGGAATATTTTCACGACGCGAAAAATTCCGAGCTGACATAAGTACTTGGGAACTGAAAATTGAGTTTTCTGTTATCGACGCTATACGATTAGAAATACCATGAAACGTGGACATTTCTTGGTCCCGGGCTGATTGGTTAATTTTTTCACGACGCGAAAAATGCCGAGCTGATATAAGTACTTGTGATACGAAAATTGAGTTTTCTGTTATCGACGCTATACGTTTATAAATACCATGAAACGTGGACATTTCTTAGTCCCGGGCTGATTGGGGAATTTTTTCACGACGCGAAAAATTCCGAGCTGACACAAGTACTTGGGATCTGAAAATTGAGTTTTCAGTTATCGACCTCATACGTTTAGAAATACCATGAAACGTGGACATTTCTTGGTCCCGGGCTGATTGGTGAATTTTCTCACGGCGCGAAAAATGCCGAGCTGATATAAGTACTTGGGATCGGAAAATTGTGTTTCCTGTTATCGACGCTATACGTTTTGAAATACCATGAAACGTGGACATTTCTTGGTCCCGGGCCGATTGGCTCATTTTTCAACAACACGTGAAATACGCAGATGATATAAGTACTTGGGATCTGAAAATTGAGTTTTCAGTTATCGACCTCATACGTTTAGAAATACCATGAAACGTGGACATTTCTTGGTCCCGGGCTGATTGGGGAATTTTTTCACGACGCGAAAAATTCTGAGCTAATATAAGTACTTGGGATCTGAAAATTGAGTTTCCTGTTATCGAAGTTATACGTTTTGAAATACCATGAAACGTGGACATTTCTTGGTCCCGGGCTGATTGGTGAGTTTTTTCACGACGCGAAAAATGCCGAGCTGATATTAGTACTTGGGATCTGAAAATTGAGTTTTCTGTTATCGACGCTATACGTTTCGAAATACCATTAAACGTGGACATTTCTTGGTCCAGGGCCGATTGGAGCATTTTTCAACAACACGTGAAATACGCACATGATATAAGGACTTGGGATCTGAAAATTGAGTTTCCTGTTATCGACGCTATACGTTTAGAAATACCATGAAACGTGGAGATTTCTTGGTCCCGAACTGATTGGACCGTTTTTTAACTACACGTAAAATACGCAACTGATATAAGTACTTGGGATCTGAAAATTGAATTTTCTGTTATCGACGCTATACGTTTATAAATACCATGAAACTTGGAGATTTCTTGGTCCCGGGCTGATTGGACCATTTTTCAATAACACGTGAAATAGGCAGATGATATAAGTACTTGGGATCTGAAAATTGAGTTTTCAGTTATCGACCTCATACGTTTAGAAATACCATGAAACGTGGACATTTCTTGGTCCCGGGCTGATTGGTGAATTTTCTCTCGACGCGAAAAATGCCGAGCTGATATAAGTACTTGGGATCGGAAAATTGAGTTTCCTGTTATCGACGCTATACGTTTTGAAATACCATGAAACGTGGACATTTCTTGGTCCCGGGCCGATTGGCTCATTTTTCAACAACACGTGAAATACGCAGATGATGTAAGTACTTGGGATCTGAAAATTGAGTTTTCAGATATCGACCTCATACGTTTAGAAATACCCTGAAACGTGGACATTTCTTGGTCCCGGGCTGACTGGGGAATTATTTCACGACGCGAAAAATGCCGAGCTGATATAAGTACTTGGGATCTGAAAATTGCGTTTTCTGTTATCGACGCTATACGTTTATAAATACCATGAAACGTGGAGATTTCTTGGTCCCGGGCTGATTGGACCATTTTTCAATAACACGTGAAATAGGTAGATGATATAAGTACTTGGGATCTGAAAATTGAGTTTTCAGTTATCGACCTCATACGTTTAGAAATATCATGAAACGTGGACATTTCTTGGTCCCGGGCTGATTGGTGAATTTTTTCACGACGCGAAAAATGCCGAGCTGATATATGTACTTGGGATCTGAAAATTGCGTTTTCTGTTATCGACGCTATACGTTTTTAAATACCATGAAACGTGAAGATTTCTTGGTCCCGGGCTGATTGGACCATTTTTCAACAACACGTAAAATACGCAACTGATATAAGTACTTGGGATCTGAAAATTGAGTTTTCTGTTATCGACGCTATACGTTTATAAATACCATGAAACGTGGAGATTTCTTAGTCCCGGGCTGATTGGGGAATTTTTTCACGACGCGAAAAATTCCGAGCTGACATAAGTACTTGGGAACTGAAAATTGAGTTTTCTGTTATCGACGCTATACGTTTAGAAATACCAGGAAACGTGGACATTTCTTGGTCCCGGGCTGATTGGTGAATTTTTTCACGACGCGAAAAATGCCGAGCTGATATAATTACTTGTGATCCGAAAATTGAGTTTTCTGTTATCGACGCTATACGTTTATAAATACCATGAAACGTGGAGATTTCTTAGTCCCGGGCTGATTGGGGAATTTTTTCACGACGCGAAAAATTCCGAGCTGACATAAGTACTTCGGAACTGAAAATTGAGTTTTCTGTTATCGACGCTATACGTTTAGAAATACCATGAAACGTGGACATTTCTTGGTCCCGGGCTGATTGGTGAATTTTTTCACGACGCGAAAAATGCCGAGCTGATATAAGTACTTGTGATACGAAAATTGAGTTTTCTGTTATCGACGCTATACGTTTATAAATACCATGAAACGTGGAGATTTCTTAGTCCCGGGCTGATTGGGGGAATTTTTTCACGACGCGAAAAATTCCGAGCTGACATAAGTACTTGGGATCTGAAAATTGAGTTTTCAGTTATCGACCTCATACGTTTAGAAATACCATGAAACGTGGACATTTCTTGGTCCCGGGCTGATTGGTGAATTTTCTCACGACGCGAAAAATGCCGAGCTGATATAAGTACTTGGGATCGGAAAATTGAGTTTCCTGTTATCGACGCTATACGTTTTGAAATACCATGAAACGTGGACATTTCTTGGTCCCGGGCCGATTGGCCCATTTTTCAACAACACGTGAAATACGCAGATGATATAAGTACTTGGGATCTGAAAATTGAGTTTTCAGTTATCGACCTCATACGTTTAGAAATACCATGAAACGTGGACATTTCTTGGTCCCGGGCTGATTGGGGAATTTTTTCACGACGCGAAAAATTCTGAGCTGATATAAGTACTTGGAATCTGAAAATTGAGTTTCCTGTTATCGACGTTATACGTTTTGAAATACCATGAAACGTGGACATTTCTTGGTCCCGGGCCGATTGGACCATTTTTCAACAACACGTGAAATACGTAGATGATATAAGTACTTGGGATCTGAAAATTGAGTTTTCAGTTATCGACCTCATACGTTTAGAAATACCATGAAACGTGGACATTTCTTGGTCCCGGGCTGATTGGTGAATTTTTTCACGACGCGAAAAATGCCGAGCTGATATAAGTACTTGGGATCTGAAAATTGCGTTTTCTGTTATCGACGCTATACGTTTATAAGTACCATGAAACGTGGAGATTTCTTGGTCCCGGGCTGATTGGACCATTTTTCAATAACACGTGAAATAGGCAGATGATAGAAGTACTTGGGATCTGAAAATTGAGTTTTCAGTTATCGACCTCATACGTTTAGAAATATCATGAAACGTGGACATTTCTTGGTCCCGGGCTGATTGGTGAATTTTTTCACGACGCGAAAAATGCCGAGCTGATATAAGTACTTGGGATCTGAAAATTGCGTTTTCTGTTATCGACGCTAAACGTTTATAAATACCATGAAACGTGAAGATTTCTTGGTCCCGGGCTGATTGGACCATTTTTCAACAACACGTAAAATACGCAACTGATATAAGTACTTGGGATCTGAAAATTGAGTTTTCTGTTATCGACGCTATACGTTTATAAATACCATGAAACGTGGACATTTCTTGGTCCCGGGCCGATTGGACCATTTTTCAACAACACGTGAAATACGTAGATGATATAAGTACTTGGGATCTGAAAATTGAGTTTTCAGTTATCGACCTCATACGTTTAGAAATACCATGAAACGTGTTTATTTCTTGGTCGCGGGCTGATTGGTGAATTTTTTCACGACGCGAAAAATGCCGAGCTGATATAAGTACTTGGGATCTGAAAATTGAGTTTTCAGTTATCGACCTCATACGTTTAGAAATACCATGAAACGTGGACATTTCTTGGTCCCGGGCTGATTGGTGAAATTTTTTACGACGCGAAAAATGCCGAGCTGATATAAGTACTTGGGATCTGAAAATTGCGTTTTGTGTTATCGACGCTATACGTTTATAAATACCATGAAACGTGGAGATTTCTTGGTCCCGGGCTGATTGGACCATTTTTGAATAACACGTGAAATAGGCAGATGATATAAGTACTTGGGATCTGAAAATTGAGTTTTCAGTAATCGACCTCATACGTTTAGAAATACCATGAAACGTGGACATTTCTTGGTCCCGGGCTGATTGGTGAATTTTTTCACGACGCGAAAAATGCCGAGCTGATATAAGTACTTGGGATCCGAAAATTGAGTTTTCTGTTATCGACGCTATACGTTTATAAATACCATGAAACGTGAAGATTTCTTGGTCCCGGGCTGATTGGACCATTTTTCAACAACACGTAAAATACGCAACTGATATAAGTACTTGGGATCTGAAAATTGAGTTTTCTGTTATCGACGCTATACGTTTATAAATACCATGAAACGTGGAGATTTCTTAGTCCCGGGCTGATTGGGGAATTTTTTCACGACGCGAAAAATTCCGAGCTGATATATGTACTTGGGATCTGAAAATTGCGTTTTCTGTTATCGACGCTATACGTTTTTAAATACCATGAAACGTGAAGATTTCTTGGTCCCGGGCTGATTGGACCATTTTTCAACAACACGTGAAATAGGCAGATGATAGAAGTACTTGGGATCTGAAAATTGAGTTTTCAGTTATCGACGCTATACGTTTATAAATACCATGAAACGTGGAGATTTCTTAGTCCCGGGCTGATTGGGGAATTTTTTCACGACGCGAAAAATTCCGAGCTGACATAAGTACTTGGGAACTGAAAATTAAGTTTTCTGTTATCGACGCTATACGTTTAGAAATACCATGAAACGTGGACATTTCTTGGTCCCGGGCTGATTGGTGAATTTTTTCACGACGCGAAAAATGCCGAGCTGATATAAGTACTTGTGATACGAAAATTGAGTTTTCTGTTTTCGACGCTATACGTTTATAAATACCATGAAACGTGGAGATTTCTTAGTCCCGGGCTGATTGGGGGATTTTTTTCACGACGCGAAAAATTCCGAGCTGACATAAGTACTTGGGATCTGAAAATTGAGTTTTCAGTTATCGACCTCATACGTTTAGAAATACCATGAAACGTGGAGATTTCTTGGTCCCGGGCTGATTGGACCATTTTTTAATAACACGTGAAATAGGCAGATGATATAAGTACTTGGGATCTGAAAATTGCGTTTTCTGTTATCGACGCTAAACGTTTATAAATACCATGAAACGTGAAGATTTCTTGGTCCCGGGCTGATTGGACCATTTTTCAACAACACGTAAAATACGCAACTGATATAAGTACTTGGGATCTGAAAATTGAGTTTTCTGTTATCGACGCTATACGTTTATAAATACCATGAAACGTGGAGATTTCTTAGTACCGTGCTGATTGGGGAATTTTTTCACGACGCGAAAAATTTCGAGCTGACATCAGTACTTGGGAACTGAAAATTGAGTTTTCTGTTATCGACGCTATACGTTTAGAAACACCATGAAACGTGGAGATTTCTTGGTCCCGGGCTGATTGGACCATTTTTCAATAACACGTGAAATAGGCAGATGATAGAAGTACTTGGGATCTGAAAATTGAGTTTTCAGTTATCGACGCTATACGTTTATAAATACCATGAAACGTGGAGATTTCTTAGTCCCGGGCTGATTGGTGAATTTTCTCACGACGCGAAAAATGCCGAGCTGATATAAGTACTTGGGATCGGAAAATTGAGTTTCCTGTTATCGACGCTATACGTTTTGAAATACCATGAAACGTGGACATTTCTTGGTCCCGGGCCGATTGGACCATTTTTCAACAACACGTGAAATCCGTAGATGATATAAGTACTTGGGATCTGAAAATTGAGATTTCAGTTATCGACCTCATACGTTTAGAAATACCATGAAACGTGGACATTTCTTGGGCCCGGGCTGATTGGGGAATTTTTTCACGACGCGAAAAATGCCGAGCTGATATAAGTACTTGGGATCTGAAAATTGCGTTTTCTGTTATCGTCGCTATACGTTTATAAATACCATGAAACGTGGAGATTTCTTGGTCCCGGGCTGATTGGACCATTTTTCAATAACACGTGAAATAGGCAGATGATAGAAGTACTTGGGATCTGAAAATTGAGTTTTCAGTTATCGACCTCATACGTTTAGAAATACCATGAAACGTGGAGATTTCTTGGTCCCGGGCTGATTGGACCATTTTTTAATAACACGTGAAATAGGCAGATGATATAAGTACTTGGGATCTGAAAATTGCGTTTTCTGTTATCGACGCTAAACGTTTATAAATACCATGAAACGTGAAGATTTCTTGGTCCCGGGCTGATTGGACCATTTTTCAACAACACGTAAAATACGCAACTGATATAAGTACTTGGGATCTGAAAATTGAGTTTCCTGTTATCGACGTTATACGTTTTGAAATACCATGAAACGTGGACATTTCTTGGTCCCGGGCCGATTGGACCATTTTTCAACAACACGTGAAATCCGTAGATGATATAAGTACTTGGGATCTGAAAATTGAGATTTCAGTTATCGACCTCATACGTTTAGAAATACCATGAAACGTGGACATTTCTTGGGCCCGGGCTGATTGGGGAATTTTTTCACGACGCGAAAAATGCCGAGCTGATATAAGTACTTGGGATCTGAAAATTGCGTTTTCTGTTATCGACGCTATATGTTTATAAATACCATGAAACGTGGAGATTTCTTGGTCCCGGGCTGATTGGACCATTTTTCAATAACACGTGAAATAGGCAGATGATAGAAGTACTTGGGATCTGAAAATTGAGTTTTCAGTTATCGACCTCATACGTTTAGAAATACCATGAAACGTGGAGATTTCTTGGTCCCGGGCTGATTGGACCATTTTTTAATAACACGTGAAATAGGCAGATGATATAAGTACTTGGGATCTGAAAATTGCGTTTTCTGTTATCGACGCTAAACGTTTATAAATACCATGAAACGTGAAGATTTCTTGGTCCCGGGCTGATTGGACCATTTTTCAACAACACGTAAAATACGCAACTGATATAAGTACTTGGGATCTGAAAATTGAGTTTTCTGTTATCGACGCTATACGTTTATAAATACCATGAAACGTGGACATTTCTTGGTCCCGGGCTGATTGGGGAATTTTTTCACGACGCGAAAAATTCTGAGCTGATATAAGTACTTGTGATCCGAAAATTGAGTTTTCTGTTATCGACGCTGTACGTTTATAAATACCATGAAACGTGGAGATTTCTTAGGCCCGAGCTGATTGGGGAATTTTTTCACGACGCGAAAAATTCCGAGCTGACATAAGTACTTGGGATCTGAAAATTGAGTTTTCTGTTATCGACGCTATACGTTTATAAATACCATGAAACGTGGAGATTTCTTAGTCCCGGGCTGATTGGGGAATTTTTTCACGACGCGAAAAATTCCGAGCTGACATAAGTACTTGGGAACTGAAAATTGAGTTTTCTGTTATCGACGTTATACGTTTTGAAATACCATGAAACGTGGACATTTCTTGGTCCCGGGCCGATTGGACCATTTTTCAACAACACGTGAAATACGTAGATGATATAAGTACTTGGGATCTGAAAATTGAGTTTTCAGTTATCGACCTCATACGTTTAGAAATACCATGAAACGTGGACATTTCTTGGTCCCGGGCTGATTGGTGAATTTTCTCACGACGCGAAAAATGCCGAGCTGATATAAGTACTTGGGATCGGAAAATTGAGTTTCCTGTTATCGACGCTATACGTTTTGAAATACCATGAAACGTGGACATTTCTTGGTCTCGGGCCGATTGGCTCATTTTTCAACAACACGTGAAATACGCAGATGATATAAGTACCTGGGATCTGAAAATTGAGTTTTCAGTTATCGACCTCATACGTTTAGAAATACCATGAAACGTGGACATTTCTTGGTCCCGGGCTGATTGGGGAATTATTTCACGACGCGAAAAATGCCGAGCTGATATAAGTACTTGGGATCTGAAAATTGCGTTTTCTGTTATCGTCGCTATACGTTTATAAATACCATGAAACGTGGAGATTTCTTGGTCCCGGGCTGATTGGACCATTTTTCAATAACACGTGAAATAGGCAGATGATATAAGTACTTGGGATCTGAAAATTGAGTTTTCAGTTATCGACCTCATACGTTTAGAAATACCATGAAACGTGGACATTTCTTGGTCCCGGGCCGATTGGCTCATTTTTCAACAACACGTGAAATACGCAACTGATATAAGTACTTGGGATCTGAAAATTGAGTTTTCTGTTATCGACGCTATACGTTTATAAATACCATGAAACGTGGAGATTTCTTAGTCCCGTGCTGATTGGGGAATTTTTTCACGACGCGAAAAATTTCGAGCTGACATAAGTACTTGGGAACTGAAAATTGAGTTTTCTGTTATCGACGCTATACGTTTAGAAATACCATGAAACGTGGAGATTTCTTGGTCCCGGGCTGATTGGACCATTTTTCAATAACACGTGAAATAGGCAGATGATAGAAGTACTTGGGATCTGAAAATTGAGTTTTCAGTTATCGACGCTATACGTTTATAAATACCATGAAACGTGGAGATTTCTTAGTCCCGGGCTGATTGGGGAATTTTTTCACGACGCGAAAAATTCCGAGCTGACATAAGTACTTGGGATCTGAAAATTGAGTTTTCAGTTATCGACCTCATACGTTTAGAAATACCATGAAACGTGGAGATTTCTTAGTCCCGGGCTGATTGGGGAATTTTTTCACGACGCGAAAAATTCCGAGCTGACATAAGTACTTGGGATCTGAAAATTGAGTTTTCAGTTATCGACCTCATACGTTTAGAAATACCATGAAACGTGGACATTTCTTGGTCCCGGGCTGATTGGTGAATTTTCTCACGACGCGAAAAATGCCGAGCTGATATAAGTACTTGGGATCGGAAAATTGAGTTTCCTGTTATCGACGCTATACGTTTTGAAATACCATGAAACGTGGACATTTCTTGGTCTCGGGCCGATTGGCTCATTTTTCAACAACACGTGAAATACGCAGATGATATAAGTACTTGGGATCTGAAAATTGAGTTTTGAGTTATCGACCTCATACGTTTAGAAATACCATGAAACGTGGACATTTCTTGGTCCCGGGCTGATTGGGGAATTTTTTCACGACGCGAAAAATTCTGAGCTGATATAAGTACTTGGGATCTGAAAATTGAGTTTCCTGTTATCGACGTTATACGTTTTGAAATACAATGAAACGTGGACATTTCTTGGTCCCGGGCCGATTGGACCATTTTTCAACAACACGTGAAATACGGAGATGATATAAGTACTTGGGATCTGAAAATTGAGTTTTCAGTTATCGACCTCATACGTTTAGAAATACCATGAAACGTGTTTATTTCTTGGTCGCGGGCTGATTGGTGAATTTTTTCACGACGCGAAAAATGCCGAGCTGATATAAGTACTTGGGATCTGAAAATTGCGTTTTCTGTTATCGACGCTATACGTTTATAAATACCATGAAACGTGGAGATTTCTTGGTCCCGGGCTGATTGGACCATTTTTCAATAACACGTGAAATAGGCAGATGATAGAAGTACTTGGGATCTGATAATTGAGATTTCAGTTATCGACGCTATACGTTTATAAATACCATGAAACGTGGAGATTTCTTAGTCCCGGGCTGATTGGGGAATTTTTTCACGACGCGAAAAATTCCGAGCTGACATAAGTACTTGGGAACTGAAAATTGAGTTTTCTGTTATCGACGCTATACGTTTAGAAATACCATGAAACGTGGACATTTCTTGGTCCCGGGCTGATTGGTGAATTTTTTCACGACGCGAAAAATGCCGAGCTGATATAAGTACTTGTGATCCGAAAATTGAGTTTTCTGTTATCGACGCTGTACGTTTATAAATACCATGAAACGTGGAGATTTCTTAGGCCCGAGCTGATTGGGGAATTTTTTCACGACGCGAAAAATTCCGAGCTGACATAAGTACTTGGGATCTGAAAATTGAGTTTTCTGTTATCGACGCTATACGTTTATAAATACCATGAAACGTGGAGATTTCTTAGTCCCGGGCTGATTGGGGAATTTTTTCACGACGCGAAAAATTCCGAGCTGACATAAGTACTTGGGAACTGAAAATTGAGTTTTCTGTTATCGACGTTATACGTTTTGAAATACCATGAAACGTGGACATTTCTTGGTCCCGGGCCGATTGGACCATTTTTCAACAACACGTGAAATACGTAGATGATATAAGTACTTGGGATCTGAAAATTGAGTTTTCAGTTATCGACCTCATACGTTTAGAAATACCATGAAACGTGGACATTTCTTGGTCCCGGGCTGATTGGTGAATTTTCTCACGACGCGAAAAATGCCGAGCTGATATAAGTACTTGGGATCGGAAAATTGAGTTTCCTGTTATCGACGCTATACGTTTTGAAATACCATGAAACGTGGACATTTCTTGGTCTCGGGCCGATTGGCTCATTTTTCAACAACACGTGAAATACGCAGATGATATAAGTACCTGGGATCTGAAAATTGAGTTTTCAGTTATCGACCTCATACGTTTAGAAATACCATGAAACGTGGACATTTCTTGGTCCCGGGCCGATTGGCTCATTTTTCAACAACACGTGAAATACGCAACTGATATAAGTACTTGGGATCTGAAAATTGAGTTTTCTGTTATCGACGCTATACGTTTATAAATACCATGAAACGTGGAGATTTCTTAGTCCCGTGCTGATTGGGGAATTTTTTCACGACGCGAAAAATTTCGAGCTGACATAAGTACTTGGGAACTGAAAATTGAGTTTTCTGTTATCGACGCTATACGTTTAGAAATACCATGAAACGTGGAGATTTCTTGGTCCCGGGCTGATTGGACCATTTTTCAATAACACGTGAAATAGGCAGATGATAGAAGTACTTGGGATCTGAAAATTGAGTTTTCAGTTATCGACGCTATACGTTTATAAATACCATGAAACGTGGAGATTTCTTAGTCCCGGGCTGATTGGGGAATTTTTTCACGACGCGAAAAATTCCGAGCTGACATAAGTACTTGGGATCTGAAAATTGAGTTTTCAGTTATCGACCTCATACGTTTAGAAATACCATGAAACGTGGAGATTTCTTAGTCCCGGGCTGATTGGGGAATTTTTTCACGACGCGAAAAATTCCGAGCTGACATAAGTACTTGGGATCTGAAAATTGAGTTTTCAGTTATCGACCTCATACGTTTAGAAATACCATGAAACGTGGACATTTCTTGGTCCCGGGCTGATTGGTGAATTTTCTCACGACGCGAAAAATGCCGAGCTGATATAAGTACTTGGGATCGGAAAATTGAGTTTCCTGTTATCGACGCTATACGTTTTGAAATACCATGAAACGTGGACATTTCTTGGTCTCGGGCCGATTGGCTCATTTTTCAACAACACGTGAAATACGCAGATGATATAAGTACTTGGGATCTGAAAATTGAGTTTTGAGTTATCGACCTCATACGTTTAGAAATACCATGAAACGTGGACATTTCTTGGTCCCGGGCTGATTGGGGAATTATTTCACGACGCGAAAAATGCCGAGCTGATATAAGTACTTGGGATCTGAAAATTGCGTTTTCTGTTATCGTCGCTATACGTTTATAAATACCATGAAACGTGGAGATTTCTTGGTCCCGGGCTGATTGGACCATTTTTCAATAACACGTGAAATAGGCAGATGATATAAGTACTTGGGATCTGAAAATTGAGTTTTCAGTTATCGACCTCATACGTTTAGAAATACCATGAAACGTGGACATTTCTTGGTCCCGGGCCGATTGGCTCATTTTTCAACAACACGTGAAATACGCAGATGATATAAGTACTTGGGATCTGAAAATTGAGTTTTCAGTTATCGACCTCATACGTTTAGAAATACCATGAAACGTGGACATTTCTTGGGCCCGGGCTGATTGGGGAATTTTTTCACGACGCGAAAAATTCTGAGCTGATATAAGTACTTGGGATCTGAAAATTGAGTTTCCTGTTATCGACGTTATACGTTTTGAAATACCATGAAACGTGGACATTTCTTGGTCCCGGGCCGATTGGACCATTTTTCAACAACACGTGAAATCCGTAGATGATATAAGTACTTGGGATCTGAAAATTGAGATTTCAGTTATCGACCTCATACGTTTAGAAATACCATGAAACGTGGACATTTCTTGGGCCCGGGCTGATTGGGGAATTTTTTCACGACGCGAAAAATGCCGAGCTGATATAAGTACTTGGGATCTGAAAATTGCGTTTTCTGTTATCGACGCTATACGTTTATAAATACCATGAAACGTGGAGATTTCTTGGTCCCGGGCTGATTGGACCATTTTTCAATAACACGTGAAATAGGCAGATGATAGAAGTACTTGGGATCTGAAAATTGAGTTTTCAGTTATCGACCTCATACGTTTAGAAATACCATGAAACGTGGAGATTTCTTGGTCCCGGGCTGATTGGACCATTTTTTAATAACACGTGAAATAGGCAGATGATATAAGTACTTGGAATCTGAAAATTGCGTTTTCTGTTATCGACGCTATACGTTTATAAATACCATGAAACGTGGAGATTTCTTGGTCCCGGGCTGATTGGACCATTTTTCAATAACACGTGAAATAGGCAGATGATATAAGTACTTGGGATCTGAAAATTGAGTTTTCAGTTATCGACCTCATACGTTTAGAAATACCATGAAACGTGGACATTTCTTGGTCCCGGGCTGATTGGTGAATTTTTTCACGACGCGAAAAATGCCGAGCTGATATAAGTACTTGGGATCTGAAAATTGCGTTTTCTGTTATCGACGCTAAACGTTTATAAATACCATGAAACGTGAAGATTTCTTGGTCCCGGGCTGATTGGACCATTTTTCAACAACACGTAAAATACGCAACTGATATAAGTACTTGGGATCTGAAAATTGAGTTTTCTGTTATCGACGCTATACGTTTATAAATACCATGAAACGTGGAGATTTCTTAGTCCCGTGCTGATTGGGGAATTTTTTCACGACGCGAAAAATTTCGAGCTGACATAAGTACTTGGGAACTGAAAATTGAGTTTTCTGTTATCGACGCTATACGTTTAGAAGTACCATGAAACGTGGACATTTCTTGGTCCCGGGCTGATTGGTGAATTTTTTCACGACGTGAAAAATGCCGAGCTGATATAAGTACTTGGGATCGGAAAATTGAGTTTCCTGTTATCGACGCTATACGTTTTGAAATACCATGAAACGTGGACATTTCTTAGTCCCGGGCCGATTGGGTCATTTTTCAATAACACGTGAAGTACGCAGATGATATAAGTACTTGGGATCTGAAAATTGAGTTTTCAGTTATCGACCTCATACGCTTAGAAATACCATGAAACGTGGACATTTCTTGGTCCCGGGCTGATTGGGGAATTTTTTCACGACGCGAAAAATTCTGAGCTGATATAAGTACTTGGGATCTGAAAATTGAGTTTCCTGTTATCGACGTTATACGTTTTGAAATACCATGAAACGTGGACATTTCTTGGTCCCGGGCCGATTGGACCATTTTTCAACAACACGTGAAATACGTAGATGATATAAGTACTTGGGATCTGAAAATTGAGTTTTCAGTTATCGACCTCATACGTTTAGAAATACCATGAAACGTGGACATTTCTTGGTCCCGGGCTGATTGGGGAATTATTTCACGACGCGAAAAATGCCGAGCTGATATAAGTACTTGGGATCTGAAAATTGCGTTTTCTGTTATCGACGCTATACGTTTATAAATACCATGAAACGTGGAGATTTCTTGGTCCCGGGCTGATTGGACCATTTTTCAATAACACGTGAAATAGGCAGATGATAGAAGTACTTGGGATCTGAAAATTGAGATTTCAGTTATCGACGCTATACGTTTATAAATACCATGAAACGTGGAGATTTCTTAGTCCCGGGCTGATTGGGGAATTTTTTCACGACGCGAAAAATTCCGAGCTGACATAAGTACTTGGGAACTGAAAATTGAGTTTTCTGTTATCGACGCTATACGTTTAGAAATACCATGAAACGTGGACATTTCTTGGTCCCGGGCTGATTGGTGAATTTTTTCACGACGCGAAAAATGCCGAGCTGATATAAGTACTTGTGATCCGAAAATTGAGTTTTCTGTTATCGACGCTGTACGTTTATAAATACCATGAAACGTGGAGATTTCTTAGGCCCGAGCTGATTGGGGAATTTTTTCACGACGCGAAAAATTCCGAGCTGACATAAGTACTTGGGATCTGAAAATTGAGTTTTCTGTTATCGACGCTATACGTTTATAAATACCATGAAACGTGGAGATTTCTTAGTCCCGGGCTGATTGGGGAATTTTTTCACGACGCGAAAAATTCCGAGCTGACATAAGTACTTGGGAACTGAAAATTGAGTTTTCTGTTATCGACGTTATACGTTTTGAAATACCATGAAACGTGGACATTTCTTGGTCCCGGGCCGATTGGACCATTTTTCAACAACACGTGAAATACGTAGATGATATAAGTACTTGGGATCTGAAAATTGAGTTTTCAGTTATCGACCTCATACGTTTAGAAATACCATGAAACGTGGACATTTCTTGGTCCCGGGCTGATTGGTGAATTTTCTCACGACGCGAAAAATGCCGAGCTGATATAAGTACTTGGGATCGGAAAATTGAGTTTCCTGTTATCGACGCTATACGTTTTGAAATACCATGAAACGTGGACATTTCTTGGTCTCGGGCCGATTGGCTCATTTTTCAACAACACGTGAAATACGCAGATGATATAAGTACCTGGGATCTGAAAATTGAGTTTTCAGTTATCGACCTCATACGTTTAGAAATACCATGAAACGTGGACATTTCTTGGTCCCGGGCTGATTGGGGAATTATTTCACGACGCGAAAAATGCCGAGCTGATATAAGTACTTGGGATCTGAAAATTGCGTTTTCTGTTATCGTCGCTATACGTTTATAAATACCATGAAACGTGGAGATTTCTTGGTCCCGGGCTGATTGGACCATTTTTCAATAACACGTGAAATAGGCAGATGATATAAGTACTTGGGATCTGAAAATTGAGTTTTCAGTTATCGACCTCATACGTTTAGAAATACCATGAAACGTGGACATTTCTTGGTCCCGGGCCGATTGGCTCATTTTTCAACAACACGTGAAATACGCAACTGATATAAGTACTTGGGATCTGAAAATTGAGTTTTCTGTTATCGTCGCTATACGTTTATAAATACCATGAAACGTGGAGATTTCTTAGTCCCGTGCTGATTGGGGAATTTTTTCACGACGCGAAAAATTTCGAGCTGACATAAGTACTTGGGAACTGAAAATTGAGTTTTCTGTTATCGACGCTATACGTTTAGAAATACCATGAAACGTGGAGATTTCTTGGTCCCGGGCTGATTGGACCATTTTTCAATAACACGTGAAATAGGCAGATGATAGAAGTACTTGGGATCTGAAAATTGAGTTTTCAGTTATCGACGCTATACGTTTATAAATACCATGAAACGTGGAGATTTCTTAGTCCCGGGCTGATTGGGGAATTTTTTCACGACGCGAAAAATTCCGAGCTGACATAAGTACTTGGGATCTGAAAATTGAGTTTTCAGTTATCGACCTCATACGTTTAGAAATACCATGAAACGTGGAGATTTCTTAGTCCCGGGCTGATTGGGGAATTTTTTCACGACGCGAAAAATTCCGAGCTGACATAAGTACTTGGGATCTGAAAATTGAGTTTTCAGTTATCGACCTCATACGTTTAGAAATACCATGAAACGTGGACATTTCTTGGTCCCGGGCTGATTGGTGAATTTTCTCACGACGCGAAAAATGCCGAGCTGATATAAGTACTTGGGATCGGAAAATTGAGTTTCCTGTTATCGACGCTATACGTTTTGAAATACCATGAAACGTGGACATTTCTTGGTCTCGGGCCGATTGGCTCATTTTTCAACAACACGTGAAATACGCAGATGATATAAGTACTTGGGATCTGAAAATTGAGTTTTGAGTTATCGACCTCATACGTTTAGAAATACCATGAAACGTGGACATTTCTTGGTCCCGGGCTGATTGGGGAATTATTTCACGACGCGAAAAATGCCGAGCTGATATAAGTACTTGGGATCTGAAAATTGCGTTTTCTGTTATCGTCGCTATACGTTTATAAATACCATGAAACGTGGAGATTTCTTGGTCCCGGGCTGATTGGACCATTTTTCAATAACACGTGAAATAGGCAGATGATATAAGTACTTGGGATCTGAAAATTGAGTTTTCAGTTATCGACCTCATACGTTTAGAAATACCATGAAACGTGGACATTTCTTGGTCCCGGGCCGATTGGCTCATTTTTCAACAACACGTGAAATACGCAGATGATATAAGTACTTGGGATCTGAAAATTGAGTTTTCAGTTATCGACCTCATACGTTTAGAAATACCATGAAACGTGGACATTTCTTGGGCCCGGGCTGATTGGGGAATTTTTTCACGACGCGAAAAATTCTGAGCTGATATAAGTACTTGGGATCTGAAAATTGAGTTTCCTGTTATCGACGTTATACGTTTTGAAATACCATGAAACGTGGACATTTCTTGGTCCCGGGCCGATTGGACCATTTTTCAACAACACGTGAAATCCGTAGATGATATAAGTACTTGGGATCTGAAAATTGAGATTTCAGTTATCGACCTCATACGTTTAGAAATACCATGAAACGTGGACATTTCTTGGGCCCGGGCTGATTGGGGAATTTTTTCACGACGCGAAAAATGCCGAGCTGATATAAGTACTTGGGATCTGAAAATTGCGTTTTCTGTTATCGACGCTATACGTTTATAAATACCATGAAACGTGGAGATTTCTTGGTCCCGGGCTGATTGGACCATTTTTTAAATAACACGTGAAATAGGCAGATGATAGAAGTACTTGGGATCTGAAAATTGAGTTTTCAGTTATCGACCTCATACGTTTAGAAATACCATGAAACGTGGAGATTTCTTGGTCCCGGGCTGATTGGACCATTTTTTAATAACACGTGAAATAGGCAGATGATATAAGTACTTGGAATCTGAAAATTGCGTTTTCTGTTATCGACGCTATACGTTTATAAATACCATGAAACGTGGAGATTTCTTGGTCCCGGGCTGATTGGACCATTTTTCAATAACACGTGAAATAGGCAGATGATATAAGTACTTGGGATCTGAAAATTGAGTTTTCAGTTATCGACCTCATACGTTTAGAAATACCATGAAACGTGGACATTTCTTGGTCCCGGGCTGATTGGTGAATTTTTTCACGACGCGAAAAATGCCGAGCTGATATAAGTACTTGGGATCTGAAAATTGCGTTTTCTGTTATCGACGCTATACGTTTATAAGTACCATGAAACGTGGAGATTTCTTGGTCCCGGGCTGATTGGACCATTTTTCAACAACACGTATAATACGCAACTGATATAAGTACTTGGGATCTGAAAATTGAGTTTTCTGTTATCGACGCTATACGTTTATAAATACCATGAAACGTGGAGATTTCTTAGTCCCGGGCTGATTGGGGAATTTTTTCACGACGCGAAAAATTCCGAGCTGACATAAGTACTTGGGAACTGAAAATTGAGTTTTCTGTTATCGACGCTATACGTTTAGAAATACCATGAAACGTGGACATTTCTTGGTCCCGGGCTGATTGGTGAATTTTTTCACGACGTGAAAAATGCCGAGCTGATATAAGTACTTGGGATCGGAAAATTGAGTTTCCTGTTATCGACGCTATACGTTTTGAAATACCATGAAACGTGGACATTTCTTAGTCCCGGGCCGATTGGGTCATTTTTCAATAACACGTGAAGTACGCAGATGCTATAAGTACTTGGGATCTGAAAATTGAGTTTTCAGTTATCGACCTCATACGCTTAGAAATACCATGAAACGTGGACATTTCTTGGTCCCGGGCTGATTGGGGAATTTTTTCACGACGCGAAAAATTCTGAGCTGATATAAGTACTTGGGATCTGAAAATTGAGTTTCCTGTTATCGACGTTATACGTTTTGAAATACCATGAAACGTGGACATTTCTTGGTCCCGGGCCGATTGGACCATTTTTCAACAACACGTGAAATACGTAGATGATATAAGTACTTGGGATCTGAAAATTGAGTTTTCAGTTATCGACCTCATACGTTTAGAAATACCATGAAACGTGGACATTTCTTGGTCCCGGGCTGATTGGGGAATTATTTCACGACGCGAAAAATGCCGAGCTGATATAAGTACTTGGGATCTGAAAATTGCGTATTCTGTTATCGACGCTATACGTTTATAACTACCATGAAACTTGGAGATTTCTTGGTCCCGGGCTGATTGGACGATTTTTCAATAACACGTGAAATAGGCAGATGATATAAGTACTTGGGATCTGAAAATTGAGTTTTCAGTTATCGACCTCATACGTTTAGAAATACCATGAAACGTGGACATTTCTTGGTCCCGGGCCGATTGGCTCATTTTTCAACAACACGTGAAATACGCAGATGATATAAGTACTTGGGATCTGAAAATTGAGTTTTCAGTTATCGACCTCATACGTTTAGAAATACCATGAAACGTGGACATTTCTTGGTCCCGGGCTGATTGGTGAATTTTTTCACGACGCGAAAAATGCCGAGCTGATATAAGTACTTGGGATCTGAAAATTGCGTTTTCTGTTATCGACGCTATACGTTTATAAGTACCATGAAACGTGGAGATTTCTTGGTCCCGGGCTGATTGGACCATTTTTCAACAACACGTAAAATACGCAACTGATATAAGTACTTGGGATCTGAAAATTGAGTTTTCTGTTATCGACGCTATACGTTTATAAATACCATGAAACGTGGAGATTTCTTAGTCCCGGGCTGATTGGGGAATTTTTTCACGACGCGAAAAATTCCGAGCTGACATAAGTACTTGGGAACTGAAAATTGAGTTTTCTGTTATCGACGCTATACGTTTAGTAATACCATGAAACGTGGACATTTCTTGGTCCCGGGCTGATTGGTGAATTTTTTCACGACGCGAAAAATGCCGAGCTGATATAAGTACTTGTGATACGAAAATTGAGTTTTCTGTTATCGACGCTATACGTTTATAAATACCATGAAACGTGGAGATTTCTTAGTCCCGGGCTGATTGGGGAATTTTTTCACGACGCGAAAAATTCCGAGCTGACATAAGTACTTGGGAACTGAAAATAGAGTTTTCTGCTATCGACGCTATACGTTTAGAAATACCATGAAACGTAGACATTTCTTGGTCCCGGGCTGATTGGTGAATTTTTTCACGACGCGAAAAATTCCGAGCTGACATAAGTACTTGGGATCTGAAAATTGAGATTTCAGTTATCGACCTCATACGTTTAGAAATACCATGAAACGTGTACATTTCTTGGTCCCGGGCTGATTGGTGAGTTTTCTCTCGACGCGAAAAATGCCGAGCTGATATAAGTACTTGGGATCGGAAAATTGAGTTTCCTGTTATCGACGCTATACGTTTTGAAATACCATGAAACGTGGACATTTCTTGGTCCCGGGCCGATTGGCTCATTTTTCAACAACACGTGAAATACGCAGATGATGTAAGTACTTGGGATCTGAAAATTGAGTTTTCAGTTATCGACCTCATACGTTTAGAAATACCATGAAACGTGGACATTTCTTGGTCCCGGGCCGATTGGCTCATTTTTCAACAACACGTGAAATACGCAGATGATATAAGTACTTGAGATCTGAAAATTGAGTTTTCAGTTATCGACCTCATACGTTTAGAAATACCATGAAACGTATTTATTTCTTGGTCCCGGGCTGATTGGTGAATTTTTTCACGACGTGAAAAATGCCGAGCTGATATAAGTACTTGGGATCGGAAAATTGAGTTTCCTGTTATCGACGCTATACGTTTTGAAATACCATGAAACGTGGACATTTCTTAGTCCCGGGCCGATTGGGTCATTTTTCAATAACACGTGAAGTACGCAGATGATATAAGTACTTGGGATCTGAAAATTGAGTTTTCAGTTATCGACCTCATACGCTTAGAAATACCATGAAACGTGGACATTTCTTGGTCCCGGGCTGATTGGGGAATTTTTTCACGACGCGAAAAATTCTGAGCTGATATAAGTACTTGGGATCTGAAAATTGAGTTTCCTGTTATCGACGTTATACGTTTTGAAATACCATGAAACGTGGACATTTCTTGGTCCCGGGCCGATTGGACCATTTTTCAACAACACGTGAAATACGTAGATGATATAAGTACTTGGGATCTGAAAATTGAGTTTTCAGTTATCGACCTCATACGTTTAGAAATACCATGAAACGTGGACATTTCTTGGTCCCGGGCTGATTGGGGAATTATTTCACGACGCGAAAAATGCCGAGCTGATATAAGTACTTGGGATCTGAAAATTGCGTTTTCTGTTATCGACGCTATACGTTTATAAATACCATGAAACTTGGAGATTTCTTGGTCCCGGGCTGATTGGACCATTTTTGAATAACACGTGAAATAGGCAGATGATATAAGTACTTGGGATCTGAAAATTGAGTTTTCAGTTATCGACCTCATACGTTTAGAAATACCATGAAACGTGGACATTTCTTGCTCCCGGGCTGATTGGTGAATTTTCTCACGACGCGAAAAATGCCGAGCTGATATAAGTACTTGGGATCGGAAAATTGAGTTTCCTGTTATCGACGCTATACGTTTTGAAATACCATGAAACGTGGACATTTCTTAGTCCCGGGCCGATTGGGTCATTTTTCAATAACACGTGAAATACGCAGATGATGTAAGTACTTGGGATCTGAAAATTGAGTTTTCAGTTATCGACCTCATACGTTTAGAAATACCATGAAACGTGGACATTTCTTGGTCCCGGGCTGATTGGGGAATTTTTTCACGACGCGAAAAATTCTGAGCTGATATAAGTACTTGGGATCTGAAAATTGAGTTTCCTGTTATCGACGTTATACGTTTTGAAATACAATGAAACGTGGACATTTCTTGGTCCCGGGCCGATTGGACCATTTTTCAACAACACGTGAAATACGGAGATGATATAAGTACTTGGGATCTGAAAATTGAGTTTTCAGTTATCGACCTCATACGTTTAGAAATACCATGAAACGTGTTTATTTCTTGGTCGCGGGCTGATTGGTGAATTTTTTCACGACGCGAAAAATGCCGAGCTGATATAAGTACTTGGGATCTGAAAATTGCGTTTTCTGTTATCGACGCTATACGTTTATAAATACCATGAAACGTGGAGATTTCTTGGTCCCGGGCTGATTGGACCATTTTTCAATAACACGTGAAATAGGCAGATGATAGAAGTACTTGGGATCTGAAAATTGAGATTTCAGTTATCGACGCTATACGTTTATAAATACCATGAAACGTGGAGATTTCTTAGTCCCGGGCTGATTGGGGAATTTTTTCACGACGCGAAAAATTCCGAGCTGACATAAGTACTTGGGAACTGAAAATTGAGTTTTCTGTTATCGACGCTATACGTTTAGAAATACCATGAAACGTGGACATTTCTTGGTCCCGGGCTGATTGGTGAATTTTTTCACGACGCGAAAAATGCCGAGCTGATATAAGTACTTGTGATCCGAAAATTGAGTTTTCTGTTATCGACGCTGTACGTTTATAAATACCATGAAACGTGGAGATTTCTTAGGCCCGAGCTGATTGGGGAATTTTTTCACGACGCGAAAAATTCCGAGCTGACATAAGTACTTGGGATCTGAAAATTGAGTTTTCTGTTATCGACGCTATACGTTTATAAATACCATGAAACGTGGAGATTTCTTAGTCCCGGGCTGATTGGGGAATTTTTTCACGACGCGAAAAATTCCGAGCTGACATAAGTACTTGGGAACTGAAAATTGAGTTTTCTGTTATCGACGTTATACGTTTTGAAATACCATGAAACGTGGACATTTCTTGGTCCCGGGCCGATTGGACCATTTTTCAACAACACGTGAAATACGTAGATGATATAAGTACTTGGGATCTGAAAATTGAGTTTTCAGTTATCGACCTCATACGTTTAGAAATACCATGAAACGTGGACATTTCTTGGTCCCGGGCTGATTGGTGAATTTTCTCACGACGCGAAAAATGCCGAGCTGATATAAGTACTTGGGATCGGAAAATTGAGTTTCCTGTTATCGACGCTATACGTTTTGAAATACCATGAAACGTGGACATTTCTTGGTCTCGGGCCGATTGGCTCATTTTTCAACAACACGTGAAATACGCAACTGATATAAGTACTTGGGATCTGAAAATTGAGTTTTCTGTTATCGTCGCTATACATTTATAAATACCATGAAACGTGGAGATTTCTTAGTCCCGTGCTGATTGGGGAATTTTTTCACGACGCGAAAAATTTCGAGCTGACATAAGTACTTGGGAACTGAAAATTGAGTTTTCTGTTATCGACGCTATACGTTTAGAAATACCATGAAACGTGGAGATTTCTTGGTCCCGGGCTGATTGGACCATTTTTCAATAACACGTGAAATAGGCAGATGATAGAAGTACTTGGGATCTGAAAATTGAGTTTTCAGTTATCGACGCTATACGTTTATAAATACCATGAAACGTGGAGATTTCTTAGTCCCGGGCTGATTGGGGAATTTTTTCACGACGCGAAAAATTCCGAGCTGACATAAGTACTTGGGATCTGAAAATTGAGTTTTCAGTTATCGACCTCATACGTTTAGAAATACCATGAAACGTGGAGATTTCTTAGTCCCGGGCTGATTGGGGAATTTTTTCACGACGCGAAAAATTCCGAGCTGACATAAGTACTTGGGATCTGAAAATTGAGTTTTCAGTTATCGACCTCATACGTTTAGAAATACCATGAAACGTGGACATTTCTTGGTCCCGGGCTGATTGGTGAATTTTCTCACGACGCGAAAAATGCCGAGCTGATATAAGTACTTGGGATCGGAAAATTGAGTTTCCTGTTATCGACGCTATACGTTTTGAAATACCATGAAACGTGGACATTTCTTGGTCTCGGGCCGATTGGCTCATTTTTCAACAACACGTGAAATACGCAGATGATATAAGTACTTGGGATCTGAAAATTGAGTTTTGAGTTATCGACCTCATACGTTTAGAAATACCATGAAACGTGGACATTTCTTGGTCCCGGGCTGATTGGGGAATTATTTCACGACGCGAAAAATGCCGAGCTGATATAAGTACTTGGGATCTGAAAATTGCGTTTTCTGTTATCGTCGCTATACGTTTATAAATACCATGAAACGTGGAGATTTCTTGGTCCCGGGCTGATTGGACCATTTTTCAATAACACGTGAAATAGGCAGATGATATAAGTACTTGGGATCTGAAAATTGAGTTTTCAGTTATCGACCTCATACGTTTAGAAATACCATGAAACGTGGACATTTCTTGGTCCCGGGCCGATTGGCTCATTTTTCAACAACACGTGAAATACGCAGATGATATAAGTACTTGGGATCTGAAAATTGAGTTTTCAGTTATCGACCTCATACGTTTAGAAATACCATGAAACGTGGACATTTCTTGGGCCCGGGCTGATTGGGGAATTTTTTCACGACGCGAAAAATTCTGAGCTGATATAAGTACTTGGGATCTGAAAATTGAGTTTCCTGTTATCGACGTTATACGTTTTGAAATACCATGAAACGTGGACATTTCTTGGTCCCGGGCCGATTGGACCATTTTTCAACAACACGTGAAATCCGTAGATGATATAAGTACTTGGGATCTGAAAATTGAGATTTCAGTTATCGACCTCATACGTTTAGAAATACCATGAAACGTGGACATTTCTTGGGCCCGGGCTGATTGGGGAATTTTTTCACGACGCGAAAAATGCCGAGCTGATATAAGTACTTGGGATCTGAAAATTGCGTTTTCTGTTATCGACGCTATACGTTTATAAATACCATGAAACGTGGAGATTTCTTGGTCCCGGGCTGATTGGACCATTTTTTAAATAACACGTGAAATAGGCAGATGATAGAAGTACTTGGGATCTGAAAATTGAGTTTTCAGTTATCGACCTCATACGTTTAGAAATACCATGAAACGTGGAGATTTCTTGGTCCCGGGCTGATTGGACCATTTTTTAATAACACGTGAAATAGGCAGATGATATAAGTACTTGGAATCTGAAAATTGCGTTTTCTGTTATCGACGCTATACGTTTATAAATACCATGAAACGTGGAGATTTCTTGGTCCCGGGCTGATTGGACCATTTTTCAATAACACGTGAAATAGGCAGATGATATAAGTACTTGGGATCTGAAAATTGAGTTTTCAGTTATCGACCTCATACGTTTAGAAATACCATGAAACGTGGACATTTCTTGGTCCCGGGCTGATTGGTGAATTTTTTCACGACGCGAAAAATGCCGAGCTGATATAAGTACTTGGGATCTGAAAATTGCGTTTTCTGTTATCGACGCTATACGTTTATAAGTACCATGAAACGTGGAGATTTCTTGGTCCCGGGCTGATTGGACCATTTTTCAACAACACGTATAATACGCAACTGATATAAGTACTTGGGATCTGAAAATTGAGTTTTCTGTTATCGACGCTATACGTTTATAAATACCATGAAACGTGGAGATTTCTTAGTCCCGGGCTGATTGGGGAATTTTTTCACGACGCGAAAAATTCCGAGCTGACATAAGTACTTGGGAACTGAAAATTGAGTTTTCTGTTATCGACGCTATACGTTTAGAAATACCATGAAACGTGGACATTTCTTGGTCCCGGGCTGATTGGTGAATTTTTTCACGACGTGAAAAATGCCGAGCTGATATAAGTACTTGGGATCGGAAAATTGAGTTTCCTGTTATCGACGCTATACGTTTTGAAATACCATGAAACGTGGACATTTCTTAGTCCCGGGCCGATTGGGTCATTTTTCAATAACACGTGAAGTACGCAGATGCTATAAGTACTTGGGATCTGAAAATTGAGTTTTCAGTTATCGACCTCATACGCTTAGAAATACCATGAAACGTGGACATTTCTTGGTCCCGGGCTGATTGGGGAATTTTTTCACGACGCGAAAAATTCTGAGCTGATATAAGTACTTGGGATCTGAAAATTGAGTTTCCTGTTATCGACGTTATACGTTTTGAAATACCATGAAACGTGGACATTTCTTGGTCCCGGGCCGATTGGACCATTTTTCAACAACACGTGAAATACGTAGATGATATAAGTACTTCGGATCTGAAAATTGAGTTTTCAGTTATCGACCTCATACGTTTAGAAATACCATGAAACGTGGACATTTCTTGGTCCCGGGCTGATTGGGGAATTATTTCACGACGCGAAAAATGCCGAGCTGATATAAGTACTTGGGATCTGAAAATTGCGTTTTCTGTTATCGACGCTATACGTTTATAACTACCATGAAACTTGGAGATTTCTTGGTCCCGGGCTGATTGGACGATTTTTCAATAACACGTGAAATAGGCAGATGATATAAGTACTTGGGATCTGAAAATTGAGTTTTCAGTTATCGACCTCATACGTTTAGAAATACCATGAAACGTGGACATTTCTTGGTCCCGGGCCGATTGGCTCATTTTTCAACAACACGTGAAATACGCAGATGATATAAGTACTTGGGATCTGAAAATTGAGTTTTCAGTTATCGACCTCATACGTTTAGAAATACCATGAAACGTGGACATTTCTTGGTCCCGGGCTGATTGGTGAATTTTTTCACGACGCGAAAAATGCCGAGCTGATATAAGTACTTGGGATCTGAAAATTGCGTTTTCTGTTATCGACGCTATACGTTTATAAGTACCATGAAACGTGGAGATTTCTTGGTCCCGGGCTGATTGGACCATTTTTCAACAACACGTAAAATACGCAACTGATATAAGTACTTGGGATCTGAAAATTGAGTTTTCTGTTATCGACGCTATACGTTTATAAATACCATGAAACGTGGAGATTTCTTAGTCCCGGGCTGATTGGGGAATTTTTTCACGACGCGAAAAATTCCGAGCTGACATAAGTACTTGGGAACTGAAAATTGAGTTTTCTGTTATCGACGCTATACGTTTAGTAATACCATGAAACGTGGACATTTCTTGGTCCCGGGCTGATTGGTGAATTTTTTCACGACGCGAAAAATGCCGAGCTGATATAAGTACTTGTGATACGAAAATTGAGTTTTCTGTTATCGACGCTATACGTTTATAAATACCATGAAACGTGGAGATTTCTTAGTCCCGGGCTGATTGGGGAATTTTTTCACGACGCGAAAAATTCCGAGCTGACATAAGTACTTGGGAACTGAAAATAGAGTTTTCTGCTATCGACGCTATACGTTTAGAAATACCATGAAACGTAGACATTTCTTGGTCCCGGGCTGATTGGTGAATTTTTTCACGACGCGAAAAATTCCGAGCTGACATAAGTACTTGGGATCTGAAAATTGAGATTTCAGTTATCGACCTCATACGTTTAGAAATACCATGAAACGTGTACATTTCTTGGTCCCGGGCTGATTGGTGAGTTTTCTCTCGACGCGAAAAATGCCGAGCTGATATAAGTACTTGGGATCGGAAAATTGAGTTTCCTGTTATCGACGCTATACGTTTTGAAATACCATGAAACGTGGACATTTCTTGGTCCCGGGCCGATTGGCTCATTTTTCAACAACACGTGAAATACGCAGATGATGTAAGTACTTGGGATCTGAAAATTGAGTTTTCAGTTATCGACCTCATACGTTTAGAAATACCATGAAACGTGGACATTTCTTGGTCCCGGGCCGATTGGCTCATTTTTCAACAACACGTGAAATACGCAGATGATATAAGTACTTGAGATCTGAAAATTGAGTTTTCAGTTATCGACCTCATACGTTTAGAAATACCATGAAACGTATTTATTTCTTGGTCGCGGGCTGATTGGTGAATTTTTTCACGACGCGAAAAATGCCGAGCTGATATAAGTACTTGGGATCTGAAAATTGCGTTTTCTGTTATCGACGCTATACGTTTATAAATACCATGAAACGTGGAGATTTCTTGGTCCCGGGCTGATTGGATCATTTTTCAATAACACGTGAAATAGGCAGATGATAGAAGTACTTGGGATCTGAAAATTGAGTTTTCAGTTATCGACCTCATACGTTTAGAAATACCATGAAACGTGGACTTTTCTTGGTCCCGGGCTGATTGGTGAATTTTTTCACGACGCGAAAAATGCCGAGCTGATATAAGTACTTCGGATCCGAAAATTGAGTTTTCTGTTATCGACGCTATACGTTTATAAATACCATGAAACGTGAAGATTTCTTGGTCCCGGGCTGATTGGACCATTTTTCAACAACACGTAAAATACGCAACTAATATAAGTACTTGGGATCTGAAAATTGAGTTTTCTGTTATCGACGCTATACGTTTATAAATACCATGAAACGTGGAGATTTCTTAGTCCCGGGCTGATTGGCGAATTTTTTCACGACGCGAAAAATTCCGAGCTGACATAAGTACTTGGGAACTGAAAATTGAGTTTTCTGTTATCGACGCTATACGATTAGAAATACCATGAAACGTGGACATTTCTTGGTCCCGGGCTGATTGGTTAATTTTTTCACGACGCGAAAAATGCCGAGCTGATATAAGTACTTGTGATACGAAAATTGAGTTTTCTGTTATCGACGCTATACGTTTATAAATACCATGAAACGTGGAGATTTCTTAGTCCCGGGCTGATTGGGGAATTTTTTCACGACGCGAAAAATTCCGAGCTGACACAAGTACTTGGGATCTGAAAATTGAGTTTTCAGTTATCGACCTCATACGTTTAGAAATACCATGAAACGTGGAGATTTCTTGGTCCCGGGCTGATTGGACCATTTTTCAATAACACGTGAAATAGGCAGATGATATAAGTACTTGGGATCTGAAAATTGAGTTTTCAGTTATCGACCTCATACGTTTAGAAATACCATGAAACGTGGACATTTCTTGGTCCCGGGCCGATTGGCTCATTTTTCAACAACACGTGAAATACGCAGATGATATAAGTACTTGGGATCTGAAAATTGAGTTTTCAGTTATCGACCTCATACGTTTAGAAATACCATGAAACGTGGACATTTCTTGGTCCCGGGCTGATTGGTGAATTTTTTCACGACGCGAAAAATGCCGAGCTGATATAAGTACTTGGGATCTGAAAATTGCGTTTTCTGTTATCGACGCTATACGTTTATAAATACCATGAAACGTGAAGATTTCTTGGTCCCGGGCTGATTGGACCATTTTTCAACAACACGTAAAATACGCAACTAATATAAGTACTTGGGATCTGAAAATTGAGTTTTCTGTTATCGACGCTATACGTTTATAAATACCATGAAACGTGGAGATTTCTTAGTCCCGGGCTGATTGGGGAATTTTTTCACGACGCGAAAAATTCCGAGCTGACATAAGTACTTGGGAACTGAAAATTGAGTTTTCTGTTATCGACGCTATACGATTAGAAATACCATGAAACGTGGACATTTCTTGGTCCCGGGCTGATTGGTTAATTTTTTCACGACGCGAAAAATGCCGAGCTGATATAAGTACTTGTGATACGAAAATTGAGTTTTCTGTTATCGACGCTATACGTTTATAAATACCATGAAACGTGGAGATTTCTTAGTCCCGGGCTGATTGGGGAATTTTTTCACGACGCGAAAAATTCCGAGCTGACACAAGTACTTGGGATCTGAAAATTGAGTTTTCAGTTATCGACCTCATACGTTTAGAAATACCATGAAACGTGGACATTTCTTGGTCCCGGGCTGATTGGTGAATTTTCTCACGGCGCGAAAAATGCCGAGCTGATATAAGTACTTGGGATCGGAAAATTGTGTTTCCTGTTATCGACGCTATACGTTTTGAAATACCATGAAACGTGGACATTTCTTGGTCCCGGGCCGATTGGCTCATTTTTCAACAACACGTGAAATACGCAGATGATATAAGTACTTGGGATCTGAAAATTGAGTTTTCAGTTATCGACCTCATACGTTTAGAAATACCATGAAACGTGGACATTTCTTGGTCCCGGGCTGATTGGGGAATTTTTTCACGACGCGAAAAATTCTGAGCTAATATAAGTACTTGGGATCTGAAAATTGAGTTTCCTGTTATCGAAGTTATACGTTTTGAAATACCATGAAACGTGGACATTTCTTGGTCCCGGGCTGATTGGTGAGTTTTTTCACGACGCGAAAAATGCCGAGCTGATATTAGTACTTGGGATCTGAAAATTGAGTTTTCTGTTATCGACGCTATACGTTTCGAAATACCATTAAACGTGGACATTTCTTGGTCCAGGGCCGATTGGAGCATTTTTCAACAACACGTGAAATACGCACATGATATAAGGACTTGGGATCTGAAAATTGAGTTTCCTGTTATCGACGCTATACGTTTAGAAATACCATGAAACGTGGAGATTTCTTGGTCCCGAACTGATTGGACCGTTTTTTAACTACACGTAAAATACGGAACTGATATAAGTACTTGGGATCTGAAAATTGAATTTTCTGTTATCGACGCTATACGTTTATAAATACCATGAAACTTGGAGATTTCTTGGTCCCGGGCTGATTGGACCATTTTTCAATAACACGTGAAATAGGCAGATGATATAAGTACTTGGGATCTGAAAATTGAGTTTTCAGTTATCGACCTCATACGTTTAGAAATACCATGAAACGTGGACATTTCTTGGTCCCGGGCTGATTGGTGAATTTTCTCTCGACGCGAAAAATGCCGAGCTGATATAAGTACTTGGGATCGGAAAATTGAGTTTCCTGTTATCGACGCTATACGTTTTGAAATACCATGAAACGTGGACATTTCTTGGTCCCGGGCCGATTGGCTCATTTTTCAACAACACGTGAAATACGCAGATGATGTAAGTACTTGGGATCTGAAAATTGAGTTTTCAGATATCGACCTCATACGTTTAGAAATACCCTGAAACGTGGACATTTCTTGGTCCCGGGCTGATTGGGGAATTATTTCACGACGCGAAAAATGCCGAGCTGATATAAGTACTTGGGATCTGAAAATTGCGTTTTCTGTTATCGACGCTATACGTTTATAAATACCATGAAACGTGGAGATTTCTTGGTCCCGGGCTGATTGGACCATTTTTCAATAACACGTGAAATAGGTAGATGATATAAGTACTTGGGATCTGAAAATTGAGTTTTCAGTTATCGACCTCATACGTTTAGAAATATCATGAAACGTGGACATTTCTTGGTCCCGGGCTGATTGGTGAATTTTTTCACGACGCGAAAAATGCCGAGCTGATATATGTACTTGGGATCTGAAAATTGCGTTTTCTGTTATCGACGCTATACGTTTTTAAATACCATGAAACGTGAAGATTTCTTGGTCCCGGGCTGATTGGACCATTTTTCAACAACACGTAAAATACGCAACTGATATAAGTACTTGGGATCTGAAAATTGAGTTTTCTGTTATCGACGCTATACGTTTATAAATACCATGAAACGTGGAGATTTCTTAGTCCCGGGCTGATTGGGGAATTTTTTCACGACGCGAAAAATTCCGAGCTGACATAAGTACTTGGGAACTGAAAATTGAGTTTTCTGTTATCGACGCTATACGATTAGAAATACCATGAAACGTGGACATTTCTTGGTCCCGGGCTGATTGGTTAATTTTTTCACGACGCGAAAAATGCCGAGCTGATATAAGTACTTGTGATACGAAAATTGAGTTTTCTGTTATCGACGCTATACGTTTATAAATACCATGAAACGTGGAGATTTCTTAGTCCCGGGCTGATTGGGGAATTTTTTCACGACGCGAAAAATTCCGAGCTGACACAAGTACTTGGGATCTGAAAATTGAGTTTTCAGTTATCGACCTCATACGTTTAGAAATACCATGAAACGTGGAGATTTCTTGGTCCCGGGCTGATTGGACCATTTTTCAATAACACGTGAAATAGGCAGATGATATAAGTACTTGGGATCTGAAAATTGAGTTTTCAGTTATCGACCTCATACGTTTAGAAATACCATGAAACGTGGACATTTCTTGGTCCCGGGCCGATTGGCTCATTTTTCAACAACACGTGAAATACGCAGATGATATAAGTACTTGGGATCTGAAAATTGAGTTTTCAGTTATCGACCTCATACGTTTAGAAATACCATGAAACGTGGACATTTCTTGGTCCCGGGCTGATTGGTGAATTTTTTCACGACGCGAAAAATGCCGAGCTGATATAAGTACTTGGGATCTGAAAATTGCGTTTTCTGTTATCGACGCTATACGTTTATAAATACCATGAAACGTGAAGATTTCTTGGTCCCGGGCTGATTGGATCATTTTTCAACAACACGTAAAATACGCAACTAATATAAGTACTTGGGATCTGAAAATTGAGTTTTCTGTTATCGACGCTATACGTTTATAAATACCATGAAACGTGGAGATTTCTTAGTCCCGGGCTGATTGGGGAATATTTTCACGACGCGAAAAATTCCGAGCTGACATAAGTACTTGGGAACTGAAAATTGAGTTTTCTGTTATCGACGCTATACGATTAGAAATACCATGAAACGTGGACATTTCTTGGTCCCGGGCTGATTGGTTAATTTTTTCACGACGCGAAAAATGCCGAGCTGATATAAGTACTTGTGATACGAAAATTGAGTTTTCTGTTATCGACGCTATACGTTTATAAATACCATGAAACGTGGACATTTCTTAGTCCCGGGCTGATTGGGGAATTTTTTCACGACGCGAAAAATTCCGAGCTGACACAAGTACTTGGGATCTGAAAATTGAGTTTTCAGTTATCGACCTCATACGTTTAGAAATACCATGAAACGTGGACATTTCTTGGTCCCGGGCTGATTGGTGAATTTTCTCACGGCGCGAAAAATGCCGAGCTGATATAAGTACTTGGGATCGGAAAATTGTGTTTCCTGTTATCGACGCTATACGTTTTGAAATACCATGAAACGTGGACATTTCTTGGTCCCGGGCCGATTGGCTCATTTTTCAACAACACGTGAAATACGCAGATGATATAAGTACTTGGGATCTGAAAATTGAGTTTTCAGTTATCGACCTCATACGTTTAGAAATACCATGAAACGTGGACATTTCTTGGTCCCGGGCTGATTGGGGAATTTTTTCACGACGCGAAAAATTCTGAGCTAATATAAGTACTTGGGATCTGAAAATTGAGTTTCCTGTTATCGAAGTTATACGTTTTGAAATACCATGAAACGTGGACATTTCTTGGTCCCGGGCTGATTGGTGAGTTTTTTCACGACGCGAAAAATGCCGAGCTGATATTAGTACTTGGGATCTGAAAATTGAGTTTTCTGTTATCGACGCTATACGTTTCGAAATACCATTAAACGTGGACATTTCTTGGTCCAGGGCCGATTGGAGCATTTTTCAACAACACGTGAAATACGCACATGATATAAGGACTTGGGATCTGAAAATTGAGTTTCCTGTTATCGACGCTATACGTTTAGAAATACCATGAAACGTGGAGATTTCTTGGTCCCGAACTGATTGGACCGTTTTTTAACTACACGTAAAATACGCAACTGATATAAGTACTTGGGATCTGAAAATTGAATTTTCTGTTATCGACGCTATACGTTTATAAATACCATGAAACTTGGAGATTTCTTGGTCCCGGGCTGATTGGACCATTTTTCAATAACACGTGAAATAGGCAGATGATATAAGTACTTGGGATCTGAAAATTGAGTTTTCAGTTATCGACCTCATACGTTTAGAAATACCATGAAACGTGGACATTTCTTGGTCCCGGGCTGATTGGTGAATTTTCTCTCGACGCGAAAAATGCCGAGCTGATATAAGTACTTGGGATCGGAAAATTGAGTTTCCTGTTATCGACGCTATACGTTTTGAAATACCATGAAACGTGGACATTTCTTGGTCCCGGGCCGATTGGCTCATTTTTCAACAACACGTGAAATACGCAGATGATGTAAGTACTTGGGATCTGAAAATTGAGTTTTCAGATATCGACCTCATACGTTTAGAAATACCCTGAAACGTGGACATTTCTTGGTCCCGGGCTGACTGGGGAATTATTTCACGACGCGAAAAATGCCGAGCTGATATAAGTACTTGGGATCTGAAAATTGCGTTTTCTGTTATCGACGCTATACGTTTATAAATACCATGAAACGTGGAGATTTCTTGGTCCCGGGCTGATTGGACCATTTTTCAATAACACGTGAAATAGGTAGATGATATAAGTACTTGGGATCTGAAAATTGAGTTTTCAGTTATCGACCTCATACGTTTAGAAATATCATGAAACGTGGACATTTCTTGGTCCCGGGCTGATTGGTGAATTTTTTCACGACGCGAAAAATGCCGAGCTGATATATGTACTTGGGATCTGAAAATTGCGTTTTCTGTTATCGACGCTATACGTTTTTAAATACCATGAAACGTGAAGATTTCTTGGTCCCGGGCTGATTGGACCATTTTTCAACAACACGTAAAATACGCAACTGATATAAGTACTTGGGATCTGAAAATTGAGTTTTCTGTTATCGACGCTATACGTTTATAAATACCATGAAACGTGGAGATTTCTTAGTCCCGGGCTGATTGGGGAATTTTTTCACGACGCGAAAAATTCCGAGCTGACATAAGTACTTGGGAACTGAAAATTGAGTTTTCTGTTATCGACGCTATACGTTTAGAAATACCAGGAAACGTGGACATTTCTTGGTCCCGGGCTGATTGGTGAATTTTTTCACGACGCGAAAAATGCCGAGCTGATATAATTACTTGTGATCCGAAAATTGAGTTTTCTGTTATCGACGCTATACGTTTATAAATACCATGAAACGTGGAGATTTCTTAGTCCCGGGCTGATTGGGGAATTTTTTCACGACGCGAAAAATTCCGAGCTGACATAAGTACTTCGGAACTGAAAATTGAGTTTTCTGTTATCGACGCTATACGTTTAGAAATACCATGAAACGTGGACATTTCTTGGTCCCGGGCTGATTGGTGAATTTTTTCACGACGCGAAAAATGCCGAGCTGATATAAGTACTTGTGATACGAAAATTGAGTTTTCTGTTATCGACGCTATACGTTTATAAATACCATGAAACGTGGAGATTTCTTAGTCCCGGGCTGATTGGGGGAATTTTTTCACGACGCGAAAAATTCCGAGCTGACATAAGTACTTGGGATCTGAAAATTGAGTTTTCAGTTATCGACCTCATACGTTTAGAAATACCATGAAACGTGGACATTTCTTGGTCCCGGGCTGATTGGTGAATTTTCTCACGACGCGAAAAATGCCGAGCTGATATAAGTACTTGGGATCGGAAAATTGAGTTTCCTGTTATCGACGCTATACGTTTTGAAATACCATGAAACGTGGACATTTCTTGGTCCCGGGCCGATTGGCCCATTTTTCAACAACACGTGAAATACGCAGATGATATAAGTACTTGGGATCTGAAAATTGAGTTTTCAGTTATCGACCTCATACGTTTAGAAATACCATGAAACGTGGACATTTCTTGGTCCCGGGCTGATTGGGGAATTTTTTCACGACGCGAAAAATTCTGAGCTGATATAAGTACTTGGAATCTGAAAATTGAGTTTCCTGTTATCGACGTTATACGTTTTGAAATACCATGAAACGTGGACATTTCTTGGTCCCGGGCCGATTGGACCATTTTTCAACAACACGTGAAATACGTAGATGATATAAGTACTTGGGATCTGAAAATTGAGTTTTCAGTTATCGACCTCATACGTTTAGAAATACCATGAAACGTGGACATTTCTTGGTCCCGGGCTGATTGGTGAATTTTTTCACGACGCGAAAAATGCCGAGCTGATATAAGTACTTGGGATCTGAAAATTGCGTTTTCTGTTATCGACGCTATACGTTTATAAGTACCATGAAACGTGGAGATTTCTTGGTCCCGGGCTGATTGGACCATTTTTCAATAACACGTGAAATAGGCAGATGATAGAAGTACTTGGGATCTGAAAATTGAGTTTTCAGTTATCGACCTCATACGTTTAGAAATATCATGAAACGTGGACATTTCTTGGTCCCGGGCTGATTGGTGAATTTTTTCACGACGCGAAAAATGCCGAGCTGATATAAGTACTTGGGATCTGAAAATTGCGTTTTCTGTTATCGACGCTAAACGTTTATAAATACCATGAAACGTGAAGATTTCTTGGTCCCGGGCTGATTGGACCATTTTTCAACAACACGTAAAATACGCAACTGATATAAGTACTTGGGATCTGAAAATTGAGTTTTCTGTTATCGACGCTATACGTTTATAAATACCATGAAACGTGGACATTTCTTGGTCCCGGGCCGATTGGACCATTTTTCAACAACACGTGAAATACGTAGATGATATAAGTACTTGGGATCTGAAAATTGAGTTTTCAGTTATCGACCTCATACGTTTAGAAATACCATGAAACGTGTTTATTTCTTGGTCGCGGGCTGATTGGTGAATTTTTTCACGACGCGAAAAATGCCGAGCTGATATAAGTACTTGGGATCTGAAAATTGAGTTTTCAGTTATCGACCTCATACGTTTAGAAATACCATGAAACGTGGACATTTCTTGGTCCCGGGCTGATTGGTGAAATTTTTTACGACGCGAAAAATGCCGAGCTGATATAAGTACTTGGGATCTGAAAATTGCGTTTTGTGTTATCGACGCTATACGTTTATAAATACCATGAAACGTGGAGATTTCTTGGTCCCGGGCTGATTGGACCATTTTTGAATAACACGTGAAATAGGCAGATGATATAAGTACTTGGGATCTGAAAATTGAGTTTTCAGTAATCGACCTCATACGTTTAGAAATACCATGAAACGTGGACATTTCTTGGTCCCGGGCTGATTGGTGAATTTTTTCACGACGCGAAAAATGCCGAGCTGATATAAGTACTTGGGATCCGAAAATTGAGTTTTCTGTTATCGACGCTATACGTTTATAAATACCATGAAACGTGAAGATTTCTTGGTCCCGGGCTGATTGGACCATTTTTCAACAACACGTAAAATACGCAACTGATATAAGTACTTGGGATCTGAAAATTGAGTTTTCTGTTATCGACGCTATACGTTTATAAATACCATGAAACGTGGAGATTTCTTAGTCCCGGGCTGATTGGGGAATTTTTTCACGACGCGAAAAATTCCGAGCTGATATATGTACTTGGGATCTGAAAATTGCGTTTTCTGTTATCGACGCTATACGTTTTTAAATACCATGAAACGTGAAGATTTCTTGGTCCCGGGCTGATTGGACCATTTTTCAACAACACGTGAAATAGGCAGATGATAGAAGTACTTGGGATCTGAAAATTGAGTTTTCAGTTATCGACGCTATACGTTTATAAATACCATGAAACGTGGAGATTTCTTAGTCCCGGGCTGATTGGGGAATTTTTTCACGACGCGAAAAATTCCGAGCTGACATAAGTACTTGGGAACTGAAAATTAAGTTTTCTGTTATCGACGCTATACGTTTAGAAATACCATGAAACGTGGACATTTCTTGGTCCCGGGCTGATTGGTGAATTTTTTCACGACGCGAAAAATGCCGAGCTGATATAAGTACTTGTGATACGAAAATTGAGTTTTCTGTTTTCGACGCTATACGTTTATAAATACCATGAAACGTGGAGATTTCTTAGTCCCGGGCTGATTGGGGGATTTTTTTCACGACGCGAAAAATTCCGAGCTGACATAAGTACTTGGGATCTGAAAATTGAGTTTTCAGTTATCGACCTCATACGTTTAGAAATACCATGAAACGTGGAGATTTCTTGGTCCCGGGCTGATTGGACCATTTTTTAATAACACGTGAAATAGGCAGATGATATAAGTACTTGGGATCTGAAAATTGCGTTTTCTGTTATCGACGCTAAACGTTTATAAATACCATGAAACGTGAAGATTTCTTGGTCCCGGGCTGATTGGACCATTTTTCAACAACACGTAAAATACGCAACTGATATAAGTACTTGGGATCTGAAAATTGAGTTTTCTGTTATCGACGCTATACGTTTATAAATACCATGAAACGTGGAGATTTCTTAGTACCGTGCTGATTGGGGAATTTTTTCACGACGCGAAAAATTTCGAGCTGACATCAGTACTTGGGAACTGAAAATTGAGTTTTCTGTTATCGACGCTATACGTTTAGAAACACCATGAAACGTGGAGATTTCTTGGTCCCGGGCTGATTGGACCATTTTTCAATAACACGTGAAATAGGCAGATGATAGAAGTACTTGGGATCTGAAAATTGAGTTTTCAGTTATCGACGCTATACGTTTATAAATACCATGAAACGTGGAGATTTCTTAGTCCCGGGCTGATTGGTGAATTTTCTCACGACGCGAAAAATGCCGAGCTGATATAAGTACTTGGGATCGGAAAATTGAGTTTCCTGTTATCGACGCTATACGTTTTGAAATACCATGAAACGTGGACATTTCTTGGTCCCGGGCCGATTGGACCATTTTTCAACAACACGTGAAATCCGTAGATGATATAAGTACTTGGGATCTGAAAATTGAGATTTCAGTTATCGACCTCATACGTTTAGAAATACCATGAAACGTGGACATTTCTTGGGCCCGGGCTGATTGGGGAATTTTTTCACGACGCGAAAAATGCCGAGCTGATATAAGTACTTGGGATCTGAAAATTGCGTTTTCTGTTATCGTCGCTATACGTTTATAAATACCATGAAACGTGGAGATTTCTTGGTCCCGGGCTGATTGGACCATTTTTCAATAACACGTGAAATAGGCAGATGATAGAAGTACTTGGGATCTGAAAATTGAGTTTTCAGTTATCGACCTCATACGTTTAGAAATACCATGAAACGTGGAGATTTCTTGGTCCCGGGCTGATTGGACCATTTTTTAATAACACGTGAAATAGGCAGATGATATAAGTACTTGGGATCTGAAAATTGCGTTTTCTGTTATCGACGCTAAACGTTTATAAATACCATGAAACGTGAAGATTTCTTGGTCCCGGGCTGATTGGACCATTTTTCAACAACACGTAAAATACGCAACTGATATAAGTACTTGGGATCTGAAAATTGAGTTTCCTGTTATCGACGTTATACGTTTTGAAATACCATGAAACGTGGACATTTCTTGGTCCCGGGCCGATTGGACCATTTTTCAACAACACGTGAAATCCGTAGATGATATAAGTACTTGGGATCTGAAAATTGAGATTTCAGTTATCGACCTCATACGTTTAGAAATACCATGAAACGTGGACATTTCTTGGGCCCGGGCTGATTGGGGAATTTTTTCACGACGCGAAAAATGCCGAGCTGATATAAGTACTTGGGATCTGAAAATTGCGTTTTCTGTTATCGACGCTATATGTTTATAAATACCATGAAACGTGGAGATTTCTTGGTCCCGGGCTGATTGGACCATTTTTCAATAACACGTGAAATAGGCAGATGATAGAAGTACTTGGGATCTGAAAATTGAGTTTTCAGTTATCGACCTCATACGTTTAGAAATACCATGAAACGTGGAGATTTCTTGGTCCCGGGCTGATTGGACCATTTTTTAATAACACGTGAAATAGGCAGATGATATAAGTACTTGGGATCTGAAAATTGCGTTTTCTGTTATCGACGCTAAACGTTTATAAATACCATGAAACGTGAAGATTTCTTGGTCCCGGGCTGATTGGACCATTTTTCAACAACACGTAAAATACGCAACTGATATAAGTACTTGGGATCTGAAAATTGAGTTTTCTGTTATCGACGCTATACGTTTATAAATACCATGAAACGTGGACATTTCTTGGTCCCGGGCTGATTGGGGAATTTTTTCACGACGCGAAAAATTCTGAGCTGATATAAGTACTTGTGATCCGAAAATTGAGTTTTCTGTTATCGACGCTGTACGTTTATAAATACCATGAAACGTGGAGATTTCTTAGGCCCGAGCTGATTGGGGAATTTTTTCACGACGCGAAAAATTCCGAGCTGACATAAGTACTTGGGATCTGAAAATTGAGTTTTCTGTTATCGACGCTATACGTTTATAAATACCATGAAACGTGGAGATTTCTTAGTCCCGGGCTGATTGGGGAATTTTTTCACGACGCGAAAAATTCCGAGCTGACATAAGTACTTGGGAACTGAAAATTGAGTTTTCTGTTATCGACGTTATACGTTTTGAAATACCATGAAACGTGGACATTTCTTGGTCCCGGGCCGATTGGACCATTTTTCAACAACACGTGAAATACGTAGATGATATAAGTACTTGGGATCTGAAAATTGAGTTTTCAGTTATCGACCTCATACGTTTAGAAATACCATGAAACGTGGACATTTCTTGGTCCCGGGCTGATTGGTGAATTTTCTCACGACGCGAAAAATGCCGAGCTGATATAAGTACTTGGGATCGGAAAATTGAGTTTCCTGTTATCGACGCTATACGTTTTGAAATACCATGAAACGTGGACATTTCTTGGTCTCGGGCCGATTGGCTCATTTTTCAACAACACGTGAAATACGCAGATGATATAAGTACCTGGGATCTGAAAATTGAGTTTTCAGTTATCGACCTCATACGTTTAGAAATACCATGAAACGTGGACATTTCTTGGTCCCGGGCTGATTGGGGAATTATTTCACGACGCGAAAAATGCCGAGCTGATATAAGTACTTGGGATCTGAAAATTGCGTTTTCTGTTATCGTCGCTATACGTTTATAAATACCATGAAACGTGGAGATTTCTTGGTCCCGGGCTGATTGGACCATTTTTCAATAACACGTGAAATAGGCAGATGATATAAGTACTTGGGATCTGAAAATTGAGTTTTCAGTTATCGACCTCATACGTTTAGAAATACCATGAAACGTGGACATTTCTTGGTCCCGGGCCGATTGGCTCATTTTTCAACAACACGTGAAATACGCAACTGATATAAGTACTTGGGATCTGAAAATTGAGTTTTCTGTTATCGACGCTATACGTTTATAAATACCATGAAACGTGGAGATTTCTTAGTCCCGTGCTGATTGGGGAATTTTTTCACGACGCGAAAAATTTCGAGCTGACATAAGTACTTGGGAACTGAAAATTGAGTTTTCTGTTATCGACGCTATACGTTTAGAAATACCATGAAACGTGGAGATTTCTTGGTCCCGGGCTGATTGGACCATTTTTCAATAACACGTGAAATAGGCAGATGATAGAAGTACTTGGGATCTGAAAATTGAGTTTTCAGTTATCGACGCTATACGTTTATAAATACCATGAAACGTGGAGATTTCTTAGTCCCGGGCTGATTGGGGAATTTTTTCACGACGCGAAAAATTCCGAGCTGACATAAGTACTTGGGATCTGAAAATTGAGTTTTCAGTTATCGACCTCATACGTTTAGAAATACCATGAAACGTGGAGATTTCTTAGTCCCGGGCTGATTGGGGAATTTTTTCACGACGCGAAAAATTCCGAGCTGACATAAGTACTTGGGATCTGAAAATTGAGTTTTCAGTTATCGACCTCATACGTTTAGAAATACCATGAAACGTGGACATTTCTTGGTCCCGGGCTGATTGGTGAATTTTCTCACGACGCGAAAAATGCCGAGCTGATATAAGTACTTGGGATCGGAAAATTGAGTTTCCTGTTATCGACGCTATACGTTTTGAAATACCATGAAACGTGGACATTTCTTGGTCTCGGGCCGATTGGCTCATTTTTCAACAACACGTGAAATACGCAGATGATATAAGTACTTGGGATCTGAAAATTGAGTTTTGAGTTATCGACCTCATACGTTTAGAAATACCATGAAACGTGGACATTTCTTGGTCCCGGGCTGATTGGGGAATTTTTTCACGACGCGAAAAATTCTGAGCTGATATAAGTACTTGGGATCTGAAAATTGAGTTTCCTGTTATCGACGTTATACGTTTTGAAATACAATGAAACGTGGACATTTCTTGGTCCCGGGCCGATTGGACCATTTTTCAACAACACGTGAAATACGGAGATGATATAAGTACTTGGGATCTGAAAATTGAGTTTTCAGTTATCGACCTCATACGTTTAGAAATACCATGAAACGTGTTTATTTCTTGGTCGCGGGCTGATTGGTGAATTTTTTCACGACGCGAAAAATGCCGAGCTGATATAAGTACTTGGGATCTGAAAATTGCGTTTTCTGTTATCGACGCTATACGTTTATAAATACCATGAAACGTGGAGATTTCTTGGTCCCGGGCTGATTGGACCATTTTTCAATAACACGTGAAATAGGCAGATGATAGAAGTACTTGGGATCTGATAATTGAGATTTCAGTTATCGACGCTATACGTTTATAAATACCATGAAACGTGGAGATTTCTTAGTCCCGGGCTGATTGGGGAATTTTTTCACGACGCGAAAAATTCCGAGCTGACATAAGTACTTGGGAACTGAAAATTGAGTTTTCTGTTATCGACGCTATACGTTTAGAAATACCATGAAACGTGGACATTTCTTGGTCCCGGGCTGATTGGTGAATTTTTTCACGACGCGAAAAATGCCGAGCTGATATAAGTACTTGTGATCCGAAAATTGAGTTTTCTGTTATCGACGCTGTACGTTTATAAATACCATGAAACGTGGAGATTTCTTAGGCCCGAGCTGATTGGGGAATTTTTTCACGACGCGAAAAATTCCGAGCTGACATAAGTACTTGGGATCTGAAAATTGAGTTTTCTGTTATCGACGCTATACGTTTATAAATACCATGAAACGTGGAGATTTCTTAGTCCCGGGCTGATTGGGGAATTTTTTCACGACGCGAAAAATTCCGAGCTGACATAAGTACTTGGGAACTGAAAATTGAGTTTTCTGTTATCGACGTTATACGTTTTGAAATACCATGAAACGTGGACATTTCTTGGTCCCGGGCCGATTGGACCATTTTTCAACAACACGTGAAATACGTAGATGATATAAGTACTTGGGATCTGAAAATTGAGTTTTCAGTTATCGACCTCATACGTTTAGAAATACCATGAAACGTGGACATTTCTTGGTCCCGGGCTGATTGGTGAATTTTCTCACGACGCGAAAAATGCCGAGCTGATATAAGTACTTGGGATCGGAAAATTGAGTTTCCTGTTATCGACGCTATACGTTTTGAAATACCATGAAACGTGGACATTTCTTGGTCTCGGGCCGATTGGCTCATTTTTCAACAACACGTGAAATACGCAGATGATATAAGTACCTGGGATCTGAAAATTGAGTTTTCAGTTATCGACCTCATACGTTTAGAAATACCATGAAACGTGGACATTTCTTGGTCCCGGGCCGATTGGCTCATTTTTCAACAACACGTGAAATACGCAACTGATATAAGTACTTGGGATCTGAAAATTGAGTTTTCTGTTATCGACGCTATACGTTTATAAATACCATGAAACGTGGAGATTTCTTAGTCCCGTGCTGATTGGGGAATTTTTTCACGACGCGAAAAATTTCGAGCTGACATAAGTACTTGGGAACTGAAAATTGAGTTTTCTGTTATCGACGCTATACGTTTAGAAATACCATGAAACGTGGAGATTTCTTGGTCCCGGGCTGATTGGACCATTTTTCAATAACACGTGAAATAGGCAGATGATAGAAGTACTTGGGATCTGAAAATTGAGTTTTCAGTTATCGACGCTATACGTTTATAAATACCATGAAACGTGGAGATTTCTTAGTCCCGGGCTGATTGGGGAATTTTTTCACGACGCGAAAAATTCCGAGCTGACATAAGTACTTGGGATCTGAAAATTGAGTTTTCAGTTATCGACCTCATACGTTTAGAAATACCATGAAACGTGGAGATTTCTTAGTCCCGGGCTGATTGGGGAATTTTTTCACGACGCGAAAAATTCCGAGCTGACATAAGTACTTGGGATCTGAAAATTGAGTTTTCAGTTATCGACCTCATACGTTTAGAAATACCATGAAACGTGGACATTTCTTGGTCCCGGGCTGATTGGTGAATTTTCTCACGACGCGAAAAATGCCGAGCTGATATAAGTACTTGGGATCGGAAAATTGAGTTTCCTGTTATCGACGCTATACGTTTTGAAATACCATGAAACGTGGACATTTCTTGGTCTCGGGCCGATTGGCTCATTTTTCAACAACACGTGAAATACGCAGATGATATAAGTACTTGGGATCTGAAAATTGAGTTTTGAGTTATCGACCTCATACGTTTAGAAATACCATGAAACGTGGACATTTCTTGGTCCCGGGCTGATTGGGGAATTATTTCACGACGCGAAAAATGCCGAGCTGATATAAGTACTTGGGATCTGAAAATTGCGTTTTCTGTTATCGTCGCTATACGTTTATAAATACCATGAAACGTGGAGATTTCTTGGTCCCGGGCTGATTGGACCATTTTTCAATAACACGTGAAATAGGCAGATGATATAAGTACTTGGGATCTGAAAATTGAGTTTTCAGTTATCGACCTCATACGTTTAGAAATACCATGAAACGTGGACATTTCTTGGTCCCGGGCCGATTGGCTCATTTTTCAACAACACGTGAAATACGCAGATGATATAAGTACTTGGGATCTGAAAATTGAGTTTTCAGTTATCGACCTCATACGTTTAGAAATACCATGAAACGTGGACATTTCTTGGGCCCGGGCTGATTGGGGAATTTTTTCACGACGCGAAAAATTCTGAGCTGATATAAGTACTTGGGATCTGAAAATTGAGTTTCCTGTTATCGACGTTATACGTTTTGAAATACCATGAAACGTGGACATTTCTTGGTCCCGGGCCGATTGGACCATTTTTCAACAACACGTGAAATCCGTAGATGATATAAGTACTTGGGATCTGAAAATTGAGATTTCAGTTATCGACCTCATACGTTTAGAAATACCATGAAACGTGGACATTTCTTGGGCCCGGGCTGATTGGGGAATTTTTTCACGACGCGAAAAATGCCGAGCTGATATAAGTACTTGGGATCTGAAAATTGCGTTTTCTGTTATCGACGCTATACGTTTATAAATACCATGAAACGTGGAGATTTCTTGGTCCCGGGCTGATTGGACCATTTTTCAATAACACGTGAAATAGGCAGATGATAGAAGTACTTGGGATCTGAAAATTGAGTTTTCAGTTATCGACCTCATACGTTTAGAAATACCATGAAACGTGGAGATTTCTTGGTCCCGGGCTGATTGGACCATTTTTTAATAACACGTGAAATAGGCAGATGATATAAGTACTTGGAATCTGAAAATTGCGTTTTCTGTTATCGACGCTATACGTTTATAAATACCATGAAACGTGGAGATTTCTTGGTCCCGGGCTGATTGGACCATTTTTCAATAACACGTGAAATAGGCAGATGATATAAGTACTTGGGATCTGAAAATTGAGTTTTCAGTTATCGACCTCATACGTTTAGAAATACCATGAAACGTGGACATTTCTTGGTCCCGGGCTGATTGGTGAATTTTTTCACGACGCGAAAAATGCCGAGCTGATATAAGTACTTGGGATCTGAAAATTGCGTTTTCTGTTATCGACGCTAAACGTTTATAAATACCATGAAACGTGAAGATTTCTTGGTCCCGGGCTGATTGGACCATTTTTCAACAACACGTAAAATACGCAACTGATATAAGTACTTGGGATCTGAAAATTGAGTTTTCTGTTATCGACGCTATACGTTTATAAATACCATGAAACGTGGAGATTTCTTAGTCCCGTGCTGATTGGGGAATTTTTTCACGACGCGAAAAATTTCGAGCTGACATAAGTACTTGGGAACTGAAAATTGAGTTTTCTGTTATCGACGCTATACGTTTAGAAGTACCATGAAACGTGGACATTTCTTGGTCCCGGGCTGATTGGTGAATTTTTTCACGACGTGAAAAATGCCGAGCTGATATAAGTACTTGGGATCGGAAAATTGAGTTTCCTGTTATCGACGCTATACGTTTTGAAATACCATGAAACGTGGACATTTCTTAGTCCCGGGCCGATTGGGTCATTTTTCAATAACACGTGAAGTACGCAGATGATATAAGTACTTGGGATCTGAAAATTGAGTTTTCAGTTATCGACCTCATACGCTTAGAAATACCATGAAACGTGGACATTTCTTGGTCCCGGGCTGATTGGGGAATTTTTTCACGACGCGAAAAATTCTGAGCTGATATAAGTACTTGGGATCTGAAAATTGAGTTTCCTGTTATCGACGTTATACGTTTTGAAATACCATGAAACGTGGACATTTCTTGGTCCCGGGCCGATTGGACCATTTTTCAACAACACGTGAAATACGTAGATGATATAAGTACTTGGGATCTGAAAATTGAGTTTTCAGTTATCGACCTCATACGTTTAGAAATACCATGAAACGTGGACATTTCTTGGTCCCGGGCTGATTGGGGAATTATTTCACGACGCGAAAAATGCCGAGCTGATATAAGTACTTGGGATCTGAAAATTGCGTTTTCTGTTATCGACGCTATACGTTTATAAATACCATGAAACGTGGAGATTTCTTGGTCCCGGGCTGATTGGACCATTTTTCAATAACACGTGAAATAGGCAGATGATAGAAGTACTTGGGATCTGAAAATTGAGATTTCAGTTATCGACGCTATACGTTTATAAATACCATGAAACGTGGAGATTTCTTAGTCCCGGGCTGATTGGGGAATTTTTTCACGACGCGAAAAATTCCGAGCTGACATAAGTACTTGGGAACTGAAAATTGAGTTTTCTGTTATCGACGCTATACGTTTAGAAATACCATGAAACGTGGACATTTCTTGGTCCCGGGCTGATTGGTGAATTTTTTCACGACGCGAAAAATGCCGAGCTGATATAAGTACTTGTGATCCGAAAATTGAGTTTTCTGTTATCGACGCTGTACGTTTATAAATACCATGAAACGTGGAGATTTCTTAGGCCCGAGCTGATTGGGGAATTTTTTCACGACGCGAAAAATTCCGAGCTGACATAAGTACTTGGGATCTGAAAATTGAGTTTTCTGTTATCGACGCTATACGTTTATAAATACCATGAAACGTGGAGATTTCTTAGTCCCGGGCTGATTGGGGAATTTTTTCACGACGCGAAAAATTCCGAGCTGACATAAGTACTTGGGAACTGAAAATTGAGTTTTCTGTTATCGACGTTATACGTTTTGAAATACCATGAAACGTGGACATTTCTTGGTCCCGGGCCGATTGGACCATTTTTCAACAACACGTGAAATACGTAGATGATATAAGTACTTGGGATCTGAAAATTGAGTTTTCAGTTATCGACCTCATACGTTTAGAAATACCATGAAACGTGGACATTTCTTGGTCCCGGGCTGATTGGTGAATTTTCTCACGACGCGAAAAATGCCGAGCTGATATAAGTACTTGGGATCGGAAAATTGAGTTTCCTGTTATCGACGCTATACGTTTTGAAATACCATGAAACGTGGACATTTCTTGGTCTCGGGCCGATTGGCTCATTTTTCAACAACACGTGAAATACGCAGATGATATAAGTACCTGGGATCTGAAAATTGAGTTTTCAGTTATCGACCTCATACGTTTAGAAATACCATGAAACGTGGACATTTCTTGGTCCCGGGCTGATTGGGGAATTATTTCACGACGCGAAAAATGCCGAGCTGATATAAGTACTTGGGATCTGAAAATTGCGTTTTCTGTTATCGTCGCTATACGTTTATAAATACCATGAAACGTGGAGATTTCTTGGTCCCGGGCTGATTGGACCATTTTTCAATAACACGTGAAATAGGCAGATGATATAAGTACTTGGGATCTGAAAATTGAGTTTTCAGTTATCGACCTCATACGTTTAGAAATACCATGAAACGTGGACATTTCTTGGTCCCGGGCCGATTGGCTCATTTTTCAACAACACGTGAAATACGCAACTGATATAAGTACTTGGGATCTGAAAATTGAGTTTTCTGTTATCGTCGCTATACGTTTATAAATACCATGAAACGTGGAGATTTCTTAGTCCCGTGCTGATTGGGGAATTTTTTCACGACGCGAAAAATTTCGAGCTGACATAAGTACTTGGGAACTGAAAATTGAGTTTTCTGTTATCGACGCTATACGTTTAGAAATACCATGAAACGTGGAGATTTCTTGGTCCCGGGCTGATTGGACCATTTTTCAATAACACGTGAAATAGGCAGATGATAGAAGTACTTGGGATCTGAAAATTGAGTTTTCAGTTATCGACGCTATACGTTTATAAATACCATGAAACGTGGAGATTTCTTAGTCCCGGGCTGATTGGGGAATTTTTTCACGACGCGAAAAATTCCGAGCTGACATAAGTACTTGGGATCTGAAAATTGAGTTTTCAGTTATCGACCTCATACGTTTAGAAATACCATGAAACGTGGAGATTTCTTAGTCCCGGGCTGATTGGGGAATTTTTTCACGACGCGAAAAATTCCGAGCTGACATAAGTACTTGGGATCTGAAAATTGAGTTTTCAGTTATCGACCTCATACGTTTAGAAATACCATGAAACGTGGACATTTCTTGGTCCCGGGCTGATTGGTGAATTTTCTCACGACGCGAAAAATGCCGAGCTGATATAAGTACTTGGGATCGGAAAATTGAGTTTCCTGTTATCGACGCTATACGTTTTGAAATACCATGAAACGTGGACATTTCTTGGTCTCGGGCCGATTGGCTCATTTTTCAACAACACGTGAAATACGCAGATGATATAAGTACTTGGGATCTGAAAATTGAGTTTTGAGTTATCGACCTCATACGTTTAGAAATACCATGAAACGTGGACATTTCTTGGTCCCGGGCTGATTGGGGAATTATTTCACGACGCGAAAAATGCCGAGCTGATATAAGTACTTGGGATCTGAAAATTGCGTTTTCTGTTATCGTCGCTATACGTTTATAAATACCATGAAACGTGGAGATTTCTTGGTCCCGGGCTGATTGGACCATTTTTCAATAACACGTGAAATAGGCAGATGATATAAGTACTTGGGATCTGAAAATTGAGTTTTCAGTTATCGACCTCATACGTTTAGAAATACCATGAAACGTGGACATTTCTTGGTCCCGGGCCGATTGGCTCATTTTTCAACAACACGTGAAATACGCAGATGATATAAGTACTTGGGATCTGAAAATTGAGTTTTCAGTTATCGACCTCATACGTTTAGAAATACCATGAAACGTGGACATTTCTTGGGCCCGGGCTGATTGGGGAATTTTTTCACGACGCGAAAAATTCTGAGCTGATATAAGTACTTGGGATCTGAAAATTGAGTTTCCTGTTATCGACGTTATACGTTTTGAAATACCATGAAACGTGGACATTTCTTGGTCCCGGGCCGATTGGACCATTTTTCAACAACACGTGAAATCCGTAGATGATATAAGTACTTGGGATCTGAAAATTGAGATTTCAGTTATCGACCTCATACGTTTAGAAATACCATGAAACGTGGACATTTCTTGGGCCCGGGCTGATTGGGGAATTTTTTCACGACGCGAAAAATGCCGAGCTGATATAAGTACTTGGGATCTGAAAATTGCGTTTTCTGTTATCGACGCTATACGTTTATAAATACCATGAAACGTGGAGATTTCTTGGTCCCGGGCTGATTGGACCATTTTTTAAATAACACGTGAAATAGGCAGATGATAGAAGTACTTGGGATCTGAAAATTGAGTTTTCAGTTATCGACCTCATACGTTTAGAAATACCATGAAACGTGGAGATTTCTTGGTCCCGGGCTGATTGGACCATTTTTTAATAACACGTGAAATAGGCAGATGATATAAGTACTTGGAATCTGAAAATTGCGTTTTCTGTTATCGACGCTATACGTTTATAAATACCATGAAACGTGGAGATTTCTTGGTCCCGGGCTGATTGGACCATTTTTCAATAACACGTGAAATAGGCAGATGATATAAGTACTTGGGATCTGAAAATTGAGTTTTCAGTTATCGACCTCATACGTTTAGAAATACCATGAAACGTGGACATTTCTTGGTCCCGGGCTGATTGGTGAATTTTTTCACGACGCGAAAAATGCCGAGCTGATATAAGTACTTGGGATCTGAAAATTGCGTTTTCTGTTATCGACGCTATACGTTTATAAGTACCATGAAACGTGGAGATTTCTTGGTCCCGGGCTGATTGGACCATTTTTCAACAACACGTATAATACGCAACTGATATAAGTACTTGGGATCTGAAAATTGAGTTTTCTGTTATCGACGCTATACGTTTATAAATACCATGAAACGTGGAGATTTCTTAGTCCCGGGCTGATTGGGGAATTTTTTCACGACGCGAAAAATTCCGAGCTGACATAAGTACTTGGGAACTGAAAATTGAGTTTTCTGTTATCGACGCTATACGTTTAGAAATACCATGAAACGTGGACATTTCTTGGTCCCGGGCTGATTGGTGAATTTTTTCACGACGTGAAAAATGCCGAGCTGATATAAGTACTTGGGATCGGAAAATTGAGTTTCCTGTTATCGACGCTATACGTTTTGAAATACCATGAAACGTGGACATTTCTTAGTCCCGGGCCGATTGGGTCATTTTTCAATAACACGTGAAGTACGCAGATGCTATAAGTACTTGGGATCTGAAAATTGAGTTTTCAGTTATCGACCTCATACGCTTAGAAATACCATGAAACGTGGACATTTCTTGGTCCCGGGCTGATTGGGGAATTTTTTCACGACGCGAAAAATTCTGAGCTGATATAAGTACTTGGGATCTGAAAATTGAGTTTCCTGTTATCGACGTTATACGTTTTGAAATACCATGAAACGTGGACATTTCTTGGTCCCGGGCCGATTGGACCATTTTTCAACAACACGTGAAATACGTAGATGATATAAGTACTTGGGATCTGAAAATTGAGTTTTCAGTTATCGACCTCATACGTTTAGAAATACCATGAAACGTGGACATTTCTTGGTCCCGGGCTGATTGGGGAATTATTTCACGACGCGAAAAATGCCGAGCTGATATAAGTACTTGGGATCTGAAAATTGCGTATTCTGTTATCGACGCTATACGTTTATAACTACCATGAAACTTGGAGATTTCTTGGTCCCGGGCTGATTGGACGATTTTTCAATAACACGTGAAATAGGCAGATGATATAAGTACTTGGGATCTGAAAATTGAGTTTTCAGTTATCGACCTCATACGTTTAGAAATACCATGAAACGTGGACATTTCTTGGTCCCGGGCCGATTGGCTCATTTTTCAACAACACGTGAAATACGCAGATGATATAAGTACTTGGGATCTGAAAATTGAGTTTTCAGTTATCGACCTCATACGTTTAGAAATACCATGAAACGTGGACATTTCTTGGTCCCGGGCTGATTGGTGAATTTTTTCACGACGCGAAAAATGCCGAGCTGATATAAGTACTTGGGATCTGAAAATTGCGTTTTCTGTTATCGACGCTATACGTTTATAAGTACCATGAAACGTGGAGATTTCTTGGTCCCGGGCTGATTGGACCATTTTTCAACAACACGTAAAATACGCAACTGATATAAGTACTTGGGATCTGAAAATTGAGTTTTCTGTTATCGACGCTATACGTTTATAAATACCATGAAACGTGGAGATTTCTTAGTCCCGGGCTGATTGGGGAATTTTTTCACGACGCGAAAAATTCCGAGCTGACATAAGTACTTGGGAACTGAAAATTGAGTTTTCTGTTATCGACGCTATACGTTTAGTAATACCATGAAACGTGGACATTTCTTGGTCCCGGGCTGATTGGTGAATTTTTTCACGACGCGAAAAATGCCGAGCTGATATAAGTACTTGTGATACGAAAATTGAGTTTTCTGTTATCGACGCTATACGTTTATAAATACCATGAAACGTGGAGATTTCTTAGTCCCGGGCTGATTGGGGAATTTTTTCACGACGCGAAAAATTCCGAGCTGACATAAGTACTTGGGAACTGAAAATAGAGTTTTCTGCTATCGACGCTATACGTTTAGAAATACCATGAAACGTAGACATTTCTTGGTCCCGGGCTGATTGGTGAATTTTTTCACGACGCGAAAAATTCCGAGCTGACATAAGTACTTGGGATCTGAAAATTGAGATTTCAGTTATCGACCTCATACGTTTAGAAATACCATGAAACGTGTACATTTCTTGGTCCCGGGCTGATTGGTGAGTTTTCTCTCGACGCGAAAAATGCCGAGCTGATATAAGTACTTGGGATCGGAAAATTGAGTTTCCTGTTATCGACGCTATACGTTTTGAAATACCATGAAACGTGGACATTTCTTGGTCCCGGGCCGATTGGCTCATTTTTCAACAACACGTGAAATACGCAGATGATGTAAGTACTTGGGATCTGAAAATTGAGTTTTCAGTTATCGACCTCATACGTTTAGAAATACCATGAAACGTGGACATTTCTTGGTCCCGGGCCGATTGGCTCATTTTTCAACAACACGTGAAATACGCAGATGATATAAGTACTTGAGATCTGAAAATTGAGTTTTCAGTTATCGACCTCATACGTTTAGAAATACCATGAAACGTATTTATTTCTTGGTCGCGGGCTGATTGGTGAATTTTTTCACGACGCGAAAAATGCCGAGCTGATATAAGTACTTGGGATCTGAAAATTGCGTTTTCTGTTATCGACGCTATACGTTTATAAATACCATGAAACGTGGAGATTTCTTGGTCCCGGGCTGATTGGATCATTTTTCAATAACACGTGAAATAGGCAGATGATAGAAGTACTTGGGATCTGAAAATTGAGTTTTCAGTTATCGACCTCATACGTTTAGAAATACCATGAAACGTGGACTTTTCTTGGTCCCGGGCTGATTGGTGAATTTTTTCACGACGCGAAAAATGCCGAGCTGATATAAGTACTTCGGATCCGAAAATTGAGTTTTCTGTTATCGACGCTATACGTTTATAAATACCATGAAACGTGAAGATTTCTTGGTCCCGGGCTGATTGGACCATTTTTCAACAACACGTAAAATACGCAACTAATATAAGTACTTGGGATCTGAAAATTGAGTTTTCTGTTATCGACGCTATACGTTTATAAATACCATGAAACGTGGAGATTTCTTAGTCCCGGGCTGATTGGCGAATTTTTTCACGACGCGAAAAATTCCGAGCTGACATAAGTACTTGGGAACTGAAAATTGAGTTTTCTGTTATCGACGCTATACGATTAGAAATACCATGAAACGTGGACATTTCTTGGTCCCGGGCTGATTGGTTAATTTTTTCACGACGCGAAAAATGCCGAGCTGATATAAGTACTTGTGATACGAAAATTGAGTTTTCTGTTATCGACGCTATACGTTTATAAATACCATGAAACGTGGAGATTTCTTAGTCCCGGGCTGATTGGGGAATTTTTTCACGACGCGAAAAATTCCGAGCTGACACAAGTACTTGGGATCTGAAAATTGAGTTTTCAGTTATCGACCTCATACGTTTAGAAATACCATGAAACGTGGAGATTTCTTGGTCCCGGGCTGATTGGACCATTTTTCAATAACACGTGAAATAGGCAGATGATATAAGTACTTGGGATCTGAAAATTGAGTTTTCAGTTATCGACCTCATACGTTTAGAAATACCATGAAACGTGGACATTTCTTGGTCCCGGGCCGATTGGCTCATTTTTCAACAACACGTGAAATACGCAGATGATATAAGTACTTGGGATCTGAAAATTGAGTTTTCAGTTATCGACCTCATACGTTTAGAAATACCATGAAACGTGGACATTTCTTGGTCCCGGGCTGATTGGTGAATTTTTTCACGACGCGAAAAATGCCGAGCTGATATAAGTACTTGGGATCTGAAAATTGCGTTTTCTGTTATCGACGCTATACGTTTATAAATACCATGAAACGTGAAGATTTCTTGGTCCCGGGCTGATTGGACCATTTTTCAACAACACGTAAAATACGCAACTAATATAAGTACTTGGGATCTGAAAATTGAGTTTTCTGTTATCGACGCTATACGTTTATAAATACCATGAAACGTGGAGATTTCTTAGTCCCGGGCTGATTGGGGAATTTTTTCACGACGCGAAAAATTCCGAGCTGACATAAGTACTTGGGAACTGAAAATTGAGTTTTCTGTTATCGACGCTATACGATTAGAAATACCATGAAACGTGGACATTTCTTGGTCCCGGGCTGATTGGTTAATTTTTTCACGACGCGAAAAATGCCGAGCTGATATAAGTACTTGTGATACGAAAATTGAGTTTTCTGTTATCGACGCTATACGTTTATAAATACCATGAAACGTGGAGATTTCTTAGTCCCGGGCTGATTGGGGAATTTTTTCACGACGCGAAAAATTCCGAGCTGACACAAGTACTTGGGATCTGAAAATTGAGTTTTCAGTTATCGACCTCATACGTTTAGAAATACCATGAAACGTGGACATTTCTTGGTCCCGGGCTGATTGGTGAATTTTCTCACGGCGCGAAAAATGCCGAGCTGATATAAGTACTTGGGATCGGAAAATTGTGTTTCCTGTTATCGACGCTATACGTTTTGAAATACCATGAAACGTGGACATTTCTTGGTCCCGGGCCGATTGGCTCATTTTTCAACAACACGTGAAATACGCAGATGATATAAGTACTTGGGATCTGAAAATTGAGTTTTCAGTTATCGACCTCATACGTTTAGAAATACCATGAAACGTGGACATTTCTTGGTCCCGGGCTGATTGGGGAATTTTTTCACGACGCGAAAAATTCTGAGCTAATATAAGTACTTGGGATCTGAAAATTGAGTTTCCTGTTATCGAAGTTATACGTTTTGAAATACCATGAAACGTGGACATTTCTTGGTCCCGGGCTGATTGGTGAGTTTTTTCACGACGCGAAAAATGCCGAGCTGATATTAGTACTTGGGATCTGAAAATTGAGTTTTCTGTTATCGACGCTATACGTTTCGAAATACCATTAAACGTGGACATTTCTTGGTCCAGGGCCGATTGGAGCATTTTTCAACAACACGTGAAATACGCACATGATATAAGGACTTGGGATCTGAAAATTGAGTTTCCTGTTATCGACGCTATACGTTTAGAAATACCATGAAACGTGGAGATTTCTTAGTCCCGGGCTGATTGGGGAATTTTTTCACGACGCGAAAAATTCCGAGCTGACATAAGTACTTGGGATCTGAAAATTGAGTTTTCAGTTATCGACCTCATACGTTTAGAAATACCATGAAACGTGGAGATTTCTTAGTCCCGGGCTGATTGGGGAATTTTTTCACGACGCGAAAAATTCCGAGCTGACATAAGTACTTGGGATCTGAAAATTGAGTTTTCAGTTATCGACCTCATACGTTTAGAAATACCATGAAACGTGGACATTTCTTGGTCCCGGGCTGATTGGTGAATTTTCTCACGACGCGAAAAATGCCGAGCTGATATAAGTACTTGGGATCGGAAAATTGAGTTTCCTGTTATCGACGCTATACGTTTTGAAATACCATGAAACGTGGACATTTCTTGGTCTCGGGCCGATTGGCTCATTTTTCAACAACACGTGAAATACGCAGATGATATAAGTACTTGGGATCTGAAAATTGAGTTTTGAGTTATCGACCTCATACGTTTAGAAATACCATGAAACGTGGACATTTCTTGGTCCCGGGCTGATTGGGGAATTATTTCACGACGCGAAAAATGCCGAGCTGATATAAGTACTTGGGATCTGAAAATTGCGTTTTCTGTTATCGTCGCTATACGTTTATAAATACCATGAAACGTGGAGATTTCTTGGTCCCGGGCTGATTGGACCATTTTTCAATAACACGTGAAATAGGCAGATGATATAAGTACTTGGGATCTGAAAATTGAGTTTTCAGTTATCGACCTCATACGTTTAGAAATACCATGAAACGTGGACATTTCTTGGTCCCGGGCCGATTGGCTCATTTTTCAACAACACGTGAAATACGCAGATGATATAAGTACTTGGGATCTGAAAATTGAGTTTTCAGTTATCGACCTCATACGTTTAGAAATACCATGAAACGTGGACATTTCTTGGGCCCGGGCTGATTGGGGAATTTTTTCACGACGCGAAAAATTCTGAGCTGATATAAGTACTTGGGATCTGAAAATTGAGTTTCCTGTTATCGACGTTATACGTTTTGAAATACCATGAAACGTGGACATTTCTTGGTCCCGGGCCGATTGGACCATTTTTCAACAACACGTGAAATCCGTAGATGATATAAGTACTTGGGATCTGAAAATTGAGATTTCAGTTATCGACCTCATACGTTTAGAAATACCATGAAACGTGGACATTTCTTGGGCCCGGGCTGATTGGGGAATTTTTTCACGACGCGAAAAATGCCGAGCTGATATAAGTACTTGGGATCTGAAAATTGCGTTTTCTGTTATCGACGCTATACGTTTATAAATACCATGAAACGTGGAGATTTCTTGGTCCCGGGCTGATTGGACCATTTTTCAATAACACGTGAAATAGGCAGATGATAGAAGTACTTGGGATCTGAAAATTGAGTTTTCAGTTATCGACCTCATACGTTTAGAAATACCATGAAACGTGGAGATTTCTTGGTCCCGGGCTGATTGGACCATTTTTTAATAACACGTGAAATAGGCAGATGATATAAGTACTTGGAATCTGAAAATTGCGTTTTCTGTTATCGACGCTATACGTTTATAAATACCATGAAACGTGGAGATTTCTTGGTCCCGGGCTGATTGGACCATTTTTCAATAACACGTGAAATAGGCAGATGATATAAGTACTTGGGATCTGAAAATTGAGTTTTCAGTTATCGACCTCATACGTTTAGAAATACCATGAAACGTGGACATTTCTTGGTCCCGGGCTGATTGGTGAATTTTTTCACGACGCGAAAAATGCCGAGCTGATATAAGTACTTGGGATCTGAAAATTGCGTTTTCTGTTATCGACGCTAAACGTTTATAAATACCATGAAACGTGAAGATTTCTTGGTCCCGGGCTGATTGGACCATTTTTCAACAACACGTAAAATACGCAACTGATATAAGTACTTGGGATCTGAAAATTGAGTTTTCTGTTATCGACGCTATACGTTTATAAATACCATGAAACGTGGAGATTTCTTAGTCCCGTGCTGATTGGGGAATTTTTTCACGACGCGAAAAATTTCGAGCTGACATAAGTACTTGGGAACTGAAAATTGAGTTTTCTGTTATCGACGCTATACGTTTAGAAGTACCATGAAACGTGGACATTTCTTGGTCCCGGGCTGATTGGTGAATTTTTTCACGACGTGAAAAATGCCGAGCTGATATAAGTACTTGGGATCGGAAAATTGAGTTTCCTGTTATCGACGCTATACGTTTTGAAATACCATGAAACGTGGACATTTCTTAGTCCCGGGCCGATTGGGTCATTTTTCAATAACACGTGAAGTACGCAGATGATATAAGTACTTGGGATCTGAAAATTGAGTTTTCAGTTATCGACCTCATACGCTTAGAAATACCATGAAACGTGGACATTTCTTGGTCCCGGGCTGATTGGGGAATTTTTTCACGACGCGAAAAATTCTGAGCTGATATAAGTACTTGGGATCTGAAAATTGAGTTTCCTGTTATCGACGTTATACGTTTTGAAATACCATGAAACGTGGACATTTCTTGGTCCCGGGCCGATTGGACCATTTTTCAACAACACGTGAAATACGTAGATGATATAAGTACTTGGGATCTGAAAATTGAGTTTTCAGTTATCGACCTCATACGTTTAGAAATACCATGAAACGTGGACATTTCTTGGTCCCGGGCTGATTGGGGAATTATTTCACGACGCGAAAAATGCCGAGCTGATATAAGTACTTGGGATCTGAAAATTGCGTTTTCTGTTATCGACGCTATACGTTTATAAATACCATGAAACGTGGAGATTTCTTGGTCCCGGGCTGATTGGACCATTTTTCAATAACACGTGAAATAGGCAGATGATAGAAGTACTTGGGATCTGAAAATTGAGATTTCAGTTATCGACGCTATACGTTTATAAATACCATGAAACGTGGAGATTTCTTAGTCCCGGGCTGATTGGGGAATTTTTTCACGACGCGAAAAATTCCGAGCTGACATAAGTACTTGGGAACTGAAAATTGAGTTTTCTGTTATCGACGCTATACGTTTAGAAATACCATGAAACGTGGACATTTCTTGGTCCCGGGCTGATTGGTGAATTTTTTCACGACGCGAAAAATGCCGAGCTGATATAAGTACTTGTGATCCGAAAATTGAGTTTTCTGTTATCGACGCTGTACGTTTATAAATACCATGAAACGTGGAGATTTCTTAGGCCCGAGCTGATTGGGGAATTTTTTCACGACGCGAAAAATTCCGAGCTGACATAAGTACTTGGGATCTGAAAATTGAGTTTTCTGTTATCGACGCTATACGTTTATAAATACCATGAAACGTGGAGATTTCTTAGTCCCGGGCTGATTGGGGAATTTTTTCACGACGCGAAAAATTCCGAGCTGACATAAGTACTTGGGAACTGAAAATTGAGTTTTCTGTTATCGACGTTATACGTTTTGAAATACCATGAAACGTGGACATTTCTTGGTCCCGGGCCGATTGGACCATTTTTCAACAACACGTGAAATACGTAGATGATATAAGTACTTGGGATCTGAAAATTGAGTTTTCAGTTATCGACCTCATACGTTTAGAAATACCATGAAACGTGGACATTTCTTGGTCCCGGGCTGATTGGTGAATTTTCTCACGACGCGAAAAATGCCGAGCTGATATAAGTACTTGGGATCGGAAAATTGAGTTTCCTGTTATCGACGCTATACGTTTTGAAATACCATGAAACGTGGACATTTCTTGGTCTCGGGCCGATTGGCTCATTTTTCAACAACACGTGAAATACGCAGATGATATAAGTACCTGGGATCTGAAAATTGAGTTTTCAGTTATCGACCTCATACGTTTAGAAATACCATGAAACGTGGACATTTCTTGGTCCCGGGCTGATTGGGGAATTATTTCACGACGCGAAAAATGCCGAGCTGATATAAGTACTTGGGATCTGAAAATTGCGTTTTCTGTTATCGTCGCTATACGTTTATAAATACCATGAAACGTGGAGATTTCTTGGTCCCGGGCTGATTGGACCATTTTTCAATAACACGTGAAATAGGCAGATGATATAAGTACTTGGGATCTGAAAATTGAGTTTTCAGTTATCGACCTCATACGTTTAGAAATACCATGAAACGTGGACATTTCTTGGTCCCGGGCCGATTGGCTCATTTTTCAACAACACGTGAAATACGCAACTGATATAAGTACTTGGGATCTGAAAATTGAGTTTTCTGTTATCGTCGCTATACGTTTATAAATACCATGAAACGTGGAGATTTCTTAGTCCCGTGCTGATTGGGGAATTTTTTCACGACGCGAAAAATTTCGAGCTGACATAAGTACTTGGGAACTGAAAATTGAGTTTTCTGTTATCGACGCTATACGTTTAGAAATACCATGAAACGTGGAGATTTCTTGGTCCCGGGCTGATTGGACCATTTTTCAATAACACGTGAAATAGGCAGATGATAGAAGTACTTGGGATCTGAAAATTGAGTTTTCAGTTATCGACGCTATACGTTTATAAATACCATGAAACGTGGAGATTTCTTAGTCCCGGGCTGATTGGGGAATTTTTTCACGACGCGAAAAATTCCGAGCTGACATAAGTACTTGGGATCTGAAAATTGAGTTTTCAGTTATCGACCTCATACGTTTAGAAATACCATGAAACGTGGAGATTTCTTAGTCCCGGGCTGATTGGGGAATTTTTTCACGACGCGAAAAATTCCGAGCTGACATAAGTACTTGGGATCTGAAAATTGAGTTTTCAGTTATCGACCTCATACGTTTAGAAATACCATGAAACGTGGACATTTCTTGGTCCCGGGCTGATTGGTGAATTTTCTCACGACGCGAAAAATGCCGAGCTGATATAAGTACTTGGGATCGGAAAATTGAGTTTCCTGTTATCGACGCTATACGTTTTGAAATACCATGAAACGTGGACATTTCTTGGTCTCGGGCCGATTGGCTCATTTTTCAACAACACGTGAAATACGCAGATGATATAAGTACTTGGGATCTGAAAATTGAGTTTTGAGTTATCGACCTCATACGTTTAGAAATACCATGAAACGTGGACATTTCTTGGTCCCGGGCTGATTGGGGAATTATTTCACGACGCGAAAAATGCCGAGCTGATATAAGTACTTGGGATCTGAAAATTGCGTTTTCTGTTATCGTCGCTATACGTTTATAAATACCATGAAACGTGGAGATTTCTTGGTCCCGGGCTGATTGGACCATTTTTCAATAACACGTGAAATAGGCAGATGATATAAGTACTTGGGATCTGAAAATTGAGTTTTCAGTTATCGACCTCATACGTTTAGAAATACCATGAAACGTGGACATTTCTTGGTCCCGGGCCGATTGGCTCATTTTTCAACAACACGTGAAATACGCAGATGATATAAGTACTTGGGATCTGAAAATTGAGTTTTCAGTTATCGACCTCATACGTTTAGAAATACCATGAAACGTGGACATTTCTTGGGCCCGGGCTGATTGGGGAATTTTTTCACGACGCGAAAAATTCTGAGCTGATATAAGTACTTGGGATCTGAAAATTGAGTTTCCTGTTATCGACGTTATACGTTTTGAAATACCATGAAACGTGGACATTTCTTGGTCCCGGGCCGATTGGACCATTTTTCAACAACACGTGAAATCCGTAGATGATATAAGTACTTGGGATCTGAAAATTGAGATTTCAGTTATCGACCTCATACGTTTAGAAATACCATGAAACGTGGACATTTCTTGGGCCCGGGCTGATTGGGGAATTTTTTCACGACGCGAAAAATGCCGAGCTGATATAAGTACTTGGGATCTGAAAATTGCGTTTTCTGTTATCGACGCTATACGTTTATAAATACCATGAAACGTGGAGATTTCTTGGTCCCGGGCTGATTGGACCATTTTTTAAATAACACGTGAAATAGGCAGATGATAGAAGTACTTGGGATCTGAAAATTGAGTTTTCAGTTATCGACCTCATACGTTTAGAAATACCATGAAACGTGGAGATTTCTTGGTCCCGGGCTGATTGGACCATTTTTTAATAACACGTGAAATAGGCAGATGATATAAGTACTTGGAATCTGAAAATTGCGTTTTCTGTTATCGACGCTATACGTTTATAAATACCATGAAACGTGGAGATTTCTTGGTCCCGGGCTGATTGGACCATTTTTCAATAACACGTGAAATAGGCAGATGATATAAGTACTTGGGATCTGAAAATTGAGTTTTCAGTTATCGACCTCATACGTTTAGAAATACCATGAAACGTGGACATTTCTTGGTCCCGGGCTGATTGGTGAATTTTTTCACGACGCGAAAAATGCCGAGCTGATATAAGTACTTGGGATCTGAAAATTGCGTTTTCTGTTATCGACGCTATACGTTTATAAGTACCATGAAACGTGGAGATTTCTTGGTCCCGGGCTGATTGGACCATTTTTCAACAACACGTATAATACGCAACTGATATAAGTACTTGGGATCTGAAAATTGAGTTTTCTGTTATCGACGCTATACGTTTATAAATACCATGAAACGTGGAGATTTCTTAGTCCCGGGCTGATTGGGGAATTTTTTCACGACGCGAAAAATTCCGAGCTGACATAAGTACTTGGGAACTGAAAATTGAGTTTTCTGTTATCGACGCTATACGTTTAGAAATACCATGAAACGTGGACATTTCTTGGTCCCGGGCTGATTGGTGAATTTTTTCACGACGTGAAAAATGCCGAGCTGATATAAGTACTTGGGATCGGAAAATTGAGTTTCCTGTTATCGACGCTATACGTTTTGAAATACCATGAAACGTGGACATTTCTTAGTCCCGGGCCGATTGGGTCATTTTTCAATAACACGTGAAGTACGCAGATGCTATAAGTACTTGGGATCTGAAAATTGAGTTTTCAGTTATCGACCTCATACGCTTAGAAATACCATGAAACGTGGACATTTCTTGGTCCCGGGCTGATTGGGGAATTTTTTCACGACGCGAAAAATTCTGAGCTGATATAAGTACTTGGGATCTGAAAATTGAGTTTCCTGTTATCGACGTTATACGTTTTGAAATACCATGAAACGTGGACATTTCTTGGTCCCGGGCCGATTGGACCATTTTTCAACAACACGTGAAATACGTAGATGATATAAGTACTTGGGATCTGAAAATTGAGTTTTCAGTTATCGACCTCATACGTTTAGAAATACCATGAAACGTGGACATTTCTTGGTCCCGGGCTGATTGGGGAATTATTTCACGACGCGAAAAATGCCGAGCTGATATAAGTACTTGGGATCTGAAAATTGCGTTTTCTGTTATCGACGCTATACGTTTATAACTACCATGAAACTTGGAGATTTCTTGGTCCCGGGCTGATTGGACGATTTTTCAATAACACGTGAAATAGGCAGATGATATAAGTACTTGGGATCTGAAAATTGAGTTTTCAGTTATCGACCTCATACGTTTAGAAATACCATGAAACGTGGACATTTCTTGGTCCCGGGCCGATTGGCTCATTTTTCAACAACACGTGAAATACGCAGATGATATAAGTACTTGGGATCTGAAAATTGAGTTTTCAGTTATCGACCTCATACGTTTAGAAATACCATGAAACGTGGACATTTCTTGGTCCCGGGCTGATTGGTGAATTTTTTCACGACGCGAAAAATGCCGAGCTGATATAAGTACTTGGGATCTGAAAATTGCGTTTTCTGTTATCGACGCTATACGTTTATAAGTACCATGAAACGTGGAGATTTCTTGGTCCCGGGCTGATTGGACCATTTTTCAACAACACGTAAAATACGCAACTGATATAAGTACTTGGGATCTGAAAATTGAGTTTTCTGTTATCGACGCTATACGTTTATAAATACCATGAAACGTGGAGATTCCTTAGTCCCGGGCTGATTGGGGAATTTTTTCACGACGCGAAAAATTCCGAGCTGACATAAGTACTTGGGAACTGAAAATTGAGTTTTCTGTTATCGACGCTATACGTTTAGTAATACCATGAAACGTGGACATTTCTTGGTCCCGGGCTGATTGGTGAATTTTTTCACGACGCGAAAAATGCCGAGCTGATATAAGTACTTGTGATACGAAAATTGAGTTTTCTGTTATCGACGCTATACGTTTATAAATACCATGAAACGTGGAGATTTCTTAGTCCCGGGCTGATTGGGGAATTTTTTCACGACGCGAAAAATTCCGAGCTGACATAAGTACTTGGGAACTGAAAATAGAGTTTTCTGCTATCGACGCTATACGTTTAGAAATACCATGAAACGTAGACATTTCTTGGTCCCGGGCTGATTGGTGAATTTTTTCACGACGCGAAAAATTCCGAGCTGACATAAGTACTTGGGATCTGAAAATTGAGATTTCAGTTATCGACCTCATACGTTTAGAAATACCATGAAACGTGTACATTTCTTGGTCCCGGGCTGATTGGTGAGTTTTCTCTCGACGCGAAAAATGCCGAGCTGATATAAGTACTTGGGATCGGAAAATTGAGTTTCCTGTTATCGACGCTATACGTTTTGAAATACCATGAAACGTGGACATTTCTTGGTCCCGGGCCGATTGGCTCATTTTTCAACAACACGTGAAATACGCAGATGATGTAAGTACTTGGGATCTGAAAATTGAGTTTTCAGTTATCGACCTCATACGTTTAGAAATACCATGAAACGTGGACATTTCTTGGTCCCGGGCCGATTGGCTCATTTTTCAACAACACGTGAAATACGCAGATGATATAAGTACTTGAGATCTGAAAATTGAGTTTTCAGTTATCGACCTCATACGTTTAGAAATACCATGAAACGTATTTATTTCTTGGTCGCGGGCTGATTGGTGAATTTTTTCACGACGCGAAAAATGCCGAGCTGATATAAGTACTTGGGATCTGAAAATTGCGTTTTCTGTTATCGACGCTATACGTTTATAAATACCATGAAACGTGGAGATTTCTTGGTCCCGGGCTGATTGGATCATTTTTCAATAACACGTGAAATAGGCAGATGATAGAAGTACTTGGGATCTGAAAATTGAGTTTTCAGTTATCGACCTCATACGTTTAGAAATACCATGAAACGTGGACTTTTCTTGGTCCCGGGCTGATTGGTGAATTTTTTCACGACGCGAAAAATGCCGAGCTGATATAAGTACTTCGGATCCGAAAATTGAGTTTTCTGTTATCGACGCTATACGTTTATAAATACCATGAAACGTGAAGATTTCTTGGTCCCGGGCTGATTGGACCATTTTTCAACAACACGTAAAATACGCAACTAATATAAGTACTTGGGATCTGAAAATTGAGTTTTCTGTTATCGACGCTATACGTTTATAAATACCATGAAACGTGGAGATTTCTTAGTCCCGGGCTGATTGGCGAATTTTTTCACGACGCGAAAAATTCCGAGCTGACATAAGTACTTGGGAACTGAAAATTGAGTTTTCTGTTATCGACGCTATACGATTAGAAATACCATGAAACGTGGACATTTCTTGGTCCCGGGCTGATTGGTTAATTTTTTCACGACGCGAAAAATGCCGAGCTGATATAAGTACTTGTGATACGAAAATTGAGTTTTCTGTTATCGACGCTATACGTTTATAAATACCATGAAACGTGGAGATTTCTTAGTCCCGGGCTGATTGGGGAATTTTTTCACGACGCGAAAAATTCCGAGCTGACACAAGTACTTGGGATCTGAAAATTGAGTTTTCAGTTATCGACCTCATACGTTTAGAAATACCATGAAACGTGGAGATTTCTTGGTCCCGGGCTGATTGGACCATTTTTCAATAACACGTGAAATAGGCAGATGATATAAGTACTTGGGATCTGAAAATTGAGTTTTCAGTTATCGACCTCATACGTTTAGAAATACCATGAAACGTGGACATTTCTTGGTCCCGGGCCGATTGGCTCATTTTTCAACAACACGTGAAATACGCAGATGATATAAGTACTTGGGATCTGAAAATTGAGTTTTCAGTTATCGACCTCATACGTTTAGAAATACCATGAAACGTGGACATTTCTTGGTCCCGGGCTGATTGGTGAATTTTTTCACGACGCGAAAAATGCCGAGCTGATATAAGTACTTGGGATCTGAAAATTGCGTTTTCTGTTATCGACGCTATACGTTTATAAATACCATGAAACGTGAAGATTTCTTGGTCCCGGGCTGATTGGACCATTTTTCAACAACACGTAAAATACGCAACTAATATAAGTACTTGGGATCTGAAAATTGAGTTTTCTGTTATCGACGCTATACGTTTATAAATACCATGAAACGTGGAGATTTCTTAGTCCCGGGCTGATTGGGGAATTTTTTCACGACGCGAAAAATTCCGAGCTGACATAAGTACTTGGGAACTGAAAATTGAGTTTTCTGTTATCGACGCTATACGATTAGAAATACCATGAAACGTGGACATTTCTTGGTCCCGGGCTGATTGGTTAATTTTTTCACGACGCGAAAAATGCCGAGCTGATATAAGTACTTGTGATACGAAAATTGAGTTTTCTGTTATCGACGCTATACGTTTATAAATACCATGAAACGTGGAGATTTCTTAGTCCCGGGCTGATTGGGGAATTTTTTCACGACGCGAAAAATTCCGAGCTGACACAAGTACTTGGGATCTGAAAATTGAGTTTTCAGTTATCGACCTCATACGTTTAGAAATACCATGAAACGTGGACATTTCTTGGTCCCGGGCTGATTGGTGAATTTTCTCACGGCGCGAAAAATGCCGAGCTGATATAAGTACTTGGGATCGGAAAATTGTGTTTCCTGTTATCGACGCTATACGTTTTGAAATACCATGAAACGTGGACATTTCTTGGTCCCGGGCCGATTGGCTCATTTTTCAACAACACGTGAAATACGCAGATGATATAAGTACTTGGGATCTGAAAATTGAGTTTTCAGTTATCGACCTCATACGTTTAGAAATACCATGAAACGTGGACATTTCTTGGTCCCGGGCTGATTGGGGAATTTTTTCACGACGCGAAAAATTCTGAGCTAATATAAGTACTTGGGATCTGAAAATTGAGTTTCCTGTTATCGAAGTTATACGTTTTGAAATACCATGAAACGTGGACATTTCTTGGTCCCGGGCTGATTGGTGAGTTTTTTCACGACGCGAAAAATGCCGAGCTGATATTAGTACTTGGGATCTGAAAATTGAGTTTTCTGTTATCGACGCTATACGTTTCGAAATACCATTAAACGTGGACATTTCTTGGTCCAGGGCCGATTGGAGCATTTTTCAACAACACGTGAAATACGCACATGATATAAGGACTTGGGATCTGAAAATTGAGTTTCCTGTTATCGACGCTATACGTTTAGAAATACCATGAAACTTGGAGATTTCTTGGTCCCGGGCTGATTGGACCATTTTTCAATAACACGTGAAATAGGCAGATGATATAAGTACTTGGGATCTGAAAATTGAGTTTTCAGTTATCGACCTCATACGTTTAGAAATACCATGAAACGTGGACATTTCTTGGTCCCGGGCTGATTGGTGAATTTTCTCTCGACGCGAAAAATGCCGAGCTGATATAAGTACTTGGGATCGGAAAATTGAGTTTCCTGTTATCGACGCTATACGTTTTGAAATACCATGAAACGTGGACATTTCTTGGTCCCGGGCCGATTGGCTCATTTTTCAACAACACGTGAAATACGCAGATGATGTAAGTACTTGGGATCTGAAAATTGAGTTTTCAGATATCGACCTCATACGTTTAGAAATACCCTGAAACGTGGACATTTCTTGGTCCCGGGCTGATTGGGGAATTATTTCACGACGCGAAAAATGCCGAGCTGATATAAGTACTTGGGATCTGAAAATTGCGTTTTCTGTTATCGACGCTATACGTTTATAAATACCATGAAACGTGGAGATTTCTTGGTCCCGGGCTGATTGGACCATTTTTCAATAACACGTGAAATAGGTAGATGATATAAGTACTTGGGATCTGAAAATTGAGTTTTCAGTTATCGACCTCATACGTTTAGAAATATCATGAAACGTGGACATTTCTTGGTCCCGGGCTGATTGGTGAATTTTTTCACGACGCGAAAAATGCCGAGCTGATATATGTACTTGGGATCTGAAAATTGCGTTTTCTGTTATCGACGCTATACGTTTTTAAATACCATGAAACGTGAAGATTTCTTGGTCCCGGGCTGATTGGACCATTTTTCAACAACACGTAAAATACGCAACTGATATAAGTACTTGGGATCTGAAAATTGAGTTTTCTGTTATCGACGCTATACGTTTATAAATACCATGAAACGTGGAGATTTCTTAGTCCCGGGCTGATTGGGGAATTTTTTCACGACGCGAAAAATTCCGAGCTGACATAAGTACTTGGGAACTGAAAATTGAGTTTTCTGTTATCGACGCTATACGATTAGAAATACCATGAAACGTGGACATTTCTTGGTCCCGGGCTGATTGGTTAATTTTTTCACGACGCGAAAAATGCCGAGCTGATATAAGTACTTGTGATACGAAAATTGAGTTTTCTGTTATCGACGCTATACGTTTATAAATACCATGAAACGTGGAGATTTCTTAGTCCCGGGCTGATTGGGGAATTTTTTCACGACGCGAAAAATTCCGAGCTGACACAAGTACTTGGGATCTGAAAATTGAGTTTTCAGTTATCGACCTCATACGTTTAGAAATACCATGAAACGTGGAGATTTCTTGGTCCCGGGCTGATTGGACCATTTTTCAATAACACGTGAAATAGGCAGATGATATAAGTACTTGGGATCTGAAAATTGAGTTTTCAGTTATCGACCTCATACGTTTAGAAATACCATGAAACGTGGACATTTCTTGGTCCCGGGCCGATTGGCTCATTTTTCAACAACACGTGAAATACGCAGATGATATAAGTACTTGGGATCTGAAAATTGAGTTTTCAGTTATCGACCTCATACGTTTAGAAATACCATGAAACGTGGACATTTCTTGGTCCCGGGCTGATTGGTGAATTTTTTCACGACGCGAAAAATGCCGAGCTGATATAAGTACTTGGGATCTGAAAATTGCGTTTTCTGTTATCGACGCTATACGTTTATAAATACCATGAAACGTGAAGATTTCTTGGTCCCGGGCTGATTGGACCATTTTTCAACAACACGTAAAATACGCAACTAATATAAGTACTTGGGATCTGAAAATTGAGTTTTCTGTTATCGACGCTATACGTTTATAAATACCATGAAACGTGGAGATTTCTTAGTCCCGGGCTGATTGGGGAATATTTTCACGACGCGAAAAATTCCGAGCTGACATAAGTACTTGGGAACTGAAAATTGAGTTTTCTGTTATCGACGCTATACGATTAGAAATACCATGAAACGTGGACATTTCTTGGTCCCGGGCTGATTGGTTAATTTTTTCACGACGCGAAAAATGCCGAGCTGATATAAGTACTTGTGATACGAAAATTGAGTTTTCTGTTATCGACGCTATACGTTTATAAATACCATGAAACGTGGACATTTCTTAGTCCCGGGCTGATTGGGGAATTTTTTCACGACGCGAAAAATTCCGAGCTGACACAAGTACTTGGGATCTGAAAATTGAGTTTTCAGTTATCGACCTCATACGTTTAGAAATACCATGAAACGTGGACATTTCTTGGTCCCGGGCTGATTGGTGAATTTTCTCACGGCGCGAAAAATGCCGAGCTGATATAAGTACTTGGGATCGGAAAATTGTGTTTCCTGTTATCGACGCTATACGTTTTGAAATACCATGAAACGTGGACATTTCTTGGTCCCGGGCCGATTGGCTCATTTTTCAACAACACGTGAAATACGCAGATGATATAAGTACTTGGGATCTGAAAATTGAGTTTTCAGTTATCGACCTCATACGTTTAGAAATACCATGAAACGTGGACATTTCTTGGTCCCGGGCTGATTGGGGAATTTTTTCACGACGCGAAAAATTCTGAGCTAATATAAGTACTTGGGATCTGAAAATTGAGTTTCCTGTTATCGAAGTTATACGTTTTGAAATACCATGAAACGTGGACATTTCTTGGTCCCGGGCTGATTGGTGAGTTTTTTCACGACGCGAAAAATGCCGAGCTGATATTAGTACTTGGGATCTGAAAATTGAGTTTTCTGTTATCGACGCTATACGTTTCGAAATACCATTAAACGTGGACATTTCTTGGTCCAGGGCCGATTGGAGCATTTTTCAACAACACGTGAAATACGCACATGATATAAGGACTTGGGATCTGAAAATTGAGTTTCCTGTTATCGACGCTATACGTTTAGAAATACCATGAAACGTGGAGATTTCTTGGTCCCGAACTGATTGGACCGTTTTTTAACTACACGTAAAATACGCAACTGATATAAGTACTTGGGATCTGAAAATTGAATTTTCTGTTATCGACGCTATACGTTTATAAATACCATGAAACTTGGAGATTTCTTGGTCCCGGGCTGATTGGACCATTTTTCAATAACACGTGAAATAGGCAGATGATATAAGTACTTGGGATCTGAAAATTGAGTTTTCAGTTATCGACCTCATACGTTTAGAAATACCATGAAACGTGGACATTTCTTGGTCCCGGGCTGATTGGTGAATTTTCTCTCGACGCGAAAAATGCCGAGCTGATATAAGTACTTGGGATCGGAAAATTGAGTTTCCTGTTATCGACGCTATACGTTTTGAAATACCATGAAACGTGGACATTTCTTGGTCCCGGGCCGATTGGCTCATTTTTCAACAACACGTGAAATACGCAGATGATGTAAGTACTTGGGATCTGAAAATTGAGTTTTCAGATATCGACCTCATACGTTTAGAAATACCCTGAAACGTGGACATTTCTTGGTCCCGGGCTGACTGGGGAATTATTTCACGACGCGAAAAATGCCGAGCTGATATAAGTACTTGGGATCTGAAAATTGCGTTTTCTGTTATCGACGCTATACGTTTATAAATACCATGAAACGTGGAGATTTCTTGGTCCCGGGCTGATTGGACCATTTTTCAATAACACGTGAAATAGGTAGATGATATAAGTACTTGGGATCTGAAAATTGAGTTTTCTGTTATCGACGCTATACGTTTATAAATACCATGAAACGTGGAGATTTCTTAGTCCCGGGCTGATTGGGGAATTTTTTCACGACGCGAAAAATTCCGAGCTGACATAAGTACTTGGGAACTGAAAATTGAGTTTTCTGTTATCGACGCTATACGATTAGAAATACCATGAAACGTGGACATTTCTTGGTCCCGGGCTGATTGGTTAATTTTTTCACGACGCGAAAAATGCCGAGCTGATATAAGTACTTGTGATACGAAAATTGAGTTTTCTGTTATCGACGCTATACGTTTATAAATACCATGAAACGTGGAGATTTCTTAGTCCCGGGCTGATTGGGGAATTTTTTCACGACGCGAAAAATTCCGAGCTGACACAAGTACTTGGGATCTGAAAATTGAGTTTTCAGTTATCGACCTCATACGTTTAGAAATACCATGAAACGTGGAGATTTCTTGGTCCCGGGCTGATTGGACCATTTTTCAATAACACGTGAAATAGGCAGATGATATAAGTACTTGGGATCTGAAAATTGAGTTTTCAGTTATCGACCTCATACGTTTAGAAATACCATGAAACGTGGACATTTCTTGGTCCCGGGCCGATTGGCTCATTTTTCAACAACACGTGAAATACGCAGATGATATAAGTACTTGGGATCTGAAAATTGAGTTTTCAGTTATCGACCTCATACGTTTAGAAATACCATGAAACGTGGACATTTCTTGGTCCCGGGCTGATTGGTGAATTTTTTCACGACGCGAAAAATGCCGAGCTGATATAAGTACTTGGGATCTGAAAATTGCGTTTTCTGTTATCGACGCTATACGTTTATAAATACCATGAAACGTGAAGATTTCTTGGTCCCGGGCTGATTGGACCATTTTTCAACAACACGTAAAATACGCAACTAATATAAGTACTTGGGATCTGAAAATTGAGTTTTCTGTTATCGACGCTATACGTTTATAAATACCATGAAACGTGGAGATTTCTTAGTCCCGGGCTGATTGGGGAATATTTTCACGACGCGAAAAATTCCGAGCTGACATAAGTACTTGGGAACTGAAAATTGAGTTTTCTGTTATCGACGCTATACGATTAGAAATACCATGAAACGTGGACATTTCTTGGTCCCGGGCTGATTGGTTAATTTTTTCACGACGCGAAAAATGCCGAGCTGATATAAGTACTTGTGATACGAAAATTGAGTTTTCTGTTATCGACGCTATACGTTTATAAATACCATGAAACGTGGACATTTCTTAGTCCCGGGCTGATTGGGGAATTTTTTCACGACGCGAAAAATTCCGAGCTGACACAAGTACTTGGGATCTGAAAATTGAGTTTTCAGTTATCGACCTCATACGTTTAGAAATACCATGAAACGTGGACATTTCTTGGTCCCGGGCTGATTGGTGAATTTTCTCACGGCGCGAAAAATGCCGAGCTGATATAAGTACTTGGGATCGGAAAATTGTGTTTCCTGTTATCGACGCTATACGTTTTGAAATACCATGAAACGTGGACATTTCTTGGTCCCGGGCCGATTGGCTCATTTTTCAACAACACGTGAAATACGCAGATGATATAAGTACTTGGGATCTGAAAATTGAGTTTTCAGTTATCGACCTCATACGTTTAGAAATACCATGAAACGTGGACATTTCTTGGTCCCGGGCTGATTGGGGAATTTTTTCACGACGCGAAAAATTCTGAGCTAATATAAGTACTTGGGATCTGAAAATTGAGTTTCCTGTTATCGAAGTTATACGTTTTGAAATACCATGAAACGTGGACATTTCTTGGTCCCGGGCTGATTGGTGAGTTTTTTCACGACGCGAAAAATGCCGAGCTGATATTAGTACTTGGGATCTGAAAATTGAGTTTTCTGTTATCGACGCTATACGTTTCGAAATACCATTAAACGTGGACATTTCTTGGTCCAGGGCCGATTGGAGCATTTTTCAACAACACGTGAAATACGCACATGATATAAGGACTTGGGATCTGAAAATTGAGTTTCCTGTTATCGACGCTATACGTTTAGAAATACCATGAAACGTGGAGATTTCTTGGTCCCGAACTGATTGGACCGTTTTTTAACTACACGTAAAATACGCAACTGATATAAGTACTTGGGATCTGAAAATTGAATTTTCTGTTATCGACGCTATACGTTTATAAATACCATGAAACTTGGAGATTTCTTGGTCCCGGGCTGATTGGACCATTTTTCAATAACACGTGAAATAGGCAGATGATATAAGTACTTGGGATCTGAAAATTGAGTTTTCAGTTATCGACCTCATACGTTTAGAAATACCATGAAACGTGGACATTTCTTGGTCCCGGGCTGATTGGTGAATTTTCTCTCGACGCGAAAAATGCCGAGCTGATATAAGTACTTGGGATCGGAAAATTGAGTTTCCTGTTATCGACGCTATACGTTTTGAAATACCATGAAACGTGGACATTTCTTGGTCCCGGGCCGATTGGCTCATTTTTCAACAACACGTGAAATACGCAGATGATGTAAGTACTTGGGATCTGAAAATTGAGTTTTCAGTTATCGACGCTATACGTTTATAAATACCATGAAACGTGGAGATTTCTTAGTCCCGGGCTGATTGGGGAATTTTTTCACGACGCGAAAAATTCCGAGCTGACATAAGTACTTGGGATCTGAAAATTGAGTTTTCAGTTATCGACCTCATACGTTTAGAAATACCATGAAACGTGGAGATTTCTTAGTCCCGGGCTGATTGGGGAATTTTTTCACGACGCGAAAAATTCCGAGCTGACATAAGTACTTGGGATCTGAAAATTGAGTTTTCAGTTATCGACCTCATACGTTTAGAAATACCATGAAACGTGGACATTTCTTGGTCCCGGGCTGATTGGTGAATTTTCTCACGACGCGAAAAATGCCGAGCTGATATAAGTACTTGGGATCGGAAAATTGAGTTTCCTGTTATCGACGCTATACGTTTTGAAATACCATGAAACGTGGACATTTCTTGGTCTCGGGCCGATTGGCTCATTTTTCAACAACACGTGAAATACGCAGATGATATAAGTACTTGGGATCTGAAAATTGAGTTTTGAGTTATCGACCTCATACGTTTAGAAATACCATGAAACGTGGACATTTCTTGGTCCCGGGCTGATTGGGGAATTATTTCACGACGCGAAAAATGCCGAGCTGATATAAGTACTTGGGATCTGAAAATTGCGTTTTCTGTTATCGTCGCTATACGTTTATAAATACCATGAAACGTGGAGATTTCTTGGTCCCGGGCTGATTGGACCATTTTTCAATAACACGTGAAATAGGCAGATGATATAAGTACTTGGGATCTGAAAATTGAGTTTTCAGTTATCGACCTCATACGTTTAGAAATACCATGAAACGTGGACATTTCTTGGTCCCGGGCCGATTGGCTCATTTTTCAACAACACGTGAAATACGCAGATGATATAAGTACTTGGGATCTGAAAATTGAGTTTTCAGTTATCGACCTCATACGTTTAGAAATACCATGAAACGTGGACATTTCTTGGGCCCGGGCTGATTGGGGAATTTTTTCACGACGCGAAAAATTCTGAGCTGATATAAGTACTTGGGATCTGAAAATTGAGTTTCCTGTTATCGACGTTATACGTTTTGAAATACCATGAAACGTGGACATTTCTTGGTCCCGGGCCGATTGGACCATTTTTCAACAACACGTGAAATCCGTAGATGATATAAGTACTTGGGATCTGAAAATTGAGATTTCAGTTATCGACCTCATACGTTTAGAAATACCATGAAACGTGGACATTTCTTGGGCCCGGGCTGATTGGGGAATTTTTTCACGACGCGAAAAATGCCGAGCTGATATAAGTACTTGGGATCTGAAAATTGCGTTTTCTGTTATCGACGCTATACGTTTATAAATACCATGAAACGTGGAGATTTCTTGGTCCCGGGCTGATTGGACCATTTTTTAAATAACACGTGAAATAGGCAGATGATAGAAGTACTTGGGATCTGAAAATTGAGTTTTCAGTTATCGACCTCATACGTTTAGAAATACCATGAAACGTGGAGATTTCTTGGTCCCGGGCTGATTGGACCATTTTTTAATAACACGTGAAATAGGCAGATGATATAAGTACTTGGAATCTGAAAATTGCGTTTTCTGTTATCGACGCTATACGTTTATAAATACCATGAAACGTGGAGATTTCTTGGTCCCGGGCTGATTGGACCATTTTTCAATAACACGTGAAATAGGCAGATGATATAAGTACTTGGGATCTGAAAATTGAGTTTTCAGTTATCGACCTCATACGTTTAGAAATACCATGAAACGTGGACATTTCTTGGTCCCGGGCTGATTGGTGAATTTTTTCACGACGCGAAAAATGCCGAGCTGATATAAGTACTTGGGATCTGAAAATTGCGTTTTCTGTTATCGACGCTATACGTTTATAAGTACCATGAAACGTGGAGATTTCTTGGTCCCGGGCTGATTGGACCATTTTTCAACAACACGTATAATACGCAACTGATATAAGTACTTGGGATCTGAAAATTGAGTTTTCTGTTATCGACGCTATACGTTTATAAATACCATGAAACGTGGAGATTTCTTAGTCCCGGGCTGATTGGGGAATTTTTTCACGACGCGAAAAATTCCGAGCTGACATAAGTACTTGGGAACTGAAAATTGAGTTTTCTGTTATCGACGCTATACGTTTAGAAATACCATGAAACGTGGACATTTCTTGGTCCCGGGCTGATTGGTGAATTTTTTCACGACGTGAAAAATGCCGAGCTGATATAAGTACTTGGGATCGGAAAATTGAGTTTCCTGTTATCGACGCTATACGTTTTGAAATACCATGAAACGTGGACATTTCTTAGTCCCGGGCCGATTGGGTCATTTTTCAATAACACGTGAAGTACGCAGATGCTATAAGTACTTGGGATCTGAAAATTGAGTTTTCAGTTATCGACCTCATACGCTTAGAAATACCATGAAACGTGGACATTTCTTGGTCCCGGGCTGATTGGGGAATTTTTTCACGACGCGAAAAATTCTGAGCTGATATAAGTACTTGGGATCTGAAAATTGAGTTTCCTGTTATCGACGTTATACGTTTTGAAATACCATGAAACGTGGACATTTCTTGGTCCCGGGCCGATTGGACCATTTTTCAACAACACGTGAAATACGTAGATGATATAAGTACTTGGGATCTGAAAATTGAGTTTTCAGTTATCGACCTCATACGTTTAGAAATACCATGAAACGTGGACATTTCTTGGTCCCGGGCTGATTGGGGAATTATTTCACGACGCGAAAAATGCCGAGCTGATATAAGTACTTGGGATCTGAAAATTGCGTTTTCTGTTATCGACGCTATACGTTTATAACTACCATGAAACTTGGAGATTTCTTGGTCCCGGGCTGATTGGACGATTTTTCAATAACACGTGAAATAGGCAGATGATATAAGTACTTGGGATCTGAAAATTGAGTTTTCAGTTATCGACCTCATACGTTTAGAAATACCATGAAACGTGGACATTTCTTGGTCCCGGGCCGATTGGCTCATTTTTCAACAACACGTGAAATACGCAGATGATATAAGTACTTGGGATCTGAAAATTGAGTTTTCAGTTATCGACCTCATACGTTTAGAAATACCATGAAACGTGGACATTTCTTGGTCCCGGGCTGATTGGTGAATTTTTTCACGACGCGAAAAATGCCGAGCTGATATAAGTACTTGGGATCTGAAAATTGCGTTTTCTGTTATCGACGCTATACGTTTATAAGTACCATGAAACGTGGAGATTTCTTGGTCCCGGGCTGATTGGACCATTTTTCAACAACACGTAAAATACGCAACTGATATAAGTACTTGGGATCTGAAAATTGAGTTTTCTGTTATCGACGCTATACGTTTATAAATACCATGAAACGTGGAGATTCCTTAGTCCCGGGCTGATTGGGGAATTTTTTCACGACGCGAAAAATTCCGAGCTGACATAAGTACTTGGGAACTGAAAATTGAGTTTTCTGTTATCGACGCTATACGTTTAGTAATACCATGAAACGTGGACATTTCTTGGTCCCGGGCTGATTGGTGAATTTTTTCACGACGCGAAAAATGCCGAGCTGATATAAGTACTTGTGATACGAAAATTGAGTTTTCTGTTATCGACGCTATACGTTTATAAATACCATGAAACGTGGAGATTTCTTAGTCCCGGGCTGATTGGGGAATTTTTTCACGACGCGAAAAATTCCGAGCTGACATAAGTACTTGGGAACTGAAAATAGAGTTTTCTGCTATCGACGCTATACGTTTAGAAATACCATGAAACGTAGACATTTCTTGGTCCCGGGCTGATTGGTGAATTTTTTCACGACGCGAAAAATTCCGAGCTGACATAAGTACTTGGGATCTGAAAATTGAGATTTCAGTTATCGACCTCATACGTTTAGAAATACCATGAAACGTGTACATTTCTTGGTCCCGGGCTGATTGGTGAGTTTTCTCTCGACGCGAAAAATGCCGAGCTGATATAAGTACTTGGGATCGGAAAATTGAGTTTCCTGTTATCGACGCTATACGTTTTGAAATACCATGAAACGTGGACATTTCTTGGTCCCGGGCCGATTGGCTCATTTTTCAACAACACGTGAAATACGCAGATGATGTAAGTACTTGGGATCTGAAAATTGAGTTTTCAGTTATCGACCTCATACGTTTAGAAATACCATGAAACGTGGACATTTCTTGGTCCCGGGCCGATTGGCTCATTTTTCAACAACACGTGAAATACGCAGATGATATAAGTACTTGAGATCTGAAAATTGAGTTTTCAGTTATCGACCTCATACGTTTAGAAATACCATGAAACGTATTTATTTCTTGGTCGCGGGCTGATTGGTGAATTTTTTCACGACGCGAAAAATGCCGAGCTGATATAAGTACTTGGGATCTGAAAATTGCGTTTTCTGTTATCGACGCTATACGTTTATAAATACCATGAAACGTGGAGATTTCTTGGTCCCGGGCTGATTGGATCATTTTTCAATAACACGTGAAATAGGCAGATGATAGAAGTACTTGGGATCTGAAAATTGAGTTTTCAGTTATCGACCTCATACGTTTAGAAATACCATGAAACGTGGACTTTTCTTGGTCCCGGGCTGATTGGTGAATTTTTTCACGACGCGAAAAATGCCGAGCTGATATAAGTACTTCGGATCCGAAAATTGAGTTTTCTGTTATCGACGCTATACGTTTATAAATACCATGAAACGTGAAGATTTCTTGGTCCCGGGCTGATTGGACCATTTTTCAACAACACGTAAAATACGCAACTAATATAAGTACTTGGGATCTGAAAATTGAGTTTTCTGTTATCGACGCTATACGTTTATAAATACCATGAAACGTGGAGATTTCTTAGTCCCGGGCTGATTGGCGAATTTTTTCACGACGCGAAAAATTCCGAGCTGACATAAGTACTTGGGAACTGAAAATTGAGTTTTCTGTTATCGACGCTATACGATTAGAAATACCATGAAACGTGGACATTTCTTGGTCCCGGGCTGATTGGTTAATTTTTTCACGACGCGAAAAATGCCGAGCTGATATAAGTACTTGTGATACGAAAATTGAGTTTTCTGTTATCGACGCTATACGTTTATAAATACCATGAAACGTGGAGATTTCTTAGTCCCGGGCTGATTGGGGAATTTTTTCACGACGCGAAAAATTCCGAGCTGACACAAGTACTTGGGATCTGAAAATTGAGTTTTCAGTTATCGACCTCATACGTTTAGAAATACCATGAAACGTGGAGATTTCTTGGTCCCGGGCTGATTGGACCATTTTTCAATAACACGTGAAATAGGCAGATGATATAAGTACTTGGGATCTGAAAATTGAGTTTTCAGTTATCGACCTCATACGTTTAGAAATACCATGAAACGTGGACATTTCTTGGTCCCGGGCCGATTGGCTCATTTTTCAACAACACGTGAAATACGCAGATGATATAAGTACTTGGGATCTGAAAATTGAGTTTTCAGTTATCGACCTCATACGTTTAGAAATACCATGAAACGTGGACATTTCTTGGTCCCGGGCTGATTGGTGAATTTTTTCACGACGCGAAAAATGCCGAGCTGATATAAGTACTTGGGATCTGAAAATTGCGTTTTCTGTTATCGACGCTATACGTTTATAAATACCATGAAACGTGAAGATTTCTTGGTCCCGGGCTGATTGGACCATTTTTCAACAACACGTAAAATACGCAACTAATATAAGTACTTGGGATCTGAAAATTGAGTTTTCTGTTATCGACGCTATACGTTTATAAATACCATGAAACGTGGAGATTTCTTAGTCCCGGGCTGATTGGGGAATTTTTTCACGACGCGAAAAATTCCGAGCTGACATAAGTACTTGGGAACTGAAAATTGAGTTTTCTGTTATCGACGCTATACGATTAGAAATACCATGAAACGTGGACATTTCTTGGTCCCGGGCTGATTGGTTAATTTTTTCACGACGCGAAAAATGCCGAGCTGATATAAGTACTTGTGATACGAAAATTGAGTTTTCTGTTATCGACGCTATACGTTTATAAATACCATGAAACGTGGAGATTTCTTAGTCCCGGGCTGATTGGGGAATTTTTTCACGACGCGAAAAATTCCGAGCTGACACAAGTACTTGGGATCTGAAAATTGAGTTTTCAGTTATCGACCTCATACGTTTAGAAATACCATGAAACGTGGACATTTCTTGGTCCCGGGCTGATTGGTGAATTTTCTCACGGCGCGAAAAATGCCGAGCTGATATAAGTACTTGGGATCGGAAAATTGTGTTTCCTGTTATCGACGCTATACGTTTTGAAATACCATGAAACGTGGACATTTCTTGGTCCCGGGCCGATTGGCTCATTTTTCAACAACACGTGAAATACGCAGATGATATAAGTACTTGGGATCTGAAAATTGAGTTTTCAGTTATCGACCTCATACGTTTAGAAATACCATGAAACGTGGACATTTCTTGGTCCCGGGCTGATTGGGGAATTTTTTCACGACGCGAAAAATTCTGAGCTAATATAAGTACTTGGGATCTGAAAATTGAGTTTCCTGTTATCGAAGTTATACGTTTTGAAATACCATGAAACGTGGACATTTCTTGGTCCCGGGCTGATTGGTGAGTTTTTTCACGACGCGAAAAATGCCGAGCTGATATTAGTACTTGGGATCTGAAAATTGAGTTTTCTGTTATCGACGCTATACGTTTCGAAATACCATTAAACGTGGACATTTCTTGGTCCAGGGCCGATTGGAGCATTTTTCAACAACACGTGAAATACGCACATGATATAAGGACTTGGGATCTGAAAATTGAGTTTCCTGTTATCGACGCTATACGTTTAGAAATACCATGAAACTTGGAGATTTCTTGGTCCCGGGCTGATTGGACCATTTTTCAATAACACGTGAAATAGGCAGATGATATAAGTACTTGGGATCTGAAAATTGAGTTTTCAGTTATCGACCTCATACGTTTAGAAATACCATGAAACGTGGACATTTCTTGGTCCCGGGCTGATTGGTGAATTTTCTCTCGACGCGAAAAATGCCGAGCTGATATAAGTACTTGGGATCGGAAAATTGAGTTTCCTGTTATCGACGCTATACGTTTTGAAATACCATGAAACGTGGACATTTCTTGGTCCCGGGCCGATTGGCTCATTTTTCAACAACACGTGAAATACGCAGATGATGTAAGTACTTGGGATCTGAAAATTGAGTTTTCAGATATCGACCTCATACGTTTAGAAATACCCTGAAACGTGGACATTTCTTGGTCCCGGGCTGATTGGGGAATTATTTCACGACGCGAAAAATGCCGAGCTGATATAAGTACTTGGGATCTGAAAATTGCGTTTTCTGTTATCGACGCTATACGTTTATAAATACCATGAAACGTGGAGATTTCTTGGTCCCGGGCTGATTGGACCATTTTTCAATAACACGTGAAATAGGTAGATGATATAAGTACTTGGGATCTGAAAATTGAGTTTTCAGTTATCGACCTCATACGTTTAGAAATATCATGAAACGTGGACATTTCTTGGTCCCGGGCTGATTGGTGAATTTTTTCACGACGCGAAAAATGCCGAGCTGATATATGTACTTGGGATCTGAAAATTGCGTTTTCTGTTATCGACGCTATACGTTTTTAAATACCATGAAACGTGAAGATTTCTTGGTCCCGGGCTGATTGGACCATTTTTCAACAACACGTAAAATACGCAACTGATATAAGTACTTGGGATCTGAAAATTGAGTTTTCTGTTATCGACGCTATACGTTTATAAATACCATGAAACGTGGAGATTTCTTAGTCCCGGGCTGATTGGGGAATTTTTTCACGACGCGAAAAATTCCGAGCTGACATAAGTACTTGGGAACTGAAAATTGAGTTTTCTGTTATCGACGCTATACGATTAGAAATACCATGAAACGTGGACATTTCTTGGTCCCGGGCTGATTGGTTAATTTTTTCACGACGCGAAAAATGCCGAGCTGATATAAGTACTTGTGATACGAAAATTGAGTTTTCTGTTATCGACGCTATACGTTTATAAATACCATGAAACGTGGAGATTTCTTAGTCCCGGGCTGATTGGGGAATTTTTTCACGACGCGAAAAATTCCGAGCTGACACAAGTACTTGGGATCTGAAAATTGAGTTTTCAGTTATCGACCTCATACGTTTAGAAATACCATGAAACGTGGAGATTTCTTGGTCCCGGGCTGATTGGACCATTTTTCAATAACACGTGAAATAGGCAGATGATATAAGTACTTGGGATCTGAAAATTGAGTTTTCAGTTATCGACCTCATACGTTTAGAAATACCATGAAACGTGGACATTTCTTGGTCCCGGGCCGATTGGCTCATTTTTCAACAACACGTGAAATACGCAGATGATATAAGTACTTGGGATCTGAAAATTGAGTTTTCAGTTATCGACCTCATACGTTTAGAAATACCATGAAACGTGGACATTTCTTGGTCCCGGGCTGATTGGTGAATTTTTTCACGACGCGAAAAATGCCGAGCTGATATAAGTACTTGGGATCTGAAAATTGCGTTTTCTGTTATCGACGCTATACGTTTATAAATACCATGAAACGTGAAGATTTCTTGGTCCCGGGCTGATTGGACCATTTTTCAACAACACGTAAAATACGCAACTAATATAAGTACTTGGGATCTGAAAATTGAGTTTTCTGTTATCGACGCTATACGTTTATAAATACCATGAAACGTGGAGATTTCTTAGTCCCGGGCTGATTGGGGAATATTTTCACGACGCGAAAAATTCCGAGCTGACATAAGTACTTGGGAACTGAAAATTGAGTTTTCTGTTATCGACGCTATACGATTAGAAATACCATGAAACGTGGACATTTCTTGGTCCCGGGCTGATTGGTTAATTTTTTCACGACGCGAAAAATGCCGAGCTGATATAAGTACTTGTGATACGAAAATTGAGTTTTCTGTTATCGACGCTATACGTTTATAAATACCATGAAACGTGGACATTTCTTAGTCCCGGGCTGATTGGGGAATTTTTTCACGACGCGAAAAATTCCGAGCTGACACAAGTACTTGGGATCTGAAAATTGAGTTTTCAGTTATCGACCTCATACGTTTAGAAATACCATGAAACGTGGACATTTCTTGGTCCCGGGCTGATTGGTGAATTTTCTCACGGCGCGAAAAATGCCGAGCTGATATAAGTACTTGGGATCGGAAAATTGTGTTTCCTGTTATCGACGCTATACGTTTTGAAATACCATGAAACGTGGACATTTCTTGGTCCCGGGCCGATTGGCTCATTTTTCAACAACACGTGAAATACGCAGATGATATAAGTACTTGGGATCTGAAAATTGAGTTTTCAGTTATCGACCTCATACGTTTAGAAATACCATGAAACGTGGACATTTCTTGGTCCCGGGCTGATTGGGGAATTTTTTCACGACGCGAAAAATTCTGAGCTAATATAAGTACTTGGGATCTGAAAATTGAGTTTCCTGTTATCGAAGTTATACGTTTTGAAATACCATGAAACGTGGACATTTCTTGGTCCCGGGCTGATTGGTGAGTTTTTTCACGACGCGAAAAATGCCGAGCTGATATTAGTACTTGGGATCTGAAAATTGAGTTTTCTGTTATCGACGCTATACGTTTCGAAATACCATTAAACGTGGACATTTCTTGGTCCAGGGCCGATTGGAGCATTTTTCAACAACACGTGAAATACGCACATGATATAAGGACTTGGGATCTGAAAATTGAGTTTCCTGTTATCGACGCTATACGTTTAGAAATACCATGAAACGTGGAGATTTCTTGGTCCCGAACTGATTGGACCGTTTTTTAACTACACGTAAAATACGCAACTGATATAAGTACTTGGGATCTGAAAATTGAATTTTCTGTTATCGACGCTATACGTTTATAAATACCATGAAACTTGGAGATTTCTTGGTCCCGGGCTGATTGGACCATTTTTCAATAACACGTGAAATAGGCAGATGATATAAGTACTTGGGATCTGAAAATTGAGTTTTCAGTTATCGACCTCATACGTTTAGAAATACCATGAAACGTGGACATTTCTTGGTCCCGGGCTGATTGGTGAATTTTCTCTCGACGCGAAAAATGCCGAGCTGATATAAGTACTTGGGATCGGAAAATTGAGTTTCCTGTTATCGACGCTATACGTTTTGAAATACCATGAAACGTGGACATTTCTTGGTCCCGGGCCGATTGGCTCATTTTTCAACAACACGTGAAATACGCAGATGATGTAAGTACTTGGGATCTGAAAATTGAGTTTTCAGATATCGACCTCATACGTTTATAAATACCATGAAACTTGGAGATTTCTTGGTCCCGGGCTGATTGGACCATTTTTCAATAACACGTGAAATAGGCAGATGATATAAGTACTTGGGATCTGAAAATTGAGTTTTCAGTTATCGACCTCATACGTTTAGAAATACCATGAAACGTGGACATTTCTTGGTCCCGGGCCGATTGGCTCATTTTTCAACAACACGTGAAATACGCAGATGATATAAGTACTTGGGATCTGAAAATTGAGTTTTCAGTTATCGACCTCATACGTTTAGAAATACCATGAAACGTGGACATTTCTTGGTCCCGGGCTGATTGGTGAATTTTTTCACGACGCGAAAAATGCCGAGCTGATATAAGTACTTGGGATCTGAAAATTGCGTTTTCTGTTATCGACGCTATACGTTTATAAATACCATGAAACGTGGAGATTTCTTGGTCCCGGGCTGATTGGACCATTTTTCAATAACACGTGAAATAGGCAGATGATAGAAGTACTTGGGATCTGAAAATTGAGTTTTCAGTTATCGACCTCATACGTTTAGAAATACCATGAAACGTGGACTTTTCTTGGTCCCGGGCTGATTGGTGAATTTTTTCACGACGCGAAAAATGCCGAGCTGATATAAGTACTTCGGATCCGAAAATTGAGTTTTCTGTTATCGACGCTATACGTTTATAAATATCATGAAACGTGAAGATTTCTTGGTCCCGGGCTGATTGGACCATTTTTCAACAACACGTAAAATACGCAACTAATATAAGTACTTGGGATCTGAAAATTGAGTTTTCTGTTATCGACGCTATACGTTTATAAATACCATGAAACGTGGAGATTTCTTAGTCCCGGGCTGATTGGGGAATTTTTTCACGACGCGAAAAATTCCGAGCTGACACAAGTACTTGGGATCTGAAAATTGAGTTTTCAGTTATCGACCTCATACGTTTAGAAATACCATGAAACGTGGAGATTTCTTGGTCCCGGGCTGATTGGACCATTTTTCAATAACACGTGAAATAGGCAGATGATATAAGTACTTGGGATCTGAAAATTGAGTTTTCAGTTATCGACCTCATACGTTTAGAAATACCATGAAACGTGGACATTTCTTGGTCCCGGGCCGATTGGCTCATTTTTCAACAACACGTGAAATACGCAGATGATATAAGTACTTGGGATCTGAAAATTGAGTTTTCAGTTATCGACCTCATACGTTTAGAAATACCATGAAACGTGGACATTTCTTGGTCCCGGGCTGATTGGTGAATTTTTTCACGACGCGAAAAATGCCGAGCTGATATAAGTACTTGGGATCTGAAAATTGCGTTTTCTGTTATCGACGCTATACGTTTATAAATACCATGAAACGTGAAGATTTCTTGGTCCCGGGCTGATTGGACCATTTTTCAACAACACGTAAAATACGCAACTAATATAAGTACTTGGGATCTGAAAATTGAGTTTTCTGTTATCGACGCTATACGTTTATAAATACCATGAAACGTGGAGATTTCTTAGTCCCGGGCTGATTGGGGAATTTTTTCACGACGCGAAAAATTCCGAGCTGACATAAGTACTTGGGAACTGAAAATTGAGTTTTCTGTTATCGACGCTATACGATTAGAAATACCATGAAACGTGGACATTTCTTGGTCCCGGGCTGATTGGTTAATTTTTTCACGACGCGAAAAATGCCGAGCTGATATAAGTACTTGTGATACGAAAATTGAGTTTTCTGTTATCGACGCTATACGTTTATAAATACCATGAAACGTGGACATTTCTTAGTCCCGGGCTGATTGGGGAATTTTTTCACGACGCGAAAAATTCCGAGCTGACACAAGTACTTGGGATCTGAAAATTGAGTTTTCAGTTATCGACCTCATACGTTTAGAAATACCATGAAACGTGGACATTTCTTGGTCCCGGGCTGATTGGTGAATTTTCTCACGGCGCGAAAAATGCCGAGCTGATATAAGTACTTGGGATCGGAAAATTGTGTTTCCTGTTATCGACGCTATACGTTTTGAAATACCATGAAACGTGGACATTTCTTGGTCCCGGGCCGATTGGCTCATTTTTCAACAACACGTGAAATACGCAGATGATATAAGTACTTGGGATCTGAAAATTGAGTTTTCAGTTATCGACCTCATACGTTTAGAAATACCATGAAACGTGGACATTTCTTGGTCCCGGGCTGATTGGGGAATTTTTTCACGACGCGAAAAATTCTGAGCTAATATAAGTACTTGGGATCTGAAAATTGAGTTTCCTGTTATCGAAGTTATACGTTTTGAAATACCATGAAACGTGGACATTTCTTGGTCCCGGGCTGATTGGTGAGTTTTTTCACGACGCGAAAAATGCCGAGCTGATATTAGTACTTGGGATCTGAAAATTGAGTTTTCTGTTATCGACGCTATACGTTTCGAAATACCATTAAACGTGGACATTTCTTGGTCCAGGGCCGATTGGAGCATTTTTCAACAACACGTGAAATACGCACATGATATAAGGACTTGGGATCTGAAAATTGAGTTTCCTGTTATCGACGCTATACGTTTAGAAATACCATGAAACGTGGAGATTTCTTGGTCCCGAACTGATTGGACCGTTTTTTAACTACACGTAAAATACGCAACTGATATAAGTACTTGGGATCTGAAAATTCAATTTTCTGTTATCGACGCTATACGTTTATAAATACCATGAAACTTGGAGATTTCTTGGTCCCGGGCTGATTGGACCATTTTTCAATAACACGTGAAATAGGCAGATGATATAAGTACTTGGGATCTGAAAATTGAGTTTTCAGTTATCGACCTCATACGTTTAGAAATACCATGAAACGTGGACATTTCTTGGTCCCGGGCTGATTGGTGAATTTTCTCTCGACGCGAAAAATGCCGAGCTGATATAAGTACTTGGGATCGGAAAATTGAGTTTCCTGTTATCGACGCTATACGTTTTGAAATACCATGAAACGTGGACATTTCTTGGTCCCGGGCCGATTGGCTCATTTTTCAACAACACGTGAAATACGCAGATGATGTAAGTACTTGGGATCTGAAAATTGAGTTTTCAGATATCGACCTCATACGTTTAGAAATACCCTGAAACGTGGACATTTCTTGGTCCCGGGCTGACTGGGGAATTATTTCACGACGCGAAAAATGCCGAGCTGATATAAGTACTTGGGATCTGAAAATTGCGTTTTCTGTTATCGACGCTATACGTTTATAAATACCATGAAACGTGGAGATTTCTTGGTCCCGGGCTGATTGGACCATTTTTCAATAACACGTGAAATAGGTAGATGATATAAGTACTTGGGATCTGAAAATTGAGTTTTCAGTTATCGACCTCATACGTTTAGAAATATCATGAAACGTGGACATTTCTTGGTCCCGGGCTGATTGGTGAATTTTTTCACGACGCGAAAAATGCCGAGCTGATATATGTACTTGGGATCTGAAAATTGCGTTTTCTGTTATCGACGCTATACGTTTTTAAATACCATGAAACGTGAAGATTTCTTGGTCCCGGGCTGATTGGACCATTTTTCAACAACACGTAAAATACGCAACTGATATAAGTACTTGGGATCTGAAAATTGAGTTTTCTGTTATCGACGCTATACGTTTATAAATACCATGAAACGTGGAGATTTCTTAGTCCCGGGCTGATTGGGGAATTTTTTCACGACGCGAAAAATTCCGAGCTGACATAAGTACTTGGGAACTGAAAATTGAGTTTTCTGTTATCGACGCTATACGTTTAGAAATACCAGGAAACGTGGACATTTCTTGGTCCCGGGCTGATTGGTGAATTTTTTCACGACGCGAAAAATGCCGAGCTGATATAATTACTTGTGATCCGAAAATTGAGTTTTCTGTTATCGACGCTATACGTTTATAAATACCATGAAACGTGGAGATTTCTTAGTCCCGGGCTGATTGGGGAATTTTTTCACGACGCGAAAAATTCCGAGCTGACATAAGTACTTCGGAACTGAAAATTGAGTTTTCTGTTATCGACGCTATACGTTTAGAAATACCATGAAACGTGGACATTTCTTGGTCCCGGGCTGATTGGTGAATTTTTTCACGACGCGAAAAATGCCGAGCTGATATAAGTACTTGTGATACGAAAATTGAGTTTTCTGTTATCGACGCTATACGTTTATAAATACCATGAAACGTGGAGATTTCTTAGTCCCGGGCTGATTGGGGGAATTTTTTCACGACGCGAAAAATTCCGAGCTGACATAAGTACTTGGGATCTGAAAATTGAGTTTTCAGTTATCGACCTCATACGTTTAGAAATACCATGAAACGTGGACATTTCTTGGTCCCGGGCTGATTGGTGAATTTTCTCACGACGCGAAAAATGCCGAGCTGATATAAGTACTTGGGATCGGAAAATTGAGTTTCCTGTTATCGACGCTATACGTTTTGAAATACCATGAAACGTGGACATTTCTTGGTCCCGGGCCGATTGGCCCATTTTTCAACAACACGTGAAATACGCAGATGATATAAGTACTTGGGATCTGAAAATTGAGTTTTCAGTTATCGACCTCATACGTTTAGAAATACCATGAAACGTGGACATTTCTTGGTCCCGGGCTGATTGGGGAATTTTTTCACGACGCGAAAAATTCTGAGCTGATATAAGTACTTGGAATCTGAAAATTGAGTTTCCTGTTATCGACGTTATACGTTTTGAAATACCATGAAACGTGGACATTTCTTGGTCCCGGGCCGATTGGACCATTTTTCAACAACACGTGAAATACGTAGATGATATAAGTACTTGGGATCTGAAAATTGAGTTTTCAGTTATCGACCTCATACGTTTAGAAATACCATGAAACGTGGACATTTCTTGGTCCCGGGCTGATTGGTGAATTTTTTCACGACGCGAAAAATGCCGAGCTGATATAAGTACTTGGGATCTGAAAATTGCGTTTTCTGTTATCGACGCTATACGTTTATAAGTACCATGAAACGTGGAGATTTCTTGGTCCCGGGCTGATTGGACCATTTTTCAATAACACGTGAAATAGGCAGATGATAGAAGTACTTGGGATCTGAAAATTGAGTTTTCAGTTATCGACCTCATACGTTTAGAAATATCATGAAACGTGGACATTTCTTGGTCCCGGGCTGATTGGTGAATTTTTTCACGACGCGAAAAATGCCGAGCTGATATAAGTACTTGGGATCTGAAAATTGCGTTTTCTGTTATCGACGCTAAACGTTTATAAATACCATGAAACGTGAAGATTTCTTGGTCCCGGGCTGATTGGACCATTTTTCAACAACACGTAAAATACGCAACTGATATAAGTACTTGGGATCTGAAAATTGAGTTTTCTGTTATCGACGCTATACGTTTATAAATACCATGAAACGTGGACATTTCTTGGTCCCGGGCCGATTGGACCATTTTTCAACAACACGTGAAATACGTAGATGATATAAGTACTTGGGATCTGAAAATTGAGTTTTCAGTTATCGACCTCATACGTTTAGAAATACCATGAAACGTGTTTATTTCTTGGTCGCGGGCTGATTGGTGAATTTTTTCACGACGCGAAAAATGCCGAGCTGATATAAGTACTTGGGATCTGAAAATTGAGTTTTCAGTTATCGACCTCATACGTTTAGAAATACCATGAAACGTGGACATTTCTTGGTCCCGGGCTGATTGGTGAAATTTTTTACGACGCGAAAAATGCCGAGCTGATATAAGTACTTGGGATCTGAAAATTGCGTTTTGTGTTATCGACGCTATACGTTTATAAATACCATGAAACGTGGAGATTTCTTGGTCCCGGGCTGATTGGACCATTTTTGAATAACACGTGAAATAGGCAGATGATATAAGTACTTGGGATCTGAAAATTGAGTTTTCAGTAATCGACCTCATACGTTTAGAAATACCATGAAACGTGGACATTTCTTGGTCCCGGGCTGATTGGTGAATTTTTTCACGACGCGAAAAATGCCGAGCTGATATAAGTACTTGGGATCCGAAAATTGAGTTTTCTGTTATCGACGCTATACGTTTATAAATACCATGAAACGTGAAGATTTCTTGGTCCCGGGCTGATTGGACCATTTTTCAACAACACGTAAAATACGCAACTGATATAAGTACTTGGGATCTGAAAATTGAGTTTTCTGTTATCGACGCTATACGTTTATAAATACCATGAAACGTGGAGATTTCTTAGTCCCGGGCTGATTGGGGAATTTTTTCACGACGCGAAAAATTCCGAGCTGATATATGTACTTGGGATCTGAAAATTGCGTTTTCTGTTATCGACGCTATACGTTTTTAAATACCATGAAACGTGAAGATTTCTTGGTCCCGGGCTGATTGGACCATTTTTCAACAACACGTGAAATAGGCAGATGATAGAAGTACTTGGGATCTGAAAATTGAGTTTTCAGTTATCGACGCTATACGTTTATAAATACCATGAAACGTGGAGATTTCTTAGTCCCGGGCTGATTGGGGAATTTTTTCACGACGCGAAAAATTCCGAGCTGACATAAGTACTTGGGAACTGAAAATTAAGTTTTCTGTTATCGACGCTATACGTTTAGAAATACCATGAAACGTGGACATTTCTTGGTCCCGGGCTGATTGGTGAATTTTTTCACGACGCGAAAAATGCCGAGCTGATATAAGTACTTGTGATACGAAAATTGAGTTTTCTGTTTTCGACGCTATACGTTTATAAATACCATGAAACGTGGAGATTTCTTAGTCCCGGGCTGATTGGGGGATTTTTTTCACGACGCGAAAAATTCCGAGCTGACATAAGTACTTGGGATCTGAAAATTGAGTTTTCAGTTATCGACCTCATACGTTTAGAAATACCATGAAACGTGGAGATTTCTTGGTCCCGGGCTGATTGGACCATTTTTTAATAACACGTGAAATAGGCAGATGATAGAAGTACTTGGGATCTGAAAATTGAGTTTTCTGTTATCGACGCTATACGTTTATAAATACCATGAAACGTGGAGATTTCTTAGTACCGTGCTGATTGGGGAATTTTTTCACGACGCGAAAAATTTCGAGCTGACATCAGTACTTGGGAACTGAAAATTGAGTTTTCTGTTATCGACGCTATACGTTTAGAAACACCATGAAACGTGGAGATTTCTTGGTCCCGGGCTGATTGGACCATTTTTCAATAACACGTGAAATAGGCAGATGATAGAAGTACTTGGGATCTGAAAATTGAGTTTTCAGTTATCGACGCTATACGTTTATAAATACCATGAAACGTGGAGATTTCTTAGTCCCGGGCTGATTGGTGAATTTTCTCACGACGCGAAAAATGCCGAGCTGATATAAGTACTTGGGATCGGAAAATTGAGTTTCCTGTTATCGACGCTATACGTTTTGAAATACCATGAAACGTGGACATTTCTTGGTCCCGGGCCGATTGGACCATTTTTCAACAACACGTGAAATCCGTAGATGATATAAGTACTTGGGATCTGAAAATTGAGATTTCAGTTATCGACCTCATACGTTTAGAAATACCATGAAACGTGGACATTTCTTGGGCCCGGGCTGATTGGGGAATTTTTTCACGACGCGAAAAATGCCGAGCTGATATAAGTACTTGGGATCTGAAAATTGCGTTTTCTGTTATCGTCGCTATACGTTTATAAATACCATGAAACGTGGAGATTTCTTGGTCCCGGGCTGATTGGACCATTTTTCAATAACACGTGAAATAGGCAGATGATAGAAGTACTTGGGATCTGAAAATTGAGTTTTCAGTTATCGACCTCATACGTTTAGAAATACCATGAAACGTAGAGATTTCTTGGTCCCGGGCTGATTGGACCATTTTTTAATAACACGTGAAATAGGCAGATGATATAAGTACTTGGGATCTGAAAATTGCGTTTTCTGTTATCGACGCTAAACGTTTATAAATACCATGAAACGTGAAGATTTCTTGGTCCCGGGCTGATTGGACCATTTTTCAACAACACGTAAAATACGCAACTGATATAAGTACTTGGGATCTGAAAATTGAGTTTCCTGTTATCGACGTTATACGTTTTGAAATACCATGAAACGTGGACATTTCTTGGTCCCGGGCCGATTGGACCATTTTTCAACAACACGTGAAATCCGTAGATGATATAAGTACTTGGGATCTGAAAATTGAGATTTCAGTTATCGACCTCATACGTTTAGAAATACCATGAAACGTGGACATTTCTTGGGCCCGGGCTGATTGGGGAATTTTTTCACGACGCGAAAAATGCCGAGCTGATATAAGTACTTGGGATCTGAAAATTGCGTTTTCTGTTATCGACGCTATATGTTTATAAATACCATGAAACGTGGAGATTTCTTGGTCCCGGGCTGATTGGACCATTTTTCAATAACACGTGAAATAGGCAGATGATAGAAGTACTTGGGATCTGAAAATTGAGTTTTCAGTTATCGACCTCATACGTTTAGAAATACCATGAAACGTGGAGATTTCTTGGTCCCGGGCTGATTGGACCATTTTTTAATAACACGTGAAATAGGCAGATGATATAAGTACTTGGGATCTGAAAATTGCGTTTTCTGTTATCGACGCTAAACGTTTATAAATACCATGAAACGTGAAGATTTCTTGGTCCCGGGCTGATTGGACCATTTTTCAACAACACGTAAAATACGCAACTGATATAAGTACTTGGGATCTGAAAATTGAGTTTTCTGTTATCGACGCTATACGTTTATAAATACCATGAAACGTGGACATTTCTTGGTCCCGGGCTGATTGGGGAATTTTTTCACGACGCGAAAAATTCTGAGCTGATATAAGTACTTGGGATCTGAAAATTGAGTTTCCTGTTATCGACGTTATACGTTTTGAAATACCATGAAACGTGGACATTTCTTGGTCCCGGGCCGATTGGACCATTTTTCAACAACACGTGAAATACGTAGATGATATAAGTACTTGGGATCTGAAAATTGAGTTTTCAGTTATCGACCTCATACGTTTAGAAATACCATGAAACGTGGACATTTCTTGGTCCCGGGCTGATTGGGGAATTATTTCACGACGCGAAAAATGCCGAGCTGATATAAGTACTTGGGATCTGAAAATTGCGTTTTCTGTTATCGACGCTATACGTTTATAAATACCATGAAACTTGGAGATTTCTTGGTCCCGGGCTGATTGGACCATTTTTCAATAACACGTGAAATAGGCAGATGATATAAGTACTTGGGATCTGAAAATTGAGTTTTCAGTTATCGACCTCATACGTTTAGAAATACCATGAAACGTGGACATTTCTTGGTCCCGGGCCGATTGGCTCATTTTTCAACAACACGTGAAATACGCAGATGATATAAGTACTTGGGATCTGAAAATTGAGTTTTCAGTTATCGACCTCATACGTTTAGAAATACCATGAAACGTGGACATTTCTTGGTCCCGGGCTGATTGGTGAATTTTTTCACGACGCGAAAAATGCCGAGCTGATATAAGTACTTGGGATCTGAAAATTGCGTTTTCTGTTATCGACGCTATACGTTTATAAGTACCATGAAACGTGGAGATTTCTTGGTCCCGGGCTGATTGGACCATTTTTCAACAACACGTAAAATACGCAACTGATATAAGTACTTGGGATCTGAAAATTGAGTTTTCTGTTATCGACGCTATACGTTTATAAATACCATGAAACGTGGAGATTTCTTAGTCCCGGGCTGACTGGGGAATTTTTTCACGACGCGAAAAATTCCGAGCTGACATAAGTACTTGGGAACTGAAAATTGAGTTTTCTGTTATCGACGCTATACGTTTAGTAATACCATGAAACGTGGACATTTCTTGGTCCCGGGCTGATTGGTGAATTTTCTCACGGCGCGAAAAATGCCGAGCTGATATAAGTACTTGGGATCGGAAAATTGTGTTTCCTGTTATCGACGCTATACGTTTTGAAATACCATGAAACGTGGACATTTCTTGGTCCCGGGCCGATTGGCTCATTTTTCAACAACACGTGAAATACGCAGATGATATAAGTACTTGGGATCTGAAAATTGAGTTTTCAGTTATCGACCTCATACGTTTAGAAATACCATGAAACGTGGACATTTCTTGGTCCCGGGCTGATTGGTGAATTTTTTCACGACGCGAAAAATGCCGAGCTGATATAAGTACTTGGGATCTGAAAATTGAGTTTCCTGTTATCGAAGTTATACGTTTTGAAATACCATGAAACGTGGAGATTTCTTGGTCCCGGGCTGATTGGACCATTTTTCAATAACACGTGAAATAGGCAGATGATAGAAGTACTTGGGATCTGAAAATTGAGTTTTCAGTTATCGACCTCATACGTTTAGAAATACCATGAAACGTGGACTTTTCTTGGTCCCGGGCTGATTGGTGAATTTTTTCACGACGCGAAAAATGCCGAGCTGATATAAGTACTTCGGATCCGAAAATTGAGTTTTCTGTTATCGACGCTATACGTTTATAAATACCATGAAACGTGAAGATTTCTTGGTCCCGGGCTGATTGGACCATTTTTCAACAACACGTAAAATACGCAACTAATATAAGTACTTGGGATCTGAAAATTGAGTTTTCTGTTATCGACGCTATACGTTTATAAATACCATGAAACGTGGAGATTTCTTAGTCCCGGGCTGATTGGGGAATTTTTTCACGACGCGAAAAATTCCGAGCTGACATAAGTACTTGGGAACTGAAAATTGAGTTTTCTGTTATCGACGCTATACGATTAGAAATACCATGAAACGTGGACATTTCTTGGTCCCGGGCTGATTGGTTAATTTTTTCACGACGCGAAAAATGCCGAGCTGATATAAGTACTTGTGATACGAAAATTGAGTTTTCTGTTATCGACGCTATACGTTTATAAATACCATGAAACGTGGAGATTTCTTAGTCCCGGGCTGATTGGGGAATTTTTTCACGACGCGAAAAATTCCGAGCTGACACAAGTACTTGGGATCTGAAAATTGAGTTTTCAGTTATCGACCTCATACGTTTAGAAATACCATGAAACGTGGAGATTTCTTGGTCCCGGGCTGATTGGACCATTTTTCAATAACACGTGAAATAGGCAGATGATATAAGTACTTGGGATCTGAAAATTGAGTTTTCAGTTATCGACCTCATACGTTTAGAAATACCATGAAACGTGGACATTTCTTGGTCCCGGGCCGATTGGCTCATTTTTCAACAACACGTGAAATACGCAGATGATATAAGTACTTGGGATCTGAAAATTGAGTTTTCAGTTATCGACCTCATACGTTTAGAAATACCATGAAACGTGGACATTTCTTGGTCCCGGGCTGATTGGTGAATTTTTTCACGACGCGAAAAATGCCGAGCTGATATAAGTACTTGGGATCTGAAAATTGCGTTTTCTGTTATCGACGCTATACGTTTATAAATACCATGAAACGTGAAGATTTCTTGGTCCCGGGCTGATTGGACCATTTTTCAACAACACGTAAAATACGCAACTAATATAAGTACTTGGGATCTGAAAATTGAGTTTTCTGTTATCGACGCTATACGTTTATAAATACCATGAAACGTGGAGATTTCTTAGTCCCGGGCTGATTGGGGAATTTTTTCACGACGCGAAAAATTCCGAGCTGACATAAGTACTTGGGAACTGAAAATTGAGTTTTCTGTTATCGACGCTATACGATTAGAAATACCATGAAACGTGGACATTTCTTGGTCCCGGGCTGATTGGTTAATTTTTTCACGACGCGAAAAATGCCGAGCTGATATAAGTACTTGTGATACGAAAATTGAGTTTTCTGTTATCGACGCTATACGTTTATAAATACCATGAAACGTGGACATTTCTTAGTCCCGGGCTGATTGGGGAATTTTTTCACGACGCGAAAAATTCCGAGCTGACACAAGTACTTGGGATCTGAAAATTGAGTTTTCAGTTATCGACCTCATACGTTTAGAAATACCATGAAACGTGGACATTTCTTGGTCCCGGGCTGATTGGTGAATTTTCTCACGGCGCGAAAAATGCCGAGCTGATATAAGTACTTGGGATCGGAAAATTGTGTTTCCTGTTATCGACGCTATACGTTTTGAAATACCATGAAACGTGGACATTTCTTGGTCCCGGGCCGATTGGCTCATTTTTCAACAACACGTGAAATACGCAGATGATATAAGTACTTGGGATCTGAAAATTGAGTTTTCAGTTATCGACCTCATACGTTTAGAAATACCATGAAACGTGGACATTTCTTGGTCCCGGGCTGATTGGGGAATTTTTTCACGACGCGAAAAATTCTGAGCTAATATAAGTACTTGGGATCTGAAAATTGAGTTTCCTGTTATCGAAGTTATACGTTTTGAAATACCATGAAACGTGGACATTTCTTGGTCCCGGGCTGATTGGTGAGTTTTTTCACGACGCGAAAAATGCCGAGCTGATATTAGTACTTGGGATCTGAAAATTGAGTTTTCTGTTATCGACGCTATACGTTTCGAAATACCATTAAACGTGGACATTTCTTGGTCCAGGGCCGATTGGAGCATTTTTCAACAACACGTGAAATACGCACATGATATAAGGACTTGGGATCTGAAAATTGAGTTTCCTGTTATCGACGCTATACGTTTAGAAATACCATGAAACGTGGAGATTTCTTGGTCCCGAACTGATTGGACCGTTTTTTAACTACACGTAAAATACGCAACTGATATAAGTACTTGGGATCTGAAAATTCAATTTTCTGTTATCGACGCTATACGTTTATAAATACCATGAAACTTGGAGATTTCTTGGTCCCGGGCTGATTGGACCATTTTTCAATAACACGTGAAATAGGCAGATGATATAAGTACTTGGGATCTGAAAATTGAGTTTTCAGTTATCGACCTCATACGTTTAGAAATACCATGAAACGTGGACATTTCTTGGTCCCGGGCTGATTGGTGAATTTTCTCTCGACGCGAAAAATGCCGAGCTGATATAAGTACTTGGGATCGGAAAATTGAGTTTCCTGTTATCGACGCTATACGTTTTGAAATACCATGAAACGTGGACATTTCTTGGTCCCGGGCCGATTGGCTCATTTTTCAACAACACGTGAAATACGCAGATGATGTAAGTACTTGGGATCTGAAAATTGAGTTTTCAGATATCGACCTCATACGTTTAGAAATACCCTGAAACGTGGACATTTCTTGGTCCCGGGCTGACTGGGGAATTATTTCACGACGCGAAAAATGCCGAGCTGATATAAGTACTTGGGATCTGAAAATTGCGTTTTCTGTTATCGACGCTATACGTTTATAAATACCATGAAACGTGGAGATTTCTTGGTCCCGGGCTGATTGGACCATTTTTCAATAACACGTGAAATAGGTAGATGATATAAGTACTTGGGATCTGAAAATTGAGTTTTCAGTTATCGACCTCATACGTTTAGAAATATCATGAAACGTGGACATTTCTTGGTCCCGGGCTGATTGGTGAATTTTTTCACGACGCGAAAAATGCCGAGCTGATATATGTACTTGGGATCTGAAAATTGCGTTTTCTGTTATCGACGCTATACGTTTTTAAATACCATGAAACGTGAAGATTTCTTGGTCCCGGGCTGATTGGACCATTTTTCAACAACACGTAAAATACGCAACTGATATAAGTACTTGGGATCTGAAAATTGAGTTTTCTGTTATCGACGCTATACGTTTATAAATACCATGAAACGTGGAGATTTCTTAGTCCCGGGCTGATTGGGGAATTTTTTCACGACGCGAAAAATTCCGAGCTGACATAAGTACTTGGGAACTGAAAATTGAGTTTTCTGTTATCGACGCTATACGTTTAGAAATACCAGGAAACGTGGACATTTCTTGGTCCCGGGCTGATTGGTGAATTTTTTCACGACGCGAAAAATGCCGAGCTGATATAATTACTTGTGATCCGAAAATTGAGTTTTCTGTTATCGACGCTATACGTTTATAAATACCATGAAACGTGGAGATTTCTTAGTCCCGGGCTGATTGGGGAATTTTTTCACGACGCGAAAAATTCCGAGCTGACATAAGTACTTCGGAACTGAAAATTGAGTTTTCTGTTATCGACGCTATACGTTTAGAAATACCATGAAACGTGGACATTTCTTGGTCCCGGGCTGATTGGTGAATTTTTTCACGACGCGAAAAATGCCGAGCTGATATAAGTACTTGTGATACGAAAATTGAGTTTTCTGTTATCGACGCTATACGTTTATAAATACCATGAAACGTGGAGATTTCTTAGTCCCGGGCTGATTGGGGGAATTTTTTCACGACGCGAAAAATTCCGAGCTGACATAAGTACTTGGGATCTGAAAATTGAGTTTTCAGTTATCGACCTCATACGTTTAGAAATACCATGAAACGTGGACATTTCTTGGTCCCGGGCTGATTGGTGAATTTTCTCACGACGCGAAAAATGCCGAGCTGATATAAGTACTTGGGATCGGAAAATTGAGTTTCCTGTTATCGACGCTATACGTTTTGAAATACCATGAAACGTGGACATTTCTTGGTCCCGGGCCGATTGGCCCATTTTTCAACAACACGTGAAATACGCAGATGATATAAGTACTTGGGATCTGAAAATTGAGTTTTCAGTTATCGACCTCATACGTTTAGAAATACCATGAAACGTGGACATTTCTTGGTCCCGGGCTGATTGGGGAATTTTTTCACGACGCGAAAAATTCTGAGCTGATATAAGTACTTGGAATCTGAAAATTGAGTTTCCTGTTATCGACGTTATACGTTTTGAAATACCATGAAACGTGGACATTTCTTGGTCCCGGGCCGATTGGACCATTTTTCAACAACACGTGAAATACGTAGATGATATAAGTACTTGGGATCTGAAAATTGAGTTTTCAGTTATCGACCTCATACGTTTAGAAATACCATGAAACGTGGACATTTCTTGGTCCCGGGCTGATTGGTGAATTTTTTCACGACGCGAAAAATGCCGAGCTGATATAAGTACTTGGGATCTGAAAATTGCGTTTTCTGTTATCGACGCTATACGTTTATAAGTACCATGAAACGTGGAGATTTCTTGGTCCCGGGCTGATTGGACCATTTTTCAATAACACGTGAAATAGGCAGATGATAGAAGTACTTGGGATCTGAAAATTGAGTTTTCAGTTATCGACCTCATACGTTTAGAAATATCATGAAACGTGGACATTTCTTGGTCCCGGGCTGATTGGTGAATTTTTTCACGACGCGAAAAATGCCGAGCTGATATAAGTACTTGGGATCTGAAAATTGCGTTTTCTGTTATCGACGCTAAACGTTTATAAATACCATGAAACGTGAAGATTTCTTGGTCCCGGGCTGATTGGACCATTTTTCAACAACACGTAAAATACGCAACTGATATAAGTACTTGGGATCTGAAAATTGAGTTTTCTGTTATCGACGCTATACGTTTATAAATACCATGAAACGTGGACATTTCTTGGTCCCGGGCCGATTGGACCATTTTTCAACAACACGTGAAATACGTAGATGATATAAGTACTTGGGATCTGAAAATTGAGTTTTCAGTTATCGACCTCATACGTTTAGAAATACCATGAAACGTGTTTATTTCTTGGTCGCGGGCTGATTGGTGAATTTTTTCACGACGCGAAAAATGCCGAGCTGATATAAGTACTTGGGATCTGAAAATTGAGTTTTCAGTTATCGACCTCATACGTTTAGAAATACCATGAAACGTGGACATTTCTTGGTCCCGGGCTGATTGGTGAAATTTTTTACGACGCGAAAAATGCCGAGCTGATATAAGTACTTGGGATCTGAAAATTGCGTTTTGTGTTATCGACGCTATACGTTTATAAATACCATGAAACGTGGAGATTTCTTGGTCCCGGGCTGATTGGACCATTTTTGAATAACACGTGAAATAGGCAGATGATATAAGTACTTGGGATCTGAAAATTGAGTTTTCAGTAATCGACCTCATACGTTTAGAAATACCATGAAACGTGGACATTTCTTGGTCCCGGGCTGATTGGTGAATTTTTTCACGACGCGAAAAATGCCGAGCTGATATAAGTACTTGGGATCCGAAAATTGAGTTTTCTGTTATCGACGCTATACGTTTATAAATACCATGAAACGTGAAGATTTCTTGGTCCCGGGCTGATTGGACCATTTTTCAACAACACGTAAAATACGCAACTGATATAAGTACTTGGGATCTGAAAATTGAGTTTTCTGTTATCGACGCTATACGTTTATAAATACCATGAAACGTGGAGATTTCTTAGTCCCGGGCTGATTGGGGAATTTTTTCACGACGCGAAAAATTCCGAGCTGATATATGTACTTGGGATCTGAAAATTGCGTTTTCTGTTATCGACGCTATACGTTTTTAAATACCATGAAACGTGAAGATTTCTTGGTCCCGGGCTGATTGGACCATTTTTCAACAACACGTGAAATAGGCAGATGATAGAAGTACTTGGGATCTGAAAATTGAGTTTTCAGTTATCGACGCTATACGTTTATAAATACCATGAAACGTGGAGATTTCTTAGTCCCGGGCTGATTGGGGAATTTTTTCACGACGCGAAAAATTCCGAGCTGACATAAGTACTTGGGAACTGAAAATTAAGTTTTCTGTTATCGACGCTATACGTTTAGAAATACCATGAAACGTGGACATTTCTTGGTCCCGGGCTGATTGGTGAATTTTTTCACGACGCGAAAAATGCCGAGCTGATATAAGTACTTGTGATACGAAAATTGAGTTTTCTGTTTTCGACGCTATACGTTTATAAATACCATGAAACGTGGAGATTTCTTAGTCCCGGGCTGATTGGGGGATTTTTTTCACGACGCGAAAAATTCCGAGCTGACATAAGTACTTGGGATCTGAAAATTGAGTTTTCAGTTATCGACCTCATACGTTTAGAAATACCATGAAACGTGGAGATTTCTTGGTCCCGGGCTGATTGGACCATTTTTTAATAACACGTGAAATAGGCAGATGATATAAGTACTTGGGATCTGAAAATTGCGTTTTCTGTTATCGACGCTAAACGTTTATAAATACCATGAAACGTGAAGATTTCTTGGTCCCGGGCTGATTGGACCATTTTTCAACAACACGTAAAATACGCAACTGATATAAGTACTTGGGATCTGAAAATTGAGTTTTCTGTTATCGACGCTATACGTTTATAAATACCATGAAACGTGGAGATTTCTTAGTACCGTGCTGATTGGGGAATTTTTTCACGACGCGAAAAATTTCGAGCTGACATCAGTACTTGGGAACTGAAAATTGAGTTTTCTGTTATCGACGCTATACGTTTAGAAACACCATGAAACGTGGAGATTTCTTGGTCCCGGGCTGATTGGACCATTTTTCAATAACACGTGAAATAGGCAGATGATAGAAGTACTTGGGATCTGAAAATTGAGTTTTCAGTTATCGACGCTATACGTTTATAAATACCATGAAACGTGGAGATTTCTTAGTCCCGGGCTGATTGGTGAATTTTCTCACGACGCGAAAAATGCCGAGCTGATATAAGTACTTGGGATCGGAAAATTGAGTTTCCTGTTATCGACGTTATACGTTTTGAAATACCATGAAACGTGGACATTTCTTGGTCCCGGGCCGATTGGACCATTTTTCAACAACACGTGAAATCCGTAGATGATATAAGTACTTGGGATCTGAAAATTGAGATTTCAGTTATCGACCTCATACGTTTAGAAATACCATGAAACGTGGACATTTCTTGGGCCCGGGCTGATTGGGGAATTTTTTCACGACGCGAAAAATGCCGAGCTGATATAAGTACTTGGGATCTGAAAATTGCGTTTTCTGTTATCGTCGCTATACGTTTATAAATACCATGAAACGTGAAGATTTCTTGGTCCCGGGCTGATTGGACCATTTTTCAACAACACGTAAAATACGCAACTGATATAAGTACTTGGGATCTGAAAATTGAGTTTCCTGTTATCGACGTTATACGTTTTGAAATACCATGAAACGTGGACATTTCTTGGTCCCGGGCCGATTGGACCATTTTTCAACAACACGTGAAATCCGTAGATGATATAAGTACTTGGGATCTGAAAATTGAGATTTCAGTTATCGACCTCATACGTTTAGAAATACCATGAAACGTGGACATTTCTTGGGCCCGGGCTGATTGGGGAATTTTTTCACGACGCGAAAAATGCCGAGCTGATATAAGTACTTGGGATCTGAAAATTGCGTTTTCTGTTATCGACGCTATATGTTTATAAATACCATGAAACGTGGAGATTTCTTGGTCCCGGGCTGATTGGACCATTTTTCAATAACACGTGAAATAGGCAGATGATAGAAGTACTTGGGATCTGAAAATTGAGTTTTCAGTTATCGACCTCATACGTTTAGAAATACCATGAAACGTGGAGATTTCTTGGTCCCGGGCTGATTGGACCATTTTTTAATAACACGTGAAATAGGCAGATGATATAAGTACTTGGGATCTGAAAATTGCGTTTTCTGTTATCGACGCTAAACGTTTATAAATACCATGAAACGTGAAGATTTCTTGGTCCCGGGCTGATTGGACCATTTTTCAACAACACGTAAAATACGCAACTGATATAAGTACTTGGGATCTGAAAATTGAGTTTTCTGTTATCGACGCTATACGTTTATAAATACCATGAAACGTGGACATTTCTTGGTCCCGGGCTGATTGGGGAATTTTTTCACGACGCGAAAAATTCTGAGCTGATATAAGTACTTGGGATCTGAAAATTGAGTTTCCTGTTATCGACGTTATACGTTTTGAAATACCATGAAACGTGGACATTTCTTGGTCCCGGGCCGATTGGACCATTTTTCAACAACACGTGAAATACGTAGATGATATAAGTACTTGGGATCTGAAAATTGAGTTTTCAGTTATCGACCTCATACGTTTAGAAATACCATGAAACGTGGACATTTCTTGGTCCCGGGCTGATTGGGGAATTATTTCACGACGCGAAAAATGCCGAGCTGATATAAGTACTTGGGATCTGAAAATTGCGTTTTCTGTTATCGACGCTATACGTTTATAAATACCATGAAACTTGGAGATTTCTTGGTCCCGGGCTGATTGGACCATTTTTCAATAACACGTGAAATAGGCAGATGATATAAGTACTTGGGATCTGAAAATTGAGTTTTCAGTTATCGACCTCATACGTTTAGAAATACCATGAAACGTGGACATTTCTTGGTCCCGGGCCGATTGGCTCATTTTTCAACAACACGTGAAATACGCAGATGATATAAGTACTTGGGATCTGAAAATTGAGTTTTCAGTTATCGACCTCATACGTTTAGAAATACCATGAAACGTGGACATTTCTTGGTCCCGGGCTGATTGGTGAATTTTTTCACGACGCGAAAAATGCCGAGCTGATATAAGTACTTGGGATCTGAAAATTGCGTTTTCTGTTATCGACGCTATACGTTTATAAGTACCATGAAACGTGGAGATTTCTTGGTCCCGGGCTGATTGGACCATTTTTCAACAACACGTAAAATACGCAACTGATATAAGTACTTGGGATCTGAAAATTGAGTTTTCTGTTATCGACGCTATACGTTTATAAATACCATGAAACGTGGAGATTTCTTAGTCCCGGGCTGACTGGGGAATTTTTTCACGACGCGAAAAATTCCGAGCTGACATAAGTACTTGGGAACTGAAAATTGAGTTTTCTGTTATCGACGCTATACGTTTAGTAATACCATGAAACGTGGACATTTCTTGGTCCCGGGCTGATTGGTGAATTTTCTCACGGCGCGAAAAATGCCGAGCTGATATAAGTACTTGGGATCGGAAAATTGTGTTTCCTGTTATCGACGCTATACGTTTTGAAATACCATGAAACGTGGACATTTCTTGGTCCCGGGCCGATTGGCTCATTTTTCAACAACACGTGAAATACGCAGATGATATAAGTACTTGGGATCTGAAAATTGAGTTTTCAGTTATCGACCTCATACGTTTAGAAATACCATGAAACGTGGACATTTCTTGGTCCCGGGCTGATTGGGGAATTTTTTCACGACGCGAAAAATTCTGAGCTAATATAAGTACTTGGGATCTGAAAATTGAGTTTCCTGTTATCGAAGTTATACGTTTTGAAATACCATGAAACGTGGACATTTCTTGGTCCCGGGCTGATTGGTGAGTTTTTTCACGACGCGAAAAATGCCGAGCTGATATTAGTACTTGGGATCTGAAAATTGAGTTTTCTGTTATCGACGCTATACGTTTCGAAATACCATTAAACGTGGACATTTCTTGGTCCAGGGCCGATTGGAGCATTTTTCAACAACACGTGAAATACGCACATGATATAAGGACTTGGGATCTGAAAATTGAGTTTCCTGTTATCGACGCTATACGTTTAGAAATACCATGAAACGTGGAGATTTCTTGGTCCCGAACTGATTGGACCGTTTTTTAACTACACGTAAAATACGGAACTGATATAAGTACTTGGGATCTGAAAATTGAATTTTCTGTTATCGACGCTATACGTTTATAAATACCATGAAACTTGGAGATTTCTTGGTCCCGGGCTGATTGGACCATTTTTCAATAACACGTGAAATAGGCAGATGATATAAGTACTTGGGATCTGAAAATTGAGTTTTCAGTTATCGACCTCATACGTTTAGAAATACCATGAAACGTGGACATTTCTTGGTCCCGGGCTGATTGGTGAATTTTCTCTCGACGCGAAAAATGCCGAGCTGATATAAGTACTTGGGATCGGAAAATTGAGTTTCCTGTTATCGACGCTATACGTTTTGAAATACCATGAAACGTGGACATTTCTTGGTCCCGGGCCGATTGGCTCATTTTTCAACAACACGTGAAATACGCAGATGATGTAAGTACTTGGGATCTGAAAATTGAGTTTTCAGATATCGACCTCATACGTTTAGAAATACCCTGAAACGTGGACATTTCTTGGTCCCGGGCTGATTGGGGAATTATTTCACGACGCGAAAAATGCCGAGCTGATATAAGTACTTGGGATCTGAAAATTGCGTTTTCTGTTATCGACGCTATACGTTTATAAATACCATGAAACGTGGAGATTTCTTGGTCCCGGGCTGATTGGACCATTTTTCAATAACACGTGAAATAGGTAGATGATATAAGTACTTGGGATCTGAAAATTGAGTTTTCAGTTATCGACCTCATACGTTTAGAAATATCATGAAACGTGGACATTTCTTGGTCCCGGGCTGATTGGTGAATTTTTTCACGACGCGAAAAATGCCGAGCTGATATATGTACTTGGGATCTGAAAATTGCGTTTTCTGTTATCGACGCTATACGTTTTTAAATACCATGAAACGTGAAGATTTCTTGGTCCCGGGCTGATTGGACCATTTTTCAACAACACGTAAAATACGCAACTGATATAAGTACTTGGGATCTGAAAATTGAGTTTTCTGTTATCGACGCTATACGTTTATAAATACCATGAAACGTGGAGATTTCTTAGTCCCGGGCTGATTGGGGAATTTTTTCACGACGCGAAAAATTCCGAGCTGACATAAGTACTTGGGAACTGAAAATTGAGTTTTCTGTTATCGACGCTATACGTTTAGAAATACCAGGAAACGTGGACATTTCTTGGTCCCGGGCTGATTGGTGAATTTTTTCACGACGCGAAAAATGCCGAGCTGATATAATTACTTGTGATCCGAAAATTGAGTTTTCTGTTATCGACGCTATACGTTTATAAATACCATGAAACTTGGAGATTTCTTGGTCCCGGGCTGATTGGACCATTTTTCAATAACACGTGAAATAGGCAGATGATATAAGTACTTGGGATCTGAAAATTGAGTTTTCAGTTATCGACCTCATACGTTTAGAAATACCATGAAACGTGGACTTTTCTTGGTCCCGGGCTGATTGGTGAATTTTTTCACGACGCGAAAAATGCCGAGCTGATATAAGTACTTCGGATCCGAAAATTGAGTTTTCTGTTATCGACGCTATACGTTTATAAATACCATGAAACGTGAAGATTTCTTGGTCCCGGGCTGATTGGACCATTTTTCAACAACACGTAAAATACGCAACTAATATAAGTACTTGGGATCTGAAAATTGAGTTTTCTGTTATCGACGCTATACGTTTATAAATACCATGAAACGTGGAGATTTCTTAGTCCCGGGCTGATTGGGGAATTTTTTCACGACGCGAAAAATTCCGAGCTGACATAAGTACTTGGGAACTGAAAATTGAGTTTTCTGTTATCGACGCTATACGATTAGAAATACCATGAAACGTGGACATTTCTTGGTCCCGGGCTGATTGGTTAATTTTTTCACGACGCGAAAAATGCCGAGCTGATATAAGTACTTGTGATACGAAAATTGAGTTTTCTGTTATCGACGCTATACGTTTATAAATACCATGAAACGTGGAGATTTCTTAGTCCCGGGCTGATTGGGGAATTTTTTCACGACGCGAAAAATTCCGAGCTGACACAAGTACTTGGGATCTGAAAATTGAGTTTTCAGTTATCGACCTCATACGTTTAGAAATACCATGAAACGTGGAGATTTCTTGGTCCCGGGCTGATTGGACCATTTTTCAATAACACGTGAAATAGGCAGATGATATAAGTACTTGGGATCTGAAAATTGAGTTTTCAGTTATCGACCTCATACGTTTAGAAATACCATGAAACGTGGACATTTCTTGGTCCCGGGCCGATTGGCTCATTTTTCAACAACACGTGAAATACGCAGATGATATAAGGACTTGGGATCTGAAAATTGAGTTTCCTGTTATCGAAGTTATACGTTTTGAAATACCATGAAACGTGGACATTTCTTGGTCCCGGGCTGATTGGTGAGTTTTTTCACGACGCGAAAAATGCCGAGCTGATATTAGTACTTGGGATCTGAAAATTGAGTTTTCTGTTATCGACGCTATACGTTTCGAAATACCATTAAACGTGGACATTTCTTGGTCCAGGGCCGATTGGAGCATTTTTCAACAACACGTGAAATACGCACATGATATAAGGACTTGGGATCTGAAAATTGAGTTTCCTGTTATCGACGCTATACGTTTAGAAATACCATGAAACGTGGAGATTTCTTGGTCCCGAACTGATTGGACCGTTTTTTAACTACACGTAAAATACGCAACTGATATAAGTACTTGGGATCTGAAAATTGAATTTTCTGTTATCGACGCTATACGTTTATAAATACCATGAAACTTGGAGATTTCTTGGTCCCGGGCTGATTGGACCATTTTTCAATAACACGTGAAATAGGCAGATGATATAAGTACTTGGGATCTGAAAATTGAGTTTTCAGTTATCGACCTCATACGTTTAGAAATACCATGAAACGTGGACATTTCTTGGTCCCGGGCTGATTGGTGAATTTTCTCTCGACGCGAAAAATGCCGAGCTGATATAAGTACTTGGGATCGGAAAATTGAGTTTCCTGTTATCGACGCTATACGTTTTGAAATACCATGAAACGTGGACATTTCTTGGTCCCGGGCCGATTGGCTCATTTTTCAACAACACGTGAAATACGCAGATGATGTAAGTACTTGGGATCAGAAAATTGAGTTTTCAGATATCGACCTCATACGTTTAGAAATACCCTGAAACGTGGACATTTCTTGGTCCCGGGCTGACTGGGGAATTATTTCACGACGCGAAAAATGCCGAGCTGATATAAGTACTTGGGATCTGAAAATTGCGTTTTCTGTTATCGACGCTATACGTTTATAAATACCATGAAACGTGGAGATTTCTTGGTCCCGGGCTGATTGGACCATTTTTCAATAACACGTGAAATAGGTAGATGATATAAGTACTTGGGATCTGAAAATTGAGTTTTCAGTTATCGACCTCATACGTTTAGAAATATCATGAAACGTGGACATTTCTTGGTCCCGGGCTGATTGGTGAATTTTTTCACGACGCGAAAAATGCCGAGCTGATATATGTACTTGGGATCTGAAAATTGCGTTTTCTGTTATCGACGCTATACGTTTTTAAATACCATGAAACGTGAAGATTTCTTGGTCCCGGGCTGATTGGACCATTTTTCAACAACACGTAAAATACGCAACTGATATAAGTACTTGGGATCTGAAAATTGAGTTTTCTGTTATCGACGCTATACGTTTATAAATACCATGAAACGTGGAGATTTCTTAGTCCCGGGCTGATTGGGGAATTTTTTCACGACGCGAAAAATTCCGAGCTGACATAAGTACTTGGGAACTGAAAATTGAGTTTTCTGTTATCGACGCTATACGTTTAGAAATACCAGGAAACGTGGACATTTCTTGGTCCCGGGCTGATTGGTGAATTTTTTCACGACGCGAAAAATGCCGAGCTGATATAATTACTTGTGATCCGAAAATTGAGTTTTCTGTTATCGACGCTATACGTTTATAAATACCATGAAACGTGGAGATTTCTTAGTCCCGGGCTGATTGGGGAATTTTTTCACGACGCGAAAAATTCCGAGCTGACATAAGTACTTCGGAACTGAAAATTGAGTTTTCTGTTATCGACGCTATACGTTTAGAAATACCATGAAACGTGGACATTTCTTGGTCCCGGGCTGATTGGTGAATTTTTTCACGACGCGAAAAATGCCGAGCTGATATAAGTACTTGTGATACGAAAATTGAGTTTTCTGTTATCGACGCTATACGTTTATAAATACCATGAAACGTGGAGATTTCTTAGTCCCGGGCTGATTGGGGGAATTTTTTCACGACGCGAAAAATTCCGAGCTGACATAAGTACTTGGGATCTGAAAATTGAGTTTTCAGTTATCGACCTCATACGTTTAGAAATACCATGAAACGTGGACATTTCTTGGTCCCGGGCTGATTGGTGAATTTTCTCACGACGCGAAAAATGCCGAGCTGATATAAGTACTTGGGATCGGAAAATTGAGTTTCCTGTTATCGACGCTATACGTTTTGAAATACCATGAAACGTGGACATTTCTTGGTCCCGGGCCGATTGGCCCATTTTTCAACAACACGTGAAATACGCATATGATATAAGTACTTGGGATCTGAAAATTGAGTTTTCAGTTATCGACCTCATACGTTTAGAAATACCATGAAACGTGGACATTTCTTGGTCCCGGGCTGATTGGGGAATTTTTTCACGACGCGAAAAATTCTGAGCTGATATAAGTACTTGGAATCTGAAAATTGAGTTTCCTGTTATCGACGTTATACGTTTTGAAATACCATGAAACGTGGACATTTCTTGGTCCCGGGCCGATTGGACCATTTTTCAACAACACGTGAAATACGTAGATGATATAAGTACTTGGGATCTGAAAATTGAGTTTTCAGTTATCGACCTCATACGTTTAGAAATACCATGAAACGTGGACATTTCTTGGTCCCGGGCTGATTGGTGAATTTTTTCACGACGCGAAAAATGCCGAGCTGATATAAGTACTTGGGATCTGAAAATTGCGTTTTCTGTTATCGACGCTATACGTTTATAAGTACCATGAAACGTGGAGATTTCTTGGTCCCGGGCTGATTGGACCATTTTTCAATAACACGTGAAATAGGCAGATGATAGAAGTACTTGGGATCTGAAAATTGAGTTTTCAGTTATCGACCTCATACGTTTAGAAATATCATGAAACGTGGACATTTCTTGGTCCCGGGCTGATTGGTGAATTTTTTCACGACGCGAAAAATGCCGAGCTGATATAAGTACTTGGGATCTGAAAATTGCGTTTTCTGTTATCGACGCTAAACGTTTATAAATACCATGAAACGTGAAGATTTCTTGGTCCCGGGCTGATTGGACCATTTTTCAACAACACGTAAAATACGCAACTGATATAAGTACTTGGGATCTGAAAATTGAGTTTTCTGTTATCGACGCTATACGTTTATAAATACCATGAAACGTGGACATTTCTTGGTCCCGGGCCGATTGGACCATTTTTCAACAACACGTGAAATACGTAGATGATATAAGTACTTGGGATCTGAAAATTGAGTTTTCAGTTATCGACCTCATACGTTTAGAAATACCATGAAACGTGTTTATTTCTTGGTCGCGGGCTGATTGGTGAATTTTTTCACGACGCGAAAAATGCCGAGCTGATATAAGTACTTGGGATCTGAAAATTGAGTTTTCAGTTATCGACCTCATACGTTTAGAAATACCATGAAACGTGGACATTTCTTGGTCCCGGGCTGATTGGTGAAATTTTTTACGACGCGAAAAATGCCGAGCTGATATAAGTACTTGGGATCTGAAAATTGCGTTTTGTGTTATCGACGCTATACGTTTATAAATACCATGAAACGTGGAGATTTCTTGGTCCCGGGCTGATTGGACCATTTTTGAATAACACGTGAAATAGGCAGATGATATAAGTACTTGGGATCTGAAAATTGAGTTTTCAGTAATCGACCTCATACGTTTAGAAATACCATGAAACGTGGACATTTCTTGGTCCCGGGCTGATTGGTGAATTTTTTCACGACGCGAAAAATGCCGAGCTGATATAAGTACTTGGGATCCGAAAATTGAGTTTTCTGTTATCGACGCTATACGTTTATAAATACCATGAAACGTGAAGATTTCTTGGTCCCGGGCTGATTGGACCATTTTTCAACAACACGTAAAATACGCAACTGATATAAGTACTTGGGATCTGAAAATTGAGTTTTCTGTTATCGACGCTATACGTTTATAAATACCATGAAACGTGGAGATTTCTTAGTCCCGGGCTGATTGGGGAATTTTTTCACGACGCGAAAAATTCCGAGCTGATATATGTACTTGGGATCAGAAAATTGCGTTTTCTGTTATCGACGCTATACGTTTTTAAATACCATGAAACGTGAAGATTTCTTGGTCCCGGGCTGATTGGACCATTTTTCAACAACACGTGAAATAGGCAGATGATAGAAGTACTTGGGATCTGAAAATTGAGTTTTCAGTTATCGACGCTATACGTTTATAAATACCATGAAACGTGGAGATTTCTTAGTCCCGGGCTGATTGGGGAATTTTTTCACGACGCGAAAAATTCCGAGCTGACATAAGTACTTGGGAACTGAAAATTAAGTTTTCTGTTATCGACGCTATACGTTTAGAAATACCATGAAACGTGGACATTTCTTGGTCCCGGGCTGATTGGTGAATTTTTTCACGACGCGAAAAATGCCGAGCTGATATAAGTACTTGTGATACGAAAATTGAGTTTTCTGTTTTCGATGCTATACGTTTATAAATACCATGAAACGTGGAGATTTCTTAGTACCGTGCTGATTGGGGAATTTTTTCACGACGCGAAAAATTTCGAGCTGACATCAGTACTTGGGAACTGAAAATTGAGTTTTCTGTTATCGACGCTATACGTTTAGAAACACCATGAAACGTGGAGATTTCTTGGTCCCGGGCTGATTGGACCATTTTTCAATAACACGTGAAATAGGCAGATGATAGAAGTACTTGGGATCTGAAAATTGAGTTTTCAGTTATCGACGCTATACGTTTATAAATACCATGAAACGTGGAGATTTCTTAGTCCCGGGCTGATTGGTGAATTTTCTCACGACGCGAAAAATGCCGAGCTGATATAAGTACTTGGGATCGGAAAATTGAGTTTCCTGTTATCGACGCTATACGTTTTGAAATACCATGAAACGTGGACATTTCTTGGTCCCGGGCCGATTGGACCATTTTTCAACAACACGTGAAATCCGTAGATGATATAAGTACTTGGGATCTGAAAATTGAGATTTCAGTTATCGACCTCATACGTTTAGAAATACCATGAAACGTGGACATTTCTTGGGCCCGGGCTGATTGGGGAATTTTTTCACGACGCGAAAAATGCCGAGCTGATATAAGTACTTGGGATCTGAAAATTGCGTTTTCTGTTATCGTCGCTATACGTTTATAAATACCATGAAACGTGGAGATTTCTTGGTCCCGGGCTGATTGGACCATTTTTCAATAACACGTGAAATAGGCAGATGATAGAAGTACTTGGGATCTGAAAATTGAGTTTTCAGTTATCGACCTCATACGTTTAGAAATACCATGAAACGTGGAGATTTCTTGGTCCCGGGCTGATTGGACCATTTTTTAATAACACGTGAAATAGGCAGATGATATAAGTACTTGGGATCTGAAAATTGCGTTTTCTGTTATCGACGCTAAACGTTTATAAATACCATGAAACGTGAAGATTTCTTGGTCCCGGGCTGATTGGACCATTTTTCAACAACACGTAAAATACGCAACTGATATAAGTACTTGGGATCTGAAAATTGAGTTTCCTGTTATCGACGTTATACGTTTTGAAATACCATGAAACGTGGACATTCCTTGGTCCCGGGCCGATTGGACCATTTTTCAACAACACGTGAAATCCGTAGATGATATAAGTACTTGGGATCTGAAAATTGAGATTTCAGTTATCGACCTCATACGTTTAGAAATACCATGAAACGTGGACATTTCTTGGGCCCGGGCTGATTGGGGAATTTTTTCACGACGCGAAAAATGCCGAGCTGATATAAGTACTTGGGATCTGAAAATTGCGTTTTCTGTTATCGACGCTATATGTTTATAAATACCATGAAACGTGGAGATTTCTTGGTCCCGGGCTGATTGGACCATTTTTCAATAACACGTGAAATAGGCAGATGATAGAAGTACTTGGGATCTGAAAATTGAGTTTTCAGTTATCGACCTCATACGTTTAGAAATACCATGAAACGTGGAGATTTCTTGGTCCCGGGCTGATTGGACCATTTTTTAATAACACGTGAAATAGGCAGATGATATAAGTACTTGGGATCTGAAAATTGCGTTTTCTGTTATCGACGCTAAACGTTTATAAATACCATGAAACGTGAAGATTTCTTGGTCCCGGGCTGATTGGACCATTTTTCAACAACACGTAAAATACGCAACTGATATAAGTACTTGGGATCTGAAAATTGAGTTTTCTGTTATCGACGCTATACGTTTATAAATACCATGAAACGTGGACATTTCTTGGTCCCGGGCTGATTGGTGAATTTTTTCACGACGTGAAAAATGCCGAGCTGATATAAGTACTTGGGACCGGAAAATTGAGTTTCCTGTTATCGACGCTATACGTTTTGAAATACCATGAAACGTGGACATTTCTTAGTCCCGGGCCGATTGGGTCATTTTTCAATAACACGTGAAGTACGCAGATGATATAAGTACTTGGGATCTGAAAATTGAGTTTTCAGTTATCGACCTCATACGCTTAGAAATACCATGAAACGTGGACATTTCTTGGTCCCGGGCTGATTGGGGAATTTTTTCACGACGCGAAAAATTCTGAGCTGATATAAGTACTTGGGATCTGAAAATTGAGTTTCCTGTTATCGACGTTATACGTTTTGAAATACCATGAAACGTGGACATTTCTTGGTCCCGGGCCGATTGGACCATTTTTCAACAACACGTGAAATACGTAGATGATATAAGTACTTGGGATCTGAAAATTGAGTTTTCAGTTATCGACCTCATACGTTTAGAAATACCATGAAACGTGGACATTTCTTGGTCCCGGGCCGATTGGCTCATTTTTCAACAACACGTGAAATACGCAGATGATATAAGTACTTGGGATCTGAAAATTGAGTTTTCAGTTATCGACCTCATACGTTTAGAAATACCATGAAACGTGGACATTTCTTGGTCCCGGGCTGATTGGTGAATTTTTTCACGACGCGAAAAATGCCGAGCTGATATAAGTACTTGGGATCTGAAAATTGCGTTTTCTGTTATCGACGCTATACGTTTATAAGTACCATGAAACGTGGAGATTTCTTGGTCCCGGGCTGATTGGACCATTTTTCAACAACACGTAAAATACGCAACTGATATAAGTACTTGGGATCTGAAAATTGAGTTTTCTGTTATCGACGCTATACGTTTATAAATACCATGAAACCTGGAGATTTCTTAGTCCCGGGCTGATTGGGGAATTTTTTCACGACGCGAAAAATTCCGAGCTGACATAAGTACTTGGGAACTGAAAATTGAGTTTTCTGTTATCGACGCTATACGTTTAGAAATACCATGAAACGTGGACATTTCTTGGTCCCGGGCTGATTGGTGAATTTTTTCACGACGTGAAAAATGCCGAGCTGATATAAGTACTTGGGATCGGAAAATTGAGTTTCCTGTTATCGACGCTATACGTTTTGAAATACCATGAAACGTGGACATTTCTTAGTCCCGGGCCGATTGGGTCATTTTTCAATAACACGTGAAGTACGCAGATGATATAAGTACTTGGGATCTGAAAATTGAGTTTTCAGTTATCGACCTCATACGCTTAGAAATACCATGAAACGTGGACATTTCTTGGTCCCGGGCTGATTGGGGAATTTTTTCACGACGCGAAAAATTCTGAGCTGATATAAGTACTTGGGATCTGAAAATTGAGTTTCCTGTTATCGACGTTATACGTTTTGAAATACCATGAAACGTGGACATTTCTTGGTCCCGGGCCGATTGGACCATTTTTCAACAACACGTGAAATACGTAGATGATATAAGTACTTGGGATCTGAAAATTGAGTTTTCAGTTATCGACCTCATACGTTTAGAAATACCATGAAACGTGGACATTTCTTGGTCCCGGGCTGATTGGGGAATTATTTCACGACGCGAAAAATGCCGAGCTGATATAAGTACTTGGGATCTGAAAATTGCGTTTTCTGTTATCGACGCTATACGTTTATAAATACCATGAAACTTGGAGATTTCTTGGTCCCGGGCTGATTGGACCATTTTTCAATAACACGTGAAATAGGCAGATGATATAAGTACTTGGGATCTGAAAATTGAGTTTTCAGTTATCGACCTCATACGTTTAGAAATACCATGAAACGTGGACATTTCTTGGTCCCGGGCCGATTGGCTCATTTTTCAACAACACGTGAAATACGCAGATGATATAAGTACTTGGGATCTGAAAATTGAGTTTTCAGTTATCGACCTCATACGTTTAGAAATACCATGAAACGTGGACATTTCTTGGTCCCGGGCTGATTGGTGAATTTTTTCACGACGCGAAAAATGCCGAGCTGATATAAGTACTTGGGATCTGAAAATTGCGTTTTCTGTTATCGACGCTATACGTTTATAAGTACCATGAAACGTGGAGATTTCTTGGTCCCGGGCTGATTGGACCATTTTTCAACAACACGTAAAATACGCAACTGATATAAGTACTTGGGATCTGAAAATTGAGTTTTCTGTTATCGACGCTATACGTTTATAAATACCATGAAACGTGGAGATTTCTTAGTCCCGGGCTGACTGGGGAATTTTTTCACGACGCGAAAAATTCCGAGCTGACATAAGTACTTGGGAACTGAAAATTGAGTTTTCTGTTATCGACGCTATACGTTTAGTAATACCATGAAACGTGGACATTTCTTGGTCCCGGGCTGATTGGTGAATTTTTTCACGACGCGAAAAATGCCGAGCTGATATAAGTACTTGTGATACGAAAATTGAGTTTTCTGTTATCGACGCTATACGTTTATAAATACCATGAAACGTGAAGATTTCTTAGTCCCGGGCTGATTGGGGAATTTTTTCACGACGCGAAAAATTCCGAGCTGACATAAGTACTTGGGAACTGAAAATAGAGTTTTCTGCTATCGACGCTATACGTTTAGAAATACCATGAAACGTGGACATTTCTTGGTCCCGGGCTGATTGGTGAATTTTTTCACGACGCGAAAAATTCCGAGCTGACATAAGTACTTGGGATCTGAAAATTGAGATTTCAGTTATCGACCTCATACGTTTAGAAATACCATGAAACGTGTACATTTCTTGGTCCCGGGCTGATTGGTGAGTTTTCTCTCGACGCGAAAAATGCCGAGCTGATATAAGTACTTGGGATCGGAAAATTGAGTTTCCTGTTATCGACGCTATACGTTTTGAAATACCATGAAACGTGGACATTTCTTGGTCCCGGGCCGATTGGCTCATATTTCAACAACACGTGAAATACGCAGATGATGTAAGTACTTGGGATCTGAAAATTGAGTTTTCAGTTATCGACCTCATACGTTTAGAAATACCATGAAACGTGGACATTTCTTGGTCCCGGGCCGATTGGCTCATTTTTCAACAACACGTGAAATACGCAGATGATATAAGTACTTGAGATCTGAAAATTGAGTTTTCAGTTATCGACCTCATACGTTTAGAAATACCATGAAACGTATTTATTTCTTGGTCGCGGGCTGATTGGTGAATTTTTTCACGACGCGAAAAATGCCGAGCTGATATAAGTACTTGGGATCTGAAAATCGCGTTTTCTGTTATCGACGCTATACGTTTATAAATACCATGAAACGTGGAGATTTCTTGGTCCCGGGCTGATTGGACCATTTTTCAATAACACGTGAAATAGGCAGATGATAGAAGTACTTGGGATCTGAAAATTGAGTTTTCAGTTATCGACCTCATACGTTTAGAAATACCATGAAACGTGGACTTTTCTTGGTCCCGGGCTGATTGGTGAATTTTTTCACGACGCGAAAAATGCCGAGCTGATATAAGTACTTCGGATCCGAAAATTGAGTTTTCTGTTATCGACGCTATACGTTTATAAATACCATGAAACGTGAAGATTTCTTGGTCCCGGGCTGATTGGACCATTTTTCAACAACACGTAAAATACGCAACTAATATAAGTACTTGGGATCTGAAAATTGAGTTTTCTGTTATCGACGCTATACGTTTATAAATACCATGAAACGTGGAGATTTCTTAGTCCCGGGCTGATTGGGGAATTTTTTCACGACGCGAAAAATTCCGAGCTGACATAAGTACTTGGGAACTGAAAATTGAGTTTTCTGTTATCGACGCTATACGATTAGAAATACCATGAAACGTGGACATTTCTTGGTCCCGGGCTGATTGGTTAATTTTTTCACGACGCGAAAAATGCCGAGCTGATATAAGTACTTGTGATACGAAAATTGAGTTTTCTGTTATCGACGCTATACGTTTATAAATACCATGAAACGTGGAGATTTCTTAATCCCGGGCTGATTGGGGAATTTTTTCACGACGCGAAAAATTCCGAGCTGACACAAGTACTTGGGATCTGAAAATTGAGTTTTCAGTTATCGACCTCATACGTTTAGAAATACCATGAAACGTGGAGATTTCTTGGTCCCGGGCTGATTGGACCATTTTTCAATAACACGTGAAATAGGCAGATGATATAAGTACTTGGGATCTGAAAATTGAGTTTTCAGTTATCGACCTCATACGTTTAGAAATACCATGAAACGTGGACATTTCTTGGTCCCGGGCCGATTGGCTCATTTTTCAACAACACGTGAAATACGCAGATGATATAAGTACTTGGGATCTGAAAATTGAGTTTTCAGTTATCGACCTCATACGTTTAGAAATACCATGAAACGTGGACATTTCTTGGTCCCGGGCTGATTGGTGAATTTTCTCACGGCGCGAAAAATGCCGAGCTGATATAAGTACTTGGGATCGGAAAATTGTGTTTCCTGTTATCGACGCTATACGTTTTGAAATACCATGAAACGTGGACATTTCTTGGTCCCGGGCCGATTGGCTCATTTTTCAACAACACGTGAAATACGCAGATGATATAAGTACTTGGGATCTGAAAATTGAGTTTTCAGTTATCGACCTCATACGTTTAGAAATACAATGAAACGTGGACATTTCTTGGTCCCGGGCTGATTGGGGAATTTTTTCACGACGCGAAAAATTCTGAGCTAATATAAGTACTTGGGATCTGAAAATTGAGTTTCCTGTTATCGAAGTTATACGTTTTGAAATACCATGAAACGTGGACATTTCTTGGTCCCGGGCTGATTGGTGAGTTTTTTCACGACGCTAAAAATGCCGAGCTGATATTAGTACTTGGGATCTGAAAATTGAGTTTTCTGTTATCGACGCTATACGTTTCGAAATACCATTAAACGTGGACATTTCTTGGTCCAGGGCCGATTGGAGCATTTTTCAACAACACGTGAAATACGCACATGATATAAGGACTTGGGATCTGAAAATTGAGTTTCCTGTTATCGACGCTATACGTTTAGAAATACCATGAAACGTGGAGATTTCTTGGTCCCGAACTGATTGGATCGTTTTTTAACTACACGTAAAATACGCAACTGATATAAGTACTTGGGATCTGAAAATTGAATTTTCTGTTATCGACGCTATACGTTTATAAATACCATGAAACTTGGAGATTTCTTGGTCCCGGGCTGATTGGACCATTTTTCAATAACACGTGAAATAGGCAGATGATATAAGTACTTGGGATCTGAAAATTGAGTTTTCAGTTATCGACCTCGTACGTTTAGAAATACCATGAAACGTGGACATTTCTTGGTCCCGGGCTGATTGGTGAATTTTCTCTCGACGCGAAAAATGCCGAGCTGATATAAGTACTTGGGATCGGAAAATTGAGTTTCCTGTTATCGACGCTATACGTTTTGAAATACCATGAAACGTGGACATTTCTTGGTCCCGGGCCGATTGGCTCATTTTTCAACAACACGTGAAATACGCAGATGATGTAAGTACTTGGGATCTGAAAATTGAGTTTTCAGATATCGACCTCATACGTTTAGAAATACCCTGAAACGTGGACATTTCTTGGTCCCGGGCTGATTGGGGAATTATTTCACGACGTGAAAAATGCCGAGCTGATATAAGTACTTGGGAGCTGAAAATTGCGTTTTCTGTTATCGACGCTATACGTTTATAAATACCATGAAACGTGGAGATTTCTTGGTCCCGGGCTGATTGGACCATTTTTCAATAACACGTGAAATAGGTAGATGATATAAGTACTTGGGATCTGAAAATTGAGTTTTCAGTTATCGACCTCATACGTTTAGAAATATCATGAAACGTGGACATTTCTTGGTCCCGGGCTGATTGGTGAATTTTTTCACGACGCGAAAAATGCCGAGCTGATATATGTACTTGGGATCTGAAAATTGCGTTTTCTGTTATCGACGCTATACGTTTTTAAATACCATGAAACGTGAAGATTTCTTGGTCCCGGGCTGATTGGACCATTTTTCAACAACACGTAAAATACGCAACTGATATAAGTACTTGGGATCTGAAAATTGAGTTTTCTGTTATCGACGCTATACGTTTATAAATACCATGAAACGTGGAGATTTCTTAGTCCCGGGCTGATTGGGGAATTTTTTCACGACGCGAAAAATTCCGAGCTGACATAAGTACTTGGGAACTGAAAATTGAGTTTTCTGTTATCGACGCTATACGTTTAGAAATACCAGGAAACGTGGACATTTATTGGTCCCGGGCTGATTGGTGAATTTTTTCACGACGCGAAAAATGCCGAGCTGATATAATTACTTGTGATCCGAAAATTGAGTTTTCTGTTATCGACGCTATACGTTTATAAATACCATGAAACTTGGAGATTTCTTGGTCCCGGGCTGATTGGACCATTTTTCAATAACACGTGAAATAGGCAGATGATATAAGTACTTGGGATCTGAAAATTGAGTTTTCAGTTATCGACCTCATACGTTTAGAAATACCATGAAACGTGGACATTTCTTGGTCCCGGGCCGATTGGCTCATTTTTCAACAACACGTGAAATACGCAGATGATATAAGTACTTGGGATCTGAAAATTGAGTTTTCAGTTATCGACCTCATACGTTTAGAAATACCATGAAACGTGGACATTTCTTGGTCCCGGGCTGATTGGTGAATTTTTTCACGACGCGAAAAATGCCGAGCTGATATAAGTACTTGGGATCTGAAAATTGCGTTTTCTGTTATCGACGCTATACGTTTATAAGTACCATGAAACGTGGAGATTTCTTGGTCCCGGGCTGATTGGACCATTTTTCAACAACACGTAAAATACGCAACTGATATAAGTACTTGGGATCTGAAAATTGAGTTTTCTGTTATCGACGCTATACGTTTATAAATACCATGAAACGTGGAGATTTCTTAGTCCCGGGCTGATTGGGGAATTTTTTCACGACGCGAAAAATTCCGAGCTGACATAAGTACTTGGGAACTGAAAATTGAGTTTTCTGTTATCGACGCTATACGTTTAGTAATACCATGAAACGTGGACATTTCTTGGTCCCGGGCTGATTGGTGAATTTTTTCACGACGCGAAAAATGCCGAGCTGATATAAGTACTTGTGATACGAAAATTGAGTTTTCTGTTATCGACGCTATACGTTTATAAATACCATGAAACGTGGAGATTTCTTAGTCCCGGGCTGATTGGGGAATTTTTTCACGACGCGAAAAATTCCGAGCTGACATAAGTACTTGGGAACTGAAAATAGAGTTTTCTGCTATCGACGCTATACGTTTAGAAATACCATGAAACGTGGACATTTCTTGGTCCCGGGCTGATTGGTGAATTTTTTCACGACGCGAAAAATTCCGAGCTGACATAAGTACTTGGGATCTGAAAATTGAGATTTCAGTTATCGACCTCATACGTTTAGAAATACCATGAAACGTGTACATTTCTTGGTCCCGGGCTGATTGGTGAGTTTTCTCTCGACGCGAAAAATGCCGAGCTGATATAAGTACTTGGGATCGGAAAATTGAGTTTCCTGTTATCGACGCTATACGTTTTGAAATACCATGAAACGTGGACATTTCTTGGTCCCTGGCCGATTGGCTCATTTTTCAACAACACGTGAAATACGCAGATGATGTAAGTACTTGGGATCTGAAAATTGAGTTTTCAGTTATCGACCTCATACGTTTAGAAATACCATGAAACGTGGACATTTCTTGGTCCCGGGCCGATTGGCTCATTTTTCAACAACACGTGAAATACGCAGATGATATAAGTACTTGAGATCTGAACATTGAGTTTTCAGTTATCGACCTCATACGTTTAGAAATACCATGAAACGTATTTATTTCTTGGTCGCGGGCTGATTGGTGAATTTTTTCACGACGCGAAAAATGCCGAGCTGATATAAGTACTTGGGATCTGAAAATTGCGTTTTCTGTTATCGACGCTATACGTTTATAAATACCATGAAACGTGGAGATTTCTTGGTCCCGGGCTGATTGGACCATTTTTCAATAACACGTGAAATAGGCAGATGATAGAAGTACTTGGGATCTGAAAATTGAGTTTTCAGTTATCGACCTCATACGTTTAGAAATACCATGAAACGTGGACTTTTCTTGGTCCCGGGCTGATTGGTGAATTTTTTCACGACGCGAAAAATGCCGAGCTGATATAAGTACTTCGGATCCGAAAATTGAGTTTTCTGTTATCGACGCTATACGTTTATAAATACCATGAAACGTGAAGATTTCTTGGTCCCGGGCTGATTGGACCATTTTTCAACAACACGTAAAATACGCAACTAATATAAGTACTTGGGAACTGAAAATTGAGTTTTCTGTTATCGACGCTATACGTTTAGTAATACCATGAAACGTGGACATTTCTTGGTCCCGGGCTGATTGGTGAATTTTTTCACGACGCGAAAAATGCCGAGCTGATATAAGTACTTGTGATACGAAAATTGAGTTTTCTGTTATCGACGCTATACGTTTATAAATACCATGAAACGTGGAGATTTCTTAGTCCCGGGCTGATTGGGGAATTTTTTCACGACGCGAAAAATTCCGAGCTGACATAAGTACTTGGGAACTGAAAATAGAGTTTTCTGCTATCGACGCTATACGTTTAGAAATACCATGAAACGTGGACATTTCTTGGTCCCGGGCTGATTGGTGAATTTTTTCACGACGCGAAAAATTCCGAGCTGACATAAGTACTTGGGATCTGAAAATTGAGATTTCAGTTATCGACCTCATACGTTTAGAAATACCATGAAACGTGTACATTTCTTGGTCCCGGGCTGATTGGTGAGTTTTCTCTCGACGCGAAAAATGCCGAGCTGATATAAGTACTTGGGATCGGAAAATTGAGTTTCCTGTTATCGACGCTATACGTTTTGAAATACCATGAAACGTGGACATTTCTTGGTCCCTGGCCGATTGGCTCATTTTTCAACAACACGTGAAATACGCAGATGATGTAAGTACTTGGGATCTGAAAATTGAGTTTTCAGTTATCGACCTCATACGTTTAGAAATACCATGAAACGTGGACATTTCTTGGTCCCGGGCCGATTGGCTCATTTTTCAACAACACGTGAAATACGCAGATGATATAAGTACTTGAGATCTGAACATTGAGTTTTCAGTTATCGACCTCATACGTTTAGAAATACCATGAAACGTATTTATTTCTTGGTCGCGGGCTGATTGGTGAATTTTTTCACGACGCGAAAAATGCCGAGCTGATATAAGTACTTGGGATCTGAAAATTGCGTTTTCTGTTATCGACGCTATACGTTTATAAATACCATGAAACGTGGAGATTTCTTGGTCCCGGGCTGATTGGACCATTTTTCAATAACACGTGAAATAGGCAGATGATAGAAGTACTTGGGATCTGAAAATTGAGTTTTCAGTTATCGACCTCATACGTTTAGAAATACCATGAAACGTGGACTTTTCTTGGTCCCGGGCTGATTGGTGAATTTTTTCACGACGCGAAAAATGCCGAGCTGATATAAGTACTTCGGATCCGAAAATTGAGTTTTCTGTTATCGACGCTATACGTTTATAAATACCATGAAACGTGAAGATTTCTTGGTCCCGGGCTGATTGGACCATTTTTCAACAACACGTAAAATACGCAACTAATATAAGTACTTGGGATCTGAAAATTGAGTTTTCTGTTATCGACGCTATACGTTTATAAATACCATGAAACGTGGAGATTTCTTAGTCCCGGGCTGATTGGGGAATTTTTTCACGACGCGAAAAATTCCGAGCTGACATAAGTACTTGGGAACTGAAAATTGAGTTTTCTGTTATCGACGCTATACGATTAGAAATACCATGAAACGTGGACATTTCTTGGTCCCGGGCTGATTGGTTAATTTTTTCACGACGCGAAAAATGCCGAGCTGATATAAGTACTTGTGATACGAAAATTGAGTTTTCTGTTATCGACGCTATACGTTTATAAATACCATGAAACGTGGAGATTTCTTAGTCCCGGGCTGATTGGGGAATTTTTTCACGACGCGAAAAATTCCGAGCTGACACAAGTACTTGGGATCTGAAAATTGAGTTTTCAGTTATCGACCTCATACGTTTAGAAATACCATGAAACGTGGAGATTTCTTGGTCCCGGGCTGATTGGACCATTTTTCAATAACACGTGAAATAGGCAGATGATATAAGTACTTGGGATCTGAAAATTGAGTTTTCAGTTATCGACCTCATACGTTTAGAAATACCATGAAACGTGGACATTTCTTGGTCCCGGGCTGATAGGTGAATTTTCTCACGGCGCGAAAAATGCCGAGCTGATATAAGTACTTGGGATCGGAAAATTGTGTTTCCTGTTATCGACGCTATACGTTTTGAAATACCATGAAACGTGGACATTTCTTGGTCCCGGGCCGATTGGCTCATTTTTCAACAACACGTGAAATACGCAGATGATATAAGTACTTGGGATCTGAAAATTGAGTTTTCAGTTATCGACCTCATACGTTTAGAAATACCATGAAACGTGGACATTTCTTGGTCCCGGGCTGATTGGGGAATTTTTTCACGACGCGAAAAATTCTGAGCTAATATAAGTACTTGGGATCTGAAAATTGAGTTTCCTGTTATCGAAGTTATACGTTTTGAAATACCATGAAACGTGGACATTTCTTGGTCCCGGGCTGATTGGTGAGTTTTTTCACGACGCGAAAAATGCCGAGCTGATATTAGTACTTGGGATCTGAAAATTGAGTTTTCTGTTATCGACGCTATACGTTTCGAAATACCATTAAACGTGGACATTTCTTGGTCCAGGGCCGATTGGAGCATTTTTCAACAACACGTGAAATACGCACATGATATAAGGACTTGGGATCTGAAAATTGAGTTTCCTGTTATCGACGCTATACGTTTAGAAATACCATGAAACGTGGAGATTTCTTGGTCCCGAACTGATTGGACCGTTTTTTAACTACACGTAAAATACGCAACTGATATAAGTACTTGGGATCTGAAAATTGAATTTTCTGTTATCGACGCTATACGTTTATAAATACCATGAAACTTGGAGATTTCTTGGTCCCAGGCTGATTGGACCATTTTTCAATAACACGTGAAATAGGCAGATGATATAAGTACTTGGGATCTGAAAATTGAGTTTTCAGTTATCGACCTCATACGTTTAGAAATACCATGAAACGTGGACATTTCTTGGTCCCGGGCTGATTGGTGAATTTTCTCTCGACGCGAAAAATGCCGAGCTGATATAAGTACTTGGGATCGGAAAATTGAGTTTCCTGTTATCGACGCTATACGTTTTGAAATACCATGAAACGTGGACATTTCTTGGTCCCGGGCCGATTGGCTCATTTTTCAACAACACGTGAAATACGCAGATGATGTAAGTACTTGGGATCTGAAAATTGAGTTTTCAGTTATCGACCTCATACGTTTAGAAATATCATGAAACGTGGACATTTCTTGGTCCCGGGCTGATTGGTGAATTTTTTCACGACGCGAAAAATGCCGAGCTGATATATGTACTTGGGATCTGAAAATTGCGTTTTCTGTTATCGACGCTATACGTTTTTAAATACCATGAAACGTGAAGATTTCTTGGTCCCGGGCTGATTGGACCATTTTTCAACAACACGTAAAATACGCAACTGATATAAGTACTTGGGATCTGAAAATTGAGTTTTCTGTTATCGACGCTATACGTTTATAAATACCATGAAACGTGGAGATTTCTTAGTCCCGGGCTGATTGGGGAATTTTTTCACGACGCGAAAAATTCCGAGCTGACATAAGTACTTGGGAACCGAAAATTGAGTTTTCTGTTATCGACGCTATACGTTTAGAAATACCAGGAAACGTGGACATTTCTTGGTCCCGGGCTGATTGGTGAATTTTTTCACGACGCGAAAAATGCCGAGCTGATATAATTACTTGTGATCCGAAAATTGAGTTTTCTGTTATCGACGCTATACGTTTATAAATACCATGAAACGTGGAGATTTCTTAGTCCCGGGCTGATTGGGGAATTTTTTCACGACGCGAAAAATTCCGAGCTGACATAAGTACTTGGGAACTGAAAATTGAGTTTTCTGTTATCGACGCTATACGTTTAGAAATACCATGAAACGTGGACATTTCTTGGTCCCGGGCTGATTGGTGAATTTTTTCACGACGCGAAAAATGCCGAGCTGATATAAGTACTTGTGATACGAAAATTGAGTTTTCTGTTATCGACGCTATACGTTTATAAATACCATGAAACGTGGAGATTTCTTAGTCCCGGGCTGATTGGGGGAATTTTTTCACGACGCGAAAAATTCCGAGCTGACATAAGTACTTGGGATCTGAAAATTGAGTTTTCAGTTATCGACCTCATACGTTTAGAAATACCATGAAACGTGGACATTTCTTGGTCCCGGGCTGATTGGTGAATTTTCTCACGACGCGAAAAATGCCGAGCTGATATAAGTACTTGGGATCGGAAAATTGAGTTTCCTGTTATCGACGCTATACGTTTTGAAATACCATGAAACGTGGACATTTCTTGGTCCCGGGCCGATTGGCCCATTTTTCAACAACACGTGAAATCCGCAGATGATATAAGTACTTGGGATCTGAAAATTGAGTTTTCAGTTATCGACCTCATACGTTTAGAAATACCATGAAACGTGGACATTTCTTGGTCCCGGGCTGATTGGGGAATTTTTTCACGACGCGAAAAATTCTGAGCTGATATAAGTACTTGGAATCTGAAAATTGAGTTTCCTGTTATCGACGTTATACGTTTTGAAATGCCATGAAACGTGGACATTTCTTGGTCCCGGGCCGATTGGACCATTTTTCAACAACACGTGAAATACGTAGATGATATAAGTACTTGGGATCTGAAAATTGAGTTTTCAGTTATCGACCTCATACGTTTAGAAATACCATGAAACGTGGACATTTCTTGGTTCCGGGCTGATTGGTGAATTTTTTCACGACGCGAAAAATGCCGAGCTGATATAAGTACTTGGGATCTGAAAATTGCGTTTTCTGTTATCGACGCTATACGTTTATAAGTACCATGAAACGTGGAGATTTCTTGGTCCCGGGCTGATTGGACCATTTTTCAATAACACGTGAAATAGGCAGATGATAGAAGTACTTGGGATCTGAAAATTGAGTTTTCAGTTATCGACCTCATACGTTTAGAAATATCATGAAACGTGGACATTTCTTGGTCCCGGGCTGATTGGTGAATTTTTTCACGACGCGAAAAATGCCGAGCTGATATAAGTACTTGGGATCTGAAAATTGCGTTTTCTGTTATCGACGCTAAACGTTTATAAATACCATGAAACGTGAAGATTTCTTGGTCCCGGGCTGATTGGACCATTTTTCAACAACACGTAAAATACGCAACTGATATAAGTACTTGGGATCTGAAAATTGAGTTTTCTGTTATCGACGCTATACGTTTATAAATACCATGAAACGTGGAGATTTCTTAGTCCCGTGCTGATTGGGGAATTTTTTCACGACGCGAAAAATTCTGAGCTGATATAAGTACTTGGGATCTGAAAATTGAGTTTCCTGTTATCGACGATATACGTTTTGAAATACCATGAAACGTGGACATTTCTTGGTCCCGGGCCGATTGGACCATTTTTCAACAACACGTGAAATACGTAGATGATATAAGTACTTGGGATCTGAAAATTGAGTTTTCAGTTATCGACCTCATACGTTTAGAAATACCATGAAACGTGTTTATTTCTTGGTCGCGGGCTGATTGGTGAATTTTTTCACGACGCGAAAAATGCCGAGCTGATATAAGTACTTGGGATCTGAAAATTGCGTTTTCTGTTATCGACGCTATACGTTTATAAATACCATGAAACGTGGAGATTTCTTGGTCCCGGGCTGATTGGACCAGTTTTCAATAACACGTGAAATAGGCAGATGATAGAAGTACTTGGGCTCTGAAAATTGAGTTTTCAGTTAACGACCTCATACGTTTAGAAATACCATGAAACGTGGACATTTCTTGGTCCCGGGCTGATTGGTGAATTTTTTCACGACGCGAAAAATTCTGAGCTGATATAAGTACTTGGGATCTGAAAATTGAGTTTCCTGTTATCGACGTTATACGTTTTGAAATACCATGAAACGTGGACATTTCTTGGTCCCGTGCTGATTGGACCATTTTTCATCAACACGTGAAATACGTAGATGATATAAGTACTTGGGATCTGAAAATTGAGTTTTCAGTTATCGACCTCATACGTTTAGAAATACCATGAAACGTGGACATTTCTTGGTCCCGGGCTGATTGGTGAAATTTTTTACGACGCGAAAAATGCCGAGCTGATATAAGTACTTGGGATCTGAAAATTGCGTTTTGTGTTATCGACGCTATACGTTTATAAATACCATGAAACGTGGAGATTTCTTGGTCCCGGGCTGATTGGACCATTTTTGAATAACACGTGAAATAGGCAGATGATATAAGTACTTGGGATCTGAAAATTGAGTTTTCAGTAATCGACCTCATACGTTTAGAAATACCATGAAACGTGGACATTTCTTGGTCCCGGGCTGATTGGTGAATTTTTTCACGACGCGAAAAATGCCGAGCTGATATAAGTACTTGGGATCCGAAAATTGAGTTTTCTGTTATCGACGCTATACGTTTATAAATACCATGAAACGTGAAGATTTCTTGGTCCCGGGCTGATTGGACCATTTTTCAACAACACGTAAAATACGCAACTGATATAAGTACTTGGGATCTGAAAATTGAGTTTTCTGTTATCGACGCTATACGTTTATAAATACCATGAAACGTGGAGATTTCTTAGTCCCGGGCTGATTGGGGAATTTTTTCACGACGCGAAAAATTCCGAGCTGATATATGTACTTGGGATCTGAAAATTGCGTTTTCTGTTATCGACGCTATACGTTTATAAATACCATGAAACGTGGAGATTTCTTGGTCCCGGGCTGATTGGACCATTTTTCAATAACACGTGAAATAGGCAGATGATAGAAGTACTTGGGATCTGAAAATTGAGTTTTCAGTTATCGACGCTATACGTTTATAAATACCATGAAACGTGGAGATTTCTTAGTTCCGGGCTGATTGGGGAATTTTTTCACGACGCGAAAAATTCCGAGCTGACATAAGTACTTGGGAACTGAAAATTGAGTTTTCTGTTATCGACGCTATACGTTTAGAAATACCATGAAACGTGGACATTTCTTGGTCCCGGGCTGATTGGTGAATTTTTTCACGACGCGAAAAATGCCGAGCTGATATAAGTACTTGTGATACGAAAATTGAGTTTTCTGTTTTCGACGCTATACGTTTATAAATACCATGAAACGTGGAGATTTCTTAGTCCCGGGCTGATTGGGGGATTTTTTTCACGACGCGAAAAATTCCGAGCTGACATAAGTACTTGGGATCTGAAAATTGAGTTTTCAGTTATCGACCTCATACGTTTAGAAATACCATGAAACGTGGACATTTCTTGGTCCCGGGCTGATTGGTGAATTTTCTCACGACGCGAAAAATGCCGAGCTGATATAAGTACTTGGGATCGGAAAATTGAGTTTCCTGTTATCGACGCTATACGTTTTGAAATACCATGAAACGTGGAGATTTCTTGGTCCCGGGCTGATTGGACCATTTTTTAATAACACGTGAAATAGGCAGATGATATAAGTACTTGGGATCTGAAAATTGCGTTTTCTGTTATCGACGCTAAACGTTTATAAATACCATGAAACGTGGAGATTTCTTAGTCCCGTGCTGATTGGGGAATTTTTTCACGACGCGAAAAATTTCGAGCTGACATAAGTACTTGGGAACTGAAAATTGAGTTTTCTGTTATCGACGCTATACGTTTAGAAATACCATGAAACGTGGACATTTCTTGGTCCCGGGCTGATTGGTGAATTTTTTCACGACGTGAAAAATGCCGAGCTGATATAAGTACTTGGGATCGGAAAATTGAGTTTCCTGTTATCGACGCTATACGTTTTGAAATACCATGAAACGTGGACATTTCTTAGTCCCGGGCCGATTGGGTCATTTTTCAATAACACGTGAAGTACGCAGATGATATAAGTACTTGGGATCTGAAAATTGAGTTTTCAGTTATCGACCTCATACGCTTAGAAATACCATGAAACGTGGACATTTCTTGGTCCCGGGCTGATTGGGGAATTTTTTCACGACGCGAAAAATTCTGAGCTGATATAAGTACTTGGGATCTGAAAATTGAGTTTCCTGTTATCGACGTTATACGTTTTGAAATACCATGAAACGTGGACATTTCTTGGTCCCGGGCCGATTGGACCATTTTTCAACAACACGTGAAATACGTAGATGATATAAGTACTTGGGATCTGAAAATTGAGTTTTCAGTTATCGACCTCATACGTTTAGAAATACCATGAAACGTGGACATTTCTTGGTCCCGGGCTGATTGGGGAATTATTTCACGACGCGAAAAATGCCGAGCTGATATAAGTACTTGGGATCTGAAAATTGCGTTTTCTGTTATCGACGCTATACGTTTATAAGTACCATGAAACGTGGAGATTTCTTGGTCCCGGGCTGATTGGACCATTTTTCAACAACACGTAAAATACGCAACTGATATAAGTACTTGGGATCTGAAAATTGAGTTTTCTGTTATCGACGCTATACGTTTATAAATACCATGAAACGTGGAGATTTCTTAGTCCCGTGCTGATTGGGGAATTTTTTCACGACGCGAAAAATTTCGAGCTGACATAAGTACTTGGGAACTGAAAATTGAGTTTTCTGTTATCGACGCTATACGTTTAGAAATACCATGAAACGTGGACATTTCTTGGTCCCGGGCTGATTGGTGAATTTTTTCACGACGTGAAAAATGCCGAGCTGATATAAGTACTTGGGATCGGAAAATTGAGTTTCCTGTTATCGACGCTATACGTTTTGAAATACCATGAAACGTGGACATTTCTTAGTCCCGGGCCGATTGGGTCATTTTTCAATAACACGTGAAGTACGCAGATGATATAAGTACTTGGGATCTGAAAATTGAGTTTTCAGTTATCGACCTCATACGCTTAGAAATACCATGAAACGTGGACATTTCTTGGTCCCGGGCTGATTGGGGAATTTTTTCACGACGCGAAAAATTCTGAGCTGATATAAGTACTTGGGATCTGAAAATTGAGTTTCCTGTTATCGACGTTATACGTTTTGAAATACCATGAAACGTGGACATTTCTTGGTCCCGGGCTGATTGGGGAATTATTTCACGACGCGAAAAATGCCGAGCTGATATAAGTACTTGGGATCTGAAAATTGCGTTTTCTGTTATCGACGCTATACGTTTATAAATACCATGAAACTTGGAGATTTCTTGGTCCCGGGCTGATTGGACCATTTTTCAATAACACGTGAAATAGGCAGATGATATAAGTACTTGGGATCTGAAAATTGAGTTTTCAGTTATCGACCTCATACGTTTAGAAATACCATGAAACGTGGACATTTCTTGGTCCCGGGCCGATTGGCTCATTTTTCAACAACACGTGAAATACGCAGATGATATAAGTACTTGGGATCTGAAAATTGAGTTTTCAGTTATCGACCTCATACGTTTAGAAATACCATGAAACGTGGACATTTCTTGGTCCCGGGCTGATTGGTGAATTTTTTCACGACGCGAAAAATGCCGAGCTGATATAAGTACTTGGGATCTGAAAATTGCGTTTTCTGTTATCGACGCTATACGTTTATAAGTACCATGAAACGTGGAGATTTCTTGGTCCCGGGCTGATTGGACCATTTTTCAACAACACGTAAAATACGCAACTGATATAAGTACTTGGGATCTGAAAATTGAGTTTTCTGTTATCGACGCTATACGTTTATAAATACCATGAAACGTGGAGATTTCTTAGTCCCGGGCTGATTGGGGAATTTTTTCACGACGCGAAAAATTCCGAGCTGACATAAGTACTTGGGAACTGAAAATTGAGTTTTCTGTTATCGACGCTATACGTTTAGTAATACCATGAAACGTGGACATTTCTTGGTCCCGGGCTGATTGGTGAATTTTTTCACGACGCGAAAAATGCCGAGCTGATATAAGTACTTGTGATACGAAAATTGAGTTTTCTGTTATCGACGCTATACGTTTATAAATACCATGAAACGTGGAGATTTCTTAGTCCCGGGCTGATTGGGGAATTTTTTCACGACGCGAAAAATTCCGAGCTGACATAAGTACTTGGGAACTGAAAATAGAGTTTTCTGCTATCGACGCTATACGTTTAGAAATACCATGAAACGTGGACATTTCTTGGTCCCGGGCTGATTGGTGAATTTTTTCACGACGCGAAAAATTCCGAGCTGACATAAGTACTTGGGATCTGAAAATTGAGTTTTCAGTTATCGACCTCATACGTTTAGAAATACCATGAAACGTGTACATTTCTTGGTCCCGGGCTGATTGGTGAGTTTTCTCTCGACGCGAAAAATGCCCAGCTGATATAAGTACTTGGGATCGGAAAATTGAGTTTCCTGTTATCGACGTTATACGTTTTGAAATACCATGAAACGTGGACATTTCTTGGTCCCGGGCCGATTGGCTCATTTTTCAACAACACGTGAAATACGCAGATGATGTAAGTACTTGGGATCTGAAAATTGCGTTTTCTGTTATCGACGTTATACGTTTTGAAATACCATGAAACGTGGACATTTCTTGGTCCCGGGCCGATTGGACCATTTTTCAACAACACGTGAAATACGTAGATGATATAAGTACTTGGGATCTGAAAATTGAGTTTTCAGTTATCGACCTTATACGTTTAGAAATACCATGAAACGTGTTTATTTCTTGGTCGCGGGCTGATTGGTGAATTTTTTCACGACGCGAAAAATGCCGAGCTGATATAAGTACTTGGGATCTGAAAATTGCGTTTTCTGTTATCGACGCTATACGTTTATAAATACCATGAAACGTGGAGATTTCTTGGTCCCGGGCTGATTGGACCATTTTTCAATAACACGTGAAATAGGCAGATGATAGAAGTACTTGGGATCTGAAAATTGAGTTTTCAGTTATCGACGCTATACGTTTATAAATACCATGAAACGTGGAGATTTCTTAGTCCCGGGCTGATTGGGGAATTTTTTCACGACGCGAAAAATTCCGAGCTGACATAAGTACTTGGGAACTGAAAATTGAGTTTTCTGTTATCGACGCTATACGTTTAGAAATACCATGAAACGTGGACATTTCTTGGTCCCGGGCTGATTGGTGAATTTTTTCACGACGCGAAAAATGCCGAGCTGATATAAGTACTTGTGATACGAAAATTGAGTTTTCTGTTATCGACGCTATACGTTTATAAATACCATGAAACGTGGAGATTTCTTAGTCCCGGGCTGATTGGGGGATTTTTTTCACGACGCGAAAAATTCCGAGCTGACATAAGTACTTGGGATCTGAAAATTGAGTTTTCAGTTATCGAACTCATACGTTTAGAAATACCATGAAACGTGGACATTTCTTGGTCCCGGGCTGATTGGTGAATTTTCTCACGACGCGAAAAATGCCGAGCTGATATAATTACTTGGGATCGGAAAATTGAGTTTCCTGTTATCGACGCTATACGTTTTGAAATACCATGAAACGTGGAGATTTCTTGGTCCCGGGCTGATTGGACCATTTTTTAATAACACGTGAAATAGGCAGATGATATAAGTACTTGGGATCTGAAAATTGCGTTTTCTGTTATCGACGCTAAACGTTTATAAATAACATGAAACGTGAAGATTTCTTGGTCCCGGGCTGATTGGACCATTTTTCAACAACACGTAAAATACGCAACTGATATAAGTACTTGGGATCTGAAAATTGAGTTTTCTGTTATCGACGCTATACGTTTATAAATACCATGAAACGTGGAGATTTCTTAGTCCCGTGCTGATTGGGGAATTTTTTCACGACGCGAAAAATTTCGAGCTGACATAAGTACTTGGGAACTGAAAATTGAGTTTTCTGTTATCGACGCTATACGTTTAGAAATACCATGAAACGTGGACATTTCTTGGTCCCGGGCTGATTGGTGAATTTTTTCACGACGTGAAAAATGCCGAGCTGATATAACTACTTGGGATCGGAAAATTGAGTTTCCTGTTATCGACGCTATACGTTTTGAAATACCATGAAACGTGGACATTTCTTAGTCCCGGGCCGATTGGGTCATTTTTCAATAACACGTGAAGTACGCAGATGATATAAGTACTTGGGATCTGAAAATTGAGTTTTCAGTTATCGACCTCATACGCTTAGAAATACCATGAAACGTGGACATTTCTTGGTCCCGGGCTGATTGGTGAATTTTTTCACGACGCGAAAAATGCCGAGCTGATATAAGTACTTGTGATACGAAAATTGAGTTTTCTGTTATCGACGCTATACGTTTATAAATACCATGAAACGTGGAGATTTCTTAGTCCCGGGCTGATTGGGGGATTTTTTTCACGACGCGAAAAATTCCGAGCTGACATAAGTACTTGGGATCTGAAAATTGAGTTTTCAGTTATCGAACTCATACGTTTAGAAATACCATGAAACGTGGACATTTCTTGGTCCCGGGCCGATTGGGTCATTTTTCAATAACACGTGAAGTACGCAGATGATATAAGTACTTGGGATCTGAAAATTGAGTTTTCAGTTATCGACCTCATACGCTTAGAAATACCATGAAACGTGGACATTTCTTGGTCCCGGGCTGATTGGGGAATTTTTTCACGACGCGAAAAATTCTGAGCTGATATAAGTACTTGGGATCTGAAAATTGAGTTTCCTGTTATCGACGTTATACGTTTTGAAATACCATGAAACGTGGACATTTCTTGGTCCCGGGCTGATTGGGGAATTATTTCACGACGCGAAAAATGCCGAGCTGATATAAGTACTTGGGATCTGAAAATTGCGTTTTCTGTTATCGACGCTATACGTTTATAAATACCATGAAACTTGGAGATTTCTTGGTCCCGGGCTGATTGAACCATTTTTCAATAACACGTGAAATAGGCAGATGATATAAGTACTTGGGATCTGAAAATTGAGTTTTCAGTTATCGACCTCATACGTTTAGAAATACCATGAAACGTGGACATTTCTTGGTCCCGGGCCGATTGGCTCATTTTTCAACAACACGTGAAATACGCAGATGATATAAGTACTTGGGATCTGAAAATTGAGTTTTCAGTTATCGACCTCATACGTTTAGAAATACCATGAAACGTGGACATTTCTTGGTCCCGGGCTGATTGGTGAATTTTTTCACGACGCGAAAAATGCCGAGCTGATATAAGTACTTGGGATCTGAAAATTGCGTTTTCTGTTATCGACGCTATACGTTTATAAGTACCATGAAACGTGGAGATTTCTTGGTCCCGGGCTGATTGGACCATTTTTCAACAACACGTAAAATACGCAACTGATATAAGTACTTGGGATCTGAAAATTGAGTTTTCTGTTATCGACGCTATACGTTTATAAATACCATGAAACGTGGAGATTTCTTAGTCCCGGGCTGATTGGGGAATTTTTTCACGACGCGAAAAATTCCGAGCTGACATAAGTACTTGGGAACTGAAAATAGAGTTTTCTGCTATCGACGCTATACGTTTAGAAATACCATGAAACGTGGACATTTCTTGGTCCCGGGCTGATTGGTGAATTTTTTCACGACGCGAAAAATTCCGAGCTGACATAAGTACTTGGGATCTGAAAATTGAGTTTTCAGTTATCGACCTCATACGTTTAGAAATACCATGAAACGTGTACATTTCTTGGTCCCGGGCTGATTGGTGAGTTTTCTCTCGACGCGAAAAATGCCCAGCTGATATAAGTACTTGGGATCGGAAAATTGAGTTTCCTGTTATCGACGTTATACGTTTTGAAATACCATGAAACGTGGACATTTCTTGGTCCCGGGCCGATTGGCTCATTTTTCAACAACACGTGAAATACGCAGATGATGTAAGTACTTGGGATCTGAAAATTGAGTTTTCAGTTATCGACCTCATACGTTTAGAAATACCATGAAACGTGGACATTTCTTGGTCCCGGGCCGATTGGCTCATTTTTCAACAACACGTGAAATACGCAGATGATATAAGTACTTGAGATCTGAAAATTGAGTTTTCAGTTATCGACCTCATACGTTTAGAAATACCATGAAACGTATTTATTTCTTGGTCGCGGGCTGATTGGTGAATTTTTTCACGACGCGAAAAATGCCGAGCTGATATAAGTACTTGGGATCTGAAAATTGCGTTTTCTGTTATCGACGTTATACGTTTTGAAATACCATGAAACGTGGACATTTCTTGGTCCCGAGCCGATTGGACCATTTTTCAACAACACGTGAAATACGTAGATGATATAAGTACTTGGGATCTGAAAATTGAGTTTTCAGTTATCGACCTCATACGCTTAGAAATACCATGAAACGTGGACATTTCTTGGTCGCGGGCTGATTGGTGAATTTTTTCACGACGCGAAAAATGCCGAGCTGATATAAGTACTTGGGATCTGAAAATTGCGTTTTCTGTTATCGACGCTATACGTTTATAAATACCATGAAACGTGGAGATTTCTTGGTCCCGGGCTGATTGGACCAGTTTTCAATAACACGTGAAATAGGCAGATGATAGAAGTACTTGGGCTCTGAAAATTGAGTTTTCAGTTAACGACCTCATACGTTTAGAAATACCATGAAACGTGGACATTTCTTGGTCCCGGGCTGATTGGTGAATTTTTTCACGACGCGAAAAATTCTGAGCTGATATAAGTACTTGGGATCTGAAAATTGAGTTTCCTGTTATCGACGTTATACGTTTTGAAATACCATGAAACGTGGACATTTCTTGGTCCCGTGCTGATTGGACCATTTTTCATCAACACGTGAAATACGTAGATGATATAAGTACTTGGGATCTGAAAATTGAGTTTTCAGTTATCGACCTCATACGTTTAGAAATACCATGAAACGTGGACATTTCTTGGTCCCGGGCTGATTGGTGAAATTTTTTACGACGCGAAAAATGCCGAGCTGATATAAGTACTTGGGATCTGAAAATTGCGTTTTGTGTTATCGACGCTATACGTTTATAAATACCATGAAACGTGGAGATTTCTTGGTCCCGGGCTGATTGGACCATTTTTGAATAACACGTGAAATAGGCAGATGATATAAGTACTTGGGATCTGAAAATTGAGTTTTCAGTAATCGACCTCATACGTTTAGAAATACCATGAAACGTGGACATTTCTTGGTCCCGGGCTGATTGGTGAATTTTTTCACGACGCGAAAAATGCCGAGCTGATATAAGTACTTGGGATCCGAAAATTGAGTTTTCTGTTATCGACGCTATACGTTTATAAATACCATGAAACGTGAAGATTTCTTGGTCCCGGGCTGATTGGACCATTTTTCAACAACACGTAAAATACGCAACTGATATAAGTACTTGGGATCTGAAAATTGAGTTTTCTGTTATCGACGCTATACGTTTATAAATACCATGAAACGTGGAGATTTCTTAGTCCCGGGCTGATTGGGGAATTTTTTCACGACGCGAAAAATTCCGAGCTGATATATGTACTTGGGATCTGAAAATTGCGTTTTCTGTTATCGACGCTATACGTTTTTAAATACCATGAAACGTGAAGATTTCTTGGTCCCGGGCTGATTGGACCATTTTTCAACAACACGTAAAATACGCAACTGATATAAGTACTTGGGATCTGAAAATTGAGTTTTCTGTTATCGACGCTATACGTTTATAAATACCATGAAACGTGGAGATTTCTTAGTCCCGGGCTGATTGGTGAATTTTTTCACGACGCGAAAAATGCCGAGCTGATATAAGTACTTGGGATCTGAAAATTGCGTTTTCTGTTATCGACGTTATACGTTTTGAAATACCATGAAACGTGGACATTTCTTGGTCCCGAGCCGATTGGACCATTTTTCAACAACACGTGAAATACGTAGATGATATAAGTACTTGGGATCTGAAAATTGAGTTTTCAGTTATCGACCTCATACGCTTAGAAATACCATGAAACGTGGACATTTCTTGGTCGCGGGCTGATTGGTGAATTTTTTCACGACGCGAAAAATGCCGAGCTGATATAAGTACTTGGGATCTGAAAATTGCGTTTTCTGTTATCGACGCTATACGTTTATAAATACCATGAAACGTGGAGATTTCTTGGTCCCGGGCTGATTGGACCAGTTTTCAATAACACGTGAAATAGGCAGATGATAGAAGTACTTGGGCTCTGAAAATTGAGTTTTCAGTTAACGACCTCATACGTTTAGAAATACCATGAAACGTGGACATTTCTTGGTCCCGGGCTGATTGGTGAAATTTTTTACGACGCGAAAAATGCCGAGCTGATATAAGTACTTGGGATCTGAAAATTGCGTTTTGTGTTATCGACGCTATACGTTTATAAATACCATGAAACGTGGAGATTTCTTGGTCCCGGGCTGATTGGACCATTTTTGAATAACACGTGAAATAGGCAGATGATATAAGTACTTGGGATCTGAAAATTGAGTTTTCAGTAATCGACCTCATACGTTTAGAAATACCATGAAACGTGGACATTTCTTGGTCCCGGGCTGATTGGTGAATTTTTTCACGACGCGAAAAATGCCGAGCTGATATAAGTACTTGGGATCCGAAAATTGAGTTTTCTGTTATCGACGCTATACGTTTATAAATACCATGAAACGTGAAGATTTCTTGGTCCCGGGCTGATTGGACCATTTTTCAACAACACGTAAAATACGCAACTGATATAAGTACTTGGGATCTGAAAATTGAGTTTTCTGTTATCGACGCTATACGTTTATAAATACCATGAAACGTGGAGATTTCTTAGTCCCGGGCTGATTGGGGAATTTTTTCACGACGCGAAAAATTCCGAGCTGATATATGTACTTGGGATCTGAAAATTGCGTTTTCTGTTATCGACGCTATACGTTTTTAAATACCATGAAACGTGAAGATTTCTTGGTCCCGGGCTGATTGGACCATTTTTCAACAACACGTAAAATACGCAACTGATATAAGTACTTGGGATCTGAAAATTGAGTTTTCTGTTATCGACGCTATACGTTTATAAATACCATGAAACGTGGAGATTTCTTAGTCCCGGGCTGATTGGGGAATTTTTTCACGACGCGAAAAATTCCGAGCTCACATAAGTACTTGGGATCTGAAAATTGAGTTTTCAGTTATCGACCTCATACGTTTAGAAATACCATGAAACGTGGACATTTCTTGGTCCCGGGCCGATTGGCTCATTTTTCAACAACACGTGAAATACGCAGATGATATAAGTACTTGGGATCTGAAAATTGAGTTTTCAGTTATCGACCTCATACGTTTAGAAATACCATGAAACGTGGACATTTCTTGGTCCCGGGCTGATTGGTGAATTTTTTCACGACGCGAAAAATGCCGAGCTGATATAAGTACTTGGGATCTGAAAATTGCGTTTTCTGTTATCGACGCTATACGTTTATAAGTACCATGAAACGTGGAGATTTCTTGGTCCCGGGCTGATTGGACCATTTTTCAACAACACGTAAAATACGCAACTGATATAAGTACTTGGGATCTGAAAATTGAGTTTTCTGTTATCGACGCTATACGTTTATAAATACCATGAAACGTGGAGATTTCTTAGTCCCGGGCTGATTGGGGAATTTTTTCACGACGCGAAAAATTCCGAGCTGACATAAGTACTTGGGAACTGAAAATAGAGTTTTCTGCTATCGACGCTATACGTTTAGAAATACCATGAAACGTGGACATTTCTTGGTCCCGGGCTGATTGGTGAATTTTTTCACGACGCGAAAAATTCCGAGCTGACATAAGTACTTGGGATCTGAAAATTGAGTTTTCAGTTATCGACCTCATACGTTTAGAAATACCATGAAACGTGTACATTTCTTGGTCCCGGGCTGATTGGTGAGTTTTCTCTCGACGCGAAAAATGCCCAGCTGATATAAGTACTTGGGATCGGAAAATTGAGTTTCCTGTTATCGACGTTATACGTTTTGAAATACCATGAAACGTGGACATTTCTTGGTCCCGGGCCGATTGGCTCATTTTTCAACAACACGTGAAATACGCAGATGATGTAAGTACTTGGGATCTGAAAATTGAGTTTTCAGTTATCGACCTCATACGTTTAGAAATACCATGAAACGTGGACATTTCTTGGTCCCGGGCCGATTGGCTCATTTTTCAACAACACGTGAAATACGCAGATGATATAAGTACTTGAGATCTGAAAATTGAGTTTTCAGTTATCGACCTCATACGTTTAGAAATACCATGAAACGTATTTATTTCTTGGTCGCGGGCTGATTGGTGAATTTTTTCACGACGCGAAAAATGCCGAGCTGATATAAGTACTTGGGATCTGAAAATTGCGTTTTCTGTTATCGACGTTATACGTTTTGAAATACCATGAAACGTGGACATTTCTTGGTCCCGAGCCGATTGGACCATTTTTCAACAACACGTGAAATACGTAGATGATATAAGTACTTGGGATCTGAAAATTGAGTTTTCAGTTATCGACCTCATACGCTTAGAAATACCATGAAACGTGGACATTTCTTGGTCGCGGGCTGATTGGTGAATTTTTTCACGACGCGAAAAATGCCGAGCTGATATAAGTACTTGGGATCTGAAAATTGCGTTTTCTGTTATCGACGCTATACGTTTATAAATACCATGAAACGTGGAGATTTCTTGGTCCCGGGCTGATTGGACCAGTTTTCAATAACACGTGAAATAGGCAGATGATAGAAGTACTTGGGCTCTGAAAATTGAGTTTTCAGTTAACGACCTCATACGTTTAGAAATACCATGAAACGTGGACATTTCTTGGTCCCGGGCTGATTGGTGAATTTTTTCACGACGCGAAAAATTCTGAGCTGATATAAGTACTTGGGATCTGAAAATTGAGTTTCCTGTTATCGACGTTATACGTTTTGAAATACCATGAAACGTGGACATTTCTTGGTCCCGTGCTGATTGGACCATTTTTCATCAACACGTGAAATACGTAGATGATATAAGTACTTGGGATCTGAAAATTGAGTTTTCAGTTATCGACCTCATACGTTTAGAAATACCATGAAACGTGGACATTTCTTGGTCCCGGGCTGATTGGTGAAATTTTTTACGACGCGAAAAATGCCGAGCTGATATAAGTACTTGGGATCTGAAAATTGCGTTTTGTGTTATCGACGCTATACGTTTATAAATACCATGAAACGTGGAGATTTCTTGGTCCCGGGCTGATTGGACCATTTTTGAATAACACGTGAAATAGGCAGATGATATAAGTACTTGGGATCTGAAAATTGAGTTTTCAGTAATCGACCTCATACGTTTAGAAATACCATGAAACGTGGACATTTCTTGGTCCCGGGCTGATTGGTGAATTTTTTCACGACGCGAAAAATGCCGAGCTGATATAAGTACTTGGGATCCGAAAATTGAGTTTTCTGTTATCGACGCTATACGTTTATAAATACCATGAAACGTGAAGATTTCTTGGTCCCGGGCTGATTGGACCATTTTTCAACAACACGTAAAATACGCAACTGATATAAGTACTTGGGATCTGAAAATTGAGTTTTCTGTTATCGACGCTATACGTTTATAAATACCATGAAACGTGGAGATTTCTTAGTCCCGGGCTGATTGGGGAATTTTTTCACGACGCGAAAAATTCCGAGCTGATATATGTACTTGGGATCTGAAAATTGCGTTTTCTGTTATCGACGCTATACGTTTTTAAATACCATGAAACGTGAAGATTTCTTGGTCCCGGGCTGATTGGACCATTTTTCAACAACACGTAAAATACGCAACTGATATAAGTACTTGGGATCTGAAAATTGAGTTTTCTGTTATCGACGCTATACGTTTATAAATACCATGAAACGTGGAGATTTCTTAGTCCCGGGCTGATTGGTGAATTTTTTCACGACGCGAAAAATGCCGAGCTGATATAAGTACTTGGGATCTGAAAATTGCGTTTTCTGTTATCGACGTTATACGTTTTGAAATACCATGAAACGTGGACATTTCTTGGTCCCGAGCCGATTGGACCATTTTTCAACAACACGTGAAATACGTAGATGATATAAGTACTTGGGATCTGAAAATTGAGTTTTCAGTTATCGACCTCATACGCTTAGAAATACCATGAAACGTGGACATTTCTTGGTCGCGGGCTGATTGGTGAATTTTTTCACGACGCGAAAAATGCCGAGCTGATATAAGTACTTGGGATCTGAAAATTGCGTTTTCTGTTATCGACGCTATACGTTTATAAATACCATGAAACGTGGAGATTTCTTGGTCCCGGGCTGATTGGACCAGTTTTCAATAACACGTGAAATAGGCAGATGATAGAAGTACTTGGGCTCTGAAAATTGAGTTTTCAGTTAACGACCTCATACGTTTAGAAATACCATGAAACGTGGACATTTCTTGGTCCCGGGCTGATTGGTGAAATTTTTTACGACGCGAAAAATGCCGAGCTGATATAAGTACTTGGGATCTGAAAATTGCGTTTTGTGTTATCGACGCTATACGTTTATAAATACCATGAAACGTGGAGATTTCTTGGTCCCGGGCTGATTGGACCATTTTTGAATAACACGTGAAATAGGCAGATGATATAAGTACTTGGGATCTGAAAATTGAGTTTTCAGTAATCGACCTCATACGTTTAGAAATACCATGAAACGTGGACATTTCTTGGTCCCGGGCTGATTGGTGAATTTTTTCACGACGCGAAAAATGCCGAGCTGATATAAGTACTTGGGATCCGAAAATTGAGTTTTCTGTTATCGACGCTATACGTTTATAAATACCATGAAACGTGAAGATTTCTTGGTCCCGGGCTGATTGGACCATTTTTCAACAACACGTAAAATACGCAACTGATATAAGTACTTGGGATCTGAAAATTGAGTTTTCTGTTATCGACGCTATACGTTTATAAATACCATGAAACGTGGAGATTTCTTAGTCCCGGGCTGATTGGGGAATTTTTTCACGACGCGAAAAATTCCGAGCTGATATATGTACTTGGGATCTGAAAATTGCGTTTTCTGTTATCGACGCTATACGTTTTTAAATACCATGAAACGTGAAGATTTCTTGGTCCCGGGCTGATTGGACCATTTTTCAACAACACGTAAAATACGCAACTGATATAAGTACTTGGGATCTGAAAATTGAGTTTTCTGTTATCGACGCTATACGTTTATAAATACCATGAAACGTGGAGATTTCTTAGTCCCGGGCTGATTGGGGAATTTTTTCACGACGCGAAAAATTCCGAGCTCACATAAGTACTTGGGAACTGAAAATTGAGTTTTCTGTTATCGACGTTATACGTTTTGAAATACCATGAAACGTGGACATTTCTTGGTCCCGGGCCGATTGGACCATTTTTCAACAACACGTGAAATACGTAGATGATATAAGTACTTGGGATCTGAAAATTGAGTTTTCAGTTATCGACCTTATACGTTTAGAAATACCATGAAACGTGGACATTTCTTGGTCGCGGGCTGATTGGTGAATTTTTTCACGACGCGAAAAATGCCGAGCTGATATAAGTACTTGGGATCTGAAAATTGCGTTTTCTGTTATCGACGCTATACGTTTATAAATACCATGAAACGTGGAGATTTCTTGGTCCCGGGCTGATTGGACCATTTTTGAATAACACGTGAAATAGGCAGATGATATAAGTACTTGGGATCTGAAAATTGAGTTTTCAGTAATCGACCTCATACGTTTAGAAATACCATGAAACGTGGACATTTCTTGGTCCCGGGCTGATTGGTGAATTTTTTCACGACGCGAAAAATGCCGAGCTGATATAAGTACTTGGGATCCGAAAATTGAGTTTTCTGTTATCGACGCTATACGTTTATAAATACCATGAAACGTGAAGATTTCTTGGTCCCGGGCTGATTGGACCATTTTTCAACAACACGTAAAATACGCAACTGATATAAGTACTTGGGATCTGAAAATTGAGTTTTCTGTTATCGACGCTATACGTTTATAAATACCATGAAACGTGGAGATTTCTTAGTCCCGGGCTGATTGGGGAATTTTTTCACGACGCGAAAAATTCCGAGCTGATATATGTACTTGGGATCTGAAAATTGCGTTTTCTGTTATCGACGCTATACGTTTTTAAATACCATGAAACGTGAAGATTTCTTGGTCCCGGGCTGATTGGACCATTTTTCAACAACACGTAAAATACGCAACTGATATAAGTACTTGGGATCTGAAAATTGAGTTTTCTGTTATCGACGCTATACGTTTATAAATACCATGAAACGTGGAGATTTCTTAGTCCCGGGCTGATTGGGGAATTTTTTCACGACGCGAAAAATTCCGAGCTCACATAAGTACTTGGGAACTGAAAATTGAGTTTTCTGTTATCGACGTTATACGTTTTGAAATACCATGAAACGTGGACATTTCTTGGTCCCGGGCCGATTGGACCATTTTTCAACAACACGTGAAATACGTAGATGATATAAGTACTTGGGATCTGAAAATTGAGTTTTCAGTTATCGATCTTATACGTTTAGAAATACCATGAAACGTGTTTATTTCTTGGTCGCGGGCTGATTGGTGAATTTTTTCACGACGCGAAAAATGCCGAGCTGATATAAGTACTTGGGATCTGAAAATTGCGTTTTCTGTTATCGACGCTATACGTTTATAAATACCATGAAACGTGGAGATTTCTTGGTCCCGGGCTGATTGGACCATTTTTCAATAACACGTGAAATAGGCAGATGATAGAAGTACTTGGGATCTGAAAATTGAGTTTTCAGTTATCGACGCTATACGTTTATAAATACCATGAAACGTGGAGATTTCTTAGTCCCGGGCTGATTGGGGAATTTTTTCACGACGCGAAAAATTCCGAGCTGACATAAGTACTTGGGAACTGAAAATTGAGTTTTCTGTTATCGACGCTATACGTTTAGAAATACCATGAAACGTGGACATTTCTTGGTCCCGGGCTGATTGGTGAATTTTTTCACGACGCGAAAAATGCCGAGCTGATATAAGTACTTGTGATACGAAAATTGAGTTTTCTGTTTTCGACGCTATACGTTTATAAATACCATGAAACGTGGAGATATCTTAGTCCCGGGCTGATTGGGGGATTTTTTTCACGACGCGAAAAATTCCGAGCTGACATAAGTACTTGGGATCTGAAAATTGAGTTTTCAGTTATCGACCTCATACGTTTAGAAATACCATGAAACGTGGACATTTCTTGGTCCCGGGCTGATTGGTGAATTTTCTCACGACGCGAAAAATGCCGAGCTGATATAAGTACTTGGGATCGGAAAATTGAGTTTCCTGTTATCGACGCTATACGTTTTGAAATACCATGAAACGTGGAGATTTCTTGGTCCCGGGCTGATTGGACCATTTTTTAATAACACGTGAAATAGGCAGATGATATAAGTACTTGGGATCTGAAAATTGCGTTTTCTGTTATCGACGCTAAACGTTTATAAATACCATGAAACGTGAAGATTTCTTGGTCCCGGGCTGATTGGACCATTTTTCAACAACACGTAAAATACGCAACTGATATAAGTACTTGGGATCTGAAAATTGAGTTTTCTGTTATCGACGCTATACGTTTATAAATACCATGAAACGTGGAGATTTCTTAGTCCCGTGCTGATTGGGGAATTTTTTCACGACGCGAAAAATTTCGAGCTGACATAAGTACTTGGGAACTGAAAATTGAGTTTTCTGTTATCGACGCTATACGTTTAGAAATACCATGAAACGTGGACATTTCTTGGTCCCGGGCTGATTGGTGAATTTTTTCACGACGTGAAAAATGCCGAGCTGATATAAGTACTTGGGATCGGAAAATTGAGTTTCCTGTTATCGACGCTATACGTTTTGAAATACCATGAAACGTGGACATTTCTTAGTCCCGGGTCGATTGGGTCATTTTTCAATAACACGTGAAGTACGCAGATGATATAAGTACTTGGGATCTGAAAATTGAGTTTTCAGTTATCGACCTGATACGCTTAGAAATACCATGAAACGTGGACATTTCTTGGTCCCGGGCTGATTGGGGAATTTTTTCACGACGCGAAAAATTCTGAGCTGATATAAGTACTTGGGATCTGAAAATTGAGTTTCCTGTTATCGACGTTATACGTTTTGAAATACCATGAAACGTGGACATTTCTTGGTCCCGGGCCGATTGGACCATTTTTCAACAACACGTGAAATACGTAGATGATATAAGTACTTGGGATCTGAAAATTGAGTTTTCAGTTATCGACCTCATACGTTTAGAAATACCATGAAACGTGGACATTTCTTGGTCCCGGGCTGATTGGGGAATTATTTCACGACGCGAAAAATGCCGAGCTGATATAAGTACTTGGGATCTGAAAATTGCGTTTTCTGTTATCGACGCTATACGTTTATAAGTACCATGAAACGTGGAGATTTCTTGGTCCCGGGCTGATTGGACCATTTTTCAACAACACGTAAAATACGCAACTGATATAAGTACTTGGGATCTGAAAATTGAGTTTTCTGTTATCGACGCTATACGTTTATAAATACCATGAAACGTGGAGATTTCTTAGTCCCGTGCTGATTGGGGAATTTTTTCACGACGCGAAAAATTTCGAGCTGACATAAGTACTTGGGAACTGAAAATTGAGTTTTCTGTTATCGACGCTATACGTTTAGAAATACCATGAAACGTGGACATTTCTTGGTCCCGGGCTGATTGGTGAATTTTTTCACGACGCGAAAAATGCCGAGCTGATATAAGTACTTGTGATACGAAAATTGAGTTTTCTGTTATCGACGCTATACGTTTATAAATACCATGAAACGTGGAGATTTCTTAGTCCCGGGCTGATTGGGGAATTTTTTCACGACGCGAAAAATTCCGAGCTGACATAAGTACTTGGGAACTGAAAATAGAGTTTTCTGCTATCGACGCTATACGTTTAGAAATACCATGAAACGTGGACATTTCTTGGTCCCGGGCTGATTGGTGAATTTTTTCACGACGCGAAAAATTCCGAGCTGACATAAGTACTTGGGATCTGAAAATTGAGATTTCAGTTATCGACCTCATACGTTTAGAAATACCATGAAACGTGTACATTTCTTGGTCCCGGGCTGATTGGTGAGTTTTCTCTCGACGCGAAAAATGCCGAGCTGATATAAGTACTTGGGATCGGAAAATTGAGTTTCCTGTTATCGACGCTATACGTTTTGAAATACCATGAAACGTGGACATTTCTTGGTCCCTGGCCGATTGGCTCATTTTTCAACAACACGTGAAATACGCAGATGATGTAAGTACTTGGGATCTGAAAATTGAGTTTTCAGTTATCGACCTCATACGTTTAGAAATACCATGAAACGTGGACATTTCTTGGTCCCGGGCCGATTGGCTCATTTTTCAACAACACGTGAAATACGCAGATGATATAAGTACTTGAGATCTGAACATTGAGTTTTCAGTTATCGACCTCATACGTTTAGAAATACCATGAAACGTATTTATTTCTTGGTCGCGGGCTGATTGGTGAATTTTTTCACGACGCGAAAAATGCCGAGCTGATATAAGTACTTGGGATCTGAAAATTGCGTTTTCTGTTATCGACGCTATACGTTTATAAATACCATGAAACGTGGAGATTTCTTGGTCCCGGGCTGATTGGACCATTTTTCAATAACACGTGAAATAGGCAGATGATAGAAGTACTTGGGATCTGAAAATTGAGTTTTCAGTTATCGACCTCATACGTTTAGAAATACCATGAAACGTGGACTTTTCTTGGTCCCGGGCTGATTGGTGAATTTTTTCACGACGCGAAAAATGCCGAGCTGATATAAGTACTTCGGATCCGAAAATTGAGTTTTCTGTTATCGACGCTATACGTTTATAAATACCATGAAACGTGAAGATTTCTTGGTCCCGGGCTGATTGGACCATTTTTCAACAACACGTAAAATACGCAACTAATATAAGTACTTGGGATCTGAAAATTGAGTTTTCTGTTATCGACGCTATACGTTTATAAATACCATGAAACGTGGAGATTTCTTAGTCCCGGGCTGATTGGGGAATTTTTTCACGACGCGAAAAATTCCGAGCTGACATAAGTACTTGGGAACTGAAAATTGAGTTTTCTGTTATCGACGCTATACGATTAGAAATACCATGAAACGTGGACATTTCTTGGTCCCGGGCTGATTGGTTAATTTTTTCACGACGCGAAAAATGCCGAGCTGATATAAGTACTTGTGATACGAAAATTGAGTTTTCTGTTATCGACGCTATACGTTTATAAATACCATGAAACGTGGAGATTTCTTAGTCCCGGGCTGATTGGGGAATTTTTTCACGACGCGAAAAATTCCGAGCTGACACAAGTACTTGGGATCTGAAAATTGAGTTTTCAGTTATCGACCTCATACGTTTAGAAATACCATGAAACGTGGAGATTTCTTGGTCCCGGGCTGATTGGACCATTTTTCAATAACACGTGAAATAGGCAGATGATATAAGTACTTGGGATCTGAAAATTGAGTTTTCAGTTATCGACCTCATACGTTTAGAAATACCATGAAACGTGGACATTTCTTGGTCCCGGGCTGATAGGTGAATTTTCTCACGGCGCGAAAAATGCCGAGCTGATATAAGTACTTGGGATCGGAAAATTGTGTTTCCTGTTATCGACGCTATACGTTTTGAAATACCATGAAACGTGGACATTTCTTGGTCCCGGGCCGATTGGCTCATTTTTCAACAACACGTGAAATACGCAGATGATATAAGTACTTGGGATCTGAAAATTGAGTTTTCAGTTATCGACCTCATACGTTTAGAAATACCATGAAACGTGGACATTTCTTGGTCCCGGGCTGATTGGGGAATTTTTTCACGACGCGAAAAATTCTGAGCTAATATAAGTACTTGGGATCTGAAAATTGAGTTTCCTGTTATCGAAGTTATACGTTTTGAAATACCATGAAACGTGGACATTTCTTGGTCCCGGGCTGATTGGTGAGTTTTTTCACGACGCGAAAAATGCCGAGCTGATATTAGTACTTGGGATCTGAAAATTGAGTTTTCTGTTATCGACGCTATACGTTTCGAAATACCATTAAACGTGGACATTTCTTGGTCCAGGGCCGATTGGAGCATTTTTCAACAACACGTGAAATACGCACATGATATAAGGACTTGGGATCTGAAAATTGAGTTTCCTGTTATCGACGCTATACGTTTAGAAATACCATGAAACGTGGAGATTTCTTGGTCCCGAACTGATTGGACCGTTTTTTAACTACACGTAAAATACGCAACTGATATAAGTACTTGGGATCTGAAAATTGAATTTTCTGTTATCGACGCTATACGTTTATAAATACCATGAAACTTGGAGATTTCTTGGTCCCGGGCTGATTGGACCATTTTTCAACAACACGTAAAATACGCAACTGATATAAGTACTTGGGATCTGAAAATTGAGTTTTCTGTTATCGACGCTATACGTTTATAAATACCATGAAACGTGGAGATTTCTTAGTCCCGGGCTGATTGGGGAATTTTTTCACGACGCGAAAAATTCCGAGCTGACATAAGTACTTGGGAACCGAAAATTGAGTTTTCTGTTATCGACGCTATACGTTTAGAAATACCAGGAAACGTGGACATTTCTTGGTCCCGGGCTGATTGGTGAATTTTTTCACGACGCGAAAAATGCCGAGCTGATATAATTACTTGTGATCCGAAAATTGAGTTTTCTGTTATCGACGCTATACGTTTATAAATACCATGAAACGTGGAGATTTCTTAGTCCCGGGCTGATTGGGGAATTTTTTCACGACGCGAAAAATTCCGAGCTGACATAAGTACTTGGGAACTGAAAATTGAGTTTTCTGTTATCGACGCTATACGTTTAGAAATACCATGAAACGTGGACATTTCTTGGTCCCGGGCTGATTGGTGAATTTTTTCACGACGCGAAAAATGCCGAGCTGATATAAGTACTTGTGATACGAAAATTGAGTTTTCTGTTATCGACGCTATACGTTTATAAATACCATGAAACGTGGAGATTTCTTAGTCCCGGGCTGATTGGGGGAATTTTTTCACGACGCGAAAAATTCCGAGCTGACATAAGTACTTGGGATCTGAAAATTGAGTTTTCAGTTATCGACCTCATACGTTTAGAAATACCATGAAACGTGGACATTTCTTGGTCCCGGGCTGATTGGTGAATTTTCTCACGACGCGAAAAATGCCGAGCTGATATAAGTACTTGGGATCGGAAAATTGAGTTTCCTGTTATCGACGCTATACGTTTTGAAATACCATGAAACGTGGACATTTCTTGGTCCCGGGCCGATTGGCCCATTTTTCAACAACACGTGAAATCCGCAGATGATATAAGTACTTGGGATCTGAAAATTGAGTTTTCAGTTATCGACCTCATACGTTTAGAAATACCATGAAACGTGGACATTTCTTGGTCCCGGGCTGATTGGGGAATTTTTTCACGACGCGAAAAATTCTGAGCTGATATAAGTACTTGGAATCTGAAAATTGAGTTTCCTGTTATCGACGTTATACGTTTTGAAATGCCATGAAACGTGGACATTTCTTGGTCCCGGGCCGATTGGACCATTTTTCAACAACACGTGAAATACGTAGATGATATAAGTACTTGGGATCTGAAAATTGAGTTTTCAGTTATCGACCTCATACGTTTAGAAATACCATGAAACGTGGACATTTCTTGGTTCCGGGCTGATTGGTGAATTTTTTCACGACGCGAAAAATGCCGAGCTGATATAAGTACTTGGGATCTGAAAATTGCGTTTTCTGTTATCGACGCTATACGTTTATAAGTACCATGAAACGTGGAGATTTCTTGGTCCCGGGCTGATTGGACCATTTTTCAATAACACGTGAAATAGGCAGATGATAGAAGTACTTGGGATCTGAAAATTGAGTTTTCAGTTATCGACCTCATACGTTTAGAAATATCATGAAACGTGGACATTTCTTGGTCCCGGGCTGATTGGTGAATTTTTTCACGACGCGAAAAATGCCGAGCTGATATAAGTACTTGGGATCTGAAAATTGCGTTTTCTGTTATCGACGCTAAACGTTTATAAATACCATGAAACGTGAAGATTTCTTGGTCCCGGGCTGATTGGACCATTTTTCAACAACACGTAAAATACGCAACTGATATAAGTACTTGGGATCTGAAAATTGAGTTTTCTGTTATCGACGCTATACGTTTATAAATACCATGAAACGTGGAGATTTCTTAGTCCCGTGCTGATTGGGGAATTTTTTCACGACGCGAAAAATTCTGAGCTGATATAAGTACTTGGGATCTGAAAATTGAGTTTCCTGTTATCGACGATATACGTTTTGAAATACCATGAAACGTGGACATTTCTTGGTCCCGGGCCGATTGGACCATTTTTCAACAACACGTGAAATACGTAGATGATATAAGTACTTGGGATCTGAAAATTGAGTTTTCAGTTATCGACCTCATACGTTTAGAAATACCATGAAACGTGTTTATTTCTTGGTCGCGGGCTGATTGGTGAATTTTTTCACGACGCGAAAAATGCCGAGCTGATATAAGTACTTGGGATCTGAAAATTGCGTTTTCTGTTATCGACGCTATACGTTTATAAATACCATGAAACGTGGAGATTTCTTGGTCCCGGGCTGATTGGACCAGTTTTCAATAACACGTGAAATAGGCAGATGATAGAAGTACTTGGGCTCTGAAAATTGAGTTTTCAGTTAACGACCTCATACGTTTAGAAATACCATGAAACGTGGACATTTCTTGGTCCCGGGCTGATTGGTGAATTTTTTCACGACGCGAAAAATTCTGAGCTGATATAAGTACTTGGGATCTGAAAATTGAGTTTCCTGTTATCGACGTTATACGTTTTGAAATACCATGAAACGTGGACATTTCTTGGTCCCGTGCTGATTGGACCATTTTTCATCAACACGTGAAATACGTAGATGATATAAGTACTTGGGATCTGAAAATTGAGTTTTCAGTTATCGACCTCATACGTTTAGAAATACCATGAAACGTGGACATTTCTTGGTCCCGGGCTGATTGGTGAAATTTTTTACGACGCGAAAAATGCCGAGCTGATATAAGTACTTGGGATCTGAAAATTGCGTTTTGTGTTATCGACGCTATACGTTTATAAATACCATGAAACGTGGAGATTTCTTGGTCCCGGGCTGATTGGACCATTTTTGAATAACACGTGAAATAGGCAGATGATATAAGTACTTGGGATCTGAAAATTGAGTTTTCAGTAATCGACCTCATACGTTTAGAAATACCATGAAACGTGGACATTTCTTGGTCCCGGGCTGATTGGTGAATTTTTTCACGACGCGAAAAATGCCGAGCTGATATAAGTACTTGGGATCCGAAAATTGAGTTTTCTGTTATCGACGCTATACGTTTATAAATACCATGAAACGTGAAGATTTCTTGGTCCCGGGCTGATTGGACCATTTTTCAACAACACGTAAAATACGCAACTGATATAAGTACTTGGGATCTGAAAATTGAGTTTTCTGTTATCGACGCTATACGTTTATAAATACCATGAAACGTGGAGATTTCTTAGTCCCGGGCTGATTGGGGAATTTTTTCACGACGCGAAAAATTCCGAGCTGATATATGTACTTGGGATCTGAAAATTGCGTTTTCTGTTATCGACGCTATACGTTTATAAATACCATGAAACGTGGAGATTTCTTGGTCCCGGGCTGATTGGACCATTTTTCAATAACACGTGAAATAGGCAGATGATAGAAGTACTTGGGATCTGAAAATTGAGTTTTCAGTTATCGACGCTATACGTTTATAAATACCATGAAACGTGGAGATTTCTTAGTTCCGGGCTGATTGGGGAATTTTTTCACGACGCGAAAAATTCCGAGCTGACATAAGTACTTGGGAACTGAAAATTGAGTTTTCTGTTATCGACGCTATACGTTTAGAAATACCATGAAACGTGGACATTTCTTGGTCCCGGGCTGATTGGTGAATTTTTTCACGACGCGAAAAATGCCGAGCTGATATAAGTACTTGTGATACGAAAATTGAGTTTTCTGTTTTCGACGCTATACGTTTATAAATACCATGAAACGTGGAGATTTCTTAGTCCCGGGCTGATTGGGGGATTTTTTTCACGACGCGAAAAATTCCGAGCTGACATAAGTACTTGGGATCTGAAAATTGAGTTTTCAGTTATCGACCTCATACGTTTAGAAATACCATGAAACGTGGACATTTCTTGGTCCCGGGCTGATTGGTGAATTTTCTCACGACGCGAAAAATGCCGAGCTGATATAAGTACTTGGGATCGGAAAATTGAGTTTCCTGTTATCGACGCTATACGTTTTGAAATACCATGAAACGTGGAGATTTCTTGGTCCCGGGCTGATTGGACCATTTTTTAATAACACGTGAAATAGGCAGATGATATAAGTACTTGGGATCTGAAAATTGCGTTTTCTGTTATCGACGCTAAACGTTTATAAATACCATGAAACGTGGAGATTTCTTAGTCCCGTGCTGATTGGGGAATTTTTTCACGACGCGAAAAATTTCGAGCTGACATAAGTACTTGGGAACTGAAAATTGAGTTTTCTGTTATCGACGCTATACGTTTAGAAATACCATGAAACGTGGACATTTCTTGGTCCCGGGCTGATTGGTGAATTTTTTCACGACGTGAAAAATGCCGAGCTGATATAAGTACTTGGGATCGGAAAATTGAGTTTCCTGTTATCGACGCTATACGTTTTGAAATACCATGAAACGTGGACATTTCTTAGTCCCGGGCCGATTGGGTCATTTTTCAATAACACGTGAAGTACGCAGATGATATAAGTACTTGGGATCTGAAAATTGAGTTTTCAGTTATCGACCTCATACGCTTAGAAATACCATGAAACGTGGACATTTCTTGGTCCCGGGCTGATTGGGGAATTTTTTCACGACGCGAAAAATTCTGAGCTGATATAAGTACTTGGGATCTGAAAATTGAGTTTCCTGTTATCGACGTTATACGTTTTGAAATACCATGAAACGTGGACATTTCTTGGTCCCGGGCCGATTGGACCATTTTTCAACAACACGTGAAATACGTAGATGATATAAGTACTTGGGATCTGAAAATTGAGTTTTCAGTTATCGACCTCATACGTTTAGAAATACCATGAAACGTGGACATTTCTTGGTCCCGGGCTGATTGGGGAATTATTTCACGACGCGAAAAATGCCGAGCTGATATAAGTACTTGGGATCTGAAAATTGCGTTTTCTGTTATCGACGCTATACGTTTATAAGTACCATGAAACGTGGAGATTTCTTGGTCCCGGGCTGATTGGACCATTTTTCAACAACACGTAAAATACGCAACTGATATAAGTACTTGGGATCTGAAAATTGAGTTTTCTGTTATCGACGCTATACGTTTATAAATACCATGAAACGTGGAGATTTCTTAGTCCCGTGCTGATTGGGGAATTTTTTCACGACGCGAAAAATTTCGAGCTGACATAAGTACTTGGGAACTGAAAATTGAGTTTTCTGTTATCGACGCTATACGTTTAGAAATACCATGAAACGTGGACATTTCTTGGTCCCGGGCTGATTGGTGAATTTTTTCACGACGTGAAAAATGCCGAGCTGATATAAGTACTTGGGATCGGAAAATTGAGTTTCCTGTTATCGACGCTATACGTTTTGAAATACCATGAAACGTGGACATTTCTTAGTCCCGGGCCGATTGGGTCATTTTTCAATAACACGTGAAGTACGCAGATGATATAAGTACTTGGGATCTGAAAATTGAGTTTTCAGTTATCGACCTCATACGCTTAGAAATACCATGAAACGTGGACATTTCTTGGTCCCGGGCTGATTGGGGAATTTTTTCACGACGCGAAAAATTCTGAGCTGATATAAGTACTTGGGATCTGAAAATTGAGTTTCCTGTTATCGACGTTATACGTTTTGAAATACCATGAAACGTGGACATTTCTTGGTCCCGGGCTGATTGGGGAATTATTTCACGACGCGAAAAATGCCGAGCTGATATAAGTACTTGGGATCTGAAAATTGCGTTTTCTGTTATCGACGCTATACGTTTATAAATACCATGAAACTTGGAGATTTCTTGGTCCCGGGCTGATTGGACCATTTTTCAATAACACGTGAAATAGGCAGATGATATAAGTACTTGGGATCTGAAAATTGAGTTTTCAGTTATCGACCTCATACGTTTAGAAATACCATGAAACGTGGACATTTCTTGGTCCCGGGCCGATTGGCTCATTTTTCAACAACACGTGAAATACGCAGATGATATAAGTACTTGGGATCTGAAAATTGAGTTTTCAGTTATCGACCTCATACGTTTAGAAATACCATGAAACGTGGACATTTCTTGGTCCCGGGCTGATTGGTGAATTTTTTCACGACGCGAAAAATGCCGAGCTGATATAAGTACTTGGGATCTGAAAATTGCGTTTTCTGTTATCGACGCTATACGTTTATAAGTACCATGAAACGTGGAGATTTCTTGGTCCCGGGCTGATTGGACCATTTTTCAACAACACGTAAAATACGCAACTGATATAAGTACTTGGGATCTGAAAATTGAGTTTTCTGTTATCGACGCTATACGTTTATAAATACCATGAAACGTGGAGATTTCTTAGTCCCGGGCTGATTGGGGAATTTTTTCACGACGCGAAAAATTCCGAGCTGACATAAGTACTTGGGAACTGAAAATTGAGTTTTCTGTTATCGACGCTATACGTTTAGTAATACCATGAAACGTGGACATTTCTTGGTCCCGGGCTGATTGGTGAATTTTTTCACGACGCGAAAAATGCCGAGCTGATATAAGTACTTGTGATACGAAAATTGAGTTTTCTGTTATCGACGCTATACGTTTATAAATACCATGAAACGTGGAGATTTCTTAGTCCCGGGCTGATTGGGGAATTTTTTCACGACGCGAAAAATTCCGAGCTGACATAAGTACTTGGGAACTGAAAATAGAGTTTTCTGCTATCGACGCTATACGTTTAGAAATACCATGAAACGTGGACATTTCTTGGTCCCGGGCTGATTGGTGAATTTTTTCACGACGCGAAAAATTCCGAGCTGACATAAGTACTTGGGATCTGAAAATTGAGTTTTCAGTTATCGACCTCATACGTTTAGAAATACCATGAAACGTGTACATTTCTTGGTCCCGGGCTGATTGGTGAGTTTTCTCTCGACGCGAAAAATGCCCAGCTGATATAAGTACTTGGGATCGGAAAATTGAGTTTCCTGTTATCGACGTTATACGTTTTGAAATACCATGAAACGTGGACATTTCTTGGTCCCGGGCCGATTGGCTCATTTTTCAACAACACGTGAAATACGCAGATGATGTAAGTACTTGGGATCTGAAAATTGCGTTTTCTGTTATCGACGTTATACGTTTTGAAATACCATGAAACGTGGACATTTCTTGGTCCCGGGCCGATTGGACCATTTTTCAACAACACGTGAAATACGTAGATGATATAAGTACTTGGGATCTGAAAATTGAGTTTTCAGTTATCGACCTTATACGTTTAGAAATACCATGAAACGTGTTTATTTCTTGGTCGCGGGCTGATTGGTGAATTTTTTCACGACGCGAAAAATGCCGAGCTGATATAAGTACTTGGGATCTGAAAATTGCGTTTTCTGTTATCGACGCTATACGTTTATAAATACCATGAAACGTGGAGATTTCTTGGTCCCGGGCTGATTGGACCATTTTTCAATAACACGTGAAATAGGCAGATGATAGAAGTACTTGGGATCTGAAAATTGAGTTTTCAGTTATCGACGCTATACGTTTATAAATACCATGAAACGTGGAGATTTCTTAGTCCCGGGCTGATTGGGGAATTTTTTCACGACGCGAAAAATTCCGAGCTGACATAAGTACTTGGGAACTGAAAATTGAGTTTTCTGTTATCGACGCTATACGTTTAGAAATACCATGAAACGTGGACATTTCTTGGTCCCGGGCTGATTGGTGAATTTTTTCACGACGCGAAAAATGCCGAGCTGATATAAGTACTTGTGATACGAAAATTGAGTTTTCTGTTATCGACGCTATACGTTTATAAATACCATGAAACGTGGAGATTTCTTAGTCCCGGGCTGATTGGGGGATTTTTTTCACGACGCGAAAAATTCCGAGCTGACATAAGTACTTGGGATCTGAAAATTGAGTTTTCAGTTATCGAACTCATACGTTTAGAAATACCATGAAACGTGGACATTTCTTGGTCCCGGGCTGATTGGTGAATTTTCTCACGACGCGAAAAATGCCGAGCTGATATAATTACTTGGGATCGGAAAATTGAGTTTCCTGTTATCGACGCTATACGTTTTGAAATACCATGAAACGTGGAGATTTCTTGGTCCCGGGCTGATTGGACCATTTTTTAATAACACGTGAAATAGGCAGATGATATAAGTACTTGGGATCTGAAAATTGCGTTTTCTGTTATCGACGCTAAACGTTTATAAATAACATGAAACGTGAAGATTTCTTGGTCCCGGGCTGATTGGACCATTTTTCAACAACACGTAAAATACGCAACTGATATAAGTACTTGGGATCTGAAAATTGAGTTTTCTGTTATCGACGCTATACGTTTATAAATACCATGAAACGTGGAGATTTCTTAGTCCCGTGCTGATTGGGGAATTTTTTCACGACGCGAAAAATTTCGAGCTGACATAAGTACTTGGGAACTGAAAATTGAGTTTTCTGTTATCGACGCTATACGTTTAGAAATACCATGAAACGTGGACATTTCTTGGTCCCGGGCTGATTGGTGAATTTTTTCACGACGTGAAAAATGCCGAGCTGATATAACTACTTGGGATCGGAAAATTGAGTTTCCTGTTATCGACGCTATACGTTTTGAAATACCATGAAACGTGGACATTTCTTAGTCCCGGGCCGATTGGGTCATTTTTCAATAACACGTGAAGTACGCAGATGATATAAGTACTTGGGATCTGAAAATTGAGTTTTCAGTTATCGACCTCATACGCTTAGAAATACCATGAAACGTGGACATTTCTTGGTCCCGGGCTGATTGGTGAATTTTTTCACGACGCGAAAAATGCCGAGCTGATATAAGTACTTGTGATACGAAAATTGAGTTTTCTGTTATCGACGCTATACGTTTATAAATACCATGAAACGTGGAGATTTCTTAGTCCCGGGCTGATTGGGGGATTTTTTTCACGACGCGAAAAATTCCGAGCTGACATAAGTACTTGGGATCTGAAAATTGAGTTTTCAGTTATCGAACTCATACGTTTAGAAATACCATGAAACGTGGACATTTCTTGGTCCCGGGCCGATTGGGTCATTTTTCAATAACACGTGAAGTACGCAGATGATATAAGTACTTGGGATCTGAAAATTGAGTTTTCAGTTATCGACCTCATACGCTTAGAAATACCATGAAACGTGGACATTTCTTGGTCCCGGGCTGATTGGGGAATTTTTTCACGACGCGAAAAATTCTGAGCTGATATAAGTACTTGGGATCTGAAAATTGAGTTTCCTGTTATCGACGTTATACGTTTTGAAATACCATGAAACGTGGACATTTCTTGGTCCCGGGCCGATTGGACCATTTTTCAACAACACGTGAAATACGTAGATGATATAAGTACTTGGGATCTGAAAATTGAGTTTTCAGTTATCGACCTCATACGTTTAGAAATACCATGAAACGTGGACATTTCTTGGTCCCGGGCTGATTGGGGAATTATTTCACGACGCGAAAAATGCCGAGCTGATATAAGTACTTGGGATCTGAAAATTGCGTTTTCTGTTATCGACGCTATACGTTTATAAATACCATGAAACTTGGAGATTTCTTGGTCCCGGGCTGATTGAACCATTTTTCAATAACACGTGAAATAGGCAGATGATATAAGTACTTGGGATCTGAAAATTGAGTTTTCAGTTATCGACCTCATACGTTTAGAAATACCATGAAACGTGGACATTTCTTGGTCCCGGGCCGATTGGCTCATTTTTCAACAACACGTGAAATACGCAGATGATATAAGTACTTGGGATCTGAAAATTGAGTTTTCAGTTATCGACCTCATACGTTTAGAAATACCATGAAACGTGGACATTTCTTGGTCCCGGGCTGATTGGTGAATTTTTTCACGACGCGAAAAATGCCGAGCTGATATAAGTACTTGGGATCTGAAAATTGCGTTTTCTGTTATCGACGCTATACGTTTATAAGTACCATGAAACGTGGAGATTTCTTGGTCCCGGGCTGATTGGACCATTTTTCAACAACACGTAAAATACGCAACTGATATAAGTACTTGGGATCTGAAAATTGAGTTTTCTGTTATCGACGCTATACGTTTATAAATACCATGAAACGTGGAGATTTCTTAGTCCCGGGCTGATTGGGGAATTTTTTCACGACGCGAAAAATTCCGAGCTGACATAAGTACTTGGGAACTGAAAATAGAGTTTTCTGCTATCGACGCTATACGTTTAGAAATACCATGAAACGTGGACATTTCTTGGTCCCGGGCTGATTGGTGAATTTTTTCACGACGCGAAAAATTCCGAGCTGACATAAGTACTTGGGATCTGAAAATTGAGTTTTCAGTTATCGACCTCATACGTTTAGAAATACCATGAAACGTGTACATTTCTTGGTCCCGGGCTGATTGGTGAGTTTTCTCTCGACGCGAAAAATGCCCAGCTGATATAAGTACTTGGGATCGGAAAATTGAGTTTCCTGTTATCGACGTTATACGTTTTGAAATACCATGAAACGTGGACATTTCTTGGTCCCGGGCCGATTGGCTCATTTTTCAACAACACGTGAAATACGCAGATGATGTAAGTACTTGGGATCTGAAAATTGAGTTTTCAGTTATCGACCTCATACGTTTAGAAATACCATGAAACGTGGACATTTCTTGGTCCCGGGCCGATTGGCTCATTTTTCAACAACACGTGAAATACGCAGATGATATAAGTACTTGAGATCTGAAAATTGAGTTTTCAGTTATCGACCTCATACGTTTAGAAATACCATGAAACGTATTTATTTCTTGGTCGCGGGCTGATTGGTGAATTTTTTCACGACGCGAAAAATGCCGAGCTGATATAAGTACTTGGGATCTGAAAATTGCGTTTTCTGTTATCGACGTTATACGTTTTGAAATACCATGAAACGTGGACATTTCTTGGTCCCGAGCCGATTGGACCATTTTTCAACAACACGTGAAATACGTAGATGATATAAGTACTTGGGATCTGAAAATTGAGTTTTCAGTTATCGACCTCATACGCTTAGAAATACCATGAAACGTGGACATTTCTTGGTCGCGGGCTGATTGGTGAATTTTTTCACGACGCGAAAAATGCCGAGCTGATATAAGTACTTGGGATCTGAAAATTGCGTTTTCTGTTATCGACGCTATACGTTTATAAATACCATGAAACGTGGAGATTTCTTGGTCCCGGGCTGATTGGACCAGTTTTCAATAACACGTGAAATAGGCAGATGATAGAAGTACTTGGGCTCTGAAAATTGAGTTTTCAGTTAACGACCTCATACGTTTAGAAATACCATGAAACGTGGACATTTCTTGGTCCCGGGCTGATTGGTGAATTTTTTCACGACGCGAAAAATTCTGAGCTGATATAAGTACTTGGGATCTGAAAATTGAGTTTCCTGTTATCGACGTTATACGTTTTGAAATACCATGAAACGTGGACATTTCTTGGTCCCGTGCTGATTGGACCATTTTTCATCAACACGTGAAATACGTAGATGATATAAGTACTTGGGATCTGAAAATTGAGTTTTCAGTTATCGACCTCATACGTTTAGAAATACCATGAAACGTGGACATTTCTTGGTCCCGGGCTGATTGGTGAAATTTTTTACGACGCGAAAAATGCCGAGCTGATATAAGTACTTGGGATCTGAAAATTGCGTTTTGTGTTATCGACGCTATACGTTTATAAATACCATGAAACGTGGAGATTTCTTGGTCCCGGGCTGATTGGACCATTTTTGAATAACACGTGAAATAGGCAGATGATATAAGTACTTGGGATCTGAAAATTGAGTTTTCAGTAATCGACCTCATACGTTTAGAAATACCATGAAACGTGGACATTTCTTGGTCCCGGGCTGATTGGTGAATTTTTTCACGACGCGAAAAATGCCGAGCTGATATAAGTACTTGGGATCCGAAAATTGAGTTTTCTGTTATCGACGCTATACGTTTATAAATACCATGAAACGTGAAGATTTCTTGGTCCCGGGCTGATTGGACCATTTTTCAACAACACGTAAAATACGCAACTGATATAAGTACTTGGGATCTGAAAATTGAGTTTTCTGTTATCGACGCTATACGTTTATAAATACCATGAAACGTGGAGATTTCTTAGTCCCGGGCTGATTGGGGAATTTTTTCACGACGCGAAAAATTCCGAGCTGATATATGTACTTGGGATCTGAAAATTGCGTTTTCTGTTATCGACGCTATACGTTTTTAAATACCATGAAACGTGAAGATTTCTTGGTCCCGGGCTGATTGGACCATTTTTCAACAACACGTAAAATACGCAACTGATATAAGTACTTGGGATCTGAAAATTGAGTTTTCTGTTATCGACGCTATACGTTTATAAATACCATGAAACGTGGAGATTTCTTAGTCCCGGGCTGATTGGTGAATTTTTTCACGACGCGAAAAATGCCGAGCTGATATAAGTACTTGGGATCTGAAAATTGCGTTTTCTGTTATCGACGTTATACGTTTTGAAATACCATGAAACGTGGACATTTCTTGGTCCCGAGCCGATTGGACCATTTTTCAACAACACGTGAAATACGTAGATGATATAAGTACTTGGGATCTGAAAATTGAGTTTTCAGTTATCGACCTCATACGCTTAGAAATACCATGAAACGTGGACATTTCTTGGTCGCGGGCTGATTGGTGAATTTTTTCACGACGCGAAAAATGCCGAGCTGATATAAGTACTTGGGATCTGAAAATTGCGTTTTCTGTTATCGACGCTATACGTTTATAAATACCATGAAACGTGGAGATTTCTTGGTCCCGGGCTGATTGGACCAGTTTTCAATAACACGTGAAATAGGCAGATGATAGAAGTACTTGGGCTCTGAAAATTGAGTTTTCAGTTAACGACCTCATACGTTTAGAAATACCATGAAACGTGGACATTTCTTGGTCCCGGGCTGATTGGTGAAATTTTTTACGACGCGAAAAATGCCGAGCTGATATAAGTACTTGGGATCTGAAAATTGCGTTTTGTGTTATCGACGCTATACGTTTATAAATACCATGAAACGTGGAGATTTCTTGGTCCCGGGCTGATTGGACCATTTTTGAATAACACGTGAAATAGGCAGATGATATAAGTACTTGGGATCTGAAAATTGAGTTTTCAGTAATCGACCTCATACGTTTAGAAATACCATGAAACGTGGACATTTCTTGGTCCCGGGCTGATTGGTGAATTTTTTCACGACGCGAAAAATGCCGAGCTGATATAAGTACTTGGGATCCGAAAATTGAGTTTTCTGTTATCGACGCTATACGTTTATAAATACCATGAAACGTGAAGATTTCTTGGTCCCGGGCTGATTGGACCATTTTTCAACAACACGTAAAATACGCAACTGATATAAGTACTTGGGATCTGAAAATTGAGTTTTCTGTTATCGACGCTATACGTTTATAAATACCATGAAACGTGGAGATTTCTTAGTCCCGGGCTGATTGGGGAATTTTTTCACGACGCGAAAAATTCCGAGCTGATATATGTACTTGGGATCTGAAAATTGCGTTTTCTGTTATCGACGCTATACGTTTTTAAATACCATGAAACGTGAAGATTTCTTGGTCCCGGGCTGATTGGACCATTTTTCAACAACACGTAAAATACGCAACTGATATAAGTACTTGGGATCTGAAAATTGAGTTTTCTGTTATCGACGCTATACGTTTATAAATACCATGAAACGTGGAGATTTCTTAGTCCCGGGCTGATTGGGGAATTTTTTCACGACGCGAAAAATTCCGAGCTCACATAAGTACTTGGGAACTGAAAATTGAGTTTTCTGTTATCGACGTTATACGTTTTGAAATACCATGAAACGTGGACATTTCTTGGTCCCGGGCCGATTGGACCATTTTTCAACAACACGTGAAATACGTAGATGATATAAGTACTTGGGATCTGAAAATTGAGTTTTCAGTTATCGACCTTATACGTTTAGAAATACCATGAAACGTGGACATTTCTTGGTCGCGGGCTGATTGGTGAATTTTTTCACGACGCGAAAAATGCCGAGCTGATATAAGTACTTGGGATCTGAAAATTGCGTTTTCTGTTATCGACGCTATACGTTTATAAATACCATGAAACGTGGAGATTTCTTGGTCCCGGGCTGATTGGACCATTTTTGAATAACACGTGAAATAGGCAGATGATATAAGTACTTGGGATCTGAAAATTGAGTTTTCAGTAATCGACCTCATACGTTTAGAAATACCATGAAACGTGGACATTTCTTGGTCCCGGGCTGATTGGTGAATTTTTTCACGACGCGAAAAATGCCGAGCTGATATAAGTACTTGGGATCCGAAAATTGAGTTTTCTGTTATCGACGCTATACGTTTATAAATACCATGAAACGTGAAGATTTCTTGGTCCCGGGCTGATTGGACCATTTTTCAACAACACGTAAAATACGCAACTGATATAAGTACTTGGGATCTGAAAATTGAGTTTTCTGTTATCGACGCTATACGTTTATAAATACCATGAAACGTGGAGATTTCTTAGTCCCGGGCTGATTGGGGAATTTTTTCACGACGCGAAAAATTCCGAGCTGATATATGTACTTGGGATCTGAAAATTGCGTTTTCTGTTATCGACGCTATACGTTTTTAAATACCATGAAACGTGAAGATTTCTTGGTCCCGGGCTGATTGGACCATTTTTCAACAACACGTAAAATACGCAACTGATATAAGTACTTGGGATCTGAAAATTGAGTTTTCTGTTATCGACGCTATACGTTTATAAATACCATGAAACGTGGAGATTTCTTAGTCCCGGGCTGATTGGGGAATTTTTTCACGACGCGAAAAATTCCGAGCTCACATAAGTACTTGGGAACTGAAAATTGAGTTTTCTGTTATCGACGTTATACGTTTTGAAATACCATGAAACGTGGACATTTCTTGGTCCCGGGCCGATTGGACCATTTTTCAACAACACGTGAAATACGTAGATGATATAAGTACTTGGGATCTGAAAATTGAGTTTTCAGTTATCGATCTTATACGTTTAGAAATACCATGAAACGTGTTTATTTCTTGGTCGCGGGCTGATTGGTGAATTTTTTCACGACGCGAAAAATGCCGAGCTGATATAAGTACTTGGGATCTGAAAATTGCGTTTTCTGTTATCGACGCTATACGTTTATAAATACCATGAAACGTGGAGATTTCTTGGTCCCGGGCTGATTGGACCATTTTTCAATAACACGTGAAATAGGCAGATGATAGAAGTACTTGGGATCTGAAAATTGAGTTTTCAGTTATCGACGCTATACGTTTATAAATACCATGAAACGTGGAGATTTCTTAGTCCCGGGCTGATTGGGGAATTTTTTCACGACGCGAAAAATTCCGAGCTGACATAAGTACTTGGGAACTGAAAATTGAGTTTTCTGTTATCGACGCTATACGTTTAGAAATACCATGAAACGTGGACATTTCTTGGTCCCGGGCTGATTGGTGAATTTTTTCACGACGCGAAAAATGCCGAGCTGATATAAGTACTTGTGATACGAAAATTGAGTTTTCTGTTTTCGACGCTATACGTTTATAAATACCATGAAACGTGGAGATATCTTAGTCCCGGGCTGATTGGGGGATTTTTTTCACGACGCGAAAAATTCCGAGCTGACATAAGTACTTGGGATCTGAAAATTGAGTTTTCAGTTATCGACCTCATACGTTTAGAAATACCATGAAACGTGGACATTTCTTGGTCCCGGGCTGATTGGTGAATTTTCTCACGACGCGAAAAATGCCGAGCTGATATAAGTACTTGGGATCGGAAAATTGAGTTTCCTGTTATCGACGCTATACGTTTTGAAATACCATGAAACGTGGAGATTTCTTGGTCCCGGGCTGATTGGACCATTTTTTAATAACACGTGAAATAGGCAGATGATATAAGTACTTGGGATCTGAAAATTGCGTTTTCTGTTATCGACGCTAAACGTTTATAAATACCATGAAACGTGAAGATTTCTTGGTCCCGGGCTGATTGGACCATTTTTCAACAACACGTAAAATACGCAACTGATATAAGTACTTGGGATCTGAAAATTGAGTTTTCTGTTATCGACGCTATACGTTTATAAATACCATGAAACGTGGAGATTTCTTAGTCCCGTGCTGATTGGGGAATTTTTTCACGACGCGAAAAATTTCGAGCTGACATAAGTACTTGGGAACTGAAAATTGAGTTTTCTGTTATCGACGCTATACGTTTAGAAATACCATGAAACGTGGACATTTCTTGGTCCCGGGCTGATTGGTGAATTTTTTCACGACGTGAAAAATGCCGAGCTGATATAAGTACTTGGGATCGGAAAATTGAGTTTCCTGTTATCGACGCTATACGTTTTGAAATACCATGAAACGTGGACATTTCTTAGTCCCGGGCCGATTGGGTCATTTTTCAATAACACGTGAAGTACGCAGATGATATAAGTACTTGGGATCTGAAAATTGAGTTTTCAGTTATCGACCTCATACGCTTAGAAATACCATGAAACGTGGACATTTCTTGGTCCCGGGCTGATTGGGGAATTTTTTCACGACGCGAAAAATTCTGAGCTGATATAAGTACTTGGGATCTGAAAATTGAGTTTCCTGTTATCGACGTTATACGTTTTGAAATACCATGAAACGTGGACATTTCTTGGTCCCGGGCCGATTGGACCATTTTTCAACAACACGTGAAATACGTAGATGATATAAGTACTTGGGATCTGAAAATTGAGTTTTCAGTTATCGACCTCATACGTTTAGAAATACCATGAAACGTGGACATTTCTTGGTCCCGGGCTGATTGGGGAATTATTTCACGACGCGAAAAATGCCGAGCTGATATAAGTACTTGGGATCTGAAAATTGCGTTTTCTGTTATCGACGCTATACGTTTATAAGTACCATGAAACGTGGAGATTTCTTGGTCCCGGGCTGATTGGACCATTTTTCAACAACACGTAAAATACGCAACTGATATAAGTACTTGGGATCTGAAAATTGAGTTTTCTGTTATCGACGCTATACGTTTATAAATACCATGAAACGTGGAGATTTCTTAGTCCCGTGCTGATTGGGGAATTTTTTCACGACGCGAAAAATTTCGAGCTGACATAAGTACTTGGGAACTGAAAATTGAGTTTTCTGTTATCGACGCTATACGTTTAGAAATACCATGAAACGTGGACATTTCTTGGTCCCGGGCTGATTGGTGAATTTTTTCACGACGTGAAAAATGCCGAGCTGATATAAGTACTTGGGATCGGAAAATTGAGTTTCCTGTTATCGACGCTATACGTTTTGAAATACCATGAAACGTGGACATTTCTTAGTCCCGGGCCGATTGGGTCATTTTTCAATAACACGTGAAGTACGCAGATGATATAAGTACTTGGGATCTGAAAATTGAGTTTTCAGTTATCGACCTCATACGCTTAGAAATACCATGAAACGTGGACATTTCTTGGTCCCGGGCTGATTGGGGAATTTTTTCACGACGCGAAAAATTCTGAGCTGATATAAGTACTTGGGATCTGAAAATTGAGTTTCCTGTTATCGACGTTATACGTTTTGAAATACCATGAAACGTGGACATTTCTTGGTCCCGGGCCGATTGGCTCATTTTTCAACAACACGTGAAATACGCAGATGATGTAAGTACTTGGTATCTGAAAATTGCGTTTTCTGTTATCGACGTTATACGTTTTGAAATACCATGAAACGTGGACATTTCTTGGTCCCGGGCCGATTGGACCATTTTTCAACAACACGTGAAATACGTAGATGATATAAGTACTTGGGATCTGAAAATTGAGTTTTCAGTTATCGACCTTATACGTTTAGAAATACCATGAAACGTGTTTATTTCTTGGTCGCGGGCTGATTGGTGAATTTTTTCACGACGCGAAAAATGCCGAGCTGATATAAGTACTTGGGATCTGAAAATTGCGTTTTCTGTTATCGACGCTATACGTTTATAAATACCATGAAACGTGGAGATTTCTTGGTCCCGGGCTGATTGGACCATTTTTCAATAACACGTGAAATAGGCAGATGATAGAAGTACTTGGGATCTGAAAATTGAGTTTTCAGTTATCGACGCTATACGTTTATAAATACCATGAAACGTGGAGATTTCTTAGTCCCGGGCTGATTGGGGAATTTTTTCACGACGCGAAAAATTCCGAGCTGACATAAGTACTTGGGAACTGAAAATTGAGTTTTCTGTTATCGACGCTATACGTTTAGAAATACCATGAAACGTGGACATTTCTTGGTCCCGGGCTGATTGGTGAATTTTTTCACGACGCGAAAAATGCCGAGCTGATATAAGTACTTGTGATACGAAAATTGAGTTTTCTGTTATCGACGCTATACGTTTATAAATACCATGAAACGTGGAGATTTCTTAGTCCCGGGCTGATTGGGGGATTTTTTTCACGACGCGAAAAATTCCGAGCTGACATAAGTACTTGGGATCTGAAAATTGAGTTTTCAGTTATCGAACTCATACGTTTAGAAATACCATGAAACGTGGACATTTCTTGGTCCCGGGCTGATTGGTGAATTTTCTCACGACGCGAAAAATGCCGAGCTGATATAATTACTTGGGATCGGAAAATTGAGTTTCCTGTTATCGACGCTATACGTTTTGAAATACCATGAAACGTGGAGATTTCTTGGTCCCGGGCTGATTGGACCATTTTTTAATAACACGTGAAATAGGCAGATGATATAAGTACTTGGGATCTGAAAATTGCGTTTTCTGTTATCGACGCTAAACGTTTATAAATAACATGAAACGTGAAGATTTCTTGGTCCCGGGCTGATTGGACCATTTTTCAACAACACGTAAAATACGCAACTGATATAAGTACTTGGGATCTGAAAATTGAGTTTTCTGTTATCGACGCTATACGTTTATAAATACCATGAAACGTGGAGATTTCTTAGTCCCGTGCTGATTGGGGAATTTTTTCACGACGCGAAAAATTTCGAGCTGACATAAGTACTTGGGAACTGAAAATTGAGTTTTCTGTTATCGACGCTATACGTTTAGAAATACCATGAAACGTGGACATTTCTTGGTCCCGGGCTGATTGGTGAATTTTTTCACGACGTGAAAAATGCCGAGCTGATATAACTACTTGGGATCGGAAAATTGAGTTTCCTGTTATCGACGCTATACGTTTTGAAATACCATGAAACGTGGACATTTCTTAGTCCCGGGCCGATTGGGTCATTTTTCAATAACACGTGAAGTACGCAGATGATATAAGTACTTGGGATCTGAAAATTGAGTTTTCAGTTATCGACCTCATACGCTTAGAAATACCATGAAACGTGGACATTTCTTGGTCCCGGGCCGATTGGGTCATTTTTCAATAACACGTGAAGTACGCAGATGATATAAGTACTTGGGATCTGAAAATTGAGTTTTCAGTTATCGACCTCATACGCTTAGAAATACCATGAAACGTGGACATTTCTTGGTCCCGGGCTGATTGGGGAATTTTTTCACGACGCGAAAAATTCTGAGCTGATATAAGTACTTGGGATCTGAAAATTGAGTTTCCTGTTATCGACGTTATACGTTTTGAAATACCATGAAACGTGGACATTTCTTGGTCCCGGGCCGATTGGACCATTTTTCAACAACACGTGAAATACGTAGATGATATAAGTACTTGGGATCTGAAAATTGAGTTTTCAGTTATCGACCTCATACGTTTAGAAATACCATGAAACGTGGACATTTCTTGGTCCCGGGCTGATTGGGGAATTATTTCACGACGCGAAAAATGCCGAGCTGATATAAGTACTTGGGATCTGAAAATTGCGTTTTCTGTTATCGACGCTATACGTTTATAAATACCATGAAACTTGGAGATTTCTTGGTCCCGGGCTGATTGAACCATTTTTCAATAACACGTGAAATAGGCAGATGATATAAGTACTTGGGATCTGAAAATTGAGTTTTCAGTTATCGACCTCATACGTTTAGAAATACCATGAAACGTGGACATTTCTTGGTCCCGGGCCGATTGGCTCATTTTTCAACAACACGTGAAATACGCAGATGATATAAGTACTTGGGATCTGAAAATTGAGTTTTCAGTTATCGACCTCATACGTTTAGAAATACCATGAAACGTGGACATTTCTTGGTCCCGGGCTGATTGGTGAATTTTTTCACGACGCGAAAAATGCCGAGCTGATATAAGTACTTGGGATCTGAAAATTGCGTTTTCTGTTATCGACGCTATACGTTTATAAGTACCATGAAACGTGGAGATTTCTTGGTCCCGGGCTGATTGGACCATTTTTCAACAACACGTAAAATACGCAACTGATATAAGTACTTGGGATCTGAAAATTGAGTTTTCTGTTATCGACGCTATACGTTTATAAATACCATGAAACGTGGAGATTTCTTAGTCCCGGGCTGATTGGGGAATTTTTTCACGACGCGAAAAATTCCGAGCTGACATAAGTACTTGGGAACTGAAAATAGAGTTTTCTGCTATCGACGCTATACGTTTAGAAATACCATGAAACGTGGACATTTCTTGGTCCCGGGCTGATTGGTGAATTTTTTCACGACGCGAAAAATTCCGAGCTGACATAAGTACTTGGGATCTGAAAATTGAGTTTTCAGTTATCGACCTCATACGTTTAGAAATACCATGAAACGTGTACATTTCTTGGTCCCGGGCTGATTGGTGAGTTTTCTCTCGACGCGAAAAATGCCCAGCTGATATAAGTACTTGGGATCGGAAAATTGAGTTTCCTGTTATCGACGTTATACGTTTTGAAATACCATGAAACGTGGACATTTCTTGGTCCCGGGCCGATTGGCTCATTTTTCAACAACACGTGAAATACGCAGATGATGTAAGTACTTGGGATCTGAAAATTGAGTTTTCAGTTATCGACCTCATACGTTTAGAAATACCATGAAACGTGGACATTTCTTGGTCCCGGGCCGATTGGCTCATTTTTCAACAACACGTGAAATACGCAGATGATATAAGTACTTGAGATCTGAAAATTGAGTTTTCAGTTATCGACCTCATACGTTTAGAAATACCATGAAACGTATTTATTTCTTGGTCGCGGGCTGATTGGTGAATTTTTTCACGACGCGAAAAATGCCGAGCTGATATAAGTACTTGGGATCTGAAAATTGCGTTTTCTGTTATCGACGTTATACGTTTTGAAATACCATGAAACGTGGACATTTCTTGGTCCCGAGCCGATTGGACCATTTTTCAACAACACGTGAAATACGTAGATGATATAAGTACTTGGGATCTGAAAATTGAGTTTTCAGTTATCGACCTCATACGCTTAGAAATACCATGAAACGTGGACATTTCTTGGTCGCGGGCTGATTGGTGAATTTTTTCACGACGCGAAAAATGCCGAGCTGATATAAGTACTTGGGATCTGAAAATTGCGTTTTCTGTTATCGACGCTATACGTTTATAAATACCATGAAACGTGGAGATTTCTTGGTCCCGGGCTGATTGGACCAGTTTTCAATAACACGTGAAATAGGCAGATGATAGAAGTACTTGGGCTCTGAAAATTGAGTTTTCAGTTAACGACCTCATACGTTTAGAAATACCATGAAACGTGGACATTTCTTGGTCCCGGGCTGATTGGTGAATTTTTTCACGACGCGAAAAATTCTGAGCTGATATAAGTACTTGGGATCTGAAAATTGAGTTTCCTGTTATCGACGTTATACGTTTTGAAATACCATGAAACGTGGACATTTCTTGGTCCCGTGCTGATTGGACCATTTTTCATCAACACGTGAAATACGTAGATGATATAAGTACTTGGGATCTGAAAATTGAGTTTTCAGTTATCGACCTCATACGTTTAGAAATACCATGAAACGTGGACATTTCTTGGTCCCGGGCTGATTGGTGAAATTTTTTACGACGCGAAAAATGCCGAGCTGATATAAGTACTTGGGATCTGAAAATTGCGTTTTGTGTTATCGACGCTATACGTTTATAAATACCATGAAACGTGGAGATTTCTTGGTCCCGGGCTGATTGGACCATTTTTGAATAACACGTGAAATAGGCAGATGATATAAGTACTTGGGATCTGAAAATTGAGTTTTCAGTAATCGACCTCATACGTTTAGAAATACCATGAAACGTGGACATTTCTTGGTCCCGGGCTGATTGGTGAATTTTTTCACGACGCGAAAAATGCCGAGCTGATATAAGTACTTGGGATCCGAAAATTGAGTTTTCTGTTATCGACGCTATACGTTTATAAATACCATGAAACGTGAAGATTTCTTGGTCCCGGGCTGATTGGACCATTTTTCAACAACACGTAAAATACGCAACTGATATAAGTACTTGGGATCTGAAAATTGAGTTTTCTGTTATCGACGCTATACGTTTATAAATACCATGAAACGTGGAGATTTCTTAGTCCCGGGCTGATTGGGGAATTTTTTCACGACGCGAAAAATTCCGAGCTGATATATGTACTTGGGATCTGAAAATTGCGTTTTCTGTTATCGACGCTATACGTTTTTAAATACCATGAAACGTGAAGATTTCTTGGTCCCGGGCTGATTGGACCATTTTTCAACAACACGTAAAATACGCAACTGATATAAGTACTTGGGATCTGAAAATTGAGTTTTCTGTTATCGACGCTATACGTTTATAAATACCATGAAACGTGGAGATTTCTTAGTCCCGGGCTGATTGGTGAATTTTTTCACGACGCGAAAAATGCCGAGCTGATATAAGTACTTGGGATCTGAAAATTGCGTTTTCTGTTATCGACGTTATACGTTTTGAAATACCATGAAACGTGGACATTTCTTGGTCCCGAGCCGATTGGACCATTTTTCAACAACACGTGAAATACGTAGATGATATAAGTACTTGGGATCTGAAAATTGAGTTTTCAGTTATCGACCTCATACGCTTAGAAATACCATGAAACGTGGACATTTCTTGGTCGCGGGCTGATTGGTGAATTTTTTCACGACGCGAAAAATGCCGAGCTGATATAAGTACTTGGGATCTGAAAATTGCGTTTTCTGTTATCGACGCTATACGTTTATAAATACCATGAAACGTGGAGATTTCTTGGTCCCGGGCTGATTGGACCAGTTTTCAATAACACGTGAAATAGGCAGATGATAGAAGTACTTGGGCTCTGAAAATTGAGTTTTCAGTTAACGACCTCATACGTTTAGAAATACCATGAAACGTGGACATTTCTTGGTCCCGGGCTGATTGGTGAAATTTTTTACGACGCGAAAAATGCCGAGCTGATATAAGTACTTGGGATCTGAAAATTGCGTTTTGTGTTATCGACGCTATACGTTTATAAATACCATGAAACGTGGAGATTTCTTGGTCCCGGGCTGATTGGACCATTTTTGAATAACACGTGAAATAGGCAGATGATATAAGTACTTGGGATCTGAAAATTGAGTTTTCAGTAATCGACCTCATACGTTTAGAAATACCATGAAACGTGGACATTTCTTGGTCCCGGGCTGATTGGTGAATTTTTTCACGACGCGAAAAATGCCGAGCTGATATAAGTACTTGGGATCCGAAAATTGAGTTTTCTGTTATCGACGCTATACGTTTATAAATACCATGAAACGTGAAGATTTCTTGGTCCCGGGCTGATTGGACCATTTTTCAACAACACGTAAAATACGCAACTGATATAAGTACTTGGGATCTGAAAATTGAGTTTTCTGTTATCGACGCTATACGTTTATAAATACCATGAAACGTGGAGATTTCTTAGTCCCGGGCTGATTGGGGAATTTTTTCACGACGCGAAAAATTCCGAGCTGATATATGTACTTGGGATCTGAAAATTGCGTTTTCTGTTATCGACGCTATACGTTTTTAAATACCATGAAACGTGAAGATTTCTTGGTCCCGGGCTGATTGGACCATTTTTCAACAACACGTAAAATACGCAACTGATATAAGTACTTGGGATCTGAAAATTGAGTTTTCTGTTATCGACGCTATACGTTTATAAATACCATGAAACGTGGAGATTTCTTAGTCCCGGGCTGATTGGGGAATTTTTTCACGACGCGAAAAATTCCGAGCTCACATAAGTACTTGGGAACTGAAAATTGAGTTTTCTGTTATCGACGTTATACGTTTTGAAATACCATGAAACGTGGACATTTCTTGGTCCCGGGCCGATTGGACCATTTTTCAACAACACGTGAAATACGTAGATGATATAAGTACTTGGGATCTGAAAATTGAGTTTTCAGTTATCGACCTTATACGTTTAGAAATACCATGAAACGTGGACATTTCTTGGTCGCGGGCTGATTGGTGAATTTTTTCACGACGCGAAAAATGCCGAGCTGATATAAGTACTTGGGATCTGAAAATTGCGTTTTCTGTTATCGACGCTATACGTTTATAAATACCATGAAACGTGGAGATTTCTTGGTCCCGGGCTGATTGGACCATTTTTGAATAACACGTGAAATAGGCAGATGATATAAGTACTTGGGATCTGAAAATTGAGTTTTCAGTAATCGACCTCATACGTTTAGAAATACCATGAAACGTGGACATTTCTTGGTCCCGGGCTGATTGGTGAATTTTTTCACGACGCGAAAAATGCCGAGCTGATATAAGTACTTGGGATCCGAAAATTGAGTTTTCTGTTATCGACGCTATACGTTTATAAATACCATGAAACGTGAAGATTTCTTGGTCCCGGGCTGATTGGACCATTTTTCAACAACACGTAAAATACGCAACTGATATAAGTACTTGGGATCTGAAAATTGAGTTTTCTGTTATCGACGCTATACGTTTATAAATACCATGAAACGTGGAGATTTCTTAGTCCCGGGCTGATTGGGGAATTTTTTCACGACGCGAAAAATTCCGAGCTGATATATGTACTTGGGATCTGAAAATTGCGTTTTCTGTTATCGACGCTATACGTTTTTAAATACCATGAAACGTGAAGATTTCTTGGTCCCGGGCTGATTGGACCATTTTTCAACAACACGTAAAATACGCAACTGATATAAGTACTTGGGATCTGAAAATTGAGTTTTCTGTTATCGACGCTATACGTTTATAAATACCATGAAACGTGGAGATTTCTTAGTCCCGGGCTGATTGGGGAATTTTTTCACGACGCGAAAAATTCCGAGCTCACATAAGTACTTGGGAACTGAAAATTGAGTTTTCTGTTATCGACGTTATACGTTTTGAAATACCATGAAACGTGGACATTTCTTGGTCCCGGGCCGATTGGACCATTTTTCAACAACACGTGAAATACGTAGATGATATAAGTACTTGGGATCTGAAAATTGAGTTTTCAGTTATCGATCTTATACGTTTAGAAATACCATGAAACGTGTTTATTTCTTGGTCGCGGGCTGATTGGTGAATTTTTTCACGACGCGAAAAATGCCGAGCTGATATAAGTACTTGGGATCTGAAAATTGCGTTTTCTGTTATCGACGCTATACGTTTATAAATACCATGAAACGTGGAGATTTCTTGGTCCCGGGCTGATTGGACCATTTTTCAATAACACGTGAAATAGGCAGATGATAGAAGTACTTGGGATCTGAAAATTGAGTTTTCAGTTATCGACGCTATACGTTTATAAATACCATGAAACGTGGAGATTTCTTAGTCCCGGGCTGATTGGGGAATTTTTTCACGACGCGAAAAATTCCGAGCTGACATAAGTACTTGGGAACTGAAAATTGAGTTTTCTGTTATCGACGCTATACGTTTAGAAATACCATGAAACGTGGACATTTCTTGGTCCCGGGCTGATTGGTGAATTTTTTCACGACGCGAAAAATGCCGAGCTGATATAAGTACTTGTGATACGAAAATTGAGTTTTCTGTTTTCGACGCTATACGTTTATAAATACCATGAAACGTGGAGATATCTTAGTCCCGGGCTGATTGGGGGATTTTTTTCACGACGCGAAAAATTCCGAGCTGACATAAGTACTTGGGATCTGAAAATTGAGTTTTCAGTTATCGACCTCATACGTTTAGAAATACCATGAAACGTGGACATTTCTTGGTCCCGGGCTGATTGGTGAATTTTCTCACGACGCGAAAAATGCCGAGCTGATATAAGTACTTGGGATCGGAAAATTGAGTTTCCTGTTATCGACGCTATACGTTTTGAAATACCATGAAACGTGGAGATTTCTTGGTCCCGGGCTGATTGGACCATTTTTTAATAACACGTGAAATAGGCAGATGATATAAGTACTTGGGATCTGAAAATTGCGTTTTCTGTTATCGACGCTAAACGTTTATAAATACCATGAAACGTGAAGATTTCTTGGTCCCGGGCTGATTGGACCATTTTTCAACAACACGTAAAATACGCAACTGATATAAGTACTTGGGATCTGAAAATTGAGTTTTCTGTTATCGACGCTATACGTTTATAAATACCATGAAACGTGGAGATTTCTTAGTCCCGTGCTGATTGGGGAATTTTTTCACGACGCGAAAAATTTCGAGCTGACATAAGTACTTGGGAACTGAAAATTGAGTTTTCTGTTATCGACGCTATACGTTTAGAAATACCATGAAACGTGGACATTTCTTGGTCCCGGGCTGATTGGTGAATTTTTTCACGACGTGAAAAATGCCGAGCTGATATAAGTACTTGGGATCGGAAAATTGAGTTTCCTGTTATCGACGCTATACGTTTTGAAATACCATGAAACGTGGACATTTCTTAGTCCCGGGCCGATTGGGTCATTTTTCAATAACACGTGAAGTACGCAGATGATATAAGTACTTGGGATCTGAAAATTGAGTTTTCAGTTATCGACCTCATACGCTTAGAAATACCATGAAACGTGGACATTTCTTGGTCCCGGGCTGATTGGGGAATTTTTTCACGACGCGAAAAATTCTGAGCTGATATAAGTACTTGGGATCTGAAAATTGAGTTTCCTGTTATCGACGTTATACGTTTTGAAATACCATGAAACGTGGACATTTCTTGGTCCCGGGCCGATTGGACCATTTTTCAACAACACGTGAAATACGTAGATGATATAAGTACTTGGGATCTGAAAATTGAGTTTTCAGTTATCGACCTCATACGTTTAGAAATACCATGAAACGTGGACATTTCTTGGTCCCGGGCTGATTGGGGAATTATTTCACGACGCGAAAAATGCCGAGCTGATATAAGTACTTGGGATCTGAAAATTGCGTTTTCTGTTATCGACGCTATACGTTTATAAGTACCATGAAACGTGGAGATTTCTTGGTCCCGGGCTGATTGGACCATTTTTCAACAACACGTAAAATACGCAACTGATATAAGTACTTGGGATCTGAAAATTGAGTTTTCTGTTATCGACGCTATACGTTTATAAATACCATGAAACGTGGAGATTTCTTAGTCCCGTGCTGATTGGGGAATTTTTTCACGACGCGAAAAATTTCGAGCTGACATAAGTACTTGGGAACTGAAAATTGAGTTTTCTGTTATCGACGCTATACGTTTAGAAATACCATGAAACGTGGACATTTCTTGGTCCCGGGCTGATTGGTGAATTTTTTCACGACGTGAAAAATGCCGAGCTGATATAAGTACTTGGGATCGGAAAATTGAGTTTCCTGTTATCGACGCTATACGTTTTGAAATACCATGAAACGTGGACATTTCTTAGTCCCGGGCCGATTGGGTCATTTTTCAATAACACGTGAAGTACGCAGATGATATAAGTACTTGGGATCTGAAAATTGAGTTTTCAGTTATCGACCTCATACGCTTAGAAATACCATGAAACGTGGACATTTCTTGGTCCCGGGCTGATTGGGGAATTTTTTCACGACGCGAAAAATTCTGAGCTGATATAAGTACTTGGGATCTGAAAATTGAGTTTCCTGTTATCGACGTTATACGTTTTGAAATACCATGAAACGTGGACATTTCTTGGTCCCGGGCTGATTGGGGAATTATTTCACGACGCGAAAAATGCCGAGCTGATATAAGTACTTGGGATCTGAAAATTGCGTTTTCTGTTATCGACGCTATACGTTTATAAATACCATGAAACTTGGAGATTTCTTGGTCCCGGGCTGATTGGACCATTTTTCAATAACACGTGAAATAGGCAGATGATATAAGTACTTGGGATCTGAAAATTGAGTTTTCAGTTATCGACCTCATACGTTTAGAAATACCATGAAACGTGGACATTTCTTGGTCCCGGGCCGATTGGCTCATTTTTCAACAACACGTGAAATACGCAGATGATATAAGTACTTGGGATCTGAAAATTGAGTTTTCAGTTATCGACCTCATACGTTTAGAAATACCATGAAACGTGGACATTTCTTGGTCCCGGGCTGATTGGTGAATTTTTTCACGACGCGAAAAATGCCGAGCTGATATAAGTACTTGGGATCTGAAAATTGCGTTTTCTGTTATCGACGCTATACGTTTATAAGTACCATGAAACGTGGAGATTTCTTGGTCCCGGGCTGATTGGACCATTTTTCAACAACACGTAAAATACGCAACTGATATAAGTACTTGGGATCTGAAAATTGAGTTTTCTGTTATCGACGCTATACGTTTATAAATACCATGAAACGTGGAGATTTCTTAGTCCCGGGCTGATTGGGGAATTTTTTCACGACGCGAAAAATTCCGAGCTGACATAAGTACTTGGGAACTGAAAATTGAGTTTTCTGTTATCGACGCTATACGTTTAGTAATACCATGAAACGTGGACATTTCTTGGTCCCGGGCTGATTGGTGAATTTTTTCACGACGCGAAAAATGCCGAGCTGATATAAGTACTTGTGATACGAAAATTGAGTTTTCTGTTATCGACGCTATACGTTTATAAATACCATGAAACGTGGAGATTTCTTAGTCCCGGGCTGATTGGGGAATTTTTTCACGACGCGAAAAATTCCGAGCTGACATAAGTACTTGGGAACTGAAAATAGAGTTTTCTGCTATCGACGCTATACGTTTAGAAATACCATGAAACGTGGACATTTCTTGGTCCCGGGCTGATTGGTGAATTTTTTCACGACGCGAAAAATTCCGAGCTGACATAAGTACTTGGGATCTGAAAATTGAGTTTTCAGTTATCGACCTCATACGTTTAGAAATACCATGAAACGTGTACATTTCTTGGTCCCGGGCTGATTGGTGAGTTTTCTCTCGACGCGAAAAATGCCCAGCTGATATAAGTACTTGGGATCGGAAAATTGAGTTTCCTGTTATCGACGTTATACGTTTTGAAATACCATGAAACGTGGACATTTCTTGGTCCCGGGCCGATTGGACCATTTTTCAACAACACGTGAAATACGTAGATGATATAAGTACTTGGGATCTGAAAATTGAGTTTTCAGTTATCGACCTTATACGTTTAGAAATACCATGAAACGTGTTTATTTCTTGGTCGCGGGCTGATTGGTGAATTTTTTCACGACGCGAAAAATGCCGAGCTGATATAAGTACTTGGGATCTGAAAATTGCGTTTTCTGTTATCGACGCTATACGTTTATAAATACCATGAAACGTGGAGATTTCTTGGTCCCGGGCTGATTGGACCATTTTTCAATAACACGTGAAATAGGCAGATGATAGAAGTACTTGGGATCTGAAAATTGAGTTTTCAGTTATCGACGCTATACGTTTATAAATACCATGAAACGTGGAGATTTCTTAGTCCCGGGCTGATTGGGGAATTTTTTCACGACGCGAAAAATTCCGAGCTGACATAAGTACTTGGGAACTGAAAATTGAGTTTTCTGTTATCGACGCTATACGTTTAGAAATACCATGAAACGTGGACATTTCTTGGTCCCGGGCTGATTGGTGAATTTTTTCACGACGCGAAAAATGCCGAGCTGATATAAGTACTTGTGATACGAAAATTGAGTTTTCTGTTATCGACGCTATACGTTTATAAATACCATGAAACGTGGAGATTTCTTAGTCCCGGGCTGATTGGGGGATTTTTTTCACGACGCGAAAAATTCCGAGCTGACATAAGTACTTGGGATCTGAAAATTGAGTTTTCAGTTATCGAACTCATACGTTTAGAAATACCATGAAACGTGGACATTTCTTGGTCCCGGGCTGATTGGTGAATTTTCTCACGACGCGAAAAATGCCGAGCTGATATAATTACTTGGGATCGGAAAATTGAGTTTCCTGTTATCGACGCTATACGTTTTGAAATACCATGAAACGTGGAGATTTCTTGGTCCCGGGCTGATTGGACCATTTTTTAATAACACGTGAAATAGGCAGATGATATAAGTACTTGGGATCTGAAAATTGCGTTTTCTGTTATCGACGCTAAACGTTTATAAATAACATGAAACGTGAAGATTTCTTGGTCCCGGGCTGATTGGACCATTTTTCAACAACACGTAAAATACGCAACTGATATAAGTACTTGGGATCTGAAAATTGAGTTTTCTGTTATCGACGCTATACGTTTATAAATACCATGAAACGTGGAGATTTCTTAGTCCCGTGCTGATTGGGGAATTTTTTCACGACGCGAAAAATTTCGAGCTGACATAAGTACTTGGGAACTGAAAATTGAGTTTTCTGTTATCGACGCTATACGTTTAGAAATACCATGAAACGTGGACATTTCTTGGTCCCGGGCTGATTGGTGAATTTTTTCACGACGTGAAAAATGCCGAGCTGATATAACTACTTGGGATCGGAAAATTGAGTTTCCTGTTATCGACGCTATACGTTTTGAAATACCATGAAACGTGGACATTTCTTAGTCCCGGGCCGATTGGGTCATTTTTCAATAACACGTGAAGTACGCAGATGATATAAGTACTTGGGATCTGAAAATTGAGTTTTCAGTTATCGACCTCATACGCTTAGAAATACCATGAAACGTGGACATTTCTTGGTCCCGGGCTGATTGGTGAATTTTTTCACGACGCGAAAAATGCCGAGCTGATATAAGTACTTGTGATACGAAAATTGAGTTTTCTGTTATCGACGCTATACGTTTATAAATACCATGAAACGTGGAGATTTCTTAGTCCCGGGCTGATTGGGGGATTTTTTTCACGACGCGAAAAATTCCGAGCTGACATAAGTACTTGGGATCTGAAAATTGAGTTTTCAGTTATCGAACTCATACGTTTAGAAATACCATGAAACGTGGACATTTCTTGGTCCCGGGCCGATTGGGTCATTTTTCAATAACACGTGAAGTACGCAGATGATATAAGTACTTGGGATCTGAAAATTGAGTTTTCAGTTATCGACCTCATACGCTTAGAAATACCATGAAACGTGGACATTTCTTGGTCCCGGGCTGATTGGGGAATTTTTTCACGACGCGAAAAATTCTGAGCTGATATAAGTACTTGGGATCTGAAAATTGAGTTTCCTGTTATCGACGTTATACGTTTTGAAATACCATGAAACGTGGACATTTCTTGGTCCCGGGCCGATTGGACCATTTTTCAACAACACGTGAAATACGTAGATGATATAAGTACTTGGGATCTGAAAATTGAGTTTTCAGTTATCGACCTCATACGTTTAGAAATACCATGAAACGTGGACATTTCTTGGTCCCGGGCTGATTGGGGAATTATTTCACGACGCGAAAAATGCCGAGCTGATATAAGTACTTGGGATCTGAAAATTGCGTTTTCTGTTATCGACGCTATACGTTTATAAATACCATGAAACTTGGAGATTTCTTGGTCCCGGGCTGATTGAACCATTTTTCAATAACACGTGAAATAGGCAGATGATATAAGTACTTGGGATCTGAAAATTGAGTTTTCAGTTATCGACCTCATACGTTTAGAAATACCATGAAACGTGGACATTTCTTGGTCCCGGGCCGATTGGCTCATTTTTCAACAACACGTGAAATACGCAGATGATATAAGTACTTGGGATCTGAAAATTGAGTTTTCAGTTATCGACCTCATACGTTTAGAAATACCATGAAACGTGGACATTTCTTGGTCCCGGGCTGATTGGTGAATTTTTTCACGACGCGAAAAATGCCGAGCTGATATAAGTACTTGGGATCTGAAAATTGCGTTTTCTGTTATCGACGCTATACGTTTATAAGTACCATGAAACGTGGAGATTTCTTGGTCCCGGGCTGATTGGACCATTTTTCAACAACACGTAAAATACGCAACTGATATAAGTACTTGGGATCTGAAAATTGAGTTTTCTGTTATCGACGCTATACGTTTATAAATACCATGAAACGTGGAGATTTCTTAGTCCCGGGCTGATTGGGGAATTTTTTCACGACGCGAAAAATTCCGAGCTGACATAAGTACTTGGGAACTGAAAATAGAGTTTTCTGCTATCGACGCTATACGTTTAGAAATACCATGAAACGTGGACATTTCTTGGTCCCGGGCTGATTGGTGAATTTTTTCACGACGCGAAAAATTCCGAGCTGACATAAGTACTTGGGATCTGAAAATTGAGTTTTCAGTTATCGACCTCATACGTTTAGAAATACCATGAAACGTGTACATTTCTTGGTCCCGGGCTGATTGGTGAGTTTTCTCTCGACGCGAAAAATGCCCAGCTGATATAAGTACTTGGGATCGGAAAATTGAGTTTCCTGTTATCGACGTTATACGTTTTGAAATACCATGAAACGTGGACATTTCTTGGTCCCGGGCCGATTGGCTCATTTTTCAACAACACGTGAAATACGCAGATGATGTAAGTACTTGGGATCTGAAAATTGAGTTTTCAGTTATCGACCTCATACGTTTAGAAATACCATGAAACGTGGACATTTCTTGGTCCCGGGCCGATTGGCTCATTTTTCAACAACACGTGAAATACGCAGATGATATAAGTACTTGAGATCTGAAAATTGAGTTTTCAGTTATCGACCTCATACGTTTAGAAATACCATGAAACGTATTTATTTCTTGGTCGCGGGCTGATTGGTGAATTTTTTCACGACGCGAAAAATGCCGAGCTGATATAAGTACTTGGGATCTGAAAATTGCGTTTTCTGTTATCGACGTTATACGTTTTGAAATACCATGAAACGTGGACATTTCTTGGTCCCGAGCCGATTGGACCATTTTTCAACAACACGTGAAATACGTAGATGATATAAGTACTTGGGATCTGAAAATTGAGTTTTCAGTTATCGACCTCATACGCTTAGAAATACCATGAAACGTGGACATTTCTTGGTCGCGGGCTGATTGGTGAATTTTTTCACGACGCGAAAAATGCCGAGCTGATATAAGTACTTGGGATCTGAAAATTGCGTTTTCTGTTATCGACGCTATACGTTTATAAATACCATGAAACGTGGAGATTTCTTGGTCCCGGGCTGATTGGACCAGTTTTCAATAACACGTGAAATAGGCAGATGATAGAAGTACTTGGGCTCTGAAAATTGAGTTTTCAGTTAACGACCTCATACGTTTAGAAATACCATGAAACGTGGACATTTCTTGGTCCCGGGCTGATTGGTGAATTTTTTCACGACGCGAAAAATTCTGAGCTGATATAAGTACTTGGGATCTGAAAATTGAGTTTCCTGTTATCGACGTTATACGTTTTGAAATACCATGAAACGTGGACATTTCTTGGTCCCGTGCTGATTGGACCATTTTTCATCAACACGTGAAATACGTAGATGATATAAGTACTTGGGATCTGAAAATTGAGTTTTCAGTTATCGACCTCATACGTTTAGAAATACCATGAAACGTGGACATTTCTTGGTCCCGGGCTGATTGGTGAAATTTTTTACGACGCGAAAAATGCCGAGCTGATATAAGTACTTGGGATCTGAAAATTGCGTTTTGTGTTATCGACGCTATACGTTTATAAATACCATGAAACGTGGAGATTTCTTGGTCCCGGGCTGATTGGACCATTTTTGAATAACACGTGAAATAGGCAGATGATATAAGTACTTGGGATCTGAAAATTGAGTTTTCAGTAATCGACCTCATACGTTTAGAAATACCATGAAACGTGGACATTTCTTGGTCCCGGGCTGATTGGTGAATTTTTTCACGACGCGAAAAATGCCGAGCTGATATAAGTACTTGGGATCCGAAAATTGAGTTTTCTGTTATCGACGCTATACGTTTATAAATACCATGAAACGTGAAGATTTCTTGGTCCCGGGCTGATTGGACCATTTTTCAACAACACGTAAAATACGCAACTGATATAAGTACTTGGGATCTGAAAATTGAGTTTTCTGTTATCGACGCTATACGTTTATAAATACCATGAAACGTGGAGATTTCTTAGTCCCGGGCTGATTGGGGAATTTTTTCACGACGCGAAAAATTCCGAGCTGATATATGTACTTGGGATCTGAAAATTGCGTTTTCTGTTATCGACGCTATACGTTTTTAAATACCATGAAACGTGAAGATTTCTTGGTCCCGGGCTGATTGGACCATTTTTCAACAACACGTAAAATACGCAACTGATATAAGTACTTGGGATCTGAAAATTGAGTTTTCTGTTATCGACGCTATACGTTTATAAATACCATGAAACGTGGAGATTTCTTAGTCCCGGGCTGATTGGTGAATTTTTTCACGACGCGAAAAATGCCGAGCTGATATAAGTACTTGGGATCTGAAAATTGCGTTTTCTGTTATCGACGTTATACGTTTTGAAATACCATGAAACGTGGACATTTCTTGGTCCCGAGCCGATTGGACCATTTTTCAACAACACGTGAAATACGTAGATGATATAAGTACTTGGGATCTGAAAATTGAGTTTTCAGTTATCGACCTCATACGCTTAGAAATACCATGAAACGTGGACATTTCTTGGTCGCGGGCTGATTGGTGAATTTTTTCACGACGCGAAAAATGCCGAGCTGATATAAGTACTTGGGATCTGAAAATTGCGTTTTCTGTTATCGACGCTATACGTTTATAAATACCATGAAACGTGGAGATTTCTTGGTCCCGGGCTGATTGGACCAGTTTTCAATAACACGTGAAATAGGCAGATGATAGAAGTACTTGGGCTCTGAAAATTGAGTTTTCAGTTAACGACCTCATACGTTTAGAAATACCATGAAACGTGGACATTTCTTGGTCCCGGGCTGATTGGTGAAATTTTTTACGACGCGAAAAATGCCGAGCTGATATAAGTACTTGGGATCTGAAAATTGCGTTTTGTGTTATCGACGCTATACGTTTATAAATACCATGAAACGTGGAGATTTCTTGGTCCCGGGCTGATTGGACCATTTTTGAATAACACGTGAAATAGGCAGATGATATAAGTACTTGGGATCTGAAAATTGAGTTTTCAGTAATCGACCTCATACGTTTAGAAATACCATGAAACGTGGACATTTCTTGGTCCCGGGCTGATTGGTGAATTTTTTCACGACGCGAAAAATGCCGAGCTGATATAAGTACTTGGGATCCGAAAATTGAGTTTTCTGTTATCGACGCTATACGTTTATAAATACCATGAAACGTGAAGATTTCTTGGTCCCGGGCTGATTGGACCATTTTTCAACAACACGTAAAATACGCAACTGATATAAGTACTTGGGATCTGAAAATTGAGTTTTCTGTTATCGACGCTATACGTTTATAAATACCATGAAACGTGGAGATTTCTTAGTCCCGGGCTGATTGGGGAATTTTTTCACGACGCGAAAAATTCCGAGCTCACATAAGTACTTGGGAACTGAAAATTGAGTTTTCTGTTATCGACGTTATACGTTTTGAAATACCATGAAACGTGGACATTTCTTGGTCCCGGGCCGATTGGACCATTTTTCAACAACACGTGAAATACGTAGATGATATAAGTACTTGGGATCTGAAAATTGAGTTTTCAGTTATCGACCTTATACGTTTAGAAATACCATGAAACGTGGACATTTCTTGGTCGCGGGCTGATTGGTGAATTTTTTCACGACGCGAAAAATGCCGAGCTGATATAAGTACTTGGGATCTGAAAATTGCGTTTTCTGTTATCGACGCTATACGTTTATAAATACCATGAAACGTGGAGATTTCTTGGTCCCGGGCTGATTGGACCATTTTTGAATAACACGTGAAATAGGCAGATGATATAAGTACTTGGGATCTGAAAATTGAGTTTTCAGTAATCGACCTCATACGTTTAGAAATACCATGAAACGTGGACATTTCTTGGTCCCGGGCTGATTGGTGAATTTTTTCACGACGCGAAAAATGCCGAGCTGATATAAGTACTTGGGATCCGAAAATTGAGTTTTCTGTTATCGACGCTATACGTTTATAAATACCATGAAACGTGAAGATTTCTTGGTCCCGGGCTGATTGGACCATTTTTCAACAACACGTAAAATACGCAACTGATATAAGTACTTGGGATCTGAAAATTGAGTTTTCTGTTATCGACGCTATACGTTTATAAATACCATGAAACGTGGAGATTTCTTAGTCCCGGGCTGATTGGGGAATTTTTTCACGACGCGAAAAATTCCGAGCTGATATATGTACTTGGGATCTGAAAATTGCGTTTTCTGTTATCGACGCTATACGTTTTTAAATACCATGAAACGTGAAGATTTCTTGGTCCCGGGCTGATTGGACCATTTTTCAACAACACGTAAAATACGCAACTGATATAAGTACTTGGGATCTGAAAATTGAGTTTTCTGTTATCGACGCTATACGTTTATAAATACCATGAAACGTGGAGATTTCTTAGTCCCGGGCTGATTGGGGAATTTTTTCACGACGCGAAAAATTCCGAGCTCACATAAGTACTTGGGAACTGAAAATTGAGTTTTCTGTTATCGACGTTATACGTTTTGAAATACCATGAAACGTGGACATTTCTTGGTCCCGGGCCGATTGGACCATTTTTCAACAACACGTGAAATACGTAGATGATATAAGTACTTGGGATCTGAAAATTGAGTTTTCAGTTATCGATCTTATACGTTTAGAAATACCATGAAACGTGTTTATTTCTTGGTCGCGGGCTGATTGGTGAATTTTTTCACGACGCGAAAAATGCCGAGCTGATATAAGTACTTGGGATCTGAAAATTGCGTTTTCTGTTATCGACGCTATACGTTTATAAATACCATGAAACGTGGAGATTTCTTGGTCCCGGGCTGATTGGACCATTTTTCAATAACACGTGAAATAGGCAGATGATAGAAGTACTTGGGATCTGAAAATTGAGTTTTCAGTTATCGACGCTATACGTTTATAAATACCATGAAACGTGGAGATTTCTTAGTCCCGGGCTGATTGGGGAATTTTTTCACGACGCGAAAAATTCCGAGCTGACATAAGTACTTGGGAACTGAAAATTGAGTTTTCTGTTATCGACGCTATACGTTTAGAAATACCATGAAACGTGGACATTTCTTGGTCCCGGGCTGATTGGTGAATTTTTTCACGACGCGAAAAATGCCGAGCTGATATAAGTACTTGTGATACGAAAATTGAGTTTTCTGTTTTCGACGCTATACGTTTATAAATACCATGAAACGTGGAGATATCTTAGTCCCGGGCTGATTGGGGGATTTTTTTCACGACGCGAAAAATTCCGAGCTGACATAAGTACTTGGGATCTGAAAATTGAGTTTTCAGTTATCGACCTCATACGTTTAGAAATACCATGAAACGTGGACATTTCTTGGTCCCGGGCTGATTGGACCATTTTTCAACAACACGTAAAATACGCAACTGATATAAGTACTTGGGATCTGAAAATTGAGTTTTCTGTTATCGACGCTATACGTTTATAAATACCATGAAACGTGGAGATTTCTTAGTCCCGTGCTGATTGGGGAATTTTTTCACGACGCGAAAAATTTCGAGCTGACATAAGTACTTGGGAACTGAAAATTGAGTTTTCTGTTATCGACGCTATACGTTTAGAAATACCATGAAACGTGGACATTTCTTGGTCCCGGGCTGATTGGTGAATTTTTTCACGACGTGAAAAATGCCGAGCTGATATAAGTACTTGGGATCGGAAAATTGAGTTTCCTGTTATCGACGCTATACGTTTTGAAATACCATGAAACGTGGACATTTCTTAGTCCCGGGCCGATTGGGTCATTTTTCAATAACACGTGAAGTACGCAGATGATATAAGTACTTGGGATCTGAAAATTGAGTTTTCAGTTATCGACCTCATACGCTTAGAAATACCATGAAACGTGGACATTTCTTGGTCCCGGGCTGATTGGGGAATTTTTTCACGACGCGAAAAATTCTGAGCTGATATAAGTACTTGGGATCTGAAAATTGAGTTTCCTGTTATCGACGTTATACGTTTTGAAATACCATGAAACGTGGACATTTCTTGGTCCCGGGCCGATTGGACCATTTTTCAACAACACGTGAAATACGCAGATGATATAAGTACTTGGGATCTGAAAATTGAGTTTTCAGTTATCGACCTCATACGTTTAGAAATACCATGAAACGTGGACATTTCTTGGTCCCGGGCTGATTGGTGAATTTTTTCACGACGCGAAAAATGCCGAGCTGATATATGTACTTGGGATCTGAAAATTGCGTTTTCTGTTATCGACGCTATACGTTTATAAGTACCATGAAACGTGGAGATTTCTTGGTCCCGGGCTGATTGGACCATTTTTCAACAACACGTAAAATACGCAACTGATATAAGTACTTGGGATCTGAAAATTGAGTTTTCTGTTATCGACGCTATACGTTTATAAATACCATGAAACGTGGAGATTTCTTAGTCCCGGGCTGATTGGGGAATTTTTTCACGACGCGAAAAATTCCGAGCTGACATAAGTACTTGGGAACTGAAAATTGAGTTTTCTGTTATCGACGCTATACGTTTAGTAATACCATGAAACGTGGACATTTCTTGGTCCCGGGCTGATTGGTGAATTTTTTCACGACGCGAAAAATGCCGAGCTGATATAAGTACTTGTGATACGAAAATTGAGTTTTCTGTTATCGACGCTATACGTTTATAAATACCATGAAACGTGGAGATTTCTTAGTCCCGGGCTGATTGGGGAATTTTTTCACGACGCGAAAAATTCCGAGCTGACATAAGTACTTGGGAACTGAAAATAGAGTTTTCTGCTATCGACGCTATACGTTTAGAAATACCATGAAACGTGGACATTTCTTGGTCCCGGGCTGATTGGTGAATTTTTTCACGACGCGAAAAATTCCGAGCTGACATAAGTACTTGGGATCTGAAAATTGAGTTTTCAGTTATCGACCTCATACGTTTAGAAATACCATGAAACGTGTACATTTCTTGGTCCCGGGCTGATTGGTGAGTTTTCTCTCGACGCGAAAAATGCCCAGCTGATATAAGTACTTGGGATCGGAAAATTGAGTTTCCTGTTATCGACGCTATACGTTTTGAAATACCATGAAACGTGGAGATTTCTTGGTCCCGGGCTGATTGGACCATTTTTTAATAACACGTGAAATAGGCAGATGATATAAGTACTTGGGATCTGAAAATTGCGTTTTCTGTTATCGACGCTAAACGTTTATAAATACCATGAAACGTGAAGATTTCTTGGTCCCGGGCTGATTGGACCATTTTTCAACAACACGTAAAATACGCAACTGATATAAGTACTTGGGATCTGAAAATTGAGTTTTCTGTTATCGACGCTATACGTTTATAAATACCATGAAACGTGGAGATTTCTTAGTCCCGTGCTGATTGGGGAATTTTTTCACGACGCGAAAAATTTCGAGCTGACATAAGTACTTGGGAACTGAAAATTGAGTTTTCTGTTATCGACGCTATACGTTTAGAAATACCATGAAACGTGGACATTTCTTGGTCCCGGGCTGATTGGTGAATTTTTTCACGACGTGAAAAATGCCGAGCTGATATAAGTACTTGGGATCGGAAAATTGAGTTTCCTGTTATCGACGCTATACGTTTTGAAATACCATGAAACGTGGACATTTCTTAGTCCCGGGCCGATTGGGTCATTTTTCAATAACACGTGAAGTACGCAGATGATATAAGTACTTGGGATCTGAAAATTGAGTTTTCAGTTATCGACCTCATACGCTTAGAAATACCATGAAACGTGGACATTTCTTGGTCCCGGGCTGATTGGGGAATTATTTCACGACGCGAAAAATGCCGAGCTGATATAAGTACTTGGGATCTGAAAATTGCGTTTTCTGTTATCGACGCTATACGTTTATAAATACCATGAAACTTGGAGATTTCTTGGTCCCGGGCTGATTGGACCATTTTTCAATAACACGTGAAATAGGCAGATGATATAAGTACTTGGGATCTGAAAATTGAGTTTTCAGTTATCGACCTCATACGTTTAGAAATACCATGAAACGTGGACATTTCTTGGTCCCGGGCCGATTGGCTCATTTTTCAACAACACGTGAAATACGCAGATGATATAAGTACTTGGGATCTGAAAATTGAGTTTTCAGTTATCGACCTCATACGTTTAGAAATACCATGAAACGTGGACATTTCTTGGTCCCGGGCTGATTGGTGAATTTTTTCACGACGCGAAAAATGCCGAGCTGATATAAGTACTTGGGATCTGAAAATTGCGTTTTCTGTTATCGACGCTATACGTTTATAAGTACCATGAAACGTGGAGATTTCTTGGTCCCGGGCTGATTGGACCATTTTTCAACAACACGTAAAATACGCAACTGATATAAGTACTTGGGATCTGAAAATTGAGTTTTCTGTTATCGACGCTATACGTTTATAAATACCATGAAACGTGGAGATTTCTTAGTCCCGGGCTGATTGGGGAATTTTTTCACGACGCGAAAAATTCCGAGCTGACATAAGTACTTGGGAACTGAAAATTGAGTTTTCTGTTATCGACGCTATACGTTTAGTAATACCATGAAACGTGGACATTTCTTGGTCCCGGGCTGATTGGTGAATTTTTTCACGACGCGAAAAATGCCGAGCTGATATAAGTACTTGTGATACGAAAATTGAGTTTTCTGTTATCGACGCTATACGTTTATAAATACCATGAAACGTGGAGATTTCTTAGTCCCGGGCTGATTGGGGATTTTTTTCACGACGCGAAAAATTCCGAGCTGACATAAGTACTTGGGAACTGAAAATAGAGTTTTCTGCTATCGACGCTATACGTTTAGAAATACCATGAAACGTGGACATTTCTTGGTCCCGGGCTGATTGGTGAATTTTTTCACGACGCGAAAAATTCCGAGCTGACATAAGTACTTGGGATCTGAAAATTGAGTTTTCAGTTATCGACCTCATACGTTTAGAAATACCATGAAACGTGTACATTTCTTGGTCCCGGGCTGATTGGTGAGTTTTCTCTCGACGCGAAAAATGCCCAGCTGATATAAGTACTTGGGATCGGAAAATTGAGTTTCCTGTTATCGACGTTATACGTTTTGAAATACCATGAAACGTGGACATTTCTTGGTCCCGGGCCGATTGGCTCATTTTTCAACAACACGTGAAATACGCAGATGATGTAAGTACTTGGGATCTGAAAATTGCGTTTTCTGTTATCGACGTTATACGTTTTGAAATACCATGAAACGTGGACATTTCTTGGTCCCGGGCCGATTGGACCATTTTTCAACAACACGTGAAATACGTAGATGATATAAGTACTTGGGATCTGAAAATTGAGTTTTCAGTTATCGACCTTATACGTTTAGAAATACCATGAAACGTGTTTATTTCTTGGTCGCGGGCTGATTGGTGAATTTTTTCACGACGCGAAAAATGCCGAGCTGATATAAGTACTTGTGATACGAAAATTGAGTTTTCTGTTATCGACGCTATACGTTTATAAATACCATGAAACGTGGAGATTTCTTAGTCCCGGGCTGATTGGGGGATTTTTTTCACGACGCGAAAAATTCCGAGCTGACATAAGTACTTGGGATCTGAAAATTGAGTTTTCAGTTATCGAACTCATACGTTTAGAAATACCATGAAACGTGGACATTTCTTGGTCCCGGGCTGATTGGTGAATTTTCTCACGACGCGAAAAATGCCGAGCTGATATAATTACTTGGGATCGGAAAATTGAGTTTCCTGTTATCGACGCTATACGTTTTGAAATACCATGAAACGTGGAGATTTCTTGGTCCCGGGCTGATTGGACCATTTTTTAATAACACGTGAAATAGGCAGATGATATAAGTACTTGGGATCTGAAAATTGCGTTTTCTGTTATCGACGCTAAACGTTTATAAATAACATGAAACGTGAAGATTTCTTGGTCCCGGGCTGATTGGACCATTTTTCAACAACACGTAAAATACGCAACTGATATAAGTACTTGGGATCTGAAAATTGAGTTTTCTGTTATCGACGCTATACGTTTATAAATACCATGAAACGTGGAGATTTCTTAGTCCCGTGCTGATTGGGGAATTTTTTCACGACGCGAAAAATTTCGAGCTGACATAAGTACTTGGGAACTGAAAATTGAGTTTTCTGTTATCGACGCTATACGTTTAGAAATACCATGAAACGTGGACATTTCTTGGTCCCGGGCTGATTGGTGAATTTTTTCACGACGTGAAAAATGCCGAGCTGATATAAGTACTTGGGATCGGAAAATTGAGTTTCCTGTTATCGACCCTATACGTTTTGAAATACCATGAAACGTGGACATTTCTTAGTCCCGGGCCGATTGGGTCATTTTTCAATAACACGTGAAGTACGCAGATGATATAAGTACTTGGGATCTGAAAATTGAGTTTTCAGTTATCGACCTCATACGTTTAGAAATACCATGAAACGTGGACATTTCTTGGTCCCGGGCTGATTGGGGAATTATTTCACGACGCGAAAAATGCCGAGCTGATATAAGTACTTGGGATCTGAAAATTGGGTTTTCTGTTATCGACGCTATACGTTTATAAATACCATGAAACTTGGAGATTTCTTGGTCCCGGGCTGATTGAACCATTTTTCAATAACACGTGAAATAGGCAGATGATATAAGTACTTGGGATCTGAAAATTGAGTTTTCAGTTATCGACCTCATACGTTTAGAAATACCATGAAACGTGGACATTTCTTGGTCCCGGGCCGATTGGCTCATTTTTCAACAACACGTGAAATACGCAGATGATATAAGTACTTGGGATCTGAAAATTGAGTTTTCAGTTATCGACCTCATACGTTTAGAAATACCATGAAACGTGGACATTTCTTGGTCCCGGGCTGATTGGTGAATTTTTTCACGACGCGAAAAATGCCGAGCTGATATAAGTACTTGGGATCTGAAAATTGCGTTTTCTGTTATCGACGCTAAACGTTTATAAATACCATGAAACGTGAAGATTTCTTGGTCCCGGGCTGATTGGACCATTTTTCAACAACACGTAAAATACGCAACTGATATAAGTACTTGGGATCTGAAAATTGAGTTTTCTGTTATCGACGCTATACGTTTATAAATACCATGAAACGTGGAGATTTCTTAGTCCCGTGCTGATTGGGGAATTTTTTCACGACGCGAAAAATTTCGAGCTGACATAAGTACTTGGGAACTGAAAATTGAGTTTTCTGTTATCGACGCTATACGTTTAGAAATACCATGAAACGTGGACATTTCTTGGTCCCGGGCTGATTGGTGAATTTTTTCACGACGTGAAAAATGCCGAGCTGATATAAGTACTTGGGATCGGAAAATTGAGTTTCCTGTTATCGACGCTATACGTTTTGAAATACCATGAAACGTGGACATTTCTTAGTCCCGGGCCGATTGGGTCATTTTTCAATAACACGTGAAGTACGCAGATGATATAAGTACTTGGGATCTGAAAATTGAGTTTTCAGTTATCGACCTCATACGCTTAGAAATACCATGAAACGTGGACATTTCTTGGTCCCGGGCTGATTGGGGAATTATTTCACGACGCGAAAAATGCCGAGCTGATATAAGTACTTGGGATCTGAAAATTGCGTTTTCTGTTATCGACGCTATACGTTTATAAATACCATGAAACTTGGAGATTTCTTGGTCCCGGGCTGATTGGACCATTTTTCAATAACACGTGAAATAGGCAGATGATATAAGTACTTGGGATCTGAAAATTGAGTTTTCAGTTATCGACCTCATACGTTTAGAAATACCATGAAACGTGGACATTTCTTGGTCCCGGGCCGATTGGCTCATTTTTCAACAACACGTGAAATACGCAGATGATATAAGTACTTGGGATCTGAAAATTGAGTTTTCAGTTATCGACCTCATACGTTTAGAAATACCATGAAACGTGGACATTTCTTGGTCCCGGGCTGATTGGTGAATTTTTTCACGACGCGAAAAATGCCGAGCTGATATAAGTACTTGGGATCGGAAAATTGAGTTTCCTGTTATCGACGCTATACGTTTTGAAATACCATGAAACGTGGACATTTCTTAGTCCCGGGCCGATTGGGTCATTTTTCAATAACACGTGAAGTACGCAGATGATATAAGTACTTGGGATCTGAAAATTGAGTTTTCAGTTATCGACCTCATACGCTTAGAAATACCATGAAACGTGGACATTTCTTGGTCCCGGGCTGATTGGGGAATTTTTTCACGACGCGAAAAATTCTGAGCTGATATAAGTACTTGGGATCTGAAAATTGAGTTTCCTGTTATCGACGTTATACGTTTTGAAATACCATGAAACGTGGACATTTCTTGGTCCCGGGCTGATTGGGGAATTATTTCACGACGCGAAAAATGCCGAGCTGATATAAGTACTTGGGATCTGAAAATTGCGTTTTCTGTTATCGACGCTATACGTTTATAAATACCATGAAACTTGGAGATTTCTTGGTCCCGGGCTGATTGGACCATTTTTCAATAACACGTGAAATAGGCAGATGATATAAGTACTTGGGATCTGAAAATTGAGTTTTCAGTTATCGACCTCATACGTTTAGAAATACCATGAAACGTGGACATTTCTTGGTCCCGGGCCGATTGGCTCATTTTTCAACAACACGTGAAATACGCAGATGATATAAGTACTTGGGATCTGAAAATTGAGTTTTCAGTTATCGACCTCATACGTTTAGAAATACCATGAAACGTGGACATTTCTTGGTCCCGGGCTGATTGGTGAATTTTTTCACGACGCGAAAAATGCCGAGCTGATATAAGTACTTGGGATCTGAAAATTGCGTTTTCTGTTATCGACGCTATACGTTTATAAGTACCATGAAACGTGGAGATTTCTTGGTCCCGGGCTGATTGGACCATTTTTCAACAACACGTAAAATACGCAACTGATATAAGTACTTGGGATCTGAAAATTGAGTTTTCTGTTATCGACGCTATACGTTTATAAATACCATGAAACGTGGAGATTTCTTAGTCCCGGGCTGATTGGGGAATTTTTTCACGACGCGAAAAATTCCGAGCTGACATAAGTACTTGGGAACTGAAAATTGAGTTTTCTGTTATCGACGCTATACGTTTAGTAATACCATGAAACGTGGACATTTCTTGGTCCCGGGCTGATTGGTGAATTTTTTCACGACGCGAAAAATGCCGAGCTGATATAAGTACTTGTGATACGAAAATTGAGTTTTCTGTTATCGACGCTATACGTTTATAAATACCATGAAACGTGGAGATTTCTTAGTCCCGGGCTGATTGGGGAATTTTTTCACGACGCGAAAAATTCCGAGCTGACATAAGTACTTGGGAACTGAAAATAGAGTTTTCTGCTATCGACGCTATACGTTTAGAAATACCATGAAACGTGGACATTTCTTGGTCCCGGGCTGATTGGTGAATTTTTTCACGACGCGAAAAATTCCGAGCTGACATAAGTACTTGGGATCTGAAAATTGAGTTTTCAGTTATCGACCTCATACGTTTAGAAATACCATGAAACGTGTACATTTCTTGGTCCCGGGCTGATTGGTGAGTTTTCTCTCGACGCGAAAAATGCCCAGCTGATATAAGTACTTGGGATCGGAAAATTGAGTTTCCTGTTATCGACGTTATACGTTTTGAAATACCATGAAACGTGGACATTTCTTGGTCCCGGGCCGATTGGCTCATTTTTCAACAACACGTGAAATACGCAGATGATGTAAGTACTTGGTATCTGAAAATTGCGTTTTCTGTTATCGACGTTATACGTTTTGAAATACCATGAAACGTGGACATTTCTTGGTCCCGGGCCGATTGGACCATTTTTCAACAACACGTGAAATACGTAGATGATATAAGTACTTGGGATCTGAAAATTGAGTTTTCAGTTATCGACCTTATACGTTTAGAAATACCATGAAACGTGTTTATTTCTTGGTCGCGGGCTGATTGGTGAATTTTTTCACGACGCGAAAAATGCCGAGCTGATATAAGTACTTGGGATCTGAAAATTGCGTTTTCTGTTATCGACGCTATACGTTTATAAATACCATGAAACGTGGAGATTTCTTGGTCCCGGGCTGATTGGACCATTTTTCAATAACACGTGAAATAGGCAGATGATAGAAGTACTTGGGATCTGAAAATTGAGTTTTCAGTTATCGACGCTATACGTTTATAAATACCATGAAACGTGGAGATTTCTTAGTCCCGGGCTGATTGGGGAATTTTTTCACGACGCGAAAAATTCCGAGCTGACATAAGTACTTGGGAACTGAAAATTGAGTTTTCTGTTATCGACGCTATACGTTTAGAAATACCATGAAACGTGGACATTTCTTGGTCCCGGGCTGATTGGTGAATTTTTTCACGACGCGAAAAATGCCGAGCTGATATAAGTACTTGTGATACGAAAATTGAGTTTTCTGTTATCGACGCTATACGTTTATAAATACCATGAAACGTGGAGATTTCTTAGTCCCGGGCTGATTGGGGGATTTTTTTCACGACGCGAAAAATTCCGAGCTGACATAAGTACTTGGGATCTGAAAATTGAGTTTTCAGTTATCGAACTCATACGTTTAGAAATACCATGAAACGTGGACATTTCTTGGTCCCGGGCTGATTGGTGAATTTTCTCACGACGCGAAAAATGCCGAGCTGATATAATTACTTGGGATCGGAAAATTGAGTTTCCTGTTATCGACGCTATACGTTTTGAAATACCATGAAACGTGGAGATTTCTTGGTCCCGGGCTGATTGGACCATTTTTTAATAACACGTGAAATAGGCAGATGATATAAGTACTTGGGATCTGAAAATTGCGTTTTCTGTTATCGACGCTAAACGTTTATAAATAACATGAAACGTGAAGATTTCTTGGTCCCGGGCTGATTGGACCATTTTTCAACAACACGTAAAATACGCAACTGATATAAGTACTTGGGATCTGAAAATTGAGTTTTCTGTTATCGACGCTATACGTTTATAAATACCATGAAACGTGGAGATTTCTTAGTCCCGTGCTGATTGGGGAATTTTTTCACGACGCGAAAAATTTCGAGCTGACATAAGTACTTGGGAACTGAAAATTGAGTTTTCTGTTATCGACGCTATACGTTTAGAAATACCATGAAACGTGGACATTTCTTGGTCCCGGGCTGATTGGTGAATTTTTTCACGACGTGAAAAATGCCGAGCTGATATAACTACTTGGGATCGGAAAATTGAGTTTCCTGTTATCGACGCTATACGTTTTGAAATACCATGAAACGTGGACATTTCTTAGTCCCGGGCCGATTGGGTCATTTTTCAATAACACGTGAAGTACGCAGATGATATAAGTACTTGGGATCTGAAAATTGAGTTTTCAGTTATCGACCTCATACGCTTAGAAATACCATGAAACGTGGACATTTCTTGGTCCCGGGCTGATTGGTGAATTTTTTCACGACGCGAAAAATGCCGAGCTGATATAAGTACTTGTGATACGAAAATTGAGTTTTCTGTTATCGACGCTATACGTTTATAAATACCATGAAACGTGGAGATTTCTTAGTCCCGGGCTGATTGGGGGATTTTTTTCACGACGCGAAAAATTCCGAGCTGACATAAGTACTTGGGATCTGAAAATTGAGTTTTCAGTTATCGAACTCATACGTTTAGAAATACCATGAAACGTGGACATTTCTTGGTCCCGGGCCGATTGGGTCATTTTTCAATAACACGTGAAGTACGCAGATGATATAAGTACTTGGGATCTGAAAATTGAGTTTTCAGTTATCGACCTCATACGCTTAGAAATACCATGAAACGTGGACATTTCTTGGTCCCGGGCTGATTGGGGAATTTTTTCACGACGCGAAAAATTCTGAGCTGATATAAGTACTTGGGATCTGAAAATTGAGTTTCCTGTTATCGACGTTATACGTTTTGAAATACCATGAAACGTGGACATTTCTTGGTCCCGGGCCGATTGGACCATTTTTCAACAACACGTGAAATACGTAGATGATATAAGTACTTGGGATCTGAAAATTGAGTTTTCAGTTATCGACCTCATACGTTTAGAAATACCATGAAACGTGGACATTTCTTGGTCCCGGGCTGATTGGGGAATTATTTCACGACGCGAAAAATGCCGAGCTGATATAAGTACTTGGGATCTGAAAATTGCGTTTTCTGTTATCGACGCTATACGTTTATAAATACCATGAAACTTGGAGATTTCTTGGTCCCGGGCTGATTGAACCATTTTTCAATAACACGTGAAATAGGCAGATGATATAAGTACTTGGGATCTGAAAATTGAGTTTTCAGTTATCGACCTCATACGTTTAGAAATACCATGAAACGTGGACATTTCTTGGTCCCGGGCCGATTGGCTCATTTTTCAACAACACGTGAAATACGCAGATGATATAAGTACTTGGGATCTGAAAATTGAGTTTTCAGTTATCGACCTCATACGTTTAGAAATACCATGAAACGTGGACATTTCTTGGTCCCGGGCTGATTGGTGAATTTTTTCACGACGCGAAAAATGCCGAGCTGATATAAGTACTTGGGATCTGAAAATTGCGTTTTCTGTTATCGACGCTATACGTTTATAAGTACCATGAAACGTGGAGATTTCTTGGTCCCGGGCTGATTGGACCATTTTTCAACAACACGTAAAATACGCAACTGATATAAGTACTTGGGATCTGAAAATTGAGTTTTCTGTTATCGACGCTATACGTTTATAAATACCATGAAACGTGGAGATTTCTTAGTCCCGGGCTGATTGGGGAATTTTTTCACGACGCGAAAAATTCCGAGCTGACATAAGTACTTGGGAACTGAAAATAGAGTTTTCTGCTATCGACGCTATACGTTTAGAAATACCATGAAACGTGGACATTTCTTGGTCCCGGGCTGATTGGTGAATTTTTTCACGACGCGAAAAATTCCGAGCTGACATAAGTACTTGGGATCTGAAAATTGAGTTTTCAGTTATCGACCTCATACGTTTAGAAATACCATGAAACGTGTACATTTCTTGGTCCCGGGCTGATTGGTGAGTTTTCTCTCGACGCGAAAAATGCCCAGCTGATATAAGTACTTGGGATCGGAAAATTGAGTTTCCTGTTATCGACGTTATACGTTTTGAAATACCATGAAACGTGGACATTTCTTGGTCCCGGGCCGATTGGCTCATTTTTCAACAACACGTGAAATACGCAGATGATGTAAGTACTTGGGATCTGAAAATTGAGTTTTCAGTTATCGACCTCATACGTTTAGAAATACCATGAAACGTGGACATTTCTTGGTCCCGGGCCGATTGGCTCATTTTTCAACAACACGTGAAATACGCAGATGATATAAGTACTTGAGATCTGAAAATTGAGTTTTCAGTTATCGACCTCATACGTTTAGAAATACCATGAAACGTATTTATTTCTTGGTCGCGGGCTGATTGGTGAATTTTTTCACGACGCGAAAAATGCCGAGCTGATATAAGTACTTGGGATCTGAAAATTGCGTTTTCTGTTATCGACGTTATACGTTTTGAAATACCATGAAACGTGGACATTTCTTGGTCCCGAGCCGATTGGACCATTTTTCAACAACACGTGAAATACGTAGATGATATAAGTACTTGGGATCTGAAAATTGAGTTTTCAGTTATCGACCTCATACGCTTAGAAATACCATGAAACGTGGACATTTCTTGGTCGCGGGCTGATTGGTGAATTTTTTCACGACGCGAAAAATGCCGAGCTGATATAAGTACTTGGGATCTGAAAATTGCGTTTTCTGTTATCGACGCTATACGTTTATAAATACCATGAAACGTGGAGATTTCTTGGTCCCGGGCTGATTGGACCAGTTTTCAATAACACGTGAAATAGGCAGATGATAGAAGTACTTGGGCTCTGAAAATTGAGTTTTCAGTTAACGACCTCATACGTTTAGAAATACCATGAAACGTGGACATTTCTTGGTCCCGGGCTGATTGGTGAATTTTTTCACGACGCGAAAAATTCTGAGCTGATATAAGTACTTGGGATCTGAAAATTGAGTTTCCTGTTATCGACGTTATACGTTTTGAAATACCATGAAACGTGGACATTTCTTGGTCCCGTGCTGATTGGACCATTTTTCATCAACACGTGAAATACGTAGATGATATAAGTACTTGGGATCTGAAAATTGAGTTTTCAGTTATCGACCTCATACGTTTAGAAATACCATGAAACGTGGACATTTCTTGGTCCCGGGCTGATTGGTGAAATTTTTTACGACGCGAAAAATGCCGAGCTGATATAAGTACTTGGGATCTGAAAATTGCGTTTTGTGTTATCGACGCTATACGTTTATAAATACCATGAAACGTGGAGATTTCTTGGTCCCGGGCTGATTGGACCATTTTTGAATAACACGTGAAATAGGCAGATGATATAAGTACTTGGGATCTGAAAATTGAGTTTTCAGTAATCGACCTCATACGTTTAGAAATACCATGAAACGTGGACATTTCTTGGTCCCGGGCTGATTGGTGAATTTTTTCACGACGCGAAAAATGCCGAGCTGATATAAGTACTTGGGATCCGAAAATTGAGTTTTCTGTTATCGACGCTATACGTTTATAAATACCATGAAACGTGAAGATTTCTTGGTCCCGGGCTGATTGGACCATTTTTCAACAACACGTAAAATACGCAACTGATATAAGTACTTGGGATCTGAAAATTGAGTTTTCTGTTATCGACGCTATACGTTTATAAATACCATGAAACGTGGAGATTTCTTAGTCCCGGGCTGATTGGGGAATTTTTTCACGACGCGAAAAATTCCGAGCTGATATATGTACTTGGGATCTGAAAATTGCGTTTTCTGTTATCGACGCTATACGTTTTTAAATACCATGAAACGTGAAGATTTCTTGGTCCCGGGCTGATTGGACCATTTTTCAACAACACGTAAAATACGCAACTGACATAAGTACTTGGGATCTGAAAATTGAGTTTTCAGTTATCGACCTCATACGTTTAGAAATACCATGAAACGTGTACATTTCTTGGTCCCGGGCTGATTGGTGAGTTTTCTCTCGACGCGAAAAATGCCCAGCTGATATAAGTACTTGGGATCGGAAAATTGAGTTTCCTGTTATCGACGTTATACGTTTTGAAATACCATGAAACGTGGACATTTCTTGGTCCCGGGCCGATTGGCTCATTTTTCAACAACACGTGAAATACGCAGATGATGTAAGTACTTGGGATCTGAAAATTGAGTTTTCAGTTATCGACCTCATACGTTTAGAAATACCATGAAACGTGGACATTTCTTGGTCCCGGGCCGATTGGCTCATTTTTCAACAACACGTGAAATACGCAGATGATATAAGTACTTGAGATCTGAAAATTGAGTTTTCAGTTATCGACCTCATACGTTTAGAAATACCATGAAACGTATTTATTTCTTGGTCGCGGGCTGATTGGTGAATTTTTTCACGACGCGAAAAATGCCGAGCTGATATAAGTACTTGGGATCTGAAAATTGCGTTTTCTGTTATCGACGTTATACGTTTTGAAATACCATGAAACGTGGACATTTCTTGGTCCCGAGCCGATTGGACCATTTTTCAACAACACGTGAAATACGTAGATGATATAAGTACTTGGGATCTGAAAATTGAGTTTTCAGTTATCGACCTCATACGCTTAGAAATACCATGAAACGTGGACATTTCTTGGTCGCGGGCTGATTGGTGAATTTTTTCACGACGCGAAAAATGCCGAGCTGATATAAGTACTTGGGATCTGAAAATTGCGTTTTCTGTTATCGACGCTATACGTTTATAAATACCATGAAACGTGGAGATTTCTTGGTCCCGGGCTGATTGGACCAGTTTTCAATAACACGTGAAATAGGCAGATGATAGAAGTACTTGGGCTCTGAAAATTGAGTTTTCAGTTAACGACCTCATACGTTTAGAAATACCATGAAACGTGGACATTTCTTGGTCCCGGGCTGATTGGTGAATTTTTTCACGACGCGAAAAATTCTGAGCTGATATAAGTACTTGGGATCTGAAAATTGAGTTTCCTGTTATCGACGTTATACGTTTTGAAATACCATGAAACGTGGACATTTCTTGGTCCCGTGCTGATTGGACCATTTTTCATCAACACGTGAAATACGTAGATGATATAAGTACTTGGGATCTGAAAATTGAGTTTTCAGTTATCGACCTCATACGTTTAGAAATACCATGAAACGTGGACATTTCTTGGTCCCGGGCTGATTGGTGAAATTTTTTACGACGCGAAAAATGCCGAGCTGATATAAGTACTTGGGATCTGAAAATTGCGTTTTGTGTTATCGACGCTATACGTTTATAAATACCATGAAACGTGGAGATTTCTTGGTCCCGGGCTGATTGGACCATTTTTGAATAACACGTGAAATAGGCAGATGATATAAGTACTTGGGATCTGAAAATTGAGTTTTCAGTAATCGACCTCATACGTTTAGAAATACCATGAAACGTGGACATTTCTTGGTCCCGGGCTGATTGGTGAATTTTTTCACGACGCGAAAAATGCCGAGCTGATATAAGTACTTGGGATCCGAAAATTGAGTTTTCTGTTATCGACGCTATACGTTTATAAATACCATGAAACGTGAAGATTTCTTGGTCCCGGGCTGATTGGACCATTTTTCAACAACACGTAAAATACGCAACTGATATAAGTACTTGGGATCTGAAAATTGAGTTTTCTGTTATCGACGCTATACGTTTATAAATACCATGAAACGTGGAGATTTCTTAGTCCCGGGCTGATTGGGGAATTTTTTCACGACGCGAAAAATTCCGAGCTGATATATGTACTTGGGATCTGAAAATTGCGTTTTCTGTTATCGACGCTATACGTTTTTAAATACCATGAAACGTGAAGATTTCTTGGTCCCGGGCTGATTGGACCATTTTTCAACAACACGTAAAATACGCAACTGATATAAGTACTTGGGATCTGAAAATTGAGTTTTCTGTTATCGACGCTATACGTTTATAAATACCATGAAACGTGGAGATTTCTTAGTCCCGGGCTGATTGGTGAATTTTTTCACGACGCGAAAAATGCCGAGCTGATATAAGTACTTGGGATCTGAAAATTGCGTTTTCTGTTATCGACGTTATACGTTTTGAAATACCATGAAACGTGGACATTTCTTGGTCCCGAGCCGATTGGACCATTTTTCAACAACACGTGAAATACGTAGATGATATAAGTACTTGGGACCTGAAAATTGAGTTTTCAGTTATCGACCTCATACGCTTAGAAATACCATGAAACGTGGACATTTCTTGGTCGCGGGCTGATTGGTGAATTTTTTCACGACGCGAAAAATGCCGAGCTGATATAAGTACTTGGGATCTGAAAATTGCGTTTTCTGTTATCGACGCTATACGTTTATAAATACCATGAAACGTGGAGATTTCTTGGTCCCGGGCTGATTGGACCAGTTTTCAATAACACGTGAAATAGGCAGATGATAGAAGTACTTGGGCTCTGAAAATTGAGTTTTCAGTTAACGACCTCATACGTTTAGAAATACCATGAAACGTGGACATTTCTTGGTCCCGGGCTGATTGGTGAAATTTTTTACGACGCGAAAAATGCCGAGCTGATATAAGTACTTGGGATCTGAAAATTGCGTTTTGTGTTATCGACGCTATACGTTTATAAATACCATGAAACGTGGAGATTTCTTGGTCCCGGGCTGATTGGACCATTTTTGAATAACACGTGAAATAGGCAGATGATATAAGTACTTGGGATCTGAAAATTGAGTTTTCAGTAATCGACCTCATACGTTTAGAAATACCATGAAACGTGGACATTTCTTGGTCCCGGGCTGATTGGTGAATTTTTTCACGACGCGAAAAATGCCGAGCTGATATAAGTACTTGGGATCCGAAAATTGAGTTTTCTGTTATCGACGCTATACGTTTATAAATACCATGAAACGTGAAGATTTCTTGGTCCCGGGCTGATTGGACCATTTTTCAACAACACGTAAAATACGCAACTGATATAAGTACTTGGGATCTGAAAATTGAGTTTTCTGTTATCGACGCTATACGTTTATAAATACCATGAAACGTGGAGATTTCTTAGTCCCGGGCTGATTGGGGAATTTTTTCACGACGCGAAAAATTCCGAGCTGATATATGTACTTGGGATCTGAAAATTGCGTTTTCTGTTATCGACGCTATACGTTTTTAAATACCATGAAACGTGAAGATTTCTTGGTCCCGGGCTGATTGGACCATTTTTCAACAACACGTAAAATACGCAACTGATATAAGTACTTGGGATCTGAAAATTGAGTTTTCTGTTATCGACGCTATACGTTTATAAATACCATGAAACGTGGAGATTTCTTAGTCCCGGGCTGATTGGGGAATTTTTTCACGACGCGAAAAATTCCGAGCTCACATAAGTACTTGGGAACTGAAAATTGAGTTTTCTGTTATCGACGTTATACGTTTTGAAATACCATGAAACGTGGACATTTCTTGGTCCCGGGCCGATTGGACCATTTTTCAACAACACGTGAAATACGTAGATGATATAAGTACTTGGGATCTGAAAATTGAGTTTTCAGTTATCGACCTTATACGTTTAGAAATACCATGAAACGTGGACATTTCTTGGTCGCGGGCTGATTGGTGAATTTTTTCACGACGCGAAAAATGCCGAGCTGATATAAGTACTTGGGATCTGAAAATTGCGTTTTCTGTTATCGACGCTATACGTTTATAAATACCATGAAACGTGGAGATTTCTTGGTCCCGGGCTGATTGGACCATTTTTGAATAACACGTGAAATAGGCAGATGATATAAGTACTTGGGATCTGAAAATTGAGTTTTCAGTAATCGACCTCATACGTTTAGAAATACCATGAAACGTGGACATTTCTTGGTCCCGGGCTGATTGGTGAATTTTTTCACGACGCGAAAAATGCCGAGCTGATATAAGTACTTGGGATCCGAAAATTGAGTTTTCTGTTATCGACGCTATACGTTTATAAATACCATGAAACGTGAAGATTTCTTGGTCCCGGGCTGATTGGACCATTTTTCAACAACACGTAAAATACGCAACTGATATAAGTACTTGGGATCTGAAAATTGAGTTTTCTGTTATCGACGCTATACGTTTATAAATACCATGAAACGTGGAGATTTCTTAGTCCCGGGCTGATTGGGGAATTTTTTCACGACGCGAAAAATTCCGAGCTGATATATGTACTTGGGATCTGAAAATTGCGTTTTCTGTTATCGACGCTATACGTTTTTAAATACCATGAAACGTGAAGATTTCTTGGTCCCGGGCTGATTGGACCATTTTTCAACAACACGTAAAATACGCAACTGATATAAGTACTTGGGATCTGAAAATTGAGTTTTCTGTTATCGACGCTATACGTTTATAAATACCATGAAACGTGGAGATTTCTTAGTCCCGGGCTGATTGGGGAATTTTTTCACGACGCGAAAAATTCCGAGCTCACATAAGTACTTGGGAACTGAAAATTGAGTTTTCTGTTATCGACGTTATACGTTTTGAAATACCATGAAACGTGGACATTTCTTGGTCCCGGGCCGATTGGACCATTTTTCAACAACACGTGAAATACGTAGATGATATAAGTACTTGGGATCTGAAAATTGAGTTTTCAGTTATCGATCTTATACGTTTAGAAATACCATGAAACGTGTTTATTTCTTGGTCGCGGGCTGATTGGTGAATTTTTTCACGACGCGAAAAATGCCGAGCTGATATAAGTACTTGGGATCTGAAAATTGCGTTTTCTGTTATCGACGCTATACGTTTATAAATACCATGAAACGTGGAGATTTCTTGGTCCCGGGCTGATTGGACCATTTTTCAATAACACGTGAAATAGGCAGATGATAGAAGTACTTGGGATCTGAAAATTGAGTTTTCAGTTATCGACGCTATACGTTTATAAATACCATGAAACGTGGAGATTTCTTAGTCCCGGGCTGATTGGGGAATTTTTTCACGACGCGAAAAATTCCGAGCTGACATAAGTACTTGGGAACTGAAAATTGAGTTTTCTGTTATCGACGCTATACGTTTAGAAATACCATGAAACGTGGACATTTCTTGGTCCCGGGCTGATTGGTGAATTTTTTCACGACGCGAAAAATGCCGAGCTGATATAAGTACTTGTGATACGAAAATTGAGTTTTCTGTTTTCGACGCTATACGTTTATAAATACCATGAAACGTGGAGATATCTTAGTCCCGGGCTGATTGGGGGATTTTTTTCACGACGCGAAAAATTCCGAGCTGACATAAGTACTTGGGATCTGAAAATTGAGTTTTCAGTTATCGACCTCATACGTTTAGAAATACCATGAAACGTGGACATTTCTTGGTCCCGGGCTGATTGGTGAATTTTCTCACGACGCGAAAAATGCCGAGCTGATATAAGTACTTGGGATCGGAAAATTGAGTTTCCTGTTATCGACGCTATACGTTTTGAAATACCATGAAACGTGGAGATTTCTTGGTCCCGGGCTGATTGGACCATTTTTTAATAACACGTGAAATAGGCAGATGATATAAGTACTTGGGATCTGAAAATTGCGTTTTCTGTTATCGACGCTAAACGTTTATAAATACCATGAAACGTGAAGATTTCTTGGTCCCGGGCTGATTGGACCATTTTTCAACAACACGTAAAATACGCAACTGATATAAGTACTTGGGATCTGAAAATTGAGTTTTCTGTTATCGACGCTATACGTTTATAAATACCATGAAACGTGGAGATTTCTTAGTCCCGTGCTGATTGGGGAATTTTTTCACGACGCGAAAAATTTCGAGCTGACATAAGTACTTGGGAACTGAAAATTGAGTTTTCTGTTATCGACGCTATACGTTTAGAAATACCATGAAACGTGGACATTTCTTGGTCCCGGGCTGATTGGTGAATTTTTTCACGACGTGAAAAATGCCGAGCTGATATAAGTACTTGGGATCGGAAAATTGAGTTTCCTGTTATCGACGCTATACGTTTTGAAATACCATGAAACGTGGACATTTCTTAGTCCCGGGCCGATTGGGTCATTTTTCAATAACACGTGAAGTACGCAGATGATATAAGTACTTGGGATCTGAAAATTGAGTTTTCAGTTATCGACCTCATACGCTTAGAAATACCATGAAACGTGGACATTTCTTGGTCCCGGGCTGATTGGGGAATTTTTTCACGACGCGAAAAATTCTGAGCTGATATAAGTACTTGGGATCTGAAAATTGAGTTTCCTGTTATCGACGTTATACGTTTTGAAATACCATGAAACGTGGACATTTCTTGGTCCCGGGCCGATTGGACCATTTTTCAACAACACGTGAAATACGCAGATGATATAAGTACTTGGGATCTGAAAATTGAGTTTTCAGTTATCGACCTCATACGTTTAGAAATACCATGAAACGTGGACATTTCTTGGTCCCGGGCTGATTGGTGAATTTTTTCACGACGCGAAAAATGCCGAGCTGATATATGTACTTGGGATCTGAAAATTGCGTTTTCTGTTATCGACGCTATACGTTTATAAGTACCATGAAACGTGGAGATTTCTTGGTCCCGGGCTGATTGGACCATTTTTCAACAACACGTAAAATACGCAACTGATATAAGTACTTGGGATCTGAAAATTGAGTTTTCTGTTATCGACGCTATACGTTTATAAATACCATGAAACGTGGAGATTTCTTAGTCCCGGGCTGATTGGGGAATTTTTTCACGACGCGAAAAATTCCGAGCTGACATAAGTACTTGGGAACTGAAAATTGAGTTTTCTGTTATCGACGCTATACGTTTAGTAATACCATGAAACGTGGACATTTCTTGGTCCCGGGCTGATTGGTGAATTTTTTCACGACGCGAAAAATGCCGAGCTGATATAAGTACTTGTGATACGAAAATTGAGTTTTCTGTTATCGACGCTATACGTTTATAAATACCATGAAACGTGGAGATTTCTTAGTCCCGGGCTGATTGGGGAATTTTTTCACGACGCGAAAAATTCCGAGCTGACATAAGTACTTGGGAACTGAAAATAGAGTTTTCTGCTATCGACGCTATACGTTTAGAAATACCATGAAACGTGGACATTTCTTGGTCCCGGGCTGATTGGTGAATTTTTTCACGACGCGAAAAATTCCGAGCTGACATAAGTACTTGGGATCTGAAAATTGAGTTTTCAGTTATCGACCTCATACGTTTAGAAATACCATGAAACGTGTACATTTCTTGGTCCCGGGCTGATTGGTGAGTTTTCTCTCGACGCGAAAAATGCCCAGCTGATATAAGTACTTGGGATCGGAAAATTGAGTTTCCTGTTATCGACGCTATACGTTTTGAAATACCATGAAACGTGGAGATTTCTTGGTCCCGGGCTGATTGGACCATTTTTTAATAACACGTGAAATAGGCAGATGATATAAGTACTTGGGATCTGAAAATTGCGTTTTCTGTTATCGACGCTAAACGTTTATAAATACCATGAAACGTGAAGATTTCTTGGTCCCGGGCTGATTGGACCATTTTTCAACAACACGTAAAATACGCAACTGATATAAGTACTTGGGATCTGAAAATTGAGTTTTCTGTTATCGACGCTATACGTTTATAAATACCATGAAACGTGGAGATTTCTTAGTCCCGTGCTGATTGGGGAATTTTTTCACGACGCGAAAAATTTCGAGCTGACATAAGTACTTGGGAACTGAAAATTGAGTTTTCTGTTATCGACGCTATACGTTTAGAAATACCATGAAACGTGGACATTTCTTGGTCCCGGGCTGATTGGTGAATTTTTTCACGACGTGAAAAATGCCGAGCTGATATAAGTACTTGGGATCGGAAAATTGAGTTTCCTGTTATCGACGCTATACGTTTTGAAATACCATGAAACGTGGACATTTCTTAGTCCCGGGCCGATTGGGTCATTTTTCAATAACACGTGAAGTACGCAGATGATATAAGTACTTGGGATCTGAAAATTGAGTTTTCAGTTATCGACCTCATACGCTTAGAAATACCATGAAACGTGGACATTTCTTGGTCCCGGGCTGATTGGGGAATTATTTCACGACGCGAAAAATGCCGAGCTGATATAAGTACTTGGGATCTGAAAATTGCGTTTTCTGTTATCGACGCTATACGTTTATAAATACCATGAAACTTGGAGATTTCTTGGTCCCGGGCTGATTGGACCATTTTTCAATAACACGTGAAATAGGCAGATGATATAAGTACTTGGGATCTGAAAATTGAGTTTTCAGTTATCGACCTCATACGTTTAGAAATACCATGAAACGTGGACATTTCTTGGTCCCGGGCCGATTGGCTCATTTTTCAACAACACGTGAAATACGCAGATGATATAAGTACTTGGGATCTGAAAATTGAGTTTTCAGTTATCGACCTCATACGTTTAGAAATACCATGAAACGTGGACATTTCTTGGTCCCGGGCTGATTGGTGAATTTTTTCACGACGCGAAAAATGCCGAGCTGATATAAGTACTTGGGATCTGAAAATTGCGTTTTCTGTTATCGACGCTATACGTTTATAAGTACCATGAAACGTGGAGATTTCTTGGTCCCGGGCTGATTGGACCATTTTTCAACAACACGTAAAATACGCAACTGATATAAGTACTTGGGATCTGAAAATTGAGTTTTCTGTTATCGACGCTATACGTTTATAAATACCATGAAACGTGGAGATTTCTTAGTCCCGGGCTGATTGGGGAATTTTTTCACGACGCGAAAAATTCCGAGCTGACATAAGTACTTGGGAACTGAAAATTGAGTTTTCTGTTATCGACGCTATACGTTTAGTAATACCATGAAACGTGGACATTTCTTGGTCCCGGGCTGATTGGTGAATTTTTTCACGACGCGAAAAATGCCGAGCTGATATAAGTACTTGTGATACGAAAATTGAGTTTTCTGTTATCGACGCTATACGTTTATAAATACCATGAAACGTGGAGATTTCTTAGTCCCGGGCTGATTGGGGATTTTTTTCACGACGCGAAAAATTCCGAGCTGACATAAGTACTTGGGAACTGAAAATAGAGTTTTCTGCTATCGACGCTATACGTTTAGAAATACCATGAAACGTGGACATTTCTTGGTCCCGGGCTGATTGGTGAATTTTTTCACGACGCGAAAAATTCCGAGCTGACATAAGTACTTGGGATCTGAAAATTGAGTTTTCAGTTATCGACCTCATACGTTTAGAAATACCATGAAACGTGTACATTTCTTGGTCCCGGGCTGATTGGTGAGTTTTCTCTCGACGCGAAAAATGCCCAGCTGATATAAGTACTTGGGATCGGAAAATTGAGTTTCCTGTTATCGACGTTATACGTTTTGAAATACCATGAAACGTGGACATTTCTTGGTCCCGGGCCGATTGGCTCATTTTTCAACAACACGTGAAATACGCAGATGATGTAAGTACTTGGGATCTGAAAATTGCGTTTTCTGTTATCGACGTTATACGTTTTGAAATACCATGAAACGTGGACATTTCTTGGTCCCGGGCCGATTGGACCATTTTTCAACAACACGTGAAATACGTAGATGATATAAGTACTTGGGATCTGAAAATTGAGTTTTCAGTTATCGACCTTATACGTTTAGAAATACCATGAAACGTGTTTATTTCTTGGTCGCGGGCTGATTGGTGAATTTTTTCACGACGCGAAAAATGCCGAGCTGATATAAGTACTTGTGATACGAAAATTGAGTTTTCTGTTATCGACGCTATACGTTTATAAATACCATGAAACGTGGAGATTTCTTAGTCCCGGGCTGATTGGGGGATTTTTTTCACGACGCGAAAAATTCCGAGCTGACATAAGTACTTGGGATCTGAAAATTGAGTTTTCAGTTATCGAACTCATACGTTTAGAAATACCATGAAACGTGGACATTTCTTGGTCCCGGGCTGATTGGTGAATTTTCTCACGACGCGAAAAATGCCGAGCTGATATAATTACTTGGGATCGGAAAATTGAGTTTCCTGTTATCGACGCTATACGTTTTGAAATACCATGAAACGTGGAGATTTCTTGGTCCCGGGCTGATTGGACCATTTTTTAATAACACGTGAAATAGGCAGATGATATAAGTACTTGGGATCTGAAAATTGCGTTTTCTGTTATCGACGCTAAACGTTTATAAATAACATGAAACGTGAAGATTTCTTGGTCCCGGGCTGATTGGACCATTTTTCAACAACACGTAAAATACGCAACTGATATAAGTACTTGGGATCTGAAAATTGAGTTTTCTGTTATCGACGCTATACGTTTATAAATACCATGAAACGTGGAGATTTCTTAGTCCCGTGCTGATTGGGGAATTTTTTCACGACGCGAAAAATTTCGAGCTGACATAAGTACTTGGGAACTGAAAATTGAGTTTTCTGTTATCGACGCTATACGTTTAGAAATACCATGAAACGTGGACATTTCTTGGTCCCGGGCTGATTGGTGAATTTTTTCACGACGTGAAAAATGCCGAGCTGATATAAGTACTTGGGATCGGAAAATTGAGTTTCCTGTTATCGACCCTATACGTTTTGAAATACCATGAAACGTGGACATTTCTTAGTCCCGGGCCGATTGGGTCATTTTTCAATAACACGTGAAGTACGCAGATGATATAAGTACTTGGGATCTGAAAATTGAGTTTTCAGTTATCGACCTCATACGTTTAGAAATACCATGAAACGTGGACATTTCTTGGTCCCGGGCTGATTGGGGAATTATTTCACGACGCGAAAAATGCCGAGCTGATATAAGTACTTGGGATCTGAAAATTGGGTTTTCTGTTATCGACGCTATACGTTTATAAATACCATGAAACTTGGAGATTTCTTGGTCCCGGGCTGATTGAACCATTTTTCAATAACACGTGAAATAGGCAGATGATATAAGTACTTGGGATCTGAAAATTGAGTTTTCAGTTATCGACCTCATACGTTTAGAAATACCATGAAACGTGGACATTTCTTGGTCCCGGGCCGATTGGCTCATTTTTCAACAACACGTGAAATACGCAGATGATATAAGTACTTGGGATCTGAAAATTGAGTTTTCAGTTATCGACCTCATACGTTTAGAAATACCATGAAACGTGGACATTTCTTGGTCCCGGGCTGATTGGTGAATTTTTTCACGACGCGAAAAATGCCGAGCTGATATAAGTACTTGGGATCTGAAAATTGCGTTTTCTGTTATCGACGCTAAACGTTTATAAATACCATGAAACGTGAAGATTTCTTGGTCCCGGGCTGATTGGACCATTTTTCAACAACACGTAAAATACGCAACTGATATAAGTACTTGGGATCTGAAAATTGAGTTTTCTGTTATCGACGCTATACGTTTATAAATACCATGAAACGTGGAGATTTCTTAGTCCCGTGCTGATTGGGGAATTTTTTCACGACGCGAAAAATTTCGAGCTGACATAAGTACTTGGGAACTGAAAATTGAGTTTTCTGTTATCGACGCTATACGTTTAGAAATACCATGAAACGTGGACATTTCTTGGTCCCGGGCTGATTGGTGAATTTTTTCACGACGTGAAAAATGCCGAGCTGATATAAGTACTTGGGATCGGAAAATTGAGTTTCCTGTTATCGACGCTATACGTTTTGAAATACCATGAAACGTGGACATTTCTTAGTCCCGGGCCGATTGGGTCATTTTTCAATAACACGTGAAGTACGCAGATGATATAAGTACTTGGGATCTGAAAATTGAGTTTTCAGTTATCGACCTCATACGCTTAGAAATACCATGAAACGTGGACATTTCTTGGTCCCGGGCTGATTGGGGAATTATTTCACGACGCGAAAAATGCCGAGCTGATATAAGTACTTGGGATCTGAAAATTGCGTTTTCTGTTATCGACGCTATACGTTTATAAATACCATGAAACTTGGAGATTTCTTGGTCCCGGGCTGATTGGACCATTTTTCAATAACACGTGAAATAGGCAGATGATATAAGTACTTGGGATCTGAAAATTGAGTTTTCAGTTATCGACCTCATACGTTTAGAAATACCATGAAACGTGGACATTTCTTGGTCCCGGGCCGATTGGCTCATTTTTCAACAACACGTGAAATACGCAGATGATATAAGTACTTGGGATCTGAAAATTGAGTTTTCAGTTATCGACCTCATACGTTTAGAAATACCATGAAACGTGGACATTTCTTGGTCCCGGGCTGATTGGTGAATTTTTTCACGACGCGAAAAATGCCGAGCTGATATAAGTACTTGGGATCTGAAAATTGCGTTTTCTGTTATCGACGCTATACGTTTATAAGTACCATGAAACGTGGAGATTTCTTGGTCCCGGGCTGATTGGACCATTTTTCAACAACACGTAAAATACGCAACTGATATAAGTACTTGGGATCTGAAAATTGAGTTTTCTGTTATCGACGCTATACGTTTATAAATACCATGAAACGTGGAGATTTCTTAGTCCCGGGCTGATTGGGGAATTTTTTCACGACGCGAAAAATTCCGAGCTGACATAAGTACTTGGGAACTGAAAATTGAGTTTTCTGTTATCGACGCTATACGTTTAGTAATACCATGAAACGTGGACATTTCTTGGTCCCGGGCTGATTGGTGAATTTTTTCACGACGCGAAAAATGCCGAGCTGATATAAGTACTTGTGATACGAAAATTGAGTTTTGTGTTATCGACGCTATACGTTTATAAATACCATGAAACGTGGAGATTTCTTAGTCCCGGGCTGATTGGGGAATTTTTTCACGACGCGAAAAATTCCGAGCTGACATAAGTACTTGGGAACTGAAAATAGAGTTTTCTGCTATCGACGCTATACGTTTAGAAATACCATGAAACGTGGACATTTCTTGGTCCCGGGCTGATTGGTGAATTTTTTCACGACGCGAAAAATTCCGAGCTGACATAAGTACTTGGGATCTGAAAATTGAGTTTTCAGTTATCGACCTCATACGTTTAGAAATACCATGAAACGTGTACATTTCTTGGTCCCGGGCTGATTGGTGAGTTTTCTCTCGACGCGAAAAATGCCCAGCTGATATAAGTACTTGGGATCGGAAAATTGAGTTTCCTGTTATCGACGTTACACGTTTTGAAATACCATGAAACGTGGACATTTCTTGGTCCCGGGCCGATTGGCTCATTTTTCAACAACACGTGAAATACGCAGATGATGTAAGTACTTGGGAACTGAAAATTGCGTTTTCTGTTATCGACGTTATACGTTTTGAAATACCATGAAACGTGGACATTTCTTGGTCCCGGGCCGATTGGACCATTTTTCAACAACACGTGAAATACGTAGATGATATAAGTACTTGGGATCTGAAAATTGAGTTTTCAGTTATCGACCTTATACGTTTAGAAATACCATGAAACGTGTTTATTTCTTGGTCGCGGGCTGATTGGTGAATTTTTTCACGACGCGAAAAATGCCGAGCTGATATAAGTACTTGTGATACGAAAATTGAGTTTTCTGTTATCGACGCTATACGTTTATAAATACCATGAAACGTGGAGATTTCTTAGTCCCGGGCTGATTGGGGGATTTTTTTCACGACGCGAAAAATTCCGAGCTGACATAAGTACTTGGGATCTGAAAATTGAGTTTTCAGTTATCGAACTCATACGTTTAGAAATACCATGAAACGTGGACATTTCTTGGTCCCGGGCTGATTGGTGAATTTTCTCACGACGCGAAAAATGCCGAGCTGATATAATTACTTGGGATCGGAAAATTGAGTTTCCTGTTATCGACGCTATACGTTTTGAAATACCATGAAACGTGGAGATTTCTTGGTCCCGGGCTGATTGGACCATTTTTTAATAACACGTGAAATAGGCAGATGATATAAGTACTTGGGATCTGAAAATTGCGTTTTCTGTTATCGACGCTAAACGTTTATAAATAACATGAAACGTGAAGATTTCTTGGTCCCGGGCTGATTGGACCATTTTTCAACAACACGTAAAATACGCAACTGATATAAGTACTTGGGATCTGAAAATTGAGTTTTCTGTTATCGACGCTATACGTTTATAAATACCATGAAACGTGGAGATTTCTTAGTCCCGTGCTGATTGGGGAATTTTTTCACGACGCGAAAAATTTCGAGCTGACATAAGTACTTGGGAACTGAAAATTGAGTTTTCTGTTATCGACGCTATACGTTTAGAAATACCATGAAACGTGGACATTTCTTGGTCCCGGGCTGATTGGTGAATTTTTTCACGACGTGAAAAATGCCGAGCTGATATAAGTACTTGGGATCGGAAAATTGAGTTTCCTGTTATCGACGCTATACGTTTTGAAATACCATGAAACGTGGACATTTCTTAGTCCCGGGCCGATTGGGTCATTTTTCAATAACACGTGAAGTACGCAGATGATATAAGTACTTGGGATCTGAAAATTGAGTTTTCAGTTATCGACCTCATACGTTTAGAAATACCATGAAACGTGGACATTTCTTGGTCCCGGGCTGATTGGGGAATTATTTCACGACGCGAAAAATGCCGAGCTGATATAAGTACTTGGGATCTGAAAATTGCGTTTTCTGTTATCGACGCTATACGTTTATAAATACCATGAAACTTGGAGATTTCTTGGTCCCGGGCTGATTGAACCATTTTTCAATAACACGTGAAATAGGCAGATGATATAAGTACTTGGGATCTGAAAATTGAGTTTTCAGTTATCGACCTCATACGTTTAGAAATACCATGAAACGTGGACATTTCTTGGTCCCGGGCCGATTGGCTCATTTTTCAACAACACGTGAAATACGCAGATGATATAAGTACTTGGGATCTGAAAATTGAGTTTTCAGTTATCGACCTCATACGTTTAGAAATACCATGAAACGTGGACATTTCTTGGTCCCGGGCTGATTGGTGAATTTTTTCACGACGCGAAAAATGCCGAGCTGATATAAGTACTTGGGATCTGAAAATTGCGTTTTCTGTTATCGACGCTATACGTTTATAAGTACCATGAAACGTGGAGATTTCTTGGTCCCGGGCTGATTGGACCATTTTTCAACAACACGTAAAATACGCAACTGATATAAGTACTTGGGATCTGAAAATTGAGTTTTCTGTTATCGACGCTATACGTTTATAAATACCATGAAACGTGGAGATTTCTTAGTCCCGGGCTGATTGGGGAATTTTTTCACGACGCGAAAAATTCCGAGCTGACATAAGTACTTGGGAACTGAAAATAGAGTTTTCTGCTATCGACGCTATACGTTTAGAAATACCATGAAACGTGGACATTTCTTGGTCCCGGGCTGATTGGTGAATTTTTTCACGACGCGAAAAATTCCGAGCTGACATAAGTACTTGGGATCTGAAAATTGAGTTTTCAGTTATCGACCTCATACGTTTAGAAATACCATGAAACGTGTACATTTCTTGGTCCCGGGCTGATTGGTGAGTTTTCTCTCGACGCGAAAAATGCCCAGCTGATATAAGTACTTGGGATCGGAAAATTGAGTTTCCTGTTATCGACGTTATACGTTTTGAAATACCATGAAACGTGGACATTTCTTGGTCCCGGGCCGATTGGCTCATTTTTCAACAACACGTGAAATACGCAGATGATGTAAGTACTTGGGATCTGAAAATTGAGTTTTCAGTTATCGACCTCATACGTTTTGAAATACCATGAAACGTGGACATTTCTTGGTCCCGGGCCGATTGGCTCATTTTTCAACAACACGTGAAATACGCAGATGATGTAAGTACTTGGGATCTGAAAATTGAGTTTTCAGTTATCGACCTCATACGTTTATAAATACCATGAAACGTGGAGATTTCTTAGTCCCGGGCTGATTGGGGAATTTTTTCACGACGCGAAAAATTCCGAGCTGATATATGTACTTGGGATCTGAAAATTGCGTTTTCTGTTATCGACGCTATACGTTTATAAATACCATGAAACGTGGAGATTTCTTGGTCCCGGGCTGATTGGACCATTTTTCAATAACACGTGAAATAGGCAGATGATAGAAGTACTTGGGATCTGAAAATTGAGTTTTCAGTTATCGACGCTATACGTTTATAAATACCATGAAACGTGGAGATTTCTTAGTTCCGGGCTGATTGGGGAATTTTTTCACGACGCGAAAAATTCCGAGCTGACATAAGTACTTGGGAACTGAAAATTGAGTTTTCTGTTATCGACGCTATACGTTTAGAAATACCATGAAACGTGGACATTTCTTGGTCCCGGGCTGATTGGTGAATTTTTTCACGACGCGAAAAATGCCGAGCTGATATAAGTACTTGTGATACGAAAATTGAGTTTTCTGTTTTCGACGCTATACGTTTATAAATACCATGAAACGTGGAGATTTCTTAGTCCCGGGCTGATTGGGGGATTTTTTTCACGACGCGAAAAATTCCGAGCTGACATAAGTACTTGGGATCTGAAAATTGAGTTTTCAGTTATCGACCTCATACGTTTAGAAATACCATGAAACGTGGACATTTCTTGGTCCCGGGCTGATTGGTGAATTTTCTCACGACGCGAAAAATGCCGAGCTGATATAAGTACTTGGGATCGGAAAATTGAGTTTCCTGTTATCGACGCTATACGTTTTGAAATACCATGAAACGTGGAGATTTCTTGGTCCCGGGCTGATTGGACCATTTTTTAATAACACGTGAAATAGGCAGATGATATAAGTACTTGGGATCTGAAAATTGCGTTTTCTGTTATCGACGCTAAACGTTTATAAATACCATGAAACGTGAAGATTTCTTGGTCCCGGGCTGATTGGACCATTTTTCAACAACACGTAAAATACGCAACTGATATAAGTACTTGGGATCTGAAAATTGAGTTTTCTGTTATCGACGCTATACGTTTATAAATACCATGAAACGTGGAGATTTCTTAGTCCCGTGCTGATTGGGGAATTTTTTCACGACGCGAAAAATTTCGAGCTGACATAAGTACTTGGGAACTGAAAATTGAGTTTTCTGTTATCGACGCTATACGTTTAGAAATACCATGAAACGTGGACATTTCTTGGTCCCGGGCTGATTGGTGAATTTTTTCACGACGTGAAAAATGCCGAGCTGATATAAGTACTTGGGATCGGAAAATTGAGTTTCCTGTTATCGACGCTATACGTTTTGAAATACCATGAAACGTGGACATTTCTTAGTCCCGGGCCGATTGGGTCATTTTTCAATAACACGTGAAGTACGCAGATGATATAAGTACTTGGGATCTGAAAATTGAGTTTTCAGTTATCGACCTCATACGCTTAGAAATACCATGAAACGTGGACATTTCTTGGTCCCGGGCTGATTGGGGAATTTTTTCACGACGCGAAAAATTCTGAGCTGATATAAGTACTTGGGATCTGAAAATTGAGTTTCCTGTTATCGACGTTATACGTTTTGAAATACCATGAAACGTGGACATTTCTTGGTCCCGGGCCGATTGGACCATTTTTCAACAACACGTGAAATACGTAGATGATATAAGTACTTGGGATCTGAAAATTGAGTTTTCAGTTATCGACCTCATACGTTTAGAAATACCATGAAACGTGGACATTTCTTGGTCCCGGGCTGATTGGGGAATTATTTCACGACGCGAAAAATGCCGAGCTGATATAAGTACTTGGGATCTGAAAATTGCGTTTTCTGTTATCGACGCTATACGTTTATAAGTACCATGAAACGTGGAGATTTCTTGGTCCCGGGCTGATTGGACCATTTTTCAACAACACTTAAAATACGCAACTGATATAAGTACTTGGGATCTGAAAATTGAGTTTTCTGTTATCGACGCTATACGTTTATAAATACCATGAAACGTGGAGATTTCTTAGTCCCGGGCTGATTGGGGAATTTTTTCACGACGCGAAAAATTCCGAGCTGACATAAGTACTTGGGAACTGAAAATTGAGTTTTCTGTCATCGACGCTATACGTTTAGTAATACCATGAAACGTGGACATTTCTTGGTCCCGGGCTGATTGGTGAATTTTTTCACGACGCGAAAAATGCCGAGCTGATATAAGTACTTGTGATACGAAAATTGAGTTTTCTGTTATCGACGCTATACGTTTATAAATACCATGAAACGTGGAGATTTCTTAGTCCCGGGCTGATTGGGGAATTTTTTCACGACGCGAAAAATTCCGAGCTGACATAAGTACTTGGGAACTGAAAATAGAGTTTTCTGCTATCGACGCTATACGTTTAGAAATACCATGAAACGTGGACATTTCTTGGTCCCGGGCTGATTGGTGAATTTTTTCACGACGCGAAAAATTCCGAGCTGACATAAGTACTTGGGATCTGAAAATTGAGTTTTCAGTTATCGACCTCATACGTTTAGAAATACCATGAAACGTGTACATTTCTTGGTCCCGGGCTGATTGGTGAGTTTTCTCTCGACGCGAAAAATGCCCAGCTGATATAAGTACTTGGGATCGGAAAATTGAGTTTCCTGTTATCGACGTTATACGTTTTGAAATACCATGAAACGTGGACATTTCTTGGTCCCGGGCCGATTGGCTCATTTTTCAACAACACGTGAAATACGCAGATGATGTAAGTACTTGGGATCTGAAAATTGCGTTTTCTGTTATCGACGTTATACGTTTTGAAATACCATGAAACGTGGACATTTCTTGGTCCCGGGCCGATTGGACCATTTTTCAACAACACGTGAAATACGTAGATGATATAAGTACTTGGGATCTGAAAATTGAGTTTTCAGTTATCGACCTTATACGTTTAGAAATACCATGAAACGTGTTTATTTCTTGGTCGCGGGCTGATTGGTGAATTTTTTCACGACGCGAAAAATGCCGAGCTGATATAAGTACTTGGGATCTGAAAATTGCGTTTTCTGTTATCGACGCTATACGTTTATAAATACCATGAAACGTGGAGATTTCTTGGTCCCGGGCTGATTGGACCATTTTTCAATAACACGTGAAATAGGCAGATGATAGAAGTACTTGGGATCTGAAAATTGAGTTTTCAGTTATCGACGCTATACGTTTATAAATACCATGAAACGTGGAGATTTCTTAGTCCCGGGCTGATTGGGGAATTTTTTCACGACGCGAAAAATTCCGAGCTGACATAAGTACTTGGGATCTGAAAATTGAGTTTTCAGTTATCGAACTCATACGTTTAGAAATACCATGAAACGTGGACATTTCTTGGTCCCGGGCTGATTGGTGAATTTTCTCACGACGCGAAAAATGCCGAGCTGATATAATTACTTGGGATCGGAAAATTGAGTTTCCTGTTATCGACGCTATACGTTTTGAAATACCATGAAACGTGGAGATTTCTTGGTCCCGGGCTGATTGGACCATTTTTTAATAACACGTGAAATAGGCAGATGATATAATTACTTGGGATCTGAAAATTGCGTTTTCTGTTATCGACGCTAAACGTTTATAAATAACATGAAACGTGAAGATTTCTTGGTCCCGGGCTGATTGGACCATTTTTCAACAACACGTAAAATACGCAACTGATATAAGTACTTGGGATCTGAAAATTGAGTTTTCTGTTATCGACGCTATACGTTTATAAATACCATGAAACGTGGAGATTTCTTAGTCCCGTGCTGATTGGGGAATTTTTTCACGACGCGAAAAATTTCGAGCTGACATAAGTACTTGGGAACTGAAAATTGAGTTTTCTGTTATCGACGCTATACGTTTAGAAATACCATGAAACGTGGACATTTCTTGGTCCCGGGCTGATTGGTGAATTTTTTCACGACGTGAAAAATGCCGAGCTGATATAAGTACTTGGGATCGGAAAATTGAGTTTCCTGTTATCGACGCTATACGTTTTGAAATACCATGAAACGTGGACATTTCTTAGTCCCGGGCCGATTGGGTCATTTTTCAATAACACGTGAAGTACGCAGATGATATAAGTACTTGGGATCTGAAAATTGAGTTTTCAGTTATCGACCTCATACGCTTAGAAATACCATGAAACGTGGACATTTCTTGGTCCCGGGCTGATTGGGGAATTTTTTCACGACGCGAAAAATTCTGAGCTGATATAAGTACTTGGGATCTGAAAATTGAGTTTCCTGTTATCGACGTTATACGTTTTGAAATACCATGAAACGTGGACATTTCTTGGTCCCGGGCTGATTGGGGAATTATTTCACGACGCGAAAAATGCCGAGCTGATATAAGTACTTGGGATCTGAAAATTGCGTTTTCTGTTATCGACGCTATACGTTTATAAATACCATGAAACTTGGAGATTTCTTGGTCCCGGGCTGATTGGACCATTTTTCAATAACACGTGAAATAGGCAGATGATATAAGTACTTGGGATCTGAAAATTGAGTTTTCAGTTATCGACCTCATACGTTTAGAAATACCATGAAACGTGGACATTTCTTGGTCCCGGGCCGATTGGCTCATTTTTCAACAACACGTGAAATACGCAGATGATATAAGTACTTGGGATCTGAAAATTGAGTTTTCAGTTATCGACCTCATACGTTTAGAAATACCATGAAACGTGGACATTTCTTGGTCCCGGGCTGATTGGTGAATTTTTTCACGACGCGAAAAATGCCGAGCTGATATAAGTACTTGGGATCTGAAAATTGCGTTTTCTGTTATCGACGCTATACGTTTATAAGTACCATGAAACGTGGAGATTTCTTGGTCCCGGGCTGATTGGACCATTTTTCAACAACACGTAAAATACGCAACTGATATAAGTACTTGGGATCTGAAAATTGAGTTTTCTGTTATCGACGCTATACGTTTATAAATACCATGAAACGTGGAGATTTCTTAGTCCCGTGCTGATTGGGGAATTTTTTCACGACGCGAAAAATTTCGAGCTGACATAAGTACTTGGGAACTGAAAATTGAGTTTTCTGTTATCGACGCTATACGTTTAGAAATACCATGAAACGTGGACATTTCTTGGTCCCGGGCTGATTGGTGAATTTTTTCACGACGTGAAAAATGCCGAGCTGATATAAGTACTTGGGATCGGAAAATTGAGTTTCCTGTTATCGACGCTATACGTTTTGAAATACCATGAAACGTGGACATTTCTTAGTCCCGGGCCGATTGGGTCATTTTTCAATAACACGTGAAGTACGCAGATGATATAAGTACTTGGGATCTGAAAATTGAGTTTTCAGTTATCGACCTCATACGTTTAGAAATACCATGAAACGTGGACATTTCTTGGTCCCGGGCTGATTGGGGAATTATTTCACGACGCGAAAAATGCCGAGCTGATATAAGTACTTGGGATCTGAAAATTGCGTTTTCTGTTATCGACGCTATACGTTTATAAATACCATGAAACTTGGAGATTTCTTGGTCCCGGGCTGATTGAACCATTTTTCAATAACACGTGAAATAGGCAGATGATATAAGTACTTGGGATCTGAAAATTGAGTTTTCAGTTATCGACCTCATACGTTTAGAAATACCATGAAACGTGGACATTTCTTGGTCCCGGGCCGATTGGCTCATTTTTCAACAACACGTGAAATACGCAGATGATATAAGTACTTGGGATCTGAAAATTGAGTTTTCAGTTATCGACCTCATACGTTTAGAAATACCATGAAACGTGGACATTTCTTGGTCCCGGGCTGATTGGTGAATTTTTTCACGACGCGAAAAATGCCGAGCTGATATAAGTACTTGGGATCTGAAAATTGCGTTTTCTGTTATCGACGCTATACGTTTATAAGTACCATGAAACGTGGAGATTTCTTGGTCCCGGGCTGATTGGACCATTTTTCAACAACACGTAAAATACGCAACTGATATAAGTACTTGGGATCTGAAAATTGAGTTTTCTGTTATCGACGCTATACGTTTATAAATACCATGAAACGTGGAGATTTCTTAGTCCCGGGCTGATTGGGGAATTTTTTCACGACGCGAAAAATTCCGAGCTGACATAAGTACTTGGGAACTGAAAATAGAGTTTTCTGCTATCGACGCTATACGTTTAGAAATACCATGAAACGTGGACATTTCTTGGTCCCGGGCTGATTGGTGAATTTTTTCACGACGCGAAAAATTCCGAGCTGACATAAGTACTTGGGATCTGAAAATTGAGTTTTCAGTTATCGACCTCATACGTTTAGAAATACCATGAAACGTGTACATTTCTTGGTCCCGGGCTGATTGGTGAGTTTTCTCTCGACGCGAAAAATGCCCAGCTGATATAAGTACTTGGGATCGGAAAATTGAGTTTCCTGTTATCGACGTTATACGTTTTGAAATACCATGAAACGTGGACATTTCTTGGTCCCGGGCCGATTGGCTCATTTTTCAACAACACGTGAAATACGCAGATGATGTAAGTACTTGGGATCTGAAAATTGAGTTTTCAGTTATCGACCTCATACGTTTTGAAATACCATGAAACGTGGACATTTCTTGGTCCCGGGCCGATTGGCTCATTTTTCAACAACACGTGAAATACGCAGATGATGTAAGTACTTGGGATCTGAAAATTGAGTTTTCAGTTATCGACCTCATACGTTTATAAATACCATGAAACGTGGAGATTTCTTAGTCCCGGGCTGATTGGGGAATTTTTTCACGACGCGAAAAATTCCGAGCTGATATATGTACTTGGGATCTGAAAATTGCGTTTTCTGTTATCGACGCTATACGTTTATAAATACCATGAAACGTGGAGATTTCTTGGTCCCGGGCTGATTGGACCATTTTTCAATAACACGTGAAATAGGCAGATGATAGAAGTACTTGGGATCTGAAAATTGAGTTTTCAGTTATCGACGCTATACGTTTATAAATACCATGAAACGTGGAGATTTCTTAGTTCCGGGCTGATTGGGGAATTTTTTCACGACGCGAAAAATTCCGAGCTGACATAAGTACTTGGGAACTGAAAATTGAGTTTTCTGTTATCGACGCTATACGTTTAGAAATACCATGAAACGTGGACATTTCTTGGTCCCGGGCTGATTGGTGAATTTTTTCACGACGCGAAAAATGCCGAGCTGATATAAGTACTTGTGATACGAAAATTGAGTTTTCTGTTTTCGACGCTATACGTTTATAAATACCATGAAACGTGGAGATTTCTTAGTCCCGGGCTGATTGGGGGATTTTTTTCACGACGCGAAAAATTCCGAGCTGACATAAGTACTTGGGATCTGAAAATTGAGTTTTCAGTTATCGACCTCATACGTTTAGAAATACCATGAAACGTGGACATTTCTTGGTCCCGGGCTGATTGGTGAATTTTCTCACGACGCGAAAAATGCCGAGCTGATATAAGTACTTGGGATCGGAAAATTGAGTTTCCTGTTATCGACGCTATACGTTTTGAAATACCATGAAACGTGGAGATTTCTTGGTCCCGGGCTGATTGGACCATTTTTTAATAACACGTGAAATAGGCAGATGATATAAGTACTTGGGATCTGAAAATTGCGTTTTCTGTTATCGACGCTAAACGTTTATAAATACCATGAAACGTGAAGATTTCTTGGTCCCGGGCTGATTGGACCATTTTTCAACAACACGTAAAATACGCAACTGATATAAGTACTTGGGATCTGAAAATTGAGTTTTCTGTTATCGACGCTATACGTTTATAAATACCATGAAACGTGGAGATTTCTTAGTCCCGTGCTGATTGGGGAATTTTTTCACGACGCGAAAAATTTCGAGCTGACATAAGTACTTGGGAACTGAAAATTGAGTTTTCTGTTATCGACGCTATACGTTTAGAAATACCATGAAACGTGGACATTTCTTGGTCCCGGGCTGATTGGTGAATTTTTTCACGACGTGAAAAATGCCGAGCTGATATAAGTACTTGGGATCGGAAAATTGAGTTTCCTGTTATCGACGCTATACGTTTTGAAATACCATGAAACGTGGACATTTCTTAGTCCCGGGCCGATTGGGTCATTTTTCAATAACACGTGAAGTACGCAGATGATATAAGTACTTGGGATCTGAAAATTGAGTTTTCAGTTATCGACCTCATACGCTTAGAAATACCATGAAACGTGGACATTTCTTGGTCCCGGGCTGATTGGGGAATTTTTTCACGACGCGAAAAATTCTGAGCTGATATAAGTACTTGGGATCTGAAAATTGAGTTTCCTGTTATCGACGTTATACGTTTTAAAATACCATGAAACGTGGACATTTCTTGGTCCCGGGCCGATTGGACCATTTTTCAACAACACGTGAAATACGTAGATGATATAAGTACTTGGGATCTGAAAATTGAGTTTTCAGTTATCGACCTCATACGTTTAGAAATACCATGAAACGTGGACATTTCTTGGTCCCGGGCTGATTGGGGAATTATTTCACGACGCGAAAAATGCCGAGCTGATATAAGTACTTGGGATCTGAAAATTGCGTTTTCTGTTATCGACGCTATACGTTTATAAGTACCATGAAACGTGGAGATTTCTTGGTCCCGGGCTGATTGGACCATTTTTCAACAACACTTAAAATACGCAACTGATATAAGTACTTGGGATCTGAAAATTGAGTTTTCTGTTATCGACGCTATACGTTTATAAATACCATGAAACGTGGAGATTTCTTAGTCCCGGGCTGATTGGGGAATTTTTTCACGACGCGAAAAATTCCGAGCTGACATAAGTACTTGGGAACTGAAAATTGAGTTTTCTGTCATCGACGCTATACGTTTAGTAATACCATGAAACGTGGACATTTCTTGGTCCCGGGCTGATTGGTGAATTTTTTCACGACGCGAAAAATGCCGAGCTGATATAAGTACTTGTGATACGAAAATTGAGTTTTCTGTTATCGACGCTATACGTTTATAAATACCATGAAACGTGGAGATTTCTTAGTCCCGGGCTGATTGGGGAATTTTTTCACGACGCGAAAAATTCCGAGCTGACATAAGTACTTGGGAACTGAAAATAGAGTTTTCTGCTATCGACGCTATACGTTTAGAAATACCATGAAACGTGGACATTTCTTGGTCCCGGGCTGATTGGTGAATTTTTTCACGACGCGAAAAATTCCGAGCTGACATAAGTACTTGGGATCTGAAAATTGAGTTTTCAGTTATCGACCTCATACGTTTAGAAATACCATGAAACGTGTACATTTCTTGGTCCCGGGCTGATTGGTGAGTTTTCTCTCGACGCGAAAAATGCCCAGCTGATATAAGTACTTGGGATCGGAAAATTGAGTTTCCTGTTATCGACGTTATACGTTTTGAAATACCATGAAACGTGGACATTTCTTGGTCCCGGGCCGATTGGCTCATTTTTCAACAACACGTGAAATACGCAGATGATGTAAGTACTTGGGATCTGAAAATTGCGTTTTCTGTTATCGACGTTATACGTTTTGAAATACCATGAAACGTGGACATTTCTTGGTCCCGGGCCGATTGGACCATTTTTCAACAACACGTGAAATACGTAGATGATATAAGTACTTGGGATCTGAAAATTGAGTTTTCAGTTATCGACCTTATACGTTTAGAAATACCATGAAACGTGTTTATTTCTTGGTCGCGGGCTGATTGGTGAATTTTTTCACGACGCGAAAAATGCCGAGCTGATATAAGTACTTGGGATCTGAAAATTGCGTTTTCTGTTATCGACGCTATACGTTTATAAATACCATGAAACGTGGAGATTTCTTGGTCCCGGGCTGATTGGACCATTTTTCAATAACACGTGAAATAGGCAGATGATAGAAGTACTTGGGATCTGAAAATTGAGTTTTCAGTTATCGACGCTATACGTTTATAAATACCATGAAACGTGGAGATTTCTTAGTCCCGGGCTGATTGGGGAATTTTTTCACGACGCGAAAAATTCCGAGCTGACATAAGTACTTGGGATCTGAAAATTGAGTTTTCAGTTATCGAACTCATACGTTTAGAAATACCATGAAACGTGGACATTTCTTGGTCCCGGGCTGATTGGTGAATTTTCTCACGACGCGAAAAATGCCGAGCTGATATAATTACTTGGGATCGGAAAATTGAGTTTCCTGTTATCGACGCTATACGTTTTGAAATACCATGAAACGTGGAGATTTCTTGGTCCCGGGCTGATTGGACCATTTTTTAATAACACGTGAAATAGGCAGATGATATAATTACTTGGGATCTGAAAATTGCGTTTTCTGTTATCGACGCTAAACGTTTATAAATAACATGAAACGTGAAGATTTCTTGGTCCCGGGCTGATTGGACCATTTTTCAACAACACGTAAAATACGCAACTGATATAAGTACTTGGGATCTGAAAATTGAGTTTTCTGTTATCGACGCTATACGTTTATAAATACCATGAAACGTGGAGATTTCTTAGTCCCGTGCTGATTGGGGAATTTTTTCACGACGCGAAAAATTTCGAGCTGACATAAGTACTTGGGAACTGAAAATTGAGTTTTCTGTTATCGACGCTATACGTTTAGAAATACCATGAAACGTGGACATTTCTTGGTCCCGGGCTGATTGGTGAATTTTTTCACGACGTGAAAAATGCCGAGCTGATATAAGTACTTGGGATCGGAAAATTGAGTTTCCTGTTATCGACGCTATACGTTTTGAAATACCATGAAACGTGGACATTTCTTAGTCCCGGGCCGATTGGGTCATTTTTCAATAACACGTGAAGTACGCAGATGATATAAGTACTTGGGATCTGAAAATTGAGTTTTCAGTTATCGACCTCATACGCTTAGAAATACCATGAAACGTGGACATTTCTTGGTCCCGGGCTGATTGGGGAATTTTTTCACGACGCGAAAAATTCTGAGCTGATATAAGTACTTGGGATCTGAAAATTGAGTTTCCTGTTATCGACGTTATACGTTTTGAAATACCATGAAACGTGGACATTTCTTGGTCCCGGGCTGATTGGGGAATTATTTCACGACGCGAAAAATGCCGAGCTGATATAAGTACTTGGGATCTGAAAATTGCGTTTTCTGTTATCGACGCTATACGTTTATAAATACCATGAAACTTGGAGATTTCTTGGTCCCGGGCTGATTGGACCATTTTTCAATAACACGTGAAATAGGCAGATGATATAAGTACTTGGGATCTGAAAATTGAGTTTTCAGTTATCGACCTCATACGTTTAGAAATACCATGAAACGTGGACATTTCTTGGTCCCGGGCCGATTGGCTCATTTTTCAACAACACGTGAAATACGCAGATGATATAAGTACTTGGGATCTGAAAATTGAGTTTTCAGTTATCGACCTCATACGTTTAGAAATACCATGAAACGTGGACATTTCTTGGTCCCGGGCTGATTGGTGAATTTTTTCACGACGCGAAAAATGCCGAGCTGATATAAGTACTTGGGATCTGAAAATTGCGTTTTCTGTTATCGACGCTATACGTTTATAAGTACCATGAAACGTGGAGATTTCTTGGTCCCGGGCTGATTGGACCATTTTTCAACAACACGTAAAATACGCAACTGATATAAGTACTTGGGATCTGAAAATTGAGTTTTCTGTTATCGACGCTATACGTTTATAAATACCATGAAACGTGGAGATTTCTTAGTCCCGGGCTGATTGGGGAATTTTTTCACGACGCGAAAAATTCCGAGCTGACATAAGTACTTGGGAACTGAAAATTGAGTTTTCTGTTATCGACGCTATACGTTTAGTAATACCATGAAACGTGGACATTTCTTGGTCCCGGGCTGATTGGTGAATTTTTTCACGACGCGAAAAATGCCGAGCTGATATAAGTACTTGTGATACGAAAATTGAGTTTTCTGTTATCGACGCTATACATTTATAAATACCATGAAACGTGGAGATTTCTTAGTCCCGGGCTGATTGGGGAATTTTTTCACGACGCGAAAAATTCCGAGCTGACATAAGTACTTGGGAACTGAAAATAGAGTTTTCTGCTATCGACGCTATACGTTTAGAAATACCATGAAACGTGGACATTTCTTGGTCCCGGGCTGATTGGTGAATTTTTTCACGACGCGAAAAATTCCGAGCTGACATAAGTACTTGGGATCTGAAAATTGAGTTTTCAGTTATCGACGCTATACGTTTATAAATACCATGAAACTTGGACATTTCTTGGTCCCGGGCCGATTGGCTCATTTTTCAACAACACGTGAAATACGCAGATGATATAAGTACTTGGGATCTGAAAATTGAGTTTTCAGTTATCGACCTCATACGTTTAGAAATACCATGAAACGTGGACATTTCTTGGTCCCGGGCTGATTGGTGAATTTTTTCACGACGCGAAAAATGCCGAGCTGATATAAGTACTTGGGATCTGAAAATTGCGTTTTCTGTTATCGACGCTAAACGTTTATAAATACCATGAAACGTGAAGATTTCTTGGTCCCGGGCTGATTGGACCATTTTTCAACAACACGTAAAATACGCAACTGATATAAGTACTTGGGATCTGAAAATTGAGTTTTCTGTTATCGACGCTATACGTTTATAAATACCATGAAACGTGGAGATTTCTTAGTCCCGTGCTGATTGGGGAATTTTTTCACGACGCGAAAAATTTCGAGCTGACATAAGTACTTGGGAACTGAAAATTGAGTTTTCTGTTATCGACGCTATACGTTTAGAAATACCATGAAACGTGGACATTTCTTGGTCCCGGGCTGATTGGTGAATTTTTTCACGACGTGAAAAATGCCGAGCTGATATAAGTACTTGGGATCGGAAAATTGAGTTTCCTGTTATCGACGCTATACGTTTTGAAATACCATGAAACGTGGACATTTCTTAGTCCCGGGCCGATTGGGTCATTTTTCAATAACACGTGAAGTACGCAGATGATATAAGTACTTGGGATCTGAAAATTGAGTTTTCAGTTATCGACCTCATACGCTTAGAAATACCATGAAACGTGGACATTTCTTGGTCCCGGGCTGATTGGGGAATTATTTCACGACGCGAAAAATGCCGAGCTGATATAAGTACTTGGGATCTGAAAATTGCGTTTTCTGTTATCGACGCTATACGTTTATAAATACCATGAAACTTGGAGATTTCTTGGTCCCGGGCTGATTGGACCATTTTTCAATAACACGTGAAATAGGCAGATGATATAAGTACTTGGGATCTGAAAATTGAGTTTTCAGTTATCGACCTCATACGTTTAGAAATACCATGAAACGTGGACATTTCTTGGTCCCGGGCCGATTGGCTCATTTTTCAACAACACGTGAAATACGCAGATGATATAAGTACTTGGGATCTGAAAATTGAGTTTTCAGTTATCGACCTCATACGTTTAGAAATACCATGAAACGTGGACATTTCTTGGTCCCGGGCTGATTGGTGAATTTTTTCACGACGCGAAAAATGCCGAGCTGATATAAGTACTTGGGATCTGAAAATTGCGTTTTCTGTTATCGACGCTATACGTTTATAAGTACCATGAAACGTGGAGATTTCTTGGTCCCGGGCTGATTGGACCATTTTTCAACAACACGTAAAATACGCAACTGATATAAGTACTTGGGATCTGAAAATTGAGTTTTCTGTTATCGACGCTATACGTTTATAAATACCATGAAACGTGGAGATTTCTTAGTCCCGGGCTGATTGGGGAATTTTTTCACGACGCGAAAAATTCCGAGCTGACATAAGTACTTGGGAACTGAAAATTGAGTTTTCTGTTATCGACGCTATACGTTTAGTAATACCATGAAACGTGGACATTTCTTGGTCCCGGGCTGATTGGTGAATTTTTTCACGACGCGAAAAATGCCGAGCTGATATAAGTACTTGTGATACGAAAATTGAGTTTTCTGTTATCGACGCTATACGTTTATAAATACCATGAAACGTGGAGATTTCTTAGTCCCGGGCTGATTGGGGAATTTTTTCACGACGCGAAAAATTCCGAGCTGACATAAGTACTTGGGAACTGAAAATAGAGTTTTCTGCTATCGACGCTATACGTTTAGAAATACCATGAAACGTGGACATTTCTTGGTCCCGGGCTGATTGGTGAATTTTTTCACGACGCGAAAAATTCCGAGCTGACATAAGTACTTGGGATCTGAAAATTGAGTTTTCAGTTATCGACCTCATACGTTTAGAAATACCATGAAACGTGTACATTTCTTGGTCCCGGGCTGATTGGTGAGTTTTCTCTCGACGCGAAAAATGCCCAGCTGATATAAGTACTTGGGATCGGAAAATTGAGTTTCCTGTTATCGACGTTACACGTTTTGAAATACCATGAAACGTGGACATTTCTTGGTCCCGGGCCGATTGGCTCATTTTTCAACAACACGTGAAATACGCAGATGATGTAAGTACTTGGGATCTGAAAATTGCGTTTTCTGTTATCGACGTTATACGTTTTGAAATACCATGAAACGTGGACATTTCTTGGTCCCGGGCCGATTGGACCATTTTTCAACAACACGTGAAATACGTAGATGATATAAGTACTTGGGATCTGAAAATTGAGTTTTCAGTTATCGACCTTATACGTTTAGAAATACCATGAAACGTGTTTATTTCTTGGTCGCGGGCTGATTGGTGAATTTTTTCACGACGCGAAAAATGCCGAGCTGATATAAGTACTTGTGATACGAAAATTGAGTTTTCTGTTATCGACGCTATACGTTTATAAATACCATGAAACGTGGAGATTTCTTAGTCCCGGGCTGATTGGGGGATTTTTTTCACGACGCGAAAAATTCCGAGCTGACATAAGTACTTGGGATACGAAAATTGAGTTTTCTGTTATCGACGCTATACGTTTATAAATACCATGAAACGTGGAGATTTCTTAGTCCCGGGCTGATTGGGGGATTTTTTTCACGACGCGAAAAATTCCGAGCTGACATAAGTACTTGGGATCTGAAAATTGAGTTTTCAGTTATCGAACTCATACGTTTAGAAATACCATGAAACGTGGACATTTCTTGGTCCCGGGCTGATTGGTGAATTTTCTCACGACGCGAAAAATGCCGAGCTGATATAATTACTTGGGATCGGAAAATTGAGTTTCCTGTTATCGACGCTATACGTTTTGAAATACCATGAAACGTGGAGATTTCTTAGTCCCGGGCTGATTGGGGAATTTTTTCACGACGCGAAAAATTCCGAGCTGACATAAGTACTTGGGAACTGAAAATAGAGTTTTCTGCTATCGACGCTATACGTTTAGAAATACCATGAAACGTGGACATTTCTTGGTCCCGGGCTGATTGGTGAATTTTTTCACGACGCGAAAAATTCCGAGCTGACATAAGTACTTGGGATCTGAAAATTGAGTTTTCAGTTATCGACCTCATACGTTTAGAAATACCATGAAACGTGTACATTTCTTGGTCCCGGGCTGATTGGTGAGTTTTCTCTCGACGCGAAAAATGCCCAGCTGATATAAGTACTTGGGATCGGAAAATTGAGTTTCCTGTTATCGACGTTACACGTTTTGAAATACCATGAAACGTGGACATTTCTTGGTCCCGGGCCGATTGGCTCATTTTTCAACAACACGTGAAATACGCAGATGATGTAAGTACTTGGGATCTGAAAATTGCGTTTTCTGTTATCGACGTTATACGTTTTGAAATACCATGAAACGTGGACATTTCTTGGTCCCGGGCCGATTGGACCATTTTTCAACAACACGTGAAATACGTAGATGATATAAGTACTTGGGATCTGAAAATTGAGTTTTCAGTTATCGACCTTATACGTTTAGAAATACCATGAAACGTGTTTATTTCTTGGTCGCGGGCTGATTGGTGAATTTTTTCACGACGCGAAAAATGCCGAGCTGATATAAGTACTTGTGATACGAAAATTGAGTTTTCTGTTATCGACGCTATACGTTTATAAATACCATGAAACGTGGAGATTTCTTAGTCCCGGGCTGATTGGGGGATTTTTTTCACGACGCGAAAAATTCCGAGCTGACATAAGTACTTGGGATCTGAAAATTGAGTTTTCAGTTATCGAACTCATACGTTTAGAAATACCATGAAACGTGGACATTTCTTGGTCCCGGGCTGATTGGTGAATTTTCTCACGACGCGAAAAATGCCGAGCTGATATAATTACTTGGGATCGGAAAATTGAGTTTCCTGTTATCGACGCTATACGTTTTGAAATACCATGAAACGTGGAGATTTCTTGGTCCCGGGCTGATTGGACCATTTTTTAATAACACGTGAAATAGGCAGATGATATAAGTACTTGGGATCTGAAAATTGCGTTTTCTGTTATCGACGCTAAACGTTTATAAATAACATGAAACGTGAAGATTTCTTGGTCCCGGGCTGATTGGACCATTTTTCAACAACACGTAAAATACGCAACTGATATAAGTACTTGGGATCTGAAAATTGAGTTTTCTGTTATCGACGCTATACGTTTATAAATACCATGAAACGTGGAGATTTCTTAGTCCCGTGCTGATTGGGGAATTTTTTCACGACGCGAAAAATTTCGAGCTGACATAAGTACTTGGGAACTGAAAATTGAGTTTTCTGTTATCGACGCTATACGTTTAGAAATACCATGAAACGTGGACATTTCTTGGTCCCGGGCTGATTGGTGAATTTTTTCACGACGTGAAAAATGCCGAGCTGATATAAGTACTTGGGATCGGAAAATTGAGTTTCCTGTTATCGACGCTATACGTTTTGAAATACCATGAAACGTGGACATTTCTTAGTCCCGGGCCGATTGGGTCATTTTTCAATAACACGTGAAGTACGCAGATGATATAAGTACTTGGGATCTGAAAATTGAGTTTTCAGTTATCGACCTCATACGTTTAGAAATACCATGAAACGTGGACATTTCTTGGTCCCGGGCTGATTGGGGAATTATTTCACGACGCGAAAAATGCCGAGCTGATATAAGTACTTGGGATCTGAAAATTGCGTTTTCTGTTATCGACGCTATACGTTTATAAATACCATGAAACTTGGAGATTTCTTGGTCCCGGGCTGATTGAACCATTTTTCAATAACACGTGAAATAGGCAGATGATATAAGTACTTGGGATCTGAAAATTGAGTTTTCAGTTATCGACCTCATACGTTTAGAAATACCATGAAACGTGGACATTTCTTGGTCCCGGGCCGATTGGCTCATTTTTCAACAACACGTGAAATACGCAGATGATATAAGTACTTGGGATCTGAAAATTGAGTTTTCAGTTATCGACCTCATACGTTTAGAAATACCATGAAACGTGGACATTTCTTGGTCCCGGGCTGATTGGTGAATTTTTTCACGACGCGAAAAATGCCGAGCTGATATAAGTACTTGGGATCTGAAAATTGCGTTTTCTGTTATCGACGCTATACGTTTATAAGTACCATGAAACGTGGAGATTTCTTGGTCCCGGGCTGATTGGACCATTTTTCAACAACACGTAAAATACGCAACTGATATAAGTACTTGGGATCTGAAAATTGAGTTTTCTGTTATCGACGCTATACGTTTATAAATACCATGAAACGTGGAGATTTCTTAGTCCCGGGCTGATTGGGGAATTTTTTCACGACGCGAAAAATTCCGAGCTGACATAAGTACTTGGGAACTGAAAATAGAGTTTTCTGCTATCGACGCTATACGTTTAGAAATACCATGAAACGTGGACATTTCTTGGTCCCGGGCTGATTGGTGAATTTTTTCACGACGCGAAAAATTCCGAGCTGACATAAGTACTTGGGATCTGAAAATTGAGTTTTCAGTTATCGACCTCATACGTTTAGAAATACCATGAAACGTGTACATTTCTTGGTCCCGGGCTGATTGGTGAGTTTTCTCTCGACGCGAAAAATGCCCAGCTGATATAAGTACTTGGGATCGGAAAATTGAGTTTCCTGTTATCGACGTTATACGTTTTGAAATACCATGAAACGTGGACATTTCTTGGTCCCGGGCCGATTGGCTCATTTTTCAACAACACGTGAAATACGCAGATGATGTAAGTACTTGGGATCTGAAAATTGAGTTTTCAGTTATCGACCTCATACGTTTAGAAATACCATGAAACGTGGACATTTCTTGGTCCCGGGCCGATTGGGGAATTTTTTCACGACGCGAAAAATTCTGAGCTGATATAAGTACTTGGAATCTGAAAATTGAGTTTCCTGTTATCGACGTTATACGTTTTGAAATGCCATGAAACGTGGACATTTCTTGGTCCCGGGCCGATTGGACCATTTTTCAACAACACGTGAAATACGTAGATGATATAAGTACTTGGGATCTGAAAATTGAGTTTTCAGTTATCGACCTCATACGTTTAGAAATACCATGAAACGTGGACATTTCTTGGTTCCGGGCTGATTGGTGAATTTTTTCACGACGCGAAAAATGCCGAGCTGATATAAGTACTTGGGATCTGAAAATTGCGTTTTCTGTTATCGACGCTATACGTTTATAAGTACCATGAAACGTGGAGATTTCTTGGTCCCGGGCTGATTGGACCATTTTTCAATAACACGTGAAATAGGCAGATGATAGAAGTACTTGGGATCTGAAAATTGAGTTTTCAGTTATCGACCTCATACGTTTAGAAATATCATGAAACGTGGACATTTCTTGGTCCCGGGCTGATTGGTGAATTTTTTCACGACGCGAAAAATGCCGAGCTGATATAAGTACTTGGGATCTGAAAATTGCGTTTTCTGTTATCGACGCTAAACGTTTATAAATACCATGAAACGTGAAGATTTCTTGGTCCCGGGCTGATTGGACCATTTTTCAACAACACGTAAAATACGCAACTGATATAAGTACTTGGGATCTGAAAATTGAGTTTTCTGTTATCGACGCTATACGTTTATAAATACCGTGAAACGTGGAGATTTCTTAGTCCCGTGCTGATTGGGGAATTTTTTCACGACGCGAAAAATTCTGAGCTGATATAAGTACTTGGGATCTGAAAATTGAGTTTCCTGTTATCGACGATATACGTTTTGAAATACCATGAAACGTGGACATTTCTTGGTCCCGGGCCGATTGGACCATTTTTCAACAACACGTGAAATACGTAGATGATATAAGTACTTGGGATCTGAAAATTGAGTTTTCAGTTATCGACCTCATACGTTTAGAAATACCATGAAACGTGTTTATTTCTTGGTCGCGGGCTGATTGGTGAATTTTTTCACGACGCGAAAAATGCCGAGCTGATATAAGTACTTGGGATCTGAAAATTGCGTTTTCTGTTATCGACGCTATACGTTTATAAATACCATGAAACGTGGAGATTTCTTGGTCCCGGGCTGATTGGACCAGTTTTCAATAACACGTGAAATAGGCAGATGATAGAAGTACTCGGGCTCTGAAAATTGAGTTTTCAGTTAACGACCTCATACGTTTAGAAATACCATGAAACGTGGACATTTCTTGGTCCCGGGCTGATTGGTGAATTTTTTCACGACGCGAAAAATTCTGAGCTGATATAAGTACTTGGGATCTGAAAATTGAGTTTCCTGTTATCGACGTTATACGTTTTGAAATACCATGAAACGTGGACATTTCTTGGTCCCGTGCTGATTGGACCATTTTTCATCAACACGTGAAATACGTAGATGATATAAGTACTTGGGATCTGAAAATTGAGTTTTCAGTTATCGACCTCATACGTTTAGAAATACCATGAAACGTGGACATTTCTTGGTCCCGGGCTGATTGGTGAAATTTTTTACGACGCGAAAAATGCCGAGCTGATATAAGTACTTGGGATCTGAAAATTGCGTTTTGTGTTATCGACGCTATACGTTTATAAATACCATGAAACGTGGAGATTTCTTGGTCCCGGGCTGATTGGACCATTTTTGAATAACACGTGAAATAGGCAGATGATATAAGTACTTGGGATCTGAAAATTGAGTTTTCAGTAATCGACCTCATACGTTTAGAAATACCATGAAACGTGGACATTTCTTGGTCCCGGGCTGATTGGTGAATTTTTTCACGACGTGAAAAATGCCGAGCTGATATAAGTACTTGGGATCGGAAAATTGAGTTTCCTGTTATCGACGCTATACGTTTTGAAATACCATGAAACGTGGACATTTCTTAGTCCCGGGCCGATTGGGTCATTTTTCAATAACACGTGAAGTACGCAGATGATATAAGTACTTGGGATCTGAAAATTGAGTTTTCAGTTATCGACCTCATACGTTTAGAAATACCATGAAACGTGGACATTTCTTGGTCCCGGGCTGATTGGGGAATTATTTCACGACGCGAAAAATGCCGAGCTGATATAAGTACTTGGGATCTGAAAATTGCGTTTTCTGTTATCGACGCTATACGTTTATAAATACCATGAAACTTGGAGATTTCTTGGTCCCGGGCTGATTGAACCATTTTTCAATAACACGTGAAATAGGCAGATGATATAAGTACTTGGGATCTGAAAATTGAGTTTTCAGTTATCGACCTCATACGTTTAGAAATACCATGAAACGTGGACATTTCTTGGTCCCGGGCCGATTGGCTCATTTTTCAACAACACGTGAAATACGCAGATGATATAAGTACTTGGGATCTGAAAATTGAGTTTTCAGTTATCGACCTCATACGTTTAGAAATACCATGAAACGTGGACATTTCTTGGTCCCGGGCTGATTGGTGAATTTTTTCACGACGCGAAAAATGCCGAGCTGATATAAGTACTTGGGATCTGAAAATTGCGTTTTCTGTTATCGACGCTATACGTTTATAAGTACCATGAAACGTGGAGATTTCTTGGTCCCGGGCTGATTGGACCATTTTTCAACAACACGTAAAATACGCAACTGATATAAGTACTTGGGATCTGAAAATTGAGTTTTCTGTTATCGACGCTATACGTTTATAAATACCATGAAACGTGGAGATTTCTTAGTCCCGGGCTGATTGGGGAATTTTTTCACGACGCGAAAAATTCCGAGCTGACATAAGTACTTGGGAACTGAAAATAGAGTTTTCTGCTATCGACGCTATACGTTTAGAAATACCATGAAACGTGGACATTTCTTGGTCCCGGGCTGATTGGTGAATTTTTTCACGACGCGAAAAATTCCGAGCTGACATAAGTACTTGGGATCTGAAAATTGAGTTTTCAGTTATCGACCTCATACGTTTAGAAATACCATGAAACGTGTACATTTCTTGGTCCCGGGCTGATTGGTGAGTTTTCTCTCGACGCGAAAAATGCCCAGCTGATATAAGTACTTGGGATCGGAAAATTGAGTTTCCTGTTATCGACGTTATACGTTTTGAAATACCATGAAACGTGGACATTTCTTGGTCCCGGGCCGATTGGCTCATTTTTCAACAACACGTGAAATACGCAGATGATGTAAGTACTTGGGATCTGAAAATTGAGTTTTCAGTTATCGACCTCATACGTTTAGAAATACCATGAAACGTGGACATTTCTTGGTCCCGGGCCGATTGGGGAATTTTTTCACGACGCGAAAAATTCTGAGCTGATATAAGTACTTGGAATCTGAAAATTGAGTTTCCTGTTATCGACGTTATACGTTTTGAAATGCCATGAAACGTGGACATTTCTTGGTCCCGGGCCGATTGGACCATTTTTCAACAACACGTGAAATACGTAGATGATATAAGTACTTGGGATCTGAAAATTGAGTTTTCAGTTATCGACCTCATACGTTTAGAAATACCATGAAACGTGGACATTTCTTGGTTCCGGGCTGATTGGTGAATTTTTTCACGACGCGAAAAATGCCGAGCTGATATAAGTACTTGGGATCTGAAAATTGCGTTTTCTGTTATCGACGCTATACGTTTATAAGTACCATGAAACGTGGAGATTTCTTGGTCCCGGGCTGATTGGACCATTTTTCAATAACACGTGAAATAGGCAGATGATAGAAGTACTTGGGATCTGAAAATTGAGTTTTCAGTTATCGACCTCATACGTTTAGAAATATCATGAAACGTGGACATTTCTTGGTCCCGGGCTGATTGGTGAATTTTTTCACGACGCGAAAAATGCCGAGCTGATATAAGTACTTGGGATCTGAAAATTGCGTTTTCTGTTATCGACGCTAAACGTTTATAAATACCATGAAACGTGAAGATTTCTTGGTCCCGGGCTGATTGGACCATTTTTCAACAACACGTAAAATACGCAACTGATATAAGTACTTGGGATCTGAAAATTGAGTTTTCTGTTATCGACGCTATACGTTTATAAATACCATGAAACGTGGAGATTTCTTAGTCCCGTGCTGATTGGGGAATTTTTTCACGACGCGAAAAATTCTGAGCTGATATAAGTACTTGGGATCTGAAAATTGAGTTTCCTGTTATCGACGATATACGTTTTGAAATACCATGAAACGTGGACATTTCTTGGTCCCGGGCCGATTGGACCATTTTTCAACAACACGTGAAATACGTAGATGATATAAGTACTTGGGATCTGAAAATTGAGTTTTCAGTTATCGACCTCATACGTTTAGAAATACCATGAAACGTGTTTATTTCTTGGTCGCGGGCTGATTGGTGAATTTTTTCACGACGCGAAAAATGCCGAGCTGATATAAGTACTTGGGATCTGAAAATTGCGTTTTCTGTTATCGACGCTATACGTTTATAAATACCATGAAACGTGGAGATTTCTTGGTCCCGGGCTGATTGGACCAGTTTTCAATAACACGTGAAATAGGCAGATGATAGAAGTACTTGGGCTCTGAAAATTGAGTTTTCAGTTAACGACCTCATACGTTTAGAAATACCATGAAACGTGGACATTTCTTGGTCCCGGGCTGATTGGTGAATTTTTTCACGACGCGAAAAATTCTGAGCTGATATAAGTACTTGGGATCTGAAAATTGAGTTTCCTGTTATCGACGTTATACGTTTTGAAATACCATGAAACGTGGACATTTCTTGGTCCCGTGCTGATTGGACCATTTTTCATCAACACGTGAAATACGTAGATGATATAAGTACTTGGGATCTGAAAATTGAGTTTTCAGTTATCGACCTCATACGTTTAGAAATACCATGAAACGTGGACATTTCTTGGTCCCGGGCTGATTGGTGAAATTTTTTACGACGCGAAAAATGCCGAGCTGATATAAGTACTTGGGATCTGAAAATTGCGTTTTGTGTTATCGACGCTATACGTTTATAAATACCATGAAACGTGGAGATTTCTTGGTCCCGGGCTGATTGGACCATTTTTGAATAACACGTGAAATAGGCAGATGATATAAGTACTTGGGATCTGAAAATTGAGTTTTCAGTAATCGACCTCATACGTTTAGAAATACCATGAAACGTGGACATTTCTTGGTCCCGGGCTGATTGGTGAATTTTTTCACGACGCGAAAAATGACGAGCTGATATAAGTACTTGGGATCCGAAAATTGAGTTTTCTGTTATCGACGCTATACGTTTATAAATACCATGAAACGTGAAGATTTCTTGGTCCCGGGCTGATTGGACCATTTTTCAACAACACGTAAAATACGCAACTGATATAAGTACTTGGGATCTGAAAATTGAGTTTTCTGTTATCGACGCTATACGTTTATAAATACCATGAATCGTGGAGATTTCTTAGTCCCGGGCTGATTGGGGAATTTTTTCACGACGCGAAAAATTCCGAGCTGATATATGTACTTGGGATCTGAAAATTGCGTTTTCTGTTATCGACGCTATACGTTTATAAATACCATGAAACGTGGAGATTTCTTGGTCCCGGGCTGATTGGACCATTTTTCAATAACACGTGAAATAGGCAGATGATAGAAGTACTTGGGATCTGAAAATTGAGTTTTCAGTTATCGACGCTATACGTTTATAAATACCATGAAACGTGGAGATTTCTTAGTTCCGGGCTGATTGGGGAATTTTTTCACGACGCGAAAAATTCCGAGCTGACATAAGTACTTGGGAACTGAAAATTGAGTTTTCTGTTATCGACGCTATACGTTTAGAAATACCATGAAACGTGGACATTTCTTGGTCCCGGGCTGATTGGTGAATTTTTTCACGACGCGAAAAATGCCGAGCTGATATAAGTACTTGTGATACGAAAATTGAGTTTTCTGTTTTCGACGCTATACGTTTATAAATACCATGAAACGTGGAGATTTCTTAGTCCCGGGCTGATTGGGGGATTTTTTTCACGACGCGAAAAATTCCGAGCTGACATAAGTACTTGGGATCTGAAAATTGAGTTTTCAGTTATCGACCTCATACGTTTAGAAATACCATGAAACGTGGACATTTCTTGGTCCCGGGCTGATTGGTGAATTTTCTCACGACGCGAAAAATGCCGAGCTGATATAAGTACTTGGGATCGGAAAATTGAGTTTCCTGTTATCGACGCTATACGTTTTGAAATACCATGAAACGTGGAGATTTCTTGGTCCCGGGCTGATTGGACCATTTTTTAATAACACGTGAAATAGGCAGATGATATAAGTACTTGGGATCTGAAAATTGCGTTTTCTGTTATCGACGCTAAACGTTTATAAATACCATGAAACGTGAAGATTTCTTGGTCCCGGGCTGATTGGACCATTTTTCAACAACACGTAAAATACGCAACTGATATAAGTACTTGGGATCTGAAAATTGAGTTTTCTGTTATCGACGCTATACGTTTATAAATACCATGAAACGTGGAGATTTCTTAGTCCCGTGCTGATTGGGGAATTTTTTCACGACGCGAAAAATTTCGAGCTGACATAAGTACTTGGGAACTGAAAATTGAGTTTTCTGTTATCGACGCTATACGTTTAGAAATACCATGAAACGTGGACATTTCTTGGTCCCGGGCTGATTGGTGAATTTTTTCACGACGTGAAAAATGCCGAGCTGATATAAGTACTTGGGATCGGAAAATTGAGTTTCCTGTTATCGACGCTATACGTTTTGAAATACCATGAAACGTGGACATTTCTTAGTCCCGGGCCGATTGGGTCATTTTTCAATAACACGTGAAGTACGCAGATGATATAAGTACTTGGGATCTGAAAATTGAGTTTTCAGTTATCGACCTCATACGCTTAGAAATACCATGAAACGTGGACATTTCTTGGTCCCGGGCTGATTGGGGAATTTTTTCACGACGCGAAAAATTCTGAGCTGATATAAGTACTTGGGATCTGAAAATTGAGTTTCCTGTTATCGACGTTATACGTTTTGAAATACCATGAAACGTGGACATTTCTTGGTCCCGGGCCGATTGGACCATTTTTCAACAACACGTGAAATACGTAGATGATATAAGTACTTGGGATCTGAAAATTGAGTTTTCAGTTATCGACCTCATACGTTTAGAAATACCATGAAACGTGGACATTTCTTGGTCCCGGGCTGATTGGGGAATTATTTCACGACGCGAAAAATGCCGAGCTGATATAAGTACTTGGGATCTGAAAATTGCGTTTTCTGTTATCGACGCTATACGTTTATAAGTACCATGAAACGTGGAGATTTCTTGGTCCCGGGCTGATTGGACCATTTTTCAACAACACGTAAAATACGCAACTGATATAAGTACTTGGGATCTGAAAATTGAGTTTTCTGTTATCGACGCTATACGTTTATAAATACCATGAAACGTGGAGATTTCTTAGTCCCGGGCTGATTGGGGAATTTTTTCACGACGCGAAAAATTCCGAGCTGGCATAAGTACTTGGGAACTGAAAATTGAGTTTTCTGTCATCGACGCTATACGTTTAGTAATACCATGAAACGTGGACATTTCTTGGTCCCGGGCTGATTGGTGAATTTTTTCACGACGCGAAAAATGCCGAGCTGATATAAGTACTTGTGATACGAAAATTGAGTTTTCTGTTATCGACGCTATACGTTTATAAATACCATGAAACGTGGAGATTTCTTAGTCCCGGGCTGATTGGGGAATTTTTTCACGACGCGAAAAATTCCGAGCTGACATAAGTACTTGGGAACTGAAAATAGAGTTTTCTGCTATCGACGCTATACGTTTAGAAATACCATGAAACGTGGACATTTCTTGGTCCCGGGCTGATTGGTGAATTTTTTCACGACGCGAAAAATTCCGAGCTGACATAAGTACTTGGGATCTGAAAATTGAGTTTTCAGTTATCGACCTCATACGTTTAGAAATACCATGAAACGTGTACATTTCTTGGTCCCGGGCTGATTGGTGAGTTTTCTCTCGACGCGAAAAATGCCCAGCTGATATAAGTACTTGGGATCGGAAAATTGAGTTTCCTGTTATCGACGTTATACGTTTTGAAATACCATGAAACGTGGACATTTCTTGGTCCCGGGCCGATTGGCTCATTTTTCAACAACACGTGAAATACGCAGATGATGTAAGTACTTGGGATCTGAAAATTGCGTTTTCTGTTATCGACGTTATACGTTTTGAAATACCATGAAACGTGGACATTTCTTGGTCCCGGGCCGATTGGACCATTTTTCAACAACACGTGAAATACGTAGATGATATAAGTACTTGGGATCTGAAAATTGAGTTTTCAGTTATCGACCTTATACGTTTAGAAATACCATGAAACGTGTTTATTTCTTGGTCGCGGGCTGATTGGTGAATTTTTTCACGACGCGAAAAATGCCGAGCTGATATAAGTACTTGGGATCTGAAAATTGCGTTTTCTGTTATCGACGCTATACGTTTATAAATACCATGAAACGTGGAGATTTCTTGGTCCCGGGCTGATTGGACCATTTTTCAATAACACGTGAAATAGGCAGATGATAGAAGTACTTGGGATCTGAAAATTGAGTTTTCAGTTATCGACGCTATACGTTTATAAATACCATGAAACGTGGAGATTTCTTAGTCCCGGGCTGATTGGGGAATTTTTTCACGACGCGAAAAATTCCGAGCTGACATAAGTACTTGGGAACTGAAAATTGAGTTTTCTGTCATCGACGCTATACGTTTAGTAATACCATGAAACGTGGACATTTCTTGGTCCCGGGCTGATTGGTGAATTTTTTCACGACGCGAAAAATGCCGAGCTGATATAAGTACTTGTGATACGAAAATTGAGTTTTCTGTTATCGACGCTATACGTTTATAAATACCATGAAACGTGGAGATTTCTTAGTCCCGGGCTGATTGGGGAATTTTTTCACGACGCGAAAAATTCCGAGCTGACATAAGTACTTGGGAACTGAAAATAGAGTTTTCTGCTATCGACGCTATACGTTTAGAAATACCATGAAACGTGGACATTTCTTGGTCCCGGGCTGATTGGTGAATTTTTTCACGACGCGAAAAATTCCGAGCTGACATAAGTACTTGGGATCTGAAAATTGAGTTTTCAGTTATCGACCTCATACGTTTAGAAATACCATGAAACGTGTACATTTCTTGGTCCCGGGCTGATTGGTGAGTTTTCTCTCGACGCGAAAAATGCCCAGCTGATATAAGTACTTGGGATCGGAAAATTGAGTTTCCTGTTATCGACGTTATACGTTTTGAAATACCATGAAACGTGGACATTTCTTGGTCCCGGGCCGATTGGCTCATTTTTCAACAACACGTGAAATACGCAGATGATGTAAGTACTTGGGATCTGAAAATTGCGTTTTCTGTTATCGACGTTATACGTTTTGAAATACCATGAAACGTGGACATTTCTTGGTCCCGGGCCGATTGGACCATTTTTCAACAGCACGTGAAATACGTAGATGATATAAGTACTTGGGATCTGAAAATTGAGTTTTCAGTTATCGACCTTATACGTTTAGAAATACCATGAAACGTGTTTATTTCTTGGTCGCGGGCTGATTGGTGAATTTTTTCACGACGCGAAAAATGCCGAGCTGATATAAGTACTTGGGATCTGAAAATTGCGTTTTCTGTTATCGACGCTATACGTTTATAAATACCATGAAACGTGGAGATTTCTTGGTCCCGGGCTGATTGGACCATTTTTCAATAACACGTGAAATAGGCAGATGATAGAAGTACTTGGGATCTGAAAATTGAGTTTTCAGTTATCGACGCTATACGTTTATAAATACCATGAAACGTGGAGATTTCTTAGTCCCGGGCTGATTGGGGAATTTTTTCACGACGCGAAAAATTCCGAGCTGACATAAGTACTTGGGAACTGAAAATTGAGTTTTCTGTTATCGACGCTATACGTTTAGAAATACCATGAAACGTGGACATTTCTTGATCCCGGGCTGATTGGTGAATTTTTTCACGACGCGAAAAATGCCGAGCTGATATAAGTACTTGTGATACGAAAATTGAGTTTTCTGTTATCGACGCTATACGTTTATAAATACCATGAAACGTGGAGATTTCTTAGTCCCGGGCTGATTGGGGGATTTTTTTCACGACGCGAAAAATTCCGAGCTGACATAAGTACTTGGGATCTGAAAATTGAGTTTTCAGTTATCGAACTCATACGTTTAGAAATACCATGAAACGTGGACATTTCTTGGTCCCGGGCTGATTGGTGAATTTTCTCACGACGCGAAAAATGCCGAGCTGATATAATTACTTGGGATCGGAAAATTGAGTTTCCTGTTATCGACGCTATACGTTTTGAAATACCATGAAACGTGGAGATTTCTTGGTCCCGGGCTGATTGGACCATTTTTTAATAACACGTGAAATAGGCAGATGATATAATTACTTGGGATCTGAAAATTGCGTTTTCTGTTATCGACGCTAAACGTTTATAAATAACATGAAACGTGAAGATTTCTTGGTCCCGGGCTGATTGGACCATTTTTCAACAACACGTAAAATACGCAACTGATATAAGTACTTGGGATCTGAAAATTGAGTTTTCTGTTATCGACGCTATACGTTTATAAATACCATGAAACGTGGAGATTTCTTAGTCCCGTGCTGATTGGGGAATTTTTTCACGACGCGAAAAATTTCGAGCTGACATAAGTACTTGGGAACTGAAAATTGAGTTTTCTGTTATCGACGCTATACGTTTAGAAATACCATGAAACGTGGACATTTCTTGGTCCCGGGCTGATTGGTGAATTTTTTCACGACGTGAAAAATGCCGAGCTGATATAAGTACTTGGGATCGGAAAATTGAGTTTCCTGTTATCGACGCTATACGTTTTGAAATACCATGAAACGTGGACATTTCTTAGTCCCGGGCCGATTGGGTCATTTTTCAATAACACGTGAAGTACGCAGATGATATAAGTACTTGGGATCTGAAAATTGAGTTTTCAGTTATCGACCTCATACGCTTAGAAATACCATGAAACGTGGACATTTCTTGGTCCCGGGCTGATTGGGGAATTTTTTCACGACGCGAAAAATTCTGAGCTGATATAAGTACTTGGGATCTGAAAATTGAGTTTCCTGTTATCGACGTTATACGTTTTGAAATACCATGAAACGTGGACATTTCTTGGTCCCGGGCTGATTGGGGAATTATTTCACGACGCGAAAAATGCCGAGCTGATATAAGTACTTGGGATCTGAAAATTGCGTTTTCTGTTATCGACGCTATACGTTTATAAATACCATGAAACTTGGAGATTTCTTGGTCCCGGGCTGATTGGACCATTTTTCAATAACACGTGAAATAGGCAGATGATATAAGTACTTGGGATCTGAAAATTGAGTTTTCAGTTATCGACCTCATACGTTTAGAAATACCATGAAACGTGGACATTTCTTGGTCCCGGGCCGATTGGCTCATTTTTCAACAACACGTGAAATACGCAGATGATATAAGTACTTGGGATCTGAAAATTGAGTTTTCAGTTATCGACCTCATACGTTTAGAAATACCATGAAACGTGGACATTTCTTGGTCCCGGGCTGATTGGTGAATTTTTTCACGACGCGAAAAATGCCGAGCTGATATAAGTACTTGGGATCTGAAAATTGCGTTTTCTGTTATCGACGCTATACGTTTATAAGTACCATGAAACGTGGAGATTTCTTGGTCCCGGGCTGATTGGACCATTTTTCAACAACACGTAAAATACGCAACTGATATAAGTACTTGGGATCTGAAAATTGAGTTTTCTGTTATCGACGCTATACGTTTATAAATACCATGAAACGTGGAGATTTCTTAGTCCCGGGCTGATTGGGGAATTTTTTCACGACGCGAAAAATTCCGAGCTGACATAAGTACTTGGGAAATGAAAATTGAGTTTTCTGCTATCGACGCTATACGTTTAGAAATACCATGAAACGTGGACATTTCTTGGTCCCGGGCTGATTGGTGAATTTTTTCACGACGCGAAAAATTCCGAGCTGACATAAGTACTTGGGATCTGAAAATTGAGTTTTCAGTTATCGACCTCATACGTTTAGAAATACCATGAAACGTGTACATTTCTTGGTCCCGGGCTGATTGGTGAGTTTTCTCTCGACGCGAAAAATGCCCAGCTGATATAAGTACTTGGGATCGGAAAATTGAGTTTCCTGTTATCGACGTTATACGTTTTGAAATACCATGAAACGTGGACATTTCTTGGTCCCGGGCCGATTGGCTCATTTTTCAACAACACGTGAAATACGCAGATGATGTAAGTACTTGGGATCTGAAAATTGCGTTTTCTGTTATCGACGTTATACGTTTTGAAATACCATGAAACGTGGACATTTCTTGGTCCCGGGCCGATTGGACCATTTTTCAACAACACGTGAAATACGTAGATGATATAAGTACTTGGGATCTGAAAATTGAGTTTTCAGTTATCGACCTTATACGTTTAGAAATACCATGAAACGTGTTTATTTCTTGGTCGCGGGCTGATTGGTGAATTTTTTCACGACGCGAAAAATGCCGAGCTGATATAAGTACTTGGGATCTGAAAATTGCGTTTTCTGTTATCGACGCTATACGTTTATAAATACCATGAAACGTGGAGATTTCTTGGTCCCGGGCTGATTGGACCATTTTTCAATAACACGTGAAATAGGCAGATGATAGAAGTACTTGGGATCTGAAAATTGAGTTTTCAGTTATCGACGCTATACGTTTATAAATACCATGAAACGTGGAGATTTCTTAGTCCCGGGCTGATTGGGGAATTTTTTCACGACGCGAAAAATTCCGAGCTGACATAAGTACTTGGGAACTGAAAATTGAGTTTTCTGTTATCGACGCTATACGTTTAGAAATACCATGAAACGTGGACATTTCTTGGTCCCGGGCTGATTGGTGAATTTTTTCACGACGCGAAAAATGCCGAGCTGATATAAGTACTTGTGATACGAAAATTGAGTTTTCTGTTATCGACGCTATACGTTTATAAATACCATGAAACGTGGAGATTTCTTAGTCCCGGGCTGATTGGGGGATTTTTTTCACGACGCGAAAAATTCCGAGCTGACATAAGTACTTGGGATCTGAAAATTGAGTTTTCAGTTATCGAACTCATACGTTTAGAAATACCATGAAACGTGGACATTTCTTGGTCCCGGGCTGATTGGTGAATTTTCTCACGACGCGAAAAATGCCGAGCTGATATAATTACTTGGGATCGGAAAATTGAGTTTCCTGTTATCGACGCTATACGTTTTGAAATACCATGAAACGTGGAGATTTCTTGGTCCCGGGCTGATTGGACCATTTTTTAATAACACGTGAAATAGGCAGATGATATAAGTACTTGGGATCTGAAAATTGCGTTTTCTGTTATCGACGCTAAACGTTTATAAATAACATGAAACGTGAAGATTTCTTGGTCCCGGGCTGATTGGACCATTTTTCAACAACACGTAAAATACGCAACTGATATAAGTACTTGGGATCTGAAAATTGAGTTTTCTGTTATCGACGCTATACGTTTATAAATACCATGAAACGTGGAGATTTCTTAGTCCCGTGCTGATTGGGGAATTTTTTCACGACGCGAAAAATTTCGAGCTGACATAAGTACTTGGGAACTGAAAATTGAGTTTTCTGTTATCGACGCTATACGTTTAGAAATACCATGAAACGTGGACATTTCTTGGTCCCGGGCTGATTGGTGAATTTTTTCACGACGTGAAAAATGCCGAGCTGATATAACTACTTGGGATCGGAAAATTGAGTTTCCTGTTATCGACGCTATACGTTTTGAAATACCATGAAACGTGGACATTTCTTAGTCCCGGGCCGATTGGGTCATTTTTCAATAACACGTGAAGTACGCAGATGATATAAGTACTTGGGATCTGAAAATTGAGTTTTCAGTTATCGACCTCATACGCTTAGAAATACCATGAAACGTGGACATTTCTTGGTCCCGGGCTGATTGGTGAATTTTTTCACGACGCGAAAAATGCCGAGCTGATATAAGTACTTGTGATACGAAAATTGAGTTTTCTGTTATCGACGCTATACGTTTATAAATACCATGAAACGTGGAGATTTCTTAGTCCCGGGCTGATTGGGGGATTTTTTTCACGACGCGAAAAATTCCGAGCTGACATAAGTACTTGGGATCTGAAAATTGAGTTTTCAGTTATCGAACTCATACGTTTAGAAATACCATGAAACGTGGACATTTCTTGGTCCCGGGCTGATTGGTGAATTTTCTCACGACGCGAAAAATGCCGAGCTGATATAATTACTTGGGATCGGAAAATTGAGTTTCCTGTTATCGACGCTATACGTTTTGAAATACCATGAAACGTGGAGATTTCTTGGTCCCGGGCTGATTGGACCATTTTTTAATAACACGTGAAATAGGCAGATGATATAAGTACTTGGGATCTGAAAATTGCGTTTTCTGTTATCGACGCTAAACGTTTATAAATAACATGAAACGTGAAGATTTCTTGGTCCCGGGCTGATTGGACCATTTTTCAACAACACGTAAAATACGCAACTGATATAAGTACTTGGGATCTGAAAATTGAGTTTTCTGTTATCGACGCTATACGTTTATAAATACCATGAAACGTGGAGATTTCTTAGTCCCGTGCTGATTGGGGAATTTTTTCACGACGCGAAAAATTTCGAGCTGACATAAGTACTTGGGAACTGAAAATTGAGTTTTCTGTTATCGACGCTATACGTTTAGAAATACCATGAAACGTGGACATTTCTTGGTCCCGGGCTGATTGGTGAATTTTTTCACGACGTGAAAAATGCCGAGCTGATATAACTACTTGGGATCGGAAAATTGAGTTTCCTGTTATCGACGCTATACGTTTTGAAATACCATGAAACGTGGACATTTCTTAGTCCCGGGCCGATTGGGTCATTTTTCAATAACACGTGAAGTACGCAGATGATATAAGTACTTGGGATCTGAAAATTGAGTTTTCAGTTATCGACCTCATACGCTTAGAAATACCATGAAACGTGGACATTTCTTGGTCCCGGGCTGATTGGGGAATTTTTTCACGACGCGAAAAATTCTGAGCTGATATAAGTACTTGGGATCTGAAAATTGAGTTTCCTGTTATCGACGTTATACGTTTTGAAATACCATGAAACGTGGACATTTCTTGGTCCCGGGCCGATTGGACCATTTTTCAACAACACGTGAAATACGTAGATGATATAAGTACTTGGGATCTGAAAATTGAGTTTTCAGTTATCGACCTCATACGTTTAGAAATACCATGAAACGTGGACATTTCTTGGTCCCGGGCTGATTGGGGAATTATTTCACGACGCGAAAAATGCCGAGCTGATATAAGTACTTGGGATCTGAAAATTGCGTTTTCTGTTATCGACGCTATACGTTTATAAATACCATGAAACTTGGAGATTTCTTGGTCCCGGGCTGATTGAACCATTTTTCAATAACACGTGAAATAGGCAGATGATATAAGTACTTGGGATCTGAAAATTGAGTTTTCAGTTATCGACCTCATACGTTTAGAAATACCATGAAACGTGGACATTTCTTGGTCCCGGGCCGATTGGCTCATTTTTCAACAACACGTGAAATACGCAGATGATATAAGTACTTGGGATCTGAAAATTGAGTTTTCAGTTATCGACCTCATACGTTTAGAAATACCATGAAACGTGGACATTTCTTGGTCCCGGGCTGATTGGTGAATTTTTTCACGACGCGAAAAATGCCGAGCTGATATAAGTACTTGGGATCTGAAAATTGCGTTTTCTGTTATCGACGCTATACGTTTATAAGTACCATGAAACGTGGAGATTTCTTGGTCCCGGGCTGATTGGACCATTTTTCAACAACACGTAAAATACGCAACTGATATAAGTACTTGGGATCTGAAAATTGAGTTTTCTGTTATCGACGCTATACGTTTATAAATACCATGAAACGTGGAGATTTCTTAGTCCCGGGCTGATTGGGGAATTTTTTCACGACGCGAAAAATTCCGAGCTGACATAAGTACTTGGGAACTGAAAATAGAGTTTTCTGCTATCGACGCTATACGTTTAGAAATACCATGAAACGTGGACATTTCTTGGTCCCGGGCTGATTGGTGAATTTTTTCACGACGCGAAAAATTCCGAGCTGACATAAGTACTTGGGATCTGAAAATTGAGTTTTCAGTTATCGACCTCATACGTTTAGAAATACCATGAAACGTGTACATTTCTTGGTCCCGGGCTGATTGGTGAGTTTTCTCTCGACGCGAAAAATGCCCAGCTGATATAAGTACTTGGGATCGGAAAATTGAGTTTCCTGTTATCGACGTTATACGTTTTGAAATACCATGAAACGTGGACATTTCTTGGTCCCGGGCCGATTGGCTCATTTTTCAACAACACGTGAAATACGCAGATGATGTAAGTACTTGGGATCTGAAAATTGAGTTTTCAGTTATCGACCTCATACGTTTAGAAATACCATGAAACGTGGACATTTCTTGGTCCCGGGCCGATTGGCTCATTTTTCAACAACACGTGAAATACGCAGATGATATAAGTACTTGAGATCTGAAAATTGAGTTTTCAGTTATCGACCTCATACGTTTAGAAATACCATGAAACGTATTTATTTCTTGGTCGCGGGCTGATTGGTGAATTTTTTCACGACGCGAAAAATGCCGAGCTGATATAAGTACTTGGGATCTGAAAATTGCGTTTTCTGTTATCGACGTTATACGTTTTGAAATACCATGAAACGTGGACATTTCTTGGTCCCGAGCCGATTGGACCATTTTTCAACAACACGTGAAATACGTAGATGATATAAGTACTTGGGATCTGAAAATTGAGTTTTCAGTTATCGACCTCATACGCTTAGAAATACCATGAAACGTGGACATTTCTTGGTCGCGGGCTGATTGGTGAATTTTTTCACGACGCGAAAAATGCCGAGCTGATATAAGTACTTGGGATCTGAAAATTGCGTTTTCTGTTATCGACGCTATACGTTTATAAATACCATGAAACGTGGAGATTTCTTGGTCCCGGGCTGATTGGACCAGTTTTCAATAACACGTGAAATAGGCAGATGATAGAAGTACTTGGGCTCTGAAAATTGAGTTTTCAGTTAACGACCTCATACGTTTAGAAATACCATGAAACGTGGACATTTCTTGGTCCCGGGCTGATTGGTGAATTTTTTCACGACGCGAAAAATTCTGAGCTGATATAAGTACTTGGGATCTGAAAATTGAGTTTCCTGTTATCGACGTTATACGTTTTGAAATACCATGAAACGTGGACATTTCTTGGTCCCGTGCTGATTGGACCATTTTTCATCAACACGTGAAATACGTAGATGATATAAGTACTTGGGATCTGAAAATTGAGTTTTCAGTTATCGACCTCATACGTTTAGAAATACCATGAAACGTGGACATTTCTTGGTCCCGGGCTGATTGGTGAAATTTTTTACGACGCGAAAAATGCCGAGCTGATATAAGTACTTGGGATCTGAAAATTGCGTTTTGTGTTATCGACGCTATACGTTTATAAATACCATGAAACGTGGAGATTTCTTGGTCCCGGGCTGATTGGACCATTTTTGAATAACACGTGAAATAGGCAGATGATATAAGTACTTGGGATCTGAAAATTGAGTTTTCAGTAATCGACCTCATACGTTTAGAAATACCATGAAACGTGGACATTTCTTGGTCCCGGGCTGATTGGTGAATTTTTTCACGACGCGAAAAATGCCGAGCTGATATAAGTACTTGGGATCCGAAAATTGAGTTTTCTGTTATCGACGCTATACGTTTATAAATACCATGAAACGTGAAGATTTCTTGGTCCCGGGCTGATTGGACCATTTTTCAACAACACGTAAAATACGCAACTGATATAAGTACTTGGGATCTGAAAATTGAGTTTTCTGTTATCGACGCTATACGTTTATAAATACCATGAAACGTGGAGATTTCTTAGTCCCGGGCTGATTGGTGAATTTTTTCACGACGCGAAAAATGCCGAGCTGATATAAGTACTTGGGATCTGAAAATTGCGTTTTCTGTTATCGACGTTATACGTTTTGAAATACCATGAAACGTGGACATTTCTTGGTCCCGAGCCGATTGGACCATTTTTCAACAACACGTGAAATACGTAGATGATATAAGTACTTGGGATCTGAAAATTGAGTTTTCAGTTATCGACCTCATACGCTTAGAAATACCATGAAACGTGGACATTTCTTGGTCGCGGGCTGATTGGTGAATTTTTTCACGACGCGAAAAATGCCGAGCTGATATAAGTACTTGGGATCTGAAAATTGCGTTTTCTGTTATCGACGCTATACGTTTATAAATACCATGAAACGTGGAGATTTCTTGGTTCCGGGCTGATTGGACCAGTTTTCAATAACACGTGAAATAGGCAGATGATAGAAGTACTTGGGCTCTGAAAATTGAGTTTTCAGTTAACGACCTCATACGTTTAGAAATACCATGAAACGTGGACATTTCTTGGTCCCGGGCTGATTGGTGAAATTTTTTACGACGCGAAAAATGCCGAGCTGATATAAGTACTTGGGATCTGAAAATTGCGTTTTGTGTTATCGACGCTATACGTTTATAAATACCATGAAACGTGGAGATTTCTTGGTCCCGGGCTGATTGGACCATTTTTGAATAACACGTGAAATAGGCAGATGATATAAGTACTTGGGATCTGAAAATTGAGTTTTCAGTAATCGACCTCATACGTTTAGAAATACCATGAAACGTGGACATTTCTTGGTCCCGGGCTGATTGGTGAATTTTTTCACGACGCGAAAAATGCCGAGCTGATATAAGTACTTGGGATCCGAAAATTGAGTTTTCTGTTATCGACGCTATACGTTTATAAATACCATGAAACGTGAAGATTTCTTGGTCCCGGGCTGATTGGACCATTTTTCAACAACACGTAAAATACGCAACTGATATAAGTACTTGGGATCTGAAAATTGAGTTTTCTGTTATCGACGCTATACGTTTATAAATACCATGAAACGTGGAGATTTCTTAGTCCCGGGCTGATTGGGGAATTTTTTCACGACGCGAAAAATTCCGAGCTGATATATGTACTTGGGATCTGAAAATTGCGTTTTCTGTTATCGACGCTATACGTTTTTAAATACCATGAAACGTGAAGATTTCTTGGTCCCGGGCTGATTGGACCATTTTTCAACAACACGTAAAATACGCAACTGATATAAGTACTTGGGATCTGAAAATTGAGTTTTCTGTTATCGACGCTATACGTTTATAAATACCATGAAACGTGGAGATTTCTTAGTCCCGGGCTGATTGGGGAATTTTTTCACGACGCGAAAAATTCCGAGCTCACATAAGTACTTGGGAACTGAAAATTGAGTTTTCTGTTATCGACGTTATACGTTTTGAAATACCATGAAACGTGGACATTTCTTGGTCCCGGGCCGATTGGACCATTTTTCAACAACACGTGAAATACGTAGATGATATAAGTACTTGGGATCTGAAAATTGAGTTTTCAGTTATCGACCTTATACGTTTAGAAATACCATGAAACGTGGACATTTCTTGGTCGCGGGCTGATTGGTGAATTTTTTCACGACGCGAAAAATGCCGAGCTGATATAAGTACTTGGGATCTGAAAATTGCGTTTTCTGTTATCGACGCTATACGTTTATAAATACCATGAAACGTGGAGATTTCTTGGTCCCGGGCTGATTGGACCAGTTTTCAATAACACGTGAAATAGGCAGATGATAGAAGTACTTGGGCTCTGAAAATTGAGTTTTCAGTTAACGACCTCATACGTTTAGAAATACCATGAAACGTGGACATTTCTTGGTCCCGGGCTGATTGGTGAATTTTTTCACGACGCGAAAAATTCTGAGCTGATATAAGTACTTGGGATCTGAAAATTGAGTTTCCTGTTATCGACGTTATACGTTTTGAAATACCATGAAACGTGGACATTTCTTGGTCCCGTGCTGATTGGACCATTTTTCATCAACACGTGAAATACGTAGATGATATAAGTACTTGGGATCTGAAAATTGAGTTTTCAGTTATCGACCTCATACGTTTAGAAATACCATGAAACGTGGACATTTCTTGGTCCCGGGCTGATTGGTGAAATTTTTTACGACGCGAAAAATGCCGAGCTGATATAAGTACTTGGGATCTGAAAATTGCGTTTTGTGTTATCGACGCTATACGTTTATAAATACCATGAAACGTGGAGATTTCTTGGTCCCGGGCTGATTGGACCATTTTTGAATAACACGTGAAATAGGCAGATGATATAAGTACTTGGGATCTGAAAATTGAGTTTTCAGTAATCGACCTCATACGTTTAGAAATACCATGAAACGTGGACATTTCTTGGTCCCGGGCTGATTGGTGAATTTTTTCACGACGCGAAAAATGCCGAGCTGATATAAGTACTTGGGATCCGAAAATTGAGTTTTCTGTTATCGACGCTATACGTTTATAAATACCATGAAACGTGAAGATTTCTTGGTCCCGGGCTGATTGGACCATTTTTCAACAACACGTAAAATACGCAACTGATATAAGTACTTGGGATCTGAAAATTGAGTTTTCTGTTATCGACGCTATACGTTTATAAATACCATGAAACGTGGAGATTTCTTAGTCCCGGGCTGATTGGGGAATTTTTTCACGACGCGAAAAATTCCGAGCTGATATATGTACTTGGGATCTGAAAATTGCGTTTTCTGTTATCGACGCTATACGTTTTTAAATACCATGAAACGTGAAGATTTCTTGGTCCCGGGCTGATTGGACCATTTTTCAACAACACGTAAAATACGCAACTGATATAAGTACTTGGGATCTGAAAATTGAGTTTTCTGTTATCGACGCTATACGTTTATAAATACCATGAAACGTGGAGATTTCTTAGTCCCGGGCTGATTGGGGAATTTTTTCACGACGCGAAAAATTCCGAGCTCACATAAGTACTTGGGAACTGAAAATTGAGTTTTCTGTTATCGACGTTATACGTTTTGAAATACCATGAAACGTGGACATTTCTTGGTCCCGGGCCGATTGGACCATTTTTCAACAACACGTGAAATACGTAGATGATATAAGTACTTGGGATCTGAAAATTGAGTTTTCAGTTATCGATCTTATACGTTTAGAAATACCATGAAACGTGTTTATTTCTTGGTCGCGGGCTGATTGGTGAATTTTTTCACGACGCGAAAAATGCCGAGCTGATATAAGTACTTGGGATCTGAAAATTGCGTTTTCTGTTATCGACGCTATACGTTTATAAATACCATGAAACGTGGAGATTTCTTGGTCCCGGGCTGATTGGACCATTTTTCAATAACACGTGAAATAGGCAGATGATAGAAGTACTTGGGATCTGAAAATTGAGTTTTCAGTTATCGACGCTATACGTTTATAAATACCATGAAACGTGGAGATTTCTTAGTCCCGGGCTGATTGGGGAATTTTTTCACGACGCGAAAAATTCCGAGCTGACATAAGTACTTGGGAACTGAAAATTGAGTTTTCTGTTATCGACGCTATACGTTTAGAAATACCATGAAACGTGGACATTTCTTGGTCCCGGGCTGATTGGTGAATTTTTTCACGACGCGAAAAATGCCGAGCTGATATAAGTACTTGTGATACGAAAATTGAGTTTTCTGTTTTCGACGCTATACGTTTATAAATACCATGAAACGTGGAGATATCTTAGTCCCGGGCTGATTGGGGGATTTTTTTCACGACGCGAAAAATTCCGAGCTGACATAAGTACTTGGGATCTGAAAATTGAGTTTTCAGTTATCGACCTCATACGTTTAGAAATACCATGAAACGTGGACATTTCTTGGTCCCGGGCTGATTGGTGAATTTTCTCACGACGCGAAAAATGCCGAGCTGATATAAGTACTTGGGATCGGAAAATTGAGTTTCCTGTTATCGACGCTATACGTTTTGAAATACCATGAAACGTGGAGATTTCTTGGTCCCGGGCTGATTGGACCATTTTTTAATAACACGTGAAATAGGCAGATGATATAAGTACTTGGGATCTGAAAATTGCGTTTTCTGTTATCGACGCTAAACGTTTATAAATACCATGAAACGTGAAGATTTCTTGGTCCCGGGCTGATTGGACCATTTTTCAACAACACGTAAAATACGCAACTGATATAAGTACTTGGGATCTGAAAATTGAGTTTTCTGTTATCGACGCTATACGTTTATAAATACCATGAAACGTGGAGATTTCTTAGTCCCGTGCTGATTGGGGAATTTTTTCACGACGCGAAAAATTTCGAGCTGACATAAGTACTTGGGAACTGAAAATTGAGTTTTCTGTTATCGACGCTATACGTTTAGAAATACCATGAAACGTGGACATTTCTTGGTCCCGGGCTGATTGGTGAATTTTTTCACGACGTGAAAAATGCCGAGCTGATATAAGTACTTGGGATCGGAAAATTGAGTTTCCTGTTATCGACGCTATACGTTTTGAAATACCATGAAACGTGGACATTTCTTAGTCCCGGGCCGATTGGGTCATTTTTCAATAACACGTGAAGTACGCAGATGATATAAGTACTTGGGATCTGAAAATTGAGTTTTCAGTTATCGACCTCATACGCTTAGAAATACCATGAAACGTGGACATTTCTTGGTCCCGGGCTGATTGGGGAATTATTTCACGACGCGAAAAATGCCGAGCTGATATAAGTACTTGGGATCTGAAAATTGCGTTTTCTGTTATCGACGCTATACGTTTATAAATACCATGAAACTTGGAGATTTCTTGGTCCCGGGCTGATTGGACCATTTTTCAATAACACGTGAAATAGGCAGATGATATAAGTACTTGGGATCTGAAAATTGAGTTTTCAGTTATCGACCTCATACGTTTAGAAATACCATGAAACGTGGACATTTCTTGGTCCCGGGCCGATTGGCTCATTTTTCAACAACACGTGAAATACGCAGATGATATAAGTACTTGGGATCTGAAAATTGAGTTTTCAGTTATCGACCTCATACGTTTAGAAATACCATGAAACGTGGACATTTCTTGGTCCCGGGCTGATTGGTGAATTTTTTCACGACGCGAAAAATGCCGAGCTGATATAAGTACTTGGGATCTGAAAATTGCGTTTTCTGTTATCGACGCTATACGTTTATAAGTACCATGAAACGTGGAGATTTCTTGGTCCCGGGCTGATTGGACCATTTTTCAACAACACGTAAAATACGCAACTGATATAAGTACTTGGGATCTGAAAATTGAGTTTTCTGTTATCGACGCTATACGTTTATAAATACCATGAAACGTGGAGATTTCTTAGTCCCGGGCTGATTGGGGAATTTTTTCACGACGCGAAAAATTCCGAGCTGACATAAGTACTTGGGAACTGAAAATTGAGTTTTCTGTTATCGACGCTATACGTTTAGTAATACCATGAAACGTGGACATTTCTTGGTCCCGGGCTGATTGGTGAATTTTTTCACGACGCGAAAAAAGCCGAGCTGATATAAGTACTTGTGATACGAAAATTGAGTTTTCTGTTATCGACGCTATACGTTTATAAATACCATGAAACGTGGAGATTTCTTAGTCCCGGGCTGATTGGGGAATTTTTTCACGACGCGAAAAATTCCGAGCTGACATAAGTACTTGGGAACTGAAAATAGAGTTTTCTGCTATCGACGCTATACGTTTAGAAATACCATGAAACGTGGACATTTCTTGGTCCCGGGCTGATTGGTGAATTTTTTCACGACGCGAAAAATTCCGAGCTGACATAAGTACTTGGGATCTGAAAATTGAGTTTTCAGTTATCGACCTCATACGTTTAGAAATACCATGAAACGTGTACATTTCTTGGTCCCGGGCTGATTGGTGAGTTTTCTCTCGACGCGAAAAATGCCCAGCTGATATAAGTACTTGGGATCGGAAAATTGAGTTTCCTGTTATCGACGTTATACGTTTTGAAATACCATGAAACGTGGACATTTCTTGGTCCCGGGCCGATTGTCTCATTTTTCAACAACACGTGAAATACGCAGATGATGTAAGTACTTGGGATCTGAAAATTGCGTTTTCTGTTATCGACGTTATACGTTTTGAAATACCATGAAACGTGGACATTTCTTGGTCCCGGGCTGATTGGTGAATTTTTTCACGACGCGAAAAATGCCGAGCTGATATAAGTACTTGTGATACGAAAATTGAGTTTTCTGTTTTCGACGCTATACGTTTATAAATACCATGAAACGTGGAGATTTCTTAGTCCCGGGCTGATTGGGGGATTTTTTTCACGACGCGAAAAATTCCGAGCTGACATAAGTACTTGGGATCTGAAAATTGAGTTTTCAGTTATCGACCTCATACGTTTAGAAATACCATGAAACGTGGACATTTCTTGGTCCCGGGCTGATTGGTGAATTTTCTCACGACGCGAAAAATGCCGAGCTGATATAAGTACTTGGGATCGGAAAATTGAGTTTCCTGTTATCGACGCTATACGTTTTGAAATACCATGAAACGTGGAGATTTCTTGGTCCCGGGCTGATTGGACCATTTTTTAATAACACGTGAAATAGGCAGATGATATAAGTACTTGGGATCTGAAAATTGCGTTTTCTGTTATCGACGCTAAACGTTTATAAATACCATGAAACGTGAAGATTTCTTGGTCCCGGGCTGATTGGACCATTTTTCAACAACACGTAAAATACGCAACTGATATAAGTACTTGGGATCTGAAAATTGAGTTTTCTGTTATCGACGCTATACGTTTATAAATACCATGAAACGTGGAGATTTCTTAGTCCCGTGCTGATTGGGGAATTTTTTCACGACGCGAAAAATTTCGAGCTGACATAAGTACTTGGGAACTGAAAATTGAGTTTTCTGTTATCGACGCTATACGTTTAGAAATACCATGAAACGTGGACATTTCTTGGTCCCGGGCTGATTGGTGAATTTTTTCACGACGTGAAAAATGCCGAGCTGATATAAGTACTTGGGATCGGAAAATTGAGTTTCCTGTTATCGACGCTATACGTTTTGAAATACCATGAAACGTGGACATTTCTTAGTCCCGGGCCGATTGGGTCATTTTTCAATAACACGTGAAGTACGCAGATGATATAAGTACTTGGGATCTGAAAATTGAGTTTTCAGTTATCGACCTCATACGCTTAGAAATACCATGAAACGTGGACATTTCTTGGTCCCGGGCTGATTGGGGAATTATTTCACGACGCGAAAAATGCCGAGCTGATATAAGTACTTGGGATCTGAAAATTGCGTTTTCTGTTATCGACGCTATACGTTTATAAATACCATGAAACTTGGAGATTTCTTGGTCCCGGGCTGATTGGACCATTTTTCAATAACACGTGAAATAGGCAGATGATATAAGTACTTGGGATCTGAAAATTGAGTTTTCAGTTATCGACCTCATACGTTTAGAAATACCATGAAACGTGAAGATTTCTTGGTCCCGGGCTGATTGGACCATTTTTCAACAACACGTAAAATACGCAACTGATCTAAGTACTTGGGATCTGAAAATTGAGTTTTCTGTTATCGACGCTATACGTTTATAAATACCATGAAACGTGGAGATTTCTTAGTCCCGGGCTGATTGGGGAATTTTTTCACGACGCGAAAAATTCCGAGCTGATATAATTACTTGGGATCGGAAAATTGAGTTTCCTGTTATCGACGCTATACGTTTTGAAATACCATGAAACGTGGAGATTTCTTGGTCCCGGGCTGATTGGACCATTTTTTAATAACACGTGAAATAGGCAGATGATATAAGTACTTGGGATCTGAAAATTGCGTTTTCTGTTATCGACGCTAAACGTTTATAAATAACATGAAACGTGAAGATTTCTTGGTCCCGGGCTGATTGGACCATTTTTCAACAACACGTAAAATACGCAACTGATATAAGTACTTGGGATCTGAAAATTGAGTTTTCTGTTATCGACGCTATACGTTTATAAATACCATGAAACGTGGAGATTTCTTAGTCCCGTGCTGATTGGGGAATTTTTTCACGACGCGAAAAATTTCGAGCTGACATAAGTACTTGGGAACTGAAAATTGAGTTTTCTGTTATCGACGCTATACGTTTAGAAATACCATGAAACGTGGACATTTCTTGGTCCCGGGCTGATTGGTGAATTTTTTCACGACGTGAAAAATGCCGAGCTGATATAACTACTTGGGATCGGAAAATTGAGTTTCCTGTTATCGACGCTATACGTTTTGAAATACCATGAAACGTGGACATTTCTTAGTCCCGGGCCGATTGGGTCATTTTTCAATAACACGTGAAGTACGCAGATGATATAAGTACTTGGGATCTGAAAATTGAGTTTTCAGTTATCGACCTCATACGCTTAGAAATACCATGAAACGTGGACATTTCTTGGTCCCGGGCTGATTGGTGAATTTTTTCACGACGCGAAAAATGCCGAGCTGATATAAGTACTTGTGATACGAAAATTGAGTTTTCTGTTATCGACGCTATACGTTTATAAATACCATGAAACGTGGAGATTTCTTAGTCCCGGGCTGATTGGGGGATTTTTTTCACGACGCGAAAAATTCCGAGCTGACATAAGTACTTGGGATCTGAAAATTGAGTTTTCAGTTATCGAACTCATACGTTTAGAAATACCATGAAACGTGGACATTTCTTGGTCCCGGGCTGATTGGTGAATTTTCTCACGACGCGAAAAATGCCGAGCTGATATAATTACTTGGGATCGGAAAATTGAGTTTCCTGTTATCGACGCTATACGTTTTGAAATACCATGAAACGTGGAGATTTCTTGGTCCCGGGCTGATTGGACCATTTTTTAATAACACGTGAAATAGGCAGATGATATAAGTACTTGGGATCTGAAAATTGCGTTTTCTGTTATCGACGCTAAACGTTTATAAATAACATGAAACGTGAAGATTTCTTGGTCCCGGGCTGATTGGACCATTTTTCAACAACACGTAAAATACGCAACTGATATAAGTACTTGGGATCTGAAAATTGAGTTTTCTGTTATCGACGCTATACGTTTATAAATACCATGAAACGTGGAGATTTCTTAGTCCCGTGCTGATTGGGGAATTTTTTCACGACGCGAAAAATTTCGAGCTGACATAAGTACTTGGGAACTGAAAATTGAGTTTTCTGTTATCGACGCTATACGTTTAGAAATACCATGAAACGTGGACATTTCTTGGTCCCGGGCTGATTGGTGAATTTTTTCACGACGTGAAAAATGCCGAGCTGATATAACTACTTGGGATCGGAAAATTGAGTTTCCTGTTATCGACGCTATACGTTTTGAAATACCATGAAACGTGGACATTTCTTAGTCCCGGGCCGATTGGGTCATTTTTCAATAACACGTGAAGTACGCAGATGATATAAGTACTTGGGATCTGAAAATTGAGTTTTCAGTTATCGACCTCATACGCTTAGAAATACCATGAAACGTGGACATTTCTTGGTCCCGGGCTGATTGGGGAATTTTTTCACGACGCGAAAAATTCTGAGCTGATATAAGTACTTGGGATCTGAAAATTGAGTTTCCTGTTATCGACGTTATACGTTTTGAAATACCATGAAACGTGGACATTTCTTGGTCCCGGGCCGATTGGACCATTTTTCAACAACACGTGAAATACGTAGATGATATAAGTACTTGGGATCTGAAAATTGAGTTTTCAGTTATCGACCTCATACGTTTAGAAATACCATGAAACGTGGACATTTCTTGGTCCCGGGCTGATTGGGGAATTATTTCACGACGCGAAAAATGCCGAGCTGATATAAGTACTTGGGATCTGAAAATTGCGTTTTCTGTTATCGACGCTATACGTTTATAAATACCATGAAACTTGGAGATTTCTTGGTCCCGGGCTGATTGAACCATTTTTCAATAACACGTGAAATAGGCAGATGATATAAGTACTTGGGATCTGAAAATTGAGTTTTCAGTTATCGACCTCATACGTTTAGAAATACCATGAAACGTGGACATTTCTTGGTCCCGGGCCGATTGGCTCATTTTTCAACAACACGTGAAATACGCAGATGATATAAGTACTTGGGATCTGAAAATTGAGTTTTCAGTTATCGACCTCATACGTTTAGAAATACCATGAAACGTGGACATTTCTTGGTCCCGGGCTGATTGGTGAATTTTTTCACGACGCGAAAAATGCCGAGCTGATATAAGTACTTGGGATCTGAAAATTGCGTTTTCTGTTATCGACGCTATACGTTTATAAGTACCATGAAACGTGGAGATTTCTTGGTCCCGGGCTGATTGGACCATTTTTCAACAACACGTAAAATACGCAACTGATATAAGTACTTGGGATCTGAAAATTGAGTTTTCTGTTATCGACGCTATACGTTTATAAATACCATGAAACGTGGAGATTTCTTAGTCCCGGGCTGATTGGGGAATTTTTTCACGACGCGAAAAATTCCGAGCTGACATAAGTACTTGGGAACTGAAAATAGAGTTTTCTGCTATCGACGCTATACGTTTAGAAATACCATGAAACGTGGACATTTCTTGGTCCCGGGCTGATTGGTGAATTTTTTCACGACGCGAAAAATTCCGAGCTGACATAAGTACTTGGGATCTGAAAATTGAGTTTTCAGTTATCGACCTCATACGTTTAGAAATACCATGAAACGTGTACATTTCTTGGTCCCGGGCTGATTGGTGAGTTTTCTCTCGACGCGAAAAATGCCCAGCTGATATAAGTACTTGGGATCGGAAAATTGAGTTTCCTGTTATCGACGTTATACGTTTTGAAATACCATGAAACGTGGACATTTCTTGGTCCCGGGCCGATTGGCTCATTTTTCAACAACACGTGAAATACGCAGATGATGTAAGTACTTGGGATCTGAAAATTGAGTTTTCAGTTATCGACCTCATACGTTTAGAAATACCATGAAACGTGGACATTTCTTGGTCCCGGGCCGATTGGCTCATTTTTCAACAACACGTGAAATACGCAGATGATATAAGTACTTGAGATCTGAAAATTGAGTTTTCAGTTATCGACCTCATACGTTTAGAAATACCATGAAACGTATTTATTTCTTGGTCGCGGGCTGATTGGTGAATTTTTTCACGACGCGAAAAATGCCGAGCTGATATAAGTACTTGGGATCTGAAAATTGCGTTTTCTGTTATCGACGTTATACGTTTTGAAATACCATGAAACGTGGACATTTCTTGGTCCCGAGCCGATTGGACCATTTTTCAACAACACGTGAAATACGTAGATGATATAAGTACTTGGGATCTGAAAATTGAGTTTTCAGTTATCGACCTCATACGCTTAGAAATACCATGAAACGTGGACATTTCTTGGTCGCGGGCTGATTGGTGAATTTTTTCACGACGCGAAAAATGCCGAGCTGATATAAGTACTTGGGATCTGAAAATTGCGTTTTCTGTTATCGACGCTATACGTTTATAAATACCATGAAACGTGGAGATTTCTTGGTCCCGGGCTGATTGGACCAGTTTTCAATAACACGTGAAATAGGCAGATGATAGAAGTACTTGGGCTCTGAAAATTGAGTTTTCAGTTAACGACCTCATACGTTTAGAAATACCATGAAACGTGGACATTTCTTGGTCCCGGGCTGATTGGTGAATTTTTTCACGACGCGAAAAATTCTGAGCTGATATAAGTACTTGGGATCTGAAAATTGAGTTTCCTGTTATCGACGTTATACGTTTTGAAATACCATGAAACGTGGACATTTCTTGGTCCCGTGCTGATTGGACCATTTTTCATCAACACGTGAAATACGTAGATGATATAAGTACTTGGGATCTGAAAATTGAGTTTTCAGTTATCGACCTCATACGTTTAGAAATACCATGAAACGTGGACATTTCTTGGTCCCGGGCTGATTGGTGAAATTTTTTACGACGCGAAAAATGCCGAGCTGATATAAGTACTTGGGATCTGAAAATTGCGTTTTGTGTTATCGACGCTATACGTTTATAAATACCATGAAACGTGGAGATTTCTTGGTCCCGGGCTGATTGGACCATTTTTGAATAACACGTGAAATAGGCAGATGATATAAGTACTTGGGATCTGAAAATTGAGTTTTCAGTAATCGACCTCATACGTTTAGAAATACCATGAAACGTGGACATTTCTTGGTCCCGGGCTGATTGGTGAATTTTTTCACGACGCGAAAAATGCCGAGCTGATATAAGTACTTGGGATCCGAAAATTGAGTTTTCTGTTATCGACGCTATACGTTTATAAATACCATGAAACGTGAAGATTTCTTGGTCCCGGGCTGATTGGACCATTTTTCAACAACACGTAAAATACGCAACTGATATAAGTACTTGGGATCTGAAAATTGAGTTTTCTGTTATCGACGCTATACGTTTATAAATACCATGAAACGTGGAGATTTCTTAGTCCCGGGCTGATTGGGGAATTTTTTCACGACGCGAAAAATTAAGAGCTGATATATGTACTTGGGATCTGAAAATTGCGTTTTCTGTTATCGACGCTATACGTTTTTAAATACCATGAAACGTGAAGATTTCTTGGTCCCGGGCTGATTGGACCATTTTTCAACAACACGTAAAATACGCAACTGATATAAGTACTTGGGATCTGAAAATTGAGTTTTCTGTTATCGACGCTATACGTTTATAAATACCATGAAACGTGGAGATTTCTTAGTCCCGGGCTGATTGGTGAATTTTTTCACGACGCGAAAAATGCCGAGCTGATATAAGTACTTGGGATCTGAAAATTGCGTTTTCTGTTATCGACGTTATACGTTTTGAAATACCATGAAACGTGGACATTTCTTGGTCCCGAGCCGATTGGACCATTTTTCAACAACACGTGAAATACGTAGATGATATAAGTACTTGGGATCTGAAAATTGAGTTTTCAGTTATCGACCTCATACGCTTAGAAATACCATGAAACGTGGACATTTCTTGGTCGCGGGCTGATTGGTGAATTTTTTCACGACGCGAAAAATGCCGAGCTGATATAAGTACTTGGGATCTGAAAATTGCGTTTTCTGTTATCGACGCTATACGTTTATAAATACCATGAAACGTGGAGATTTCTTGGTCCCGGGCTGATTGGACCAGTTTTCAATAACACGTGAAATAGGCAGATGATAGAAGTACTTGGGCTCTGAAAATTGAGTTTTCAGTTAACGACCTCATACGTTTAGAAATACCATGAAACGTGGACATTTCTTGGTCCCGGGCTGATTGGTGAAATTTTTTACGACGCGAAAAATGCCGAGCTGATATAAGTACTTGGGATCTGAAAATTGCGTTTTGTGTTATCGACGCTATACGTTTATAAATACCATGAAACGTGGAGATTTCTTGGTCCCGGGCTGATTGGACCATTTTTGAATAACACGTGAAATAGGCAGATGATATAAGTACTTGGGATCTGAAAATTGAGTTTTCAGTAATCGACCTCATACGTTTAGAAATACCATGAAACGTGGACATTTCTTGGTCCCGGGCTGATTGGTGAATTTTTTCACGACGCGAAAAATGCCGAGCTGATATAAGTACTTGGGATCCGAAAATTGAGTTTTCTGTTATCGACGCTATACGTTTATAAATACCATGAAACGTGAAGATTTCTTGGTCCCGGGCTGATTGGACCATTTTTCAACAACACGTAAAATACGCAACTGATATAAGTACTTGGGATCTGAAAATTGAGTTTTCTGTTATCGACGCTATACGTTTATAAATACCATGAAACGTGGAGATTTCTTAGTCCCGGGCTGATTGGGGAATTTTTTCACGACGCGAAAAATTCCGAGCTGATATATGTACTTGGGATCTGAAAATTGCGTTTTCTGTTATCGACGCTATACGTTTTTAAATACCATGAAACGTGAAGATTTCTTGGTCCCGGGCTGATTGGACCATTTTTCAACAACACGTAAAATACGCAACTGATATAAGTACTTGGGATCTGAAAATTGAGTTTTCTGTTATCGACGCTATACGTTTATAAATACCATGAAACGTGGAGATTTCTTAGTCCCGGGCTGATTGGGGAATTTTTTCACGACGCGAAAAATTCCGAGCTCACATAAGTACTTGGGAACTGAAAATTGAGTTTTCTGTTATCGACGTTATACGTTTTGAAATACCATGAAACGTGGACATTTCTTGGTCCCGGGCCGATTGGACCATTTTTCAACAACACGTGAAATACGTAGATGATATAAGTACTTGGGATCTGAAAATTGAGTTTTCAGTTATCGACCTTATACGTTTAGAAATACCATGAAACGTGGACATTTCTTGGTCGCGGGCTGATTGGTGAATTTTTTCACGACGCGAAAAATGCCGAGCTGATATAAGTACTTGGGATCTGAAAATTGCGTTTTCTGTTATCGACGCTATACGTTTATAAATACCATGAAACGTGGAGATTTCTTGGTCCCGGGCTGATTGGACCAGTTTTCAATAACACGTGAAATAGGCAGATGATAGAAGTACTTGGGCTCTGAAAATTGAGTTTTCAGTTAACGACCTCATACGTTTAGAAATACCATGAAACGTGGACATTTCTTGGTCCCGGGCTGATTGGTGAATTTTTTCACGACGCGAAAAATTCTGAGCTGATATAAGTACTTGGGATCTGAAAATTGAGTTTCCTGTTATCGACGTTATACGTTTTGAAATACCATGAAACGTGGACATTTCTTGGTCCCGTGCTGATTGGACCATTTTTCATCAACACGTGAAATACGTAGATGATATAAGTACTTGGGATCTGAAAATTGAGTTTTCAGTTATCGACCTCATACGTTTAGAAATACCATGAAACGTGGACATTTCTTGGTCCCGGGCTGATTGGTGAAATTTTTTACGACGCGAAAAATGCCGAGCTGATATAAGTACTTGGGATCTGAAAATTGCGTTTTGTGTTATCGACGCTATACGTTTATAAATACCATGAAACGTGGAGATTTCTTGGTCCCGGGCTGATTGGACCATTTTTGAATAACACGTGAAATAGGCAGATGATATAAGTACTTGGGATCTGAAAATTGAGTTTTCAGTAATCGACCTCATACGTTTAGAAATACCATGAAACGTGGACATTTCTTGGTCCCGGGCTGATTGGTGAATTTTTTCACGACGCGAAAAATGCCGAGCTGATATAAGTACTTGGGATCCGAAAATTGAGTTTTCTGTTATCGACGCTATACGTTTATAAATACCATGAAACGTGAAGATTTCTTGGTCCCGGGCTGATTGGACCATTTTTCAACAACACGTAAAATACGCAACTGATATAAGTACTTGGGATCTGAAAATTGAGTTTTCTGTTATCGACGCTATACGTTTATAAATACCATGAAACGTGGAGATTTCTTAGTCCCGGGCTGATTGGGGAATTTTTTCACGACGCGAAAAATTCCGAGCTGATATATGTACTTGGGATCTGAAAATTGCGTTTTCTGTTATCGACGCTATACGTTTTTAAATACCATGAAACGTGAAGATTTCTTGGTCCCGGGCTGATTGGACCATTTTTCAACAACACGTAAAATACGCAACTGATATAAGTACTTGGGATCTGAAAATTGAGTTTTCTGTTATCGACGCTATACGTTTATAAATACCATGAAACGTGGAGATTTCTTAGTCCCGGGCTGATTGGGGAATTTTTTCACGACGCGAAAAATTCCGAGCTCACATAAGTACTTGGGAACTGAAAATTGAGTTTTCTGTTATCGACGTTATACGTTTTGAAATACCATGAAACGTGGACATTTCTTGGTCCCGGGCCGATTGGACCATTTTTCAACAACACGTGAAATACGTAGATGATATAAGTACTTGGGATCTGAAAATTGAGTTTTCAGTTATCGATCTTATACGTTTAGAAATACCATGAAACGTGTTTATTTCTTGGTCGCGGGCTGATTGGTGAATTTTTTCACGACGCGAAAAATGCCGAGCTGATATAAGTACTTGGGATCTGAAAATTGCGTTTTCTGTTATCGACGCTATACGTTTATAAATACCATGAAACGTGGAGATTTCTTGGTCCCGGGCTGATTGGACCATTTTTCAATAACACGTGAAATAGGCAGATGATAGAAGTACTTGGGATCTGAAAATTGAGTTTTCAGTTATCGACGCTATACGTTTATAAATACCATGAAACGTGGAGATTTCTTAGTCCCGGGCTGATTGGGGAATTTTTTCACGACGCGAAAAATTCCGAGCTGACATAAGTACTTGGGAACTGAAAATTGAGTTTTCTGTTATCGACGCTATACGTTTAGAAATACCATGAAACGTGGACATTTCTTGGTCCCGGGCTGATTGGTGAATTTTTTCACGACGCGAAAAATGCCGAGCTGATATAAGTACTTGTGATACGAAAATTGAGTTTTCTGTTTTCGACGCTATACGTTTATAAATACCATGAAACGTGGAGATATCTTAGTCCCGGGCTGATTGGGGGATTTTTTTCACGACGCGAAAAATTCCGAGCTGACATAAGTACTTGGGATCTGAAAATTGAGTTTTCAGTTATCGACCTCATACGTTTAGAAATACCATGAAACGTGGACATTTCTTGGTCCCGGGCTGATTGGTGAATTTTCTCACGACGCGAAAAATGCCGAGCTGATATAAGTACTTGGGATCGGAAAATTGAGTTTCCTGTTATCGACGCTATACGTTTTGAAATACCATGAAACGTGGAGATTTCTTGGTCCCGGGCTGATTGGACCATTTTTTAATAACACGTGAAATAGGCAGATGATATAATTACTTGGGATCTGAAAATTGCGTTTTCTGTTATCGACGCTAAACGTTTATAAATAACATGAAACGTGAAGATTTCTTGGTCCCGGGCTGATTGGACCATTTTTCAACAACACGTAAAATACGCAACTGATATAAGTACTTGGGATCTGAAAATTGAGTTTTCTGTTATCGACGCTATACGTTTATAAATACCATGAAACGTGGAGATTTCTTAGTCCCGTGCTGATTGGGGAATTTTTTCACGACGCGAAAAATTTCGAGCTGACATAAGTACTTGGGAACTGAAAATTGAGTTTTCTGTTATCGACGCTATACGTTTAGAAATACCATGAAACGTGGACATTTCTTGGTCCCGGGCTGATTGGTGAATTTTTTCACGACGTGAAAAATGCCGAGCTGATATAAGTACTTGGGATCGGAAAATTGAGTTTCCTGTTATCGACGCTATACGTTTTGAAATACCATGAAACGTGGACATTTCTTAGTCCCGGGCCGATTGGGTCATTTTTCAATAACACGTGAAGTACGCAGATGATATAAGTACTTGGGATCTGAAAATTGAGTTTTCAGTTATCGACCTCATACGCTTAGAAATACCATGAAACGTGGACATTTCTTGGTCCCGGGCTGATTGGGGAATTTTTTCACGACGCGAAAAATTCTGAGCTGATATAAGTACTTGGGATCTGAAAATTGAGTTTCCTGTTATCGACGTTATACGTTTTGAAATACCATGAAACGTGGACATTTCTTGGTCCCGGGCCGATTGGACCATTTTTCAACAACACGTGAAATACGTAGATGATATAAGTACTTGGGATCTGAAAATTGAGTTTTCAGTTATCGACCTCATACGTTTAGAAATACCATGAAACGTGGACATTTCTTGGTCCCGGGCTGATTGGGGAATTATTTCACGACGCGAAAAATGCCGAGCTGATATAAGTACTTGGGATCTGAAAATTGCGTTTTCTGTTATCGACGCTATACGTTTATAAATACCATGAAACTTGGAGATTTCTTGGTCCCGGGCTGATTGGACCATTTTTCAATAACACGTGAAATAGGCAGATGATATAAGTACTTGGGATCTGAAAATTGAGTTTTCAGTTATCGACCTCATACGTTTAGAAATACCATGAAACGTGGACATTTCTTGGTCCCGGGCCGATTGGCTCATTTTTCAACAACACGTGAAATACGCAGATGATATAAGTACTTGGGATCTGAAAATTGAGTTTTCAGTTATCGACCTCATACGTTTAGAAATACCATGAAACGTGGACATTTCTTGGTCCCGGGCTGATTGGTGAATTTTTTCACGACGCGAAAAATGCCGAGCTGATATAAGTACTTGGGATCTGAAAATTGCGTTTTCTGTTATCGACGCTATACGTTTATAAGTACCATGAAACGTGGAGATTTCTTGGTCCCGGGCTGATTGGACCATTTTTCAACAACACGTAAAATACGCAACTGATATAAGTACTTGGGATCTGAAAATTGAGTTTTCTGTTATCGACGCTATACGTTTATAAATACCATGAAACGTGGAGATTTCTTAGTCCCGGGCTGATTGGGGAATTTTTTCACGACGCGAAAAATTCCGAGCTGACATAAGTACTTGGGAACTGAAAATTGAGTTTTCTGTTATCGACGCTATACGTTTAGTAATACCATGAAACGTGGACATTTCTTGGTCCCGGGCTGATTGGTGAATTTTTTCACGACGCGAAAAATGCCGAGCTGATATAAGTACTTGTGATACGAAAATTGAGTTTTCTGTTATCGACGCTATACGTTTATAAATACCATGAAACGTGGAGATTTCTTAGTCCCGGGCTGATTGGGGAATTTTTTCACGACGCGAAAAATTCCGAGCTGACATAAGTACTTGGGAACTGAAAATAGAGTTTTCTGCTATCGACGCTATACGTTTAGAAATACCATGAAACGTGGACATTTCTTGGTCCCGGGCTGATTGGTGAATTTTTTCACGACGCGAAAAATTCCGAGCTGACATAAGTACTTGGGATCTGAAAATTGAGTTTTCAGTTATCGACCTCATACGTTTAGAAATACCATGAAACGTGTACATTTCTTGGTCCCGGGCTGATTGGTGAGTTTTCTCTCGACGCGAAAAATGCCCAGCTGATATAAGTACTTGGGATCGGAAAATTGAGTTTCCTGTTATCGACGTTATACGTTTTGAAATACCATGAAACGTGGACATTTCTTGGTCCCGGGCCGATTGTCTCATTTTTCAACAACACGTGAAATACGCAGATGATGTAAGTACTTGGGATCTGAAAATTGCGTTTTCTGTTATCGACGTTATACGTTTTGAAATACCATGAAACGTGGACATTTCTTGGTCCCGGGCTGATTGGTGAATTTTTTCACGACGCGAAAAATGCCGAGCTGATATAAGTACTTGTGATACGAAAATTGAGTTTTCTGTTTTCGACGCTATACGTTTATAAATACCATGAAACGTGGAGATTTCTTAGTCCCGGGCTGATTGGGGGATTTTTTTCACGACGCGAAAAATTCCGAGCTGACATAAGTACTTGGGATCTGAAAATTGAGTTTTCAGTTATCGACCTCATACGTTTAGAAATACCATGAAACGTGGACATTTCTTGGTCCCGGGCTGATTGGTGAATTTTCTCACGACGCGAAAAATGCCGAGCTGATATAAGTACTTGGGATCGGAAAATTGAGTTTCCTGTTATCGACGCTATACGTTTTGAAATACCATGAAACGTGGAGATTTCTTGGTCCCGGGCTGATTGGACCATTTTTTAATAACACGTGAAATAGGCAGATGATATAAGTACTTGGGATCTGAAAATTGCGTTTTCTGTTATCGACGCTAAACGTTTATAAATACCATGAAACGTGAAGATTTCTTGGTCCCGGGCTGATTGGACCATTTTTCAACAACACGTAAAATACGCAACTGATATAAGTACTTGGGATCTGAAAATTGAGTTTTCTGTTATCGACGCTATACGTTTATAAATACCATGAAACGTGGAGATTTCTTAGTCCCGTGCTGATTGGGGAATTTTTTCACGACGCGAAAAATTTCGAGCTGACATAAGTACTTGGGAACTGAAAATTGAGTTTTCTGTTATCGACGCTATACGTTTAGAAATACCATGAAACGTGGACATTTCTTGGTCCCGGGCTGATTGGTGAATTTTTTCACGACGTGAAAAATGCCGAGCTGATATAAGTACTTGGGATCGGAAAATTGAGTTTCCTGTTATCGACGCTATACGTTTTGAAATACCATGAAACGTGGACATTTCTTAGTCCCGGGCCGATTGGGTCATTTTTCAATAACACGTGAAGTACGCAGATGATATAAGTACTTGGGATCTGAAAATTGAGTTTTCAGTTATCGACCTCATACGCTTAGAAATACCATGAAACGTGGACATTTCTTGGTCCCGGGCTGATTGGGGAATTATTTCACGACGCGAAAAATGCCGAGCTGATATAAGTACTTGGGATCTGAAAATTGCGTTTTCTGTTATCGACGCTATACGTTTATAAATACCATGAAACTTGGAGATTTCTTGGTCCCGGGCTGATTGGACCATTTTTCAATAACACGTGAAATAGGCAGATGATATAAGTACTTGGGATCTGAAAATTGAGTTTTCAGTTATCGACCTCATACGTTTAGAAATACCATGAAACGTGGACATTTCTTGGTCCCGGGCCGATTGGCTCATTTTTCAACAACACGTGAAATACGCAGATGATATAAGTACTTGGGATCTGAAAATTGAGTTTTCAGTTATCGACCTCATACGTTTAGAAATACCATGAAACGTGGACATTTCTTGGTCCCGGGCTGATTGGTGAATTTTTTCACGACGCGAAAAATGCCGAGCTGATATAAGTACTTGGGATCTGAAAATTGCGTTTTCTGTTATCGACGCTATACGTTTATAAGTACCATGAAACGTGGAGATTTCTTGGTCCCGGGCTGATTGGACCATTTTTCAACAACACGTAAAATACGCAACTGATATAAGTACTTGGGATCTGAAAATTGAGTTTTCTGTTATCGACGCTATACGTTTATAAATACCATGAAACGTGGAGATTTCTTAGTCCCGGGCTGATTGGGGAATTTTTTCACGACGCGAAAAATTCCGAGCTGACATAAGTACTTGGGAACTGAAAATTGAGTTTTCTGTTATCGACGCTATACGTTTAGTAATACCATGAAACGTGGACATTTCTTGGTCCCGGGCTGATTGGTGAATTTTTTCACGACGCGAAAAATGCCGAGCTGATATAAGTACTTGTGATACGAAAATTGAGTTTTCTGTTATCGACGCTATACGTTTATAAATACCATGAAACGTGGAGATTTCTTAGTCGCGGGCTGATTGGGGAATTTTTTCACGACGCGAAAAATTCCGAGCTGACATAAGTACTTGGGAACTGAAAATAGAGTTTTCTGCTATCGACGCTATACGTTTAGAAATACCATGAAACGTGGACATTTCTTGGTCCCGGGCTGATTGGTGAATTTTTTCACGACGCGAAAAATTCCGAGCTGACATAAGTACTTGGGATCTGAAAATTGAGTTTTCAGTTATCGACCTCATACGTTTAGAAATACCATGAAACGTGTACATTTCTTGGTCCCGGGCTGATTGGTGAGTTTTCTCTCGACGCGAAAAATGCCCAGCTGATATAAGTACTTGGGATCGGAAAATTGAGTTTCCTGTTATCGACGTTATACGTTTTGAAATACCATGAAACGTGGACATTTCTTGGTCCCGGGCCGATTGGCTCATTTTTCAACAACACGTGAAATACGCAGATGATGTAAGTACTTGGGATCTGAAAATTGCGTTTTCTGTTATCGACGTTATACGTTTTGAAATACCATGAAACGTGGACATTTCTTGGTCCCGGGCCGATTGGACCATTTTTCAACAACACGTGAAATACGTAGATGATATAAGTACTTGGGATCTGAAAATTGAGTTTTCAGTTATCGACCTTATACGTTTAGAAATACCATGAAACGTGTTTATTTCTTGGTCGCGGGCTGATTGGTGAATTTTTTCACGACGCGAAAAATGCCGAGCTGATATAAGTACTTGTGATACGAAAATTGAGTTTTCTGTTATCGACGCTATACGTTTATAAATACCATGAAACGTGGAGATTTCTTAGTCCCGGGCTGATTGGGGGATTTTTTTCACGACGCGAAAAATTCCGAGCTGACATAAGTACTTGGGATCTGAAAATTGAGTTTTCAGTTATCGAACTCATACGTTTAGAAATACCATGAAACGTGGACATTTCTTGGTCCCGGGCTGATTGGTGAATTTTCTCACGACGCGAAAAATGCCGAGCTGATATAATTTCTTGGGATCGGAAAATTGAGTTTCCTGTTATCGACGCTATACGTTTTGAAATACCATGAAACGTGGAGATTTCTTGGTCCCGGGCTGATTGGACCATTTTTTAATAACACGTGAAATAGGCAGATGATATAAGTACTTGGGATCTGAAAATTGCGTTTTCTGTTATCGACGCTAAACGTTTATAAATAACATGAAACGTGAAGATTTCTTGGTCCCGGGCTGATTGGACCATTTTTCAACAACACGTAAAATACGCAACTGATATAAGTACTTGGGATCTGAAAATTGAGTTTTCTGTTATCGACGCTATACGTTTATAAATACCATGAAACGTGGAGATTTCTTAGTCCCGTGCTGATTGGGGAATTTTTTCACGACGCGAAAAATTTCGAGCTGACATAAGTACTTGGGAACTGAAAATTGAGTTTTCTGTTATCGACGCTATACGTTTAGAAATACCATGAAACGTGGACATTTCTTGGTCCCGGGCTGATTGGTGAATTTTTTCACGACGTGAAAAATGCCGAGCTGATATAAGTACTTGGGATCGGAAAATTGAGTTTCCTGTTATCGACCCTATACGTTTTGAAATACCATGAAACGTGGACATTTCTTAGTCCCGGGCCGATTGGGTCATTTTTCAATAACACGTGAAGTACGCAGATGATATAAGTACTTGGGATCTGAAAATTGAGTTTTCAGTTATCGACCTCATACGTTTAGAAATACCATGAAACTTGGAGATTTCTTGGTCCCGGGCTGATTGAACCATTTTTCAATAACACGTGAAATAGGCAGATGATATAAGTACTTGGGATCTGAAAATTGAGTTTTCAGTTATCGACCTCATACGTTTAGAAATACCATGAAACGTGGACATTTCTTGGTCCCGGGCCGATTGGCTCATTTTTCAACAACACGTGAAATACGCAGATGATATAAGTACTTGGGATCTGAAAATTGAGTTTTCAGTTATCGACCTCATACGTTTAGAAATACCATGAAACGTGGACATTTCTTGGTCCCGGGCTGATTGGTGAATTTTTTCACGACGCGAAAAATGCCGAGCTGATATAAGTACTTGGGATCTGAAAATTGCGTTTTCTGTTATCGACGCTATACGTTTATAAGTACCATGAAACGTGGAGATTTCTTGGTCCCGGGCTGATTGGACCATTTTTCAACAACACGTAAAATACGCAACTGATATAAGTACTTGGGATCTGAAAATTGAGTTTTCTGTTATCGACGCTATACGTTTATAAATACCATGAAACGTGGAGATTTCTTAGTCCCGGGCTGATTGGGGAATTATTTCACGACGCGAAAAATTCCGAGCTGACATAAGTACTTGGGAACTGAAAATTGAGTTTTCTGTTATCGACGCTATACGTTTAGTAATACCATGAAACGTGGACATTTCTTGGTCCCGGGCTGATTGGTGAATTTTTTCACGACGCGAAAAATGCCGAGCTGATATAAGTACTTGTGATACGAAAATTGAGTTTTGTGTTATCGACGCTATACGTTTATAAATACCATGAAACGTGGAGATTTCTTAGTCCCGGGCTGATTGGGGAATTTTTTCACGACGCGAAAAATTCCGAGCTGACATAAGTACTTGGGAACTGAAAATAGAGTTTTCTGCTATCGACGCTATACGTTTAGAAATACCATGAAACGTGGACATTTCTTGGTCCCGGGCTGATTGGTGAATTTTTTCACGACGCGAAAAATTCCGAGCTGACATAAGTACTTGGGATCTGAAAATTGAGTTTTCAGTTATCGACCTCATACGTTTAGAAATACCATGAAACGTGTACATTTCTTGGTCCCGGGCTGATTGGTGAGTTTTCTCTCGACGCGAAAAATGCCCAGCTGATATAAGTACTTGGGATCGGAAAATTGAGTTTCCTGTTATCGACGTTACACGTTTTGAAATACCATGAAACGTGGACATTTCTTGGTCCCGGGCCGATTGGCTCATTTTTCAACAACACGTGAAATACGCAGATGATGTAAGTACTTGGGAACTGAAAATTGCGTTTTCTGTTATCGACGTTATACGTTTTGAAATACCATGAAACGTGGACATTTCTTGGTCCCGGGCCGATTGGACCATTTTTCAACAACACGTGAAATACGTAGATGATATAAGTACTTGGGATCTGAAAATTGAGTTTTCAGTTATCGACCTTATACGTTTAGAAATACCATGAAACGTGTTTATTTCTTGGTCGCGGGCTGATTGGTGAATTTTTTCACGACGCGAAAAATGCCGAGCTGATATAAGTACTTGTGATACGAAAATTGAGTTTTCTGTTATCGACGCTATACGTTTATAAATACCATGAAACGTGGAGATTTCTTAGTCCCGGGCTGATTGGGGGATTTTTTTCACGACGCGAAAAATTCCGAGCTGACATAAGTACTTGGGATCTGAAAATTGAGTTTTCAGTTATCGAACTCATACGTTTAGAAATACCATGAAACGTGGACATTTCTTGGTCCCGGGCTGATTGGTGAATTTTCTCACGACGCGAAAAATGCCGAGCTGATATAATTACTTGGGATCGGAAAATTGAGTTTCCTGTTATCGACGCTATACGTTTTGAAATACCATGAAACGTGGAGATTTCTTGGTCCCGGGCTGATTGGACCATTTTTTAATAACACGTGAAATAGGCAGATGATATAAGTACTTGGGATCTGAAAATTGCGTTTTCTGTTATCGACGCTAAACGTTTATAAATAACATGAAACGTGAAGATTTCTTGGTCCCGGGCTGATTGGACCATTTTTCAACAACACGTAAAATACGCAACTGATATAAGTACTTGGGATCTGAAAATTGAGTTTTCTGTTATCGACGCTATACGTTTATAAATACCATGAAACGTGGAGATTTCTTAGTCCCGTGCTGATTGGGGAATTTTTTCACGACGCGAAAAATTTCGAGCTGACATAAGTACTTGGGAACTGAAAATTGAGTTTTCTGTTATCGACGCTATACGTTTAGAAATACCATGAAACGTGGACATTTCTTGGTCCCGGGCTGATTGGTGAATTTTTTCACGACGTGAAAAATGCCGAGCTGATATAAGTACTTGGGATCGGAAAATTGAGTTTCCTGTTATCGACGCTATACGTTTTGAAATACCATGAAACGTGGACATTTCTTAGTCCCGGGCCGATTGGGTCATTTTTCAATAACACGTGAAGTACGCAGATGATATAAGTACTTGGGATCTGAAAATTGAGTTTTCAGTTATCGACCTCATACGTTTAGAAATACCATGAAACGTGGACATTTCTTGGTCCCGGGCTGATTGGGGAATTATTTCACGACGCGAAAAATGCCGAGCTGATATAAGTACTTGGGATCTGAAAATTGCGTTTTCTGTTATCGACGCTATACGTTTATAAATACCATGAAACTTGGAGATTTCTTGGTCCCGGGCTGATTGAACCATTTTTCAATAACACGTGAAATAGGCAGATGATATAAGTACTTGGGATCTGAAAATTGAGTTTTCAGTTATCGACCTCATACGTTTAGAAATACCATGAAACGTGGACATTTCTTGGTCCCGGGCCGATTGGCTCATTTTTCAACAACACGTGAAATACGCAGATGATATAAGTACTTGGGATCTGAAAATTGAGTTTTCAGTTATCGACCTCATACGTTTAGAAATACCATGAAACGTGGACATTTCTTGGTCCCGGGCTGATTGGTGAATTTTTTCACGACGCGAAAAATGCCGAGCTGATATAAGTACTTGGGATCTGAAAATTGCGTTTTCTGTTATCGACGCTATACGTTTATAAGTACCATGAAACGTGGAGATTTCTTGGTCCCGGGCTGATTGGACCATTTTTCAACAACACGTAAAATACGCAACTGATATAAGTACTTGGGATCTGAAAATTGAGTTTTCTGTTATCGACGCTATACGTTTATAAATACCATGAAACGTGGAGATTTCTTAGTCCCGGGCTGATTGGGGAATTTTTTCACGACGCGAAAAATTCCGAGCTGACATAAGTACTTGGGAACTGAAAATAGAGTTTTCTGCTATCGACGCTATACGTTTAGAAATACCATGAAACGTGGACATTTCTTGGTCCCGGGCTGATTGGTGAATTTTTTCACGACGCGAAAAATTCCGAGCTGACATAAGTACTTGGGATCTGAAAATTGAGTTTTCAGTTATCGACCTCATACGTTTAGAAATACCATGAAACGTGTACATTTCTTGGTCCCGGGCTGATTGGTGAGTTTTCTCTCGACGCGAAAAATGCCCAGCTGATATAAGTACTTGGGATCGGAAAATTGAGTTTCCTGTTATCGACGTTATACGTTTTGAAATACCATGAAACGTGGACATTTCTTGGTCCCGGGCCGATTGGCTCATTTTTCAACAACACGTGAAATACGCAGATGATGTAAGTACTTGGGATCTGAAAATTGAGTTTTCAGTTATCGACCTCATACGTTTTGAAATACCATGAAACGTGGACATTTCTTGGTCCCGGGCTGATTGGCTCATTTTTCAACAACACGTGAAATACGCAGATGATGTAAGTACTTGGGATCTGAAAATTGAGTTTTCAGTTATCGACCTCATACGTTTATAAATACCATGAAACGTGGAGATTTCTTAGTCCCGGGCTGATTGGGGAATTTTTTCACGACGCGAAAAATTCCGAGCTGATATATGTACTTGGGATCTGAAAATTGCGTTTTCTGTTATCGACGCTATACGTTTATAAATACCATGAAACGTGGAGATTTCTTGGTCCCGGGCTGATTGGACCATTTTTCAATAACACGTGAAATAGGCAGATGATAGAAGTACTTGGGATCTGAAAATTGAGTTTTCAGTTATCGACGCTATACGTTTATAAATACCATGAAACGTGGAGATTTCTTAGTTCCGGGCTGATTGGGGAATTTTTTCACGACGCGAAAAATTCCGAGCTGACATAAGTACTTGGGAACTGAAAATTGAGTTTTCTGTTATCGACGCTATACGTTTAGAAATACCATGAAACGTGGACATTTCTTGGTCCCGGGCTGATTGGTGAATTTTTTCGAGACGCGAAAAATGCCGAGCTGATATAAGTACTTGTGATACGAAAATTGAGTTTTCTGTTTTCGACGCTATACGTTTATAAATACCATGAAACGTGGAGATTTCTTAGTCCCGGGCTGAATGGGGGATTTTTTTCACGACGCGAAAAATTCCGAGCTGACATAAGTACTTGGGATCTGAAAATTGAGTTTTCAGTTATCGACCTCATACGTTTAGAAATACCATGAAACGTGGACATTTCTTGGTCCCGGGCTGATTGGTGAATTTTCTCACGACGCGAAAAATGCCGAGCTGATATAAGTACTTGGGATCGGAAAATTGAGTTTCCTGTTATCGACGCTATACGTTTTGAAATACCATGAAACGTGGAGATTTCTTGGTCCCGGGCTGATTGGACCATTTTTTAATAACACGTGAAATAGGCAGATGATATAAGTACTTGGGATCTGAAAATTGCGTTTTCTGTTATCGACGCTAAACGTTTATAAATACCATGAAACGTGAAGATTTCTTGGTCCCGGGCTGATTGGACCATTTTTCAACAACACGTAAAATACGCAACTGATATAAGTACTTGGGATCTGAAAATTGAGTTTTCTGTTATCGACGCTATACGTTTATAAATACCATGAAACGTGGAGATTTCTTAGTCCCGTGCTGATTGGGGAATCTTTTCACGACGCGAAAAATTTCGAGCTGACATAAGTACTTGGGAACTGAAAATTGAGTTTTCTGTTATCGACGCTATACGTTTAGAAATACCATGAAACGTGGACATTTCTTGGTCCCGGGCTGAATGGTGAATTTTTTCACGACGTGAAAAATGCCGAGCTGATATAAGTACTTGGGATCGGAAAATTGAGTTTCCTGTTATCGACGCTATACGTTTTGAAATACCATGAAACGTGGACATTTCTTAGTCCCGGGCCGATTGGGTCATTTTTCAATAACACGTGAAGTACGCAGATGATATAAGTACTTGGGATCTGAAAATTGAGTTTTCAGTTATCGACCTCATACGCTTAGAAATACCATGAAACGTGGACATTTCTTGGTCCCGGGCTGATTGGGGAATTTTTTCACGACGCGAAAAATTCTGAGCTGATATAAGTACTTGGGATCTGAAAATTGAGTTTCCTGTTATCGACGTTATACGTTTTGAAATACCATGAAACGTGGACATTTCTTGGTCCCGGGCCGATTGGACCATTTTTCAACAACACGTGAAATACGTAGATGATATAAGTACTTGGGATCTGAAAGTTGAGTTTTCAGTTATCGACCTCATACGTTTAGAAATACCATGAAACGTGGACATTTCTTGGTCCCGGGCTGATTGGGGAATTATTTCACGACGCGAAAAATGCCGAGCTGATATAAGTACTTGGGATCTGAAAATTGCGTTTTCTGTTATCGACGCTATACGTTTATAAGTACCATGAAACGTGGAGATTTCTTGGTCCCGGGCTGATTGGACCATTTTTCAACAACACGTAAAATACGCAACTGATATAAGTACTTGGGATCTGAAAATTGAGTTTTCTGTTATCGACGCTATACGTTTATAAATACCATGAAACGTGGAGATTTCTTAGTCCCGGGCTGATTGGGGAATTTTTTCACGACGCGAAAAATTCCGAGCTGACATAAGTACTTGGGAACTGAAAATTGAGTTTTCTGTCATCGACGCTATACGTTTAGTAATACCATGAAACGTGGACATTTCTTGGTCCCGGGCTGATTGGTGAATTTTTTCACGACGCGAAAAATGCCGAGCTGATATAAGTACTTGTGATACGAAAATTGAGTTTTCTGTTATCGACGCTATACGTTTATAAATACCATGAAACGTGGAGATTTCTTAGTCCCGGGCTGATTGGGGAATTTTTTCACGACGCGAAAAATTCCGAGCTGACATAAGTACTTGGGAACTGAAAATAGAGTTTTCTGCTATCGACGCTATACGTTTAGAAATACCATGAAACGTGGACATTTCTTGGTCCCGGGCTGATTGGTGAATTTTTTCACGACGCGAAAAATTCCGAGCTGACATAAGTACTTGGGATCTGAAAATTGAGTTTTCAGTTATCGACCTCATACGTTTAGAAATACCATGAAACGTGTACATTTCTTGGTCCCGGGCTGATTGGTGAGTTTTCTCTCGACGCGAAAAATGCCCAGCTGATATAAGTACTTGGGATCGGAAAATTGAGTTTCCTGTTATCGACGTTATACGTTTTGAAATACCATGAAACGTGGACATTTCTTGGTCCCGGGCCGATTGGCTCATTTTTCAACAACACGTGAAATACGCAGATGATGTAAGTACTTGGGATCTGAAAATTGCGTTTTCTGTTATCGACGTTATACGTTTTGAAATACCATGAAACGTGGACATTTCTTGGTCCCGGGCCGATTGGACCATTTTTCAACAACACGTGAAATACGTAGATGATATAAGTACTTGGGATCTGAAAATTGAGTTTTCAGTTATCGACCTTATACGTTTAGAAATACCATGAAACGTGTTTATTTCTTGGTCGCGGGCTGATTGGTGAATTTTTTCACGACGCGAAAAATGCCGAGCTGATATAAGTACTTGGGATCTGAAAATTGCGTTTTCTGTTATCGACGCTATACGTTTATAAATACCATGAAACGTGGAGATTTCTTGGTCCCGGGCTGATTGGACCATTTTTCAATAACACGTGAAATAGGCAGATGATAGAAGTACTTGGGATCTGAAAATTGAGTTTTCAGTTATCGACGCTATACGTTTATAAATACCATGAAACGTGGAGATTTCTTAGTCCCGGGCTGATTGGGGAATTTTTTCACGACGCGAAAAATTCCGAGCTGACATAAGTACTTGGGAACTGAAAATTGAGTTTTCTGTTATCGACGCTATACGTTTAGAAATACCATGAAACGTGGACATTTCTTGGTCCCGGGCTGATTGGTGAATTTTTTCACGACGCGAAAAATGCCGAGCTGATATAAGTACTTGTGATACGAAAATTGAGTTTTCTGTTATCGACGCTATACGTTTATAAATACCATGAAACGTGGAGATTTCTTAGTCCCGGGCTGATTGGGGGATTTTTTTCACGACGCGAAAAATTCCGAGCTGACATAAGTACTTGGGATCTGAAAATTGAGTTTTCAGTTATCGAACTCATACGTTTAGAAATACCATGAAACGTGGACATTTCTTGGTCCCGGGCTGATTGGTGAATTTTCTCACGACGCGAAAAATGCCGAGCTGATATAATTACTTGGGATCGGAAAATTGAGTTTCCTGTTATCGACGCTATACGTTTTGAAATACCATGAAACGTGGAGATTTCTTGGTCCCGGGCTGATTGGACCATTTTTTAATAACACGTGAAATAGGCAGATGATATAAGTACTTGGGATCTGAAAATTGCGTTTTCTGTTATCGACGCTAAACGTTTATAAATAACATGAAACGTGAAGATTTCTTGGTCCCGGGCTGATTGGACCATTTTTCAACAACACGTAAAATACGCAACTGATATAAGTACTTGGGATCTGAAAATTGAGTTTTCTGTTATCGACGCTATACGTTTATAAATACCATGAAACGTGGAGATTTCTTAGTCCCGTGCTGATTGGGGAATTTTTTCACGACGCGAAAAATTTCGAGCTGACATAAGTACTTGGGAACTGAAAATTGAGTTTTCTGTTATCGACGCTATACGTTTAGAAATACCATGAAACGTGGACATTTCTTGGTCCCGGGCTGATTGGTGAATTTTTTCACGACGTGAAAAATGCCGAGCTGATATAAGTACTTGGGATCGGAAAATTGAGTTTCCTGTTATCGACGCTATACGTTTATAAATACCATGAAACTTGGAGATTTCTTGGTCCCGGGCTGATTGAACCATTTTTCAATAACACGTGAAATAGGCAGATGATATAAGTACTTGGGATCTGAAAATTGAGATTTCAGTTATCGACCTCATACGTTTAGAAATACCATGAAACGTGGACATTTCTTGGTCCCGGGCCGATTGGCTCATTTTTCAACAACACGTGAAATACGCAGATGATATAAGTACTTGGGATCTGAAAATTGAGTTTTCAGTTATCGACCTCATACGTTTAGAAATACCATGAAACGTGGACATTTCTTGGTCCCGGGCTGATTGGTGAATTTTTTCACGACGCGAAAAATGCCGAGCTGATATAAGTACTTGGGATCTGAAAATTGCGTTTTCTGTTATCGACGCTAAACGTTTATAAATACCATGAAACGTGAAGATTTCTTGGTCCCGGGCTGATTGGACCATTTTTCAACAACACGTAAAATACGCAACTGATATAAGTACTTGGGATCTGAAAATTGAGTTTTCTGTTATCGACGCTATACGTTTATAAATACCATGAAACGTGGTGATTTCTTAGTCCCGTGCTGATTGGGGAATTTTTTCACGACGCGAAAAATGCCCAGCTGATATAAGTACTTGGGATCGGAAAATTGAGTTTCCTGTTATCGACGTTATACGTTTTGAAATACCATGAAACGTGGACATTTCTTGGTCCCGGGCCGATTGGCTCATTTTTCAACAACACGTGAAATACGCAGATGATGTAAGTACTTGGGATCTGAAAATTGCGTTTTCTGTTATCGACGTTATACGTTTTGAAATACCATGAAACGTGGACATTTCTTGGTCCCGGGCCGATTGGCTCATTTTTCAACAACACGTGAAATACGCAGATGATATAAGTACTTGGGATCTGAAAATTGAGTTTTCAGTTATCGACCTCATACGTTTAGAAATACCATGAAACGTGTTTATTTCTTGGTCCCGGGCTGATTGGTGAATTTTTTCACGACGCGAAAAATGCCGAGCTGATATAAGTACTTGTGATACGAAAATTGAGTTTTCTGTTATCGACGCTATACGTTTATAAATACCATGAAACGTGGAGATTTCTTAGTCCCGGGCTGATTGGGGGATTTTTTTCACGACGCGAAAAATTCCGAGCTGACATAAGTACTTGGGATCTGAAAATTCAGTTTTCAGTTATCGAACTCATACGTTTAGAAATACCATGAAACGTGGACATTTCTTGGTCCCGGGCTGATTGGTGAATTTTCTCACGACGCGAAAAATGCCGAGCTGATATAATTACTTGGGATCGGAAAATTGAGTTTCCTGTTATCGACGCTATACGTTTTGAAATACCATGAAACGTGGAGATTTCTTGGTCCCGGGCTGATTGGACCATTTTTTAATAACACGTGAAATAGGCAGATGATATAAGTACTTGGGATCTGAAAATTGCGTTTTCTGTTATCGACGCTAAACGTTTATAAATAACATGAAACGTGAAGATTTCTTGGTCCCGGGCTGATTGGACCATTTTTCAACAACACGTAAAATACGCAACTGATATAAGTACTTGGGATCTGAAAATTGAGTTTTCTGTTATCGACGCTATACGTTTATAAATACCATGAAACGTGGAGATTTCTTAGTCCCGTGCTGATTGGGGAATTTTTTCACGACGCGAAAAATTTCGAGCTGACATAAGTACTTGGGAACTGAAAATTGAGTTTTCTGTTATCGACGCTATACGTTTAGAAATACCATGAAACGTGGACATTTCTTGGTCCCGGGCTGATTGGTGAATTTTTTCACGACGTGAAAAATGCCGAGCTGATATAAGTACTTGGGATCGGAAAATTGAGTTTCCTGTTATCGACGCTATACGTTTATAAATACCATGAAACTTGGAGATTTCTTGGTCCCGGGCTGATTGAACCATTTTTCAATAACACGTGAAATAGGCAGATGATATAAGTACTTGGGATCTGAAAATTGAGTTTTCAGTTATCGACCTCATACGTTTAGAAATACCATGAAACGTGGACATTTCTTGGTCCCGGGCCGATTGGCTCATTTTTCAACAACACGTGAAATACGCAGATGATATAAGTACTTGGGATCTGAAAATTGAGTTTTCAGTTATCGACCTCATACGTTTAGAAATACCATGAAACGTGGACATTTCTTGGTCCCGGGCTGATTGGTGAATTTTTTCACGACGCGAAAAATGCCGAGCTGATATAAGTACTTGGGATCTGAAAATTGCGTTTTCTGTTATCGACGCTAAACGTTTATAAATACCATGAAACGTGAAGATTTCTTGGTCCCGGGCTGATTGGACCATTTTTCAACAACACGTAAAATACGCAACTGATATAAGTACTTGGGATCTGAAAATTGAGTTTTCTGTTATCGACGCTATACGTTTATAAATACCATGAAACGTGGAGATTTCTTAGTCCCGTGCTGATTGGGGAATTTTTTCACGACGCGAAAAATTTCGAGCTGACATAAGTACTTGGGAACTGAAAATTGAGTTTTCTGTTATCGACGCTATACGTTTAGAAATACCATGAAACGTGGACATTTCTTGGTCCCGGGCTGATTGGTGAATTTTTTCACGACGTGAAAAATGCCGAGCTGATATAAGTACTTGGGATCGGAAAATTGAGTTTCCTGTTATCGACGCTATACGTTTTGAAATACCATGAAACGTGGACATTTCTTAGTCCCGGGCCGATTGGGTCATTTTTCAATAACACGTGAAGTACGCAGATGATATAAGTACTTGGGATCTGAAAATTGAGTTTTCAGTTATCGACCTCATACGCTTAGAAATACCATGAAACGTGGACATTTCTTGGTCCCGGGCTGATTGGGGAATTATTTCACGACGCGAAAAATGCCGAGCTGATATAAGTACTTGGGATCTGAAAATTGCGTTTTCTGTTATCGACGCTATACGTTTATAAATACCATGAAACTTGGAGATTTCTTGGTCCCGGGCTGATTGGACCATTTTTCAATAACACCTGAAATAGGCAGATGATATAAGTACTTGGGATCTGAAAATTGAGTTTTCAGTTATCGACCTCATACGTTTAGAAATACCATGAAACGTGGACATTTCTTGGTCCCGGGCCGATTGGCTCATTTTTCAACAACACGTGAAATACGCAGATGATATAAGTACTTGGGATCTGAAAATTGAGTTTTCAGTTATCGAACTCATACGTTTAGAAATACCATGAAACGTGTTTATTTCTTGGTCGCGGGCTGATTGGTGAATTTTTTCACGACGCGAAAAATGCCGAGCTGATATAAGTACTTGTGATACGAAAATTGAGTTTTCTGTTATCGACGCTATACGTTTATAAATACCATGAAACGTGGAGATTTCTTAGTCCCGGGCTGATTGGGGGATTTTTTTCACGACGCGAAAAATTCCGAGCTGACATAAGTACTTGGGATCTGAAAATTGAGTTTTCAGTTATCGAACTCATACGTTTAGAAATACCATGAAACGTGGACATTTCTTGGTCCCGGGCTGATTGGTGAATTTTCTCACGACGCGAAAAATGCCGAGCTGATATAATTACTTGGGATCGGAAAATTGAGTTTCCTGTTATCGACGCTATACGTTTTGAAATACCATGAAACGTGGAGATTTCTTGGTCCCGGGCTGATTGGACCATTTTTTAATAACACGTGAAATAGGCAGATGATATAAGTACTTGGGATCTGAAAATTGCGTTTTCTGTTATCGACGCTAAACGTTTATAAATAACATGAAACGTGAAGATTTCTTGGTCCCGGGCTGATTGGACCATTTTTCAACAACACGTAAAATACGCAACTGATATAAGTACTTGGGATCTGAAAATTGAGTTTTCTGTTATCGACGCTATACGTTTATAAATACCATGAAACGTGGAGATTTCTTAGTCCCGTGCTGATTGGGGAATTTTTTCACGACGCGAAAAATTTCGAGCTGACATAAGTACTTGGGAACTGAAAATTGAGTTTTCTGTTATCGACGCTATACGTTTAGAAATACCATGAAACGTGGACATTTCTTGGTCCCGGGCTGATTGGTGAATTTTTTCACGACGTGAAAAATGCCGAGCTGATATAAGTACTTGGGATCGGAAAATTGAGTTTCCTGTTATCGACGCTATACGTTTTGAAATACCATGAAACGTGGACATTTCTTAGTCCCGGGCCGATTGGGTCATTTTTCAATAACACGTGAAGTACGCAGATGATATAAGTACTTGGGATCTGAAAATTGAGTTTTCAGTTATCGACCTCATACGTTTAGAAATACCATGAAACGTGGACATTTCTTGGTCCCGGGCTGATTGGGGAATTATTTCACGACGCGAAAAATGCCGAGCTGATATAAGTACTTGGGATCTGAAAATTGCGTTTTCTGTTATCGACGCTATACGTTTATAAATACCATGAAACTTGGAGATTTCTTGGTCCCGGGCTGATTGAACCATTTTTCAATAACACGTGAAATAGGCAGATGATATAAGTACTTGGGATCTGAAAATTGAGTTTTCAGTTATCGACCTCATACGTTTAGAAATACCATGAAACGTGGACATTTCTTGGTCCCGGGCCGATTGGCTCATTTTTCAACAACACGTGAAATACGCAGATGATATAAGTACTTGGGATCTGAAAATTGAGTTTTCAGTTATCGACCTCATACGTTTAGAAATACCATGAAACGTGGACATTTCTTGGTCCCGGGCTGATTGGTGAATTTTTTCACGACGCGAAAAATGCCGAGCTGATATAAGTACTTGGGATCTGAAAATTGCGTTTTCTGTTATCGACGCTATACGTTTATAAGTACCATGAAACGTGGAGATTTCTTGGTCCCGGGCTGATTGGACCATTTTTCAACAACACGTAAAATACGCAACTGATATAAGTACTTGGGATCTGAAAATTGAGTTTTCTGTTATCGACGCTATACGTTTATAAATACCATGAAACGTGGAGATTTCTTAGTCCCGGGCTGATTGGGGAATTTTTTCACGACGCGAAAAATTCCGAGCTGACATAAGTACTTGGGAACTGAAAATAGAGTTTTCTGCTATCGACGCTATACGTTTAGAAATACCATGAAACGTGGACATTTCTTGGTCCCGGGCTGATTGGTGAATTTTTTCACGACGCGAAAAATTCCGAGCTGACATAAGTACTTGGGATCTGAAAATTGAGTTTTCAGTTATCGACCTCATACGTTTAGAAATACCATGAAACGTGTACATTTCTTGGTCCCGGGCTGATTGGTGAGTTTTCTCTCGACGCGAAAAATGCCCAGCTGATATAAGTACTTGGGATCGGAAAATTGAGTTTCCTGTTATCGACGTTATACGTTTTGAAATACCATGAAACGTGGACATTTCTTGGTCCCGGGCCGATTGGCTCATTTTTCAACAACACGTGAAATACGCAGATGATGTAAGTACTTGGGATCTGAAAATTGAGTTTTCAGTTATCGACCTCATACGTTTTGAAATACCATGAAACGTGGACATTTCTTGGTCCCGGGCCGATTGGCTCATTTTTCAACAACACGTGAAATACGCAGATGATGTAAGTACTTGGGATCTGAAAATTGAGTTTTCAGTTATCGACCTCATACGTTTATAAATACCATGAAACGTGGAGATTTCTTAGTCCCGGGCTGATTGGGGAATTTTTTCACGACGCGAAAAATTCCGAGCTGATATATGTACTTGGGATCTGAAAATTGCGTTTTCTGTTATCGACGCTATACGTTTATAAATACCATGAAACGTGGAGATTTCTTGGTCCCGGGCTGATTGGACCATTTTTCAATAACACGTGAAATAGGCAGATGATAGAAGTACTTGGGATCTGAAAATTGAGTTTTCAGTTATCGACGCTATACGTTTATAAATACCATGAAACGTGGAGATTTCTTAGTTCCGGGCTGATTGGGGAATTTTTTCACGACGCGAAAAATTCCGAGCTGACATAAGTACTTGGGAACTGAAAATTGAGTTTTCTGTTATCGACGCTATACGTTTAGAAATACCATGAAACGTGGACATTTCTTGGTCCCGGGCTGATTGGTGAATTTTTTCACGACGCGAAAAATGCCGAGCTGATATAAGTACTTGTGATACGAAAATTGAGTTTTCTGTTTTCGACGCTATACGTTTATAAATACCATGAAACGTGGAGATTTCTTAGTCCCGGGCTGATTGGGGGATTTTTTTCACGACGCGAAAAATTCCGAGCTGACATAAGTACTTGGGATCTGAAAATTGAGTTTTCAGTTATCGACCTCATACGTTTAGAAATACCATGAAACGTGGACATTTCTTGGTCCCGGGCTGATTGGTGAATTTTCTCACGACGCGAAAAATGCCGAGCTGATATAAGTACTTGGGATCGGAAAATTGAGTTTCCTGTTATCGACGCTATACGTTTTGAAATACCATGAAACGTGGAGATTTCTTGGTCCCGGGCTGATTGGACCATTTTTTAATAACACGTGAAATAGGCAGATGATATAAGTACTTGGGATCTGAAAATTGCGTTTTCTGTTATCGACGCTAAACGTTTATAAATACCATGAAACGTGAAGATTTCTTGGTCCCGGGCTGATTGGACCATTTTTCAACAACACGTAAAATACGCAACTGATATAAGTACTTGGGATCTGAAAATTGAGTTTTCTGTTATCGACGCTATACGTTTATAAATACCATGAAACGTGGAGATTTCTTAGTCCCGTGCTGATTGGGGAATCTTTTCACGACGCGAAAAATTTCGAGCTGACATAAGTACTTGGGAACTGAAAATTGAGTTTTCTGTTATCGACGCTATACGTTTAGAAATACCATGAAACGTGGACATTTCTTGGTCCCGGGCTGATTGGTGAATTTTTTCACGACGTGAAAAATGCCGAGCTGATATAAGTACTTGGGATCGGAAAATTGAGTTTCCTGTTATCGACGCTATACGTTTTGAAATACCATGAAACGTGGACATTTCTTAGTCCCGGGCCGATTGGGTCATTTTTCAATAACACGTGAAGTACGCAGATGATATAAGTACTTGGGATCTGAAAATTGAGTTTTCAGTTATCGACCTCATACGCTTAGAAATACCATGAAACGTGGACATTTCTTGGTCCCGGGCTGATTGGGGAATTTTTTCACGACGCGAAAAATTCTGAGCTGATATAAGTACTTGGGATCTGAAAATTGAGTTTCCTGTTATCGACGTTATACGTTTTGAAATACCATGAAACGTGGACATTTCTTGGTCCCGGGCCGATTGGACCATTTTTCAACAACACGTGAAATACGTAGATGATATAAGTACTTGGGATCTGAAAATTGAGTTTTCAGTTATCGACCTCATACGTTTAGAAATACCATGAAACGTGGACATTTCTTGGTCCCGGGCTGATTGGGGAATTATTTCACGAAGCGAAAAATGCCGAGCTGATATAAGTACTTGGGATCTGAAAATTGCGTTTTCTGTTATCGACGCTATACGTTTATAAGTACCATGAAACGTGGAGATTTCTTGGTCCCGGGCTGATTGGACCATTTTTCAACAACACGTAAAATACGCAACTGATATAAGTACTTGGGATCTGAAAATTGAGTTTTCTGTTATCGACGCTATACGTTTATAAATACCATGAAACGTGGAGATTTCTTAGTCCCGGGCTGATTGGGGAATTTTTTCACGACGCGAAAAATTCCGAGCTGACATAAGTACTTGGGAACTGAAAATTGAGTTTTCTGTCATCGACGCTATACGTTTAGTAATACCATGAAACGTGGACATTTCTTGGTCCCGGGCTGATTGGTGAATTTTTTCACGACGCGAAAAATGCCGAGCTGATATAAGTACTTGTGATACGAAAATTGAGTTTTCTGTTATCGACGCTATACGTTTATAAATACCATGAAACGTGGAGATTTCTTAGTCCCGGGCTGATTGGGGAATTTTTTCACGACGCGAAAAATTCCGAGCTGACATAAGTACTTGGGAACTGAAAATAGAGTTTTCTGCTATCGACGCTATACGTTTAGAAATACCATGAAACGTGGACATTTCTTGGTCCCGGGCTGATTGGTGAATTTTTTCACGACGCGAAAAATTCCGAGCTGACATAAGTACTTGGGATCTGAAAATTGAGTTTTCAGTTATCGACCTCATACGTTTAGAAATACCATGAAACGTGTACATTTCTTGGTCCCGGGCTGATTGGTGAGTTTTCTCTCGACGCGAAAAATGCCCAGCTGATATAAGTACTTGGGATCGGAAAATTGAGTTTCCTGTTATCGACGTTATACGTTTTGAAATACCATGAAACGTGGACATTTCTTGGTCCCGGGCCGATTGGCTCATTTTTCAACAACACGTGAAATACGCAGATGATGTAAGTACTTGGGATCTGAAAATTGCGTTTTCTGTTATCGACGTTATACGTTTTGAAATACCATGAAACGTGGACATTTCTTGGTCCCGGGCCGATTGGACCATTTTTCAACAACACGTGAAATACGTAGATGATATAAGTACTTGGGATCTGAAAATTGAGTTTTCAGTTATCGACCTTATACGTTTAGAAATACCATGAAACGTGTTTATTTCTTGGTCGCGGGCTGATTGGTGAATTTTTTCACGACGCGAAAAATGCCGAGCTGATATAAGTACTTGGGATCTGAAAATTGCGTTTTCTGTTATCGACGCTATACGTTTATAAATACCATGAAACGTGGAGATTTCTTGGTCCCGGGCTGATTGGACCATTTTTCAATAACACGTGAAATAGGCAGATGATAGAAGTACTTGGGATCTGAAAATTGAGTTTTCAGTTATCGACGCTATACGTTTATAAATACCATGAAACGTGGAGATTTCTTAGTCCCGGGCTGATTGGGGAATTTTTTCACGACGCGAAAAATTCCGAGCTGACATAAGTACTTGGGAACTGAAAATTGAGTTTTCTGTTATCGACGCTATACGTTTAGAAATACCATGAAACGTGGACATTTCTTGGTCCCGGGCTGATTGGTGAATTTTTTCACGACGCGAAAAATGCCGAGCTGATATAAGTACTTGTGATACGAAAATTGAGTTTTCTGTTATCGACGCTATACGTTTATAAATACCATGAAACGTGGAGATTTCTTAGTCCCGGGCTGATTGGGGGATTTTTTTCACGACGCGAAAAATTCCGAGCTGACATAAGTACTTGGGATCTGAAAATTGAGTTTTCAGTTATCGAACTCATACGTTTAGAAATACCATGAAACGTGGACATTTCTTGGTCCCGGGCTGATTGGTGAATTTTCTCACGACGCGAAAAATGCCGAGCTGATATAATTACTTGGGATCGGAAAATTGAGTTTCCTGTTATCGACGCTATACGTTTTGAAATACCATGAAACGTGGAGATTTCTTGGTCCCGGGCTGATTGGACCATTTTTTAATAACACGTGAAATAGGCAGATGATATAATTACTTGGGATCTGAAAATTGCGTTTTCTGTTATCGACGCTAAACGTTTATAAATAACATGAAACGTGAAGATTTCTTGGTCCCGGGCTGATTGGACCATTTTTCAACAACACGTAAAATACGCAACTGATATAAGTACTTGGGATCTGAAAATTGAGTTTTCTGTTATCGACGCTATACGTTTATATATACCATGAAACGTGGAGATTTCTTAGTCCCGTGCTGATTGGGGAATTTTTTCACGACGCGAAAAATTTCGAGCTGACATAAGTACTTGGGAACTGAAAATTGAGTTTTCTGTTATCGACGCTATACGTTTAGAAATACCATGAAACGTGGACATTTCTTGGTCCCGGGCTGATTGGTGAATTTTTTCACGACGTGAAAAATGCCGAGCTGATATAAGTACTTGGGATCGGAAAATTGAGTTTCCTGTTATCGACGCTATACGTTTTGAAATACCATGAAACGTGGACATTTCTTAGTCCCGGGCCGATTGGGTCATTTTTCAATAACACGTGAAGTACGCAGATGATATAAGTACTTGGGATCTGAAAATTGAGTTTTCAGTTATCGACCTCATACGCTTAGAAATACCATGAAACGTGGACATTTCTTGGTCCCGGGCTGATTGGGGAATTTTTTCACGACGCGAAAAATTCTGAGCTGATATAAGTACTTGGGATCTGAAAATTGAGTTTCCTGTTATCGACGTTATACGTTTTGAAATACCATGAAACGTGGACATTTCTTGGTCCCGGGCTGATTGGGGAATTATTTCACGACGCGAAAAATGCCGAGCTGATATAAGTACTTGGGATCTGAAAATTGCGTTTTCTGTTATCGACGCTATACGTTTATAAATACCATGAAACTTGGAGATTTCTTGGTCCCGGGCTGATTGGACCATTTTTCAATAACACGTGAAATAGGCAGATGATATAAGTACTTGGGATCTGAAAATTGAGTTTTCAGTTATCGACCTCATACGTTTAGAAATACCATGAAACGTGGACATTTCTTGGTCCCGGGCCGATTGGCTCATTTTTCAACAACACGTGAAATACGCAGATGATATAAGTACTTGGGATCTGAAAATTGAGTTTTCAGTTATCGACCTCATACGTTTAGAAATACCATGAAACGTGGACATTTCTTGGTCCCGGGCTGATTGGTGAATTTTTTCACGACGCGAAAAATGCCGAGCTGATATAAGTACTTGGGATCTGAAAATTGCGTTTTCTGTTATCGACGCTATACGTTTATAAGTACCATGAAACGTGGAGATTTCTTGGTCCCGGGCTGATTGGACCATTTTTCAACAACACGTAAAATACGCAACTGATATAAGTACTTGGGATCTGAAAATTGAGTTTTCTGTTATCGACGCTATACGTTTATAAATACCATGAAACGTGGAGATTTCTTAGTCCCGGGCTGATTGGGGAATTTTTTCACGACGCGAAAAATTCCGAGCTGACATAAGTACTTGGGAACTGAAAATTGAGTTTTCTGTTATCGACGCTATACGTTTAGTAATACCATGAAACGTGGACATTTCTTGGTCCCGGGCTGATTGGTGAATTTTTTCACGACGCGAAAAATGCCGAGCTGATATAAGTACTTGTGATACGAAAATTGAGTTTTCTGTTATCGACGCTATACATTTATAAATACCATGAAACGTGGAGATTTCTTAGTCCCGGGCTGATTGGGGAATTTTTTCACGACGCGAAAAATTCCGAGCTGACATAAGTACTTGGGAACTGAAAATAGAGTTTTCTGCTATCGACGCTATACGTTTAGAAATACCATGAAACGTGGACATTTCTTGGTCCCGGGCTGATTGGTGAATTTTTTCACGACGCGAAAAATTCCGAGCTGACATAAGTACTTGGGATCTGAAAATTGAGTTTTCAGTTATCGACCTCATACGTTTAGAAATACCATGAAACGTGTACATTTCTTGGTCCCGGGCTGATTGGTGAGTTTTCTCTCGACGCGAAAAATGCCCAGCTGATATAAGTACTTGGGATCGGAAAATTGAGTTTCCTGTTATCGACGTTATACGTTTTGAAATACCATGAAACGTGGACATTTCTTGGTCCCGGGCCGATTGGCTCATTTTTCAACAACACGTGAAATACGCAGATGATGTAAGTACTTGGGATCTGAAAATTGCGTTTTCTGTTATCGACGTTATACGTTTTGAAATACCATGAAACGTGGACATTTCTTGGTCCCGGGCCGATTGGACCATTTTTCAACAACACGTGAAATACGTAGATGATATAAGTACTTGGGATCTGAAAATTGAGTTTTCAGTTATCGACCTTATACGTTTAGAAATACCATGAAACGTGTTTATTTCTTGGTCGCGGGCTGATTGGTGAATTTTTTCACGACGCGAAAAATGCCGAGCTGATATAAGTACTTGTGATACGAAAATTGAGTTTTCTGTTATCGACGCTATACGTTTATAAATACCATGAAACGTGGAGATTTCTTAGTCCCGGGCTGATTGGGGGATTTTTTTCACGACGCGAAAAATTCCGAGCTGACATAAGTACTTGGGATCTGAAAATTGAGTTTTCAGTTATCGAACTCATACGTTTAGAAATACCATGAAACGTGGACATTTCTTGGTCCCGGGCTGATTGGTGAATTTTCTCACGACGCGAAAAATGCCGAGCTGATATAATTACTTGGGATCGGAAAATTGAGTTTCCTGTTATCGACGCTATACGTTTTGAAATACCATGAAACGTGGAGATTTCTTGGTCCCGGGCTGATTGGACCATTTTTTAATAACACGTGAAATAGGCAGATGATATAAGTACTTGGGATCTGAAAATTGCGTTTTCTGTTATCGACGCTAAACGTTTATAAATAACATGAAACGTGAAGATTTCTTGGTCCCGGGCTGATTGGACCATTTTTCAACAACACGTAAAATACGCAACTGATATAAGTACTTGGGATCTGAAAATTGAGTTTTCTGTTATCGACGCTATACGTTTATAAATACCATGAAACGTGGAGATTTCTTAGTCCCGTGCTGATTGGGGAATTTTTTCACGACGCGAAAAATTTCGAGCTGACATAAGTACTTGGGAACTGAAAATTGAGTTTTCTGTTATCGACGCTATACGTTTAGAAATACCATGAAACGTGGACATTTCTTGGTCCCGGGCTGATTGGTGAATTTTTTCACGACGTGAAAAATGCCGAGCTGATATAAGTACTTGGGATCGGAAAATTGAGTTTCCTGTTATCGACGCTATACGTTTTGAAATACCATGAAACGTGGACATTTCTTAGTCCCGGGCCGATTGGGTCATTTTTCAATAACACGTGAAGTACGCAGATGATATAAGTACTTGGGATCTGAAAATTGAGTTTTCAGTTATCGACCTCATACGCTTAGAAATACCATGAAACGTGGACATTTCTTGGTCCCGGGCTGATTGGGGAATTATTTCACGACGCGAAAAATGCCGAGCTGATATAAGTACTTGGGATCTGAAAATTGCGTTTTCTGTTATCGACGCTATACGTTTATAAATACCATGAAACTTGGAGATTTCTTGGTCCCGGGCTGATTGGACCATTTTTCAATAACACGTGAAATAGGCAGATGATATAAGTACTTGGGATCTGAAAATTGAGTTTTCAGTTATCGACCTCATACGTTTAGAAATACCATGAAACGTGGACATTTCTTGGTCCCGGTCCGATTGGCTCATTTTTCAACAACACGTGAAATACGCAGATGATATAAGTACTTGGGATCTGAAAATTGAGTTTTCAGTTATCGACCTCATACGTTTAGAAATACCATGAAACGTGGACATTTCTTGGTCCCGGGCTGATTGGTGAATTTTTTCACGACGCGAAAAATGCCGAGCTGATATAAGTACTTGGGATCTGAAAATTGCGTTTTCTGTTATCGACGCTATACGTTTATAAGTACCATGAAACGTGGAGATATCTTGGTCCCGGGCTGATTGGACCATTTTTCAACAACACGTAAAATACGCAACTGATATAAGTACTTGGGATCTGAAAATTGAGTTTTCTGTTATCGACGCTATACGTTTATAAATACCATGAAACGTGGAGATTTCTTAGTCCCGGGCTGATTGGGGAATTTTTTCACGACGCGAAAAATTCCGAGCTGACATAAGAACTTGGGAACTGAAAATTGAGTTTTCTGTTATCGACGCTATACGTTTAGTAATACCATGAAACGTGGACATTTCTTGGTCCCGGGCTGATTGGTGAATTTTTTCACGACGCGAAAAATGCCGAGCTGATATAAGTACTTGTGATACGAAAATTGAGTTTTCTGTTATCGACGCTATACGTTTATAAATACCATGAAACGTGGAGATTTCTTAGTCCCGGGCTGATTGGGGAATTTTTTCACGACGCGAAAAATTCCGAGCTGACATAAGTACTTGGGAACTGAAAATAGAGTTTTCTGCTATCGACGCTATACGTTTAGAAATACCATGAAACGTGGACATTTCTTGGTCCCGGGCTGATTGGTGAATTTTTTCACGACGCGAAAAATTCCGAGCTGACATAAGTACTTGGGATCTGAAAATTGAGTTTTCAGTTATCGACCTCATACGTTTAGAAATACCATGAAACGTGGACATTTCTTGGTCCCGGGCTGATTGGTGAGTTTTCTCTCGACGCGAAAAATGCCCAGCTGATATAAGTACTTGGGATCGGAAAATTGAGTTTCCTGTTATCGACGTTACACGTTTTGAAATACCATGAAACGTGGACATTTCTTGGTCCCGGGCCGATTGGCTCATTTTTCAACAACACGTGAAATACGCAGATGATGTAAGTACTTGGGAACTGAAAATTGCGTTTTCTGTTATCGACGTTATACGTTTTGAAATACCATGAAACGTGGACATTTCTTGGTCCCGGGCCGATTGGACCATTTTTCAACAACACGTGAAATACGTAGATGATATAAGTACTTGGGATCTGAAAATTGAGTTTTCAGTTATCGACCTTATACGTTTAGAAATACCATGAAACGTGTTTATTTCTTGGTCGCGGGCTGATTGGTGAATTTTTTCACGACGCGAAAAATGCCGAGCTGATATAAGTACTTGTGATACGAAAATTGAGTTTTCTGTTATCGACGCTATACGTTTATAAATACCATGAAACGTGGAGATTTCTTAGTCCCGTGCTGATTGGGGAATTTTTTCACGACGCGAAAAATTTCGAGCTGACATAAGTACTTGGGAACTGAAAATTGAGTTTTCTGTTATCGACGCTATACGTTTAGAAATACCATGAAACGTGGACATTTCTTGGTCCCGGGCTGATTGGTGAATTTTTTCACGACGTGAAAAATGCCGAGCTGATATAAGTACTTGGGATCGGAAAATTGAGTTTCCTGTTATCGACGCTATACGTTTTGAAATACCATGAAACGTGGACATTTCTTAGTCCCGGGCCGATTGGGTCATTTTTCAATAACACGTGAAGTACGCAGATGATATAAGTACTTGGGATCTGAAAATTGAGTTTTCAGTTATCGACCTCATACGCTTAGAAATACCATGAAACGTGGACATTTCTTGGTCCCGGGCTGATTGGGGAATTATTTCACGACGCGAAAAATGCCGAGCTGATATAAGTACTTGGGATCTGAAAATTGCGTTTTCTGTTATCGACGCTATACGTTTATAAATACCATGAAACTTGGAGATTTCTTGGTCCCGGGCTGATTGGACCATTTTTCAATAACACGTGAAATAGGCAGATGATATAAGTACTTGGGATCTGAAAATTGAGTTTTCAGTTATCGACCTCATACGTTTAGAAATACCATGAAACGTGGACATTTCTTGGTCCCGGGCCGATTGGCTCATTTTTCAACAACACGTGAAATACGCAGATGATATAAGTACTTGGGATCTGAAAATTGAGTTTTCAGTTATCGACCTCATACGTTTAGAAATACCATGAAACGTGGACATTTCTTGGTCCCGGGCTGATTGGTGAATTTTTTCACGACGCGAAAAATGCCGAGCTGATATAAGTACTTGGGATCTGAAAATTGCGTTTTCTGTTATCGACGCTATACGTTTATAAGTACCATGAAACGTGGAGATTTCTTGGTCCCGGGCTGATTGGACCATTTTTCAACAACTCGTAAAATACGCAACTGATATAAGTACTTGGGATCTGAAAATTGAGTTTTCTGTTATCGACGCTATACGTTTATAAATACCATGAAACGTGGAGATTTCTTAGTCCCGGGCTGATTGGGGAATTTTTTCACGACGCGAAAAATTCCGAGCTGACATAAGTACTTGGGAACTGAAAATTGAGTTTTCTGTTATCGACGCTATACGTTTAGTAATACCATGAAACGTGGACATTTCTTGGTCCCGGGCTGATTGGTGAATTTTTTCACGACGCGAAAAATGCCGAGCTGATATAAGTACTTGTGATACGAAAATTGAGTTTTCTGTTATCGACGCTATACGTTTATAAATACCATGAAACGTGGAGATTTCTTAGTCGCGGGCTGATTGGGGAATTTTTTCACGACGCGAAAAATTCCGAGCTGACATAAGTACTTGGGAACTGAAAATAGAGTTTTCTGCTATCGACGCTATACGTTTAGAAATACCATGAAACGTGGACATTTCTTGGTCCCGGGCTGATTGGTGAATTTTTTCACGACGCGAAAAATTCCGAGCTGACATAAGTACTTGGGATCTGAAAATTGAGTTTTCAGTTATCGACCTCATACGTTTAGAAATACCATGAAACGTGTACATTTCTTGGTCCCGGGCTGATTGTTGAGTTTTCTCTCGACGCGAAAAATGCCCAGCTGATATAAGTACTTGGGATCGGAAAATTGAGTTTCCTGTTATCGACGTTATACGTTTTGAAATACCATGAAACGTGGACATTTCTTGGTCCCGGGCCGATTGGCTCATTTTTCAACAACACGTGAAATACGCAGATGATGTAAGTACTTGGGATCTGAAAATTGCGTTTTCTGTTATCGACGTTATACGTTTTGAAATACCATGAAACGTGGACATTTCTTGGTCCCGGGCCGATTGGACCATTTTTCAACAACACGTGAAATACGTAGATGATATAAGTACTTGGGATCTGAAAATTGAGTTTTCAGTTATCGACCTTATACGTTTAGAAATACCATGAAACGTGTTTATTTCTTGGTCGCGGGCTGATTGGTGAATTTTTTCACGACGCGAAAAATGCCGAGCTGATATAAGTACTTGTGATACGAAAATTGAGTTTTCTGTTATCGACGCTATACGTTTATAAATACCATGAAACGTGGAGATTTCTTAGTCCCGGGCTGATTGGGGGATTTTTTTCACGACGCGAAAAATTCCGAGCTGACATAAGTACTTGGGATCTGAAAATTGAGTTTTCAGTTATCGAACTCATACGTTTAGAAATACCATGAAACGTGGACATTTCTTGGTCCCGGGCTGATTGGTGAATTTTCTCACGACGCGAAAAATGCCGAGCTGATATAATTTCTTGGGATCGGAAAATTGAGTTTCCTGTTATCGACGCTATACGTTTTGAAATACCATGAAACGTGGAGATTTCTTGGTCCCGGGCTGATTGGACCATTTTTTAATAACACGTGAAATAGGCAGATGATATAAGTACTTGGGATCTGAAAATTGCGTTTTCTGTTATCGACGCTAAACGTTTATAAATAACATGAAACGTGAAGATTTCTTGGTCCCGGGCTGATTGGACCATTTTTCAACAACACGTAAAATACGCAACTGATATAAGTACTTGGGATCTGAAAATTGAGTTTTCTGTTATCGACGCTATACGTTTATAAATACCATGAAACGTGGAGATTTCTTAGTCCCGTGCTGATTGGGGAATTTTTTCACGACGCGAAAAATTTCGAGCTGACATAAGTACTTGGGAACTGAAAATTGAGTTTTCTGTTATCGACGCTATACGTTTAGAAATACCATGAAACGTGGACATTTCTTGGTCCCGGGCTGATTGGTGAATTTTTTCACGACGTGAAAAATGCCGAGCTGATATAAGTACTTGGGATCGGAAAATTGAGTTTCCTGTTATCGACCCTATACGTTTTGAAATACCATGAAACGTGGACATTTCTTAGTCCCGGGCCGATTGGGTCATTTTTCAATAACACGTGAAGTACGCAGATGATATAAGTACTTGGGATCTGAAAATTGAGTTTTCAGTTATCGACCTCATACGTTTAGAAATACCATGAAACTTGGAGATTTCTTGGTCCCGGGCTGATTGAACCATTTTTCAATAACACGTGAAATAGGCAGATGATATAAGTACTTGGGATCTGAAAATTGAGTTTTCAGTTATCGACCTCATACGTTTAGAAATACCATGAAACGTGGACATTTCTTGGTCCCGGGCCGATTGGCTCATTTTTCAACAACACGTGAAATACGCAGATGATATAAGTACTTGGGATCTGAAAATTGAGTTTTCAGTTATCGACCTCATACGTTTAGAAATACCATGAAACGTGGACATTTCTTGGTCCCGGGCTGATTGGTGAATTTTTTCACGACGCGAAAAATGCCGAGCTGATATAAGTACTTGGGATCTGAAAATTGCGTTTTCTGTTATCGACGCTAAACGTTTATAAATACCATGAAACGTGAAGATTTCTTGGTCCCGGGCTGATTGGACCATTTTTCAACAACACGTAAAATACGCAACTGATATAAGTACTTGGGATCTGAAAATTGAGTTTTCTGTTATCGACGCTATACGTTTATAAATACCATGAAACGTGGAGATTTCTTAGTCCCGTGCTGATTGGGGAATTTTTTCACGACGCGAAAAATTTCGAGCTGACATAAGTACTTGGGAACTGAAAATTGAGTTTTCTGTTATCGACGCTATACGTTTAGAAATACCATGAAACGTGGACATTTCTTGGTCCCGGGCTGATTGGTGAATTTTTTCACGACGTGAAAAATGCCGAGCTGATATAAGTACTTGGGATCGGAAAATTGAGTTTCCTGTTATCGACGCTATACGTTTTGAAATACCATGAAACGTGGACATTTCTTAGTCCCGGGCCGATTGGGTCATTTTTCAATAACACGTGAAGTACGCAGATGATATAAGTACTTGGGATCTGAAAATTGAGTTTTCAGTTATCGACCTCATACGCTTAGAAATACCATGAAACGTGGACATTTCTTGGTCCCGGGCTGATTGGGGAATTATTTCACGACGCGAAAAATGCCGAGCTGATATAAGTACTTGGGATCTGAAAATTGCGTTTTCTGTTATCGACGCTATACGTTTATAAATACCATGAAACTTGGAGATTTCTTGGTCCCGGGCTGATTGGACCATTTTTCAATAACACCTGAAATAGGCAGATGATATAAGTACTTGGGATCTGAAAATTGAGTTTTCAGTTATCGACCTCATACGTTTAGAAATACCATGAAACGTGGACATTTCTTGGTCCCGGGCCGATTGGCTCATTTTTCAACAACACGTGAAATACGCAGATGATATAAGTACTTGGGATCTGAAAATTGAGTTTTCAGTTATCGACCTCATACGTTTAGAAATACCATGAAACGTGGACATTTCTTGGTCCCGGGCTGATTGGTGAATTTTTTCACGACGCGAAAAATGCCGAGCTGATATAAGTACTTGGGATCTGAAAATTGCGTTTTCTGTTATCGACGCTATACGTTTATAAGTACCATGAAACGTGGAGATTTCTTGGTCCCGGGCTGATTGGACCATTTTTCAACAACACGTAAAATACGCAACTGATATAAGTACTTGGGATCTGAAAATTGAGTTTTCTGTTATCGACGCTATACGTTTATAAATACCATGAAACGTGGAGATTTCTTAGTCCCGGGCTGATTGGGGAATTTTTTCACGACGCGAAAAATTCCGAGCTGACATAAGTACTTGGGAACTGAAAATTGAGTTTTCTGTTATCGACGCTATACGTTTAGTAATACCATGAAACGTGGACATTTCTTGGTCCCGGGCTGATTGGTGAATTTTTTCACGACGCGAAAAATGCCGAGCTGATATAAGTACTTGTGATACGAAAATTGAGTTTTGTGTTATCGACGCTATACGTTTATAAATACCATGAAACGTGGAGATTTCTTAGTCCCGGGCTGATTGGGGAATTTTTTCACGACGCGAAAAATTCCGAGCTGACATAAGTACTTGGGAACTGAAAATAGAGTTTTCTGCTATCGACGCTATACGTTTAGAAATACCATGAAACGTGGACATTTCTTGGTCCCGGGCTGATTGGTGAATTTTTTCACGACGCGAAAAATTCCGAGCTGACATAAGTACTTGGGATCTGAAAATTGAGTTTTCAGTTATCGACCTCATACGTTTAGAAATACCATGAAACGTGTACATTTCTTGGTCCCGGGCTGATTGGTGAGTTTTCTCTCGACGCGAAAAATGCCCAGCTGATATAAGTACTTGGGATCGGAAAATTGAGTTTCCTGTTATCGACGTTACACGTTTTGAAATACCATGAAACGTGGACATTTCTTGGTCCCGGGCCGATTGGCTCATTTTTCAACAACACGTGAAATACGCAGATGATGTAAGTACTTGGGAACTGAAAATTGCGTTTTCTGTTATCGACGTTATACGTTTTGAAATACCATGAAACGTGGACATTTCTTGGTCCCGGGCCGATTGGACCATTTTTCAACAACACGTGAAATACGTAGATGATATAAGTACTTGGGATCTGAAAATTGAGTTTTCAGTTATCGACCTTATACGTTTAGAAATACCATGAAACGTGTTTATTTCTTGGTCGCGGGCTGATTGGTGAATTTTTTCACGACGCGAAAAATGCCGAGCTGATATAAGTACTTGTGATACGAAAATTGAGTTTTCTGTTATCGACGCTATACGTTTATAAATACCATGAAACGTGGAGATTTCTTAGTCCCGGGCTGATTGGGGGATTTTTTTCACGACGCGAAAAATTCCGAGCTGACATAAGTACTTGGGATCTGAAAATTGAGTTTTCAGTTATCGAACTCATACGTTTAGAAATACCATGAAACGTGGACATTTCTTGGTCCCGGGCTGATTGGTGAATTTTCTCACGACGCGAAAAATGCCGAGCTGATATAATTACTTGGGATCGGAAAATTGAGTTTCCTGTTATCGACGCTATACGTTTTGAAATACCATGAAACGTGGAGATTTCTTGGTCCCGGGCTGATTGGACCATTTTTTAATAACACGTGAAATAGGCAGATGATATAAGTACTTGGGATCTGAAAATTGCGTTTTCTGTTATCGACGCTAAACGTTTATAAATAACATGAAACGTGAAGATTTCTTGGTCCCGGGCTGATTGGACCATTTTTCAACAACACGTAAAATACGCAACTGATATAAGTACTTGGGATCTGAAAATTGAGTTTTCTGTTATCGACGCTATACGTTTATAAATACCATGAAACGTGGAGATTTCTTAGTCCCGTGCTGATTGGGGAATTTTTTCACGACGCGAAAAATTTCGAGCTGACATAAGTACTTGGGAACTGAAAATTGAGTTTTCTGTTATCGACGCTATACGTTTAGAAATACCATGAAACGTGGACATTTCTTGGTCCCGGGCTGATTGGTGAGTTTTCTCTCGACGCGAAAAATGCCCAGCTGATATAAGTACTTGGGATCGGAAAATTGAGTTTCCTGTTATCGACGTTATACGTTTTGAAATACCATGAAACGTGGACATTTCTTGGTCCCGGGCCGATTGGCTCATTTTTCAACAACACGTGAAATACGCAGATGATGTAAGTACTTGGGATCTGAAAATTGCGTTTTCTGTTATCGACGTTATACGTTTTGAAATACCATGAAACGTGGACATTTCTTGGTCCCGGGCCGATTGGACCATTTTTCAACAACACGTGAAATACGTAGATGATATAAGTACTTGGGATCTGAAAATTGAGTTTTCAGTTATCGACCTTATACGTTTAGAAATACCATGAAACGTGTTTATTTCTTGGTCGCGGGCTGATTGGTGAATTTTTTCACGACGCGAAAAATGCCGAGCTGATATAAGTACTTGTGATACGAAAATTGAGTTTTCTGTTATCGACGCTATACGTTTATAAATACCATGAAACGTGGAGATTTCTTAGTCCCGGGCTGATTGGGGGATTTTTTTCACGACGCGAAAAATTCCGAGCTGACATAAGTACTTGGGATCTGAAAATTGAGTTTTCAGTTATCGAACTCATACGTTTAGAAATACCATGAAACGTGGACATTTCTTGGTCCCGGGCTGATTGGTGAATTTTCTCACGACGCGAAAAATGCCGAGCTGATATAATTACTTGGGATCGGAAAATTGAGTTTCCTGTTATCGACGCTATACGTTTTGAAATACCATGAAACGTGGAGATTTCTTGGTCCCGGGCTGATTGGACCATTTTTTAATAACACGTGAAATAGGCAGATGATATAAGTACTTGGGATCTGAAAATTGCGTTTTCTGTTATCGACGCTAAACGTTTATAAATAACATGAAACGTGAAGATTTCTTGGTCCCGGGCTGATTGGACCATTTTTCAACAACACGTAAAATACGCAACTGATATAAGTACTTGGGATCTGAAAATTGAGTTTTCTGTTATCGACGCTATACGTTTATAAATACCATGAAACGTGGAGATTTCTTAGTCCCGTGCTGATTGGGGAATTTTTTCACGACGCGAAAAATTTCGAGCTGACATAAGTACTTGGGAACTGAAAATTGAGTTTTCTGTTATCGACGCTATACGTTTAGAAATACCATGAAACGTGGACATTTCTTGGTCCCGGGCTGATTGGTGAATTTTTTCACGACGTGAAAAATGCCGAGCTGATATAAGTACTTGGGATCGGAAAATTGAGTTTCCTGTTATCGACGCTATACGTTTATAAATACCATGAAACTTGGAGATTTCTTGGTCCCGGGCTGATTGAACCATTTTTCAATAACACGTGAAATAGGCAGATGATATAAGTACTTGGGATCTGAAAATTGAGTTTTCAGTTATCGACCTCATACGTTTAGAAATACCATGAAACGTGGACATTTCTTGGTCCCGGGCCGATTGGCTCATTTTTCAACAACACGTGAAATACGCAGATGATATAAGTACTTGGGATCTGAAAATTGAGTTTTCAGTTATCGACCTCATACGTTTAGAAATACCATGAAACGTGGACATTTCTTGGTCCCGGGCTGATTGGTGAATTTTTTCACGACGCGAAAAATGCCGAGCTGATATAAGTACTTGGGATCTGAAAATTGCGTTTTCTGTTATCGACGCTAAACGTTTATAAATACCATGAAACGTGAAGATTTCTTGGTCCCGGGCTGATTGGACCATTTTTCAACAACACGTAAAATACGCAACTGATATAAGTACTTGGGATCTGAAAATTGAGTTTTCTGTTATCGACGCTATACGTTTATAAATACCATGAAACGTGGAGATTTCTTAGTCCCGTGCTGATTGGGGAATTTTTTCACGACGCGAAAAATTTCGAGCTGACATAAGTACTTGGGAACTGAAAATTGAGTTTTCTGTTATCGACGCTATACGTTTAGAAATACCATGAAACGTGGACATTTCTTGGTCCCGGGCTGATTGGTGAATTTTTTCACGACGTGAAAAATGCCGAGCTGATATAAGTACTTGGGATCGGAAAATTGAGTTTCCTGTTATCGACGCTATACGTTTTGAAATACCATGAAACGTGGACATTTCTTAGTCCCGGGCCGATTGGGTCATTTTTCAATAACACGTGAAGTACGCAGATGATATAAGTACTTGGGATCTGAAAATTGAGTTTTCAGTTATCGACCTCATACGCTTAGAAATACCATGAAACGTGGACATTTCTTGGTCCCGGGCTGATTGGGGAATTATTTCACGACGCGAAAAATGCCGAGCTGATATAAGTACTTGGGATCTGAAAATTGCGTTTTCTGTTATCGACGCTATACGTTTATAAATACCATGAAACTTGGAGATTTCTTGGTCCCGGGCTGATTGGACCATTTTTCAATAACACGTGAAATAGGCAGATGATATAAGTACTTGGGATCTGAAAATTGAGTTTTCAGTTATCGACCTCATACGTTTAGAAATACCATGAAACGTGGACATTTCTTGGTCCCGGGCCGATTGGCTCATTTTTCAACAACACGTGAAATACGCAGATGATATAAGTACTTGGGATCTGAAAATTGAGTTTTCAGTTATCGACCTCATACGTTTAGAAATACCATGAAACGTGGACATTTCTTGGTCCCGGGCTGATTGGTGAATTTTTTCACGACGCGAAAAATGCCGAGCTGATATAAGTACTTGGGATCTGAAAATTGCGTTTTCTGTTATCGACGCTATACGTTTATAAGTACCATGAAACGTGGAGATATCTTGGTCCCGGGCTGATTGGACCATTTTTCAACAACACGTAAAATACGCAACTGATATAAGTACTTGGGATCTGAAAATTGAGTTTTCTGTTATCGACGCTATACGTTTATAAATACCATGAAACGTGGAGATTTCTTAGTCCCGGGCTGATTGGGGAATTTTTTCACGACGCGAAAAATTCCGAGCTGACATAAGTACTTGGGAACTGAAAATTGAGTTTTCTGTTATCGACGCTATACGTTTAGTAATACCATGAAACGTGGACATTTCTTGGTCCCGGGCTGATTGGTGAATTTTTTCACGACGCGAAAAATGCCGAGCTGATATAAGTACTTGTGATACGAAAATTGAGTTTTCTGTTATCGACGCTATACGTTTATAAATACCATGAAACGTGGAGATTTCTTAGTCCCGGGCTGATTGGGGAATTTTTTCACGACGCGAAAAATTCCGAGCTGACATAAGTACTTGGGAACTGAAAATAGAGTTTTCTGCTATCGACGCTATACGTTTAGAAATACCATGAAACGTGGACATTTCTTGGTCCCGGGCTGATTGGTGAATTTTTTCACGACGCGAAAAATTCCGAGCTGACATAAGTACTTGGGATCTGAAAATTGAGTTTTCAGTTATCGACCTCATACGTTTAGAAATACCATGAAACGTGGACATTTCTTGGTCCCGGGCTGATTGGTGAGTTTTCTCTCGACGCGAAAAATGCCCAGCTGATATAAGTACTTGGGATCGGAAAATTGAGTTTCCTGTTATCGACGTTACACGTTTTGAAATACCATGAAACGTGGACATTTCTTGGTCCCGGGCCGATTGGCTCATTTTTCAACAACACGTGAAATACGCAGATGATGTAAGTACTTGGGAACTGAAAATTGCGTTTTCTGTTATCGACGTTATACGTTTTGAAATACCATGAAACGTGGACATTTCTTGGTCCCGGGCCGATTGGACCATTTTTCAACAACACGTGAAATACGTAGATGATATAAGTACTTGGGATCTGAAAATTGAGTTTTCAGTTATCGACCTTATACGTTTAGAAATACCATGAAACGTGTTTATTTCTTGGTCGCGGGCTGATTGGTGAATTTTTTCACGACGCGAAAAATGCCGAGCTGATATAAGTACTTGTGATACGAAAATTGAGTTTTCTGTTATCGACGCTATACGTTTATAAATACCATGAAACGTGGAGATTTCTTAGTCCCGTGCTGATTGGGGAATTTTTTCACGACGCGAAAAATTTCGAGCTGACATAAGTACTTGGGAACTGAAAATTGAGTTTTCTGTTATCGACGCTATACGTTTAGAAATACCATGAAACGTGGACATTTCTTGGTCCCGGGCTGATTGGTGAATTTTTTCACGACGTGAAAAATGCCGAGCTGATATAAGTACTTGGGATCGGAAAATTGAGTTTCCTGTTATCGACGCTATACGTTTTGAAATACCATGAAACGTGGACATTTCTTAGTCCCGGGCCGATTGGGTCATTTTTCAATAACACGTGAAGTACGCAGATGATATAAGTACTTGGGATCTGAAAATTGAGTTTTCAGTTATCGACCTCATACGCTTAGAAATACCATGAAACGTGGACATTTCTTGGTCCCGGGCTGATTGGGGAATTATTTCACGACGCGAAAAATGCCGAGCTGATATAAGTACTTGGGATCTGAAAATTGCGTTTTCTGTTATCGACGCTATACGTTTATAAATACCATGAAACTTGGAGATTTCTTGGTCCCGGGCTGATTGGACCATTTTTCAATAACACGTGAAATAGGCAGATGATATAAGTACTTGGGATCTGAAAATTGAGTTTTCAGTTATCGACCTCATACGTTTAGAAATACCATGAAACGTGGACATTTCTTGGTCCCGGGCCGATTGGCTCATTTTTCAACAACACGTGAAATACGCAGATGATATAAGTACTTGGGATCTGAAAATTGAGTTTTCAGTTATCGACCTCATACGTTTAGAAATACCATGAAACGTGGACATTTCTTGGTCCCGGGCTGATTGGTGAATTTTTTCACGACGCGAAAAATGCCGAGCTGATATAAGTACTTGGGATCTGAAAATTGCGTTTTCTGTTATCGACGCTATACGTTTATAAGTACCATGAAACGTGGAGATTTCTTGGTCCCGGGCTGATTGGACCATTTTTCAACAACACGTAAAATACGCAACTGATATAAGTACTTGGGATCTGAAAATTGAGTTTTCTGTTATCGACGCTATACGTTTATAAATACCATGAAACGTGGAGATTTCTTAGTCCCGGGCTGATTGGGGAATTTTTTCACGACGCGAAAAATTCCGAGCTGACATAAGTACTTGGGAACTGAAAATTGAGTTTTCTGTTATCGACGCTATACGTTTAGTAATACCATGAAACGTGGACATTTCTTGGTCCCGGGCTGATTGGTGAATTTTTTCACGACGCGAAAAATGCCGAGCTGATATAAGTACTTGTGATACGAAAATTGAGTTTTCTGTTATCGACGCTATACGTTTATAAATACCATGAAACGTGGAGATTTCTTAGTCGCGGGCTGATTGGGGAATTTTTTCACGACGCGAAAAATTCCGAGCTGACATAAGTACTTGGGAACTGAAAATAGAGTTTTCTGCTATCGACGCTATACGTTTAGAAATACCATGAAACGTGGACATTTCTTGGTCCCGGGCTGATTGGTGAATTTTTTCACGACGCGAAAAATTCCGAGCTGACATAAGTACTTGGGATCTGAAAATTGAGTTTTCAGTTATCGACCTCATACGTTTAGAAATACCATGAAACGTGTACATTTCTTGGTCCCGGGCTGATTGTTGAGTTTTCTCTCGACGCGAAAAATGCCCAGCTGATATAAGTACTTGGGATCGGAAAATTGAGTTTCCTGTTATCGACGTTATACGTTTTGAAATACCATGAAACGTGGACATTTCTTGGTCCCGGGCCGATTGGCTCATTTTTCAACAACACGTGAAATACGCAGATGATGTAAGTACTTGGGATCTGAAAATTGCGTTTTCTGTTATCGACGTTATACGTTTTGAAATACCATGAAACGTGGACATTTCTTGGTCCCGGGCCGATTGGACCATTTTTCAACAACACGTGAAATACGTAGATGATATAAGTACTTGGGATCTGAAAATTGAGTTTTCAGTTATCGACCTTATACGTTTAGAAATACCATGAAACGTGTTTATTTCTTGGTCGCGGGCTGATTGGTGAATTTTTTCACGACGCGAAAAATGCCGAGCTGATATAAGTACTTGTGATACGAAAATTGAGTTTTCTGTTATCGACGCTATACGTTTATAAATACCATGAAACGTGGAGATTTCTTAGTCCCGGGCTGATTGGGGGATTTTTTTCACGACGCGAAAAATTCCGAGCTGACATAAGTACTTGGGATCTGAAAATTGAGTTTTCAGTTATCGAACTCATACGTTTAGAAATACCATGAAACGTGGACATTTCTTGGTCCCGGGCTGATTGGTGAATTTTCTCACGACGCGAAAAATGCCGAGCTGATATAATTTCTTGGGATCGGAAAATTGAGTTTCCTGTTATCGACGCTATACGTTTTGAAATACCATGAAACGTGGAGATTTCTTGGTCCCGGGCTGATTGGACCATTTTTTAATAACACGTGAAATAGGCAGATGATATAAGTACTTGGGATCTGAAAATTGCGTTTTCTGTTATCGACGCTAAACGTTTATAAATAACATGAAACGTGAAGATTTCTTGGTCCCGGGCTGATTGGACCATTTTTCAACAACACGTAAAATACGCAACTGATATAAGTACTTGGGATCTGAAAATTGAGTTTTCTGTTATCGACGCTATACGTTTATAAATACCATGAAACGTGGAGATTTCTTAGTCCCGTGCTGATTGGGGAATTTTTTCACGACGCGAAAAATTTCGAGCTGACATAAGTACTTGGGAACTGAAAATTGAGTTTTCTGTTATCGACGCTATACGTTTAGAAATACCATGAAACGTGGACATTTCTTGGTCCCGGGCTGATTGGTGAATTTTTTCACGACGTGAAAAATGCCGAGCTGATATAAGTACTTGGGATCGGAAAATTGAGTTTCCTGTTATCGACCCTATACGTTTTGAAATACCATGAAACGTGGACATTTCTTAGTCCCGGGCCGATTGGGTCATTTTTCAATAACACGTGAAGTACGCAGATGATATAAGTACTTGGGATCTGAAAATTGAGTTTTCAGTTATCGACCTCATACGTTTAGAAATACCATGAAACTTGGAGATTTCTTGGTCCCGGGCTGATTGAACCATTTTTCAATAACACGTGAAATAGGCAGATGATATAAGTACTTGGGATCTGAAAATTGAGTTTTCAGTTATCGACCTCATACGTTTAGAAATACCATGAAACGTGGACATTTCTTGGTCCCGGGCCGATTGGCTCATTTTTCAACAACACGTGAAATACGCAGATGATATAAGTACTTGGGATCTGAAAATTGAGTTTTCAGTTATCGACCTCATACGTTTAGAAATACCATGAAACGTGGACATTTCTTGGTCCCGGGCTGATTGGTGAATTTTTTCACGACGCGAAAAATGCCGAGCTGATATAAGTACTTGGGATCTGAAAATTGCGTTTTCTGTTATCGACGCTAAACGTTTATAAATACCATGAAACGTGAAGATTTCTTGGTCCCGGGCTGATTGGACCATTTTTCAACAACACGTAAAATACGCAACTGATATAAGTACTTGGGATCTGAAAATTGAGTTTTCTGTTATCGACGCTATACGTTTATAAATACCATGAAACGTGGAGATTTCTTAGTCCCGTGCTGATTGGGGAATTTTTTCACGACGCGAAAAATTTCGAGCTGACATAAGTACTTGGGAACTGAAAATTGAGTTTTCTGTTATCGACGCTATACGTTTAGAAATACCATGAAACGTGGACATTTCTTGGTCCCGGGCTGATTGGTGAATTTTTTCACGACGTGAAAAATGCCGAGCTGATATAAGTACTTGGGATCGGAAAATTGAGTTTCCTGTTATCGACGCTATACGTTTTGAAATACCATGAAACGTGGACATTTCTTAGTCCCGGGCCGATTGGGTCATTTTTCAATAACACGTGAAGTACGCAGATGATATAAGTACTTGGGATCTGAAAATTGAGTTTTCAGTTATCGACCTCATACGCTTAGAAATACCATGAAACGTGGACATTTCTTGGTCCCGGGCTGATTGGGGAATTATTTCACGACGCGAAAAATGCCGAGCTGATATAAGTACTTGGGATCTGAAAATTGCGTTTTCTGTTATCGACGCTATACGTTTATAAATACCATGAAACTTGGAGATTTCTTGGTCCCGGGCTGATTGGACCATTTTTCAATAACACCTGAAATAGGCAGATGATATAAGTACTTGGGATCTGAAAATTGAGTTTTCAGTTATCGACCTCATACGTTTAGAAATACCATGAAACGTGGACATTTCTTGGTCCCGGGCCGATTGGCTCATTTTTCAACAACACGTGAAATACGCAGATGATATAAGTACTTGGGATCTGAAAATTGAGTTTTCAGTTATCGACCTCATACGTTTAGAAATACCATGAAACGTGGACATTTCTTGGTCCCGGGCTGATTGGTGAATTTTTTCACGACGCGAAAAATGCCGAGCTGATATAAGTACTTGGGATCTGAAAATTGCGTTTTCTGTTATCGACGCTATACGTTTATAAGTACCATGAAACGTGGAGATTTCTTGGTCCCGGGCTGATTGGACCATTTTTCAACAACACGTAAAATACGCAACTGATATAAGTACTTGGGATCTGAAAATTGAGTTTTCTGTTATCGACGCTATACGTTTATAAATACCATGAAACGTGGAGATTTCTTAGTCCCGGGCTGATTGGGGAATTTTTTCACGACGCGAAAAATTCCGAGCTGACATAAGTACTTGGGAACTGAAAATTGAGTTTTCTGTTATCGACGCTATACGTTTAGTAATACCATGAAACGTGGACATTTCTTGGTCCCGGGCTGATTGGTGAATTTTTTCACGACGCGAAAAATGCCGAGCTGATATAAGTACTTGTGATACGAAAATTGAGTTTTGTGTTATCGACGCTATACGTTTATAAATACCATGAAACGTGGAGATTTCTTAGTCCCGGGCTGATTGGGGAATTTTTTCACGACGCGAAAAATTCCGAGCTGACATAAGTACTTGGGAACTGAAAATAGAGTTTTCTGCTATCGACGCTATACGTTTAGAAATACCATGAAACGTGGACATTTCTTGGTCCCGGGCTGATTGGTGAATTTTTTCACGACGCGAAAAATTCCGAGCTGACATAAGTACTTGGGATCTGAAAATTGAGTTTTCAGTTATCGACCTCATACGTTTAGAAATACCATGAAACGTGTACATTTCTTGGTCCCGGGCTGATTGGTGAGTTTTCTCTCGACGCGAAAAATGCCCAGCTGATATAAGTACTTGGGATCGGAAAATTGAGTTTCCTGTTATCGACGTTACACGTTTTGAAATACCATGAAACGTGGACATTTCTTGGTCCCGGGCCGATTGGCTCATTTTTCAACAACACGTGAAATACGCAGATGATGTAAGTACTTGGGAACTGAAAATTGCGTTTTCTGTTATCGACGTTATACGTTTTGAAATACCATGAAACGTGGACATTTCTTGATCCCGGGCCGATTGGACCATTTTTCAACAACACGTGAAATACGTAGATGATATAAGTACTTGGGATCTGAAAATTGAGTTTTCAGTTATCGACCTTATACGTTTAGAAATACCATGAAACGTGTTTATTTCTTGGTCGCGGGCTGATTGGTGAATTTTTTCACGACGCGAAAAATGCCGAGCTGATATAAGTACTTGTGATACGAAAATTGAGTTTTCTGTTATCGACGCTATACGTTTATAAATACCATGAAACGTGGAGATTTCTTAGTCCCGGGCTGATTGGGGGATTTTTTTCACGACGCGAAAAATTCCGAGCTGACATAAGTACTTGGGATCTGAAAATTGAGTTTTCAGTTATCGAACTCATACGTTTAGAAATACCATGAAACGTGGACATTTCTTGGTCCCGGGCTGATTGGTGAATTTTCTCACGACGCGAAAAATGCCGAGCTGATATAATTACTTGGGATCGGAAAATTGAGTTTCCTGTTATCGACGCTATACGTTTTGAAATACCATGAAACGTGGAGATTTCTTGGTCCCGGGCTGATTGGACCATTTTTTAATAACACGTGAAATAGGCAGATGATATAAGTACTTGGGATCTGAAAATTGCGTTTTCTGTTATCGACGCTAAACGTTTATAAATAACATGAAACGTGAAGATTTCTTGGTCCCGGGCTGATTGGACCATTTTTCAACAACACGTAAAATACGCAACTGATATAAGTACTTGGGATCTGAAAATTGAGTTTTCTGTTATCGACGCTATACGTTTATAAATACCATGAAACGTGGAGATTTCTTAGTCCCGTGCTGATTGGGGAATTTTTTCACGACGCGAAAAATTTCGAGCTGACATAAGTACTTGGGAACTGAAAATTGAGTTTTCTGTTATCGACGCTATACGTTTAGAAATACCATGAAACGTGGACATTTCTTGGTCCCGGGCTGATTGGTGAATTTTTTCACGACGTGAAAAATGCCGAGCTGATATAAGTACTTGGGATCGGAAAATTGAGTTTCCTGTTATCGACGCTATACGTTTTGAAATACCATGAAACGTGGACATTTCTTAGTCCCGGGCCGATTGGGTCATTTTTCAATAACACGTGAAGTACGCAGATGATATAAGTACTTGGGATCTGAAAATTGAGTTTTCAGTTATCGACCTCATACGTTTAGAAATACCATGAAACGTGGACATTTCTTGGTCCCGGGCTGATTGGGGAATTATTTCACGACGCGAAAAATGCCGAGCTGATATAAGTACTTGGGATCTGAAAATTGCGTTTTCTGTTATCGACGCTATACGTTTATAAATACCATGAAACTTGGAGATTTCTTGGTCCCGGGCTGATTGAACCATTTTTCAATAACACGTGAAATAGGCAGATGATATAAGTACTTGGGATCTGAAAATTGAGTTTTCAGTTATCGACCTCATACGTTTAGAAATACCATGAAACGTGGACATTTCTTGGTCCCGGGCCGATTGGCTCATTTTTCAACAACACGTGAAATACGCAGATGATATAAGTACTTGGGATCTGAAAATTGAGTTTTCAGTTATCGACCTCATACGTTTAGAAATACCATGAAACGTGGACATTTCTTGGTCCCGGGCTGATTGGTGAATTTTTTCACGACGCGAAAAATGCCGAGCTGATATAAGTACTTGGGATCTGAAAATTGCGTTTTCTGTTATCGACGCTATACGTTTATAAGTACCATGAAACGTGGAGATTTCTTGGTCCCGGGCTGATTGGACCATTTTTCAACAACACGTAAAATACGCAACTGATATAAGTACTTGGGATCTGAAAATTGAGTTTTCTGTTATCGACGCTATACGTTTATAAATACCATGAAACGTGGAGATTTCTTAGTCCCGGGCTGATTGGGGAATTTTTTCACGACGCGAAAAATTCCGAGCTGACATAAGTACTTGGGAACTGAAAATAGAGTTTTCTGCTATCGACGCTATACGTTTAGAAATACCATGAAACGTGGACATTTCTTGGTCCCGGGCTGATTGGTGAATTTTTTCACGACGCGAAAAATTCCGAGCTGACATAAGTACTTGGGATCTGAAAATTGAGTTTTCAGTTATCGACCTCATACGTTTAGAAATACCATGAAACGTGTACATTTCTTGGTCCCGGGCTGATTGGTGAGTTTTCTCTCGACGCGAAAAATGCCCAGCTGATATAAGTACTTGGGATCGGAAAATTGAGTTTCCTGTTATCGACGTTATACGTTTTGAAATACCATGAAACGTGGACATTTCTTGGTCCCGGGCCGATTGGCTCATTTTTCAACAACACGTGAAATACGCAGATGATGTAAGTACTTGGGATCTGAAAATTGAGTTTTCAGTTATCGACCTCATACGTTTTGAAATACCATGAAACGTGGACATTTCTTGGTCCCGGGCCGATTGGCTCATTTTTCAACAACACGTGAAATACGCAGATGATGTAAGTACTTGGGATCTGAAAATTGAGTTTTCAGTTATCGACCTCATACGTTTATAAATACCATGAAACGTGGAGATTTCTTAGTCCCGGGCTGATTGGGGAATTTTTTCACGACGCGAAAAATTCCGAGCTGATATATGTACTTGGGATCTGAAAATTGCGTTTTCTGTTATCGACGCTATACGTTTATAAATACCATGAAACGTGGAGATTTCTTGGTCCCGGGCTGATTGGACCATTTTTCAATAACACGTGAAATAGGCAGATGATAGAAGTACTTGGGATCTGAAAATTGAGTTTTCAGTTATCGACGCTATACGTTTATAAATACCATGAAACGTGGAGATTTCTTAGTTCCGGGCTGATTGGGGAATTTTTTCACGACGCGAAAAATTCCGAGCTGACATAAGTACTTGGGAACTGAAAATTGAGTTTTCTGTTATCGACGCTATACGTTTAGAAATACCATGAAACGTGGACATTTCTTGGTCCCGGGCTGATTGGTGAATTTTTTCACGACGCGAAAAATGCCGAGCTGATATAAGTACTTGTGATACGAAAATTGAGTTTTCTGTTTTCGACGCTATACGTTTATAAATACCATGAAACGTGGAGATTTCTTAGTCCCGGGCTGATTGGGGGATTTTTTTCACGACGCGAAAAATTCCGAGCTGACATAAGTACTTGGGATCTGAAAATTGAGTTTTCAGTTATCGACCTCATACGTTTAGAAATACCATGAAACGTGGACATTTCTTGGTCCCGGGCTGATTGGTGAATTTTCTCACGACGCGAAAAATGCCGAGCTGATATAAGTACTTGGGATCGGAAAATTGAGTTTCCTGTTATCGACGCTATACGTTTTGAAATACCATGAAACGTGGAGATTTCTTGGTCCCGGGCTGATTGGACCATTTTTTAATAACACGTGAAATAGGCAGATGATATAAGTACTTGGGATCTGAAAATTGCGTTTTCTGTTATCGACGCTAAACGTTTATAAATACCATGAAACGTGAAGATTTCTTGGTCCCGGGCTGATTGGACCATTTTTCAACAACACGTAAAATACGCAACTGATATAAGTACTTGGGATCTGAAAATTGAGTTTTCTGTTATCGACGCTATACGTTTATAAATACCATGAAACGTGGAGATTTCTTAGTCCCGTGCTGATTGGGGAATCTTTTCACGACGCGAAAAATTTCGAGCTGACATAAGTACTTGGGAACTGAAAATTGAGTTTTCTGTTATCGACGCTATACGTTTAGAAATACCATGAAACGTGGACATTTCTTGGTCCCGGGCTGATTGGTGAATTTTTTCACGACGTGAAAAATGCCGAGCTGATATAAGTACTTGGGATCGGAAAATTGAGTTTCCTGTTATCGACGCTATACGTTTTGAAATACCATGAAACGTGGACATTTCTTAGTCCCGGGCCGATTGGGTCATTTTTCAATAACACGTGAAGTACGCAGATGATATAAGTACTTGGGATCTGAAAATTGAGTTTTCAGTTATCGACCTCATACGCTTAGAAATACCATGAAACGTGGACATTTCTTGGTCCCGGGCTGATTGGGGAATTTTTTCACGACGCGAAAAATTCTGAGCTGATATAAGTACTTGGGATCTGAAAATTGAGTTTCCTGTTATCGACGTTATACGTTTTGAAATACCATGAAACGTGGACATTTCTTGGTCCCGGGCCGATTGGACCATTTTTCAACAACACGTGAAATACGTAGATGATATAAGTACTTGGGATCTGAAAATTGAGTTTTCAGTTATCGACCTCATACGTTTAGAAATACCATGAAACGTGGACATTTCTTGGTCCCGGGCTGATTGGGGAATTATTTCACGACGCGAAAAATGCCGAGCTGATATAAGTACTTGGGATCTGAAAATTGCGTTTTCTGTTATCGACGCTATACGTTTATAAGTACCATGAAACGTGGAGATTTCTTGGTCCCGGGCTGATTGGACCATTTTTCAACAACACGTAAAATACGCAACTGATATAAGTACTTGGGATCTGAAAATTGAGTTTTCTGTTATCGACGCTATACGTTTATAAATACCATGAAACGTGGAGATTTCTTAGTCCCGGGCTGATTGGGGAATTTTTTCACGACGCGAAAAATTCCGAGCTGACATAAGTACTTGGGAACTGAAAATTGAGTTTTCTGTCATCGACGCTATACGTTTAGTAATACCATGAAACGTGGACATTTCTTGGTCCCGGGCTGATTGGTGAATTTTTTCACGACGCGAAAAATGCCGAGCTGATATAAGTACTTGTGATACGAAAATTGAGTTTTCTGTTATCGACGCTATACGTTTATAAATACCATGAAACGTGGAGATTTCTTAGTCCCGGGCTGATTGGGGAATTTTTTCACGACGCGAAAAATTCCGAGCTGACATAAGTACTTGGGAACTGAAAATAGAGTTTTCTGCTATCGACGCTATACGTTTAGAAATACCATGAAACGTGGACATTTCTTGGTCCCGGGCTGATTGGTGAATTTTTTCACGACGCGAAAAATTCCGAGCTGACATAAGTACTTGGGATCTGAAAATTGAGTTTTCAGTTATCGACCTCATACGTTTAGAAATACCATGAAACGTGTACATTTCTTGGTCCCGGGCTGATTGGTGAGTTTTCTCTCGACGCGAAAAATGCCCAGCTGATATAAGTACTTGGGATCGGAAAATTGAGTTTCCTGTTATCGACGTTATACGTTTTGAAATACCATGAAACGTGGACATTTCTTGGTCCCGGGCCGATTGGCTCATTTTTCAACAACACGTGAAATACGCAGATGATGTAAGTACTTGGGATCTGAAAATTGCGTTTTCTGTTATCGACGTTATACGTTTTGAAATACCATGAAACGTGGACATTTCTTGGTCCCGGGCCGATTGGACCATTTTTCAACAACACGTGAAATACGTAGATGATATAAGTACTTGGGATCTGAAAATTGAGTTTTCAGTTATCGACCTTATACGTTTAGAAATACCATGAAACGTGTTTATTTCTTGGTCGCGGGCTGATTGGTGAATTTTTTCACGACGCGAAAAATGCCGAGCTGATATAAGTACTTGGGATCTGAAAATTGCGTTTTCTGTTATCGACGCTATACGTTTATAAATACCATGAAACGTGGAGATTTCTTGGTCCCGGGCTGATTGGACCATTTTTCAATAACACGTGAAATAGGCAGATGATAGAAGTACTTGGGATCTGAAAATTGAGTTTTCAGTTATCGACGCTATACGTTTATAAATACCATGAAACGTGGAGATTTCTTAGTCCCGGGCTGATTGGGGAATTTTTTCACGACGCGAAAAATTCCGAGCTGACATAAGTACTTGGGAACTGAAAATTGAGTTTTCTGTTATCGACGCTATACGTTTAGAAATACCATGAAACGTGGACATTTCTTGGTCCCGGGCTGATTGGTGAATTTTTTCACGACGCGAAAAATGCCGAGCTGATATAAGTACTTGTGATACGAAAATTGAGTTTTCTGTTATCGACGCTATACGTTTATAAATACCATGAAACGTGGAGATTTCTTAGTCCCGGGCTGATTGGGGGATTTTTTTCACGACGCGAAAAATTCCGAGCTGACATAAGTACTTGGGATCTGAAAATTGAGTTTTCAGTTATCGAACTCATACGTTTAGAAATACCATGAAACGTGGACATTTCTTGGTCCCGGGCTGATTGGTGAATTTTCTCACGACGCGAAAAATGCCGAGCTGATATAATTACTTGGGATCGGAAAATTGAGTTTCCTGTTATCGACGCTATACGTTTTGAAATACCATGAAACGTGGAGATTTCTTGGTCCCGGGCTGATTGGACCATTTTTTAATAACACGTGAAATAGGCAGATGATATAATTACTTGGGATCTGAAAATTGCGTTTTCTGTTATCGACGCTAAACGTTTATAAATAACATGAAACGTGAAGATTTCTTGGTCCCGGGCTGATTGGACCATTTTTCAACAACACGTAAAATACGCAACTGATATAAGTACTTGGGATCTGAAAATTGAGTTTTCTGTTATCGACGCTATACGTTTATATATACCATGAAACGTGGAGATTTCTTAGTCCCGTGCTGATTGGGGAATTTTTTCACGACGCGAAAAATTTCGAGCTGACATAAGTACTTGGGAACTGAAAATTGAGTTTTCTGTTATCGACGCTATACGTTTAGAAATACCATGAAACGTGGACATTTCTTGGTCCCGGGCTGATTGGTGAATTTTTTCACGACGTGAAAAATGCCGAGCTGATATAAGTACTTGGGATCGGAAAATTGAGTTTCCTGTTATCGACGCTATACGTTTTGAAATACCATGAAACGTGGACATTTCTTAGTCCCGGGCCGATTGGGTCATTTTTCAATAACACGTGAAGTACGCAGATGATATAAGTACTTGGGATCTGAAAATTGAGTTTTCAGTTATCGACCTCATACGCTTAGAAATACCATGAAACGTGGACATTTCTTGGTCCCGGGCTGATTGGGGAATTTTTTCACGACGCGAAAAATTCTGAGCTGATATAAGTACTTGGGATCTGAAAATTGAGTTTCCTGTTATCGACGTTATACGTTTTGAAATACCATGAAACGTGGACATTTCTTGGTCCCGGGCTGATTGGGGAATTATTTCACGACGCGAAAAATGCCGAGCTGATATAAGTACTTGGGATCTGAAAATTGCGTTTTCTGTTATCGACGCTATACGTTTATAAATACCATGAAACTTGGAGATTTCTTGGTCCCGGGCTGATTGGACCATTTTTCAATAACACGTGAAATAGGCAGATGATATAAGTACTTGGGATCTGAAAATTGAGTTTTCAGTTATCGACCTCATACGTTTAGAAATACCATGAAACGTGGACATTTCTTGGTCCCGGGCCGATTGGCTCATTTTTCAACAACACGTGAAATACGCAGATGATATAAGTACTTGGGATCTGAAAATTGAGTTTTCAGTTATCGACCTCATACGTTTAGAAATACCATGAAACGTGGACATTTCTTGGTCCCGGGCTGATTGGTGAATTTTTTCACGACGCGAAAAATGCCGAGCTGATATAAGTACTTGGGATCTGAAAATTGCGTTTTCTGTTATCGACGCTATACGTTTATAAGTACCATGAAACGTGGAGATTTCTTGGTCCCGGGCTGATTGGACCATTTTTCAACAACACGTAAAATACGCAACTGATATAAGTACTTGGGATCTGAAAATTGAGTTTTCTGTTATCGACGCTATACGTTTATAAATACCATGAAACGTGGAGATTTCTTAGTCCCGGGCTGATTGGGGAATTTTTTCACGACGCGAAAAATTCCGAGCTGACATAAGTACTTGGGAACTGAAAATTGAGTTTTCTGTTATCGACGCTATACGTTTAGTAATACCATGAAACGTGGACATTTCTTGGTCCCGGGCTGATTGGTGAATTTTTTCACGACGCGAAAAATGCCGAGCTGATATAAGTACTTGTGATACGAAAATTGAGTTTTCTGTTATCGACGCTATACATTTATAAATACCATGAAACGTGGAGATTTCTTAGTCCCGGGCTGATTGGGGAATTTTTTCACGACGCGAAAAATTCCGAGCTGACATAAGTACTTGGGAACTGAAAATAGAGTTTTCTGCTATCGACGCTATACGTTTAGAAATACCATGAAACGTGGACATTTCTTGGTCCCGGGCTGATTGGTGAATTTTTTCACGACGCGAAAAATTCCGAGCTGACATAAGTACTTGGGAACTGAAAATAGAGTTTTCTGCTATCGACGCTATACGTTTAGAAATACCATGAAACGTGGACATTTCTTGGTCCCGGGCTGATTGGTGAATTTTTTCACGACGCGAAAAATTCCGAGCTGACATAAGTACTTGGGATCTGAAAATTGAGTTTTCAGTTATCGACCTCATACGTTTAGAAATACCATGAAACGTGTACATTTCTTGGTCCCGGGCTGATTGGTGAGTTTTCTCTCGACGCGAAAAATGCCCAGCTGATATAAGTACTTGGGATCGGAAAATTGAGTTTCCTGTTATCGACGTTATACGTTTTGAAATACCATGAAACGTGGACATTTCTTGGTCCCGGGCCGATTGGCTCATTTTTCAACAACACGTGAAATACGCAGATGATGTAAGTACTTGGGATCTGAAAATTGCGTTTTCTGTTATCGACGTTATACGTTTTGAAATACCATGAAACGTGGACATTTCTTGGTCCCGGGCCGATTGGACCATTTTTCAACAACACGTGAAATACGTAGATGATATAAGTACTTGGGATCTGAAAATTGAGTTTTCAGTTATCGACCTTATACGTTTAGAAATACCATGAAACGTGTTTATTTCTTGGTCGCGGGCTGATTGGTGAATTTTTTCACGACGCGAAAAATGCCGAGCTGATATAAGTACTTGTGATACGAAAATTGAGTTTTCTGTTATCGACGCTATACGTTTATAAATACCATGAAACGTGGAGATTTCTTAGTCCCGGGCTGATTGGGGGATTTTTTTCACGACGCGAAAAATTCCGAGCTGACATAAGTACTTGGGATCTGAAAATTGAGTTTTCAGTTATCGAACTCATACGTTTAGAAATACCATGAAACGTGGACATTTCTTGGTCCCGGGCTGATTGGTGAATTTTCTCACGACGCGAAAAATGCCGAGCTGATATAATTACTTGGGATCGGAAAATTGAGTTTCCTGTTATCGACGCTATACGTTTTGAAATACCATGAAACGTGGAGATTTCTTGGTCCCGGGCTGATTGGACCATTTTTTAATAACACGTGAAATAGGCAGATGATATAAGTACTTGGGATCTGAAAATTGCGTTTTCTGTTATCGACGCTAAACGTTTATAAATAACATGAAACGTGAAGATTTCTTGGTCCCGGGCTGATTGGACCATTTTTCAACAACACGTAAAATACGCAACTGATATAAGTACTTGGGATCTGAAAATTGAGTTTTCTGTTATCGACGCTATACGTTTATAAATACCATGAAACGTGGAGATTTCTTAGTCCCGTGCTGATTGGGGAATTTTTTCACGACGCGAAAAATTTCGAGCTGACATAAGTACTTGGGAACTGAAAATTGAGTTTTCTGTTATCGACGCTATACGTTTAGAAATACCATGAAACGTGGACATTTCTTGGTCCCGGGCTGATTGGTGAATTTTTTCACGACGTGAAAAATGCCGAGCTGATATAAGTACTTGGGATCGGAAAATTGAGTTTCCTGTTATCGACGCTATACGTTTATAAATACCATGAAACTTGGAGATTTCTTGGTCCCGGGCTGATTGAACCATTTTTCAATAACACGTGAAATAGGCAGATGATATAAGTACTTGGGATCTGAAAATTGAGTTTTCAGTTATCGACCTCATACGTTTAGAAATACCATGAAACGTGGACATTTCTTGGTCCCGGGCCGATTGGCTCATTTTTCAAAAACACGTGAAATACGCAGATGATATAAGTACTTGGGATCTGAAAATTGAGTTTTCAGTTATCGACCTCATACGTTTAGAAATACCATGAAACGTGGACATTTCTTGGTCCCGGGCTGATTGGTGAATTTTTTCACGACGCGAAAAATGCCGAGCTGATATAAGTACTTGGGATCTGAAAATTGCGTTTTCTGTTATCGACGCTAAACGTTTATAAATACCATGAAACGTGAAGATTTCTTGGTCCCGGGCTGATTGGACCATTTTTCAACAACACGTAAAATACGCAACTGATATAAGTACTTGGGATCTGAAAATTGAGTTTTCTGTTATCGACGCTATACGTTTATAAATACCATGAAACGTGGAGATTTCTTAGTCCCGTGCTGATTGGGGAATTTTTTCACGACGCGAAAAATTTCGAGCTGACATAAGTACTTGGGAACTGAAAATTGAGTTTTCTGTTATCGACGCTATACGTTTAGAAATACCATGAAACGTGGACATTTCTTGGTCCCGGGCTGATTGGTGAATTTTTTCACGACGTGAAAAATGCCGAGCTGATATAAGTACTTGGGATCGGAAAATTGAGTTTCCTGTTATCGACGCTATACGTTTTGAAATACCATGAAACGTGGACATTTCTTAGTCCCGGGCCGATTGGGTCATTTTTCAATAACACGTGAAGTACGCAGATGATATAAGTACTTGGGATCTGAAAATTGAGTTTTCAGTTATCGACCTCATACGCTTAGAAATACCATGAAACGTGGACATTTCTTGGTCCCGGGCTGATTGGGGAATTATTTCACGACGCGAAAAATGCCGAGCTGATATAAGTACTTGGGATCTGAAAATTGCGTTTTCTGTTATCGACGCTATACGTTTATAAATACCATGAAACTTGGAGATTTCTTGGTCCCGGGCTGATTGGACCATTTTTCAATAACACGTGAAATAGGCAGATGATATAAGTACTTGGGATCTGAAAATTGAGTTTTCAGTTATCGACCTCATACGTTTAGAAATACCATGAAACGTGGACATTTCTTGGTCCCGGGCCGATTGGCTCATTTTTCAACAACACGTGAAATACGCAGATGATATAAGTACTTGGGATCTGAAAATTGAGTTTTCAGTTATCGACCTCATACGTTTAGAAATACCATGAAACGTGGACATTTCTTGGTCCCGGGCTGATTGGTGAATTTTTTCACGACGCGAAAAATGCCGAGCTGATATAAGTACTTGGGATCTGAAAATTGCGTTTTCTGTTATCGACGCTATACGTTTATAAGTACCATGAAACGTGGAGATATCTTGGTCCCGGGCTGATTGGACCATTTTTCAACAACACGTAAAATACGCAACTGATATAAGTACTTGGGATCTGAAAATTGAGTTTTCTGTTATCGACGCTATACGTTTATAAATACCATGAAACGTGGAGATTTCTTAGTCCCGGGCTGATTGGGGAATTTTTTCACGACGCGAAAAATTCCGAGCTGACATAAGTACTTGGGAACTGAAAATTGAGTTTTCTGTTATCGACGCTATACGTTTAGTAATACCATGAAACGTGGACATTTCTTGGTCCCGGGCTGATTGGTGAATTTTTTCACGACGCGAAAAATGCCGAGCTGATATAAGTACTTGTGATACGAAAATTGAGTTTTCTGTTATCGACGCTATACGTTTATAAATACCATGAAACGTGGAGATTTCTTAGTCCCGGGCTGATTGGGGAATTTTTTCACGACGCGAAAAATTCCGAGCTGACATAAGTACTTGGGAACTGAAAATAGAGTTTTCTGCTATCGACGCTATACGTTTAGAAATACCATGAAACGTGGACATTTCTTGGTCCCGGGCTGATTGGTGAATTTTTTCACGGCGCGAAAAATTCCGAGCTGACATAAGTACTTGGGATCTGAAAATTGAGTTTTCAGTTATCGACCTCATACGTTTAGAAATACCATGAAACGTGGACATTTCTTGGTCCCGGGCTGATTGGTGAGTTTTCTCTCGACGCGAAAAATGCCCAGCTGATATAAGTACTTGGGATCGGAAAATTGAGTTTCCTGTTATCGACGTTACACGTTTTGAAATACCATGAAACGTGGACATTTCTTGGTCCCGGGCCGATTGGCTCATTTTTCAACAACACGTGAAATACGCAGATGATGTAAGTACTTGGGAACTGAAAATTGCGTTTTCTGTTATCGACGTTATACGTTTTGAAATACCATGAAACGTGGACATTTCTTGGTCCCGGGCCGATTGGACCATTTTTCAACAACACGTGAAATACGTAGATGATATAAGTACTTGGGATCTGAAAATTGAGTTTTCAGTTATCGACCTTATACGTTTAGAAATACCATGAAACGTGTTTATTTCTTGGTCGCGGGCTGATTGGTGAATTTTTTCACGACGCGAAAAATGCCGAGCTGATATAAGTACTTGTGATACGAAAATTGAGTTTTCTGTTATCGACGCTATACGTTTATAAATACCATGAAACGTGGAGATTTCTTAGTCCCGTGCTGATTGGGGAATTTTTTCACGACGCGAAAAATTTCGAGCTGACATAAGTACTTGGGAACTGAAAATTGAGTTTTCTGTTATCGACGCTATACGTTTAGAAATACCATGAAACGTGGACATTTCTTGGTCCCGGGCTGATTGGTGAATTTTTTCACGACGTGAAAAATGCCGAGCTGATATAAGTACTTGGGATCGGAAAATTGAGTTTCCTGTTATCGACGCTATACGTTTTGAAATACCATGAAACGTGGACATTTCTTAGTCCCGGGCCGATTGGGTCATTTTTCAATAACACGTGAAGTACGCAGATGATATAAGTACTTGGGATCTGAAAATTGAGTTTTCAGTTATCGACCTCATACGCTTAGAAATACCATGAAACGTGGACATTTCTTGGTCCCGGGCTGATTGGGGAATTATTTCACGACGCGAAAAATGCCGAGCTGATATAAGTACTTGGGATCTGAAAATTGCGTTTTCTGTTATCGACGCTATACGTTTATAAATACCATGAAACTTGGAGATTTCTTGGTCCCGGGCTGATTGGACCATTTTTCAATAACACGTGAAATAGGCAGATGATATAAGTACTTGGGATCTGAAAATTGAGTTTTCAGTTATCGACCTCATACGTTTAGAAATACCATGAAACGTGGACATTTCTTGGTCCCGGGCCGATTGGCTCATTTTTCAACAACACGTGAAATACGCAGATGATATAAGTACTTGGGATCTGAAAATTGAGTTTTCAGTTATCGACCTCATACGTTTAGAAATACCATGAAACGTGGACATTTCTTGGTCCCGGGCTGATTGGTGAATTTTTTCACGACGCGAAAAATGCCGAGCTGATATAAGTACTTGGGATCTGAAAATTGCGTTTTCTGTTATCGACGCTATACGTTTATAAGTACCATGAAACGTGGAGATTTCTTGGTCCCGGGCTGATTGGACCATTTTTCAACAACACGTAAAATACGCAACTGATATAAGTACTTGGGATCTGAAAATTGAGTTTTCTGTTATCGACGCTATACGTTTATAAATACCATGAAACGTGGAGATTTCTTAGTCCCGGGCTGATTGGGGAATTTTTTCACGACGCGAAAAATTCCGAGCTGACATAAGTACTTGGGAACTGAAAATTGAGTTTTCTGTTATCGACGCTATACGTTTAGTAATACCATGAAACGTGGACATTTCTTGGTCCCGGGCTGATTGGTGAATTTTTTCACGACGCGAAAAATGCCGAGCTGATATAAGTACTTGTGATACGAAAATTGAGTTTTCTGTTATCGACGCTATACGTTTATAAATACCATGAAACGTGGAGATTTCTTAGTCGCGGGCTGATTGGGGAATTTTTTCACGACGCGAAAAATTCCGAGCTGACATAAGTACTTGGGAACTGAAAATAGAGTTTTCTGCTATCGACGCTATACGTTTAGAAATACCATGAAACGTGGACATTTCTTGGTCCCGGGCTGATTGGTGAATTTTTTCACGACGCGAAAAATTCCGAGCTGACATAAGTACTTGGGATCTGAAAATTGAGTTTTCAGTTATCGACCTCATACGTTTAGAAATACCATGAAACGTGTACATTTCTTGGTCCCGGGCTGATTGTTGAGTTTTCTCTCGACGCGAAAAATGCCCAGCTGATATAAGTACTTGGGATCGGAAAATTGAGTTTCCTGTTATCGACGTTATACGTTTTGAAATACCATGAAACGTGGACATTTCTTGGTCCCGGGCCGATTGGCTCATTTTTCAACAACACGTGAAATACGCAGATGATGTAAGTACTTGGGATCTGAAAATTGCGTTTTCTGTTATCGACGTTATACGTTTTGAAATACCATGAAACGTGGACATTTCTTGGTCCCGGGCCGATTGGACCATTTTTCAACAACACGTGAAATACGTAGATGATATAAGTACTTGGGATCTGAAAATTGAGTTTTCAGTTATCGACCTTATACGTTTAGAAATACCATGAAACGTGTTTATTTCTTGGTCGCGGGCTGATTGGTGAATTTTTTCACGACGCGAAAAATGCCGAGCTGATATAAGTACTTGTGATACGAAAATTGAGTTTTCTGTTATCGACGCTATACGTTTATAAATACCATGAAACGTGGAGATTTCTTAGTCCCGGGCTGATTGGGGGATTTTTTTCACGACGCGAAAAATTCCGAGCTGACATAAGTACTTGGGATCTGAAAATTGAGTTTTCAGTTATCGAACTCATACGTTTAGAAATACCATGAAACGTGGACATTTCTTGGTCCCGGGCTGATTGGTGAATTTTCTCACGACGCGAAAAATGCCGAGCTGATATAATTTCTTGGGATCGGAAAATTGAGTTTCCTGTTATCGACGCTATACGTTTTGAAATACCATGAAACGTGGAGATTTCTTGGTCCCGGGCTGATTGGACCATTTTTTAATAACACGTGAAATAGGCAGATGATATAAGTACTTGGGATCTGAAAATTGCGTTTTCTGTTATCGACGCTAAACGTTTATAAATAACATGAAACGTGAAGATTTCTTGGTCCCGGGCTGATTGGACCATTTTTCAACAACACGTAAAATACGCAACTGATATAAGTACTTGGGATCTGAAAATTGAGTTTTCTGTTATCGACGCTATACGTTTATAAATACCATGAAACGTGGAGATTTCTTAGTCCCGTGCTGATTGGGGAATTTTTTCACGACGCGAAAAATTTCGAGCTGACATAAGTACTTGGGAACTGAAAATTGAGTTTTCTGTTATCGACGCTATACGTTTAGAAATACCATGAAACGTGGACATTTCTTGGTCCCGGGCTGATTGGTGAATTTTTTCACGACGTGAAAAATGCCGAGCTGATATAAGTACTTGGGATCGGAAAATTGAGTTTCCTGTTATCGACGCTATACGTTTATAAATACCATGAAACTTGGAGATTTCTTGGTCCCGGGCTGATTGAACCATTTTTCAATAACACGTGAAATAGGCAGATGATATAAGTACTTGGGATCTGAAAATTGAGTTTTCAGTTATCGACCTCATACGTTTAGAAATACCATGAAACGTGGACATTTCTTGGTCCCGGGCCGATTGGCTCATTTTTCAACAACACGTGAAATACGCAGATGATATAAGTACTTGGGATCTGAAAATTGAGTTTTCAGTTATCGACCTCATACGTTTAGAAATACCATGAAACGTGGACATTTCTTGGTCCCGGGCTGATTGGTGAATTTTTTCACGACGCGAAAAATGCCGAGCTGATATAAGTACTTGGGATCTGAAAATTGCGTTTTCTGTTATCGACGCTAAACGTTTATAAATACCATGAAACGTGAAGATTTCTTGGTCCCGGGCTGATTGGACCATTTTTCAACAACACGTAAAATACGCAACTGATATAAGTACTTGGGATCTGAAAATTGAGTTTTCTGTTATCGACGCTATACGTTTATAAATACCATGAAACGTGGAGATTTCTTAGTCCCGTGCTGATTGGGGAATTTTTTCACGACGCGAAAAATTTCGAGCTGACATAAGTACTTGGGAACTGAAAATTGAGTTTTCTGTTATCGACGCTATACGTTTAGAAATACCATGAAACGTGGACATTTCTTGGTCCCGGGCTGATTGGTGAATTTTTTCACGACGTGAAAAATGCCGAGCTGATATAAGTACTTGGGATCGGAAAATTGAGTTTCCTGTTATCGACGCTATACGTTTTGAAATACCATGAAACGTGGACATTTCTTAGTCCCGGGCCGATTGGGTCATTTTTCAATAACACGTGAAGTACGCAGATGATATAAGTACTTGGGATCTGAAAATTGAGTTTTCAGTTATCGACCTCATACGCTTAGAAATACCATGAAACGTGGACATTTCTTGGTCCCGGGCTGATTGGGGAATTATTTCACGACGCGAAAAATGCCGAGCTGATATAAGTACTTGGGATCTGAAAATTGCGTTTTCTGTTATCGACGCTATACGTTTATAAATACCATGAAACTTGGAGATTTCTTGGTCCCGGGCTGATTGGACCATTTTTCAATAACACGTGAAATAGGCAGATGATATAAGTACTTGGGATCTGAAAATTGAGTTTTCAGTTATCGACCTCATACGTTTAGAAATACCATGAAACGTGGACATTTCTTGGTCCCGGGCCGATTGGCTCATTTTTCAACAACACGTGAAATACGCAGATGATATAAGTACTTGGGATCTGAAAATTGAGTTTTCAGTTATCGACCTCATACGTTTAGAAATACCATGAAACGTGGACATTTCTTGGTCCCGGGCTGATTGGTGAATTTTTTCACGACGCGAAAAATGCCGAGCTGATATAAGTACTTGGGATCTGAAAATTGCGTTTTCTGTTATCGACGCTATACGTTTATAAGTACCATGAAACGTGGAGATATCTTGGTCCCGGGCTGATTGGACCATTTTTCAACAACACGTAAAATACGCAACTGATATAAGTACTTGGGATCTGAAAATTGAGTTTTCTGTTATCGACGCTATACGTTTATAAATACCATGAAACGTGGAGATTTCTTAGTCCCGGGCTGATTGGGGAATTTTTTCACGACGCGAAAAATTCCGAGCTGACATAAGTACTTGGGAACTGAAAATTGAGTTTTCTGTTATCGACGCTATACGTTTAGTAATACCATGAAACGTGGACATTTCTTGGTCCCGGGCTGATTGGTGAATTTTTTCACGACGCGAAAAATGCCGAGCTGATATAAGTACTTGTGATACGAAAATTGAGTTTTCTGTTATCGACGCTATACGTTTATAAATACCATGAAACGTGGAGATTTCTTAGTCCCGGGCTGATTGGGGAATTTTTTCACGACGCGAAAAATTCCGAGCTGACATAAGTACTTGGGAACTGAAAATAGAGTTTTCTGCTATCGACGCTATACGTTTAGAAATACCATGAAACGTGGACATTTCTTGGTCCCGGGCTGATTGGTGAATTTTTTCACGACGCGAAAAATTCCGAGCTGACATAAGTACTTGGGATCTGAAAATTGAGTTTTCAGTTATCGACCTCATACGTTTAGAAATACCATGAAACGTGTACATTTCTTGGTCCCGGGCTGATTGGTGAGTTTTCTCTCGACGCGAAAAATGCCCAGCTGATATAAGTACTTGGGATCGGAAAATTGAGTTTCCTGTTATCGACGTTACACGTTTTGAAATACCATGAAACGTGGACATTTCTTGGTCCCGGGCCGATTGGCTCATTTTTCAACAACACGTGAAATACGCAGATGATGTAAGTACTTGGGAACTGAAAATTGCGTTTTCTGTTATCGACGTTATACGTTTTGAAATACCATGAAACGTGGACATTTCTTGGTCCCGGGCCGATTGGACCATTTTTCAACAACACGTGAAATACGTAGATGATATAAGTACTTGGGATCTGAAAATTGAGTTTTCAGTTATCGACCTTATACGTTTAGAAATACCATGAAACGTGTTTATTTCTTGGTCGCGGGCTGATTGGTGAATTTTTTCACGACGCGAAAAATGCCGAGCTGATATAAGTACTTGTGATACGAAAATTGAGTTTTCTGTTATCGACGCTATACGTTTATAAATACCATGAAACGTGGAGATTTCTTAGTCCCGGGCTGATTGGGGGATTTTTTTCACGACGCGAAAAATTCCGAGCTGACATAAGTACTTGGGATCTGAAAATTGAGTTTTCAGTTATCGAACTCATACGTTTAGAAATACCATGAAACGTGGACATTTCTTGGTCCCGGGCTGATTGGTGAATTTTCTCACGACGCGAAAAATGCCGAGCTGATATAATTACTTGGGATCGGAAAATTGAGTTTCCTGTTATCGACGCTATACGTTTTGAAATACCATGAAACGTGGAGATTTCTTGGTCCCGGGCTGATTGGACCATTTTTTAATAACACGTGAAATAGGCAGATGATATAAGTACTTGGGATCTGAAAATTGCGTTTTCTGTTATCGACGCTAAACGTTTATAAATAACATGAAACGTGAAGATTTCTTGGTCCCGGGCTGATTGGACCATTTTTCAACAACACGTAAAATACGCAACTGATATAAGTACTTGGGATCTGAAAATTGAGTTTTCTGTTATCGACGCTATACGTTTATAAATACCATGAAACGTGGAGATTTCTTAGTCCCGTGCTGATTGGGGAATTTTTTCACGACGCGAAAAATTTCGAGCTGACATAAGTACTTGGGAACTGAAAATTGAGTTTTCTGTTATCGACGCTATACGTTTAGAAATACCATGAAACGTGGACATTTCTTGGTCCCGGGCTGATTGGTGAATTTTTTCACGACGTGAAAAATGCCGAGCTGATATAAGTACTTGGGATCGGAAAATTGAGTTTCCTGTTATCGACGCTATACGTTTATAAATACCATGAAACGTGGAGATTTCTTAGTCCCGGGCTGATTGGGGAATTTTTTCACGACGCGAAAAATTCCGAGCTGACATAAGTACTTGGGAACTGAAAATAGAGTTTTCTGCTATCGACGCTATACGTTTAGAAATACCATGAAACGTGGACATTTCTTGGTCCCGGGCTGATTGGTGAATTTTTTCACGACGCGAAAAATTCCGAGCTGACATAAGTACTTGGGATCTGAAAATTGAGTTTTCAGTTATCGACCTCATACGTTTAGAAATACCATGAAACGTGTACATTTCTTGGTCCCGGGCTGATTGGTGAGTTTTCTCTCGACGCGAAAAATGCCCAGCTGATATAAGTACTTGGGATCGGAAAATTGAGTTTCCTGTTATCGACGTTACACGTTTTGAAATACCATGAAACGTGGACATTTCTTGGTCCCGGGCCGATTGGCTCATTTTTCAACAACACGTGAAATACGCAGATGATGTAAGTACTTGGGAACTGAAAATTGCGTTTTCTGTTATCGACGTTATACGTTTTGAAATACCATGAAACGTGGACATTTCTTGGTCCCGGGCCGATTGGACCATTTTTCAACAACACGTGAAATACGTAGATGATATAAGTACTTGGGATCTGAAAATTGAGTTTTCAGTTATCGACCTTATACGTTTAGAAATACCATGAAACGTGTTTATTTCTTGGTCGCGGGCTGATTGGTGAATTTTTTCACGACGCGAAAAATGCCGAGCTGATATAAGTACTTGTGATACGAAAATTGAGTTTTCTGTTATCGACGCTATACGTTTATAAATACCATGAAACGTGGAGATTTCTTAGTCCCGGGCTGATTGGGGGATTTTTTTCACGACGCGAAAAATTCCGAGCTGACATAAGTACTTGGGATCTGAAAATTGAGTTTTCAGTTATCGAACTCATACGTTTAGAAATACCATGAAACGTGGACATTTCTTGGTCCCGGGCTGATTGGTGAATTTTCTCACGACGCGAAAAATGCCGAGCTGATATAATTACTTGGGATCGGAAAATTGAGTTTCCTGTTATCGACGCTATACGTTTTGAAATACCATGAAACGTGGAGATTTCTTGGTCCCGGGCTGATTGGACCATTTTTTAATAACACGTGAAATAGGCAGATGATATAAGTACTTGGGATCTGAAAATTGCGTTTTCTGTTATCGACGCTAAACGTTTATAAATAACATGAAACGTGAAGATTTCTTGGTCCCGGGCTGATTGGACCATTTTTCAACAACACGTAAAATACGCAACTGATATAAGTACTTGGGATCTGAAAATTGAGTTTTCTGTTATCGACGCTATACGTTTATAAATACCATGAAACGTGGAGATTTCTTAGTCCCGTGCTGATTGGGGAATTTTTTCACGACGCGAAAAATTTCGAGCTGACATAAGTACTTGGGAACTGAAAATTGAGTTTTCTGTTATCGACGCTATACGTTTAGAAATACCATGAAACGTGGACATTTCTTGGTCCCGGGCTGATTGGTGAATTTTTTCACGACGTGAAAAATGCCGAGCTGATATAAGTACTTGGGATCGGAAAATTGAGTTTCCTGTTATCGACGCTATACGTTTTGAAATACCATGAAACGTGGACATTTCTTAGTCCCGGGCCGATTGGGTCATTTTTCAATAACACGTGAAGTACGCAGATGATATAAGTACTTGGGATCTGAAAATTGAGTTTTCAGTTATCGACCTCATACGTTTAGAAATACCATGAAACGTGGACATTTCTTGGTCCCGGGCTGATTGGGGAATTATTTCACGACGCGAAAAATGCCGAGCTGATATAAGTACTTGGGATCTGAAAATTGCGTTTTCTGTTATCGACGCTATACGTTTATAAATACCATGAAACTTGGAGATTTCTTGGTCCCGGGCTGATTGAACCATTTTTCAATAACACGTGAAATAGGCAGATGATATAAGTACTTGGGATCTGAAAATTGAGTTTTCAGTTATCGACCTCATACGTTTAGAAATACCATGAAACGTGGACATTTCTTGGTCCCGGGCCGATTGGCTCATTTTTCAACAACACGTGAAATACGCAGATGATATAAGTACTTGGGATCTGAAAATTGAGTTTTCAGTTATCGACCTCATACGTTTAGAAATACCATGAAACGTGGACATTTCTTGGTCCCGGGCTGATTGGTGAATTTTTTCACGACGCGAAAAATGCCGAGCTGATATAAGTACTTGGGATCTGAAAATTGCGTTTTCTGTTATCGACGCTATACGTTTATAAGTACCATGAAACGTGGAGATTTCTTGGTCCCGGGCTGATTGGACCATTTTTCAACAACACGTAAAATACGCAACTGATATAAGTACTTGGGATCTGAAAATTGAGTTTTCTGTTATCGACGCTATACGTTTATAAATACCATGAAACGTGGAGATTTCTTAGTCCCGGGCTGATTGGGGAATTTTTTCACGACGCGAAAAATTCCGAGCTGACATAAGTACTTGGGAACTGAAAATAGAGTTTTCTGCTATCGACGCTATACGTTTAGAAATACCATGAAACGTGGACATTTCTTGGTCCCGGGCTGATTGGTGAATTTTTTCACGACGCGAAAAATTCCGAGCTGACATAAGTACTTGGGATCTGAAAATTGAGTTTTCAGTTATCGACCTCATACGTTTAGAAATACCATGAAACGTGGACATTTCTTGGTCCCGGGCTGATTGGTGAATTTTCTCACGACGCGAAAAATGCCGAGCTGATATAATTACTTGGGATCGGAAAATTGAGTTTCCTGTTATCGACGCTATACGTTTTGAAATACCATGAAACGTGGAGATTTCTTGGTCCCGGGCTGATTGGACCATTTTTTAATAACACGTGAAATAGGCAGATGATATAATTACTTGGGATCTGAAAATTGCGTTTTCTGTTATCGACGCTAAACGTTTATAAATAACATGAAACGTGAAGATTTCTTGGTCCCGGGCTGATTGGACCATTTTTCAACAACACGTAAAATACGCAACTGATATAAGTACTTGGGATCTGAAAATTGAGTTTTCTGTTATCGACGCTATACGTTTATATATACCATGAAACGTGGAGATTTCTTAGTCCCGTGCTGATTGGGGAATTTTTTCACGACGCGAAAAATTTCGAGCTGACATAAGTACTTGGGAACTGAAAATTGAGTTTTCTGTTATCGACGCTATACGTTTAGAAATACCATGAAACGTGGACATTTCTTGGTCCCGGGCTGATTGGTGAATTTTTTCACGACGTGAAAAATGCCGAGCTGATATAAGTACTTGGGATCGGAAAATTGAGTTTCCTGTTATCGACGCTATACGTTTTGAAATACCATGAAACGTGGACATTTCTTAGTCCCGGGCCGATTGGGTCATTTTTCAATAACACGTGAAGTACGCAGATGATATAAGTACTTGGGATCTGAAAATTGAGTTTTCAGTTATCGACCTCATACGCTTAGAAATACCATGAAACGTGGACATTTCTTGGTCCCGGGCTGATTGGGGAATTTTTTCACGACGCGAAAAATTCTGAGCTGATATAAGTACTTGGGATCTGAAAATTGAGTTTCCTGTTATCGACGTTATACGTTTTGAAATACCATGAAACGTGGACATTTCTTGGTCCCGGGCTGATTGGGGAATTATTTCACGACGCGAAAAATGCCGAGCTGATATAAGTACTTGGGATCTGAAAATTGCGTTTTCTGTTATCGACGCTATACGTTTATAAATACCATGAAACTTGGAGATTTCTTGGTCCCGGGCTGATTGGACCATTTTTCAATAACACGTGAAATAGGCAGATGATATAAGTACTTGGGATCTGAAAATTGAGTTTTCAGTTATCGACCTCATACGTTTAGAAATACCATGAAACGTGGACATTTCTTGGTCCCGGGCCGATTGGCTCATTTTTCAACAACACGTGAAATACGCAGATGATATAAGTACTTGGGATCTGAAAATTGAGTTTTCAGTTATCGACCTCATACGTTTAGAAATACCATGAAACGTGGACATTTCTTGGTCCCGGGCTGATTGGTGAATTTTTTCACGACGCGAAAAATGCCGAGCTGATATAAGTACTTGGGATCTGAAAATTGCGTTTTCTGTTATCGACGCTATACGTTTATAAGTACCATGAAACGTGGAGATTTCTTGGTCCCGGGCTGATTGGACCATTTTTCAACAACACGTAAAATACGCAACTGATATAAGTACTTGGGATCTGAAAATTGAGTTTTCTGTTATCGACGCTATACGTTTATAAATACCATGAAACGTGGAGATTTCTTAGTCCCGGGCTGATTGGGGAATTTTTTCACGACGCGAAAAATTCCGAGCTGACATAAGTACTTGGGAACTGAAAATTGAGTTTTCTGTTATCGACGCTATACGTTTAGTAATACCATGAAACGTGGACATTTCTTGGTCCCGGGCTGATTGGTGAATTTTTTCACGACGCGAAAAATGCCGAGCTGATATAAGTACTTGTGATACGAAAATTGAGTTTTCTGTTATCGACGCTATACATTTATAAATACCATGAAACGTGGAGATTTCTTAGTCCCGGGCTGATTGGGGAATTTTTTCACGACGCGAAAAATTCCGAGCTGACATAAGTACTTGGGAACTGAAAATAGAGTTTTCTGCTATCGACGCTATACGTTTAGAAATACCATGAAACGTGGACATTTCTTGGTCCCGGGCTGATTGGTGAATTTTTTCACGACGCGAAAAATTCCGAGCTGACATAAGTACTTGGGATCTGAAAATTGAGTTTTCAGTTATCGACCTCATACGTTTAGAAATACCATGAAACGTGTACATTTCTTGGTCCCGGGCTGATTGGTGAGTTTTCTCTCGACGCGAAAAATGCCCAGCTGATATAAGTACTTGGGATCGGAAAATTGAGTTTCCTGTTATCGACGTTATACGTTTTGAAATACCATGAAACGTGGACATTTCTTGGTCCCGGGCCGATTGGCTCATTTTTCAACAACACGTGAAATACGCAGATGATGTAAGTACTTGGGATCTGAAAATTGCGTTTTCTGTTATCGACGTTATACGTTTTGAAATACCATGAAACGTGGACATTTCTTGGTCCCGGGCCGATTGGACCATTTTTCAACAACACGTGAAATACGTAGATGATATAAGTACTTGGGATCTGAAAATTGAGTTTTCAGTTATCGACCTTATACGTTTAGAAATACCATGAAACGTGTTTATTTCTTGGTCGCGGGCTGATTGGTGAATTTTTTCACGACGCGAAAAATGCCGAGCTGATATAAGTACTTGTGATACGAAAATTGAGTTTTCTGTTATCGACGCTATACGTTTATAAATACCATGAAACGTGGAGATTTCTTAGTCCCGGGCTGATTGGGGGATTTTTTTCACGACGCGAAAAATTCCGAGCTGACATAAGTACTTGGGATCTGAAAATTGAGTTTTCAGTTATCGAACTCATACGTTTAGAAATACCATGAAACGTGGACATTTCTTGGTCCCGGGCTGATTGGTGAATTTTCTCACGACGCGAAAAATGCCGAGCTGATATAATTACTTGGGATCGGAAAATTGAGTTTCCTGTTATCGACGCTATACGTTTTGAAATACCATGAAACGTGGAGATTTCTTGGTCCCGGGCTGATTGGACCATTTTTTAATAACACGTGAAATAGGCAGATGATATAAGTACTTGGGATCTGAAAATTGCGTTTTCTGTTATCGACGCTAAACGTTTATAAATAACATGAAACGTGAAGATTTCTTGGTCCCGGGCTGATTGGACCATTTTTCAACAACACGTAAAATACGCAACTGATATAAGTACTTGGGATCTGAAAATTGAGTTTTCTGTTATCGACGCTATACGTTTATAAATACCATGAAACGTGGAGATTTCTTAGTCCCGTGCTGATTGGGGAATTTTTTCACGACGCGAAAAATTTCGAGCTGACATAAGTACTTGGGAACTGAAAATTGAGTTTTCTGTTATCGACGCTATACGTTTAGAAATACCATGAAACGTGGACATTTCTTGGTCCCGGGCTGATTGGTGAATTTTTTCACGACGTGAAAAATGCCGAGCTGATATAAGTACTTGGGATCGGAAAATTGAGTTTCCTGTTATCGACGCTATACGTTTATAAATACCATGAAACTTGGAGATTTCTTGGTCCCGGGCTGATTGAACCATTTTTCAATAACACGTGAAATAGGCAGATGATATAAGTACTTGGGATCTGAAAATTGAGTTTTCAGTTATCGACCTCATACGTTTAGAAATACCATGAAACGTGGACATTTCTTGGTCCCGGGCCGATTGGCTCATTTTTCAACAACACGTGAAATACGCAGATGATATAAGTACTTGGGATCTGAAAATTGAGTTTTCAGTTATCGACCTCATACGTTTAGAAATACCATGAAACGTGGACATTTCTTGGTCCCGGGCTGATTGGTGAATTTTTTCACGACGCGAAAAATGCCGAGCTGATATAAGTACTTGGGATCTGAAAATTGCGTTTTCTGTTATCGACGCTAAACGTTTATAAATACCATGAAACGTGAAGATTTCTTGGTCCCGGGCTGATTGGACCATTTTTCAACAACACGTAAAATACGCAACTGATATAAGTACTTGGGATCTGAAAATTGAGTTTTCTGTTATCGACGCTATACGTTTATAAATACCATGAAACGTGGAGATTTCTTAGTCCCGTGCTGATTGGGGAATTTTTTCACGACGCGAAAAATTTCGAGCTGACATAAGTACTTGGGAACTGAAAATTGAGTTTTCTGTTATCGACGCTATACGTTTAGAAATACCATGAAACGTGGACATTTCTTGGTCCCGGGCTGATTGGTGAATTTTTTCACGACGTGAAAAATGCCGAGCTGATATAAGTACTTGGGATCGGAAAATTGAGTTTCCTGTTATCGACGCTATACGTTTTGAAATACCATGAAACGTGGACATTTCTTAGTCCCGGGCCGATTGGGTCATTTTTCAATAACACGTGAAGTACGCAGATGATATAAGTACTTGGGATCTGAAAATTGAGTTTTCAGTTATCGACCTCATACGCTTAGAAATACCATGAAACGTGGACATTTCTTGGTCCCGGGCTGATTGGGGAATTATTTCACGACGCGAAAAATGCCGAGCTGATATAAGTACTTGGGATCTGAAAATTGCGTTTTCTGTTATCGACGCTATACGTTTATAAATACCATGAAACTTGGAGATTTCTTGGTCCCGGGCTGATTGGACCATTTTTCAATAACACGTGAAATAGGCAGATGATATAAGTACTTGGGATCTGAAAATTGAGTTTTCAGTTATCGACCTCATACGTTTAGAAATACCATGAAACGTGGACATTTCTTGGTCCCGGGCCGATTGGCTCATTTTTCAACAACACGTGAAATACGCAGATGATATAAGTACTTGGGATCTGAAAATTGAGTTTTCAGTTATCGACCTCATACGTTTAGAAATACCATGAAACGTGGACATTTCTTGGTCCCGGGCTGATTGGTGAATTTTTTCACGACGCGAAAAATGCCGAGCTGATATAAGTACTTGGGATCTGAAAATTGCGTTTTCTGTTATCGACGCTATACGTTTATAAGTACCATGAAACGTGGAGATTTCTTAGTCCCGGGCTGATTGGGGAATTTTTTCACGACGCGAAAAATTCCGAGCTGACATAAGTACTTGGGAACTGAAAATAGAGTTTTCTGCTATCGACGCTATACGTTTAGAAATACCATGAAACGTGGACATTTCTTGGTCCCGGGCTGATTGGTGAATTTTTTCACGACGCGAAAAATTCCGAGCTGACATAAGTACTTGGGATCTGAAAATTGAGTTTTCAGTTATCGACCTCATACGTTTAGAAATACCATGAAACGTGTACATTTCTTGGTCCCGGGCTGATTGGTGAGTTTTCTCTCGACGCGAAAAATGCCCAGCTGATATAAGTACTTGGGATCGGAAAATTGAGTTTCCTGTTATCGACGTTACACGTTTTGAAATACCATGAAACGTGGACATTTCTTGGTCCCGGGCCGATTGGCTCATTTTTCAACAACACGTGAAATACGCAGATGATGTAAGTACTTGGGAACTGAAAATTGCGTTTTCTGTTATCGACGTTATACGTTTTGAAATACCATGAAACGTGGACATTTCTTGGTCCCGGGCCGATTGGACCATTTTTCAACAACACGTGAAATACGTAGATGATATAAGTACTTGGGATCTGAAAATTGAGTTTTCAGTTATCGACCTTATACGTTTAGAAATACCATGAAACGTGTTTATTTCTTGGTCGCGGGCTGATTGGTGAATTTTTTCACGACGCGAAAAATGCCGAGCTGATATAAGTACTTGTGATACGAAAATTGAGTTTTCTGTTATCGACGCTATACGTTTATAAATACCATGAAACGTGGAGATTTCTTAGTCCCGTGCTGATTGGGGAATTTTTTCACGACGCGAAAAATTTCGAGCTGACATAAGTACTTGGGAACTGAAAATTGAGTTTTCTGTTATCGACGCTATACGTTTAGAAATACCATGAAACGTGGACATTTCTTGGTCCCGGGCTGATTGGTGAATTTTTTCACGACGTGAAAAATGCCGAGCTGATATAAGTACTTGGGATCGGAAAATTGAGTTTCCTGTTATCGACGCTATACGTTTTGAAATACCATGAAACGTGGACATTTCTTAGTCCCGGGCCGATTGGGTCATTTTTCAATAACACGTGAAGTACGCAGATGATATAAGTACTTGGGATCTGAAAATTGAGTTTTCAGTTATCGACCTCATACGCTTAGAAATACCATGAAACGTGGACATTTCTTGGTCCCGGGCTGATTGGGGAATTATTTCACGACGCGAAAAATGCCGAGCTGATATAAGTACTTGGGATCTGAAAATTGCGTTTTCTGTTATCGACGCTATACGTTTATAAATACCATGAAACTTGGAGATTTCTTGGTCCCGGGCTGATTGGACCATTTTTCAATAACACGTGAAATAGGCAGATGATATAAGTACTTGGGATCTGAAAATTGAGTTTTCAGTTATCGACCTCATACGTTTAGAAATACCATGAAACGTGGACATTTCTTGGTCCCGGGCCGATTGGCTCATTTTTCAACAACACGTGAAATACGCAGATGATATAAGTACTTGGGATCTGAAAATTGAGTTTTCAGTTATCGACCTCATACGTTTAGAAATACCATGAAACGTGGACATTTCTTGGTCCCGGGCTGATTGGTGAATTTTTTCACGACGCGAAAAATGCCGAGCTGATATAAGTACTTGGGATCTGAAAATTGCGTTTTCTGTTATCGACGCTATACGTTTATAAGTACCATGAAACGTGGAGATTTCTTGGTCCCGGGCTGATTGGACCATTTTTCAACAACACGTAAAATACGCAACTGATATAAGTACTTGGGATCTGAAAATTGAGTTTTCTGTTATCGACGCTATACGTTTATAAATACCATGAAACGTGGAGATTTCTTAGTCCCGGGCTGATTGGGGAATTTTTTCACGACGCGAAAAATTCCGAGCTGACATAAGTACTTGGGAACTGAAAATTGAGTTTTCTGTTATCGACGCTATACGTTTAGTAATACCATGAAACGTGGACATTTCTTGGTCCCGGGCTGATTGGTGAATTTTTTCACGACGCGAAAAATGCCGAGCTGATATAAGTACTTGTGATACGAAAATTGAGTTTTCTGTTATCGACGCTATACGTTTATAAATACCATGAAACGTGGAGATTTCTTAGTCGCGGGCTGATTGGGGAATTTTTTCACGACGCGAAAAATTCCGAGCTGACATAAGTACTTGGGAACTGAAAATAGAGTTTTCTGCTATCGACGCTATACGTTTAGAAATACCATGAAACGTGGACATTTCTTGGTCCCGGGCTGATTGGTGAATTTTTTCACGACGCGAAAAATTCCGAGCTGACATAAGTACTTGGGATCTGAAAATTGAGTTTTCAGTTATCGACCTCATACGTTTAGAAATACCATGAAACGTGTACATTTCTTGGTCCCGGGCTGATTGTTGAGTTTTCTCTCGACGCGAAAAATGCCCAGCTGATATAAGTACTTGGGATCGGAAAATTGAGTTTCCTGTTATCGACGTTATACGTTTTGAAATACCATGAAACGTGGACATTTCTTGGTCCCGGGCCGATTGGCTCATTTTTCAACAACACGTGAAATACGCAGATGATGTAAGTACTTGGGATCTGAAAATTGCGTTTTCTGTTATCGACGTTATACGTTTTGAAATACCATGAAACGTGGACATTTCTTGGTCCCGGGCCGATTGGACCATTTTTCAACAACACGTGAAATACGTAGATGATATAAGTACTTGGGATCTGAAAATTGAGTTTTCAGTTATCGACCTTATACGTTTAGAAATACCATGAAACGTGTTTATTTCTTGGTCGCGGGCTGATTGGTGAATTTTTTCACGACGCGAAAAATGCCGAGCTGATATAAGTACTTGTGATACGAAAATTGAGTTTTCTGTTATCGACGCTATACGTTTATAAATACCATGAAACGTGGAGATTTCTTAGTCCCGGGCTGATTGGGGGATTTTTTTCACGACGCGAAAAATTCCGAGCTGACATAAGTACTTGGGATCTGAAAATTGAGTTTTCAGTTATCGAACTCATACGTTTATAAATACCATGAAACGTGAAGATTTCTTGGTCCCGGGCTGATTGGACCATTTTTCAACAACACGTAAAATACGCAACTGATATAAGTACTTGGGATCTGAAAATTGAGTTTTCTGTTATCGACGCTATACGTTTATAAATACCATGAAACGTGGAGATTTCTTAGTCCCGTGCTGATTGGGGAATTTTTTCACGACGCGAAAAATTTCGAGCTGACATAAGTACTTGGGAACTGAAAATTGAGTTTTCTGTTATCGACGCTATACGTTTAGAAATACCATGAAACGTGGACATTTCTTGGTCCCGGGCTGATTGGTGAATTTTTTCACGACGTGAAAAATGCCGAGCTGATATAAGTACTTGGGATCGGAAAATTGAGTTTCCTGTTATCGACGCTATACGTTTTGAAATACCATGAAACGTGGACATTTCTTAGTCCCGGGCCGATTGGGTCATTTTTCAATAACACGTGAAGTACGCAGATGATATAAGTACTTGGGATCTGAAAATTGAGTTTTCAGTTATCGACCTCATACGCTTAGAAATACCATGAAACGTGGACATTTCTTGGTCCCGGGCTGATTGGGGAATTATTTCACGACGCGAAAAATGCCGAGCTGATATAAGTACTTGGGATCTGAAAATTGCGTTTTCTGTTATCGACGCTATACGTTTATAAATACCATGAAACTTGGAGATTTCTTGGTCCCGGGCTGATTGGACCATTTTTCAATAACACCTGAAATAGGCAGATGATATAAGTACTTGGGATCTGAAAATTGAGTTTTCAGTTATCGACCTCATACGTTTAGAAATACCATGAAACGTGGACATTTCTTGGTCCCGGGCCGATTGGCTCATTTTTCAACAACACGTGAAATACGCAGATGATATAAGTACTTGGGATCTGAAAATTGAGTTTTCAGTTATCGACCTCATACGTTTAGAAATACCATGAAACGTGGACATTTCTTGGTCCCGGGCTGATTGGTGAATTTTTTCACGACGCGAAAAATGCCGAGCTGATATAAGTACTTGGGATCTGAAAATTGCGTTTTCTGTTATCGACGCTATACGTTTATAAGTACCATGAAACGTGGAGATTTCTTGGTCCCGGGCTGATTGGACCATTTTTCAACAACACGTAAAATACGCAACTGATATAAGTACTTGGGATCTGAAAATTGAGTTTTCTGTTATCGACGCTATACGTTTATAAATACCATGAAACGTGGAGATTTCTTAGTCCCGGGCTGATTGGGGAATTTTTTCACGACGCGAAAAATTCCGAGCTGACATAAGTACTTGGGAACTGAAAATTGAGTTTTCTGTTATCGACGCTATACGTTTAGTAATACCATGAAACGTGGACATTTCTTGGTCCCGGGCTGATTGGTGAATTTTTTCACGACGCGAAAAATGCCGAGCTGATATAAGTACTTGTGATACGAAAATTGAGTTTTGTGTTATCGACGCTATACGTTTATAAATACCATGAAACGTGGAGATTTCTTAGTCCCGGGCTGATTGGGGAATTTTTTCACGACGCGAAAAATTCCGAGCTGACATAAGTACTTGGGAACTGAAAATAGAGTTTTCTGCTATCGACGCTATACGTTTAGAAATACCATGAAACGTGGACATTTCTTGGTCCCGGGCTGATTGGTGAATTTTTTCACGACGCGAAAAATTCCGAGCTGACATAAGTACTTGGGATCTGAAAATTGAGTTTTCAGTTATCGACCTCATACGTTTAGAAATACCATGAAACGTGTACATTTCTTGGTCCCGGGCTGATTGGTGAGTTTTCTCTCGACGCGAAAAATGCCCAGCTGATATAAGTACTTGGGATCGGAAAATTGAGTTTCCTGTTATCGACGTTACACGTTTTGAAATACCATGAAACGTGGACATTTCTTGGTCCCGGGCCGATTGGCTCATTTTTCAACAACACGTGAAATACGCAGATGATGTAAGTACTTGGGAACTGAAAATTGCGTTTTCTGTTATCGACGTTATACGTTTTGAAATACCATGAAACGTGGACATTTCTTGGTCCCGGGCCGATTGGACCATTTTTCAACAACACGTGAAATACGTAGATGATATAAGTACTTGGGATCTGAAAATTGAGTTTTCAGTTATCGACCTTATACGTTTAGAAATACCATGAAACGTGTTTATTTCTTGGTCGCGGGCTGATTGGTGAATTTTTTCACGACGCGAAAAATGCCGAGCTGATATAAGTACTTGTGATACGAAAATTGAGTTTTCTGTTATCGACGCTATACGTTTATAAATACCATGAAACGTGGAGATTTCTTAGTCCCGGGCTGATTGGGGGATTTTTTTCACGACGCGAAAAATTCCGAGCTGACATAAGTACTTGGGATCTGAAAATTGAGTTTTCAGTTATCGAACTCATACGTTTAGAAATACCATGAAACGTGGACATTTCTTGGTCCCGGGCTGATTGGTGAATTTTCTCACGACGCGAAAAATGCCGAGCTGATATAATTACTTGGGATCGGAAAATTGAGTTTCCTGTTATCGACGCTATACGTTTTGAAATACCATGAAACGTGGAGATTTCTTGGTCCCGGGCTGATTGGACCATTTTTTAATAACACGTGAAATAGGCAGATGATATAAGTACTTGAGATCTGAAAATTGCGTTTTCTGTTATCGACGCTAAACGTTTATAAATAACATGAAACGTGAAGATTTCTTGGTCCCGGGCTGATTGGACCATTTTTCAACAACACGTAAAATACGCAACTGATATAAGTACTTGGGATCTGAAAATTGAGTTTTCTGTTATCGACGCTATACGTTTATAAATACCATGAAACGTGGAGATTTCTTAGTCCCGTGCTGATTGGGGAATTTTTTCACGACGCGAAAAATTTCGAGCTGTCATAAGTACTTGGGAACTGAAAATTGAGTTTTCTGTTATCGACGCTATACGTTTAGAAATACCATGAAACGTGGACATTTCTTGGTCCCGGGCTGATTGGTGAATTTTTTCACGACGTGAAAAATGCCGAGCTGATATAAGTACTTGGGATCGGAAAATTGAGTTTCCTGTTATCGACGCTATACGTTTTGAAATACCATGAAACGTGGACATTTCTTAGTCCCGGGCCGATTGGGTCATTTTTCAATAACACGTGAAGTACGCAGATGATATAAGTACTTGGGATCTGAAAATTGAGTTTTCAGTTATCGACCTCATACGTTTAGAAATACCATGAAACGTGGACATTTCTTGGTCCCGGGCTGATTGGGGAATTATTTCACGACGCGAAAAATGCCGAGCTGATATAAGTACTTGGGATCTGAAAATTGCGTTTTCTGTTATCGACGCTATACGTTTATAAATACCATGAAACTTGGAGATTTCTTGGTCCCGGGCTGATTGAACCATTTTTCAATAACACGTGAAATAGGCAGATGATATAAGTACTTGGGATCTGAAAATTGAGTTTTCAGTTATCGACCTCATACGTTTAGAAATACCATGAAACGTGGACATTTCTTGGTCCCGGGCCGATTGGCTCATTTTTCAACAACACGTGAAATACGCAGATGATATAAGTACTTGGGATCTGAAAATTGAGTTTTCAGTTATCGACCTCATACGTTTAGAAATACCATGAAACGTGGACATTTCTTGGTCCCGGGCTGATTGGTGAATTTTTTCACGACGCGAAAAATGCCGAGCTGATATAAGTACTTGGGATCTGAAAATTGCGTTTTCTGTTATCGACGCTATACGTTTATAAGTACCATGAAACGTGGAGATTTCTTGGTCCCGGGCTGATTGGACCATTTTTCAACAACACGTAAAATACGCAACTGATATAAGTACTTGGGATCTGAAAATTGAGTTTTCTGTTATCGACGCTATACGTTTATAAATACCATGAAACGTGGAGATTTCTTAGTCCCGGGCTGATTGGGGAATTTTTTCACGACGCGAAAAATTCCGAGCTGACATAAGTACTTGGGAACTGAAAATAGAGTTTTCTGCTATCGACGCTATACGTTTAGAAATACCATGAAACGTGGACATTTCTTGGTCCCGGGCTGATTGGTGAATTTTTTCACGACGCGAAAAATTCCGAGCTGACATAAGTACTTGGGATCTGAAAATTGAGTTTTCAGTTATCGACCTCATACGTTTAGAAATACCATGAAACGTGTACATTTCTTGGTCCCGGGCTGATTGGTGAGTTTTCTCTCGACGCGAAAAATGCCCAGCTGATATAAGTACTTGGGATCGGAAAATTGAGTTTCCTGTTATCGACGTTATACGTTTTGAAATACCATGAAACGTGGACATTTCTTGGTCCCGGGCCGATTGGCTCATTTTTCAACAACACGTGAAATACGCAGATGATGTAAGTACTTGGGATCTGAAAATTGAGTTTTCAGTTATCGACCTCATACGTTTTGAAATACCATGAAACGTGGACATTTCTTGGTCCCGGGCCGATTGGCTCATTTTTCAACAACACGTGAAATACGCAGATGATGTAAGTACTTGGGATCTGAAAATTGAGTTTTCAGTTATCGACCTCATACGTTTATAAATACCATGAAACGTGGAGATTTCTTAGTCCCGGGCTGATTGGGGAATTTTTTCACGACGCGAAAAATTCCGAGCTGATATATGTACTTGGGATCTGAAAATTGCGTTTTCTGTTATCGACGCTATACGTTTATAAATACCATGAAACGTGGAGATTTCTTGGTCCCGGGCTGATTGGACCATTTTTCAATAACACGTGAAATAGGCAGATGATAGAAGTACTTGGGATCTGAAAATTGAGTTTTCAGTTATCGACGCTATACGTTTATAAATACCATGAAACGTGGAGATTTCTTAGTTCCGGGCTGATTGGGGAATTTTTTCACGACGCGAAAAATTCCGAGCTGACATAAGTACTTGGGAACTGAAAATTGAGTTTTCTGTTATCGACGCTATACGTTTAGAAATACCATGAAACGTGGACATTTCTTGGTCCCGGGCTGATTGGTGAATTTTTTCACGACGCGAAAAATGCCGAGCTGATATAAGTACTTGTGATACGAAAATTGAGTTTTCTGTTTTCGACGCTATACGTTTATAAATACCATGAAACGTGGAGATTTCTTAGTCCCGGGCTGATTGGGGGATTTTTTTCACGACGCGAAAAATTCCGAGCTGACATAAGTACTTGGGATCTGAAAATTGAGTTTTCAGTTATCGACCTCATACGTTTAGAAATACCATGAAACGTGGACATTTCTTGGTCCCGGGCTGATTGGTGAATTTTCTCACGACGCGAAAAATGCCGAGTTGATATAAGTACTTGGGATCGGAAAATTGAGTTTCCTGTTATCGACGCTATACGTTTTGAAATACCATGAAACGTGGAGATTTCTTGGTCCCGGGCTGATTGGACCATTTTTTAATAACACGTGAAATAGGCAGATGATATAAGTACTTGGGATCTGAAAATTGCGTTTTCTGTTATCGACGCTAAACGTTTATAAATACCATGAAACGTGAAGATTTCTTGGTCCCGGGCTGATTGGACCATTTTTCAACAACACGTAAAATACGCAACTGATATAAGTACTTGGGATCTGAAAATTGAGTTTTCTGTTATCGACGCTATACGTTTATAAATACCATGAAACGTGGAGATTTCTTAGTCCCGTGCTGATTGGGGAATCTTTTCACGACGCGAAAAATTTCGAGCTGACATAAGTACTTGGGAACTGAAAATTGAGTTTTCTGTTATCGACGCTATACGTTTAGAAATACCATGAAACGTGGACATTTCTTGGTCCCGGGCTGATTGGTGAATTTTTTCACGACGTGAAAAATGCCGAGCTGATATAAGTACTTGGGATCGGAAAATTGAGTTTCCTGTTATCGACGCTATACGTTTTGAAATACCATGAAACGTGGACATTTCTTAGTCCCGGGCCGATTGGGTCATTTTTCAATAACACGTGAAGTACGCAGATGATATAAGTACTTGGGATCTGAAAATTGAGTTTTCAGTTATCGACCTCATACGCTTAGAAATACCATGAAACGTGGACATTTCTTGGTCCCGGGCTGATTGGGGAATTTTTTCACGACGCGAAAAATTCTGAGCTGATATAAGTACTTGGGATCTGAAAATTGAGTTTCCTGTTATCGACGCTATACGTTTTGAAATACCATGAAACGTGGACATTTCTTAGTCCCGGGCCGATTGGGTCATTTTTCAATAACACGTGAAGTACGCAGATGATATAAGTACTTGGGATCTGAAAATTGCGTTTTCTGTTATCGACGCTAAACGTTTATAAATACCATGAAACGTGAAGATTTCTTGGTCCCGGGCTGATTGGACCATTTTTCAACAACACGTAAAATACGCAACTGATATAAGTACTTGGGATCTGAAAATTGAGTTTTCTGTTATCGACGCTATACGTTTATAAATACCATGAAACGTGGAGATTTCTTAGTCCCGGGCTGATTGGGGAATTTTTTCACGACGCGAAAAATTCCGAGCTGACATAAGTACTTGGGAACTGAAAATTGAGTTTTCTGTTATCGACGCTATACGTTTAGTAATACCATGAAACGTGGACATTTCTTGGTCCCGGGCTGATTGGTGAATTTTTTCACGACGCGAAAAATGCCGAGCTGATATAAGTACTTGTGATACGAAAATTGAGTTTTCTGTTATCGACGCTATACATTTATAAATACCATGAAACGTGGAGATTTCTTAGTCCCGGGCTGATTGGGGAATTTTTTCACGACGCGAAAAATTCCGAGCTGACATAAGTACTTGGGAACTGAAAATAGAGTTTTCTGCTATCGACGCTATACGTTTAGAAATACCATGAAACGTGGACATTTCTTGGTCCCGGGCTGATTGGTGAATTTTTTCACGACGCGAAAAATTCCGAGCTGACATAAGTACTTGGGATCTGAAAATTGAGTTTTCAGTTATCGACCTCATACGTTTAGAAATACCATGAAACGTGTACATTTCTTGGTCCCGGGCTGATTGGTGAGTTTTCTCTCGACGCGAAAAATGCCCAGCTGATATAAGTACTTGGGATCGGAAAATTGAGTTTCCTGTTATCGACGTTATACGTTTTGAAATACCATGAAACGTGGACATTTCTTGGTCCCGGGCCGATTGGCTCATTTTTCAACAACACGTGAAATACGCAGATGATGTAAGTACTTGGGATCTGAAAATTGCGTTTTCTGTTATCGACGTTATACGTTTTGAAATACCATGAAACGTGGACATTTCTTGGTCCCGGGCCGATTGGACCATTTTTCAACAACACGTGAAATACGTAGATGATATAAGTACTTGGGATCTGAAAATTGAGTTTTCAGTTATCGACCTTATACGTTTAGAAATACCATGAAACGTGTTTATTTCTTGGTCGCGGGCTGATTGGTGAATTTTTTCACGACGCGAAAAATGCCGAGCTGATATAAGTACTTGTGATACGAAAATTGAGTTTTCTGTTATCGACGCTATACGTTTATAAATACCATGAAACGTGGAGATTTCTTAGTCCCGGGCTGATTGGGGGATTTTTTTCACGACGCGAAAAATTCCGAGCTGACATAAGTACTTGGGATCTGAAAATTGAGTTTTCAGTTATCGAACTCATACGTTTAGAAATACCATGAAACGTGGACATTTCTTGGTCCCGGGCTGATTGGTGAATTTTCTCACGACGCGAAAAATGCCGAGCTGATATAATTACTTGGGATCGGAAAATTGAGTTTCCTGTTATCGACGCTATACGTTTTGAAATACCATGAAACGTGGAGATTTCTTGGTCCCGGGCTGATTGGACCATTTTTTAATAACACGTGAAATAGGCAGATGATATAAGTACTTGGGATCTGAAAATTGCGTTTTCTGTTATCGACGCTAAACGTTTATAAATAACATGAAACGTGAAGATTTCTTGGTCCCGGGCTGATTGGACCATTTTTCAACAACACGTAAAATACGCAACTGATATAAGTACTTGGGATCTGAAAATTGAGTTTTCTGTTATCGACGCTATACGTTTATAAATACCATGAAACGTGGAGATTTCTTAGTCCCGTGCTGATTGGGGAATTTTTTCACGACGCGAAAAATTTCGAGCTGACATAAGTACTTGGGAACTGAAAATTGAGTTTTCTGTTATCGACGCTATACGTTTAGAAATACCATGAAACGTGGACATTTCTTGGTCCCGGGCTGATTGGTGAATTTTTTCACGACGTGAAAAATGCCGAGCTGATATAAGTACTTGGGATCGGAAAATTGAGTTTCCTGTTATCGACGCTATACGTTTATAAATACCATGAAACTTGGAGATTTCTTGGTCCCGGGCTGATTGAACCATTTTTCAATAACACGTGAAATAGGCAGATGATATAAGTACTTGGGATCTGAAAATTGAGTTTTCAGTTATCGACCTCATACGTTTAGAAATACCATGAAACGTGGACATTTCTTGGTCCCGGGCCGATTGGCTCATTTTTCAACAACACGTGAAATACGCAGATGATATAAGTACTTGGGATCTGAAAATTGAGTTTTCAGTTATCGACCTCATACGTTTAGAAATACCATGAAACGTGGACATTTCTTGGTCCCGGGCTGATTGGTGAATTTTTTCACGACGCGAAAAATGCCGAGCTGATATAAGTACTTGGGATCTGAAAATTGCGTTTTCTGTTATCGACGCTAAACGTTTATAAATACCATGAAACGTGAAGATTTCTTGGTCCCGGGCTGATTGGACCATTTTTCAACAACACGTAAAATACGCAACTGATATAAGTACTTGGGATCTGAAAATTGAGTTTTCTGTTATCGACGCTATACGTTTATAAATACCATGAAACGTGGAGATTTCTTAGTCCCGTGCTGATTGGGGAATTTTTTCACGACGCGAAAAATTTCGAGCTGACATAAGTACTTGGGAACTGAAAATTGAGTTTTCTGTTATCGACGCTATACGTTTAGAAATACCATGAAACGTGGACATTTCTTGGTCCCGGGCTGATTGGTGAATTTTTTCACGACGTGAAAAATGCCGAGCTGATATAAGTACTTGGGATCGGAAAATTGAGTTTCCTGTTATCGACGCTATACGTTTTGAAATACCATGAAACGTGGACATTTCTTAGTCCCGGGCCGATTGGGTCATTTTTCAATAACACGTGAAGTACGCAGATGATATAAGTACTTGGGATCTGAAAATTGAGTTTTCAGTTATCGACCTCATACGCTTAGAAATACCATGAAACGTGGACATTTCTTGGTCCCGGGCTGATTGGGGAATTATTTCACGACGCGAAAAATGCCGAGCTGATATAAGTACTTGGGATCTGAAAATTGCGTTTTCTGTTATCGACGCTATACGTTTATAAATACCATGAAACTTGGAGATTTCTTGGTCCCGGGCTGATTGGACCATTTTTCAATAACACGTGAAATAGGCAGATGATATAAGTACTTGGGATCTGAAAATTGAGTTTTCAGTTATCGACCTCATACGTTTAGAAATACCATGAAACGTGGACATTTCTTGGTCCCGGGCCGATTGGCTCATTTTTCAACAACACGTGAAATACGCAGATGATATAAGTACTTGGGATCTGAAAATTGAGTTTTCAGTTATCGACCTCATACGTTTAGAAATACCATGAAACGTGGACATTTCTTGGTCCCGGGCTGATTGGTGAATTTTTTCACGACGCGAAAAATGCCGAGCTGATATAAGTACTTGGGATCTGAAAATTGCGTTTTCTGTTATCGACGCTATACGTTTATAAGTACCATGAAACGTGGAGATTTCTTAGTCCCGGGCTGATTGGGGAATTTTTTCACGACGCGAAAAATTCCGAGCTGACATAAGTACTTGGGAACTGAAAATAGAGTTTTCTGCTATCGACGCTATACGTTTAGAAATACCATGAAACGTGGACATTTCTTGGTCCCGGGCTGATTGGTGAATTTTTTCACGACGCGAAAAATTCCGAGCTGACATAAGTACTTGGGATCTGAAAATTGAGTTTTCAGTTATCGACCTCATACGTTTAGAAATACCATGAAACGTGTACATTTCTTGGTCCCGGGCTGATTGGTGAGTTTTCTCTCGACGCGAAAAATGCCCAGCTGATATAAGTACTTGGGATCGGAAAATTGAGTTTCCTGTTATCGACGTTACACGTTTTGAAATACCATGAAACGTGGACATTTCTTGGTCCCGGGCCGATTGGCTCATTTTTCAACAACACGTGAAATACGCAGATGATGTAAGTACTTGGGAACTGAAAATTGCGTTTTCTGTTATCGACGTTATACGTTTTGAAATACCATGAAACGTGGACATTTCTTGGTCCCGGGCCGATTGGACCATTTTTCAACAACACGTGAAATACGTAGATGATATAAGTACTTGGGATCTGAAAATTGAGTTTTCAGTTATCGACCTTATACGTTTAGAAATACCATGAAACGTGTTTATTTCTTGGTCGCGGGCTGATTGGTGAATTTTTTCACGACGCGAAAAATGCCGAGCTGATATAAGTACTTGTGATACGAAAATTGAGTTTTCTGTTATCGACGCTATACGTTTATAAATACCATGAAACGTGGAGATTTCTTAGTCCCGTGCTGATTGGGGAATTTTTTCACGACGCGAAAAATTTCGAGCTGACATAAGTACTTGGGAACTGAAAATTGAGTTTTCTGTTATCGACGCTATACGTTTAGAAATACCATGAAACGTGGACATTTCTTGGTCCCGGGCTGATTGGTGAATTTTTTCACGACGTGAAAAATGCCGAGCTGATATAAGTACTTGGGATCGGAAAATTGAGTTTCCTGTTATCGACGCTATACGTTTTGAAATACCATGAAACGTGGACATTTCTTAGTCCCGGGCCGATTGGGTCATTTTTCAATAACACGTGAAGTACGCAGATGATATAAGTACTTGGGATCTGAAAATTGAGTTTTCAGTTATCGACCTCATACGCTTAGAAATACCATGAAACGTGGACATTTCTTGGTCCCGGGCTGATTGGGGAATTATTTCACGACGCGAAAAATGCCGAGCTGATATAAGTACTTGGGATCTGAAAATTGCGTTTTCTGTTATCGACGCTATACGTTTATAAATACCATGAAACTTGGAGATTTCTTGGTCCCGGGCTGATTGGACCATTTTTCAATAACACGTGAAATAGGCAGATGATATAAGTACTTGGGATCTGAAAATTGAGTTTTCAGTTATCGACCTCATACGTTTAGAAATACCATGAAACGTGGACATTTCTTGGTCCCGGGCCGATTGGCTCATTTTTCAACAACACGTGAAATACGCAGATGATATAAGTACTTGGGATCTGAAAATTGAGTTTTCAGTTATCGACCTCATACGTTTAGAAATACCATGAAACGTGGACATTTCTTGGTCCCGGGCTGATTGGTGAATTTTTTCACGACGCGAAAAATGCCGAGCTGATATAAGTACTTGGGATCTGAAAATTGCGTTTTCTGTTATCGACGCTATACGTTTATAAGTACCATGAAACGTGGAGATTTCTTGGTCCCGGGCTGATTGGACCATTTTTCAACAACACGTAAAATACGCAACTGATATAAGTACTTGGGATCTGAAAATTGAGTTTTCTGTTATCGACGCTATACGTTTATAAATACCATGAAACGTGGAGATTTCTTAGTCCCGGGCTGATTGGGGAATTTTTTCACGACGCGAAAAATTCCGAGCTGACATAAGTACTTGGGAACTGAAAATTGAGTTTTCTGTTATCGACGCTATACGTTTAGTAATACCATGAAACGTGGACATTTCTTGGTCCCGGGCTGATTGGTGAATTTTTTCACGACGCGAAAAATGCCGAGCTGATATAAGTACTTGTGATACGAAAATTGAGTTTTCTGTTATCGACGCTATACGTTTATAAATACCATGAAACGTGGAGATTTCTTAGTCGCGGGCTGATTGGGGAATTTTTTCACGACGCGAAAAATTCCGAGCTGACATAAGTACTTGGGAACTGAAAATAGAGTTTTCTGCTATCGACGCTATACGTTTAGAAATACCATGAAACGTGGACATTTCTTGGTCCCGGGCTGATTGGTGAATTTTTTCACGACGCGAAAAATTCCGAGCTGACATAAGTACTTGGGATCTGAAAATTGAGTTTTCAGTTATCGACCTCATACGTTTAGAAATACCATGAAACGTGTACATTTCTTGGTCCCGGGCTGATTGTTGAGTTTTCTCTCGACGCGAAAAATGCCCAGCTGATATAAGTACTTGGGATCGGAAAATTGAGTTTCCTGTTATCGACGTTATACGTTTTGAAATACCATGAAACGTGGACATTTCTTGGTCCCGGGCCGATTGGCTCATTTTTCAACAACACGTGAAATACGCAGATGATGTAAGTACTTGGGATCTGAAAATTGCGTTTTCTGTTATCGACGTTATACGTTTTGAAATACCATGAAACGTGGACATTTCTTGGTCCCGGGCCGATTGGACCATTTTTCAACAACACGTGAAATACGTAGATGATATAAGTACTTGGGATCTGAAAATTGAGTTTTCAGTTATCGACCTTATACGTTTAGAAATACCATGAAACGTGTTTATTTCTTGGTCGCGGGCTGATTGGTGAATTTTTTCACGACGCGAAAAATGCCGAGCTGATATAAGTACTTGTGATACGAAAATTGAGTTTTCTGTTATCGACGCTATACGTTTATAAATACCATGAAACGTGGAGATTTCTTAGTCCCGGGCTGATTGGGGGATTTTTTTCACGACGCGAAAAATTCCGAGCTGACATAAGTACTTGGGATCTGAAAATTGAGTTTTCAGTTATCGAACTCATACGTTTATAAATACCATGAAACGTGAAGATTTCTTGGTCCCGGGCTGATTGGACCATTTTTCAACAACACGTAAAATACGCAACTGATATAAGTACTTGGGATCTGAAAATTGAGTTTTCTGTTATCGACGCTATACGTTTATAAATACCATGAAACGTGGAGATTTCTTAGTCCCGTGCTGATTGGGGAATTTTTTCACGACGCGAAAAATTTCGAGCTGACATAAGTACTTGGGAACTGAAAATTGAGTTTTCTGTTATCGACGCTATACGTTTAGAAATACCATGAAACGTGGACATTTCTTGGTCCCGGGCTGATTGGTGAATTTTTTCACGACGTGAAAAATGCCGAGCTGATATAAGTACTTGGGATCGGAAAATTGAGTTTCCTGTTATCGACGCTATACGTTTTGAAATACCATGAAACGTGGACATTTCTTAGTCCCGGGCCGATTGGGTCATTTTTCAATAACACGTGAAGTACGCAGATGATATAAGTACTTGGGATCTGAAAATTGAGTTTTCAGTTATCGACCTCATACGCTTAGAAATACCATGAAACGTGGACATTTCTTGGTCCCGGGCTGATTGGGGAATTATTTCACGACGCGAAAAATGCCGAGCTGATATAAGTACTTGGGATCTGAAAATTGCGTTTTCTGTTATCGACGCTATACGTTTATAAATACCATGAAACTTGGAGATTTCTTGGTCCCGGGCTGATTGGACCATTTTTCAATAACACCTGAAATAGGCAGATGATATAAGTACTTGGGATCTGAAAATTGAGTTTTCAGTTATCGACCTCATACGTTTAGAAATACCATGAAACGTGGACATTTCTTGGTCCCGGGCCGATTGGCTCATTTTTCAACAACACGTGAAATACGCAGATGATATAAGTACTTGGGATCTGAAAATTGAGTTTTCAGTTATCGACCTCATACGTTTAGAAATACCATGAAACGTGGACATTTCTTGGTCCCGGGCTGATTGGTGAATTTTTTCACGACGCGAAAAATGCCGAGCTGATATAAGTACTTGGGATCTGAAAATTGCGTTTTCTGTTATCGACGCTATACGTTTATAAGTACCATGAAACGTGGAGATTTCTTGGTCCCGGGCTGATTGGACCATTTTTCAACAACACGTAAAATACGCAACTGATATAAGTACTTGGGATCTGAAAATTGAGTTTTCTGTTATCGACGCTATACGTTTATAAATACCATGAAACGTGGAGATTTCTTAGTCCCGGGCTGATTGGGGAATTTTTTCACGACGCGAAAAATTCCGAGCTGACATAAGTACTTGGGAACTGAAAATTGAGTTTTCTGTTATCGACGCTATACGTTTAGTAATACCATGAAACGTGGACATTTCTTGGTCCCGGGCTGATTGGTGAATTTTTTCACGACGCGAAAAATGCCGAGCTGATATAAGTACTTGTGATACGAAAATTGAGTTTTGTGTTATCGACGCTATACGTTTATAAATACCATGAAACGTGGAGATTTCTTAGTCCCGGGCTGATTGGGGAATTTTTTCACGACGCGAAAAATTCCGAGCTGACATAAGTACTTGGGAACTGAAAATAGAGTTTTCTGCTATCGACGCTATACGTTTAGAAATACCATGAAACGTGGACATTTCTTGGTCCCGGGCTGATTGGTGAATTTTTTCACGACGCGAAAAATTCCGAGCTGACATAAGTACTTGGGATCTGAAAATTGAGTTTTCAGTTATCGACCTCATACGTTTAGAAATACCATGAAACGTGTACATTTCTTGGTCCCGGGCTGATTGGTGAGTTTTCTCTCGACGCGAAAAATGCCCAGCTGATATAAGTACTTGGGATCGGAAAATTGAGTTTCCTGTTATCGACGTTACACGTTTTGAAATACCATGAAACGTGGACATTTCTTGGTCCCGGGCCGATTGGCTCATTTTTCAACAACACGTGAAATACGCAGATGATGTAAGTACTTGGGAACTGAAAATTGCGTTTTCTGTTATCGACGTTATACGTTTTGAAATACCATGAAACGTGGACATTTCTTGGTCCCGGGCCGATTGGACCATTTTTCAACAACACGTGAAATACGTAGATGATATAAGTACTTGGGATCTGAAAATTGAGTTTTCAGTTATCGACCTTATACGTTTAGAAATACCATGAAACGTGTTTATTTCTTGGTCGCGGGCTGATTGGTGAATTTTTTCACGACGCGAAAAATGCCGAGCTGATATAAGTACTTGTGATACGAAAATTGAGTTTTCTGTTATCGACGCTATACGTTTATAAATACCATGAAACGTGGAGATTTCTTAGTCCCGGGCTGATTGGGGGATTTTTTTCACGACGCGAAAAATTCCGAGCTGACATAAGTACTTGGGATCTGAAAATTGAGTTTTCAGTTATCGAACTCATACGTTTAGAAATACCATGAAACGTGGACATTTCTTGGTCCCGGGCTGATTGGTGAATTTTCTCACGACGCGAAAAATGCCGAGCTGATATAATTACTTGGGATCGGAAAATTGAGTTTCCTGTTATCGACGCTATACGTTTTGAAATACCATGAAACGTGGAGATTTCTTGGTCCCGGGCTGATTGGACCATTTTTTAATAACACGTGAAATAGGCAGATGATATAAGTACTTGAGATCTGAAAATTGCGTTTTCTGTTATCGACGCTAAACGTTTATAAATAACATGAAACGTGAAGATTTCTTGGTCCCGGGCTGATTGGACCATTTTTCAACAACACGTAAAATACGCAACTGATATAAGTACTTGGGATCTGAAAATTGAGTTTTCTGTTATCGACGCTATACGTTTATAAATACCATGAAACGTGGAGATTTCTTAGTCCCGTGCTGATTGGGGAATTTTTTCACGACGCGAAAAATTTCGAGCTGTCATAAGTACTTGGGAACTGAAAATTGAGTTTTCTGTTATCGACGCTATACGTTTAGAAATACCATGAAACGTGGACATTTCTTGGTCCCGGGCTGATTGGTGAATTTTTTCACGACGTGAAAAATGCCGAGCTGATATAAGTACTTGGGATCGGAAAATTGAGTTTCCTGTTATCGACGCTATACGTTTTGAAATACCATGAAACGTGGACATTTCTTAGTCCCGGGCCGATTGGGTCATTTTTCAATAACACGTGAAGTACGCAGATGATATAAGTACTTGGGATCTGAAAATTGAGTTTTCAGTTATCGACCTCATACGTTTAGAAATACCATGAAACGTGGACATTTCTTGGTCCCGGGCTGATTGGGGAATTATTTCACGACGCGAAAAATGCCGAGCTGATATAAGTACTTGGGATCTGAAAATTGCGTTTTCTGTTATCGACGCTATACGTTTATAAATACCATGAAACTTGGAGATTTCTTGGTCCCGGGCTGATTGAACCATTTTTCAATAACACGTGAAATAGGCAGATGATATAAGTACTTGGGATCTGAAAATTGAGTTTTCAGTTATCGACCTCATACGTTTAGAAATACCATGAAACGTGGACATTTCTTGGTCCCGGGCCGATTGGCTCATTTTTCAACAACACGTGAAATACGCAGATGATATAAGTACTTGGGATCTGAAAATTGAGTTTTCAGTTATCGACCTCATACGTTTAGAAATACCATGAAACGTGGACATTTCTTGGTCCCGGGCTGATTGGTGAATTTTTTCACGACGCGAAAAATGCCGAGCTGATATAAGTACTTGGGATCTGAAAATTGCGTTTTCTGTTATCGACGCTATACGTTTATAAGTACCATGAAACGTGGAGATTTCTTGGTCCCGGGCTGATTGGACCATTTTTCAACAACACGTAAAATACGCAACTGATATAAGTACTTGGGATCTGAAAATTGAGTTTTCTGTTATCGACGCTATACGTTTATAAATACCATGAAACGTGGAGATTTCTTAGTCCCGGGCTGATTGGGGAATTTTTTCACGACGCGAAAAATTCCGAGCTGACATAAGTACTTGGGAACTGAAAATAGAGTTTTCTGCTATCGACGCTATACGTTTAGAAATACCATGAAACGTGGACATTTCTTGGTCCCGGGCTGATTGGTGAATTTTTTCACGACGCGAAAAATTCCGAGCTGACATAAGTACTTGGGATCTGAAAATTGAGTTTTCAGTTATCGACCTCATACGTTTAGAAATACCATGAAACGTGTACATTTCTTGGTCCCGGGCTGATTGGTGAGTTTTCTCTCGACGCGAAAAATGCCCAGCTGATATAAGTACTTGGGATCGGAAAATTGAGTTTCCTGTTATCGACGTTATACGTTTTGAAATACCATGAAACGTGGACATTTCTTGGTCCCGGGCCGATTGGCTCATTTTTCAACAACACGTGAAATACGCAGATGATGTAAGTACTTGGGATCTGAAAATTGAGTTTTCAGTTATCGACCTCATACGTTTTGAAATACCATGAAACGTGGACATTTCTTGGTCCCGGGCCGATTGGCTCATTTTTCAACAACACGTGAAATACGCAGATGATGTAAGTACTTGGGATCTGAAAATTGAGTTTTCAGTTATCGACCTCATACGTTTATAAATACCATGAAACGTGGAGATTTCTTAGTCCCGGGCTGATTGGGGAATTTTTTCACGACGCGAAAAATTCCGAGCTGATATATGTACTTGGGATCTGAAAATTGCGTTTTCTGTTATCGACGCTATACGTTTATAAATACCATGAAACGTGGAGATTTCTTGGTCCCGGGCTGATTGGACCATTTTTCAATAACACGTGAAATAGGCAGATGATAGAAGTACTTGGGATCTGAAAATTGAGTTTTCAGTTATCGACGCTATACGTTTATAAATACCATGAAACGTGGAGATTTCTTAGTTCCGGGCTGATTGGGGAATTTTTTCACGACGCGAAAAATTCCGAGCTGACATAAGTACTTGGGAACTGAAAATTGAGTTTTCTGTTATCGACGCTATACGTTTAGAAATACCATGAAACGTGGACATTTCTTGGTCCCGGGCTGATTGGTGAATTTTTTCACGACGCGAAAAATGCCGAGCTGATATAAGTACTTGTGATACGAAAATTGAGTTTTCTGTTTTCGACGCTATACGTTTATAAATACCATGAAACGTGGAGATTTCTTAGTCCCGGGCTGATTGGGGGATTTTTTTCACGACGCGAAAAATTCCGAGCTGACATAAGTACTTGGGATCTGAAAATTGAGTTTTCAGTTATCGACCTCATACGTTTAGAAATACCATGAAACGTGGACATTTCTTGGTCCCGGGCTGATTGGTGAATTTTCTCACGACGCGAAAAATGCCGAGTTGATATAAGTACTTGGGATCGGAAAATTGAGTTTCCTGTTATCGACGCTATACGTTTTGAAATACCATGAAACGTGGAGATTTCTTGGTCCCGGGCTGATTGGACCATTTTTTAATAACACGTGAAATAGGCAGATGATATAAGTACTTGGGATCTGAAAATTGCGTTTTCTGTTATCGACGCTAAACGTTTATAAATACCATGAAACGTGAAGATTTCTTGGTCCCGGGCTGATTGGACCATTTTTCAACAACACGTAAAATACGCAACTGATATAAGTACTTGGGATCTGAAAATTGAGTTTTCTGTTATCGACGCTATACGTTTATAAATACCATGAAACGTGGAGATTTCTTAGTCCCGTGCTGATTGGGGAATCTTTTCACGACGCGAAAAATTTCGAGCTGACATAAGTACTTGGGAACTGAAAATTGAGTTTTCTGTTATCGACGCTATACGTTTAGAAATACCATGAAACGTGGACATTTCTTGGTCCCGGGCTGATTGGTGAATTTTTTCACGACGTGAAAAATGCCGAGCTGATATAAGTACTTGGGATCGGAAAATTGAGTTTCCTGTTATCGACGCTATACGTTTTGAAATACCATGAAACGTGGACATTTCTTAGTCCCGGGCCGATTGGGTCATTTTTCAATAACACGTGAAGTACGCAGATGATATAAGTACTTGGGATCTGAAAATTGAGTTTTCAGTTATCGACCTCATACGCTTAGAAATACCATGAAACGTGGACATTTCTTGGTCCCGGGCTGATTGGGAATTTTTTCACGACGCGAAAAATTCTGAGCTGATATAAGTACTTGGGATCTGAAAATTGAGTTTCCTGTTATCGACGTTATACGTTTTGAAATACCATGAAACGTGGACATTTCTTGGTCCCGGGCCGATTGGACCATTTTTCAACAACACGTGAAATACGTAGATGATATAAGTACTTGGGATCTGAAAATTGAGTTTTCAGTTATCGACCTCATACGTTTAGAAATACCATGAAACGTGGACATTTCTTGATCCCGGGCTGATTGGGGAATTATTTCACGACGCGAAAAATGCCGAGCTGATATAAGTACTTGGGATCTGAAAATTGCGTTTTCTGTTATCGACGCTATACGTTTATAAGTACCATGAAACGTGGAGATTTCTTGGTCCCGGGCTGATTGGACCATTTTTCAACAACACGTAAAATACGCAACTGATATAAGTACTTGGGATCTGAAAATTGAGTTTTCTGTTATCGACGCTATACGTTTATAAATACCATGAAACGTGGAGATTTCTTAGTCCCGGGCTGATTGGGGAATTTTTTCACGACGCGAAAAATTCCGAGCTGACATAAGTACTTGGGAACTGAAAATTGAGTTTTCTGTCATCGACGCTATACGTTTAGTAATACCATGAAACGTGGACATTTCTTGGTCCCGGGCTGATTGGTGAATTTTTTCACGACGCGAAAAATGCCGAGCTGATATAAGTACTTGTGATACGAAAATTGAGTTTTCTGTTATCGACGCTATACGTTTATAAATACCATGAAACGTGGAGATTTCTTAGTCCCGGGCTGATTGGGGAATTTTTTCACGACGCGAAAAATTCCGAGCTGACATAAGTACTTGGGAACTGAAAATAGAGTTTTCTGCTATCGACGCTATACGTTTAGAAATACCATGAAACGTGGACATTTCTTGGTCCCGGGCTGATTGGTGAATTTTTTCACGACGCGAAAAATTCCGAGCTGACATAAGTACTTGGGATCTGAAAATTGAGTTTTCAGTTATCGACCTCATACGTTTAGAAATACCATGAAACGTGTACATTTCTTGGTCCCGGGCTGATTGGTGAGTTTTCTCTCGACGCGAAAAATGCCCAGCTGATATAAGTACTTGGGATCGGAAAATTGAGTTTCCTGTTATCGACGTTATACGTTTTGAAATACCATGAAACGTGGACATTTCTTGGTCCCGGGCCGATTGGCTCATTTTTCAACAACACGTGAAATACGCAGATGATATAAGTACTTGGGATCTGAAAATTGAGTTTTCAGTTATCGACCTTATACGTTTAGAAATACCATGAAACGTGTTTATTTCTTGGTCGCGGGCTGATTGGTGAATTTTTTCACGACGCGAAAAATGCCGAGCTGATATAAGTACTTGGGATCTGAAAATTGCGTTTTCTGTTATCGACGCTATACGTTTATAAATACCATGAAACGTGGAGATTTCTTGGTCCCGGGCTGATTGGACCATTTTTCAATAACACGTGAAATAGGCAGATGATAGAAGTACTTGGGATCTGAAAATTGAGTTTTCAGTTATCGACGCTATACGTTTATAAATACCATGAAACGTGGAGATTTCTTAGTCCCGGGCTGATTGGGGAATTTTTTCACGACGCGAAAAATTCCGAGCTGACATAAGTACTTGGGAACTGAAAATTGAGTTTTCTGTTATCGACGCTATACGTTTAGAAATACCATGAAACGTGGACATTTCTTGGTCCCGGGCTGATTGGTGAATTTTTTCACGACGCGAAAAATGCCGAGCTGATATAAGTACTTGTGATACGAAAATTGAGTTTTCTGTTATCGACGCTATACGTTTATAAATACCATGAAACGTGGAGATTTCTTAGTCCCGGGCTGATTGGGGGATTTTTTTCACGACGCGAAAAATTCCGAGCTGACATAAGTACTTGGGATCTGAAAATTGAGTTTTCAGTTATCGAACTCATACGTTTAGAAATACCATGAAACGTGGACATTTCTTGGTCCCGGGCTGATTGGTGAATTTTCTCACGACGCGAAAAATGCCGAGCTGATATAATTACTTGGGATCGGAAAATTGAGTTTCCTGTTATCGACGCTATACGTTTTGAAATACCATGAAACGTGGAGATTTCTTGGTCCCGGGCTGATTGGACCATTTTTTAATAACACGTGAAATAGGCAGATGATATAATTACTTGGGATCTGAAAATTGCGTTTTCTGTTATCGACGCTAAACGTTTATAAATAACATGAAACGTGAAGATTTCTTGGTCCCGGGCTGATTGGACCATTTTTCAACAACACGTAAAATACGCAACTGATATAAGTACTTGGGATCTGAAAATTGAGTTTTCTGTTATCGACGCTATACGTTTATATATACCATGAAACGTGGAGATTTCTTAGTCCCGTGCTGATTGGGGAATTTTTTCACGACGCGAAAAATTTCGAGCTGACATAAGTACTTGGGAACTGAAAATTGAGTTTTCTGTTATCGACGCTATACGTTTAGAAATACCATGAAACGTGGACATTTCTTGGTCCCGGGCTGATTGGTGAATTTTTTCACGACGTGAAAAATGCCGAGCTGATATAAGTACTTGGGATCGGAAAATTGAGTTTCCTGTTATCGACGCTATACGTTTTGAAATACCATGAAACGTGGACATTTCTTAGTCCCGGGCCGATTGGGTCATTTTTCAATAACACGTGAAGTACGCAGATGATATAAGTACTTGGGATCTGAAAATTGAGTTTTCAGTTATCGACCTCATACGCTTAGAAATACCATGAAACGTGGACATTTCTTGGTCCCGGGCTGATTGGGGAATTTTTTCACGACGCGAAAAATTCTGAGCTGATATAAGTACTTGGGATCTGAAAATTGAGTTTCCTGTTATCGACGTTATACGTTTTGAAATACCATGAAACGTGGACATTTCTTGGTCCCGGGCTGATTGGGGAATTATTTCACGACGCGAAAAATGCCGAGCTGATATAAGTACTTGGGATCTGAAAATTGCGTTTTCTGTTATCGACGCTATACGTTTATAAATACCATGAAACTTGGAGATTTCTTGGTCCCGGGCTGATTGGACCATTTTTCAATAACACGTGAAATAGGCAGATGATATAAGTACTTGGGATCTGAAAATTGAGTTTTCAGTTATCGACCTCATACGTTTAGAAATACCATGAAACGTGGACATTTCTTGGTCCCGGGCCGATTGGCTCATTTTTCAACAACACGTGAAATACGCAGATGATATAAGTACTTGGGATCTGAAAATTGAGTTTTCAGTTATCGACCTCATACGTTTAGAAATACCATGAAACGTGGACATTTCTTGGTCCCGGGCTGATTGGTGAATTTTTTCACGACGCGAAAAATGCCGAGCTGATATAAGTACTTGGGATCTGAAAATTGCGTTTTCTGTTATCGACGCTATACGTTTATAAGTACCATGAAACGTGGAGATTTCTTGGTCCCGGGCTGATTGGACCATTTTTCAACAACACGTAAAATACGCAACTGATATAAGTACTTGGGATCTGAAAATTGAGTTTTCTGTTATCGACGCTATACGTTTATAAATACCATGAAACGTGGAGATTTCTTAGTCCCGGGCTGATTGGGGAATTTTTTCACGACGCGAAAAATTCCGAGCTGACATAAGTACTTGGGAACTGAAAATTGAGTTTTCTGTTATCGACGCTATACGTTTAGTAATACCATGAAACGTGGACATTTCTTGGTCCCGGGCTGATTGGTGAATTTTTTCACGACGCGAAAAATGCCGAGCTGATATAAGTACTTGTGATACGAAAATTGAGTTTTCTGTTATCGACGCTATACATTTATAAATACCATGAAACGTGGAGATTTCTTAGTCCCGGGCTGATTGGGGAATTTTTTCACGACGCGAAAAATTCCGAGCTGACATAAGTACTTGGGAACTGAAAATAGAGTTTTCTGCTATCGACGCTATACGTTTAGAAATACCATGAAACGTGGACATTTCTTGGTCCCGGGCTGATTGGTGAATTTTTTCACGACGCGAAAAATTCCGAGCTGACATAAGTACTTGGGATCTGAAAATTGAGTTTTCAGTTATCGACCTCATACGTTTAGAAATACCATGAAACGTGTACATTTCTTGGTCCCGGGCTGATTGGTGAGTTTTCTCTCGACGCGAAAAATGCCCAGCTGATATAAGTACTTGGGATCGGAAAATTGAGTTTCCTGTTATCGACGTTATACGTTTTGAAATACCATGAAACGTGGACATTTCTTGGTCCCGGGCCGATTGGCTCATTTTTCAACAACACGTGAAATACGCAGATGATGTAAGTACTTGGGATCTGAAAATTGCGTTTTCTGTTATCGACGTTATACGTTTTGAAATACCATGAAACGTGGACATTTCTTGGTCCCGGGCCGATTGGACCATTTTTCAACAACACGTGAAATACGTAGATGATATAAGTACTTGGGATCTGAAAATTGAGTTTTCAGTTATCGACCTTATACGTTTAGAAATACCATGAAACGTGTTTATTTCTTGGTCGCGGGCTGATTGGTGAATTTTTTCACGACGCGAAAAATGCCGAGCTGATATAAGTACTTGTGATACGAAAATTGAGTTTTCTGTTATCGACGCTATACGTTTATAAATACCATGAAACGTGGAGATTTCTTAGTCCCGGGCTGATTGGGGGATTTTTTTCACGACGCGAAAAATTCCGAGCTGACATAAGTACTTGGGATCTGAAAATTGAGTTTTCAGTTATCGAACTCATACGTTTAGAAATACCATGAAACGTGGACATTTCTTGGTCCCGGGCTGATTGGTGAATTTTCTCACGACGCGAAAAATGCCGAGCTGATATAATTACTTGGGATCGGAAAATTGAGTTTCCTGTTATCGACGCTATACGTTTTGAAATACCATGAAACGTGGAGATTTCTTGGTCCCGGGCTGATTGGACCATTTTTTAATAACACGTGAAATAGGCAGATGATATAAGTACTTGGGATCTGAAAATTGCGTTTTCTGTTATCGACGCTAAACGTTTATAAATAACATGAAACGTGAAGATTTCTTGGTCCCGGGCTGATTGGACCATTTTTCAACAACACGTAAAATACGCAACTGATATAAGTACTTGGGATCTGAAAATTGAGTTTTCTGTTATCGACGCTATACGTTTATAAATACCATGAAACGTGGAGATTTCTTAGTCCCGTGCTGATTGGGGAATTTTTTCACGACGCGAAAAATTTCGAGCTGACATAAGTACTTGGGAACTGAAAATTGAGTTTTCTGTTATCGACGCTATACGTTTAGAAATACCATGAAACGTGGACATTTCTTGGTCCCGGGCTGATTGGTGAATTTTTTCACGACGTGAAAAATGCCGAGCTGATATAAGTACTTGGGATCGGAAAATTGAGTTTCCTGTTATCGACGCTATACGTTTATAAATACCATGAAACTTGGAGATTTCTTGGTCCCGGGCTGATTGAACCATTTTTCAATAACACGTGAAATAGGCAGATGATATAAGTACTTGGGATCTGAAAATTGAGTTTTCAGTTATCGACCTCATACGTTTAGAAATACCATGAAACGTGGACATTTCTTGGTCCCGGGCCGATTGGCTCATTTTTCAACAACACGTGAAATACGCAGATGATATAAGTACTTGGGATCTGAAAATTGAGTTTTCAGTTATCGACCTCATACGTTTAGAAATACCATGAAACGTGGACATTTCTTGGTCCCGGGCTGATTGGTGAATTTTTTCACGACGCGAAAAATGCCGAGCTGATATAAGTACTTGGGATCTGAAAATTGCGTTTTCTGTTATCGACGCTAAACGTTTATAAATACCATGAAACGTGAAGATTTCTTGGTCCCGGGCTGATTGGACCATTTTTCAACAACACGTAAAATACGCAACTGATATAAGTACTTGGGATCTGAAAATTGAGTTTTCTGTTATCGACGCTATACGTTTATAAATACCATGAAACGTGGAGATTTCTTAGTCCCGTGCTGATTGGGGAATTTTTTCACGACGCGAAAAATTTCGAGCTGACATAAGTACTTGGGAACTGAAAATTGAGTTTTCTGTTATCGACGCTATACGTTTAGAAATACCATGAAACGTGGACATTTCTTGGTCCCGGGCTGATTGGTGAATTTTTTCACGACGTGAAAAATGCCGAGCTGATATAAGTACTTGGGATCGGAAAATTGAGTTTCCTGTTATCGACGCTATACGTTTTCAAATACCATGAAACGTGGACATTTCTTAGTCCCGGGCCGATTGGGTCATTTTTCAATAACACGTGAAGTACGCAGATGATATAAGTACTTGGGATCTGAAAATTGAGTTTTCAGTTATCGACCTCATACGCTTAGAAATACCATGAAACGTGGACATTTCTTGGTCCCGGGCTGATTGGGGAATTATTTCACGACGCGAAAAATGCCGAGCTGATATAAGTACTTGGGATCTGAAAATTGCGTTTTCTGTTATCGACGCTATACGTTTATAAATACCATGAAACTTGGAGATTTCTTGGTCCCGGGCTGATTGGACCATTTTTCAATAACACGTGAAATAGGCAGATGATATAAGTACTTGGGATCTGAAAATTGAGTTTTCAGTTATCGACCTCATACGTTTAGAAATACCATGAAACGTGGACATTTCTTGGTCCCGGGCCGATTGGCTCATTTTTCAACAACACGTGAAATACGCAGATGATATAAGTACTTGGGATCTGAAAATTGAGTTTTCAGTTATCGACCTCATACGTTTAGAAATACCATGAAACGTGGACATTTCTTGGTCCCGGGCTGATTGGTGAATTTTTTCACGACGCGAAAAATGCCGAGCTGATATAAGTACTTGGGATCTGAAAATTGCGTTTTCTGTTATCGACGCTATACGTTTATAAGTACCATGAAACGTGGAGATATCTTGGTCCCGGGCTGATTGGACCATTTTTCAACAACACGTAAAATACGCAACTGATATAAGTACTTGGGATCTGAAAATTGAGTTTTCTGTTATCGACGCTATACGTTTATAAATACCATGAAACGTGGAGATTTCTTAGTCCCGGGCTGATTGGGGAATTTTTTCACGACGCGAAAAATTCCGAGCTGACATAAGTACTTGGGAACTGAAAATTGAGTTTTCTGTTATCGACGCTATACGTTTAGTAATACCATGAAACGTGGACATTTCTTGGTCCCGGGCTGATTGGTGAATTTTTTCACGACGCGAAAAATGCCGAGCTGATATAAGTACTTGTGATACGAAAATTGAGTTTTCTGTTATCGACGCTATACGTTTATAAATACCATGAAACGTGGAGATTTCTTAGTCCCGGGCTGATTGGGGAATTTTTTCACGACGCGAAAAATTCCGAGCTGACATAAGTACTTGGGAACTGAAAATAGAGTTTTCTGCTATCGACGCTATACGTTTAGAAATACCATGAAACGTGGACATTTCTTGGTCCCGGGCTGATTGGTGAATTTTTTCACGACGCGAAAAATTCCGAGCTGACATAAGTACTTGGGATCTGAAAATTGAGTTTTCAGTTATCGACCTCATACGTTTAGAAATACCATGAAACGTGTACATTTCTTGGTCCCGGGCTGATTGGTGAGTTTTCTCTCGACGCGAAAAATGCCCAGCTGATATAAGTACTTGGGATCGGAAAATTGAGTTTCCTGTTATCGACGTTACACGTTTTGAAATACCATGAAACGTGGACATTTCTTGGTCCCGGGCCGATTGGCTCATTTTTCAACAACACGTGAAATACGCAGATGATGTAAGTACTTGGGAACTGAAAATTGCGTTTTCTGTTATCGACGTTATACGTTTTGAAATACCATGAAACGTGGACATTTCTTGGTCCCGGGCCGATTGGACCATTTTTCAACAACACGTGAAATACGTAGATGATATAAGTACTTGGGATCTGAAAATTGAGTTTTCAGTTATCGACCTTATACGTTTAGAAATACCATGAAACGTGTTTATTTCTTGGTCGCGGGCTGATTGGTGAATTTTTTCACGACGCGAAAAATGCCGAGCTGATATAAGTACTTGTGATACGAAAATTGAGTTTTCTGTTATCGACGCTATACGTTTATAAATACCATGAAACGTGGAGATTTCTTAGTCCCGGGCTGATTGGGGGATTTTTTTCACGACGCGAAAAATTCCGAGCTGACATAAGTACTTGGGATCTGAAAATTGAGTTTTCAGTTATCGAACTCATACGTTTAGAAATACCATGAAACGTGGACATTTCTTGGTCCCGGGCTGATTGGTGAATTTTCTCACGACGCGAAAAATGCCGAGCTGATATAATTACTTGGGATCGGAAAATTGAGTTTCCTGTTATCGACGCTATACGTTTTGAAATACCATGAAACGTGGAGATTTCTTGGTCCCGGGCTGATTGGACCATTTTTTAATAACACGTGAAATAGGCAGATGATATAAGTACTTGGGATCTGAAAATTGCGTTTTCTGTTATCGACGCTAAACGTTTATAAATAACATGAAACGTGAAGATTTCTTGGTCCCGGGCTGATTGGACCATTTTTCAACAACACGTAAAATACGCAACTGATATAAGTACTTGGGATCTGAAAATTGAGTTTTCTGTTATCGACGCTATACGTTTATAAATACCATGAAACGTGGAGATTTCTTAGTCCCGTGCTGATTGGGGAATTTTTTCACGACGCGAAAAATTTCGAGCTGACATAAGTACTTGGGAACTGAAAATTGAGTTTTCTGTTATCGACGCTATACGTTTAGAAATACCATGAAACGTGGACATTTCTTGGTCCCGGGCTGATTGGTGAATTTTTTCACGACGTGAAAAATGCCGAGCTGATATAAGTACTTGGGATCGGAAAATTGAGTTTCCTGTTATCGACGCTATACGTTTATAAATACCATGAAACGTGGAGATTTCTTAGTCCCGGGCTGATTGGGGAATTTTTTCACGACGCGAAAAATTCCGAGCTGACATAAGTACTTGGGAACTGAAAATAGAGTTTTCTGCTATCGACGCTATACGTTTAGAAATACCATGAAACGTGGACATTTCTTGGTCCCGGGCTGATTGGTGAATTTTTTCACGACGCGAAAAATTCCGAGCTGACATAAGTACTTGGGATCTGAAAATTGAGTTTTCAGTTATCGACCTCATACGTTTAGAAATACCACGAAACGTGTACATTTCTTGGTCCCGGGCTGATTGGTGAGTTTTCTCTCGACGCGAAAAATGCCCAGCTGATATAAGTACTTGGGATCGGAAAATTGAGTTTCCTGTTATCGACGTTACACGTTTTGAAATACCATGAAACGTGGACATTTCTTGGTCCCGGGCCGATTGGCTCATTTTTCAACAACACGTGAAATACGCAGATGATGTAAGTACTTGGGAACTGAAAATTGCGTTTTCTGTTATCGACGTTATACGTTTTGAAATACCATGAAACGTGGACATTTCTTGGTCCCGGGCCGATTGGACCATTTTTCAACAACACGTGAAATACGTAGATGATATAAGTACTTGGGATCTGAAAATTGAGTTTTCAGTTATCGACCTTATACGTTTAGAAATACCATGAAACGTGTTTATTTCTTGGTCGCGGGCTGATTGGTGAATTTTTTCACGACGCGAAAAATGCCGAGCTGATATAAGTACTTGTGATACGAAAATTGAGTTTTCTGTTATCGACGCTATACGTTTATAAATACCATGAAACGTGGAGATTTCTTAGTCCCGGGCTGATTGGGGGATTTTTTTCACGACGCGAAAAATTCCGAGCTGACATAAGTACTTGGGATCTGAAAATTGAGTTTTCAGTTATCGAACTCATACGTTTAGAAATACCATGAAACGTGGACATTTCTTGGTCCCGGGCTGATTGGTGAATTTTCTCACGACGCGAAAAATGCCGAGCTGATATAATTACTTGGGATCGGAAAATTGAGTTTCCTGTTATCGACGCTATACGTTTTGAAATACCATGAAACGTGGAGATTTCTTGGTCCCGGGCTGATTGGACCATTTTTTAATAACACGTGAAATAGGCAGATGATATAAGTACTTGGGATCTGAAAATTGCGTTTTCTGTTATCGACGCTAAACGTTTATAAATAACATGAAACGTGAAGATTTCTTGGTCCCGGGCTGATTGGACCATTTTTCAACAACACGTAAAATACGCAACTGATATAAGTACTTGGGATCTGAAAATTGAGTTTTCTGTTATCGACGCTATACGTTTATAAATACCATGAAACGTGGAGATTTCTTAGTCCCGTGCTGATTGGGGAATTTTTTCACGACGCGAAAAATTTCGAGCTGACATAAGTACTTGGGAACTGAAAATTGAGTTTTCTGTTATCGACGCTATACGTTTAGAAATACCATGAAACGTGGACATTTCTTGGTCCCGGGCTGATTGGTGAATTTTTTCACGACGTGAAAAATGCCGAGCTGATATAAGTACTTGGGATCGGAAAATTGAGTTTCCTGTTATCGACGCTATACGTTTTGAAATACCATGAAACGTGGACATTTCTTAGTCCCGGGCCGATTGGGTCATTTTTCAATAACACGTGAAGTACGCAGATGATATAAGTACTTGGGATCTGAAAATTGAGTTTTCAGTTATCGACCTCATACGTTTAGAAATACCATGAAACGTGGACATTTCTTGGTCCCGGGCTGATTGGGGAATTATTTCACGACGCGAAAAATGCCGAGCTGATATAAGTACTTGGGATCTGAAAATTGCGTTTTCTGTTATCGACGCTATACGTTTATAAATACCATGAAACTTGGAGATTTCTTGGTCCCGGGCTGATTGAACCATTTTTCAATAACACGTGAAATAGGCAGATGATATAAGTACTTGGGATCTGAAAATTGAGTTTTCAGTTATCGACCTCATACGTTTAGAAATACCATGAAACGTGGACATTTCTTGGTCCCGGGCCGATTGGCTCATTTTTCAACAACACGTGAAATACGCAGATGATATAAGTACTTGGGATCTGAAAATTGAGTTTTCAGTTATCGACCTCATACGTTTAGAAATACCATGAAACGTGGACATTTCTTGGTCCCGGGCTGATTGGTGAATTTTTGCACGACGCGAAAAATGCCGAGCTGATATAAGTACTTGGGATCTGAAAATTGCGTTTTCTGTTATCGACGCTATACGTTTATAAGTACCATGAAACGTGGAGATTTCTTGGTCCCGGGCTGATTGGACCATTTTTCAACAACACGTAAAATACGCAACTGATATAAGTACTTGGGATCTGAAAATTGAGTTTTCTGTTATCGACGCTATACGTTTATAAATACCATGAAACGTGGAGATTTCTTAGTCCCGGGCTGATTGGGGAATTTTTTCACGACGCGAAAAATTCCGAGCTGACATAAGTACTTGGGAACTGAAAATAGAGTTTTCTGCTATCGACGCTATACGTTTAGAAATACCATGAAACGTGGACATTTCTTGGTCCCGGGCTGATTGGTGAATTTTTTCACGACGCGAAAAATTCCGAGCTGACATAAGTACTTGGGATCTGAAAATTGAGTTTTCAGTTATCGACCTCATACGTTTAGAAATACCATGAAACGTGTACATTTCTTGGTCCCGGGCTGATTGGTGAGTTTTCTCTCGACGCGAAAAATGCCCAGCTGATATAAGTACTTGGGATCGGAAAATTGAGTTTCCTGTTATCGACGTTATACGTTTTGAAATACCATGAAACGTGGACATTTCTTGGTCCCGGGCCGATTGGCTCATTTTTCAACAACACGTGAAATACGCAGATGATGTAAGTACTTGGGATCTGAAAATTGAGTTTTCAGTTATCGACCTCATACGTTTTGAAATACCATGAAACGTGGACATTTCTTGGTCCCGGGCCGATTGGCTCATTTTTCAACAACACGTGAAATACGCAGATGATGTAAGTACTTGGGATCTGAAAATTGAGTTTTCAGTTATCGACCTCATACGTTTATAAATACCATGAAACGTGGAGATTTCTTAGTCCCGGGCTGATTGGGGAATTTTTTCACGACGCGAAAAATTCCGAGCTGATATATGTACTTGGGATCTGAAAATTGCGTTTTCTGTTATCGACGCTATACGTTTATAAATACCATGAAACGTGGAGATTTCTTGGTCCCGGGCTGATTGGACCATTTTTCAATAACACGTGAAATAGGCAGATGATAGAAGTACTTGGGATCTGAAAATTGAGTTTTCAGTTATCGACGCTATACGTTTATAAATACCATGAAACGTGGAGATTTCTTAGTTCCGGGCTGATTGGGGAATTTTTTCACGACGCGAAAAATTCCGAGCTGACATAAGTACTTGGGAACTGAAAATTGAGTTTTCTGTTATCGACGCTATACGTTTAGAAATACCATGAAACGTGGACATTTCTTGGTCCCGGGCTGATTGGTGAATTTTTTCACGACGCGAAAAATGCCGAGCTGATATAAGTACTTGTGATACGAAAATTGAGTTTTCTGTTTTCGACGCTATACGTTTATAAATACCATGAAACGTGGAGATTTCTTAGTCCCGGGCTGATTGGGGGATTTTTTTCACGACGCGAAAAATTCCGAGCTGACATAAGTACTTGGGATCTGAAAATTGAGTTTTCAGTTATCGACCTCATACGTTTAGAAATACCATGAAACGTGGACATTTCTTGGTCCCGGGCTGATTGGTGAATTTTCTCACGACGCGAAAAATGCCGAGTTGATATAAGTACTTGGGATCGGAAAATTGAGTTTCCTGTTATCGACGCTATACGTTTTGAAATACCATGAAACGTGGAGATTTCTTGGTCCCGGGCTGATTGGACCATTTTTTAATAACACGTGAAATAGGCAGATGATATAAGTACTTGGGATCTGAAAATTGCGTTTTCTGTTATCGACGCTAAACGTTTATAAATACCATGAAACGTGAAGATTTCTTGGTCCCGGGCTGATTGGACCATTTTTCAACAACACGTAAAATACGCAACTGATATAAGTACTTGGGATCTGAAAATTGAGTTTTCTGTTATCGACGCTATACGTTTATAAATACCATGAAACGTGGAGATTTCTTAGTCCCGTGCTGATTGGGGAATTTTTTCACGACGCGAAAAATTTCGAGCTGACATAAGTACTTGGGAACTGAAAATTGAGTTTTCTGTTATCGACGCTATACGTTTAGAAATACCATGAAACGTGGACATTTCTTGGTCCCGGGCTGATTGGTGAATTTTTTCACGACGTGAAAAATGCCGAGCTGATATAAGTACTTGGGATCGGAAAATTGAGTTTCCTGTTATCGACGCTATACGTTTTGAAATACCATGAAACGTGGACATTTCTTAGTCCCGGGCCGATTGGGTCATTTTTCAATAACACGTGAAGTACGCAGATGATATAAGTACTTGGGATCTGAAAATTGAGTTTTCAGTTATCGACCTCATACGCTTAGAAATACCATAAAACGTGGACATTTCTTGGTCCCGGGCTGATTGGGGAATTTTTTCACGACGCGAAAAATTCTGAGCTGATATAAGTACTTGGGATCTGAAAATTGAGTTTCCTGTTATCGACGTTATACGTTTTGAAATACCATGAAACGTGGACATTTCTTGGTCCCGGGCCGATTGGACCATTTTTCAACAACACGTGAAATACGTAGATGATATAAGTACTTGGGATCTGAAAATTGAGTTTTCAGTTATCGACCTCATACGTTTAGAAATACCATGAAACGTGGACATTTCTTGGTCCCGGGCTGATTGGGGAATTATTTCACGACGCGAAAAATGCCGAGCTGATATAAGTACTTGGGATCTGAAAATTGCGTTTTCTGTTATCGACGCTATACGTTTATAAGTACCATGAAACGCGGAGATTTCTTGGTCCCGGGCTGATTGGACCATTTTTCAACAACACGTAAAATACGCAACTGATATAAGTACTTGGGATCTGAAAATTGAGTTTTCTGTTATCGACGCTATACGTTTATAAAGACCATGAAACGTGGAGATTTCTTAGTCCCGGGCTGATTGGGGAATTTTTTCACGACGCGAAAAATTCCGAGCTGACATAAGTACTTGGGAACTGAAAATTGAGTTTTCTGTCATCGACGCTATACGTTTAGTAATACCATGAAACGTGGACATTTCTTGGTCCCGGGCTGATTGGTGAATTTTTTCACGACGCGAAAAATGCCGAGCTGATATAAGTACTTGTGATACGAAAATTGAGTTTTCTGTTATCGACGCTATACGTTTATAAATACCATGAAACGTGGAGATTTCTTAGTCCCGGGCTGATTGGGGAATTTTTTCACGACGCGAAAAATTCCGAGCTGACATAAGTACTTGGGAACTGAAAATAGAGTTTTCTGCTATCGACGCTATACGTTTAGAAATACCATGAAACGTGGACATTTCTTGGTCCCGGGCTGATTGGTGAATTTTTTCACGACGCGAAAAATTCCGAGCTGACATAAGTACTTGGGATCTGAAAATTGAGTTTTCAGTTATCGACCTCATACGTTTAGAAATACCATGAAACGTGTACATTTCTTGGTCCCGGGCTGATTGGTGAGTTTTCTCTCGACGCGAAAAATGCCCAGCTGATATAAGTACTTGGGATCGGAAAATTGAGTTTCCTGTTATCGACGTTATACGTTTTGAAATACCATGAAACGTGGACATTTCTTGGTCCCGGGCCGATTGGCTCATTTTTCAACAACACGTGAAATACGCAGATGATGTAAGTACTTGGGATCTGAAAATTGCGTTTTCTGTTATCGACGTTATACGTTTTGAAATACCATGAAACGTGGACATTTCTTGGTCCCGGGCCGATTGGACCATTTTTCAACAACACGTGAAATACGCAGATGATGTAAGTACTTGGGATCTGAAAATTGCGTTTTCTGTTATCGACGTTATACGTTTTGAAATACCATGAAACGTGGACGTTTCTTGGTCCCGGGCTGATTGGTGAATTTTTTCACGACGCGAAAAATGCCGAGCTGATATAAGTACTTGTGATACGAAAATTGAGTTTTCTGTTATCGACGCTATACGTTTATAAATACCATGAAACGTGGAGATTTCTTAGTCCCGGGCTGATTGGGGGATTTTTTTCACGACGCGAAAAATTCCGAGCTGACATAAGTACTTGGGATCTGAAAATTGAGTTTTCAGTTATCGAACTCATACGTTTAGAAATACCATGAAACGTGGACATTTCTTGGTCCCGGGCTGATTGGTGAATTTTCTCACGACGCGAAAAATGCCGAGCTGATATAATTACTTGGGATCGGAAAATTGAGTTTCCTGTTATCGACGCTATACGTTTTGAAATACCATGAAACGTGGAGATTTCTTGGTCCCGGGCTGATTGGCCCATTTTTTAATAACACGTGAAATAGGCAGATGATATAATTACTTGGGATCTGAAAATTGCGTTTTCTGTTATCGACGCTAAACGTTTATAAATAACATGAAACGTGAAGATTTCTTGGTCCCGGGCTGATTGGACCATTTTTCAACAACACGTAAAATACGCAACTGATATAAGTACTTGGGATCTGAAAATTGAGTTTTCTGTTATCGACGCTATACGTTTATAAATACCATGAAACGTGGAGATTTCTTAGTCCCGTGCTGATTGGGGAATTTTTTCACGACGCGAAAAATTTCGAGCTGACATAAGTACTTGGGAACTGAAAATTGAGTTTTCTGTTATCGACGCTATACGTTTAGAAATACCATGAAACGTGGACATTTCTTGGTCCCGGGCTGATTGGTGAATTTTTTCACGACGTGAAAAATGCCGAGCTGATATAAGTACTTGGGATCGGAAAATTGAGTTTCCTGTTATCGACGCTATACGTTTTGAAATACCATGAAACGTGGACATTTCTTAGTCCCGGGCCGATTGGGTCATTTTTCAATAACACGTGAAGTACGCAGATGATATAAGTACTTGGGATCTGAAAATTGAGTTTTCAGTTATCGACCTCATACGCTTAGAAATACCATGAAACGTGGACATTTCTTGGTCCCGGGCTGATTGGGGAATTTTTTCACGACGCGAAAAATTCTGAGCTGATATAAGTACTTGGGATCTGAAAATTGAGTTTCCTGTTATCGACGTTATACGTTTTGAAATACCATGAAACGTGGACATTTCTTGGTCCCGGGCTGATTGGGGAATTATTTCACGACGCGAAAAATGCCGAGCTGATATAAGTACTTGGGATCTGAAAATTGCGTTTTCTGTTATCGACGCTATACGTTTATAAATACCATGAAACTTGGAGATTTCTTGGTCCCGGGCTGATTGGACCATTTTTCAATAACACGTGAAATAGGCAGATGATATAAGTACTTGGGATCTGAAAATTGAGTTTTCAGTTATCGACCTCATACGTTTAGAAATACCATGAAACGTGGACATTTCTTGGTCCCGGGCCGATTGGCTCATTTTTCAACAACACGTGAAATACGCAGATGATATAAGTACTTGGGATCTGAAAATTGAGTTTTCAGTTATCGACCTCATACGTTTAGAAATACCATGAAACGTGGACATTTCTTGGTCCCGGGCTGATTGGTGAATTTTTTCACGACGCGAAAAATGCCGAGCTGATATAAGTACTTGGGATCTGAAAATTGCGTTTTCTGTTATCGACGCTATACGTTTATAAGTACCATGAAACGTGGAGATTTCTTGGTCCCGGGCTGATTGGACCATTTTTCAACAACACGTAAAATACGCAACTGATATAAGTACTTGGGATCTGAAAATTGAGTTTTCTGTTATCGACGCTATACGTTTATAAATACCATGAAACGTGGAGATTTCTTAGTCCCGGGCTGATTGGGGAATTTTTTCACGACGCGAAAAATTCCGAGCTGACATAAGTACTTGGGAACTGAAAATTGAGTTTTCTGTTATCGACGCTATACGTTTAGTAATACCATGAAACGTGGACATTTCTTGGTCCCGGGCTGATTGGTGAATTTTTTCACGACGCGAAAAATGCCGAGCTGATATAAGTACTTGTGATACGAAAATTGAGTTTTCTGTTATCGACGCTATACATTTATAAATACCATGAAACGTGGAGATTTCTTAGTCCCGGGCTGATTGGGGAATTTTTTCACGACGCGAAAAATTCCGAGCTGACATAAGTACTTGGGAACTGAAAATAGAGTTTTCTGCTATCGACGCTATACGTTTAGAAATACCATGAAACGTGGACATTTCTTGGTCCCGGGCTGATTGGTGAATTTTTTCACGACGCGAAAAATTCCGAGCTGACATAAGTACTTGGGATCTGAATATTGAGTTTTCAGTTATCGACGTTATACGTTTTGAAATACCATGAAACGTGGACATTTCTTGGTCCCGGGCCGATTGGCTCATTTTTCAACAACACGTGAAATACGCAGATGATGTAAGTACTTGGGATCTGAAAATTGCGTTTTCTGTTATCGACGTTATACGTTTTGAAATACCATGAAACGTGGACATTTCTTGGTCCCGGGCCGATTGGACCATTTTTCAACAACACGTGAAATACGTAGATGATATAAGTACTTGGGATCTGAAAATTGAGTTTTCAGTTATCGACCTTATACGTTTAGAAATACCATGAAACGTGTTTATTTCTTGGTCGCGGGCTGATTGGTGAATTTTTTCACGACGCGAAAAATGCCGAGCTGATATAAGTACTTGTGATACGAAAATTGAGTTTTCTGTTATCGACGCTATACGTTTATAAATACCATGAAACGTGGAGATTTCTTAGTCCCGGGCTGATTGGGGGATTTTTTTCACGACGCGAAAAATTCCGAGCTGACATAAGTACTTGGGATCTGAAAATTGAGTTTTCAGTTATCGAACTCATACGTTTAGAAATACCATGAAACGTGGACATTTCTTGGTCCCGGGCTGATTGGTGAATTTTCTCACGACGCGAAAAATGCCGAGCTGATATAATTACTTGGGATCGGAAAATTGAGTTTCCTGTTATCGACGCTATACGTTTTGAAATACCATGAAACGTGGAGATTTCTTGGTCCCGGGCTGATTGGACCATTTTTTAATAACACGTGAAATAGGCAGATGATATAAGTACTTGGGATCTGAAAATTGCGTTTTCTGTTATCGACGCTAAACGTTTATAAATAACATGAAACGTGAAGATTTCTTGGTCCCGGGCTGATTGGACCATTTTTCAACAACACGTAAAATACGCAACTGATATAAGTACTTGGGATCTGAAAATTGAGTTTTCTGTTATCGACGCTATACGTTTATAAATACCATGAAACGTGGAGATTTCTTAGTCCCGTGCTGATTGGGGAATTTTTTCACGACGCGAAAAATTTCGAGCTGACATAAGTACTTGGGAACTGAAAATTGAGTTTTCTGTTATCGACGCTATACGTTTAGAAATACCATGAAACGTGGACATTTCTTGGTCCCGGGCTGATTGGTGAATTTTTTCACGACGTGAAAAATGCCGAGCTGATATAAGTACTTGGGATCGGAAAATTGAGTTTCCTGTTATCGACCCTATACGTTTTGAAATACCATGAAACGTGGACATTTCTTAGTCCCGGGCCGATTGGGTCATTTTTCAATAACACGTGAAGTACGCAGATGATATAAGTACTTGGGATCTGAAAATTGAGTTTTCAGTTATCGACCTCATACGTTTAGAAATACCATGAAACGTGGACATTTCTTGGTCCCGGGCTGATTGGGGAATTATTTCACGACGCGAAAAATGCCGAGCTGATATAAGTACTTGGGATCTGAAAATTGCGTTTTCTGTTATCGACGCTATACGTTTATAAATACCATGAAACTTGGAGATTTCTTGGTCCCGGGCTGATTGAACCATTTTTCAATAACACGTGAAATAGGCAGATGATATAAGTACTTGGGATCTGAAAATTGAGTTTTCAGTTATCGACCTCATACGTTTAGAAATACCATGAAACGTGGACATTTCTTGGTCCCGGGCCGATTGGCTCATTTTTCAACAACACGTGAAATACGCAGATGATATAAGTACTTGGGATCTGAAAATTGAGTTTTCAGTTATCGACCTCATACGTTTAGAAATACCATGAAACGTGGACATTTCTTGGTCCCGGGCTGATTGGTGAATTTTTTCACGACGCGAAAAATGCCGAGCTGATATAAGTACTTGGGATCTGAAAATTGCGTTTTCTGTTATCGACGCTAAACGTTTATAAATACCATGAAACGTGAAGATTTCTTGGTCCCGGGCTGATTGGACCATTTTTCAACAACACGTAAAATACGCAACTGATATAAGTACTTGGGATCTGAAAATTGAGTTTTCTGTTATCGACGCTATACGTTTATAAATACCATGAAACGTGGAGATTTCTTAGTCCCGTGCTGATTGGGGAATTTTTTCACGACGCGAAAAATTTCGAGCTGACATAAGTACTTGGGAACTGAAAATTGAGTTTTCTGTTATCGACGCTATACGTTTAGAAATACCATGAAACGTGGACATTTCTTGGTCCCGGGCTGATTGGTGAATTTTTTCACGACGTGAAAAATGCCGAGCTGATATAAGTACTTGGGATCGGAAAATTGAGTTTCCTGTTATCGACGCTATACGTTTTGAAATACCATGAAACGTGGACATTTCTTAGTCCCGGGCCGATTGGGTCATTTTTCAATAACACGTGAAGTACGCAGATGATATAAGTACTTGGGATCTGAAAATTGAGTTTTCAGTTATCGACCTCATACGCTTAGAAATACCATGAAACGTGGACATTTCTTGGTCCCGGGCTGATTGGGGAATTATTTCACGACGCGAAAAATGCCGAGCTGATATAAGTACTTGGGATCTGAAAATTGCGTTTTCTGTTATCGACGCTATACGTTTATAAATACCATGAAACTTGGAGATTTCTTGGTCCCGGGCTGATTGGACCATTTTTCAATAACACGTGAAATAGGCAGATGATATAAGTACTTGGGATCTGAAAATTGAGTTTTCAGTTATCGACCTCATACGTTTAGAAATACCATGAAACGTGGACATTTCTTGGTCCCGGGCCGATTGGCTCATTTTTCAACAACACGTGAAATACGCAGATGATATAAGTACTTGGGATCTGAAAATTGAGTTTTCAGTTATCGACCTCATACGTTTAGAAATACCATGAAACGTGGACATTTCTTGGTCCCGGGCTGATTGGTGAATTTTTACACGACGCGAAAAATGCCGAGCTGATATAAGTACTTGGGATCTGAAAATTGCGTTTTCTGTTATCGACGCTATACGTTTATAAGTACCATGAAACGTGGAGATTTCTTGGTCCCGGGCTGATTGGACCATTTTTCAACAACACGTAAAATACGCAACTGATATAAGTACTTGGGATCTGAAAATTGAGTTTTCTGTTATCGACGCTATACGTTTATAAATACCATGAAACGTGGAGATTTCTTAGTCCCGGGCTGATTGGGGAATTTTTTCACGACGCGAAAAATTCCGAGCTGACATAAGTACTTGGGAACTGAAAATTGAGTTTTCTGTTATCGACGCTATACGTTTAGTAATACCATGAAACGTGTACATTTCTTGGTCCCGGGCTGATTGGTGAGTTTTCTCTCGACGCGAAAAATGCCCAGCTGATATAAGTACTTGGGATCGGAAAATTGAGTTTCCTGTTATCGACGTTACACGTTTTGAAATACCATGAAACGTGGACATTTCTTGGTCCCGGGCCGATTGGCTCATTTTTCAACAACACGTGAAATACGCAGATGATGTAAGTACTTGGGATCTGAAAATTGCGTTTTCTGTTATCGACGTTATACGTTTTGAAATACCATGAAACGTGGACATTTCTTGGTCCCGGGCCGATTGGACCATTTTTCAACAACACGTGAAATACGTAGATGATATAAGTACTTGGGATCTGAAAATTGAGTTTTCAGTTATCGACCTTATACGTTTAGAAATACCATGAAACGTGTTTATTTCTTGGTCGCTGGCTGATTGGTGAATTTTTTCACGACGCGAAAAATGCCGAGCTGATATAAGTACTTGTGATACGAAAATTGAGTTTTCTGTTATCGACGCTATACGTTTATAAATACCATGAAACGTGGAGATTTCTTAGTCCCGGGCTGATTGGGGGATTTTTTTCACGACGCGAAAAATTCCGAGCTGACATAAGTACTTGGGATCTGAAAATTGAGTTTTCAGTTATCGAACTCATACGTTTAGAAATACCATGAAACGTGGACATTTCTTGGTCCCGGGCTGATTGGTGAATTTTCTCACGACGCGAAAAATGCCGAGCTGATATAATTACTTGGGATCGGAAAATTGAGTTTCCTGTTATCGACGCTATACGTTTTGAAATACCATGAAACGTGGAGATTTCTTGGTCCCGGGCTGATTGGACCATTTTTTAATAACACGTGAAATAGGCAGATGATATAAGTACTTGGGATCTGAAAATTGCGTTTTCTGTTATCGACGCTAAACGTTTATAAATAACATGAAACGTGAAGATTTCTTGGTCCCGGGCTGATTGGACCATTTTTCAACAACACGTAAAATACGCAACTGATATAAGTACTTGGGATCTGAAAATTGAGTTTTCTGTTATCGACGCTATACGTTTATAAATACCATGAAACGTGGAGATTTCTTAGTCCCGTGCTGATTGGGGAATTTTTTCACGACGCGAAAAATTTCGAGCTGACATAAGTACTTGGGAACTGAAAATTGAGTTTTCTGTTATCGACGCTATACGTTTAGAAATACCATGAAACGTGGACATTTCTTGGTCCCGGGCTGATTGGTGAATTTTTTCACGACGTGAAAAATGCCGAGCTGATATAAGTACTTGGGATCGGAAAATTGAGTTTCCTGTTATCGACGCTATACGTTTTGAAATACCATGAAACGTGGACATTTCTTAGTCCCGGGCCGATTGGGTCATTTTTCAATAACACGTGAAGTACGCAGATGATATAAGTACTTGGGATCTGAAAATTGAGTTTTCAGTTATCGACCTCATACGTTTAGAAATACCATGAAACGTGGACATTTCTTGGTCCCGGGCTGATTGGGGAATTATTTCACGACGCGAAAAATGCCGAGCTGATATAAGTACTTGGGATCTGAAAATTGCGTTTTCTGTTATCGACGCTATACGTTTATAAATACCATGAAACTTGGAGATTTCTTGGTCCCGGGCTGATTGAACCATTTTTCAATAACACGTGAAATAGGCAGATGATATAAGTACTTGGGATCTGAAAATTGAGTTTTCAGTTATCGACCTCATACGTTTAGAAATACCATGAAACGTGGACATTTCTTGGTCCCGGGCCGATTGGCTCATTTTTCAACAACACGTGAAATACGCAGATGATATAAGTACTTGGGATCTGAAAATTGAGTTTTCAGTTATCGACCTCATACGTTTAGAAATACCATGAAACGTGGACATTTCTTGGTCCCGGGCTGATTGGTGAATTTTTTCACGACGCGAAAAATGCCGAGCTGATATAAGTACTTGGGATCTGAAAATTGCGTTTTCTGTTATCGACGCTATACGTTTATAAGTACCATGAAACGTGGAGATTTCTTGGTCCCGGGCTGATTGGACCATTTTTCAACAACACGTAAAATACGCAACTGATATAAGTACTTGGGATCTGAAAATTGAGTTTTCTGTTATCGACGCTATACGTTTATAAATACCATGAAACGTGGAGATTTCTTAGTCCCGGGCTGATTGGGGAATTTTTTCACGACGCGAAAAATTCCGAGCTGACATAAGTACTTGGGAACTGAAAATAGAGTTTTCTGCTATCGACGCTATACGTTTAGAAATACCATGAAACGTGGACATTTCTTGGTCCCGGGCTGATTGGTGAATTTTTTCACGACGCGAAAAATTCCGAGCTGACATAAGTACTTGGGATCTGAAAATTGAGTTTTCAGTTATCGACCTCATACGTTTAGAAATACCATGAAACGTGTACATTTCTTGGTCCCGGGCTGATTGGTGAGTTTTCTCTCGACGCGAAAAATGCCCAGCTGATATAAGTACTTGGGATCGGAAAATTGAGTTTCCTGTTATCGACGTTATACGTTTTGAAATACCATGAAACGTGGACATTTCTTGGTCCCGGGCCGATTGGCTCATTTTTCAACAACACGTGAAATACGCAGATGATGTAAGTACTTGGGATCTGAAAATTGAGTTTTCAGTTATCGACCTCATACGTTTAGAAATACCATGAAACGTGGACATTTCTTAGTCCCGGGCCGATTGGCTCATTTTTCAACAACACGTGAAATACGCAGATGATATAAGTACTTGAGATCTGAAAATTGAGTTTTCAGTTATCGACCTCATACGTTTAGAAATACCATGAAACGTATTTATTTCTTGGTCGCGGGCTGATTGGTGAATTTTTTCACGACGCGAAAAATGCCGAGCTGATATAAGTACTTGGGATCTGAAAATTGCGTTTTCTGTTATCGACGTTATACGTTTTGAAATACCATGAAACGTGGACATTTCTTGGTCCCGAGCCGATTGGACCATTTTTCAACAACACGTGAAATACGTAGATGATATAAGTACTTGGGATCTGAAAATTGAGTTTTCAGTTATCGACCTTATACGTTTATAAATACCATGAAACGTGGAGATTTCTTAGTCCCGGGCTGATTGGGGAATTTTTTCACGACGCGAAAAATTCCGAGCTGACATAAGTACTTGGGAACTGAAAATAGAGTTTTCTGCTATCGACGCTATACGTTTAGAAATACCATGAAACGTGGACATTTCTTGGTCCCGGGCTGATTGGTGAATTTTTTCACGACGCGAAAAATTCCGAGCTGACATAAGTACTTGGGATCTGAAAATTGAGTTTTCAGTTATCGACCTCATACGTTTAGAAATACCATGAAACGTGTACATTTGTTTGTCCCGGGCTGATTGGTGAGTTTTCTCTCGACGCGAAAAATGCCCAGCTGATATAAGTACTTGGGATCGGAAAATTGAGTTTCCTGTTATCGACGCTATACGTTTTGAAATACCATGAAACGTGGACATTTCTTGGTCCCGGGCCGATTGGCTCATTTTTCAACAACACGTGAAATACGCAGATGATGTAAGTACTTGGGATCTGAAAATTGAGTTTTCAGTTATCGACCTCATACGTTTAGAAATAACATGAAACGTGGACATTTCTTGGTCCCGGGCCGATTGGCTCATTTTTCAACAACACGTGAAATACGCAGATGATATAAGTACTTGAGATCTGAAAATTGAGTTTTCAGTTATCGACCTCATACGTTTAGAAATACCATGAAACGTATTTATTTCTTGGTCGCGGGCTGATTGGTGAATTTTTTCACGACGCGAAAAATGCCGAGCTGATATAAGTACTTGTGATACGAAAATTGAGTTTTCTGTTTTCGACGCTATACGTTTATAAATACCATGAAACGTGGAGATTTCTTAGTCCCGGGCTGATTGGGGAATTTTTTCACGACGCGAAAAATTCCGAGCTGACATAAGTACTTGGGAACTGAAAATTGAGTTTTCTGTTATCGACGCTATACGTTTAGAAATACCATGAAACGTGGACATTTCTTGGTCCCGGGCTGATTGGTAAATTTTTTCACGACGCGAAAAATGCCGAGCTGATATAAGTACTTGTGATACGAAAATTGAGTTTTCTGTTTTCGACGCTATACGTTTATAAATACCATGAAACGTGGAGATTTCTTAGTCCCGGGCTGATTGGGGGATTTTTTTCACGACGCGAAAAATTCCGAGCTGACATAAGTACTTGGGATCTGAAAATTGAGTTTTCAGTTATCGACCTCATACGTTTAGAAATACCATGAAACGTGGACATTTCTTGGTCCCGGGCTGATTGGTGAATTTTCTCACGACGCGAAAAATGCCGAGCTGATATAAGTACTTGGGATCGGAAAATTGAGTTTCCTGTTATCGACGCTATACGTTTTGAAATACCATGAAACGTGGAGATTTCTTGGTCCCGGGCTGATTGGACCATTTTTTAATAACACGTGAAATAGGCAGATGATATAAGTACTTGGGATCTGAAAATTGCGTTTTCTGTTATCGACGCTAAACGTTTATAAATACCATGAAACGTGAAGATTTCTTGGTCCCGGGCTGATTGGACCATTTTTCAACAACACGTAAAATACGCAACTGATATAAGTACTTGGGATCTGAAAATTGAGTTTTCTGTTATCGACGCTATACGTTTATAAATACCATGAAACGTGGAGATTTCTTAGTCCCGTGCTGATTGGGGAATTTTTTCACGACGCGAAAAATTTCGAGCTGACATAAGTACTTGGGAACTGAAAATTGAGTTTTCTGTTATCGACGCTATACGTTTAGAAATACCATGAAACGTGGACATTTCTTGGTCCCGGGCTGATTGGTGAATTTTTTCACGACGTGAAAAATGCCGAGCTGATATAAGTACTTGGGATCGGAAAATTGAGTTTCCTGTTATCGACGCTATACGTTTTGAAATACCATGAAACGTGGACATTTCTTAGTCCCGGGCCGATTGGGTCATTTTTCAATAACACGTGAAGTACGCAGATGATATAAGTACTTGGGATCTGAAAATTGAGTTTTCAGTTATCGACCTCATACGCTTAGAAATACCATGAAACGTGGACATTTCTTGGTCGCGGGCTGATTGGTGAATTTTTTCACGACGCGAAAAATGCCGAGCTGATATAAGTACTTGGGATCTGAAAATTGCGTTTTCTGTTATCGACGCTATACGTTTATAAATACCATGAAACGTGGAGATTTCTTGGTCCCGGGCTGATTGGACCAGTTTTCAATAACACGTGAAATAGGCAGATGATAGAAGTACTTGGGCTCTGAAAATTGAGTTTTCAGTTAACGACCTCATACGTTTAGAAATACCATGAAACGTGGACATTTCTTGGTCCCGGGCTGATTGGTGAATTTTTTCACGACGCGAAAAATTCTGAGCTGATATAAGTACTTGGGATCTGAAAATTGAGTTTCCTGTTATCGACGTTATACGTTTTGAAATACCATGAAACGTGGACATTTCTTGGTCCCGTGCTGATTGGACCATTTTTCATCAACACGTGAAATACGTAGATGATATAAGTACTTGGGATCTGAAAATTGAGTTTTCAGTTATCGACCTCATACGTTTAGAAATACCATGAAACGTGGACATTTCTTGGTCCCGGGCTGATTGGTGAAATTTTTTACGACGCGAAAAATGGCGAGCTGATATAAGTACTTGGGATCTGAAAATTGCGTTTTGTGTTATCGACGCTATACGTTTATAAATACCATGAAACGTGGAGATTTCTTGGTCCCGGGCTGATTGGACCATTTTTGAATAACACGTGAAATAGGCAGATGATATAAGTACTTGGGATCTGAAAATTGAGTTTTCAGTAATCGACCTCATACGTTTAGAAATACCATGAAACGTGGACATTTCTTGGTCCCGGGCTGATTGGTGAATTTTTTCACGACGCGAAAAATGCCGAGCTGATATAAGTACTTGGGATCCGAAAATTGAGTTTTCTGTTATCGACGCTATACGTTTATAAATACCATGAAACGTGAAGATTTCTTGGTCCCGGGCTGATTGGACCATTTTTCAACAACACGTAAAATACGCAACTGATATAAGTACTTGGGATCTGAAAATTGAGTTTTCTGTTATCGACGCTATACGTTTATAAATACCATGAAACGTGGAGATTTCTTAGTCCCGTGCTGATTGGGGAATTTTTTCACGACGCGAAAAATTTCGAGCTGACATAAGTACTTGGGAACTGAAAATTGAGTTTTCTGTTATCGACGCTATACGTTTAGAAATACCATGAAACGTGGACATTTCTTGGTCCCGGGCTGATTGGTGAATTTTTTCACGACGTGAAAAATGCCGAGCTGATATAAGTACTTGGGATCGGAAAATTGAGTTTCCTGTTATCGACGCTATACGTTTTGAAATACCATGAAACGTGGACATTTCTTAGTCCCGGGCCGATTGGGTCATTTTTCAATAACACGTGAAGTACGCAGATGATATAAGTACTTGGGATCTGAAAATTGAGTTTTCAGTTATCGACCTCATTCGCTTAGAAATACCATGAAACGTGGACATTTCTTGGTCCCGGGCTGATTGGGGAATTTTTTCACGACGCGAAAAATTCTGAGCTGATATAAGTACTTGGGATCTGAAAATTGAGTTTCCTGTTATCGACGTTATACGTTTTGAAATACCATGAAACGTGGACATTTCTTGGTCCCGGGCCGATTGGACCATTTTTCAACAACACGTGAAATACGTAGATGATATAAGTACTTGGGATCTGAAAATTGAGTTTTCAGTTATCGACCTCATACGTTTAGAAATACCATGAAACGTGGACATTTCTTGATCCCGGGCTGATTGGGGAATTATTTCACGACGCGAAAAATGCCGAGCTGATATAAGTACTTGGGATCTGAAAATTGCGTTTTCTGTTATCGACGCTATACGTTTATAAATACCATGAAACTTGGAGATTTCTTGGTCCCGGGCTGATTGGACCATTTTTCAATAACACGTGAAATAGGCAGATGATATAAGTACTTGGGATCTGAAAATTGAGTTTTCAGTTATCGACCTCATACGTTTAGAAATACCATGAAACGTGGACATTTCTTGGTCCCGGGCCGATTGGCTCATTTTTCAACAACACGTGAAATACGCAGATGATATAAGTACTTGGGATCTGAAAATTGAGTTTTCAGTTATCGACCTCATACGTTTAGAAATACCATGAAACGTGGACATTTCTTGGTCCCGGGCTGATTGGTGAATTTTTTCACGACGCGAAAAATGCCGAGCTGATATAAGTACTTGGGATCTGAAAATTGCGTTTTCTGTTATCGACGCTATACGTTTATAAGTACCATGAAACGTGGAGATTTCTTGGTCCCGGGCTGATTGGACCATTTTTCAACAACACGTAAAATACGCAACTGATATAAGTACTTGGGATCTGAAAATTGAGTTTTCTGTTATCGACGCTATACGTTTATAAATACCATGAAACGTGGAGATTTCTTAGTCCCGGGCTGATTGGGGAATTTTTTCACGACGCGAAAAATTCCGAGCTGACATAAGTACTTGGGAACTGAAAATTGAGTTTTCTGTTATCGACGCTATACGTTTAGTAATACCATGAAACGTGGACATTTCTTGGTCCCGGGCTGATTGGTGAATTTTTTCACGACGCGAAAAATGCCGAGCTGATATAAGTACTTGTGATACGAAAATTGAGTTTTCTGTTATCGACGCTATACGTTTATAAATACCATGAAACGTGGAGATTTCTTAGTCCCGGGCTGATTGGGGAATTTTTTCACGACGCGAAAAATTCCGAGCTGACATAAGTACTTGGGAACTGAAAATAGAGTTTTCTGCTATCGACGCTATACGTTTAGAAATACCATGAAACGTGGACATTTCTTGGTCCCGGGCTGATTGGTGAATTTTTTCACGACGCGAAAAATTCCGAGCTGACATAAGTACTTGGGATCTGAAAATTGAGTTTTCAGTTATCGACCTCATGCGTTTAGAAATACCATGAAACGTGTACATTTCTTGGTCCCGGGCTGATTGGTGAGTTTTCTCTCGACGCGAAAAATGCCCAGCTGATATAAGTACTTGGGATCGGAAAATTGAGTTTCCTGTTATCGACGTTATACGTTTTGAAATACCATGAAACGTGGACATTTCTTGGTCCCGGGCCGATTGGCTCATTTTTCAACAACACGTGAAATACGCAGATGATGTAAGTACTTGGGATCTGAAAATTGCGTTTTCTGTTATCGACGTTATACGTTTTGAAATACCATGAAACGTGGACATTTCTTGGTCCCGGGCCGATTGGACCATTTTTCAACAACACGTGAAATACGTAGATGATATAAGTACTTGGGATCTGAAAATTGAGTTTTCAGTTATCGACCTTATACGTTTAGAAATACCATGAAACGTGTTTATTTCTTGGTCGCGGGCTGATTGGTGAATTTTTTCACGACGCGAAAAATGCCGAGCTGATATAAGTACTTGGGATCTGAAAATTGCGTTTTCTGTTATCGACGATATACGTTTATAAATACCATGAAACGTGGAGATTTCTTGGTCCCGGGCTGATTGGACCATTTTTCAATAACACGTGAAATAGGCAGATGATAGAAGTACTTGGGATCTGAAAATTGAGTTTTCAGTTATCGACGCTATACGTTTATAAATACCATGAAACGTGGAGATTTCTTAGTCCCGGGCTGATTGGGGAATTTTTTCACGACGCGAAAAATTCCGAGCTGACATAAGTACTTGGGAACTGAAAATTGAGTTTTCTGTTATCGACGCTATACGTTTAGAAATACCATGAAACGTGGACATTTCTTGGTCCCGGGCTGATTGGTGAATTTTTTCACGACGCGAAAAATGCCGAGCTGATATAAGTACTTGTGATACGAAAATTGAGTTTTCTGTTATCGACGCTATACGTTTATAAATACCATGAAACGTGGAGATTTCTTAGTCCCGGGCTGATTGGGGGATTTTTTTCACGACGCGAAAAATTCCGAGCTGACATAAGTACTTGGGATCTGAAAATTGAGTTTTCAGTTATCGAACTCATACGTTTAGAAATACCATGAAACGTGGACATTTCTTGGTCCCGGGCTGATTGGTGAATTTTCTCACGACGCGAAAAATGCCGAGCTGATATAATTACTTGGGATCGGAAAATTGAGTTTCCTGTTATCGACGCTATACGTTTTGAAATACCATGAAACGTGGAGATTTCTTGGTCCCGGGCTGATTGGACCATTTTTTAATAACACGTGAAATAGGCAGATGATATAAGTACTTGGGATCTGAAAATTGAGTTTTCTGTTATCGACGCTATACGTTTATAAATACCATGAAACGTGGAGATTTCTTAGTCCCGTGCTGATTGGGGAATTTTTTCACGACGCGAAAAATTTCGAGCTGACATAAGTACTTGGGAACTGAAAATTGAGTTTTCTGTTATCGACGCTATACGTTTAGAAATACCATGAAACGTGGACATTTCTTGGTCCCGGGCTGATTGGTGAATTTTTTCACGACGTGAAAAATGCCGAGCTGATATAAGTACTTGGGATCGGAAAATTGAGTTTCCTGTTATCGACGCTATACGTTTTGAAATACCATGAAACGTGGACATTTCTTAGTCCCGGGCCGATTGGGTCATTTTTCAATAACACGTGAAGTACGCAGATGATATAAGTACTTGGGATCTGAAAATTGAGTTTTCAGTTATCGACCTCATACGCTTAGAAATACCATGAAACGTGAACATTTCTTGGTCCCGGGCTGATTGGGGAATTTTTTCACGACGCGAAAAATTCTGAGCTGATATAAGTACTTGGGATCTGAAAATTGAGTTTCCTGTTATCGACGTTATACGTTTTGAAATACCATGAAACGTGGACATTTCTTGGTCCCGGGCTGATTGGTGAGTTTTCTCTCGACGCGAAAAATGCCCAGCTGATATAAGTACTTGGGATCGGAAAATTGAGTTTCCTGTTATCGACGTTATACGTTTTGAAATACCATGAAACGTGGACATTTCTTGGTCCCGGGCCGATTGGCTCATTTTTCAACAACACGTGAAATACGCAGATGATGTAAGTACTTGGGATCTGAAAATTGAGTTTTCAGTTATCGACCTCATACGTTTAGAAATACCATGAAACGTGGACATTTCTTGGTCCCGGGCCGATTGGCTCATTTTTCAACAACACGTGAAATACGCAGATGATATAAGTACTTGAGATCTGAAAATTGAGTTTTCAGTTATCGACCTCATACGTTTAGAAATACCATGAAACGTATTTATTTCTTGGTCGCGGGCTGATTGGTGAATTTTTTCACGACGCGAAAAATGCCGAGCTGATATAAGTACTTGGGATCTGAAAATTGCGTTTCCTGTTATCGACGCTATACGTTTTGAAATACCATGAAACGTGGAGATTTCTTGATCCCGGGCTGATTGGACCATTTTTCAATAACACGTGAAATAGGTAGATGATATAAGTACTTGGGATCTGAAAATTGAGTTTTCAGTTATCGACCTCATACGTTTAGAAATATCATGAAACGTGGACATTTCTTGGTCCCGGGCTGATTGGTGAATTTTTTCACGACGCGAAAAATGCCGAGCTGATATATGTACTTGGGATCTGAAAATTGCGTTTTCTGTTATCGACGCTATACGTTTTTAAATACCATGAAACGTGAAGATTTCTTGGTCCCGGGCTGATTGGACCATTTTTCAACAACACGTAAAATACGCAACTGATATAAGTACTTGGGATCTGAAAATTGAGTTTTCTGTTATCGACGCTATACGTTTATAAATACCATGAAACGTGGAGATTTCTTAGTCCCGGGCTGATTGGGGGAATTTTTTCACGACGCGAAAAATTCCGAGCTGACATAAGTACTTGGGATCTGAAAATTGAGTTTTCAGTTATCGACCTCATACGTTTAGAAATACCATGAAACGTGGACATTTCTTGGTCCCGGGCTGATTGGTGAGTTTTCTCTCGACGCGAAAAATGCCCAGCTGATATAAGTACTTGGGATCGGAAAATTGAGTTTCCTGTTATCGACGTTATACGTTTTGAAATACCATGAAACGTGGACATTTCTTGGTCCCGGGCCGATTGGCTCATTTTTCAACAACACGTGAAATACGCAGATGATGTAAGTACTTGGGATCTGAAAATTGAGTTTTCAGTTATCGACCTCATACGTTTAGAAATACCATGAAACGTGGACATTTCTTGGTCCCGGGCCGATTGGCTCATTTTTCAACAACACGTGAAATACGCAGATGATATAAGTACTTGAGATCTGAAAATTGAGTTTTCAGTTATCGACCTCATACGTTTAGAAATACCATGAAACGTATTTATTTCTTGGTCGCGGGCTGATTGGTGAATTTTTTCACGACGCGAAAAATGCCGAGCTGATATAAGTACTTGGGATCTGAAAATTGCGTTTCCTGTTATCGACGCTATACGTTTTGAAATACCATGAAACGTGGAGATTTCTTGATCCCGGGCTGATTGGACCATTTTTCAATAACACGTGAAATAGGTAGATGATATAAGTACTTGGGATCTGAAAATTGAGTTTTCAGTTATCGACCTCATACGTTTAGAAATATCATGAAACGTGGACATTTCTTGGTCCCGGGCTGATTGGTGAATTTTTTCACGACGCGAAAAATGCCGAGCTGATATATGTACTTGGGATCTGAAAATTGCGTTTTCTGTTATCGACGCTATACGTTTTTAAATACCATGAAACGTGAAGATTTCTTGGTCCCGGGCTGATTGGACCATTTTTCAACAACACGTAAAATACGCAACTGATATAAGTACTTGGGATCTGAAAATTGAGTTTTCTGTTATCGACGCTATACGTTTATAAATACCATGAAACGTGGAGATTTCTTAGTCCCGGGCTGATTGGGGAATTTTTTCACGACGCGAAAAATTCCGAGCTGACATAAGTACTTGGGAACCGAAAATTGAGTTTTCTGTTATCGACGCTATACGTTTAGAAATACCAGGAAACGTGGACATTTCTTGGTCCCGGGCTGATTGGTGAATTTTTTCACGACGCGAAAAATGCCGAGCTGATATAATTACTTGTGATCCGAAAATTGAGTTTTCTGTTATCGACGCTATACGTTTATAAATACCATGAAACGTGGAGATTTCTTAGTCCCGGGCTGATTGGGGAATTTTTTCACGACGCGAAAAATTCTGAGCTGATATAAGTACTTGGAATCTGAAAATTGAGTTTCCTGTTATCGACGTTATACGTTTTGAAATACCATGAAACGTGGACATTTCTTGGTCCCGGGCCGATTGGACCATTTTTCAACAACACGTGAAATACGTAGATGATATAAGTACTTGGGATCTGAAAATTGAGTTTTCAGTTATCGACCTCATACGTTTAGAAATACCATGAAACGTGGACATTTCTTGGTCCCGGGCTGATTGGTGAATTTTTTCACGACGCGAAAAATGCCGAGCTGATATAAGTACTTGGGATCTGAAAATTGCGTTTTCTGTTATCGACGCTAAACGTTTATAAATACCATGAAACGTGAAGATTTCTTGGTCCCGGGCTGATTGGACCATTTTTCAACAACACGTAAAATACGCAACTGATATAAGTACTTGGGATCTGAAAATTGAGTTTTCTGTTATCGACGCTATACGTTTATAAATACCATGAAACGTGGAGATTTCTTAGTCCCGTGCTGATTGGAGAATTTTTTCACGACGCGAAAAATTCTGAGCTGATATAAGTACTTGGGATCTGAAAATTGAGTTTCCTGTTATCGACGATATACGTTTTGAAATACCATGAAACGTTGACATTTCTTGGTCCCGGGCCGATTGGACCATTTTTCAACAACACGTGAAATACGTAGATGATATAAGTACTTGGGATCTGAAAATTGAGTTTTCAGTTATCGACCTCATACGTTTAGAAATACCATGAAACGTGTTTATTTCTTGGTCGCGGGCTGATTGGTGAATTTTTTCACGACGCGAAAAATGCCGAGCTGATATAAGTACTTGGGATCTGAAAATTGCGTTTTCTGTTATCGACGCTATACGTTTATAAATACCATGAAACGTGGAGATTTCTTGGTCCCGGGCTGATTGGACCAGTTTTCAATAACACGTGAAATAGGCAGATGATAGAAGTACTTGGGCTCTGAAAATTGAGTTTTCAGTTAACGACCTCATACGTTTAGAAATACCATGAAACGTGGACATTTCTTGGTCCCGGGCTGATTGGTGAATTTTTTCACGACGCGAAAAATTCTGAGCTGATATAAGTACTTGGGATCTGAAAATTGAGTTTCCTGTTATCGACGTTATACGTTTTGAAATACCATGAAACGTGGACATTTCTTGGTCCCGTGCTGATTGGACCATTTTTCATCAACACGTGAAATACGTAGATGATATAAGTACTTGGGATCTGAAAATTGAGTTTTCAGTTATCGACCTCATACGTTTAGAAATACCATGAAACGTGGACATTTCTTGGTCCCGGGCTGATTGGTGAAATTTTTTACGACGCGAAAAATGCCGAGCTGATATAAGTACTTGGGATCTGAAAATTGCGTTTTGTGTTATCGACGCTATACGTTTATAAATACCATGAAACGTGGAGATTTCTTGGTCCCGGGCTGATTGGACCATTTTTGAATAACACGTGAAATAGGCAGATGATATAAGTACTTGGGATCTGAAAATTGAGTTTTCAGTAATCGACCTCATATGTTTAGAAATACCATGAAACGTGGACATTTCTTGGTCCCGGGCTGATTGGTGAATTTTTTCACGACGCGAAAAATGCCGAGCTGATATAAGTACTTGGGATCCGAAAATTGAGTTTTCTGTTATCGACGCTATACGTTTATAAATACCATGAAACGTGAAGATTTCTTGGTCCCGGGCTGATTGGACCATTTTTCAACAACACGTAAAATACGCAACTGATATAAGTACTTGGGATCTGAAAATTGAGTTTTCTGTTATCGACGCTATACGTTTATAAATACCATGAAACGTGGAGATTTCTTAGTCCCGGGCTGATTGGGGAATTTTTTCACGACGCGAAAAATTCCGAGCTGATATATGTACTTGGGATCTGAAAATTGCGTTTTCTGTTATCGACGCTATACGTTTTTAAATACCATGAAACGTGAAGATTTCTTGGTCCCGGGCTGATTGGACCATTTTTCAACAACACGTAAAATACGCAACTGATATAAGTACTTGGGATCTGAAAATTGAGTTTTCTGTTATCGACGCTATACGTTTATAAATACCATGAAACGTGGAGATTTCTTAGTCCCGGGCTGATTGGGGAATTTTTTCACGACGCGAAAAATTCCGAGCTCACATAAGTACTTGGGAACTGAAAATTGAGTTTTCTGTTATCGATGTTATACGTTTTGAAATACCATGAAACGTGGACATTTCTTGGTCCCGGGCCGATTGGACCATTTTTCAACAACACGTGAAATACGTAGATGATATAAGTACTTGGGATCTGAAAATTGAGTTTTCAGTTATCGACCTTATACGTTTAGAAATACCATGAAACGTGTTTATTTCTTGGTCGCGGGCTGATTGGTGAATTTTTTCACGACGCGAAAAATGCCGAGCTGATATAAGTACTTGGGATCTGAAAATTGCGTTTTCTGTTATCGACGCTATACGTTTATAAATACCATGAAACGTGGAGATTTCTTGGTCCCGGGCTGATTGGACCATTTTTCAATAACACGTGAAATAGGCAGATGATAGAAGTACTTGGGATCTGAAAATTGAGTTTTCAGTTATCGACGCTATACGTTTATAAATACCATGAAACGTGGAGATTTCTTAGTCCCGGGCTGATTGGGGAATTTTTTCACGACGCGAAAAATTCCGAGCTGACATAAGTACTTGGGAACTGAAAATTGAGTTTTCTGTTATCGACGCTATACGTTTAGAAATACCATGAAACGTGGACATTTCTTGGTCCCGGGCTGATTGGTGAATTTTTTCACGACGCGAAAAATGCCGAGCTGATATAAGTACTTGTGATACGAAAAATGAGTTTTCTGTTTTCGACGCTATACGTTTATAAATACCATGAAACGTGGAGATTTCTTAGTCCCGGGCTGATTGGGGGATTTTTTTCACGACGCGAAAAATTCCGAGCTGACATAAGTACTTGGGATCTGAAAATTGAGTTTTCAGTTATCGACCTCATACGTTTAGAAATACCATGAAACGTGGACATTTCTTGGTCCCGGGCTGACTGGTGAATTTTCTCACGACGCGAAAAATGCCGAGCTGATATAAGTACTTGGGATCGGAAAATTGAGTTTCCTGTTATCGACGCTATACGTTTTGAAATACCATGAAACGTGGAGATTTCTTGGTCCCGGGCTGATTGGACCATTTTTTAATAACACGTGAAATAGGCAGATGATATAAGTACTTGGGATCTGAAAATTGCGTTTTCTGTTATCGACGCTAAACGTTTATAAATACCATGAAACGTGAAGATTTCTTGGTCCCGGGCTGATTGGACCATTTTTCAACAACACGTAAAATACGCAACTGATATAAGTACTTGGGATCTGAAAATTGAGTTTTCTGTTATCGACGCTATACGTTTATAAATACCATGAAACGTGGAGATTTCTTAGTCCCGTGCTGATTGGGGAATTTTTTCACGACGCGAGAAATTTCGAGCTGACATAAGTACTTGGGAACTGAAAATTGAGTTTTCTGTTATCGACGCTATACGTTTAGAAATACCATGAAACGTGGACATTTCTTGGTCCCGGGCTGATTGGTGAATTTTTTCACGACGTGAAAAATGCCGAGCTGATATAAGTACTTGGGATCGGAAAATTGAGTTTCCTGTTATCGACGCTATACGTTTTGAAATACCATGAAACGTGGACATTTCTTAGTCCCGGGCCGATTGGGTCATTTTTCAATAACACGTGAAGTACGCAGATGATATAAGTACTTGGGATCTGAAAATTGAGTTTTCAGTTATCGACCTCATACGCTTAGAAATACCATGAAACGTGGACATTTCTTGGTCCCGGGCTGATTGGGGAATTTTTTCACGACGCGAAAAATTCTGAGCTGATATAAGTACTTGGGATCTGAAAATTGAGTTTCCTGTTATCGACGTTATACGTTTTGAAATACCATGAAACGTGGACATTTCTTGGTCCCGGGCCGATTGGACCATTTTTCAACAACACGTGAAATACGTAGATGATATAAGTACTTGGGATCTGAAAATTGAGTTTTCAGTTATCGACCTCATACGTTTAGAAATACCATGAAACGTGGACATTTCTTGGTCCCGGGCTGATTGGGGAATTATTTCACGACGCGAAAAATGCCGAGCTGATATAAGTACTTGGGATCTGAAAATTGCGTTTTCTGTTATCGACGCTATACGTTTATAAATACCATGAAACTTGGAGATTTCTTGGTCCCGGGCTGATTGGACCATTTTTCAATAACACGTGAAATAGGCAGATGATATAAGTACTTGGGATCTGAAAATTGAGTTTTCAGTTATCGACCTCATACGTTTAGAAATACCATGAAACGTGGACATTTCTTGGTCCCGGGCCGATTGGCTCATTTTTCAACAACACGTGAAATACGCAGATGATATAAGTACTTGGGATCTGAAAATTGAGTTTTCAGTTATCGACCTCATACGTTTAGAAATACCATGAAACGTGGACATTTCTTGGTCCCGGGCTGATTGGTGAATTTTTTCACGACGCGAAAAATGCCGAGCTGATATAAGTACTTGGGATCTGAAAATTGCGTTTTCTGTTATCGACGCTATACGTTTATAAGTACCATGAAACGTGGAGATTTCTTGGTCCCGGGCTGATTGGACCATTTTTCAACAACACGTAAAATACGCAACTGATATAAGTACTTGGGATCTGAAAATTGAGTTTTCTGTTATCGACGCTATACGTTTATAAATACCATGAAACGTGGAGATTTCTTAGTCCCGGGCTGATTGGGGAATTTTTTCACGACGCGAAAAATTCCGAGCTGACATAAGTACTTGGGAACTGAAAATTGAGTTTTCTGCTATCGACGCTATACGTTTAGAAATACCATGAAACGTGGACATTTCTTGGTCCCGGGCTGATTGGTGAATTTTTTCACGACGCGAAAAATTCCGAGCTGACATAAGTACTTGGGATCTGAATATTGAGTTTTCAGTTATCGACGTTATACGTTTTGAAATACCATGAAACGTGGACATTTCTTGGTCCCGGGCCGATTGGCTCATTTTTCAACAACACGTGAAATACGCAGATGATGTAAGTACTTGGGATCTGAAAATTGCGTTTTCTGTTATCGACGTTATACGTTTTGAAATACCATGAAACGTGGACATTTCTTGGTCCCGGGCCGATTGGACCATTTTTCAACAACACGTGAAATACGTAGATGATATAAGTACTTGGGATCTGAAAATTGAGTTTTCAGTTATCGACCTTATACGTTTAGAAATACCATGAAACGTGTTTATTTCTTGGTCGCGGGCTGATTGGTGAATTTTTTCACGACGCGAAAAATGCCGAGCTGATATAAGTACTTGTGATACGAAAATTGAGTTTTCTGTTATCGACGCTATACGTTTATAAATACCATGAAACGTGGAGATTTCTTAGTCCCGGGCTGATTGGGGGATTTTTTTCACGACGCGAAAAATTCCGAGCTGACATAAGTACTTGGGATCTGAAAATTGAGTTTTCAGTTATCGAACTCATACGTTTAGAAATACCATGAAACGTGGACATTTCTTGGTCCCGGGCTGATTGGTGAATTTTCTCACGACGCGAAAAATGCCGAGCTGATATAATTACTTGGGATCGGAAAATTGAGTTTCCTGTTATCGACGCTATACGTTTTGAAATACCATGAAACGTGGAGATTTCTTGGTCCCGGGCTGATTGGACCATTTTTTAATAACACGTGAAATAGGCAGATGATATAAGTACTTGGGATCTGAAAATTGCGTTTTCTGTTATCGACGCTAAACGTTTATAAATAACATGAAACGTGAAGATTTCTTGGTCCCGGGCTGATTGGACCATTTTTCAACAACACGTAAAATACGCAACTGATATAAGTACTTGGGATCTGAAAATTGAGTTTTCTGTTATCGACGCTATACGTTTATAAATACCATGAAACGTGGAGATTTCTTAGTCCCGTGCTGATTGGGGAATTTTTTCACGACGCGAAAAATTTCGAGCTGACATAAGTACTTGGGAACTGAAAATTGAGTTTTCTGTTATCGACGCTATACGTTTAGAAATACCATGAAACGTGGACATTTCTTGGTCCCGGGCTGATTGGTGAATTTTTTCACGACGTGAAAAATGCCGAGCTGATATAAGTACTTGGGATCGGAAAATTGAGTTTCCTGTTATCGACCCTATACGTTTTGAAATACCATGAAACGTGGACATTTCTTAGTCCCGGGCCGATTGGGTCATTTTTCAATAACACGTGAAGTACGCAGATGATATAAGTACTTGGGATCTGAAAATTGAGTTTTCAGTTATCGACCTCATACGTTTAGAAATACCATGAAACGTGGACATTTCTTGGTCCCGGGCTGATTGGGGAATTATTTCACGACGCGAAAAATGCCGAGCTGATATAAGTACTTGGGATCTGAAAATTGCGTTTTCTGTTATCGACGCTATACGTTTATAAATACCATGAAACTTGGAGATTTCTTGGTCCCGGGCTGATTGAACCATTTTTCAATAACACGTGAAATAGGCAGATGATATAAGTACTTGGGATCTGAAAATTGAGTTTTCAGTTATCGACCTCATACGTTTAGAAATACCATGAAACGTGGACATTTCTTGGTCCCGGGCCGATTGGCTCATTTTTCAACAACACGTGAAATACGCAGATGATATAAGTACTTGGGATCTGAAAATTGAGTTTTCAGTTATCGACCTCATACGTTTAGAAATACCATGAAACGTGGACATTTCTTGGTCCCGGGCTGATTGGTGAATTTTTTCACGACGCGAAAAATGCCGAGCTGATATAAGTACTTGGGATCTGAAAATTGCGTTTTCTGTTATCGACGCTAAACGTTTATAAATACCATGAAACGTGAAGATTTCTTGGTCCCGGGCTGATTGGACCATTTTTCAACAACACGTAAAATACGCAACTGATATAAGTACTTGGGATCTGAAAATTGAGTTTTCTGTTATCGACGCTATACGTTTATAAATACCATGAAACGTGGAGATTTCTTAGTCCCGTGCTGATTGGGGAATTTTTTCACGACGCGAAAAATTTCGAGCTGACATAAGTACTTGGGAACTGAAAATTGAGTTTTCTGTTATCGACGCTATACGTTTAGAAATACCATGAAACGTGGACATTTCTTGGTCCCGGGCTGATTGGTGAATTTTTTCACGACGTGAAAAATGCCGAGCTGATATAAGTACTTGGGATCGGAAAATTGAGTTTCCTGTTATCGACGCTATACGTTTTGAAATACCATGAAACGTGGACATTTCTTAGTCCCGGGCCGATTGGGTCATTTTTCAATAACACGTGAAGTACGCAGATGATATAAGTACTTGGGATCTGAAAATTGAGTTTTCAGTTATCGACCTCATACGCTTAGAAATACCATGAAACGTGGACATTTCTTGGTCCCGGGCTGATTGGGGAATTATTTCACGACGCGAAAAATGCCGAGCTGATATAAGTACTTGGGATCTGAAAATTGCGTTTTCTGTTATCGACGCTATACGTTTATAAATACCATGAAACTTGGAGATTTCTTGGTCCCGGGCTGATTGGACCATTTTTCAATAACACGTGAAATAGGCAGATGATATAAGTACTTGGGATCTGAAAATTGAGTTTTCAGTTATCGACCTCATACGTTTAGAAATACCATGAAACGTGGACATTTCTTGGTCCCGGGCCGATTGGCTCATTTTTCAACAACACGTGAAATACGCAGATGATATAAGTACTTGGGATCTGAAAATTGAGTTTTCAGTTATCGACCTCATACGTTTAGAAATACCATGAAACGTGGACATTTCTTGGTCCCGGGCTGATTGGTGAATTTTTTCACGACGCGAAAAATGCCGAGCTGATATAAGTACTTGGGATCTGAAAATTGCGTTTTCTGTTATCGACGCTATACGTTTATAAGTACCATGAAACGTGGAGATTTCTTGGTCCCGGGCTGATTGGACCATTTTTCAACAACACGTAAAATACGCAACTGATATAAGTACTTGGGATCTGAAAATTGAGTTTTCTGTTATCGACGCTATACGTTTATAAATACCATGAAACGTGGAGATTTCTTAGTCCCGGGCTGATTGGGGAATTTTTTCACGACGCGAAAAATTCCGAGCTGACATAAGTACTTGGGAACTGAAAATTGAGTTTTCTGTTATCGACGCTATACGTTTAGTAATACCATGAAACGTGGACATTTCTTGGTCCCGGGCTGATTGGTGAATTTTTTCACGACGCGAAAAATGCCGAGCTGATATAAGTACTTGTGATACGAAAATTGAGTTTTCTGTTATCGACGCTATACGTTTATAAATACCATGAAACGTGGAGATTTCTTAGTCCCGGGCTGATTGGGGAATTTTTTCACGACGCGAAAAATTCCGAGCTGACATAAGTACTTGGGAACTGAAAATAGAGTTTTCTGCTATCGACGCTATACGTTTAGAAATACCATGAAACGTGGACATTTCTTGGTCCCGGGCTGATTGGTGAATTTTTTCACGACGCGAAAAATTCCGAGCTGACATAAGTACTTGGGATCTGAAAATTGAGTTTTCAGTTATCGACCTCATACGTTTAGAAATACCATGAAACGTGTACATTTCTTGGTCCCGGGCTGATTGGTGAGTTTTCTCTCGACGCGAAAAATGCCCAGCTGATATAAGTACTTGGGATCGGAAAATTGAGTTTCCTGTTATCGACGTTACACGTTTTGAAATACCATGAAACGTGGACATTTCTTGGTCCCGGGCCGATTGGCTCATTTTTCAACAACACGTGAAATACGCAGATGATGTAAGTACTTGGGATCTGAAAATTGCGTTTTCTGTTATCGACGTTATACGTTTTGAAATACCATGAAACGTGGACATTTCTTGGTCCCGGGCCGATTGGACCATTTTTCAACAACACGTGAAATACGTAGATGATATAAGTACTTGGGATCTGAAAATTGAGTTTTCAGTTATCGACCTTATACGTTTAGAAATACCATGAAACGTGTTTATTTCTTGGTCGCTGGCTGATTGGTGAATTTTTTCACGACGCGAAAAATGCCGAGCTGATATAAGTACTTGTGATACGAAAATTGAGTTTTCTGTTATCGACGCTATACGTTTATAAATACCATGAAACGTGGAGATTTCTTAGTCCCGGGCTGATTGGGGGATTTTTTTCACGACGCGAAAAATTCCGAGCTGACATAAGTACTTGGGATCTGAAAATTGAGTTTTCAGTTATCGAACTCATACGTTTAGAAATACCATGAAACGTGGACATTTCTTGGTCCCGGGCTGATTGGTGAATTTTCTCACGACGCGAAAAATGCCGAGCTGATATAATTACTTGGGATCGGAAAATTGAGTTTCCTGTTATCGACGCTATACGTTTTGAAATACCATGAAACGTGGAGATTTCTTGGTCCCGGGCTGATTGGACCATTTTTTAATAACACGTGAAATAGGCAGATGATATAAGTACTTGGGATCTGAAAATTGCGTTTTCTGTTATCGACGCTAAACGTTTATAAATAACATGAAACGTGAAGATTTCTTGGTCCCGGGCTGATTGGACCATTTTTCAACAACACGTAAAATACGCAACTGATATAAGTACTTGGGATCTGAAAATTGAGTTTTCTGTTATCGACGCTATACGTTTATAAATACCATGAAACGTGGAGATTTCTTAGTCCCGTGCTGATTGGGGAATTTTTTCACGACGCGAAAAATTTCGAGCTGACATAAGTACTTGGGAACTGAAAATTGAGTTTTCTGTTATCGACGCTATACGTTTAGAAATACCATGAAACGTGGACATTTCTTGGTCCCGGGCTGATTGGTGAATTTTTTCACGACGTGAAAAATGCCGAGCTGATATAAGTACTTGGGATCGGAAAATTGAGTTTCCTGTTATCGACGCTATACGTTTTGAAATACCATGAAACGTGGACATTTCTTAGTCCCGGGCCGATTGGGTCATTTTTCAATAACACGTGAAGTACGCAGATGATATAAGTACTTGGGATCTGAAAATTGAGTTTTCAGTTATCGACCTCATACGTTTAGAAATACCATGAAACGTGGACATTTCTTGGTCCCGGGCTGATTGGGGAATTATTTCACGACGCGAAAAATGCCGAGCTGATATAAGTACTTGGGATCTGAAAATTGCGTTTTCTGTTATCGACGCTATACGTTTATAAATACCATGAAACTTGGAGATTTCTTGGTCCCGGGCTGATTGAACCATTTTTCAATAACACGTGAAATAGGCAGATGATATAAGTACTTGGGATCTGAAAATTGAGTTTTCAGTTATCGACCTCATACGTTTAGAAATACCATGAAACGTGGACATTTCTTGGTCCCGGGCCGATTGGCTCATTTTTCAACAACACGTGAAATACGCAGATGATATAAGTACTTGGGATCTGAAAATTGAGTTTTCAGTTATCGACCTCATACGTTTAGAAATACCATGAAACGTGGACATTTCTTGGTCCCGGGCTGATTGGTGAATTTTTTCACGACGCGAAAAATGCCGAGCTGATATAAGTACTTGGGATCTGAAAATTGCGTTTTCTGTTATCGACGCTATACGTTTATAAGTACCATGAAACGTGGAGATTTCTTGGTCCCGGGCTGATTGGACCATTTTTCAACAACACGTAAAATACGCAACTGATATAAGTACTTGGGATCTGAAAATTGAGTTTTCTGTTATCGACGCTATACGTTTATAAATACCATGAAACGTGGAGATTTCTTAGTCCCGGGCTGATTGGGGAATTTTTTCACGACGCGAAAAATTCCGAGCTGACATAAGTACTTGGGAACTGAAAATAGAGTTTTCTGCTATCGACGCTATACGTTTAGAAATACCATGAAACGTGGACATTTCTTGGTCCCGGGCTGATTGGTGAATTTTTTCACGACGCGAAAAATTCCGAGCTGACATAAGTACTTGGGATCTGAAAATTGAGTTTTCAGTTATCGACCTCATACGTTTAGAAATACCATGAAACGTGTACATTTCTTGGTCCCGGGCTGATTGGTGAGTTTTCTCTCGACGCGAAAAATGCCCAGCTGATATAAGTACTTGGGATCGGAAAATTGAGTTTCCTGTTATCGACGTTATACGTTTTGAAATACCATGAAACGTGGACATTTCTTGGTCCCGGGCCGATTGGCTCATTTTTCAACAACACGTGAAATACGCAGATGATGTAAGTACTTGGGATCTGAAAATTGAGTTTTCAGTTATCGACCTCATACGTTTAGAAATACCATGAAACGTGGACATTTCTTGGTCCCGGGCCGATTGGCTCATTTTTCAACAACACGTGAAATACGCAGATGATATAAGTACTTGAGATCTGAAAATTGAGTTTTCAGTTATCGACCTCATACGTTTAGAAATACCATGAAACGTATTTATTTCTTGGTCGCGGGCTGATTGGTGAATTTTTTCACGACGCGAAAAATGCCGAGCTGATATAAGTACTTGGGATCTGAAAATTGCGTTTTCTGTTATCGACGTTATACGTTTTGAAATACCATGAAACGTGGACATTTCTTGGTCCCGAGCCGATTGGACCATTTTTCAACAACACGTGAAATACGTAGATGATATAAGTACTTGGGATCTGAAAATTGAGTTTTCAGTTATCGACCTTATACGTTTAGAAATACCATGAAACGTGGACATTTCTTGGTCCCGGGCTGATTGGTGAATTTTTTCACGACGTGAAAAATGCCGAGCTGATATAAGTACTTGGGATCGGAAAATTGAGTTTCCTGTTATCGACGCTATACGTTTTGAAATACCATGAAACGTGGACATTTCTTAGTCCCGGGCCGATTGGGTCATTTTTCAATAACACGTGAAGTACGCAGATGATATAAGTACTTGGGATCTGAAAATTGAGTTTTCAGTTATCGACCTCATACGTTTAGAAATACCATGAAACGTGGACATTTCTTGGTCCCGGGCTGATTGGGGAATTATTTCACGACGCGAAAAATGCCGAGCTGATATAAGTACTTGGGATCTGAAAATTGCGTTTTCTGTTATCGACGCTATACGTTTATAAATACCATGAAACTTGGAGATTTCTTGGTCCCGGGCTGATTGAACCATTTTTCAATAACACGTGAAATAGGCAGATGATATAAGTACTTGGGATCTGAAAATTGAGTTTTCAGTTATCGACCTCATACGTTTAGAAATACCATGAAACGTGGACATTTCTTGGTCCCGGGCCGATTGGCTCATTTTTCAACAACACGTGAAATACGCAGATGATATAAGTACTTGGGATCTGAAAATTGAGTTTTCAGTTATCGACCTCATACGTTTAGAAATACCATGAAACGTGGACATTTCTTGGTCCCGGGCTGATTGGTGAATTTTTTCACGACGCGAAAAATGCCGAGCTGATATAAGTACTTGGGATCTGAAAATTGCGTTTTCTGTTATCGACGCTATACGTTTATAAGTACCATGAAACGTGGAGATTTCTTGGTCCCGGGCTGATTGGACCATTTTTCAACAACACGTAAAATACGCAACTGATATAAGTACTTGGGATCTGAAAATTGAGTTTTCTGTTATCGACGCTATACGTTTATAAATACCATGAAACGTGGAGATTTCTTAGTCCCGGGCTGATTGGGGAATTTTTTCACGACGCGAAAAATTCCGAGCTGACATAAGTACTTGGGAACTGAAAATAGAGTTTTCTGCTATCGACGCTATACGTTTAGAAATACCATGAAACGTGGACATTTCTTGGTCCCGGGCTGATTGGTGAATTTTTTCACGACGCGAAAAATTCCGAGCTGACATAAGTACTTGGGATCTGAAAATTGAGTTTTCAGTTATCGACCTCATACGTTTAGAAATACCATGAAACGTGTACATTTCTTGGTCCCGGGCTGATTGGTGAGTTTTCTCTCGACGCGAAAAATGCCCAGCTGATATAAGTACTTGGGATCGGAAAATTGAGTTTCCTGTTATCGACGTTATACGTTTTGAAATACCATGAAACGTGGACATTTCTTGGTCCCGGGCCGATTGGCTCATTTTTCAACAACACGTGAAATACGCAGATGATGTAAGTACTTGGGATCTGAAAATTGAGTTTTCAGTTATCGACCTCATACGTTTAGAAATACCATGAAACGTGGACATTTCTTGGTCCCGGGCCGATTGGCTCATTTTTCAACAACACGTGAAATACGCAGATGATATAAGTACTTGAGATCTGAAAATTGAGTTTTCAGTTATCGACCTCATACGTTTAGAAATACCATGAAACGTATTTATTTCTTGGTCGCGGGCTGATTGGTGAATTTTTTCACGACGCGAAAAATGCCGAGCTGATATAAGTACTTGGGATCTGAAAATTGCGTTTTCTGTTATCGACGTTATACGTTTTGAAATACCATGAAACGTGGACATTTCTTGGTCCCAAGCCGATTGGACCATTTTTCAACAACACGTGAAATACGTAGATGATATAAGTACTTGGGATCTGAAAATTGAGTTTTCAGTTATCGACCTTATACGTTTATAAATACCATGAAACGTGGAGATTTCTTAGTCCCGGGCTGATTGGGGAATTTTTTCACGACGCGAAAAATTCCGAGCTGACATAAGTACTTGGGAACTGAAAATAGAGTTTTCTGCTATCGACGCTATACGTTTAGAAATACCATGAAACGTGGACATTTCTTGGTCCCGGGCTGATTGGTGAATTTTTTCACGACGCGAAAAATTCCGAGCTGACATAAGTACTTGGGATCTGAAAATTGAGTTTTCAGTTATCGACCTCATACGTTTAGAAATACCATGAAACGTGTACATTTGTTTGTCCCGGGCTGATTGGTGAGTTTTCTCTCGACGCGAAAAATGCCCAGCTGATATAAGTACTTGGGATCGGAAAATTGAGTTTCCTGTTATCGACGCTATACGTTTTGAAATACCATGAAACGTGGACATTTCTTGGTCCCGGGCCGATTGGCTCATTTTTCAACAACACGTGAAATACGCAGATGATGTAAGTACTTGGGATCTGAAAATTGAGTTTTCAGTTATCGACCTCATACGTTTAGAAATAACATGAAACGTGGACATTTCTTGGTCCCGGGCCGATTGGCTCATTTTTCAACAACACGTGAAATACGCAGATGATATAAGTACTTGAGATCTGAAAATTGAGTTTTCAGTTATCGACCTCATACGTTTAGAAATACCATGAAACGTATTTATTTCTTGGTCGCGGGCTGATTGGTGAATTTTTTCACGACGCGAAAAATGCCGAGCTGATATAAGTACTTGTGATACGAAAATTGAGTTTTCTGTTTTCGACGCTATACGTTTATAAATACCATGAAACGTGGAGATTTCTTAGTCCCGGGCTGATTGGGGAATTTTTTCACGACGCGAAAAATTCCGAGCTGACATAAGTACTTGGGAACTGAAAATTGAGTTTTCTGTTATCGACGCTATACGTTTAGAAATACCATGAAACGTGGACATTTCTTGGTCCCGGGCTGATTGGTAAATTTTTTCACGACGCGAAAAATGCCGAGCTGATATAAGTACTTGTGATACGAAAATTGAGTTTTCTGTTTTCGACGCTATACGTTTATAAATACCATGAAACGTGGAGATTTCTTAGTCCCGGGCTGATTGGGGGATTTTTTTCACGACGCGAAAAATTCCGAGCTGACATAAGTACTTGGGATCTGAAAATTGAGTTTTCAGTTATCGACCTCATACGTTTAGAAATACCATGAAACGTGGACATTTCTTGGTCCCGGGCTGATTGGTGAATTTTCTCACGACGCGAAAAATGCCCAGCTGATATAAGTACTTGGGATCGGAAAATTGAGTTTCCTGTTATCGACGCTATACGTTTTGAAATACCATGAAACGTGGAGATTTCTTGGTCCCGGGCTGATTGGACCATTTTTTAATAACACGTGAAATAGGCAGATGATATAAGTACTTGGGATCTGAAAATTGCGTTTTCTGTTATCGACGCTAAACGTTTATAAATACCATGAAACGTGAAGATTTCTTGGTCCCGGGCTGATTGGACCATTTTTCAACAACACGTAAAATACGCAACTGATATAAGTACTTGGGATCTGAAAATTGAGTTTTCTGTTATCGACGCTATACGTTTATAAATACCATGAAACGTGGAGATTTCTTAGTCCCGTGCTGATTGGGGAATTTTTTCACGACGCGAAAAATTTCGAGCTGACATAAGTACTTGGGAACTGAAAATTGAGTTTTCTGTTATCGACGCTATACGTTTAGAAATACCATGAAACGTGGACATTTCTTGGTCCCGGGCTGATTGGTGAATTTTTTCACGACGTGAAAAATGCCGAGCTGATATAAGTACTTGGGATCGGAAAATTGAGTTTCCTGTTATCGACGCTATACGTTTTGAAATACCATGAAACGTGGACATTTCTTAGTCCCGGGCCGATTGGGTCATTTTTCAATAACACGTGAAGTACGCAGATGATATAAGTACTTGGGATCTGAAAATTGAGTTTTCAGTTATCGACCTCATACGCTTAGAAATACCATGAAACGTGGACATTTCTTGGTCGCGGGCTGATTGGTGAATTTTTTCACGACGCGAAAAATGCCGAGCTGATATAAGTACTTGGGATCTGAAAATTGCGTTTTCTGTTATCGACGCTATACGTTTATAAATACCATGAAACGTGGAGATTTCTTGGTCCCGGGCTGATTGGACCAGTTTTCAATAACACGTGAAATAGGCAGATGATAGAAGTACTTGGGCTCTGAAAATTGAGTTTTCAGTTAACGACCTCATACGTTTAGAAATACCATGAAACGTGGACATTTCTTGGTCCCGGGCTGATTGGTGAATTTGTTCACGACGCGAAAAATTCTGAGCTGATATAAGTACTTGGGATCTGAAAATTGAGTTTCCTGTTATCGACGTTATACGTTTTGAAATACCATGAAACGTGGACATTTCTTGGTCCCGTGCTGATTGGACCATTTTTCATCAACACGTGAAATACGTAGATGATATAAGTACTTGGGATCTGAAAATTGAGTTTTCAGTTATCGACCTCATACGTTTAGAAATACCATGAAACGTGGACATTTCTTGGTCCCGGGCTGATTGGTGAAATTTTTTACGACGCGAAAAATGGCGAGCTGATATAAGTACTTGGGATCTGAAAATTGCGTTTTGTGTTATCGACGCTATACGTTTATAAATACCATGAAACGTGGAGATTTCTTGGTCCCGGGCTGATTGGACCATTTTTGAATAACACGTGAAATAGGCAGATGATATAAGTACTTGGGATCTGAAAATTGAGTTTTCAGTAATCGACCTCATACGTTTAGAAATACCATGAAACGTGGACATTTCTTGGTCCCGGGCTGATTGGTGAATTTTTTCACGACGCGAAAAATGCCGAGCTGATATAAGTACTTGGGATCCGAAAATTGAGTTTTCTGTTATCGACGCTATACGTTTATAAATACCATGAAACGTGAAGATTTCTTGGTCCCGGGCTGATTGGACCATTTTTCAACAACACGTAAAATACGCAACTGATATAAGTACTTGGGATCTGAAAATTGAGTTTTCTGTTATCGACGCTATACGTTTATAAATACCATGAAACGTGGAGATTTCTTAGTCCCGTGCTGATTGGGGAATTTTTTCACGACGCGAAAAATTTCGAGCTGACATAAGTACTTGGGAACTGAAAATTGAGTTTTCTGTTATCGACGCTATACGTTTAGAAATACCATGAAACGTGGACATTTCTTGGTCCCGGGCTGATTGGTGAATTTTTTCACGACGTGAAAAATGCCGAGCTGATATAAGTACTTGGGATCGGAAAATTGAGTTTCCTGTTATCGACGCTATACGTTTTGAAATACCATGAAACGTGGACATTTCTTAGTCCCGGGCCGATTGGGTCATTTTTCAATAACACGTGAAGTACGCAGATGATATAAGTACTTGGGATCTGAAAATTGAGTTTTCAGTTATCGACCTCATTCGCTTAGAAATACCATGAAACGTGGACATTTCTTGGTCCCGGGCTGATTGGGGAATTTTTTCACGACGCGAAAAATTCTGAGCTGATATAAGTACTTGGGATCTGAAAATTGAGTTTCCTGTTATCGACGTTATACGTTTTGAAATACCATGAAACGTGGACATTTCTTGGTCCCGGGCCGATTGGACCATTTTTCAACAACACGTGAAATACGTAGATGATATAAGTACTTGGGATCTGAAAATTGAGTTTTCAGTTATCGACCTCATACGTTTAGAAATACCATGAAACGTGGACATTTCTTGATCCCGGGCTGATTGGGGAATTATTTCACGACGCGAAAAATGCCGAGCTGATATAAGTACTTGGGATCTGAAAATTGCGTTTTCTGTTATCGACGCTATACGTTTATAAATACCATGAAACTTGGAGATTTCTTGGTCCCGGGCTGATTGGACCATTTTTCAATAACACGTGAAATAGGCAGATGATATAAGTACTTGGGATCTGAAAATTGAGTTTTCAGTTATCGACCTCATACGTTTAGAAATACCATGAAACGTGGACATTTCTTGGTCCCGGGCCGATTGGCTCATTTTTCAACAACACGTGAAATACGCAGATGATATAAGTACTTGGGATCTGAAAATTGAGTTTTCAGTTATCGACCTCATACGTTTAGAAATACCATGAAACGTGGACATTTCTTGGTCCCGGGCTGATTGGTGAATTTTTTCACGACGCGAAAAATGCCGAGCTGATATAAGTACTTGGGATCTGAAAATTGCGTTTTCTGTTATCGACGCTATACGTTTATAAGTACCATGAAACGTGGAGATTTCTTGGTCCCGGGCTGATTGGACCATTTTTCAACAACACGTAAAATACGCAACTGATATAAGTACTTGGGATCTGAAAATTGAGTTTTCTGTTATCGACGCTATACGTTTATAAATACCATGAAACGTGGAGATTTCTTAGTCCCGGGCTGATTGGGGAATTTTTTCACGACGCGAAAAATTCCGAGCTGACATAAGTACTTGGGATCTGAAAATTGAGTTTTCAGTTATCGACGCTATACGTTTATAAATACCATGAAACGTGGAGATTTCTTAGTCCCGGGCTGATTGGGGAATTTTTTCACGACGCGAAAAATTCCGAGCTGACATAAGTACTTGGGAACTGAAAATTGAGTTTTCTGTTATCGACGCTATACGTTTAGAAATACCATGAAACGTGGACATTTCTTGGTCCCGGGCTGATTGGTGAATTTTTTCACGACGCGAAAAATGCCGAGCTGATATAAGTACTTGTGATACGAAAATTGAGTTTTCTGTTATCGACGCTATACGTTTATAAATACCATGAAACGTGGAGATTTCTTAGTCCCGGGCTGATTGGGGGATTTTTTTCACGACGCGAAAAATTCCGAGCTGACATAAGTACTTGGGATCTGAAAATTGAGTTTTCAGTTATCGAACTCATACGTTTAGAAATACCATGAAACGTGGACATTTCTTGGTCCCGGGCTGATTGGTGAATTTTCTCACGACGCGAAAAATGCCGAGCTGATATAATTACTTGGGATCGGAAAATTGAGTTTCCTGTTATCGACGCTATACGTTTTGAAATACCATGAAACGTGGAGATTTCTTGGTCCCGGGCTGATTGGACCATTTTTTAATAACACGTGAAATAGGCAGATGATATAAGTACTTGGGATCTGAAAATTGAGTTTTCTGTTATCGACGCTATACGTTTATAAATACCATGAAACGTGGAGATTTCTTAGTCCCGTGCTGATTGGGGAATTTTTTCACGACGCGAAAAATTTCGAGCTGACATAAGTACTTGGGAACTGAAAATTGAGTTTTCTGTTATCGACGCTATACGTTTAGAAATACCATGAAACGTGGACATTTCTTGGTCCCGGGCTGATTGGTGAATTTTTTCACGACGTGAAAAATGCCGAGCTGATATAAGTACTTGGGATCGGAAAATTGAGTTTCCTGTTATCGACGCTATACGTTTTGAAATACCATGAAACGTGGACATTTCTTAGTCCCGGGCCGATTGGGTCATTTTTCAATAACACGTGAAGTACGCAGATGATATAAGTACTTGGGATCTGAAAATTGAGTTTTCAGTTATCGACCTCATACGCTTAGAAATACCATGAAACGTGAACATTTCTTGGTCCCGGGCTGATTGGGGAATTTTTTCACGACGCGAAAAATTCTGAGCTGATATAAGTACTTGGGATCTGAAAATTGAGTTTCCTGTTATCGACGTTATACGTTTTGAAATACCATGAAACGTGGACATTTCTTGGTCCCGGGCTGATTGGTGAGTTTTCTCTCGACGCGAAAAATGCCCAGCTGATATAAGTACTTGGGATCGGAAAGTTGAGTTTCCTGTTATCGACGTTATACGTTTTGAAATACCATGAAACGTGGACATTTCTTGGTCCCGGGCCGATTGGCTCATTTTTCAACAACACGTGAAATACGCAGATGATGTAAGTACTTGGGATCTGAAAATTGAGTTTTCAGTTATCGACCTCATACGTTTAGAAATACCATGAAACGTGGACATTTCTTGGTCCCGGGCCGATTGGCTCATTTTTCAACAACACGTGAAATACGCAGATGATATAAGTACTTGAGATCTGAAAATTGAGTTTTCAGTTATCGACCTCATACGTTTAGAAATACCATGAAACGTATTTATTTCTTGGTCGCGGGCTGATTGGTGAATTTTTTCACGACGCGAAAAATGCCGAGCTGATATAAGTACTTGGGATCTGAAAATTGCGTTTCCTGTTATCGACGCTATACGTTTTGAAATACCATGAAACGTGGAGATTTCTTGATCCCGGGCTGATTGGACCATTTTTCAATAACACGTGAAATAGGTAGATGATATAAGTACTTGGGATCTGAAAATTGAGTTTTCAGTTATCGACCTCATACGTTTAGAAATATCATGAAACGTGGACATTTCTTGGTCCCGGGCTGATTGGTGAATTTTTTCACGACGCGAAAAATGCCGAGCTGATATATGTACTTGGGATCTGAAAATTGCGTTTTCTGTTATCGACGCTATACGTTTTTAAATACCATGAAACGTGAAGATTTCTTGGTCCCGGGCTGATTGGACCATTTTTCAACAACACGTAAAATACGCAACTGATATAAGTACTTGGGATCTGAAAATTGAGTTTTCTGTTATCGACGCTATACGTTTATAAATACCATGAAACGTGGAGATTTCTTAGTCCCGGGCTGATTGGGGGAATTTTTTCACGACGCGAAAAATTCCGAGCTGACATAAGTACTTGGGATCTGAAAATTGAGTTTTCAGTTATCGACCTCATACGTTTAGAAATACCATGAAACGTGGACATTTCTTGGTCCCGGGCTGATTGGTGAGTTTTCTCTCGACGCGAAAAATGCCCAGCTGATATAAGTACTTGGGATCGGAAAATTGAGTTTCCTGTTATCGACGTTATACGTTTTGAAATACCATGAAACGTGGACATTTCTTGGTCCCGGGCCGATTGGCTCATTTTTCAACAACACGTGAAATACGCAGATGATGTAAGTACTTGGGATCTGAAAATTGAGTTTTCAGTTATCGACCTCATACGTTTAGAAATACCATGAAACGTGGACATTTCTTGGTCCCGGGCCGATTGGCTCATTTTTCAACAACACGTGAAATACGCAGATGATATAAGTACTTGAGATCTGAAAATTGAGTTTTCAGTTATCGACCTCATACGTTTAGAAATACCATGAAACGTATTTATTTCTTGGTCGCGGGCTGATTGGTGAATTTTTTCACGACGCGAAAAATGCCGAGCTGATATAAGTACTTGGGATCTGAAAATTGCGTTTCCTGTTATCGACGCTATACGTTTTGAAATACCATGAAACGTGGAGATTTCTTGATCCCGGGCTGATTGGACCATTTTTCAATAACACGTGAAATAGGTAGATGATATAAGTACTTGGGATCTGAAAATTGAGTTTTCAGTTATCGACCTCATACGTTTAGAAATATCATGAAACGTGGACATTTCTTGGTCCCGGGCTGATTGGTGAATTTTTTCACGACGCGAAAAATGCCGAGCTGATATATGTACTTGGGATCTGAAAATTGCGTTTTCTGTTATCGACGCTATACGTTTTTAAATACCATGAAACGTGAAGATTTCTTGGTCCCGGGCTGATTGGACCATTTTTCAACAACACGTGAAGTACGCAGATGATATAAGTACTTGGGATCTGAAAATTGAGTTTTCAGTTATCGACCTCATACGTTTAGAAATACCATGAAACGTGGACATTTCTTGGTCCCGGGCTGATTGGGGAATTATTTCACGACGCGAAAAATGCCGAGCTGATATAAGTACTTGGGATCTGAAAATTGCGTTTTCTGTTATCGACGCTATACGTTTATAAATACCATGAAACTTGGAGATTTCTTGGTCCCGGGCTGATTGAACCATTTTTCAATAACACGTGAAATAGGCAGATGATATAAGTACTTGGGATCTGAAAATTGAGTTTTCAGTTATCGACCTCATACGTTTAGAAATACCATGAAACGTGGACATTTCTTGGTCCCGGGCCGATTGGCTCATTTTTCAACAACACGTGAAATACGCAGATGATATAAGTACTTGGGATCTGAAAATTGAGTTTTCAGTTATCGACCTCATACGTTTAGAAATACCATGAAACGTGGACATTTCTTGGTCCCGGGCTGATTGGTGAATTTTTTCACGACGCGAAAAATGCCGAGCTGATATAAGTACTTGGGATCTGAAAATTGCGTTTTCTGTTATCGACGCTATACGTTTATAAGTACCATGAAACGTGGAGATTTCTTGGTCCCGGGCTGATTGGACCATTTTTCAACAACACGTAAAATACGCAACTGATATAAGTACTTGGGATCTGAAAATTGAGTTTTCTGTTATCGACGCTATACGTTTATAAATACCATGAAACGTGGAGATTTCTTAGTCCCGGGCTGATTGGGGAATTTTTTCACGACGCGAAAAATTCCGAGCTGACATAAGTACTTGGGAACTGAAAATAGAGTTTTCTGCTATCGACGCTATACGTTTAGAAATACCATGAAACGTGGACATTTCTTGGTCCCGGGCTGATTGGTGAATTTTTTCACGACGCGAAAAATTCCGAGCTGACATAAGTACTTGGGATCTGAAAATTGAGTTTTCAGTTATCGACCTCATACGTTTAGAAATACCATGAAACGTGTACATTTCTTGGTCCCGGGCTGATTGGTGAGTTTTCTCTCGACGCGAAAAATGCCCAGCTGATATAAGTACTTGGGATCGGAAAATTGAGTTTCCTGTTATCGACGTTATACGTTTTGAAATACCATGAAACGTGGACATTTCTTGGTCCCGGGCCGATTGGCTCATTTTTCAACAACACGTGAAATACGCAGATGATGTAAGTACTTGGGATCTGAAAATTGAGTTTTCAGTTATCGACCTCATACGTTTAGAAATACCATGAAACGTGGACATTTCTTGGTCCCGGGCCGATTGGCTCATTTTTCAACAACACGTGAAATACGCAGATGATATAAGTACTTGAGATCTGAAAATTGAGTTTTCAGTTATCGACCTCATACGTTTAGAAATACCATGAAACGTATTTATTTCTTGGTCGCGGGCTGATTGGTGAATTTTTTCACGACGCGAAAAATGCCGAGCTGATATAAGTACTTGGGATCTGAAAATTGCGTTTTCTGTTATCGACGTTATACGTTTTGAAATACCATGAAACGTGGACATTTCTTGGTCCCAAGCCGATTGGACCATTTTTCAACAACACGTGAAATACGTAGATGATATAAGTACTTGGGATCTGAAAATTGAGTTTTCAGTTATCGACCTTATACGTTTATAAATACCATGAAACGTGGAGATTTCTTAGTCCCGGGCTGATTGGGGAATTTTTTCACGACGCGAAAAATTCCGAGCTGACATAAGTACTTGGGAACTGAAAATAGAGTTTTCTGCTATCGACGCTATACGTTTAGAAATACCATGAAACGTGGACATTTCTTGGTCCCGGGCTGATTGGTGAATTTTTTCACGACGCGAAAAATTCCGAGCTGACATAAGTACTTGGGATCTGAAAATTGAGTTTTCAGTTATCGACCTCATACGTTTAGAAATACCATGAAACGTGTACATTTGTTTGTCCCGGGCTGATTGGTGAGTTTTCTCTCGACGCGAAAAATGCCCAGCTGATATAAGTACTTGGGATCGGAAAATTGAGTTTCCTGTTATCGACGCTATACGTTTTGAAATACCATGAAACGTGGACATTTCTTGGTCCCGGGCCGATTGGCTCATTTTTCAACAACACGTGAAATACGCAGATGATGTAAGTACTTGGGATCTGAAAATTGAGTTTTCAGTTATCGACCTCATACGTTTAGAAATAACATGAAACGTGGACATTTCTTGGTCCCGGGCCGATTGGCTCATTTTTCAACAACACGTGAAATACGCAGATGATATAAGTACTTGAGATCTGAAAATTGAGTTTTCAGTTATCGACCTCATACGTTTAGAAATACCATGAAACGTATTTATTTCTTGGTCGCGGGCTGATTGGTGAATTTTTTCACGACGCGAAAAATGCCGAGCTGATATAAGTACTTGTGATACGAAAATTGAGTTTTCTGTTTTCGACGCTATACGTTTATAAATACCATGAAACGTGGAGATTTCTTAGTCCCGGGCTGATTGGGGAATTTTTTCACGACGCGAAAAATTCCGAGCTGACATAAGTACTTGGGAACTGAAAATTGAGTTTTCTGTTATCGACGCTATACGTTTAGAAATACCATGAAACGTGGACATTTCTTGGTCCCGGGCTGATTGGTAAATTTTTTCACGACGCGAAAAATGCCGAGCTGATATAAGTACTTGTGATACGAAAATTGAGTTTTCTGTTTTCGACGCTATACGTTTATAAATACCATGAAACGTGGAGATTTCTTAGTCCCGGGCTGATTGGGGGATTTTTTTCACGACGCGAAAAATTCCGAGCTGACATAAGTACTTGGGATCTGAAAATTGAGTTTTCAGTTATCGACCTCATACGTTTAGAAATACCATGAAACGTGGACATTTCTTGGTCCCGGGCTGATTGGTGAATTTTCTCACGACGCGAAAAATGCCCAGCTGATATAAGTACTTGGGATCGGAAAATTGAGTTTCCTGTTATCGACGCTATACGTTTTGAAATACCATGAAACGTGGAGATTTCTTGGTCCCGGGCTGATTGGACCATTTTTTAATAACACGTGAAATAGGCAGATGATATAAGTACTTGGGATCTGAAAATTGCGTTTTCTGTTATCGACGCTAAACGTTTATAAATACCATGAAACGTGAAGATTTCTTGGTCCCGGGCTGATTGGACCATTTTTCAACAACACGTAAAATACGCAACTGATATAAGTACTTGGGATCTGAAAATTGAGTTTTCTGTTATCGACGCTATACGTTTATAAATACCATGAAACGTGGAGATTTCTTAGTCCCGTGCTGATTGGGGAATTTTTTCACGACGCGAAAAATTTCGAGCTGACATAAGTACTTGGGAACTGAAAATTGAGTTTTCTGTTATCGACGCTATACGTTTAGAAATACCATGAAACGTGGACATTTCTTGGTCCCGGGCTGATTGGTGAATTTTTTCACGACGTGAAAAATGCCGAGCTGATATAAGTACTTGGGATCGGAAAATTGAGTTTCCTGTTATCGACGCTATACGTTTTGAAATACCATGAAACGTGGACATTTCTTAGTCCCGGGCCGATTGGGTCATTTTTCAATAACACGTGAAGTACGCAGATGATATAAGTACTTGGGATCTGAAAATTGAGTTTTCAGTTATCGACCTCATACGCTTAGAAATACCATGAAACGTGGACATTTCTTGGTCGCGGGCTGATTGGTGAATTTTTTCACGACGCGAAAAATGCCGAGCTGATATAAGTACTTGGGATCTGAAAATTGCGTTTTCTGTTATCGACGCTATACGTTTATAAATACCATGAAACGTGGAGATTTCTTGGTCCCGGGCTGATTGGACCAGTTTTCAATAACACGTGAAATAGGCAGATGATAGAAGTACTTGGGCTCTGAAAATTGAGTTTTCAGTTAACGACCTCATACGTTTAGAAATACCATGAAACGTGGACATTTCTTGGTCCCGGGCTGATTGGTGAATTTGTTCACGACGCGAAAAATTCTGAGCTGATATAAGTACTTGGGATCTGAAAATTGAGTTTCCTGTTATCGACGTTATACGTTTTGAAATACCATGAAACGTGGACATTTCTTGGTCCCGTGCTGATTGGACCATTTTTCATCAACACGTGAAATACGTAGATGATATAAGTACTTGGGATCTGAAAATTGAGTTTTCAGTTATCGACCTCATACGTTTAGAAATACCATGAAACGTGGACATTTCTTGGTCCCGGGCTGATTGGTGAAATTTTTTACGACGCGAAAAATGGCGAGCTGATATAAGTACTTGGGATCTGAAAATTGCGTTTTGTGTTATCGACGCTATACGTTTATAAATACCATGAAACGTGGAGATTTCTTGGTCCCGGGCTGATTGGACCATTTTTGAATAACACGTGAAATAGGCAGATGATATAAGTACTTGGGATCTGAAAATTGAGTTTTCAGTAATCGACCTCATACGTTTAGAAATACCATGAAACGTGGACATTTCTTGGTCCCGGGCTGATTGGTGAATTTTTTCACGACGCGAAAAATGCCGAGCTGATATAAGTACTTGGGATCCGAAAATTGAGTTTTCTGTTATCGACGCTATACGTTTATAAATACCATGAAACGTGAAGATTTCTTGGTCCCGGGCTGATTGGACCATTTTTCAACAACACGTAAAATACGCAACTGATATAAGTACTTGGGATCTGAAAATTGAGTTTTCTGTTATCGACGCTATACGTTTATAAATACCATGAAACGTGGAGATTTCTTAGTCCCGTGCTGATTGGGGAATTTTTTCACGACGCGAAAAATTTCGAGCTGACATAAGTACTTGGGAACTGAAAATTGAGTTTTCTGTTATCGACGCTATACGTTTAGAAATACCATGAAACGTGGACATTTCTTGGTCCCGGGCTGATTGGTGAATTTTTTCACGACGTGAAAAATGCCGAGCTGATATAAGTACTTGGGATCGGAAAATTGAGTTTCCTGTTATCGACGCTATACGTTTTGAAATACCATGAAACGTGGACATTTCTTAGTCCCGGGCCGATTGGGTCATTTTTCAATAACACGTGAAGTACGCAGATGATATAAGTACTTGGGATCTGAAAATTGAGTTTTCAGTTATCGACCTCATTCGCTTAGAAATACCATGAAACGTGGACATTTCTTGGTCCCGGGCTGATTGGGGAATTTTTTCACGACGCGAAAAATTCTGAGCTGATATAAGTACTTGGGATCTGAAAATTGAGTTTCCTGTTATCGACGTTATACGTTTTGAAATACCATGAAACGTGGACATTTCTTGGTCCCGGGCCGATTGGACCATTTTTCAACAACACGTGAAATACGTAGATGATATAAGTACTTGGGATCTGAAAATTGAGTTTTCAGTTATCGACCTCATACGTTTAGAAATACCATGAAACGTGGACATTTCTTGATCCCGGGCTGATTGGGGAATTATTTCACGACGCGAAAAATGCCGAGCTGATATAAGTACTTGGGATCTGAAAATTGCGTTTTCTGTTATCGACGCTATACGTTTATAAATACCATGAAACTTGGAGATTTCTTGGTCCCGGGCTGATTGGACCATTTTTCAATAACACGTGAAATAGGCAGATGATATAAGTACTTGGGATCTGAAAATTGAGTTTTCAGTTATCGACCTCATACGTTTAGAAATACCATGAAACGTGGACATTTCTTGGTCCCGGGCCGATTGGCTCATTTTTCAACAACACGTGAAATACGCAGATGATATAAGTACTTGGGATCTGAAAATTGAGTTTTCAGTTATCGACCTCATACGTTTAGAAATACCATGAAACGTGGACATTTCTTGGTCCCGGGCTGATTGGTGAATTTTTTCACGACGCGAAAAATGCCGAGCTGATATAAGTACTTGGGATCTGAAAATTGCGTTTTCTGTTATCGACGCTATACGTTTATAAGTACCATGAAACGTGGAGATTTCTTGGTCCCGGGCTGATTGGACCATTTTTCAACAACACGTAAAATACGCAACTGATATAAGTACTTGGGATCTGAAAATTGAGTTTTCTGTTATCGACGCTATACGTTTATAAATACCATGAAACGTGGAGATTTCTTAGTCCCGGGCTGATTGGGGAATTTTTTCACGACGCGAAAAATTCCGAGCTGACATAAGTACTTGGGATCTGAAAATTGAGTTTTCAGTTATCGACGCTATACGTTTATAAATACCATGAAACGTGGAGATTTCTTAGTCCCGGGCTGATTGGGGAATTTTTTCACGACGCGAAAAATTCCGAGCTGACATAAGTACTTGGGAACTGAAAATTGAGTTTTCTGTTATCGACGCTATACGTTTAGAAATACCATGAAACGTGGACATTTCTTGGTCCCGGGCTGATTGGTGAATTTTTTCACGACGCGAAAAATGCCGAGCTGATATAAGTACTTGTGATACGAAAATTGAGTTTTCTGTTATCGACGCTATACGTTTATAAATACCATGAAACGTGGAGATTTCTTAGTCCCGGGCTGATTGGGGGATTTTTTTCACGACGCGAAAAATTCCGAGCTGACATAAGTACTTGGGATCTGAAAATTGAGTTTTCAGTTATCGAACTCATACGTTTAGAAATACCATGAAACGTGGACATTTCTTGGTCCCGGGCTGATTGGTGAATTTTCTCACGACGCGAAAAATGCCGAGCTGATATAATTACTTGGGATCGGAAAATTGAGTTTCCTGTTATCGACGCTATACGTTTTGAAATACCATGAAACGTGGAGATTTCTTGGTCCCGGGCTGATTGGACCATTTTTTAATAACACGTGAAATAGGCAGATGATATAAGTACTTGGGATCTGAAAATTGAGTTTTCTGTTATCGACGCTATACGTTTATAAATACCATGAAACGTGGAGATTTCTTAGTCCCGTGCTGATTGGGGAATTTTTTCACGACGCGAAAAATTTCGAGCTGACATAAGTACTTGGGAACTGAAAATTGAGTTTTCTGTTATCGACGCTATACGTTTAGAAATACCATGAAACGTGGACATTTCTTGGTCCCGGGCTGATTGGTGAATTTTTTCACGACGTGAAAAATGCCGAGCTGATATAAGTACTTGGGATCGGAAAATTGAGTTTCCTGTTATCGACGCTATACGTTTTGAAATACCATGAAACGTGGACATTTCTTAGTCCCGGGCCGATTGGGTCATTTTTCAATAACACGTGAAGTACGCAGATGATATAAGTACTTGGGATCTGAAAATTGAGTTTTCAGTTATCGACCTCATACGCTTAGAAATACCATGAAACGTGAACATTTCTTGGTCCCGGGCTGATTGGGGAATTTTTTCACGACGCGAAAAATTCTGAGCTGATATAAGTACTTGGGATCTGAAAATTGAGTTTCCTGTTATCGACGTTATACGTTTTGAAATACCATGAAACGTGGACATTTCTTGGTCCCGGGCTGATTGGTGAGTTTTCTCTCGACGCGAAAAATGCCCAGCTGATATAAGTACTTGGGATCGGAAAGTTGAGTTTCCTGTTATCGACGTTATACGTTTTGAAATACCATGAAACGTGGACATTTCTTGGTCCCGGGCCGATTGGCTCATTTTTCAACAACACGTGAAATACGCAGATGATGTAAGTACTTGGGATCTGAAAATTGAGTTTTCAGTTATCGACCTCATACGTTTAGAAATACCATGAAACGTGGACATTTCTTGGTCCCGGGCCGATTGGCTCATTTTTCAACAACACGTGAAATACGCAGATGATATAAGTACTTGAGATCTGAAAATTGAGTTTTCAGTTATCGACCTCATACGTTTAGAAATACCATGAAACGTATTTATTTCTTGGTCGCGGGCTGATTGGTGAATTTTTTCACGACGCGAAAAATGCCGAGCTGATATAAGTACTTGGGATCTGAAAATTGCGTTTCCTGTTATCGACGCTATACGTTTTGAAATACCATGAAACGTGGAGATTTCTTGATCCCGGGCTGATTGGACCATTTTTCAATAACACGTGAAATAGGTAGATGATATAAGTACTTGGGATCTGAAAATTGAGTTTTCAGTTATCGACCTCATACGTTTAGAAATATCATGAAACGTGGACATTTCTTGGTCCCGGGCTGATTGGTGAATTTTTTCACGACGCGAAAAATGCCGAGCTGATATATGTACTTGGGATCTGAAAATTGCGTTTTCTGTTATCGACGCTATACGTTTTTAAATACCATGAAACGTGAAGATTTCTTGGTCCCGGGCTGATTGGACCATTTTTCAACAACACGTAAAATACGCAACTGATATAAGTACTTGGGATCTGAAAATTGAGTTTTCTGTTATCGACGCTATACGTTTATAAATACCATGAAACGTGGAGATTTCTTAGTCCCGGGCTGATTGGGGGAATTTTTTCACGACGCGAAAAATTCCGAGCTGACATAAGTACTTGGGATCTGAAAATTGAGTTTTCAGTTATCGACCTCATACGTTTAGAAATACCATGAAACGTGGACATTTCTTGGTCCCGGGCTGATTGGTGAGTTTTCTCTCGACGCGAAAAATGCCCAGCTGATATAAGTACTTGGGATCGGAAAATTGAGTTTCCTGTTATCGACGTTATACGTTTTGAAATACCATGAAACGTGGACATTTCTTGGTCCCGGGCCGATTGGCTCATTTTTCAACAACACGTGAAATACGCAGATGATGTAAGTACTTGGGATCTGAAAATTGAGTTTTCAGTTATCGACCTCATACGTTTAGAAATACCATGAAACGTGGACATTTCTTGGTCCCGGGCCGATTGGCTCATTTTTCAACAACACGTGAAATACGCAGATGATATAAGTACTTGAGATCTGAAAATTGAGTTTTCAGTTATCGACCTCATACGTTTAGAAATACCATGAAACGTATTTATTTCTTGGTCGCGGGCTGATTGGTGAATTTTTTCACGACGCGAAAAATGCCGAGCTGATATAAGTACTTGGGATCTGAAAATTGCGTTTCCTGTTATCGACGCTATACGTTTTGAAATACCATGAAACGTGGAGATTTCTTGATCCCGGGCTGATTGGACCATTTTTCAATAACACGTGAAATAGGTAGATGATATAAGTACTTGGGATCTGAAAATTGAGTTTTCAGTTATCGACCTCATACGTTTAGAAATATCATGAAACGTGGACATTTCTTGGTCCCGGGCTGATTGGTGAATTTTTTCACGACGCGAAAAATGCCGAGCTGATATATGTACTTGGGATCTGAAAATTGCGTTTTCTGTTATCGACGCTATACGTTTTTAAATACCATGAAACGTGAAGATTTCTTGGTCCCGGGCTGATTGGACCATTTTTCAACAACACGTAAAATACGCAACTGATATAAGTACTTGGGATCTGAAAATTGAGTTTTCTGTTATCGACGCTATACGTTTATAAATACCATGAAACGTGGAGATTTCTTAGTCCCGGGCTGATTGGGGAATTTTTTCACGACGCGAAAAATTCCGAGCTGACATAAGTACTTGGGAACCGAAAATTGAGTTTTCTGTTATCGACGCTATACGTTTAGAAATACCAGGAAACGTGGACATTTCTTGGTCCCGGGCTGATTGGTGAATTTTTTCACGACGCGAAAAATGCCGAGCTGATATAATTACTTGTGATCCGAAAATTGAGTTTTCTGTTATCGACGCTATACGTTTATAAATACCATGAAACGTGGAGATTTCTTAGTCCCGGGCTGATTGGGGAATTTTTTCACGACGCGAAAAATTCTGAGCTGATATAAGTACTTGGAATCTGAAAATTGAGTTTCCTGTTATCGACGTTATACGTTTTGAAATACCATGAAACGTGGACATTTCTTGGTCCCGGGCCGATTGGACCATTTTTCAACAACACGTGAAATACGTAGATGATATAAGTACTTGGGATCTGAAAATTGAGTTTTCAGTTATCGACCTCATACGTTTAGAAATACCATGAAACGTGGACATTTCTTGGTCCCGGGCTGATTGGTGAATTTTTTCACGACGCGAAAAATGCCGAGCTGATATAAGTACTTGGGATCTGAAAATTGCGTTTTCTGTTATCGACGCTATACGTTTATAAGTACCATGAAACGTGGAGATTTCTTGGTCCCGGGCTGATTGGACCATTTTTCAATAACACGTGAAATAGGCAGATGATAGAAGTACTTGGGATCTGAAAATTGAGTTTTCAGTTATCGACCTCATACGTTTAGAAATATCATGAAACGTGGACATTTCTTGGTCCCTGGCTGATTGGTGAATTTTTTCACGACGCGAAAAATGCCGAGCTGATATAAGTACTTGGGATCTGAAAATTGCGTTTTCTGTTATCGACGCTAAACGTTTATAAATACCATGAAACGTGAAGATTTCTTGGTCCCGGGCTGATTGGACCATTTTTCAACAACACGTAAAATACGCAACTGATATAAGTACTTGGGATCTGAAAATTGAGTTTTCTGTTATCGACGCTATACGTTTATAAATACCATGAAACGTGGAGATTTCTTAGTCCCGTGCTGATTGGGGAATTTTTTCACGACGCGAAAAATTCTGAGCTGATATAAGTACTTGGGATCTGAAAATTGAGTTTCCTGTTATCGACGATATACGTTTTGAAATACCATGAAACGTGGACATTTCTTGGTCCCGGGCCGATTGGACCATTTTTCAACAACACGTGAAATACGTAGATGATATAAGTACTTGGGATCTGAAAATTGAGTTTTCAGTTATCGACCTCATACGTTTAGAAATACCATGAAACGTGTTTATTTCTTGGTCGCGGGCTGATTGGTGAATTTTTTCACGACGCGAAAAATGCCGAGCTGATATAAGTACTTGGGATCTGAAAATTGCGTTTTCTGTTATCGACGCTATACGTTTATAAATACCATGAAACGTGGAGATTTCTTGGTCCCGGGCTGATTGGACCAGTTTTCAATAACACGTGAAATAGGCAGATGATAGAAGTACTTGGGCTCTGAAAATTGAGTTTTCAGTTAACGACCTCATACGTTTAGAAATACCATGAAACGTGGACATTTCTTGGTCCCGGGCTGATTGGTGAATTTTTTCACGACGCGAAAAATTCTGAGCTGATATAAGTACTTGGGATCTGAAAATTGAGTTTCCTGTTATCGACGTTATACGTTTTGAAATACCATGAAACGTGGACATTTCTTGGTCCCGTGCTGATTGGACCATTTTTCATCAACACGTGAAATACGTAGATGATATAAGTACTTGGGATCTGAAAATTGAGTTTTCAGTTATCGACCTCATACGTTTAGAAATACCATGAAACGTGGACATTTCTTGGTCCCGGGCTGATTGGTGAAATTTTTTACGACGCGAAAAATGCCGAGCTGATATAAGTACTTGGGATCTGAAAATTGCGTTTTGTGTTATCGACGCTATACGTTTATAAATACCATGAAACGTGGAGATTTCTTGGTCCCGGGCTGATTGGACCATTTTTGAATAACACGTGAAATAGGCAGATGATATAAGTACTTGGGATCTGAAAATTGAGTTTTCAGTAATCGACCTCATACGTTTAGAAATACCATGAAACGTGGACATTTCTTGGTCCCGGGCTGATTGGTGAATTTTTTCACGACGCGAAAAATGCCGAGCTGATATAAGTACTTGGGATCCGAAAATTGAGTTTTCTGTTATCGACGCTATACGTTTATAAATACCATGAAACGTGAAGATTTCTTGGTCCCGGGCTGATTGGACCATTTTTCAACAACACGTAAAATACGCAACTGATATAAGTACTTGGGATCTGAAAATTGAGTTTTCTGTTATCGACGCTATACGTTTATAAATACCATGAAACGTGGAGATTTCTTAGTCCCGGGCTGATTGGGGAATTTTTTCACGACGCGAAAAATTCCGAGCTGATATATGTACTTGGGATCTGAAAATTGCGTTTTCTGTTATCGACGCTATACGTTTTTAAATACCATGAAACGTGAAGATTTCTTGGTCCCGGGCTGATTGGACCATTTTTCAACAACACGTAAAATACGCAACTGATATAAGTACTTGGGATCTGAAAATTGAGTTTTCTGTTATCGACGCTATACGTTTATAAATACCATGAAACGTGGAGATTTCTTAGTCCCGGGCTGATTGGGGAATTTTTTCACGACGCGAAAAATTCCGAGCTCACATAAGTACTTGGGAACTGAAAATTGAGTTTTCTGTTATCGATGTTATACGTTTTGAAATACCATGAAACGTGGACATTTCTTGGTCCCGGGCCGATTGGACCATTTTTCAACAACACGTGAAATACGTAGATGATATAAGTACTTGGGATCTGAAAATTGAGTTTTCAGTTATCGACCTTATACGTTTAGAAATACCATGAAACGTGTTTATTTCTTGGTCGCGGGCTGATTGGTGAATTTTTTCACGACGCGAAAAATGCCGAGCTGATATAAGTACTTGGGATCTGAAAATTGCGTTTTCTGTTATCGACGCTATACGTTTATAAATACCATGAAACGTGGAGATTTCTTGGTCCCGGGCTGATTGGACCATTTTTCAATAACACGTGAAATAGGCAGATGATAGAAGTACTTGGGATCTGAAAATTGAGTTTTCAGTTATCGACGCTATACGTTTATAAATACCATGAAACGTGGAGATTTCTTAGTCCCGGGCTGATTGGGGAATTTTTTCACGACGCGAAAAATTCCGAGCTGACATAAGTACTTGGGAACTGAAAATTGAGTTTTCTGTTATCGACGCTATACGTTTAGAAATACCATGAAACGTGGACATTTCTTGGTCCCGGGCTGATTGGTGAATTTTTTCACGACGCGAAAAATGCCGAGCTGATATAAGTACTTGTGATACGAAAAATGAGTTTTCTGTTTTCGACGCTATACGTTTATAAATACCATGAAACGTGGAGATTTCTTAGTCCCGGGCTGATTGGGGGATTTTTTTCACGACGCGAAAAATTCCGAGCTGACATAAGTACTTGGGATCTGAAAATTGAGTTTTCAGTTATCGACCTCATACGTTTAGAAATACCATGAAACGTGGACATTTCTTGGTCCCGGGCTGACTGGTGAATTTTCTCACGACGCGAAAAATGCCGAGCTGATATAAGTACTTGGGATCGGAAAATTGAGTTTCCTGTTATCGACGCTATACGTTTTGAAATACCATGAAACGTGGAGATTTCTTGGTCCCGGGCTGATTGGACCATTTTTTAATAACACGTGAAATAGGCAGATGATATAAGTACTTGGGATCTGAAAATTGCGTTTTCTGTTATCGACGCTAAACGTTTATAAATACCATGAAACGTGAAGATTTCTTGGTCCCGGGCTGATTGGACCATTTTTCAACAACACGTAAAATACGCAACTGATATAAGTACTTGGGATCTGAAAATTGAGTTTTCTGTTATCGACGCTATACGTTTATAAATACCATGAAACGTGGAGATTTCTTAGTCCCGTGCTGATTGGGGAATTTTTTCACGACGCGAGAAATTTCGAGCTGACATAAGTACTTGGGAACTGAAAATTGAGTTTTCTGTTATCGACGCCATACGTTTAGAAATACCATGAAACGTGGACATTTCTTGGTCCCGGGCTGATTGGTGAATTTTTTCACGACGTGAAAAATGCCGAGCTGATATAAGTACTTGGGATCGGAAAATTGAGTTTCCTGTTATCGACGCTATACGTTTTGAAATACCATGAAACGTGGACATTTCTTAGTCCCGGGCCGATTGGGTCATTTTTCAATAACACGTGAAGTACGCAGATGATATAAGTACTTGGGATCTGAAAATTGAGTTTTCAGTTATCGACCTCATACGCTTAGAAATACCATGAAACGTGGACATTTCTTGGTCCCGGGCTGATTGGGGAATTTTTTCACGACGCGAAAAATTCTGAGCTGATATAAGTACTTGGGATCTGAAAATTGAGTTTCCTGTTATCGACGTTATACGTTTTGAAATACCATGAAACGTGGACATTTCTTGGTCCCGGGCCGATTGGACCATTTTTCAACAACACGTGAAATACGTAGATGATATAAGTACTTGGGATCTGAAAATTGAGTTTTCAGTTATCGACCTCATACGTTTAGAAATACCATGAAACGTGGACATTTCTTGGTCCCGGGCTGATTGGGGAATTATTTCACGACGCGAAAAATGCCGAGCTGATATAAGTACTTGGGATCTGAAAATTGCGTTTTCTGTTATCGACGCTATACGTTTATAAATACCATGAAACTTGGAGATTTCTTGGTCCCGGGCTGATTGGACCATTTTTCAATAACACGTGAAATAGGCAGATGATATAAGTACTTGGGATCTGAAAATTGAGTTTTCAGTTATCGACCTCATACGTTTAGAAATACCATGAAACGTGGACATTTCTTGGTCCCGGGCCGATTGGCTCATTTTTCAACAACACGTGAAATACGCAGATGATATAAGTACTTGGGATCTGAAAATTGAGTTTTCAGTTATCGACCTCATACGTTTAGAAATACCATGAAACGTGGACATTTCTTGGTCCCGGGCTGATTGGTGAATTTTTTCACGACGCGAAAAATGCCGAGCTGATATAAGTACTTGGGATCTGAAAATTGCGTTTTCTGTTATCGACGCTATACGTTTATAAGTACCATGAAACGTGGAGATTTCTTGGTCCCGGGCTGATTGGACCATTTTTCAACAACACGTAAAATACGCAACTGATATAAGTACTTGGGATCTGAAAATTGAGTTTTCTGTTATCGACGCTATACGTTTATAAATACCATGAAACGTGGAGATTTCTTAGTCCCGGGCTGATTGGGGAATTTTTTCACGACGCGAAAAATTCCGAGCTGACATAAGTACTTGGGAACTGAAAATAGAGTTTTCTGCTATCGACGCTATACGTTTAGAAATACCATGAAACGTGGACATTTCTTGGTCCCGGGCTGATTGGTGAATTTTTTCACGACGCGAAAAATTCCGAGCTGACATAAGTACTTGGGATCTGAAAATTGAGTTTTCAGTTATCGACCTCATACGTTTAGAAATACCATGAAACGTGTACATTTCTTGGTCCCGGGCTGATTGGTGAGTTTTCTCTCGACGCGAAAAATGCCCAGCTGATATAAGTACTTGGGATCGGAAAATTGAGTTTCCTGTTATCGACGTTATACGTTTTGAAATACCATGAAACGTGGACATTTCTTGGTCCCGGGCCGATTGGCTCATTTTTCAACAACACGTGAAATACGCAGATGATGTAAGTACTTGGGATCTGAAAATTGAGTTTTCAGTTATCGACCTCATACGTTTAGAAATACCATGAAACGTGGACATTTCTTGGTCCCGGGCCGATTGGCTCATTTTTCAACAACACGTGAAATACGCAGATGATATAAGTACTTGAGATCTGAAAATTGAGTTTTCAGTTATCGACCTCATACGTTTAGAAATACCATGAAACGTATTTATTTCTTGGTCGCGGGCTGATTGGTGAATTTTTTCACGACGCGAAAAATGCCGAGCTGATATAAGTACTTGGGATCTGAAAATTGCGTTTTCTGTTATCGACGTTATACGTTTTGAAATACCATGAAACGTGGACATTTCTTGGTCCCGAGCCGATTGGACCATTTTTCAACAACACGTGAAATACGTAGATGATATAAGTACTTGGGATCTGAAAATTGAGTTTTCAGTTATCGACCTTATACGTTTATAAATACCATGAAACGTGGAGATTTCTTAGTCCCGGGCTGATTGGGGAATTTTTTCACGACGCGAAAAATTCCGAGCTGACATAAGTACTTGGGAACTGAAAATAGAGTTTTCTGCTATCGACGCTATACGTTTAGAAATACCATGAAACGTGGACATTTCTTGGTCCCGGGCTGATTGGTGAATTTTTTCACGACGCGAAAAATTCCGAGCTGACATAAGTACTTGGGATCTGAAAATTGAGTTTTCAGTTATCGACCTCATACGTTTAGAAATACCATGAAACGTGTACATTTGTTTGTCCCGGGCTGATTGGTGAGTTTTCTCTCGACGCGAAAAATGCCCAGCTGATATAAGTACTTGGGATCGGAAAATTGAGTTTCCTGTTATCGACGCTATACGTTTTGAAATACCATGAAACGTGGACATTTCTTGGTCCCGGGCCGATTGGCTCATTTTTCAACAACACGTGAAATACGCAGATGATGTAAGTACTTGGGATCTGAAAATTGAGTTTTCAGTTATCGACCTCATACGTTTAGAAATAACATGAAACGTGGACATTTCTTGGTCCCGGGCCGATTGGCTCATTTTTCAACAACACGTGAAATACGCAGATGATATAAGTACTTGAGATCTGAAAATTGAGTTTTCAGTTATCGACCTCATACGTTTAGAAATACCATGAAACGTATTTATTTCTTGGTCGCGGGCTGATTGGTGAATTTTTTCACGACGCGAAAAATGCCGAGCTGATATAAGTACTTGTGATACGAAAATTGAGTTTTCTGTTTTCGACGCTATACGTTTATAAATACCATGAAACGTGGAGATTTCTTAGTCCCGGGCTGATTGGGGAATTTTTTCACGACGCGAAAAATTCCGAGCTGACATAAGTACTTGGGAACTGAAAATTGAGTTTTCTGTTATCGACGCTATACGTTTAGAAATACCATGAAACGTGGACATTTCTTGGTCCCGGGCTGATTGGTAAATTTTTTCACGACGCGAAAAATGCCGAGCTGATATAAGTACTTGTGATACGAAAATTGAGTTTTCTGTTTTCGACGCTATACGTTTATAAATACCATGAAACGTGGAGATTTCTTAGTCCCGGGCTGATTGGGGGATTTTTTTCACGACGCGAAAAATTCCGAGCTGACATAAGTACTTGGGATCTGAAAATTGAGTTTTCAGTTATCGACCTCATACGTTTAGAAATACCATGAAACGTGGACATTTCTTGGTCCCGGGCTGATTGGTGAATTTTCTCACGACGCGAAAAATGCCGAGCTGATATAAGTACTTGGGATCGGAAAATTGAGTTTCCTGTTATCGACGCTATACGTTTTGAAATACCATGAAACGTGGAGATTTCTTGGTCCCGGGCTGATTGGACCATTTTTTAATAACACGTGAAATAGGCAGATGATATAAGTACTTGGGATCTGAAAATTGCGTTTTCTGTTATCGACGCTAAACGTTTATAAATACCATGAAACGTGAAGATTTCTTGGTCCCGGGCTGATTGGACCATTTTTCAACAACACGTAAAATACGCAACTGATATAAGTACTTGGGATCTGAAAATTGAGTTTTCTGTTATCGACGCTATACGTTTATAAATACCATGAAACGTGGAGATTTCTTAGTCCCGTGCTGATTGGGGAATTTTTTCACGACGCGAAAAATTTCGAGCTGACATAAGTACTTGGGAACTGAAAATTGAGTTTTCTGTTATCGACGCTATACGTTTAGAAATACCATGAAACGTGGACATTTCTTGGTCCCGGGCTGATTGGTGAATTTTTTCACGACGTGAAAAATGCCGAGCTGATATAAGTACTTGGGATCGGAAAATTGAGTTTCCTGTTATCGACGCTATACGTTTTGAAATACCATGAAACGTGGACATTTCTTAGTCCCGGGCCGATTGGGTCATTTTTCAATAACACGTGAAGTACGCAGATGATATCAGTACTTGGGATCTGAAAATTGAGTTTTCAGTTATCGACCTCATACGCTTAGAAATACCATGAAACGTGGACATTTCTTGGTCGCGGGCTGATTGGTGAATTTTTTCACGACGCGAAAAATGCCGAGCTGATATAAGTACTTGGGATCTGAAAATTGCGTTTTCTGTTATCGACGCTATACGTTTATAAATACCATGAAACGTGGAGATTTCTTGGTCCCGGGCTGATTGGACCAGTTTTCAATAACACGTGAAATAGGCAGATGATAGAAGTACTTGGGCTCTGAAAATTGAGTTTTCAGTTAACGACCTCATACGTTTAGAAATACCATGAAACGTGGACATTTCTTGGTCCCGGGCTGATTGGTGAATTTTTTCACGACGCGAAAAATTCTGAGCTGATATAAGTACTTGGGATCTGAAAATTGAGTTTCCTGTTATCGACGTTATACGTTTTGAAATACCATGAAACGTGGACATTTCTTGGTCCCGTGCTGATTGGACCATTTTTCATCAACACGTGAAATACGTAGATGATATAAGTACTTGGGATCTGAAAATTGAGTTTTCAGTTATCGACCTCATACGTTTAGAAATACCATGAAACGTGGACATTTCTTGGTCCCGGGCTGATTGGTGAAATTTTTTACGACGCGAAAAATGGCGAGCTGATATAAGTACTTGGGATCTGAAAATTGCGTTTTGTGTTATCGACGCTATACGTTTATAAATACCATGAAACGTGGAGATTTCTTGGTCCCGGGCTGATTGGACCATTTTTGAATAACACGTGAAATAGGCAGATGATATAAGTACTTGGGATCTGAAAATTGAGTTTTCAGTAATCGACCTCATACGTTTAGAAATACCATGAAACGTGGACATTTCTTGGTCCCGGGCTGATTGGTGAATTTTTTCACGACGCGAAAAATGCCGAGCTGATATAAGTACTTGGGATCCGAAAATTGAGTTTTCTGTTATCGACGCTATACGTTTATAAATACCATGAAACGTGAAGATTTCTTGGTCCCGGGCTGATTGGACCATTTTTCAACAACACGTAAAATACGCAACTGATATAAGTACTTGGGATCTGAAAATTGAGTTTTCTGTTATCGACGCTATACGTTTATAAATACCATGAAACGTGGAGATTTCTTAGTCCCGTGCTGATTGGGGAATTTTTTCACGACGCGAAAAATTTCGAGCTGACATAAGTACTTGGGAACTGAAAATTGAGTTTTCTGTTATCGACGCTATACGTTTAGAAATACCATGAAACGTGGACATTTCTTGGTCCCGGGCTGATTGGTGAATTTTTTCACGACGTGAAAAATGACGAGCTGATATAAGTACTTGGGATCGGAAAATTGAGTTTCCTGTTATCGACGCTATACGTTTATAAATACCATGAAACGTGGAGATTTCTTGGTCCCGGGCTGATTGGACCATTTTTGAATAACACGTGAAATAGGCAGATGATATAAGTACTTGGGATCTGAAAATTGAGTTTTCAGTAATCGACCTCATACGTTTAGAAATACCATGAAACGTGGACATTTCTTGGTCCCGGGCTGATTGGTGAATTTTTTCACGACGCGAAAAATGCCGAGCTGATATAAGTACTTGGGATCCGAAAATTGAGTTTTCTGTTATCGACGCTATACGTTTATAAATACCATGAAACGTGAAGATTTCTTGGTCCCGGGCTGATTGGACCATTTTTCAACAACACGTAAAATACGCAACTGATATAAGTACTTGGGATCTGAAAATTGAGTTTTCTGTTATCGACGCTATACGTTTATAAATACCATGAAACGTGGAGATTTCTTAGTCCCGTGCTGATTGGGGAATTTTTTCACGACGCGAAAAATTCCGAGCTGACATAAGTACTTGGGAACTGAAAATTGAGTTTTCTGTTATCGACGCTATACGTTTAGTAATACCATGAAACGTGGACATTTCTTGGTCCCGGGCTGATTGGTGAATTTTTTCACGACGCGAAAAATGCCGAGCTGATATAAGTACTTGTGATACGAAAATTGAGTTTTCTGTTATCGACGCTATACGTTTATAAATACCATGAAACGTGGAGATTTCTTAGTCCCGGGCTGATTGGGGAATTTTTTCACGACGCGAAAAATTCCGAGCTGACATAAGTACTTGGGAACTGAAAATAGAGTTTTCTGCTATCGACGCTATACGTTTAGAAATACCATGAAACGTGGACATTTCTTGGTCCCGGGCTGATTGGTGAATTTTTTCACGACGCGAAAAATTCCGAGCTGACATAAGTACTTGGGATCTGAAAATTGAGTTTTCAGTTATCGACCTCATGCGTTTAGAAATACCATGAAACGTGTACATTTCTTGGTCCCGGGCTGATTGGTGAGTTTTCTCTCGACGCGAAAAATGCCCAGCTGATATAAGTACTTGGGATCGGAAAATTGAGTTTCCTGTTATCGACGTTATACGTTTTGAAATACCATGAAACGTGGACATTTCTTGGTCCCGGGCCGATTGGCTCATTTTTCAACAACACGTGAAATACGCAGATGATGTAAGTACTTGGGATCTGAAAATTGCGTTTTCTGTTATCGACGTTATACGTTTTGAAATACCATGAAACGTGGACATTTCTTGGTCCCGGGCCGATTGGACCATTTTTCAACAACACGTGAAATACGTAGATGATATAAGTACTTGGGATCTGAAAATTGAGTTTTCAGTTATCGACCTCATACGTTTAGAAATACCATGAAACGTGGACATTTCTTGGTCCCGGGCCGATTGGCTCATTTTTCAACAACACGTGAAATACGCAGATGATATAAGTACTTGGGATCTGAAAATTGAGTTTTCAGTTATCGACCTCATACGTTTAGAAATACCATGAAACGTGGACATTTCTTGGTCCCGGGCTGATTGGTGAATTTTTTCACGACGCGAAAAATGCCGAGCTGATATAAGTACTTGGGATCTGAAAATTGCGTTTTCTGTTATCGACGCTATACGTTTATAAGTACCATGAAACGTGGAGATTTCTTGGTCCCGGGCTGATTGGACCATTTTTCAACAACACGTAAAATACGCAACTGATATAAGTACTTGGGATCTGAAAATTGAGTTTTCTGTTATCGACGCTATACGTTTATAAATACCATGAAACGTGGAGATTTCTTAGTCCCGGGCTGATTGGGGAATTTTTTCACGACGCGAAAAATTCCGAGCTGACATAAGTACTTGGGAACTGAAAATTGAGTTTTCTGTTATCGACGCTATACGTTTAGTAATACCATGAAACGTGGACATTTCTTGGTCCCGGGCTGATTGGTGAATTTTTTCACGACGCGAAAAATGCCGAGCTGATATAAGTACTTGTGATACGAAAATTGAGTTTTCTGTTATCGACGCTATACGTTTATAAATACCATGAAACGTGGAGATTTCTTAGTCCCGGGCTGATTGGGGAATTTTTTCACGACGCGAAAAATTCCGAGCTGACATAAGTACTTGGGAACTGAAAATAGAGTTTTCTGCTATCGACGCTATACGTTTAGAAATACCATGAAACGTGGACATTTCTTGGTCCCGGGCTGATTGGTGAATTTTTTCACGACGCGAAAAATTCCTAGCTGACATAAGTACTTGGGATCTGAAAATTGAGTTTTCAGTTATCGACCTCATGCGTTTAGAAATACCATGAAACGTGTACATTTCTTGGTCCCGGGCTGATTGGTGAGTTTTCTCTCGACGCGAAAAATGCCCAGCTGATATAAGTACTTGGGATCGGAAAATTGAGTTTCCTGTTATCGACGTTATACGTTTTGAAATACCATGAAACGTGGACATTTCTTGGTCCCGGGCCGATTGGCTCATTTTTCAACAACACGTGAAATACGCAGATGATGTAAGTACTTGGGATCTGAAAATTGCGTTTTCTGTTATCGACGTTATACGTTTTGAAATACCATGAAACGTGGACATTTCTTGGTCCCGGGCCGATTGGACCATTTTTCAACAACACGTGAAATACGTAGATGATATAAGTACTTGGGATCTGAAAATTGAGTTTTCAGTTATCGACCTTATACGTTTAGAAATACCATGAAACGTGTTTATTTCTTGGTCGCGGGCTGATTGGTGAATTTTTTCACGACGCGAAAAATGCCGAGCTGATATAAGTACTTGGGATCTGAAAATTGCGTTTTCTGTTATCGACGATATACGTTTATAAATACCATGAAACGTGGAGATTTCTTGGTCCCGGGCTGATTGGACCATTTTTCAATAACACGTGAAATAGGCAGATGATAGAAGTACTTGGGATCTGAAAATTGAGTTTTCAGTTATCGACGCTATACGTTTATAAATACCATGAAACGTGGAGATTTCTTAGTCCCGGGCTGATTGGGGGATTTTTTTCACGACGCGAAAAATTCCGAGCTGACATAAGTACTTGGGATCTGAAAATTGAGTTTTCAGTTATCGAACTCATACGTTTAGAAATACCATGAAACGTGGACATTTCTTGGTCCCGGGCTGATTGGTGAATTTTCTCACGACGCGAAAAATGCCGAGCTGATATAATTACTTGGGATCGGAAAATTGAGTTTCCTGTTATCGACGCTATACGTTTTGAAATACCATGAAACGTGGAGATTTCTTGGTCCCGGGCTGATTGGACCATTTTTTAATAACACGTGAAATAGGCAGATGATATAAGTACTTGGGATCTGAAAATTGAGTTTTCTGTTATCGACGCTATACGTTTATAAATACCATGAAACGTGGAGATTTCTTAGTCCCGTGCTGATTGGGGAATTTTTTCACGACGCGAAAAATTTCGAGCTGACATAAGTACTTGGGAACTGAAAATTGAGTTTTCTGTTATCGACGCTATACGTTTAGAAATACCATGAAACGTGGACATTTCTTGGTCCCGGGCTGATTGGTGAATTTTTTCACGACGTGAAAAATGCCGAGCTGATATAAGTACTTGGGATCGGAAAATTGAGTTTCCTGTTATCGACGCTATACGTTTTGAAATACCATGAAACGTGGACATTTCTTAGTCCCGGGCCGATTGGGTCATTTTTCAATAACACGTGAAGTACGCAGATGATATAAGTACTTGGGATCTGAAAATTGAGTTTTCAGTTATCGACCTCATACGCTTAGAAATACCATGAAACGTGAACATTTCTTGGTCCCGGGCTGATTGGGGAATTTTTTCACGACGCGAAAAATTCTGAGCTGATATAAGTACTTGGGATCTGAAAATTGAGTTTCCTGTTATCGACGTTATACGTTTTGAAATACCATGAAACGTGGACATTTCTTGGTCCCGGGCTGATTGGTGAGTTTTCTCTCGACGCGAAAAATGCCCAGCTGATATAAGTACTTGGGATCGGAAAATTGAGTTTCCTGTTATCGACGTTATACGTTTTGAAATACCATGAAACGTGGACATTTCTTGGTCCCGGGCCGATTGGCTCATTTTTCAACAACACGTGAAATACGCAGATGATGTAAGTACTTGGGATCTGAAAATTGAGTTTTCAGTTATCGACCTCATACGTTTAGAAATACCATGAAACGTGGACATTTCTTGGTCCCGGGCCGATTGGCTCATTTTTCAACAACACGTGAAATACGCAGATGATATAAGTACTTGAGATCTGAAAATTGAGTTTTCAGTTATCGACCTCATACGTTTAGAAATACCATGAAACGTATTTATTTCTTGGTCGCGGGCTGATTGGTGAATTTTTTCACGACGCGAAAAATGCCGAGCTGATATAAGTACTTGGGATCTGAAAATTGCGTTTCCTGTTATCGACGCTATACGTTTTGAAATACCATGAAACGTGGAGATTTCTTGATCCCGGGCTGATTGGACCATTTTTCAATAACACGTGAAATAGGTAGATGATATAAGTACTTGGGATCTGAAAATTGAGTTTTCAGTTATCGACCTCATACGTTTAGAAATATCATGAAACGTGGACATTTCTTGGTCCCGGGCTGATTGGTGAATTTTTTCACGACGCGAAAAATGCCGAGCTGATATATGTACTTGGGATCTGAAAATTGCGTTTTCTGTTATCGACGCTATACGTTTTTAAATACCATGAAACGTGAAGATTTCTTGGTCCCGGGCTGATTGGACCATTTTTCAACAACACGTAAAATACGCAACTGATATAAGTACTTGGGATCTGAAAATTGAGTTTTCTGTTATCGACGCTATACGTTTATAAATACCATGAAACGTGGAGATTTCTTAGTCCCGGGCTGATTGGGGGAATTTTTTCACGACGCGAAAAATTCCGAGCTGACATAAGTACTTGGGATCTGAAAATTGAGTTTTCAGTTATCGACCTCATACGTTTAGAAATACCATGAAACGTGGACATTTCTTGGTCCCGGGCTGATTGGTGAGTTTTCTCTCGACGCGAAAAATGCCCAGCTGATATAAGTACTTGGGATCGGAAAATTGAGTTTCCTGTTATCGACGTTATACGTTTTGAAATACCATGAAACGTGGACATTTCTTGGTCCCGGGCCGATTGGCTCATTTTTCAACAACACGTGAAATACGCAGATGATGTAAGTACTTGGGATCTGAAAATTGAGTTTTCAGTTATCGACCTCATACGTTTAGAAATACCATGAAACGTGGACATTTCTTGGTCCCGGGCCGATTGGCTCATTTTTCAACAACACGTGAAATACGCAGATGATATAAGTACTTGAGATCTGAAAATTGAGTTTTCAGTTATCGACCTCATACGTTTAGAAATACCATGAAACGTATTTATTTCTTGGTCGCGGGCTGATTGGTGAATTTTTTCACGACGCGAAAAATGCCGAGCTGATATAAGTACTTGGGATCTGAAAATTGCGTTTCCTGTTATCGACGCTATACGTTTTGAAATACCATGAAACGTGGAGATTTCTTGATCCCGGGCTGATTGGACCATTTTTCAATAACACGTGAAATAGGTAGATGATATAAGTACTTGGGATCTGAAAATTGAGTTTTCAGTTATCGACCTCATACGTTTAGAAATATCATGAAACGTGGACATTTCTTGGTCCCGGGCTGATTGGTGAATTTTTTCACGACGCGAAAAATGCCGAGCTGATATATGTACTTGGGATCTGAAAATTGCGTTTTCTGTTATCGACGCTATACGTTTTTAAATACCATGAAACGTGAAGATTTCTTGGTCCCGGGCTGATTGGACCATTTTTCAACAACACGTAAAATACGCAACTGATATAAGTACTTGGGATCTGAAAATTGAGTTTTCTGTTATCGACGCTATACGTTTATAAATACCATGAAACGTGGAGATTTCTTAGTCCCGGGCTGATTGGGGAATTTTTTCACGACGCGAAAAATTCCGAGCTGACATAAGTACTTGGGAACCGAAAATTGAGTTTTCTGTTATCGACGCTATACGTTTAGAAATACCAGGAAACGTGGACATTGCTTGGTCCCGGGCTGATTGGTGAATTTTTTCACGACGCGAAAAATGCCGAGCTGATATAATTACTTGTGATCCGAAAATTGAGTTTTCTGTTATCGACGCTATACGTTTATAAATACCATGAAACGTGGAGATTTCTTAGTCCCGGGCTGATTGGGGAATTTTTTCACGACGCGAAAAATTCTGAGCTGATATAAGTACTTGGAATCTGAAAATTGAGTTTCCTGTTATCGACGTTATACGTTTTGAAATACCATGAAACGTGGACATTTCTTGGTCCCGGGCCGATTGGACCATTTTTCAACAACACGTGAAATACGTAGATGATATAAGTACTTGGGATCTGAAAATTGAGTTTTCAGTTATCGACCTCATACGTTTAGAAATACCATGAAACGTGGACATTTCTTGGTCCCGGGCTGATTGGTGAATTTTTTCACGACGCGAAAAATGCCGAGCTGATATAAGTACTTGGGATCTGAAAATTGCGTTTTCTGTTATCGACGCTATACGTTTATAAGTACCATGAAACGTGGAGATTTCTTGGTCCCGGGCTGATTGGACCATTTTTCAATAACACGTGAAATAGGCAGATGATAGAAGTACTTGGGATCTGAAAATTGAGTTTTCAGTTATCGACCTCATACGTTTAGAAATATCATGAAACGTGGACATTTCTTGGTCCCTGGCTGATTGGTGAATTTTTTCACGACGCGAAAAATGCCGAGCTGATATAAGTACTTGGGATCTGAAAATTGCGTTTTCTGTTATCGACGCTAAACGTTTATAAATACCATGAAACGTGAAGATTTCTTGGTCCCGGGCTGATTGGACCATTTTTCAACAACACGTAAAATACGCAACTGATATAAGTACTTGGGATCTGAAAATTGAGTTTTCTGTTATCGACGCTATACGTTTATAAATACCATGAAACGTGGAGATTTCTTAGTCCCGTGCTGATTGGGGAATTTTTTCACGACGCGAAAAATTCTGAGCTGATATAAGTACTTGGGATCTGAAAATTGAGTTTCCTGTTATCGACGATATACGTTTTGAAATACCATGAAACGTGGACATTTCTTGGTCCCGGGCCGATTGGACCATTTTTCAACAACACGTGAAATACGTAGATGATATAAGTACTTGGGATCTGAAAATTGAGTTTTCAGTTATCGACCTCATACGTTTAGAAATACCATGAAACGTGGACATTTCTTGGTCCCGGGCTGATTGGTGAATTTTCTCACGACGCGAAAAATGCCGAGCTGATATAAGTACTTGGGATCGGAAAATTGAGTTTCCTGTTATCGACGCTATACGTTTTGAAATACCATGAAACGTGGACATTTCTTGGTCCCGGGCCGATTGGCCCATTTTTCAACAACACGTGAAATCCGCAGATGATATAAGTACTTGGGATCTGAAAATTGAGTTTTCAGTTATCGACCTCATACGTTTAGAAATACCATGAAACGTGGACATTTCTTGGTCCCGGGCTGATTGGGGAATTTTTTCACGACGCGAAAAATTCTGAGCTGATATAAGTACTTGGAATCTGAAAATTGAGTTTCCTGTTATCGACGTTATACGTTTTGAAATACCATGAAACGTGGACATTTCTTGGTCCCGGGCCGATTGGACCATTTTTCAACAACACGTGAAATACGTAGATGATATAAGTACTTGGGATCTGAAAATTGAGTTTTCAGTTATCGACCTCATACGTTTAGAAATACCATGAAACGTGGACATTTCTTGGTCCCGGGCTGATTGGTGAATTTTTTCACGACGCGAAAAATGCCGAGCTGATATAAGTACTTGGGATCTGAAAATTGCGTTTTCTGTTATCGACGCTATACGTTTATAAGTACCATGAAACGTGGAGATTTCTTGGTCCCGGGCTGATTGGACCATTTTTCAATAACACGTGAAATAGGCAGATGATATAAGTACTTGGGATCTGAAAATTGAGTTTTCAGTAATCGACCTCATACGTTTAGAAATACCATGAAACGTGGACATTTCTTGGTCCCGGGCTGATTGGTGAATTTTTTCACGACGCGAAAAATGCCGAGCTGATATAAGTACTTGGGATCCGAAAATTGAGTTTTCTGTTATCGACGCTATACGTTTATAAATACCATGAAACGTGAAGATTTCTTGGTCCCGGGCTGATTGGACCATTTTTCAACAACACGTAAAATACGCAACTGATATAAGTACTTGGGATCTGAAAATTGAGTTTTCTGTTATCGACGCTATACGTTTATAAATACCATGAAACGTGGAGATTTCTTAGTCCCGGGCTGATTGGGGAATTTTTTCACGACGCGAAAAATTCCGAGCTGATATATGTACTTGGGATCTGAAAATTGCGTTTTCTGTTATCGACGCTATACGTTTTTAAATACCATGAAACGTGAAGATTTCTTGGTCCCGGGCTGATTGGACCATTTTTCAACAACACGTAAAATACGCAACTGATATAAGTACTTGGGATCTGAAAATTGAGTTTTCTGTTATCGACGCTATACGTTTATAAATACCATGAAACGTGGAGATTTCTTAGTCCCGGGCTGATTGGGGAATTTTTTCACGACGCGAAAAATTCCGAGCTCACATAAGTACTTGGGAACTGAAAATTGAGTTTTCTGTTATCGATGTTATACGTTTTGAAATACCATGAAACGTGGACATTTCTTGGTCCCGGGCCGATTGGACCATTTTTCAACAACACGTGAAATACGTAGATGATATAAGTACTTGGGATCTGAAAATTGAGTTTTCAGTTATCGACCTTATACGTTTAGAAATACCATGAAACGTGTTTATTTCTTGGTCGCGGGCTGATTGGTGAATTTTTTCACGACGCGAAAAATGCCGAGCTGATATAAGTACTTGGGATCTGAAAATTGCGTTTTCTGTTATCGACGCTATACGTTTATAAATACCATGAAACGTGGAGATTTCTTGGTCCCGGGCTGATTGGACCATTTTTCAATAACACGTGAAATAGGCAGATGATAGAAGTACTTGGGATCTGAAAATTGAGTTTTCAGTTATCGACGCTATACGTTTATAAATACCATGAAACGTGGAGATTTCTTAGTCCCGGGCTGATTGGGGAATTTTTTCACGACGCGAAAAATTCCGAGCTGACATAAGTACTTGGGAACTGAAAATTGAGTTTTCTGTTATCGACGCTATACGTTTAGAAATACCATGAAACGTGGACATTTCTTGGTCCCGGGCTGATTGGTGAATTTTTTCACGACGCGAAAAATGCCGAGCTGATATAAGTACTTGTGATACGAAAATTGAGTTTTCTGTTTTCGACGCTATACGTTTATAAATACCATGAAACGTGGAGATTTCTTAGTCCCGGGCTGATTGGGGGATTTTTTTCACGACGCGAAAAATTCCGAGCTGACATAAGTACTTGGGATCTGAAAATTGAGTTTTCAGTTATCGACCTCATACGTTTAGAAATACCATGAAACGTGGACATTTCTTGGTCCCGGGCTGACTGGTGAATTTTCTCACGACGCGAAAAATGCCGAGCTGATATAAGTACTTGGGATCGGAAAATTGAGTTTCCTGTTATCGACGCTATACGTTTAGAAATACCATGAAACGTGGACATTTCTTGGTCCCGGGCTGATTGGTGAATTTTTTCACGACGCGAAAAATTCCGAGCTGACATAAGTACTTGGGATCTGAAAATTGAGTTTTCAGTTATCGACCTCATACGTTTAGAAATACCATGAAACGTGTACATTTCTTGGTCCCGGGCTGATTGGTGAGTTTTCTCTCGACGCGAAAAATGCCCAGCTGATATAAGTACTTGGGATCGGAAAATTGAGTTTCCTGTTATCGACGTTATACGTTTTGAAATACCATGAAACGTGGACATTTCTTGGTCCCGGGCCGATTGGCTCATTTTTCAACAACACGTGAAATACGCAGATGATGTAAGTACTTGGGATCTGAAAATTGAGTTTTCAGTTATCGACCTCATACGTTTAGAAATACCATGAAACGTGGACATTTCTTGGTCCCGGGCCGATTGGCTCATTTTTCAACAACACGTGAAATACGCAGATGATATAAGTACTTGAGATCTGAAAATTGAGTTTTCAGTTATCGACCTCATACGTTTAGAAATACCATGAAACGTATTTATTTCTTGGTCGCGGGCTGATTGGTGAATTTTTTCACGACGCGAAAAATGCCGAGCTGATATAAGTACTTGGGATCTGAAAATTGCGTTTTCTGTTATCGACGTTATACGTTTTGAAATACCATGAAACGTGGACATTTCTTGGTCCCGAGCCGATTGGACCATTTTTCAACAACACGTGAAATACGTAGATGATATAAGTACTTGGGATCTGAAAATTGAGTTTTCAGTTATCGACCTTATACGTTTAGAAATACCATGAAACGTGTTTATTTCTTGGTCGCGGGCTGATTGGTGAATTTTTTCACGACGCGAAAAATGCCGAGCTGATATAAGTACTTGGGATCTGAAAATTGCGTTTTCTGTTATCGACGCTATACGTTTATAAATACCATGAAACGTGGAGATTTCTTGGTCCCGGGCTGATTGGACCATTTTTCAATAACACGTGAAATAGGCAGATGATAGAAGTACTTGGGATCTGAAAATTGAGTTTTCAGTTATCGACGCTATACGTTTATAAATACCATGAAACGTGGAGATTTCTTAGTCCCGGGCTGATTGGGGAATTTTTTCACGACGCGAAAAATTCCGAGCTGACATAAGTACTTGGGAACTGAAAATTGAGTTTTCTGTTATCGACGCTATACGTTTAGAAATACCATGAAACGTGGACATTTCTTGGTCCCGGGCTGATTGGTGAATTTTCTCACGACGCGAAAAATGCCGAGCTGATATAAGTACTTGGGATCGGAAAATTGAGTTTCCTGTTATCGACGCTATACGTTTTGAAATACCATGAAACGTGGACATTTCTTGGTCCCGGGCCGATTGGCCCATTTTTCAACAACACGTGAAATCCGCAGATGATATAAGTACTTGGGATCTGAAAATTGAGTTTTCAGTTATCGACCTCATACGTTTAGAAATACCATGAAACGTGGACATTTCTTGGTCCCGGGCTGATTGGGGAATTTTTTCACGACGCGAAAAATTCTGAGCTGATATAAGTACTTGGAATCTGAAAATTGAGTTTCCTGTTATCGACGTTATACGTTTTGAAATACCATGAAACGTGGACATTTCTTGGTCCCGGGCTGATTGGTGAATTTTTTCACGACGCGAAAAATTCCGAGCTGACATAAGTACTTGGAATCTGAAAATTGAGTTTTCAGTTATCGACCTCATACGTTTAGAAATACCATGAAACGTGTACATTTCTTGGTCCCGGGCTGATTGGTGAGTTTTCTCTCGACGCGAAAAATGCCCAGCTGATATAAGTACTTGGGATCGGAAAATTGAGTTTCCTGTTATCGACGTTATACGTTTTGAAATACCATGAAACGTGGACATTTCTTGGTCCCGGGCCGATTGGCTCATTTTTCAACAACACGTGAAATACGCAGATGATGTAAGTACTTGGGATCTGAAAATTGAGTTTTCAGTTATCGACCTCATACGTTTAGAAATACCATGAAACGTGGACATTTCTTGGTCCCGGGCCGATTGGCTCATTTTTCAACAACACGTGAAATACGCAGATGATATAAGTACTTGAGATCTGAAAATTGAGTTTTCAGTTATCGACCTCATACGTTTAGAAATACCATGAAACGTATTTATTTCTTGGTCGCGGGCTGATTGGTGAATTTTTTCACGACGCGAAAAATGCCGAGCTGATATAAGTACTTGGGATCTGAAAATTGCGTTTCCTGTTATCGACGCTATACGTTTTGAAATACCATGAAACGTGGAGATTTCTTGATCCCGGGCTGATTGGACCATTTTTCAATAACACGTGAAATAGGTAGATGATATAAGTACTTGGGATCTGAAAATTGAGTTTTCAGTTATCGACCTCATACGTTTAGAAATATCATGAAACGTGGACATTTCTTGGTCCCGGGCTGATTGGTGAATTTTTTCACGACGCGAAAAATGCCGAGCTGATATAAGTACTTGTGATACGAAAATTGAGTTTTCTGTTATCGACGCTATACGTTTATAAATACCATGAAACGTGGAGATTTCTTAGTCCCGGGCTGATTGGGGGAATTTTTTCACGACGCGAAAAATTCCGAGCTGACATAAGTACTTGGGATCTGAAAATTGAGTTTTCAGTTATCGACCTCATACGTTTAGAAATACCATGAAACGTGGACATTTCTTGGTCCCGGGCTGATTGGTGAGTTTTCTCTCGACGCGAAAAATGCCCAGCTGATATAAGTACTTGGGATCGGAAAATTGAGTTTCCTGTTATCGACGTTATACGTTTTGAAATACCATGAAACGTGGACATTTCTTGGTCCCGGGCCGATTGGCTCATTTTTCAACAACACGTGAAATACGCAGATGATGTAAGTACTTGGGATCTGAAAATTGAGTTTTCAGTTATCGACCTCATACGTTTAGAAATACCATGAAACGTGGACATTTCTTGGTCCCGGGCCGATTGGCTCATTTTTCAACAACACGTGAAATACGCAGATGATATAAGTACTTGAGATCTGAAAATTGAGTTTTCAGTTATCGACCTCATACGTTTAGAAATACCATGAAACGTATTTATTTCTTGGTCGCGGGCTGATTGGTGAATTTTTTCACGACGCGAAAAATGCCGAGCTGATATAAGTACTTGGGATCTGAAAATTGCGTTTCCTGTTATCGACGCTATACGTTTTGAAATACCATGAAACGTGGAGATTTCTTGATCCCGGGCTGATTGGACCATTTTTCAATAACACGTGAAATAGGTAGATGATATAAGTACTTGGGATCTGAAAATTGAGTTTTCAGTTATCGACCTCATACGTTTAGAAATATCATGAAACGTGGACATTTCTTGGTCCCGGGCTGATTGGTGAATTTTTTCACGACGCGAAAAATGCCGAGCTGATATATGTACTTGGGATCTGAAAATTGCGTTTTCTGTTATCGACGCTATACGTTTTTAAATACCATGAAACGTGAAGATTTCTTGGTCCCGGGCTGATTGGACCATTTTTCAACAACACGTAAAATACGCAACTGATATAAGTACTTGGGATCTGAAAATTGAGTTTTCTGTTATCGACGCTATACGTTTATAAATACCATGAAACGTGGAGATTTCTTAGTCCCGGGCTGATTGGGGAATTTTTTCACGACGCGAAAAATTCCGAGCTGACATAAGTACTTGGGAACCGAAAATTGAGTTTTCTGTTATCGACGCTATACGTTTAGAAATACCAGGAAACGTGGACATTTCTTGGTCCCGGGCTGATTGGTGAATTTTTTCACGACGCGAAAAATGCCGAGCTGATATAATTACTTGTGATCCGAAAATTGAGTTTTCTGTTATCGACGCTATACGTTTATAAATACCATGAAACGTGGAGATTTCTTAGTCCCGGGCTGATTGGGGAATTTTTTCACGACGCGAAAAATTCCGAGCTGACATAAGTACTTGGGAACTGAAAATTGAGTTTTCTGTTATCGACGCTATACGTTTAGAAATACCATGAAACGTGGACATTTCTTGGTCCCGGGCTGATTGGTGAATTTTTTCACGACGCGAAAAATGCCGAGCTGATATAAGTACTTGTGATACGAAAATTGAGTTTTCTGTTATCGACGCTATACGTTTATAAATACCATGAAACGTGGAGATTTCTTAGTCCCGGGCTGATTGGGGGAATTTTTTCACGACGCGAAAAATTCCGAGCTGACATAAGTACTTGGGATCTGAAAATTGAGTTTTCAGTTATCGACCTCATACGTTTAGAAATACCATGAAACGTGGACATTTCTTGGTCCCGGGCTGATTGGTGAATTTTCTCACGACGCGAAAAATGCCGAGCTGATATAAGTACTTGGGATCGGAAAATTGAGTTTCCTGTTATCGACGCTATACGTTTTGAAATACCATGAAACGTGGACATTTCTTGGTCCCGGGCCGATTGGCCCATTTTTCAACAACACGTGAAATCCGCAGATGATATAAGTACTTGGGATCTGAAAATTGAGTTTTCAGTTATCGACCTCATACGTTTAGAAATACCATGAAACGTGGACATTTCTTGGTCCCGGGCTGATTGGGGAATTTTTTCACGACGCGAAAAATTCTGAGCTGATATAAGTACTTGGAATCTGAAAATTGAGTTTCCTGTTATCGACGTTATACGTTTTGAAATACCATGAAACGTGGACATTTCTTGGTCCCGGGCCGATTGGACCATTTTTCAACAACACGTGAAATACGTAGATGATATAAGTACTTGGGATCTGAAAATTGAGTTTTCAGTTATCGACCTCATACGTTTAGAAATACCATGAAACGTGGACATTTCTTGGTCCCGGGCTGATTGGTGAATTTTTTCACGACGCGAAAAATGCCGAGCTGATATAAGTACTTGGGATCTGAAAATTGCGTTTTCTGTTATCGACGCTATACGTTTATAAGTACCATGAAACGTGGAGATTTCTTGGTCCCGGGCTGATTGGACCATTTTTCAATAACACGTGAAATAGGCAGATGATAGAAGTACTTGGGATCTGAAAATTGAGTTTTCAGTTATCGACCTCATACGTTTAGAAATATCATGAAACGTGGACATTTCTTGGTCCCTGGCTGATTGGTGAATTTTTTCACGACGCGAAAAATGCCGAGCTGATATAAGTACTTGGGATCTGAAAATTGCGTTTTCTGTTATCGACGCTAAACGTTTATAAATACCATGAAACGTGAAGATTTCTTGGTCCCGGGCTGATTGGACCATTTTTCAACAACACGTAAAATACGCAACTGATATAAGTACTTGGGATCTGAAAATTGAGTTTTCTGTTATCGACGCTATACGTTTATAAATACCATGAAACGTGGAGATTTCTTAGTCCCGTGCTGATTGGGGAATTTTTTCACGACGCGAAAAATTTTGAGCTGATATAAGTACTTGGGATCTGAAAATTGAGTTTCCTGTTATCGACGATATACGTTTTGAAATACCATGAAACGTGGACATTTCTTGGTCCCGGGCCGATTGGACCATTTTTCAACAACACGTGAAATACGTAGATGATATAAGTACTTGGGATCTGAAAATTGAGTTTTCAGTTATCGACCTCATACGTTTAGAAATACCATGAAACGTGTTTATTTCTTGGTCGCGGGCTGATTGGTGAATTTTTTCACGACGCGAAAAATGCCGAGCTGATATAAGTACTTGGGATCTGAAAATTGCGTTTTCTGTTATCGACGCTATACGTTTATAAATACCATGAAACGTGGAGATTTCTTGGTCCCGGGCTGATTGGACCAGTTTTCAATAACACGTGAAATAGGCAGATGATAGAAGTACTTGGGCTCTGAAAATTGAGTTTTCAGTTAACGACCTCATACGTTTAGAAATACCATGAAACGTGGACATTTCTTGGTCCCGGGCTGATTGGTGAATTTTTTCACGACGCGAAAAATTCTGAGCTGATATAAGTACTTGGGATCTGAAAATTGAGTTTCCTGTTATCGACGTTATACGTTTTGAAATACCATGAAACGTGGACATTTCTTGGTCCCGTGCTGATTGGACCATTTTTCATCAACACGTGAAATACGTAGATGATATAAGTACTTGGGATCTGAAAATTGAGTTTTCAGTTATCGACCTCATACGTTTAGAAATACCATGAAACGTGGACATTTCTTGGTCCCGGGCTGATTGGTGAAATTTTTTACGACGCGAAAAATGCCGAGCTGATATAAGTACTTGGGATCTGAAAATTGCGTTTTGTGTTATCGACGCTATACGTTTATAAATACCATGAAACGTGGAGATTTCTTGGTCCCGGGCTGATTGGACCATTTTTGAATAACACGTGAAATAGGCAGATGATATAAGTACTTGGGATCTGAAAATTGAGTTTTCAGTAATCGACCTCATACGTTTAGAAATACCATGAAACGTGGACATTTCTTGGTCCCGGGCTGATTGGTGAATTTTTTCACGACGCGAAAAATGCCGAGCTGATATAAGTACTTGGGATCCGAAAATTGAGTTTTCTGTTATCGACGCTATACGTTTATAAATACCATGAAACGTGAAGATTTCTTGGTCCCGGGCTGATTGGACCATTTTTCAACAACACGTAAAATACGCAACTGATATAAGTACTTGGGATCTGAAAATTGAGTTTTCTGTTATCGACGCTATACGTTTATAAATACCATGAAACGTGGAGATTTCTTAGTCCCGGGCTGATTGGGGAATTTTTTCACGACGCGAAAAATTCCGAGCTGATATATGTACTTGGGATCTGAAAATTGCGTTTTCTGTTATCGACGCTATACGTTTTTAAATACCATGAAACGTGAAGATTTCTTGGTCCCGGGCTGATTGGACCATTTTTCAACAACACGTAAAATACGCAACTGATATAAGTACTTGGGATCTGAAAATTGAGTTTTCTGTTATCGACGCTATACGTTTATAAATACCATGAAACGTGGAGATTTCTTAGTCCCGGGCTGATTGGGGAATTTTTTCACGACGCGAAAAATTCCGAGCTCACATAAGTACTTGGGAACTGAAAATTGAGTTTTCTGTTATCGACGTTATACGTTTTGAAATACCATGAAACGTGGACATTTCTTGGTCCCGGGCCGATTGGACCATTTTTCAACAACACGTGAAATACGTAGATGATATAAGTACTTGGGATCTGAAAATTGAGTTTTCAGTTATCGACCTTATACGTTTAGAAATACCATGAAACGTGTTTATTTCTTGGTCGCGGGCTGATTGGTGAATTTTTTCACGACGCGAAAAATGCCGAGCTGATATAAGTACTTGGGATCTGAAAATTACGTTTTCTGTTATCGACGCTATACGTTTATAAATACCATGAAACGTGGAGATTTCTTGGTCCCGGGCTGATTGGACCATTTTTCAATAACACGTGAAATAGGCAGATGATAGAAGAACTTGGGATCTGAAAATTGAGTTTTCAGTTATCGACGCTATACGTTTATAAATACCATGAAACGTGGAGATTTCTTAGTCCCGGGCTGATTGGGGAATTTTTTCACGACGCGAAAAATTCCGAGCTGACATAAGTACTTGGGAACTGAAAATTGAGTTTTCTGTTATCGACGCTATACGTTTAGAAATACCATGAAACGTGGACATTTCTTGGTCCCGGGCTGATTGGTGAATTTTTTCACGACGCGAAAAATGCCGAGCTGATATAAGTACTTGTGATACGAAAATTGAGTTTTCTGTTTTCGACGCTATACGTTTATAAATACCATGAAACGTGGAGATTTCTTAGTCCCGGGCTGATTGGGGGATTTTTTTCACGACGCGAAAAATTCCGAGCTGACATAAGTACTTGGGATCTGAAAATTGAGTTTTCAGTTATCGACCTCATACGTTTAGAAATACCATGAAACGTGGACATTTCTTGGTCCCGGGCTGACTGGTGAATTTTCTCACGACGCGGAAAATGCCGAGCTGATATAAGTACTTGGGATCGGAAAATTGAGTTTCCTGTTATCGACGCTATACGTTTTGAAATACCATGAAACGTGGAGATTTCTTGGTCCCGGGCTGATTGGACCATTTTTTAATAACACGTGAAATAGGCAGATGATATAAGTACTTGGGATCTGAAAATTGCGTTTTCTGTTATCGACGCTAAACGTTTATAAATACCATGAAACGTGAAGATTTCTTGGTCCCGGGCTGATTGGACCATTTTTCAACAACACGTAAAATACGCAACTGATATAAGTACTTGGGATCTGAAAATTGAGTTTTCTGTTATCGACGCTATACGTTTATAAATACCATGAAACGTGGAGATTTCTTAGTCCCGGGCTGATTGGGGGATTTTTTTCACGACGCGAAAAATTCCGAGCTGACATAAGTACTTGGGATCTGAAAATTGAGTTTTCAGTTATCGACCTCATACGTTTAGAAATACCATGAAACGTGGACATTTCTTGGTCCCGGGCTGACTGGTGAATTTTCTCACGACGCGGAAAATGCCGAGCTGATATAAGTACTTGGGATCGGAAAATTGAGTTTCCTGTTATCGACGCTATACGTTTTGAAATACCATGAAACGTGGAGATTTCTTGGTCCCGGGCTGATTGGACCATTTTTTAATAACACGTGAAATAGGCAGATGATATAAGTACTTGGGATCTGAAAATTGCGTTTTCTGTTATCGACGCTAAACGTTTATAAATAACATGAAACGTGAAGATTTCTTGGTCCCGGGCTGATTGGACCATTTTTCAACAACACGTAAAATACGCAACTGATATAAGTACTTGGGATCTGAAAATTGAGTTTTCTGTTATCGACGCTATACGTTTATAAATACCATGAAACGTGGAGATTTCTTAGTCCCGTGCTGATTGGGGAATTTTTTCACGACGCGAAAAATTTCGAGCTGACATAAGTACTTGGGAACTGAAAATTGAGTTTTCTGTTATCGACGCTATACGTTTAGAAATACCATGAAACGTGGACATTTCTTGGTCCCGGGCTGATTGGTGAATTTTTTCACGACGTGAAAAATGCCGAGCTGATATAAGTACTTGGGATCGGAAAATTGAGTTTCCTGTTATCGACGCTATACGTTTTGAAATACCATGAAACGTGGACATTTCTTAGTCCCGGGCCGATTGGGTCATTTTTCAATAACACGTGAAGTACGCAGATGATATAAGTACTTGGGATCTGAAAATTGAGTTTTCAGTTATCGACCTCATACGCTTAGAAATACCATGAAACGTGGACATTTCTTGGTCCCGGGCTGATTGGGGAATTTTTTCACGACGCGAAAAATTCTGAGCTGATATAAGTACTTGGGATCTGAAAATTGAGTTTCCTGTTATCGACGTTATACGTTTTGAAATACCATGAAACGTGGACATTTCTTGGTCCCGGGCCGATTGGACCATTTTTCAACAACACGTGAAATACGTAGATGATATAAGTACTTGGGATCTGAAAATTGAGTTTTCAGTTATCGACCTCATACGTTTAGAAATACCATGAAACGTGGACATTTCTTGGTCCCGGGCTGATTGGGGAATTATTTCACGACGCGAAAAATGCCGAGCTGATATAAGTACTTGGGATCTGAAAATTGCGTTTTCTGTTATCGACGCTATACGTTTATAAATACCATGAAACTTGGAGATTTCTTGGTCCCGGGCTGATTGAACCATTTTTCAATAACACGTGAAATAGGCAGATGATATAAGTACTTGGGATCTGAAAATTGAGTTTTCAGTTATCGACCTCATACGTTTAGAAATACCATGAAACGTGGACATTTCTTGGTCCCGGGCCGATTGGCTCATTTTTCAACAACACGTGAAATACGCAGATGATATAAGTACTTGGGATCTGAAAATTGAGTTTTCAGTTATCGACCTCATACGTTTAGAAATACCATGAAACGTGGACATTTCTTGGTCCCGGGCTGATTGGTGAATTTTTTCACGACGCGAAAAATGCCGAGCTGATATAAGTACTTGGGATCTGAAAATTGCGTTTTCTGTTATCGACGCTATACGTTTATAAGTACCATGAAACGTGGAGATTTCTTGGTCCCGGGCTGATTGGACCATTTTTCAACAACACGTAAAATACGCAACTGATATAAGTACTTGGGATCTGAAAATTGAGTTTTCTGTTATCGACGCTATACGTTTATAAATACCATGAAACGTGGAGATTTCTTAGTCCCGGGCTGATTGGGGAATTTTTTCACGACGCGAAAAATTCCGAGCTGACATAAGTACTTGGGAACTGAAAATAGAGTTTTCTGCTATCGACGCTATACGTTTAGAAATACCATGAAACGTGGACATTTCTTGGTCCCGGGCTGATTGGTGAATTTTTTCACGACGCGAAAAATTCCGAGCTGACATAAGTACTTGGGATCTGAAAATTGAGTTTTCAGTTATCGACCTCATACGTTTAGAAATACCATGAAACGTGTACATTTCTTGGTCCCGGGCTGATTGGTGAGTTTTCTCTCGACGCGAAAAATGCCCAGCTGATATAAGTACTTGGGATCGGAAAATTGAGTTTCCTGTTATCGACGTTATACGTTTTGAAATACCATGAAACGTGGACATTTCTTGGTCCCGGGCCGATTGGCTCATTTTTCAACAACACGTGAAATACGCAGATGATGTAAGTACTTGGGATCTGAAAATTGAGTTTTCAGTTATCGACCTCATACGTTTAGAAATACCATGAAACGTGGAAATTTCTTGGTCCCGGGCCGATTGGCTCATTTTTCAACAACACGTGAAATACGCAGATGATATAAGTACTTGAGATCTGAAAATTGAGTTTTCAGTTATCGACCTCATACGTTTAGAAATACCATGAAACGTATTTATTTCTTGGTCGCGGGCTGATTGGTGAATTTTTTCACGACGCGAAAAATGCCGAGCTGATATAAGTACTTGGGATCTGAAAATTGCGTTTTCTGTTATCGACGTTATACGTTTTGAAATACCATGAAACGTGGACATTTCTTGGTCCCGAGCCGATTGGACCATTTTTCAACAACACGTGAAATACGTAGATGATATAAGTACTTGGGATCTGAAAATTGAGTTTTCAGTTATCGACCTTATACGTTTAGAAATACCATGAAACGTGTTTATTTCTTGGTCGCGGGCTGATTGGTGAATTTTTTCACGACGCGAAAAATGCCGAGCTGATATAAGTACTTGGGATCTGAAAATTGCGTTTTCTGTTATCGACGCTATACGTTTATAAATACCATGAAACGTGGAGATTTCTTGGTCCCGGGCTGATTGGACCATTTTTCAATAACACGTGAAATAGGCAGATGATAGAAGTACTTGGGATCTGAAAATTGAGTTTTCAGTTATCGACGCTATACGTTTATAAATACCATGAAACGTGGAGATTTCTTAGTCCCGGGCTGATTGGGGAATTTTTTCACGACGCGAAAAATTCCGAGCTGACATAAGTACTTGGGAACTGAAAATTGAGTTTTCTGTTATCGACGCTATACGTTTAGAAATACCATGAAACGTGGACATTTCTTGGTCCCGGGCTGATTGGTGAATTTTTTCACGACGTGAAAAATGCCGAGCTGATATAAGTACTTGGGATCGGAAAATTGAGTTTCCTGTTATCGACGCTATACGTTTTGAAATACCATGAAACGTGGACATTTCTTAGTCCCGGGCCGATTGGGTCATTTTTCAATAACACGTGAAGTACGCAGATGATATAAGTACTTGGGATCTGAAAATTGAGTTTTCAGTTATCGACCTCATACGCTTAGAAATACCATGAAACGTGGACATTTCTTGGTCCCGGGCTGATTGGGGAATTTTTTCACGACGCGAAAAATTCTGAGCTGATATAAGTACTTGGGATCTGAAAATTGAGTTTCCTGTTATCGACGTTATACGTTTTGAAATACCATGAAACGTGGACATTTCTTGGTCCCGGGCCGATTGGACCATTTTTCAACAACACGTGAAATACGTAGATGATATAAGTACTTGGGATCTGAAAATTGAGTTTTCAGTTATCGACCTCATACGTTTAGAAATACCATGAAACGTGGACATTTCTTGGTCCCGGGCTGATTGGGGAATTATTTCACGACGCGAAAAATGCCGAGCTGATATAAGTACTTGGGATCTGAAAATTGCGTTTTCTGTTATCGACGCTATACGTTTATAAATACCATGAAACTTGGAGATTTCTTGGTCCCGGGCTGATTGGACCATTTTTCAATAACACGTGAAATAGGCAGATGATATAAGTACTTGGGATCTGAAAATTGAGTTTTCAGTTATCGACCTCATACGTTTAGAAATACCATGAAACGTGGACATTTCTTGGTCCCGGGCCGATTGGCTCATTTTTCAACAACACGTGAAATACGCAGATGATATAAGTACTTGGGATCTGAAAATTGAGTTTTCAGTTATCGACCTCATACGTTTAGAAATACCATGAAACGTGGACATTTCTTGGTCCCGGGCTGATTGGTGAATTTTTTCACGACGCGAAAAATGCCGAGCTGATATAAGTACTTGGGATCTGAAAATTGCGTTTTCTGTTATCGACGCTATACGTTTATAAGTACCATGAAACGTGGAGATTTCTTGGTCCCGGGCTGATTGGACCATTTTTCAACAACACGTAAAATACGCAACTGATATAAGTACTTGGGATCTGAAAATTGAGTTTTCTGTTATCGACGCTATACGTTTATAAATACCATGAAACGTGGAGATTTCTTAGTCCCGGGCTGATTGGGGAATTTTTTCACGACGCGAAAAATTCCGAGCTGACATAAGTACTTGGGAACTGAAAATTGAGTTTTCTGTTATCGACGCTATACGTTTAGTAATACCATGAAACGTGGACATTTCTTGGTCCCGGGCTGATTGGTGAATTTTTTCACGACGCGAAAAATGCCGAGCTGATATAAGTACTTGTGATACGAAAATTGAGTTTTCTGTTATCGACGCTATACGTTTATAAATACCATGAAACGTGGAGATTTCTTAGTCCCGGGCTGATTGGGGAATTTTTTCACGACGCGAAAAATTCCGAGCTGACATAAGTACTTGGGAACTGAAAATAGAGTTTTCTGCTATCGACGCTATACGTTTAGAAATACCATGAAACGTGGACATTTCTTGGTCCCGGGCTGATTGGTGAATTTTTTCACGACGCGAAAAATTCCGAGCTGACATAAGTACTTGGGATCTGAAAATTGAGTTTTCAGTTATCGACCTCATACGTTTAGAAATACCATGAAACGTGTACATTTCTTGGTCCCGGGCTGATTGGTGAGTTTTCTCTCGACGCGAAAAATGCCCAGCTGATATAAGTACTTGGGATCGGAAAATTGAGTTTCCTGTTATCGACGTTATACGTTTTGAAATACCATGAAACGTGGACATTTCTTGGTCCCGGGCCGATTGGCTCATTTTTCAACAACACGTGAAATACGCAGATGATGTAAGTACTTGGGATCTGAAAATTGCGTTTTCTGTTATCGACGTTATACGTTTTGAAATACCATGAAACGTGGACATTTCTTGGTCCCGGGCCGATTGGACCATTTTTCAACAACACGTGAAATACGTAGATGATATAAGTACTTGGGATCTGAAAATTGAGTTTTCAGTTATCGACCTTATACGTTTAGAAATACCATGAAACGTGTTTATTTCTTGGTCGCGGGCTGATTGGTGAATTTTTTCACGACGCGAAAAATGCCGAGCTGATATAAGTACTTGGGATCTGAAAATTGCGTTTTCTGTTATCAACGCTATACGTTTATAAATACCATGAAACGTGGAGATTTCTTGGTCCCGGGCTGATTGGACCATTTTTCAATAACACGTGAAATAGGCAGATGATAGAAGTACTTGGGATCTGAAAATTGAGTTTTCAGTTATCGACGCTATACGTTTATAAATACCATGAAACGTGGAGATTTCTTAGTCCCGGGCTGATTGGGGAATTTTTTCACGACGCGAAAAATTCCGAGCTGACATAAGTACTTGGGAACTGAAAATTGAGTTTTCTGTTATCGACGCTATACGTTTAGAAATACCATGAAACGTGGACATTTCTTGGTCCCGGGCTGATTGGTGAATTTTTTCACGACGCGAAAAATGCCGAGCTGATATAAGTACTTGTGATACGAAAATTGAGTTTTCTGTTATCGACGCTATACGTTTATAAATACCATGAAACGTGGAGATTTCTTAGTCCCGGGCTGATTGGGGGATTTTTTTCACGACGCGAAAAATTCCGAGCTGACATAAGTACTTGGGATCTGAAAATTGAGTTTTCAGTTATCGAACTCATACGTTTAGAAATACCATGAAACGTGGACATTTCTTGGTCCCGGGCTGATTGGTGAATTTTCTCACGACGCGAAAAATGCCGAGCTGATATAATTACTTGGGATCGGAAAATTGAGTTTCCTGTTATCGACGCTATACGTTTTGAAATACCATGAAACGTGGAGATTTCTTGGTCCCGGGCTGATTGGACCATTTTTTAATAACACGTGAAATAGGCAGATGATATAAGTACTTGGGATCTGAAAATTGCGTTTTCTGTTATCGACGCTAAACGTTTATAAATAACATGAATCGTGAAGATTTCTTGGTCCCGGGCTGATTGGACCATTTTTCAACAACACGTAAAATACGCAACTGATATAAGTACTTGGGATCTGAATATTGAGTTTTCTGTTATCGACGCTATACGTTTATAAATACCATGAAACGTGGAGATTTCTTAGTCCCGTGCTGATTGGGGAATTTTTGCACGACGCGAAAAATTTCGAGCTGACATAAGTACTTGGGAACTGAAAATTGAGTTTTCTGTTATCGACTCTATACGTTTAGAAATACCATGAAACGTGGACATTTCTTGGTCCCGGGCTGATTGGTGAATTTTTTCACGACGTGAAAAATGCCGAGCTGATATAAGTACTTGGGATCGGAAAATTGAGTTTCCTGTTATCGACGCTATACGTTTTGAAATACCATGAAACGTGGACATTTCTTAGTCCAGGGCCGATTGGGTCATTTTTCAATAACACGTGAAGTACGCAGATGATATAAGTACTTGGGATCTGAAAATTGAGTTTTCAGTTATCGACCTCATACGCTTAGAAATACCATGAAACGTGGACATTTCTTGGTCCCGGGCTGATTGGGGAATTTTTTCACGACGCGAAAAATTCTGAGCTGATATAAGTACTTGGGATCTGAAAATTGAGTTTCCTGTTATCGACGTTATACGTTTTGAAATACCATGAAACGTGGACATTTCTTGGTCCCGGGCCGATTGGACCATTTTTCAACAACACGTGAAATACGTAGATGATATAAGTACTTGGGATCTGAAAATTGAGTTTTCAGTTATCGACCTCATACGTTTAGAAATACCATGAAACGTGGACATTTCTTGGTCCCGGGCTGATTGGGGAATTATTTCACGACGCGAAAAATGCCGAGCTGATATAAGTACTTGGGATCTGAAAATTGCGTTTTCTGTTATCGACGCTATACGTTTATAAATACCATGAAACTTGGAGATTTCTTGGTCCCGGGCTGATTGAACCATTTTTCAATAACACGTGAAATAGGCAGATGATATAAGTACTTGGGATCTGAAAATTGAGTTTTCAGTTATCGACCTCATACGTTTAGAAATACCATGAAACGTGGACATTTCTTGGTCCCGGGCCGATTGGCTCATTTTTCAACAACACGTGAAATACGCAGATGATATAAGTACTTGGGATCTGAAAATTGAGTTTTCAGTTATCGACCTCATACGTTTAGAAATACCATGAAACGTGGACATTTCTTGGTCCCGGGCTGATTGGTGAATTTTTTCACGACGCGAAAAATGCCGAGCTGATATAAGTACTTGGGATCTGAAAATTGCGTTTTCTGTTATCGACGTTTATAAGTACCATGAAACGTGGAGATTTCTTGGTCCCGGGCTGATTGGACCATTTTTCAACAACACGTAAAATACGCAACTGATATAAGTACTTGTGATACGAAAATTGAGTTTTCTGTTATCGACGCTATACGTTTATAAATACCATGAAACGTGGAGATTTCTTAGTCCCGGGCTGATTGGGGGATTTTTTTCACGACGCGAAAAATTCCGAGCTGACATAAGTACTTTGGATCTGAAAATTGAGTTTTCAGTTATCGACCTCATACGTTTAGAAATACCATGAAACGTGGACATTTCTTGGTCCCGGGCTGATTGGGGAATTATTTCACGACGCGAAAAATGCCGAGCTGATATAAGTACTTGGGATCTGAAAATTGCGTTTTCTGTTATCGACGCTATACGTTTATAAATACCATGAAACTTGGAGATTTCTTGGTCCCGGGCTGATTGGACCATTTTTCAATAACACGTGAAATAGGCAGATGATATAAGTACTTGGGATCTGAAAATTGAGTTTTCAGTTATCGACCTCATACGTTTAGAAATACCATGAAACGTGGACATTTCTTGGTCCCGGGCCGATTGGCTCATTTTTCAACAACACGTGAAATACGCAGATGATATAAGTACTTGTGATCTGAAAATTGAGTTTTCAGTTATCGACCTCATACGTTTAGAAATACCATGAAACGTGGACATTTCTTGGTCCCGGGCTGATTGGTGAATTTTTTCACGACGCGAAAAATGCCGAGCTGATATAAGTACTTGGGATCTGAAAATTGCGTTTTCTGTTATCGACGCTATACGTTTATAAGTACCATGAAACGTGGAGATTTCTTGGTCCCGGGCTGATTGGACCATTTTTCAACAACACGTAAAATACGCAACTGATATAAGTACTTGGGATCTGAAAATTGAGTTTTCTGTTATCGACGCTATACGTTTATAAATACCATGAAACGTGGAGATTTCTTAGTCCCGGGCTGATTGGGGAATTTTTTCACGACGCGAAAAATTCCGAGCTGACATAAGTACTTGGGAACTGAAAATTGAGTTTTCTGTTATCGACGCTATACGTTTAGTAATACCATGAAACGTGGACATTTCTTGGTCCCGGGCTGATTGGTGAATTTTTTCACGACGCGAAAAATGCCGAGCTGATATAAGTACTTGTGATACGAAAATTGAGTTTTCTGTTATCGACGCTATACGTTTATAAATACCATGAAACGTGGAGATTTCTTAGTCCCGGGCTGATTGGGGAATTTTTTCACGACGCGAAAAATTCCGAGCTGACATAAGTACTTGGGAACTGAAGATAGAGTTTTCTGCTATCGACGCTATACGTTTAGAAATACCATGAAACGTGGACATTTCTTGGTCCCGGGCTGATTGGTGAATTTTCTCACGACGCGAAAAATGCCGAGCTGATATAAGTACTTGGGATCGGAAAATTGAGTTTCCTGTTATCGACGCTATACGTTTTGAAATACCATGAAACGTGGACATTTCTTGGTCCCGGGCCGATTGGCCCATTTTTCAACAACACGTGAAATCCGCAGATGATATAAGTACTTGGGATCTGAAAATTGAGTTTTCAGTTATCGACCTCATACGTTTAGAAATACCATGAAACGTGGACATTTCTTGGTCCCGGGCTGATTGGGGAATTTTTTCACGACGCGAAAAATTCTGAGCTGATATAAGTACTTGGAATCTGAAAATTGAGTTTCCTGTTATCGACGTTATACGTTTTGAAATACCATGAAACGTGGACATTTCTTGGTCCCGGGCTGATTGGTGAATTTTTTCACGACGCGAAAAATTCCGAGCTGACATAAGTACTTGGAATCTGAAAATTGAGTTTTCAGTTATCGACCTCATACGTTTAGAAATACCATGAAACGTGTACATTTCTTGGTCCCGGGCTGATTGGTGAGTTTTCTCTCGACGCGAAAAATGCCCAGCTGATATAAGTACTTGGGATCGGAAAATTGAGTTTCCTGTTATCGACGTTATACGTTTTGAAATACCATGAAACGTGGACATTTCTTGGTCCCGGGCCGATTGGCTCATTTTTCAACAACACGTGAAATACGCAGATGATGTAAGTACTTGGGATCTGAAAATTGAGTTTTCAGTTATCGACCTCATACGTTTAGAAATACCATGAAACGTGGAGATTTCTTAGTCCCGGGCTGATTGGGGAATTTTTTCACGACGCGAAAAATTCCGAGCTGACATAAGTACTTGGGAACCGAAAATTGAGTTTTCTGTTATCGACGCTATACGTTTAGAAATACCAGGAAACGTGGACATTTCTTGGTCCCGGGCTGATTGGTGAATTTTTTCACGACGCGAAAAATGCCGAGCTGATATAATTACTTGTGATCCGAAAATTGAGTTTTCTGTTATCGACGCTATACGTTTATAAATACCATGAAACGTGGAGATTTCTTAGTCCCGGGCTGATTGGGGAATTTTTTCACGACGCGAAAAATTCCGAGCTGACATAAGTACTTGGGAACTGAAAATTGAGTTTTCTGTTATCGACGCTATACGTTTAGAAATACCATGAAACGTGGACATTTCTTGGTCCCGGGCTGATTGGTGAATTTTTTCACGACGCGAAAAATGCCGAGCTGATATAAGTACTTGTGATACGAAAATTGAGTTTTCTGTTATCGACGCTATACGTTTATAAATACCATGAAACGTGGAGATTTCTTAGTCCCGGGCTGATTGGGGGAATTTTTTCACGACGCGAAAAATTCCGAGCTGACATAAGTACTTGGGATCTGAAAATTGAGTTTTCAGTTATCGACCTCATACGTTTAGAAATACCATGAAACGTGGACATTTCTTGGTCCCGGGCTGATTGGTGAATTTTCTCACGACGCGAAAAATGCCGAGCTGATATAAGTACTTGGGATCGGAAAATTGAGTTTCCTGTTATCGACGCTATACGTTTTGAAATACCATGAAACGTGGACATTTCTTGGTCCCGGGCCGATTGGCCCATTTTTCAACAACACGTGAAATCCGCAGATGATATAAGTACTTGGGATCTGAAAATTGAGTTTTCAGTTATCGACCTCATACGTTTAGAAATACCATGAAACGTGGACATTTCTTGGTCCCGGGCTGATTGGGGAATTTTTTCACGACGCGAAAAATGCCGAGCTGATATAAGTACTTCGGATCCGAAAATTGAGTTTTCTGTTATCGACGCTATACGTTTATAAATACCATGAAACGTGAAGATTTCTTGGTCCCGGGCTGATTGGACCATTTTTCAACATCACGTAAAATACGCAACTGATATAAGTACTTGGGATCTGAAAATTGAGTTTTCATTTATCGACCTCATACGTTTAGAAATACCATGAAACGTGGAGATTTCTTGGTCCCGGGCTGATTGGACCATTTTTCAATAACACGTGAAATAGGCAGATGATGGAAGTACTTGGGATCTGAAAATTGAGTTTTCAGTTATCGACCTCATACGTTTAGAAATACCATGAAACGTGGACATTTCTTGGTCCCGGGCTGATTGGTGAATTTTTTCACGACGCGAAAAATGCCGAGCTGATATAAGTACTTCGGATCCGAAAATTGAGTTTTCTGTTATCGACGCTATACGTTTATAAATACCATGAAACGTGAAGATTTCTTGGTCCCGGGCTGATTGGACCATTTTTCAACATCACGTAAAATACGCAACTGATATAAGTACTTGGGATCTGAAAATTGAGTTTTCTGTTATCGACGCTATACGTTTATAAATACCATGAAACGTGGAGATTCCTTAGTCCCGGGCTGATTGGGGAATTTTTTCACGACGCGAAAAATTCCGAGCTGACATAAGTACTTGGGAACTGAAAATTGAGATTTCTGTTATCGACGCTATACGTTTAGAAATACCATGAAACGTGGACATTTCTTGGTCCCGGGCTGATTGGTGAATTTTTTCACGACGCGAAAAATGCCGAGCTGATATAAGTACTTGTGATCCGAAAATTGAGTTTTCCGTTATCGATGCTATACGTTTATTAATACCATGAAACGTGGAGATTTCTTAGTCCCGGGCTGATTGGGGAATTTTTTCACGACGCGAAAAATTCCGAGCTGACATAAGTACTTGGGATTTGAAAATTGAGTTTTCAGTTATCGACCTCATACGTTTAGAAATACCATGAAACGTGGACATTTCTTGGTCCCGGGCTGATTGGTGAATTTTCTCACGACGCGAAAAATGCCGAGCTGATATAAGTATTTGGGATCGGAAAATTGAGTTTCCTGTTATCGACGCTATACGTTTTGAAATACCATGAAACGTGGACATTTCTTGGTCCCGGGCCGATTGGCTCATTATTCAAGAACACGTGAAATACGCAGATGATGTAAGTACATGGGATCTGAAAATTGAGTTTTCAGTTATCGACCTCATACGTTTAGAAATACCATGAAACGTGGACATTTCTTGGTCCCGGGCTGATTGGTGAATTTTCTCACGACGCGAAAAATGCCGAGCTGATATAAGTACTTGGGATCGGAAAATTGAGTTTCCTGTTATCGACGCTATACGTTTTGAAATACCATGAAACGTGGACATTTCTTAGTCCCGGGCCGATTGGGTTATTTTTCAATAACACGTGAAATACGCAGATGATATAAGTACTTGGGATCTGAAAATTGAGTTTTCAGTTATCGACATCATACGTTTAGAAATACCATGAAACGTGGAGATTTCTTGGTCCCGGGCTGATTGGACCATTTTTCAATAACACGTGAAATAGGCAGATGATATAAGTACTTGGGATCTGAAAATTGAGTTTTCAGTTATCGACCTCATACGTTTAGAAATACCATGAAACGTGGACATTTCTTGGTCCCGGGCCGATTGGCTCATTTTTCAACAACACGTGAAATACGCAGATGATATAAGTACTTGGGATCTGAAAATTGAGTTTTCAGTTATCGACCTCATACGTTTAGAAATACCATGAAACGTGTTTATTTCTTGGTCGCGGGCTGATTGGTGAATTTTTTCACGACGCGAAAAATGCCGAGCTGATATAAGTACTTGGGATCTGAAAATTGCGTTTTCTGTTATCGACGCTATACGTTTATAAATACCATGAAACTTGGAGATTTCTTGGTCCCGGGCTGATTGGACCATTTTTCAATAACACGTGAAATAGGCAGATGATATAAGTACTTGGGATCTGAAAATTGAGTTTTCAGTTATCGACCTCATACGTTTAGAAATACCATGAAACGTGGACATTTCTTGGTCCCGGGCTGATTGGTGAATTTTTTCACGACGCGAAAAATGCCGAGCTGATATAAGTACTTGGGATCTGAAAATTGCGTTTTCTGTTATCGACGCTATACGTTTATAAATACCATGAAACGTGGAGATTTCTTGGTCCCGGGCTGATTGGACCATTTTTCAATAACACGTGAAATAGGTAGATGATATAAGTACTTGGGATCTGAAAATTGAGTTTTCAGTTATCGACCTCATACGTTTAGAAATATCATGAAACGTGGACATTTCTTGGTCCCGGGCTGATTGGTGAATTTTTTCACGACGCGAAAAATGCCGAGCTGATATATGTACTTGGGATCTGAAAATTGCGTTTTCTGTTATCGACGCTATACGTTTTTAAATACCATGAAACGTGAAGATTTCTTGGTCCCGGGCTGATTGGACCATTTTTCAACAACACGTAAAATACGCAACTGATATAAGTACTTGGGATCTGAAAATTGAGTTTTCTGTTATCGACGCTATACGTTTATAAATACCATGAAACGTGGAGATTTCTTAGTCCCGGGCTGATTGGGGAATTTTTTCACGACGCGAAAAATTCCGAGCTGACATAAGTACTTGGGAACTGAAAATTGAGTTTTCTGTTATCGACGCTATACGTTTAGAAATACCAGGAAACGTGGACATTTCTTGGTCCCGGGCTTATTGGTGAATTTTTTCACGACGCGAAAAATGCCGAGCTGATATAAGTACTTGTGATCCGAAAATTGAGTTTTCTGTTATCGACGCTATACGTTTATAAATACCATGAAACGTGGAGATTTCTTAGTCCCGGGCTGATTGGGGAATTTTTTCACGACGCGAAAAATTCCGAGCTGACATAAGTACTTGGGAACTGAAAATTGAGTTTTCTGTTATCGACGCTATACGTTTAGAAATACCATGAAACGTGGACATTTCTTGGTCCCGGGCTGATTGGTGAATTTTCTCTCGACGCGAAAAATGCCGAGCTGATATAAGTACTTGGGATCGGAAAATTGAGTTTCCTGTTATCGACGCTATACGTTTTGAAATACCATGAAACGTGGACATTTCTTGGTCCCGGGCCGATTGGCTCATTTTTCAACAACACGTGAAATACGCAGATGATATAAGTACTTGGGATCTGAAAATTGAGTTTTCAGTTATCGACCTCATACGTTTAGAAATACCATGAAACGTATTTATTTCTTGGTCGCGGGCTGATTGGTGAATTTTTTCACGACGCGAAAAATGCCGAGCTGATATAAGTACTTGGGATCTGAAAATTGCGTTTTCTGTTATCGACGCTATACGTTTATAAATACCATGAAACGTGGAGATTTCTTGGTCCCGGGCTGATTGGACCATTTTTCAATAACACGTGAAATAGGCAGATGATGGAAGTACTTGGGATCTGAAAATTGAGTTTTCAGTTATCGACCTCATACGTTTAGAAATACCATGAAACGTGGACATTTCTTGGTCCCGGGCTGATTGGTGAATTTTTTCACGACGCGAAAAGTGCCGAGCTGACATAAGTACTTGGGATTTGAAAATTGAGTTTTCAGTTATCGACCTCATACGCTTAGAAATACCATGAAACGTGGACATTTCTTGGTCCCGGGCTGATTGGTGAATTTTCTCACGACGCGAAAAATGCCGAGCTGATATAAGTATTTGGGATCGGAAAATTGAGTTTCCTGTTATCGACGCTATACGTTTTGAAATACCATGAAACGTGGACATTTCTTGGTCCCGGGCCGATTGGCTCATTATTCAACAACACGTGAAATACGCAGATGATGTAAGTACTTGGGATCTGAAAATTGAGTTTTCAGTTATCGACCTCATACGTTTAGAAATACCATGAAACGTGGACATTTCTTGGTCCCGGGCTGATTGGTGAATTTTCTCACGACGCGAAAAATGCCGAGCTGATATAAGTATTTGGGATCGGAAAATTGAGTTTCCTGTTATCGACGCTATACGTTTTGAAATACCATGAAACGTGGACATTTCTTGGTCCCGGGCCGATTGGCTCATTATTCAACAACACGTGAAATACGCAGATGATGTAAGTACATGGGATCTGAAAATTGAGTTTTCAGTTATCGACCTCATACGTTTAGAAATACCATGAAACGTGGACATTTCTTGGTCCCGGGCTGATTGGGGAATTATTTCACGACGCGAAAAATGCCGAGCTGATATAAGTACTTGGGATCTGAAAATTGCGTTTTCTGTTATCGACGCTATACGTTTATAAATACTATGAAACTTGGAGATTTCTTGGTCCCGGGCTGATTGGACCATTTTTCAATAACACGTGAAATAGGCAGATGATATAAGTACTTGGGATCTGAAAATTGAGTTTTCAGTTATCGACCTCATACGTTTAGAAATACCATGAAACGTGGACATTTCTTGGTCCCGGGCCGATTGGCTCATTTTTCAACAACACGTGAAATACGCAGATGATATAAGTACTTGGGATCTCAAAATTGAGTTTTCAGTTATCGACCTCATACGTATAGAAATACCATGAAACGTGGACATTTCTTGGTCCCGGGCTGATTGGTGAATTTTTTCACGACGCGAAAAATGCCGAGCTGATATAAGTACTTGGGATCTGAAAATTGCGTTTTCTGTTATCGACGCTATACGTTGATAAATACCATGAAACGTGAAGATTTCTTGGTCCCGGGCTGATTGGACCATTTTTCAACAACACGTAAAATACGCAACTGATATAAGTACTTGGGATCTGAAAATTGAGTTTTCAGTTATCGACCTCATACGTTTAGAAATATCATGAAACGTGGACATTTCTTGGTCCCGGGCTGATTGGTGAATTTTTTCACGACGCGAAAAATGCCGAGCTGATATATGTACTTGGGATCTGAAAATTGCGTTTTCTGTTATCGACGCTATACGTTTATAAATACCATGAAACGTGGAGATTTCTTAGTCCCGGGCTGATTGGGGAATTTTTTCACGACGCGAAAAATTCCGAGCTGACATAAGTACTTGGGAACTGAAAATTGAGTTTTCTGTTATCGACGCTATACGTTTAGAAATACCAGGAAACGTGGACATTTCTTGGTCCCGGGCTTATTGGTGAATTTTTTCACGACGCGAAAAATGCCGAGCTGATATAAGTACTTGTGATCCGAAAATTGAGTTTTCTGTTATCGACGCTATACGTTTATAAATACCATGAAACGTGGAGATTTCTTAGTCCCGTGCTGATTGGGGAATTTTTTCACGACGCGAGAAATTCCGAGCTGACATAAGTACTTGGGAACTGAAAATTGAGTTTTCTGTTATCGACGCTATACGTTTAGAAATACCATCAAACGTGGACATTTCTTGGTCCCGGGCTGATTGGTGAATTTTCTCTCGACGCGAAAAATGCCGAGCTGATATAAGTACTTGGGATCGGAAAACTGAGTTTCCTGTTATCGACGCTATACGTTTTGAAATACCATGAAACGTGGACATTTCTTGGTCCCGGGCCGATTGGCTCATTTTTCAACACCACGTGAAATACGCAGATGATGTAAGTACTTGGGATCTGAAAATTGAGTTTTCAGTTATCGACCTCATACGTTTAGAAATACCATGAAACGTGGACATTTCTTGGTCCCGGGCCGATTGGCTCATTTTTCAACAACACGTGAAATACGCAGATGATATAAGTACTTGGGATCTGAAAATTGAGTTTTCAGTTATCGACCTCATACGTTTAGAAATACCATGAAACGTATTTATTTCTTGGTCGCGGGCTGATTGGTGAATTTTTTCACGACGCGAAAAATGCCGAGCTGATATAAGTACTTGGGATCTGAAAATTGCGTTTTCTGTTATCGACGCTATACGTTTATAAATACCATGAAACGTGGAGATTTCTTGGTCCCGGGCTGATTGGACCATTTTTCAATAACACGTGAAATAGGCAGATGATGGAAGTACTTGGGATCTGAAAATTGAGTTTTCAGTTATCGACCTCATAAGTTTAGAAATACCATGAAACGTGGACATTTCTTGGTCCCGGGCTGATTGGTGAATTTTTTCACGACGCGAAAAGTGCCGAGCTGACGTAAGTACTTGGGATTTGAAAATTGAGTTTTCAGTTATCGACCTCATACGTTTAGAAATACCATGAAACGTGGACATTTCTTGGTCCCGGGCTGATTGGTGAATTTTCTCACGACGCGAAAAATGCCGAGCTGATATAATTATTTGGGATCGGAAAATTGAGTTTCCTGTTATCGACGCTATACGTTTTGAAATACCATGAAACGTGGACATTTCTTGGTCCCGGGCCGATTGGCTCATTATTCAACAACACGTGAAATACGCAGATGATGTAAGTACTTGGGATCTGAAAATTGAGTTTTCAGTTATCGACCTCATACGTTTAGAAATACCCTGAAACGTGGACATTTCTTGGTCCCGGGCTGATTGGGGAATTATTTCACGACGCGAAAAATGCCGAGCTGATATAAGTACTTGGGATCTGAAAATTGCGTTTTCTGTTATCGACGCTATACGTTTATAAATACCATGAAACTTGGAGATTTCTTAGTCCCGGGCTGATTGGGGAATTTTTTCACGACGCGAAAAATTCCGAGCTGACATAAGTACTTGGGAACTGAAAATTGAGATTTCTGTTATCGACGCTATATGTTTAGAAATACCATGAAACGTGGACATTTCTTGGTCCCGGGCTGATTGGTGAATTTTTTCACGACGCGAAAAATGTCGAGCTGATATAAGTACTTGTGATCCGAAAATTGAGTTTTCTGTTATCGACGCTATACGTTTATAAATACCATGAAACGTGGAGATTTCTTAGTCCCGGGCTGATTGGGGAATTTTTTCACGACGCGAAAAATTCCGAGCTGACATAAGTACTTGGGATCTGAAAATTGAGTTTTCAGTTATCGACCTCATACGTTTAGAAATACCATGAAACGTGGACATTTCTTGGTCCCGGGCTGATTGGGGAATTATTTCACGACGCGAGAAATGCCGAGCTGATATAAGTACTTGGGATCTGAAAATTGCGTTTTCTGTTATCGACGCTATACGTTTATAAATACCATGAAACTTGGAGATTTCTTGGTCCCGGGCTGATTGGACCATTTTTCAATAACACGTGAAATAGGCAGATGATATAAGTACTTGGGATCTGAAAATTGAGTTTTCATTTATCGACCTCATACGTTTAGAAATACCATGAAACGTGGAGATTTCTTGGTCCCGGGCTGATTGGACCATTTTTCAATAACACGTGAAATAGGCAGATGATGGAAGTACTTGGGATCTGAAAATTGAGTTTTCAGTTATCGACCTCATACGTTTAGAAATACCATGAAACGTGGACATTTCTTGGTCCCGGGCTGATTGGTGAATTTTTTCACGACGCGAAAAATGCCGAGCTGATATAAGTACTTCGGATCCGAAAATTGAGTTTTCTGTTATCGACGCTATACGTTTATAAATACCATGAAACGTGAAGATTTCTTGGTCCCGGGCTGATTGGACCATTTTTCAACATCACGTAAAATACGCAACTGATATAAGTACTTGGGATCTGAAAATTGAGTTTTCTGTTATCGACGCTATACGTTTATAAATACCATGAAACGTGGAGATTCCTTAGTCCCGGGCTGATTGGGGAATTTTTTCACGACGCGAAAAATTCCGAGCTGACATAAGTACTTGGGAACTGAAAATTGAGATTTCTGTTATCGACGCTATACGTTTAGAAATACCATGAAACGTGGACATTTCTTGGTCCCGGGCTGATTGGTGAATTTTTTCACGACGCGAAAAATGCCGAGCTGATATAAGTACTTGTGATCCGAAAATTGAGTTTTCCGTTATCGATGCTATACGTTTATTAATACCATGAAACGTGGAGATTTCTTAGTCCCGGGCTGATTGGGGAATTTTTTCACGACGCGAAAAATTCCGAGCTGACATAAGTACTTGGGATTTGAAAATTGAGTTTTCAGTTATCGACCTCATACGTTTAGAAATACCATGAAACGTGGACATTTCTTGGTCCCGGGCTGATTGGTGAATTTTCTCACGACGCGAAAAATGCCGAGCTGATATAAGTATTTGGGATCGGAAAATTGAGTTTCCTGTTATCGACGCTATACGTTTTGAAATACCATGAAACGTGGACATTTCTTGGTCCCGGGCCGATTGGCTCATTATTCAACAACACGTGAAATACGCAGATGATGTAAGTACATGGGATCTGAAAATTGAGTTTTCAGTTATCGACCTCATACGTTTAGAAATACCATGAAACGTGGACATTTCTTGGTCCCGGGCTGATTGGGGAATTATTTCACGACGCGAAAAATGCCGAGCTGATATAAGTACTTGGGATCTGAAAATTGCGTTTTCTGTTATCGACGCTATACGTTTATAAATACCATGAAACTTGGAGATTTCTTGGTCCCGGGCTGATTGGACCATTTTTCAATAACACGTGAAATAGGCAGATGATATAACTACTTGGGATCTGAAAATTGAGTTTTCAGTTATCGACCTCATACGTTTAGAAATACCATGAAACGTGGACATTTCTTGGTCCCGGGCCGATTGGCTCATTTTTCAACAACACGTGAAATACGCAGATGATATAAGTACTTGGGATCTCAAAATTGAGTTTTCAGTTATCGACCTCATACGTATAGAAATACCATGAAACGTGGACATTTCTTGGTCCCGGGCTGATTGGTGAATTTTTTCACGACGCGAAAAATGCCGAGCTGATATAAGTACTTGTGATACGAAAATTGAGTTTTCTGTTATCGACGCTATACGTTTATAAATACCATGAAACGTGGAGATTTCTTGGTCCCGGGCTGATTGGACCATTTTTTAATAACACGTGAAATAGGCAGATGATATAAGTACTTGGGATCTGAAAATTGCGTTTTCTGTTATCGACGCTAAACGTTTATAAATACCATGAAACGTGAAGATTTCTTGGTCCCGGGCTGATTGGACCATTTTTCAACAACACGTAAAATACGCAACTGATATAAGTACTTGGGATCTGAAAATTGAGTTTTCTGTTATCGACGCTATACGTTTATAAATACCATGAAACGTGGAGATTTCTTAGTCCCGTGCTGATTGGGGAATTTTTTCACGACGCGAGAAATTTCGAGCTGACATAAGTACTTGGGAACTGAAAATTGAGTTTTCTGTTATCGACGCTATACGTTTAGAAATACCATGAAACGTGGACATTTCTTGGTCCCGGGCTGATTGGTGAATTTTTTCACGACGTGAAAAATGCCGAGCTGATATAAGTACTTGGGATCGGAAAATTGAGTTTCCTGTTATCGACGCTATACGTTTTGAAATACCATGAAACGTGGACATTTCTTAGTCCCGGGCCGATTGGGTCATTTTTCAATAACACGTGAAGTACGCAGATGATATAAGTACTTGGGATCTGAAAATTGAGTTTTCAGTTATCGACCTCATACGCTTAGAAATACCATGAAACGTGGACATTTCTTGGTCCCGGGCTGATTGGGGAATTTTTTCACGACGCGAAAAATTCTGAGCTGATATAAGTACTTGGGATCTGAAAATTGAGTTTCCTGTTATCGACGTTATACGTTTTGAAATACCATGAAACGTGGACATTTCTTGGTCCCGGGCCGATTGGACCATTTTTCAACAACACGTGAAATACGTAGATGATATAAGTACTTGGGATCTGAAAATTGAGTTTTCAGTTATCGACCTCATACGTTTAGAAATACCATGAAACGTGGACATTTCTTGGTCCCGGGCTGATTGGGGAATTATTTCACGACGCGAAAAATGCCGAGCTGATATAAGTACTTGGGATCTGAAAATTGCGTTTTCTGTTATCGACGCTATACGTTTATAAATACCATGAAACTTGGAGATTTCTTGGTCCCGGGCTGATTGGACCATTTTTCAATAACACGTGAAATAGGCAGATGATATAAGTACTTGGGATCTGAAAATTGAGTTTTCAGTTATCGACCTCATACGTTTAGAAATACCATGAAACGTGGACATTTCTTGGTCCCGGGCCGATTGGCTCATTTTTCAACAACACGTGAAATACGCAGATGATATAAGTACTTGGGATCTGAAAATTGAGTTTTCAGTTATCGACCTCATACGTTTAGAAATACCATGAAACGTGGACATTTCTTGGTCCCGGGCTGATTGGGGAATTATTTCACGACGCGAAAAATGCCGAGCTGATATAAGTACTTGGGATCTGAAAATTGCGTTTTCTGTTATCGACGCTATACGTTTATAAATACCATGAAACTTGGAGATTTCTTGGTCCCGGGCTGATTGGACCATTTTTCAATAACACGTGAAATAGGCAGATGATATAAGTACTTGGGATCTGAAAATTGAGTTTTCATTTATCGACCTCATACGTTTAGAAATACCATGAAACGTGGAGATTTCTTGGTCCCGGGCTGATTGGACCATTTTTCAATAACACGTGAAATAGGCAGATGATGGAAGTACTTGGGATCTGAAAATTGAGTTTTCAGTTATCGACCTCATACGTTTAGAAATACCATGAAACGTGGACATTTCTTGGTCCCGGGCTGATTGGTGAATTTTTTCACGACGCGAAAAATGCCGAGCTGATATAAGTACTTCGGATCCGAAAATTGAGTTTTCTGTTATCGACGCTATACGTTTATAAATACCATGAAACGTGAAGATTTCTTGGTCCCGGGCTGATTGGACCATTTTTCAACATCACGTAAAATACGCAACTGATATAAGTACTTGGGATCTGAAAATTGAGTTTTCTGTTATCGACGCTATACGTTTATAAATACCATGAAACGTGGAGATTCCTTAGTCCCGGGCTGATTGGGGAATTTTTTCACGACGCGAAAAATTCCGAGCTGACATAAGTACTTGGGAACTGAAAATTGAGATTTCTGTTATCGACGCTATACGTTTAGAAATACCATGAAACGTGGACATTTCTTGGTCCCGGGCTGATTGGTGAATTTTTTCACGACGCGAAAAATGCCGAGCTGATATAAGTACTTGTGATCCGAAAATTGAGTTTTCCGTTATCGATGCTATACGTTTATTAATACCATGAAACGTGGAGATTTCTTAGTCCCGGGCTGATTGGGGAATTTTTTCACGACGCGAAAAATTCCGAGCTGACATAAGTACTTGGGATTTGAAAATTGAGTTTTCAGTTATCGACCTCATACGTTTAGAAATACCATGAAACGTGGACATTTCATGGTCCCGGGCTGATTGGTGAATTTTCTCACGACGCGAAAAATGCCGAGCTGATATAAGTATTTGGGATCGGAAAATTGAGTTTCCTGTTATCGACGCTATACGTTTTGAAATACCATGAAACGTGGACATTTCTTGGTCCCGGGCCGATTGGCTCATTATTCAACAACACGTGAAATACGCAGATGATATAAGTACTTGAGATCTGAAAATTGAGTTTTCAGTTATCGACCTCATACGTTTAGAAATACCATGAAACGTATTTATTTCTTGGTCGCGGGCTGATTGGTGAATTTTACACGACGCGAAAAATGCCGAGCTGATATAAGTACTTGGGATCTGAAAATTGCGTTTTCTGTTATCGACGTTATACGTTTTGAAATACCATGAAACGTGGACATTTCTTGGTCCCGAGCCGATTGGACCATTTTTCAACAACACGTGAAATACGTAGATGATATAAGTACTTGGGATCTGAAAATTGAGTTTTCAGTTATCGACCTTATACGTTTAGAAATACCATGAAACGTGTTTATTTCTTGGTCGCGGGCTGATTGGTGAATTTTTTCACGACGCGAAAAATGCCGAGCTGATATAAGTACTTGGGATCTGAAAATTGCGTTTTCTGTTATCGACGCTATACGTTTATAAATACCATGAAACGTGGAGATTTCTTGGTCCCGGGCTGATTGGACCATTTTTCAATAACACGTGAAATAGGCAGATGATAGAAGTACTTGGGATCTGAAAATTGAGTTTTCAGTTATCGACGCTATACGTTTATAAATACCATGAAACGTGGAGATTTCTTAGTCCCGGGCTGATTGGGGAATTTTTTCACGACGCGAAAAATTCCGAGCTGACATAAGTACTTGGGAACTGAAAATTGAGTTTTCTGTTATCGACGCTATACGTTTAGAAATACCATGAAACGTGGACATTTCTTGGTCCCGGGCTGATTGGTGAATTTTTTCACGACGTGAAAAATGCCGAGCTGATATAAGTACTTGGGATCGGAAAATTGAGTTTCCTGTTATCGACGCTATACGTTTTGAAATACCATGAAACGTGGACATTTCTTAGTCCCGGGCCGATTGGGTCATTTTTCAATAACACGTGAAGTACGCAGATGATATAAGTACTTGGGATCTGAAAATTGAGTTTTCAGTTATCGACCTCATACGCTTAGAAATACCATGAAACGTGGACATTTCTTGGTCCCGGGCTGATTGGGGAATTTTTTCACGACGCGAAAAATTCTGAGCTGATATAAGTACTTGGGATCTGAAAATTGAGTTTCCTGTTATCGACGTTATACGTTTTGAAATACCATGAAACGTGGACATTTCTTGGTCCCGGGCCGATTGGACCATTTTTCAACAACACGTGAAATACGTAGATGATATAAGTACTTGGGATCTGAAAATTGAGTTTTCAGTTATCGACCTCATACGTTTAGAAATACCATGAAACGTGGACATTTCTTGGGCCCGGGCTGATTGGGGAATTATTTCACGACGCGAAAAATGCCGAGCTGATATAAGTACTTGGGATCTGAAAATTGCGTTTTCTGTTATCGACGCTATACGTTTATAAATACCATGAAACTTGGAGATTTCTTGGTCCCGGGCTGATTGGACCATTTTTCAATAACACGTGAAATAGGCAGATGATATAAGTACTTGGGATCTGAAAATTGAGTTTTCAGTTATCGACCTCATACGTTTAGAAATACCATGAAACGTGGACATTTCTTGGTCCCGGGCCGATTGGCTCATTTTTCAACAACACGTGAAATACGCAGATGATATAAGTACTTGGGATCTGAAAATTGAGTTTTCAGTTATCGACCTCATACGTTTAGAAATACCATGAAACGTGGACATTTCTTGGTCCCGGGCTGATTGGTGAATTTTTTCACGACGCGAAAAATGCCGAGCTGATATAAGTACTTGGGATCTGAAAATTGCGTTTTCTGTTATCGACGCTATACGTTTATAAGTACCATGAAACGTGGAGATTTCTTGGTCCCGGGCTGATTGGACCATTTTTCAACAACACGTAAAATACGCAACTGATATAAGTACTTGGGATCTGAAAATTGAGTTTTCTGTTATCGACGCTATACGTTTATAAATACCATGAAACGTGGAGATTTCTTAGTCCCGGGCTGATTGGGGAATTTTTTCACGACGCGAAAAATTCCGAGCTGACATAAGTACTTGGGAACTGAAAATTGAGTTTTCTGTTATCGACGCTATACGTTTAGTAATACCATGAAACGTGGACATTTCTTGGTCCCGGGCTGATTGGTGAATTTTTTCACGACGCGAAAAATGCCGAGCTGATATAAGTACTTGTGATACGAAAATTGAGTTTTCTGTTATCGACGCTATACGTTTATAAATACCATGAAACGTGGAGATTTCTTAGTCCCGGGCTGATTGGGGAATTTTTTCACGACGCGAAAAATTCCGAGCTGACATAAGTACTTGGGAACTGAAAATAGAGTTTTCTGCTATCGACGCTATACGTTTAGAAATACCATGAAACGTGGACATTTCTTGGTCCCGGGCTGATTGGTGAATTTTTTCACGACGCGAAAAATTCCGAGCTGACATAAGTACTTGGGATCTGAAAATTGAGTTTTCAGTTATCGACCTCATACGTTTAGAAATACCATGAAACGTGTACATTTCTTGGTCCCGGGCTGATTGGTGAGTTTTCTCTGGACGCGAAAAATGCCCAGCTGATATAAGTACTTGGGATCGGAAAATTGAGTTTCCTGTTATCGACGTTATACGTTTTGAAATACCATGAAACGTGGACATTTCTTGGTCCCGGGCCGATTGGCTCATTTTTCAACAACACGTGAAATACGCAGATGATGTAAGTACTTGGGATCTGAAAATTGCGTTTTCTGTTATCGACGTTATACGTTTTGAAATACCATGAAACGTGGACATTTCTTGGTCCCGGGCCGATTGGACCATTTTTCAACAACACGTGAAATACGTAGATGATATAAGTACTTGGGATCTGAAAATTGAGTTTTCAGTTATCGACCTTATACGTTTAGAAATACCATGAAACGTGTTTATTTCTTGGTCGCGGGCTGATTGGTGAATTTTTTCACGACGCGAAAAATGCCGAGCTGATATAAGTACTTGGGATCTGAAAATTGCGTTTTCTGTTATCAACGCTATACGTTTATAAATACCATGAAACGTGGAGATTTCTTGGTCCCGGGCTGATTGGACCATTTTTCAATAACACGTGAAATAGGCAGATGATAGAAGTACTTGGGATCTGAAAATTGAGTTTTCAGTTATCGACGCTATACGTTTATAAATACCATGAAACGTGGAGATTTCTTAGTCCCGGGCTGATTGGGGAATTTTTTCACGACGCGAAAAATTCCGAGCTGACATAAGTACTTGGGAACTGAAAATTGAGTTTTCTGTTATCGACGCTATACGTTTAGAAATACCATGAAACGTGGACATTTCTTGGTCCCGGGCTGATTGGTGAATTTTTTCACGACGCGAAAAATGCCGAGCTGATATAAGTACTTGTGATACGAAAATTGAGTTTTCTGTTATCGACGCTATACGTTTATAAATACCATGAAACGTGGAGATTTCTTAGTCCCGGGCTGATTGGGGGATTTTTTTCACGACGCGAAAAATTCCGAGCTGACATAAGTACTTGGGATCTGAAAATTGAGTTTTCAGTTATCGAACTCATACGTTTAGAAATACCATGAAACGTGGACATTTCTTGGTCCCGGGCTGATTGGTGAATTTTCTCACGACGCGAAAAATGCCGAGCTGATATAATTACTTGGGATCGGAAAATTGAGTTTCCTGTTATCGACGCTATACGTTTTGAAATACCATGAAACGTGGAGATTTCTTGGTCCCGGGCTGATTGGACCATTTTTTAATAACACGTGAAATAGGCAGATGATATAAGTACTTGGGATCTGAAAATTGCGTTTTCTGTTATCGACGCTAAACGTTTATAAATAACATGAATCGTGAAGATTTCTTGGTCCCGGGCTGATTGGACCATTTTTCAACAACACGTAAAATACGCAACTGATATAAGTACTTGGGATCTGAAAATTGAGTTTTCTGTTATCGACGCTATACGTTTATAAATACCATGAAACGTGGAGATTTCTTAGTCCCGTGCTGATTGGGGAATTTTTGCACGACGCGAAAAATTTCGAGCTGACATAAGTACTTGGGAACTGAAAATTGAGTTTTCTGTTATCGACGCTATACGTTTAGAAATACCATGAAACGTGGACATTTCTTGGTCCCGGGCTGATTGGTGAATTTTTTCACGACGTGAAAAATGCCGAGCTGATATAAGTACTTGGGATCGGAAAATTGAGTTTCCTGTTATCGACGCTATACGTTTTGAAATACCATGAAACGTGGACATTTCTTAGTCCAGGGCCGATTGGGTCATTTTTCAATAACACGTGAAGTACGCAGATGATATAAGTACTTGGGATCTGAAAATTGAGTTTTCAGTTATCGACCTCATACGCTTAGAAATACCATGAAACGTGGACATTTCTTGGTCCCGGGCTGATTGGGGAATTTTTTCACGACGCGAAAAATTCTGAGCTGATATAAGTACTTGGGATCTGAAAATTGAGTTTCCTGTTATCGACGTTATACGTTTTGAAATACCATGAAACGTGGACATTTCTTGGTCCCGGGCCGATTGGACCATTTTTCAACAACACGTGAAATACGTAGATGATATAAGTACTTGGGATCTGAAAATTGAGTTTTCAGTTATCGACCTCATACGTTTAGAAATACCATGAAACGTGGACATTTCTTGGTCCCGGGCTGATTGGGGAATTATTTCACGACGCGAAAAATGCCGAGCTGATATAAGTACTTGGGATCTGAAAATTGCGTTTTCTGTTATCGACGCTATACGTTTATAAATACCATGAAACTTGGAGATTTCTTGGTCCCGGGCTGATTGAACCATTTTTCAATAACACGTGAAATAGGCAGATGATATAAGTACTTGGGATCTGAAAATTGAGTTTTCAGTTTTCGACCTCATACGTTTAGAAATACCATGAAACGTGGACATTTCTTGGTCCCGGGCCGATTGGCTCATTTTTCAACAACACGTGAAATACGCAGATGATATAAGTACTTGGGATCTGAAAATTGAGTTTTCAGTTATCGACCTCATACGTTTAGAAATACCATGAAACGTGGACATTTCTTGGTCCCGGGCTGATTGGTGAATTTTTTCACGACGCGAAAAATGCCGAGCTGATATAAGTACTTGGGATCTGAAAATTGCGTTTTCTGTTATCGACGCTATACGTTTATAAGTACCATGAAACGTGGAGATTTCTTGGTCCCGGGCTGATTGGACCATTTTTCAACAACACGTAAAATACGCAACTGATATAAGTACTTGGGATCTGAAAATTGAGTTTTCTGTTATCGACGCTATACGTTTATAAATACCATGAAACGTGGAGATTTCTTAGTCCCGGGCTGATTGGGGAATTTTTTCACGACGCGAAAAATTCCGAGCTGACATAAGTACTTGGGAACTGAAAATAGAGTTTTCTGCTATCGACGCTATACGTTTAGAAATACCATGAAACGTGGACATTTCTTGGTCCCGGGCTGATTGGTGAATTTTTTCACGACGCGAAAAATTCCGAGCTGACATAAGTACTTGGGATCTGAAAATTGAGTTTTCAGTTATCGACCTCATACGTTTAGAAATACCATGAAACGTGTACATTTCTTGGTCCCGGGCTGATTGGTGAGTTTTCTCTCGACGCGAAAAATGCCCAGCTGATATAAGTACTTGGGATCGGAAAATTGAGTTTCCTGTTATCGACGTTATACGTTTTGAAATACCATGAAACGTGGACATTTCTTGGTCCCGGGCCGATTGGCTCATTTTTCAACAACACGTGAAATACGCAGATGATGTAAGTACTTGGGATCTGAAAATTGAGTTTTCAGTTATCGACCTCATACGTTTAGAAATACCATGAAACGTGGAAATTTCTTGGTCCCGGGCCGATTGGCTCATTTTTCAACAACACGTGAAATACGCAGATGATATAAGTACTTGAGATCTGAAAATTGAGTTTTCAGTTATCGACCTCATACGTTTAGAAATACCATGAAACGTATTTATTTCTTGGTCGCGGGCTGATTGGTGAATTTTTTCACGACGCGAAAAATGCCGAGCTGATATAAGTACTTGGGATCTGAAAATTGCGTTTTCTGTTATCGACGTTATACGTTTTGAAATACCATGAAACGTGGACATTTCTTGGTCCCGAGCCGATTGGACCATTTTTCAACAACACGTGAAATACGTAGATGATATAAGTACTTGGGATCTGAAAATTGAGTTTTCAGTTATCGACCTTATACGTTTAGAAATACCATGAAACGTGTTTATTTCTTGGTCGCGGGCTGATTGGTGAATTTTTTCACGACGCGAAAAATGCCGAGCTGATATAAGTACTTGGGATCTGAAAATTGCGTTTTCTGTTATCGACGCTATACGTTTATAAATACCATGAAACGTGGAGATTTCTTGGTCCCGGGCTGATTGGACCATTTTTCAATAACACGTGAAATAGGCAGATGATAGAAGTACTTGGGATCTGAAAATTGAGTTTTCAGTTATCGACGCTATACGTTTATAAATACCATGAAACGTGGAGATTTCTTAGTCCCGGGCTGATTGGGGAATTTTTTCACGACGCGAAAAATTCCGAGCTGACATAAGTACTTGGGAACTGAAAATTGAGTTTTCTGTTATCGACGCTATACGTTTAGAAATACCATGAAACGTGGACATTTCTTGGTCCCGGGCTGATTGGTGAATTTTTTCACGACGTGAAAAATGCCGAGCTGATATAAGTACTTGGGATCGGAAAATTGAGTTTCCTGTTATCGACGCTATACGTTTTGAAATACCATGAAACGTGGACATTTCTTAGTCCCGGGCCGATTGGGTCATTTTTCAATAACACGTGAAGTACGCAGATGATATAAGTACTTGGGATCTGAAAATTGAGTTTTCAGTTATCGACCTCATACGCTTAGAAATACCATGAAACGTGGACATTTCTTGGTCCCGGGCTGATTGGGGAATTTTTTCACGACGCGAAAAATTCTGAGCTGATATAAGTACTTGGGATCTGAAAATTGAGTTTCCTGTTATCGACGTTATACGTTTTGAAATACCATGAAACGTGGACATTTCTTGGTCCCGGGCCGATTGGACCATTTTTCAACAACACGTGAAATACGTAGATGATATAAGTACTTGGGATCTGAAAATTGAGTTTTCAGTTATCGACCTCATACGTTTAGAAATACCATGAAACGTGGACATTTCTTGGTCCCGGGCTGATTGGGGAATTATTTCACGACGCGAAAAATGCCGAGCTGATATAAGTACTTGGGATCTGAAAATTGCGTTTTCTGTTATCGACGCTATACGTTTATAAATACCATGAAACTTGGAGATTTCTTGGTCCCGGGCTGATTGGACCATTTTTCAATAACACGTGAAATAGGCAGATGATATAAGTACTTGGGATCTGAAAATTGAGTTTTCAGTTATCGACCTCATACGTTTAGAAATACCATGAAACGTGGACATTTCTTGGTCCCGGGCCGATTGGCTCATTTTTCAACAACACGTGAAATACGCAGATGATATAAGTACTTGGGATCTGAAAATTGAGTTTTCAGTTATCGACCTCATACGTTTAGAAATACCATGAAACGTGGACATTTCTTGGTCCCGGGCTGATTGGTGAATTTTTTCACGACGCGAAAAATGCCGAGCTGATATAAGTACTTGGGATCTGAAAATTGCGTTTTCTGTTATCGACGCTATACGTTTATAAGTACCATGAAACGTGGAGATTTCTTGGTCCCGGGCTGATTGGACCATTTTTCAACAACACGTAAAATACGCAACTGATATAAGTACTTGGGATCTGAAAATTGAGTTTTCTGTTATCGACGCTATACGTTTATAAATACCATGAAACGTGGAGATTTCTTAGTCCCGGGCTGATTGGGGAATTTTTTCACGACGCGAAAAATTCCGAGCTGACATAAGTACTTGGGAACTGAAAATTGAGTTTTCTGTTATCGACGCTATACGTTTAGTAATACCATGAAACGTGGACATTTCTTGGTCCCGGGCTGATTGGTGAATTTTTTCACGACGCGAAAAATGCCGAGCTGATATAAGTACTTGTGATACGAAAATTGAGTTTTCTGTTATCGACGCTATACGTTTATAAATACCATGAAACGTGGAGATTTCTTAGTCCCGGGCTGATTGGGGAATTTTTTCACGACGCGAAAAATTCCGAGCTGACATAAGTACTTGGGAACTGAAAATAGAGTTTTCTGCTATCGACGCTATACGTTTAGAAATACCATGAAACGTGGACATTTCTTGGTCCCGGGCTGATTGGTGAATTTTTTCACGACGCGAAAAATTCCGAGCTGACATAAGTACTTGGGATCTGAAAATTGAGTTTTCAGTTATCGACCTCATACGTTTAGAAATACCATGAAACGTGTACATTTCTTGGTCCCGGGCTGATTGGTGAGTTTTCTCTCGACGCGAAAAATGCCCAGCTGATATAAGTACTTGGGATCGGAAAATTGAGTTTCCTGTTATCGACGTTATACGTTTTGAAATACCATGAAACGTGGACATTTCTTGGTCCCGGGCCGATTGGCTCATTTTTCAACAACACGTGAAATACGCAGATGATGTAAGTACTTGGGATCTGAAAATTGCGTTTTCTGTTATCGACGTTATACGTTTTGAAATACCATGAAACGTGGACATTTCTTGGTCCCGGGCCGATTGGACCATTTTTCAACAACACGTGAAATACGTAGATGATATAAGTACTTGGGATCTGAAAATTGAGTTTTCAGTTATCGACCTTATACGTTTAGAAATACCATGAAACGTGTTTATTTCTTGGTCGCGGGCTGATTGGTGAATTTTTTCACGACGCGAAAAATGCCGAGCTGATATAAGTACTTGGGATCTGAAAATTGCGTTTTCTGTTATCAACGCTATACGTTTATAAATACCATGAAACGTGGAGATTTCTTGGTCCCGGGCTGATTGGACCATTTTTCAATAACACGTGAAATAGGCAGATGATAGAAGTACTTGGGATCTGAAAATTGAGTTTTCAGTTATCGACGCTATACGTTTATAAATACCATGAAACGTGGAGATTTCTTAGTCCCGGGCTGATTGGGGAATTTTTTCACGACGCGAAAAATTCCGAGCTGACATAAGTACTTGGGAACTGAAAATTGAGTTTTCTGTTATCGACGCTATACGTTTAGAAATACCATGAAACGTGGACATTTCTTGGTCCCGGGCTGATTGGTGAATTTTTTCACGACGCGAAAAATGCCGAGCTGATATAAGTACTTGTGATACGAAAATTGAGTTTTCTGTTATCGACGCTATACGTTTATAAATACCATGAAACGTGGAGATTTCTTAGTCCCGGGCTGATTGGGGGATTTTTTTCACGACGCGAAAAATTCCGAGCTGACATAAGTACTTGGGATCTGAAAATTGAGTTTTCAGTTATCGAACTCATACGTTTAGAAATACCATGAAACGTGGACATTTCTTGGTCCCGGGCTGATTGGTGAATTTTCTCACGACGCGAAAAATGCCGAGCTGATATAATTACTTGGGATCGGAAAATTGAGTTTCCTGTTATCGACGCTATACGTTTTGAAATACCATGAAACGTGGAGATTTCTTGGTCCCGGGCTGATTGGACCATTTTTTAATAACACGTGAAATAGGCAGATGATATAAGTACTTGGGATCTGAAAATTGCGTTTTCTGTTATCGACGCTAAACGTTTATAAATAACATGAATCGTGAAGATTTCTTGGTCCCGGGCTGATTGGACCATTTTTCAACAACACGTAAAATACGCAACTGATATAAGTACTTGGGATCTGAATATTGAGTTTTCTGTTATCGACGCTATACGTTTATAAATACCATGAAACGTGGAGATTTCTTAGTCCCGTGCTGATTGGGGAATTTTTGCACGACGCGAAAAATTTCGAGCTGACATAAGTACTTGGGAACTGAAAATTGAGTTTTCTGTTATCGACTCTATACGTTTAGAAATACCATGAAACGTGGACATTTCTTGGTCCCGGGCTGATTGGTGAATTTTTTCACGACGTGAAAAATGCCGAGCTGATATAAGTACTTGGGATCGGAAAATTGAGTTTCCTGTTATCGACGCTATACGTTTTGAAATACCATGAAACGTGGACATTTCTTAGTCCAGGGCCGATTGGGTCATTTTTCAATAACACGTGAAGTACGCAGATGATATAAGTACTTGGGATCTGAAAATTGAGTTTTCAGTTATCGACCTCATACGCTTAGAAATACCATGAAACGTGGACATTTCTTGGTCCCGGGCTGATTGGGGAATTTTTTCACGACGCGAAAAATTCTGAGCTGATATAAGTACTTGGGATCTGAAAATTGAGTTTCCTGTTATCGACGTTATACGTTTTGAAATACCATGAAACGTGGACATTTCTTGGTCCCGGGCCGATTGGACCATTTTTCAACAACACGTGAAATACGTAGATGATATAAGTACTTGGGATCTGAAAATTGAGTTTTCAGTTATCGACCTCATACGTTTAGAAATACCATGAAACGTGGACATTTCTTGGTCCCGGGCTGATTGGGGAATTATTTCACGACGCGAAAAATGCCGAGCTGATATAAGTACTTGGGATCTGAAAATTGCGTTTTCTGTTATCGACGCTATACGTTTATAAATACCATGAAACTTGGAGATTTCTTGGTCCCGGGCTGATTGAACCATTTTTCAATAACACGTGAAATAGGCAGATGATATAAGTACTTGGGATCTGAAAATTGAGTTTTCAGTTATCGACCTCATACGTTTAGAAATACCATGAAACGTGGACATTTCTTGGTCCCGGGCCGATTGGCTCATTTTTCAACAACACGTGAAATACGCAGATGATATAAGTACTTGGGATCTGAAAATTGAGTTTTCAGTTATCGACCTCATACGTTTAGAAATACCATGAAACGTGGACATTTCTTGGTCCCGGGCTGATTGGTGAATTTTTTCACGACGCGAAAAATGCCGAGCTGATATAAGTACTTGGGATCTGAAAATTGCGTTTTCTGTTATCGACGTTTATAAGTACCATGAAACGTGGAGATTTCTTGGTCCCGGGCTGATTGGACCATTTTTCAACAACACGTAAAATACGCAACTGATATAAGTACTTGTGATACGAAAATTGAGTTTTCTGTTATCGACGCTATACGTTTATAAATACCATGAAACGTGGAGATTTCTTAGTCCCGGGCTGATTGGGGGATTTTTTTCACGACGCGAAAAATTCCGAGCTGACATAAGTACTTTGGATCTGAAAATTGAGTTTTCAGTTATCGACCTCATACGTTTAGAAATACCATGAAACGTGGACATTTCTTGGTCCCGGGCTGATTGGGGAATTATTTCACGACGCGAAAAATGCCGAGCTGATATAAGTACTTGGGATCTGAAAATTGCGTTTTCTGTTATCGACGCTATACGTTTATAAATACCATGAAACTTGGAGATTTCTTGGTCCCGGGCTGATTGGACCATTTTTCAATAACACGTGAAATAGGCAGATGATATAAGTACTTGGGATCTGAAAATTGAGTTTTCAGTTATCGACCTCATACGTTTAGAAATACCATGAAACGTGGACATTTCTTGGTCCCGGGCCGATTGGCTCATTTTTCAACAACACGTGAAATACGCAGATGATATAAGTACTTGTGATCTGAAAATTGAGTTTTCAGTTATCGACCTCATACGTTTAGAAATACCATGAAACGTGGACATTTCTTGGTCCCGGGCTGATTGGTGAATTTTTTCACGACGCGAAAAATGCCGAGCTGATATAAGTACTTGGGATCTGAAAATTGCGTTTTCTGTTATCGACGCTATACGTTTATAAGTACCATGAAACGTGGAGATTTCTTGGTCCCGGGCTGATTGGACCATTTTTCAACAACACGTAAAATACGCAACTGATATAAGTACTTGGGATCTGAAAATTGAGTTTTCTGTTATCGACGCTATACGTTTATAAATACCATGAAACGTGGAGATTTCTTAGTCCCGGGCTGATTGGGGAATTTTTTCACGACGCGAAAAATTCCGAGCTGACATAAGTACTTGGGAACTGAAAATTGAGTTTTCTGTTATCGACGCTATACGTTTAGTAATACCATGAAACGTGGACATTTCTTGGTCCCGGGCTGATTGGTGAATTTTTTCACGACGCGAAAAATGCCGAGCTGATATAAGTACTTGTGATACGAAAATTGAGTTTTCTGTTATCGACGCTATACGTTTATAAATACCATGAAACGTGGAGATTTCTTAGTCCCGGGCTGATTGGGGAATTTTTTCACGACGCGAAAAATTCCGAGCTGACATAAGTACTTGGGAACTGAAGATAGAGTTTTCTGCTATCGACGCTATACGTTTAGAAATACCATGAAACGTGGACATTTCTTGGTCCCGGGCTGATTGGTGAATTTTCTCACGACGCGAAAAATGCCGAGCTGATATAAGTACTTGGGATCGGAAAATTGAGTTTCCTGTTATCGACGCTATACGTTTTGAAATACCATGAAACGTGGACATTTCTTGGTCCCGGGCCGATTGGCCCATTTTTCAACAACACGTGAAATCCGCAGATGATATAAGTACTTGGGATCTGAAAATTGAGTTTTCAGTTATCGACCTCATACGTTTAGAAATACCATGAAACGTGGACATTTCTTGGTCCCGGGCTGATTGGGGAATTTTTTCACGACGCGAAAAATTCTGAGCTGATATAAGTACTTGGAATCTGAAAATTGAGTTTCCTGTTATCGACGTTATACGTTTTGAAATACCATGAAACGTGGACATTTCTTGGTCCCGGGCTGATTGGTGAATTTTTTCACGACGCGAAAAATTCCGAGCTGACATAAGTACTTGGAATCTGAAAATTGAGTTTTCAGTTATCGACCTCATACGTTTAGAAATACCATGAAACGTGTACATTTCTTGGTCCCGGGCTGATTGGTGAGTTTTCTCTCGACGCGAAAAATGCCCAGCTGATATAAGTACTTGGGATCGGAAAATTGAGTTTCCTGTTATCGACGTTATACGTTTTGAAATACCATGAAACGTGGACATTTCTTGGTCCCGGGCCGATTGGCTCATTTTTCAACAACACGTGAAATACGCAGATGATGTAAGTACTTGGGATCTGAAAATTGAGTTTTCAGTTATCGACCTCATACGTTTAGAAATACCATGAAACGTGGAGATTTCTTAGTCCCGGGCTGATTGGGGAATTTTTTCACGACGCGAAAAATTCCGAGCTGACATAAGTACTTGGGAACCGAAAATTGAGTTTTCTGTTATCGACGCTATACGTTTAGAAATACCAGGAAACGTGGACATTTCTTGGTCCCGGGCTGATTGGTGAATTTTTTCACGACGCGAAAAATGCCGAGCTGATATAATTACTTGTGATCCGAAAATTGAGTTTTCTGTTATCGACGCTATACGTTTATAAATACCATGAAACGTGGAGATTTCTTAGTCCCGGGCTGATTGGGGAATTTTTTCACGACGCGAAAAATTCCGAGCTGACATAAGTACTTGGGAACTGAAAATTGAGTTTTCTGTTATCGACGCTATACGTTTAGAAATACCATGAAACGTGGACATTTCTTGGTCCCGGGCTGATTGGTGAATTTTTTCACGACGCGAAAAATGCCGAGCTGATATAAGTACTTGTGATACGAAAATTGAGTTTTCTGTTATCGACGCTATACGTTTATAAATACCATGAAACGTGGAGATTTCTTAGTCCCGGGCTGATTGGGGGAATTTTTTCACGACGCGAAAAATTCCGAGCTGACATAAGTACTTGGGATCTGAAAATTGAGTTTTCAGTTATCGACCTCATACGTTTAGAAATACCATGAAACGTGGACATTTCTTGGTCCCGGGCTGATTGGTGAATTTTCTCACGACGCGAAAAATGCCGAGCTGATATAAGTACTTGGGATCGGAAAATTGAGTTTCCTGTTATCGACGCTATACGTTTTGAAATACCATGAAACGTGGACATTTCTTGGTCCCGGGCCGATTGGCCCATTTTTCAACAACACGTGAAATCCGCAGATGATATAAGTACTTGGGATCTGAAAATTGAGTTTTCAGTTATCGACCTCATACGTTTAGAAATACCATGAAACGTGGACATTTCTTGGTCCCGGGCTGATTGGGGAATTTTTTCACGACGCGAAAAATGCCGAGCTGATATAAGTACTTCGGATCCGAAAATTGAGTTTTCTGTTATCGACGCTATACGTTTATAAATACCATGAAACGTGAAGATTTCTTGGTCCCGGGCTGATTGGACCATTTTTCAACATCACGTAAAATACGCAACTGATATAAGTACTTGGGATCTGAAAATTGAGTTTTCATTTATCGACCTCATACGTTTAGAAATACCATGAAACGTGGAGATTTCTTGGTCCCGGGCTGATTGGACCATTTTTCAATAACACGTGAAATAGGCAGATGATGGAAGTACTTGGGATCTGAAAATTGAGTTTTCAGTTATCGACCTCATACGTTTAGAAATACCATGAAACGTGGACATTTCTTGGTCCCGGGCTGATTGGTGAATTTTTTCACGACGCGAAAAATGCCGAGCTGATATAAGTACTTCGGATCCGAAAATTGAGTTTTCTGTTATCGACGCTATACGTTTATAAATACCATGAAACGTGAAGATTTCTTGGTCCCGGGCTGATTGGACCATTTTTCAACATCACGTAAAATACGCAACTGATATAAGTACTTGGGATCTGAAAATTGAGTTTTCTGTTATCGACGCTATACGTTTATAAATACCATGAAACGTGGAGATTCCTTAGTCCCGGGCTGATTGGGGAATTTTTTCACGACGCGAAAAATTCCGAGCTGACATAAGTACTTGGGAACTGAAAATTGAGATTTCTGTTATCGACGCTATACGTTTAGAAATACCATGAAACGTGGACATTTCTTGGTCCCGGGCTGATTGGTGAATTTTTTCACGACGCGAAAAATGCCGAGCTGATATAAGTACTTGTGATCCGAAAATTGAGTTTTCCGTTATCGATGCTATACGTTTATTAATACCATGAAACGTGGAGATTTCTTAGTCCCGGGCTGATTGGGGAATTTTTTCACGACGCGAAAAATTCCGAGCTGACATAAGTACTTGGGATTTGAAAATTGAGTTTTCAGTTATCGACCTCATACGTTTAGAAATACCATGAAACGTGGACATTTCTTGGTCCCGGGCTGATTGGTGAATTTTCTCACGACGCGAAAAATGCCGAGCTGATATAAGTATTTGGGATCGGAAAATTGAGTTTCCTGTTATCGACGCTATACGTTTTGAAATACCATGAAACGTGGACATTTCTTGGTCCCGGGCCGATTGGCTCATTATTCAAGAACACGTGAAATACGCAGATGATGTAAGTACATGGGATCTGAAAATTGAGTTTTCAGTTATCGACCTCATACGTTTAGAAATACCATGAAACGTGGACATTTCTTGGTCCCGGGCTGATTGGTGAATTTTCTCACGACGCGAAAAATGCCGAGCTGATATAAGTACTTGGGATCGGAAAATTGAGTTTCCTGTTATCGACGCTATACGTTTTGAAATACCATGAAACGTGGACATTTCTTAGTCCCGGGCCGATTGGGTTATTTTTCAATAACACGTGAAATACGCAGATGATATAAGTACTTGGGATCTGAAAATTGAGTTTTCAGTTATCGACATCATACGTTTAGAAATACCATGAAACGTGGAGATTTCTTGGTCCCGGGCTGATTGGACCATTTTTCAATAACACGTGAAATAGGCAGATGATATAAGTACTTGGGATCTGAAAATTGAGTTTTCAGTTATCGACCTCATACGTTTAGAAATACCATGAAACGTGGACATTTCTTGGTCCCGGGCCGATTGGCTCATTTTTCAACAACACGTGAAATACGCAGATGATATAAGTACTTGGGATCTGAAAATTGAGTTTTCAGTTATCGACCTCATACGTTTAGAAATACCATGAAACGTGTTTATTTCTTGGTCGCGGGCTGATTGGTGAATTTTTTCACGACGCGAAAAATGCCGAGCTGATATAAGTACTTGGGATCTGAAAATTGCGTTTTCTGTTATCGACGCTATACGTTTATAAATACCATGAAACTTGGAGATTTCTTGGTCCCGGGCTGATTGGACCATTTTTCAATAACACGTGAAATAGGCAGATGATATAAGTACTTGGGATCTGAAAATTGAGTTTTCAGTTATCGACCTCATACGTTTAGAAATACCATGAAACGTGGACATTTCTTGGTCCCGGGCTGATTGGTGAATTTTTTCACGACGCGAAAAATGCCGAGCTGATATAAGTACTTGGGATCTGAAAATTGCGTTTTCTGTTATCGACGCTATACGTTTATAAATACCATGAAACGTGGAGATTTCTTGGTCCCGGGCTGATTGGACCATTTTTCAATAACACGTGAAATAGGTAGATGATATAAGTACTTGGGATCTGAAAATTGAGTTTTCAGTTATCGACCTCATACGTTTAGAAATATCATGAAACGTGGACATTTCTTGGTCCCGGGCTGATTGGTGAATTTTTTCACGACGCGAAAAATGCCGAGCTGATATATGTACTTGGGATCTGAAAATTGCGTTTTCTGTTATCGACGCTATACGTTTTTAAATACCATGAAACGTGAAGATTTCTTGGTCCCGGGCTGATTGGACCATTTTTCAACAACACGTAAAATACGCAACTGATATAAGTACTTGGGATCTGAAAATTGAGTTTTCTGTTATCGACGCTATACGTTTATAAATACCATGAAACGTGGAGATTTCTTAGTCCCGGGCTGATTGGGGAATTTTTTCACGACGCGAAAAATTCCGAGCTGACATAAGTACTTGGGAACTGAAAATTGAGTTTTCTGTTATCGACGCTATACGTTTAGAAATACCAGGAAACGTGGACATTTCTTGGTCCCGGGCTTATTGGTGAATTTTTTCACGACGCGAAAAATGCCGAGCTGATATAAGTACTTGTGATCCGAAAATTGAGTTTTCTGTTATCGACGCTATACGTTTATAAATACCATGAAACGTGGAGATTTCTTAGTCCCGGGCTGATTGGGGAATTTTTTCACGACGCGAAAAATTCCGAGCTGACATAAGTACTTGGGAACTGAAAATTGAGTTTTCTGTTATCGACGCTATACGTTTAGAAATACCATGAAACGTGGACATTTCTTGGTCCCGGGCTGATTGGTGAATTTTCTCTCGACGCGAAAAATGCCGAGCTGATATAAGTACTTGGGATCGGAAAATTGAGTTTCCTGTTATCGACGCTATACGTTTTGAAATACCATGAAACGTGGACATTTCTTGGTCCCGGGCCGATTGGCTCATTTTTCAACAACACGTGAAATACGCAGATGATATAAGTACTTGGGATCTGAAAATTGAGTTTTCAGTTATCGACCTCATACGTTTAGAAATACCATGAAACGTATTTATTTCTTGGTCGCGGGCTGATTGGTGAATTTTTTCACGACGCGAAAAATGCCGAGCTGATATAAGTACTTGGGATCTGAAAATTGCGTTTTCTGTTATCGACGCTATACGTTTATAAATACCATGAAACGTGGAGATTTCTTGGTCCCGGGCTGATTGGACCATTTTTCAATAACACGTGAAATAGGCAGATGATGGAAGTACTTGGGATCTGAAAATTGAGTTTTCAGTTATCGACCTCATACGTTTAGAAATACCATGAAACGTGGACATTTCTTGGTCCCGGGCTGATTGGTGAATTTTTTCACGACGCGAAAAGTGCCGAGCTGACATAAGTACTTGGGATTTGAAAATTGAGTTTTCAGTTATCGACCTCATACGCTTAGAAATACCATGAAACGTGGACATTTCTTGGTCCCGGGCTGATTGGTGAATTTTCTCACGACGCGAAAAATGCCGAGCTGATATAAGTATTTGGGATCGGAAAATTGAGTTTCCTGTTATCGACGCTATACGTTTTGAAATACCATGAAACGTGGACATTTCTTGGTCCCGGGCCGATTGGCTCATTATTCAACAACACGTGAAATACGCAGATGATGTAAGTACTTGGGATCTGAAAATTGAGTTTTCAGTTATCGACCTCATACGTTTAGAAATACCATGAAACGTGGACATTTCTTGGTCCCGGGCTGATTGGTGAATTTTCTCACGACGCGAAAAATGCCGAGCTGATATAAGTATTTGGGATCGGAAAATTGAGTTTCCTGTTATCGACGCTATACGTTTTGAAATACCATGAAACGTGGACATTTCTTGGTCCCGGGCCGATTGGCTCATTATTCAACAACACGTGAAATACGCAGATGATGTAAGTACATGGGATCTGAAAATTGAGTTTTCAGTTATCGACCTCATACGTTTAGAAATACCATGAAACGTGGACATTTCTTGGTCCCGGGCTGATTGGGGAATTATTTCACGACGCGAAAAATGCCGAGCTGATATAAGTACTTGGGATCTGAAAATTGCGTTTTCTGTTATCGACGCTATACGTTTATAAATACTATGAAACTTGGAGATTTCTTGGTCCCGGGCTGATTGGACCATTTTTCAATAACACGTGAAATAGGCAGATGATATAAGTACTTGGGATCTGAAAATTGAGTTTTCAGTTATCGACCTCATACGTTTAGAAATACCATGAAACGTGGACATTTCTTGGTCCCGGGCCGATTGGCTCATTTTTCAACAACACGTGAAATACGCAGATGATATAAGTACTTGGGATCTCAAAATTGAGTTTTCAGTTATCGACCTCATACGTATAGAAATACCATGAAACGTGGACATTTCTTGGTCCCGGGCTGATTGGTGAATTTTTTCACGACGCGAAAAATGCCGAGCTGATATAAGTACTTGGGATCTGAAAATTGCGTTTTCTGTTATCGACGCTATACGTTGATAAATACCATGAAACGTGAAGATTTCTTGGTCCCGGGCTGATTGGACCATTTTTCAACAACACGTAAAATACGCAACTGATATAAGTACTTGGGATCTGAAAATTGAGTTTTCAGTTATCGACCTCATACGTTTAGAAATATCATGAAACGTGGACATTTCTTGGTCCCGGGCTGATTGGTGAATTTTTTCACGACGCGAAAAATGCCGAGCTGATATATGTACTTGGGATCTGAAAATTGCGTTTTCTGTTATCGACGCTATACGTTTATAAATACCATGAAACGTGGAGATTTCTTAGTCCCGGGCTGATTGGGGAATTTTTTCACGACGCGAAAAATTCCGAGCTGACATAAGTACTTGGGAACTGAAAATTGAGTTTTCTGTTATCGACGCTATACGTTTAGAAATACCAGGAAACGTGGACATTTCTTGGTCCCGGGCTTATTGGTGAATTTTTTCACGACGCGAAAAATGCCGAGCTGATATAAGTACTTGTGATCCGAAAATTGAGTTTTCTGTTATCGACGCTATACGTTTATAAATACCATGAAACGTGGAGATTTCTTAGTCCCGTGCTGATTGGGGAATTTTTTCACGACGCGAGAAATTCCGAGCTGACATAAGTACTTGGGAACTGAAAATTGAGTTTTCTGTTATCGACGCTATACGTTTAGAAATACCATCAAACGTGGACATTTCTTGGTCCCGGGCTGATTGGTGAATTTTCTCTCGACGCGAAAAATGCCGAGCTGATATAAGTACTTGGGATCGGAAAACTGAGTTTCCTGTTATCGACGCTATACGTTTTGAAATACCATGAAACGTGGACATTTCTTGGTCCCGGGCCGATTGGCTCATTTTTCAACAACACGTGAAATACGCAGATGATGTAAGTACTTGGGATCTGAAAATTGAGTTTTCAGTTATCGACCTCATACGTTTAGAAATACCATGAAACGTGGACATTTCTTGGTCCCGGGCCGATTGGCTCATTTTTCAACAACACGTGAAATACGCAGATGATATAAGTACTTGGGATCTGAAAATTGAGTTTTCAGTTATCGACCTCATACGTTTAGAAATACCATGAAACGTATTTATTTCTTGGTCGCGGGCTGATTGGTGAATTTTTTCACGACGCGAAAAATGCCGAGCTGATATAAGTACTTGGGATCTGAAAATTGCGTTTTCTGTTATCGACGCTATACGTTTATAAATACCATGAAACGTGGAGATTTCTTGGTCCCGGGCTGATTGGACCATTTTTCAATAACACGTGAAATAGGCAGATGATGGAAGTACTTGGGATCTGAAAATTGAGTTTTCAGTTATCGACCTCATAAGTTTAGAAATACCATGAAACGTGGACATTTCTTGGTCCCGGGCTGATTGGTGAATTTTTTCACGACGCGAAAAGTGCCGAGCTGACGTAAGTACTTGGGATTTGAAAATTGAGTTTTCAGTTATCGACCTCATACGTTTAGAAATACCATGAAACGTGGACATTTCTTGGTCCCGGGCTGATTGGTGAATTTTCTCACGACGCGAAAAATGCCGAGCTGATATAATTATTTGGGATCGGAAAATTGAGTTTCCTGTTATCGACGCTATACGTTTTGAAATACCATGAAACGTGGACATTTCTTGGTCCCGGGCCGATTGGCTCATTATTCAACAACACGTGAAATACGCAGATGATGTAAGTACTTGGGATCTGAAAATTGAGTTTTCAGTTATCGACCTCATACGTTTAGAAATACCCTGAAACGTGGACATTTCTTGGTCCCGGGCTGATTGGGGAATTATTTCACGACGCGAAAAATGCCGAGCTGATATAAGTACTTGGGATCTGAAAATTGCGTTTTCTGTTATCGACGCTATACGTTTATAAATACCATGAAACTTGGAGATTTCTTAGTCCCGGGCTGATTGGGGAATTTTTTCACGACGCGAAAAATTCCGAGCTGACATAAGTACTTGGGAACTGAAAATTGAGATTTCTGTTATCGACGCTATATGTTTAGAAATACCATGAAACGTGGACATTTCTTGGTCCCGGGCTGATTGGTGAATTTTTTCACGACGCGAAAAATGTCGAGCTGATATAAGTACTTGTGATCCGAAAATTGAGTTTTCTGTTATCGACGCTATACGTTTATAAATACCATGAAACGTGGAGATTTCTTAGTCCCGGGCTGATTGGGGAATTTTTTCACGACGCGAAAAATTCCGAGCTGACATAAGTACTTGGGATCTGAAAATTGAGTTTTCAGTTATCGACCTCATACGTTTAGAAATACCATGAAACGTGGACATTTCTTGGTCCCGGGCTGATTGGGGAATTATTTCACGACGCGAGAAATGCCGAGCTGATATAAGTACTTGGGATCTGAAAATTGCGTTTTCTGTTATCGACGCTATACGTTTATAAATACCATGAAACTTGGAGATTTCTTGGTCCCGGGCTGATTGGACCATTTTTCAATAACACGTGAAATAGGCAGATGATATAAGTACTTGGGATCTGAAAATTGAGTTTTCATTTATCGACCTCATACGTTTAGAAATACCATGAAACGTGGAGATTTCTTGGTCCCGGGCTGATTGGACCATTTTTCAATAACACGTGAAATAGGCAGATGATGGAAGTACTTGGGATCTGAAAATTGAGTTTTCAGTTATCGACCTCATACGTTTAGAAATACCATGAAACGTGGACATTTCTTGGTCCCGGGCTGATTGGTGAATTTTTTCACGACGCGAAAAATGCCGAGCTGATATAAGTACTTCGGATCCGAAAATTGAGTTTTCTGTTATCGACGCTATACGTTTATAAATACCATGAAACGTGAAGATTTCTTGGTCCCGGGCTGATTGGACCATTTTTCAACATCACGTAAAATACGCAACTGATATAAGTACTTGGGATCTGAAAATTGAGTTTTCTGTTATCGACGCTATACGTTTATAAATACCATGAAACGTGGAGATTCCTTAGTCCCGGGCTGATTGGGGAATTTTTTCACGACGCGAAAAATTCCGAGCTGACATAAGTACTTGGGAACTGAAAATTGAGATTTCTGTTATCGACGCTATACGTTTAGAAATACCATGAAACGTGGACATTTCTTGGTCCCGGGCTGATTGGTGAATTTTTTCACGACGCGAAAAATGCCGAGCTGATATAAGTACTTGTGATCCGAAAATTGAGTTTTCCGTTATCGATGCTATACGTTTATTAATACCATGAAACGTGGAGATTTCTTAGTCCCGGGCTGATTGGGGAATTTTTTCACGACGCGAAAAATTCCGAGCTGACATAAGTACTTGGGATTTGAAAATTGAGTTTTCAGTTATCGACCTCATACGTTTAGAAATACCATGAAACGTGGACATTTCTTGGTCCCGGGCTGATTGGTGAATTTTCTCACGACGCGAAAAATGCCGAGCTGATATAAGTATTTGGGATCGGAAAATTGAGTTTCCTGTTATCGACGCTATACGTTTTGAAATACCATGAAACGTGGACATTTCTTGGTCCCGGGCCGATTGGCTCATTATTCAACAACACGTGAAATACGCAGATGATGTAAGTACATGGGATCTGAAAATTGAGTTTTCAGTTATCGACCTCATACGTTTAGAAATACCATGAAACGTGGACATTTCTTGGTCCCGGGCTGATTGGGGAATTATTTCACGACGCGAAAAATGCCGAGCTGATATAAGTACTTGGGATCTGAAAATTGCGTTTTCTGTTATCGACGCTATACGTTTATAAATACCATGAAACTTGGAGATTTCTTGGTCCCGGGCTGATTGGACCATTTTTCAATAACACGTGAAATAGGCAGATGATATAAGTACTTGGGATCTGAAAATTGAGTTTTCAGTTATCGACCTCATACGTTTAGAAATACCATGAAACGTGGACATTTCTTGGTCCCGGGCCGATTGGCTCATTTTTCAACAACACGTGAAATACGCAGATGATATAAGTACTTGGGATCTCAAAATTGAGTTTTCAGTTATCGACCTCATACGTATAGAAATACCATGAAACGTGGACATTTCTTGGTCCCGGGCTGATTGGTGAATTTTTTCACGACGCGAAAAATGCCGAGCTGATATAAGTACTTGTGATACGAAAATTGAGTTTTCTGTTATCGACGCTATACGTTTATAAATACCATGAAACGTGGAGATTTCTTGGTCCCGGGCTGATTGGACCATTTTTTAATAACACGTGAAATAGGCAGATGATATAAGTACTTGGGATCTGAAAATTGCGTTTTCTGTTATCGACGCTAAACGTTTATAAATACCATGAAACGTGAAGATTTCTTGGTCCCGGGCTGATTGGACCATTTTTCAACAACACGTAAAATACGCAACTGATATAAGTACTTGGGATCTGAAAATTGAGTTTTCTGTTATCGACGCTATACGTTTATAAATACCATGAAACGTGGAGATTTCTTAGTCCCGTGCTGATTGGGGAATTTTTTCACGACGCGAGAAATTTCGAGCTGACATAAGTACTTGGGAACTGAAAATTGAGTTTTCTGTTATCGACGCTATACGTTTAGAAATACCATGAAACGTGGACATTTCTTGGTCCCGGGCTGATTGGTGAATTTTTTCACGACGTGAAAAATGCCGAGCTGATATAAGTACTTGGGATCGGAAAATTGAGTTTCCTGTTATCGACGCTATACGTTTTGAAATACCATGAAACGTGGACATTTCTTAGTCCCGGGCCGATTGGGTCATTTTTCAATAACACGTGAAGTACGCAGATGATATAAGTACTTGGGATCTGAAAATTGAGTTTTCAGTTATCGACCTCATACGCTTAGAAATACCATGAAACGTGGACATTTCTTGGTCCCGGGCTGATTGGGGAATTTTTTCACGACGCGAAAAATTCTGAGCTGATATAAGTACTTGGGATCTGAAAATTGAGTTTCCTGTTATCGACGTTATACGTTTTGAAATACCATGAAACGTGGACATTTCTTGGTCCCGGGCCGATTGGACCATTTTTCAACAACACGTGAAATACGTAGATGATATAAGTACTTGGGATCTGAAAATTGAGTTTTCAGTTATCGACCTCATACGTTTAGAAATACCATGAAACGTGGACATTTCTTGGTCCCGGGCTGATTGGGGAATTATTTCACGACGCGAAAAATGCCGAGCTGATATAAGTACTTGGGATCTGAAAATTGCGTTTTCTGTTATCGACGCTATACGTTTATAAATACCATGAAACTTGGAGATTTCTTGGTCCCGGGCTGATTGGACCATTTTTCAATAACACGTGAAATAGGCAGATGATATAAGTACTTGGGATCTGAAAATTGAGTTTTCAGTTATCGACCTCATACGTTTAGAAATACCATGAAACGTGGACATTTCTTGGTCCCGGGCCGATTGGCTCATTTTTCAACAACACGTGAAATACGCAGATGATATAAGTACTTGGGATCTGAAAATTGAGTTTTCAGTTATCGACCTCATACGTTTAGAAATACCATGAAACGTGGACATTTCTTGGTCCCGGGCTGATTGGGGAATTATTTCACGACGCGAAAAATGCCGAGCTGATATAAGTACTTGGGATCTGAAAATTGCGTTTTCTGTTATCGACGCTATACGTTTATAAATACCATGAAACTTGGAGATTTCTTGGTCCCGGGCTGATTGGACCATTTTTCAATAACACGTGAAATAGGCAGATGATATAAGTACTTGGGATCTGAAAATTGAGTTTTCATTTATCGACCTCATACGTTTAGAAATACCATGAAACGTGGAGATTTCTTGGTCCCGGGCTGATTGGACCATTTTTCAATAACACGTGAAATAGGCAGATGATGGAAGTACTTGGGATCTGAAAATTGAGTTTTCAGTTATCGACCTCATACGTTTAGAAATACCATGAAACGTGGACATTTCTTGGTCCCGGGCTGATTGGTGAATTTTTTCACGACGCGAAAAATGCCGAGCTGATATAAGTACTTCGGATCCGAAAATTGAGTTTTCTGTTATCGACGCTATACGTTTATAAATACCATGAAACGTGAAGATTTCTTGGTCCCGGGCTGATTGGACCATTTTTCAACATCACGTAAAATACGCAACTGATATAAGTACTTGGGATCTGAAAATTGAGTTTTCTGTTATCGACGCTATACGTTTATAAATACCATGAAACGTGGAGATTCCTTAGTCCCGGGCTGATTGGGGAATTTTTTCACGACGCGAAAAATTCCGAGCTGACATAAGTACTTGGGAACTGAAAATTGAGATTTCTGTTATCGACGCTATACGTTTAGAAATACCATGAAACGTGGACATTTCTTGGTCCCGGGCTGATTGGTGAATTTTTTCACGACGCGAAAAATGCCGAGCTGATATAAGTACTTGTGATCCGAAAATTGAGTTTTCCGTTATCGATGCTATACGTTTATTAATACCATGAAACGTGGAGATTTCTTAGTCCCGGGCTGATTGGGGAATTTTTTCACGACGCGAAAAATTCCGAGCTGACATAAGTACTTGGGATTTGAAAATTGAGTTTTCAGTTATCGACCTCATACGTTTAGAAATACCATGAAACGTGGACATTTCATGGTCCCGGGCTGATTGGTGAATTTTCTCACGACGCGAAAAATGCCGAGCTGATATAAGTATTTGGGATCGGAAAATTGAGTTTCCTGTTATCGACGCTATACGTTTTGAAATACCATGAAACGTGGACATTTCTTGGTCCCGGGCCGATTGGCTCATTATTCAACAACACGTGAAATACGCAGATGATATAAGTACTTGAGATCTGAAAATTGAGTTTTCAGTTATCGACCTCATACGTTTAGAAATACCATGAAACGTATTTATTTCTTGGTCGCGGGCTGATTGGTGAATTTTACACGACGCGAAAAATGCCGAGCTGATATAAGTACTTGGGATCTGAAAATTGCGTTTTCTGTTATCGACGTTATACGTTTTGAAATACCATGAAACGTGGACATTTCTTGGTCCCGAGCCGATTGGACCATTTTTCAACAACACGTGAAATACGTAGATGATATAAGTACTTGGGATCTGAAAATTGAGTTTTCAGTTATCGACCTTATACGTTTAGAAATACCATGAAACGTGTTTATTTCTTGGTCGCGGGCTGATTGGTGAATTTTTTCACGACGCGAAAAATGCCGAGCTGATATAAGTACTTGGGATCTGAAAATTGCGTTTTCTGTTATCGACGCTATACGTTTATAAATACCATGAAACGTGGAGATTTCTTGGTCCCGGGCTGATTGGACCATTTTTCAATAACACGTGAAATAGGCAGATGATAGAAGTACTTGGGATCTGAAAATTGAGTTTTCAGTTATCGACGCTATACGTTTATAAATACCATGAAACGTGGAGATTTCTTAGTCCCGGGCTGATTGGGGAATTTTTTCACGACGCGAAAAATTCCGAGCTGACATAAGTACTTGGGAACTGAAAATTGAGTTTTCTGTTATCGACGCTATACGTTTAGAAATACCATGAAACGTGGACATTTCTTGGTCCCGGGCTGATTGGTGAATTTTTTCACGACGTGAAAAATGCCGAGCTGATATAAGTACTTGGGATCGGAAAATTGAGTTTCCTGTTATCGACGCTATACGTTTTGAAATACCATGAAACGTGGACATTTCTTAGTCCCGGGCCGATTGGGTCATTTTTCAATAACACGTGAAGTACGCAGATGATATAAGTACTTGGGATCTGAAAATTGAGTTTTCAGTTATCGACCTCATACGCTTAGAAATACCATGAAACGTGGACATTTCTTGGTCCCGGGCTGATTGGGGAATTTTTTCACGACGCGAAAAATTCTGAGCTGATATAAGTACTTGGGATCTGAAAATTGAGTTTCCTGTTATCGACGTTATACGTTTTGAAATACCATGAAACGTGGACATTTCTTGGTCCCGGGCCGATTGGACCATTTTTCAACAACACGTGAAATACGTAGATGATATAAGTACTTGGGATCTGAAAATTGAGTTTTCAGTTATCGACCTCATACGTTTAGAAATACCATGAAACGTGGACATTTCTTGGGCCCGGGCTGATTGGGGAATTATTTCACGACGCGAAAAATGCCGAGCTGATATAAGTACTTGGGATCTGAAAATTGCGTTTTCTGTTATCGACGCTATACGTTTATAAATACCATGAAACTTGGAGATTTCTTGGTCCCGGGCTGATTGGACCATTTTTCAATAACACGTGAAATAGGCAGATGATATAAGTACTTGGGATCTGAAAATTGAGTTTTCAGTTATCGACCTCATACGTTTAGAAATACCATGAAACGTGGACATTTCTTGGTCCCGGGCCGATTGGCTCATTTTTCAACAACACGTGAAATACGCAGATGATATAAGTACTTGGGATCTGAAAATTGAGTTTTCAGTTATCGACCTCATACGTTTAGAAATACCATGAAACGTGGACATTTCTTGGTCCCGGGCTGATTGGTGAATTTTTTCACGACGCGAAAAATGCCGAGCTGATATAAGTACTTGGGATCTGAAAATTGCGTTTTCTGTTATCGACGCTATACGTTTATAAGTACCATGAAACGTGGAGATTTCTTGGTCCCGGGCTGATTGGACCATTTTTCAACAACACGTAAAATACGCAACTGATATAAGTACTTGGGATCTGAAAATTGAGTTTTCTGTTATCGACGCTATACGTTTATAAATACCATGAAACGTGGAGATTTCTTAGTCCCGGGCTGATTGGGGAATTTTTTCACGACGCGAAAAATTCCGAGCTGACATAAGTACTTGGGAACTGAAAATTGAGTTTTCTGTTATCGACGCTATACGTTTAGTAATACCATGAAACGTGGACATTTCTTGGTCCCGGGCTGATTGGTGAATTTTTTCACGACGCGAAAAATGCCGAGCTGATATAAGTACTTGTGATACGAAAATTGAGTTTTCTGTTATCGACGCTATACGTTTATAAATACCATGAAACGTGGAGATTTCTTAGTCCCGGGCTGATTGGGGAATTTTTTCACGACGCGAAAAATTCCGAGCTGACATAAGTACTTGGGAACTGAAAATAGAGTTTTCTGCTATCGACGCTATACGTTTAGAAATACCATGAAACGTGGACATTTCTTGGTCCCGGGCTGATTGGTGAATTTTTTCACGACGCGAAAAATTCCGAGCTGACATAAGTACTTGGGATCTGAAAATTGAGTTTTCAGTTATCGACCTCATACGTTTAGAAATACCATGAAACGTGTACATTTCTTGGTCCCGGGCTGATTGGTGAGTTTTCTCTGGACGCGAAAAATGCCCAGCTGATATAAGTACTTGGGATCGGAAAATTGAGTTTCCTGTTATCGACGTTATACGTTTTGAAATACCATGAAACGTGGACATTTCTTGGTCCCGGGCCGATTGGCTCATTTTTCAACAACACGTGAAATACGCAGATGATGTAAGTACTTGGGATCTGAAAATTGCGTTTTCTGTTATCGACGTTATACGTTTTGAAATACCATGAAACGTGGACATTTCTTGGTCCCGGGCCGATTGGACCATTTTTCAACAACACGTGAAATACGTAGATGATATAAGTACTTGGGATCTGAAAATTGAGTTTTCAGTTATCGACCTTATACGTTTAGAAATACCATGAAACGTGTTTATTTCTTGGTCGCGGGCTGATTGGTGAATTTTTTCACGACGCGAAAAATGCCGAGCTGATATAAGTACTTGGGATCTGAAAATTGCGTTTTCTGTTATCAACGCTATACGTTTATAAATACCATGAAACGTGGAGATTTCTTGGTCCCGGGCTGATTGGACCATTTTTCAATAACACGTGAAATAGGCAGATGATAGAAGTACTTGGGATCTGAAAATTGAGTTTTCAGTTATCGACGCTATACGTTTATAAATACCATGAAACGTGGAGATTTCTTAGTCCCGGGCTGATTGGGGAATTTTTTCACGACGCGAAAAATTCCGAGCTGACATAAGTACTTGGGAACTGAAAATTGAGTTTTCTGTTATCGACGCTATACGTTTAGAAATACCATGAAACGTGGACATTTCTTGGTCCCGGGCTGATTGGTGAATTTTTTCACGACGCGAAAAATGCCGAGCTGATATAAGTACTTGTGATACGAAAATTGAGTTTTCTGTTATCGACGCTATACGTTTATAAATACCATGAAACGTGGAGATTTCTTAGTCCCGGGCTGATTGGGGGATTTTTTTCACGACGCGAAAAATTCCGAGCTGACATAAGTACTTGGGATCTGAAAATTGAGTTTTCAGTTATCGAACTCATACGTTTAGAAATACCATGAAACGTGGACATTTCTTGGTCCCGGGCTGATTGGTGAATTTTCTCACGACGCGAAAAATGCCGAGCTGATATAATTACTTGGGATCGGAAAATTGAGTTTCCTGTTATCGACGCTATACGTTTTGAAATACCATGAAACGTGGAGATTTCTTGGTCCCGGGCTGATTGGACCATTTTTTAATAACACGTGAAATAGGCAGATGATATAAGTACTTGGGATCTGAAAATTGCGTTTTCTGTTATCGACGCTAAACGTTTATAAATAACATGAATCGTGAAGATTTCTTGGTCCCGGGCTGATTGGACCATTTTTCAACAACACGTAAAATACGCAACTGATATAAGTACTTGGGATCTGAAAATTGAGTTTTCTGTTATCGACGCTATACGTTTATAAATACCATGAAACGTGGAGATTTCTTAGTCCCGTGCTGATTGGGGAATTTTTGCACGACGCGAAAAATTTCGAGCTGACATAAGTACTTGGGAACTGAAAATTGAGTTTTCTGTTATCGACGCTATACGTTTAGAAATACCATGAAACGTGGACATTTCTTGGTCCCGGGCTGATTGGTGAATTTTTTCACGACGTGAAAAATGCCGAGCTGATATAAGTACTTGGGATCGGAAAATTGAGTTTCCTGTTATCGACGCTATACGTTTTGAAATACCATGAAACGTGGACATTTCTTAGTCCAGGGCCGATTGGGTCATTTTTCAATAACACGTGAAGTACGCAGATGATATAAGTACTTGGGATCTGAAAATTGAGTTTTCAGTTATCGACCTCATACGCTTAGAAATACCATGAAACGTGGACATTTCTTGGTCCCGGGCTGATTGGGGAATTTTTTCACGACGCGAAAAATTCTGAGCTGATATAAGTACTTGGGATCTGAAAATTGAGTTTCCTGTTATCGACGTTATACGTTTTGAAATACCATGAAACGTGGACATTTCTTGGTCCCGGGCCGATTGGACCATTTTTCAACAACACGTGAAATACGTAGATGATATAAGTACTTGGGATCTGAAAATTGAGTTTTCAGTTATCGACCTCATACGTTTAGAAATACCATGAAACGTGGACATTTCTTGGTCCCGGGCTGATTGGGGAATTATTTCACGACGCGAAAAATGCCGAGCTGATATAAGTACTTGGGATCTGAAAATTGCGTTTTCTGTTATCGACGCTATACGTTTATAAATACCATGAAACTTGGAGATTTCTTGGTCCCGGGCTGATTGAACCATTTTTCAATAACACGTGAAATAGGCAGATGATATAAGTACTTGGGATCTGAAAATTGAGTTTTCAGTTTTCGACCTCATACGTTTAGAAATACCATGAAACGTGGACATTTCTTGGTCCCGGGCCGATTGGCTCATTTTTCAACAACACGTGAAATACGCAGATGATATAAGTACTTGGGATCTGAAAATTGAGTTTTCAGTTATCGACCTCATACGTTTAGAAATACCATGAAACGTGGACATTTCTTGGTCCCGGGCTGATTGGTGAATTTTTTCACGACGCGAAAAATGCCGAGCTGATATAAGTACTTGGGATCTGAAAATTGCGTTTTCTGTTATCGACGCTATACGTTTATAAGTACCATGAAACGTGGAGATTTCTTGGTCCCGGGCTGATTGGACCATTTTTCAACAACACGTAAAATACGCAACTGATATAAGTACTTGTGATACGAAAATTGAGTTTTCTGTTATCGACGCTATACGTTTATAAATACCATGAAACGTGGAGATTTCTTAGTCCCGGGCTGATTGGGGGATTTTTTTCACGACGCGAAAAATTCCGAGCTGACATAAGTACTTTGGATCTGAAAATTGAGTTTTCAGTTATCGACCTCATACGTTTAGAAATACCATGAAACGTGGACATTTCTTGGTCCCGGGCTGATTGGGGAATTATTTCACGACGCGAAAAATGCCGAGCTGATATAAGTACTTGGGATCTGAAAATTGCGTTTTCTGTTATCGACGCTATACGTTTATAAATACCATGAAACTTGGAGATTTCTTGGTCCCGGGCTGATTGGACCATTTTTCAATAACACGTGAAATAGGCAGATGATATAAGTACTTGGGATCTGAAAATTGAGTTTTCAGTTATCGACCTCATACGTTTAGAAATACCATGAAACGTGGACATTTCTTGGTCCCGGGCCGATTGGCTCATTTTTCAACAACACGTGAAATACGCAGATGATATAAGTACTTGTGATCTGAAAATTGAGTTTTCAGTTATCGACCTCATACGTTTAGAAATACCATGAAACGTGGACATTTCTTGGTCCCGGGCTGATTGGTGAATTTTTTCACGACGCGAAAAATGCCGAGCTGATATAAGTACTTGGGATCTGAAAATTGCGTTTTCTGTTATCGACGCTATACGTTTATAAGTACCATGAAACGTGGAGATTTCTTGGTCCCGGGCTGATTGGACCATTTTTCAACAACACGTAAAATACGCAACTGATATAAGTACTTGGGATCTGAAAATTGAGTTTTCTGTTATCGACGCTATACGTTTATAAATACCATGAAACGTGGAGATTTCTTAGTCCCGGGCTGATTGGGGAATTTTTTCACGACGCGAAAAATTCCGAGCTGACATAAGTACTTGGGAACTGAAAATTGAGTTTTCTGTTATCGACGCTATACGTTTAGTAATACCATGAAACGTGGACATTTCTTGGTCCCGGGCTGATTGGTGAATTTTTTCACGACGCGAAAAATGCCGAGCTGATATAAGTACTTGTGATACGAAAATTGAGTTTTCTGTTATCGACGCTATACGTTTATAAATACCATGAAACGTGGAGATTTCTTAGTCCCGGGCTGATTGGGGAATTTTTTCACGACGCGAAAAATTCCGAGCTGACATAAGTACTTGGGAACTGAAAATAGAGTTTTCTGCTATCGACGCTATACGTTTAGAAATACCATGAAACGTGGACATTTCTTGGTCCCGGGCTGATTGGTGAATTTTCTCACGACGCGAAAAATGCCGAGCTGATATAAGTACTTGGGATCGGAAAATTGAGTTTCCTGTTATCGACGCTATACGTTTTGAAATACCATGAAACGTGGACATTTCTTGGTCCCGGGCCGATTGGCCCATTTTTCAACAACACGTGAAATCCGCAGATGATATAAGTACTTGGGATCTGAAAATTGAGTTTTCAGTTATCGACCTCATACGTTTAGAAATACCATGAAACGTGGACATTTCTTGGTCCCGGGCTGATTGGGGAATTTTTTCACGACGCGAAAAATTCTGAGCTGATATAAGTACTTGGAATCTGAAAATTGAGTTTCCTGTTATCGACGTTATACGTTTTGAAATACCATGAAACGTGGACATTTCTTGGTCCCGGGCTGATTGGTGAATTTTTTCACGACGCGAAAAATTCCGAGCTGACATAAGTACTTGGAATCTGAAAATTGAGTTTTCAGTTATCGACCTCATACGTTTAGAAATACCATGAAACGTGTACATTTCTTGGTCCCGGGCTGATTGGTGAGTTTTCTCTCGACGCGAAAAATGCCCAGCTGATATAAGTACTTGGGATCGGAAAATTGAGTTTCCTGTTATCGACGTTATACGTTTTGAAATACCATGAAACGTGGACATTTCTTGGTCCCGGGCCGATTGGCTCATTTTTCAACAACACGTGAAATACGCAGATGATGTAAGTACTTGGGATCTGAAAATTGAGTTTTCAGTTATCGACCTCATACGTTTAGAAATACCATGAAACGTGGACATTTCTTGGTCCCGGGCCGATTGGCTCATTTTTCAACAACACGTGAAATACGCAGATGATATAAGTACTTGAGATCTGAAAATTGAGTTTTCAGTTATCGACCTCATACGTTTAGAAATACCATGAAACGTATTTATTTCTTGGTCGCGGGCTGATTGGTGAATTTTTTCACGACGCGAAAAATGCCGAGCTGATATAAGTACTTGGGATCTGAAAATTGCGTTTCCTGTTATCGACGCTATACGTTTTGAAATACCATGAAACGTGGAGATTTCTTGATCCCGGGCTGATTGGACCATTTTTCAATAACACGTGAAATAGGTAGATGATATAAGTACTTGGGATCTGAAAATTGAGTTTTCAGTTATCGACCTCATACGTTTAGAAATATCATGAAACGTGGACATTTCTTGGTCCCGGGCTGATTGGTGAATTTTTTCACGACGCGAAAAATGCCGAGCTGATATATGTACTTGGGATCTGAAAATTGCGTTTTCTGTTATCGACGCTATACGTTTTTAAATACCATGAAACGTGAAGATTTCTTGGTCCCGGGCTGATTGGACCATTTTTCAACAACACGTAAAATACGCAACTGATATAAGTACTTGGGATCTGAAAATTGAGTTTTCTGTTATCGACGCTATACGTTTATAAATACCATGAAACGTGGAGATTTCTTAGTCCCGGGCTGATTGGGGAATTTTTTCACGACGCGAAAAATTCCGAGCTGACATAAGTACTTGGGAACCGAAAATTGAGTTTTCTGTTATCGACGCTATACGTTTAGAAATACCAGGAAACGTGGACATTTCTTGGTCCCGGGCTGATTGGTGAATTTTTTCACGACGCGAAAAATGCCGAGCTGATATAATTACTTGTGATCCGAAAATTGAGTTTTCTGTTATCGACGCTATACGTTTATAAATACCATGAAACGTGGAGATTTCTTAGTCCCGGGCTGATTGGGGAATTTTTTCACGACGCGAAAAATTCCGAGCTGACATAAGTACTTGGGAACTGAAAATTGAGTTTTCTGTTATCGACGCTATACGTTTAGAAATACCATGAAACGTGGACATTTCTTGGTCCCGGGCTGATTGGTGAATTTTTTCACGACGCGAAAAATGCCGAGCTGATATAAGTACTTGTGATACGAAAATTGAGTTTTCTGTTATCGACGCTATACGTTTATAAATACCATGAAACGTGGAGATTTCTTAGTCCCGGGCTGATTGGGGGAATTTTTTCACGACGCGAAAAATTCCGAGCTGACATAAGTACTTGGGATCTGAAAATTGAGTTTTCAGTTATCGACCTCATACGTTTAGAAATACCATGAAACGTGGACATTTCTTGGTCCCGGGCTGATTGGTGAATTTTCTTACGACGCGAAAAATGCCGAGCTGATATAAGTACTTGGGATCGGAAAATTGAGTTTCCTGTTATCGACGCTATACGTTTTGAAATACCATGAAACGTGGACATTTCTTGATCCCGGGCCGATTGGCCCATTTTTCAACAACACGTGAAATCCGCAGATGATATAAGTACTTGGGATCTGAAAATTGAGTTTTCAGTTATCGACCTCATACGTTTAGAAATACCATGAAACGTGGACATTTCTTGGTCCCGGGCTGATTGGGGAATTTTTTCACGACGCGAAAAATGCCGAGCTGATATAAGTACTTCGGATCCGAAAATTGAGTTTTCTGTTATCGACGCTATACGTTTATAAATACCATGAAACGTGAAGATTTCTTGGTCCCGGGCTGATTGGACCATTTTTCAACATCACGTAAAATACGCAACTGATATAAGTACTTGGGATCTGAAAATTGAGTTTTCATTTATCGACCTCATACGTTTAGAAATACCATGAAACGTGGAGATTTCTTGGTCCCGGGCTGATTGGACCATTTTTCAATAACACGTGAAATAGGCAGATGATGGAAGTACTTGGGATCTGAAAATTGAGTTTTCAGTTATCGACCTCATACGTTTAGAAATACCATGAAACGTGGACATTTCTTGGTCCCGGGCTGATTGGTGAATTTTTTCACGACGCGAAAAATGCCGAGCTGATATAAGTACTTCGGATCCGAAAATTGAGTTTTCTGTTATCGACGCTATACGTTTATAAATACCATGAAACGTGAAGATTTCTTGGTCCCGGGCTGATTGGACCATTTTTCAACATCACGTAAAATACGCAACTGATATAAGTACTTGGGATCTGAAAATTGAGTTTTCTGTTATCGACGCTATACGTTTATAAATACCATGAAACGTGGAGATTCCTTAGTCCCGGGCTGATTGGGGAATTTTTTCACGACGCGAAAAATTCCGAGCTGACATAAGTACTTGGGAACTGAAAATTGAGATTTCTGTTATCGACGCTATACGTTTAGAAATACCATGAAACGTGGACATTTCTTGGTCCCGGGCTGATTGGTGAATTTTTTCACGACGCGAAAAATGCCGAGCTGATATAAGTACTTGTGATCCGAAAATTGAGTTTTCCGTTATCGATGCTATACGTTTATTAATACCATGAAACGTGGAGATTTCTTAGTCCCGGGCTGATTGGGGAATTTTTTCACGACGCGAAAAATTCCGAGCTGACATAAGTACTTGGGATTTGAAAATTGAGTTTTCAGTTATCGACCTCATACGTTTAGAAATACCATGAAACGTGGACATTTCTTGGTCCCGGGCTGATTGGTGAATTTTCTCACGACGCGAAAAATGCCGAGCTGATATAAGTATTTGGGATCGGAAAATTGAGTTTCCTGTTATCGACGCTATACGTTTTGAAATACCATGAAACGTGGACATTTCTTGGTCCCGGGCCGATTGGCTCATTATTCAAGAACACGTGAAATACGCAGATGATGTAAGTACATGGGATCTGAAAATTGAGTTTTCAGTTATCGACCTCATACGTTTAGAAATACCATGAAACGTGGACATTTCTTGGTCCCGGGCTGATTGGTGAATTTTCTCACGACGCGAAAAATGCCGAGCTGATATAAGTACTTGGGATCGGAAAATTGAGTTTCCTGTTATCGACGCTATACGTTTTGAAATACCATGAAACGTGGACATTTCTTAGTCCCGGGCCGATTGGGTTATTTTTCAATAACACGTGAAATACGCAGATGATATAAGTACTTGGGATCTGAAAATTGAGTTTTCAGTTATCGACATCATACGTTTAGAAATACCATGAAACGTGGAGATTTCTTGGTCCCGGGCTGATTGGACCATTTTTCAATAACACGTGAAATAGGCAGATGATATAAGTACTTGGGATCTGAAAATTGAGTTTTCAGTTATCGACCTCATACGTTTAGAAATACCATGAAACGTGGACATTTCTTGGTCCCGGGCCGATTGGCTCATTTTTCAACAACACGTGAAATACGCAGATGATATAAGTACTTGGGATCTGAAAATTGAGTTTTCAGTTATCGACCTCATACGTTTAGAAATACCATGAAACGTGTTTATTTCTTGGTCGCGGGCTGATTGGTGAATTTTTTCACGACGCGAAAAATGCCGAGCTGATATAAGTACTTGGGATCTGAAAATTGCGTTTTCTGTTATCGACGCTATACGTTTATAAATACCATGAAACTTGGAGATTTCTTGGTCCCGGGCTGATTGGACCATTTTTCAATAACACGTGAAATAGGCAGATGATATAAGTACTTGGGATCTGAAAATTGAGTTTTCAGTTATCGACCTCATACGTTTAGAAATACCATGAAACGTGGACATTTCTTGGTCCCGGGCTGATTGGTGAATTTTTTCACGACGCGAAAAATGCCGAGCTGATATAAGTACTTGGGATCTGAAAATTGCGTTTTCTGTTATCGACGCTATACGTTTATAAATACCATGAAACGTGGAGATTTCTTGGTCCCGGGCTGATTGGACCATTTTTCAATAACACGTGAAATAGGTAGATGATATAAGTACTTGGGATCTGAAAATTGAGTTTTCAGTTATCGACCTCATACGTTTAGAAATATCATGAAACGTGGACATTTCTTGGTCCCGGGCTGATTGGTGAATTTTTTCACGACGCGAAAAATGCCGAGCTGATATATGTACTTGGGATCTGAAAATTGCGTTTTCTGTTATCGACGCTATACGTTTTTAAATACCATGAAACGTGAAGATTTCTTGGTCCCGGGCTGATTGGACCATTTTTCAACAACACGTAAAATACGCAACTGATATAAGTACTTGGGATCTGAAAATTGAGTTTTCTGTTATCGACGCTATACGTTTATAAATACCATGAAACGTGGAGATTTCTTAGTCCCGGGCTGATTGGGGAATTTTTTCACGACGCGAAAAATTCCGAGCTGACATAAGTACTTGGGAACTGAAAATTGAGTTTTCTGTTATCGACGCTATACGTTTAGAAATACCAGGAAACGTGGACATTTCTTGGTCCCGGGCTTATTGGTGAATTTTTTCACGACGCGAAAAATGCCGAGCTGATATAAGTACTTGTGATCCGAAAATTGAGTTTTCTGTTATCGACGCTATACGTTTATAAATACCATGAAACGTGGAGATTTCTTAGTCCCGGGCTGATTGGGGAATTTTTTCACGACGCGAAAAATTCCGAGCTGACATAAGTACTTGGGAACTGAAAATTGAGTTTTCTGTTATCGACGCTATACGTTTAGAAATACCATGAAACGTGGACATTTCTTGGTCCCGGGCTGATTGGTGAATTTTCTCTCGACGCGAAAAATGCCGAGCTGATATAAGTACTTGGGATCGGAAAATTGAGTTTCCTGTTATCGACGCTATACGTTTTGAAATACCATGAAACGTGGACATTTCTTGGTCCCGGGCCGATTGGCTCATTTTTCAACAACACGTGAAATACGCAGATGATATAAGTACTTGGGATCTGAAAATTGAGTTTTCAGTTATCGACCTCATACGTTTAGAAATACCATGAAACGTATTTATTTCTTGGTCGCGGGCTGATTGGTGAATTTTTTCACGACGCGAAAAATGCCGAGCTGATATAAGTACTTGGGATCTGAAAATTGCGTTTTCTGTTATCGACGCTATACGTTTATAAATACCATGAAACGTGGAGATTTCTTGGTCCCGGGCTGATTGGACCATTTTTCAATAACACGTGAAATAGGCAGATGATGGAAGTACTTGGGATCTGAAAATTGAGTTTTCAGTTATCGACCTCATACGTTTAGAAATACCATGAAACGTGGACATTTCTTGGTCCCGGGCTGATTGGTGAATTTTTTCACGACGCGAAAAGTGCCGAGCTGACATAAGTACTTGGGATTTGAAAATTGAGTTTTCAGTTATCGACCTCATACGCTTAGAAATACCATGAAACGTGGACATTTCTTGGTCCCGGGCTGATTGGTGAATTTTCTCACGACGCGAAAAATGCCGAGCTGATATAAGTATTTGGGATCGGAAAATTGAGTTTCCTGTTATCGACGCTATACGTTTTGAAATACCATGAAACGTGGACATTTCTTGGTCCCGGGCCGATTGGCTCATTATTCAACAACACGTGAAATACGCAGATGATGTAAGTACTTGGGATCTGAAAATTGAGTTTTCAGTTATCGACCTCATACGTTTAGAAATACCATGAAACGTGGACATTTCTTGGTCCCGGGCTGATTGGTGAATTTTCTCACGACGCGAAAAATGCCGAGCTGATATAAGTATTTGGGATCGGAAAATTGAGTTTCCTGTTATCGACGCTATACGTTTTGAAATACCATGAAACGTGGACATTTCTTGGTCCCGGGCCGATTGGCTCATTATTCAACAACACGTGAAATACGCAGATGATGTAAGTACATGGGATCTGAAAATTGAGTTTTCAGTTATCGACCTCATACGTTTAGAAATACCATGAAACGTGGACATTTCTTGGTCCCGGGCTGATTGGGGAATTATTTCACGACGCGAAAAATGCCGAGCTGATATAAGTACTTGGGATCTGAAAATTGCGTTTTCTGTTATCGACGCTATACGTTTATAAATACTATGAAACTTGGAGATTTCTTGGTCCCGGGCTGATTGGACCATTTTTCAATAACACGTGAAATAGGCAGATGATATAAGTACTTGGGATCTGAAAATTGAGTTTTCAGTTATCGACCTCATACGTTTAGAAATACCATGAAACGTGGACATTTCTTGGTCCCGGGCCGATTGGCTCATTTTTCAACAACACGTGAAATACGCAGATGATATAAGTACTTGGGATCTCAAAATTGAGTTTTCAGTTATCGACCTCATACGTATAGAAATACCATGAAACGTGGACATTTCTTGGTCCCGGGCTGATTGGTGAATTTTTTCACGACGCGAAAAATGCCGAGCTGATATAAGTACTTGGGATCTGAAAATTGCGTTTTCTGTTATCGACGCTATACGTTGATAAATACCATGAAACGTGAAGATTTCTTGGTCCCGGGCTGATTGGACCATTTTTCAACAACACGTAAAATACGCAACTGATATAAGTACTTGGGATCTGAAAATTGAGTTTTCAGTTATCGACCTCATACGTTTAGAAATATCATGAAACGTGGACATTTCTTGGTCCCGGGCTGATTGGTGAATTTTTTCACGACGCGAAAAATGCCGAGCTGATATATGTACTTGGGATCTGAAAATTGCGTTTTCTGTTATCGACGCTATACGTTTATAAATACCATGAAACGTGGAGATTTCTTAGTCCCGGGCTGATTGGGGAATTTTTTCACGACGCGAAAAATTCCGAGCTGACATAAGTACTTGGGAACTGAAAATTGAGTTTTCTGTTATCGACGCTATACGTTTAGAAATACCAGGAAACGTGGACATTTCTTGGTCCCGGGCTTATTGGTGAATTTTTTCACGACGCGAAAAATGCCGAGCTGATATAAGTACTTGTGATCCGAAAATTGAGTTTTCTGTTATCGACGCTATACGTTTATAAATACCATGAAACGTGGAGATTTCTTAGTCCCGTGCTGATTGGGGAATTTTTTCACGACGCGAGAAATTCCGAGCTGACATAAGTACTTGGGAACTGAAAATTGAGTTTTCTGTTATCGACGCTATACGTTTAGAAATACCATCAAACGTGGACATTTCTTGGTCCCGGGCTGATTGGTGAATTTTCTCTCGACGCGAAAAATGCCGAGCTGATATAAGTACTTGGGATCGGAAAACTGAGTTTCCTGTTATCGACGCTATACGTTTTGAAATACCATGAAACGTGGACATTTCTTGGTCCCGGGCCGATTGGCTCATTTTTCAACAACACGTGAAATACGCAGATGATGTAAGTACTTGGGATCTGAAAATTGAGTTTTCAGTTATCGACCTCATACGTTTAGAAATACCATGAAACGTGGACATTTCTTGGTCCCGGGCCGATTGGCTCATTTTTCAACAACACGTGAAATACGCAGATGATATAAGTACTTGGGATCTGAAAATTGAGTTTTCAGTTATCGACCTCATACGTTTAGAAATACCATGAAACGTATTTATTTCTTGGTCGCGGGCTGATTGGTGAATTTTTTCACGACGCGAAAAATGCCGAGCTGATATAAGTACTTGGGATCTGAAAATTGCGTTTTCTGTTATCGACGCTATACGTTTATAAATACCATGGAACGTGGAGATTTCTTGGTCCCGGGCTGATTGGACCATTTTTCAATAACACGTGAAATAGGCAGATGATGGAAGTACTTGGGATCTGAAAATTGAGTTTTCAGTTATCGACCTCATACGTTTAGAAATACCATGAAACGTGGACATTTCTTGGTCCCGGGCTGATTGGTGAATTTTTTCACGACGCGAAAAGTGCCGAGCTGACGTAAGTACTTGGGATTTGAAAATTGAGTTTTCAGTTATCGACCTCATACGTTTAGAAATACCATGAAACGTGGACATTTCTTGGTCCCGGGCTGATTGGTGAATTTTCTCACGACGCGAAAAATGCCGAGCTGATATAATTATTTGGGATCGGAAAATTGAGTTTCCTGTTATCGACGCTATACGTTTTGAAATACCATGAAACGTGGACATTTCTTGGTCCCGGGCCGATTGGCTCATTATTCAACAACACGTGAAATACGCAGATGATGTAAGTACTTGGGATCTGAAAATTGAGTTTTCAGTTATCGACCTCATACGTTTAGAAATACCATGAAACGTGGACATTTCTTGGTCCCGGGCTGATTGGTGAATTTTCTCTCGACGCGAAAAATGCCGAGCTGATATAAGTACTTGGGATCGGAAAATTGAGTTTCCTGTTATCGACGCTATACGTTTTGAAATACCATGAAACGTGGACATTTCTTGGTCCCGGGCCGATTGGCTCATTTTTCAACAACACGTGAAATACGCAGATGATGTAAGTACTTGGGATCTGAAAATTGAGTTTTCAGTTATCGACCTCATACGTTTAGAAATACCATGAAACGTGGACATTTCTTGGTCCCGGGCCGATTGGCTCATTTTTCAACAACACGTGAAATACGCAGATGATGTAAGTACTTGGGATCTGAAAATTGAGTTTTCAGTTATCGACCTCATACGTTTAGAAATACCATGAAACGTATTTATTTCTTGGTCGCGGGCTGATTGGTGAATTTTTTCACGACGCGAAAAATGCCGAGCTGATATAAGTACTTGGGATCTGAAAATTGCGTTTTCTGTTATCGACGCTATACGTTTATAAATACCATGAAACGTGGAGATTTCTTGGTCCCGGGCTGATTGGACCATTTTTCAATAACACGTGAAATAGGCAGATGATGGAAGTACTTGGGATCTGAAAATTGAGTTTTCAGTTATCGACCTCATACGTTTAGAAATACCATGAAACGTGGACATTTCTTGGTCCCGGGCTGATTGGTGAATTTTTTCACGACGCGAAAAGTGCCGAGCTGACATAAGTACTTGGGATTTGAAAATTGAGTTTTCAGTTATCGACCTCATACGTTTAGAAATACCATGAAACGTGGACATTTCTTGGTCCCGGGCTGATTGGTGAATTTTCTCACGACGCGAAAAATGCCGAGCTGATATAAGTATTTGGGATCGGAAAATTGAGTTTCCTGTTATCGACGCTATACGTTTTGAAATACCATGAAACGTGGACATTTCTTGGTCCCGGGCCGATTGGCTCATTATTCAACAACACGTGAAATACGCAGATGATGTAAGTACTTGGGATCTGAAAATTGAGTTTTCAGTTATCGACCTCATACGTTTAGAAATACCATGAAACGTGGACATTTCTTGGTCCCGGGCTGATTGGTGAATTTTCTCTCGACGCGAAAAATGCCGAGCTGATATAAGTACTTGGGATCGGAAAATTGAGTTTCCTGTTATCGACGCTATACGTTTTGAAATACCATGAAACGTGGACATTTCTTGGTCCCGGGCCGATTGGCTCATTTTTCAACAACACGTGAAATACGCAGATGATGTAAGTACTTGGGATCTGAAAATTGAGTTTTCAGTTATCGACCTCATACGTTTAGAAATACCCTGAAACGTGGACATTTCTTGGTCCCGGGCTGATTGGGGAATTATTTCACGACGCGAAAAATGCCGAGCTGATATAAGTACTTGGGATCTGAAAATTGCGTTTTCTGTTATCGACGCTATACGTTTATAAATACCATGAAACTTGGAGATTTCTTAGTCCCGGGCTGATTGGGGAATTTTTTCACGACGCGAAAAATTCCGAGCTGACATAAGTACTTGGGAACTGAAAATTGAGATTTCTGTTATCGACGCTATATGTTTAGAAATACCATGAAACGTGGACATTTCTTGGTCCCGGGCTGATTGGTGAATTTTTTCACGACGCGAAAAATGCCGAGCTGATATAAGTACTTGTGATCCGAAAATTGAGTTTTCTGTTATCGACGCTATACGTTTATAAATACCATGAAACGTGGAGATTTCTTAGTCCCGGGCTGATTGGGGAATTTTTTCACGACGCGAAAAATTCCGAGCTGACATAAGTACTTGGGATCTGAAAATTGAGTTTTCAGTTATCGACCTCATACGTTTAGAAATACCATGAAACGTGGACATTTCTTGGTCCCGGGCTGATTGGGGAATTATTTCACGACGCGAGAAATGCCGAGCTGATATAAGTACTTGGGATCTGAAAATTGCGTTTTCTGTTATCGACGCTATACGTTTATAAATACCATGAAACTTGGAGATTTCTTGGTCCCGGGCTGATTGGACCATTTTTCAATAACACGTGAAATAGGCAGATGATATAAGTACTTGGGATCTGAAAATTGAGTTTTCATTTATCGACCTCATACGTTTAGAAATACCATGAAACGTGGAGATTTCTTGGTCCCGGGCTGATTGGACCATTTTTCAATAACACGTGAAATAGGCAGATGATGGAAGTACTTGGGATCTGAAAATTGAGTTTTCAGTTATCGACCTCATACGTTTAGAAATACCATGAAACGTGGACATTTCTTGGTCCCGGGCTGATTGGTGAATTTTTTCACGACGCGAAAAATGCCGAGCTGATATAAGTACTTCGGATCCGAAAATTGAGTTTTCTGTTATCGACGCTATACGTTTATAAATACCATGAAACGTGAAGATTTCTTGGTCCCGGGCTGATTGGACCATTTTTCAACATCACGTAAAATACGCAACTGATATAAGTACTTGGGATCTGAAAATTGAGTTTTCTGTTATCGACGCTATACGTTTATAAATACCATGAAACGTGGAGATTCCTTAGTCCCGGGCTGATTGGGGAATTTTTTCACGACGCGAAAAATTCCGAGCTGACATAAGTACTTGGGAACTGAAAATTGAGATTTCTGTTATCGACGCTATACGTTTAGAAATACCATGAAACGTGGACATTTCTTGGTCCCGGGCTGATTGGTGAATTTTTTCACGACGCGAAAAATGCCGAGCTGATATAAGTACTTGTGATCCGAAAATTGAGTTTTCCGTTATCGATGCTATACGTTTATTAATACCATGAAACGTGGAGATTTCTTAGTCCCGGGCTGATTGGGGAATTTTTTCACGACGCGAAAAATTCCGAGCTGACATAAGTACTTGGGATTTGAAAATTGAGTTTTCAGTTATCGACCTCATACGTTTAGAAATACCATGAAACGTGGACATTTCTTGGTCCCGGGCTGATTGGTGAATTTTCTCACGACGCGAAAAATGCCGAGCTGATATAAGTATTTGGGATCGGAAAATTGAGTTTCCTGTTATCGACGCTATACGTTTTGAAATACCATGAAACGTGGACATTTCTTGGTCCCGGGCCGATTGGCTCATTATTCAACAACACGTGAAATACGCAGATGATGTAAGTACATGGGATCTGAAAATTGAGTTTTCAGTTATCGACCTCATACGTTTAGAAATACCATGAAACGTGGACATTTCTTGGTCCCGGGCTGATTGGGGAATTATTTCACGACGCGAAAAATGCCGAGCTGATATAAGTACTTGGGATCTGAAAATTGCGTTTTCTGTTATCGACGCTATACGTTTATAAATACCATGAAACTTGGAGATTTCTTGGTCCCGGGCTGATTGGACCATTTTTCAATAACACGTGAAATAGGCAGATGATATAAGTACTTGGGATCTGAAAATTGAGTTTTCAGTTATCGACCTCATACGTTTAGAAATACCATGAAACGTGGACATTTCTTGGTCCCGGGCCGATTGGCTCATTTTTCAACAACACGTGAAATACGCAGATGATATAAGTACTTGGGATCTCAAAATTGAGTTTTCAGTTATCGACCTCATACGTATAGAAATACCATGAAACGTGGACATTTCTTGGTCCCGGGCTGATTGGTGAATTTTTTCACGACGCGAAAAATGCCGAGCTGATATAAGTACTTGTGATACGAAAATTGAGTTTTCTGTTATCGACGCTATACGTTTATAAATACCATGAAACGTGGAGATTTCTTAGTCCCGGGCTCATTGGGGAATTTTTTCACGACGCGAAAAATTCCGAGCTGACATAAGTACTTGGGATCTGAAAATTGAGTTTTCAGTTATCGACCTCATACGTTTAGAAATACCATGAAACGTGGACATTTCTTGGTCCCGGGCTGATTGGTGAATTTTCTCACGACGCGAAAAATGCCGAGCTGATATAAGTACTTGGGATCGGAAAATTGAGTTTCCTGTTATCGACGCTATACGTTTTGAAATACCATGAAACGTGGACATTTCTTAGTCCCGGGCCGATTGGGTTATTTTTCAATAACACGTGAAATACGCAGATGATATAAGTACTTGGGATCTGAAAATTGAGTTTTCAGTTATCGACATCATACGTTTAGAAATACCATGAAACGTGGAGATTTCTTGGTCCCGGGCTGATTGGACCATTTTTCAATAACACGTGAAATAGGCAGATGATATAAGTACTTGGGATCTGAAAATTGAGTTTTCAGTTATCGACCTCATACGTTTAGAAATACCATGAAACGTGGACATTTCTTGGTCCCGGGCCGATTGGCTCATTTTTCAACAACACGTGAAATACGCAGATGATATAAGTACTTGGGATCTGAAAATTGAGTTTTCAGTTATCGACCTCATACGTTTAGAAATACCATGAAACGTGTTTATTTCTTGGTCGCGGGCTGATTGGTGAATTTTTTCACGACGCGAAAAATGCCGAGCTGATATAAGTACTTGGGATCTGAAAATTGCGTTTTCTGTTATCGACGCTATACGTTTATAAATACCATGAAACTTGGAGATTTCTTGGTCCCGGGCTGATTGGACCATTTTTCAATAACACGTGAAATAGGCAGATGATATAAGTACTTGGGATCTGAAAATTGAGTTTTCAGTTATCGACCTCATACGTTTAGAAATACCATGAAACGTGGACATTTCTTGGTCCCGGGCTGATTGGTGAATTTTTTCACGACGCGAAAAATGCCGAGCTGATATAAGTACTTGGGATCTGAAAATTGCGTTTTCTGTTATCGACGCTATACGTTTATAAATACCATGAAACGTGGAGATTTCTTGGTCCCGGGCTGATTGGACCATTTTTCAATAACACGTGAAATAGGTAGATGATATAAGTACTTGGGATCTGAAAATTGAGTTTTCAGTTATCGACCTCATACGTTTAGAAATATCATGAAACGTGGACATTTCTTGGTCCCGGGCTGATTGGTGAATTTTTTCACGACGCGAAAAATGCCGAGCTGATATATGTACTTGGGATCTGAAAATTGCGTTTTCTGTTATCGACGCTATACGTTTTTAAATACCATGAAACGTGAAGATTTCTTGGTCCCGGGCTGATTGGACCATTTTTCAACAACACGTAAAATACGCAACTGATATAAGTACTTGGGATCTGAAAATTGAGTTTTCTGTTATCGACGCTATACGTTTATAAATACCATGAAACGTGGAGATTTCTTAGTCCCGGGCTGATTGGGGAATTTTTTCACGACGCGAAAAATTCCGAGCTGACATAAGTACTTGGGAACTGAAAATTGAGTTTTCTGTTATCGACGCTATACGTTTAGAAATACCAGGAAACGTGGACATTTCTTGGTCCCGGGCTTATTGGTGAATTTTTTCACGACGCGAAAAATGCCGAGCTGATATAAGTACTTGTGATCCGAAAATTGAGTTTTCTGTTATCGACGCTATACGTTTATAAATACCATGAAACGTGGAGATTTCTTAGTCCCGGGCTGATTGGGGAATTTTTTCACGACGCGAAAAATTCCGAGCTGACATAAGTACTTGGGAACTGAAAATTGAGTTTTCTGTTATCGACGCTATACGTTTAGAAATACCATGAAACGTGGACATTTCTTGGTCCCGGGCTGATTGGTGAATTTTCTCTCGACGCGAAAAATGCCGAGCTGATATAAGTACTTGGGATCGGAAAATTGAGTTTCCTGTTATCGACGCTATACGTTTTGAAATACCATGAAACGTGGACATTTCTTGGTCCCGGGCCGATTGGCTCATTTTTCAACAACACGTGAAATACGCAGATGATATAAGTACTTGGGATCTGAAAATTGAGTTTTCAGTTATCGACCTCATACGTTTAGAAATACCATGAAACGTATTTATTTCTTGGTCGCGGGCTGATTGGTGAATTTTTTCACGACGCGAAAAATGCCGAGCTGATATAAGTACTTGGGATCTGAAAATTGCGTTTTCTGTTATCGACGCTATACGTTTATAAATACCATGAAACGTGGAGATTTCTTGGTCCCGGGCTGATTGGACCATTTTTCAATAACACGTGAAATAGGCAGATGATGGAAGTACTTGGGATCTGAAAATTGAGTTTTCAGTTATCGACCTCATACGTTTAGAAATACCATGAAACGTGGACATTTCTTGGTCCCGGGCTGATTGGTGAATTTTTTCACGACGCGAAAAGTGCCGAGCTGACATAAGTACTTGGGATTTGAAAATTGAGTTTTCAGTTATCGACCTCATACGTTTAGAAATACCATGAAACGTGGACATTTCTTGGTCCCGGGCTGATTGGTGAATTTTCTCACGACGCGAAAAATGCCGAGCTGATATAAGTATTTGGGATCGGAAAATTGAGTTTCCCGTTATCGACGCTATACGTTTTGAAATACCATGAAACGTGGACATTTCTTGGTCCCGGGCCGATTGGCTCATTATTCAACAACACGTGAAATACGCAGATGATGTAAGTACTTGGGATCTGAAAATTGAGTTTTCAGTTATCGACCTCATACGTTTAGAAATACCATGAAACGTGGACATTTCTAGGTCCCGGGCTGATTGGTGAATTTTCTCTCGACGCGAAAAATGCCGAGCTGATATAAGTACTTGGGATCGGAAAATTGAGTTTCCTGTTATCGACGCTATACGTTTTGAAATACCATGAAACGTGGACATTTCTTGGTCCCGGGCCGATTGGCTCATTTTTCAACAACACGTGAAATACGCAGATGATGTAAGTACTTGGGATCTGAAAATTGAGTTTTCAGTTATCGACCTCATACGTTTAGAAATACCCTGAAACGTGGACATTTCTTGGTCCCGGGCTGATTGGGGAATTATTTCACGACGCGAAAAATGCCGAGCTGATATAAGTACTTGGGATCTGAAAATTGCGTTTTCTGTTATCGACGCTATACGTTTATAAATACCATGAAACTTGGAGATTTCTTAGTCCCGGGCTGATTGGGGAATTTTTTCACGACGCGAAAAATACCGAGCTGACATAAGTACTTGGGAACTGAAAATTGAGATTTCTGTTATCGACGCTATACGTTTAGAAATACCATGAAACGTGGACATTTCTTGGTCCCGGGCTGATTGGTGAATTTTTTCACGACGCGAAAAATGCCGAGCTGATATAAGTACTTGTGATCCGAAAATTGAGTTTTCTGTTATCGACGCTATACGTTTATAAATACCATGAAACGTGGAGATTTCTTAGTCCCGGGCTGATTGGGGAATTTTTTCACGACGCGAAAAATTCCGAGCTGACATAAGTACTTGGGATCTGAAAATTGAGTTTTCAGTTATCGACCTCATACGTTTAGAAATACCATGAAACGTGGACATTTCTTGGTCCCGGGCTGATTCGGGAATTATTTCACGACGCGAGAAATGCCGAGCTGATATAAGTACTTGGGATCTGAAAATTGCGTTTTCTGTTATCGACGCTATACGTTTATAAATACCATGAAACTTGGAGATTTCTTGGTCCCGGGCTGATTGGACCATTTTTCAATAACACGTGAAATAGGCAGATGATATAAGTACTTGGGATCTGAAAATTGAGTTTTCAGTTATCGACCTCATACGTTTAGAAATACCATGAAACGTGGAGATTTCTTGGTCCCGGGCTGATTGGACCATTTTTCAATAACACGTGAAATAGGCAGATGATGGAAGTACTTGGGATCTGAAAATTGAGTTTTCAGTTATCGACCTCATACGTTTAGAAATACCATGAAACGTGGACATTTCTTGGTCCCGGGCTGATTGGTGAATTTTTTCACGACGCGAAAAATGCCGAGCTGATATAAGTACTTCGGATCCGAAAATTGAGTTTTCTGTTATCGACGCTATACGTTTATAAATACCATGAAACGTGAAGATTTCTTGGTCCCGGGCTGATTGGACCATTTTTCAACATCACGTAAAATACGCAACTGATATAAGTACTTGGGATCTGAAAATTGAGTTTTCTGTTATCGACGCTATACGTTTATAAATACCATGAAACGTGGAGATTCCTTAGTCCCGGGCTGATTGGGGAATTTTTTCACGACGCGAAAAATTCCGAGCTGACATAAGTACTTGGGAACTGAAAATTGAGATTTCTGTTATCGACGCTATACGTTTAGAAATACCATGAAACGTGGACATTTCTTGGTCCCGGGCTGATTGGTGAATTTTTTCACGACGCGAAAAATGCCGAGCTGATATAAGTACTTGTGATCCGAAAATTGAGTTTTCCGTTATCGATGCTATACGTTTATTAATACCATGAAACGTGGAGATTTCTTAGTCCCGGGCTGATTGGGGAATTTTTTCACGACGCGAAAAATTCCGAGCTGACATAAGTACTTGGGATTTGAAAATTGAGTTTTCAGTTATCGACCTCATACGTTTAGAAATACCATGAAACGTGGACATTTCTTGGTCCCGGGCTGATTGGTGAATTTTCTCACGACGCGAAAAATGCCGAGCTGATATAAGTATTTGGGATCGGAAAATTGAGTTTCCTGTTATCGACGCTATACGTTTTGAAATACCATGAAACGTGGACATTTCTTGGTCCCGGGCCGATTGGCTCATTATTCAACAACACGTGAAATACGCAGATGATGTAAGTACATGGGATCTGAAAATTGAGTTTTCAGTTATCGACCTCATACGTTTAGAAATACCATGAAACGTGGACATTTCTTGGTCCCGGGCTGATTGGGGAATTATTTCACGACGCGAAAAATGCCGAGCTGATATAAGTACTTGGGATCTGAAAATTGCGTTTTCTGTTATCGACGCTATACGTTTATAAATACCATGAAACTTGGAGATTTCTTGGTCCCGGGCTGATTGGACCATTTTTCAATAACACGTGAAATAGGCAGATGATATAAGAACTTGGGATCTGAAAATTGAGTTTTCAGTTATCGACCTCATACGTTTAGAAATACCATGAAACGTGGACATTTCTTGGTCCCGGGCCGATTGGCTCATTTTTCAACAACACGTGAAATACGCAGATGATATAAGTACTTGGGATCTCAAAATTGAGTTTTCAGTTATCGACCTCATACGTATAGAAATACCATGAAACGTGGACATTTCTTGGTCCCGGGCTGATTGGTGAATTTTTTCACGACGCGAAAAATGCCGAGCTGATATAAGTACTTGGGATCTGAAAATTGCGTTTTCTGTTATCGACGCTATACGTTGATAAATACCATGAAACGTGAAGATTTCTTGGTCCCGGGCTGATTGGACCATTTTTCAACAACACGTAAAATACGCAACTGATATAAGTACTTGGGATCTGAAAATTGAGTTTTCTGTTATCGACGATATACGTTTATAAATACCATGAAACGTGGAGATTTCTTAGTCCCGGGCTGATTGGGGAATTTTTTCACGACGCGAAAAATTCCGAGCTGACATAAGTACTTGGGAACTGAAAATTGAGTTTTCTGTTATCGACGCTATACGTTTAGAAATACCATGAAACGTGGACATTTCTTGGTCCCGGGCTGATTGGTGAATTTTTTCACGACGCGAAAAATGCCGAGCTGATATAAGTACTTGGGATCGGAAAATTGAGTTTCCTGTTATCGACGTTATACGTTTTGAAATACCATGAAACGTGTACATTTCTTGGTCCCGGGCTGATTGGTGAGTTTTCTCTCGACGCGAAAAATGCCCAGCTGATATAAGTACTTGGGATCGGAAAATTGAGTTTCCTGTTATCGACGTTATACGTTTTGAAATACCATGAAACGTGGACATTTCTTGGTCCCGGGCCGATTGGCTCATTTTTCAACAACACGTGAAATACGCAGATGATGTAAGTACTTGGGATCTGAAAATTGAGTTTTCAGTTATCGACCTCATACGTTTAGAAATACCATGAAACGTGGACATTTCTTGGTCCCGGGCCGATTGGCTCATTTTTCAACAACACGTGAAATACGCAGATGATATAAGTACTTGAGATCTGAAAATTGAGTTTTCAGTTATCGACCTCATACGTTTAGAAATACCATGAAACGTATTTATTTCTTGGTCGCGGGCTGATTGGTGAATTTTTTCACGACGCGAAAAATGCCGAGCTGATATAAGTACTTGGGATCTGAAAATTGCGTTTCCTGTTATCGACGCTATACGTTTTGAAATACCATGAAACGTGGAGATTTCTTGATCCCGGGCTGATTGGACCATTTTTCAATAACACGTGAAATAGGTAGATGATATAAGTACTTGGGATCTGAAAATTGAGTTTTCAGTTATCGACCTCATACGTTTAGAAATATCATGAAACGTGGACATTTCTTGGTCCCGGGCTGATTGGTGAATTTTTTCACGACGCGAAAAATGCCGAGCTGATATAAGTACTTGTGATACGAAAATTGAGTTTTCTGTTATCGACGCTATACGTTTATAAATACCATGAAACGTGGAGATTTCTTAGTCCCGGGCTGATTGGGGGAATTTTTTCACGACGCGAAAAATTCCGAGCTGACATAAGTACTTGGGATCTGAAAATTGAGTTTTCAGTTATCGACCTCATACGTTTAGAAATACCATGAAACGTGGACATTTCTTGGTCCCGGGCTGATTGGTGAGTTTTCTCTCGACGCGAAAAATGCCCAGCTGATATAAGTACTTGGGATCGGAAAATTGAGTTTCCTGTTATCGACGTTATACGTTTTGAAATACCATGAAACGTGGACATTTCTTGGTCCCGGGCCGATTGGCTCATTTTTCAACAACACGTGAAATACGCAGATGATGTAAGTACTTGGGATCTGAAAATTGAGTTTTCAGTTATCGACCTCATACGTTTAGAAATACCATGAAACGTGGACATTTCTTGGTCCCGGGCCGATTGGCTCATTTTTCAACAACACGTGAAATACGCAGATGATATAAGTACTTGAGATCTGAAAATTGAGTTTTCAGTTATCGACCTCATACGTTTAGAAATACCATGAAACGTATTTATTTCTTGGTCGCGGGCTGATTGGTGAATTTTTTCACGACGCGAAAAATGCCGAGCTGATATAAGTACTTGGGATCTGAAAATTGCGTTTCCTGTTATCGACGCTATACGTTTTGAAATACCATGAAACGTGGAGATTTCTTGATCCCGGGCTGATTGGACCATTTTTCAATAACACGTGAAATAGGTAGATGATATAAGTACTTGGGATCTGAAAATTGAGTTTTCAGTTATCGACCTCATACGTTTAGAAATATCATGAAACGTGGACATTTCTTGGTCCCGGGCTGATTGGTGAATTTTTTCACGACGCGAAAAATGCCGAGCTGATATATGTACTTGGGATCTGAAAATTGCGTTTTCTGTTATCGACGCTATACGTTTTTAAATACCATGAAACGTGAAGATTTCTTGGTCCCGGGCTGATTGGACCATTTTTCAACAACACGTAAAATACGCAACTGATATAAGTACTTGGGATCTGAAAATTGAGTTTTCTGTTATCGACGCTATACGTTTATAAATACCATGAAACGTGGAGATTTCTTAGTCCCGGGCTGATTGGGGAATTTTTTCACGACGCGAAAAATTCCGAGCTGACATAAGTACTTGGGAACCGAAAATTGAGTTTTCTGTTATCGACGCTATACGTTTAGAAATACCAGGAAACGTGGACATTTCTTGGTCCCGGGCTGATTGGTGAATTTTTTCACGACGCGAAAAATGCCGAGCTGATATAATTACTTGTGATCCGAAAATTGAGTTTTCTGTTATCGACGCTATACGTTTATAAATACCATGAAACGTGGAGATTTCTTAGTCCCGGGCTGATTGGGGAATTTTTTCACGACGCGAAAAATTCCGAGCTGACATAAGTACTTGGGAACTGAAAATTGAGTTTTCTGTTATCGACGCTATACGTTTAGAAATACCATGAAACGTGGACATTTCTTGGTCCCGGGCTGATTGGTGAATTTTTTCACGACGCGAAAAATGCCGAGCTGATATAAGTACTTGTGATACGAAAATTGAGTTTTCTGTTATCGACGCTATACGTTTATAAATACCATGAAACGTGGAGATTTCTTAGTCCCGGGCTGATTGGGGGAATTTTTTCACGACGCGAAAAATTCCGAGCTGACATAAGTACTTGGGATCTGAAAATTGAGTTTTCAGTTATCGACCTCATACGTTTAGAAATACCATGAAACGTGGACATTTCTTGGTCCCGGGCTGATTGGTGAATTTTCTCACGACGCGAAAAATGCCGAGCTGATATAAGTACTTGGGATCGGAAAATTGAGTTTCCTGTTATCGACGCTATACGTTTTGAAATACCATGAAACGTGGACATTTCTTGGTCCCGGGCCGATTGGCCCATTTTTCAACAACACGTGAAATCCGCAGATGATATAAGTACTTGGGATCTGAAAATTGAGTTTTCAGTTATCGACCTCATACGTTTAGAAATACCATGAAACGTGGACATTTCTTGGTCCCGGGCTGATTGGGGAATTTTTTCACGACGCGAAAAATTCTGAGCTGATATAAGTACTTGGAATCTGAAAATTGAGTTTCCTGTTATCGACGTTATACGTTTTGAAATACCATGAAACGTGGACATTTCTTGGTCCCGGGCCGATTGGACCATTTTTCAACAACACGTGAAATACGTAGATGATATAAGTACTTGGGATCTGAAAATTGAGTTTTCAGTTATCGACCTCATACGTTTAGAAATACCATGAAACGTGGACATTTCTTGGTCCCGGGCTGATTGGTGAATTTTTTCACGACGCGAAAAATGCCGAGCTGATATAAGTACTTGGGATCTGAAAATTGCGTTTTCTGTTATCGACGCTATACGTTTATAAGTACCATGAAACGTGGAGATTTCTTGGTCCCGGGCTGATTGGACCATTTTTCAATAACACGTGAAATAGGCAGATGATAGAAGTACTTGGGATCTGAAAATTGAGTTTTCAGTTATCGACCTCATACGTTTAGAAATATCATGAAACGTGGACATTTCTTGGTCCCTGGCTGATTGGTGAATTTTTTCACGACGCGAAAAATGCCGAGCTGATATAAGTACTTGGGATCTGAAAATTGCGTTTTCTGTTATCGACGCTAAACGTTTATAAATACCATGAAACGTGAAGATTTCTTGGTCCCGGGCTGATTGGACCATTTTTCAACAACACGTAAAATACGCAACTGATATAAGTACTTGGGATCTGAAAATTGAGTTTTCTGTTATCGACGCTATACGTTTATAAATACCATGAAACGTGGAGATTTCTTAGTCCCGTGCTGATTGGGGAATTTTTTCACGACGCGAAAAATTTTGAGCTGATATAAGTACTTGGGATCTGAAAATTGAGTTTCCTGTTATCGACGATATACGTTTTGAAATACCATGAAACGTGGACATTTCTTGGTCCCGGGCCGATTGGACCATTTTTCAACAACACGTGAAATACGTAGATGATATAAGTACTTGGGATCTGAAAATTGAGTTTTCAGTTATCGACCTCATACGTTTAGAAATACCATGAAACGTGTTTATTTCTTGGTCGCGGGCTGATTGGTGAATTTTTTCACGACGCGAAAAATGCCGAGCTGATATAAGTACTTGGGATCTGAAAATTGCGTTTTCTGTTATCGACGCTATACGTTTATAAATACCATGAAACGTGGAGATTTCTTGGTCCCGGGCTGATTGGACCAGTTTTCAATAACACGTGAAATAGGCAGATGATAGAAGTACTTGGGCTCTGAAAATTGAGTTTTCAGTTAACGACCTCATACGTTTAGAAATACCATGAAACGTGGACATTTCTTGGTCCCGGGCTGATTGGTGAATTTTTTCACGACGCGAAAAATTCTGAGCTGATATAAGTACTTGGGATCTGAAAATTGAGTTTCCTGTTATCGACGTTATACGTTTTGAAATACCATGAAACGTGGACATTTCTTGGTCCCGTGCTGATTGGACCATTTTTCATCAACACGTGAAATACGTAGATGATATAAGTACTTGGGATCTGAAAATTGAGTTTTCAGTTATCGACCTCATACGTTTAGAAATACCATGAAACGTGGACATTTCTTGGTCCCGGGCTGATTGGTGAAATTTTTTACGACGCGAAAAATGCCGAGCTGATATAAGTACTTGGGATCTGAAAATTGCGTTTTGTGTTATCGACGCTATACGTTTATAAATACCATGAAACGTGGAGATTTCTTGGTCCCGGGCTGATTGGACCATTTTTGAATAACACGTGAAATAGGCAGATGATATAAGTACTTGGGATCTGAAAATTGAGTTTTCAGTAATCGACCTCATACGTTTAGAAATACCATGAAACGTGGACATTTCTTGGTCCCGGGCTGATTGGTGAATTTTTTCACGACGCGAAAAATGCCGAGCTGATATAAGTACTTGGGATCCGAAAATTGAGTTTTCTGTTATCGACGCTATACGTTTATAAATACCATGAAACGTGAAGATTTCTTGGTCCCGGGCTGATTGGACCATTTTTCAACAACACGTAAAATACGCAACTGATATAAGTACTTGGGATCTGAAAATTGAGTTTTCTGTTATCGACGCTATACGTTTATAAATACCATGAAACGTGGAGATTTCTTAGTCCCGGGCTGATTGGGGAATTTTTTCACGACGCGAAAAATTCCGAGCTGATATATGTACTTGGGATCTGAAAATTGCGTTTTCTGTTATCGACGCTATACGTTTTTAAATACCATGAAACGTGAAGATTTCTTGGTCCCGGGCTGATTGGACCATTTTTCAACAACACGTAAAATACGCAACTGATATAAGTACTTGGGATCTGAAAATTGAGTTTTCTGTTATCGACGCTATACGTTTATAAATACCATGAAACGTGGAGATTTCTTAGTCCCGGGCTGATTGGGGAATTTTTTCACGACGCGAAAAATTCCGAGCTCACATAAGTACTTGGGAACTGAAAATTGAGTTTTCTGTTATCGACGTTATACGTTTTGAAATACCATGAAACGTGGACATTTCTTGGTCCCGGGCCGATTGGACCATTTTTCAACAACACGTGAAATACGTAGATGATATAAGTACTTGGGATCTGAAAATTGAGTTTTCAGTTATCGACCTTATACGTTTAGAAATACCATGAAACGTGTTTATTTCTTGGTCGCGGGCTGATTGGTGAATTTTTTCACGACGCGAAAAATGCCGAGCTGATATAAGTACTTGGGATCTGAAAATTGCGTTTTCTGTTATCGACGCTATACGTTTATAAATACCATGAAACGTGGAGATTTCTTGGTCCCGGGCTGATTGGACCATTTTTCAATAACACGTGAAATAGGCAGATGATAGAAGAACTTGGGATCTGAAAATTGAGTTTTCAGTTATCGACGCTATACGTTTATAAATACCATGAAACGTGGAGATTTCTTAGTCCCGGGCTGATTGGGGAATTTTTTCACGACGCGAAAAATTCCGAGCTGACATAAGTACTTGGGAACTGAAAATTGAGTTTTCTGTTATCGACGCTATACGTTTAGAAATACCATGAAACGTGGACATTTCTTGGTCCCGGGCTGATTGGTGAATTTTTTCACGACGCGAAAAATGCCGAGCTGATATAAGTACTTGTGATACGAAAATTGAGTTTTCTGTTTTCGACGCTATACGTTTATAAATACCATGAAACGTGGAGATTTCTTAGTCCCGGGCTGATTGGGGGATTTTTTTCACGACGCGAAAAATTCCGAGCTGACATAAGTACTTGGGATCTGAAAATTGAGTTTTCAGTTATCGACCTCATACGTTTAGAAATACCATGAAACGTGGACATTTCTTGGTCCCGGGCTGACTGGTGAATTTTCTCACGACGCGAAAAATGCCGAGCTGATATAAGTACTTGGGATCGGAAAATTGAGTTTCCTGTTATCGACGCTATACGTTTTGAAATACCATGAAACGTGGAGATTTCTTGGTCCCGGGCTGATTGGACCATTTTTTAATAACACGTGAAATAGGCAGATGATATAAGTACTTGGGATCTGAAAATTGCGTTTTCTGTTATCGACGCTAAACGTTTATAAATACCATGAAACGTGAAGATTTCTTGGTCCCGGGCTGATTGGACCATTTTTCAACAACACGTAAAATACGCAACTGATATAAGTACTTGGGATCTGAAAATTGAGTTTTCTGTTATCGACGCTATACGTTTATAAATACCATGAAACGTGGAGATTTCTTAGTCCCGTGCTGATTGGGGAATTTTTTCACGACGCGAAAAATTTCGAGCTGACATAAGTACTTGGGAACTGAAAATTGAGTTTTCTGTTATCGACGCTATACGTTTAGAAATACCATGAAACGTGGACATTTCTTGGTCCCGGGCTGATTGGTGAATTTTTTCACGACGTGAAAAATGCCGAGCTGATATAAGTACTTGGGATCGGAAAATTGAGTTTCCTGTTATCGACGCTATACGTTTTGAAATACCATGAAACGTGGACATTTCTTAGTCCCGGGCCGATTGGGTCATTTTTCAATAACACGTGAAGTACGCAGATGATATAAGTACTTGGGATCTGAAAATTGAGTTTTCAGTTATCGACCTCATACGCTTAGAAATACCATGAAACGTGGACATTTCTTGGTCCCGGGCTGATTGGGGAATTTTTTCACGACGCGAAAAATTCTGAGCTGATATAAGTACTTGGGATCTGAAAATTGAGTTTCCTGTTATCGACGTTATACGTTTTGAAATACCATGAAACGTGGACATTTCTTGGTCCCGGGCCGATTGGACCATTTTTCAACAACACGTGAAATACGTAGATGATATAAGTACTTGGGATCTGAAAATTGAGTTTTCAGTTATCGACCTCATACGTTTAGAAATACCATGAAACGTGGACATTTCTTGGTCCCGGGCTGATTGGGGAATTATTTCACGACGCGAAAAATGCCGAGCTGATATAAGTACTTGGGATCTGAAAATTGCGTTTTCTGTTATCGACGCTATACGTTTATAAATACCATGAAACTTGGAGATTTCTTGGTCCCGGGCTGATTGAACCATTTTTCAATAACACGTGAAATAGGCAGATGATATAAGTACTTGGGATCTGAAAATTGAGTTTTCAGTTATCGACCTCATACGTTTAGAAATACCATGAAACGTGGACATTTCTTGGTCCCGGGCCGATTGGCTCATTTTTCAACAACACGTGAAATACGCAGATGATATAAGTACTTGGGATCTGAAAATTGAGTTTTCAGTTATCGACCTCATACGTTTAGAAATACCATGAAACGTGGACATTTCTTGGTCCCGGGCTGATTGGTGAATTTTTTCACGACGCGAAAAATGCCGAGCTGATATAAGTACTTGGGATCTGAAAATTGCGTTTTCTGTTATCGACGCTATACGTTTATAAGTACCATGAAACGTGGAGATTTCTTGGTCCCGGGCTGATTGGACCATTTTTCAACAACACGTAAAATACGCAACTGATATAAGTACTTGGGATCTGAAAATTGAGTTTTCTGTTATCGACGCTATACGTTTATAAATACCATGAAACGTGGAGATTTCTTAGTCCCGGGCTGATTGGGGAATTTTTTCACGACGCGAAAAATTCCGAGCTGACATAAGTACTTGGGAACTGAAAATAGAGTTTTCTGCTATCGACGCTATACGTTTAGAAATACCATGAAACGTGGACATTTCTTGGTCCCGGGCTGATTGGTGAATTTTTTCACGACGCGAAAAATTCCGAGCTGACATAAGTACTTGGGATCTGAAAATTGAGTTTTCAGTTATCGACCTCATACGTTTAGAAATACCATGAAACGTGTACATTTCTTGGTCCCGGGCTGATTGGTGAGTTTTCTCTCGACGCGAAAAATGCCCAGCTGATATAAGTACTTGGGATCGGAAAATTGAGTTTCCTGTTATCGACGTTATACGTTTTGAAATACCATGAAACGTGGACATTTCTTGGTCCCGGGCCGATTGGCTCATTTTTCAACAACACGTGAAATACGCAGATGATGTAAGTACTTGGGATCTGAAAATTGAGTTTTCAGTTATCGACCTCATACGTTTAGAAATACCATGAAACGTGGAAATTTCTTGGTCCCGGGCCGATTGGCTCATTTTTCAACAACACGTGAAATACGCAGATGATATAAGTACTTGAGATCTGAAAATTGAGTTTTCAGTTATCGACCTCATACGTTTAGAAATACCATGAAACGTATTTATTTCTTGGTCGCGGGCTGATTGGTGAATTTTTTCACGACGCGAAAAATGCCGAGCTGATATAAGTACTTGGGATCTGAAAATTGCGTTTTCTGTTATCGACGTTATACGTTTTGAAATACCATGAAACGTGGACATTTCTTGGTCCCGAGCCGATTGGACCATTTTTCAACAACACGTGAAATACGTAGATGATATAAGTACTTGGGATCTGAAAATTGAGTTTTCAGTTATCGACCTTATACGTTTAGAAATACCATGAAACGTGTTTATTTCTTGGTCGCGGGCTGATTGGTGAATTTTTTCACGACGCGAAAAATGCCGAGCTGATATAAGTACTTGGGATCTGAAAATTGCGTTTTCTGTTATCGACGCTATACGTTTATAAATACCATGAAACGTGGAGATTTCTTGGTCCCGGGCTGATTGGACCATTTTTCAATAACACGTGAAATAGGCAGATGATAGAAGTACTTGGGATCTGAAAATTGAGTTTTCAGTTATCGACGCTATACGTTTATAAATACCATGAAACGTGGAGATTTCTTAGTCCCGGGCTGATTGGGGAATTTTTTCACGACGCGAAAAATTCCGAGCTGACATAAGTACTTGGGAACTGAAAATTGAGTTTTCTGTTATCGACGCTATACGTTTAGAAATACCATGAAACGTGGACATTTCTTGGTCCCGGGCTGATTGGTGAATTTTTTCACGACGTGAAAAATGCCGAGCTGATATAAGTACTTGGGATCGGAAAATTGAGTTTCCTGTTATCGACGCTATACGTTTTGAAATACCATGAAACGTGGACATTTCTTAGTCCCGGGCCGATTGGGTCATTTTTCAATAACACGTGAAGTACGCAGATGATATAAGTACTTGGGATCTGAAAATTGAGTTTTCAGTTATCGACCTCATACGCTTAGAAATACCATGAAACGTGGACATTTCTTGGTCCCGGGCTGATTGGGGAATTTTTTCACGACGCGAAAAATTCTGAGCTGATATAAGTACTTGGGATCTGAAAATTGAGTTTCCTGTTATCGACGTTATACGTTTTGAAATACCATGAAACGTGGACATTTCTTGGTCCCGGGCCGATTGGACCATTTTTCAACAACACGTGAAATACGTAGATGATATAAGTACTTGGGATCTGAAAATTGAGTTTTCAGTTATCGACCTCATACGTTTAGAAATACCATGAAACGTGGACATTTCTTGGTCCCGGGCTGATTGGGGAATTATTTCACGACGCGAAAAATGCCGAGCTGATATAAGTACTTGGGATCTGAAAATTGCGTTTTCTGTTATCGACGCTATACGTTTATAAATACCATGAAACTTGGAGATTTCTTGGTCCCGGGCTGATTGGACCATTTTTCAATAACACGTGAAATAGGCAGATGATATAAGTACTTGGGATCTGAAAATTGAGTTTTCAGTTATCGACCTCATACGTTTAGAAATACCATGAAACGTGGACATTTCTTGGTCCCGGGCCGATTGGCTCATTTTTCAACAACACGTGAAATACGCAGATGATATAAGTACTTGGGATCTGAAAATTGAGTTTTCAGTTATCGACCTCATACGTTTAGAAATACCATGAAACGTGGACATTTCTTGGTCCCGGGCTGATTGGTGAATTTTTTCACGACGCGAAAAATGCCGAGCTGATATAAGTACTTGGGATCTGAAAATTGCGTTTTCTGTTATCGACGCTATACGTTTATAAGTACCATGAAACGTGGAGATTTCTTGGTCCCGGGCTGATTGGACCATTTTTCAACAACACGTAAAATACGCAACTGATATAAGTACTTGGGATCTGAAAATTGAGTTTTCTGTTATCGACGCTATACGTTTATAAATACCATGAAACGTGGAGATTTCTTAGTCCCGGGCTGATTGGGGAATTTTTTCACGACGCGAAAAATTCCGAGCTGACATAAGTACTTGGGAACTGAAAATTGAGTTTTCTGTTATCGACGCTATACGTTTAGTAATACCATGAAACGTGGACATTTCTTGGTCCCGGGCTGATTGGTGAATTTTTTCACGACGCGAAAAATGCCGAGCTGATATAAGTACTTGTGATACGAAAATTGAGTTTTCTGTTATCGACGCTATACGTTTATAAATACCATGAAACGTGGAGATTTCTTAGTCCCGGGCTGATTGGGGAATTTTTTCACGACGCGAAAAATTCCGAGCTGACATAAGTACTTGGGAACTGAAAATAGAGTTTTCTGCTATCGACGCTATACGTTTAGAAATACCATGAAACGTGGACATTTCTTGGTCCCGGGCTGATTGGTGAATTTTTTCACGACGCGAAAAATTCCGAGCTGACATAAGTACTTGGGATCTGAAAATTGAGTTTTCAGTTATCGACCTCATACGTTTAGAAATACCATGAAACGTGTACATTTCTTGGTCCCGGGCTGATTGGTGAGTTTTCTCTCGACGCGAAAAATGCCCAGCTGATATAAGTACTTGGGATCGGAAAATTGAGTTTCCTGTTATCGACGTTATACGTTTTGAAATACCATGAAACGTGGACATTTCTTGGTCCCGGGCCGATTGGCTCATTTTTCAACAACACGTGAAATACGCAGATGATGTAAGTACTTGGGATCTGAAAATTGCGTTTTCTGTTATCGACGTTATACGTTTTGAAATACCATGAAACGTGGACATTTCTTGGTCCCGGGCCGATTGGACCATTTTTCAACAACACGTGAAATACGTAGATGATATAAGTACTTGGGATCTGAAAATTGAGTTTTCAGTTATCGACCTTATACGTTTAGAAATACCATGAAACGTGTTTATTTCTTGGTCGCGGGCTGATTGGTGAATTTTTTCACGACGCGAAAAATGCCGAGCTGATATAAGTACTTGGGATCTGAAAATTGCGTTTTCTGTTATCAACGCTATACGTTTATAAATACCATGAAACGTGGAGATTTCTTGGTCCCGGGCTGATTGGACCATTTTTCAATAACACGTGAAATAGGCAGATGATAGAAGTACTTGGGATCTGAAAATTGAGTTTTCAGTTATCGACGCTATACGTTTATAAATACCATGAAACGTGGAGATTTCTTAGTCCCGGGCTGATTGGGGAATTTTTTCACGACGCGAAAAATTCCGAGCTGACATAAGTACTTGGGAACTGAAAATTGAGTTTTCTGTTATCGACGCTATACGTTTAGAAATACCATGAAACGTGGACATTTCTTGGTCCCGGGCTGATTGGTGAATTTTTTCACGACGCGAAAAATGCCGAGCTGATATAAGTACTTGTGATACGAAAATTGAGTTTTCTGTTATCGACGCTATACGTTTATAAATACCATGAAACGTGGAGATTTCTTAGTCCCGGGCTGATTGGGGGATTTTTTTCACGACGCGAAAAATTCCGAGCTGACATAAGTACTTGGGATCTGAAAATTGAGTTTTCAGTTATCGAACTCATACGTTTATAAATACCATGAAACGTGGAGATTTCTTGGTCCCGGGCTGATTGGACCATTTTTCAATAACACGTGAAATAGGCAGATGATAGAAGTACTTGGGATCTGAAAATTGAGTTTTCTGTTATCGACGCTATACGTTTATAAATACCATGAAACGTGGAGATTTCTTAGTCCCGGGCTGATTGGGGAATTTTTTCACGACGCGAAAAATTCCGAGCTGACATAAGTACTTGGGAACTGAAAATTGAGTTTTCTGTTATCGACGCTATACGTTTAGTAATACCATGAAACGTGGACATTTCTTGGTCCCGGGCTGATTGGTGAATTTTTTCACGACGCGAAAAATGCCGAGCTGATATAAGTACTTGTGATACGAAAATTGAGTTTTCTGTTATCGACGCTATACGTTTATAAATACCATGAAACGTGGAGATTTCTTAGTCCCGGGCTGATTGGGGGATTTTTTTCACGACGCGAAAAATTCCGAGCTGACATAAGTACTTGGGATCTGAAAATTGAGTTTTCAGTTATCGAACTCATACGTTTAGAAATACCATGAAACGTGGACATTTCTTGGTCCCGGGCTGATTGGTGAATTTTCTCACGACGCGAAAAATGCCGAGCTGATATAATTACTTGGGATCGGAAAATTGAGTTTCCTGTTATCGACGCTATACGTTTTGAAATACCATGAAACGTGGAGATTTCTTGGTCCCGGGCTGATTGGACCATTTTTTAATAACACGTGAAATAGGCAGATGATATAAGTACTTGGGATCTGAAAATTGCGTTTTCTGTTATCGACGCTAAACGTTTATAAATAACATGAATCGTGAAGATTTCTTGGTCCCGGGCTGATTGGACCATTTTTCAACAACACGTAAAATACGCAACTGATATAAGTACTTGGGATCTGAAAATTGAGTTTTCTGTTATCGACGCTATACGTTTATAAATACCATGAAACGTGGAGATTTCTTAGTCCCGTGCTGATTGGGGAATTTTTGCACGACGCGAAAAATTTCGAGCTGACATAAGTACTTGGGAACTGAAAATTGAGTTTTCTGTTATCGACGCTATACGTTTAGAAATACCATGAAACGTGGACATTTCTTGGTCCCGGGCTGATTGGTGAATTTTTTCACGACGTGAAAAATGCCGAGCTGATATAAGTACTTGGGATCGGAAAATTGAGTTTCCTGTTATCGACGCTATACGTTTTGAAATACCATGAAACGTGGACATTTCTTAGTCCAGGGCCGATTGGGTCATTTTTCAATAACACGTGAAGTACGCAGATGATATAAGTACTTGGGATCTGAAAATTGAGTTTTCAGTTATCGACCTCATACGCTTAGAAATACCATGAAACGTGGACATTTCTTGGTCCCGGGCTGATTGGGGAATTTTTTCACGACGCGAAAAATTCTGAGCTGATATAAGTACTTGGGATCTGAAAATTGAGTTTCCTGTTATCGACGTTATACGTTTTGAAATACCATGAAACGTGGACATTTCTTGGTCCCGGGCCGATTGGACCATTTTTCAACAACACGTGAAATACGTAGATGATATAAGTACTTGGGATCTGAAAATTGAGTTTTCAGTTATCGACCTCATACGTTTAGAAATACCATGAAACGTGGACATTTCTTGGTCCCGGGCTGATTGGGGAATTATTTCACGACGCGAAAAATGCCGAGCTGATATAAGTACTTGGGATCTGAAAATTGCGTTTTCTGTTATCGACGCTATACGTTTATAAATACCATGAAACTTGGAGATTTCTTGGTCCCGGGCTGATTGAACCATTTTTCAATAACACGTGAAATAGGCAGATGATATAAGTACTTGGGATCTGAAAATTGAGTTTTCAGTTATCGACCTCATACGTTTAGAAATACCATGAAACGTGGACATTTCTTGGTCCCGGGCCGATTGGCTCATTTTTCAACAACACGTGAAATACGCAGATGATATAAGTACTTGGGATCTGAAAATTGAGTTTTCAGTTATCGACCTCATACGTTTAGAAATACCATGAAACGTGGACATTTCTTGGTCCCGGGCTGATTGGTGAATTTTTTCACGACGCGAAAAATGCCGAGCTGATATAAGTACTTGGGATCTGAAAATTGCGTTTTCTGTTATCGACGCTATACGTTTATAAGTACCATGAAACGTGGAGATTTCTTGGTCCCGGGCTGATTGGACCATTTTTCAACAACACGTAAAATACGCAACTGATATAAGTACTTGTGATACGAAAATTGAGTTTTCTGTTATCGACGCTATACGTTTATAAATACCATGAAACGTGGAGATTTCTTTGTCCCGGGCTGATTGGGGGATTTTTTTCACGACGCGAAAAATTCCGAGCTGACATAAGTACTTTGGATCTGAAAATTGAGTTTTCAGTTATCGACCTCATACGTTTAGAAATACCATGAAACGTGGACATTTCTTGGTCCCGGGCTGATTGGGGAATTATTTCACGACGCGAAAAATGCCGAGCTGATATAAGTACTTGGGATCTGAAAATTGCGTTTTCTGTTATCGACGCTATACGTTTATAAATACCATGAAACTTGGAGATTTCTTGGTCCCGGGCTGATTGGACCATTTTTCAATAACACGTGAAATAGGCAGATGATATAAGTACTTGGGATCTGAAAATTGAGTTTTCAGTTATCGACCTCATACGTTTAGAAATACCATGAAACGTGGACATTTCTTGGTCCCGGGCCGATTGGCTCATTTTTCAACAACACGTGAAATACGCAGATGATATAAGTACTTGTGATCTGAAAATTGAGTTTTCAGTTATCGACCTCATACGTTTAGAAATACCATGAAACGTGGACATTTCTTGGTCCCGGGCTGATTGGTGAATTTTTTCACGACGCGAAAAATGCCGAGCTGATATAAGTACTTGGGATCTGAAAATTGCGTTTTCTGTTATCGACGCTATACGTTTATAAGTACCATGAAACGTGGAGATTTCTTGGTCCCGGGCTGATTGGACCATTTTTCAACAACACGTAAAATACGCAACTGATATAAGTACTTGGGATCTGAAAATTGAGTTTTCTGTTATCGACGCTATACGTTTATAAATACCATGAAACGTGGAGATTTCTTAGTCCCGGGCTGATTGGGGAATTTTTTCACGACGCGAAAAATTCCGAGCTGACATAAGTACTTGGGAACTGAAAATTGAGTTTTCTGTTATCGACGCTATACGTTTAGTAATACCATGAAACGTGGACATTTCTTGGTCCCGGGCTGATTGGTGAATTTTTTCACGACGCGAAAAATGCCGAGCTGATATAAGTACTTGTGATACGAAAATTGAGTTTTCTGTTATCGACGCTATACGTTTATAAATACCATGAAACGTGGAGATTTCTTAGTCCCGGGCTGATTGGGGAATTTTTTCACGACGCGAAAAATTCCGAGCTGACATAAGTACTTGGGAACTGAAAATAGAGTTTTCTGCTATCGACGCTATACGTTTAGAAATACCATGAAACGTGGACATTTCTTGGTCCCGGGCTGATTGGTGAATTTTCTCACGACGCGAAAAATGCCGAGCTGATATAAGTACTTGTGATACGAAAATTGAGTTTTCTGTTATCGACGCTATACGTTTATAAATACCATGAAACGTGGAGATTTCTTAGTCCCGGGCTGATTGGGGGAATTTTTTCACGACGCGAAAAATTCCGAGCTGACATAAGTACTTGGGATCTGAAAATTGAGTTTTCAGTTATCGACCTCATACGTTTAGAAATACCATGAAACGTGGACATTTCTTGGTCCCGGGCTGATTGGTGAATTTTCTCACGACGCGAAAAATGCCGAGCTGATATAAGTACTTGGGATCGGAAAATTGAGTTTCCTGTTATCGACGCTATACGTTTTGAAATACCATGAAACGTGGACATTTCTTGGTCCCGGGCCGATTGGCCCATTTTTCAACAACACGTGAAATCCGCAGATGATATAAGTACTTGGGATCTGAAAATTGAGTTTTCAGTTATCGACCTCATACGTTTAGAAATACCATGAAACGTGGACATTTCTTGGTCCCGGGCTGATTGGGGAATTTTTTCACGACGCGAAAAATTCTGAGCTGATATAAGTACTTGGAATCTGAAAATTGAGTTTCCTGTTATCGACGTTATACGTTTTGAAATACCATGAAACGTGGACATTTCTTGGTCCCGGGCCGATTGGACCATTTTTCAACAACACGTGAAATACGTAGATGATATAAGTACTTGGGATCTGAAAATTGAGTTTTCAGTTATCGACCTCATACGTTTAGAAATACCATGAAACGTGGACATTTCTTGGTCCCGGGCTGATTGGTGAATTTTTTCACGACGCGAAAAATGCCGAGCTGATATAAGTACTTGGGATCTGAAAATTGCGTTTTCTGTTATCGACGCTATACGTTTATAAGTACCATGAAACGTGGAGATTTCTTGGTCCCGGGCTGATTGGACCATTTTTCAATAACACGTGAAATAGGCAGATGATAGAAGTACTTGGGATCTGAAAATTGAGTTTTCAGTTATCGACCTCATACGTTTAGAAATATCATGAAACGTGGACATTTCTTGGTCCCTGGCTGATTGGTGAATTTTTTCACGACGCGAAAAATGCCGAGCTGATATAAGTACTTGGGATCTGAAAATTGCGTTTTCTGTTATCGACGCTAAACGTTTATAAATACCATGAAACGTGAAGATTTCTTGGTCCCGGGCTGATTGGACCATTTTTCAACAACACGTAAAATACGCAACTGATATAAGTACTTGGGATCTGAAAATTGAGTTTTCTGTTATCGACGCTATACGTTTATAAATACCATGAAACGTGGAGATTTCTTAGTCCCGTGCTGATTGGGGAATTTTTTCACGACGCGAAAAATTTTGAGCTGATATAAGTACTTGGGATCTGAAAATTGAGTTTCCTGTTATCGACGATATACGTTTTGAAATACCATGAAACGTGGACATTTCTTGGTCCCGGGCCGATTGGACCATTTTTCAACAACACGTGAAATACGTAGATGATATAAGTACTTGGGATCTGAAAATTGAGTTTTCAGTTATCGACCTCATACGTTTAGAAATACCATGAAACGTGTTTATTTCTTGGTCGCGGGCTGATTGGTGAATTTTTTCACGACGCGAAAAATGCCGAGCTGATATAAGTACTTGGGATCTGAAAATTGCGTTTTCTGTTATCGACGCTATACGTTTATAAATACCATGAAACGTGGAGATTTCTTGGTCCCGGGCTGATTGGACCAGTTTTCAATAACACGTGAAATAGGCAGATGATAGAAGTACTTGGGCTCTGAAAATTGAGTTTTCAGTTAACGACCTCATACGTTTAGAAATACCATGAAACGTGGACATTTCTTGGTCCCGGGCTGATTGGTGAATTTTTTCACGACGCGAAAAATTCTGAGCTGATATAAGTACTTGGGATCTGAAAATTGAGTTTCCTGTTATCGACGTTATACGTTTTGAAATACCATGAAACGTGGACATTTCTTGGTCCCGTGCTGATTGGACCATTTTTCATCAACACGTGAAATACGTAGATGATATAAGTACTTGGGATCTGAAAATTGAGTTTTCAGTTATCGACCTCATACGTTTAGAAATACCATGAAACGTGGACATTTCTTGGTCCCGGGCTGATTGGTGAAATTTTTTACGACGCGAAAAATGCCGAGCTGATATAAGTACTTGGGATCTGAAAATTGCGTTTTGTGTTATCGACGCTATACGTTTATAAATACCATGAAACGTGGAGATTTCTTGGTCCCGGGCTGATTGGACCATTTTTGAATAACACGTGAAATAGGCAGATGATATAAGTACTTGGGATCTGAAAATTGAGTTTTCAGTAATCGACCTCATACGTTTAGAAATACCATGAAACGTGGACATTTCTTGGTCCCGGGCTGATTGGTGAATTTTTTCACGACGCGAAAAATGCCGAGCTGATATAAGTACTTGGGATCCGAAAATTGAGTTTTCTGTTATCGACGCTATACGTTTATAAATACCATGAAACGTGAAGATTTCTTGGTCCCGGGCTGATTGGACCATTTTTCAACAACACGTAAAATACGCAACTGATATAAGTACTTGGGATCTGAAAATTGAGTTTTCTGTTATCGACGCTATACGTTTATAAATACCATGAAACGTGGAGATTTCTTAGTCCCGGGCTGATTGGGGAATTTTTTCACGACGCGAAAAATTCCGAGCTGATATATGTACTTGGGATCTGAAAATTGCGTTTTCTGTTATCGACGCTATACGTTTTTAAATACCATGAAACGTGAAGATTTCTTGGTCCCGGGCTGATTGGACCATTTTTCAACAACACGTAAAATACGCAACTGATATAAGTACTTGGGATCTGAAAATTGAGTTTTCTGTTATCGACGCTATACGTTTATAAATACCATGAAACGTGGAGATTTCTTAGTCCCGGGCTGATTGGGGAATTTTTTCACGACGCGAAAAATTCCGAGCTCACATAAGTACTTGGGAACTGAAAATTGAGTTTTCTGTTATCGACGTTATACGTTTTGAAATACCATGAAACGTGGACATTTCTTGGTCCCGGGCCGATTGGACCATTTTTCAACAACACGTGAAATACGTAGATGATATAAGTACTTGGGATCTGAAAATTGAGTTTTCAGTTATCGACCTTATACGTTTAGAAATACCATGAAACGTGTTTATTTCTTGGTCGCGGGCTGATTGGTGAATTTTTTCACGACGCGAAAAATGCCGAGCTGATATAAGTACTTGGGATCTGAAAATTGCGTTTTCTGTTATCGACGCTATACGTTTATAAATACCATGAAACGTGGAGATTTCTTGGTCCCGGGCTGATTGGACCATTTTTCAATAACACGTGAAATAGGCAGATGATAGAAGAACTTGGGATCTGAAAATTGAGTTTTCAGTTATCGACGCTATACGTTTATAAATACCATGAAACGTGGAGATTTCTTAGTCCCGGGCTGATTGGGGAATTTTTTCACGACGCGAAAAATTCCGAGCTGACATAAGTACTTGGGAACTGAAAATTGAGTTTTCTGTTATCGACGCTATACGTTTAGAAATACCATGAAACGTGGACATTTCTTGGTCCCGGGCTGATTGGTGAATTTTTTCACGACGCGAAAAATGCCGAGCTGATATAAGTACTTGTGATACGAAAATTGAGTTTTCTGTTTTCGACGCTATACGTTTATAAATACCATGAAACGTGGAGATTTCTTAGTCCCGGGCTGATTGGGGGATTTTTTTCACGACGCGAAAAATTCCGAGCTGACATAAGTACTTGGGATCTGAAAATTGAGTTTTCAGTTATCGACCTCATACGTTTAGAAATACCATGAAACGTGGACATTTCTTGGTCCCGGGCTGACTGGTGAATTTTCTCACGACGCGAAAAATGCCGAGCTGATATAAGTACTTGGGATCGGAAAATTGAGTTTCCTGTTATCGACGCTATACGTTTTGAAATACCATGAAACGTGGAGATTTCTTGGTCCCGGGCTGATTGGACCATTTTTTAATAACACGTGAAATAGGCAGATGATATAAGTACTTGGGATCTGAAAATTGCGTTTTCTGTTATCGACGCTAAACGTTTATAAATACCATGAAACGTGAAGATTTCTTGGTCCCGGGCTGATTGGACCATTTTTCAACAACACGTAAAATACGCAACTGATATAAGTACTTGGGATCTGAAAATTGAGTTTTCTGTTATCGACGCTATACGTTTATAAATACCATGAAACGTGGAGATTTCTTAGTCCCGTGCTGATTGGGGAATTTTTTCACGACGCGAAAAATTTCGAGCTGACATAAGTACTTGGGAACTGAAAATTGAGTTTTCTGTTATCGACGCTATACGTTTAGAAATACCATGAAACGTGGACATTTCTTGGTCCCGGGCTGATTGGTGAATTTTTTCACGACGTGAAAAATGCCGAGCTGATATAAGTACTTGGGATCGGAAAATTGAGTTTCCTGTTATCGACGCTATACGTTTTGAAATACCATGAAACGTGGACATTTCTTAGTCCCGGGCCGATTGGGTCATTTTTCAATAACACGTGAAGTACGCAGATGATATAAGTACTTGGGATCTGAAAATTGAGTTTTCAGTTATCGACCTCATACGCTTAGAAATACCATGAAACGTGGACATTTCTTGGTCCCGGGCTGATTGGGGAATTTTTTCACGACGCGAAAAATTCTGAGCTGATATAAGTACTTGGGATCTGAAAATTGAGTTTCCTGTTATCGACGTTATACGTTTTGAAATACCATGAAACGTGGACATTTCTTGGTCCCGGGCCGATTGGACCATTTTTCAACAACACGTGAAATACGTAGATGATATAAGTACTTGGGATCTGAAAATTGAGTTTTCAGTTATCGACCTCATACGTTTAGAAATACCATGAAACGTGGACATTTCTTGGTCCCGGGCTGATTGGGGAATTATTTCACGACGCGAAAAATGCCGAGCTGATATAAGTACTTGGGATCTGAAAATTGCGTTTTCTGTTATCGACGCTATACGTTTATAAATACCATGAAACTTGGAGATTTCTTGGTCCCGGGCTGATTGAACCATTTTTCAATAACACGTGAAATAGGCAGATGATATAAGTACTTGGGATCTGAAAATTGAGTTTTCAGTTATCGACCTCATACGTTTAGAAATACCATGAAACGTGGACATTTCTTGGTCCCGGGCCGATTGGCTCATTTTTCAACAACACGTGAAATACGCAGATGATATAAGTACTTGGGATCTGAAAATTGAGTTTTCAGTTATCGACCTCATACGTTTAGAAATACCATGAAACGTGGACATTTCTTGGTCCCGGGCTGATTGGTGAATTTTTTCACGACGCGAAAAATGCCGAGCTGATATAAGTACTTGGGATCTGAAAATTGCGTTTTCTGTTATCGACGCTATACGTTTATAAGTACCATGAAACGTGGAGATTTCTTGGTCCCGGGCTGATTGGACCATTTTTCAACAACACGTAAAATACGCAACTGATATAAGTACTTGGGATCTGAAAATTGAGTTTTCTGTTATCGACGCTATACGTTTATAAATACCATGAAACGTGGAGATTTCTTAGTCCCGGGCTGATTGGGGAATTTTTTCACGACGCGAAAAATTCCGAGCTGACATAAGTACTTGGGAACTGAAAATAGAGTTTTCTGCTATCGACGCTATACGTTTAGAAATACCATGAAACGTGGACATTTCTTGGTCCCGGGCTGATTGGTGAATTTTTTCACGACGCGAAAAATTCCGAGCTGACATAAGTACTTGGGATCTGAAAATTGAGTTTTCAGTTATCGACCTCATACGTTTAGAAATACCATGAAACGTGTACATTTCTTGGTCCCGGGCTGATTGGTGAGTTTTCTCTCGACGCGAAAAATGCCCAGCTGATATAAGTACTTGGGATCGGAAAATTGAGTTTCCTGTTATCGACGTTATACGTTTTGAAATACCATGAAACGTGGACATTTCTTGGTCCCGGGCCGATTGGCTCATTTTTCAACAACACGTGAAATACGCAGATGATGTAAGTACTTGGGATCTGAAAATTGAGTTTTCAGTTATCGACCTCATACGTTTAGAAATACCATGAAACGTGGAAATTTCTTGGTCCCGGGCCGATTGGCTCATTTTTCAACAACACGTGAAATACGCAGATGATATAAGTACTTGAGATCTGAAAATTGAGTTTTCAGTTATCGACCTCATACGTTTAGAAATACCATGAAACGTATTTATTTCTTGGTCGCGGGCTGATTGGTGAATTTTTTCACGACGCGAAAAATGCCGAGCTGATATAAGTACTTGGGATCTGAAAATTGCGTTTTCTGTTATCGACGTTATACGTTTTGAAATACCATGAAACGTGGACATTTCTTGGTCCCGAGCCGATTGGACCATTTTTCAACAACACGTGAAATACGTAGATGATATAAGTACTTGGGATCTGAAAATTGAGTTTTCAGTTATCGACCTTATACGTTTAGAAATACCATGAAACGTGTTTATTTCTTGGTCGCGGGCTGATTGGTGAATTTTTTCACGACGCGAAAAATGCCGAGCTGATATAAGTACTTGGGATCTGAAAATTGCGTTTTCTGTTATCGACGCTATACGTTTATAAATACCATGAAACGTGGAGATTTCTTGGTCCCGGGCTGATTGGACCATTTTTCAATAACACGTGAAATAGGCAGATGATAGAAGTACTTGGGATCTGAAAATTGAGTTTTCAGTTATCGACGCTATACGTTTATAAATACCATGAAACGTGGAGATTTCTTAGTCCCGGGCTGATTGGGGAATTTTTTCACGACGCGAAAAATTCCGAGCTGACATAAGTACTTGGGAACTGAAAATTGAGTTTTCTGTTATCGACGCTATACGTTTAGAAATACCATGAAACGTGGACATTTCTTGGTCCCGGGCTGATTGGTGAATTTTTTCACGACGTGAAAAATGCCGAGCTGATATAAGTACTTGGGATCGGAAAATTGAGTTTCCTGTTATCGACGCTATACGTTTTGAAATACCATGAAACGTGGACATTTCTTAGTCCCGGGCCGATTGGGTCATTTTTCAATAACACGTGAAGTACGCAGATGATATAAGTACTTGGGATCTGAAAATTGAGTTTTCAGTTATCGACCTCATACGCTTAGAAATACCATGAAACGTGGACATTTCTTGGTCCCGGGCTGATTGGGGAATTTTTTCACGACGCGAAAAATTCTGAGCTGATATAAGTACTTGGGATCTGAAAATTGAGTTTCCTGTTATCGACGTTATACGTTTTGAAATACCATGAAACGTGGACATTTCTTGGTCCCGGGCCGATTGGACCATTTTTCAACAACACGTGAAATACGTAGATGATATAAGTACTTGGGATCTGAAAATTGAGTTTTCAGTTATCGACCTCATACGTTTAGAAATACCATGAAACGTGGACATTTCTTGGTCCCGGGCTGATTGGGGAATTATTTCACGACGCGAAAAATGCCGAGCTGATATAAGTACTTGGGATCTGAAAATTGCGTTTTCTGTTATCGACGCTATACGTTTATAAATACCATGAAACTTGGAGATTTCTTGGTCCCGGGCTGATTGGACCATTTTTCAATAACACGTGAAATAGGCAGATGATATAAGTACTTGGGATCTGAAAATTGAGTTTTCAGTTATCGACCTCATACGTTTAGAAATACCATGAAACGTGGACATTTCTTGGTCCCGGGCCGATTGGCTCATTTTTCAACAACACGTGAAATACGCAGATGATATAAGTACTTGGGATCTGAAAATTGAGTTTTCAGTTATCGACCTCATACGTTTAGAAATACCATGAAACGTGGACATTTCTTGGTCCCGGGCTGATTGGTGAATTTTTTCACGACGCGAAAAATGCCGAGCTGATATAAGTACTTGGGATCTGAAAATTGCGTTTTCTGTTATCGACGCTATACGTTTATAAGTACCATGAAACGTGGAGATTTCTTGGTCCCGGGCTGATTGGACCATTTTTCAACAACACGTAAAATACGCAACTGATATAAGTACTTGGGATCTGAAAATTGAGTTTTCTGTTATCGACGCTATACGTTTATAAATACCATGAAACGTGGAGATTTCTTAGTCCCGGGCTGATTGGGGAATTTTTTCACGACGCGAAAAATTCCGAGCTGACATAAGTACTTGGGAACTGAAAATTGAGTTTTCTGTTATCGACGCTATACGTTTAGTAATACCATGAAACGTGGACATTTCTTGGTCCCGGGCTGATTGGTGAATTTTTTCACGACGCGAAAAATGCCGAGCTGATATAAGTACTTGTGATACGAAAATTGAGTTTTCTGTTATCGACGCTATACGTTTATAAATACCATGAAACGTGGAGATTTCTTAGTCCCGGGCTGATTGGGGAATTTTTTCACGACGCGAAAAATTCCGAGCTGACATAAGTACTTGGGAACTGAAAATAGAGTTTTCTGCTATCGACGCTATACGTTTAGAAATACCATGAAACGTGGACATTTCTTGGTCCCGGGCTGATTGGTGAATTTTTTCACGACGCGAAAAATTCCGAGCTGACATAAGTACTTGGGATCTGAAAATTGAGTTTTCAGTTATCGACCTCATACGTTTAGAAATACCATGAAACGTGTACATTTCTTGGTCCCGGGCTGATTGGTGAGTTTTCTCTCGACGCGAAAAATGCCCAGCTGATATAAGTACTTGGGATCGGAAAATTGAGTTTCCTGTTATCGACGTTATACGTTTTGAAATACCATGAAACGTGGACATTTCTTGGTCCCGGGCCGATTGGCTCATTTTTCAACAACACGTGAAATACGCAGATGATGTAAGTACTTGGGATCTGAAAATTGCGTTTTCTGTTATCGACGTTATACGTTTTGAAATACCATGAAACGTGGACATTTCTTGGTCCCGGGCCGATTGGACCATTTTTCAACAACACGTGAAATACGTAGATGATATAAGTACTTGGGATCTGAAAATTGAGTTTTCAGTTATCGACCTTATACGTTTAGAAATACCATGAAACGTGTTTATTTCTTGGTCGCGGGCTGATTGGTGAATTTTTTCACGACGCGAAAAATGCCGAGCTGATATAAGTACTTGGGATCTGAAAATTGCGTTTTCTGTTATCAACGCTATACGTTTATAAATACCATGAAACGTGGAGATTTCTTGGTCCCGGGCTGATTGGACCATTTTTCAATAACACGTGAAATAGGCAGATGATAGAAGTACTTGGGATCTGAAAATTGAGTTTTCAGTTATCGACGCTATACGTTTATAAATACCATGAAACGTGGAGATTTCTTAGTCCCGGGCTGATTGGGGAATTTTTTCACGACGCGAAAAATTCCGAGCTGACATAAGTACTTGGGAACTGAAAATTGAGTTTTCTGTTATCGACGCTATACGTTTAGAAATACCATGAAACGTGGACATTTCTTGGTCCCGGGCTGATTGGTGAATTTTTTCACGACGCGAAAAATGCCGAGCTGATATAAGTACTTGTGATACGAAAATTGAGTTTTCTGTTATCGACGCTATACGTTTATAAATACCATGAAACGTGGAGATTTCTTAGTCCCGGGCTGATTGGGGGATTTTTTTCACGACGCGAAAAATTCCGAGCTGACATAAGTACTTGGGATCTGAAAATTGAGTTTTCAGTTATCGAACTCATACGTTTATAAATACCATGAAACGTGGAGATTTCTTGGTCCCGGGCTGATTGGACCATTTTTCAATAACACGTGAAATAGGCAGATGATAGAAGTACTTGGGATCTGAAAATTGAGTTTTCTGTTATCGACGCTATACGTTTATAAATACCATGAAACGTGGAGATTTCTTAGTCCCGGGCTGATTGGGGAATTTTTTCACGACGCGAAAAATTCCGAGCTGACATAAGTACTTGGGAACTGAAAATTGAGTTTTCTGTTATCGACGCTATACGTTTAGTAATACCATGAAACGTGGACATTTCTTGGTCCCGGGCTGATTGGTGAATTTTTTCACGACGCGAAAAATGCCGAGCTGATATAAGTACTTGTGATACGAAAATTGAGTTTTCTGTTATCGACGCTATACGTTTATAAATACCATGAAACGTGGAGATTTCTTAGTCCCGGGCTGATTGGGGGATTTTTTTCACGACGCGAAAAATTCCGAGCTGACATAAGTACTTGGGATCTGAAAATTGAGTTTTCAGTTATCGAACTCATACGTTTAGAAATACCATGAAACGTGGACATTTCTTGGTCCCGGGCTGATTGGTGAATTTTCTCACGACGCGAAAAATGCCGAGCTGATATAATTACTTGGGATCGGAAAATTGAGTTTCCTGTTATCGACGCTATACGTTTTGAAATACCATGAAACGTGGAGATTTCTTGGTCCCGGGCTGATTGGACCATTTTTTAATAACACGTGAAATAGGCAGATGATATAAGTACTTGGGATCTGAAAATTGCGTTTTCTGTTATCGACGCTAAACGTTTATAAATAACATGAATCGTGAAGATTTCTTGGTCCCGGGCTGATTGGACCATTTTTCAACAACACGTAAAATACGCAACTGATATAAGTACTTGGGATCTGAAAATTGAGTTTTCTGTTATCGACGCTATACGTTTATAAATACCATGAAACGTGGAGATTTCTTAGTCCCGTGCTGATTGGGGAATTTTTGCACGACGCGAAAAATTTCGAGCTGACATAAGTACTTGGGAACTGAAAATTGAGTTTTCTGTTATCGACGCTATACGTTTAGAAATACCATGAAACGTGGACATTTCTTGGTCCCGGGCTGATTGGTGAATTTTTTCACGACGTGAAAAATGCCGAGCTGATATAAGTACTTGGGATCGGAAAATTGAGTTTCCTGTTATCGACGCTATACGTTTTGAAATACCATGAAACGTGGACATTTCTTAGTCCAGGGCCGATTGGGTCATTTTTCAATAACACGTGAAGTACGCAGATGATATAAGTACTTGGGATCTGAAAATTGAGTTTTCAGTTATCGACCTCATACGCTTAGAAATACCATGAAACGTGGACATTTCTTGGTCCCGGGCTGATTGGGGAATTTTTTCACGACGCGAAAAATTCTGAGCTGATATAAGTACTTGGGATCTGAAAATTGAGTTTCCTGTTATCGACGTTATACGTTTTGAAATACCATGAAACGTGGACATTTCTTGGTCCCGGGCCGATTGGACCATTTTTCAACAACACGTGAAATACGTAGATGATATAAGTACTTGGGATCTGAAAATTGAGTTTTCAGTTATCGACCTCATACGTTTAGAAATACCATGAAACGTGGACATTTCTTGGTCCCGGGCTGATTGGGGAATTATTTCACGACGCGAAAAATGCCGAGCTGATATAAGTACTTGGGATCTGAAAATTGCGTTTTCTGTTATCGACGCTATACGTTTATAAATACCATGAAACTTGGAGATTTCTTGGTCCCGGGCTGATTGAACCATTTTTCAATAACACGTGAAATAGGCAGATGATATAAGTACTTGGGATCTGAAAATTGAGTTTTCAGTTATCGACCTCATACGTTTAGAAATACCATGAAACGTGGACATTTCTTGGTCCCGGGCCGATTGGCTCATTTTTCAACAACACGTGAAATACGCAGATGATATAAGTACTTGGGATCTGAAAATTGAGTTTTCAGTTATCGACCTCATACGTTTAGAAATACCATGAAACGTGGACATTTCTTGGTCCCGGGCTGATTGGTGAATTTTTTCACGACGCGAAAAATGCCGAGCTGATATAAGTACTTGGGATCTGAAAATTGCGTTTTCTGTTATCGACGCTATACGTTTATAAGTACCATGAAACGTGGAGATTTCTTGGTCCCGGGCTGATTGGACCATTTTTCAACAACACGTAAAATACGCAACTGATATAAGTACTTGTGATACGAAAATTGAGTTTTCTGTTATCGACGCTATACGTTTATAAATACCATGAAACGTGGAGATTTCTTTGTCCCGGGCTGATTGGGGGATTTTTTTCACGACGCGAAAAATTCCGAGCTGACATAAGTACTTTGGATCTGAAAATTGAGTTTTCAGTTATCGACCTCATACGTTTAGAAATACCATGAAACGTGGACATTTCTTGGTCCCGGGCTGATTGGGGAATTATTTCACGACGCGAAAAATGCCGAGCTGATATAAGTACTTGGGATCTGAAAATTGCGTTTTCTGTTATCGACGCTATACGTTTATAAATACCATGAAACTTGGAGATTTCTTGGTCCCGGGCTGATTGGACCATTTTTCAATAACACGTGAAATAGGCAGATGATATAAGTACTTGGGATCTGAAAATTGAGTTTTCAGTTATCGACCTCATACGTTTAGAAATACCATGAAACGTGGACATTTCTTGGTCCCGGGCCGATTGGCTCATTTTTCAACAACACGTGAAATACGCAGATGATATAAGTACTTGTGATCTGAAAATTGAGTTTTCAGTTATCGACCTCATACGTTTAGAAATACCATGAAACGTGGACATTTCTTGGTCCCGGGCTGATTGGTGAATTTTTTCACGACGCGAAAAATGCCGAGCTGATATAAGTACTTGGGATCTGAAAATTGCGTTTTCTGTTATCGACGCTATACGTTTATAAGTACCATGAAACGTGGAGATTTCTTGGTCCCGGGCTGATTGGACCATTTTTCAACAACACGTAAAATACGCAACTGATATAAGTACTTGGGATCTGAAAATTGAGTTTTCTGTTATCGACGCTATACGTTTATAAATACCATGAAACGTGGAGATTTCTTAGTCCCGGGCTGATTGGGGAATTTTTTCACGACGCGAAAAATTCCGAGCTGACATAAGTACTTGGGAACTGAAAATTGAGTTTTCTGTTATCGACGCTATACGTTTAGTAATACCATGAAACGTGGACATTTCTTGGTCCCGGGCTGATTGGTGAATTTTTTCACGACGCGAAAAATGCCGAGCTGATATAAGTACTTGTGATACGAAAATTGAGTTTTCTGTTATCGACGCTATACGTTTATAAATACCATGAAACGTGGAGATTTCTTAGTCCCGGGCTGATTGGGGAATTTTTTCACGACGCGAAAAATTCCGAGCTGACATAAGTACTTGGGAACTGAAAATAGAGTTTTCTGCTATCGACGCTATACGTTTAGAAATACCATGAAACGTGGACATTTCTTGGTCCCGGGCTGATTGGTGAATTTTCTCACGACGCGAAAAATGCCGAGCTGATATAAGTACTTGGGATCGGAAAATTGAGTTTCCTGTTATCGACGCTATACGTTTTGAAATACCATGAAACGTGGACATTTCTTGGTCCCGGGCCGATTGGCCCATTTTTCAACAACACGTGAAATCTGCAGATGATATAAGTACTTGGGATCTGAAAATTGAGTTTTCAGTTATCGACCTCATACGTTTAGAAATACCATGAAACGTGGACATTTCTTGGTCCCGGGCTGATTGGGGAATTTTTTCACGACGCGAAAAATTCTGAGCTGATATAAGTACTTGGAATCTGAAAATTGAGTTTCCTGTTATCGACGTTATACGTTTTGAAATACCATGAAACGTGGACATTTCTTGGTCCCGGGCTGATTGGTGAATTTTTTCACGACGCGAAAAATTCCGAGCTGACAAAAGTACTTGGAATCTGAAAATTGAGTTTTCAGTTATCGACCTCATACGTTTAGAAATACCATGAAACGTGTACATTTCTTGGTCCCGGGCTGATTGGTGAGTTTTCTCTCGACGCGAAAAATGCCCAGCTGATATAAGTACTTGGGATCGGAAAATTGAGTTTCCTGTTATCGACGTTATACGTTTTGAAATACCATGAAACGTGGACATTTCTTGGTCCCGGGCCGATTGGCTCATTTTTCAACAACACGTGAAATACGCAGATGATGTAAGTACTTGGGATCTGAAAATTGAGTTTTCAGTTATCGACCTCATACGTTTAGAAATACCATGAAACGTGGACATTTCTTGGTCCCGGGCCGATTGGCTCATTTTTCAACAACACGTGAAATACGCAGATGATATAAGTACTTGAGATCTGAAAATTGAGTTTTCAGTTATCGACCTCATACGTTTAGAAATACCATGAAACGTATTTATTTCTTGGTCGCGGGCTGATTGGTGAATTTTTTCACGACGCGAAAAATGCCGAGCTGATATAAGTACTTGGGATCGGAAAATTGAGTTTCCTGTTATCGACGCTATACGTTTTGAAATACCATGAAACGTGGAGATTTCTTGGTCCCGGGCTGATTGGACCATTTTTTAATAACACGTGAAATAGGCAGATGATATAAGTACTTGGGATCTGAAAATTGCGTTTTCTGTTATCGACGCTAAACGTTTATAAATACCATGAAACGTGAAGATTTCTTGGTCCCGGGCTGATTGGACCATTTTTCAACAACACGTAAAATACGCAACTGATATAAGTACTTGGGATCTGAAAATTGAGTTTTCTGTTATCGACGCTATACGTTTATAAATACCATGAAACGTGGAGATTTCTTAGTCCCGTGCTGATTGGGGAATTTTTTCACGACGCGAAAAATTTCGAGCTGACATAAGTACTTGGGAACTGAAAATTGAGTTTTCTGTTATCGACGCTATACGTTTAGAAATACCATGAAACGTGGACATTTCTTGGTCCCGGGCTGATTGGTGAATTTTTTCACGACGTGAAAAATGCCGAGCTGATATAAGTACTTGGGATCGGAAAATTGAGTTTCCTGTTATCGACGCTATACGTTTTGAAATACCATGAAACGTATTTATTTCTTGGTCGCGGGCTGATTGGTGAATTTTTTCACGACGCGAAAAATGCCGAGCTGATATAAGTACTTGGGATCTGAAAATTGCGTTTCCTGTTATCGACGCTATACGTTTTGAAATACCATGAAACGTGGAGATTTCTTGATCCCGGGCTGATTGGACCATTTTTCAATAACACGTGAAATAGGTAGATGATATAAGTACTTGGGATCTGAAAATTGAGTTTTCAGTTATCGACCTCATACGTTTAGAAATATCATGAAACGTGGACATTTCTTGGTCCCGGGCTGATTGGTGAATTTTTTCACGACGCGAAAAATGCCGAGCTGATATATGTACTTGGGATCTGAAAATTGCGTTTTCTGTTATCGACGCTATACGTTTTTAAATACCATGAAACGTGAAGATTTCTTGGTCCCGGGCTGATTGGACCATTTTTCAACAACACGTAAAATACGCAACTGATATAAGTACTTGGGATCTGAAAATTGAGTTTTCTGTTATCGACGCTATACGTTTATAAATACCATGAAACGTGGAGATTTCTTAGTCCCGGGCTGATTGGGGAATTTTTTCACGACGCGAAAAATTCCGAGCTGACATAAGTACTTGGGAACCGAAAATTGAGTTTTCTGTTATCGACGCTATACGTTTAGAAATACCAGGAAACGTGGACATTTCTTGGTCCCGGGCTGATTGGTGAATTTTTTCACGACGCGAAAAATGCCGAGCTGATATAATTACTTGTGATCCGAAAATTGAGTTTTCTGTTATCGACGCTATACGTTTATAAATACCATGAAACGTGGAGATTTCTTAGTCCCGGGCTGATTGGGGAATTTTTTCACGACGCGAAAAATTCCGAGCTGACATAAGTACTTGGGAACTGAAAATTGAGTTTTCTGTTATCGACGCTATACGTTTAGAAATACCATGAAACGTGGACATTTCTTGGTCCCGGGCTGATTGGTGAATTTTTTCACGACGCGAAAAATGCCGAGCTGATATAAGTACTTGTGATACGAAAATTGAGTTTTCTGTTATCGACGCTATACGTTTATAAATACCATGAAACGTGGAGATTTCTTAGTCCCGGGCTGATTGGGGGAATTTTTTCACGACGCGAAAAATTCCGAGCTGACATAAGTACTTGGGATCTGAAAATTGAGTTTTCAGTTATCGACCTCATACGTTTAGAAATACCATGAAACGTGGACATTTCTTGGTCCCGGGCTGATTGGTGAATTTTCTCACGACGCGAAAAATGCCGAGCTGATATAAGTACTTGGGATCGGAAAATTGAGTTTCCTGTTATCGACGCTATACGTTTTGAAATACCATGAAACGTGGACATTTCTTGGTCCCGGGCCGATTGGCCCATTTTTCAACAACACGTGAAATCCGCAGATGATATAAGTACTTGGGATCTGAAAATTGAGTTTTCAGTTATCGACCTCATACGTTTAGAAATACCATGAAACGTGGACATTTCTTGGTCCCGGGCTGATTGGGGAATTTTTTCACGACGCGAAAAATGCCGAGCTGATATAAGTACTTCGGATCCGAAAATTGAGTTTTCTGTTATCGACGCTATACGTTTATAAATACCATGAAACGTGAAGATTTCTTGGTCCCGGGCTGATTGGACCATTTTTCAACATCACGTAAAATACGCAACTGATATAAGTACTTGGGATCTGAAAATTGAGTTTTCATTTATCGACCTCATACGTTTAGAAATACCATGAAACGTGGAGATTTCTTGGTCCCGGGCTGATTGGACCATTTTTCAATAACACGTGAAATAGGCAGATGATGGAAGTACTTGGGATCTGAAAATTGAGTTTTCAGTTATCGACCTCATACGTTTAGAAATACCATGAAACGTGGACATTTCTTGGTCCCGGGCTGATTGGTGAATTTTTTCACGACGCGAAAAATGCCGAGCTGATATAAGTACTTCGGATCCGAAAATTGAGTTTTCTGTTATCGACGCTATACGTTTATAAATACCATGAAACGTGAAGATTTCTTGGTCCCGGGCTGATTGGACCATTTTTCAACATCACGTAAAATACGCAACTGATATAAGTACTTGGGATCTGAAAATTGAGTTTTCTGTTATCGACGCTATACGTTTATAAATACCATGAAACGTGGAGATTCCTTAGTCCCGGGCTGATTGGGGAATTTTTTCACGACGCGAAAAATTCCGAGCTGACATAAGTACTTGGGAACTGAAAATTGAGATTTCTGTTATCGACGCTATACGTTTAGAAATACCATGAAACGTGGACATTTCTTGGTCCCGGGCTGATTGGTGAATTTTTTCACGACGCGAAAAATGCCGAGCTGATATAAGTACTTGTGATCCGAAAATTGAGTTTTCCGTTATCGATGCTATACGTTTATTAATACCATGAAACGTGGAGATTTCTTAGTCCCGGGCTGATTGGGGAATTTTTTCACGACGCGAAAAATTCCGAGCTGACATAAGTACTTGGGATTTGAAAATTGAGTTTTCAGTTATCGACCTCATACGTTTAGAAATACCATGAAACGTGGACATTTCTTGGTCCCGGGCTGATTGGTGAATTTTCTCACGACGCGAAAAATGCCGAGCTGATATAAGTATTTGGGATCGGAAAATTGAGTTTCCTGTTATCGACGCTATACGTTTTGAAATACCATGAAACGTGGACATTTCTTGGTCCCGGGCCGATTGGCTCATTATTCAAGAACACGTGAAATACGCAGATGATGTAAGTACATGGGATCTGAAAATTGAGTTTTCAGTTATCGACCTCATACGTTTAGAAATACCATGAAACGTGGACATTTCTTGGTCCCGGGCTGATTGGTGAATTTTCTCACGACGCGAAAAATGCCGAGCTGATATAAGTACTTGGGATCGGAAAATTGAGTTTCCTGTTATCGACGCTATACGTTTTGAAATACCATGAAACGTGGACATTTCTTAGTCCCGGGCCGATTGGGTTATTTTTCAATAACACGTGAAATACGCAGATGATATAAGTACTTGGGATCTGAAAATTGAGTTTTCAGTTATCGACATCATACGTTTAGAAATACCATGAAACGTGGAGATTTCTTGGTCCCGGGCTGATTGGACCATTTTTCAATAACACGTGAAATAGGCAGATGATATAAGTACTTGGGATCTGAAAATTGAGTTTTCAGTTATCGACCTCATACGTTTAGAAATACCATGAAACGTGGACATTTCTTGGTCCCGGGCCGATTGGCTCATTTTTCAACAACACGTGAAATACGCAGATGATATAAGTACTTGGGATCTGAAAATTGAGTTTTCAGTTATCGACCTCATACGTTTAGAAATACCATGAAACGTGTTTATTTCTTGGTCGCGGGCTGATTGGTGAATTTTTTCACGACGCGAAAAATGCCGAGCTGATATAAGTACTTGGGATCTGAAAATTGCGTTTTCTGTTATCGACGCTATACGTTTATAAATACCATGAAACTTGGAGATTTCTTGGTCCCGGGCTGATTGGACCATTTTTCAATAACACGTGAAATAGGCAGATGATATAAGTACTTGGGATCTGAAAATTGAGTTTTCAGTTATCGACCTCATACGTTTAGAAATACCATGAAACGTGGACATTTCTTGGTCCCGGGCTGATTGGTGAATTTTTTCACGACGCGAAAAATGCCGAGCTGATATAAGTACTTGGGATCTGAAAATTGCGTTTTCTGTTATCGACGCTATACGTTTATAAATACCATGAAACGTGGAGATTTCTTGGTCCCGGGCTGATTGGACCATTTTTCAATAACACGTGAAATAGGTAGATGATATAAGTACTTGGGATCTGAAAATTGAGTTTTCAGTTATCGACCTCATACGTTTAGAAATATCATGAAACGTGGACATTTCTTGGTCCCGGGCTGATTGGTGAATTTTTTCACGACGCGAAAAATGCCGAGCTGATATATGTACTTGGGATCTGAAAATTGCGTTTTCTGTTATCGACGCTATACGTTTTTAAATACCATGAAACGTGAAGATTTCTTGGTCCCGGGCTGATTGGACCATTTTTCAACAACACGTAAAATACGCAACTGATATAAGTACTTGGGATCTGAAAATTGAGTTTTCTGTTATCGACGCTATACGTTTATAAATACCATGAAACGTGGAGATTTCTTAGTCCCGGGCTGATTGGGGAATTTTTTCACGACGCGAAAAATTCCGAGCTGACATAAGTACTTGGGAACTGAAAATTGAGTTTTCTGTTATCGACGCTATACGTTTAGAAATACCAGGAAACGTGGACATTTCTTGGTCCCGGGCTTATTGGTGAATTTTTTCACGACGCGAAAAATGCCGAGCTGATATAAGTACTTGTGATCCGAAAATTGAGTTTTCTGTTATCGACGCTATACGTTTATAAATACCATGAAACGTGGAGATTTCTTAGTCCCGGGCTGATTGGGGAATTTTTTCACGACGCGAAAAATTCCGAGCTGACATAAGTACTTGGGAACTGAAAATTGAGTTTTCTGTTATCGACGCTATACGTTTAGAAATACCATGAAACGTGGACATTTCTTGGTCCCGGGCTGATTGGTGAATTTTCTCTCGACGCGAAAAATGCCGAGCTGATATAAGTACTTGGGATCGGAAAATTGAGTTTCCTGTTATCGACGCTATACGTTTTGAAATACCATGAAACGTGGACATTTCTTGGTCCCGGGCCGATTGGCTCATTTTTCAACAACACGTGAAATACGCAGATGATATAAGTACTTGGGATCTGAAAATTGAGTTTTCAGTTATCGACCTCATACGTTTAGAAATACCATGAAACGTATTTATTTCTTGGTCGCGGGCTGATTGGTGAATTTTTTCACGACGCGAAAAATGCCGAGCTGATATAAGTACTTGGGATCTGAAAATTGCGTTTTCTGTTATCGACGCTATACGTTTATAAATACCATGAAACGTGGAGATTTCTTGGTCCCGGGCTGATTGGACCATTTTTCAATAACACGTGAAATAGGCAGATGATGGAAGTACTTGGGATCTGAAAATTGAGTTTTCAGTTATCGACCTCATACGTTTAGAAATACCATGAAACGTGGACATTTCTTGGTCCCGGGCTGATTGGTGAATTTTTTCACGACGCGAAAAGTGCCGAGCTGACATAAGTACTTGGGATTTGAAAATTGAGTTTTCAGTTATCGACCTCATACGCTTAGAAATACCATGAAACGTGGACATTTCTTGGTCCCGGGCTGATTGGTGAATTTTCTCACGACGCGAAAAATGCCGAGCTGATATAAGTATTTGGGATCGGAAAATTGAGTTTCCTGTTATCGACGCTATACGTTTTGAAATACCATGAAACGTGGACATTTCTTGGTCCCGGGCCGATTGGCTCATTATTCAACAACACGTGAAATACGCAGATGATGTAAGTACTTGGGATCTGAAAATTGAGTTTTCAGTTATCGACCTCATACGTTTAGAAATACCATGAAACGTGGACATTTCTTGGTCCCGGGCTGATTGGTGAATTTTCTCACGACGCGAAAAATGCCGAGCTGATATAAGTATTTGGGATCGGAAAATTGAGTTTCCTGTTATCGACGCTATACGTTTTGAAATACCATGAAACGTGGACATTTCTTGGTCCCGGGCCGATTGGCTCATTATTCAACAACACGTGAAATACGCAGATGATGTAAGTACATGGGATCTGAAAATTGAGTTTTCAGTTATCGACCTCATACGTTTAGAAATACCATGAAACGTGGACATTTCTTGGTCCCGGGCTGATTGGGGAATTATTTCACGACGCGAAAAATGCCGAGCTGATATAAGTACTTGGGATCTGAAAATTGCGTTTTCTGTTATCGACGCTATACGTTTATAAATACTATGAAACTTGGAGATTTCTTGGTCCCGGGCTGATTGGACCATTTTTCAATAACACGTGAAATAGGCAGATGATATAAGTACTTGGGATCTGAAAATTGAGTTTTCAGTTATCGACCTCATACGTTTAGAAATACCATGAAACGTGGACATTTCTTGGTCCCGGGCCGATTGGCTCATTTTTCAACAACACGTGAAATACGCAGATGATATAAGTACTTGGGATCTCAAAATTGAGTTTTCAGTTATCGACCTCATACGTATAGAAATACCATGAAACGTGGACATTTCTTGGTCCCGGGCTGATTGGTGAATTTTTTCACGACGCGAAAAATGCCGAGCTGATATAAGTACTTGGGATCTGAAAATTGCGTTTTCTGTTATCGACGCTATACGTTGATAAATACCATGAAACGTGAAGATTTCTTGGTCCCGGGCTGATTGGACCATTTTTCAACAACACGTAAAATACGCAACTGATATAAGTACTTGGGATCTGAAAATTGAGTTTTCAGTTATCGACCTCATACGTTTAGAAATATCATGAAACGTGGACATTTCTTGGTCCCGGGCTGATTGGTGAATTTTTTCACGACGCGAAAAATGCCGAGCTGATATATGTACTTGGGATCTGAAAATTGCGTTTTCTGTTATCGACGCTATACGTTTATAAATACCATGAAACGTGGAGATTTCTTAGTCCCGGGCTGATTGGGGAATTTTTTCACGACGCGAAAAATTCCGAGCTGACATAAGTACTTGGGAACTGAAAATTGAGTTTTCTGTTATCGACGCTATACGTTTAGAAATACCAGGAAACGTGGACATTTCTTGGTCCCGGGCTTATTGGTGAATTTTTTCACGACGCGAAAAATGCCGAGCTGATATAAGTACTTGTGATCCGAAAATTGAGTTTTCTGTTATCGACGCTATACGTTTATAAATACCATGAAACGTGGAGATTTCTTAGTCCCGTGCTGATTGGGGAATTTTTTCACGACGCGAGAAATTCCGAGCTGACATAAGTACTTGGGAACTGAAAATTGAGTTTTCTGTTATCGACGCTATACGTTTAGAAATACCATCAAACGTGGACATTTCTTGGTCCCGGGCTGATTGGTGAATTTTCTCTCGACGCGAAAAATGCCGAGCTGATATAAGTACTTGGGATCGGAAAACTGAGTTTCCTGTTATCGACGCTATACGTTTTGAAATACCATGAAACGTGGACATTTCTTGGTCCCGGGCCGATTGGCTCATTTTTCAACAACACGTGAAATACGCAGATGATATAAGTACTTGGGATCTGAAAATTGAGTTTTCAGTTATCGACCTCATACGTTTAGAAATACCATGAAACGTGGACATTTCTTGGTCCCGGGCCGATTGGCTCATTTTTCAACAACACGTGAAATACGCAGATGATATAAGTACTTGGGATCTGAAAATTGAGTTTTCAGTTATCGACCTCATACGTTTAGAAATACCATGAAACGTATTTATTTCTTGGTCGCGGGCTGATTGGTGAATTTTTTCACGACGCGAAAAATGCCGAGCTGATATAAGTACTTGGGATCTGAAAATTGCGTTTTCTGTTATCGACGCTATACGTTTATAAATACCATGAAACGTGGAGATTTCTTGGTCCCGGGCTGATTGGACCATTTTTCAATAACACGTGAAATAGGCAGATGATGGAAGTACTTGGGATCTGAAAATTGAGTTTTCAGTTATCGACCTCATACGTTTAGAAATACCATGAAACGTGGACATTTCTTGGTCCCGGGCTGATTGGTGAATTTTTTCACGACGCGAAAAGTGCCGAGCTGACGTAAGTACTTGGGATTTGAAAATTGAGTTTTCAGTTATCGACCTCATACGTTTAGAAATACCATGAAACGTGGACATTTCTTGGTCCCGGGCTGATTGGTGAATTTTCTCACGACGCGAAAAATGCCGAGCTGATATAATTATTTGGGATCGGAAAATTGAGTTTCCTGTTATCGACGCTATACGTTTTGAAATACCATGAAACGTGGACATTTCTTGGTCCCGGGCCGATTGGCTCATTATTCAACAACACGTGAAATACGCAGATGATGTAAGTACTTGGGATCTGAAAATTGAGTTTTCAGTTATCGACCTCATACGTTTAGAAATACCATGAAACGTGGACATTTCTTGGTCCCGGGCTGATTGGTGAATTTTCTCTCGACGCGAAAAATGCCGAGCTGATATAAGTACTTGGGATCGGAAAATTGAGTTTCCTGTTATCGACGCTATACGTTTTGAAATACCATGAAACGTGGACATTTCTTGGTCCCGGGCCGATTGGCTCATTTTTCAACAACACGTGAAATACGCAGATGATGTAAGTACTTGGGATCTGAAAATTGAGTTTTCAGTTATCGACCTCATACGTTTAGAAATACCATGAAACGTGGACATTTCTTGGTCCCGGGCCGATTGGCTCATTTTTCAACAACACGTGAAATACGCAGATGATGTAAGTACTTGGGATCTGAAAATTGAGTTTTCAGTTATCGACCTCATACGTTTAGAAATACCATGAAACGTATTTATTTCTTGGTCGCGGGCTGATTGGTGAATTTTTTCACGACGCGAAAAATGCCGAGCTGATATAAGTACTTGGGATCTGAAAATTGCGTTTTCTGTTATCGACGCTATACGTTTATAAATACCATGAAACGTGGAGATTTCTTGGTCCCGGGCTGATTGGACCATTTTTCAATAACACGTGAAATAGGCAGATGATGGAAGTACTTGGGATCTGAAAATTGAGTTTTCAGTTATCGACCTCATACGTTTAGAAATACCATGAAACGTGGACATTTCTTGGTCCCGGGCTGATTGGTGAATTTTTTCACGACGCGAAAAGTGCCGAGCTGACATAAGTACTTGGGATTTGAAAATTGAGTTTTCAGTTATCGACCTCATACGTTTAGAAATACCATGAAACGTGGACATTTCTTGGTCCCGGGCTGATTGGTGAATTTTCTCACGACGCGAAAAATGCCGAGCTGATATAAGTATTTGGGATCGGAAAATTGAGTTTCCTGTTATCGACGCTATACGTTTTGAAATACCATGAAACGTGGACATTTCTTGGTCCCGGGCCGATTGGCTCATTATTCAACAACACGTGAAATACGCAGATGATGTAAGTACTTGGGATCTGAAAATTGAGTTTTCAGTTATCGACCTCATACGTTTAGAAATACCATGAAACGTGGACATTTCTTGGTCCCGGGCTGATTGGTGAATTTTCTCTCGACGCGAAAAATGCCGAGCTGATATAAGTACTTGGGATCGGAAAATTGAGTTTCCTGTTATCGACGCTATACGTTTTGAAATACCATGAAACGTGGACATTTCTTGGTCCCGGGCCGATTGGCTCATTTTTCAACAACACGTGAAATACGCAGATGATGTAAGTACTTGGGATCTGAAAATTGAGTTTTCAGTTATCGACCTCATACGTTTAGAAATACCCTGAAACGTGGACATTTCTTGGTCCCGGGCTGATTGGGGAATTATTTCACGACGCGAAAAATGCCGAGCTGATATAAGTACTTGGGATCTGAAAATTGCGTTTTCTGTTATCGACGCTATACGTTTATAAATACCATGAAACTTGGAGATTTCTTAGTCCCGGGCTGATTGGGGAATTTTTTCACGACGCGAAAAATTCCGAGCTGACATAAGTACTTGGGAACTGAAAATTGAGATTTCTGTTATCGACGCTATATGTTTAGAAATACCATGAAACGTGGACATTTCTTGGTCCCGGGCTGATTGGTGAATTTTTTCACGACGCGAAAAATGCCGAGCTGATATAAGTACTTGTGATCCGAAAATTGAGTTTTCTGTTATCGACGCTATACGTTTATAAATACCATGAAACGTGGAGATTTCTTAGTCCCGGGCTGATTGGGGAATTTTTTCACGACGCGAAAAATTCCGAGCTGACATAAGTACTTGGGATCTGAAAATTGAGTTTTCAGTTATCGACCTCATACGTTTAGAAATACCATGAAACGTGGACATTTCTTGGTCCCGGGCTGATTGGGGAATTATTTCACGACGCGAGAAATGCCGAGCTGATATAAGTACTTGGGATCTGAAAATTGCGTTTTCTGTTATCGACGCTATACGTTTATAAATACCATGAAACTTGGAGATTTCTTGGTCCCGGGCTGATTGGACCATTTTTCAATAACACGTGAAATAGGCAGATGATATAAGTACTTGGGATCTGAAAATTGAGTTTTCATTTATCGACCTCATACGTTTAGAAATACCATGAAACGTGGAGATTTCTTGGTCCCGGGCTGATTGGACCATTTTTCAATAACACGTGAAATAGGCAGATGATGGAAGTACTTGGGATCTGAAAATTGAGTTTTCAGTTATCGACCTCATACGTTTAGAAATACCATGAAACGTGGACATTTCTTGGTCCCGGGCTGATTGGTGAATTTTTTCACGACGCGAAAAATGCCGAGCTGATATAAGTACTTCGGATCCGAAAATTGAGTTTTCTGTTATCGACGCTATACGTTTATAAATACCATGAAACGTGAAGATTTCTTGGTCCCGGGCTGATTGGACCATTTTTCAACATCACGTAAAATACGCAACTGATATAAGTACTTGGGATCTGAAAATTGAGTTTTCTGTTATCGACGCTATACGTTTATAAATACCATGAAACGTGGAGATTCCTTAGTCCCGGGCTGATTGGGGAATTTTTTCACGACGCGAAAAATTCCGAGCTGACATAAGTACTTGGGAACTGAAAATTGAGATTTCTGTTATCGACGCTATACGTTTAGAAATACCATGAAACGTGGACATTTCTTGGTCCCGGGCTGATTGGTGAATTTTTTCACGACGCGAAAAATGCCGAGCTGATATAAGTACTTGTGATCCGAAAATTGAGTTTTCCGTTATCGATGCTATACGTTTATTAATACCATGAAACGTGGAGATTTCTTAGTCCCGGGCTGATTGGGGAATTTTTTCACGACGCGAAAAATTCCGAGCTGACATAAGTACTTGGGATTTGAAAATTGAGTTTTCAGTTATCGACCTCATACGTTTAGAAATACCATGAAACGTGGACATTTCTTGGTCCCGGGCTGATTGGTGAATTTTCTCACGACGCGAAAAATGCCGAGCTGATATAAGTATTTGGGATCGGAAAATTGAGTTTCCTGTTATCGACGCTATACGTTTTGAAATACCATGAAACGTGGACATTTCTTGGTCCCGGGCCGATTGGCTCATTATTCAACAACACGTGAAATACGCAGATGATGTAAGTACATGGGATCTGAAAATTGAGTTTTCAGTTATCGACCTCATACGTTTAGAAATACCATGAAACGTGGACATTTCTTGGTCCCGGGCTGATTGGGGAATTATTTCACGACGCGAAAAATGCCGAGCTGATATAAGTACTTGGGATCTGAAAATTGCGTTTTCTGTTATCGACGCTATACGTTTATAAATACCATGAAACTTGGAGATTTCTTGGTCCCGGGCTGATTGGACCATTTTTCAATAACACGTGAAATAGGCAGATGATATAAGTACTTGGGATCTGAAAATTGAGTTTTCAGTTATCGACCTCATACGTTTAGAAATACCATGAAACGTGGACATTTCTTGGTCCCGGGCCGATTGGCTCATTTTTCAACAACACGTGAAATACGCAGATGATATAAGTACTTGGGATCTCAAAATTGAGTTTTCAGTTATCGACCTCATACGTATAGAAATACCATGAAACGTGGACATTTCTTGGTCCCGGGCTGATTGGTGAATTTTTTCACGACGCGAAAAATGCCGAGCTGATATAAGTACTTGTGATACGAAAATTGAGTTTTCTGTTATCGACGCTATACGTTTATAAATACCATGAAACGTGGAGATTTCTTAGTCCCGGGCTCATTGGGGAATTTTTTCACGACGCGAAAAATTCCGAGCTGACATAAGTACTTGGGATCTGAAAATTGAGTTTTCAGTTATCGACCTCATACGTTTAGAAATACCATGAAACGTGGACATTTCTTGGTCCCGGGCTGATTGGTGAATTTTCTCACGACGCGAAAAATGCCGAGCTGATATAAGTACTTGGGATCGGAAAATTGAGTTTCCTGTTATCGACGCTATACGTTTTGAAATACCATGAAACGTGGACATTTCTTAGTCCCGGGCCGATTGGGTTATTTTTCAATAACACGTGAAATACGCAGATGATATAAGTACTTGGGATCTGAAAATTGAGTTTTCAGTTATCGACATCATACGTTTAGAAATACCATGAAACGTGGAGATTTCTTGGTCCCGGGCTGATTGGACCATTTTTCAATAACACGTGAAATAGGCAGATGATATAAGTACTTGGGATCTGAAAATTGAGTTTTCAGTTATCGACCTCATACGTTTAGAAATACCATGAAACGTGGACATTTCTTGGTCCCGGGCCGATTGGCTCATTTTTCAACAACACGTGAAATACGCAGATGATATAAGTACTTGGGATCTGAAAATTGAGTTTTCAGTTATCGACCTCATACGTTTAGAAATACCATGAAACGTGTTTATTTCTTGGTCGCGGGCTGATTGGTGAATTTTTTCACGACGCGAAAAATGCCGAGCTGATATAAGTACTTGGGATCTGAAAATTGCGTTTTCTGTTATCGACGCTATACGTTTATAAATACCATGAAACTTGGAGATTTCTTGGTCCCGGGCTGATTGGACCATTTTTCAATAACACGTGAAATAGGCAGATGATATAAGTACTTGGGATCTGAAAATTGAGTTTTCAGTTATCGACCTCATACGTTTAGAAATACCATGAAACGTGGACATTTCTTGGTCCCGGGCTGATTGGTGAATTTTTTCACGACGCGAAAAATGCCGAGCTGATATAAGTACTTGGGATCTGAAAATTGCGTTTTCTGTTATCGACGCTATACGTTTATAAATACCATGAAACGTGGAGATTTCTTGGTCCCGGGCTGATTGGACCATTTTTCAATAACACGTGAAATAGGTAGATGATATAAGTACTTGGGATCTGAAAATTGAGTTTTCAGTTATCGACCTCATACGTTTAGAAATATCATGAAACGTGGACATTTCTTGGTCCCGGGCTGATTGGTGAATTTTTTCACGACGCGAAAAATGCCGAGCTGATATATGTACTTGGGATCTGAAAATTGCGTTTTCTGTTATCGACGCTATACGTTTTTAAATACCATGAAACGTGAAGATTTCTTGGTCCCGGGCTGATTGGACCATTTTTCAACAACACGTAAAATACGCAACTGATATAAGTACTTGGGATCTGAAAATTGAGTTTTCTGTTATCGACGCTATACGTTTATAAATACCATGAAACGTGGAGATTTCTTAGTCCCGGGCTGATTGGGGAATTTTTTCACGACGCGAAAAATTCCGAGCTGACATAAGTACTTGGGAACTGAAAATTGAGTTTTCTGTTATCGACGCTATACGTTTAGAAATACCAGGAAACGTGGACATTTCTTGGTCCCGGGCTTATTGGTGAATTTTTTCACGACGCGAAAAATGCCGAGCTGATATAAGTACTTGTGATCCGAAAATTGAGTTTTCTGTTATCGACGCTATACGTTTATAAATACCATGAAACGTGGAGATTTCTTAGTCCCGGGCTGATTGGGGAATTTTTTCACGACGCGAAAAATTCCGAGCTGACATAAGTACTTGGGAACTGAAAATTGAGTTTTCTGTTATCGACGCTATACGTTTAGAAATACCATGAAACGTGGACATTTCTTGGTCCCGGGCTGATTGGTGAATTTTCTCTCGACGCGAAAAATGCCGAGCTGATATAAGTACTTGGGATCGGAAAATTGAGTTTCCTGTTATCGACGCTATACGTTTTGAAATACCATGAAACGTGGACATTTCTTGGTCCCGGGCCGATTGGCTCATTTTTCAACAACACGTGAAATACGCAGATGATATAAGTACTTGGGATCTGAAAATTGAGTTTTCAGTTATCGACCTCATACGTTTAGAAATACCATGAAACGTATTTATTTCTTGGTCGCGGGCTGATTGGTGAATTTTTTCACGACGCGAAAAATGCCGAGCTGATATAAGTACTTGGGATCTGAAAATTGCGTTTTCTGTTATCGACGCTATACGTTTATAAATACCATGAAACGTGGAGATTTCTTGGTCCCGGGCTGATTGGACCATTTTTCAATAACACGTGAAATAGGCAGATGATGGAAGTACTTGGGATCTGAAAATTGAGTTTTCAGTTATCGACCTCATACGTTTAGAAATACCATGAAACGTGGACATTTCTTGGTCCCGGGCTGATTGGTGAATTTTTTCACGACGCGAAAAGTGCCGAGCTGACATAAGTACTTGGGATTTGAAAATTGAGTTTTCAGTTATCGACCTCATACGTTTAGAAATACCATGAAACGTGGACATTTCTTGGTCCCGGGCTGATTGGTGAATTTTCTCACGACGCGAAAAATGCCGAGCTGATATAAGTATTTGGGATCGGAAAATTGAGTTTCCTGTTATCGACGCTATACGTTTTGAAATACCATGAAACGTGGACATTTCTTGGTCCCGGGCCGATTGGCTCATTATTCAACAACACGTGAAATACGCAGATGATGTAAGTACTTGGGATCTGAAAATTGAGTTTTCAGTTATCGACCTCATACGTTTAGAAATACCATGAAACGTGGACATTTCTAGGTCCCGGGCTGATTGGTGAATTTTCTCTCGACGCGAAAAATGCCGAGCTGATATAAGTACTTGGGATCGGAAAATTGAGTTTCCTGTTATCGACGCTATACGTTTTGAAATACCATGAAACGTGGACATTTCTTGGTCCCGGGCCGATTGGCTCATTTTTCAACAACACGTGAAATACGCAGATGATGTAAGTACTTGGGATCTGAAAATTGAGTTTTCAGTTATCGACCTCATACGTTTAGAAATACCCTGAAACGTGGACATTTCTTGGTCCCGGGCTGATTGGGGAATTATTTCACGACGCGAAAAATGCCGAGCTGATATAAGTACTTGGGATCTGAAAATTGCGTTTTCTGTTATCGACGCTATACGTTTATAAATACCATGAAACTTGGAGATTTCTTAGTCCCGGGCTGATTGGGGAATTTTTTCACGACGCGAAAAATTCCGAGCTGACATAAGTACTTGGGAACTGAAAATTGAGATTTCTGTTATCGACGCTATACGTTTAGAAATACCATGAAACGTGGACATTTCTTGGTCCCGGGCTGATTGGTGAATTTTTTCACGACGCGAAAAATGCCGAGCTGATATAAGTACTTGTGATCCGAAAATTGAGTTTTCTGTTATCGACGCTATACGTTTATAAATACCATGAAACGTGGAGATTTCTTAGTCCCGGGCTGATTGGGGAATTTTTTCACGACGCGAAAAATTCCGAGCTGACATAAGTACTTGGGATCTGAAAATTGAGTTTTCAGTTATCGACCTCATACGTTTAGAAATACCATGAAACGTGGACATTTCTTGGTCCCGGGCTGATTCGGGAATTATTTCACGACGCGAGAAATGCCGAGCTGATATAAGTACTTGGGATCTGAAAATTGCGTTTTCTGTTATCGACGCTATACGTTTATAAATACCATGAAACTTGGAGATTTCTTGGTCCCGGGCTGATTGGACCATTTTTCAATAACACGTGAAATAGGCAGATGATATAAGTACTTGGGATCTGAAAATTGAGTTTTCAGTTATCGACCTCATACGTTTAGAAATACCATGAAACGTGGAGATTTCTTGGTCCCGGGCTGATTGGACCATTTTTCAATAACACGTGAAATAGGCAGATGATGGAAGTACTTGGGATCTGAAAATTGAGTTTTCAGTTATCGACCTCATACGTTTAGAAATACCATGAAACGTGGACATTTCTTGGTCCCGGGCTGATTGGTGAATTTTTTCACGACGCGAAAAATGCCGAGCTGATATAAGTACTTCGGATCCGAAAATTGAGTTTTCTGTTATCGACGCTATACGTTTATAAATACCATGAAACGTGAAGATTTCTTGGTCCCGGGCTGATTGGACCATTTTTCAACATCACGTAAAATACGCAACTGATATAAGTACTTGGGATCTGAAAATTGAGTTTTCTGTTATCGACGCTATACGTTTATAAATACCATGAAACGTGGAGATTCCTTAGTCCCGGGCTGATTGGGGAATTTTTTCACGACGCGAAAAATTCCGAGCTGACATAAGTACTTGGGAACTGAAAATTGAGATTTCTGTTATCGACGCTATACGTTTAGAAATACCATGAAACGTGGACATTTCTTGGTCCCGGGCTGATTGGTGAATTTTTTCACGACGCGAAAAATGCCGAGCTGATATAAGTACTTGTGATCCGAAAATTGAGTTTTCCGTTATCGATGCTATACGTTTATTAATACCATGAAACGTGGAGATTTCTTAGTCCCGGGCTGATTGGGGAATTTTTTCACGACGCGAAAAATTCCGAGCTGACATAAGTACTTGGGATTTGAAAATTGAGTTTTCAGTTATCGACCTCATACGTTTAGAAATACCATGAAACGTGGACATTTCTTGGTCCCGGGCTGATTGGTGAATTTTCTCACGACGCGAAAAATGCCGAGCTGATATAAGTATTTGGGATCGGAAAATTGAGTTTCCTGTTATCGACGCTATACGTTTTGAAATACCATGAAACGTGGACATTTCTTGGTCCCGGGCCGATTGGCTCATTATTCAACAACACGTGAAATACGCAGATGATGTAAGTACATGGGATCTGAAAATTGAGTTTTCAGTTATCGACCTCATACGTTTAGAAATACCATGAAACGTGGACATTTCTTGGTCCCGGGCTGATTGGGGAATTATTTCACGACGCGAAAAATGCCGAGCTGATATAAGTACTTGGGATCTGAAAATTGCGTTTTCTGTTATCGACGCTATACGTTTATAAATACCATGAAACTTGGAGATTTCTTGGTCCCGGGCTGATTGGACCATTTTTCAATAACACGTGAAATAGGCAGATGATATAAGAACTTGGGATCTGAAAATTGAGTTTTCAGTTATCGACCTCATACGTTTAGAAATACCATGAAACGTGGACATTTCTTGGTCCCGGGCCGATTGGCTCATTTTTCAACAACACGTGAAATACGCAGATGATATAAGTACTTGGGATCTCAAAATTGAGTTTTCAGTTATCGACCTCATACGTATAGAAATACCATGAAACGTGGACATTTCTTGGTCCCGGGCTGATTGGTGAATTTTTTCACGACGCGAAAAATGCCGAGCTGATATAAGTACTTGGGATCTGAAAATTGCGTTTTCTGTTATCGACGCTATACGTTGATAAATACCATGAAACGTGAAGATTTCTTGGTCCCGGGCTGATTGGACCATTTTTCAACAACACGTAAAATACGCAACTGATATAAGTACTTGGGATCTGAAAATTGAGTTTTCTGTTATCGACGATATACGTTTATAAATACCATGAAACGTGGAGATTTCTTAGTCCCGGGCTGATTGGGGAATTTTTTCACGACGCGAAAAATTCCGAGCTGACATAAGTACTTGGGAACTGAAAATTGAGTTTTCTGTTATCGACGCTATACGTTTAGAAATACCATGAAACGTGGACATTTCTTGGTCCCGGGCTGATTGGTGAATTTTTTCACGACGCGAAAAATGCCGAGCTGATATAAGTACTTGTGATACGAAAATTGAGTTTTCTGTTATCGACGCTATACGTTTATAAATACCATGAAACGTGGAGATTTCTTAGTCCCGGGCTCATTGGGGAATTTTTTCACGACGCGAAAAATTCCGAGCTGACATAAGTACTTGGGATCTGAAAATTGAGTTTTCAGTTATCGACCTCATACGTTTAGAAATACCATGAAACGTGGACATTTCTTGGTCCCGGGCTGATTGGTGAATTTTCTCACGACGCGAAAAATGCCGAGCTGATATAAGTACTTGGGATCGGAAAATTGAGTTTCCTGTTATCGACGCTATACGTTTTGAAATACCATGAAACGTGGACATTTCTTAGTCCCGGGCCGATTGGGTTATTTTTCAATAACACGTGAAATACGCAGATGATATAAGTACTTGGGATCTGAAAATTGAGTTTTCAGTTATCGACATCATACGTTTAGAAATACCATGAAACGTGGACATTTCTTGGTCCCGGGCCGATTGGCTCATTTTTCAACAACACGTGAAATACGCAGATGATGTAAGTACTTGGGATCTGAAAATTGAGTTTTCAGTTATCGACCTCATACGTTTAGAAATACCCTGAAACGTGGACATTTCTTGGTCCCGGGCCGATTGGCTCATTTTTCAACAATACGTGAAATACGCAGATGATATAAGTACTTGGGATCTGAAAATTGAGTTTTCAGTTATCGACCTCATACGTTTAGAAATACCATGAAACGTGGACATTTCTTGGTCCCGGGCTGATTGGTAAATTTTTTCACGACGCGAAAAATGCCGAGCTGATATAAGTACTTGGGATCGGAAAATTGCGTTTTCTGTTATCGACGCTATACGTTTATAAGTACCATGAAACGTGGAGATTTCTTGGTCCCGGGCTGATTGGACCATTTTTCAACTACACGTAAAATACGCAACTGATATAAGTACTTGGGATCTGAAAATTGAGTTTTCTGTTATCGACGCTATACGTTTATAAATACCATGAAACGTGGAGATTTCTTAGTCCCGGGCTGATTGGGGAATTTTTTCACGACGCGAAAAATTCCGAGCTGACATAAGTACTTGGGAACTGAAAATTGAGTTTTCTGTTATCGACGCTATACGTTTAGAAATACCATGAAACGTGGACATTTCTTGGTCCCGGGCTGATGGGTGAATTTTTTCACGACGCGAAAAATGCCGAGCTGATATAAGTACTTGTGATACGAAAATTGAGTTTTCTGTTATCGACGCTATACGTTTATAAATACCATGAAACGTGGAGATTTCTTAGTCTCGGGCTCATTGGGGAATTTTTTCACGACGCGAAAAATTCCGAGCTGACATAAGTACTTGGGATCTGAAAATTGAGTTTTCAGTTATCGACCTCATACGTTTAGAAATACCATGAAACGTGGACATTTCTTGGTCCCGGGCTGATTGGTGAATTTTCTCACGACGCGAAAAATGCCGAGCTGATATAAGTACTTGGGATCGGAAAATTGAGTTTCCTGTTATCGACGCTATACGTTTTGAAATACCATGAAACGTGGACATTTCTTAGTCCCGGGCCGATTGGGTCATTTTTCAATAACACGTGAAATACGCAGATGATATAAGTACTTGGGATCTGAAAATTGAGTTTTCAGTTATCGACCTCATACGTTTAGAAATACCATGAAACGTGGAGATTTCTTGGTCCCGGGCTGATTGGACCATTTTTCAATAACACGTGAAATAGGCAGATGATATAAGAACTTGGGATCTGAAAATTGAGTTTTCAGTTATCGACCTCATACGTTTAGAAATACCATGAAACGTGGACATTTCTTGGTCCCGGGCCGATTGGCTCATTTTTCAACAACACGTGAAATACGCAGATGATATAAGTACTTGGGATCTGAAAATTGAGTTTTCAGTTATCGACCTCATACGTTTAGAAATACCATGAAACGTGTTTATTTCTTGGTCGCGGGCTGATTGGTGAATTTTTTCACGACGCGAAAAATGCCGAGCTGATATAAGTACTTGGGATCTGAAAATTGCGTTTTCTGTTATCGACGCTATACGTTTATAAATACCATGAAACTTGGAGATTTCTTGGTCCCGGGCTGATTGGACCATTTTTCAATAACACGTGAAATAGGCAGATGATATAAGTACTTGGGATCTGAAAATTGAGTTTTCAGTTATCGACCTCATACGTTTAGAAATACCATGAAACGTGGACATTTCTTGGTCCCGGGCTGATTGGTGAATTTTTTCACGACGCGAAAAATGCCGAGCTGATATAAGTACTTGGGATCTGAAAATTGCGTTTTCTGTTATCGACGCTATACGTTTATAAATACCATGAAACGTGGAGATTTCTTGATCCCAGGCTGATTGGACCATTTTTTAATAACACGTGAAATAGGCAGATGATATAAGTACTTGGGATCTGAAAATTGAGTTTTCAGTAATCGACCTCATACGTTTAGAAATACCATGAAACGTGGACATTTCTTGGTCCCGGGCTGATTGGTGAATTTTTTCACGACGCGAAAAATGCCGAGCTGATATATGTACTTGGGATCTGAAAATTGCGTTTTCTGTTATCGACGCTATACGTTTTTAAATACCATGAAACGTTAAGATTTCTTGGTCCCGGGCTGATTGGACCATTTTTCAACAACACGTAAAATACGCAACTGATATAAGTACTTGGGATCTGAAAATTGAGTTTTCTGTTATCGACGCTATACGTTTATAAATACCATGAAACGTGGAGATTTCTTAGTCCCGGGCTGATTGGGGAATTTTTTCACGACGCGAAAAATTCCGAGCTGACATAAGTACTTGGGAACTGAAAATTGAGTTTTCTGTTATCGACGCTATACGTTTAGAAATACCAGGAAACGTGGACATTTCTTGGTCCCGGGCTTATTGGTGAATTTTTTCACGATGCGAAAAATGCCGAGCTGATATAAGTACTTGTGATCCGAAAATTGAGTTTTCTGTTATCGACGCTATACGTTTATAAATACCATGAAACGTGGAGATTTCTTAGTCCCGGGCTGATTGGGGAATTTTTTCACGACGCGAAAAATTCCGAGCTGACATAAGTACTTGGGAACTGAAAATTGAGTTTCCTGTTATCGACGCTATACGTTTAGAAATACCATGAAACGTGGACATTTCTTGGTCCCGGGCTGATTGGTGAATTTTCTCTCGACGCGAAAAATGCCGAGCTGATATAAGTACTTGGGATCGGAAAATTGAGTTTCCTGTTATCAACGCTATACGTTTTGAAATACCATGAAACGTGGACATTTCTTGGTCCCGGGCCGATTGGCTCATTTTTCAACAACACGTGAAATACGCAGATGATGTAAGTACTTGGGATCTGAAAATTGAGTTTTCAGTTATCGACCTCATACGTTTAGAAATACCATGAAACGTGGACATTTCTTGGTCCCGGGCTGATTGGTGAATTTTCTCACGACGCGAAAAATGCCGAGCTGATATAAGTACTTGGGATCGGAAAATTGAGTTTCCTGTTATCGACGCTATACGTTTTGAAATACCATGAAACGTGGACATTTCTTAGTCCCGGGCCGATTGGGTCATTTTTCAATAACACGTGAAATACGCAGATGATATAAGTACTTGGGATCTGAAAATTGAGTTTTCAGTTATCGACCTCATACGTTTAGAAATACCATGAAACGTGGAGATTTCTTGGTCCCGGGCTGATTGGACCATTTTTCAATAACACGTGAAATAGGCAGATGATATAAGTACTTGGGATCTGAAAATTGAGTTTTCAGTTATCGACCTCATACGTTTAGAAATATCATGAAACGTGGACATTTCTTGGTCCCGGGCTGATTGGTGAATTTTTTCACGACGCGAAAAATGCCGAGCTGATATATGTACTTGGGATCTGGAAATTGCGTTTTCTGTTATCGACGCTATACGTTTATAAATACCATGAAACGTGGAGATTTCTTAGTCCCGGGCTGATTGGGGAATTTTTTCACGACGCGAAAAATTCCGAGCTGACATAAGTACTTGGGAACTGAAAATTGAGTTTTCTGTTATCGACGCTATACGTTTAGAAATACCAGGAAACGTGGACATTTCTTGGTCCCGGGCTTATTGGTGAATTTTTTCACGATGCGAAAAATGCCGAGCTGATATAAGTACTTGTGATCCGAAAATTGAGTTTTCTGTTATCGACGCTATACGTTTATAAATACCATGAAACGTGGAGATTTCTTAGTCCCGGGCTGATTGGGGAATTTTTTCACGACGCGAAAAATTCCGAGCTGACATAAGTACTTGGGAACTGAAAATTGAGTTTTCTGTTATCGACGCTATACGTTTAGAAATACCATGAAACGTGGACATTTCTTGGTCCCGGGCTGATTGGTGAATTTTCTCTCGACGCGAAAAATGCCGAGCTGATATAAGTACTTGGGATCGGAAAATTGAGTTTCCTGTTATCGACGCTATACGTTTTGAAATACCATGAAACGTGGACATTTCTTGGTCCCGGGCCGATTGGCTCATTTTTCAACAACACGTGAAATACGCAGATGATGTAAGTACTTGGGATCTGAAAATTGAGTTTTCAGTTATCGACCTCATACGTTTAGAAATACCATGAAACGTGGACATTTCTTGGTCCCGGGCTGATTGGTGAATTTTCTCACGACGCGAAAAATGCCGAGCTGATATAAGTACTTGGGATCGGAAAATTGAGATTCCTGTTATCGACGCTATACGTTTTGAAATACCATGAAACGTGGACATTTCTTAGTCCCGGGCCGATTGGGTCATTTTTCAATAACACGTGAAATACGCAGATGATATAAGTACTTGGGATCTGAAAATTGAGTTTTCAGTTATCGACCTCATACGTTTAGAAATACCATGAAACGTGGAGATTTCTTGGTCCCGGGCTGATTGGACCATTTTTCAATAACACGTGAAATAGGCAGATGATATAAGTACTTGGGATCTGAAAATTGAGTTTTCAGTTATCGACCTCATACGTTTAGAAATATCATGAAACGTGGACATTTCTTGGTCCCGGGCTGATTGGTGAATTTTTTCACGACGCGAAAAATGCCGAGCTGATATATGTACTTGGGATCTGAAAATTGCGTTTTCTGTTATCGACGCTATACGTTTATAAATACCATGAAACGTGGAGATTTCTTAGTCCCGGGATGATTGGGGAATTTTTTCACGACGCGAAAAATTCCGAGCTGACATAAGTACTTGGGAACTGAAAATTGAGTTTTCTGTTATCGACGCTATACGTTTAGAAATACCAGGAAACGTGGACATTTCTTGGTCCCGGGCTTATTGGTGAATTTTTTCACGACGCGAAAAATGCCGAGCTGATATAAGTACTTGTGATCCGAAAATTGAGTTTTCTGTTATCGACGCTATACGTTTATAAATACCATGAAACGTGGAGATTTCTTAGTCCCGGGCTGATTGGGGAATTTTTTCACGACGCGAAAAATTCCGAGCTGACATAAGTACTTGGGAACTGAAAATTGAGTTTTCTGTTATCGACGCTATACGTTTATAAATACCATGAAACTTGGAGATTTCTTGGTCCCGGGCTGATTGGACCATTTTTCAATAACACGTGAAATAGGCAGATGATATAAGTACTTGGGATCTGAAAATTGAGTTTTCAGTTATCGACCTCATACGTTTAGAAATACCATGAAACGTGGACATTTCTTGGTCCCGGGCTGATTGGTGAATTTTTTCACGACGCGAAAAATGCCGAGCTGATATAAGTACTTGGGATCTGAAAATTGCGTTTTCTGTTATCGACGCTATACGTTTATAAATACCATGAAACGTGGAGATTTCTTGGTCCCGGGCTGATTGGACCATTTTTCAATAACACGTGAAATAGGTAGATGATATAAGTACTTGGGATCTGAAAATTGAGTTTTCAGTTATCGACCTCATACGTTTAGAAATATCATGAAACGTGGACATTTCTTGGTCCCGGGCTGATTGGTGAATTTTTTCACGACGCGAAAAATGCCGAGCTGATATATGTACTTGGGATCTGAAAATTGCGTTTTCTGTTATCGACGCTATACGTTTATAAATACCATGAAACGTGGAGATTTCTTAGTCCCGGGCTGATTGGGGAATTTTTTCACGACGCGAAAAATTCCGAGCTGACATAAGTACTTGGGAACTGAAAATTGAGTTTTCTGTTATCGACGCTATACGTTTAGAAATACCAGGAAACGTGGACATTTCTTGGTCCCGGGCTTATTGGTGAATTTTTTCACGACGCGAAAAATGCCGAGCTGATATAAGTACTTGTGATCCGAAAATTGAGTTTTCTGTTATCGACGCTATACGTTTATAAATACCATGAAACGTGGAGATTTCTTAGTCCCGGGCTGATTGGGGAATTTTTTCACGACGCGAGAAATTCCGAGCTGACATAAGTACTTGGGAACTGAAAATTGAGTTTTCTGTTATCGACGCTATACGTTTAGAAATACCATCAAACGTGGACATTTCTTGGTCCCGGGCTGATTGGTGAATTTTCTCTCGACGCGAAAAATGCCGAGCTGATATAAGTACTTGGGATCGGAAAATTGAGTTTCCTGTTATCGACGCTATACGTTTTGAAATACCATGAAACGTGGACATTTCTTGGTCCCGGGCCGATTGGCTCATTTTTCAACAACACGTGAAATACGCAGATGATGTAAGTACTTGGGATCTGAAAATTGAGTTTTCAGTTATCGACCTCATACGTTTAGAAATACCATGAAACGTGGACATTTCTTGGTCCCGGGCCGATTGGCTCATTTTTCAACAACACGTGAAATACGCAGATGATATAAGTACTTGGGATCTGAAAATTGAGTTTTCAGTTATCGACCTCATACGTTTAGAAATACCATGAAACGTATTTATTTCTTGGTCGCGGGCTGATTGGTGAATTTTTTCACGACGCGAAAAATGCCGAGCTGATATAAGTACTTGGGATCTGAAAATTGCGTTTTCTGTTATCGACGCTATACGTTTATAAATACCATGAAACGTGGAGATTTCTTGGTCCCGGGCTGATTGGACCATTTTTCAATAACACGTGAAATAGGCAGATGATGGAAGTACTTGGGATCTGAAAATTGAGTTTTCAGTTATCGACCTCATACGTTTAGAAATACCATGAAACGTGGACATTTCTTGGTCCCGGGCTGATTGGTGAATTTTTTCACGACGCGAAAAGTGCCGAGCTGACGTAAGTACTTGGGATTTGAAAATTGAGTTTTCAGTTATCGACCTCATACGTTTAGAAATACCATGAAACGTGGACATTTCTTGGTCCCGGGCTGATTGGTGAATTTTCTCACGACGCGAAAAATGCCGAGCTGATATAATTATTTGGGATCGGAAAATTGAGTTTCCTGTTATCGACGCTATACGTTTTGAAATACCATGAAACGTGGACATTTCTTGGTCCCGGGCCGATTGGCTCATTATTCAACAACACGTGAAATACGCAGATGATGTAAGTACTTGGGATCTGAAAATTGAGTTTTCAGTTATCGACCTCATACGTTTAGAAATACCATGAAACGTGGACATTTCTTGGTCCCGGGCTGATTGGTGAATTTTCTCTCGACGCGAAAAATGCCGAGCTGATATAAGTACTTGGGATCGGAAAATTGAGTTTCCTGTTATCGACGCTATACGTTTTGAAATACCATGAAACGTGGACATTTCTTGGTCCCGGGCCGATTGGCTCATTTTTCAACAACACGTGAAATACGCAGATGATGTAAGTACTTGGGATCTGAAAATTGAGTTTTCAGTTATCGACCTCATACGTTTAGAAATACCATGAAACGTGGACATTTCTTGGTCCCGGGCCGATTGGCTCATTTTTCAACAACACGTGAAATACGCAGATGATATAAGTACTTGGGATCTGAAAATTGAGTTTTCAGTTATCGACCTCATACGTTTAGAAATACCATGAAACGTATTTATTTCTTGGTCGCGGGCTGATTGGTGAATTTTTTCACGACGCGAAAAATGCCGAGCTGATATAAGTACTTGGGATCTGAAAATTGCGTTTTCTGTTATCGACGCTATACGTTTATAAATACCATGAAACGTGGAGATTTCTTGGTCCCGGGCTGATTGGACCATTTTTCAATAACACGTGAAATAGGCAGATGATGGAAGTACTTGGGATCTGAAAATTGAGTTTTCAGTTATCGACCTCATACGTTTAGAAATACCATGAAACGTGGACATTTCTTGGTCCCGGGCTGATTGGTGAATTTTTTCACGACGCGAAAAGTGCCGAGCTGACATAAGTACTTGGGATTTGAAAATTGAGTTTTCAGTTATCGATCTCATACGTTTAGAAATACCATGAAACGTGGACATTTCTTGGTCCCGGGCTGATTGGTGAATTTTCTCACGACGCGAAAAATGCCGAGCTGATATAAGTATTTGGGATCGGAAAATTGAGTTTCCTGTTATCGACGCTATACGTTTTGAAATACCATGAAACGTGGACATTTCTTGGTCCCGGGCCGATTGGCTCATTATTCAACAACACGTGAAATACGCAGATGATGTAAGTACTTGGGATCTGAAAATTGAGTTTTCAGTTATCGACCTCATACGTTTAGAAATACCATGAAACGTGGACATTTCTTGGTCCCGGGCTGATTGGTGAATTTTCTCTCGACGCGAAAAATGCCGAGCTGATATAAGTACTTGGGATCGGAAAATTGAGTTTCCTGTTATCGACGCTATACGTTTTGAAATACCATGAAACGTGGACATTTCTTGGTCCCGGGCCGATTGGCTCATTTTTCAACAACACGTGAAATACGCAGATGATGTAAGTACTTGGGATCTGAAAATTGAGTTTTCAGTTATCGACCTCATACGTTTAGAAATACCCTGAAACGTGGACATTTCTTGGTCCCGGGCTGATTGGGGAATTATTTCACGACGCGAAAAATGCCGAGCTGATATAAGTACTTGGGATCTGAAAATTGCGTTTTCTGTTATCGACGCTATACGTTTATAAATACCATGAAACTTGGAGATTTCTTAGTCCCGGGCTGATTGGGGAATTTTTTCACGACGCGAAAAATTCCGAGCTGACATAAGTACTTGGGAACTGAAAATTGAGATTTCTGTTATCGACGCTATACGTTTAGAAATACCATGAAACGTGGACATTTCTTGGTCCCGGGCTGATTGGTGAATTTTTTCACGACGCGAAAAATGCCGAGCTGATATAAGTACTTGTGATCCGAAAATTGAGTTTTCTGTTATCGACGCTATACGTTTATAAATACCATGAAACGTGGAGATTTCTTAGTCCCGGGCTGATTGGGGAATTTTTTCACGACGCGAAAAATTCCGAGCTGACATAAGTACTTGGGATCTGAAAATTGAGTTTTCAGTTATCGACCTCATACGTTTAGAAATACCATGAAACGTGGACATTTCTTGGTCCCGGGCTGATTGGGGAATTATTTCACGACGCGAGAAATGCCGAGCTGATATAAGTACTTGGGATCTGAAAATTGCGTTTTCTGTTATCGACGCTATACGTTTATAAATACCATGAAACTTGGAGATTTCTTGGTCCCGGGCTGATTGGACCATTTTTCAATAACACGTGAAATAGGCAGATGATATAAGTACTTGGGATCTGAAAATTGAGTTTTCATTTATCGACCTCATACGTTTAGAAATACCATGAAACGTGGAGATTTCTTGGTCCCGGGCTGATTGGACCATTTTTCAATAACACGTGAAATAGGCAGATGATGGAAGTACTTGGGATCTGAAAATTGAGTTTTCAGTTATCGACCTCATACGTTTAGAAATACCATGAAACGTGGACATTTCTTGGTCCCGGGCTGATTGGTGAATTTTTTCACGACGCGAAAAATGCCGAGCTGATATAAGTACTTCGGATCCGAAAATTGAGTTTTCTGTTATCGACGCTATACGTTTATAAATACCATGAAACGTGAAGATTTCTTGGTCCCGGGCTGATTGGACCATTTTTCAACATCACGTAAAATACGCAACTGATATAAGTACTTGGGATCTGAAAATTGAGTTTTCTGTTATCGACGCTATACGTTTATAAATACCATGAAACGTGGAGATTCCTTAGTCCCGGGCTGATTGGGGAATTTTTTCACGACGCGAAAAATTCCGAGCTGACATAAGTACTTGGGAACTGAAAATTGAGATTTCTGTTATCGACGCTATACGTTTAGAAATACCATGAAACGTGGACATTTCTTGGTCCCGGGCTGATTGGTGAATTTTTTCACGACGCGAAAAATGCCGAGCTGATATAAGTACTTGTGATCCGAAAATTGAGTTTTCCGTTATCGATGCTATACGTTTATTAATACCATGAAACGTGGAGATTTCTTAGTCCCGGGCTGATTGGGGAATTTTTTCACGACGCGAAAAATTCCGAGCTGACATAAGTACTTGGGATTTGAAAATTGAGTTTTCAGTTATCGACCTCATACGTTTAGAAATACCATGAAACGTGGACATTTCTTGGTCCCGGGCTGATTGGTGAATTTTCTCACGACGCGAAAAATGCCGAGCTGATATAAGTATTTGGGATCGGAAAATTGAGTTTCCTGTTATCGACGCTATACGTTTTGAAATACCATGAAACGTGGACATTTCTTGGTCCCGGGCCGATTGGCTCATTATTCAACAACACGTGAAATACGCAGATGATGTAAGTACATGGGATCTGAAAATTGAGTTTTCAGTTATCGACCTCATACGTTTAGAAATACCATGAAACGTGGACATTTCTTGGTCCCGGGCTGATTGGGGAATTATTTCACGACGCGAAAAATGCCGAGCTGATATAAGTACTTGGGATCTGAAAATTGCGTTTTCTGTTATCGACGCTATACGTTTATAAATACCATGAAACTTGGAGATTTCTTGGTCCCGGGCTGATTGGACCATTTTTCAATAACACGTGAAATAGGCAGATGATATAAGTACTTGGGATCTGAAAATTGAGTTTTCAGTTATCGACCTCATACGTTTCGAAATACCATGAAACGTGGACATTTCTTGGTCCCGGGCCGATTGGCTCATTTTTCAACAACACGTGAAATACGCAGATGATATAAGTACTTGGGATCTCAAAATTGAGTTTTCAGTTATCGACCTCATACGTATAGAAATACCATGAAACGTGGACATTTCTTGGTCCCGGGCTGATTGGTGAATTTTTTCACGACGCGAAAAATGCCGAGCTGATATAAGTACTTGGGATCTGAAAATTGCGTTTTCTGTTATCGACGCTATACGTTGATAAATACCATGAAACGTGAAGATTTCTTGGTCCCGGGCTGATTGGACCATTTTTCAACAACACGTAAAATACGCAACTGATATAAGTACTTGGGATCTGAAAATTGAGTTTTCTGTTATCGACGATATACGTTTATAAATACCATGAAACGTGGAGATTTCTTAGTCCCGGGCTGATTGGGGAATTTTTTCACGACGCGAAAAATTCCGAGCTGACATAAGTACTTGGGAACTGAAAATTGAGTTTTCTGTTATCGACGCTATACGTTTAGAAATACCATGAAACGTGGACATTTCTTGGTCCCGGGCTGATTGGTGAATTTTTTCACGACGCGAAAAATGCCGAGCTGATATAAGTACTTGTGATACGAAAATTGAGTTTTCTGTTATCGACGCTATACGTTTATAAATACCATGAAACGTGGAGATTTCTTAGTCCCGGGCTCATTGGGGAATTTTTTCACGACGCGAAAAATTCCGAGCTGACATAAGTACTTGGGATCTGAAAATTGAGTTTTCAGTTATCGACCTCATACGTTTAGAAATACCATGAAACGTGGACATTTCTTGGTCCCGGGCTGATTGGTGAATTTTCTCACGACGCGAAAAATGCCGAGCTGATATAAGTACTTGGGATCGGAAAATTGAGTTTCCTGTTATCGACGCTATACGTTTTGAAATACCATGAAACGTGGACATTTCTTAGTCCCGGGCCGATTGCGTTATTTTTCAATAACACGTGAAATACGCAGATGATATAAGTACTTGGGATCTGAAAATTGAGTTTTCAGTTATCGACATCATACGTTTAGAAATACCATGAAACGTGGAGATTTCTTGGTCCCGGGCTGATTGGACCATTTTTCAATAACACGTGAAATAGGCAGATGATATAAGTACTTGGGATCTGAAAATTGAGTTTTCAGTTATCGACCTCATACGTTTAGAAATACCATGAAACGTGGACATTTCTTGGTCCCGGGCCGATTGGCTCATTTTTCAACAACACGTGAAATACGCAGATGATATAAGTACTTGGGATCTGAAAATTGAGTTTTCAGTTATCGACCTCATACGTTTAGAAATACCATGAAACGTGTTTATTTCTTGGTCGCGGGCTGATTGGTGAATTTTTTCACGACGCGAAAAATGCCGAGCTGATATAAGTACTTGGGATCTGAAAATTGCGTTTTCTGTTATCGACGCTATACGTTTATAAATACCATGAAACTTGGAGATTTCTTGGTCCCGGGCTGATTGGACCATTTTTCAATAACACGTGAAATAGGCAGATGATATAAGTACTTGGGATCTGAAAATTGAGTTTTCAGTTATCGACCTCATACGTTTAGAAATACCATGAAACGTGGACATTTCTTGGTCCCGGGCTGATTGGTGAATTTTCTCTCGACGCGAAAAATGCCGAGCTGATATAAGTACTTGGGATCGGAAAATTGAGTTTCCTGTTATCGACGCTATACGTTTTGAAATACCATGAAACGTGGACATTTCTTGGTCCCGGGCCGATTGGCTCATTTTTCAACAACACGTGAAATACGCAGATGATGTAAGTACTTGGGATCTGAAAATTGAGTTTTCAGTTATCGATCTCATACGTTTAGAAATACCCTGAAACGTGGACATTTCTTGGTCCCGGGCTGATTGGGGAATTATTTCACGACGCGAAAAATGCCGAGCTGATATAAGTACTTGGGATCTGAAAATTGCGTTTTCTGTTATCGACGCTATACGTTTATAAATACCATGAAACTTGGAGATTTCTTAGTCCCGGGCTGATTGGGGAATTTTTTCACGACGCGAAAAATTCCGAGCTGACATAAGTACTTGGGAACTGAAAATTGAGATTTCTGTTATCGACGCTATACGTTTAGAAATACCATGAAACGTGGACATTTCTTGGTCCCGGGCTGATTGGTGAATTTTTTCACGACGCGAAAAATGCCGAGCTGATATAAGTACTTGTGATCCGAAAATTGAGTTTTCTGTTATCGACGCTATACGTTTATAAATACCATGAAACGTGGAGATTTCTTAGTCCCGGGCTGATTGGGGAATTGTTTCACGACGCGAAAAATTCCGAGCTGACATAAGTACTTGGGATCTGAAAATTGAGTTTTCAGTTATCGACCTCATACGTTTAGAAATACCATGAAACGTGGACATTTCTTGGTCCCGGGCTGATTCGGGAATTATTTCACGACGCGAGAAATGCCGAGCTGATATAAGTACTTGGGATCTGAAAATTGCGTTTTCTGTTATCGACGCTATACGTTTATAAATACCATGAAACTTGGAGATTTCTTGGTCCCGGGCTGATTGGACCATTTTTCAATAACACGTGAAATAGGCAGATGATATAAGTACTTGGGATCTGAAAATTGAGTTTTCAGTTATCGACCTCATACGTTTAGAAATACCATGAAACGTGGAGATTTCTTGGTCCCGGGCTGATTGGACCATTTTTCAATAACACGTGAAATAGGCAGATGATGGAAGTACTTGGGATCTGAAAATTGAGTTTTCAGTTATCGACCTCATACGTTTAGAAATACCATGAAACGTGGACATTTCTTGGTCCCGGGCTGATTGGTGAATTTTTTCACGACGCGAAAAATGCCGAGCTGATATAAGTACTTCGGATCCGAAAATTGAGTTTTCTGTTATCGACCTCATACGTTTAGAAATACCATGAAACGTGGACATTTCTTGGTCCCGGGCTGATTGGTGAATTTTCTCACGACGCGAAAAATGCCGAGCTGATATAAGTATTTGGGATCGGAAAATTGAGTTTCCTGTTATCGACGCTATACGTTTTGAAATACCATGAAACGTGGACATTTCTTGGTCCCGGGCCGATTGGCTCATTATTCAACAACACGTGAAATACGCAGATGATGTAAGTACTTGGGATCTGAAAATTGAGTTTTCAGTTATCGACCTCATACGTTTAGAAATACCATGAAACGTGGACATTTCTTGGTCCCGGGCTGATTGGTGAATTTTCTCTCGACGCGAAAAATGCCGAGCTGATATAAGTACTTGGGATCGGAAAATTGAGTTTCCTGTTATCGACGCTATACGTTTTGAAATACCATGAAACGTGGACATTTCTTGGTCCCGGGCCGATTGGCTCATTTTTCAACAACACGTGAAATACGCAGATGATGTAAGTACTTGGGATCTGAAAATTGAGTTTTCAGTTATCGACCTCATACGTTTAGAAATACCCTGAAACGTGGACATTTCTTGGTCCCGGGCTGATTGGGGAATTATTTCACGACGCGAAAAATGCCGAGCTGATATAAGTACTTGGGATCTGAAAATTGCGTTTTCTGTTATCGACGCTATACGTTTATAAATACCATGAAACTTGGAGATTTCTTAGTCCCGGGCTGATTGGGGAATTTTTTCACGACGCGAAAAATTCCGAGCTGACATAAGTACTTGGGAACTGAAAATTGAGATTTCTGTTATCGACGCTATACGTTTAGAAATACCATGAAACGTGGACATTTCTTGGTCCCGGGCTGATTGGTGAATTTTTTCACGACGCGAAAAATGCCGAGCTGATATAAGTACTTGTGATCCGAAAATTGAGTTTTCTGTTATCGACGCTATACGTTTATAAATACCATGAAACGTGGAGATTTCTTAGTCCCGGGCTGATTGGGGAATTTTTTCACGACGCGAAAAATTCCGAGCTGACATAAGTACTTGGGATCTGAAAATTGAGTTTTCAGTTATCGACCTCATACGTTTAGAAATACCATGAAACGTGGACATTTCTTGGTCCCGGGCTGATTGGGGAATTATTTCACGACGCGAGAAATGCCGAGCTGATATAAGTACTTGGGATCTGAAAATTGCGTTTTCTGTTATCGACGCTATACGTTTATAAATACCATGAAACTTGGAGATTTCTTGGTCCCGGGCTGATTGGACCATTTTTCAATAACACGTGAAATAGGCAGATGATATAAGTACTTGGGATCTGAAAATTGAGTTTTCATTTATCGACCTCATACGTTTAGAAATACCATGAAACGTGGAGATTTCTTGGTCCCGGGCTGATTGGACCATTTTTCAATAACACGTGAAATAGGCAGATGATGGAAGTACTTGGGATCTGAAAATTGAGTTTTCAGTTATCGACCTCATACGTTTAGAAATACCATGAAACGTGGACATTTCTTGGTCCCGGGCTGATTGGTGAATTTTTTCACGACGCGAAAAATGCCGAGCTGATATAAGTACTTCGGATCCGAAAATTGAGTTTTCTGTTATCGACGCTATACGTTTATAAATACCATGAAACGTGAAGATTTCTTGGTCCCGGGCTGATTGGACCATTTTTCAACATCACGTAAAATACGCAACTGATATAAGTACTTGGGATCTGAAAATTGAGTTTTCTGTTATCGACGCTATACGTTTATAAATACCATGAAACGTGGAGATTCCTTAGTCCCGGGCTGATTGGGGAATTTTTTCACGACGCGAAAAATTCCGAGCTGACATAAGTACTTGGGAACTGAAAATTGAGATTTCTGTTATCGACGCTATACGTTTAGAAATACCATGAAACGTGGACATTTCTTGGTCCCGGGCTGATTGGTGAATTTTTTCACGACGCGAAAAATGCCGAGCTGATATAAGTACTTGTGATCCGAAAATTGAGTTTTCCGTTATCGATGCTATACGTTTATTAATACCATGAAACGTGGAGATTTCTTAGTCCCGGGCTGATTGGGGAATTTTTTCACGACGCGAAAAATTCCGAGCTGACATAAGTACTTGGGATTTGAAAATTGAGTTTTCAGTTATCGACCTCATACGTTTAGAAATACCATGAAACGTGGACATTTCTTGGTCCCGGGCTGATTGGTGAATTTTCTCACGACGCGAAAAATGCCGAGCTGATATAAGTATTTGGGATCGGAAAATTGAGTTTCCTGTTATCGACGCTATACGTTTTGAAATACCATGAAACGTGGACATTTCTTGGTCCCGGGCCGATTGGCTCATTATTCAACAACACGTGAAATACGCAGATGATGTAAGTACATGGGATCTGAAAATTGAGTTTTCAGTTATCGACCTCATACGTTTAGAAATACCATGAAACGTGGACATTTCTTGGTCCCGGGCTGATTGGTGAATTTTCTCACGACGCGAAAAATGCCGAGCTGATATAAGTACTTGGGATCGGAAAATTGAGTTTCCTGTTATCGACGCTATACGTTTTGAAATACCATGAAACGTGGACATTTCTTAGTCCCGGGCCGATTGGGTTATTTTTCAATAACACGTGAAATACGCAGATGATATAAGTACTTGGGATCTGAAAATTGAGTTTTCAGTTATCGACATCATACGTTTAGAAATACCATGAAACGTGGAGATTTCTTGGTCCCGGGCTGATTGGACCATTTTTCAATAACACGTGAAATAGGCAGATGATATAAGTACTTGGGATCTGAAAATTGAGTTTTCAGTTATCGACCTCATACGTTTAGAAATACCATGAAACGTGGACATTTCTTGGTCCCGGGCCGATTGGCTCATTTTTCAACAACACGTGAAATACGCAGATGATATAAGTACTTGGGATCTGAAAATTGAGTTTTCAGTTATCGACCTCATACGTTTAGAAATACCATGAAACGTGTTTATTTCTTGGTCGCGGGCTGATTGGTGAATTTTTTCACGACGCGAAAAATGCCGAGCTGATATAAGTACTTGGGATCTGAAAATTGCGTTTTCTGTTATCGACGCTATACGTTTATAAATACCATGAAACTTGGAGATTTCTTGGTCCCGGGCTGATTGGACCATTTTTCAATAACACGTGAAATAGGCAGATGATATAAGTACTTGGGATCTGAAAATTGAGTTTTCAGTTATCGACCTCATACGTTTAGAAATACCACGAAACGTGGACATTTCTTGGTCCCGGGCTGATTGGTGAATTTTTTCACGACGCGAAAAATGCCGAGCTGATATAAGTACTTGGGATCTGAAAATTGCGTTTTCTGTTATCGACGCTATACGTTTATAAATACCATGAAACGTGGAGATTTCTTGGTCCCGGGCTGATTGGACCATTTTTCAATAACACGTGAAATAGGTAGATGATATAAGTACTTGGGATCTGAAAATTGAGTTTTCAGTTATCGACCTCATACGTTTAGAAATATCATGAAACGTGGACATTTCTTGGTCCCGGGCTGATTGGTGAATTTTTTCACGACGCGAAAAATGCCGAGCTGATATATGTACTTGGGATCTGAAAATTGCGTTTTCTGTTATCGACGCTATACGTTTTTAAATACCATGAAACGTGAAGATTTCTTGGTCCCGGGCTGATTGGACCATTTTTCAACAACACGTAAAATACGCAACTGATATAAGTACTTGGGATCTGAAAATTGAGTTTTCTGTTATCGACGCTATACGTTTATAAATACCATGAAACGTGGAGATTTCTTAGTCCCGGGCTGATTGGGGAATTTTTTCACGACGCGAAAAATTCCGAGCTGACATAAGTACTTGGGAACTGAAAATTGAGTTTTCTGTTATCGACGCTATACGTTTAGAAATACCAGGAAACGTGGACATTTCTTGGTCCCGGGCTTATTGGTGAATTTTTTCACGACGCGAAAAATGCCGAGCTGATATAAGTACTTGTGATCCGAAAATTGAGTTTTCTGTTATCGACGCTATACGTTTATAAATACCATGAAACGTGGAGATTTCTTAGTCCCGGGCTGATTGGGGAATTTTTTCACGACGCGAAAAATTCCGAGCTGACATAAGTACTTGGGAACTGAAAATTGAGTTTTCTGTTATCGACGCTATACGTTTAGAAATACCATGAAACGTGGACATTTCTTGGTCCCGGGCTGATTGGTGAATTTTCTCTCGACGCGAAAAATGCCGAGCTGATATAAGTACTTGGGATCGGAAAATTGAGTTTCCTGTTATCGACGCTATACGTTTTGAAATACCATGAAACGTGGACATTTCTTGGTCCCGGGCCGATTGGCTCATTTTTCAACAACACGTGAAATACGCAGATGATATAAGTACTTGGGATCTGAAAATTGAGTTTTCAGTTATCGACCTCATACGTTTAGAAATACCATGAAACGTATTTATTTCTTGGTCGCGGGCTGATTGGTGAATTTTTTCACGACGCGAAAAATGCCGAGCTGATATAAGTACTTGGGATCTGAAAATTGCGTTTTCTGTTATCGACGCTATACGTTTATAAATACCATGAAACGTGGAGATTTCTTGGTCCCGGGCTGATTGGACCATTTTTCAATAACACGTGAAATAGGCAGATGATGGAAGTACTTGGGATCTGAAAATTGAGTTTTCAGTTATCGACCTCATACGTTTAGAAATACCATGAAACGTGGACATTTCTTGGTCCCGGGCTGATTGGTGAATTTTTTCACGACGCGAAAAGTGCCGAGCTGACATAAGTACTTGGGATTTGAAAATTGAGTTTTCAGTTATCGACCTCATACGTTTAGAAATACCATGAAACGTGGACATTTCTTGGTCCCGGGCTGATTGGTGAATTTTCTCACGACGCGAAAAATGCCGAGCTGATATAAGTATTTGGGATCGGAAAATTGAGTTTCCTGTTATCGACGCTATACGTTTTGAAATACCATGAAACGTGGACATTTCTTGGTCCCGGGCCGATTGGCTCATTATTCAACAACACGTGAAATACGCAGATGATGTAAGTACTTGGGATCTGAAAATTGAGTTTTCAGTTATCGACCTCATACGTTTAGAAATACCATGAAACGTGGACATTTCTTGGTCCCGGGCTGATTGGTGAATTTTCTCACGACGCGAAAAATGCCGAGCTGATATAAGTATTTGGGATCGGAAAATTGAGTTTCCTGTTATCGACGCTATACGTTTTGAAATACCATGAAACGTGGACATTTCTTGGTCCCGGGCCGATTGGCTCATTATTCAACAACACGTGAAATACGCAGATGATGTAAGTACATGGGATCTGAAAATTGAGTTTTCAGTTATCGACCTCATACGTTTAGAAATACCATGAAACGTGGACATTTCTTGGTCCCGGGCTGATTGGGGAATTATTTCACGACGCGAAAAATGCCGAGCTGATATAAGTACTTGGGATCTGAAAATTGCGTTTTCTGTTATCGACGCTATACGTTTATAAATACTATGAAACTTGGAGATTTCTTGGTCCCGGGCTGATTGGACCATTTTTCAATAACACGTGAAATAGGCAGATGATATAAGTACTTGGGATCTGAAAATTGAGTTTTCAGTTATCGACCTCATACGTTTAGAAATACCATGAAACGTGGACATTTCTTGGTCCCGGGCCGATTGGCTCATTTTTCAACAACACGTGAAATACGCAGATGATATAAGTACTTGGGATCTCAAAATTGAGTTTTCAGTTATCGACCTCATACGTATAGAAATACCATGAAACGTGGACATTTCTTGGTCCCGGGCTGATTGGTGAATTTTTTCACGACGCGAAAAATGCCGAGCTGATATAAGTACTTGGGATCTGAAAATTGCGTTTTCTGTTATCGACGCTATACGTTGATAAATACCATGAAACGTGAAGATTTCTTGGTCCCGGGCTGATTGGACCATTTTTCAACAACACGTAAAATACGCAACTGATATAAGTACTTGGGATCTGAAAATTGAGTTTTCAGTTATCGACCTCATACGTTTAGAAATATCATGAAACGTGGACATTTCTTGGTCCCGGGCTGATTGGTGAATTTTTTCACGACGCGAAAAATGCCGAGCTGATATATGTACTTGGGATCTGAAAATTGCGTTTTCTGTTATCGACGCTATACGTTTATAAATACCATGAAACGTGGAGATTTCTTAGTCCCGGGCTGATTGGGGAATTTTTTCACGACGCGAAAAATTCCGAGCTGACATAAGTACTTGGGAACTGAAAATTGAGTTTTCTGTTATCGACGCTATACGTTTAGAAATACCAGGAAACGTGGACATTTCTTGGTCCCGGGCTTATTGGTGAATTTTTTCACGACGCGAAAAATGCCGAGCTGATATAAGTACTTGTGATCCGAAAATTGAGTTTTCTGTTATCGACGCTATACGTTTATAAATACCATGAAACGTGGAGATTTCTTAGTCCCGGGCTGATTGGGGAATTTTTTCACGACGCGAGAAATTCCGAGCTGACATAAGTACTTGGGAACTGAAAATTGAGTTTTCTGTTATCGACGCTATACGTTTAGAAATACCATCAAACGTGGACATTTCTTGGTCCCGGGCTGATTGGTGAATTTTCTCTCGACGCGAAAAATGCCGAGCTGATATAAGTACTTGGGATCGGAAAATTGAGTTTCCTGTTATCGACGCTATACGTTTTGAAATACCATGAAACGTGGACATTTCTTGGTCCCGGGCCGATTGGCTCATTTTTCAACAACACGTGAAATACGCAGATGATGTAAGTACTTGGGATCTGAAAATTGAGTTTTCAGTTATCGACCTCATACGTTTAGAAATACCATGAAACGTGGACATTTCTTGGTCCCGGGCCGATTGGCTCATTTTTCAACAACACGTGAAATACGCAGATGATATAAGTACTTGGGATCTGAAAATTGAGTTTTCAGTTATCGACCTCATACGTTTAGAAATACCATGAAACGTATTTATTTCTTGGTCGCGGGCTGATTGGTGAATTTTTTCACGACGCGAAAAATGCCGAGCTGATATAAGTACTTGGGATCTGAAAATTGCGTTTTCTGTTATCGACGCTATACGTTTATAAATACCATGAAACGTGGAGATTTCTTGGTCCCGGGCTGATTGGACCATTTTTCAATAACACGTGAAATAGGCAGATGATGGAAGTACTTGGGATCTGAAAATTGAGTTTTCAGTTATCGACCTCATACGTTTAGAAATACCATGAAACGTGGACATTTCTTGGTCCCGGGCTGATTGGTGAATTTTTTCACGACGCGAAAAGTGCCGAGCTGACGTAAGTACTTGGGATTTGAAAATTGAGTTTTCAGTTATCGACCTCATACGTTTAGAAATACCATGAAACGTGGACATTTCTTGGTCCCGGGCTGATTGGTGAATTTTCTCACGACGCGAAAAATGCCGAGCTGATATAATTATTTGGGATCGGAAAATTGAGTTTCCTGTTATCGACGCTATACGTTTTGAAATACCATGAAACGTGGACATTTCTTGGTCCCGGGCCGATTGGCTCATTATTCAACAACACGTGAAATACGCAGATGATGTAAGTACTTGGGATCTGTAAATTGAGTTTTCAGTTATCGACCTCATACGTTTAGAAATACCATGAAACGTGGACATTTCTTGGTCCCGGGCTGATTGGTGAATTTTCTCTCGACGCGAAAAATGCCGAGCTGATATAAGTACTTGGGATCGGAAAATTGAGTTTCCTGTTATCGACGCTATACGTTTTGAAATACCATGAAACGTGGACATTTCTTGGTCCCGGGCCGATTGGCTCATTTTTCAACAACACGTGAAATACGCAGATGATGTAAGTACTTGGGATCTGAAAATTGAGTTTTCAGTTATCGACCTCATACGTTTAGAAATACCATGAAACGTGGACATTTCTTGGTCCCGGGCCGATTGGCTCATTTTTCAACAACACGTGAAATACGCAGATGATGTAAGTACTTGGGATCTGAAAATTGAGTTTTCAGTTATCGACCTCATACGTTTAGAAATACCATGAAACGTATTTATTTCTTGGTCGCGGGCTGATTGGTGAATTTTTTCACGACGCGAAAAATGCCGAGCTGATATAAGTACTTGGGATCTGAAAATTGCGTTTTCTGTTATCGACGCTATACGTTTATAAATACCATGAAACGTGGAGATTTCTTGGTCCCGGGCTGATTGGACCATTTTTCAATAACACGTGAAATAGGCAGATGATGGAAGTACTTGGGATCTGAAAATTGAGTTTTCAGTTATCGACCTCATACGTTTAGAAATACCATGAAACGTGGACATTTCTTGGTCCCGGGCTGATTGGTGAATTTTTTCACGACGCGAAAAGTGCCGAGCTGACATAAGTACTTGGGATTTGAAAATTGAGTTTTCAGTTATCGACCTCATACGTTTAGAAATACCATGAAACGTGGACATTTCTTGGTCCCGGGCTGATTGGTGAATTTTCTCACGACGCGAAAAATGCCGAGCTGATATAAGTATTTGGGATCGGAAAATTGAGTTTCCTGTTATCGACGCTATACGTTTTGAAATACCATGAAACGTGGACATTTCTTGGTCCCGGGCCGATTGGCTCATTATTCAACAACACGTGAAATACGCAGATGATGTAAGTACTTGGGATCTGAAAATTGAGTTTTCAGTTATCGACCTCATACGTTTAGAAATACCATGAAACGTGGACATTTCTTGGTCCCGGGCTGATTGGTGAATTTTCTCTCGACGCGAAAAATGCCGAGCTGATATAAGTACTTGGGATCGGAAAATTTAGTTTCCTGTTATCGACGCTATACGTTTTGAAATACCATGAAACGTGGACATTTCTTGGTCCCGGGCCGATTGGCTCATTTTTCAACAACACGTGAAATACGCAGATGATGTAAGTACTTGGGATCTGAAAATTGAGTTTTCAGTTATCGACCTCATACGTTTAGAAATACCCTGAAACGTGGACATTTCTTGGTCCCGGGCTGATTGGGGAATTATTTCACGACGCGAAAAATGCCGAGCTGATATAAGTACTTGGGATCTGAAAATTGCGTTTTCTGTTATCGACGCTATACGTTTATAAATACCATGAAACTTGGAGATTTCTTAGTCCCGGGCTGATTGGGGAATTTTTTCACGACGCGAAAAATTCCGAGCTGACATAAGTACTTGGGAACTGAAAATTGAGATTTCTGTTATCGACGCCATACGTTTAGAAATACCATGAAACGTGGACATTTCTTGGTCCCGGGCTGATTGGTGAATTTTTTCACGACGCGAAAAATGCCGAGCTGATATAAGTACTTGTGATCCGAAAATTGAGTTTTCTGTTATCGACGCTATACGTTTATAAATACCATGAAACGTGGAGATTTCTTAGTCCCGGGCTGATTGGGGAATTTTTTCACGACGCGAAAAATTCCGAGCTGACATAAGTACTTGGGATCTGAAAATTGAGTTTTCAGTTATCGACCTCATACGTTTAGAAATACCATGAAACGTGGACATTTCTTGGTCCCGGGCTGATTGGGGAATTATTTCACGACGCGAGAAATGCCGAGCTGATATAAGTACTTGGGATCTGAAAATTGCGTTTTCTGTTATCGACGCTATACGTTTATAAATACCATGAAACTTGGAGATTTCTTGGTCCCGGGCTGATTGGACCATTTTTCAATAACACGTGAAATAGGCAGATGATATAAGTACTTGGGATCTGAAAATTGAGTTTTCATTTATCGACCTCATACGTTTAGAAATACCATGAAACGTGGAGATTTCTTGGTCCCGGGCTGATTGGACCATTTTTCAATAACACGTGAAATAGGCAGATGATGGAAGTACTTGGGATCTGAAAATTGAGTTTTCAGTTATCGACCTCATACGTTTAGAAATACCATGAAACGTGGACATTTCTTGGTCCCGGGCTGATTGGTGAATTTTTTCACGACGCGAAAAATGCCGAGCTGATATAAGTACTTCGGATCCGAAAATTGAGTTTTCTGTTATCGACGCTATACGTTTATAAATACCATGAAACGTGAAGATTTCTTGGTCCCGGGCTGATTGGACCATTTTTCAACATCACGTAAAATACGCAACTGATATAAGTACTTGGGATCTGAAAATTGAGTTTTCTCTTATCGACGCTATGCGTTTATAAATACCATGAAACGTGGAGATTCCTTAGTCCCGGGCTGATTGGGGAATTTTTTCACGACGCGAAAAATTCCGAGCTGACATAAGTACTTGGGAACTGAAAATTGAGATTTCTGTTATCGACGCTATACGTTTAGAAATACCATGAAACGTGGACATTTCTTGGTCCCGGGCTGATTGGTGAATTTTTTCACGACGCGAAAAATGCCGAGCTGATATAAGTACTTGTGATCCGAAAATTGAGTTTTCCGTTATCGATGCTATACGTTTATTAATACCATGAAACGTGGAGATTTCTTAGTCCCGGGCTGATTGGGGAATTTTTTCACGACGCGAAAAATTCCGAGCTGACATAAGTACTTGGGATTTGAAAATTGAGTTTTCAGTTATCGACCTCATACGTTTAGAAATACCATGAAACGTGGACATTTCTTGGTCCCGGGCTGATTGGTGAATTTTCTCACGACGCGAAAAATGCCGAGCTGATATAAGTATTTGGGATCGGAAAATTGAGTTTCCTGTTATCGACGCTATACGTTTTGAAATACCATGAAACGTGGACATTTCTTGGTCCCGGGCCGATTGGCTCATTATTCAACAACACGTGAAATACGCAGATGATGTAAGTACATGGGATCTGAAAATTGAGTTTTCAGTTATCGACCTCATACGTTTAGAAATACCATGAAACGTGGACATTTCTTGGTCCCGGGCTGATTGGGGAATTATTTCACGACGCGAAAAATGCCGAGCTGATATAAGTACTTGGGATCTGAAAATTGCGTTTTCTGTTATCGACGCTATACGTTTTGAAATACCATGAAACGTGGACATTTCTTGGTCCCGGGCCGATTGGCTCATTTTTCAACAACACGTGAAATACGCAGATGATGTAAGTACTTGGGATCTGAAAATTGAGTTTTCAGTTATCGACCTCATACGTTTAGAAATACCATGAAACGTGGACATTTCTTGGTCCCGGGCCGATTGGCTCATTTTTCAACAACACGTGAAATACGCAGATGATATAAGTACTTGGGATCTCAAAATTGAGTTTTCAGTTATCGACCTCATACGTATAGAAATACCATGAAACGTGGACATTTCTTGGTCCCGGGCTGATTGGTGAATTTTTTCACGACGCGAAAAATGCCGAGCTGATATAAGTACTTGGGATCTGAAAATTGCGTTTTCTGTTATCGACGCTATACGTTGATAAATACCATGAAACGTGAAGATTTCTTGGTCCCGGGCTGATTGGACCATTTTTCAACAACACGTAAAATACGCAACTGATATAAGTACTTGGGATCTGAAAATTGAGTTTTCAGTTATCGACCTCATACGTTTAGAAATATCATGAAACGTGGACATTTCTTGGTCCCGGGCTGATTGGTGAATTTTTTCACGACGCGAAAAATGCCGAGCTGATATATGTACTTGGGATCTGAAAATTGCGTTTTCTGTTATCGACGCTATACGTTTATAAATACCATGAAACGTGGAGATTTCTGAGTCCCGGGCTGATTGGGGAATTTTTTCACGACGCGAAAAATTCCGAGCTGACATAAGTACTTGGGAACTGAAAATTGAGTTTTCTGTTATCGACGCTATACGTTTAGAAATACCAGGAAACGTGGACATTTCTTGGTCCCGGGCTTATTGGTGAATTTTTTCACGACGCGAAAAATGCCGAGCTGATATAAGTACTTGTGATCCGAAAATTGAGTTTTCTGTTATCGACGCTATACGTTTATAAATACCATGAAACGTGGAGATTTCTTAGTCCCGGGCTGATTGGGGAATTTTTTCACGACGCGAGAAATTCCGAGCTGACATAAGTACTTGGGAACTGAAAATTGAGTTTTCTGTTATCGACGCTATACGTTTAGAAATACCATCAAACGTGGACATTTCTTGGTCCCGGGCTGATTGGTGAATTTTCTCTCGACGCGAAAAATGCCGAGCTGATATAAGTACTTGGGATCGGAAAATTGAGTTTCCTGTTATCGACGCTATACGTTTTGAAATACCATGAAACGTGGACATTTCTTGGTCCCGGGCCGATTGGCTCATTTTTCAACAACACGTGAAATACGCAGATGATGTAAGTACTTGGGATCTGAAAATTGAGTTTTCAGTTATCGACCTCATACGTTTAGAAATACCATGAAACGTGGACATTTCTTGGTCCCGGGCCGATTGGCTCATTTTTCAACAACACGTGAAATACGCAGATGATATAAGTACTTGGGATCTGAAAATTGAGTTTTCAGTTATCGACCTCATACGTTTAGAAATACCATGAAACGTATTTATTTCTTGGTCGCGGGCTGATTGGTGAATTTTTTCACGACGCGAAAAATGCCGAGCTGATATAAGTACTTGGGATCTGAAAATTGCGTTTTCTGTTATCGACGCTATACGTTTATAAATACCATGAAACGTGGAGATTTCTTGGTCCCGGGCTGATTGGACCATTTTTCAATAACACGTGAAATAGGCAGATGATGGAAGTACTTGGGATCTGAAAATTGAGTTTTCAGTTATCGACCTCATACGTTTAGAAATACCATGAAACGTGGACATTTCTTGGTCCCGGGCTGATTGGTGAATTTTTTCACGACGCGAAAAGTGCCGAGCTGACGTAAGTACTTGGGATTTGAAAATTGAGTTTTCAGTTATCGACCTCATACGTTTAGAAATACCATGAAACGTGGACATTTCTTGGTCCCGGGCTGATTGGTGAATTTTCTCACGACGCGAAAAATGCCGAGCTGATATAAGTATTTGGGATCGGAAAATTGAGTTTCCTGTTATCGACGCTATACGTTTTGAAATACCATGAAACGTGGACATTTCTTGGTCCCGGGCCGATTGGCTCATTATTCAACAACACGTGAAATACGCAGATGATGTAAGTACTTGGGATCTGAAAATTGAGTTTTCAGTTATCGACCTCATACGTTTAGAAATACCATGAAACGTGGACATTTCTTGGTCCCGGGCTGATTGGTGAATTTTCTCTCGACGCGAAAAATGCCGAGCTGATATAAGTACTTGGGATCGGAAAATTGAGTTTCCTGTTATCGACGCTATACGTTTTGAAATACCATGAAACGTGGACATTTCTTGGTCCCGGGCCGATTGGCTCATTTTTCAACAACACGTGAAATACGCAGATGATGTAAGTACTTGGGATCTGAAAATTGAGTTTTCAGTTATCGACCTCATACGTTTAGAAATACCCTGAAACGTGGACATTTCTTGGTCCCGGGCTGATTGGGGAATTATTTCACGACGCGAAAAATGCCGAGCTGATATAAGTACTTGGGATCTGAAAATTGCGTTTTCTGTTATCGACGCTATACGTTTATAAATACCATGAAACTTGGAGATTTCTTAGTCCCGGGCTGATTGGGGAATTTTTTCACGACGCGAAAAATTCCGAGCTGACATAAGTACTTGGGAACTGAAAATTGAGATTTCTGTTATCGACGCTATACGTTTAGAAATACCATGAAACGTGGACATTTCTTGGTCCCGGGCTGATTGGTGAATTTTTTCACGACGCGAAAAATGCCGAGCTGATATAAGTACTTGTGATCCGAAAATTGAGTTTTCTGTTATCGACGCTATACGTTTATAAATACCATGAAACGTGGAGATTTCTTAGTCCCGGGCTGATTGGGGAATTTTTTCACGACGCGAAAAATTCCGAGCTGACATAAGTACTTGGGATCTGAAAATTGAGTTTTCAGTTATCGACCTCATACGTTTAGAAATACCATGAAACGTGGACATTTCTTGGTCCCGGGCTGATTGGGGAATTATTTCACGACGCGAGAAATGCCGAGCTGATATAAGTACTTGGGATCTGAAAATTGCGTTTTCTGTTATCGACGCTATACGTTTATAAATACCATGAAACTTGGAGATTTCTTGGTCCCGGGCTGATTGGACCATTTTTCAATAACACGTGAAATAGGCAGATGATATAAGTACTTGGGATCTGAAAATTGAGTTTTCATTTATCGACCTCATACGTTTAGAAATACCATGAAACGTGGAGATTTCTTGGTCCCGGGCTGATTGGACCATTTTTCAATAACACGTGAAATAGGCAGATGATGGAAGTACTTGGGATCTGAAAATTGAGTTTTCAGTTATCGACCTCATACGTTTAGAAATACCATGAAACGTGGACATTTCTTGGTCCCGGGCTGATTGGTGAATTTTTTCACGACGCGAAAAATGCCGAGCTGATATAAGTACTTCGGATCCGAAAATTGAGTTTTCTGTTATCGACGCTATACGTTTATAAATACCATGAAACGTGAAGATTTCTTGGTCCCGGGCTGATTGGACCATTTTTCAACATCACGTAAAATACGCAACTGATATAAGTACTTGGGATCTGAAAATTGAGTTTTCTCTTATCGACGCTATACGTTTATAAATACCATGAAACGTGGAGATTCCTTAGTCCCGGGCTGATTGGGGAATTTTTTCACGACGCGAAAAATTCCGAGCTGACATAAGTACTTGGGAACTGAAAATTGAGATTTCTGTTATCGACGCTATACGTTTAGAAATACCATGAAACGTGGACATTTCTTGGTCCCGGGCTGATTGGTGAATTTTTTCACGACGCGAAAAATGCCGAGCTGATATAAGTACTTGTGATCCGAAAATTGAGTTTTCCGTTATCGATGCTATACGTTTATTAATACCATGAAACGTGGAGATTTCTTAGTCCCGGGCTGATTGGGGAATTTTTTCACGACGCGAAAAATTCCGAGCTGACATAAGTACTTGGGATTTGAAAATTGAGTTTTCAGTTATCGACCTCATACGTTTAGAAATACCATGAAACGTGGACATTTCTTGGTCCCGGGCTGATTGGTGAATTTTCTCACGACGCGAAAAATGCCGAGCTGATATAAGTATTTGGGATCGGAAAATTGAGTTTCCTGTTATCGACGCTATACGTTTTGAAATACCATGAAACGTGGACATTTCTTGGTCCCGGGCCGATTGGCTCATTATTCAACAACACGTGAAATACGCAGATGATGTAAGTACATGGGATCTGAAAATTGAGTTTTCAGTTATCGACCTCATACGTTTAGAAATACCATGAAACGTGGACATTTCTTGGTCCCGGGCTGATTGGGGAATTATTTCACGACGCGAAAAATGCCGAGCTGATATAAGTACTTGGGATCTGAAAATTGCGTTTTCTGTTATCGACGCTATACGTTTTGAAATACCATGAAACGTGGACATTTCTTGGTCCCGGGCCGATTGGCTCATTTTTCAACAACACGTGAAATACGCAGATGATGTAAGTACTTGGGATCTGAAAATTGAGTTTTCAGTTATCGACCTCATACGTTTAGAAATACCATGAAACGTGGACATTTCTTGGTCCCGGGCCGATTGGCTCATTTTTCAACAACACGTGAAATACGCAGATGATATAAGTACTTGGGATCTCAAAATTGAGTTTTCAGTTATCGACCTCATACGTATAGAAATACCATGAAACGTGGACATTTCTTGGTCCCGGGCTGATTGGTGAATTTTTTCACGACGCGAAAAATGCCGAGCTGATATAAGTACTTGGGATCTGAAAATTGCGTTTTCTGTTATCGACGCTATACGTTGATAAATACCATGAAACGTGAAGATTTCTTGGTCCCGGGCTGATTGGACCATTTTTCAACAACACGTAAAATACGCAACTGATATAAGTACTTGGGATCTGAAAATTGAGTTTTCAGTTATCGACCTCATACGTTTAGAAATATCATGAAACGTGGACATTTCTTGGTCCCGGGCTGATAGGTGAATTTTTTCACGACGCGAAAAATGCCGAGCTGATATATGTACTTGGGATCTGAAAATTGCGTTTTCTGTTATCGACGCTATACGTTTATAAATACCATGAAACGTGGAGATTTCTTAGTCCCGGGCTGATTGGGGAATTTTTTCACGACGCGAAAAATTCCGAGCTGACATAAGTACTTGGGAACTGAAAATTGAGTTTTCTGTTATCGACGCTATACGTTTAGAAATACCAGGAAACGTGGACATTTCTTGGTCCCGGGCTTATTGGTGAATTTTTTCACGACGCGAAAAATACCGAGCTGATATAAGTACTTGTGATCCGAAAATTGAGTTTTCTGTTATCGACGCTATACGTTTATAAATACCATGAAACGTGGAGATTTCTTAGTCCCGGGCTGATTGGGGAATTTTTTCACGACGCGAGAAATTCCGAGCTGACATAAGTACTTGGGAACTGAAAATTGAGTTTTCTGTTATCGACGCTATACGTTTAGAAATACCATCAAACGTGGACATTTCTTGGTCCCGGGCTGATTGGTGAATTTTCTCTCGACGCGAAAAATGCCGAGCTGATATAAGTACTTGGGATCGGAAAATTGAGTTTCCTGTTATCGACGCTATACGTTTTGAAATACCATGAAACGTGGACATTTCTTGGTCCCGGGCCGATTGGCTCATTTTTCAACAACACGTGAAATACGCAGATGATGTAAGTACTTGGGATCTGAAAATTGAGTTTTCAGTTATCGACCTCATACGTTTAGAAATACCATGAAACGTGGACATTTCTTGGTCCCGGGCCGATTGGCTCATTTTTCAACAACACGTGAAATACGCAGATGATATAAGTACTTGGGATCTGAAAATTGAGTTTTCAGTTATCGACCTCATACGTTTAGAAATACCATGAAACGTATTTATTTCTTGGTCGCGGGCTGATTGGTGAATTTTTTCACGACGCGAAAAATGCCGAGCTGATATAAGTACTTGGGATCTGAAAATTGCGTTTTCTGTTATCGACGCTATACGTTTATAAATACCATGAAACGTGGAGATTTCTTGGTCCCGGGCTGATTGGACCATTTTTCAATAACACGTGAAATAGGCAGATGATGGAAGTACTTGGGATCTGAAAATTGAGTTTTCAGTTATCGACCTCATACGTTTAGAAATACCATGAAACGTGGTCATTTCTTGGTCCCGGGCTGATTGGTGAATTTTTTCACGACGCGAAAAGTGCCGAGCTGACGTAAGTACTTGGGATTTGAAAATTGAGTTTTCAGATATCGACCTCATACGTTTAGAAATACCATGAAACGTGGACATTTCTTGGTCCCGGGCTGATTGGTGAATTTTCTCACGACGCGAAAAATGCCGAGCTGATATAATTATTTGGGATCGGAAAATTGAGTTTCCTGTTATCGACGCTATACGTTTTGAAATACCATGAAACGTGGACATTTCTTGGTCCCGGGCCGATTGGCTCATTATTCAACAACACGTGAAATACGCAGATGATGTAAGTACTTGGGATCTGAAAATTGAGTTTTCAGTTATCGACCTCATACGTTTAGAAATACCATGAAACGTGGACATTTCTTGGTCCCGGGCTGATTGGTGAATTTTCTCTCGACGCGAAAAATGCCGAGCTGATATAAGTACTTGGGATCGGAAAATTGAGTTTCCTGTTATCGACGCTATACGTTTTGAAATACCATGAAACGTGGACATTTCTTGGTCCCGGGCCGATTGGCTCATTTTTCAACAACACGTGAAATACGCAGATGATGTAAGTACTTGGGATCTGAAAATTGAGTTTTCAGTTATCGACCTCATACGTTTAGAAATACCATGAAACGTGGACATTTCTTGGTCCCGGGCCGATTGGCTCATTTTTCAACAACACGTGAAATACGCAGATGATGTAAGTACTTGGGATCTGAAAATTGAGTTTTCAGTTATCGACCTCATACGTTTAGAAATACCATGAAACGTATTTATTTCTTGGTCGCGGGCTGATTGGTGAATTTTTTCACGACGCGAAAAATGCCGAGCTGATATAAGTACTTGGGATCTGAAAATTGCGTTTTCTGTTATCGACGCTATACGTTTATAAATACCATGAAACGTGGAGATTTCTTGGTCCCGGGCTGATTGGACCATTTTTCAATAACACGTGAAATAGGCAGATGATGGAAGTACTTGGGATCTGAAAATTGAGTTTTCAGTTATCGACCTCATACGTTTAGAAATACCATGAAACGTGGACATTTCTTGGTCCCGGGCTGATTGGTGAATTTTTTCACGACGCGAAAAGTGCCGAGCTGACATAAGTACTTGGGATTTGAAAATTGAGTTTTCAGTTATCGACCTCATACGTTTAGAAATACCATGAAACGTGGACATTTCTTGGTCCCGGGCTGATTGGTGAATTTTCTCACGACGCGAAAAATGCCGAGCTGATATAAGTATTTGGGATCGGAAAATTGAGTTTCCTGTTATCGACGCTATACGTTTTGAAATACCATGAAACGTGGACATTTCTTGGTCCCGGGCCGATTGGCTCATTATTCAACAACACGTGAAATACGCAGATGATGTAAGTACTTGGGATCTGAAAATTGAGTTTTCAGTTATCGACCTCATACGTTTAGAAATACCATGAAACGTGGACATTTCTTGGTCCCGGGCTGATTGGTGAATTTTCTCTCGACGCGAAAAATGCCGAGCTGATATAAGTACTTGGGATCGGAAAATTGAGTTTCCTGTTATCGACGCTATACGTTTTGAAATACCATGAAACGTGGACATTTCTTGGTCCCGGGCTGATTGGTGAATTTTCTCTCGACGCGAAAAATGCCGAGCTGATATAAGTACTTGGGATCGGAAAATTGAGTTTCCTGTTATCGACGCTATACGTTTTGAAATACCATGAAACGTGGACATTTCTTGGTCCCGGGCCGATTGGCTCATTTTTCAACAACACGTGAAATACGCAGATGATGTAAGTACTTGGGATCTGAAAATTGAGTTTTCAGTTATCGACCTCATACGTTTAGAAATACCCTGAAACGTGGACATTTCTTGGTCCCGGGCTGATTGGGGAATTATTTCACGACGCGAGAAATGCCGAGCTGATATAAGTACTTGGGATCTGAAAATTGCGTTTTCTGTTATCGACGCTATACGTTTATAAATACCATGAAACTTGGAGATTTCTTGGTCCCGGGCTGATTGGACCATTTTTCAATAACACGTGAAATAGGCAGATGATATAAGTACTTGGGATCTGAAAATTGAGTTTTCATTTATCGACCTCATACGTTTAGAAATACCATGAAACGTGGAGATTTCTTGGTCCCGGGCTGATTGGACCATTTTTCAATAACACGTGAAATAGGCAGATGATGGAAGTACTTGGGATCTGAAAATTGAGTTTTCAGTTATCGACCTCATACGTTTAGAAATACCATGAAACGTGGACATTTCTTGGTCCCGGGCTGATTGGTGAATTTTTTCACGACGCGAAAAATGCCGAGCTGATATAAGTACTTCGGATCCGAAAATTGAGTTTTCTGTTATCGACGCTATACGTTTATAAATACCATGAAACGTGAAGATTTCTTGGTCCCGGGCTGATTGGACCATTTTTCAACATCACGTAAAATACGCAACTGATATAAGTACTTGGGATCTGAAAATTGAGTTTTCTGTTATCGACGCTATACGTTTATAAATACCATGAAACGTGGAGATTCCTTAGTCCCGGGCTGATTGGGGAATTTTTTCACGACGCGAAAAATTCCGAGCTGACATAAGTACTTGGGAACTGAAAATTGAGATTTCTGTTATCGACGCTATACGTTTAGAAATACCATGAAACGTGGACATTTCTTGGTCCCGGGCTGATTGGTGAATTTTTTCACGACGCGAAAAATGCCGAGCTGATATAAGTACTTGTGATCCGAAAATTGAGTTTTCCGTTATCGATGCTATACGTTTATTAATACCATGAAACGTGGAGATTTCTTAGTCCCGGGCTGATTGGGGAATTTTTTCACGACGCGAAAAATTCCGAGCTGACATAAGTACTTGGGATTTGAAAATTGAGTTTTCAGTTATCGACCTCATACGTTTAGAAATACCATGAAACGTGGACATTTCTTGGTCCCGGGCTGATTGGTGAATTTTCTCACGACGCGAAAAATGCCGAGCTGATATAAGTATTTGGGATCGGAAAATTGAGTTTCCTGTTATCGACGCTATACGTTTTGAAATACCATGAAACGTGGACATTTCTTGGTCCCGGGCCGATTGGCTCATTATTCAACAACACGTGAAATACGCAGATGATGTAAGTACATGGGATCTGAAAATTGAGTTTTCAGTTATCGACCTCATACGTTTAGAAATACCATGAAACGTGGACATTTCTTGGTCCCGGGCTGATTGGGGAATTATTTCACGACGCGAAAAATGCCGAGCTGATATAAGTACTTGGGATCTGAAAATTGCGTTTTCTGTTATCGACGCTATACGTTTATAAATACCATGAAACTTGGAGATTTCTTGGTCCCGGGCTGATTGGACCATTTTTCAATAACACGTGAAATAGGCAGATGATATAAGTACTTGGGATCTGAAAATTGAGTTTTCAGTTATCGACCTCATACGTTTCGAAATACCATGAAACGTGGACATTTCTTGGTCCCGGGCCGATTGGCTCATTTTTCAACAACACGTGAAATACGCAGATGATATAAGTACTTGGGATCTCAAAATTGAGTTTTCAGTTATCGACCTCATACGTATAGAAATACCATGAAACGTGGACATTTCTTGGTCCCGGGCTGATTGGTGAATTTTTTCACGACGCGAAAAATGCCGAGCTGATATAAGTACTTGGGATCTGAAAATTGCGTTTTCTGTTATCGACGCTATACGTTGATAAATACCATGAAACGTGAAGATTTCTTGGTCCCGGGCTGATTGGACCATTTTTCAACAACACGTAAAATACGCAACTGATATAAGTACTTGGGATCTGAAAATTGAGTTTTCTGTTATCGACGATATACGTTTATAAATACCATGAAACGTGGAGATTTCTTAGTCCCGGGCTGATTGGGGAATTTTTTCACGACGCGAAAAATTCCGAGCTGACATAAGTACTTGGGAACTGAAAATTGAGTTTTCTGTTATCGACGCTATACGTTTAGAAATACCATGAAACGTGGACATTTCTTGGTCCCGGGCTGATTGGTGAATTTTTTCACGACGCGAAAAATGCCGAGCTGATATAAGTACTTGTGATACGAAAATTGAGTTTTCTGTTATCGACGCTATACGTTTATAAATACCATGAAACGTGGAGATTTCTTAGTCCCGGGCTCATTGGGGAATTTTTTCACGACGCGAAAAATTCCGAGCTGACATAAGTACTTGGGATCTGAAAATTGAGTTTTCAGTTATCGACCTCATACGTTTAGAAATACCATGAAACGTGGACATTTCTTGGTCCCGGGCTGATTGGTGAATTTTCTCACGACGCGAAAAATGCCGAGCTGATATAAGTACTTGGGATCGGAAAATTGAGTTTCCTGTTATCGACGCTATACGTTTTGAAATACCATGAAACGTGGACATTTCTTAGTCCCGGGCCGATTGGGTTATTTTTCAATAACACGTGAAATACGCAGATGATATAAGTACTTGGGATCTGAAAATTGAGTTTTCAGTTATCGACATCATACGTTTAGAAATACCATGAAACGTGGAGATTTCTTGGTCCCGGGCTGATTGGACCATTTTTCAATAACACGTGAAATAGGCAGATGATATAAGTACTTGGGATCTGAAAATTGAGTTTTCAGTTATCGACCTCATACGTTTAGAAATACCATGAAACGTGGACATTTCTTGGTCCCGGGCCGATTGGCTCATTTTTCAACAACACGTGAAATACGCAGATGATATAAGTACTTGGGATCTGAAAATTGAGTTTTCAGTTATCGACCTCATACGTTTAGAAATACCATGAAACGTGTTTATTTCTTGGTCGCGGGCTGATTGGTGAATTTTTTCACGACGCGAAAAATGCCGAGCTGATATAAGTACTTGGGATCTGAAAATTGCGTTTTCTGTTATCGACGCTATACGTTTATAAATACCATGAAACTTGGAGATTTCTTGGTCCCGGGCTGATTGGACCATTTTTCAATAACACGTGAAATAGGCAGATGATATAAGTACTTGGGATCTGAAAATTGAGTTTTCAGTTATCGACCTCATACGTTTAGAAATACCATGAAACGTGGACATTTCTTGGTCCCGGGCTGATTGGTGAATTTTCTCTCGACGCGAAAAATGCCGAGCTGATATAAGTACTTGGGATCGGAAAATTGAGTTTCCTGTTATCGACGCTATACGTTTTGAAATACCATGAAACGTGGACATTTCTTGGTCCCGGGCCGATTGGCTCATTTTTCAACAACACGTGAAATACGCAGATGATGTAAGTACTTGGGATCTGAAAATTGAGTTTTCAGTTATCGACCTCATACGTTTAGAAATACCCTGAAACGTGGACATTTCTTGGTCCCGGGCTGATTGGGGAATTATTTCACGACGCGAAAAATGCCGAGCTGATATAAGTACTTGGGATCTGAAAATTGCGTTTTCTGTTATCGACGCTATACGTTTATAAATACCATGAAACTTGGAGATTTCTTAGTCCCGGGCTGATTGGGGAATTTTTTCACGACGCGAAAAATTCCGAGCTGACATAAGTACTTGGGAACTGAAAATTGAGATTTCTGTTATCGACGCTATACGTTTAGAAATACCATGAAACGTGGACATTTCTTGGTCCCGGGCTGATTGGTGAATTTTTTCACGACGCGAAAAATGCCGAGCTGATATAAGTACTTGTGATCCGAAAATTGAGTTTTCTGTTATCGACGCTATACGTTTATAAATACCATGAAACGTGGAGATTTCTTAGTCCCGGGCTGATTGGGGAATTGTTTCACGACGCGAAAAATTCCGAGCTGACATAAGTACTTGGGATCTGAAAATTGAGTTTTCAGTTATCGACCTCATACGTTTAGAAATACCATGAAACGTGGACATTTCTTGGTCCCGGGCTGATTCGGGAATTATTTCACGACGCGAGAAATGCCGAGCTGATATAAGTACTTGGGATCTGAAAATTGCGTTTTCTGTTATCGACGCTATACGTTTATAAATACCATGAAACTTGGAGATTTCTTGGTCCCGGGCTGATTGGACCATTTTTCAATAACACGTGAAATAGGCAGATGATATAAGTACTTGGGATCTGAAAATTGAGTTTTCAGTTATCGACCTCATACGTTTAGAAATACCATGAAACGTGGAGATTTCTTGGTCCCGGGCTGATTGGACCATTTTTCAATAACACGTGAAATAGGCAGATGATGGAAGTACTTGGGAACTGAAAATTGAGATTTCTGTTATCGACGCTATACGTTTAGAAATACCATGAAACGTGGACATTTCTTGGTCCCGGGCTGATTGGTGAATTTTTTCACGACGCGAAAAATGCCGAGCTGATATAAGTACTTGTGATCCGAAAATTGAGTTTTCTGTTATCGACGCTATACGTTTATAAATACCATGAAACGTGGAGATTTCTTAGTCCCGGGCTGATTGGGGAATTGTTTCACGACGCGAAAAATTCCGAGCTGACATAAGTACTTGGGATCTGAAAATTGAGTTTTCAGTTATCGACCTCATACGTTTAGAAATACCATGAAACGTGGACATTTCTTGGTCCCGGGCTGATTCGGGAATTATTTCACGACGCGAGAAATGCCGAGCTGATATAAGTACTTGGGATCTGAAAATTGCGTTTTCTGTTATCGACGCTATACGTTTATAAATACCATGAAACTTGGAGATTTCTTGGTCCCGGGCTGATTGGACCATTTTTCAATAACACGTGAAATAGGCAGATGATATAAGTACTTGGGATCTGAAAATTGAGTTTTCAGTTATCGACCTCATACGTTTAGAAATACCATGAAACGTGGAGATTTCTTGGTCCCGGGCTGATTGGACCATTTTTCAATAACACGTGAAATAGGCAGATGATGGAAGTACTTGGGATCTGAAAATTGAGTTTTCAGTTATCGACCTCATACGTTTAGAAATACCATGAAACGTGGACATTTCTTGGTCCCGGGCTGATTGGTGAATTTTTTCACGACGCGAAAAATGCCGAGCTGATATAAGTACTTCGGATCCGAAAATTGAGTTTTCTGTTATCGACCTCATACGTTTAGAAATACCATGAAACGTGGACATTTCTTGGTCCCGGGCTGATTGGTGAATTTTCTCACGACGCGAAAAATGCCGAGCTGATATAAGTATTTGGGATCGGAAAATTGAGTTTCCTGTTATCGACGCTATACGTTTTGAAATACCATGAAACGTGGACATTTCTTGGTCCCGGGCCGATTGGCTCATTATTCAACAACACGTGAAATACGCAGATGATGTAAGTACTTGGGATCTGAAAATTGAGTTTTCAGTTATCGACCTCATACGTTTAGAAATACCATGAAACGTGGACATTTCTTGGTCCCGGGCTGATTGGTGAATTTTCTCTCGACGCGAAAAATGCCGAGCTGATATAAGTACTTGGGATCGGAAAATTGAGTTTCCTGTTATCGACGCTATACGTTTTGAAATACCATGAAACGTGGACATTTCTTGGTCCCGGGCCGATTGGCTCATTTTTCAACAACACGTGAAATACGCAGATGATGTAAGTACTTGGGATCTGAAAATTGAGTTTTCAGTTATCGACCTCATACGTTTAGAAATACCCTGAAACGTGGACATTTCTTGGTCCCGGGCTGATTGGGGAATTATTTCACGACGCGAAAAATGCCGAGCTGATATAAGTACTTGGGATCTGAAAATTGCGTTTTCTGTTATCGACGCTATACGTTTATAAATACCATGAAACTTGGAGATTTCTTAGTCCCGGGCTGATTGGGGAATTTTTTCACGACGCGAAAAATTCCGAGCTGACATAAGTACTTGGGAACTGAAAATTGAGATTTCTGTTATCGACGCTATACGTTTAGAAATACCATGAAACGTGGACATTTCTTGGTCCCGGGCTGATTGGTGAATTTTTTCACGACGCGAAAAATGCCGAGCTGATATAAGTACTTGTGATCCGAAAATTGAGTTTTCTGTTATCGACGCTATACGTTTATAAATACCATGAAACGTGGAGATTTCTTAGTCCCGGGCTGATTGGGGAATTTTTTCACGACGCGAAAAATTCCGAGCTGACATAAGTACTTGGGATCTGAAAATTGAGTTTTCAGTTATCGACCTCATACGTTTAGAAATACCATGAAACGTGGACATTTCTTGGTCCCGGGCTGATTGGGGAATTATTTCACGACGCGAGAAATGCCGAGCTGATATAAGTACTTGGGATCTGAAAATTGCGTTTTCTGTTATCGACGCTATACGTTTATAAATACCATGAAACTTGGAGATTTCTTGGTCCCGGGCTGATTGGACCATTTTTCAATAACACGTGAAATAGGCAGATGATATAAGTACTTGGGATCTGAAAATTGAGTTTTCATTTATCGACCTCATACGTTTAGAAATACCATGAAACGTGGAGATTTCTTGGTCCCGGGCTGATTGGACCATTTTTCAATAACACGTGAAATAGGCAGATGATGGAAGTACTTGGGATCTGAAAATTGAGTTTTCAGTTATCGACCTCATACGTTTAGAAATACCATGAAACGTGGACATTTCTTGGTCCCGGGCTGATTGGTGAATTTTTTCACGACGCGAAAAATGCCGAGCTGATATAAGTACTTGGGATCGGAAAATTGAGTTTCCTGTTATCGACGCTATACGTTTTGAAATACCATGAAACGTGGACATTTCTTAGTCCCGGGCCGATTGGGTTATTTTTCAATAACACGTGAAATACGCAGATGATATAAGTACTTGGGATCTGAAAATTGAGTTTTCAGTTATCGACATCATACGTTTAGAAATACCATGAAACGTGGACATTTCTTGGTCCCGGGCCGATTGGCTCATTTTTCAACAACACGTGAAATACGCAGATGATGTAAGTACTTGGGATCTGAAAATTGAGTTTTCAGTTATCGACCTCATACGTTTAGAAATACCCTGAAACGTGGACATTTCTTGGTCCCGGGCCGATTGGCTCATTTTTCAACAACACGTGAAATACGCAGACGATATAAGTACTTGGGATCTGAAAATTGAGTTTTCAGTTATCGACCTCATACGTTTAGAAATACCATGAAACGTGGACATTTCTTGGTCCCGGGCTGATTGGTGAATTTTTTCACGACGCGAAAAATGCCGAGCTGATATAAGTACTTGGGATCGGAAAATTGCGTTTTCTGTTATCGACGCTATACGTTTATAAGTACCATGAAACGTGGAGATTTCTTGGTCCCGGGCTGATTGGACCATTTTTCAACTACACGTAAAATACGCAACTGATATAAGTACTTGGGATCTGAAAATTGAGTTTTCTGTTATCGACGCTATACGTTTATAAATACTATGAAACGTGGAGATTTCTTAGTCCCGGGCTGATTGGGGAATTTTTTCACGACGCGAAAAATTCCGAGCTGACATAAGTACTTGGGAACTGAAAATTGAGTTTTCTGTTATCGACGCTATACGTTTAGAAATACCATGAAACGTGGACATTTCTTGGTCCCGGGCTGATGGGTGAATTTTTTCACGACGCGAAAAATGCCGAGCTGATATAAGTACTTGTGATACGAAAATTGAGTTTTCTGTTATCGACGCTATACGTTTATAAATACCATGAAACGTGGAGATTTCTTAGTCCCGGGCTCATTGGGGAATTTTTTCACGACGCGAAAAATTCCGAGCTGACATAAGTACTTGGGATCTGAAAATTGAGTTTTCAGTTATCGACCTCATACGTTTAGAAATACCATGAAACGTGGACATTTCTTGGTCCCGGGCTGATTGGTGAATTTTCTCACGACGCGAAAAATGCCGAGCTGATATAAGTACTTGGGATCGGAAAATTGAGTTTCCTGTTATCGACGCTATACGTTTTGAAATACCATGAAACGTGGACATTTCTTAGTCCCGGGCCGATTGGGTCATTTTTCAATAACACGTGAAATACGCAGATGATATAAGTACTTGGGATCTGAAAATTGAGTTTTCAGTTATCGACCTCATACGTTTAGAAATACCATGAAACGTGGAGATTTCTTGGTCCCGGGCTGATTGGACCATTTTTCAATAACACGTGAAATAGGCAGATGATATAAGAACTTGGGATCTGAAAATTGAGTTTTCAGTTATCGACCTCATACGTTTAGAAATACCATGAAACGTGGACATTTCTTGGTCCCGGGCCGATTGGCTCATTTTTCAACAACACGTGAAATACGCAGATGATATAAGTACTTGGGATCTGAAAATTGAGTTTTCAGTTATCGACCTCATACGTTTAGAAATACCATGAAACGTGTTTATTTCTTGGTCGCGGGCTGATTGGTGAATTTTTTCACGACGCGAAAAATGCCGAGCTGATATAAGTACTTGGGATCTGAAAATTGCGTTTTCTGTTATCGACGCTATACGTTTATAAATACCATGAAACTTGGAGATTTCTTGGTCCCGGGCTGATTGGACCATTTTTCAATAACACGTGAAATAGGCAGATGATATAAGTACTTGGGATCTGAAAATTGAGTTTTCAGTTATCGACCTCATACGTTTAGAAATACCATGAAACGTGGACATTTCTTGGTCCCGGGCTGATTGGTGAATTTTTTCACGACGCGAAAAATGCCGAGCTGATATAAGTACTTGGGATCTGAAAATTGCGTTTTCTGTTATCGACGCTATACGTTTATAAATACCATGAAACGTGGAGATTTCTTGATGCCAGGCTGATTGGACCATTTTTTAATAACACGTGAAATAGGCAGATGATATAAGTACTTGGGATCTGAAAATTGAGTTTTCAGTAATCGACCTCATACGTTTAGAAATACCATGAAACGTGGACATTTCTTGGTCCCGGGCTGATTGGTGAATTTTTTCACGACGCGAAAAATGCCGAGCTGATATAATTATTTGGGATCGGAAAATTGAGTTTCCTGTTATCGACGCTATACGTTTTGAAATACCATGAAACGTGGACATTTCTTGGTCCCGGGCCGATTGGCTCATTATTCAACAACACGTGAAATACGCAGATGATGTAAGTACTTGGGATCTGAAAATTGAGTTTTCAGTTATCGACCTCATACGTTTAGAAATACCATGAAACGTGGACATTTCTTGGTCCCGGGCTGATTGGTGAATTTTCTCTCGACGCGAAAAATGCCGAGCTGATATAAGTACTTGGGATCGGAAAATTGAGTTTCCTGTTATCGACGCTATACGTTTTGAAATACCATGAAACGTGGACATTTCTTGGTCCCGGGCCGATTGGCTCATTTTTCAACAACACGTGAAATACGCAGATGATGTAAGTACTTGGGATCTGAAAATTGAGTTTTCAGTTATCGACCTCATACGTTTAGAAATACCATGAAACGTTGACATTTCTTGGTCCCGGGCCGATTGGCTCATTTTTCAACAACACGTGAAATACGCAGATGATATAAGTACTTGGGATCTGAAAATTGAGTTTTCAGTTATCGACCTCATACGTTTAGAAATACCATGAAACGTATTTATTTCTTGGTCGCGGGCTGATTGGTGAATTTTTTCACGACGCGAAAAATGCCGAGCTGATATAAGTACTTGGGATCTGAAAATTGCGTTTTCTGTTATCGACGCTATACGTTTATAAATACCATGAAACGTGGAGATTTCTTGGTCCCGGGCTGATTGGACCATTTTTCAATAACACGTGAAATAGGCAGATGATGGAAGTACTTGGGATCTGAAAATTGAGTTTTCAGTTATCGACCTCATACGTTTAGAAATACCATGAAACGTGGACATTTCTTGGTCCCGGGCTGATTGGTGAATTTTTTCACGACGCGAAAAATGCCGAGCTGATATAAGTACTTGGGATCTGAAAATTGCGTTTTCTGTTATCGACGCTATACGTTTATAAATACCATGAAACGCGGAGATTTCTTGGTCCCGGGCTGATTGGACCATTTTTCAATAACACGTGAAATAGGTAGATGATATAAGTACTTGGGATCTGAAAATTGAGTTTTCAGTTATCGACCTCATACGTTTAGAAATATCATGAAACGTGGACATTTCTTGGTCCCGGGCTGATTGGTGAATTTTTTCACGACGCGAAAAATGCCGAGCTGATATATGTACTTGGGATCTGAAAATTGCGTTTTCTGTTATCGACGCTATACGTTTATAAATACCATGAAACGTGGAGATTTCTTAGTCCCGGGCTGATTGGGGAATTTTTTCACGACGCGAAAAATTCCGAGCTGACATAAGTACTTGGGAACTGAAAATTGAGTTTTCTGTTATCGACGCTATACGTTTAGAAATACCAGGAAACGTGGACATTTCTTGGTCCCGGGCTTATTGGTGAATTTTTTCACGACGCGAAAAATGCCGAGCTGATATAAGTACTTGTGATCCGAAAATTGAGTTTTCTGTTATCGACGCTATACGTTTATAAATACCATGAAACGTGGAGATTTCTTAGTCCCGGGCTGATTGGGGAATTTTTTCACGACGCGAGAAATTCCGAGCTGACATAAGTACTTGGGAACTGAAAATTGAGTTTTCTGTTATCGACGCTATACGTTTAGAAATACCATCAAACGTGGACATTTCTTGGTCCCGGGCTGATTGGTGAATTTTCTCTCGACGCGAAAAATGCCGAGCTGATATAAGTACTTGGGATCGGAAAATTGAGTTTCCTGTTATCGACGCTATACGTTTTGAAATACCATGAAACGTGGACATTTCTTGGTCCCGGGCCGATTGGCTCATTTTTCAACAACACGTGAAATACGCAGATGATGTAAGTACTTGGGATCTGAAAATTGAGTTTTCAGTTATCGACCTCATACGTTTAGAAATACCATGAAACGTGGACATTTCTTGGTCCCGGGCCGATTGGCTCATTTTTCAACAACACGTGAAATACGCAGATGATATAAGTACTTGGGATCTGAAAATTGAGTTTTCAGTTATCGACCTCATACGTTTAGAAATACCATGAAACGTATTTATTTCTTGGTCGCGGGCTGATTGGTGAATTTTTTCACGACGCGAAAAATGCCGAGCTGATATAAGTACTTGGGATCTGAAAATTGCGTTTTCTGTTATCGACGCTATACGTTTATAAATACCATGAAACGTGGAGATTTCTTGGTCCCGGGCTGATTGGACCATTTTTCAATAACACGTGAAATAGGCAGATGATGGAAGTACTTGGGATTTGAAAATTGAGTTTTCAGTTATCGACCTCATACGTTTAGAAATACCATGAAACGTGGACATTTCTTGGTCCCGGGCTGATTGGTGAATTTTCTCACGACGCGAAAAATGCCGAGCTGATATAATTATTTGGGATCGGAAAATTGAGTTTCCTGTTATCGACGCTATACGTTTTGAAATACCATGAAACGTGGACATTTCTTGGTCCCGGGCCGATTGGCTCATTATTCAACAACACGTGAAATACGCAGATGATGTAAGTACTTGGGATCTGAAAATTGAGTTTTCAGTTATCGACCTCATACGTTTAGAAATACCATGAAACGTGGACATTTCTTGGTCCCGGGCTGATTGGTGAATTTTCTCTCGACGCGAAAAATGCCGAGCTGATATAAGTACTTGGGATCGGAAAATTGAGTTTCCTGTTATCGACGCTATACGTTTTGAAATACCATGAAACGTGGACATTTCTTGGTCCCGGGCCGATTGGCTCATTTTTCAACAACACGTGAAATACGCAGATGATGTAAGTACTTGGGATCTGAAAATTGAGTTTTCAGTTATCGACCTCATACGTTTAGAAATACCATGAAACGTGGACATTTCTTGGTCCCGGGCCGATTGGCTCATTTTTCAACAACACGTGAAATACGCAGATGATATAAGTACTTGGGATCTGAAAATTGAGTTTTCAGTTATCGACCTCATACGTTTAGAAATACCATGAAACGTATTTATTTCTTGGTCGCGGGCTGATTGGTGAATTTTTTCACGACGCGAAAAATGCCGAGCTGATATAAGTACTTGGGATCTGAAAATTGCGTTTTCTGTTATCGACGCTATACGTTTATAAATACCATGAAACGTGGAGATTTCTTGGTCCCGGGCTGATTGGACCATTTTTCAATAACACGTGAAATAGGCAGATGATGGAAGTACTTGGGATCTGAAAATTGAGTTTTCAGTTATCGACCTCATACGTTTAGAAATACCATGAAACGTGGACATTTCTTGGTCCCGGGCTGATTGGTGAATTTTTTCACGACGCGAAAAGTGCCGAGCTGACATAAGTACTTGGGATTTGAAAATTGAGTTTTCAGTTATCGACCTCATACGTTTAGAAATACTATGAAACGTGGACATTTCTTGGTCCCGGGCTGATTGGTGAATTTTCTCACGACGCGAAAAATGCCGAGCTGATATAAGTATTTGGGATCGGAAAATTGAGTTTCCTGTTATCGACGCTATACGTTTTGAAATACCATGAAACGTGGACATTTCTTGGTCCCGGGCCGATTGGCTCATTATTCAACAACACGTGAAATACGCAGATGATGTAAGTACTTGGGATCTGAAAATTGAGTTTTCAGTTATCGACCTCATACGTTTAGAAATACCATGAAACGTGGACATTTCTTGGTCCCGGGCTGATTGGTGAATTTTCTCTCGACGCGAAAAATGCCGAGCTGATATAAGTACTTGGGATCGGAAAATTGAGTTTCCTGTTATCGACGCTATACGTTTTGAAATACCATGAAACGTGGACATTTCTTGGTCCCGGGCCGATTGGCTCATTTTTCAACAACACGTGAAATACGCAGATGATGTAAGTACTTGGGATCTGAAAATTGAGTTTTCAGTTATCGACCTCATACGTTTAGAAATACCCTGAAACGTGGACATTTCTTGGTCCCGGGCTGATTGGGGAATTATTTCACGACGCGAAAAATGCCGAGCTGATATAAGTACTTGGGATCTGAAAATTGCGTTTTCTGTTATCGACGCTATACGTTTATAAATACCATGAAACTTGGAGATTTCTTAGTCCCGGGCTGATTGGGGAATTTTTTCACGACGCGAAAAATTCCGAGCTGACATAAGTACTTGGGAACTGAAAATTGAGATTTCTGTTATCGACGCTATACGTTTAGAAATACCATGAAACGTGGACATTTCTTGGTCCCGGGCTGATTGGTGAATTTTTTCACGACGCGAAAAATGCCGAGCTGATATAAGTACTTGTGATCCGAAAATTGAGTTTTCTGTTATCGACGCTATACGTTTATAAATACCATGAAACGTGGAGATTTCTTAGTCCCGGGCTGATTGGGGAATTTTTTCACGACGCGAAAAATTCCGAGCTGACATAAGTACTTGGGATCTGAAAATTGAGTTTTCAGTTATCGACCTCATACGTTTAGAAATACCATGAAACGTGGACATTTCTTGGTCCCGGGCTGATTGGGGAATTATTTCACGACGCGAGAAATGCCGAGCTGATATAAGTACTTGGGATCTGAAAATTGCGTTTTCTGTTATCGACGCTATACGTTTATAAATACCATGAAACTTGGAGATTTCTTAGTCCCGGGCTGATTGGACCATTTTTCAATAACACGTGAAATAGGCAGATGATATAAGTACTTGGGATCTGAAAATTGAGTTTTCATTTATCGACCTCATACGTTTAGAAATACCATGAAACGTGGACATTTCTTGGTCCCGGGCCGATTGGCTCATTTTTCAACAACACGTGAAATACGCAGATGATATAAGTACTTGGGATCTCAAAATTGAGTTTTCAGTTATCGACCTCATACGTATAGAAATACCATGAAACGTGGACATTTCTTGGTCCCGGGCTGATTGGTGAATTTTTTCACGACGCGAAAAATGCCGAGCTGATATAAGTACTTGGGATCTGAAAATTGCGTTTTCTGTTATCGACGCTATACGTTGATAAATACCATGAAACGTGAAGATTTCTTGGTCCCGGGCTGATTGGACCATTTTTCAACAACACGTAAAATACGCAACTGATATAAGTACTTGGGATCTGAAAATTGAGTTTTCTGTTATCGACGATATACGTTTATAAATACCATGAAACGTGGAGATTTCTTAGTCCCGGGCTGATTGGGGAATTTTTTCACGACGCGAAAAATTCCGAGCTGACATAAGTACTTGGGAACTGAAAATTGAGTTTTCTGTTATCGACGCTATACGTTTAGAAATACCATGAAACGTGGACATTTCTTGGTCCCGGGCTGATTGGTGAATTTTTTCACGACGCGAAAAATGCCGAGCTGATATAAGTACTTGTGATACGAAAATTGAGTTTTCTGTTATCGACGCTATACGTTTATAAATACCATGAAACGTGGAGATTTCTTAGTCCCGGGCTCATTGGGGAATTTTTTCACGACGCGAAAAATTCCGAGCTGACATAAGTACTTGGGATCTGAAAATTGAGTTTTCAGTTATCGACCTCATACGTTTAGAAATACCATGAAACGTGGACATTTCTTGGTCCCGGGCTGATTGGTGAATTTTCTCACGACGCGAAAAATGCCGAGCTGATATAAGTACTTGGGATCGGAAAATTGAGTTTCCTGTTATCGACGCTATACGTTTTGAAATACCATGAAACGTGGACATTTCTTAGTCCCGGGCCGATTGGGTTATTTTTCAATAACACGTGAAATACGCAGATGATATAAGTACTTGGGATCTGAAAATTGAGTTTTCAGTTATCGACATCATACGTTTAGAAATACCATGAAACGTGGAGATTTCTTGGTCCCGGGCTGATTGGACCATTTTTCAATAACACGTGAAATAGGCAGATGATATAAGTACTTGGGATCTGAAAATTGAGTTTTCAGTTATCGACCTCATACGTTTAGAAATACCATGAAACGTGGACATTTCTTGGTCCCGGGCCGATTGGCTCATTTTTCAACAACACGTGAAATACGCAGATGATATAAGTACTTGGGATCTGAAAATTGAGTTTTCAGTTATCGACCTCATACGTTTAGAAATACCATGAAACGTGTTTATTTCTTGGTCGCGGGCTGATTGGTGAATTTTTTCACGACGCGAAAAATGCCGAGCTGATATAAGTACTTGGGATCTGAAAATTGCGTTTTCTGTTATCGACGCTATACGTTTATAAATACCATGAAACTTGGAGATTTCTTGGTCCCGGGCTGATTGGACCATTTTTCAATAACACGTGAAATAGGCAGATGATATAAGTACTTGGGATCTGAAAATTGAGTTTTCAGTTATCGACCTCATACGTTTAGAAATACCATGAAACGTGGACATTTCTTGGTCCCGGGCTGATTGGTGAATTTTCTCTCGACGCGAAAAATGCCGAGCTGATATAAGTACTTGGGATCGGAAAATTGAGTTTCCTGTTATCGACGCTATACGTTTTGAAATACCATGAAACGTGGACATTTCTTGGTCCCGGGCCGATTGGCTCATTTTTCAACAACACGTGAAATACGCAGATGATGTAAGTACTTGGGATCTGAAAATTGAGTTTTCAGTTATCGACCTCATACGTTTAGAAATACCATGAAACGTGGACATTTCTTGGTCCCGGGCTGATTGGTGAATTTTCTCTCGACGCGAAAAATGCCGAGCTGATATAAGTACTTGGGATCGGAAAATTGAGTTTCCTGTTATCGACGCTATACGTTTTGAAATACCATGAAACGTGGACATTTCTTGGTCCCGGGCCGATTGGCTCATTTTTCAACAACACGTGAAATACGCAGATGATGTAAGTACTTGGGATCTGAAAATTGAGTTTTCAGTTATCGACCTCATACGTTTAGAAATACCCTGAAACGTGGACATTTCTTGGTCCCGGGCTGATTGGGGAATTATTTCACGACGCGAAAAATGCCGAGCTGATATAAGTACTTGGGATCTGAAAATTGCGTTTTCTGTTATCGACGCTATACGTTTATAAATACCATGAAACTTGGAGATTTCTTAGTCCCGGGCTGATTGGGGAATTTTTTCACGACGCGAAAAATTCCGAGCTGACATAAGTACTTGGGAACTGAAAATTGAGATTTCTGTTATCGACGCTATACGTTTAGAAATACCATGAAACGTGGACATTTCTTGGTCCCGGGCTGATTGGTGAATTTTTTCACGACGCGAAAAATGCCGAGCTGATATAAGTACTTGTGATCCGAAAATTGAGTTTTCTGTTATCGACGCTATACGTTTATAAATACCATGAAACGTGGAGATTTCTTAGTCCCGGGCTGATTGGGGAATTTTTTCACGACGCGAAAAATTCCGAGCTGACATAATTACTTGGGATCTGAAAATTGAGTTTTCAGTTATCGACCTCATACGTTTAGAAATACCATGAAACGTGGACATTTCTTGGTCCCGGGCTGATTGGGGAATTATTTCACGACGCGAGAAATGCCGAGCTGATATAAGTACTTGGGATCTGAAAATTGCGTTTTCTGTTATCGACGCTATACGTTTATAAATACCATGAAACTTGGAGATTTCTTGGTCCCGGGCTGATTGGACCATTTTTCAATAACACGTGAAATAGGCAGATGATATAAGTACTTGGGATCTGAAAATTGAGTTTTCATTTATCGACCTCATACGTTTAGAAATACCATGAAACGTGGAGATTTCTTGGTCCCGGGCTGATTGGACCATTTTTCAATAACACGTGAAATAGGCAGATGATGGAAGTACTTGGGATCTGAAAATTGAGTTTTCAGTTATCGACCTCATACGTTTAGAAATACCATGAAACGTGGACATTTCTTGGTCCCGGGCTGATTGGTGAATTTTTTCACGACGCGAAAAATGCCGAGCTGATATAAGTACTTCGGATCCGAAAATTGAGTTTTCTGTTATCGACGCTATACGTTTATAAATACCATGAAACGTGAAGATTTCTTGGTCCCGGGCTGATTGGACCATTTTTCAACATCACGTAAAATACGCAACTGATATAAGTACTTGGGATCTGAAAATTGAGTTTTCTGTTATCGACGCTATACGTTTATAAATACCATGAAACGTGGAGATTCCTTAGTCCCGGGCTGATTGGGGAATTTTTTCACGACGCGAAAAATTCCGAGCTGACATAAGTACTTGGGAACTGAAAATTGAGATTTCTGTTATCGACGCTATACGTTTAGAAATACCATGAAACGTGGACATTTCTTGGTCCCGGGCTGATTGGTGAATTTTCTCACGACGCGAAAAATGCCGAGCTGATATAAGTATTTGGGATCGGAAAATTGAGTTTCCTGTTATCGACGCTATACGTTTTGAAATACCATGAAACGTGGACATTTCTTGGTCCCGGGCCGATTGGCTCATTATTCAACAACACGTGAAATACGCAGATGATGTAAGTACATGGGATCTGAAAATTGAGTTTTCAGTTATCGACCTCATACGTTTAGAAATACCATGAAACGTGGACATTTCTTGGTCCCGGGCTGATTGGTGAATTTTCTCACGACGCGAAAAATGCCGAGCTGATATAAGTACTTGGGATCGGAAAATTGAGTTTCCTGTTATCGACGCTATACGTTTTGAAATACCATGAAACGTGGACATTTCTTAGTCCCGGGCCGATTGGGTTATTTTTCAATAACACGTGAAATACGCAGATGATATAAGTACTTGGGATCTGAAAATTGAGTTTTCAGTTATCGACATCATACGTTTAGAAATACCATGAAACGTGGAGATTTCTTGGTCCCGGGCTGATTGGACCATTTTTCAATAACACGTGAAATAGGCAGATGATATAAGTACTTGGGATCTGAAAATTGAGTTTTCAGTTATCGACCTCATACGTTTAGAAATACCATGAAACGTGGACATTTCTTGGTCCCGGGCCGATTGGCTCATTTTTCAACAACACGTGAAATACGCAGATGATATAAGTACTTGGGATCTGAAAATTGAGTTTTCAGTTATCGACCTCATACGTTTAGAAATACCATGAAACGTGTTTATTTCTTGGTCGCGGGCTGATTGGTGAATTTTTTCACGACGCGAAAAATGCCGAGCTGATATAAGTACTTGGGATCTGAAAATTGCGTTTTCTGTTATCGACGCTATACGTTTATAAATACCATGAAACTTGGAGATTTCTTGGTCCCGGGCTGATTGGACCATTTTTCAATAACACGTGAAATAGGCAGATGATATAAGTACTTGGGATCTGAAAATTGAGTTTTCAGTTATCGACCTCATACGTTTAGAAATACCATGAAACGTGGACATTTCTTGGTCCCGGGCTGATTGGTGAATTTTTTCACGACGCGAAAAATGCCGAGCTGATATAAGTACTTGGGATCTGAAAATTGCGTTTTCTGTTATCGACGCTATACGTTTATAAATACCATGAAACGTGGAGATTTCTTGGTCCCGGGCTGATTGGACCATTTTTCAATAACACGTGAAATAGGTAGATGATATAAGTACTTGGGATCTGAAAATTGAGTTTTCAGTTATCGACCTCATACGTTTAGAAATATCATGAAACGTGGACATTTCTTGGTCCCGGGCTGATTGGTGAATTTTTTCACGACGCGAAAAATGCCGAGCTGATATATGTACTTGGGATCTGAAAATTGCGTTTTCTGTTATCGACGCTATACGTTTTTAAATACCATGAAACGTGAAGATTTCTTGGTCCCGGGCTGATTGGACCATTTTTCAACAACACGTAAAATACGCAACTGATATAAGTACTTGGGATCTGAAAATTGAGTTTTCTGTTATCGACGCTATACGTTTATAAATACCATGAAACGTGGAGATTTCTTAGTCCCGGGCTGATTGGGGAATTTTTTCACGACGCGAAAAATTCCGAGCTGACATAAGTACTTGGGAACTGAAAATTGAGTTTTCTGTTATCGACGCTATACGTTTAGAAATACCAGGAAACGTGGACATTTCTTGGTCCCGGGCTTATTGGTGAATTTTTTCACGACGCGAAAAATGCCGAGCTGATATAAGTACTTGTGATCCGAAAATTGAGTTTTCTGTTATCGACCTCATACGTTTAGAAATACCATGAAACGTATTTATTTCTTGGTCGCGGGCTGATTGGTGAATTTTTTCACGACGCGAAAAATGCCGAGCTGATATAAGTACTTGGGATCTGAAAATTGCGTTTTCTGTTATCGACGCTATACGTTTATAAATACCATGAAACGTGGAGATTTCTTGGTCCCGGGCTGATTGGACCATTTTTCAATAACACGTGAAATAGGCAGATGATGGAAGTACTTGGGATCTGAAAATTGAGTTTTCAGTTATCGACCTCATACGTTTAGAAATACCATGAAACGTGGACATTTCTTGGTCCCGGGCCGATTGGCTCATTTTTCAACAACACGTGAAATACGCAGATGATATAAGTACTTGGGATCTGAAAATTGAGTTTTCAGTTATCGACCTCATACGTTTAGAAATACCATGAAACGTATTTATTTCTTGGTCGCGGGCTGATTGGTGAATTTTTTCACGACGCGAAAAATGCCGAGCTGATATAAGTACTTGGGATCTGAAAATTGCGTTTTCTGTTATCGACGCTATACGTTTATAAATACCATGAAACGTGGAGATTTCTTGGTCCCGGGCTGATTGGACCATTTTTCAATAACACGTGAAATAGGCAGATGATGGAAGTACTTGGGATCTGAAAATTGAGTTTTCAGTTATCGACCTCATACGTTTAGAAATACCATGAAACGTGGACATTTCTTGGTCCCGGGCTGATTGGTGAATTTTTTCACGACGCGAAAAGTGCCGAGCTGACATAAGTACTTGGGATTTGAAAATTGAGTTTTCAGTTATCGACCTCATACGTTTAGAAATACTATGAAACGTGGACATTTCTTGGTCCCGGGCTGATTGGTGAATTTTCTCACGACGCGAAAAATGCCGAGCTGATATAAGTATTTGGGATCGGAAAATTGAGTTTCCTGTTATCGACGCTATACGTTTTGAAATACCATGAAACGTGGACATTTCTTGGTCCCGGGCCGATTGGCTCATTATTCAACAACACGTGAAATACGCAGATGATGTAAGTACTTGGGATCTGAAAATTGAGTTTTCAGTTATCGACCTCATACGTTTAGAAATACCATGAAACGTGGACATTTCTTGGTCCCGGGCTGATTGGTGAATTTTCTCTCGACGCGAAAAATGCCGAGCTGATATAAGTACTTGGGATCGGAAAATTGAGTTTCCTGTTATCGACGCTATACGTTTTGAAATACCATGAAACGTGGACATTTCTTGGTCCCGGGCCGATTGGCTCATTTTTCAACAACACGTGAAATACGCAGATGATGTAAGTACTTGGGATCTGAAAATTGAGTTTTCAGTTATCGACCTCATACGTTTAGAAATACCCTGAAACGTGGACATTTCTTGGTCCCGGGCTGATTGGGGAATTATTTCACGACGCGAAAAATGCCGAGCTGATATAAGTACTTGGGATCTGAAAATTGCGTTTTCTGTTATCGACGCTATACGTTTATAAATACCATGAAACTTGGAGATTTCTTAGTCCCGGGCTGATTGGGGAATTTTTTCACGACGCGAAAAATTCCGAGCTGACATAAGTACTTGGGAACTGAAAATTGAGATTTCTGTTATCGACGCTATACGTTTAGAAATACCATGAAACGTGGACATTTCTTGGTCCCGGGCTGATTGGTGAATTTTTTCACGACGCGAAAAATGCCGAGCTGATATAAGTACTTGTGATCCGAAAATTGAGTTTTCTGTTATCGACGCTATACGTTTATAAATACCATGAAACGTGGAGATTTCTTAGTCCCGGGCTGATTGGGGAATTTTTTCACGACGCGAAAAATTCCGAGCTGACATAAGTACTTGGGATCTGAAAATTGAGTTTTCAGTTATCGACCTCATACGTTTAGAAATACCATGAAACGTGGACATTTCTTGGTCCCGGGCTGATTGGGGAATTATTTCACGACGCGAGAAATGCCGAGCTGATATAAGTACTTGGGATCTGAAAATTGCGTTTTCTGTTATCGACGCTATACGTTTATAAATACCATGAAACTTGGAGATTTCTTAGTCCCGGGCTGATTGGACCATTTTTCAATAACACGTGAAATAGGCAGATGATATAAGTACTTGGGATCTGAAAATTGAGTTTTCATTTATCGACCTCATACGTTTAGAAATACCATGAAACGTGGACATTTCTTGGTCCCGGGCCGATTGGCTCATTTTTCAACAACACGTGAAATACGCAGATGATATAAGTACTTGGGATCTCAAAATTGAGTTTTCAGTTATCGACCTCATACGTATAGAAATACCATGAAACGTGGACATTTCTTGGTCCCGGGCTGATTGGTGAATTTTTTCACGACGCGAAAAATGCCGAGCTGATATAAGTACTTGGGATCTGAAAATTGCGTTTTCTGTTATCGACGCTATACGTTTATAAATACCATGAAACTTGGAGATTTCTTGGTCCCGGGCTGATTGGACCTTTTTTCAACAACACGTAAAATACGCAACTGATATAAGTACTTGGGATCTGAAAATTGAGTTTTCAGTTATCGACCTCATACGTTTAGAAATACCATGAAACGTGGACATTTCTTGGTCCCGGGCTGATTGGTGAATTTTCTCTCGACGCGAAAAATGCCGAGCTGATATAAGTACTTGGGATCGGAAAATTGAGTTTCCTGTTATCGACGCTATACGTTTTGAAATACCATGAAACGTGGACATTTCTTGGTCCCGGGCCGATTGGCTCATTTTTCAACAACACGTGAAATACGCAGATGATGTAAGTACTTGGGATCTGAAAATTGAGTTTTCAGTTATCGACCTCATACGTTTAGAAATACCATGAAACGTGGACATTTCTTGGTCCCGGGCTGATTGGTGAATTTTCTCTCGACGCGAAAAATGCCGAGCTGATATAAGTACTTGGGATCGGAAAATTGAGTTTCCTGTTATCGACGCTATACGTTTTGAAATACCATGAAACGTGGACATTTCTTGGTCCCGGGCCGATTGGCTCATTTTTCAACAACACGTGAAATACGCAGATGATGTAAGTACTTGGGATCTGAAAATTGAGTTTTCAGTTATCGACCTCATACGTTTAGAAATACCCTGAAACGTGGACATTTCTTGGTCCCGGGCTGATTGGGGAATTATTTCACGACGCGAAAAATGCCGAGCTGATATAAGTACTTGGGATCTGAAAATTGCGTTTTCTGTTATCGACGCTATACGTTTATAAATACCATGAAACTTGGAGATTTCTTAGTCCCGGGCTGATTGGGGAATTTTTTCACGACGCGAAAAATTCCGAGCTGACATAAGTACTTGGGAACTGAAAATTGAGATTTCTGTTATCGACGCTATACGTTTAGAAATACCATGAAACGTGGACATTTCTTGGTCCCGGGCTGATTGGTGAATTTTTTCACGACGCGAAAAATGCCGAGCTGATATAAGTACTTGTGATCCGAAAATTGAGTTTTCTGTTATCGACGCTATACGTTTATAAATACCATGAAACGTGGAGATTTCTTAGTCCCGGGCTGATTGGGGAATTTTTTCACGACGCGAAAAATTCCGAGCTGACATAATTACTTGGGATCTGAAAATTGAGTTTTCAGTTATCGACCTCATACGTTTAGAAATACCATGAAACGTGGACATTTCTTGGTCCCGGGCTGATTGGGGAATTATTTCACGACGCGAGAAATGCCGAGCTGATATAAGTACTTGGGATCTGAAAATTGCGTTTTCTGTTATCGACGCTATACGTTTATAAATACCATGAAACTTGGAGATTTCTTGGTCCCGGGCTGATTGGACCATTTTTCAATAACACGTGAAATAGGCAGATGATATAAGTACTTGGGATCTGAAAATTGAGTTTTCATTTATCGACCTCATACGTTTAGAAATACCATGAAACGTGGAGATTTCTTGGTCCCGGGCTGATTGGACCATTTTTCAATAACACGTGAAATAGGCAGATGATGGAAGTACTTGGGATCTGAAAATTGAGTTTTCAGTTATCGACCTCATACGTTTAGAAATACCATGAAACGTGGACATTTCTTGGTCCCGGGCTGATTGGTGAATTTTTTCACGACGCGAAAAATGCCGAGCTGATATAAGTACTTCGGATCCGAAAATTGAGTTTTCTGTTATCGACGCTATACGTTTATAAATACCATGAAACGTGAAGATTTCTTGGTCCCGGGCTGATTGGACCATTTTTCAACATCACGTAAAATACGCAACTGATATAAGTACTTGGGATCTGAAAATTGAGTTTTCTGTTATCGACGCTATACGTTTATAAATACCATGAAACGTGGAGATTCCTTAGTCCCGGGCTGATTGGAGAATTTTTTCACGACGCGAAAAATTCCGAGCTGACATAAGTACTTGGGAACTGAAAATTGAGATTTCTGTTATCGACGCTATACGTTTAGAAATACCATGAAACGTGGACATTTCTTGGTCCCGGGCTGATTGGTGAATTTTCTCACGACGCGAAAAATGCCGAGCTGATATAAGTATTTGGGATCGGAAAATTGAGTTTCCTGTTATCGACGCTATACGTTTTGAAATACCATGAAACGTGGACATTTCTTGGTCCCGGGCCGATTGGCTCATTATTCAACAACACGTGAAATACGCAGATGATGTAAGTACATGGGATCTGAAAATTGAGTTTTCAGTTATCGACCTCATACGTTTAGAAATACCATGAAACGTGGACATTTCTTGGTCCCGGGCTGATTGGTGAATTTTCTCACGACGCGAAAAATGCCGAGCTGATATAAGTACTTGGGATCGGAAAATTGAGTTTCCTGTTATCGACGCTATACGTTTTGAAATACCATGAAACGTGGACATTTCTTAGTCCCGGGCCGATTGGGTTATTTTTCAATAACACGTGAAATACGCAGATGATATAAGTACTTGGGATCTGAAAATTGAGTTTTCAGTTATCGACATCATACGTTTAGAAATACCATGAAACGTGGAGATTTCTTGGTCCCGGGCTGATTGGACCATTTTTCAATAACACGTGAAATAGGCAGATGATATAAGTACTTGGGATCTGAAAATTGAGTTTTCAGTTATCGACCTCATACGTTTAGAAATACCATGAAACGTGGACATTTCTTGGTCCCGGGCCGATTGGCTCATTTTTCAACAACACGTGAAATACGCAGATGATATAAGTACTTGGGATCTGAAAATTGAGTTTTCAGTTATCGACCTCATACGTTTAGAAATACCATGAAACGTGTTTATTTCTTGGTCGCGGGCTGATTGGTGAATTTTTTCACGACGCGAAAAATGCCGAGCTGATATAAGTACTTGGGATCTGAAAATTGCGTTTTCTGTTATCGACGCTATACGTTTATAAATACCATGAAACTTGGAGATTTCTTGGTCCCGGGCTGATTGGACCATTTTTCAATAACACGTGAAATAGGCAGATGATATAAGTACTTGGGATCTGAAAATTGAGTTTTCAGTTATCGACCTCATACGTTTAGAAATACCATGAAACGTGGACATTTCTTGGTCCCGGGCTGATTGGTGAATTTTTTCACGACGCGAAAAATGCCGAGCTGATATAAGTACTTGGGATCTGAAAATTGCGTTTTCTGTTATCGACGCTATACGTTTATAAATACCATGAAACGTGGAGATTTCTTGGTCCCGGGCTGATTGGACCATTTTTCAATAACACGTGAAATAGGTAGATGATATAAGTACTTGGGATCTGAAAATTGAGTTTTCAGTTATCGACCTCATACGTTTAGAAATATCATGAAACGTGGACATTTCTTGGTCCCGGGCTGATTGGTGAATTTTTTCACGACGCGAAAAATGCCGAGCTGATATATGTACTTGGGATCTGAAAATTGCGTTTTCTGTTATCGACGCTATACGTTTTTAAATACCATGAAACGTGAAGATTTCTTGGTCCCGGGCTGATTGGACCATTTTTCAACAACACGTAAAATACGCAACTGATATAAGTACTTGGGATCTGAAAATTGAGTTTTCTGTTATCGACGCTATACGTTTATAAATACCATGAAACGTGGAGATTTCTTAGTCCCGGGCTGATTGGGGAATTTTTTCACGACGCGAAAAATTCCGAGCTGACATAAGTACTTGGGAACTGAAAATTGAGTTTTCTGTTATCGACGCTATACGTTTAGAAATACCAGGAAACGTGGACATTTCTTGGTCCCGGGCTTATTGGTGAATTTTTTCACGACGCGAAAAATGCCGAGCTGATATAAGTACTTGTGATCCGAAAATTGAGTTTTCTGTTATCGACCTCATACGTTTAGAAATACCATGAAACGTATTTATTTCTTGGTCGCGGGCTGATTGGTGAATTTTTTCACGACGCGAAAAATGCCGAGCTGATATAAGTACTTGGGATCTGAAAATTGCGTTTTCTGTTATCGACGCTATACGTTTATAAATACCATGAAACGTGGAGATTTCTTGGTCCCGGGCTGATTGGACCATTTTTCAATAACACGTGAAATAGGCAGATGATGGAAGTACTTGGGATCTGAAAATTGAGTTTTCAGTTATCGACCTCATACGTTTAGAAATACCATGAAACGTGGACATTTCTTGGTCCCGGGCCGATTGGCTCATTTTTCAACAACACGTGAAATACGCAGATGATATAAGTACTTGGGATCTGAAAATTGAGTTTTCAGTTATCGACCTCATACGTTTAGAAATACCATGAAACGTATTTATTTCTTGGTCGCGGGCTGATTGGTGAATTTTTTCACGACGCGAAAAATGCCGAGCTGATATAAGTACTTGGGATCTGAAAATTGCGTTTTCTGTTATCGACGCTATACGTTTATAAATACCATGAAACGTGGAGATTTCTTGGTCCCGGGCTGATTGGACCATTTTTCAATAACACGTGAAATAGGCAGATGATGGAAGTACTTGGGATCTGAAAATTGAGTTTTCAGTTATCGACCTCATACGTTTAGAAATACCATGAAACGTGGACATTTCTTGGTCCCGGGCTGATTGGTGAATTTTTTCACGACGCGAAAAGTGCCGAGCTGACATAAGTACTTGGGATTTGAAAATTGAGTTTTCAGTTATCGACCTCATACGTTTAGAAATACTATGAAACGTGGACATTTCTTGGTCCCGGGCTGATTGGTGAATTTTCTCACGACGCGAAAAATGCCGAGCTGATATAAGTATTTGGGATCGGAAAATTGAGTTTCCTGTTATCGACGCTATACGTTTTGAAATACCATGAAACGTGGACATTTCTTGGTCCCGGGCCGATTGGCTCATTATTCAACAACACGTGAAATACGCAGATGATGTAAGTACTTGGGATCTGAAAATTGAGTTTTCAGTTATCGACCTCATACGTTTAGAAATACCATGAAACGTGGACATTTCTTGGTTCCGGGCTGATTGGTGAATTTTCTCTCGACGCGAAAAATGCCGAGCTGATATAAGTACTTGGGATCGGAAAATTGAGTTTCCTGTTATCGACGCTATACGTTTTGAAATACCATGAAACGTGGACATTTCTTGGTCCCGGGCCGATTGGCTCATTTTTCAACAACACGTGAAATACGCAGATGATGTAAGTACTTGGGATCTGAAAATTGAGTTTTCAGTTATCGACCTCATACGTTTAGAAATACCCTGAAACGTGGACATTTCTTGGTCCCGGGCTGATTGGGGAATTATTTCACGACGCGAAAAATGCCGAGCTGATATAAGTACTTGGGATCTGAAAATTGCGTTTTCTGTTATCGACGCTATACGTTTATAAATACCATGAAACTTGGAGATTTCTTAGTCCCGGGCTGATTGGGGAATTTTTTCACGACGCGAAAAATTCCGAGCTGACATAAGTACTTGGGAACTGAAAATTGAGATTTCTGTTATCGACGCTATACGTTTAGAAATACCATGAAACGTGGACATTTCTTGGTCCCGGGCTGATTGGTGAATTTTTTCACGACGCGAAAAATGCCGAGCTGATATAAGTACTTGTGATCCGAAAATTGAGTTTTCTGTTATCGACGCTATACGTTTATAAATACCATGAAACGTGGAGATTTCTTAGTCCCGGGCTGATTGGGGAATTTTTTCACGACGCGAAAAATTCCGAGCTGACATAAGTACTTGGGATCTGAAAATTGAGTTTTCAGTTATCGACCTCATACGTTTAGAAATACCATGAAACGTGGACATTTCTTGGTCCCGGGCTGATTGGGGAATTATTTCACGACGCGAGAAATGCCGAGCTGATATAAGTACTTGGGATCTGAAAATTGCGTTTTCTGTTATCGACGCTATACGTTTATAAATACCATGAAACTTGGAGATTTCTTAGTCCCGGGCTGATTGGACCATTTTTCAATAACACGTGAAATAGGCAGATGATATAAGTACTTGGGATCTGAAAATTGAGTTTTCATTTATCGACCTCATACGTTTAGAAATACCATGAAACGTGGACATTTCTTGGTCCCGGGCCGATTGGCTCATTTTTCAACAACACGTGAAATACGCAGATGATATAAGTACTTGGGATCTCAAAATTGAGTTTTCAGTTATCGACCTCATACGTATAGAAATACCATGAAACGTGGACATTTCTTGGTCCCGGGCTGATTGGTGAATTTTTTCACGACGCGAAAAATGCCGAGCTGATATAAGTACTTGGGATCTGAAAATTGCGTTTTCTGTTATCGACGCTATACGTTGATAAATACCATGAAACGTGAAGATTTCTTGGTCCCGGGCTGATTGGACCTTTTTTCAACAACACGTAAAATACGCAACTGATATAAGTACTTGGGATCTGAAAATTGAGTTTTCTGTTATCGACGATATACGTTTATAAATACCATGAAACGTGGAGATTTCTTAGTCCCGGGCTGATTGGGGAATTTTTTCACGACGCGAAAAATTCCGAGCTGACATAAGTACTTGGGAACTGAAAATTGAGTTTTCTGTTATCGACGCTATACGTTTAGAAATACCATGAAACGTGGACATTTCTTGGTCCCGGGCTGATTGGTGAATTTTTTCACGACGCGAAAAATGCCGAGCTGATATAAGTACTTGTGATACGAAAATTGAGTTTTCTGTTATCGACGCTATACGTTTATAAATACCATGAAACGTGGAGATTTCTTAGTCCCGGGCTCATTGGGGAATTTTTTCACGACGCGAAAAATTCCGAGCTGACATAAGTACTTGGGATCTGAAAATTGAGTTTTCAGTTATCGACCTCATACGTTTAGAAATACCATGAAACGTGGACATTTCTTGGTCCCGGGCTGATTGGTGAATTTTCTCACGACGCGAAAAATGCCGAGCTGATATAAGTACTTGGGATCGGAAAATTGAGTTTCCTGTTATCGACGCTATACGTTTTGAAATACCATGAAACGTGGACATTTCTTAGTCCCGGGCCGATTGGGTTATTTTTCAATAACACGTGAAATACGCAGATGATATAAGTACTTGGGATCTGAAAATTGAGTTTTCAGTTATCGACATCATACGTTTAGAAATACCATGAAACGTGGAGATTTCTTGGTCCCGGGCTGATTGGACCATTTTTCAATAACACGTGAAATAGGCAGATGATATAAGTACTTGGGATCTGAAAATTGAGTTTTCAGTTATCGACCTCATACGTTTAGAAATACCATGAAACGTGGACATTTCTTGGTCCCGGGCCGATTGGCTCATTTTTCAACAACACGTGAAATACGCAGATGATATAAGTACTTGGGATCTGAAAATTGAGTTTTCAGTTATCGACCTCATACGTTTAGAAATACCATGAAACGTGTTTATTTCTTGGTCGCGGGCTGATTGGTGAATTTTTTCACGACGCGAAAAATGCCGAGCTGATATAAGTACTTGGGATCTGAAAATTGCGTTTTCTGTTATCGACGCTATACGTTTATAAATACCATGAAACTTGGAGATTTCTTGGTCCCGGGCTGATTGGACCATTTTTCAATAACACGTGAAATAGGCAGATGATATAAGTACTTGGGATCTGAAAATTGAGTTTTCAGTTATCGACCTCATACGTTTAGAAATACCATGAAACGTGGACATTTCTTGGTCCCGGGCTGATTGGTGAATTTTCTCTCGACGCGAAAAATGCCGAGCTGATATAAGTACTTGGGATCGGAAAATTGAGTTTCCTGTTATCGACGCTATACGTTTTGAAATACCATGAAACGTGGACATTTCTTGGTCCCGGGCCGATTGGCTCATTTTTCAACAACACGTGAAATACGCAGATGATGTAAGTACTTGGGATCTGAAAATTGAGTTTTCAGTTATCGACCTCATACGTTTAGAAATACCATGAAACGTGGACATTTCTTGGTCCCGGGCTGATTGGTGAATTTTCTCTCGACGCGAAAAATGCCGAGCTGATATAAGTACTTGGGATCGGAAAATTGAGTTTCCTGTTATCGACGCTATACGTTTTGAAATACCATGAAACGTGGACATTTCTTGGTCCCGGGCCGATTGGCTCATTTTTCAACAACACGTGAAATACGCAGATGATGTAAGTACTTGGGATCTGAAAATTGAGTTTTCAGTTATCGACCTCATACGTTTAGAAATACCCTGAAACGTGGACATTTCTTGGTCCCGGGCTGATTGGGGAATTATTTCACGACGCGAAAAATGCCGAGCTGATATAAGTACTTGGGAACTGAAAATTGAGATTTCTGTTATCGACGCTATACGTTTAGAAATACCATGAAACGTGGACATTTCTTGGTCCCGGGCTGATTGGTGAATTTTTTCACGACGCGAAAAATGCCGAGCTGATATAAGTACTTGTGATCCGAAAATTGAGTTTTCTGTTATCGACGCTATACGTTTATAAATACCATGAAACGTGGAGATTTCTTAGTCCCGGGCTGATTGGGGAATTTTTTCACGACGCGAAAAATTCCGAGCTGACATAATTACTTGGGATCTGAAAATTGAGTTTTCAGTTATCGACCTCATACGTTTAGAAATACCATGAAACGTGGACATTTCTTGGTCCCGGGCTGATTGGGGAATTATTTCACGACGCGAGAAATGCCGAGCTGATATAAGTACTTGGGATCTGAAAATTGCGTTTTCTGTTATCGACGCTATACGTTTATAAATACCATGAAACTTGGAGATTTCTTGGTCCCGGGCTGATTGGACCATTTTTCAATAACACGTGAAATAGGCAGATGATATAAGTACTTGGGATCTGAAAATTGAGTTTTCATTTATCGACCTCATACGTTTAGAAATACCATGAAACGTGGAGATTTCTTGGTCCCGGGCTGATTGGACCATTTTTCAATAACACGTGAAATAGGCAGATGATGGAAGTACTTGGGATCTGAAAATTGAGTTTTCAGTTATCGACCTCATACGTTTAGAAATACCATGAAACGTGGACATTTCTTGGTCCCGGGCTGATTGGTGAATTTTTTCACGACGCGAAAAATGCCGAGCTGATATAAGTACTTCGGATCCGAAAATTGAGTTTTCTGTTATCGACGCTATACGTTTATAAATACCATGAAACGTGAAGATTTCTTGGTCCCGGGCTGATTGGACCATTTTTCAACATCACGTAAAATACGCAACTGATATAAGTACTTGGGATCTGAAAATTGAGTTTTCTGTTATCGACGCTATACGTTTATAAATACCATGAAACGTGGAGATTCCTTAGTCCCGGGCTGATTGGGGAATTTTTTCACGACGCGAAAAATTCCGAGCTGACATAAGTACTTGGGAACTGAAAATTGAGATTTCTGTTATCGACGCTATACGTTTAGAAATACCATGAAACGTGGACATTTCTTGGTCCCGGGCTGATTGGTGAATTTTCTCACGACGCGAAAAATGCCGAGCTGATATAAGTATTTGGGATCGGAAAATTGAGTTTCCTGTTATCGACGCTATACGTTTTGAAATACCATGAAACGTGGACATTTCTTGGTCCCGGGCCGATTGGCTCATTATTCAACAACACGTGAAATACGCAGATGATGTAAGTACATGGGATCTGAAAATTGAGTTTTCAGTTATCGACCTCATACGTTTAGAAATACCATGAAACGTGGACATTTCTTGGTCCCGGGCTGATTGGTGAATTTTCTCACGACGCGAAAAATGCCGAGCTGATATAAGTACTTGGGATCGGAAAATTGAGTTTCCTGTTATCGACGCTATACGTTTTGAAATACCATGAAACGTGGACATTTCTTAGTCCCGGGCCGATTGGGTTATTTTTCAATAACACGTGAAATACGCAGATGATATAAGTACTTGGGATCTGAAAATTGAGTTTTCAGTTATCGACATCATACGTTTAGAAATACCATGAAACGTGGAGATTTCTTGGTCCCGGGCTGATTGGACCATTTTTCAATAACACGTGAAATAGGCAGATGATATAAGTACTTGGGATCTGAAAATTGAGTTTTCAGTTATCGACCTCATACGTTTAGAAATACCATGAAACGTGGACATTTCTTGGTCCCGGGCCGATTGGCTCATTTTTCAACAACACGTGAAATACGCAGATGATATAAGTACTTGGGATCTGAAAATTGAGTTTTCAGTTATCGACCTCATACGTTTAGAAATACCATGAAACGTGTTTATTTCTTGGTCGCGGGCTGATTGGTGAATTTTTTCACGACGCGAAAAATGCCGAGCTGATATAAGTACTTGGGATCTGAAAATTGCGTTTTCTGTTATCGACGCTATACGTTTATAAATACCATGAAACTTGGAGATTTCTTGGTCCCGGGCTGATTGGACCATTTTTCAATAACACGTGAAATAGGCAGATGATATAAGTACTTGGGATCTGAAAATTGAGTTTTCAGTTATCGACCTCATACGTTTAGAAATACCATGAAACGTGGACATTTCTTGGTCCCGGGCTGATTGGTGAATTTTTTCACGACGCGAAAAATGCCGAGCTGATATAAGTACTTGGGATCTGAAAATTGCGTTTTCTGTTATCGACGCTATACGTTTATAAATACCATGAAACGTGGAGATTTCTTGGTCCCGGGCTGATTGGACCATTTTTCAATAACACGTGAAATAGGTAGATGATATAAGTACTTGGGATCTGAAAATTGAGTTTTCAGTTATCGACCTCATACGTTTAGAAATATCATGAAACGTGGACATTTCTTGGTCCCGGGCTGATTGGTGAATTTTTTCACGACGCGAAAAATGCCGAGCTGATATATGTACTTGGGATCTGAAAATTGCGTTTTCTGTTATCGACGCTATACGTTTTTAAATACCATGAAACGTGAAGATTTCTTGGTCCCGGGCTGATTGGACCATTTTTCAACAACACGTAAAATACGCAACTGATATAAGTACTTGGGATCTGAAAATTGAGTTTTCTGTTATCGACGCTATACGTTTATAAATACCATGAAACGTGGAGATTTCTTAGTCCCGGGCTGATTGGGGAATTTTTTCACGACGCGAAAAATTCCGAGCTGACATAAGTACTTGGGAACTGAAAATTGAGTTTTCTGTTATCGACGCTATACGTTTAGAAATACCAGGAAACGTGGACATTTCTTGGTCCCGGGCTTATTGGTGAATTTTTTCACGACGCGAAAAATGCCGAGCTGATATAAGTACTTGTGATCCGAAAATTGAGTTTTCTGTTATCGACGCTATACGTTTATAAATACCATGAAACGTGGAGATTTCTTAGTCCCGGGCTGATTGGGGAATTTTTTCACGACGCGAAAAATTCCGAGCTGACATAAGTACTTGGGAACTGAAAATTGAGTTTTCTGTTATCGACGCTATACGTTTAGAAATACCATGAAACGTGGACATTTCTTGGTCCCGGGCTGATTGGTGAATTTTCTCTCGACGCGAAAAATGCCGAGCTGATATAAGTACTTGGGATCGGAAAATTGAGTTTCCTGTTATCGACGCTATACGTTTTGAAATACCATGAAACGTGGACATTTCTTGGTCCCGGGCCGATTGGCTCATTTTTCAACAACACGTGAAATACGCAGATGATATAAGTACTTGGGATCTGAAAATTGAGTTTTCAGTTATCGACCTCATACGTTTAGAAATACCATGAAACGTATTTATTTCTTGGTCGCGGGCTGATTGGTGAATTTTTTCACGACGCGAAAAATGCCGAGCTGATATAAGTACTTGGGATCTGAAAATTGCGTTTTCTGTTATCGACGCTATACGTTTATAAATACCATGAAACGTGGAGATTTCTTGGTCCCGGGCTGATTGGACCATTTTTCAATAACACGTGAAATAGGCAGATGATGGAAGTACTTGGGATCTGAAAATTGAGTTTTCAGTTATCGACCTCATACGTTTAGAAATACCATGAAACGTGGACATTTCTTGGTCCCGGGCTGATTGGTGAATTTTTTCACGACGCGAAAAGTGCCGAGCTGACATAAGTACTTGGGATTTGAAAATTGAGTTTTCAGTTATCGACCTCATACGTTTAGAAATACCATGAAACGTGGACATTTCTTGGTCCCGGGCTGATTGGTGAATTTTCTCACGACGCGAAAAATGCCGAGCTGATATAAGTATTTGGGATCGGAAAATTGAGTTTCCTGTTATCGACGCTATACGTTTTGAAATACCATGAAACGTGGACATTTCTTGGTCCCGGGCCGATTGGCTCATTATTCAACAACACGTGAAATACGCAGATGATGTAAGTACTTGGGATCTGAAAATTGAGTTTTCAGTTATCGACCTCATACGTTTAGAAATACCATGAAACGTGGACATTTCTTGGTCCCGGGCTGATTGGTGAATTTTCTCACGACGCGAAAAATGCCGAGCTGATATAAGTATTTGGGATCGGAAAATTGAGTTTCCTGTTATCGACGCTATACGTTTTGAAATACCATGAAACGTGGACATTTCTTGGTCCCGGGCCGATTGGCTCATTATTCAACAACACGTGAAATACGCAGATGATGTAAGTACATGGGATCTGAAAATTGAGTTTTCAGTTATCGACCTCATACGTTTAGAAATACCATGAAACGTGGACATTTCTTGGTCCCGGGCTGATTGGGGAATTATTTCTCGACGCGAAAAATGCCGAGCTGATATAAGTACTTGGGATCTGAAAATTGCGTTTTCTGTTATCGACGCTATACGTTTATAAATACTATGAAACTTGGAGATTTCTTGGTCCCGGGCTGATTGGACCATTTTTCAATAACACGTGAAATAGGCAGATGATATAAGTACTTGGGATCTGAAAATTGAGTTTTCAGTTATCGACCTCATACGTTTAGAAATACCATGAAACGTGGACATTTCTTGGTCCCGGGCCGATTGGCTCATTTTTCAACAACACGTGAAATACGCAGATGATATAAGTACTTGGGATCTCAAAATTGAGTTTTCAGTTATCGACCTCATACGTATAGAAATACCATGAAACGTGGACATTTCTTGGTCCCGGGCTGATTGGTGAATTTTTTCACGACGCGAAAAATGCCGAGCTGATATAAGTACTTGGGATCTGAAAATTGCGTTTTCTGTTATCGACGCTATACGTTGATAAATACCATGAAACGTGAAGATTTCTTGGTCCCGGGCTGATTGGACCATTTTTCAACAACACGTAAAATACGCAACTGATATAAGTACTTGGGATCTGAAAATTGAGTTTTCAGTTATCGACCTCATACGTTTAGAAATATCATGAAACGTGGACATTTCTTGGTCCCGGGCTGATTGGTGAATTTTTTCACGACGCGAAAAATGCCGAGCTGATATATGTACTTGGGATCTGAAAATTGCGTTTTCTGTTATCGACGCTATACGTTTATAAATACCATGAAACGTGGAGATTTATTAGTCCCGGGCTGATTGGGGAATTTTTTCACGACGCGAAAAATTCCGAGCTGACATAAGTACTTGGGAACTGAAAATTGAGTTTTCTGTTATCGACGCTATACGTTTAGAAATACCAGGAAACGTGGACATTTCTTGGTCCCGGGCTTATTGGTGAATTTTTTCACGACGCGAAAAATGCCGAGCTGATATAAGTACTTGTGATCCGAAAATTGAGTTTTCTGTTATCGACGCTATACGTTTATAAATACCATGAAACGTGGAGATTTCTTAGTCCCGGGCTGATTGGGGAATTTTTTCACGACGCGAGAAATTCCGAGCTGACATAAGTACTTGGGAACTGAAAATTGAGTTTTCTGTTATCGACGCTATACGTTTAGAAATACCATCAAACGTGGACATTTCTTGGTCCCGGGCTGATTGGTGAATTTTCTCTCGACGCGAAAAATGCCGAGCTGATATAAGTACTTGGGATCGGAAAACTGAGTTTCCTGTTATCGACGCTATACGTTTTGAAATACCATGAAACGTGGACATTTCTTGGTCCCGGGCCGATTGGCTCATTTTTCAACAACACGTGAAATACGCAGATGATGTAAGTACTTGGGATCTGAAAATTGAGTTTTCAGTTATCGACCTCATACGTTTAGAAATACCATGAAACGTGGACATTTCTTGGTCCCGGGCCGATTGGCTCATTTTTCAACAACACGTGAAATACGCAGATGATATAAGTACTTGGGATCTGAAAATTGAGTTTTCAGTTATCGACCTCATACGTTTAGAAATACCATGAAACGTATTTATTTCTTGGTCGCGGGCTGATTGGTGAATTTTTTCACGACGCGAAAAATGCCGAGCTGATATAAGTACTTGGGATCTGAAAATTGCGTTTTCTGTTATCGACGCTATACGTTTATAAATACCATGAAACGTGGAGATTTCTTGGTCCCGGGCTGATTGGACCATTTTTCAATAACACGTGAAATAGGCAGATGATGGAAGTACTTGGGATCTGAAAATTGAGTTTTCAGTTATCGACCTCATACGTTTAGAAATACCATGAAACGTGGACATTTCTTGGTCCCGGGCTGATTGGTGAATTTTTTCACGACGCGAAAAGTGCCGAGCTGACGTAAGTACTTGGGATTTGAAAATTGAGTTTTCAGTTATCGACCTCATACGTTTAGAAATACCATGAAACGTGGACATTTCTTGGTCCCGGGCTGATTGGTGAATTTTCTCACGACGCGAAAAATGCCGAGCTGATATAATTATTTGGGATCGGAAAATTGAGTTTCCTGTTATCGACGCTATACGTTTTGAAATACCATGAAACGTGGACATTTCTTGGTCCCGGGCCGATTGGCTCATTATTCAACAACACGTGAAATACGCAGATGATGTAAGTACTTGGGATCTGAAAATTGAGTTTTCAGTTATCGACCTCATACGTTTAGAAATACCATGAAACGTGGACATTTCTTGGTCCCGGGCTGATTGGTGAATTTTCTCTCGACGCGAAAAATGCCGAGCTGATATAAGTACTTGGGATCGGAAAATTGAGTTTCCTGTTATCGACGCTATACGTTTTGAAATACCATGAAACGTGGACATTTCTTGGTCCCGGGCCGATTGGCTCATTTTTCAACAACACGTGAAATACGCAGATGATGTAAGTACTTGGGATCTGAAAATTGAGTTTTCAGTTATCGACCTCATACGTTTAGAAATACCCTGAAACGTGGACATTTCTTGGTCCCGGGCTGATTGGGGAATTATTTCACGACGCGAAAAATGCCGAGCTGATATAAGTACTTGGGATCTGAAAATTGCGTTTTCTGTTATCGACGCTATACGTTTATAAATACCATGAAACTTGGAGATTTCTTAGTCCCGGGCTGATTGGGGAATTTTTTCACGACGCGAAAAATTCCGAGCTGACATAAGTACTTGGGAACTGAAAATTGAGATTTCTGTTATCGACGCTATATGTTTAGAAATACCATGAAACGTGGACATTTCTTGGTCCCGGGCTGATTGGTGAATTTTTTCACGACGCGAAAAATGCCGAGCTGATATAAGTACTTGTGATCCGAAAATTGAGTTTTCTGTTATCGACGCTATACGTTTATAAATACCATGAAACGTGGAGATTTCTTAGTCCCGGGCTGATTGGGGAATTTTTTCACGACGCGAAAAATTCCGAGCTGATATAAGTACTTGGGATCTGAAAATTGCGTTTTCTGTTATCGACGCTATACGTTTATAAATACCATGAAACTTGGAGATTTCTTGGTCCCGGGCTGATTGGACCATTTTTCAATAACACGTGAAATAGGCAGATGATATAAGTACTTGGGATCTGAAAATTGAGTTTTCATTTATCGACCTCATACGTTTAGAAATACCATGAAACGTGGAGATTTCTTGGTCCCGGGCTGATTGGACCATTTTTCAATAACACGTGAAATAGGCAGATGATGGAAGTACTTGGGATCTGAAAATTGAGTTTTCAGTTATCGACCTCATACGTTTAGAAATACCATGAAACGTGGACATTTCTTGGTCCCGGGCTGATTGGTGAATTTTTTCACGACGCGAAAAATGCCGAGCTGATATAAGTACTTCGGATCCGAAAATTGAGTTTTCTGTTATCGACGCTATACGTTTATAAATACCATGAAACGTGAAGATTTCTTGGTCCCGGGCTGATTGGACCATTTTTCAACATCACGTAAAATACGCAACTGATATAAGTACTTGGGATCTGAAAATTGAGTTTTCTGTTATCGACGCTATACGTTTATAAATACCATGAAACGTGGAGATTCCTTAGTCCCGGGCTGATTGGGGAATTTTTTCACGAAGCGAAAAATTCCGAGCTGACATAAGTACTTGGGAACTGAAAATTGAGATTTCTGTTATCGACGCTATACGTTTAGAAATACCATGAAACGTGGACATTTCTTGGTCCCGGGCTGATTGGTGAATTTTTTCACGACGCGAAAAATGCCGAGCTGATATAAGTACTTGTGATCCGAAAATTGAGTTTTCCGTTATCGATGCTATACGTTTATTAATACCATGAAACGTGGAGATTTCTTAGTCCCGGGCTGATTGGGGAATTTTTTCACGACGCGAAAAATTCCGAGCTGACATAAGTACTTGGGATTTGAAAATTGAGTTTTCAGTTATCGACCTCATACGTTTAGAAATACCATGAAACGTGGACATTTCTTGGTCCCGGGCTGATTGGTGAATTTTCTCACGACGCGAAAAATGCCGAGCTGATATAAGTATTTGGGATCGGAAAATTGAGTTTCCTGTTATCGACGCTATACGTTTTGAAATACCATGAAACGTGGACATTTCTTGGTCCCGGGCCGATTGGCTCATTATTCAACAACACGTGAAATACGCAGATGATGTAAGTACATGGGATCTGAAAATTGAGTTTTCAGTTATCGACCTCATACGTTTAGAAATACCATGAAACGTGGACATTTCTTGGTCCCGGGCTGATTGGGGAATTATTTCACGACGCGAAAAATGCCGAGCTGATATAAGTACTTGGGATCTGAAAATTGCGTTTTCTGTTATCGACGCTATACGTTTATAAATACCATGAAACTTGGAGATTTCTTGGTCCCGGGCTGATTGGACCATTTTTCAATAACACGTGAAATAGGCAGATGATATAAGTACTTGGGATCTGAAAATTGAGTTTTCAGTTATCGACCTCATACGTTTAGAAATACCTTGAAACGTGGACATTTCTTGGTCCCGGGCCGATTGGCTCATTTTTCAACAACACGTGAAATACGCAGATGATATAAGTACTTGGGATCTCAAAATTGAGTTTTCAGTTATCGACCTCATACGTATAGAAATACCATGAAACGTGGACATTTCTTGGTCCCGGGCTGATTGGTGAATTTTTTCACGACGCGAAAAATGCCGAGCTGATATAAGTACTTGTGATACGAAAATTGAGTTTTCTGTTATCGACGCTATACGTTTATAAATACCATGAAACGTGGAGATTTCTTAGTCCCGGGCTCATTGGGGAATTTTTTCACGACGCGAAAAATTCCGAGCTGACATAAGTACTTGGGAACTGAAAATTGAGATTTCTGTTATCGACGCTATACGTTTAGAAATACCATGAAACGTGGACATTTCTTGGTCCCGGGCTGATTGGTGAATTTTTTCACGACGCGAAAAATGCCGAGCTGATATAAGTACTTGTGATCCGAAAATTGAGTTTTCTGTTATCGACGCTATACGTTTATAAATACCATGAAACGTGGAGATTTCTTAGTCCCGGGCTGATTGGGGAATTTTTTCACGACGCGAAAAATTCCGAGCTGACATAAGTACTTGGGATCTGAAAATTGAGTTTTCAGTTATCGACCTCATACGTTTAGAAATACCATGAAACGTGGACATTTCTTGGTCCCGGGCTGATTGGGGAATTATTTCACGACGCGAGAAATGCCGAGCTGATATAAGTACTTGGGATCTGAAAATTGCGTTTTCTGTTATCGACGCTATACGTTTATAAATACCATGAAACTTGGAGATTTCTTGGTCCCGGGCTGATTGGACCATTTTTCAATAACACGTGAAATAGGCAGATGATATAAGTACTTGGGATCTGAAAATTGAGTTTTCATTTATCGACCTCATACGTTTAGAAATACCATGAAACGTGGAGATTTCTTGGTCCCGGGCTGATTGGACCATTTTTCAATAACACGTGAAATAGGCAGATGATGGAAGTACTTGGGATCTGAAAATTGAGTTTTCAGTTATCGACCTCATACGTTTAGAAATACCATGAAACGTGGACATTTCTTGGTCCCGGGCTGATTGGTGAATTTTTTCACGACGCGAAAAATGCCGAGCTGATATAAGTACTTCGGATCCGAAAATTGAGTTTTCTGTTATCGACGCTATACGTTTATAAATACCATGAAACGTGAAGATTTCTTGGTCCCGGGCTGATTGGACCATTTTTCAACATCACGTAAAATACGCAACTGATATAAGTACTTGGGATCTGAAAATTGAGTTTTCTGTTATCGACGCTATACGTTTATAAATACCATGAAACGTGGAGATTCCTTAGTCCCGGGCTGATTGGGGAATTTTTTCACGACGCGAAAAATTCCGAGCTGACATAAGTACTTGGGAACTGAAAATTGAGATTTCTGTTATCGACGCTATACGTTTAGAAATACCATGAAACGTGGACATTTCTTGGTCCCGGGCTGATTGGTGAATTTTTTCACGACGCGAAAAATGCCGAGCTGATATAAGTACTTGTGATCCGAAAATTGAGTTTTCCGTTATCGATGCTATACGTTTATTAATACCATGAAACGTGGAGATTTCTTAGTCCCGGGCTGATTGGGGAATTTTTTCACGACGCGAAAAATTCCGAGCTGACATAAGTACTTGGGATTTGAAAATTGAGTTTTCAGTTATCGACCTCATACGTTTAGAAATACCATGAAACGTGGACATTTCTTGGTCCCGGGCTGATTGGTGAATTTTCTCACGACGCGAAAAATGCCGAGCTGATATAAGTATTTGGGATCGGAAAATTGAGTTTCCTGTTATCGACGCTATACGTTTTGAAATACCATGAAACGTGGACATTTCTTGGTCCCGGGCCGATTGGCTCATTATTCAACAACACGTGAAATACGCAGATGATGTAAGTACATGGGATCTGAAAATTGAGTTTTCAGTTATCGACCTCATACGTTTAGAAATACCATGAAACGTGGACATTTCTTGGTCCCGGGCTGATTGGGGAATTATTTCACGACGCGAAAAATGCCGAGCTGATATAAGTACTTGGGATCTGAAAATTGCGTTTTCTGTTATCGACGCTATACGTTTTGAAATACCATGAAACGTGGACATTTCTTAGTCCCGGGCCGATTGGGTTATTTTTCAATAACACGTGAAATACGCAGATGATATAAGTACTTGGGATCTGAAAATTGAGTTTTCAGTTATCGACATCATACGTTTAGAAATACCATGAAACGTGGAGATTTCTTGGTCCCGGGCTGATTGGACCATTTTTCAATAACACGTGAAATAGGCAGATGATATAAGTACTTGGGATCTGAAAATTGAGTTTTCAGTTATCGACCTCATACGTTTAGAAATACCATGAAACGTGGACATTTCTTGGTCCCGGGCCGATTGGCTCATTTTTCAACAACACGTGAAATACGCAGATGATATAAGTACTTGGGATCTGAAAATTGAGTTTTCAGTTATCGACCTCATACGTTTAGAAATACCATGAAACGTGTTTATTTCTTGGTCGCGGGCTGATTGGTGAATTTTTTCACGACGCGAAAAATGCCGAGCTGATATAAGTACTTGGGATCTGAAAATTGCGTTTTCTGTTATCGACGCTATACGTTTATAAATACCATGAAACTTGGAGATTTCTTGGTCCCGGGCTGATTGGACCATTTTTCAATAACACGTGAAATAGGCAGATGATATAAGTACTTGGGATCTGAAAATTGAGTTTTCAGTTATCGACCTCATACGTTTAGAAATACCATGAAACGTGGACATTTCTTGGTCCCGGGCTGATTGGTGAATTTTCTCTCGACGCGAAAAATGCCGAGCTGATATAAGTACTTGGGATCGGAAAATTGAGTTTCCTGTTATCGACGCTATACGTTTTGAAATACCATGAAACGTGGACATTTCTTGGTCCCGGGCCGATTGGCTCATTTTTCAACAACACGTGAAATACGCAGATGATGTAAGTACTTGGGATCTGAAAATTGAGTTTTCAGTTATCGACCTCATACGTTTAGAAATACCATGAAACGTGGACATTTCTTGGTCCCGGGCTGATTGGTGAATTTTCTCTCGACGCGAAAAATGCCGAGCTGATATAAGTACTTGGGATCGGAAAATTGAGTTTCCTGTTATCGACGCTATACGTTTTGAAATACCATGAAACGTGGACATTTCTTGGTCCCGGGCCGATTGGCTCATTTTTCAACAACACGTGAAATACGCAGATGATGTAAGTACTTGGGATCTGAAAATTGAGTTTTCAGTTATCGACCTCATACGTTTAGAAATACCCTGAAACGTGGACATTTCTTGGTCCCGGGCTGATTGGGGAATTATTTCACGACGCGAAAAATGCCGAGCTGATATAAGTACTTGGGATCTGAAAATTGCGTTTTCTGTTATCGACGCTATACGTTTATAAATACCATGAAACTTGGAGATTTCTTAGTCCCGGGCTGATTGGGGAATTTTTTCACGACGCGAAAAATTCCGAGCTGACATAAGTACTTGGGAACTGAAAATTGAGATTTCTGTTATCGACGCTATACGTTTAGAAATACCATGAAACGTGGACATTTCTTGGTCCCGGGCTGATTGGTGAATTTTTTCACGACGCGAAAAATGCCGAGCTGATATAAGTACTTGTGATCCGAAAATTGAGTTTTCTGTTATCGACGCTATACGTTTATAAATACCATGAAACGTGGAGATTTCTTAGTCCCGGGCTGATTGGGGAATTTTTTCACGACGCGAAAAATTCCGAGCTGACATAATTACTTGGGATCTGAAAATTGAGTTTTCAGTTATCGACCTCATACGTTTAGAAATACCATGAAACGTGGACATTTCTTGGTCCCGGGCTGATTGGGGAATTATTTCACGACGCGAGAAATGCCGAGCTGATATAAGTACTTGGGATCTGAAAATTGCGTTTTCTGTTATCGACGCTATACGTTTATAAATACCATGAAACTTGGAGATTTCTTGGTCCCGGGCTGATTGGACCATTTTTCAATAACACGTGAAATAGGCAGATGATATAAGTACTTGGGATCTGAAAATTGAGTTTTCATTTATCGACCTCATACGTTTAGAAATACCATGAAACGTGGAGATTTCTTGGTCCCGGGCTGATTGGACCATTTTTCAATAACACGTGAAATAGGCAGATGATGGAAGTACTTGGGATCTGAAAATTGAGTTTTCAGTTATCGACCTCATACGTTTAGAAATACCATGAAACGTGGACATTTCTTGGTCCCGGGCTGATTGGTGAATTTTTTCACGACGCGAAAAATGCCGAGCTGATATAAGTACTTCGGATCCGAAAATTGAGTTTTCTGTTATCGACGCTATACGTTTATAAATACCATGAAACGTGAAGATTTCTTGGTCCCGGGCTGATTGGACCATTTTTCAACATCACGTAAAATACGCAACTGATATAAGTACTTGGGATCTGAAAATTGAGTTTTCTGTTATCGACGCTATACGTTTATAAATACCATGAAACGTGGAGATTCCTTAGTCCCGGGCTGATTGGGGAATTTTTTCACGACGCGAAAAATTCCGAGCTGACATAAGTAATTGGGAACTGAAAATTGAGATTTCTGTTATCGACGCTATACGTTTAGAAATACCATGAAACGTGGACATTTCTTGGTCCCGGGCTGATTGGTGAATTTTTTCACGACGCGAAAAATGCCGAGCTGATATAAGTACTTGTGATCCGAAAATTGAGTTTTCCGTTATCGATGCTATACGTTTATTAATACCATGAAACGTGGAGATTTCTTAGTCCCGGGCTGATTGGGGAATTTTTTCACGACGCGAAAAATTCCGAGCTGACATAAGTACTTGGGATTTGAAAATTGAGTTTTCAGTTATCGACCTCATACGTTTAGAAATACCATGAAACGTGGACATTTCTTGGTCCCGGGCTGATTGGTGAATTTTCTCACGACGCGAAAAATGCCGAGCTGATATAAGTATTTGGGATCGGAAAATTGAGTTTCCTGTTATCGACGCTATACGTTTTGAAATACCATGAAACGTGGACATTTCTTGGTCCCGGGCCGATTGGCTCATTATTCAACAACACGTGAAATACGCAGATGATGTAAGTACATGGGATCTGAAAATTGAGTTTTCAGTTATCGACCTCATACGTTTAGAAATACCATGAAACGTGGACATTTCTTGGTCCCGGGCTGATTGGTGAATTTTCTCACGACGCGAAAAATGCCGAGCTGATATAAGTACTTGGGATCGGAAAATTGAGTTTCCTGTTATCGACGCTATACGTTTTGAAATACCATGAAACGTGGACATTTCTTAGTCCCGGGCCGATTGGGTTATTTTTCAATAACACGTGAAATACGCAGATGATATAAGTACTTGGGATCTGAAAATTGAGTTTTCAGTTATCGACATCATACGTTTAGAAATACCATGAAACGTGGAGATTTCTTGGTCCCGGGCTGATTGGACCATTTTTCAATAACACGTGAAATAGGCAGATGATATAAGTACTTGGGATCTGAAAATTGAGTTTTCAGTTATCGACCTCATACGTTTAGAAATACCATGAAACGTGGACATTTCTTGGTCCCGGGCCGATTGGCTCATTTTTCAACAACACGTGAAATACGCAGATGATATAAGTACTTGGGATCTGAAAATTGAGTTTTCAGTTATCGACCTCATACGTTTAGAAATACCATGAAACGTGTTTATTTCTTGGTCGCGGGCTGATTGGTGAATTTTTTCACGACGCGAAAAATGCCGAGCTGATATAAGTACTTGGGATCTGAAAATTGCGTTTTCTGTTATCGACGCTATACGTTTATAAATACCATGAAACTTGGAGATTTCTTGGTCCCGGGCTGATTGGACCATTTTTCAATAACACGTGAAATAGGCAGATGATATAAGTACTTGGGATCTGAAAATTGAGTTTTCAGTTATCGACCTCATACGTTTAGAAATACCATGAAACGTGGACATTTCTTGGTCCCGGGCTGATTGGTGAATTTTTTCACGACGCGAAAAATGCCGAGCTGATATAAGTACTTGGGATCTGAAAATTGCGTTTTCTGTTATCGACGCTATACGTTTATAAATACCATGAAACGTGGAGATTTCTTGGTCCCGGGCTGATTGGACCATTTTTCAATAACACGTGAAATAGGTAGATGATATAAGTACTTGGGATCTGAAAATTGAGTTTTCAGTTATCGACCTCATACGTTTAGAAATATCATGAAACGTGGACATTTCTTGGTCCCGGGCTGATTGGTGAATTTTTTCACGACGCGAAAAATGCCGAGCTGATATATGTACTTGGGATCTGAAAATTGCGTTTTCTGTTATCGACGCTATACGTTTTTAAATACCATGAAACGTGAAGATTTCTTGGTCCCGGGCTGATTGGACCATTTTTCAACAACACGTAAAATACGCAACTGATATAAGTACTTGGGATCTGAAAATTGAGTTTTCTGTTATCGACGCTATACGTTTATAAATACCATGAAACGTGGAGATTTCTTAGTCCCGGGCTGATTGGGGAATTTTTTCACGACGCGAAAAATTCCGAGCTGACATAAGTACTTGGGAACTGAAAATTGAGTTTTCTGTTATCGACGCTATACGTTTAGAAATACCAGGAAACGTGGACATTTCTTGGTCCCGGGCTTATTGGTGAATTTTTTCACGACGCGAAAAATGCCGAGCTGATATAAGTACTTGTGATCCGAAAATTGAGTTTTCTGTTATCGACGCTATACGTTTATAAATACCATGAAACGTGGAGATTTCTTAGTCCCGGGCTGATTGGGGAATTTTTTCACGACGCGAAAAATTCCGAGCTGACATAAGTACTTGGGAACTGAAAATTGAGTTTTCTGTTATCGACGCTATACGTTTAGAAATACCATGAAACGTGGACATTTCTTGGTCCCGGGCTGATTGGTGAATTTTCTCTCGACGCGAAAAATGCCGAGCTGATATAAGTACTTGGGATCGGAAAATTGAGTTTCCTGTTATCGACGCTATACGTTTTGAAATACCATGAAACGTGGACATTTCTTGGTCCCGGGCCGATTGGCTCATTTTTCAACAACACGTGAAATACGCAGATGATGTAAGTACTTGGGATCTGAAAATTGAGTTTTCAGTTATCGACCTCATACGTTTAGAAATACCCTGAAACGTGGACATTTCTTGGTCCCGGGCTGATTGGTGAATTTTCTCTCGACGCGAAAAATGCCGAGCTGATATAAGTACTTGGGATCGGAAAATTGAGTTTCCTGTTATCGACGCTATACGTTTTGAAATACCATGAAACGTGGACATTTCTTGGTCCCGGGCCGATTGGCTCATTTTTCAACAACACGTGAAATACGCAGATGATGTAAGTACTTGGGATCTGAAAATTGAGTTTTCAGTTATCGACCTCATACGTTTAGAAATACCCTGAAACGTGGACATTTCTTGGTCCCGGGCTGATTGGGGAATTATTTCACGACGCGAAAAATGCCGAGCTGATATAAGTACTTGGGATCTGAAAATTGCGTTTTCTGTTATCGACGCTATACGTTTATAAATACCATGAAACTTGGAGATTTCTTAGTCCCGGGCTGATTGGGGAATTTTTTCACGACGCGAAAAATTCCGAGCTGACATAAGTACTTGGGAACTGAAAATTGAGATTTCTGTTATCGACGCTATACGTTTAGAAATACCATGAAACGTGGACATTTCTTGGTCCCGGGCTGATTGGTGAATTTTTTCACGACGCGAAAAATGCCGAGCTGATATAAGTACTTGTGATCCGAAAATTGAGTTTTCTGTTATCGACGCTATACGTTTATAAATACCATGAAACGTGGAGATTTCTTAGTCCCGGGCTGATTGGGGAATTTTTTCACGACGCGAAAAATTCCGAGCTGACATAAGTACTTGGGATCTGAAAATTGAGTTTTCAGTTATCGACCTCATACGTTTAGAAATACCATGAAACGTGGACATTTCTTGGTCCCGGGCTGATTGGGGAATTATTTCACGACGCGAGAAATGCCGAGCTGATATAAGTACTTGGGATCTGAAAATTGCGTTTTCTGTTATCGACGCTATACGTTTATAAATACCATGAAACTTGGAGATTTCTTGGTCCCGGGCTGATTGGACCATTTTTCAATAACACGTGAAATAGGCAGATGATATAAGTACTTGGGATCTGAAAATTGAGTTTTCATTTATCGACCTCATACGTTTAGAAATACCATGAAACGTGGAGATTTCTTGGTCCCGGGCTGATTGGACCATTTTTCAATAACACGTGAAATAGGCAGATGATGGAAGTACTTGGGATCTGAAAATTGAGTTTTCAGTTATCGACCTCATACGTTTAGAAATACCATGAAACGTGGACATTTCTTGGTCCCGGGCTGATTGGTGAATTTTTTCACGACGCGAAAAATGCCGAGCTGATATAAGTACTTCGGATCCGAAAATTGAGTTTTCTGTTATCGACGCTATACGTTTATAAATACCATGAAACGTGAAGATTTCTTGGTCCCGGGCTGATTGGACCATTTTTCAACATCACGTAAAATACGCAACTGATATAAGTACTTGGGATCTGAAAATTGAGTTTTCTGTTATCGACGCTATACGTTTATAAATACCATGAAACGTGGAGATTCCTTAGTCCCGGGCTGATTGGGGAATTTTTTCACGACGCGAAAAATTCCGAGCTGACATAAGTACTTGGGAACTGAAAATTGAGATTTCTGTTATCGACGCTATACGTTTAGAAATACCATGAAACGTGGACATTTCTTGGTCCCGGGCTGATTGGTGAATTTTTTCACGACGCGAAAAATGCCGAGCTGATATAAGTACTTGTGATCCGAAAATTGAGTTTTCCGTTATCGATGCTATACGTTTATTAATACCATGAAACGTGGAGATTTCTTAGTCCCGGGCTGATTGGGGAATTTTTTCACGACGCGAAAAATTCCGAGCTGACATAAGTACTTGGGATTTGAAAATTGAGTTTTCAGTTATCGACCTCATACGTTTAGAAATACCATGAAACGTGGACATTTCTTGGTCCCGGGCTGATTGGTGAATTTTCTCACGACGCGAAAAATGCCGAGCTGATATAAGTATTTGGGATCGGAAAATTGAGTTTCCTGTTATCGACGCTATACGTTTTGAAATACCATGAAACGTGGACATTTCTTGGTCCCGGGCCGATTGGCTCATTATTCAACAACACGTGAAATACGCAGATGATGTAAGTACATGGGATCTGAAAATTGAGTTTTCAGTTATCGACCTCATACGTTTAGAAATACCATGAAACGTGGACATTTCTTGGTCCCGGGCTGATTGGGGAATTATTTCACGACGCGAAAAATGCCGAGCTGATATAAGTACTTGGGATCTGAAAATTGCGTTTTCTGTTATCGACGCTATACGTTTATAAATACCATGAAACTTGGAGATTTCTTGGTCCCGGGCTGATTGGACCATTTTTCAATAACACGTGAAATAGGCAGATGATATAAGTACTTGGGATCTGAAAATTGAGTTTTCAGTTATCGACCTCATACGTTTAGAAATACCATGAAACGTGGACATTTCTTGGTCCCGGGCCGATTGGCTCATTTTTCAACAACACGTGAAATACGCAGATGATATAAGTACTTGGGATCTCAAAATTGAGTTTTCAGTTATCGACCTCATACGTATAGAAATACCATGAAACGTGGACATTTCTTGGTCCCGGGCTGATTGGTGAATTTTTTCACGACGCGAAAAATGCCGAGCTGATATAAGTACTTGGGATCTGAAAATTGCGTTTTCTGTTATCGACGCTATACGTTGATAAATACCATGAAACGTGAAGATTTCTTGGTCCCGGGCTGATTGGACCATTTTTCAACAACACGTAAAATACGCAACTGATATAAGTACTTGGGATCTGAAAATTGAGTTTTCTGTTATCGACGATATACGTTTATAAATACCATGAAACGTGGAGATTTCTTAGTCCCGGGCTGATTGGGGAATTTTTTCACGACGCGAAAAATTCCGAGCTGACATAAGTACTTGGGAACTGAAAATTGAGTTTTCTGTTATCGACGCTATACGTTTAGAAATACCATGAAACGTGGACATTTCTTGGTCCCGGGCTGATTGGTGAATTTTTTCACGACGCGAAAAATGCCGAGCTGATATAAGTACTTGTGATACGAAAATTGAGTTTTCTGTTATCGACGCTATACGTTTATAAATACCATGAAACGTGGAGATTTCTTAGTCCCGGGCTCATTGGGGAATTTTTTCACGACGCGAAAAATTCCGAGCTGACATAAGTACTTGGGATCTGAAAATTGAGTTTTCAGTTATCGACCTCATACGTTTAGAAATACCATGAAACGTGGACATTTCTTGGTCCCGGGCTGATTGGTGAATTTTCTCACGACGCGAAAAATGCCGAGCTGATATAAGTACTTGGGATCGGAAAATTGAGTTTCCTGTTATCGACGCTATACGTTTTGAAATACCATGAAACGTGGACATTTCTTAGTCCCGGGCCGATTGGGTTATTTTTCAATAACACGTGAAATACGCAGATGATATAAGTACTTGGGATCTGAAAATTGAGTTTTCAGTTATCGACATCATACGTTTAGAAATACCATGAAACGTGGAGATTTCTTGGTCCCGGGCTGATTGGACCATTTTTCAATAACACGTGAAATAGGCAGATGATATAAGTACTTGGGATCTGAAAATTGAGTTTTCAGTTATCGACCTCATACGTTTAGAAATACCATGAAACGTGGACATTTCTTGGTCCCGGGCCGATTGGCTCATTTTTCAACAACACGTGAAATACGCAGATGATATAAGTACTTGGGATCTGAAAATTGAGTTTTCAGTTATCGACCTCATACGTTTAGAAATACCATGAAACGTGTTTATTTCTTGGTCGCGGGCTGATTGGTGAATTTTTTCACGACGCGAAAAATGCCGAGCTGATATAAGTACTTGGGATCTGAAAATTGCGTTTTCTGTTATCGACGCTATACGTTTATAAATACCATGAAACTTGGAGATTTCTTGGTCCCGGGCTGATTGGACCATTTTTCAATAACACGTGAAATAGGCAGATGATATAAGTACTTGGGATCTGAAAATTGAGTTTTCAGTTATCGACCTCATACGTTTAGAAATACCATGAAACGTGGACATTTCTTGGTCCCGGGCTGATTGGTGAATTTTCTCTCGACGCGAAAAATGCCGAGCTGATATAAGTACTTGGGATCGGAAAATTGAGTTTCCTGTTATCGACGCTATACGTTTTGAAATACCATGAAACGTGGACATTTCTTGGTCCCGGGCCGATTGGCTCATTTTTCAACAACACGTGAAATACGCAGATGATGTAAGTACTTGGGATCTGAAAATTGAGTTTTCAGTTATCGACCTCATACGTTTAGAAATACCATGAAACGTGGACATTTCTTGGTCCCGGGCTGATTGGTGAATTTTCTCTCGACGCGAAAAATGCCGAGCTGATATAAGTACTTGGGATCGGAAAATTGAGTTTCCTGTTATCGACGCTATACGTTTTGAAATACCATGAAACGTGGACATTTCTTGGTCCCGGGCCGATTGGCTCATTTTTCAACAACACGTGAAATACGCAGATGATGTAAGTACTTGGGATCTGAAAATTGAGTTTTCAGTTATCGACCTCATACGTTTAGAAATACCCTGAAACGTGGACATTTCTTGGTCCCGGGCTGATTGGGGAATTATTTCACGACGCGAAAAATGCCGAGCTGATATAAGTACTTGGGATCTGAAAATTGCGTTTTCTGTTATCGACGCTATACGTTTATAAATACCATGAAACTTGGAGATTTCTTAGTCCCGGGCTGATTGGGGAATTTTTTCACGACGCGAAAAATTCCGAGCTGACATAAGTACTTGGGAACTGAAAATTGAGATTTCTGTTATCGACGCTATACGTTTAGAAATACCATGAAACGTGGACATTTCTTGGTCCCGGGCTGATTGGTGAATTTTTTCACGACGCGAAAAATGCCGAGCTGATATAAGTACTTGTGATCCGAAAATTGAGTTTTCTGTTATCGACGCTATACGTTTATAAATACCATGAAACGTGGAGATTTCTTAGTCCCGGGCTGATTGGGGAATTTTTTCACGACGCGAAAAATTCCGAGCTGACATAATTACTTGGGATCTGAAAATTGAGTTTTCAGTTATCGACCTCATACGTTTAGAAATACCATGAAACGTGGACATTTCTTGGTCCCGGGCTGATTGGGGAATTATTTCACGACGCGAGAAATGCCGAGCTGATATAAGTACTTGGGATCTGAAAATTGCGTTTTCTGTTATCGACGCTATACGTTTATAAATACCATGAAACTTGGAGATTTCTTGGTCCCGGGCTGATTGGACCATTTTTCAATAACACGTGAAATAGGCAGATGATATAAGTACTTGGGATCTGAAAATTGAGTTTTCATTTATCGACCTCATACGTTTAGAAATACCATGAAACGTGGAGATTTCTTGGTCCCGGGCTGATTGGACCATTTTTCAATAACACGTGAAATAGGCAGATGATGGAAGTACTTGGGATCTGAAAATTGAGTTTTCAGTTATCGACCTCATACGTTTAGAAATACCATGAAACGTGGACATTTCTTGGTCCCGGGCTGATTGGTGAATTTTTTCACGACGCGAAAAATGCCGAGCTGATATAAGTACTTCGGATCCGAAAATTGAGTTTTCTGTTATCGACGCTATACGTTTATAAATACCATGAAACGTGAAGATTTCTTGGTCCCGGGCTGATTGGACCATTTTTCAACATCACGTAAAATACGCAACTGATATAAGTACTTGGGATCTGAAAATTGAGTTTTCTGTTATCGACGCTATACGTTTATAAATACCATGAAACGTGGAGATTCCTTAGTCCCGGGCTGATTGGGGAATTTTTTCACGACGCGAAAAATTCCGAGCTGACATAAGTAATTGGGAACTGAAAATTGAGATTTCTGTTATCGACGCTATACGTTTAGAAATACCATGAAACGTGGACATTTCTTGGTCCCGGGCTGATTGGTGAATTTTTTCACGACGCGAAAAATGCCGAGCTGATATAAGTACTTGTGATCCGAAAATTGAGTTTTCCGTTATCGATGCTATACGTTTATTAATACCATGAAACGTGGAGATTTCTTAGTCCCGGGCTGATTGGGGAATTTTTTCACGACGCGAAAAATTCCGAGCTGACATAAGTACTTGGGATTTGAAAATTGAGTTTTCAGTTATCGACCTCATACGTTTAGAAATACCATGAAACGTGGACATTTCTTGGTCCCGGGCTGATTGGTGAATTTTCTCACGACGCGAAAAATGCCGAGCTGATATAAGTATTTGGGATCGGAAAATTGAGTTTCCTGTTATCGACGCTATACGTTTTGAAATACCATGAAACGTGGACATTTCTTGGTCCCGGGCCGATTGGCTCATTATTCAACAACACGTGAAATACGCAGATGATGTAAGTACATGGGATCTGAAAATTGAGTTTTCAGTTATCGACCTCATACGTTTAGAAATACCATGAAACGTGGACATTTCTTGGTCCCGGGCTGATTGGTGAATTTTCTCACGACGCGAAAAATGCCGAGCTGATATAAGTACTTGGGATCGGAAAATTGAGTTTCCTGTTATCGACGCTATACGTTTTGAAATACCATGAAACGTGGACATTTCTTAGTCCCGGGCCGATTGGGTTATTTTTCAATAACACGTGAAATACGCAGATGATATAAGTACTTGGGATCTGAAAATTGAGTTTTCAGTTATCGACATCATACGTTTAGAAATACCATGAAACGTGGAGATTTCTTGGTCCCGGGCTGATTGGACCATTTTTCAATAACACGTGAAATAGGCAGATGATATAAGTACTTGGGATCTGAAAATTGAGTTTTCAGTTATCGACCTCATACGTTTAGAAATACCATGAAACGTGGACATTTCTTGGTCCCGGGCCGATTGGCTCATTTTTCAACAACACGTGAAATACGCAGATGATATAAGTACTTGGGATCTGAAAATTGAGTTTTCAGTTATCGACCTCATACGTTTAGAAATACCATGAAACGTGTTTATTTCTTGGTCGCGGGCTGATTGGTGAATTTTTTCACGACGCGAAAAATGCCGAGCTGATATAAGTACTTGGGATCTGAAAATTGCGTTTTCTGTTATCGACGCTATACGTTTATAAATACCATGAAACTTGGAGATTTCTTGGTCCCGGGCTGATTGGACCATTTTTCAATAACACGTGAAATAGGCAGATGATATAAGTACTTGGGATCTGAAAATTGAGTTTTCAGTTATCGACCTCATACGTTTAGAAATACCATGAAACGTGGACATTTCTTGGTCCCGGGCTGATTGGTGAATTTTTTCACGACGCGAAAAATGCCGAGCTGATATAAGTACTTGGGATCTGAAAATTGCGTTTTCTGTTATCGACGCTATACGTTTATAAATACCATGAAACGTGGAGATTTCTTGGTCCCGGGCTGATTGGACCATTTTTCAATAACACGTGAAATAGGTAGATGATATAAGTACTTGGGATCTGAAAATTGAGTTTTCAGTTATCGACCTCATACGTTTAGAAATATCATGAAACGTGGACATTTCTTGGTCCCGGGCTGATTGGTGAATTTTTTCACGACGCGAAAAATGCCGAGCTGATATATGTACTTGGGATCTGAAAATTGCGTTTTCTGTTATCGACGCTATACGTTTTTAAATACCATGAAACGTGAAGATTTCTTGGTCCCGGGCTGATTGGACCATTTTTCAACAACACGTAAAATACGCAACTGATATAAGTACTTGGGATCTGAAAATTGAGTTTTCTGTTATCGACGCTATACGTTTATAAATACCATGAAACGTGGAGATTTCTTAGTCCCGGGCTGATTGGGGAATTTTTTCACGACGCGAAAAATTCCGAGCTGACATAAGTACTTGGGAACTGAAAATTGAGTTTTCTGTTATCGACGCTATACGTTTAGAAATACCAGGAAACGTGGACATTTCTTGGTCCCGGGCTTATTGGTGAATTTTTTCACGACGCGAAAAATGCCGAGCTGATATAAGTACTTGTGATCCGAAAATTGAGTTTTCTGTTATCGACGCTATACGTTTATAAATACCATGAAACGTGGAGATTTCTTAGTCCCGGGCTGATTGGGGAATTTTTTCACGACGCGAAAAATTCCGAGCTGACATAAGTACTTGGGAACTGAAAATTGAGTTTTCTGTTATCGACGCTATACGTTTAGAAATACCATGAAACGTGGACATTTCTTGGTCCCGGGCTGATTGGTGAATTTTCTCTCGACGCGAAAAATGCCGAGCTGATATAAGTACTTGGGATCGGAAAATTGAGTTTCCTGTTATCGACGCTATACGTTTTGAAATACCATGAAACGTGGACATTTCTTGGTCCCGGGCCGATTGGCTCATTTTTCAACAACACGTGAAATACGCAGATGATATAAGTACTTGGGATCTGAAAATTGAGTTTTCAGTTATCGACCTCATACGTTTAGAAATACCATGAAACGTATTTATTTCTTGGTCGCGGGCTGATTGGTGAATTTTTTCACGACGCGAAAAATGCCGAGCTGATATAAGTACTTGGGATCTGAAAATTGCGTTTTCTGTTATCGACGCTATACGTTTATAAATACCATGAAACGTGGAGATTTCTTGGTCCCGGGCTGATTGGACCATTTTTCAATAACACGTGAAATAGGCAGATGATGGAAGTACTTGGGATCTGAAAATTGAGTTTTCAGTTATCGACCTCATACGTTTAGAAATACCATGAAACGTGGACATTTCTTGGTCCCGGGCTGATTGGTGAATTTTTTCACGACGCGAAAAGTGCCGAGCTGACATAAGTACTTGGGATTTGAAAATTGAGTTTTCAGTTATCGACCTCATACGTTTAGAAATACCATGAAACGTGGACATTTCTTGGTCCCGGGCTGATTGGTGAATTTTCTCACGACGCGAAAAATGCCGAGCTGATATAAGTATTTGGGATCGGAAAATTGAGTTTCCTGTTATCGACGCTATACGTTTTGAAATACCATGAAACGTGGACATTTCTTGGTCCCGGGCCGATTGGCTCATTATTCAACAACACGTGAAATACGCAGATGATGTAAGTACTTGGGATCTGAAAATTGAGTTTTCAGTTATCGACCTCATACGTTTAGAAATACCATGAAACGTGGACATTTCTTGGTCCCGGGCTGATTGGTGAATTTTCTCACGACGCGAAAAATGCCGAGCTGATATAAGTATTTGGGATCGGAAAATTGAGTTTCCTGTTATCGACGCTATACGTTTTGAAATACCATGAAACGTGGACATTTCTTGGTCCCGGGCCGATTGGCTCATTATTCAACAACACGTGAAATACGCAGATGATGTAAGTACATGGGATCTGAAAATTGAGTTTTCAGTTATCGACCTCATACGTTTAGAAATACCATGAAACGTGGACATTTCTTGGTCCCGGGCTGATTGGGGAATTATTTCACGACGCGAAAAATGCCGAGCTGATATAAGTACTTGGGATCTGAAAATTGCGTTTTCTGTTATCGACGCTATACGTTTATAAATACTATGAAACTTGGAGATTTCTTGGTCCCGGGCTGATTGGACCATTTTTCAATAACACGTGAAATAGGCAGATGATATAAGTACTTGGGATCTGAAAATTGAGTTTTCAGTTATCGACCTCATACGTTTAGAAATACCATGAAACGTGGACATTTCTTGGTCCCGGGCCGATTGGCTCATTTTTCAACAACACGTGAAATACGCAGATGATATAAGTACTTGGGATCTCAAAATTGAGTTTTCAGTTATCGACCTCATACGTATAGAAATACCATGAAACGTGGACATTTCTTGGTCCCGGGCTGATTGGTGAATTTTTTCACGACGCGAAAAATGCCGAGCTGATATAAGTACTTGGGATCTGAAAATTGCGTTTTCTGTTATCGACGCTATACGTTGATAAATACCATGAAACGTGAAGATTTCTTGGTCCCGGGCTGATTGGACCATTTTTCAACAACACGTAAAATACGCAACTGATATAAGTACTTGGGATCTGAAAATTGAGTTTTCAGTTATCGACCTCATACGTTTAGAAATATCATGAAACGTGGACATTTCTTGGTCCCGGGCTGATTGGTGAATTTTTTCACGACGCGAAAAATGCCGAGCTGATATATGTACTTGGGATCTGAAAATTGCGTTTTCTGTTATCGACGCTATACGTTTATAAATACCATGAAACGTGGAGATTTCTTAGTCCCGGGCTGATTGGGGAATTTTTTCACGACGCGAAAAATTCCGAGCTGACATAAGTACTTGGGAACTGAAAATTGAGTTTTCTGTTATCGACGCTATACGTTTAGAAATACCAGGAAACGTGGACATTTCTTGGTCCCGGGCTTATTGGTGAATTTTTTCACGACGCGAAAAATGCCGAGCTGATATAAGTACTTGTGATCCGAAAATTGAGTTTTCTGTTATCGACGCTATACGTTTATAAATACCATGAAACGTGGAGATTTCTTAGTCCCGGGCTGATTGGGGAATTTTTTCACGACGCGAGAAATTCCGAGCTGACATAAGTACTTGGGAACTGAAAATTGAGTTTTCTGTTATCGACGCTATACGTTTAGAAATACCATCAAACGTGGACATTTCTTGGTCCCGGGCTGATTGGTGAATTTTCTCTCGACGCGAAAAATGCCGAGCTGATATAAGTACTTGGGATCGGAAAACTGAGTTTCCTGTTATCGACGCTATACGTTTTGAAATACCATGAAACGTGGACATTTCTTGGTCCCGGGCCGATTGGCTCATTTTTCAACAACACGTGAAATACGCAGATGATGTAAGTACTTGGGATCTGAAAATTGAGTTTTCAGTTATCGACCTCATACGTTTAGAAATACCATGAAACGTGGACATTTCTTGGTCCCGGGCCGATTGGCTCATTTTTCAACAACACGTGAAATACGCAGATGATATAAGTACTTGGGATCTGAAAATTGAGTTTTCAGTTATCGACCTCATACGTTTAGAAATACCATGAAACGTATTTATTTCTTGGTCGCGGGCTGATTGGTGAATTTTTTCACGACGCGAAAAATGCCGAGCTGATATAAGTACTTGGGATCTGAAAATTGCGTTTTCTGTTATCGACGCTATACGTTTATAAATACCATGAAACGTGGAGATTTCTTGGTCCCGGGCTGATTGGACCATTTTTCAATAACACGTGAAATAGGCAGATGATGGAAGTACTTGGGATCTGAAAATTGAGTTTTCAGTTATCGACCTCATACGTTTAGAAATACCATGAAACGTGGACATTTCTTGGTCCCGGGCTGATTGGTGAATTTTTTCACGACGCGAAAAGTGCCGAGCTGACGTAAGTACTTGGGATTTGAAAATTGAGTTTTCAGTTATCGACCTCATACGTTTAGAAATACCATGAAACGTGGACATTTCTTGGTCCCGGGCTGATTGGTGAATTTTCTCACGACGCGAAAAATGCCGAGCTGATATAATTATTTGGGATCGGAAAATTGAGTTTCCTGTTATCGACGCTATACGTTTTGAAATACCATGAAACGTGGACATTTCTTGGTCCCGGGCCGATTGGCTCATTATTCAACAACACGTGAAATACGCAGATGATGTAAGTACTTGGGATCTGAAAATTGAGTTTTCAGTTATCGACCTCATACGTTTAGAAATACCATGAAACGTGGACATTTCTTGGTCCCGGGCTGATTGGTGAATTTTCTCTCGACGCGAAAAATGCCGAGCTGATATAAGTACTTGGGATCGGAAAATTGAGTTTCCTGTTATCGACGCTATACGTTTTGAAATACCATGAAACGTGGACATTTCTTGGTCCCGGGCCGATTGGCTCATTTTTCAACAACACGTGAAATACGCAGATGATGTAAGTACTTGGGATCTGAAAATTGAGTTTTCAGTTATCGACCTCATACGTTTAGAAATACCATGAAACGTGGACATTTCTTGGTCCCGGGCCGATTGGCTCATTTTTCAACAACACGTGAAATACGCAGATGATGTAAGTACTTGGGATCTGAAAATTGAGTTTTCAGTTATCGACCTCATACGTTTAGAAATACCATGAAACGTATTTATTTCTTGGTCGCGGGCTGATTGGTGAATTTTTTCACGACGCGAAAAATGCCGAGCTGATATAAGTACTTGGGATCTGAAAATTGCGTTTTCTGTTATCGACGCTATACGTTTATAAATACCATGAAACGTGGAGATTTCTTGGTCCCGGGCTGATTGGACCATTTTTCAATAACACGTGAAATAGGCAGATGATGGAAGTACTTGGGATCTGAAAATTGAGTTTTCAGTTATCGACCTCATACGTTTAGAAATACCATGAAACGTGGACATTTCTTGGTCCCGGGCTGATTGGTGAATTTTTTCACGACGCGAAAAGTGCCGAGCTGACATAAGTACTTGGGATTTGAAAATTGAGTTTTCAGTTATCGACCTCATACGTTTAGAAATACCATGAAACGTGGACATTTCTTGGTCCCGGGCTGATTGGTGAATTTTCTCACGACGCGAAAAATGCCGAGCTGATATAAGTATTTGGGATCGGAAAATTGAGTTTCCTGTTATCGACGCTATACGTTTTGAAATACCATGAAACGTGGACATTTCTTGGTCCCGGGCCGATTGGCTCATTATTCAACAACACGTGAAATACGCAGATGATGTAAGTACTTGGGATCTGAAAATTGAGTTTTCAGTTATCGACCTCATACGTTTAGAAATACCATGAAACGTGGACATTTCTTGGTCCCGGGCTGATTGGTGAATTTTCTCTCGACGCGAAAAATGCCGAGCTGATATAAGTACTTGGGATCGGAAAATTGAGTTTCCTGTTATCGACGCTATACGTTTTGAAATACCATGAAACGTGGACATTTCTTGGTCCCGGGCCGATTGGCTCATTTTTCAACAACACGTGAAATACGCAGATGATGTAAGTACTTGGGATCTGAAAATTGAGTTTTCAGTTATCGACCTCATACGTTTAGAAATACCCTGAAACGTGGACATTTCTTGGTCCCGGGCTGATTAGGGAATTATTTCACGACGCGAAAAATGCCGAGCTGATATAAGTACTTGGGATCTGAAAATTGCGTTTTCTGTTATCGACGCTATACGTTTATAAATACCATGAAACTTGGAGATTTCTTAGTCCCGGGCTGATTGGGGAATTTTTTCACGACGCGAAAAATTCCGAGCTGACATAAGTACTTGGGAACTGAAAATTGAGATTTCTGTTATCGACGCTATATGTTTAGAAATACCATGAAACGTGGACATTTCTTGGTCCCGGGCTGATTGGTGAATTTTCTCACGACGCGAAAAATGCCGAGCTGATATAAGTACTTGGGATCGGAAAATTGAGTTTCCTGTTATCGACGCTATACGTTTTGAAATACCATGAAACGTGGACATTTCTTGGTCCCGGGCCGATTGGCTCATTTTTCAACAACACGTGAAATACGCAGATGATGTAAGTACTTGGGATCTGAAAATTGAGTTTTCAGTTATCGACCTCATACGTTTAGAAATACCCTGAAACGTGGACATTTCTTGGTCCCGGGCTGATTGGGGAATTATTTCACGACGCGAAAAATGCCGAGCTGATATAAGTACTTGGGATCTGAAAATTGCGTTTTCTGTTATCGACGCTATACGTTTATAAATACCATGAAACTTGGAGATTTCTTAGTCCCGGGCTGATTGGGGAATTTTTTCACGACGCGAAAAATTCCGAGCTGACATAAGTACTTGGGAACTGAAAATTGAGATTTCTGTTATCGACGCTATATGTTTATAAATACCATGAAACGTGGAGATTTCTTAGTCCCGGGCTGATTGGGGAATTTTTTCACGACGCGAAAAATTCCGAGCTGATATAAGTACTTGGGATCTGAAAATTGCGTTTTCTGTTATCGACGCTATACGTTTATAAATACCATGAAACTTGGAGATTTCTTGGTCCCGGGCTGATTGGACCATTTTTCAATAACACGTGAAATAGGCAGATGATATAAGTACTTGGGATCTGAAAATTGAGTTTTCATTTATCGACCTCATACGTTTAGAAATACCATGAAACGTGGAGATTTCTTGGTCCCGGGCTGATTGGACCATTTTTCAATAACACGTGAAATAGGCAGATGATGGAAGTACTTGGGATCTGAAAATTGAGTTTTCAGTTATCGACCTCATACGTTTAGAAATACCATGAAACGTGGACATTTCTTGGTCCCGGGCTGATTGGTGAATTTTTTCACGACGCGAAAAATGCCGAGCTGATATAAGTACTTCGGATCCGAAAATTGAGTTTTCTGTTATCGACGCTATACGTTTATAAATACCATGAAACGTGAAGATTTCTTGGTCCCGGGCTGATTGGACCATTTTTCAACATCACGTAAAATACGCAACTGATATAAGTACTTGGGATCTGAAAATTGAGTTTTCTGTTATCGACGCTATACGTTTATAAATACCATGAAACGTGGAGATTCCTTAGTCCCGGGCTGATTGGGGAATTTTTTCACGACGCGAAAAATTCCGAGCTGACATAAGTACTTGGGAACTGAAAATTGAGATTTCTGTTATCGACGCTATACGTTTAGAAATACCATGAAACGTGGACATTTCTTGGTCCCGGGCTGATTGGTGAATTTTTTCACGACGCGAAAAATGCCGAGCTGATATAAGTACTTGTGATCCGAAAATTGAGTTTTCCGTTATCGATGCTATACGTTTATTAATACCATGAAACGTGGAGATTTCTTAGTCCCGGGCTGATTGGGGAATTTTTTCACGACGCGAAAAATTCCGAGCTGACATAAGTACTTGGGATTTGAAAATTGAGTTTTCAGTTATCGACCTCATACGTTTAGAAATACCATGAAACGTGGACATTTCTTGGTCCCGGGCTGATTGGTGAATTTTCTCACGACGCGAAAAATGCCGAGCTGATATAAGTATTTGGGATCGGAAAATTGAGTTTCCTGTTATCGACGCTATACGTTTTGAAATACCATGAAACGTGGACATTTCTTGGTCCCGGGCCGATTGGCTCATTATTCAACAACACGTGAAATACGCAGATGATGTAAGTACATGGGATCTGAAAATTGAGTTTTCAGTTATCGACCTCATACGTTTAGAAATACCATGAAACGTGGACATTTCTTGGTCCCGGGCTGATTGGGGAATTATTTCACGACGCGAAAAATGCCGAGCTGATATAAGTACTTGGGATCTGAAAATTGCGTTTTCTGTTATCGACGCTATACGTTTATAAATACCATGAAACTTGGAGATTTCTTGGTCCCGGGCTAATTGGACCATTTTTCAATAACACGTGAAATAGGCAGATGATATAAGTACTTGGGATCTGAAAATTGAGTTTTCAGTTATCGACCTCATACGTTTAGAAATACCATGAAACGTGGACATTTCTTGGTCCCGGGCCGATTGGCTCATTTTTCAACAACACGTGAAATACGCAGATGATATAAGTACTTGGGATCTCAAAATTGAGTTTTCAGTTATCGACCTCATACGTATAGAAATACCATGAAACGTGGACATTTCTTGGTCCCGGGCTGATTGGTGAATTTTTTCACGACGCGAAAAATGCCGAGCTGATATAAGTACTTGTGATACGAAAATTGAGTTTTCTGTTATCGACGCTATACGTTTATAAATACCATGAAACGTGGAGATTTCTTAGTCCGGGCTCATTGGGGAATTTTTTCACGACGCGAAAAATTCCGAGCTGACATAAGTACTTGGGATCTGAAAATTGAGTTTTCAGTTATCGACCTCATACGTTTAGAAATACCATGAAACGTGGACATTTCTTGGTCCCGGGCTGATTGGTGAATTTTCTCACGACGCGAAAAATGCCGAGCTGATATAAGTACTTGGGATCGGAAAATTGAGTTTCCTGTTATCGACGCTATACGTTTTGAAATACCATGAAACGTGGACATTTCTTAGTCCCGGGCCGATTGGGTTATTTTTCAATAACACGTGAAATACGCAGATGATATAAGTACTTGGGATCTGAAAATTGAGTTTTCAGTTATCGACATCATACGTTTAGAAATACCATGAAACGTGGAGATTTCTTGGTCCCGGGCTGATTGGACCATTTTTCAATAACACGTGAAATAGGCAGATGATATAAGTACTTGGGATCTGAAAATTGAGTTTTCAGTTATCGACCTCATACGTTTAGAAATACCATGAAACGTGGACATTTCTTGGTCCCGGGCCGATTGGCTCATTTTTCAACAACACGTGAAATACGCAGATGATATAAGTACTTGGGATCTGAAAATTGAGTTTTCAGTTATCGACCTCATACGTTTAGAAATACCATGAAACGTGTTTATTTCTTGGTCGCGGGCTGATTGGTGAATTTTTTCACGACGCGAAAAATGCCGAGCTGATATAAGTACTTGGGATCTGAAAATTGCGTTTTCTGTTATCGACGCTATACGTTTATAAATACCATGAAACTTGGAGATTTCTTGGTCCCGGGCTGATTGGACCATTTTTCAATAACACGTGAAATAGGCAGATGATATAAGTACTTGGGATCTGAAAATTGAGTTTTCAGTTATCGACCTCATACGTTTAGAAATACCATGAAACGTGGACATTTCTTGGTCCCGGGCTGATTGGTGAATTTTTTCACGACGCGAAAAATGCCGAGCTGATATAAGTACTTGGGATCTGAAAATTGCGTTTTCTGTTATCGACGCTATACGTTTATAAATACCATGAAACGTGGAGATTTCTTGGTCCCGGGCTGATTGGACCATTTTTCAATAACACGTGAAATAGGTAGATGATATAAGTACTTGGGATCTGAAAATTGAGTTTTCAGTTATCGACCTCATACGTTTAGAAATATCATGAAACGTGGACATTTCTTGGTCCCGGGCTGATTGGTGAATTTTTTCACGACGCGAAAAATGCCGAGCTGATATATGTACTTGGGATCTGAAAATTGCGTTTTCTGTTATCGACGCTATACGTTTTTAAATACCATGAAACGTGAAGATTTCTTGGTCCCGGGCTGATTGGACCATTTTTCAACAACACGTAAAATACGCAACTGATATAAGTACTTGGGATCTGAAAATTGAGTTTTCTGTTATCGACGCTATACGTTTATAAATACCATGAAACGTGGAGATTTCTTAGTCCCGGGCTGATTGGGGATTTTTTTCACGACGCGAAAAATTCCGAGCTGACATAAGTACTTGGGAACTGAAAATTGAGTTTTCTGTTATCGACGCTATACGTTTAGAAATACCAGGAAACGTGGACATTTCTTGGTCCCGGGCTTATTGGTGAATTTTTTCACGACGCGAAAAATGCCGAGCTGATATAAGTACTTGTGATCCGAAAATTGAGTTTTCTGTTATCGACGCTATACGTTTATAAATACCATGAAACGTGGAGATTTCTTAGTCCCGGGCTGATTGGGGAATTTTTTCACGACGCGAAAAATTCCGAGCTGACATAAGTACTTGGGAACTGAAAATTGAGTTTTCTGTTATCGACGCTATACGTTTAGAAATACCATGAAACGTGGACATTTCTTGGTCCCGGGCTGATTGGTGAATTTTCTCTCGACGCGAAAAATGCCGAGCTGATATAAGTACTTGGGATCGGAAAATTGAGTTTCCTGTTATCGACGCTATACGTTTTGAAATACCATGAAACGTGGACATTTCTTGGTCCCGGGCCGATTGGCTCATTTTTCAACAACACGTGAAATACGCAGATGATATAAGTACTTGGGATCTGAAAATTGAGTTTTCAGTTATCGACCTCATACGTTTAGAAATACCATGAAACGTATTTATTTCTTGGTCGCGGGCTGATTGGTGAATTTTTTCACGACGCGAAAAATGCCGAGCTGATATAAGTACTTGGGATCTGAAAATTGCGTTTTCTGTTATCGACGCTATACGTTTATAAATACCATGAAACGTGGAGATTTCTTGGTCCCGGGCTGATTGGACCATTTTTCAATAACACGTGAAATAGGCAGATGATGGAAGTACTTGGGATCTGAAAATTGAGTTTTCAGTTATCGACCTCATACGTTTAGAAATACCATGAAACGTGGACATTTCTTGGTCCCGGGCTGATTGGTGAATTTTTTCACGACGCGAAAAGTGCCGAGCTGACATAAGTACTTGGGATTTGAAAATTGAATTTTCAGTTATCGACCTCATACGTTTAGAAATACCATGAAACGTGGACATTTCTTGGTCCCGGGCTGATTGGTGAATTTTCTCACGACGCGAAAAATGCCGAGCTGATATAAGTATTTGGGATCGGAAAATTGAGTTTCCTGTTATCGACGCTATACGTTTTGAAATACCATGAAACGTGGACATTTCTTGGTCCCGGGCCGATTGGCTCATTATTCAACAACACGTGAAATACGCAGATGATGTAAGTACTTGGGATCTGAAAATTGAGTTTTCAGTTATCGACCTCATACGTTTAGAAATACCATGAAACGTGGACATTTCTAGGTCCCGGGCTGATTGGTGAATTTTCTCTCGACGCGAAAAATGCCGAGCTGATATAAGTACTTGGGATCGGAAAATTGAGTTTCCTGTTATCGACGCTATACGTTTTGAAATACCATGAAACGTGGACATTTCTTGGTCCCGGGCCGATTGGCTCATTTTTCAACAACACGTGAAATACGCAGATGATGTAAGTACTTGGGATCTGAAAATTGAGTTTTCAGTTATCGACCTCATACGTTTAGAAATACCCTGAAACGTGGACATTTCTTGGTCCCGGGCTGATTGGGGAATTATTTCACGACGCGAAAAATGCCGAGCTGATATAAGTACTTGGGATCTGAAAATTGCGTTTTCTGTTATCGACGCTATACGTTTATAAATACCATGAAACTTGGAGATTTCTTAGTCCCGGGCTGATTGGGGAATTTTTTCACGACGCGAAAAATTCCGAGCTGACATAAGTACTTGGGAACTGAAAATTGAGATTTCTGTTATCGACGCTATACGTTTAGAAATACCATGAAACGTGGACATTTCTTGGTCCCGGGCTGATTGGTGAATCTTTTCACGACGCGAAAAATGCCGAGCTGATATAAGTACTTGTGATCCGAAAATTGAGTTTTCTGTTATCGACGCTATACGTTTATAAATACCATGAAACGTGGAGATTTCTTAGTCCCGGGCTGATTGGGGAATTTTTTCACGACGCGAAAAATTCCGAGCTGACATAAGTACTTGGGATCTGAAAATTGAGTTTTCAGTTATCGACCTCATACGTTTAGAAATACCATGAAACGTGGACATTTCTTGGTCCCGGGCTGATTCGGGAATTATTTCACGACGCGAGAAATGCCGAGCTGATATAAGTACTTGGGATCTGAAAATTGCGTTTTCTGTTATCGACGCTATACGTTTATAAATACCATGAAACTTGGAGATTTCTTGGTCCCGGGCTGATTGGACCATTTTTCAATAACACGTGAAATAGGCAGATGATATAAGTACTTGGGATCTGAAAATTGAGTTTTCAGTTATCGACCTCATACGTTTAGAAATACCATGAAACGTGGAGATTTCTTGGTCCCGGGCTGATTGGACCATTTTTCAATAACACGTGAAATAGGCAGATGATGGAAGTACTTGGGATCTGAAAATTGAGTTTTCAGTTATCGACCTCATACGTTTAGAAATACCATGAAACGTGGACATTTCTTGGTCCCGGGCTGATTGGTGAATTTTTTCACGACGCGAAAAATGCCGAGCTGATATAAGTACTTCGGATCCGAAAATTGAGTTTTCTGTTATCGACGCTATACGTTTATAAATACCATGAAACGTGAAGATTTTTTGGTCCCGGGCTGATTGGACCATTTTTCAACATCACGTAAAATACGCAACTGATATAAGTACTTGGGATCTGAAAATTGAGTTTTCTGTTATCGACGCTATACGTTTATAAATACCATGAAACGTGGAGATTCCTTAGTCCCGGGCTGATTGGGGAATTTTTTCACGACGCGAAAAATTCCGAGCTGACATAAGTACTTGGGAACTAAAAATTGAGATTTCTGTTATCGACGCTATACGTTTAGAAATACCATGAAACGTGGACATTTCTTGGTCCCGGGCTGATTGGTGAATTTTTTCACGACGCGAAAAATGCCGAGCTGATATAAGTACTTGTGATCCGAAAATTGAGTTTTCCGTTATCGATGCTATACGTTTATTAATACCATGAAACGTGGAGATTTCTTAGTCCCGGGCTGATTGGGGAATTTTTTCACGACGCGAAAAATTCCGAGCTGACATAAGTACTTGGGATTTGAAAATTGAGTTTTCAGTTATCGACCTCATACGTTTAGAAATACCATGAAACGTGGACATTTCTTGGTCCCGGGCTGATTGGTGAATTTTCTCACGACGCGAAAAATGCCGAGCTGATATAAGTATTTGGGATCGGAAAATTGAGTTTCCTGTTATCGACGCTATACGTTTTGAAATACCATGAAACGTGGACATTTCTTGGTCCCGGGCCGATTGGCTCATTATTCAACAACACGTGAAATACGCAGATGATGTAAGTACATGGGATCTGAAAATTGAGTTTTCAGTTATCGACCTCATACGTTTAGAAATACCATGAAACGTGGACATTTCTTGGTCCCGGGCTGATTGGGGAATTATTTCACGACGCGAAAAATGCCGAGCTGATATAAGTACTTGGGATCTGAAAATTGCGTTTTCTGTTATCGACGCTATACGTTTATAAATACCATGAAACATGGAGATTTCTTGGTCCCGGGCTGATTGGACCATTTTTCAATAACACGTGAAATAGGCAGATGATATAAGAACTTGGGATCTGAAAATTGAGTTTTCAGTTATCGACCTCATACGTTTAGAAATACCATGAAACGTGGACATTTCTTGGTCCCGGGCCGATTGGCTCATTTTTCAACAACACGTGAAATACGCAGATGATATAAGTACTTGGGATCTCAAAATTGAGTTTTCAGTTATCGACCTCATACGTATAGAAATACCATGAAACGTGGACATTTCTTGGTCCCGGGCTGATTGGTGAATTTTTTCACGACGCGAAAAATGCCGAGCTGATATAAGTACTTGGGATCTGAAAATTGCGTTTTCTGTTATCGACGCTATACGTTGATAAATACCATGAAACGTGAAGATTTCTTGGTCCCGGGCTGATTGGACCATTTTTCAACAACACGTAAAATACGCAACTGATATAAGTACTTGGGATCTGAAAATTGAGTTTTCTGTTATCGACGATATACGTTTATAAATACCATGAAACGTGGAGATTTCTTAGTCCCGGGCTGATTGGGGAATTTTTTCACGACGCGAAAAATTCCGAGCTGACATAAGTACTTGGGAACTGAAAATTGAGTTTTCTGTTATCGACGCTATACGTTTAGAAATACCATGAAACGTGGACATTTCTTGGTCCCGGGCTGATTGGTGAATTTTTTCACGACGCGAAAAATGCCGAGCTGATATAAGTACTTGTGATACGAAAATTGAGTTTTCTGTTATCGACGCTATACGTTTATAAATACCATGAAACGTGGAGATTTCTTAGTCCCGGGCTCATTGGGGAATTTTTTCACGACGCGAAAAATTCCGAGCTGACATAAGTACTTGGGATCTGAAAATTGAGTTTTCAGTTATCGACCTCATACGTTTAGAAATACCATGAAACGTGGACATTTCTTGGTCCCGGGCTGATTGGTGAATTTTCTCACGACGCGAAAAATGCCGAGCTGATATAAGTACTTGGGATCGGAAAATTGAGTTTCCTGTTATCGACGCTATACGTTTTGAAATACCATGAAACGTGGACATTTCTTAGTCCCGGGCCGATTGGGTTATTTTTCAATAACACGTGAAATACGCAGATGATATAAGTACTTGGGATCTGAAAATTGAGTTTTCAGTTATCGACATCATACGTTTAGAAATACCATGAAACGTGGACATTTCTTGGTCCCGGGCCGATTGGCTCATTTTTCAACAACACGTGAAATACGCAGATGATGTAAGTACTTGGGATCTGAAAATTGAGTTTTCAGTTATCGACCTCATACGTTTAGAAATACCCTGAAACGTGGACATTTCTTGGTCCCGGGCCGATTGGCTCATTTTTCAACAACACGTGAAATACGCAGATGATATAAGTACTTGGGATCTGAAAATTGAGTTTTCAGTTATCGACCTCATACGTTTAGAAATACCATGAAACGTGGACATTTCTTGGTCCCGGGCTGATTGGTGAATTTTTTCACGACGCGAAAAATGCCGAGCTGATATAAGTACTTGGGATCGGAAAATTGCGTTTTCTGTTATCGACGCTATACGTTTATAAGTACCATGAAACGTGGAGATTTCTTGGTCCCGGGCTGATTGGACCATTTTTCAACTACACGTAAAATACGCAACTGATATAAGTACTTGGGATCTGAAAATTGAGTTTTTTGTTATCGACGCTATACGTTTATAAATACCATGAAACGTGGAGATTTCTTAGTCCCGGGCTGATTGGGGAATTCTTTCACGACGCGAAAAATTCCGAGCTGACATAAGTACTTGGGAACTGAAAATTGAGTTTTCTGTTATCGACGCTATACGTTTAGAAATACCAAGAAACGTGGACATTTCTTGGTCCCGGGCTGATGGGTGAATTTTTTCACGACGCGAAAAATGCCGAGCTGATATAAGTACTTGTGATACGAAAATTGAGTTTTCTGTTATCGACGCTATACGTTTATAAATACCATGAAACGTGGAGATTTCTTAGTCTCGGGCTCATTGGGGAATTTTTTCACGACGCGAAAAATTCCGAGCTGACATAAGTACTTGGGATCTGAAAATTGAGTTTTCAGTTATCGACCTCATACGTTTAGAAATACCATGAAACGTGGACATTTCTTGGTCCCGGGCTGATTGGTGAATTTTCTCACGACGCGAAAAATGCCGAGCTGATATAAGTACTTGGGATCGGAAAATTGAGTTTCCTGTTATCGACGCTATACGTTTTGAAATACCATGAAACGTGGACATTTCTTAGTCCCGGGCCGATTGGGTCATTTTTCAATAACACGTGAAATACGCAGATGATATAAGTACTTGGGATCTGAAAATTGAGTTTTCAGTTATCGACCTCATACGTTTAGAAATACCATGAAACGTGGAGATTTCTTGGTCCCGGGCTGATTGGACCATTTTTCAATAACACGTGAAATAGGCAGATGATATAAGAACTTGGGATCTGAAAATTGAGTTTTCAGTTATCGACCTCATACGTTTAGAAATACCATGAAACGTGGACATTTCTTGGTCCCGGGCCGATTGGCTCATTTTTCAACAACACGTGAAATACGCAGATGATATAAGTACTTGGGATCTGAAAATTGAGTTTTCAGTTATCGACCTCATACGTTTAGAAATACCATGAAACGTGTTTATTTCTTGGTCGCGGGCTGATTGGTGAATTTTTTCACGACGCGAAAAATGCCGAGCTGATATAAGTACTTGGGATCTGAAAATTGCGTTTTCTGTTATCGACGCTATACGTTTATAAATACCATGAAACTTGGAGATTTCTTGGTCCCGGGCTGATTAGACCATTTTTCAATAACACGTGAAATAGGCAGATGATATAAGTACTTGGGATCTGAAAATTGAGTTTTCAGTTATCGACCTCATACGTTTAGAAATACCATGAAACGTGGACATTTCTTGGTCCCGGGCTGATTGGTGAATTTTTTCACGACGCGAAAAATGCCGAGCTGATATAAGTACTTGGGATCTGAAAATTGCGTTTTCTGTTATCGACGCTATACGTTTATAAATACCATGAAACGTGGAGATTTCTTGATGCCAGGCTGATTGGACCATTTTTTAATAACACGTGAAATAGGCAGATGATATAAGTACTTGGGATCTGAAAATTGAGTTTTCAGTAATCGACCTCATACGTTTAGAAATACCATGAAACGTGGACATTTCTTGGTCCCGGGCTGATTGGTGAATTTTTTCACGACGCGAAAAATGCCGAGCTGATATATGTACTTGGGATCTGAAAATTGCGTTTTCTGTTATCGACGCTATACGTTTTTAAATACCATGAAACGTTAAGATTTCTTGGTCCCGGGCTGATTGGACCATTTTTCAACAACACGTAAAATACGCAACTGATATAAGTACTTGGGATCTGAAAATTGAGTTTTCTGTTATCGACGCTATACGTTTATAAATACCATGAAACGTGGAGATTTCTTAGTCCCGGGCTGATTGGGGAATTTTTTCACGACGCGAAAAATTCCGAGCTGACATAAGTACTTGGGAACTGAAAATTGAGTTTTCTGTTATCGACGCTATACGTTTAGAAATACCAGGAAACGTGGACATTTCTTGGTCCCGGGCTTATTGGTGAATTTTTTCACGATGCGAAAAATGCCGAGCTGATATAAGTACTTGTGATCCGAAAATTGAGTTTTCTGTTATCGACGCTATACGTTTATAAATACCATGAAACGTGGAGATTTCTTAGTCCCGGGCTGATTGGGGAATTTTTTCACGACGCGAAAAATTCCGAGCTGACATAAGTACTTGGGAACTGAAAATTGAGTTTTCTGTTATCGACGCTATACGTTTAGAAATACCATGAAACGTGGACATTTCTTGGTCCCGGGCTGATTGGTGAATTTTCTCTCGACGCGAAAAATGCCGAGCTGATATAAGTACTTGGGATCGGAAAATTGAGTTTCCTGTTATCGACGCTATACGTTTTGAAATACCATGAAACGTGGACATTTCTTGGTCCCGGGCCGATTGGCTCATTTTTCAACAACACGTGAAATACGCAGATGATGTAAGTACTTGGGATCTGAAAATTGAGTTTTCAGTTATCGACCTCATACGTTTAGAAATACCATGAAACGTGGACATTTCTTGGTCCCGGGCTGATTGGTGAATTTTCTCACGACGCGAAAAATGCCGAGCTGATATAAGTACTTGGGATCGGAAAATTGAGTTTCCTGTTATCGACGCTATACGTTTTGAAATACCATGAAACGTGGACATTTCCTAGTCCCGGGCCGATTGGGTCATTTTTCAATAACACGTGAAATACGCAGATGATATAAGTACTTGGGATCTGAAAATTGAGTTTTCAGTTATCGACCTCATACGTTTAGAAATACCATGAAACGTGGAGATTTCTTGGTCCCGGGCTGATTGGACCATTTTTCAATAACACGTGAAATAGGCAGATGATATAAGTACTTGGGATCTGAAAATTGAGTTTTCAGTTATCGACCTCATACGTTTAGAAATATCATGAAACGTGGACATTTCTTGGTCCCGGGCTGATTGGTGAATTTTTTCACGACGCGAAAAATGCCGAGCTGATATATGTACTTGGGATCTGGAAATTGCGTTTTCTGTTATCGACGCTATACGTTTATAAATACCATGAAACGTGGAGATTTCTTAGTCCCGGGCTGATTGGGGAATTTTTTCACGACGCGAAAAATTCCGAGCTGACATAAGTACTTGGGAACTGAAAATTGAGTTTTCTGTTATCGACGCTATACGTTTAGAAATACCAGGAAACGTGGACATTTCTTGGTCCCGGGCTTATTGGTGAATTTTTTCACGATGCGAAAAATGCCGAGCTGATATAAGTACTTGTGATCCGAAAATTGAGTTTTCTGTTATCGACGCTATACGTTTATAAATACCATGAAACGTGGAGATTTCTTAGTCCCGGGCTGATTGGGGAATTTTTTCACGACGCGAAAAATTCCGAGCTGACATAAGTACTTGGGAACTGAAAATTGAGTTTTCTGTTATCGACGCTATACGTTTAGAAATACCATGAAACGTGGACATTTCTTGGTCCCGGGCTGATTGGTGAATTTTCTCTCGACGCGAAAAATGCCGAGCTGATATAAGTACTTGGGATCGGAAAATTGAGTTTCCTGTTATCGACGCTATACGTTTTGAAATACCATGAAACGTGGACATTTCTTGGTCCCGGGCCGATTGGCTCATTTTTCAACAACACGTGAAATACGCAGATGATGTAAGTACTTGGGATCTGAAAATTGAGTTTTCAGTTATCGACCTCATACGTTTAGAAATACCATGAAACGTGGACATTTCTTGGTCCCGGGCTGATTGGTGAATTTTCTCACGACGCGAAAAATGCCGAGCTGATATAAGTACTTGGGATCGGAAAATTGAGATTCCTGTTATCGACGCTATACGTTTTGAAATACCATGAAACGTGGACATTTCTTAGTCCCGGGCCGATTGGGTCATTTTTCAATAACACGTGAAATACGCAGATGATATAAGTACTTGGGATCTGAAAATTGAGTTTTCAGTTATCGACCTCATACGTTTAGAAATACCATGAAACGTGGAGATTTCTTGGTCCCGGGCTGATTGGACCATTTTTCAATAACACGTGAAATAGGCAGATGATATAAGTACTTGGGATCTGAAAATTGAGTTTTCAGTTATCGACCTCATACGTTTAGAAATATCATGAAACGTGGACATTTCTTGGTCCCGGGCTGATTGGTGAATTTTTTCACGACGCGAAAAATGCCGAGCTGATATATGTACTTGGGATCTGAAAATTGCGTTTTCTGTTATCGATGCTATACGTTTATAAATACCATGAAACGTGGAGATTTCTTAGTCCCGGGCTGATTGGGGAATTTTTTCACGACGCGAAAAATTCCGAGCTGACATAAGTACTTGGGAACTGAAAATTGAGTTTTCTGTTATCGACGCTATACGTTTAGAAATACCAGGAAACGTGGACATTTCTTGGTCCCGGGCTTATTGGTGAATTTTTTCACGACGCGAAAAATGCCGAGCTGATATAAGTACTTGTGATCCGAAAATTGAGTTTTCTGTTATCGACGCTATACGTTTATAAATACCATGAAACGTGGAGATTTCTTGATGCCAGGCTGATTGGACCATTTTTTAATAACACGTGAAATAGGCAGATGATATAAGTACTTGGGATCTGAAAATTGAGTTTTCAGTAATCGACCTCATACGTTTAGAAATACCATGAAACGTGGACATTTCTTGGTCCCGGGCTGATTGGTGAATTTTTTCACGACGCGAAAAATGCCGAGCTGATATATGTACTTGGGATCTGAAAATTGCGTTTTCTGTTATCGACGCTATACGTTTTTAAATACCATGAAACGTTAAGATTTCTTGGTCCCGGGCTGATTGGACCATTTTTCAACAACACGTAAAATACGCAACTGATATAAGTACTTGGGATCTGAAAATTGAGTTTTATGTTATCGACGCTATACGTTTATAAATACCATGAAACGTGGAGATTTCTTAGTCCCGGGCTGATTGGGGAATTTTTTCACGACGCGAAAAATTCCGAGCTGACATAAGTACTTGGGAACTGAAAATTGAGTTTTCTGTTATCGACGCTATACGTTTAGAAATACCATGAAACGTGGACATTTCTTGGTCCCGGGCTGATTGGTGAATTTTCTCTCGACGCGAAAAATGCCGAGCTGATATAAGTACTTGGGATCGGAAAATTGAGTTTCCTGTTATCGACGCTATACGTTTTGAAATACCATGAAACGTGGACATTTCTTGGTCCCGGGCCGATTGGCTCATTTTTCAACAACACGTGAAATACGCAGATGATGTAAGTACTTGGGATCTGAAAATTGAGTTTTCAGTTATCGACCTCATACGTTTAGAAATACCATGAAACGTGGACATTTCTTGGTCCCGGGCTGATTGGTGAATTTTCTCACGACGCGAAAAATGCCGAGCTGATATAAGTACTTGGGATCGGAAAATTGAGTTTCCTGTTATCGACGCTATACGTTTTGAAATACCATGAAACGTGGACATTTCCTAGTCCCGGGCCGATTGGGTCATTTTTCAATAACATGTGAAATACGCAGATGATATAAGTACTTGGGATCTGAAAATTGAGTTTTCAGTTATCGACCTCATACGTTTAGAAATACCATGAAACGTGGAGATTTCTTGGTCCCGGGCTGATTGGACCATTTTTCAATAACACGTGAAATAGGCAGATGATATAAGTACTTGGGATCTGAAAATTGAGTTTTCAGTTATCGACCTCATACGTTTAGAAATATCATGAAACGTGGACATTTCTTGGTCCCGGGCTGATTGGTGAATTTTTTCACGACGCGAAAAATGCCGAGCTGATATATGTACTTGGGATCTGAAAATTGCGTTTTCTGTTATCGATGCTATACGTTTATAAATACCATGAAACGTGGAGATTTCTTAGTCCCGGGCTGATTGGGGAATTTTTTCACGACGCGAAAAATTCCGAGCTGACATAAGTACTTGGGAACTGAAAATTGAGTTTTCTGTTATCGACGCTATACGTTTAGAAATACCAGGAAACGTGGACATTTCTTGGTCCCGGGCTTATTGGTGAATTTTTTCACGACGCGAAAAATGCCGAGCTGATATAAGTACTTGTGATCCGAAAATTGAGTTTTCTGTTATCGACGCTATACGTTTATAAATACCATGAAACGTGGAGATTTCTTGATGCCAGGCTGATTGGACCATTTTTTAATAACACGTGAAATAGGCAGATGATATAAGTACTTGGGATCTGAAAATTGAGTTTTCAGTAATCGACCTCATACGTTTAGAAATACCATGAAACGTGGACATTTCTTGGTCCCGGGCTGATTGGTGAATTTTTTCACGACGCGAAAAATGCCGAGCTGATATATGTACTTGGGATCTGAAAATTGCGTTTTCTGTTATCGACGCTATACGTTTTTAAATACCATGAAACGTTAAGATTTCTTGGTCCCGGGCTGATTGGACCATTTTTCAACAACACGTAAAATACGCAACTGATATAAGTACTTGGGATCTGAAAATTGAGTTTTATGTTATCGACGCTATACGTTTATAAATACCATGAAACGTGGAGATTTCTTAGTCCCGGGCTGATTGGGGAATTTTTTCACGACGCGAAAAATTCCGAGCTGACATAAGTACTTGGGAACTGAAAATTGAGTTTTCTGTTATCGACGCTATACGTTTAGAAATACCATGAAACGTGGACATTTCTTGGTCCCGGGCTGATTGGTGAATTTTCTCTCGACGCGAAAAATGCCGAGCTGATATAAGTACTTGGGATCGGAAAATTGAGTTTCCTGTTATCGACGCTATACGTTTTGAAATACCATGAAACGTGGACATTTCTTGGTCCCGGGCCGATTGGCTCATTTTTCAACAACACGTGAAATACGCAGATGATGTAAGTACTTGGGATCTGAAAATTGAGTTTTCAGTTATCGACCTCATACGTTTAGAAATACCATGAAACGTGGACATTTCTTGGTCCCGGGCTGATTGGTGAATTTTCTCACGACGCGAAAAATGCCGAGCTGATATAAGTACTTGGGATCGGAAAATTGAGTTTCCTGTTATCGACGCTATACGTTTTGAAATACCATGAAACGTGGACATTTCCTAGTCCCGGGCCGATTGGGTCATTTTTCAATAACATGTGAAATACGCAGATGATATAAGTACTTGGGATCTGAAAATTGAGTTTTCAGTTATCGACCTCATACGTTTAGAAATACCATGAAACGTGGAGATTTCTTGGTCCCGGGCTGATTGGACCATTTTTCAATAACACGTGAAATAGGCAGATGATATAAGTACTTGGGATCTGAAAATTGAGTTTTCAGTTATCGACCTCATACGTTTAGAAATATCATGAAACGTGGACATTTCTTGGTCCCGGGCTGATTGGTGAATTTTTTCACGACGCGAAAAATGCCGAGCTGATATATGTACTTGGGATCTGGAAATTGCGTTTTCTGTTATCGACGCTATACGTTTATAAATACCATGAAACGTGGAGATTTCTTAGTCCCGGGCTGATTGGGGAATTTTTTCACGACGCGAAAAATTCCGAGCTGACATAAGTACTTGGGAACTGAAAATTGAGTTTTCTGTTATCGACGCTATACGTTTAGAAATACCAGGAAACGTGGACATTTCTTGGTCCCGGGCTTATTGGTGAATTTTTTCACGATGCGAAAAATGCCGAGCTGATATAAGTACTTGTGATCCGAAAATTGAGTTTTCTGTTATCGACGCTATACGTTTATAAATACCATGAAACGTGGAGATTTCTTAGTCCCGGGCTGATTGGGGAATTTTTTCACGACGCGAAAAATTCCGAGCTGACATAAGTACTTGGGAACTGAAAATTGAGTTTTCTGTTATCGACGCTATACGTTTAGAAATACCATGAAACGTGGACATTTCTTGGTCCCGGGCTGATTGGTGAATTTTCTCTCGACGCGAAAAATGCCGAGCTGATATAAGTACTTGGGATCGGAAAATTGAGTTTCCTGTTATCGACGCTATACGTTTTGAAATACCATGAAACGTGGACATTTCTTGGTCCCGGGCCGATTGGCTCATTTTTCAACAACACGTGAAATACGCAGATGATGTAAGTACTTGGGATCTGAAAATTGAGTTTTCAGTTATCGACCTCATACGTTTAGAAATACCATGAAACGTGGACATTTCTTGGTCCCGGGCTGATTGGTGAATTTTCTCACGACGCGAAAAATGCCGAGCTGATATAAGTACTTGGGATCGGAAAATTGAGATTCCTGTTATCGACGCTATACGTTTTGAAATACCATGAAACGTGGACATTTCTTAGTCCCGGGCCGATTGGGTCATTTTTCAATAACACGTGAAATACGCAGATGATATAAGTACTTGGGATCTGAAAATTGAGTTTTCAGTTATCGACCTCATACGTTTAGAAATACCATGAAACGTGGAGATTTCTTGGTCCCGGGCTGATTGGACCATTTTTCAATAACACGTGAAATAGGCAGATGATATAAGTACTTGGGATCTGAAAATTGAGTTTTCAGTTATCGACCTCATACGTTTAGAAATATCATGAAACGTGGACATTTCTTGGTCCCGGGCTGATTGGTGAATTTTTTCACGACGCGAAAAATGCCGAGCTGATATATGTACTTGGGATCTGAAAATTGCGTTTTCTGTTATCGACGCTATACGTTTATAAATACCATGAAACGTGGAGATTTCTTAGTCCCGGGCTGATTGGGGAATTTTTTCACGACGCGAAAAATTCCGAGCTGACATAAGTACTTGGGAACTGAAAATTGAGTTTTCTGTTATCGACGCTATACGTTTAGAAATACCAGGAAACGTGGACATTTCTTGGTCCCGGGCTTATTGGTGAATTTTTTCACGACGCGAAAAATGCCGAGCTGATATAAGTACTTGTGATCCGAAAATTGAGTTTTCTGTTATCGACGCTATACGTTTATAAATACCATGAAACGTGGAGATTTCTTAGTCCCGGGCTGATTGGGGAATTTTTTCACGACGCGAAAAATTCCGAGCTGACATAAGTACTTGGGAACTGAAAATTGAGTTTTCTGTTATCGACGCTATACGTTTATAAATACCATGAAACTTGGAGATTTCTTGGTCCCGGGCTGATTGGACCATTTTTCAATAACACGTGAAATAGGCAGATGATATAAGTACTTGGGATCTGAAAATTGAGTTTTCAGTTATCGACCTCATACGTTTAGAAATACCATGAAACGTGGACATTTCTTGGTCCCGGGCTGATTGGTGAATTTTTTCACGACGCGAAAAATGCCGAGCTGATATAAGTACTTGGGATCTGAAAATTGCGTTTTCTGTTATCGACGCTATACGTTTATAAATACCATGAAACGTGGAGATTTCTTGGTCCCGGGCTGATTGGACCATTTTTCAATAACACGTGAAATAGGTAGATGATATAAGTACTTGGGATCTGAAAATTGAGTTTTCAGTTATCGACCTCATACGTTTAGAAATATCATGAAACGTGGACATTTCTTGGTCCCGGGCTGATTGGTGAATTTTTTCACGACGCGAAAAATGCCGAGCTGATATATGTACTTGGGATCTGAAAATTGCGTTTTCTGTTATCGACGCTATACGTTTATAAATACCATGAAACGTGGAGATTTCTTAGTCCCGGGCTGATTGGGGAATTTTTTCACGACGCGAAAAATTCCGAGCTGACATAAGTACTTGGGAACTGAAAATTGAGTTTTCTGTTATCGACGCTATACGTTTAGAAATACCAGGAAACGTGGACATTTCTTGGTCCCGGGCTTATTGGTGAATTTTTTCACGACGCGAAAAATGCCGAGCTGATATAAGTACTTGTGATCCGAAAATTGAGTTTTCTGTTATCGACGCTATACGTTTATAAATACCATGAAACGTGGAGATTTCTTAGTCCCGGGCTGATTGGGGAATTTTTTCACGACGCGAGAAATTCCGAGCTGACATAAGTACTTGGGAACTGAAAATTGAGTTTTCTGTTATCGACGCTATACGTTTAGAAATACCATCAAACGTGGACATTTCTTGGTCCCGGGCTGATTGGTGAATTTTCTCTCGACGCGAAAAATGCCGAGCTGATATAAGTACTTGGGATCGGAAAATTGAGTTTCCTGTTATCGACGCTATACGTTTTGAAATACCATGAAACGTGGACATTTCTTGGTCCCGGGCCGATTGGCTCATTTTTCAACAACACGTGAAATACGCAGATGATGTAAGTACTTGGGATCTGAAAATTGAGTTTTCAGTTATCGACCTCATACGTTTAGAAATACCATGAAACGTGGACATTTCTTGGTCCCGGGCCGATTGGCTCATTTTTCAACAACACGTGAAATACGCAGATGATATAAGTACTTGGGATCTGAAAATTGAGTTTTCAGTTATCGACCTCATACGTTTAGAAATACCATGAAACGTATTTATTTCTTGGTCGCGGGCTGATTGGTGAATTTTTTCACGACGCGAAAAATGCCGAGCTGATATAAGTACTTGGGATCTGAAAATTGCGTTTTCTGTTATCGACGCTATACGTTTATAAATACCATGAAACGTGGAGATTTCTTGGTCCCGGGCTGATTGGACCATTTTTCAATAACACGTGAAATAGGCAGATGATGGAAGTACTTGGGATCTGAAAATTGAGTTTTCAGTTATCGACCTCATACGTTTAGAAATACCATGAAACGTGGACATTTCTTGGTCCCGGGCTGATTGGTGAATTTTTTCACGACGCGAAAAGTGCCGAGCTGACGTAAGTACTTGGGATTTGAAAATTGAGTTTTCAGTTATCGACCTCATACGTTTAGAAATACCATGAAACGTGGACATTTCTTGGTCCCGGGCTGATTGGTGAATTTTCTCACGACGCGAAAAATGCCGAGCTGATATAATTATTTGGGATCGGAAAATTGAGTTTCCTGTTATCGACGCTATACGTTTTGAAATACCATGAAACGTGGACATTTCTTGGTCCCGGGCCGATTGGCTCATTATTCAACAACACGTGAAATACGCAGATGATGTAAGTACTTGGGATCTGAAAATTGAGTTTTCAGTTATCGACCTCATACGTTTAGAAATACCATGAAACGTGGACATTTCTTGGTCCCGGGCTGATTGGTGAATTTTCTCTCGACGCGAAAAATGCCGAGCTGATATAAGTACTTGGGATCGGAAAATTGAGTTTCCTGTTATCGACGCTATACGTTTTGAAATACCATGAAACGTGGACATTTCTTGGTCCCGGGCCGATTGGCTCATTTTTCAACAACACGTGAAATACGCAGATGATGTAAGTACTTGGGATCTGAAAATTGAGTTTTCAGTTATCGACCTCATACGTTTAGAAATACCATGAAACGTGGACATTTCTTGGTCCCGGGCCGATTGGCTCATTTTTCAACAACACGTGAAATACGCAGATGATATAAGTACTTGGGATCTGAAAATTGAGTTTTCAGTTATCGACCTCATACGTTTAGAAATACCATGAAACGTATTTATTTCTTGGTCGCGGGCTGATTGGTGAATTTTTTCACGACGCGAAAAATGCCGAGCTGATATAAGTACTTGGGATCTGAAAATTGCGTTTTCTGTTATCGACGCTATACGTTTATAAATACCATGAAACGTGGAGATTTCTTGGTCCCGGGCTGATTGGACCATTTTTCAATAACACGTGAAATAGGCAGATGATGGAAGTACTTGGGATCTGAAAATTGAGTTTTCAGTTATCGACCTCATACGTTTAGAAATACCATGAAACGTGGACATTTCTTGGTCCCGGGCTGATTGGTGAATTTTTTCACGACGCGAAAAATGCCGAGCTGATATAAGTACTTGGGATCTGAAAATTGCGTTTTCTGTTATCGACGCTATACGTTTATAAATACCATGAAACGTGGAGATTTCTTGGTCCCGGGCTGATTGGACCATTTTTCAATAACACGTGAAATAGGTAGATGATATAAGTACTTGGGATCTGAAAATTGAGTTTTCAGTTATCGACCTCATACGTTTAGAAATATCATGAAACGTGGACATTTCTTGGTCCCGGGCTGATTGGTGAATTTTTTCACGACGCGAAAAATGCCGAGCTGATATATGTACTTGGGATCTGAAAATTGCGTTTTCTGTTATCGACGCTATACGTTTATAAATACCATGAAACGTGGAGATTTCTTAGTCCCGGGCTGATTGGGGAATTTTTTCACGACGCGAAAAATTCCGAGCTGACATAAGTACTTGGGAACTGAAAATTGAGTTTTCTGTTATCGACGCTATACGTTTAGAAATACCAGGAAACGTGGACATTTCTTGGTCCCGGGCTTATTGGTGAATTTTTTCACGACGCGAAAAATGCCGAGCTGATATAAGTACTTGTGATCCGAAAATTGAGTTTTCTGTTATCGACGCTATACGTTTATAAATACCATGAAACGTGGAGATTTCTTAGTCCCGGGCTGATTGGGGAATTTTTTCACGACGCGAGAAATTCCGAGCTGACATAAGTACTTGGGAACTGAAAATTGAGTTTTCTGTTATCGACGCTATACGTTTAGAAATACCATCAAACGTGGACATTTCTTGGTCCCGGGCTGATTGGTGAATTTTCTCTCGACGCGAAAAATGCCGAGCTGATATAAGTACTTGGGATCGGAAAATTGAGTTTCCTGTTATCGACGCTATACGTTTTGAAATACCATGAAACGTGGACATTTCTTGGTCCCGGGCCGATTGGCTCATTTTTCAACAACACGTGAAATACGCAGATGATGTAAGTACTTGGGATCTGAAAATTGAGTTTTCAGTTATCGACCTCATACGTTTAGAAATACCATGAAACGTGGACATTTCTTGGTCCCGGGCCGATTGGCTCATTTTTCAACAACACGTGAAATACGCAGATGATATAAGTACTTGGGATCTGAAAATTGAGTTTTCAGTTATCGACCTCATACGTTTAGAAATACCATGAAACGTATTTATTTCTTGGTCGCGGGCTGATTGGTGAATTTTTTCACGACGCGAAAAATGCCGAGCTGATATAAGTACTTGGGATCTGAAAATTGCGTTTTCTGTTATCGACGCTATACGTTTATAAATACCATGAAACGTGGAGATTTCTTGGTCCCGGGCTGATTGGACCATTTTTCAATAACACGTGAAATAGGCAGATGATGGAAGTACTTGGGATCTGAAAATTGAGTTTTCAGTTATCGACCTCATACGTTTAGAAATACCATGAAACGTGGACATTTCTTGGTCCCGGGCTGATTGGTGAATTTTTTCACGACGCGAAAAGTGCCGAGCTGACGTAAGTACTTGGGATTTGAAAATTGAGTTTTCAGTTATCGACCTCATACGTTTAGAAATACCATGAAACGTGGACATTTCTTGGTCCCGGGCTGATTGGTGAATTTTCTCACGACGCGAAAAATGCCGAGCTGATATAATTATTTGGGATCGGAAAATTGAGTTTCCTGTTATCGACGCTATACGTTTTGAAATACCATGAAACGTGGACATTTCTTGGTCCCGGGCCGATTGGCTCATTATTCAACAACACGTGAAATACGCAGATGATGTAAGTACTTGGGATCTGAAAATTGAGTTTTCAGTTATCGACCTCATACGTTTAGAAATACCATGAAACGTGGACATTTCTTGGTCCCGGGCTGATTGGTGAATTTTCTCTCGACGCGAAAAATGCCGAGCTGATATAAGTACTTGGGATCGGAAAATTGAGTTTCCTGTTATCGACGCTATACGTTTTGAAATACCATGAAACGTGGACATTTCTTGGTCCCGGGCCGATTGGCTCATTTTTCAACAACACGTGAAATACGCAGATGATGTAAGTACTTGGGATCTGAAAATTGAGTTTTCAGTTATCGACCTCATACGTTTAGAAATACCATGAAACGTGGACATTTCTTGGTCCCGGGCTGATTGGTGAATTTTCTCACGACGCGAAAAATGCCGAGCTGATATAAGTACTTGGGATCGGAAAATTGAGATTCCTGTTATCGACGCTATACGTTTTGAAATACCATGAAACGTGGACATTTCTTAGTCCCGGGCCGATTGGGTCATTTTTCAATAACACGTGAAATACGCAGATGATATAAGTACTTGGGATCTGAAAATTGAGTTTTCAGTTATCGACCTCATACGTTTAGAAATACCATGAAACGTGGAGATTTCTTGGTCCCGGGCTGATTGGACCATTTTTCAATAACACGTGAAATAGGCAGATGATATAAGTACTTGGGATCTGAAAATTGAGTTTTCAGTTATCGACCTCATACGTTTAGAAATATCATGAAACGTGGACATTTCTTGGTCCCGGGCTGATTGGTGAATTTTTTCACGACGCGAAAAATGCCGAGCTGATATATGTACTTGGGATCTGAAAATTGCGTTTTCTGTTATCGACGCTATACGTTTATAAATACCATGAAACGTGGAGATTTCTTAGTCCCGGGCTGATTGGGGAATTCTTTCACGACGCGAAAAATTCCGAGCTGACATAAGTACTTGGGAACTGAAAATTGAGTTTTCTGTTATCGACGCTATACGTTTAGAAATACCAGGAAACGTGGACATTTCTTGGTCCCGGGCTTATTGGTGAATTTTTTCACGACGCGAAAAATGCCGAGCTGATATAAGTACTTGTGATCCGAAAATTGAGTTTTCTGTTATCGACGCTATACGTTTATAAATACCATGAAACGTGGAGATTTCTTAGTCCCGGGCTGATTGGGGAATTTTTTCACGACGCGAAAAATTCCGAGCTGACATAAGTACTTGGGAACTGAAAATTGAGTTTTCTGTTATCGACGCTATACGTTTATAAATACCATGAAACTTGGAGATTTCTTGGTCCCGGGCTGATTGGACCATTTTTCAATAACACGTGAAATAGGCAGATGATATAAGTACTTGGGATCTGAAAATTGAGTTTTCAGTTATCGACCTCATACGTTTAGAAATACCATGAAACGTGGACATTTCTTGGTCCCGGGCTGATTGGTGAATTTTTTCACGACGCGAAAAATGCCGAGCTGATATAAGTACTTGGGATCTGAAAATTGCGTTTTCTGTTATCGACGCTATACGTTTATAAATACCATGAAACGTGGAGATTTCTTGGTCCCGGGCTGATTGGACCATTTTTCAATAACACGTGAAATAGGTAGATGATATAAGTACTTGGGATCTGAAAATTGAGTTTTCAGTTATCGACCTCATACGTTTAGAAATATCATGAAACGTGGACATTTCTTGGTCCCGGGCTGATTGGTGAATTTTTTCACGACGCGAAAAATGCCGAGCTGATATATGTACTTGGGATCTGAAAATTGCGTTTTCTGTTATCGACGCTATACGTTTATAAATACCATGAAACGTGGAGATTTCTTAGTCCCGGGCTGATTGGGGAATTTTTTCACGACGCGAAAAATTCCGAGCTGACATAAGTACTTGGGAACTGAAAATTGAGTTTTCTGTTATCGACGCTATACGTTTAGAAATACCAGGAAACGTGGACATTTCTTGGTCCCGGGCTGATTGGTGAATTTTTTCACGACGCGAAAAATGCCGAGCTGATATATGTACTTGGGATCTGAAAATTGCGTTTTCTGTTATCGACGCTATACGTTTATAAATACCATGAAACGTGGAGATTTCTTAGTCCCGGGCTGATTGGGGAATTTTTTCACGACGCGAAAAATTCCGAGCTGACATAAGTACTTGGGAACTGAAAATTGAGTTTTCTGTTATCGACGCTATACGTTTAGAAATACCAGGAAACGTGGACATTTCTTGGTCCCGGGCTTATTGGTGAATTTTTTCACGACGCGAAAAATGCCGAGCTGATATAAGTACTTGTGATCCGAAAATTGAGTTTTCTGTTATCGACGCTATACGTTTATAAATACCATGAAACGTGGAGATTTCTTAGTCCCGGGCTGATTGGGGAATTTTTTCACGACGCGAGAAATTCCGAGCTGACATAAGTACTTGGGAACTGAAAATTGAGTTTTCTGTTATCGACGCTATACGTTTAGAAATACCATCAAACGTGGACATTTCTTGGTCCCGGGCTGATTGGTGAATTTTCTCTCGACGCGAAAAATGCCGAGCTGATATAAGTACTTGGGATCGGAAAATTGAGTTTCCTGTTATCGACGCTATACGTTTTGAAATACCATGAAACGTGGACATTTCTTGGTCCCGGGCCGATTGGCTCATTTTTCAACAACACGTGAAATACGCAGATGATGTAAGTACTTGGGATCTGAAAATTGAGTTTTCAGTTATCGACCTCATACGTTTAGAAATACCATGAAACGTGGACATTTCTTGGTCCCGGGCCGATTGGCTCATTTTTCAACAACACGTGAAATACGCAGATGATATAAGTACTTGGGATCTGAAAATTGAGTTTTCAGTTATCGACCTCATACGTTTAGAAATACCATGAAACGTATTTATTTCTTGGTCGCGGGCTGATTGGTGAATTTTTTCACGACGCGAAAAATGCCGAGCTGATATAAGTACTTGGGATCTGAAAATTGCGTTTTCTGTTATCGACGCTATACGTTTATAAATACCATGAAACGTGGAGATTTCTTGGTCCCGGGCTGATTGGACCATTTTTCAATAACACGTGAAATAGGCAGATGATGGAAGTACTTGGGATCTGAAAATTGAGTTTTCAGTTATCGACCTCATACGTTTAGAAATACCATGAAACGTGGACATTTCTTGGTCCCGGGCTGATTGGTGAATTTTTTCACGACGCGAAAAGTGCCGAGCTGACGTAAGTACTTGGGATTTGAAAATTGAGTTTTCAGTTATCGACCTCATACGTTTAGAAATACCATGAAACGTGGACATTTCTTGGTCCCGGGCTGATTGGTGAATTTTCTCACGACGCGAAAAATGCCGAGCTGATATAAGTATTTGGGATCGGAAAATTGAGTTTCCTGTTATCGACGCTATACGTTTTGAAATACCATGAAACGTGGACATTTCTTGGTCCCGGGCCGATTGGCTCATTATTCAACAACACGTGAAATACGCAGATGATGTAAGTACTTGGGATCTGAAAATTGAGTTTTCAGTTATCGACCTCATACGTTTAGAAATACCATGAAACGTGGACATTTCTAGGTCCCGGGCTGATTGGTGAATTTTCTCTCGACGCGAAAAATGCCGAGCTGATATAAGTACTTGGGATCGGAAAATTGAGTTTCCTGTTATCGACGCTATACGTTTTGAAATACCATGAAACGTGGACATTTCTTGGTCCCGGGCCGATTGGCTCATTTTTCAACAACACGTGAAATACGCAGATGATGTAAGTACTTGGGATCTGAAAATTGAGTTTTCAGTTATCGACCTCATACGTTTAGAAATACCCTGAAACGTGGACATTTCTTGGTCCCGGGCTGATTGGGGAATTATTTCACGACGCGAAAAATGCCGAGCTGATATAAGTACTTGGGATCTGAAAATTGCGTTTTCTGTTATCGACGCTATACGTTTATAAATACCATGAAACTTGGAGATTTCTTAGTCCCGGGCTGATTGGGGAATTTTTTCACGACGCGAAAAATTCCGAGCTGACATAAGTACTTGGGAACTGAAAATTGAGATTTCTGTTATCGACGCTATACGTTTAGAAATACCATGAAACGTGGACATTTCTTGGTCCCGGGCTGATTGGTGAATCTTTTCACGACGCGAAAAATGCCGAGCTGATATAAGTACTTGTGATCCGAAAATTGAGTTTTCTGTTATCGACGCTATACGTTTATAAATACCATGAAACGTGGAGATTTCTTAGTCCCGGGCTGATTGGGGAATTTTTTCACGACGCGAAAAATTCCGAGCTGACATAAGTACTTGGGATCTGAAAATTGAGTTTTCAGTTATCGACCTCATACGTTTAGAAATACCATGAAACGTGGACATTTCTTGGTCCCGGGCTGATTCGGGAATTATTTCACGACGCGAGAAATGCCGAGCTGATATAAGTACTTGGGATCTGAAAATTGCGTTTTCTGTTATCGACGCTATACGTTTATAAATACCATGAAACTTGGAGATTTCTTGGTCCCGGGCTGATTGGACCATTTTTCAATAACACGTGAAATAGGCAGATGATATAAGTACTTGGGATCTGAAAATTGAGTTTTCAGTTATCGACCTCATACGTTTAGAAATACCATGAAACGTGGAGATTTCTTGGTCCCGGGCTGATTGGACCATTTTTCAATAACACGTGAAATAGGCAGATGATATAAGTACTTGGGATCTGAAAATTGCGTTTTCTGTTATCGACGCTATACGTTTATAAATACCATGAAACATGGAGATTTCTTGGTCCCGGGCTGATTGGACCATTTTTCAATAACACGTGAAATAGGCAGATGTTATAAGAACTTGGGATCTGAAAATTGAGTTTTCAGTTATCGACCTCATACGTTTAGAAATACCATGAAACGTGGACATTTCTTGGTCCCGGGCCGATTGGCTCATTTTTCAACAACACGTGAAATACGCAGATGATATAAGTACTTGGGATCTCAAAATTGAGTTTTCAGTTATCGACCTCATACGTATAGAAATACCATGAAACGTGGACATTTCTTGGTCCCGGGCTGATTGGTGAATTTTTTCACGACGCGAAAAATGCCGAGCTGATATAAGTACTTGGGATCTGAAAATTGCGTTTTCTGTTATCGACGCTATACGTTGATAAATACCATGAAACGTGAAGATTTCTTGGTCCCGGGCTGATTGGACCATTTTTCAACAACACGTAAAATACGCAACTGATATAAGTACTTGGGATCTGAAAATTGAGTTTTCTGTTATCGACGATATACGTTTATAAATACCATGAAACGTGGAGATTTCTTAGTCCCGGGCTGATTGGGGAATTTTTTCACGACGCGAAAAATTCCGAGCTGACATAAGTACTTGGGAACTGAAAATTGAGTTTTCTGTTATCGACGCTATACGTTTAGAAATACCATGAAACGTGGACATTTCTTGGTCCCGGGCTGATTGGTGAATTTTTTCACGACGCGAAAAATGCCGAGCTGATATAAGTACTTGTGATACGAAAATTGAGTTTTCTGTTATCGACGCTATACGTTTATAAATACCATGAAACGTGGAGATTTCTTAGTCCCGGGCTCATTGGGGAATTTTTTCACGACGCGAAAAATTCCGAGCTGACATAAGTACTTGGGATCTGAAAATTGAGTTTTCAGTTATCGACCTCATACGTTTAGAAATACCATGAAACGTGGACATTTCTTGGTCCCGGGCTGATTGGTGAATTTTCTCACGACGCGAAAAATGCCGAGCTGATATAAGTACTTGGGATCGGAAAATTGAGTTTCCTGTTATCGACGCTATACGTTTTGAAATACCATGAAACGTGGACATTTCTTAGTCCCGGGCCGATTGGGTTATTTTTCAATAACACGTGAAATACGCAGATGATATAAGTACTTGGGATCTGAAAATTGAGTTTTCAGTTATCGACATCATACGTTTAGAAATACCATGAAACGTGGACATTTCTTGGTCCCGGGCCGATTGGCTCATTTTTCAACAACACGTGAAATACGCAGATGATGTAAGTACTTGGGATCTGAAAATTGAGTTTTCAGTTATCGACCTCATACGTTTAGAAATACCCTGAAACGTGGACATTTCTTGGTCCCGGGCCGATTGGCTCATTTTTCAACAACACGTGAAATACGCAGATGATATAAGTACTTGGGATCTGAAAATTGAGTTTTCAGTTATCGACCTCATACGTTTAGAAATACCATGAAACGTGGACATTTCTTGGTCCCGGGCTGATTGGTGAATTTTTTCACGACGCGAAAAATGCCGAGCTGATATAAGTACTTGGGATCGGAAAATTGCGTTTTCTGTTATCGACGCTATACGTTTATAAGTACCATGAAACGTGGAGATTTCTTGGTCCCGGGCTGATTGGACCATTTTTCAACTACACGTAAAATACGCAACTGATATAAGTACTTGGGATCTGAAAATTGAGTTTTTTGTTATCGACGCTATACGTTTATAAATACCATGAAACGTGGAGATTTCTTAGTCCCGGGCTGATTGGGGAATTCTTTCACGACGCGAAAAATTCCGAGCTGACATAAGTACTTGGGAACTGAAAATTGAGTTTTCTGTTATCGACGCTATACGTTTAGAAATACCAAGAAACGTGGACATTTCTTGGTCCCGGGCTGATGGGTGAATTTTTTCACGACGCGAAAAATGCCGAGCTGATATAAGTACTTGTGATACGAAAATTGAGTTTTCTGTTATCGACGCTATACGTTTATAAATACCATGAAACGTGGAGATTTCTTAGTCTCGGGCTCATTGGGGAATTTTTTCACGACGCGAAAAATTCCGAGCTGACATAAGTACTTGGGATCTGAAAATTGAGTTTTCAGTTATCGACCTCATACGTTTAGAAATACCATGAAACGTGGACATTTCTTGGTCCCGGGCTGATTGGTGAATTTTCTCACGACGCGAAAAATGCCGAGCTGATATAAGTACTTGGGATCGGAAAATTGAGTTTCCTGTTATCGACGCTATACGTTTTGAAATACCATGAAACGTGGACATTTCCTAGTCCCGGGCCGATTGGGTCATTTTTCAATAACACGTGAAATACGCAGATGATATAAGTACTTGGGATCTGAAAATTGAGTTTTCAGTTATCGACCTCATACGTTTAGAAATACCATGAAACGTGGAGATTTCTTGGTCCCGGGCTGATTGGACCATTTTTCAATAACACGTGAAATAGGCAGATGATATAAGTACTTGGGATCTGAAAATTGAGTTTTCAGTTATCGACCTCATACGTTTAGAAATATCATGAAACGTGGACATTTCTTGGTCCCGGGCTGATTGGTGAATTTTTTCACGACGCGAAAAATGCCGAGCTGATATATGTACTTGGGATCTGGAAATTGCGTTTTCTGTTATCGACGCTATACGTTTATAAATACCATGAAACGTGGAGATTTCTTAGTCCCGGGCTGATTGGGGAATTTTTTCACGACGCGAAAAATTCCGAGCTGACATAAGTACTTGGGAACTGAAAATTGAGTTTTCTGTTATCGACGCTATACGTTTAGAAATACCAGGAAACGTGGACATTTCTTGGTCCCGGGCTTATTGGTGAATTTTTTCACGATGCGAAAAATGCCGAGCTGATATAAGTACTTGTGATCCGAAAATTGAGTTTTCTGTTATCGACGCTATACGTTTATAAATACCATGAAACGTGGAGATTTCTTAGTCCCGGGCTGATTGGGGAATTTTTTCACGACGCGAAAAATTCCGAGCTGACATAAGTACTTGGGAACTGAAAATTGAGTTTTCTGTTATCGACGCTATACGTTTAGAAATACCATGAAACGTGGACATTTCTTGGTCCCGGGCTGATTGGTGAATTTTCTCTCGACGCGAAAAATGCCGAGCTGATATAAGTACTTGGGATCGGAAAATTGAGTTTCCTGTTATCGACGCTATACGTTTTGAAATACCATGAAACGTGGACATTTCTTGGTCCCGGGCCGATTGGCTCATTTTTCAACAACACGTGAAATACGCAGATGATGTAAGTACTTGGGATCTGAAAATTGAGTTTTCAGTTATCGACCTCATACGTTTAGAAATACCATGAAACGTGGACATTTCTTGGTCCCGGGCTGATTGGTGAATTTTCTCACGACGCGAAAAATGCCGAGCTGATATAAGTACTTGGGATCGGAAAATTGAGATTCCTGTTATCGACGCTATACGTTTTGAAATACCATGAAACGTGGACATTTCTTAGTCCCGGGCCGATTGGGTCATTTTTCAATAACACGTGAAATACGCAGATGATATAAGTACTTGGGATCTGAAAATTGAGTTTTCAGTTATCGACCTCATACGTTTAGAAATACCATGAAACGTGGAGATTTCTTGGTCCCGGGCTGATTGGACCATTTTTCAATAACACGTGAAATAGGCAGATGATATAAGTACTTGGGATCTGAAAATTGAGTTTTCAGTTATCGACCTCATACGTTTAGAAATATCATGAAACGTGGACATTTCTTGGTCCCGGGCTGATTGGTGAATTTTTTCACGACGCGAAAAATGCCGAGCTGATATATGTACTTGGGATCTGAAAATTGCGTTTTCTGTTATCGATGCTATACGTTTATAAATACCATGAAACGTGGAGATTTCTTAGTCCCGGGCTGATTGGGGAATTTTTTCACGACGCGAAAAATTCCGAGCTGACATAAGTACTTGGGAACTGAAAATTGAGTTTTCTGTTATCGACGCTATACGTTTAGAAATACCAGGAAACGTGGACATTTCTTGGTCCCGGGCTTATTGGTGAATTTTTTCACGACGCGAAAAATGCCGAGCTGATATAAGTACTTGTGATCCGAAAATTGAGTTTTCTGTTATCGACGCTATACGTTTATAAATACCATGAAACGTGGAGATTTCTTGATGCCAGGCTGATTGGACCATTTTTTAATAACACGTGAAATAGGCAGATGATATAAGTACTTGGGATCTGAAAATTGAGTTTTCAGTAATCGACCTCATACGTTTAGAAATACCATGAAACGTGGACATTTCTTGGTCCCGGGCTGATTGGTGAATTTTTTCACGACGCGAAAAATGCCGAGCTGATATATGTACTTGGGATCTGAAAATTGCGTTTTCTGTTATCGACGCTATACGTTTTTAAATACCATGAAACGTTAAGATTTCTTGGTCCCGGGCTGATTGGACCATTTTTCAACAACACGTAAAATACGCAACTGATATAAGTACTTGGGATCTGAAAATTGAGTTTTATGTTATCGACGCTATACGTTTATAAATACCATGAAACGTGGAGATTTCTTAGTCCCGGGCTGATTGGGGAATTTTTTCACGACGCGAAAAATTCCGAGCTGACATAAGTACTTGGGAACTGAAAATTGAGTTTTCTGTTATCGACGCTATACGTTTAGAAATACCATGAAACGTGGACATTTCTTGGTCCCGGGCTGATTGGTGAATTTTCTCTCGACGCGAAAAATGCCGAGCTGATATAAGTACTTGGGATCGGAAAATTGAGTTTCCTGTTATCGACGCTATACGTTTTGAAATACCATGAAACGTGGACATTTCTTGGTCCCGGGCCGATTGGCTCATTTTTCAACAACACGTGAAATACGCAGATGATGTAAGTACTTGGGATCTGAAAATTGAGTTTTCAGTTATCGACCTCATACGTTTAGAAATACCATGAAACGTGGACATTTCTTGGTCCCGGGCTGATTGGTGAATTTTCTCACGACGCGAAAAATGCCGAGCTGATATAAGTACTTGGGATCGGAAAATTGAGTTTCCTGTTATCGACGCTATACGTTTATAAATACCATGAAACGTGGAGATTTCTTAGTCCCGGGCTGATTGGGGAATTTTTTCACGACGCGAAAAATTCCGAGCTGACATAAGTACTTGGGAACTGAAAATTGAGTTTTCTGTTATCGACGCTATACGTTTAGAAATACCAGGAAACGTGGACATTTCTTGGTCCCGGGCTTATTGGTGAATTTTTTCACGATGCGAAAAATGCCGAGCTGATATAAGTACTTGTGATCCGAAAATTGAGTTTTCTGTTATCGACGCTATACGTTTATAAATACCATGAAACGTGGAGATTTCTTAGTCCCGGGCTGATTGGGGAATTTTTTCACGACGCGAAAAATTCCGAGCTGACATAAGTACTTGGGAACTGAAAATTGAGTTTTCTGTTATCGACGCTATACGTTTAGAAATACCATGAAACGTGGACATTTCTTGGTCCCGGGCTGATTGGTGAATTTTCTCTCGACGCGAAAAATGCCGAGCTGATATAAGTACTTGGGATCGGAAAATTGAGTTTCCTGTTATCGACGCTATACGTTTTGAAATACCATGAAACGTGGACATTTCTTGGTCCCGGGCCGATTGGCTCATTTTTCAACAACACGTGAAATACGCAGATGATGTAAGTACTTGGGATCTGAAAATTGAGTTTTCAGTTATCGACCTCATACGTTTAGAAATACCATGAAACGTGGACATTTCTTGGTCCCGGGCTGATTGGTGAATTTTCTCACGACGCGAAAAATGCCGAGCTGATATAAGTACTTGGGATCGGAAAATTGAGATTCCTGTTATCGACGCTATACGTTTTGAAATACCATGAAACGTGGACATTTCTTAGTCCCGGGCCGATTGGGTCATTTTTCAATAACACGTGAAATACGCAGATGATATAAGTACTTGGGATCTGAAAATTGAGTTTTCAGTTATCGACCTCATACGTTTAGAAATACCATGAAACGTGGAGATTTCTTGGTCCCGGGCTGATTGGACCATTTTTCAATAACACGTGAAATAGGCAGATGATATAAGTACTTGGGATCTGAAAATTGAGTTTTCAGTTATCGACCTCATACGTTTAGAAATATCATGAAACGTGGACATTTCTTGGTCCCGGGCTGATTGGTGAATTTTTTCACGACGCGAAAAATGCCGAGCTGATATATGTACTTGGGATCTGAAAATTGCGTTTTCTGTTATCGACGCTATACGTTTATAAATACCATGAAACGTGGAGATTTCTTAGTCCCGGGCTGATTGGGGAATTTTTTCACGACGCGAAAAATTCCGAGCTGACATAAGTACTTGGGAACTGAAAATTGAGTTTTCTGTTATCGACGCTATACGTTTAGAAATACCAGGAAACGTGGACATTTCTTGGTCCCGGGCTTATTGGTGAATTTTTTCACGACGCGAAAAATGCCGAGCTGATATAAGTACTTGTGATCCGAAAATTGAGTTTTCTGTTATCGACGCTATACGTTTATAAATACCATGAAACGTGGAGATTTCTTAGTCCCGGGCTGATTGGGGAATTTTTTCACGACGCGAAAAATTCCGAGCTGACATAAGTACTTGGGAACTGAAAATTGAGTTTTCTGTTATCGACGCTATACGTTTATAAATACCATGAAACTTGGAGATTTCTTGGTCCCGGGCTGATTGGACCATTTTTCAATAACACGTGAAATAGGCAGATGATATAAGTACTTGGGATCTGAAAATTGAGTTTTCAGTTATCGACCTCATACGTTTAGAAATACCATGAAACGTGGACATTTCTTGGTCCCGGGCTGATTGGTGAATTTTTTCACGACGCGAAAAATGCCGAGCTGATATAAGTACTTGGGATCTGAAAATTGCGTTTTCTGTTATCGACGCTATACGTTTATAAATACCATGAAACGTGGAGATTTCTTGGTCCCGGGCTGATTGGACCATTTTTCAATAACACGTGAAATAGGTAGATGATATAAGTACTTGGGATCTGAAAATTGAGTTTTCAGTTATCGACCTCATACGTTTAGAAATATCATGAAACGTGGACATTTCTTGGTCCCGGGCTGATTGGTGAATTTTTTCACGACGCGAAAAATGCCGAGCTGATATATGTACTTGGGATCTGAAAATTGCGTTTTCTGTTATCGACGCTATACGTTTATAAATACCATGAAACGTGGAGATTTCTTAGTCCCGGGCTGATTGGGGAATTTTTTCACGACGCGAAAAATTCCGAGCTGACATAAGTACTTGGGAACTGAAAATTGAGTTTTCTGTTATCGACGCTATACGTTTAGAAATACCAGGAAACGTGGACATTTCTTGGTCCCGGGCTTATTGGTGAATTTTTTCACGACGCGAAAAATGCCGAGCTGATATAAGTACTTGTGATCCGAAAATTGAGTTTTCTGTTATCGACGCTATACGTTTATAAATACCATGAAACGTGGAGATTTCTTAGTCCCGGGCTGATTGGGGAATTTTTTCACGACGCGAGAAATTCCGAGCTGACATAAGTACTTGGGAACTGAAAATTGAGTTTTCTGTTATCGACGCTATACGTTTAGAAATACCATCAAACGTGGACATTTCTTGGTCCCGGGCTGATTGGTGAATTTTCTCTCGACGCGAAAAATGCCGAGCTGATATAAGTACTTGGGATCGGAAAATTGAGTTTCCTGTTATCGACGCTATACGTTTTGAAATACCATGAAACGTGGACATTTCTTGGTCCCGGGCCGATTGGCTCATTTTTCAACAACACGTGAAATACGCAGATGATGTAAGTACTTGGGATCTGAAAATTGAGTTTTCAGTTATCGACCTCATACGTTTAGAAATACCATGAAACGTGGACATTTCTTGGTCCCGGGCCGATTGGCTCATTTTTCAACAACACGTGAAATACGCAGATGATATAAGTACTTGGGATCTGAAAATTGAGTTTTCAGTTATCGACCTCATACGTTTAGAAATACCATGAAACGTATTTATTTCTTGGTCGCGGGCTGATTGGTGAATTTTTTCACGACGCGAAAAATGCCGAGCTGATATAAGTACTTGGGATCTGAAAATTGCGTTTTCTGTTATCGACGCTATACGTTTATAAATACCATGAAACGTGGAGATTTCTTGGTCCCGGGCTGATTGGACCATTTTTCAATAACACGTGAAATAGGCAGATGATGGAAGTACTTGGGATCTGAAAATTGAGTTTTCAGTTATCGACCTCATACGTTTAGAAATACCATGAAACGTGGACATTTCTTGGTCCCGGGCTGATTGGTGAATTTTTTCACGACGCGAAAAGTGCCGAGCTGACGTAAGTACTTGGGATTTGAAAATTGAGTTTTCAGTTATCGACCTCATACGTTTAGAAATACCATGAAACGTGGACATTTCTTGGTCCCGGGCTGATTGGTGAATTTTCTCACGACGCGAAAAATGCCGAGCTGATATAATTATTTGGGATCGGAAAATTGAGTTTCCTGTTATCGACGCTATACGTTTTGAAATACCATGAAACGTGGACATTTCTTGGTCCCGGGCCGATTGGCTCATTATTCAACAACACGTGAAATACGCAGATGATGTAAGTACTTGGGATCTGAAAATTGAGTTTTCAGTTATCGACCTCATACGTTTAGAAATACCATGAAACGTGGACATTTCTTGGTCCCGGGCTGATTGGTGAATTTTCTCTCGACGCGAAAAATGCCGAGCTGATATAAGTACTTGGGATCGGAAAATTGAGTTTCCTGTTATCGACGCTATACGTTTTGAAATACCATGAAACGTGGACATTTCTTGGTCCCGGGCCGATTGGCTCATTTTTCAACAACACGTGAAATACGCAGATGATGTAAGTACTTGGGATCTGAAAATTGAGTTTTCAGTTATCGACCTCATACGTTTAGAAATACCATGAAACGTGGACATTTCTTGGTCCCGGGCCGATTGGCTCATTTTTCAACAACACGTGAAATACGCAGATGATATAAGTACTTGGGATCTGAAAATTGAGTTTTCAGTTATCGACCTCATACGTTTAGAAATACCATGAAACGTATTTATTTCTTGGTCGCGGGCTGATTGGTGAATTTTTTCACGACGCGAAAAATGCCGAGCTGATATAAGTACTTGGGATCTGAAAATTGCGTTTTCTGTTATCGACGCTATACGTTTATAAATACCATGAAACGTGGAGATTTCTTGGTCCCGGGCTGATTGGACCATTTTTCAATAACACGTGAAATAGGCAGATGATGGAAGTACTTGGGATCTGAAAATTGAGTTTTCAGTTATCGACCTCATACGTTTAGAAATACCATGAAACGTGGACATTTCTTGGTCCCGGGCTGATTGGTGAATTTTTTCACGACGCGAAAAATGCCGAGCTGATATAAGTACTTGGGATCTGAAAATTGCGTTTTCTGTTATCGACGCTATACGTTTATAAATACCATGAAACGTGGAGATTTCTTGGTCCCGGGCTGATTGGACCATTTTTCAATAACACGTGAAATAGGTAGATGATATAAGTACTTGGGATCTGAAAATTGAGTTTTCAGTTATCGACCTCATACGTTTAGAAATATCATGAAACGTGGACATTTCTTGGTCCCGGGCTGATTGGTGAATTTTTTCACGACGCGAAAAATGCCGAGCTGATATATGTACTTGGGATCTGAAAATTGCGTTTTCTGTTATCGACGCTATACGTTTATAAATACCATGAAACGTGGAGATTTCTTAGTCCCGGGCTGATTGGGGAATTTTTTCACGACGCGAAAAATTCCGAGCTGACATAAGTACTTGGGAACTGAAAATTGAGTTTTCTGTTATCGACGCTATACGTTTAGAAATACCAGGAAACGTGGACATTTCTTGGTCCCGGGCTTATTGGTGAATTTTTTCACGACGCGAAAAATGCCGAGCTGATATAAGTACTTGTGATCCGAAAATTGAGTTTTCTGTTATCGACGCTATACGTTTATAAATACCATGAAACGTGGAGATTTCTTAGTCCCGGGCTGATTGGGGAATTTTTTCACGACGCGAGAAATTCCGAGCTGACATAAGTACTTGGGAACTGAAAATTGAGTTTTCTGTTATCGACGCTATACGTTTAGAAATACCATCAAACGTGGACATTTCTTGGTCCCGGGCTGATTGGTGAATTTTCTCTCGACGCGAAAAATGCCGAGCTGATATAAGTACTTGGGATCGGAAAATTGAGTTTCCTGTTATCGACGCTATACGTTTTGAAATACCATGAAACGTGGACATTTCTTGGTCCCGGGCCGATTGGCTCATTTTTCAACAACACGTGAAATACGCAGATGATGTAAGTACTTGGGATCTGAAAATTGAGTTTTCAGTTATCGACCTCATACGTTTAGAAATACCATGAAACGTGGACATTTCTTGGTCCCGGGCCGATTGGCTCATTTTTCAACAACACGTGAAATACGCAGATGATATAAGTACTTGGGATCTGAAAATTGAGTTTTCAGTTATCGACCTCATACGTTTAGAAATACCATGAAACGTATTTATTTCTTGGTCGCGGGCTGATTGGTGAATTTTTTCACGACGCGAAAAATGCCGAGCTGATATAAGTACTTGGGATCTGAAAATTGCGTTTTCTGTTATCGACGCTATACGTTTATAAATACCATGAAACGTGGAGATTTCTTGGTCCCGGGCTGATTGGACCATTTTTCAATAACACGTGAAATAGGCAGATGATGGAAGTACTTGGGATCTGAAAATTGAGTTTTCAGTTATCGACCTCATACGTTTAGAAATACCATGAAACGTGGACATTTCTTGGTCCCGGGCTGATTGGTGAATTTTTTCACGACGCGAAAAGTGCCGAGCTGACGTAAGTACTTGGGATTTGAAAATTGAGTTTTCAGTTATCGACCTCATACGTTTAGAAATACCATGAAACGTGGACATTTCTTGGTCCCGGGCTGATTGGTGAATTTTCTCACGACGCGAAAAATGCCGAGCTGATATAATTATTTGGGATCGGAAAATTGAGTTTCCTGTTATCGACGCTATACGTTTTGAAATACCATGAAACGTGGACATTTCTTGGTCCCGGGCCGATTGGCTCATTATTCAACAACACGTGAAATACGCAGATGATGTAAGTACTTGGGATCTGAAAATTGAGTTTTCAGTTATCGACCTCATACGTTTAGAAATACCATGAAACGTGGACATTTCTTGGTCCCGGGCTGATTGGTGAATTTTCTCTCGACGCGAAAAATGCCGAGCTGATATAAGTACTTGGGATCGGAAAATTGAGTTTCCTGTTATCGACGCTATACGTTTTGAAATACCATGAAACGTGGACATTTCTTGGTCCCGGGCCGATTGGCTCATTTTTCAACAACACGTGAAATACGCAGATGATGTAAGTACTTGGGATCTGAAAATTGAGTTTTCAGTTATCGACCTCATACGTTTAGAAATACCATGAAACGTGGACATTTCTTGGTCCCGGGCTGATTGGTGAATTTTCTCACGACGCGAAAAATGCCGAGCTGATATAAGTACTTGGGATCGGAAAATTGAGATTCCTGTTATCGACGCTATACGTTTTGAAATACCATGAAACGTGGACATTTCTTAGTCCCGGGCCGATTGGGTCATTTTTCAATAACACGTGAAATACGCAGATGATATAAGTACTTGGGATCTGAAAATTGAGTTTTCAGTTATCGACCTCATACGTTTAGAAATACCATGAAACGTGGAGATTTCTTGGTCCCGGGCTGATTGGACCATTTTTCAATAACACGTGAAATAGGCAGATGATATAAGTACTTGGGATCTGAAAATTGAGTTTTCAGTTATCGACCTCATACGTTTAGAAATATCATGAAACGTGGACATTTCTTGGTCCCGGGCTGATTGGTGAATTTTTTCACGACGCGAAAAATGCCGAGCTGATATATGTACTTGGGATCTGAAAATTGCGTTTTCTGTTATCGACGCTATACGTTTATAAATACCATGAAACGTGGAGATTTCTTAGTCCCGGGCTGATTGGGGAATTTTTTCACGACGCGAAAAATTCCGAGCTGACATAAGTACTTGGGAACTGAAAATTGAGTTTTCTGTTATCGACGCTATACGTTTAGAAATACCAGGAAACGTGGACATTTCTTGGTCCCGGGCTTATTGGTGAATTTTTTCACGACGCGAAAAATGCCGAGCTGATATAAGTACTTGTGATCCGAAAATTGAGTTTTCTGTTATCGACGCTATACGTTTATAAATACCATGAAACGTGGAGATTTCTTAGTCCCGGGCTGATTGGGGAATTTTTTCACGACGCGAAAAATTCCGAGCTGACATAAGTACTTGGGAACTGAAAATTGAGTTTTCTGTTATCGACGCTATACGTTTATAAATACCATGAAACTTGGAGATTTCTTGGTCCCGGGCTGATTGGACCATTTTTCAATAACACGTGAAATAGGCAGATGATATAAGTACTTGGGATCTGAAAATTGAGTTTTCAGTTATCGACCTCATACGTTTAGAAATACCATGAAACGTGGACATTTCTTGGTCCCGGGCTGATTGGTGAATTTTTTCACGACGCGAAAAATGCCGAGCTGATATAAGTACTTGGGATCTGAAAATTGCGTTTTCTGTTATCGACGCTATACGTTTATAAATACCATGAAACGTGGAGATTTCTTGGTCCCGGGCTGATTGGACCATTTTTCAATAACACGTGAAATAGGTAGATGATATAAGTACTTGGGATCTGAAAATTGAGTTTTCAGTTATCGACCTCATACGTTTAGAAATATCATGAAACGTGGACATTTCTTGGTCCCGGGCTGATTGGTGAATTTTTTCACGACGCGAAAAATGCCGAGCTGATATATGTACTTGGGATCTGAAAATTGCGTTTTCTGTTATCGACGCTATACGTTTATAAATACCATGAAACGTGGAGATTTCTTAGTCCCGGGCTGATTGGGGAATTTTTTCACGACGCGAAAAATTCCGAGCTGACATAAGTACTTGGGAACTGAAAATTGAGTTTTCTGTTATCGACGCTATACGTTTAGAAATACCAGGAAACGTGGACATTTCTTGGTCCCGGGCTGATTGGTGAATTTTTTCACGACGCGAAAAATGCCGAGCTGATATATGTACTTGGGATCTGAAAATTGCGTTTTCTGTTATCGACGCTATACGTTTATAAATACCATGAAACGTGGAGATTTCTTAGTCCCGGGCTGATTGGGGAATTTTTTCACGACGCGAAAAATTCCGAGCTGACATAAGTACTTGGGAACTGAAAATTGAGTTTTCTGTTATCGACGCTATACGTTTAGAAATACCAGGAAACGTGGACATTTCTTGGTCCCGGGCTTATTGGTGAATTTTTTCACGACGCGAAAAATGCCGAGCTGATATAAGTACTTGTGATCCGAAAATTGAGTTTTCTGTTATCGACGCTATACGTTTATAAATACCATGAAACGTGGAGATTTCTTAGTCCCGGGCTGATTGGGGAATTTTTTCACGACGCGAGAAATTCCGAGCTGACATAAGTACTTGGGAACTGAAAATTGAGTTTTCTGTTATCGACGCTATACGTTTAGAAATACCATCAAACGTGGACATTTCTTGGTCCCGGGCTGATTGGTGAATTTTCTCTCGACGCGAAAAATGCCGAGCTGATATAAGTACTTGGGATCGGAAAATTGAGTTTCCTGTTATCGACGCTATACGTTTTGAAATACCATGAAACGTGGACATTTCTTGGTCCCGGGCCGATTGGCTCATTTTTCAACAACACGTGAAATACGCAGATGATGTAAGTACTTGGGATCTGAAAATTGAGTTTTCAGTTATCGACCTCATACGTTTAGAAATACCATGAAACGTGGACATTTCTTGGTCCCGGGCCGATTGGCTCATTTTTCAACAACACGTGAAATACGCAGATGATATAAGTACTTGGGATCTGAAAATTGAGTTTTCAGTTATCGACCTCATACGTTTAGAAATACCATGAAACGTATTTATTTCTTGGTCGCGGGCTGATTGGTGAATTTTTTCACGACGCGAAAAATGCCGAGCTGATATAAGTACTTGGGATCTGAAAATTGCGTTTTCTGTTATCGACGCTATACGTTTATAAATACCATGAAACGTGGAGATTTCTTGGTCCCGGGCTGATTGGACCATTTTTCAATAACACGTGAAATAGGCAGATGATGGAAGTACTTGGGATCTGAAAATTGAGTTTTCAGTTATCGACCTCATACGTTTAGAAATACCATGAAACGTGGACATTTCTTGGTCCCGGGCTGATTGGTGAATTTTTTCACGACGCGAAAAGTGCCGAGCTGACGTAAGTACTTGGGATTTGAAAATTGAGTTTTCAGTTATCGACCTCATACGTTTAGAAATACCATGAAACGTGGACATTTCTTGGTCCCGGGCTGATTGGTGAATTTTCTCACGACGCGAAAAATGCCGAGCTGATATAAGTATTTGGGATCGGAAAATTGAGTTTCCTGTTATCGACGCTATACGTTTTGAAATACCATGAAACGTGGACATTTCTTGGTCCCGGGCCGATTGGCTCATTATTCAACAACACGTGAAATACGCAGATGATGTAAGTACTTGGGATCTGAAAATTGAGTTTTCAGTTATCGACCTCATACGTTTAGAAATACCATGAAACGTGGACATTTCTAGGTCCCGGGCTGATTGGTGAATTTTCTCTCGACGCGAAAAATGCCGAGCTGATATAAGTACTTGGGATCGGAAAATTGAGTTTCCTGTTATCGACGCTATACGTTTTGAAATACCATGAAACGTGGACATTTCTTGGTCCCGGGCCGATTGGCTCATTTTTCAACAACACGTGAAATACGCAGATGATGTAAGTACTTGGGATCTGAAAATTGAGTTTTCAGTTATCGACCTCATACGTTTAGAAATACCCTGAAACGTGGACATTTCTTGGTCCCGGGCTGATTGGGGAATTATTTCACGACGCGAAAAATGCCGAGCTGATATAAGTACTTGGGATCTGAAAATTGCGTTTTCTGTTATCGACGCTATACGTTTATAAATACCATGAAACTTGGAGATTTCTTAGTCCCGGGCTGATTGGGGAATTTTTTCACGACGCGAAAAATTCCGAGCTGACATAAGTACTTGGGAACTGAAAATTGAGATTTCTGTTATCGACGCTATACGTTTAGAAATACCATGAAACGTGGAGATTTCTTAGTCCCGGGCTGATTGGGGAATTTTTTCACGACGCGAAAAATTCCGAGCTGACATAAGTACTTGGGATCTGAAAATTGAGTTTTCAGTTATCGACCTCATACGTTTAGAAATACCATGAAACGTGGACATTTCTTGGTCCCGGGCTGATTCGGGAATTATTTCACGACGCGAGAAATGCCGAGCTGATATAAGTACTTGGGATCTGAAAATTGCGTTTTCTGTTATCGACGCTATACGTTTATAAATACCATGAAACTTGGAGATTTCTTGGTCCCGGGCTGATTGGACCATTTTTCAATAACACGTGAAATAGGCAGATGATATAAGTACTTGGGATCTGAAAATTGAGTTTTCAGTTATCGACCTCATACGTTTAGAAATACCATGAAACGTGGAGATTTCTTGGTCCCGGGCTGATTGGACCATTTTTCAATAACACGTGAAATAGGCAGATGATGGAAGTACTTGGGATCTGAAAATTGAGTTTTCAGTTATCGACCTCATACGTTTAGAAATACCATGAAACGTGGACATTTCTTGGTCCCGGGCTGATTGGTGAATTTTTTCACGACGCGAAAAATGCCGAGCTGATATAAGTACTTCGGATCCGAAAATTGAGTTTTCTGTTATCGACGCTATACGTTTATAAATACCATGAAACGTGAAGATTTTTTGGTCCCGGGCTGATTGGACCATTTTTCAACATCACGTAAAATACGCAACTGATATAAGTACTTGGGATCTGAAAATTGAGTTTTCTGTTATCGACGCTATACGTTTATAAATACCATGAAACGTGGAGATTCCTTAGTCCCGGGCTGATTGGGGAATTTTTTCACGACGCGAAAAATTCCGAGCTGACATAAGTACTTGGGAACTAAAAATTGAGATTTCTGTTATCGACGCTATACGTTTAGAAATACCATGAAACGTGGACATTTCTTGGTCCCGGGCTGATTGGTGAATTTTTTCACGACGCGAAAAATGCCGAGCTGATATAAGTACTTGTGATCCGAAAATTGAGTTTTCCGTTATCGATGCTATACGTTTATTAATACCATGAAACGTGGAGATTTCTTAGTCCCGGGCTGATTGGGGAATTTTTTCACGACGCGAAAAATTCCGAGCTGACATAAGTACTTGGGATTTGAAAATTGAGTTTTCAGTTATCGACCTCATACGTTTAGAAATACCATGAAACGTGGACATTTCTTGGTCCCGGGCTGATTGGTGAATTTTCTCACGACGCGAAAAATGCCGAGCTGATATAAGTATTTGGGATCGGAAAATTGAGTTTCCTGTTATCGACGCTATACGTTTTGAAATACCATGAAACGTGGACATTTCTTGGTCCCGGGCCGATTGGCTCATTATTCAACAACACGTGAAATACGCAGATGATGTAAGTACATGGGATCTGAAAATTGAGTTTTCAGTTATCGACCTCATACGTTTAGAAATACCATGAAACGTGGACATTTCTTGGTCCCGGGCTGATTGGGGAATTATTTCACGACGCGAAAAATGCCGAGCTGATATAAGTACTTGGGATCTGAAAATTGCGTTTTCTGTTATCGACGCTATACGTTTATAAATACCATGAAACATGGAGATTTCTTGGTCCCGGGCTGATTGGACCATTTTTCAATAACACGTGAAATAGGCAGATGATATAAGAACTTGGGATCTGAAAATTGAGTTTTCAGTTATCGACCTCATACGTTTAGAAATACCATGAAACGTGGACATTTCTTGGTCCCGGGCCGATTGGCTCATTTTTCAACAACACGTGAAATACGCAGATGATATAAGTACTTGGGATCTCAAAATTGAGTTTTCAGTTATCGACCTCATACGTATAGAAATACCATGAAACGTGGACATTTCTTGGTCCCGGGCTGATTGGTGAATTTTTTCACGACGCGAAAAATGCCGAGCTGATATAAGTACTTGGGATCTGAAAATTGCGTTTTCTGTTATCGACGCTATACGTTGATAAATACCATGAAACGTGAAGATTTCTTGGTCCCGGGCTGATTGGACCATTTTTCAACAACACGTAAAATACGCAACTGATATAAGTACTTGGGATCTGAAAATTGAGTTTTCTGTTATCGACGATATACGTTTATAAATACCATGAAACGTGGAGATTTCTTAGTCCCGGGCTGATTGGGGAATTTTTTCACGACGCGAGAAATTCCGAGCTGACATAAGTACTTGGGAACTTAAAATTGAGTTTTCTGTTATCGACGCTATACGTTTAGAAATACCATGAAACGTGGACATTTCTTGGTCCCGGGCTGATTGGTGAATTTTTTCACGACGCGAAAAATGCCGAGCTGATATAAGTACTTGTGATACGAAAATTGAGTTTTCTGTTATCGACGCTATACGTTTATAAATACCATGAAACGTGGAGATTTCTTAGTCCCGGGCTCATTGGGGAATTTTTTCACGACGCGAAAAATTCCGAGCTGACATAAGTACTTGGGATCTGAAAATTGAGTTTTCAGTTATCGACCTCATACGTTTAGAAATACCATGAAACGTGGACATTTCTTGGTCCCGGGCTGATTGGTGAATTTTCTCACGACGCGAAAAATGCCGAGCTGATATAAGTACTTGGGATCGGAAAATTGAGTTTCCTGTTATCGACGCTATACGTTTTGAAATACCATGAAACGTGGACATTTCTTAGTCCCGGGCCGATTGGGTTATTTTTCAATAACACGTGAAATACGCAGATGATATAAGTACTTGGGATCTGAAAATTGAGTTTTCAGTTATCGACATCATACGTTTAGAAATACCATGAAACGTGGACATTTCTTGGTCCCGGGCCGATTGGCTCATTTTTCAACAACACGTGAAATACGCAGATGATGTAAGTACTTGGGATCTGAAAATTGAGTTTTCAGTTATCGACCTCATACGTTTAGAAATACCCTGAAACGTGGACATTTCTTGGTCCCGGGCCGATTGGCTCATTTTTCAACAACACGTGAAATACGCAGATGATATAAGTACTTGGGATCTGAAAATTGAGTTTTCAGTTATCGACCTCATACGTTTAGAAATACCATGAAACGTGGACATTTCTTGGTCCCGGGCTGATTGGTGAATTTTTTCACGACGCGAAAAATGCCGAGCTGATATAAGTACTTGGGATCGGAAAATTGCGTTTTCTGTTATCGACGCTATACGTTTATAAGTACCATGAAACGTGGAGATTTCTTGGTCCCGGGCTGATTGGACCATTTTTCAACTACACGTAAAATACGCAACTGATATAAGTACTTGGGATCTGAAAATTGAGTTTTTTGTTATCGACGCTATACGTTTATAAATACCATGAAACGTGGAGATTTCTTAGTCCCGGGCTGATTGGGGAATTCTTTCACGACGCGAAAAATTCCGAGCTGACATAAGTACTTGGGAACTGAAAATTGAGTTTTCTGTTATCGACGCTATACGTTTAGAAATACCAAGAAACGTGGACATTTCTTGGTCCCGGGCTGATGGGTGAATTTTTTCACGACGCGAAAAATGCCGAGCTGATATAAGTACTTGTGATACGAAAATTGAGTTTTCTGTTATCGACGCTATACGTTTATAAATACCATGAAACGTGGAGATTTCTTAGTCTCGGGCTCATTGGGGAATTTTTTCACGACGCGAAAAATTCCGAGCTGACATAAGTACTTGGGATCTGAAAATTGAGTTTTCAGTTATCGACCTCATACGTTTAGAAATACCATGAAACGTGGACATTTCTTGGTCCCGGGCTGATTGGTGAATTTTCTCACGACGCGAAAAATGCCGAGCTGATATAAGTACTTGGGATCGGAAAATTGAGTTTCCTGTTATCGACGCTATACGTTTTGAAATACCATGAAACGTGGACATTTCTTAGTCCCGGGCCGATTGGGTCATTTTTCAATAACACGTGAAATACGCAGATGATATAAGTACTTGGGATCTGAAAATTGAGTTTTCAGTTATCGACCTCATACGTTTAGAAATACCATGAAACGTGGAGATTTCTTGGTCCCGGGCTGATTGGACCATTTTTCAATAACACGTGAAATAGGCAGATGATATAAGAACTTGGGATCTGAAAATTGAGTTTTCAGTTATCGACCTCATACGTTTAGAAATACCATGAAACGTGGACATTTCTTGGTCCCGGGCCGATTGGCTCATTTTTCAACAACACGTGAAATACGCAGATGATATAAGTACTTGGGATCTGAAAATTGAGTTTTCAGTTATCGACCTCATACGTTTAGAAATACCATGAAACGTGTTTATTTCTTGGTCGCGGGCTGATTGGTGAATTTTTTCACGACGCGAAAAATGCCGAGCTGATATAAGTACTTGGGATCTGAAAATTGCGTTTTCTGTTATCGACGCTATACGTTTATAAATACCATGAAACTTGGAGATTTCTTGGTCCCGGGCTGATTAGACCATTTTTCAATAACACGTGAAATAGGCAGATGATATAAGTACTTGGGATCTGAAAATTGAGTTTTCAGTTATCGACCTCATACGTTTAGAAATACCATGAAACGTGGACATTTCTTGGTCCCGGGCTGATTGGTGAATTTTTTCACGACGCGAAAAATGCCGAGCTGATATAAGTACTTGGGATCTGAAAATTGCGTTTTCTGTTATCGACGCTATACGTTTATAAATACCATGAAACGTGGAGATTTCTTGATGCCAGGCTGATTGGACCATTTTTTAATAACACGTGAAATAGGCAGATGATATAAGTACTTGGGATCTGAAAATTGAGTTTTCAGTAATCGACCTCATACGTTTAGAAATACCATGAAACGTGGACATTTCTTGGTCCCGGGCTGATTGGTGAATTTTTTCACGACGCGAAAAATGCCGAGCTGATATATGTACTTGGGATCTGAAAATTGCGTTTTCTGTTATCGACGCTATACGTTTTTAAATACCATGAAACGTTAAGATTTCTTGGTCCCGGGCTGATTGGACCATTTTTCAACAACACGTAAAATACGCAACTGATATAAGTACTTGGGATCTGAAAATTGAGTTTTCTGTTATCGACGCTATACGTTTATAAATACCATGAAACGTGGAGATTTCTTAGTCCCGGGCTGATTGGGGAATTTTTTCACGACGCGAAAAATTCCGAGCTGACATAAGTACTTGGGAACTGAAAATTGTGTTTTCTGTTATCGACGCTATACGTTTAGAAATACCAGGAAACGTGGACATTTCTTGGTCCCGGGCTTATTGGTGAATTTTTTCACGATGCGAAAAATGCCGAGCTGATATAAGTACTTGTGATCCGAAAATTGAGTTTTCTGTTATCGACGCTATACGTTTATAAATACCATGAAACGTGGAGATTTCTTAGTCCCGGGCTGATTGGGGAATTTTTTCACGACGCGAAAAATTCCGAGCTGACATAAGTACTTGGGAACTGAAAATTGAGTTTTCTGTTATCGACGCTATACGTTTAGAAATACCATGAAACGTGGACATTTCTTGGTCCCGGGCTGATTGGTGAATTTTCTCTCGACGCGAAAAATGCCGAGCTGATATAAGTACTTGGGATCGGAAAATTGAGTTTCCTGTTATCGACGCTATACGTTTTGAAATACCATGAAACGTGGACATTTCTTGGTCCCGGGCCGATTGGCTCATTTTTCAACAACACGTGAAATACGCAGATGATGTAAGTACTTGGGATCTGAAAATTGAGTTTTCAGTTATCGACCTCATACGTTTAGAAATACCATGAAACGTGGACATTTCTTGGTCCCGGGCTGATTGGTGAATTTTCTCACGACGCGAAAAATGCCGAGCTGATATAAGTACTTGGGATCGGAAAATTGAGTTTCCTGTTATCGACGCTATACGTTTTGAAATACCATGAAACGTGGACATTTCCTAGTCCCGGGCCGATTGGGTCATTTTTCAATAACACGTGAAATACGCAGATGATATAAGTACTTGGGATCTGAAAATTGAGTTTTCAGTTATCGACCTCATACGTTTAGAAATACCATGAAACGTGGAGATTTCTTGGTCCCGGGCTGATTGGACCATTTTTCAATAACACGTGAAATAGGCAGATGATATAAGTACTTGGGATCTGAAAATTGAGTTTTCAGTTATCGACCTCATACGTTTAGAAATATCATGAAACGTGGACATTTCTTGGTCCCGGGCTGATTGGTGAATTTTTTCACGACGCGAAAAATGCCGAGCTGATATATGTACTTGGGATCTGGAAATTGCGTTTTCTGTTATCGACGCTATACGTTTATAAATACCATGAAACGTGGAGATTTCTTAGTCCCGGGCTGATTGGGGAATTTTTTCACGACGCGAAAAATTCCGAGCTGACATAAGTACTTGGGAACTGAAAATTGAGTTTTCTGTTATCGACGCTATACGTTTAGAAATACCAGGAAACGTGGACATTTCTTGGTCCCGGGCTTATTGGTGAATTTTTTCACGATGCGAAAAATGCCGAGCTGATATAAGTACTTGTGATCCGAAAATTGAGTTTTCTGTTATCGACGCTATACGTTTATAAATACCATGAAACGTGGAGATTTCTTAGTCCCGGGCTGATTGGGGAATTTTTTCACGACGCGAAAAATTCCGAGCTGACATAAGTACTTGGGAACTGAAAATTGAGTTTTCTGTTATCGACGCTATACGTTTAGAAATACCATGAAACGTGGACATTTCTTGGTCCCGGGCTGATTGGTGAATTTTCTCTCGACGCGAAAAATGCCGAGCTGATATAAGTACTTGGGATCGGAAAATTGAGTTTCCTGTTATCGACGCTATACGTTTTGAAATACCATGAAACGTGGACATTTCTTGGTCCCGGGCCGATTGGCTCATTTTTCAACAACACGTGAAATACGCAGATGATGTAAGTACTTGGGATCTGAAAATTGAGTTTTCAGTTATCGACCTCATACGTTTAGAAATACCATGAAACGTGGACATTTCTTGGTCCCGGGCTGATTGGTGAATTTTCTCACGACGCGAAAAATGCCGAGCTGATATAAGTACTTGGGATCGGAAAATTGAGATTCCTGTTATCGACGCTATACGTTTTGAAATACCATGAAACGTGGACATTTCTTAGTCCCGGGCCGATTGGGTCATTTTTCAATAACACGTGAAATACGCAGATGATATAAGTACTTGGGATCTGAAAATTGAGTTTTCAGTTATCGACCTCATACGTTTAGAAATACCATGAAACGTGGAGATTTCTTGGTCCCGGGCTGATTGGACCATTTTTCAATAACACGTGAAATAGGCAGATGATATAAGTACTTGGGATCTGAAAATTGAGTTTTCAGTTATCGACCTCATACGTTTAGAAATATCATGAAACGTGGACATTTCTTGGTCCCGGGCTGATTGGTGAATTTTTTCACGACGCGAAAAATGCCGAGCTGATATATGTACTTGGGATCTGAAAATTGCGTTTTCTGTTATCGATGCTATACGTTTATAAATACCATGAAACGTGGAGATTTCTTAGTCCCGGGCTGATTGGGGAATTTTTTCACGACGCGAAAAATTCCGAGCTGACATAAGTACTTGGGAACTGAAAATTGAGTTTTCTGTTATCGACGCTATACGTTTAGAAATACCAGGAAACGTGGACATTTCTTGGTCCCGGGCTTATTGGTGAATTTTTTCACGACGCGAAAAATGCCGAGCTGATATAAGTACTTGTGATCCGAAAATTGAGTTTTCTGTTATCGACGCTATACGTTTATAAATACCATGAAACGTGGAGATTTCTTGATGCCAGGCTGATTGGACCATTTTTTAATAACACGTGAAATAGGCAGATGATATAAGTACTTGGGATCTGAAAATTGAGTTTTCAGTAATCGACCTCATACGTTTAGAAATACCATGAAACGTGGACATTTCTTGGTCCCGGGCTGATTGGTGAATTTTTTCACGACGCGAAAAATGCCGAGCTGATATATGTACTTGGGATCTGAAAATTGCGTTTTCTGTTATCGACGCTATACGTTTTTAAATACCATGAAACGTTAAGATTTCTTGGTCCCGGGCTGATTGGACCATTTTTCAACAACACGTAAAATACGCAACTGATATAAGTACTTGGGATCTGAAAATTGAGTTTTATGTTATCGACGCTATACGTTTATAAATACCATGAAACGTGGAGATTTCTTAGTCCCGGGCTGATTGGGGAATTTTTTCACGACGCGAAAAATTCCGAGCTGACATAAGTACTTGGGAACTGAAAATTGAGTTTTCTGTTATCGACGCTATACGTTTAGAAATACCATGAAACGTGGACATTTCTTGGTCCCGGGCTGATTGGTGAATTTTTTCACGACGCGAAAAATGCCGAGCTGATATAAGTACTTGTGATACGAAAATTGAGTTTTCTGTTATCGACGCTATACGTTTATAAATACCATGAAACGTGGAGATTTCTTAGTCCCGGGCTCATTGGGGAATTTTTTCACGACGCGAAAAATTCCGAGCTGACATAAGTACTTGGGATCTGAAAATTGAGTTTTCAGTTATCGACCTCATACGTTTAGAAATACCATGAAACGTGGACATTTCTTGGTCCCGGGCTGATTGGTGAATTTTCTCACGACGCGAAAAATGCCGAGCTGATATAAGTACTTGGGATCGGAAAATTGAGTTTCCTGTTATCGACGCTATACGTTTTGAAATACCATGAAACGTGGACATTTCTTAGTCCCGGGCCGATTGGGTTATTTTTCAATAACACGTGAAATACGCAGATGATATAAGTACTTGGGATCTGAAAATTGAGTTTTCAGTTATCGACATCATACGTTTAGAAATACCATGAAACGTGGACATTTCTTGGTCCCGGGCCGATTGGCTCATTTTTCAACAACACGTGAAATACGCAGATGATGTAAGTACTTGGGATCTGAAAATTGAGTTTTCAGTTATCGACCTCATACGTTTAGAAATACCCTGAAACGTGGACATTTCTTGGTCCCGGGCCGATTGGCTCATTTTTCAACAACACGTGAAATACGCAGATGATATAAGTACTTGGGATCTGAAAATTGAGTTTTCAGTTATCGACCTCATACGTTTAGAAATACCATGAAACGTGGACATTTCTTGGTCCCGGGCTGATTGGTGAATTTTTTCACGACGCGAAAAATGCCGAGCTGATATAAGTACTTGGGATCGGAAAATTGCGTTTTCTGTTATCGACGCTATACGTTTATAAGTACCATGAAACGTGGAGATTTCTTGGTCCCGGGCTGATTGGACCATTTTTCAACTACACGTAAAATACGCAACTGATATAAGTACTTGGGATCTGAAAATTGAGTTTTTTGTTATCGACGCTATACGTTTATAAATACCATGAAACGTGGAGATTTCTTAGTCCCGGGCTGATTGGGGAATTCTTTCACGACGCGAAAAATTCCGAGCTGACATAAGTACTTGGGAACTGAAAATTGAGTTTTCTGTTATCGACGCTATACGTTTAGAAATACCAAGAAACGTGGACATTTCTTGGTCCCGGGCTGATGGGTGAATTTTTTCACGACGCGAAAAATGCCGAGCTGATATAAGTACTTGTGATACGAAAATTGAGTTTTCTGTTATCGACGCTATACGTTTATAAATACCATGAAACGTGGAGATTTCTTAGTCTCGGGCTCATTGGGGAATTTTTTCACGACGCGAAAAATTCCGAGCTGACATAAGTACTTGGGATCTGAAAATTGAGTTTTCAGTTATCGACCTCATACGTTTAGAAATACCATGAAACGTGGACATTTCTTGGTCCCGGGCTGATTGGTGAATTTTCTCACGACGCGAAAAATGCCGAGCTGATATAAGTACTTGGGATCGGAAAATTGAGTTTCCTGTTATCGACGCTATACGTTTTGAAATACCATGAAACGTGGACATTTCTTAGTCCCGGGCCGATTGGGTCATTTTTCAATAACACGTGAAATACGCAGATGATATAAGTACTTGGGATCTGAAAATTGAGTTTTCAGTTATCGACCTCATACGTTTAGAAATACCATGAAACGTGGAGATTTCTTGGTCCCGGGCTGATTGGACCATTTTTCAATAACACGTGAAATAGGCAGATGATATAAGAACTTGGGATCTGAAAATTGAGTTTTCAGTTATCGACCTCATACGTTTAGAAATACCATGAAACGTGGACATTTCTTGGTCCCGGGCCGATTGGCTCATTTTTCAACAACACGTGAAATACGCAGATGATATAAGTACTTGGGATCTGAAAATTGAGTTTTCAGTTATCGACCTCATACGTTTAGAAATACCATGAAACGTGTTTATTTCTTGGTCGCGGGCTGATTGGTGAATTTTTTCACGACGCGAAAAATGCCGAGCTGATATAAGTACTTGGGATCTGAAAATTGCGTTTTCTGTTATCGACGCTATACGTTTATAAATACCATGAAACTTGGAGATTTCTTGGTCCCGGGCTGATTAGACCATTTTTCAATAACACGTGAAATAGGCAGATGATATAAGTACTTGGGATCTGAAAATTGAGTTTTCAGTTATCGACCTCATACGTTTAGAAATACCATGAAACGTGGACATTTCTTGGTCCCGGGCTGATTGGTGAATTTTTTCACGACGCGAAAAATGCCGAGCTGATATAAGTACTTGGGATCTGAAAATTGCGTTTTCTGTTATCGACGCTATACGTTTATAAATACCATGAAACGTGGAGATTTCTTGATGCCAGGCTGATTGGACCATTTTTTAATAACACGTGAAATAGGCAGATGATATAAGTACTTGGGATCTGAAAATTGAGTTTTCAGTAATCGACCTCATACGTTTAGAAATACCATGAAACGTGGACATTTCTTGGTCCCGGGCTGATTGGTGAATTTTTTCACGACGCGAAAAATGCCGAGCTGATATATGTACTTGGGATCTGAAAATTGCGTTTTCTGTTATCGACGCTATACGTTTTTAAATACCATGAAACGTTAAGATTTCTTGGTCCCGGGCTGATTGGACCATTTTTCAACAACACGTAAAATACGCAACTGATATAAGTACTTGGGATCTGAAAATTGAGTTTTCTGTTATCGACGCTATACGTTTATAAATACCATGAAACGTGGAGATTTCTTAGTCCCGGGCTGATTGGGGAATTTTTTCACGACGCGAAAAATTCCGAGCTGACATAAGTACTTGGGAACTGAAAATTGTGTTTTCTGTTATCGACGCTATACGTTTAGAAATACCAGGAAACGTGGACATTTCTTGGTCCCGGGCTTATTGGTGAATTTTTTCACGATGCGAAAAATGCCGAGCTGATATAAGTACTTGTGATCCGAAAATTGAGTTTTCTGTTATCGACGCTATACGTTTATAAATACCATGAAACGTGGAGATTTCTTAGTCCCGGGCTGATTGGGGAATTTTTTCACGACGCGAAAAATTCCGAGCTGACATAAGTACTTGGGAACTGAAAATTGAGTTTTCTGTTATCGACGCTATACGTTTAGAAATACCATGAAACGTGGACATTTCTTGGTCCCGGGCTGATTGGTGAATTTTCTCTCGACGCGAAAAATGCCGAGCTGATATAAGTACTTGGGATCGGAAAATTGAGTTTCCTGTTATCGACGCTATACGTTTTGAAATACCATGAAACGTGGACATTTCTTGGTCCCGGGCCGATTGGCTCATTTTTCAACAACACGTGAAATACGCAGATGATGTAAGTACTTGGGATCTGAAAATTGAGTTTTCAGTTATCGACCTCATACGTTTAGAAATACCATGAAACGTGGACATTTCTTGGTCCCGGGCTGATTGGTGAATTTTCTCACGACGCGAAAAATGCCGAGCTGATATAAGTACTTGGGATCGGAAAATTGAGTTTCCTGTTATCGACGCTATACGTTTTGAAATACCATGAAACGTGGACATTTCCTAGTCCCGGGCCGATTGGGTCATTTTTCAATAACACGTGAAATACGCAGATGATATAAGTACTTGGGATCTGAAAATTGAGTTTTCAGTTATCGACCTCATACGTTTAGAAATACCATGAAACGTGGAGATTTCTTGGTCCCGGGCTGATTGGACCATTTTTCAATAACACGTGAAATAGGCAGATGATATAAGTACTTGGGATCTGAAAATTGAGTTTTCAGTTATCGACCTCATACGTTTAGAAATATCATGAAACGTGGACATTTCTTGGTCCCGGGCTGATTGGTGAATTTTTTCACGACGCGAAAAATGCCGAGCTGATATATGTACTTGGGATCTGGAAATTGCGTTTTCTGTTATCGACGCTATACGTTTATAAATACCATGAAACGTGGAGATTTCTTAGTCCCGGGCTGATTGGGGAATTTTTTCACGACGCGAAAAATTCCGAGCTGACATAAGTACTTGGGAACTGAAAATTGAGTTTTCTGTTATCGACGCTATACGTTTAGAAATACCAGGAAACGTGGACATTTCTTGGTCCCGGGCTTATTGGTGAATTTTTTCACGATGCGAAAAATGCCGAGCTGATATAAGTACTTGTGATCCGAAAATTGAGTTTTCTGTTATCGACGCTATACGTTTATAAATACCATGAAACGTGGAGATTTCTTAGTCCCGGGCTGATTGGGGAATTTTTTCACGACGCGAAAAATTCCGAGCTGACATAAGTACTTGGGAACTGAAAATTGAGTTTTCTGTTATCGACGCTATACGTTTAGAAATACCATGAAACGTGGACATTTCTTGGTCCCGGGCTGATTGGTGAATTTTCTCTCGACGCGAAAAATGCCGAGCTGATATAAGTACTTGGGATCGGAAAATTGAGTTTCCTGTTATCGACGCTATACGTTTTGAAATACCATGAAACGTGGACATTTCTTGGTCCCGGGCCGATTGGCTCATTTTTCAACAACACGTGAAATACGCAGATGATGTAAGTACTTGGGATCTGAAAATTGAGTTTTCAGTTATCGACCTCATACGTTTAGAAATACCATGAAACGTGGACATTTCTTGGTCCCGGGCTGATTGGTGAATTTTCTCACGACGCGAAAAATGCCGAGCTGATATAAGTACTTGGGATCGGAAAATTGAGATTCCTGTTATCGACGCTATACGTTTTGAAATACCATGAAACGTGGACATTTCTTAGTCCCGGGCCGATTGGGTCATTTTTCAATAACACGTGAAATACGCAGATGATATAAGTACTTGGGATCTGAAAATTGAGTTTTCAGTTATCGACCTCATACGTTTAGAAATACCATGAAACGTGGAGATTTCTTGGTCCCGGGCTGATTGGACCATTTTTCAATAACACGTGAAATAGGCAGATGATATAAGTACTTGGGATCTGAAAATTGAGTTTTCAGTTATCGACCTCATACGTTTAGAAATATCATGAAACGTGGACATTTCTTGGTCCCGGGCTGATTGGTGAATTTTTTCACGACGCGAAAAATGCCGAGCTGATATATGTACTTGGGATCTGAAAATTGCGTTTTCTGTTATCGATGCTATACGTTTATAAATACCATGAAACGTGGAGATTTCTTAGTCCCGGGCTGATTGGGGAATTTTTTCACGACGCGAAAAATTCCGAGCTGACATAAGTACTTGGGAACTGAAAATTGAGTTTTCTGTTATCGACGCTATACGTTTAGAAATACCAGGAAACGTGGACATTTCTTGGTCCCGGGCTTATTGGTGAATTTTTTCACGACGCGAAAAATGCCGAGCTGATATAAGTACTTGTGATCCGAAAATTGAGTTTTCTGTTATCGACGCTATACGTTTATAAATACCATGAAACGTGGAGATTTCTTGATGCCAGGCTGATTGGACCATTTTTTAATAACACGTGAAATAGGCAGATGATATAAGTACTTGGGATCTGAAAATTGAGTTTTCAGTAATCGACCTCATACGTTTAGAAATACCATGAAACGTGGACATTTCTTGGTCCCGGGCTGATTGGTGAATTTTTTCACGACGCGAAAAATGCCGAGCTGATATATGTACTTGGGATCTGAAAATTGCGTTTTCTGTTATCGACGCTATACGTTTTTAAATACCATGAAACGTTAAGATTTCTTGGTCCCGGGCTGATTGGACCATTTTTCAACAACACGTAAAATACGCAACTGATATAAGTACTTGGGATCTGAAAATTGAGTTTTATGTTATCGACGCTATACGTTTATAAATACCATGAAACGTGGAGATTTCTTAGTCCCGGGCTGATTGGGGAATTTTTTCACGACGCGAAAAATTCCGAGCTGACATAAGTACTTGGGAACTGAAAATTGAGTTTTCTGTTATCGACGCTATACGTTTAGAAATACCATGAAACGTGGACATTTCTTGGTCCCGGGCTGATTGGTGAATTTTCTCTCGACGCGAAAAATGCCGAGCTGATATAAGTACTTGGGATCGGAAAATTGAGTTTCCTGTTATCGACGCTATACGTTTTGAAATACCATGAAACGTGGACATTTCTTGGTCCCGGGCCGATTGGCTCATTTTTCAACAACACGTGAAATACGCAGATGATGTAAGTACTTGGGATCTGAAAATTGAGTTTTCAGTTATCGACCTCATACGTTTAGAAATACCATGAAACGTGGACATTTCTTGGTCCCGGGCTGATTGGTGAATTTTCTCACGACGCGAAAAATGCCGAGCTGATATAAGTACTTGGGATCGGAAAATTGAGTTTCCTGTTATCGACGCTATACGTTTTGAAATACCATGAAACGTGGACATTTCCTAGTCCCGGGCCGATTGGGTCATTTTTCAATAACATGTGAAATACGCAGATGATATAAGTACTTGGGATCTGAAAATTGAGTTTTCAGTTATCGACCTCATACGTTTAGAAATACCATGAAACGTGGAGATTTCTTGGTCCCGGGCTGATTGGACCATTTTTCAATAACACGTGAAATAGGCAGATGATATAAGTACTTGGGATCTGAAAATTGAGTTTTCAGTTATCGACCTCATACGTTTAGAAATATCATGAAACGTGGACATTTCTTGGTCCCGGGCTGATTGGTGAATTTTTTCACGACGCGAAAAATGCCGAGCTGATATATGTACTTGGGATCTGGAAATTGCGTTTTCTGTTATCGACGCTATACGTTTATAAATACCATGAAACGTGGAGATTTCTTAGTCCCGGGCTGATTGGGGAATTTTTTCACGACGCGAAAAATTCCGAGCTGACATAAGTACTTGGGAACTGAAAATTGAGTTTTCTGTTATCGACGCTATACGTTTAGAAATACCAGGAAACGTGGACATTTCTTGGTCCCGGGCTTATTGGTGAATTTTTTCACGATGCGAAAAATGCCGAGCTGATATAAGTACTTGTGATCCGAAAATTGAGTTTTCTGTTATCGACGCTATACGTTTATAAATACCATGAAACGTGGAGATTTCTTAGTCCCGGGCTGATTGGGGAATTTTTTCACGACGCGAAAAATTCCGAGCTGACATAAGTACTTGGGAACTGAAAATTGAGTTTTCTGTTATCGACGCTATACGTTTAGAAATACCATGAAACGTGGACATTTCTTGGTCCCGGGCTGATTGGTGAATTTTCTCTCGACGCGAAAAATGCCGAGCTGATATAAGTACTTGGGATCGGAAAATTGAGTTTCCTGTTATCGACGCTATACGTTTTGAAATACCATGAAACGTGGACATTTCTTGGTCCCGGGCCGATTGGCTCATTTTTCAACAACACGTGAAATACGCAGATGATGTAAGTACTTGGGATCTGAAAATTGAGTTTTCAGTTATCGACCTCATACGTTTAGAAATACCATGAAACGTGGACATTTCTTGGTCCCGGGCTGATTGGTGAATTTTCTCACGACGCGAAAAATGCCGAGCTGATATAAGTACTTGGGATCGGAAAATTGAGATTCCTGTTATCGACGCTATACGTTTTGAAATACCATGAAACGTGGACATTTCTTAGTCCCGGGCCGATTGGGTCATTTTTCAATAACACGTGAAATACGCAGATGATATAAGTACTTGGGATCTGAAAATTGAGTTTTCAGTTATCGACCTCATACGTTTAGAAATACCATGAAACGTGGAGATTTCTTGGTCCCGGGCTGATTGGACCATTTTTCAATAACACGTGAAATAGGCAGATGATATAAGTACTTGGGATCTGAAAATTGAGTTTTCAGTTATCGACCTCATACGTTTAGAAATATCATGAAACGTGGACATTTCTTGGTCCCGGGCTGATTGGTGAATTTTTTCACGACGCGAAAAATGCCGAGCTGATATATGTACTTGGGATCTGAAAATTGCGTTTTCTGTTATCGACGCTATACGTTTATAAATACCATGAAACGTGGAGATTTCTTAGTCCCGGGCTGATTGGGGAATTTTTTCACGACGCGAAAAATTCCGAGCTGACATAAGTACTTGGGAACTGAAAATTGAGTTTTCTGTTATCGACGCTATACGTTTAGAAATACCAGGAAACGTGGACATTTCTTGGTCCCGGGCTTATTGGTGAATTTTTTCACGACGCGAAAAATGCCGAGCTGATATAAGTACTTGTGATCCGAAAATTGAGTTTTCTGTTATCGACGCTATACGTTTATAAATACCATGAAACGTGGAGATTTCTTAGTCCCGGGCTGATTGGGGAATTTTTTCACGACGCGAAAAATTCCGAGCTGACATAAGTACTTGGGAACTGAAAATTGAGTTTTCTGTTATCGACGCTATACGTTTATAAATACCATGAAACTTGGAGATTTCTTGGTCCCGGGCTGATTGGACCATTTTTCAATAACACGTGAAATAGGCAGATGATATAAGTACTTGGGATCTGAAAATTGAGTTTTCAGTTATCGACCTCATACGTTTAGAAATACCATGAAACGTGGACATTTCTTGGTCCCGGGCTGATTGGTGAATTTTTTCACGACGCGAAAAATGCCGAGCTGATATAAGTACTTGGGATCTGAAAATTGCGTTTTCTGTTATCGACGCTATACGTTTATAAATACCATGAAACGTGGAGATTTCTTGGTCCCGGGCTGATTGGACCATTTTTCAATAACACGTGAAATAGGTAGATGATATAAGTACTTGGGATCTGAAAATTGAGTTTTCAGTTATCGACCTCATACGTTTAGAAATATCATGAAACGTGGACATTTCTTGGTCCCGGGCTGATTGGTGAATTTTTTCACGACGCGAAAAATGCCGAGCTGATATATGTACTTGGGATCTGAAAATTGCGTTTTCTGTTATCGACGCTATACGTTTATAAATACCATGAAACGTGGAGATTTCTTAGTCCCGGGCTGATTGGGGAATTTTTTCACGACGCGAAAAATTCCGAGCTGACATAAGTACTTGGGAACTGAAAATTGAGTTTTCTGTTATCGACGCTATACGTTTAGAAATACCAGGAAACGTGGACATTTCTTGGTCCCGGGCTTATTGGTGAATTTTTTCACGACGCGAAAAATGCCGAGCTGATATAAGTACTTGTGATCCGAAAATTGAGTTTTCTGTTATCGACGCTATACGTTTATAAATACCATGAAACGTGGAGATTTCTTAGTCCCGGGCTGATTGGGGAATTTTTTCACGACGCGAGAAATTCCGAGCTGACATAAGTACTTGGGAACTGAAAATTGAGTTTTCTGTTATCGACGCTATACGTTTAGAAATACCATCAAACGTGGACATTTCTTGGTCCCGGGCTGATTGGTGAATTTTCTCTCGACGCGAAAAATGCCGAGCTGATATAAGTACTTGGGATCGGAAAATTGAGTTTCCTGTTATCGACGCTATACGTTTTGAAATACCATGAAACGTGGACATTTCTTGGTCCCGGGCCGATTGGCTCATTTTTCAACAACACGTGAAATACGCAGATGATGTAAGTACTTGGGATCTGAAAATTGAGTTTTCAGTTATCGACCTCATACGTTTAGAAATACCATGAAACGTGGACATTTCTTGGTCCCGGGCCGATTGGCTCATTTTTCAACAACACGTGAAATACGCAGATGATATAAGTACTTGGGATCTGAAAATTGAGTTTTCAGTTATCGACCTCATACGTTTAGAAATACCATGAAACGTATTTATTTCTTGGTCGCGGGCTGATTGGTGAATTTTTTCACGACGCGAAAAATGCCGAGCTGATATAAGTACTTGGGATCTGAAAATTGCGTTTTCTGTTATCGACGCTATACGTTTATAAATACCATGAAACGTGGAGATTTCTTGGTCCCGGGCTGATTGGACCATTTTTCAATAACACGTGAAATAGGCAGATGATGGAAGTACTTGGGATCTGAAAATTGAGTTTTCAGTTATCGACCTCATACGTTTAGAAATACCATGAAACGTGGACATTTCTTGGTCCCGGGCTGATTGGTGAATTTTTTCACGACGCGAAAAGTGCCGAGCTGACGTAAGTACTTGGGATTTGAAAATTGAGTTTTCAGTTATCGACCTCATACGTTTAGAAATACCATGAAACGTGGACATTTCTTGGTCCCGGGCTGATTGGTGAATTTTCTCACGACGCGAAAAATGCCGAGCTGATATAATTATTTGGGATCGGAAAATTGAGTTTCCTGTTATCGACGCTATACGTTTTGAAATACCATGAAACGTGGACATTTCTTGGTCCCGGGCCGATTGGCTCATTATTCAACAACACGTGAAATACGCAGATGATGTAAGTACTTGGGATCTGAAAATTGAGTTTTCAGTTATCGACCTCATACGTTTAGAAATACCATGAAACGTGGACATTTCTTGGTCCCGGGCTGATTGGTGAATTTTCTCTCGACGCGAAAAATGCCGAGCTGATATAAGTACTTGGGATCGGAAAATTGAGTTTCCTGTTATCGACGCTATACGTTTTGAAATACCATGAAACGTGGACATTTCTTGGTCCCGGGCCGATTGGCTCATTTTTCAACAACACGTGAAATACGCAGATGATGTAAGTACTTGGGATCTGAAAATTGAGTTTTCAGTTATCGACCTCATACGTTTAGAAATACCATGAAACGTGGACATTTCTTGGTCCCGGGCCGATTGGCTCATTTTTCAACAACACGTGAAATACGCAGATGATATAAGTACTTGGGATCTGAAAATTGAGTTTTCAGTTATCGACCTCATACGTTTAGAAATACCATGAAACGTATTTATTTCTTGGTCGCGGGCTGATTGGTGAATTTTTTCACGACGCGAAAAATGCCGAGCTGATATAAGTACTTGGGATCTGAAAATTGCGTTTTCTGTTATCGACGCTATACGTTTATAAATACCATGAAACGTGGAGATTTCTTGGTCCCGGGCTGATTGGACCATTTTTCAATAACACGTGAAATAGGCAGATGATGGAAGTACTTGGGATCTGAAAATTGAGTTTTCAGTTATCGACCTCATACGTTTAGAAATACCAGGAAACGTGGACATTTCTTGGTCCCGGGCTTATTGGTGAATTTTTTCACGATGCGAAAAATGCCGAGCTGATATAAGTACTTGTGATCCGAAAATTGAGTTTTCTGTTATCGACGCTATACGTTTATAAATACCATGAAACGTGGAGATTTCTTAGTCCCGGGCTGATTGGGGAATTTTTTCACGACGCGAAAAATTCCGAGCTGACATAAGTACTTGGGAACTGAAAATTGAGTTTTCTGTTATCGACGCTATACGTTTAGAAATACCATGAAACGTGGACATTTCTTGGTCCCGGGCTGATTGGTGAATTTTCTCTCGACGCGAAAAATGCCGAGCTGATATAAGTACTTGGGATCGGAAAATTGAGTTTCCTGTTATCGACGCTATACGTTTTGAAATACCATGAAACGTGGACATTTCTTGGTCCCGGGCCGATTGGCTCATTTTTCAACAACACGTGAAATACGCAGATGATGTAAGTACTTGGGATCTGAAAATTGAGTTTTCAGTTATCGACCTCATACGTTTAGAAATACCATGAAACGTGGACATTTCTTGGTCCCGGGCTGATTGGTGAATTTTCTCACGACGCGAAAAATGCCGAGCTGATATAAGTACTTGGGATCGGAAAATTGAGTTTCCTGTTATCGACGCTATACGTTTTGAAATACCATGAAACGTGGACATTTCCTAGTCCCGGGCCGATTGGGTCATTTTTCAATAACACGTGAAATACGCAGATGATATAAGTACTTGGGATCTGAAAATTGAGTTTTCAGTTATCGACCTCATACGTTTAGAAATACCATGAAACGTGGAGATTTCTTGGTCCCGGGCTGATTGGACCATTTTTCAATAACACGTGAAATAGGCAGATGATATAAGTACTTGGGATCTGAAAATTGAGTTTTCAGTTATCGACCTCATACGTTTAGAAATATCATGAAACGTGGACATTTCTTGGTCCCGGGCTGATTGGTGAATTTTTTCACGACGCGAAAAATGCCGAGCTGATATATGTACTTGGGATCTGGAAATTGCGTTTTCTGTTATCGACGCTATACGTTTATAAATACCATGAAACGTGGAGATTTCTTAGTCCCGGGCTGATTGGGGAATTTTTTCACGACGCGAAAAATTCCGAGCTGACATAAGTACTTGGGAACTGAAAATTGAGTTTTCTGTTATCGACGCTATACGTTTAGAAATACCAGGAAACGTGGACATTTCTTGGTCCCGGGCTTATTGGTGAATTTTTTCACGATGCGAAAAATGCCGAGCTGATATAAGTACTTGTGATCCGAAAATTGAGTTTTCTGTTATCGACGCTATACGTTTATAAATACCATGAAACGTGGAGATTTCTTAGTCCCGGGCTGATTGGGGAATTTTTTCACGACGCGAAAAATTCCGAGCTGACATAAGTACTTGGGAACTGAAAATTGAGTTTTCTGTTATCGACGCTATACGTTTAGAAATACCATGAAACGTGGACATTTCTTGGTCCCGGGCTGATTGGTGAATTTTCTCTCGACGCGAAAAATGCCGAGCTGATATAAGTACTTGGGATCGGAAAATTGAGTTTCCTGTTATCGACGCTATACGTTTTGAAATACCATGAAACGTGGACATTTCTTGGTCCCGGGCCGATTGGCTCATTTTTCAACAACACGTGAAATACGCAGATGATGTAAGTACTTGGGATCTGAAAATTGAGTTTTCAGTTATCGACCTCATACGTTTAGAAATACCATGAAACGTGGACATTTCTTGGTCCCGGGCTGATTGGTGAATTTTCTCACGACGCGAAAAATGCCGAGCTGATATAAGTACTTGGGATCGGAAAATTGAGATTCCTGTTATCGACGCTATACGTTTTGAAATACCATGAAACGTGGACATTTCTTAGTCCCGGGCCGATTGGGTCATTTTTCAATAACACGTGAAATACGCAGATGATATAAGTACTTGGGATCTGAAAATTGAGTTTTCAGTTATCGACCTCATACGTTTAGAAATACCATGAAACGTGGAGATTTCTTGGTCCCGGGCTGATTGGACCATTTTTCAATAACACGTGAAATAGGCAGATGATATAAGTACTTGGGATCTGAAAATTGAGTTTTCAGTTATCGACCTCATACGTTTAGAAATATCATGAAACGTGGACATTTCTTGGTCCCGGGCTGATTGGTGAATTTTTTCACGACGCGAAAAATGCCGAGCTGATATATGTACTTGGGATCTGAAAATTGCGTTTTCTGTTATCGATGCTATACGTTTATAAATACCATGAAACGTGGAGATTTCTTAGTCCCGGGCTGATTGGGGAATTTTTTCACGACGCGAAAAATTCCGAGCTGACATAAGTACTTGGGAACTGAAAATTGAGTTTTCTGTTATCGACGCTATACGTTTAGAAATACCAGGAAACGTGGACATTTCTTGGTCCCGGGCTTATTGGTGAATTTTTTCACGACGCGAAAAATGCCGAGCTGATATAAGTACTTGTGATCCGAAAATTGAGTTTTCTGTTATCGACGCTATACGTTTATAAATACCATGAAACGTGGAGATTTCTTGATGCCAGGCTGATTGGACCATTTTTTAATAACACGTGAAATAGGCAGATGATATAAGTACTTGGGATCTGAAAATTGAGTTTTCAGTAATCGACCTCATACGTTTAGAAATACCATGAAACGTGGACATTTCTTGGTCCCGGGCTGATTGGTGAATTTTTTCACGACGCGAAAAATGCCGAGCTGATATATGTACTTGGGATCTGAAAATTGCGTTTTCTGTTATCGACGCTATACGTTTTTAAATACCATGAAACGTTAAGATTTCTTGGTCCCGGGCTGATTGGACCATTTTTCAACAACACGTAAAATACGCAACTGATATAAGTACTTGGGATCTGAAAATTGAGTTTTATGTTATCGACGCTATACGTTTATAAATACCATGAAACGTGGAGATTTCTTAGTCCCGGGCTGATTGGGGAATTTTTTCACGACGCGAAAAATTCCGAGCTGACATAAGTACTTGGGAACTGAAAATTGAGTTTTCTGTTATCGACGCTATACGTTTAGAAATACCATGAAACGTGGACATTTCTTGGTCCCGGGCTGATTGGTGAATTTTCTCTCGACGCGAAAAATGCCGAGCTGATATAAGTACTTGGGATCGGAAAATTGAGTTTCCTGTTATCGACGCTATACGTTTTGAAATACCATGAAACGTGGACATTTCTTGGTCCCGGGCCGATTGGCTCATTTTTCAACAACACGTGAAATACGCAGATGATGTAAGTACTTGGGATCTGAAAATTGAGTTTTCAGTTATCGACCTCATACGTTTAGAAATACCATGAAACGTGGACATTTCTTGGTCCCGGGCTGATTGGTGAATTTTCTCACGACGCGAAAAATGCCGAGCTGATATAAGTACTTGGGATCGGAAAATTGAGTTTCCTGTTATCGACGCTATACGTTTTGAAATACCATGAAACGTGGACATTTCCTAGTCCCGGGCCGATTGGGTCATTTTTCAATAACATGTGAAATACGCAGATGATATAAGTACTTGGGATCTGAAAATTGAGTTTTCAGTTATCGACCTCATACGTTTAGAAATACCATGAAACGTGGAGATTTCTTGGTCCCGGGCTGATTGGACCATTTTTCAATAACACGTGAAATAGGCAGATGATATAAGTACTTGGGATCTGAAAATTGAGTTTTCAGTTATCGACCTCATACGTTTAGAAATATCATGAAACGTGGACATTTCTTGGTCCCGGGCTGATTGGTGAATTTTTTCACGACGCGAAAAATGCCGAGCTGATATATGTACTTGGGATCTGGAAATTGCGTTTTCTGTTATCGACGCTATACGTTTATAAATACCATGAAACGTGGAGATTTCTTAGTCCCGGGCTGATTGGGGAATTTTTTCACGACGCGAAAAATTCCGAGCTGACATAAGTACTTGGGAACTGAAAATTGAGTTTTCTGTTATCGACGCTATACGTTTAGAAATACCAGGAAACGTGGACATTTCTTGGTCCCGGGCTTATTGGTGAATTTTTTCACGATGCGAAAAATGCCGAGCTGATATAAGTACTTGTGATCCGAAAATTGAGTTTTCTGTTATCGACGCTATACGTTTATAAATACCATGAAACGTGGAGATTTCTTAGTCCCGGGCTGATTGGGGAATTTTTTCACGACGCGAAAAATTCCGAGCTGACATAAGTACTTGGGAACTGAAAATTGAGTTTTCTGTTATCGACGCTATACGTTTAGAAATACCATGAAACGTGGACATTTCTTGGTCCCGGGCTGATTGGTGAATTTTCTCTCGACGCGAAAAATGCCGAGCTGATATAAGTACTTGGGATCGGAAAATTGAGTTTCCTGTTATCGACGCTATACGTTTTGAAATACCATGAAACGTGGACATTTCTTGGTCCCGGGCCGATTGGCTCATTTTTCAACAACACGTGAAATACGCAGATGATGTAAGTACTTGGGATCTGAAAATTGAGTTTTCAGTTATCGACCTCATACGTTTAGAAATACCATGAAACGTGGACATTTCTTGGTCCCGGGCTGATTGGTGAATTTTCTCACGACGCGAAAAATGCCGAGCTGATATAAGTACTTGGGATCGGAAAATTGAGATTCCTGTTATCGACGCTATACGTTTTGAAATACCATGAAACGTGGACATTTCTTAGTCCCGGGCCGATTGGGTCATTTTTCAATAACACGTGAAATACGCAGATGATATAAGTACTTGGGATCTGAAAATTGAGTTTTCAGTTATCGACCTCATACGTTTAGAAATACCATGAAACGTGGAGATTTCTTGGTCCCGGGCTGATTGGACCATTTTTCAATAACACGTGAAATAGGCAGATGATATAAGTACTTGGGATCTGAAAATTGAGTTTTCAGTTATCGACCTCATACGTTTAGAAATATCATGAAACGTGGACATTTCTTGGTCCCGGGCTGATTGGTGAATTTTTTCACGACGCGAAAAATGCCGAGCTGATATATGTACTTGGGATCTGAAAATTGCGTTTTCTGTTATCGACGCTATACGTTTATAAATACCATGAAACGTGGAGATTTCTTAGTCCCGGGCTGATTGGGGAATTTTTTCACGACGCGAAAAATTCCGAGCTGACATAAGTACTTGGGAACTGAAAATTGAGTTTTCTGTTATCGACGCTATACGTTTAGAAATACCAGGAAACGTGGACATTTCTTGGTCCCGGGCTTATTGGTGAATTTTTTCACGACGCGAAAAATGCCGAGCTGATATAAGTACTTGTGATCCGAAAATTGAGTTTTCTGTTATCGACGCTATACGTTTATAAATACCATGAAACGTGGAGATTTCTTAGTCCCGGGCTGATTGGGGAATTTTTTCACGACGCGAAAAATTCCGAGCTGACATAAGTACTTGGGAACTGAAAATTGAGTTTTCTGTTATCGACGCTATACGTTTATAAATACCATGAAACTTGGAGATTTCTTGGTCCCGGGCTGATTGGACCATTTTTCAATAACACGTGAAATAGGCAGATGATATAAGTACTTGGGATCTGAAAATTGAGTTTTCAGTTATCGACCTCATACGTTTAGAAATACCATGAAACGTGGACATTTCTTGGTCCCGGGCTGATTGGTGAATTTTTTCACGACGCGAAAAATGCCGAGCTGATATAAGTACTTGGGATCTGAAAATTGCGTTTTCTGTTATCGACGCTATACGTTTATAAATACCATGAAACGTGGAGATTTCTTGGTCCCGGGCTGATTGGACCATTTTTCAATAACACGTGAAATAGGTAGATGATATAAGTACTTGGGATCTGAAAATTGAGTTTTCAGTTATCGACCTCATACGTTTAGAAATATCATGAAACGTGGACATTTCTTGGTCCCGGGCTGATTGGTGAATTTTTTCACGACGCGAAAAATGCCGAGCTGATATATGTACTTGGGATCTGAAAATTGCGTTTTCTGTTATCGACGCTATACGTTTATAAATACCATGAAACGTGGAGATTTCTTAGTCCCGGGCTGATTGGGGAATTTTTTCACGACGCGAAAAATTCCGAGCTGACATAAGTACTTGGGAACTGAAAATTGAGTTTTCTGTTATCGACGCTATACGTTTAGAAATACCAGGAAACGTGGACATTTCTTGGTCCCGGGCTTATTGGTGAATTTTTTCACGACGCGAAAAATGCCGAGCTGATATAAGTACTTGTGATCCGAAAATTGAGTTTTCTGTTATCGACGCTATACGTTTATAAATACCATGAAACGTGGAGATTTCTTAGTCCCGGGCTGATTGGGGAATTTTTTCACGACGCGAGAAATTCCGAGCTGACATAAGTACTTGGGAACTGAAAATTGAGTTTTCTGTTATCGACGCTATACGTTTAGAAATACCATCAAACGTGGACATTTCTTGGTCCCGGGCTGATTGGTGAATTTTCTCTCGACGCGAAAAATGCCGAGCTGATATAAGTACTTGGGATCGGAAAATTGAGTTTCCTGTTATCGACGCTATACGTTTTGAAATACCATGAAACGTGGACATTTCTTGGTCCCGGGCCGATTGGCTCATTTTTCAACAACACGTGAAATACGCAGATGATGTAAGTACTTGGGATCTGAAAATTGAGTTTTCAGTTATCGACCTCATACGTTTAGAAATACCATGAAACGTGGACATTTCTTGGTCCCGGGCCGATTGGCTCATTTTTCAACAACACGTGAAATACGCAGATGATATAAGTACTTGGGATCTGAAAATTGAGTTTTCAGTTATCGACCTCATACGTTTAGAAATACCATGAAACGTATTTATTTCTTGGTCGCGGGCTGATTGGTGAATTTTTTCACGACGCGAAAAATGCCGAGCTGATATAAGTACTTGGGATCTGAAAATTGCGTTTTCTGTTATCGACGCTATACGTTTATAAATACCATGAAACGTGGAGATTTCTTGGTCCCGGGCTGATTGGACCATTTTTCAATAACACGTGAAATAGGCAGATGATGGAAGTACTTGGGATCTGAAAATTGAGTTTTCAGTTATCGACCTCATACGTTTAGAAATACCATGAAACGTGGACATTTCTTGGTCCCGGGCTGATTGGTGAATTTTTTCACGACGCGAAAAGTGCCGAGCTGACGTAAGTACTTGGGATTTGAAAATTGAGTTTTCAGTTATCGACCTCATACGTTTAGAAATACCATGAAACGTGGACATTTCTTGGTCCCGGGCTGATTGGTGAATTTTCTCACGACGCGAAAAATGCCGAGCTGATATAATTATTTGGGATCGGAAAATTGAGTTTCCTGTTATCGACGCTATACGTTTTGAAATACCATGAAACGTGGACATTTCTTGGTCCCGGGCCGATTGGCTCATTATTCAACAACACGTGAAATACGCAGATGATGTAAGTACTTGGGATCTGAAAATTGAGTTTTCAGTTATCGACCTCATACGTTTAGAAATACCATGAAACGTGGACATTTCTTGGTCCCGGGCTGATTGGTGAATTTTCTCTCGACGCGAAAAATGCCGAGCTGATATAAGTACTTGGGATCGGAAAATTGAGTTTCCTGTTATCGACGCTATACGTTTTGAAATACCATGAAACGTGGACATTTCTTGGTCCCGGGCCGATTGGCTCATTTTTCAACAACACGTGAAATACGCAGATGATGTAAGTACTTGGGATCTGAAAATTGAGTTTTCAGTTATCGACCTCATACGTTTAGAAATACCATGAAACGTGGACATTTCTTGGTCCCGGGCCGATTGGCTCATTTTTCAACAACACGTGAAATACGCAGATGATATAAGTACTTGGGATCTGAAAATTGAGTTTTCAGTTATCGACCTCATACGTTTAGAAATACCATGAAACGTATTTATTTCTTGGTCGCGGGCTGATTGGTGAATTTTTTCACGACGCGAAAAATGCCGAGCTGATATAAGTACTTGGGATCTGAAAATTGCGTTTTCTGTTATCGACGCTATACGTTTATAAATACCATGAAACGTGGAGATTTCTTGGTCCCGGGCTGATTGGACCATTTTTCAATAACACGTGAAATAGGCAGATGATGGAAGTACTTGGGATCTGAAAATTGAGTTTTCAGTTATCGACCTCATACGTTTAGAAATACCATGAAACGTGGACATTTCTTGGTCCCGGGCTGATTGGTGAATTTTTTCACGACGCGAAAAATGCCGAGCTGATATAAGTACTTGGGATCTGAAAATTGCGTTTTCTGTTATCGACGCTATACGTTTATAAATACCATGAAACGTGGAGATTTCTTGGTCCCGGGCTGATTGGACCATTTTTCAATAACACGTGAAATAGGTAGATGATATAAGTACTTGGGATCTGAAAATTGAGTTTTCAGTTATCGACCTCATACGTTTAGAAATATCATGAAACGTGGACATTTCTTGGTCCCGGGCTGATTGGTGAATTTTTTCACGACGCGAAAAATGCCGAGCTGATATATGTACTTGGGATCTGAAAATTGCGTTTTCTGTTATCGACGCTATACGTTTATAAATACCATGAAACGTGGAGATTTCTTAGTCCCGGGCTGATTGGGGAATTTTTTCACGACGCGAAAAATTCCGAGCTGACATAAGTACTTGGGAACTGAAAATTGAGTTTTCTGTTATCGACGCTATACGTTTAGAAATACCAGGAAACGTGGACATTTCTTGGTCCCGGGCTTATTGGTGAATTTTTTCACGACGCGAAAAATGCCGAGCTGATATAAGTACTTGTGATCCGAAAATTGAGTTTTCTGTTATCGACGCTATACGTTTATAAATACCATGAAACGTGGAGATTTCTTAGTCCCGGGCTGATTGGGGAATTTTTTCACGACGCGAGAAATTCCGAGCTGACATAAGTACTTGGGAACTGAAAATTGAGTTTTCTGTTATCGACGCTATACGTTTAGAAATACCATCAAACGTGGACATTTCTTGGTCCCGGGCTGATTGGTGAATTTTCTCTCGACGCGAAAAATGCCGAGCTGATATAAGTACTTGGGATCGGAAAATTGAGTTTCCTGTTATCGACGCTATACGTTTTGAAATACCATGAAACGTGGACATTTCTTGGTCCCGGGCCGATTGGCTCATTTTTCAACAACACGTGAAATACGCAGATGATGTAAGTACTTGGGATCTGAAAATTGAGTTTTCAGTTATCGACCTCATACGTTTAGAAATACCATGAAACGTGGACATTTCTTGGTCCCGGGCCGATTGGCTCATTTTTCAACAACACGTGAAATACGCAGATGATATAAGTACTTGGGATCTGAAAATTGAGTTTTCAGTTATCGACCTCATACGTTTAGAAATACCATGAAACGTATTTATTTCTTGGTCGCGGGCTGATTGGTGAATTTTTTCACGACGCGAAAAATGCCGAGCTGATATAAGTACTTGGGATCTGAAAATTGCGTTTTCTGTTATCGACGCTATACGTTTATAAATACCATGAAACGTGGAGATTTCTTGGTCCCGGGCTGATTGGACCATTTTTCAATAACACGTGAAATAGGCAGATGATGGAAGTACTTGGGATCTGAAAATTGAGTTTTCAGTTATCGACCTCATACGTTTAGAAATACCATGAAACGTGGACATTTCTTGGTCCCGGGCTGATTGGTGAATTTTTTCACGACGCGAAAAGTGCCGAGCTGACGTAAGTACTTGGGATTTGAAAATTGAGTTTTCAGTTATCGACCTCATACGTTTAGAAATACCATGAAACGTGGACATTTCTTGGTCCCGGGCTGATTGGTGAATTTTCTCACGACGCGAAAAATGCCGAGCTGATATAATTATTTGGGATCGGAAAATTGAGTTTCCTGTTATCGACGCTATACGTTTTGAAATACCATGAAACGTGGACATTTCTTGGTCCCGGGCCGATTGGCTCATTATTCAACAACACGTGAAATACGCAGATGATGTAAGTACTTGGGATCTGAAAATTGAGTTTTCAGTTATCGACCTCATACGTTTAGAAATACCATGAAACGTGGACATTTCTTGGTCCCGGGCTGATTGGTGAATTTTCTCTCGACGCGAAAAATGCCGAGCTGATATAAGTACTTGGGATCGGAAAATTGAGTTTCCTGTTATCGACGCTATACGTTTTGAAATACCATGAAACGTGGACATTTCTTGGTCCCGGGCCGATTGGCTCATTTTTCAACAACACGTGAAATACGCAGATGATGTAAGTACTTGGGATCTGAAAATTGAGTTTTCAGTTATCGACCTCATACGTTTAGAAATACCATGAAACGTGGACATTTCTTGGTCCCGGGCTGATTGGTGAATTTTCTCACGACGCGAAAAATGCCGAGCTGATATAAGTACTTGGGATCGGAAAATTGAGATTCCTGTTATCGACGCTATACGTTTTGAAATACCATGAAACGTGGACATTTCTTAGTCCCGGGCCGATTGGGTCATTTTTCAATAACACGTGAAATACGCAGATGATATAAGTACTTGGGATCTGAAAATTGAGTTTTCAGTTATCGACCTCATACGTTTAGAAATACCATGAAACGTGGAGATTTCTTGGTCCCGGGCTGATTGGACCATTTTTCAATAACACGTGAAATAGGCAGATGATATAAGTACTTGGGATCTGAAAATTGAGTTTTCAGTTATCGACCTCATACGTTTAGAAATATCATGAAACGTGGACATTTCTTGGTCCCGGGCTGATTGGTGAATTTTTTCACGACGCGAAAAATGCCGAGCTGATATATGTACTTGGGATCTGAAAATTGCGTTTTCTGTTATCGACGCTATACGTTTATAAATACCATGAAACGTGGAGATTTCTTAGTCCCGGGCTGATTGGGGAATTTTTTCACGACGCGAAAAATTCCGAGCTGACATAAGTACTTGGGAACTGAAAATTGAGTTTTCTGTTATCGACGCTATACGTTTAGAAATACCAGGAAACGTGGACATTTCTTGGTCCCGGGCTTATTGGTGAATTTTTTCACGACGCGAAAAATGCCGAGCTGATATAAGTACTTGTGATCCGAAAATTGAGTTTTCTGTTATCGACGCTATACGTTTATAAATACCATGAAACGTGGAGATTTCTTAGTCCCGGGCTGATTGGGGAATTTTTTCACGACGCGAAAAATTCCGAGCTGACATAAGTACTTGGGAACTGAAAATTGAGTTTTCTGTTATCGACGCTATACGTTTATAAATACCATGAAACTTGGAGATTTCTTGGTCCCGGGCTGATTGGACCATTTTTCAATAACACGTGAAATAGGCAGATGATATAAGTACTTGGGATCTGAAAATTGAGTTTTCAGTTATCGACCTCATACGTTTAGAAATACCATGAAACGTGGACATTTCTTGGTCCCGGGCTGATTGGTGAATTTTTTCACGACGCGAAAAATGCCGAGCTGATATAAGTACTTGGGATCTGAAAATTGCGTTTTCTGTTATCGACGCTATACGTTTATAAATACCATGAAACGTGGAGATTTCTTGGTCCCGGGCTGATTGGACCATTTTTCAATAACACGTGAAATAGGTAGATGATATAAGTACTTGGGATCTGAAAATTGAGTTTTCAGTTATCGACCTCATACGTTTAGAAATATCATGAAACGTGGACATTTCTTGGTCCCGGGCTGATTGGTGAATTTTTTCACGACGCGAAAAATGCCGAGCTGATATATGTACTTGGGATCTGAAAATTGCGTTTTCTGTTATCGACGCTATACGTTTATAAATACCATGAAACGTGGAGATTTCTTAGTCCCGGGCTGATTGGGGAATTTTTTCACGACGCGAAAAATTCCGAGCTGACATAAGTACTTGGGAACTGAAAATTGAGTTTTCTGTTATCGACGCTATACGTTTAGAAATACCAGGAAACGTGGACATTTCTTGGTCCCGGGCTGATTGGTGAATTTTTTCACGACGCGAAAAATGCCGAGCTGATATATGTACTTGGGATCTGAAAATTGCGTTTTCTGTTATCGACGCTATACGTTTATAAATACCATGAAACGTGGAGATTTCTTAGTCCCGGGCTGATTGGGGAATTTTTTCACGACGCGAAAAATTCCGAGCTGACATAAGTACTTGGGAACTGAAAATTGAGTTTTCTGTTATCGACGCTATACGTTTAGAAATACCAGGAAACGTGGACATTTCTTGGTCCCGGGCTTATTGGTGAATTTTTTCACGACGCGAAAAATGCCGAGCTGATATAAGTACTTGTGATCCGAAAATTGAGTTTTCTGTTATCGACGCTATACGTTTATAAATACCATGAAACGTGGAGATTTCTTAGTCCCGGGCTGATTGGGGAATTTTTTCACGACGCGAGAAATTCCGAGCTGACATAAGTACTTGGGAACTGAAAATTGAGTTTTCTGTTATCGACGCTATACGTTTAGAAATACCATCAAACGTGGACATTTCTTGGTCCCGGGCTGATTGGTGAATTTTCTCTCGACGCGAAAAATGCCGAGCTGATATAAGTACTTGGGATCGGAAAATTGAGTTTCCTGTTATCGACGCTATACGTTTTGAAATACCATGAAACGTGGACATTTCTTGGTCCCGGGCCGATTGGCTCATTTTTCAACAACACGTGAAATACGCAGATGATGTAAGTACTTGGGATCTGAAAATTGAGTTTTCAGTTATCGACCTCATACGTTTAGAAATACCATGAAACGTGGACATTTCTTGGTCCCGGGCCGATTGGCTCATTTTTCAACAACACGTGAAATACGCAGATGATATAAGTACTTGGGATCTGAAAATTGAGTTTTCAGTTATCGACCTCATACGTTTAGAAATACCATGAAACGTATTTATTTCTTGGTCGCGGGCTGATTGGTGAATTTTTTCACGACGCGAAAAATGCCGAGCTGATATAAGTACTTGGGATCTGAAAATTGCGTTTTCTGTTATCGACGCTATACGTTTATAAATACCATGAAACGTGGAGATTTCTTGGTCCCGGGCTGATTGGACCATTTTTCAATAACACGTGAAATAGGCAGATGATGGAAGTACTTGGGATCTGAAAATTGAGTTTTCAGTTATCGACCTCATACGTTTAGAAATACCATGAAACGTGGACATTTCTTGGTCCCGGGCTGATTGGTGAATTTTTTCACGACGCGAAAAGTGCCGAGCTGACGTAAGTACTTGGGATTTGAAAATTGAGTTTTCAGTTATCGACCTCATACGTTTAGAAATACCATGAAACGTGGACATTTCTTGGTCCCGGGCTGATTGGTGAATTTTCTCACGACGCGAAAAATGCCGAGCTGATATAAGTATTTGGGATCGGAAAATTGAGTTTCCTGTTATCGACGCTATACGTTTTGAAATACCATGAAACGTGGACATTTCTTGGTCCCGGGCCGATTGGCTCATTATTCAACAACACGTGAAATACGCAGATGATGTAAGTACTTGGGATCTGAAAATTGAGTTTTCAGTTATCGACCTCATACGTTTAGAAATACCATGAAACGTGGACATTTCTAGGTCCCGGGCTGATTGGTGAATTTTCTCTCGACGCGAAAAATGCCGAGCTGATATAAGTACTTGGGATCGGAAAATTGAGTTTCCTGTTATCGACGCTATACGTTTTGAAATACCATGAAACGTGGACATTTCTTGGTCCCGGGCCGATTGGCTCATTTTTCAACAACACGTGAAATACGCAGATGATGTAAGTACTTGGGATCTGAAAATTGAGTTTTCAGTTATCGACCTCATACGTTTAGAAATACCCTGAAACGTGGACATTTCTTGGTCCCGGGCTGATTGGGGAATTATTTCACGACGCGAAAAATGCCGAGCTGATATAAGTACTTGGGATCTGAAAATTGCGTTTTCTGTTATCGACGCTATACGTTTATAAATACCATGAAACTTGGAGATTTCTTAGTCCCGGGCTGATTGGGGAATTTTTTCACGACGCGAAAAATTCCGAGCTGACATAAGTACTTGGGAACTGAAAATTGAGATTTCTGTTATCGACGCTATACGTTTAGAAATACCATGAAACGTGGACATTTCTTGGTCCCGGGCTGATTGGTGAATCTTTTCACGACGCGAAAAATGCCGAGCTGATATAAGTACTTGTGATCCGAAAATTGAGTTTTCTGTTATCGACGCTATACGTTTATAAATACCATGAAACGTGGAGATTTCTTAGTCCCGGGCTGATTGGGGAATTTTTTCACGACGCGAAAAATTCCGAGCTGACATAAGTACTTGGGATCTGAAAATTGAGTTTTCAGTTATCGACCTCATACGTTTAGAAATACCATGAAACGTGGACATTTCTTGGTCCCGGGCTGATTCGGGAATTATTTCACGACGCGAGAAATGCCGAGCTGATATAAGTACTTGGGATCTGAAAATTGCGTTTTCTGTTATCGACGCTATACGTTTATAAATACCATGAAACTTGGAGATTTCTTGGTCCCGGGCTGATTGGACCATTTTTCAATAACACGTGAAATAGGCAGATGATATAAGTACTTGGGATCTGAAAATTGAGTTTTCAGTTATCGACCTCATACGTTTAGAAATACCATGAAACGTGGAGATTTCTTGGTCCCGGGCTGATTGGACCATTTTTCAATAACACGTGAAATAGGCAGATGATGGAAGTACTTGGGATCTGAAAATTGAGTTTTCAGTTATCGACCTCATACGTTTAGAAATACCATGAAACGTGGACATTTCTTGGTCCCGGGCTGATTGGTGAATTTTTTCACGACGCGAAAAATGCCGAGCTGATATAAGTACTTCGGATCCGAAAATTGAGTTTTCTGTTATCGACGCTATACGTTTATAAATACCATGAAACGTGAAGATTTTTTGGTCCCGGGCTGATTGGACCATTTTTCAACATCACGTAAAATACGCAACTGATATAAGTACTTGGGATCTGAAAATTGAGTTTTCTGTTATCGACGCTATACGTTTATAAATACCATGAAACGTGGAGATTCCTTAGTCCCGGGCTGATTGGGGAATTTTTTCACGACGCGAAAAATTCCGAGCTGACATAAGTACTTGGGAACTAAAAATTGAGATTTCTGTTATCGACGCTATACGTTTAGAAATACCATGAAACGTGGACATTTCTTGGTCCCGGGCTGATTGGTGAATTTTTTCACGACGCGAAAAATGCCGAGCTGATATAAGTACTTGTGATCCGAAAATTGAGTTTTCCGTTATCGATGCTATACGTTTATTAATACCATGAAACGTGGAGATTTCTTAGTCCCGGGCTGATTGGGGAATTTTTTCACGACGCGAAAAATTCCGAGCTGACATAAGTACTTGGGATTTGAAAATTGAGTTTTCAGTTATCGACCTCATACGTTTAGAAATACCATGAAACGTGGACATTTCTTGGTCCCGGGCTGATTGGTGAATTTTCTCACGACGCGAAAAATGCCGAGCTGATATAAGTATTTGGGATCGGAAAATTGAGTTTCCTGTTATCGACGCTATACGTTTTGAAATACCATGAAACGTGGACATTTCTTGGTCCCGGGCCGATTGGCTCATTATTCAACAACACGTGAAATACGCAGATGATGTAAGTACATGGGATCTGAAAATTGAGTTTTCAGTTATCGACCTCATACGTTTAGAAATACCATGAAACGTGGACATTTCTTGGTCCCGGGCTGATTGGGGAATTATTTCACGACGCGAAAAATGCCGAGCTGATATAAGTACTTGGGATCTGAAAATTGCGTTTTCTGTTATCGACGCTATACGTTTATAAATACCATGAAACATGGAGATTTCTTGGTCCCGGGCTGATTGGACCATTTTTCAATAACACGTGAAATAGGCAGATGATATAAGAACTTGGGATCTGAAAATTGAGTTTTCAGTTATCGACCTCATACGTTTAGAAATACCATGAAACGTGGACATTTCTTGGTCCCGGGCCGATTGGCTCATTTTTCAACAACACGTGAAATACGCAGATGATATAAGTACTTGGGATCTCAAAATTGAGTTTTCAGTTATCGACCTCATACGTATAGAAATACCATGAAACGTGGACATTTCTTGGTCCCGGGCTGATTGGTGAATTTTTTCACGACGCGAAAAATGCCGAGCTGATATAAGTACTTGGGATCTGAAAATTGCGTTTTCTGTTATCGACGCTATACGTTGATAAATACCATGAAACGTGAAGATTTCTTGGTCCCGGGCTGATTGGACCATTTTTCAACAACACGTAAAATACGCAACTGATATAAGTACTTGGGATCTGAAAATTGAGTTTTCTGTTATCGACGATATACGTTTATAAATACCATGAAACGTGGAGATTTCTTAGTCCCGGGCTGATTGGGGAATTTTTTCACGACGCGAAAAATTCCGAGCTGACATAAGTACTTGGGAACTGAAAATTGAGTTTTCTGTTATCGACGCTATACGTTTAGAAATACCATGAAACGTGGACATTTCTTGGTCCCGGGCTGATTGGTGAATTTTTTCACGACGCGAAAAATGCCGAGCTGATATAAGTACTTGTGATACGAAAATTGAGTTTTCTGTTATCGACGCTATACGTTTATAAATACCATGAAACGTGGAGATTTCTTAGTCCCGGGCTCATTGGGGAATTTTTTCACGACGCGAAAAATTCCGAGCTGACATAAGTACTTGGGATCTGAAAATTGAGTTTTCAGTTATCGACCTCATACGTTTAGAAATACCATGAAACGTGGACATTTCTTGGTCCCGGGCTGATTGGTGAATTTTCTCACGACGCGAAAAATGCCGAGCTGATATAAGTACTTGGGATCGGAAAATTGAGTTTCCTGTTATCGACGCTATACGTTTTGAAATACCATGAAACGTGGACATTTCTTAGTCCCGGGCCGATTGGGTTATTTTTCAATAACACGTGAAATACGCAGATGATATAAGTACTTGGGATCTGAAAATTGAGTTTTCAGTTATCGACATCATACGTTTAGAAATACCATGAAACGTGGACATTTCTTGGTCCCGGGCCGATTGGCTCATTTTTCAACAACACGTGAAATACGCAGATGATGTAAGTACTTGGGATCTGAAAATTGAGTTTTCAGTTATCGACCTCATACGTTTAGAAATACCCTGAAACGTGGACATTTCTTGGTCCCGGGCCGATTGGCTCATTTTTCAACAACACGTGAAATACGCAGATGATATAAGTACTTGGGATCTGAAAATTGAGTTTTCAGTTATCGACCTCATACGTTTAGAAATACCATGAAACGTGGACATTTCTTGGTCCCGGGCTGATTGGTGAATTTTTTCACGACGCGAAAAATGCCGAGCTGATATAAGTACTTGGGATCGGAAAATTGCGTTTTCTGTTATCGACGCTATACGTTTATAAGTACCATGAAACGTGGAGATTTCTTGGTCCCGGGCTGATTGGACCATTTTTCAACTACACGTAAAATACGCAACTGATATAAGTACTTGGGATCTGAAAATTGAGTTTTTTGTTATCGACGCTATACGTTTATAAATACCATGAAACGTGGAGATTTCTTAGTCCCGGGCTGATTGGGGAATTCTTTCACGACGCGAAAAATTCCGAGCTGACATAAGTACTTGGGAACTGAAAATTGAGTTTTCTGTTATCGACGCTATACGTTTAGAAATACCAAGAAACGTGGACATTTCTTGGTCCCGGGCTGATGGGTGAATTTTTTCACGACGCGAAAAATGCCGAGCTGATATAAGTACTTGTGATACGAAAATTGAGTTTTCTGTTATCGACGCTATACGTTTATAAATACCATGAAACGTGGAGATTTCTTAGTCTCGGGCTCATTGGGGAATTTTTTCACGACGCGAAAAATTCCGAGCTGACATAAGTACTTGGGATCTGAAAATTGAGTTTTCAGTTATCGACCTCATACGTTTAGAAATACCATGAAACGTGGACATTTCTTGGTCCCGGGCTGATTGGTGAATTTTCTCACGACGCGAAAAATGCCGAGCTGATATAAGTACTTGGGATCGGAAAATTGAGTTTCCTGTTATCGACGCTATACGTTTTGAAATACCATGAAACGTGGACATTTCTTAGTCCCGGGCCGATTGGGTCATTTTTCAATAACACGTGAAATACGCAGATGATATAAGTACTTGGGATCTGAAAATTGAGTTTTCAGTTATCGACCTCATACGTTTAGAAATATCATGAAACGTGGACATTTCTTGGTCCCGGGCTGATTGGTGAATTTTTTCACGACGCGAAAAATGCCGAGCTGACATAAGTACTTGGGAACTGAAAATTGAGTTTTCTGTTATCGACGCTATACGTTTAGAAATACCAGGAAACGTGGACATTTCTTGGTCCCGGGCTTATTGGTGAATTTTTTCACGACGCGAAAAATGCCGAGCTGATATAAGTACTTGTGATCCGAAAATTGAGTTTTCTGTTATCGACGCTATACGTTTATAAATACCATGAAACGTGGAGATTTCTTAGTCCCGGGCTGATTGGGGAATTTTTTCACGACGCGAAAAATTCCGAGCTGACATAAGTACTTGGGAACTGAAAATTGAGTTTTCTGTTATCGACGCTATACGTTTATAAATACCATGAAACTTGGAGATTTCTTGGTCCCGGGCTGATTGGACCATTTTTCAATAACACGTGAAATAGGCAGATGATATAAGTACTTGGGATCTGAAAATTGAGTTTTCAGTTATCGACCTCATACGTTTAGAAATACCATGAAACGTGGACATTTCTTGGTCCCGGGCTGATTGGTGAATTTTTTCACGACGCGAAAAATGCCGAGCTGATATAAGTACTTGGGATCTGAAAATTGCGTTTTCTGTTATCGACGCTATACGTTTATAAATACCATGAAACGTGGAGATTTCTTGGTCCCGGGCTGATTGGACCATTTTTCAATAACACGTGAAATAGGTAGATGATATAAGTACTTGGGATCTGAAAATTGAGTTTTCAGTTATCGACCTCATACGTTTAGAAATATCATGAAACGTGGACATTTCTTGGTCCCGGGCTGATTGGTGAATTTTTTCACGACGCGAAAAATGCCGAGCTGATATATGTACTTGGGATCTGAAAATTGCGTTTTCTGTTATCGACGCTATACGTTTATAAATACCATGAAACGTGGAGATTTCTTAGTCCCGGGCTGATTGGGGAATTTTTTCACGACGCGAAAAATTCCGAGCTGACATAAGTACTTGGGAACTGAAAATTGAGTTTTCTGTTATCGACGCTATACGTTTAGAAATACCAGGAAACGTGGACATTTCTTGGTCCCGGGCTTATTGGTGAATTTTTTCACGACGCGAAAAATGCCGAGCTGATATAAGTACTTGTGATCCGAAAATTGAGTTTTCTGTTATCGACGCTATACGTTTATAAATACCATGAAACGTGGAGATTTCTTAGTCCCGGGCTGATTGGGGAATTTTTTCACGACGCGAGAAATTCCGAGCTGACATAAGTACTTGGGAACTGAAAATTGAGTTTTCTGTTATCGACGCTATACGTTTAGAAATACCATCAAACGTGGACATTTCTTGGTCCCGGGCTGATTGGTGAATTTTCTCTCGACGCGAAAAATGCCGAGCTGATATAAGTACTTGGGATCGGAAAATTGAGTTTCCTGTTATCGACGCTATACGTTTTGAAATACCATGAAACGTGGACATTTCTTGGTCCCGGGCCGATTGGCTCATTTTTCAACAACACGTGAAATACGCAGATGATGTAAGTACTTGGGATCTGAAAATTGAGTTTTCAGTTATCGACCTCATACGTTTAGAAATACCATGAAACGTGGACATTTCTTGGTCCCGGGCCGATTGGCTCATTTTTCAACAACACGTGAAATACGCAGATGATATAAGTACTTGGGATCTGAAAATTGAGTTTTCAGTTATCGACCTCATACGTTTAGAAATACCATGAAACGTATTTATTTCTTGGTCGCGGGCTGATTGGTGAATTTTTTCACGACGCGAAAAATGCCGAGCTGATATAAGTACTTGGGATCTGAAAATTGCGTTTTCTGTTATCGACGCTATACGTTTATAAATACCATGAAACGTGGAGATTTCTTGGTCCCGGGCTGATTGGACCATTTTTCAATAACACGTGAAATAGGCAGATGATGGAAGTACTTGGGATCTGAAAATTGAGTTTTCAGTTATCGACCTCATACGTTTAGAAATACCATGAAACGTGGACATTTCTTGGTCCCGGGCTGATTGGTGAATTTTTTCACGACGCGAAAAGTGCCGAGCTGACGTAAGTACTTGGGATTTGAAAATTGAGTTTTCAGTTATCGACCTCATACGTTTAGAAATACCATGAAACGTGGACATTTCTTGGTCCCGGGCTGATTGGTGAATTTTCTCACGACGCGAAAAATGCCGAGCTGATATAATTATTTGGGATCGGAAAATTGAGTTTCCTGTTATCGACGCTATACGTTTTGAAATACCATGAAACGTGGACATTTCTTGGTCCCGGGCCGATTGGCTCATTATTCAACAACACGTGAAATACGCAGATGATGTAAGTACTTGGGATCTGAAAATTGAGTTTTCAGTTATCGACCTCATACGTTTAGAAATACCATGAAACGTGGACATTTCTTGGTCCCGGGCTGATTGGTGAATTTTCTCTCGACGCGAAAAATGCCGAGCTGATATAAGTACTTGGGATCGGAAAATTGAGTTTCCTGTTATCGACGCTATACGTTTTGAAATACCATGAAACGTGGACATTTCTTGGTCCCGGGCCGATTGGCTCATTTTTCAACAACACGTGAAATACGCAGATGATGTAAGTACTTGGGATCTGAAAATTGAGTTTTCAGTTATCGACCTCATACGTTTAGAAATACCATGAAACGTGGACATTTCTTGGTCCCGGGCCGATTGGCTCATTTTTCAACAACACGTGAAATACGCAGATGATATAAGTACTTGGGATCTGAAAATTGAGTTTTCAGTTATCGACCTCATACGTTTAGAAATACCATGAAACGTATTTATTTCTTGGTCGCGGGCTGATTGGTGAATTTTTTCACGACGCGAAAAATGCCGAGCTGATATAAGTACTTGGGATCTGAAAATTGCGTTTTCTGTTATCGACGCTATACGTTTATAAATACCATGAAACGTGGAGATTTCTTGGTCCCGGGCTGATTGGACCATTTTTCAATAACACGTGAAATAGGCAGATGATGGAAGTACTTGGGATCTGAAAATTGAGTTTTCAGTTATCGACCTCATACGTTTAGAAATACCATGAAACGTGGACATTTCTTGGTCCCGGGCTGATTGGTGAATTTTTTCACGACGCGAAAAATGCCGAGCTGATATAAGTACTTGGGATCTGAAAATTGCGTTTTCTGTTATCGACGCTATACGTTTATAAATACCATGAAACGTGGAGATTTCTTGGTCCCGGGCTGATTGGACCATTTTTCAATAACACGTGAAATAGGTAGATGATATAAGTACTTGGGATCTGAAAATTGAGTTTTCAGTTATCGACCTCATACGTTTAGAAATATCATGAAACGTGGACATTTCTTGGTCCCGGGCTGATTGGTGAATTTTTTCACGACGCGAAAAATGCCGAGCTGATATATGTACTTGGGATCTGAAAATTGCGTTTTCTGTTATCGACGCTATACGTTTATAAATACCATGAAACGTGGAGATTTCTTAGTCCCGGGCTGATTGGGGAATTTTTTCACGACGCGAAAAATTCCGAGCTGACATAAGTACTTGGGAACTGAAAATTGAGTTTTCTGTTATCGACGCTATACGTTTAGAAATACCAGGAAACGTGGACATTTCTTGGTCCCGGGCTTATTGGTGAATTTTTTCACGACGCGAAAAATGCCGAGCTGATATAAGTACTTGTGATCCGAAAATTGAGTTTTCTGTTATCGACGCTATACGTTTATAAATACCATGAAACGTGGAGATTTCTTAGTCCCGGGCTGATTGGGGAATTTTTTCACGACGCGAGAAATTCCGAGCTGACATAAGTACTTGGGAACTGAAAATTGAGTTTTCTGTTATCGACGCTATACGTTTAGAAATACCATCAAACGTGGACATTTCTTGGTCCCGGGCTGATTGGTGAATTTTCTCTCGACGCGAAAAATGCCGAGCTGATATAAGTACTTGGGATCGGAAAATTGAGTTTCCTGTTATCGACGCTATACGTTTTGAAATACCATGAAACGTGGACATTTCTTGGTCCCGGGCCGATTGGCTCATTTTTCAACAACACGTGAAATACGCAGATGATGTAAGTACTTGGGATCTGAAAATTGAGTTTTCAGTTATCGACCTCATACGTTTAGAAATACCATGAAACGTGGACATTTCTTGGTCCCGGGCCGATTGGCTCATTTTTCAACAACACGTGAAATACGCAGATGATATAAGTACTTGGGATCTGAAAATTGAGTTTTCAGTTATCGACCTCATACGTTTAGAAATACCATGAAACGTATTTATTTCTTGGTCGCGGGCTGATTGGTGAATTTTTTCACGACGCGAAAAATGCCGAGCTGATATAAGTACTTGGGATCTGAAAATTGCGTTTTCTGTTATCGACGCTATACGTTTATAAATACCATGAAACGTGGAGATTTCTTGGTCCCGGGCTGATTGGACCATTTTTCAATAACACGTGAAATAGGCAGATGATGGAAGTACTTGGGATCTGAAAATTGAGTTTTCAGTTATCGACCTCATACGTTTAGAAATACCATGAAACGTGGACATTTCTTGGTCCCGGGCTGATTGGTGAATTTTTTCACGACGCGAAAAGTGCCGAGCTGACGTAAGTACTTGGGATTTGAAAATTGAGTTTTCAGTTATCGACCTCATACGTTTAGAAATACCATGAAACGTGGACATTTCTTGGTCCCGGGCTGATTGGTGAATTTTCTCACGACGCGAAAAATGCCGAGCTGATATAATTATTTGGGATCGGAAAATTGAGTTTCCTGTTATCGACGCTATACGTTTTGAAATACCATGAAACGTGGACATTTCTTGGTCCCGGGCCGATTGGCTCATTATTCAACAACACGTGAAATACGCAGATGATGTAAGTACTTGGGATCTGAAAATTGAGTTTTCAGTTATCGACCTCATACGTTTAGAAATACCATGAAACGTGGACATTTCTTGGTCCCGGGCTGATTGGTGAATTTTCTCTCGACGCGAAAAATGCCGAGCTGATATAAGTACTTGGGATCGGAAAATTGAGTTTCCTGTTATCGACGCTATACGTTTTGAAATACCATGAAACGTGGACATTTCTTGGTCCCGGGCCGATTGGCTCATTTTTCAACAACACGTGAAATACGCAGATGATGTAAGTACTTGGGATCTGAAAATTGAGTTTTCAGTTATCGACCTCATACGTTTAGAAATACCATGAAACGTGGACATTTCTTGGTCCCGGGCTGATTGGTGAATTTTCTCACGACGCGAAAAATGCCGAGCTGATATAAGTACTTGGGATCGGAAAATTGAGATTCCTGTTATCGACGCTATACGTTTTGAAATACCATGAAACGTGGACATTTCTTAGTCCCGGGCCGATTGGGTCATTTTTCAATAACACGTGAAATACGCAGATGATATAAGTACTTGGGATCTGAAAATTGAGTTTTCAGTTATCGACCTCATACGTTTAGAAATACCATGAAACGTGGAGATTTCTTGGTCCCGGGCTGATTGGACCATTTTTCAATAACACGTGAAATAGGCAGATGATATAAGTACTTGGGATCTGAAAATTGAGTTTTCAGTTATCGACCTCATACGTTTAGAAATATCATGAAACGTGGACATTTCTTGGTCCCGGGCTGATTGGTGAATTTTTTCACGACGCGAAAAATGCCGAGCTGATATATGTACTTGGGATCTGAAAATTGCGTTTTCTGTTATCGACGCTATACGTTTATAAATACCATGAAACGTGGAGATTTCTTAGTCCCGGGCTGATTGGGGAATTTTTTCACGACGCGAAAAATTCCGAGCTGACATAAGTACTTGGGAACTGAAAATTGAGTTTTCTGTTATCGACGCTATACGTTTAGAAATACCAGGAAACGTGGACATTTCTTGGTCCCGGGCTTATTGGTGAATTTTTTCACGACGCGAAAAATGCCGAGCTGATATAAGTACTTGTGATCCGAAAATTGAGTTTTCTGTTATCGACGCTATACGTTTATAAATACCATGAAACGTGGAGATTTCTTAGTCCCGGGCTGATTGGGGAATTTTTTCACGACGCGAAAAATTCCGAGCTGACATAAGTACTTGGGAACTGAAAATTGAGTTTTCTGTTATCGACGCTATACGTTTATAAATACCATGAAACTTGGAGATTTCTTGGTCCCGGGCTGATTGGACCATTTTTCAATAACACGTGAAATAGGCAGATGATATAAGTACTTGGGATCTGAAAATTGAGTTTTCAGTTATCGACCTCATACGTTTAGAAATACCATGAAACGTGGACATTTCTTGGTCCCGGGCTGATTGGTGAATTTTTTCACGACGCGAAAAATGCCGAGCTGATATAAGTACTTGGGATCTGAAAATTGCGTTTTCTGTTATCGACGCTATACGTTTATAAATACCATGAAACGTGGAGATTTCTTGGTCCCGGGCTGATTGGACCATTTTTCAATAACACGTGAAATAGGTAGATGATATAAGTACTTGGGATCTGAAAATTGAGTTTTCAGTTATCGACCTCATACGTTTAGAAATATCATGAAACGTGGACATTTCTTGGTCCCGGGCTGATTGGTGAATTTTTTCACGACGCGAAAAATGCCGAGCTGATATATGTACTTGGGATCTGAAAATTGCGTTTTCTGTTATCGACGCTATACGTTTATAAATACCATGAAACGTGGAGATTTCTTAGTCCCGGGCTGATTGGGGAATTTTTTCACGACGCGAAAAATTCCGAGCTGACATAAGTACTTGGGAACTGAAAATTGAGTTTTCTGTTATCGACGCTATACGTTTAGAAATACCAGGAAACGTGGACATTTCTTGGTCCCGGGCTGATTGGTGAATTTTTTCACGACGCGAAAAATGCCGAGCTGATATATGTACTTGGGATCTGAAAATTGCGTTTTCTGTTATCGACGCTATACGTTTATAAATACCATGAAACGTGGAGATTTCTTAGTCCCGGGCTGATTGGGGAATTTTTTCACGACGCGAAAAATTCCGAGCTGACATAAGTACTTGGGAACTGAAAATTGAGTTTTCTGTTATCGACGCTATACGTTTAGAAATACCAGGAAACGTGGACATTTCTTGGTCCCGGGCTTATTGGTGAATTTTTTCACGACGCGAAAAATGCCGAGCTGATATAAGTACTTGTGATCCGAAAATTGAGTTTTCTGTTATCGACGCTATACGTTTATAAATACCATGAAACGTGGAGATTTCTTAGTCCCGGGCTGATTGGGGAATTTTTTCACGACGCGAGAAATTCCGAGCTGACATAAGTACTTGGGAACTGAAAATTGAGTTTTCTGTTATCGACGCTATACGTTTAGAAATACCATCAAACGTGGACATTTCTTGGTCCCGGGCTGATTGGTGAATTTTCTCTCGACGCGAAAAATGCCGAGCTGATATAAGTACTTGGGATCGGAAAATTGAGTTTCCTGTTATCGACGCTATACGTTTTGAAATACCATGAAACGTGGACATTTCTTGGTCCCGGGCCGATTGGCTCATTTTTCAACAACACGTGAAATACGCAGATGATGTAAGTACTTGGGATCTGAAAATTGAGTTTTCAGTTATCGACCTCATACGTTTAGAAATACCATGAAACGTGGACATTTCTTGGTCCCGGGCCGATTGGCTCATTTTTCAACAACACGTGAAATACGCAGATGATATAAGTACTTGGGATCTGAAAATTGAGTTTTCAGTTATCGACCTCATACGTTTAGAAATACCATGAAACGTATTTATTTCTTGGTCGCGGGCTGATTGGTGAATTTTTTCACGACGCGAAAAATGCCGAGCTGATATAAGTACTTGGGATCTGAAAATTGCGTTTTCTGTTATCGACGCTATACGTTTATAAATACCATGAAACGTGGAGATTTCTTGGTCCCGGGCTGATTGGACCATTTTTCAATAACACGTGAAATAGGCAGATGATGGAAGTACTTGGGATCTGAAAATTGAGTTTTCAGTTATCGACCTCATACGTTTAGAAATACCATGAAACGTGGACATTTCTTGGTCCCGGGCTGATTGGTGAATTTTTTCACGACGCGAAAAGTGCCGAGCTGACGTAAGTACTTGGGATTTGAAAATTGAGTTTTCAGTTATCGACCTCATACGTTTAGAAATACCATGAAACGTGGACATTTCTTGGTCCCGGGCTGATTGGTGAATTTTCTCACGACGCGAAAAATGCCGAGCTGATATAAGTATTTGGGATCGGAAAATTGAGTTTCCTGTTATCGACGCTATACGTTTTGAAATACCATGAAACGTGGACATTTCTTGGTCCCGGGCCGATTGGCTCATTATTCAACAACACGTGAAATACGCAGATGATGTAAGTACTTGGGATCTGAAAATTGAGTTTTCAGTTATCGACCTCATACGTTTAGAAATACCATGAAACGTGGACATTTCTAGGTCCCGGGCTGATTGGTGAATTTTCTCTCGACGCGAAAAATGCCGAGCTGATATAAGTACTTGGGATCGGAAAATTGAGTTTCCTGTTATCGACGCTATACGTTTTGAAATACCATGAAACGTGGACATTTCTTGGTCCCGGGCCGATTGGCTCATTTTTCAACAACACGTGAAATACGCAGATGATGTAAGTACTTGGGATCTGAAAATTGAGTTTTCAGTTATCGACCTCATACGTTTAGAAATACCCTGAAACGTGGACATTTCTTGGTCCCGGGCTGATTGGGGAATTATTTCACGACGCGAAAAATGCCGAGCTGATATAAGTACTTGGGATCTGAAAATTGCGTTTTCTGTTATCGACGCTATACGTTTATAAATACCATGAAACTTGGAGATTTCTTAGTCCCGGGCTGATTGGGGAATTTTTTCACGACGCGAAAAATTCCGAGCTGACATAAGTACTTGGGAACTGAAAATTGAGATTTCTGTTATCGACGCTATACGTTTAGAAATACCATGAAACGTGGACATTTCTTGGTCCCGGGCTGATTGGTGAATCTTTTCACGACGCGAAAAATGCCGAGCTGATATAAGTACTTGTGATCCGAAAATTGAGTTTTCTGTTATCGACGCTATACGTTTATAAATACCATGAAACGTGGAGATTTCTTAGTCCCGGGCTGATTGGGGAATTTTTTCACGACGCGAAAAATTCCGAGCTGACATAAGTACTTGGGATCTGAAAATTGAGTTTTCAGTTATCGACCTCATACGTTTAGAAATACCATGAAACGTGGACATTTCTTGGTCCCGGGCTGATTCGGGAATTATTTCACGACGCGAGAAATGCCGAGCTGATATAAGTACTTGGGATCTGAAAATTGCGTTTTCTGTTATCGACGCTATACGTTTATAAATACCATGAAACTTGGAGATTTCTTGGTCCCGGGCTGATTGGACCATTTTTCAATAACACGTGAAATAGGCAGATGATATAAGTACTTGGGATCTGAAAATTGAGTTTTCAGTTATCGACCTCATACGTTTAGAAATACCATGAAACGTGGAGATTTCTTGGTCCCGGGCTGATTGGACCATTTTTCAATAACACGTGAAATAGGCAGATGATGGAAGTACTTGGGATCTGAAAATTGAGTTTTCAGTTATCGACCTCATACGTTTAGAAATACCATGAAACGTGGACATTTCTTGGTCCCGGGCTGATTGGTGAATTTTTTCACGACGCGAAAAATGCCGAGCTGATATAAGTACTTCGGATCCGAAAATTGAGTTTTCTGTTATCGACGCTATACGTTTATAAATACCATGAAACGTGAAGATTTTTTGGTCCCGGGCTGATTGGACCATTTTTCAACATCACGTAAAATACGCAACTGATATAAGTACTTGGGATCTGAAAATTGAGTTTTCTGTTATCGACGCTATACGTTTATAAATACCATGAAACGTGGAGATTCCTTAGTCCCGGGCTGATTGGGGAATTTTTTCACGACGCGAAAAATTCCGAGCTGACATAAGTACTTGGGAACTAAAAATTGAGATTTCTGTTATCGACGCTATACGTTTAGAAATACCATGAAACGTGGACATTTCTTGGTCCCGGGCTGATTGGTGAATTTTTTCACGACGCGAAAAATGCCGAGCTGATATAAGTACTTGTGATCCGAAAATTGAGTTTTCCGTTATCGATGCTATACGTTTATTAATACCATGAAACGTGGAGATTTCTTAGTCCCGGGCTGATTGGGGAATTTTTTCACGACGCGAAAAATTCCGAGCTGACATAAGTACTTGGGATTTGAAAATTGAGTTTTCAGTTATCGACCTCATACGTTTAGAAATACCATGAAACGTGGACATTTCTTGGTCCCGGGCTGATTGGTGAATTTTCTCACGACGCGAAAAATGCCGAGCTGATATAAGTATTTGGGATCGGAAAATTGAGTTTCCTGTTATCGACGCTATACGTTTTGAAATACCATGAAACGTGGACATTTCTTGGTCCCGGGCCGATTGGCTCATTATTCAACAACACGTGAAATACGCAGATGATGTAAGTACATGGGATCTGAAAATTGAGTTTTCAGTTATCGACCTCATACGTTTAGAAATACCATGAAACGTGGACATTTCTTGGTCCCGGGCTGATTGGGGAATTATTTCACGACGCGAAAAATGCCGAGCTGATATAAGTACTTGGGATCTGAAAATTGCGTTTTCTGTTATCGACGCTATACGTTTATAAATACCATGAAACATGGAGATTTCTTGGTCCCGGGCTGATTGGACCATTTTTCAATAACACGTGAAATAGGCAGATGATATAAGAACTTGGGATCTGAAAATTGAGTTTTCAGTTATCGACCTCATACGTTTAGAAATACCATGAAACGTGGACATTTCTTGGTCCCGGGCCGATTGGCTCATTTTTCAACAACACGTGAAATACGCAGATGATATAAGTACTTGGGATCTCAAAATTGAGTTTTCAGTTATCGACCTCATACGTATAGAAATACCATGAAACGTGGACATTTCTTGGTCCCGGGCTGATTGGTGAATTTTTTCACGACGCGAAAAATGCCGAGCTGATATAAGTACTTGGGATCTGAAAATTGCGTTTTCTGTTATCGACGCTATACGTTGATAAATACCATGAAACGTGAAGATTTCTTGGTCCCGGGCTGATTGGACCATTTTTCAACAACACGTAAAATACGCAACTGATATAAGTACTTGGGATCTGAAAATTGAGTTTTCTGTTATCGACGATATACGTTTATAAATACCATGAAACGTGGAGATTTCTTAGTCCCGGGCTGATTGGGGAATTTTTTCACGACGCGAAAAATTCCGAGCTGACATAAGTACTTGGGAACTGAAAATTGAGTTTTCTGTTATCGACGCTATACGTTTAGAAATACCATGAAACGTGGACATTTCTTGGTCCCGGGCTGATTGGTGAATTTTTTCACGACGCGAAAAATGCCGAGCTGATATAAGTACTTGTGATACGAAAATTGAGTTTTCTGTTATCGACGCTATACGTTTATAAATACCATGAAACGTGGAGATTTCTTAGTCCCGGGCTCATTGGGGAATTTTTTCACGACGCGAAAAATTCCGAGCTGACATAAGTACTTGGGATCTGAAAATTGAGTTTTCAGTTATCGACCTCATACGTTTAGAAATACCATGAAACGTGGACATTTCTTGGTCCCGGGCTGATTGGTGAATTTTCTCACGACGCGAAAAATGCCGAGCTGATATAAGTACTTGGGATCGGAAAATTGAGTTTCCTGTTATCGACGCTATACGTTTTGAAATACCATGAAACGTGGACATTTCTTAGTCCCGGGCCGATTGGGTTATTTTTCAATAACACGTGAAATACGCAGATGATATAAGTACTTGGGATCTGAAAATTGAGTTTTCAGTTATCGACATCATACGTTTAGAAATACCATGAAACGTGGACATTTCTTGGTCCCGGGCCGATTGGCTCATTTTTCAACAACACGTGAAATACGCAGATGATGTAAGTACTTGGGATCTGAAAATTGAGTTTTCAGTTATCGACCTCATACGTTTAGAAATACCCTGAAACGTGGACATTTCTTGGTCCCGGGCCGATTGGCTCATTTTTCAACAACACGTGAAATACGCAGATGATATAAGTACTTGGGATCTGAAAATTGAGTTTTCAGTTATCGACCTCATACGTTTAGAAATACCATGAAACGTGGACATTTCTTGGTCCCGGGCTGATTGGTGAATTTTTTCACGACGCGAAAAATGCCGAGCTGATATAAGTACTTGGGATCGGAAAATTGCGTTTTCTGTTATCGACGCTATACGTTTATAAGTACCATGAAACGTGGAGATTTCTTGGTCCCGGGCTGATTGGACCATTTTTCAACTACACGTAAAATACGCAACTGATATAAGTACTTGGGATCTGAAAATTGAGTTTTTTGTTATCGACGCTATACGTTTATAAATACCATGAAACGTGGAGATTTCTTAGTCCCGGGCTGATTGGGGAATTCTTTCACGACGCGAAAAATTCCGAGCTGACATAAGTACTTGGGAACTGAAAATTGAGTTTTCTGTTATCGACGCTATACGTTTAGAAATACCAAGAAACGTGGACATTTCTTGGTCCCGGGCTGATGGGTGAATTTTTTCACGACGCGAAAAATGCCGAGCTGATATAAGTACTTGTGATACGAAAATTGAGTTTTCTGTTATCGACGCTATACGTTTATAAATACCATGAAACGTGGAGATTTCTTAGTCTCGGGCTCATTGGGGAATTTTTTCACGACGCGAAAAATTCCGAGCTGACATAAGTACTTGGGATCTGAAAATTGAGTTTTCAGTTATCGACCTCATACGTTTAGAAATACCATGAAACGTGGACATTTCTTGGTCCCGGGCTGATTGGTGAATTTTCTCACGACGCGAAAAATGCCGAGCTGATATAAGTACTTGGGATCGGAAAATTGAGTTTCCTGTTATCGACGCTATACGTTTTGAAATACCATGAAACGTGGACATTTCTTAGTCCCGGGCCGATTGGGTCATTTTTCAATAACACGTGAAATACGCAGATGATATAAGTACTTGGGATCTGAAAATTGAGTTTTCAGTTATCGACCTCATACGTTTAGAAATACCATGAAACGTGGAGATTTCTTGGTCCCGGGCTGATTGGACCATTTTTCAATAACACGTGAAATAGGCAGATGATATAAGAACTTGGGATCTGAAAATTGAGTTTTCAGTTATCGACCTCATACGTTTAGAAATACCATGAAACGTGGACATTTCTTGGTCCCGGGCCGATTGGCTCATTTTTCAACAACACGTGAAATACGCAGATGATATAAGTACTTGGGATCTGAAAATTGAGTTTTCAGTTATCGACCTCATACGTTTAGAAATACCATGAAACGTGTTTATTTCTTGGTCGCGGGCTGATTGGTGAATTTTTTCACGACGCGAAAAATGCCGAGCTGATATAAGTACTTGGGATCTGAAAATTGCGTTTTCTGTTATCGACGCTATACGTTTATAAATACCATGAAACTTGGAGATTTCTTGGTCCCGGGCTGATTAGACCATTTTTCAATAACACGTGAAATAGGCAGATGATATAAGTACTTGGGATCTGAAAATTGAGTTTTCAGTTATCGACCTCATACGTTTAGAAATACCATGAAACGTGGACATTTCTTGGTCCCGGGCTGATTGGTGAATTTTTTCACGACGCGAAAAATGCCGAGCTGATATAAGTACTTGGGATCTGAAAATTGCGTTTTCTGTTATCGACGCTATACGTTTATAAATACCATGAAACGTGGAGATTTCTTGATGCCAGGCTGATTGGACCATTTTTTAATAACACGTGAAATAGGCAGATGATATAAGTACTTGGGATCTGAAAATTGAGTTTTCAGTAATCGACCTCATACGTTTAGAAATACCATGAAACGTGGACATTTCTTGGTCCCGGGCTGATTGGTGAATTTTTTCACGACGCGAAAAATGCCGAGCTGATATATGTACTTGGGATCTGAAAATTGCGTTTTCTGTTATCGACGCTATACGTTTTTAAATACCATGAAACGTTAAGATTTCTTGGTCCCGGGCTGATTGGACCATTTTTCAACAACACGTAAAATACGCAACTGATATAAGTACTTGGGATCTGAAAATTGAGTTTTCTGTTATCGACGCTATACGTTTATAAATACCATGAAACGTGGAGATTTCTTAGTCCCGGGCTGATTGGGGAATTTTTTCACGACGCGAAAAATTCCGAGCTGACATAAGTACTTGGGAACTGAAAATTGAGTTTTCTGTTATCGACGCTATACGTTTAGAAATACCAGGAAACGTGGACATTTCTTGGTCCCGGGCTTATTGGTGAATTTTTTCACGATGCGAAAAATGCCGAGCTGATATAAGTACTTGTGATCCGAAAATTGAGTTTTCTGTTATCGACGCTATACGTTTATAAATACCATGAAACGTGGAGATTTCTTAGTCCCGGGCTGATTGGGGAATTTTTTCACGACGCGAAAAATTCCGAGCTGACATAAGTACTTGGGAACTGAAAATTGAGTTTTCTGTTATCGACGCTATACGTTTAGAAATACCATGAAACGTGGACATTTCTTGGTCCCGGGCTGATTGGTGAATTTTCTCTCGACGCGAAAAATGCCGAGCTGATATAAGTACTTGGGATCGGAAAATTGAGTTTCCTGTTATCGACGCTATACGTTTTGAAATACCATGAAACGTGGACATTTCTTGGTCCCGGGCCGATTGGCTCATTTTTCAACAACACGTGAAATACGCAGATGATGTAAGTACTTGGGATCTGAAAATTGAGTTTTCAGTTATCGACCTCATACGTTTAGAAATACCATGAAACGTGGACATTTCTTGGTCCCGGGCTGATTGGTGAATTTTCTCACGACGCGAAAAATGCCGAGCTGATATAAGTACTTGGGATCGGAAAATTGAGTTTCCTGTTATCGACGCTATACGTTTTGAAATACCATGAAACGTGGACATTTCCTAGTCCCGGGCCGATTGGGTCATTTTTCAATAACACGTGAAATACGCAGATGATATAAGTACTTGGGATCTGAAAATTGAGTTTTCAGTTATCGACCTCATACGTTTAGAAATACCATGAAACGTGGAGATTTCTTGGTCCCGGGCTGATTGGACCATTTTTCAATAACACGTGAAATAGGCAGATGATATAAGTACTTGGGATCTGAAAATTGAGTTTTCAGTTATCGACCTCATACGTTTAGAAATATCATGAAACGTGGACATTTCTTGGTCCCGGGCTGATTGGTGAATTTTTTCACGACGCGAAAAATGCCGAGCTGATATATGTACTTGGGATCTGGAAATTGCGTTTTCTGTTATCGACGCTATACGTTTATAAATACCATGAAACGTGGAGATTTCTTAGTCCCGGGCTGATTGGGGAATTTTTTCACGACGCGAAAAATTCCGAGCTGACATAAGTACTTGGGAACTGAAAATTGAGTTTTCTGTTATCGACGCTATACGTTTAGAAATACCAGGAAACGTGGACATTTCTTGGTCCCGGGCTTATTGGTGAATTTTTTCACGATGCGAAAAATGCCGAGCTGATATAAGTACTTGTGATCCGAAAATTGAGTTTTCTGTTATCGACGCTATACGTTTATAAATACCATGAAACGTGGAGATTTCTTAGTCCCGGGCTGATTGGGGAATTTTTTCACGACGCGAAAAATTCCGAGCTGACATAAGTACTTGGGAACTGAAAATTGAGTTTTCTGTTATCGACGCTATACGTTTAGAAATACCATGAAACGTGGACATTTCTTGGTCCCGGGCTGATTGGTGAATTTTCTCTCGACGCGAAAAATGCCGAGCTGATATAAGTACTTGGGATCGGAAAATTGAGTTTCCTGTTATCGACGCTATACGTTTTGAAATACCATGAAACGTGGACATTTCTTGGTCCCGGGCCGATTGGCTCATTTTTCAACAACACGTGAAATACGCAGATGATGTAAGTACTTGGGATCTGAAAATTGAGTTTTCAGTTATCGACCTCATACGTTTAGAAATACCATGAAACGTGGACATTTCTTGGTCCCGGGCTGATTGGTGAATTTTCTCACGACGCGAAAAATGCCGAGCTGATATAAGTACTTGGGATCGGAAAATTGAGATTCCTGTTATCGACGCTATACGTTTTGAAATACCATGAAACGTGGACATTTCTTAGTCCCGGGCCGATTGGGTCATTTTTCAATAACACGTGAAATACGCAGATGATATAAGTACTTGGGATCTGAAAATTGAGTTTTCAGTTATCGACCTCATACGTTTAGAAATACCATGAAACGTGGAGATTTCTTGGTCCCGGGCTGATTGGACCATTTTTCAATAACACGTGAAATAGGCAGATGATATAAGTACTTGGGATCTGAAAATTGAGTTTTCAGTTATCGACCTCATACGTTTAGAAATATCATGAAACGTGGACATTTCTTGGTCCCGGGCTGATTGGTGAATTTTTTCACGACGCGAAAAATGCCGAGCTGATATATGTACTTGGGATCTGAAAATTGCGTTTTCTGTTATCGATGCTATACGTTTATAAATACCATGAAACGTGGAGATTTCTTAGTCCCGGGCTGATTGGGGAATTTTTTCACGACGCGAAAAATTCCGAGCTGACATAAGTACTTGGGAACTGAAAATTGAGTTTTCTGTTATCGACGCTATACGTTTAGAAATACCAGGAAACGTGGACATTTCTTGGTCCCGGGCTTATTGGTGAATTTTTTCACGACGCGAAAAATGCCGAGCTGATATAAGTACTTGTGATCCGAAAATTGAGTTTTCTGTTATCGACGCTATACGTTTATAAATACCATGAAACGTGGAGATTTCTTGATGCCAGGCTGATTGGACCATTTTTTAATAACACGTGAAATAGGCAGATGATATAAGTACTTGGGATCTGAAAATTGAGTTTTCAGTAATCGACCTCATACGTTTAGAAATACCATGAAACGTGGACATTTCTTGGTCCCGGGCTGATTGGTGAATTTTTTCACGACGCGAAAAATGCCGAGCTGATATATGTACTTGGGATCTGAAAATTGCGTTTTCTGTTATCGACGCTATACGTTTTTAAATACCATGAAACGTTAAGATTTCTTGGTCCCGGGCTGATTGGACCATTTTTCAACAACACGTAAAATACGCAACTGATATAAGTACTTGGGATCTGAAAATTGAGTTTTATGTTATCGACGCTATACGTTTATAAATACCATGAAACGTGGAGATTTCTTAGTCCCGGGCTGATTGGGGAATTTTTTCACGACGCGAAAAATTCCGAGCTGACATAAGTACTTGGGAACTGAAAATTGAGTTTTCTGTTATCGACGCTATACGTTTAGAAATACCATGAAACGTGGACATTTCTTGGTCCCGGGCTGATTGGTGAATTTTCTCTCGACGCGAAAAATGCCGAGCTGATATAAGTACTTGGGATCGGAAAATTGAGTTTCCTGTTATCGACGCTATACGTTTTGAAATACCATGAAACGTGGACATTTCTTGGTCCCGGGCCGATTGGCTCATTTTTCAACAACACGTGAAATACGCAGATGATGTAAGTACTTGGGATCTGAAAATTGAGTTTTCAGTTATCGACCTCATACGTTTAGAAATACCATGAAACGTGGACATTTCTTGGTCCCGGGCTGATTGGTGAATTTTCTCACGACGCGAAAAATGCCGAGCTGATATAAGTACTTGGGATCGGAAAATTGAGTTTCCTGTTATCGACGCTATACGTTTTGAAATACCATGAAACGTGGACATTTCCTAGTCCCGGGCCGATTGGGTCATTTTTCAATAACATGTGAAATACGCAGATGATATAAGTACTTGGGATCTGAAAATTGAGTTTTCAGTTATCGACCTCATACGTTTAGAAATACCATGAAACGTGGAGATTTCTTGGTCCCGGGCTGATTGGACCATTTTTCAATAACACGTGAAATAGGCAGATGATATAAGTACTTGGGATCTGAAAATTGAGTTTTCAGTTATCGACCTCATACGTTTAGAAATATCATGAAACGTGGACATTTCTTGGTCCCGGGCTGATTGGTGAATTTTTTCACGACGCGAAAAATGCCGAGCTGATATATGTACTTGGGATCTGGAAATTGCGTTTTCTGTTATCGACGCTATACGTTTATAAATACCATGAAACGTGGAGATTTCTTAGTCCCGGGCTGATTGGGGAATTTTTTCACGACGCGAAAAATTCCGAGCTGACATAAGTACTTGGGAACTGAAAATTGAGTTTTCTGTTATCGACGCTATACGTTTAGAAATACCAGGAAACGTGGACATTTCTTGGTCCCGGGCTTATTGGTGAATTTTTTCACGATGCGAAAAATGCCGAGCTGATATAAGTACTTGTGATCCGAAAATTGAGTTTTCTGTTATCGACGCTATACGTTTATAAATACCATGAAACGTGGAGATTTCTTAGTCCCGGGCTGATTGGGGAATTTTTTCACGACGCGAAAAATTCCGAGCTGACATAAGTACTTGGGAACTGAAAATTGAGTTTTCTGTTATCGACGCTATACGTTTAGAAATACCATGAAACGTGGACATTTCTTGGTCCCGGGCTGATTGGTGAATTTTCTCTCGACGCGAAAAATGCCGAGCTGATATAAGTACTTGGGATCGGAAAATTGAGTTTCCTGTTATCGACGCTATACGTTTTGAAATACCATGAAACGTGGACATTTCTTGGTCCCGGGCCGATTGGCTCATTTTTCAACAACACGTGAAATACGCAGATGATGTAAGTACTTGGGATCTGAAAATTGAGTTTTCAGTTATCGACCTCATACGTTTAGAAATACCATGAAACGTGGACATTTCTTGGTCCCGGGCTGATTGGTGAATTTTCTCACGACGCGAAAAATGCCGAGCTGATATAAGTACTTGGGATCGGAAAATTGAGATTCCTGTTATCGACGCTATACGTTTTGAAATACCATGAAACGTGGACATTTCTTAGTCCCGGGCCGATTGGGTCATTTTTCAATAACACGTGAAATACGCAGATGATATAAGTACTTGGGATCTGAAAATTGAGTTTTCAGTTATCGACCTCATACGTTTAGAAATACCATGAAACGTGGAGATTTCTTGGTCCCGGGCTGATTGGACCATTTTTCAATAACACGTGAAATAGGCAGATGATATAAGTACTTGGGATCTGAAAATTGAGTTTTCAGTTATCGACCTCATACGTTTAGAAATATCATGAAACGTGGACATTTCTTGGTCCCGGGCTGATTGGTGAATTTTTTCACGACGCGAAAAATGCCGAGCTGATATATGTACTTGGGATCTGAAAATTGCGTTTTCTGTTATCGACGCTATACGTTTATAAATACCATGAAACGTGGAGATTTCTTAGTCCCGGGCTGATTGGGGAATTTTTTCACGACGCGAAAAATTCCGAGCTGACATAAGTACTTGGGAACTGAAAATTGAGTTTTCTGTTATCGACGCTATACGTTTAGAAATACCAGGAAACGTGGACATTTCTTGGTCCCGGGCTTATTGGTGAATTTTTTCACGACGCGAAAAATGCCGAGCTGATATAAGTACTTGTGATCCGAAAATTGAGTTTTCTGTTATCGACGCTATACGTTTATAAATACCATGAAACGTGGAGATTTCTTAGTCCCGGGCTGATTGGGGAATTTTTTCACGACGCGAAAAATTCCGAGCTGACATAAGTACTTGGGAACTGAAAATTGAGTTTTCTGTTATCGACGCTATACGTTTATAAATACCATGAAACTTGGAGATTTCTTGGTCCCGGGCTGATTGGACCATTTTTCAATAACACGTGAAATAGGCAGATGATATAAGTACTTGGGATCTGAAAATTGAGTTTTCAGTTATCGACCTCATACGTTTAGAAATACCATGAAACGTGGACATTTCTTGGTCCCGGGCTGATTGGTGAATTTTTTCACGACGCGAAAAATGCCGAGCTGATATAAGTACTTGGGATCTGAAAATTGCGTTTTCTGTTATCGACGCTATACGTTTATAAATACCATGAAACGTGGAGATTTCTTGGTCCCGGGCTGATTGGACCATTTTTCAATAACACGTGAAATAGGTAGATGATATAAGTACTTGGGATCTGAAAATTGAGTTTTCAGTTATCGACCTCATACGTTTAGAAATATCATGAAACGTGGACATTTCTTGGTCCCGGGCTGATTGGTGAATTTTTTCACGACGCGAAAAATGCCGAGCTGATATATGTACTTGGGATCTGAAAATTGCGTTTTCTGTTATCGACGCTATACGTTTATAAATACCATGAAACGTGGAGATTTCTTAGTCCCGGGCTGATTGGGGAATTTTTTCACGACGCGAAAAATTCCGAGCTGACATAAGTACTTGGGAACTGAAAATTGAGTTTTCTGTTATCGACGCTATACGTTTAGAAATACCAGGAAACGTGGACATTTCTTGGTCCCGGGCTTATTGGTGAATTTTTTCACGACGCGAAAAATGCCGAGCTGATATAAGTACTTGTGATCCGAAAATTGAGTTTTCTGTTATCGACGCTATACGTTTATAAATACCATGAAACGTGGAGATTTCTTAGTCCCGGGCTGATTGGGGAATTTTTTCACGACGCGAGAAATTCCGAGCTGACATAAGTACTTGGGAACTGAAAATTGAGTTTTCTGTTATCGACGCTATACGTTTAGAAATACCATCAAACGTGGACATTTCTTGGTCCCGGGCTGATTGGTGAATTTTCTCTCGACGCGAAAAATGCCGAGCTGATATAAGTACTTGGGATCGGAAAATTGAGTTTCCTGTTATCGACGCTATACGTTTTGAAATACCATGAAACGTGGACATTTCTTGGTCCCGGGCCGATTGGCTCATTTTTCAACAACACGTGAAATACGCAGATGATGTAAGTACTTGGGATCTGAAAATTGAGTTTTCAGTTATCGACCTCATACGTTTAGAAATACCATGAAACGTGGACATTTCTTGGTCCCGGGCCGATTGGCTCATTTTTCAACAACACGTGAAATACGCAGATGATATAAGTACTTGGGATCTGAAAATTGAGTTTTCAGTTATCGACCTCATACGTTTAGAAATACCATGAAACGTATTTATTTCTTGGTCGCGGGCTGATTGGTGAATTTTTTCACGACGCGAAAAATGCCGAGCTGATATAAGTACTTGGGATCTGAAAATTGCGTTTTCTGTTATCGACGCTATACGTTTATAAATACCATGAAACGTGGAGATTTCTTGGTCCCGGGCTGATTGGACCATTTTTCAATAACACGTGAAATAGGCAGATGATGGAAGTACTTGGGATCTGAAAATTGAGTTTTCAGTTATCGACCTCATACGTTTAGAAATACCATGAAACGTGGACATTTCTTGGTCCCGGGCTGATTGGTGAATTTTTTCACGACGCGAAAAGTGCCGAGCTGACGTAAGTACTTGGGATTTGAAAATTGAGTTTTCAGTTATCGACCTCATACGTTTAGAAATACCATGAAACGTGGACATTTCTTGGTCCCGGGCTGATTGGTGAATTTTCTCACGACGCGAAAAATGCCGAGCTGATATAATTATTTGGGATCGGAAAATTGAGTTTCCTGTTATCGACGCTATACGTTTTGAAATACCATGAAACGTGGACATTTCTTGGTCCCGGGCCGATTGGCTCATTATTCAACAACACGTGAAATACGCAGATGATGTAAGTACTTGGGATCTGAAAATTGAGTTTTCAGTTATCGACCTCATACGTTTAGAAATACCATGAAACGTGGACATTTCTTGGTCCCGGGCTGATTGGTGAATTTTCTCTCGACGCGAAAAATGCCGAGCTGATATAAGTACTTGGGATCGGAAAATTGAGTTTCCTGTTATCGACGCTATACGTTTTGAAATACCATGAAACGTGGACATTTCTTGGTCCCGGGCCGATTGGCTCATTTTTCAACAACACGTGAAATACGCAGATGATGTAAGTACTTGGGATCTGAAAATTGAGTTTTCAGTTATCGACCTCATACGTTTAGAAATACCATGAAACGTGGACATTTCTTGGTCCCGGGCCGATTGGCTCATTTTTCAACAACACGTGAAATACGCAGATGATATAAGTACTTGGGATCTGAAAATTGAGTTTTCAGTTATCGACCTCATACGTTTAGAAATACCATGAAACGTATTTATTTCTTGGTCGCGGGCTGATTGGTGAATTTTTTCACGACGCGAAAAATGCCGAGCTGATATAAGTACTTGGGATCTGAAAATTGCGTTTTCTGTTATCGACGCTATACGTTTATAAATACCATGAAACGTGGAGATTTCTTGGTCCCGGGCTGATTGGACCATTTTTCAATAACACGTGAAATAGGCAGATGATGGAAGTACTTGGGATCTGAAAATTGAGTTTTCAGTTATCGACCTCATACGTTTAGAAATACCATGAAACGTGGACATTTCTTGGTCCCGGGCTGATTGGTGAATTTTTTCACGACGCGAAAAATGCCGAGCTGATATAAGTACTTGGGATCTGAAAATTGCGTTTTCTGTTATCGACGCTATACGTTTATAAATACCATGAAACGTGGAGATTTCTTGGTCCCGGGCTGATTGGACCATTTTTCAATAACACGTGAAATAGGTAGATGATATAAGTACTTGGGATCTGAAAATTGAGTTTTCAGTTATCGACCTCATACGTTTAGAAATATCATGAAACGTGGACATTTCTTGGTCCCGGGCTGATTGGTGAATTTTTTCACGACGCGAAAAATGCCGAGCTGATATATGTACTTGGGATCTGAAAATTGCGTTTTCTGTTATCGACGCTATACGTTTATAAATACCATGAAACGTGGAGATTTCTTAGTCCCGGGCTGATTGGGGAATTTTTTCACGACGCGAAAAATTCCGAGCTGACATAAGTACTTGGGAACTGAAAATTGAGTTTTCTGTTATCGACGCTATACGTTTAGAAATACCAGGAAACGTGGACATTTCTTGGTCCCGGGCTTATTGGTGAATTTTTTCACGACGCGAAAAATGCCGAGCTGATATAAGTACTTGTGATCCGAAAATTGAGTTTTCTGTTATCGACGCTATACGTTTATAAATACCATGAAACGTGGAGATTTCTTAGTCCCGGGCTGATTGGGGAATTTTTTCACGACGCGAGAAATTCCGAGCTGACATAAGTACTTGGGAACTGAAAATTGAGTTTTCTGTTATCGACGCTATACGTTTAGAAATACCATCAAACGTGGACATTTCTTGGTCCCGGGCTGATTGGTGAATTTTCTCTCGACGCGAAAAATGCCGAGCTGATATAAGTACTTGGGATCGGAAAATTGAGTTTCCTGTTATCGACGCTATACGTTTTGAAATACCATGAAACGTGGACATTTCTTGGTCCCGGGCCGATTGGCTCATTTTTCAACAACACGTGAAATACGCAGATGATGTAAGTACTTGGGATCTGAAAATTGAGTTTTCAGTTATCGACCTCATACGTTTAGAAATACCATGAAACGTGGACATTTCTTGGTCCCGGGCCGATTGGCTCATTTTTCAACAACACGTGAAATACGCAGATGATATAAGTACTTGGGATCTGAAAATTGAGTTTTCAGTTATCGACCTCATACGTTTAGAAATACCATGAAACGTATTTATTTCTTGGTCGCGGGCTGATTGGTGAATTTTTTCACGACGCGAAAAATGCCGAGCTGATATAAGTACTTGGGATCTGAAAATTGCGTTTTCTGTTATCGACGCTATACGTTTATAAATACCATGAAACGTGGAGATTTCTTGGTCCCGGGCTGATTGGACCATTTTTCAATAACACGTGAAATAGGCAGATGATGGAAGTACTTGGGATCTGAAAATTGAGTTTTCAGTTATCGACCTCATACGTTTAGAAATACCATGAAACGTGGACATTTCTTGGTCCCGGGCTGATTGGTGAATTTTTTCACGACGCGAAAAGTGCCGAGCTGACGTAAGTACTTGGGATTTGAAAATTGAGTTTTCAGTTATCGACCTCATACGTTTAGAAATACCATGAAACGTGGACATTTCTTGGTCCCGGGCTGATTGGTGAATTTTCTCACGACGCGAAAAATGCCGAGCTGATATAATTATTTGGGATCGGAAAATTGAGTTTCCTGTTATCGACGCTATACGTTTTGAAATACCATGAAACGTGGACATTTCTTGGTCCCGGGCCGATTGGCTCATTATTCAACAACACGTGAAATACGCAGATGATGTAAGTACTTGGGATCTGAAAATTGAGTTTTCAGTTATCGACCTCATACGTTTAGAAATACCATGAAACGTGGACATTTCTTGGTCCCGGGCTGATTGGTGAATTTTCTCTCGACGCGAAAAATGCCGAGCTGATATAAGTACTTGGGATCGGAAAATTGAGTTTCCTGTTATCGACGCTATACGTTTTGAAATACCATGAAACGTGGACATTTCTTGGTCCCGGGCCGATTGGCTCATTTTTCAACAACACGTGAAATACGCAGATGATGTAAGTACTTGGGATCTGAAAATTGAGTTTTCAGTTATCGACCTCATACGTTTAGAAATACCATGAAACGTGGACATTTCTTGGTCCCGGGCTGATTGGTGAATTTTCTCACGACGCGAAAAATGCCGAGCTGATATAAGTACTTGGGATCGGAAAATTGAGATTCCTGTTATCGACGCTATACGTTTTGAAATACCATGAAACGTGGACATTTCTTAGTCCCGGGCCGATTGGGTCATTTTTCAATAACACGTGAAATACGCAGATGATATAAGTACTTGGGATCTGAAAATTGAGTTTTCAGTTATCGACCTCATACGTTTAGAAATACCATGAAACGTGGAGATTTCTTGGTCCCGGGCTGATTGGACCATTTTTCAATAACACGTGAAATAGGCAGATGATATAAGTACTTGGGATCTGAAAATTGAGTTTTCAGTTATCGACCTCATACGTTTAGAAATATCATGAAACGTGGACATTTCTTGGTCCCGGGCTGATTGGTGAATTTTTTCACGACGCGAAAAATGCCGAGCTGATATATGTACTTGGGATCTGAAAATTGCGTTTTCTGTTATCGACGCTATACGTTTATAAATACCATGAAACGTGGAGATTTCTTAGTCCCGGGCTGATTGGGGAATTTTTTCACGACGCGAAAAATTCCGAGCTGACATAAGTACTTGGGAACTGAAAATTGAGTTTTCTGTTATCGACGCTATACGTTTAGAAATACCAGGAAACGTGGACATTTCTTGGTCCCGGGCTTATTGGTGAATTTTTTCACGACGCGAAAAATGCCGAGCTGATATAAGTACTTGTGATCCGAAAATTGAGTTTTCTGTTATCGACGCTATACGTTTATAAATACCATGAAACGTGGAGATTTCTTAGTCCCGGGCTGATTGGGGAATTTTTTCACGACGCGAAAAATTCCGAGCTGACATAAGTACTTGGGAACTGAAAATTGAGTTTTCTGTTATCGACGCTATACGTTTATAAATACCATGAAACTTGGAGATTTCTTGGTCCCGGGCTGATTGGACCATTTTTCAATAACACGTGAAATAGGCAGATGATATAAGTACTTGGGATCTGAAAATTGAGTTTTCAGTTATCGACCTCATACGTTTAGAAATACCATGAAACGTGGACATTTCTTGGTCCCGGGCTGATTGGTGAATTTTTTCACGACGCGAAAAATGCCGAGCTGATATAAGTACTTGGGATCTGAAAATTGCGTTTTCTGTTATCGACGCTATACGTTTATAAATACCATGAAACGTGGAGATTTCTTGGTCCCGGGCTGATTGGACCATTTTTCAATAACACGTGAAATAGGTAGATGATATAAGTACTTGGGATCTGAAAATTGAGTTTTCAGTTATCGACCTCATACGTTTAGAAATATCATGAAACGTGGACATTTCTTGGTCCCGGGCTGATTGGTGAATTTTTTCACGACGCGAAAAATGCCGAGCTGATATATGTACTTGGGATCTGAAAATTGCGTTTTCTGTTATCGACGCTATACGTTTATAAATACCATGAAACGTGGAGATTTCTTAGTCCCGGGCTGATTGGGGAATTTTTTCACGACGCGAAAAATTCCGAGCTGACATAAGTACTTGGGAACTGAAAATTGAGTTTTCTGTTATCGACGCTATACGTTTAGAAATACCAGGAAACGTGGACATTTCTTGGTCCCGGGCTTATTGGTGAATTTTTTCACGACGCGAAAAATGCCGAGCTGATATAAGTACTTGTGATCCGAAAATTGAGTTTTCTGTTATCGACGCTATACGTTTATAAATACCATGAAACGTGGAGATTTCTTAGTCCCGGGCTGATTGGGGAATTTTTTCACGACGCGAGAAATTCCGAGCTGACATAAGTACTTGGGAACTGAAAATTGAGTTTTCTGTTATCGACGCTATACGTTTAGAAATACCATCAAACGTGGACATTTCTTGGTCCCGGGCTGATTGGTGAATTTTCTCTCGACGCGAAAAATGCCGAGCTGATATAAGTACTTGGGATCGGAAAATTGAGTTTCCTGTTATCGACGCTATACGTTTTGAAATACCATGAAACGTGGACATTTCTTGGTCCCGGGCCGATTGGCTCATTTTTCAACAACACGTGAAATACGCAGATGATGTAAGTACTTGGGATCTGAAAATTGAGTTTTCAGTTATCGACCTCATACGTTTAGAAATACCATGAAACGTGGACATTTCTTGGTCCCGGGCCGATTGGCTCATTTTTCAACAACACGTGAAATACGCAGATGATATAAGTACTTGGGATCTGAAAATTGAGTTTTCAGTTATCGACCTCATACGTTTAGAAATACCATGAAACGTATTTATTTCTTGGTCGCGGGCTGATTGGTGAATTTTTTCACGACGCGAAAAATGCCGAGCTGATATAAGTACTTGGGATCTGAAAATTGCGTTTTCTGTTATCGACGCTATACGTTTATAAATACCATGAAACGTGGAGATTTCTTGGTCCCGGGCTGATTGGACCATTTTTCAATAACACGTGAAATAGGCAGATGATGGAAGTACTTGGGATCTGAAAATTGAGTTTTCAGTTATCGACCTCATACGTTTAGAAATACCATGAAACGTGGACATTTCTTGGTCCCGGGCTGATTGGTGAATTTTTTCACGACGCGAAAAGTGCCGAGCTGACGTAAGTACTTGGGATTTGAAAATTGAGTTTTCAGTTATCGACCTCATACGTTTAGAAATACCATGAAACGTGGACATTTCTTGGTCCCGGGCTGATTGGTGAATTTTCTCACGACGCGAAAAATGCCGAGCTGATATAATTATTTGGGATCGGAAAATTGAGTTTCCTGTTATCGACGCTATACGTTTTGAAATACCATGAAACGTGGACATTTCTTGGTCCCGGGCCGATTGGCTCATTATTCAACAACACGTGAAATACGCAGATGATGTAAGTACTTGGGATCTGAAAATTGAGTTTTCAGTTATCGACCTCATACGTTTAGAAATACCATGAAACGTGGACATTTCTTGGTCCCGGGCTGATTGGTGAATTTTCTCTCGACGCGAAAAATGCCGAGCTGATATAAGTACTTGGGATCGGAAAATTGAGTTTCCTGTTATCGACGCTATACGTTTTGAAATACCATGAAACGTGGACATTTCTTGGTCCCGGGCCGATTGGCTCATTTTTCAACAACACGTGAAATACGCAGATGATGTAAGTACTTGGGATCTGAAAATTGAGTTTTCAGTTATCGACCTCATACGTTTAGAAATACCATGAAACGTGGACATTTCTTGGTCCCGGGCCGATTGGCTCATTTTTCAACAACACGTGAAATACGCAGATGATATAAGTACTTGGGATCTGAAAATTGAGTTTTCAGTTATCGACCTCATACGTTTAGAAATACCATGAAACGTATTTATTTCTTGGTCGCGGGCTGATTGGTGAATTTTTTCACGACGCGAAAAATGCCGAGCTGATATAAGTACTTGGGATCTGAAAATTGCGTTTTCTGTTATCGACGCTATACGTTTATAAATACCATGAAACGTGGAGATTTCTTGGTCCCGGGCTGATTGGACCATTTTTCAATAACACGTGAAATAGGCAGATGATGGAAGTACTTGGGATCTGAAAATTGAGTTTTCAGTTATCGACCTCATACGTTTAGAAATACCATGAAACGTGGACATTTCTTGGTCCCGGGCTGATTGGTGAATTTTTTCACGACGCGAAAAATGCCGAGCTGATATAAGTACTTGGGATCTGAAAATTGCGTTTTCTGTTATCGACGCTATACGTTTATAAATACCATGAAACGTGGAGATTTCTTGGTCCCGGGCTGATTGGACCATTTTTCAATAACACGTGAAATAGGTAGATGATATAAGTACTTGGGATCTGAAAATTGAGTTTTCAGTTATCGACCTCATACGTTTAGAAATATCATGAAACGTGGACATTTCTTGGTCCCGGGCTGATTGGTGAATTTTTTCACGACGCGAAAAATGCCGAGCTGATATATGTACTTGGGATCTGAAAATTGCGTTTTCTGTTATCGACGCTATACGTTTATAAATACCATGAAACGTGGAGATTTCTTAGTCCCGGGCTGATTGGGGAATTTTTTCACGACGCGAAAAATTCCGAGCTGACATAAGTACTTGGGAACTGAAAATTGAGTTTTCTGTTATCGACGCTATACGTTTAGAAATACCAGGAAACGTGGACATTTCTTGGTCCCGGGCTTATTGGTGAATTTTTTCACGACGCGAAAAATGCCGAGCTGATATAAGTACTTGTGATCCGAAAATTGAGTTTTCTGTTATCGACGCTATACGTTTATAAATACCATGAAACGTGGAGATTTCTTAGTCCCGGGCTGATTGGGGAATTTTTTCACGACGCGAGAAATTCCGAGCTGACATAAGTACTTGGGAACTGAAAATTGAGTTTTCTGTTATCGACGCTATACGTTTAGAAATACCATCAAACGTGGACATTTCTTGGTCCCGGGCTGATTGGTGAATTTTCTCTCGACGCGAAAAATGCCGAGCTGATATAAGTACTTGGGATCGGAAAATTGAGTTTCCTGTTATCGACGCTATACGTTTTGAAATACCATGAAACGTGGACATTTCTTGGTCCCGGGCCGATTGGCTCATTTTTCAACAACACGTGAAATACGCAGATGATGTAAGTACTTGGGATCTGAAAATTGAGTTTTCAGTTATCGACCTCATACGTTTAGAAATACCATGAAACGTGGACATTTCTTGGTCCCGGGCCGATTGGCTCATTTTTCAACAACACGTGAAATACGCAGATGATATAAGTACTTGGGATCTGAAAATTGAGTTTTCAGTTATCGACCTCATACGTTTAGAAATACCATGAAACGTATTTATTTCTTGGTCGCGGGCTGATTGGTGAATTTTTTCACGACGCGAAAAATGCCGAGCTGATATAAGTACTTGGGATCTGAAAATTGCGTTTTCTGTTATCGACGCTATACGTTTATAAATACCATGAAACGTGGAGATTTCTTGGTCCCGGGCTGATTGGACCATTTTTCAATAACACGTGAAATAGGCAGATGATGGAAGTACTTGGGATCTGAAAATTGAGTTTTCAGTTATCGACCTCATACGTTTAGAAATACCATGAAACGTGGACATTTCTTGGTCCCGGGCTGATTGGTGAATTTTTTCACGACGCGAAAAGTGCCGAGCTGACGTAAGTACTTGGGATTTGAAAATTGAGTTTTCAGTTATCGACCTCATACGTTTAGAAATACCATGAAACGTGGACATTTCTTGGTCCCGGGCTGATTGGTGAATTTTCTCACGACGCGAAAAATGCCGAGCTGATATAATTATTTGGGATCGGAAAATTGAGTTTCCTGTTATCGACGCTATACGTTTTGAAATACCATGAAACGTGGACATTTCTTGGTCCCGGGCCGATTGGCTCATTATTCAACAACACGTGAAATACGCAGATGATGTAAGTACTTGGGATCTGAAAATTGAGTTTTCAGTTATCGACCTCATACGTTTAGAAATACCATGAAACGTGGACATTTCTTGGTCCCGGGCTGATTGGTGAATTTTCTCTCGACGCGAAAAATGCCGAGCTGATATAAGTACTTGGGATCGGAAAATTGAGTTTCCTGTTATCGACGCTATACGTTTTGAAATACCATGAAACGTGGACATTTCTTGGTCCCGGGCCGATTGGCTCATTTTTCAACAACACGTGAAATACGCAGATGATGTAAGTACTTGGGATCTGAAAATTGAGTTTTCAGTTATCGACCTCATACGTTTAGAAATACCATGAAACGTGGACATTTCTTGGTCCCGGGCCGATTGGCTCATTTTTCAACAACACGTGAAATACGCAGATGATATAAGTACTTGGGATCTGAAAATTGAGTTTTCAGTTATCGACCTCATACGTTTAGAAATACCATGAAACGTATTTATTTCTTGGTCGCGGGCTGATTGGTGAATTTTTTCACGACGCGAAAAATGCCGAGCTGATATAAGTACTTGGGATCTGAAAATTGCGTTTTCTGTTATCGACGCTATACGTTTATAAATACCATGAAACGTGGAGATTTCTTGGTCCCGGGCTGATTGGACCATTTTTCAATAACACGTGAAATAGGCAGATGATGGAAGTACTTGGGATCTGAAAATTGAGTTTTCAGTTATCGACCTCATACGTTTAGAAATACCATGAAACGTGGACATTTCTTGGTCCCGGGCTGATTGGTGAATTTTTTCACGACGCGAAAAGTGCCGAGCTGACATAAGTACTTGGGATTTGAAAATTGAGTTTTCAGTTATCGACCTCATACGTTTAGAAATACCATGAAACGTGGACATTTCTTGGTCCCGGGCTGATTGGTGAATTTTCTCACGACGCGAAAAATGCCGAGCTGATATAAGTATTTGGGATCGGAAAATTGAGTTTCCTGTTATCGACGCTATACGTTTTGAAATACCATGAAACGTGGACATTTCTTGGTCCCGGGCCGATTGGCTCATTATTCAACAACACGTTAAATACGCAGATGATGTAAGTACTTGGGATCTGAAAATTGAGTTTTCAGTTATCGACCTCATACGTTTAGAAATACCATGAAACGTGGACATTTCTTGGTCCCGGGCTGATTGGTGAATTTTCTCTCGACGCGAAAAATGCCGAGCTGATATAAGTACTTGGGATCGGAAAATTGAGTTTCCTGTTATCGACGCTATACGTTTTGAAATACCATGAAACGTGGACATTTCTTGGTCCCGGGCCGATTGGCTCATTTTTCAACAACACGTGAAATACGCAGATGATGTAAGTACTTGGGATCTGAAAATTGAGTTTTCAGTTATCGACCTCATACGTTTAGAAATACCCTGAAACGTGGACATTTCTTGGTCCCGGGCTGATTGGGGAATTATTTCACGACGCGAAAAATGCCGAGCTGATATAAGTACTTGGGATCTGAAAATTGCGTTTTCTGTTATCGACGCTATACGTTTATAAATACCATGAAACTTGGAGATTTCTTAGTCCCGGGCTGATTGGGGAATTTTTTCACGACGCGAAAAATTCCGAGCTGACATAAGTACTTGGGAACTGAAAATTGAGATTTCTGTTATCGACGCTATACGTTTAGAAATACCATGAAACGTGGACATTTCTTGGTCCCGGGCTGATTGGTGAATTTTTTCACGACGCGAAAAATGCCGAGCTGATATAAGTACTTGTGATCCGAAAATTGAGTTTTCTGTTATCGACGCTATACGTTTATAAATACCATGAAACGTGGAGATTTCTTAGTCCCGGGCTGATTGGGGAATTTTTTCACGACGCGAAAAATTCCGAGCTGACATAAGTACTTGGGATCTGAAAATTGAGTTTTCAGTTATCGACCTCATACGTTTAGAAATACCATGAAACGTGGACATTTCTTGGTCCCGGGCTGATTGGGGAATTATTTCACGACGCGAGAAATGCCGAGCTGATATAAGTACTTGGGATCTGAAAATTGCGTTTTCTGTTATCGACGCTATACGTTTATAAATACCATGAAACTTGGAGATTTCTTGGTCCCGGGCTGATTGGACCATTTTTCAATAACACGTGAAATAGGCAGATGATATAAGTACTTGGGATCTGAAAATTGAGTTTTCATTTATCGACCTCATACGTTTAGAAATACCATGAAACGTGGAGATTTCTTGGTCCCGGGCTGATTGGACCATTTTTCAATAACACGTGAAATAGGCAGATGATGGAAGTACTTGGGATCTGAAAATTGAGTTTTCAGTTATCGACCTCATACGTTTAGAAATACCATGAAACGTGGACATTTCTTGGTCCCGGGCTGATTGGTGAATTTTTTCACGACGCGAAAAATGCCGAGCTGATATAAGTACTTCGGATCCGAAAATTGAGTTTTCTGTTATCGACGCTATACGTTTATAAATACCATGAAACGTGAAGATTTCTTGGTCCCGGGCTGATTGGACCATTTTTCAACATCACGTAAAATACGCAACTGATATAAGTACTTGGGATCTGAAAATTGAGTTTTCTGTTATCGACGCTATACCTTTATAAATACCATGAAACGTGGAGATTCCTTAGTCCCGGGCTGATTGGGGAATTTTTTCACGACGCGAAAAATTCCGAGCTGACATAAGTACTTGGGAACTGAAAATTGAGATTTCTGTTATCGACGCTATACGTTTAGAAATACCATGAAACGTGGACATTTCTTGGTCCCGGGCTGATTGGTGAATTTTTTCACGACGCGAAAAATGCCGAGCTGATATAAGTACTTGTGATCCGAAAATTGAGTTTTCCGTTATCGATGCTATACGTTTATTAATACCATGAAACGTGGAGATTTCTTAGTCCCGGGCTGATTGGGGAATTTTTTCACGACGCGAAAAATTCCGAGCTGACATAAGTACTTGGGATTTGAAAATTGAGTTTTCAGTTATCGACCTCATACGTTTAGAAATACCATGAAACGTGGACATTTCTTGGTCCCGGGCTGATTGGTGAATTTTCTCACGACGCGAAAAATGCCGAGCTGATATAAGTATTTGGGATCGGAAAATTGAGTTTCCTGTTATCGACGCTATACGTTTTGAAATACCATGAAACGTGGACATTTCTTGGTCCCGGGCCGATTGGCTCATTATTCAACAACACGTGAAATACGCAGATGATGTAAGTACATGGGATCTGAAAATTGAGTTTTCAGTTATCGACCTCATACGTTTAGAAATACCATTAAACGTGGACATTTCTTGGTCCCGGGCTGATTGGGGAATTATTTCACGACGCGAAAAATGCCGAGCTGATATAAGTACTTGGGATCTGAAAATTGCGTTTTCTGTTATCGACGCTATACGTTTATAAATACCATGAAACTTGGAGATTTCTTGGTCCCGGGCTGATTGGACCATTTTTCAATAACACGTGAAATAGGCAGATGATATAAGTACTTGGGATCTGAAAATTGAGTTTTCAGTTATCGACCTCATACGTTTAGAAATACCATGAAACGTGGACATTTCTTGGTCCCGGGCCGATTGGCTCATTTTTCAACAACACGTGAAATACGCAGATGATATAAGTACTTGGGATCTCAAAATTGAGTTTTCAGTTATCGACCTCATACGTATAGAAATACCATGAAACGTGGACATTTCTTGGTCCCGGGCTGATTGGTGAATTTTTTCACGACGCGAAAAATGCCGAGCTGATATAAGTACTTGGGATCTGAAAATTGCGTTTTCTGTTATCGACGCTATACGTTGATAAATACCATGAAACGTGAAGATTTCTTGGTCCCGGGCTGAGTGGACCATTTTTCAACAACACGTAAAATACGCAACTGATATAAGTACTTGGGATCTCAAAATTGAGTTTTCAGTTATCGACCTCATACGTATAGAAATACCATGAAACGTGGACATTTCTTGGTCCCGGGCTGATTGGTGAATTTTTTCACGACGCGAAAAATGCCGAGCTGATATAAGTACTTGTGATACGAAAATTGAGTTTTCTGTTATCGACGCTATACGTTTATAAATACCATGAAACGTGGAGATTTCTTAGTCCCGGGCTCATTGGGGAATTTTTTCACGACGCGAAAAATTCCGAGCTGACATAAGTACTTGGGATCTGAAAATTGAGTTTTCAGTTATCGACCTCATACGTTTAGAAATACCATGAAACGTGGACATTTCTTGGTCCCGGGCTGATTGGTGAATTTTCTCACGACGCGAAAAATGCCGAGCTGATATAAGTACTTGGGATCGGAAAATTGAGTTTCCTGTTATCGACGCTATACGTTTTGAAATACCATGAAACGTGGACATTTCTTAGTCCCGGGCCGATTGGGTTATTTTTCAATAACACGTGAAATACGCAGATGATATAAGTACTTGGGATCTGAAAATTGAGTTTTCAGTTATCGACATCATACGTTTAGAAATACCATGAAACGTGGAGATTTCTTGGTCCCGGGCTGATTGGACCATTTTTCAATAACACGTGAAATAGGCAGATGATATAAGTACTTGGGATCTGAAAATTGAGTTTTCAGTTATCGACCTCATACGTTTAGAAATACCATGAAACGTGGACATTTCTTGGTCCCGGGCCGATTGGCTCATTTTTCAACAACACGTGAAATACGCAGATGATATAAGTACTTGGGATCTGAAAATTGAGTTTTCAGTTATCGACCTCATACGTTTAGAAATACCATGAAACGTGTTTATTTCTTGGTCGCGGGCTGATTGGTGAATTTTTTCACGACGCGAAAAATGCCGAGCTGATATAAGTACTTGGGATCTGAAAATTGCGTTTTCTGTTATCGACGCTATACGTTTATAAATACCATGAAACTTGGAGATTTCTTGGTCCCGGGCTGATTGGACCATTTTTCAATAACACGTGAAATAGGCAGATGATATAAGTACTTGGGATCTGAAAATTGAGTTTTCAGTTATCGACCTCATACGTTTAGAAATACCATGAAACGTGGACATTTCTTGGTCCCGGGCTGATTGGTGAATTTTTTCACGACGCGAAAAATGCCGAGCTGATATAAGTACTTGGGATCTGAAAATTGCGTTTTCTGTTATCGACGCTATACGTTTATAAATACCATGAAACGTGGAGATTTCTTGGTCCCGGGCTGATTGGACCATTTTTCAATAACACGTGAAATAGGTAGATGATATAAGTACTTGGGATCTGAAAATTGAGTTTTCAGTTATCGACCTCATACGTTTAGAAATATCATGAAACGTGGACATTTCTTGGTCCCGGGCTGATTGGTGAATTTTTTCACGACGCGAAAAATGCCGAGCTGATATATGTACTTGGGATCTGAAAATTGCGTTTTCTGTTATCGACGCTATACGTTTTTAAATACCATGAAACGTGAAGATTTCTTGGTCCCGGGCTGATTGGACCATTTTTCAACAACACGTAAAATACGCAACTGATATAAGTACTTGGGATCTGAAAATTGAGTTTTCTGTTATCGACGCTATACGTTTATAAATACCATGAAACGTGGAGATTTCTTAGTCCCGGGCTGATTGGGGAATTTTTTCACGACGCGAAAAATTCCGAGCTGACATAAGTACTTGGGAACTGAAAATTGAGTTTTCTGTTATCGACGCTATACGTTTAGAAATACCAGGAAACGTGGACATTTCTTGGTCCCGGGCTTATTGGTGAATTTTTTCACGACGCGAAAAATGCCGAGCTGATATAAGTACTTGTGATCCGAAAATTGAGTTTTCTGTTATCGACGCTATACGTTTATAAATACCATGAAACGTGGAGATTTCTTAGTCCCGGGCTGATTGGGGAATTTTTTCACGACGCGAAAAATTCCGAGCTGACATAAGTACTTGGGAACTGAAAATTGAGTTTTCTGTTATCGACGCTATACGTTTAGAAATACCATGAAACGTGGACATTTCTTGGTCCCGGGCTGATTGGTGAATTTTCTCTCGACGCGAAAAATGCCGAGCTGATATAAGTACTTGGGATCGGAAAATTGAGTTTCCTGTTATCGACGCTATACGTTTTGAAATACCATGAAACGTGGACATTTCTTGGTCCCGGGCCGACTGGCTCATTTTTCAACAACACGTGAAATACGCAGATGATATAAGTACTTGGGATCTGAAAATTGAGTTTTCAGTTATCGACCTCATACGTTTAGAAATACCATGAAACGTATTTATTTCTTGGTCGCGGGCTGATTGGTGAATTTTTTCACGACGCGAAAAATGCCGAGCTGATATAAGTACTTGGGATCTGAAAATTGCGTTTTCTGTTATCGACGCTATACGTTTATAAATACCATGAAACGTGGAGATTTCTTGGTCCCGGGCTGATTGGGCCATTTTTCAATAACACGTGAAATAGGCAGATGATGGAAGTACTTGGGATCTGAAAATTGAGTTTTCAGTTATCGACCTCATACGTTTAGAAATACCATGAAACGTGGACATTTCTTGGTCCCGGGCTGATTGGTGAATTTTTTCACGACGCGAAAAGTGCCGAGCTGACATAAGTACTTGGGATTTGAAAATTGAGTTTTCAGTTATCGACCTCATACGTTTAGAAATACCATGAAACGTGGACATTTCTTGGTCCCGGGCTGATTGGTGAATTTTCTCACGACGCGAAAAATGCCGAGCTGATATAAGTATTTGGGATCGGAAAATTGAGTTTCCTGTTATCGACGCTATACGTTTTGAAATACCATGAAACGTGGACATTTCTTGGTCCCGGGCCGATTGGCTCATTATTCAACAACACGTGAAATACGCAGATGATGTAAGTACTTGGGATCTGAAAATTGAGTTTTCAGTTATCGACCTCATACGTTTAGAAATACCATGAAACGTGGACATTTCTTGGTCCCGGGCTGATTGGTGAATTTTCTCACGACGCGAAAAATGCCGAGCTGATATAAGTATTTGGGATCGGAAAATTGAGTTTCCTGTTATCGACGCTATACGTTTTGAAATACCATGAAACGTGGACATTTCTTGGTCCCGGGCCGATTGGCTCATTTTTCAACAACACGTGAAATACGCAGATGATGTAAGTACTTGGGATCTGAAAATTGAGTTTTCAGTTATCGACCTCATACGTTTAGAAATACCATGAAACGTGGACATTTCTTGGTCCCGGGCCGATTGGCTCATTTTTCAACAACACGTGAAATACGCAGATGATATAAGTACTTGGGATCTGAAAATTGAGTTTTCAGTTATCGACCTCATACGTTTAGAAATACCATGAAACGTATTTATTTCTTGGTCGCGGGCTGATTGGTGAATTTTTTCACGACGCGAAAAATGCCGAGCTGATATAAGTACTTGGGATCTGAAAATTGCGTTTTCTGTTATCGACGCTATACGTTTATAAATACCATGAAACGTGGAGATTTCTTGGTCCCGGGCTGATTGGACCATTTTTCAATAACACGTGAAATAGGCAGATGATGGAAGTACTTGGGATCTGAAAATTGAGTTTTCAGTTATCGACCTCATACGTTTAGAAATACCACGAAACGTGGACATTTCTTGGTCCCGGGCTGATTGGTGAATTTTTTCACGACGCGAAAAATGCCGAGCTGATATAAGTACTTGGGATCTGAAAATTGCGTTTTCTGTTATCGACGCTATACGTTTATAAATACCATGAAACGTGGAGATTTCTTGGTCCCGGGCTGATTGGACCATTTTTCAATAACACGTGAAATAGGTAGATGATATAAGTACTTGGGATCTGAAAATTGAGTTTTCAGTTATCGACCTCATACGTTTAGAAATATCATGAAACGTGGAGATTTCTTAGTCCCGGGCTGATTGGGGAATTTTTTCACGACGCGAGAAATTCCGAGCTGACATAAGTACTTGGGAACTGAAAATTGAGTTTTCTGTTATCGACGCTATACGTTTAGAAATACCATCAAACGTGGACATTTCTTGGTCCCGGGCTGATTGGTGAATTTTCTCTCGACGCGAAAAATGCCGAGCTGATATAAGTACTTGGGATCGGAAAATTGAGTTTCCTGTTATCGACGCTATACGTTTTGAAATACCATGAAACGTGGACATTTCTTGGTCCCGGGCCGATTGGCTCATTTTTCAACAACACGTGAAATACGCAGATGATGTAAGTACTTGGGATCTGAAAATTGAGTTTTCAGTTATCGACCTCATACGTTTAGAAATACCATGAAACGTGGACATTTCTTGGTCCCGGGCCGATTGGCTCATTTTTCAACAACACGTGAAATACGCAGATGATATAAGTACTTGGGATCTGAAAATTGAGTTTTCAGTTATCGACCTCATACGTTTAGAAATACCATGAAACGTATTTATTTCTTGGTCGCGGGCTGATTGGTGAATTTTTTCACGACGCGAAAAATGCCGAGCTGATATAAGTACTTGGGATCTGAAAATTGCGTTTTCTGTTATCGACGCTATACGTTTATAAATACCATGAAACGTGGAGATTTCTTGGTCCCGGGCTGATTGGACCATTTTTCAATAACACGTGAAATAGGCAGATGATGGAAGTACTTGGGATCTGAAAATTGAGTTTTCAGTTATCGACCTCATACGTTTAGAAATACCATGAAACGTGGACATTTCTTGGTCCCGGGCTGATTGGTGAATTTTTTCACGACGCGAAAAGTGCCGAGCTGACGTAAGTACTTGGGATTTGAAAATTGAGTTTTCAGTTATCGACCTCATACGTTTAGAAATACCATGAAACGTGGACATTTCTTGGTCCCGGGCTGATTGGTGAATTTTCTCACGACGCGAAAAATGCCGAGCTGATATAATTATTTGGGATCGGAAAATTGAGTTTCCTGTTATCGACGCTATACGTTTTGAAATACCATGAAACGTGGACATTTCTTGGTCCCGGGCCGATTGGCTCATTATTCAACAACACGTGAAATACGCAGATGATGTAAGTACTTGGGATCTGAAAATTGAGTTTTCAGTTATCGACCTCATACGTTTAGAAATACCATGAAACGTGGACATTTCTTGGTCCCGGGCTGATTGGTGAATTTTCTCTCGACGCGAAAAATGCCGAGCTGATATAAGTACTTGGGATCGGAAAATTGAGTTTCCTGTTATCGACGCTATACGTTTTGAAATACCATGAAACGTGGACATTTCTTGGTCCCGGGCCGATTGGCTCATTTTTCAACAACACGTGAAATACGCAGATGATGTAAGTACTTGGGATCTGAAAATTGAGTTTTCAGTTATCGACCTCATACGTTTAGAAATACCATGAAACGTGGACATTTCTTGGTCCCGGGCCGATTGGCTCATTTTTCAACAACACGTGAAATACGCAGATGATATAAGTACTTGGGATCTGAAAATTGAGTTTTCAGTTATCGACCTCATACGTTTAGAAATACCATGAAACGTATTTATTTCTTGGTCGCGGGCTGATTGGTGAATTTTTTCACGACGCGAAAAATGCCGAGCTGATATAAGTACTTGGGATCTGAAAATTGCGTTTTCTGTTATCGACGCTATACGTTTATAAATACCATGAAACGTGGAGATTTCTTGGTCCCGGGCTGATTGGACCATTTTTCAATAACACGTGAAATAGGCAGATGATGGAAGTACTTGGGATCTGAAAATTGAGTTTTCAGTTATCGACCTCATACGTTTAGAAATACCATGAAACGTGGACATTTCTTGGTCCCGGGCTGATTGGTGAATTTTTTCACGACGCGAAAAGTGCCGAGCTGACATAAGTACTTGGGATTTGAAAATTGAGTTTTCAGTTATCGACCTCATACGTTTAGAAATACCATGAAACGTGGACATTTCTTGGTCCCGGGCTGATTGGTGAATTTTCTCACGACGCGAAAAATGCCGAGCTGATATAAGTATTTGGGATCGGAAAATTGAGTTTCCTGTTATCGACGCTATACGTTTTGAAATACCATGAAACGTGGACATTTCTTGGTCCCGGGCCGATTGGCTCATTATTCAACAACACGTTAAATACGCAGATGATGTAAGTACTTGGGATCTGAAAATTGAGTTTTCAGTTATCGACCTCATACGTTTAGAAATACCATGAAACGTGGACATTTCTTGGTCCCGGGCTGATTGGTGAATTTTCTCTCGACGCGAAAAATGCCGAGCTGATATAAGTACTTGGGATCGGAAAATTGAGTTTCCTGTTATCGACGCTATACGTTTTGAAATACCATGAAACGTGGACATTTCTTGGTCCCGGGCCGATTGGCTCATTTTTCAACAACACGTGAAATACGCAGATGATGTAAGTACTTGGGATCTGAAAATTGAGTTTTCAGTTATCGACCTCATACGTTTAGAAATACCCTGAAACGTGGACATTTCTTGGTCCCGGGCTGATTGGGGAATTATTTCACGACGCGAAAAATGCCGAGCTGATATAAGTACTTGGGATCTGAAAATTGCGTTTTCTGTTATCGACGCTATACGTTTATAAATACCATGAAACTTGGAGATTTCTTAGTCCCGGGCTGATTGGGGAATTTTTTCACGACGCGAAAAATTCCGAGCTGACATAAGTACTTGGGAACTGAAAATTGAGATTTCTGTTATCGACGCTATACGTTTAGAAATACCATGAAACGTGGACATTTCTTGGTCCCGGGCTGATTGGTGAATTTTTTCACGACGCGAAAAATGCCGAGCTGATATAAGTACTTGTGATCCGAAAATTGAGTTTTCTGTTATCGACGCTATACGTTTATAAATACCATGAAACGTGGAGATTTCTTAGTCCCGGGCTGATTGGGGAATTTTTTCACGACGCGAAAAATTCCGAGCTGACATAAGTACTTGGGATCTGAAAATTGAGTTTTCAGTTATCGACCTCATACGTTTAGAAATACCATGAAACGTGGACATTTCTTGGTCCCGGGCTGATTGGGGAATTATTTCACGACGCGAGAAATGCCGAGCTGATATAAGTACTTGGGATCTGAAAATTGCGTTTTCTGTTATCGACGCTATACGTTTATAAATACCATGAAACTTGGAGATTTCTTGGTCCCGGGCTGATTGGACCATTTTTCAATAACACGTGAAATAGGCAGATGATATAAGTACTTGGGATCTGAAAATTGAGTTTTCATTTATCGACCTCATACGTTTAGAAATACCATGAAACGTGGAGATTTCTTGGTCCCGGGCTGATTGGACCATTTTTCAATAACACGTGAAATAGGCAGATGATGGAAGTACTTGGGATCTGAAAATTGAGTTTTCAGTTATCGACCTCATACGTTTAGAAATACCATGAAACGTGGACATTTCTTGGTCCCGGGCTGATTGGTGAATTTTTTCACGACGCGAAAAATGCCGAGCTGATATAAGTACTTCGTATCCGAAAATTGAGTTTTCTGTTATCGACGCTATACGTTTATAAATACCATGAAACGTGAAGATTTCTTGGTCCCGGGCTGATTGGACCATTTTTCAACATCACGTAAAATACGCAACTGATATAAGTACTTGGGATCTGAAAATTGAGTTTTCTGTTATCGACGCTATACGTTTATAAATACCATGAAACGTGGAGATTCCTTAGTCCCGGGCTGATTGGGGAATTTTTTCACGACGCGAAAAATTCCGAGCTGACATAAGTACTTGGGAACTGAAAATTGAGATTTCTGTTATCGACGCTATACGTTTAGAAATACCATGAAACGTGGACATTTCTTGGTCCCGGGCTGATTGGTGAATTTTTTCACGACGCGAAAAATGCCGAGCTGATATAAGTACTTGTGATCCGAAAATTGAGTTTTCCGTTATCGATGCTATACGTTTATTAATACCATGAAACGTGGAGATTTCTTAGTCCCGGGCTGATTGGGGAATTTTTTCACGACGCGAAAAATTCCGAGCTGACATAAGTACTTGGGATTTGAAAATTGAGTTTTCAGTTATCGACCTCATACGTTTAGAAATACCATGAAACGTGGACATTTCTTGGTCCCGGGCTGATTGGTGAATTTTCTCACGACGCGAAAAATGCCGAGCTGATATAAGTATTTGGGATCGGAAAATTGAGTTTCCTGTTATCGACGCTATACGTTTTGAAATACCATGAAACGTGGACATTTCTTGGTCCCGGGCCGATTGGCTCATTATTCAACAACACGTGAAATACGCAGATGATGTAAGTACATGGGATCTGAAAATTGAGTTTTCAGTTATCGACCTCATACGTTTAGAAATACCATTAAACGTGGACATTTCTTGGTCCCGGGCTGATTGGGGAATTATTTCACGACGCGAAAAATGCCGAGCTGATATAAGTACTTGGGATCTGAAAATTGCGTTTTCTGTTATCGACGCTATACGTTTATAAATACCATGAAACTTGGAGATTTCTTGGTCCCGTGCTGATTGGACCATTTTTCAATAACACGTGAAATAGGCAGATGATATAAGTACTTGGGATCTGAAAATTGAGTTTTCAGTTATCGACCTCATACGTTTAGAAATACCATGAAACGTGGACATTTCTTGGTCCCGGGCCGATTGGCTCATTTTTCAACAACACGTGAAATACGCAGATGATATAAGTACTTGGGATCTCAAAATTGAGTTTTCAGTTATCGACCTCATACGTATAGAAATACCATGAAACGTGGACATTTCTTGGTCCCGGGCTGATTGGTGAATTTTTTCACGACGCGAAAAATGCCGAGCTGATATAAGTACTTGGGATCTGAAAATTGCGTTTTCTGTTATCGACGCTATACGTTGATAAATACCATGAAACGTGAAGATTTCTTGGTCCCGGGCTGAGTGGACCATTTTTCAACAACACGTAAAATACGCAACTGATATAAGTACTTGGGATCTCAAAATTGAGTTTTCAGTTATCGACCTCATACGTATAGAAATACCATGAAACGTGGACATTTCTTGGTCCCGGGCTGATTGGTGAATTTTTTCACGACGCGAAAAATGCCGAGCTGATATAAGTACTTGTGATACGAAAATTGAGTTTTCTGTTATCGACGCTATACGTTTATAAATACCATGAAACGTGGAGATTTCTTAGTCCCGGGCTCATTGGGGAATTTTTTCACGACGCGAAAAATTCCGAGCTGACATAAGTACTTGGGATCTGAAAATTGAGTTTTCAGTTATCGACCTCATACGTTTAGAAATACCATGAAACGTGGACATTTCTTGGTCCCGGGCTGATTGGTGAATTTTCTCACGACGCGAAAAATGCCGAGCTGATATAAGTACTTGGGATCGGAAAATTGAGTTTCCTGTTATCGACGCTATACGTTTTGAAATACCATGAAACGTGGACATTTCTTAGTCCCGGGCCGATTGGGTTATTTTTCAATAACACGTGAAATACGCAGATGATATAAGTACTTGGGATCTGAAAATTGAGTTTTCAGTTATCGACATCATACGTTTAGAAATACCATGAAACGTGGAGATTTCTTGGTCCCGGGCTGATTGGACCATTTTTCAATAACACGTGAAATAGGCAGATGATATAAGTACTTGGGATCTGAAAATTGAGTTTTCAGTTATCGACCTCATACGTTTAGAAATACCATGAAACGTGGACATTTCTTGGTCCCGGGCCGATTGGCTCATTTTTCAACAACACGTGAAATACGCAGATGATATAAGTACTTGGGATCTGAAAATTGAGTTTTCAGTTATCGACCTCATACGTTTAGAAATACCATGAAACGTGTTTATTTCTTGGTCGCGGGCTGATTGGTGAATTTTTTCACGACGCGAAAAATGCCGAGCTGATATAAGTACTTGGGATCTGAAAATTGCGTTTTCTGTTATCGACGCTATACGTTTATAAATACCATGAAACTTGGAGATTTCTTGGTCCCGGGCTGATTGGACCATTTTTCAATAACACGTGAAATAGGCAGATGATATAAGTACTTGGGATCTGAAAATTGAGTTTTCAGTTATCGACCTCATACGTTTAGAAATACCATGAAACGTGGACATTTCTTGGTCCCGGGCTGATTGGTGAATTTTTTCACGACGCGAAAAATGCCGAGCTGATATAAGTACTTGGGATCTGAAAATTGCGTTTTCTGTTATCGACGCTATACGTTTATAAATACCATGAAACGTGGAGATTTCTTGGTCCCGGGCTGATTGGACCATTTTTCAATAACACGTGAAATAGGTAGATGATATAAGTACTTGGGATCTGAAAATTGAGTTTTCAGTTATCGACCTCATACGTTTAGAAATATCATGAAACGTGGACATTTCTTGGTCCCGGGCTGATTGGTGAATTTTTTCACGACGCGAAAAATGCCGAGCTGATATATGTACTTGGGATCTGAAAATTGCGTTTTCTGTTATCGACGCTATACGTTTATAAATACCATGAAACTTGGAGATTTCTTGGTCCCGGGCTGATTGGACCATTTTTCAACAACACGTAAAATACGCAACTGATATAAGTACTTGGGATCTGAAAATTGAGTTTTCTGTTATCGACGCTATACGTTTATAAATACCATGAAACGTGGAGATTTCTTAGTCCCGGGCTGATTGGGGAATTTTTTCACGACGCGAAAAATTCCGAGCTGACATAAGTACTTGGGAACTGAAAATTGAGTTTTCTGTTATCGACGCTATACGTTTAGAAATACCAGGAAACGTGGACATTTCTTGGTCCCGGGCTTATTGGTGAATTTTTTCACGACGCGAAAAATGCCGAGCTGATATAAGTACTTGTGATCCGAAAATTGAGTTTTCTGTTATCGACGCTATACGTTTATAAATACCATGAAACGTGGAGATTTCTTAGTCCCGGGCTGATTGGGGAATTTTTTCACGACGCGAAAAATTCCGAGCTGACATAAGTACTTGGGAACTGAAAATTGAGTTTTCTGTTATCGACGCTATACGTTTAGAAATACCATGAAACGTGGACATTTCTTGGTCCCGGGCTGATTGGTGAATTTTCTCTCGACGCGAAAAATGCCGAGCTGATATAAGTACTTGGGATCGGAAAATTGAGTTTCCTGTTATCGACGCTATACGTTTTGAAATACCATGAAACGTGGACATTTCTTGGTCCCGGGCCGACTGGCTCATTTTTCAACAACACGTGAAATACGCAGATGATATAAGTACTTGGGATCTGAAAATTGAGTTTTCAGTTATCGACCTCATACGTTTAGAAATACCATGAAACGTATTTATTTCTTGGTCGCGGGCTGATTGGTGAATTTTTTCACGACGCGAAAAATGCCGAGCTGATATAAGTACTTGGGATCTGAAAATTGCGTTTTCTGTTATCGACGCTATACGTTTATAAATACCATGAAACGTGGAGATTTCTTGGTCCCGGGCTGATTGGGCCATTTTTCAATAACACGTGAAATAGGCAGATGATGGAAGTACTTGGGATCTGAAAATTGAGTTTTCAGTTATCGACCTCATACGTTTAGAAATACCATGAAACGTGGACATTTCTTGGTCCCGGGCTGATTGGTGAATTTTTTCACGACGCGAAAAGTGCCGAGCTGACATAAGTACTTGGGATTTGAAAATTGAGTTTTCAGTTATCGACCTCATACGTTTAGAAATACCATGAAACGTGGACATTTCTTGGTCCCGGGCTGATTGGTGAATTTTCTCACGACGCGAAAAATGCCGAGCTGATATAAGTATTTGGGATCGGAAAATTGAGTTTCCTGTTATCGACGCTATACGTTTTGAAATACCATGAAACGTGGACATTTCTTGGTCCCGGGCCGATTGGCTCATTATTCAACAACACGTGAAATACGCAGATGATGTAAGTACTTGGGATCTGAAAATTGAGTTTTCAGTTATCGACCTCATACGTTTAGAAATACCATGAAACGTGGACATTTCTAGGTCCCGGGCTGATTGGTGAATTTTCTCTCGACGCGAAAAATGCCGAGCTGATATAAGTACTTGGGATCGGAAAATTGAGTTTCCTGTTATCGACGCTATACGTTTTGAAATACCATGAAACGTGGACATTTCTTGGTCCCGGGCCGATTGGCTCATTTTTCAAGAACACGTGAAATACGCAGATGATGTAAGTACTTGGGATCTGAAAATTGAGTTTTCAGTTATCGACCTCATACGTTTAGAAATACCCTGAAACGTGGACATTTCTTGGTCCCGGGCTGATTGGGGAATTATTTCACGACGCGAAAAATGCCGAGCTGATATAAGTACTTGGGATCTGAAAATTGCGTTTTCTGTTATCGACGCTATACGTTTATAAATACCATGAAACTTGGAGATTTCTTAGTCCCGGGCTGATTGGGGAATTTTTTCACGACGCGAAAAATTCCGAGCTGACATAAGTACTTGGGAACTGAAAATTGAGATTTCTGTTATCGACGCTATACGTTTAGAAATACCATGAAACGTGGACATTTCTTGGTCCCGGGCTGATTGGTGAATTTTTTCACGACGCGAAAAATGCCGAGCTGATATAAGTACTTGTGATCCGAAAATTGAGTTTTCTGTTATCGACGCTATACGTTTATAAATACCATGAAACGTGGAGATTTCTTAGTCCCGGGCTGATTGGGGAATTTTTTCACGACTAGAAAAATTCCGAGCTGACATAAGTACTTGGGATCTGAAAATTGAGTTTTCAGTTATCGACCTCATACGTTTAGAAATACCATGAAACGTGGACATTTCTTGGTCCCGGGCTGATTCGGGAATTATTTCACGACGCGAGAAATGCCGAGCTGATATAAGTACTTGGGATCTGAAAATTGCGTTTTCTGTTATCGACGCTATACGTTTATAAATACCATGAAACTTGGAGATTTCTTGGTCCCGGGCTGATTGGACCATTTTTCAATAACACGTGAAATAGGCAGATGATATAAGTACTTGGGATCTGAAAATTGAGTTTTCAGTTATCGACCTCATACGTTTAGAAATACCATGAAACGTGGAGATTTCTTGGTCCCGGGCTGATTGGACCATTTTTCAATAACACGTGAAATAGGCAGATGATGGAAGTACTTGGGATCTGAAAATTGAGTTTTCAGTTATCGACCTCATACGTTTAGAAATACCATGAAACGTGGACATTTCTTGGTCCCGGGCTGATTGGTGAATTTTTTCACGACGCGAAAAATGCCGAGCTGATATAAGTACTTCGGATCCGAAAATTGAGTTTTCTGTTATCGACGCTATACGTTTATAAATACCATGAAACGTGAAGATTTCTTGGTCCCGGGCTGATTGGACCATTTTTCAACATCACGTAAAATACGCAACTGATATAAGTACTTGGGATCTGAAAATTGAGTTTTCTGTTATCGACGCTATACGTTTATAAATACCATGAAACGTGGAGATTCCTTAGTCCCGGGCTGATTGGGGAATTTTTTCACGACGCGAAAAATTCCGAGCTGACATAAGTACTTGGGAACTGAAAATTGAGATTTCTGTTATCGACGCTATACGTTTAGAAATACCATGAAACGTGGACATTTCTTGGTCCCGGGCTGATTGGTGAATTTTTTCACGACGCGAAAAATGCCGAGCTGATATAAGTACTTGTGATCCGAAAATTGAGTTTTCCGTTATCGATGCTATACGTTTATTAATACCATGAAACGTGGAGATTTCTTAGTCCCGGGCTGATTGGGGAATTTTTTCACGACGCGAAAAATTCCGAGCTGACATAAGTACTTGGGATTTGAAAATTGAGTTTTCAGTTATCGACCTCATACGTTTAGAAATACCATGAAACGTGGACATTTCTTGGTCCCGGGCTGATTGGTGAATTTTCTCACGACGCGAAAAATGCCGAGCTGATATAAGTATTTGGGATCGGAAAATTGAGTTTCCTGTTATCGACGCTATACGTTTTGAAATACCATGAAACGTGGACATTTCTTGGTCCCGGGCCGATTGGCTCATTATTCAACAACACGTGAAATACGCAGATGATGTAAGTACATGGGATCTGAAAATTGAGTTTTCAGTTATCGACCTCATACGTTTAGAAATACCATGAAACGTGGACATTTCTTGGTCCCGGGCTGATTGGGGAATTATTTCACGACGCGAAAAATGCCGAGCTGATATAAGTACTTGGGATCTGAAAATTGCGTTTTCTGTTATCGACGCTATACGTTTATAAATACCATGAAACTTGGAGATTTCTTGGTCCCGGGCTGATTGGACCATTTTTCAATAACACGTGAAATAGGCAGATGATATAAGTACTTGGGATCTGAAAATTGAGTTTTCAGTTATCGACCTCATACGTTTAGAAATACCATGAAACGTGGACATTTCTTGGTCCCGGGCTGATTGGTGAATTTTTTCACGACGCGAAAAATGCCGAGCTGATATAAGTACTTGGGATCTGAAAATTGCGTTTTCTGTTATCGACGCTATACGTTTATAAATACCATGAAACGTGGAGATTTCTTGATGCCAGGCTGATTGGACCATTTTTTAATAACACGTGAAATAGGCAGATGATATAAGTACTTGGGATCTGAAAATTGAGTTTTCAGTAATCGACCTCATACGTTTAGAAATACCAGGAAACGTGGACATTTCTTGGTCCCGGGCTTATTGGTGAATTTTTTCACGATGCGAAAAATGCCGAGCTGATATAAGTACTTGTGATCCGAAAATTGAGTTTTCTGTTATCGACGCTATACGTTTATAAATACCATGAAACGTGGAGATTTCTTAGTCCCGGGCTGATTGGGGAATATTTTCACGACGCGAAAAATTCCGAGCTGACATAAGTACTTGGGAACTGAAAATTGAGTTTTCTGTTATCGACGCTATACGTTTAGAAATACCATGAAACGTGGACATTTCTTGGTCCCGGGCTGATTGGTGAATTTTCTCTCGACGCGAAAAATGCCGAGCTGATATAAGTACTTGGGATCGGAAAATTGAGTTTCCTGTTATCGACGCTATACGTTTTGAAATACCATGAAACGTGGACATTTCTTGGTCCCGGGCCGATTGGCTCATTTTTCAACAACACGTGAAATACGCAGATGATGTAAGTACTTGGGATCTGAAAATTGAGTTTTCAGTTATCGACCTCATACGTTTAGAAATACCATGAAACGTGGAGATTTCTTGGTCCCGGGCTGATTGGACCATTTTTCAATAACACGTGAAATAGGCAGATGATGGAAGTACTTGGGATCTGAAAATTGAGTTTTCAGTTATCGACCTCATACGTTTAGAAATACCATGAAACGTGGACATTTCTTGGTCCCGGGCTGATTGGTGAATTTTTTCACGACGCGAAAAATGCCGAGCTGATATAAGTACTTCGGATCCGAAAATTGAGTTTTCTGTTATCGACGCTATACGTTTATAAATACCATGAAACGTGAAGATTTCTTGGTCCCGGGCTGATTGGACCATTTTTCAACATCACGTAAAATACGCAACTGATATAAGTACTTGGGATCTGAAAATTGAGTTTTCTGTTATCGACGCTATACGTTTATAAATACCATGAAACGTGGAGATTTCTTAGTCCCGGGCTGATTGGGGAATTTTTTCACGACGCGAAAAATTCCGAGCTGACATAAGTACTTGGGAACTGAAAATTGAGTTTTCTGTTATCGACGCTATACGTTTAGAAATACCAGGAAACGTGGACATTTCTTGGTCCCGGGCTTATTGGTGAATTTTTTCACGATGCGAAAAATGCCGAGCTGATATAAGTACTTGTGATCCGAAAATTGAGTTTTCTGTTATCGACGCTATACGTTTATAAATACCATGAAACGTGGAGATTTCTTAGTCCCGGGCTGATTGGGGAATTTTTTCACGACGCGAAAAATTCCGAGCTGACATAAGTACTTGGGAACTGAAAATTGAGTTTTCTGTTATCGACGCTATACGTTTAGAAATACCATGAAACGTGGACATTTCTTGGTCCCGGGCTGATTGGTGAATTTTCTCTCGACGCGAAAAATGCCGAGCTGATATAAGTACTTGGGATCGGAAAATTGAGTTTCCTGTTATCGACGCTATACGTTTTGAAATACCATGAAACGTGGACATTTCTTGGTCCCGGGCCGATTGGCTCATTTTTCAACAACACGTGAAATACGCAGATGATGTAAGTACTTGGGATCTGAAAATTGAGTTTTCAGTTATCGACCTCATACGTTTAGAAATACCATGAAACGTGGACATTTCTTGGTCCCGGGCTGATTGGTGAATTTTCTCACGACGCGAAAAATGCCGAGCTGATATAAGTACTTGGGATCGGAAAATTGAGATTCCTGTTATCGACGCTATACGTTTTGAAATACCATGAAACGTGGACATTTCTTAGTCCCGGGCCGATTGGGTCATTTTTCAATAACACGTGAAATACGCAGATGATATAAGTACTTGGGATCTGAAAATTGAGTTTTCAGTTATCGACCTCATACGTTTAGAAATACCATGAAACGTGGAGATTTCTTGGTCCCGGGCTGATTGGACCATTTTTCAATAACACGTGAAATAGGCAGATGATATAAGTACTTGGGATCTGAAAATTGAGTTTTCAGTTATCGACCTCATACGTTTAGAAATATCATGAAACGTGGACATTTCTTGGTCCCGGGCTGATTGGTGAATTTTTTCACGACGCGAAAAATGCCGAGCTGATATATGTACTTGGGATCTGAAAATTGCGTTTTCTGTTATCGATGCTATACGTTTATAAATACCATGAAACGTGGAGATTTCTTAGTCCCGGGCTGATTGGGGAATTTTTTCACGACGCGAAAAATTCCGAGCTGACATAAGTACTTGGGAACTGAAAATTGAGTTTTCTGTTATCGACGCTATACGTTTAGAAATACCAGGAAACGTGGACATTTCTTGGTCCCGGGCTTATTGGTGAATTTTTTCACGACGCGAAAAATGCCGAGCTGATATAAGTACTTGTGATCCGAAAATTGAGTTTTCTGTTATCGACGCTATACGTTTATAAATACCATGAAACGTGGAGATTTCTTAGTCCCGGGCTGATTGGGGAATTTTTTCACGACGCGAGAAATTCCGAGCTGACATAAGTACTTGGGAACTGAAAATTGAGTTTTCTGTTATCGACGCTATACGTTTAGAAATACCATCAAACGTGGACATTTCTTGGTCCCGGGCTGATTGGTGAATTTTCTCTCGACGCGAAAAATGCCGAGCTGATATAAGTACTTGGGATCGGAAAATTGAGTTTCCTGTTATCGACGCTATACGTTTTGAAATACCATGAAACGTGGACATTTCTTGGTCCCGGGCCGATTGGCTCATTTTTCAACAACACGTGAAATACGCAGATGATGTAAGTACTTGGGATCTGAAAATTGAGTTTTCAGTTATCGACCTCATACGTTTAGAAATACCATGAAACGTGGACATTTCTTGGTCCCGGGCCGATTGGCTCATTTTTCAACAACACGTGAAATACGCAGATGATATAAGTACTTGGGATCTGAAAATTGAGTTTTCAGTTATCGACCTCATACGTTTAGAAATACCATGAAACGTATTTATTTCTTGGTCGCGGGCTGATTGGTGAATTTTTTCACGACGCGAAAAATGCCGAGCTGATATAAGTACTTGGGATCTGAAAATTGCGTTTTCTGTTATCGACGCTATACGTTTATAAATACCATGAAACGTGGAGATTTCTTGGTCCCGGGCTGATTGGACCATTTTTCAATAACACGTGAAATAGGCAGATGATGGAAGTACTTGGGATTTGAAAATTGAGTTTTCAGTTATCGACCTCATACGTTTAGAAATACCATGAAACGTGGACATTTCTTGGTCCCGGGCTGATTGGTGAATTTTCTCACGACGCGAAAAATGCCGAGCTGATATAATTATTTGGGATCGGAAAATTGAGTTTCCTGTTATCGACGCTATACGTTTTGAAATACCATGAAACGTGGACATTTCTTGGTCCCGGGCCGATTGGCTCATTATTCAACAACACGTGAAATACGCAGATGATGTAAGTACTTGGGATCTGAAAATTGAGTTTTCAGTTATCGACCTCATACGTTTAGAAATACCATGAAACGTGGACATTTCTTGGTCCCGGGCTGATTGGTGAATTTTCTCTCGACGCGAAAAATGCCGAGCTGATATAAGTACTTGGGATCGGAAAATTGAGTTTCCTGTTATCGACGCTATACGTTTTGAAATACCATGAAACGTGGATATTTCTTGGTCCCGGGCCGATTGGCTCATTTTTCAACAACACGTGAAATACGCAGATGATGTAAGTACTTGGGATCTGAAAATTGAGTTTTCAGTTATCGACCTCATACGTTTAGAAATACCATGAAACGTGGACATTTCTTGGTCCCGGGCCGATTGGCTCATTTTTCAACAACACGTGAAATACGCAGATGATATAAGTACTTGGGATCTGAAAATTGAGTTTTCAGTTATCGACCTCATACGTTTAGAAATACCATGAAACGTATTTATTTCTTGGTCGCGGGCTGATTGGTGAATTTTTTCACGACGCGAAAAATGCCGAGCTGATATAAGTACTTGGGATCTGAAAATTGCGTTTTCTGTTATCGACGCTATACGTTTATAAATACCATGAAACGTGGAGATTTCTTGGTCCCGGGCTGATTGGACCATTTTTCAATAACACGTGAAATAGGCAGATGATGGAAGTACTTGGGATCTGAAAATTGAGTTTTCAGTTATCGACCTCATACGTTTAGAAATACCATGAAACGTGGACATTTCTTGGTCCCGGGCTGATTGGTGAATTTTTTCACGACGCGAAAAGTGCCGAGCTGACATAAGTACTTGGGATTTGAAAATTGAGTTTTCAGTTATCGACCTCATACGTTTAGAAATACTATGAAACGTGGACATTTCTTGGTCCCGGGCTGATTGGTGAATTTTCTCACGACGCGAAAAATGCCGAGCTGATATAAGTATTTGGGATCGGAAAATTGAGTTTCCTGTTATCGACGCTATACGTTTTGAAATACCATGAAACGTGGACATTTCTTGGTCCCGGGCCGATTGGCTCATTATTCAACAACACGTGAAATACGCAGATGATGTAAGTACTTGGGATCTGAAAATTGAGTTTTCAGTTATCGACCTCATACGTTTAGAAATACCATGAAACGTGGACATTTCTTGGTCCCGGGCTGATTGGTGAATTTTCTCTCGACGCGAAAAATGCCGAGCTGATATAAGTACTTGGGATCGGAAAATTGAGTTTCCTGTTATCGACGCTATACGTTTTGAAATACCATGAAACGTGGACATTTCTTGGTCCCGGGCCGATTGGCTCATTTTTCAACAACACGTGAAATACGCAGATGATGTAAGTACTTGGGATCTGAAAATTGAGTTTTCAGTTATCGACCTCATACGTTTAGAAATACCCTGAAACGTGGACATTTCTTGGTCCCGGGCTGATTGGGGAATTATTTCACGACGCGAAAAATGCCGAGCTGATATAAGTACTTGGGATCTGAAAATTGCGTTTTCTGTTATCGACGCTATACGTTTATAAATACCATGAAACTTGGAGATTTCTTAGTCCCGGGCTGATTGGGGAATTTTTTCACGACGCGAAAAATTCCGAGCTGACATAAGTACTTGGGAACTGAAAATTGAGATTTCTGTTATCGACGCTATACGTTTAGAAATACCATGAAACGTGGACATTTCTTGGTCCCGGGCTGATTGGTGAATTTTTTCACGACGCGAAAAATGCCGAGCTGATATAAGTACTTGTGATCCGAAAATTGAGTTTTCTGTTATCGACGCTATACGTTTATAAATACCATGAAACGTGGAGATTTCTTAGTCCCGGGCTGATTGGGGAATTTTTTCACGACGCGAAAAATTCCGAGCTGACATAAGTACTTGGGATCTGAAAATTGAGTTTTCAGTTATCGACCTCATACGTTTAGAAATACCATGAAACGTGGACATTTCTTGGTCCCGGGCTGATTGGGGAATTATTTCACGACGCGAGAAATGCCGAGCTGATATAAGTACTTGGGATCTGAAAATTGCGTTTTCTGTTATCGACGCTATACGTTTATAAATACCATGAAACTTGGAGATTTCTTAGTCCCGGGCTGATTGGACCATTTTTCAATAACACGTGAAATAGGCAGATGATATAAGTACTTGGGATCTGAAAATTGAGTTTTCATTTATCGACCTCATACGTTTAGAAATACCATGAAACGTGGACATTTCTTGGTCCCGGGCCGATTGGCTCATTTTTCAACAACACGTGAAATACGCAGATGATATAAGTACTTGGGATCTCAAAATTGAGTTTTCAGTTATCGACCTCATACGTATAGAAATACCATGAAACGTGGACATTTCTTGGTCCCGGGCTGATTGGTGAATTTTTTCACGACGCGAAAAATGCCGAGCTGATATAAGTACTTGGGATCTGAAAATTGCGTTTTCTGTTATCGACGCTATACGTTGATAAATACCATGAAACGTGAAGATTTCTTGGTCCCGGGCTGATTGGACCATTTTTCAACAACACGTAAAATACGCAACTGATATAAGTACTTGGGATCTGAAAATTGAGTTTTCTGTTATCGACGATATACGTTTATAAATACCATGAAACGTGGAGATTTCTTAGTCCCGGGCCGATTGGCTCATTTTTCAACAACACGTGAAATACGCAGATGATGTAAGTACTTGGGATCTGAAAATTGAGTTTTCAGTTATCGACCTCATACGTTTAGAAATACCATGAAACGTGGACATTTCTTGGTCCCGGGCTGATTGGTGAATTTTCTCTCGACGCGAAAAATGCCGAGCTGATATAAGTACTTGGGATCGGAAAATTGAGTTTCCTGTTATCGACGCTATACGTTTTGAAATACCATGAAACGTGGACATTTCTTGGTCCCGGGCCGATTGGCTCATTTTTCAACAACACGTGAAATACGCAGATGATGTAAGTACTTGGGATCTGAAAATTGAGTTTTCAGTTATCGACCTCATACGTTTAGAAATACCCTGAAACGTGGACATTTCTTGGTCCCGGGCTGATTGGGGAATTATTTCACGACGCGAAAAATGCCGAGCTGATATAAGTACTTGGGATCTGAAAATTGCGTTTTCTGTTATCGACGCTATACGTTTATAAATACCATGAAACTTGGAGATTTCTTAGTCCCGGGCTGATTGGGGAATTTTTTCACGACGCGAAAAATTCCGAGCTGACATAAGTACTTGGGAACTGAAAATTGAGATTTCTGTTATCGACGCTATACGTTTAGAAATACCATGAAACGTGGACATTTCTTGGTCCCGGGCTGATTGGTGAATTTTTTCACGACGCGAAAAATGCCGAGCTGATATAAGTACTTGTGATCCGAAAATTGAGTTTTCTGTTATCGACGCTATACGTTTATAAATACCATGAAACGTGGAGATTTCTTAGTCCCGGGCTGATTGGGGAATTTTTTCACGACGCGAAAAATTCCGAGCTGACATAATTACTTGGGATCTGAAAATTGAGTTTTCAGTTATCGACCTCATACGTTTAGAAATACCATGAAACGTGGACATTTCTTGGTCCCGGGCTGATTGGGGAATTATTTCACGACGCGAGAAATGCCGAGCTGATATAAGTACTTGGGATCTGAAAATTGCGTTTTCTGTTATCGACGCTATACGTTTATAAATACCATGAAACTTGGAGATTTCTTGGTCCCGGGCTGATTGGACCATTTTTCAATAACACGTGAAATAGGCAGATGATATAAGTACTTGGGATCTGAAAATTGAGTTTTCATTTATCGACCTCATACGTTTAGAAATACCATGAAACGTGGAGATTTCTTGGTCCCGGGCTGATTGGACCATTTTTCAATAACACGTGAAATAGGCAGATGATGGAAGTACTTGGGATCTGAAAATTGAGTTTTCAGTTATCGACCTCATACGTTTAGAAATACCATGAAACGTGGACATTTCTTGGTCCCGGGCTGATTGGTGAATTTTTTCACGACGCGAAAAATGCCGAGCTGATATAAGTACTTCGGATCCGAAAATTGAGTTTTCTGTTATCGACGCTATACGTTTATAAATACCATGAAACGTGAAGATTTCTTGGTCCCGGGCTGATTGGACCATTTTTCAACATCACGTAAAATACGCAACTGATATAAGTACTTGGGATCTGAAAATTGAGTTTTCTGTTATCGACGCTATACGTTTATAAATACCATGAAACGTGGAGATTCCTTAGTCCCGGGCTGATTGGGGAATTTTTTCACGACGCGAAAAATTCCGAGCTGACATAAGTACTTGGGAACTGAAAATTGAGATTTCTGTTATCGACGCTATACGTTTAGAAATACCATGAAACGTGGACATTTCTTGGTCCCGGGCTGATTGGTGAATTTTCTCACGACGCGAAAAATGCCGAGCTGATATAAGTATTTGGGATCGGAAAATTGAGTTTCCTGTTATCGACGCTATACGTTTTGAAATACCATGAAACGTGGACATTTCTTGGTCCCGGGCCGATTGGCTCATTATTCAACAACACGTGAAATACGCAGATGATGTAAGTACATGGGATCTGAAAATTGAGTTTTCAGTTATCGACCTCATACGTTTAGAAATACCATGAAACGTGGACATTTCTTGGTCCCGGGCTGATTGGTGAATTTTCTCACGACGCGAAAAATGCCGAGCTGATATAAGTACTTGGGATCGGAAAATTGAGTTTCCTGTTATCGACGCTATACGTTTTGAAATACCATGAAACGTGGACATTTCTTAGTCCCGGGCCGATTGGGTTATTTTTCAATAACACGTGAAATACGCAGATGATATAAGTACTTGGGATCTGAAAATTGAGTTTTCAGTTATCGACATCATACGTTTAGAAATACCATGAAACGTGGAGATTTCTTGGTCCCGGGCTGATTGGACCATTTTTCAATAACACGTGAAATAGGCAGATGATATAAGTACTTGGGATCTGAAAATTGAGTTTTCAGTTATCGACCTCATACGTTTAGAAATACCATGAAACGTGGACATTTCTTGGTCCCGGGCCGATTGGCTCATTTTTCAACAACACGTGAAATACGCAGATGATATAAGTACTTGGGATCTGAAAATTGAGTTTTCAGTTATCGACCTCATACGTTTAGAAATACCATGAAACGTGTTTATTTCTTGGTCGCGGGCTGATTGGTGAATTTTTTCACGACGCGAAAAATGCCGAGCTGATATAAGTACTTGGGATCTGAAAATTGCGTTTTCTGTTATCGACGCTATACGTTTATAAATACCATGAAACTTGGAGATTTCTTGGTCCCGGGCTGATTGGACCATTTTTCAATAACACGTGAAATAGGCAGATGATATAAGTACTTGGGATCTGAAAATTGAGTTTTCAGTTATCGACCTCATACGTTTAGAAATACCATGAAACGTGGACATTTCTTGGTCCCGGGCTGATTGGTGAATTTTTTCACGACGCGAAAAATGCCGAGCTGATATAAGTACTTGGGATCTGAAAATTGCGTTTTCTGTTATCGACGCTATACGTTTATAAATACCATGAAACGTGGAGATTTCTTGGTCCCGGGCTGATTGGACCATTTTTCAATAACACGTGAAATAGGTAGATGATATAAGTACTTGGGATCTGAAAATTGAGTTTTCAGTTATCGACCTCATACGTTTAGAAATATCATGAAACGTGGACATTTCTTGGTCCCGGGCTGATTGGTGAATTTTTTCACGACGCGAAAAATGCCGAGCTGATATATGTACTTGGGATCTGAAAATTGCGTTTTCTGTTATCGACGCTATACGTTTTTAAATACCATGAAACGTGAAGATTTCTTGGTCCCGGGCTGATTGGACCATTTTTCAACAACACGTAAAATACGCAACTGATATAAGTACTTGGGATCTGAAAATTGAGTTTTCTGTTATCGACGCTATACGTTTATAAATACCATGAAACGTGGAGATTTCTTAGTCCCGGGCTGATTGGGGAATTTTTTCACGACGCGAAAAATTCCGAGCTGACATAAGTACTTGGGAACTGAAAATTGAGTTTTCTGTTATCGACGCTATACGTTTAGAAATACCAGGAAACGTGGACATTTCTTGGTCCCGGGCTTATTGGTGAATTTTTTCACGACGCGAAAAATGCCGAGCTGATATAAGTACTTGTGATCCGAAAATTGAGTTTTCTGTTATCGACCTCATACGTTTAGAAATACCATGAAACGTATTTATTTCTTGGTCGCGGGCTGATTGGTGAATTTTTTCACGACGCGAAAAATGCCGAGCTGATATAAGTACTTGGGATCTGAAAATTGCGTTTTCTGTTATCGACGCTATACGTTTATAAATACCATGAAACGTGGAGATTTCTTGGTCCCGGGCTGATTGGACCATTTTTCAATAACACGTGAAATAGGCAGATGATGGAAGTACTTGGGATCTGAAAATTGAGTTTTCAGTTATCGACCTCATACGTTTAGAAATACCATGAAACGTGGACATTTCTTGGTCCCGGGCCGATTGGCTCATTTTTCAACAACACGTGAAATACGCAGATGATATAAGTACTTGGGATCTGAAAATTGAGTTTTCAGTTATCGACCTCATACGTTTAGAAATACCATGAAACGTATTTATTTCTTGGTCGCGGGCTGATTGGTGAATTTTTTCACGACGCGAAAAATGCCGAGCTGATATAAGTACTTGGGATCTGAAAATTGCGTTTTCTGTTATCGACGCTATACGTTTATAAATACCATGAAACGTGGAGATTTCTTGGTCCCGGGCTGATTGGACCATTTTTCAATAACACGTGAAATAGGCAGATGATGGAAGTACTTGGGATCTGAAAATTGAGTTTTCAGTTATCGACCTCATACGTTTAGAAATACCATGAAACGTGGACATTTCTTGGTCCCGGGCTGATTGGTGAATTTTTTCACGACGCGAAAAGTGCCGAGCTGACATAAGTACTTGGGATTTGAAAATTGAGTTTTCAGTTATCGACCTCATACGTTTAGAAATACCATGAAACGTGGACATTTCTTGGTCCCGGGCTGATTGGTGAATTTTCTCTCGACGCGAAAAATGCCGAGCTGATATAAGTACTTGGGATCGGAAAATTGAGTTTCCTGTTATCGACGCTATACGTTTTGAAATACCATGAAACGTGGACATTTCTTGGTCCCGGGCCGATTGGCTCATTTTTCAACAACACGTGAAATACGCAGATGATGTAAGTACTTGGGATCTGAAAATTGAGTTTTCAGTTATCGACCTCATACGTTTAGAAATACCATGAAACGTGGACATTTCTTGGTCCCGGGCTGATTGGTGAATTTTCTCTCGACGCGAAAAATGCCGAGCTGATATAAGTACTTGGGATCGGAAAATTGAGTTTCCTGTTATCGACGCTATACGTTTTGAAATACCATGAAACGTGGACATTTCTTGGTCCCGGGCCGATTGGCTCATTTTTCAACAACACGTGAAATACGCAGATGATGTAAGTACTTGGGATCTGAAAATTGAGTTTTCAGTTATCGACCTCATACGTTTAGAAATACCATGAAACTTGGAGATTTCTTAGTCCCGGGCTGATTGGGGAATTTTTTCACGACGCGAAAAATTCCGAGCTGACATAAGTACTTGGGAACTGAAAATTGAGATTTCTGTTATCGACGCTATACGTTTAGAAATACCATGAAACGTGGACATTTCTTGGTCCCGGGCTGATTGGTGAATTTTTTCACGACGCGAAAAATGCCGAGCTGATATAAGTACTTGTGATCCGAAAATTGAGTTTTCTGTTATCGACGCTATACGTTTATAAATACCATGAAACGTGGAGATTTCTTAGTCCCGGGCTGATTGGGGAATTTTTTCACGACGCGAAAAATTCCGAGCTGACATAATTACTTGGGATCTGAAAATTGAGTTTTCAGTTATCGACCTCATACGTTTAGAAATACCATGAAACGTGGACATTTCTTGGTCCCGGGCTGATTGGGGAATTATTTCACGACGCGAGAAATGCCGAGCTGATATAAGTACTTGGGATCTGAAAATTGCGTTTTCTGTTATCGACGCTATACGTTTATAAATACCATGAAACTTGGAGATTTCTTGGTCCCGGGCTGATTGGACCATTTTTCAATAACACGTGAAATAGGCAGATGATATAAGTACTTGGGATCTGAAAATTGAGTTTTCATTTATCGACCTCATACGTTTAGAAATACCATGAAACGTGGAGATTTCTTGGTCCCGGGCTGATTGGACCATTTTTCAATAACACGTGAAATAGGCAGATGATGGAAGTACTTGGGATCTGAAAATTGAGTTTTCAGTTATCGACCTCATACGTTTAGAAATACCATGAAACGTGGACATTTCTTGGTCCCGGGCTGATTGGTGAATTTTTTCACGACGCGAAAAATGCCGAGCTGATATAAGTACTTCGGATCCGAAAATTGAGTTTTCTGTTATCGACGCTATACGTTTATAAATACCATGAAACGTGAAGATTTCTTGGTCCCGGGCTGATTGGACCATTTTTCAACATCACGTAAAATACGCAACTGATATAAGTACTTGGGATCTGAAAATTGAGTTTTCTGTTATCGACGCTATACGTTTATAAATACCATGAAACGTGGAGATTCCTTAGTCCCGGGCTGATTGGGGAATTTTTTCACGACGCGAAAAATTCCGAGCTGACATAAGTACTTGGGAACTGAAAATTGAGATTTCTGTTATCGACGCTATACGTTTAGAAATACCATGAAACGTGGACATTTCTTGGTCCCGGGCTGATTGGTGAATTTTCTCACGACGCGAAAAATGCCGAGCTGATATAAGTATTTGGGATCGGAAAATTGAGTTTCCTGTTATCGACGCTATACGTTTTGAAATACCATGAAACGTGGACATTTCTTGGTCCCGGGCCGATTGGCTCATTATTCAACAACACGTGAAATACGCAGATGATGTAAGTACATGGGATCTGAAAATTGAGTTTTCAGTTATCGACCTCATACGTTTAGAAATACCATGAAACGTGGACATTTCTTGGTCCCGGGCTGATTGGTGAATTTTCTCACGACGCGAAAAATGCCGAGCTGATATAAGTACTTGGGATCGGAAAATTGAGTTTCCTGTTATCGACGCTATACGTTTTGAAATACCATGAAACGTGGACATTTCTTAGTCCCGGGCCGATTGGGTTATTTTTCAATAACACGTGAAATACGCAGATGATATAAGTACTTGGGATCTGAAAATTGAGTTTTCAGTTATCGACATCATACGTTTAGAAATACCATGAAACGTGGAGATTTCTTGGTCCCGGGCTGATTGGACCATTTTTCAATAACACGTGAAATAGGCAGATGATATAAGTACTTGGGATCTGAAAATTGAGTTTTCAGTTATCGACCTCATACGTTTAGAAATACCATGAAACGTGGACATTTCTTGGTCCCGGGCCGATTGGCTCATTTTTCAACAACACGTGAAATACGCAGATGATATAAGTACTTGGGATCTGAAAATTGAGTTTTCAGTTATCGACCTCATACGTTTAGAAATACCATGAAACGTGTTTATTTCTTGGTCGCGGGCTGATTGGTGAATTTTTTCACGACGCGAAAAATGCCGAGCTGATATAAGTACTTGGGATCTGAAAATTGCGTTTTCTGTTATCGACGCTATACGTTTATAAATACCATGAAACTTGGAGATTTCTTGGTCCCGGGCTGATTGGACCATTTTTCAATAACACGTGAAATAGGCAGATGATATAAGTACTTGGGATCTGAAAATTGAGTTTTCAGTTATCGACCTCATACGTTTAGAAATACCATGAAACGTGGACATTTCTTGGTCCCGGGCTGATTGGTGAATTTTTTCACGACGCGAAAAATGCCGAGCTGATATAAGTACTTGGGATCTGAAAATTGCGTTTTCTGTTATCGACGCTATACGTTTATAAATACCATGAAACGTGGAGATTTCTTGGTCCCGGGCTGATTGGACCATTTTTCAATAACACGTGAAATAGGTAGATGATATAAGTACTTGGGATCTGAAAATTGAGTTTTCAGTTATCGACCTCATACGTTTAGAAATATCATGAAACGTGGACATTTCTTGGTCCCGGGCTGATTGGTGAATTTTTTCACGACGCGAAAAATGCCGAGCTGATATATGTACTTGGGATCTGAAAATTGCGTTTTCTGTTATCGACGCTATACGTTTTTAAATACCATGAAACGTGAAGATTTCTTGGTCCCGGGCTGATTGGACCATTTTTCAACAACACGTAAAATACGCAACTGATATAAGTACTTGGGATCTGAAAATTGAGTTTTCTGTTATCGACGCTATACGTTTATAAATACCATGAAACGTGGAGATTTCTTAGTCCCGGGCTGATTGGGGAATTTTTTCACGACGCGAAAAATTCCGAGCTGACATAAGTACTTGGGAACTGAAAATTGAGTTTTCTGTTATCGACGCTATACGTTTAGAAATACCAGGAAACGTGGACATTTCTTGGTCCCGGGCTTATTGGTGAATTTTTTCACGACGCGAAAAATGCCGAGCTGATATAAGTACTTGTGATCCGAAAATTGAGTTTTCTGTTATCGACCTCATACGTTTAGAAATACCATGAAACGTATTTATTTCTTGGTCGCGGGCTGATTGGTGAATTTTTTCACGACGCGAAAAATGCCGAGCTGATATAAGTACTTGGGATCTGAAAATTGCGTTTTCTGTTATCGACGCTATACGTTTATAAATACCATGAAACGTGGAGATTTCTTGGTCCCGGGCTGATTGGACCATTTTTCAATAACACGTGAAATAGGCAGATGATGGAAGTACTTGGGATCTGAAAATTGAGTTTTCAGTTATCGACCTCATACGTTTAGAAATACCATGAAACGTGGACATTTCTTGGTCCCGGGCCGATTGGCTCATTTTTCAACAACACGTGAAATACGCAGATGATATAAGTACTTGGGATCTGAAAATTGAGTTTTCAGTTATCGACCTCATACGTTTAGAAATACCATGAAACGTATTTATTTCTTGGTCGCGGGCTGATTGGTGAATTTTTTCACGACGCGAAAAATGCCGAGCTGATATAAGTACTTGGGATCTGAAAATTGCGTTTTCTGTTATCGACGCTATACGTTTATAAATACCATGAAACGTGGAGATTTCTTGGTCCCGGGCTGATTGGACCATTTTTCAATAACACGTGAAATAGGCAGATGATGGAAGTACTTGGGATCTGAAAATTGAGTTTTCAGTTATCGACCTCATACGTTTAGAAATACCATGAAACGTGGACATTTCTTGGTCCCGGGCTGATTGGTGAATTTTTTCACGACGCGAAAAGTGCCGAGCTGACATAAGTACTTGGGATTTGAAAATTGAGTTTTCAGTTATCGACCTCATACGTTTAGAAATACTATGAAACGTGGACATTTCTTGGTCCCGGGCTGATTGGTGAATTTTCTCACGACGCGAAAAATGCCGAGCTGATATAAGTATTTGGGATCGGAAAATTGAGTTTCCTGTTATCGACGCTATACGTTTTGAAATACCATGAAACGTGGACATTTCTTGGTCCCGGGCCGATTGGCTCATTATTCAACAACACGTGAAATACGCAGATGATGTAAGTACTTGGGATCTGAAAATTGAGTTTTCAGTTATCGACCTCATACGTTTAGAAATACCATGAAACGTGGACATTTCTTGGTCCCGGGCTGATTGGTGAATTTTCTCTCGACGCGAAAAATGCCGAGCTGATATAAGTACTTGGGATCGGAAAATTGAGTTTCCTGTTATCGACGCTATACGTTTTGAAATACCATGAAACGTGGACATTTCTTGGTCCCGGGCCGATTGGCTCATTTTTCAACAACACGTGAAATACGCAGATGATGTAAGTACTTGGGATCTGAAAATTGAGTTTTCAGTTATCGACCTCATACGTTTAGAAATACCCTGAAACGTGGACATTTCTTGGTCCCGGGCTGATTGGGGAATTATTTCACGACGCGAAAAATGCCGAGCTGATATAAGTACTTGGGATCTGAAAATTGCGTTTTCTGTTATCGACGCTATACGTTTATAAATACCATGAAACTTGGAGATTTCTTAGTCCCGGGCTGATTGGGGAATTTTTTCACGACGCGAAAAATTCCGAGCTGACATAAGTACTTGGGAACTGAAAATTGAGATTTCTGTTATCGACGCTATACGTTTAGAAATACCATGAAACGTGGACATTTCTTGGTCCCGGGCTGATTGGTGAATTTTTTCACGACGCGAAAAATGCCGAGCTGATATAAGTACTTGTGATCCGAAAATTGAGTTTTCTGTTATCGACGCTATACGTTTATAAATACCATGAAACGTGGAGATTTCTTAGTCCCGGGCTGATTGGGGAATTTTTTCACGACGCGAAAAATTCCGAGCTGACATAAGTACTTGGGATCTGAAAATTGAGTTTTCAGTTATCGACCTCATACGTTTAGAAATACCATGAAACGTGGACATTTCTTGGTCCCGGGCTGATTGGGGAATTATTTCACGACGCGAGAAATGCCGAGCTGATATAAGTACTTGGGATCTGAAAATTGCGTTTTCTGTTATCGACGCTATACGTTTATAAATACCATGAAACTTGGAGATTTCTTAGTCCCGGGCTGATTGGACCATTTTTCAATAACACGTGAAATAGGCAGATGATATAAGTACTTGGGATCTGAAAATTGAGTTTTCATTTATCGACCTCATACGTTTAGAAATACCATGAAACGTGGACATTTCTTGGTCCCGGGCCGATTGGCTCATTTTTCAACAACACGTGAAATACGCAGATGATATAAGTACTTGGGATCTCAAAATTGAGTTTTCAGTTATCGACCTCATACGTATAGAAATACCATGAAACGTGGACATTTCTTGGTCCCGGGCTGATTGGTGAATTTTTTCACGACGCGAAAAATGCCGAGCTGATATAAGTACTTGGGATCTGAAAATTGCGTTTTCTGTTATCGACGCTATACGTTGATAAATACCATGAAACGTGAAGATTTCTTGGTCCCGGGCTGATTGGACCTTTTTTCAACAACACGTAAAATACGCAACTGATATAAGTACTTGGGATCTGAAAATTGAGTTTTCTGTTATCGACGATATACGTTTATAAATACCATGAAACGTGGAGATTTCTTAGTCCCGGGCTGATTGGGGAATTTTTTCACGACGCGAAAAATTCCGAGCTGACATAAGTACTTGGGAACTGAAAATTGAGTTTTCTGTTATCGACGCTATACGTTTAGAAATACCATGAAACGTGGACATTTCTTGGTCCCGGGCTGATTGGTGAATTTTTTCACGACGCGAAAAATGCCGAGCTGATATAAGTACTTGTGATACGAAAATTGAGTTTTCTGTTATCGACGCTATACGTTTATAAATACCATGAAACGTGGAGATTTCTTAGTCCCGGGCTCATTGGGGAATTTTTTCACGACGCGAAAAATTCCGAGCTGACATAAGTACTTGGGATCTGAAAATTGAGTTTTCAGTTATCGACCTCATACGTTTAGAAATACCATGAAACGTGGACATTTCTTGGTCCCGGGCTGATTGGTGAATTTTCTCACGACGCGAAAAATGCCGAGCTGATATAAGTACTTGGGATCGGAAAATTGAGTTTCCTGTTATCGACGCTATACGTTTTGAAATACCATGAAACGTGGACATTTCTTAGTCCCGGGCCGATTGGGTTATTTTTCAATAACACGTGAAATACGCAGATGATATAAGTACTTGGGATCTGAAAATTGAGTTTTCAGTTATCGACATCATACGTTTAGAAATACCATGAAACGTGGAGATTTCTTGGTCCCGGGCTGATTGGACCATTTTTCAATAACACGTGAAATAGGCAGATGATATAAGTACTTGGGATCTGAAAATTGAGTTTTCAGTTATCGACCTCATACGTTTAGAAATACCATGAAACGTGGACATTTCTTGGTCCCGGGCCGATTGGCTCATTTTTCAACAACACGTGAAATACGCAGATGATATAAGTACTTGGGATCTGAAAATTGAGTTTTCAGTTATCGACCTCATACGTTTAGAAATACCATGAAACGTGTTTATTTCTTGGTCGCGGGCTGATTGGTGAATTTTTTCACGACGCGAAAAATGCCGAGCTGATATAAGTACTTGGGATCTGAAAATTGCGTTTTCTGTTATCGACGCTATACGTTTATAAATACCATGAAACTTGGAGATTTCTTGGTCCCGGGCTGATTGGACCATTTTTCAATAACACGTGAAATAGGCAGATGATATAAGTACTTGGGATCTGAAAATTGAGTTTTCAGTTATCGACCTCATACGTTTAGAAATACCATGAAACGTGGACATTTCTTGGTCCCGGGCTGATTGGTGAATTTTCTCTCGACGCGAAAAATGCCGAGCTGATATAAGTACTTGGGATCGGAAAATTGAGTTTCCTGTTATCGACGCTATACGTTTTGAAATACCATGAAACGTGGACATTTCTTGGTCCCGGGCCGATTGGCTCATTTTTCAACAACACGTGAAATACGCAGATGATGTAAGTACTTGGGATCTGAAAATTGAGTTTTCAGTTATCGACCTCATACGTTTAGAAATACCATGAAACGTGGACATTTCTTGGTCCCGGGCTGATTGGTGAATTTTCTCTCGACGCGAAAAATGCCGAGCTGATATAAGTACTTGGGATCGGAAAATTGAGTTTCCTGTTATCGACGCTATACGTTTTGAAATACCATGAAACGTGGACATTTCTTGGTCCCGGGCCGATTGGCTCATTTTTCAACAACACGTGAAATACGCAGATGATGTAAGTACTTGGGATCTGAAAATTGAGTTTTCAGTTATCGACCTCATACGTTTAGAAATACCCTGAAACGTGGACATTTCTTGGTCCCGGGCTGATTGGGGAATTATTTCACGACGCGAAAAATGCCGAGCTGATATAAGTACTTGGGATCTGAAAATTGCGTTTTCTGTTATCGACGCTATACGTTTATAAATACCATGAAACTTGGAGATTTCTTAGTCCCGGGCTGATTGGGGAATTTTTTCACGACGCGAAAAATTCCGAGCTGACATAAGTACTTGGGAACTGAAAATTGAGATTTCTGTTATCGACGCTATACGTTTAGAAATACCATGAAACGTGGACATTTCTTGGTCCCGGGCTGATTGGTGAATTTTTTCACGACGCGAAAAATGCCGAGCTGATATAAGTACTTGTGATCCGAAAATTGAGTTTTCTGTTATCGACGCTATACGTTTATAAATACCATGAAACGTGGAGATTTCTTAGTCCCGGGCTGATTGGGGAATTTTTTCACGACGCGAAAAATTCCGAGCTGACATAATTACTTGGGATCTGAAAATTGAGTTTTCAGTTATCGACCTCATACGTTTAGAAATACCATGAAACGTGGACATTTCTTGGTCCCGGGCTGATTGGGGAATTATTTCACGACGCGAGAAATGCCGAGCTGATATAAGTACTTGGGATCTGAAAATTGCGTTTTCTGTTATCGACGCTATACGTTTATAAATACCATGAAACTTGGAGATTTCTTGGTCCCGGGCTGATTGGACCATTTTTCAATAACACGTGAAATAGGCAGATGATATAAGTACTTGGGATCTGAAAATTGAGTTTTCATTTATCGACCTCATACGTTTAGAAATACCATGAAACGTGGAGATTTCTTGGTCCCGGGCTGATTGGACCATTTTTCAATAACACGTGAAATAGGCAGATGATGGAAGTACTTGGGATCTGAAAATTGAGTTTTCAGTTATCGACCTCATACGTTTAGAAATACCATGAAACGTGGACATTTCTTGGTCCCGGGCTGATTGGTGAATTTTTTCACGACGCGAAAAATGCCGAGCTGATATAAGTACTTCGGATCCGAAAATTGAGTTTTCTGTTATCGACGCTATACGTTTATAAATACCATGAAACGTGAAGATTTCTTGGTCCCGGGCTGATTGGACCATTTTTCAACATCACGTAAAATACGCAACTGATATAAGTACTTGGGATCTGAAAATTGAGTTTTCTGTTATCGACGCTATACGTTTATAAATACCATGAAACGTGGAGATTCCTTAGTCCCGGGCTGATTGGGGAATTTTTTCACGACGCGAAAAATTCCGAGCTGACATAAGTACTTGGGAACTGAAAATTGAGATTTCTGTTATCGACGCTATACGTTTAGAAATACCATGAAACGTGGACATTTCTTGGTCCCGGGCTGATTGGTGAATTTTCTCACGACGCGAAAAATGCCGAGCTGATATAAGTATTTGGGATCGGAAAATTGAGTTTCCTGTTATCGACGCTATACGTTTTGAAATACCATGAAACGTGGACATTTCTTGGTCCCGGGCCGATTGGCTCATTATTCAACAACACGTGAAATACGCAGATGATGTAAGTACATGGGATCTGAAAATTGAGTTTTCAGTTATCGACCTCATACGTTTAGAAATACCATGAAACGTGGACATTTCTTGGTCCCGGGCTGATTGGTGAATTTTCTCACGACGCGAAAAATGCCGAGCTGATATAAGTACTTGGGATCGGAAAATTGAGTTTCCTGTTATCGACGCTATACGTTTTGAAATACCATGAAACGTGGACATTTCTTAGTCCCGGGCCGATTGGGTTATTTTTCAATAACACGTGAAATACGCAGATGATATAAGTACTTGGGATCTGAAAATTGAGTTTTCAGTTATCGACATCATACGTTTAGAAATACCATGAAACGTGGAGATTTCTTGGTCCCGGGCTGATTGGACCATTTTTCAATAACACGTGAAATAGGCAGATGATATAAGTACTTGGGATCTGAAAATTGAGTTTTCAGTTATCGACCTCATACGTTTAGAAATACCATGAAACGTGGACATTTCTTGGTCCCGGGCCGATTGGCTCATTTTTCAACAACACGTGAAATACGCAGATGATATAAGTACTTGGGATCTGAAAATTGAGTTTTCAGTTATCGACCTCATACGTTTAGAAATACCATGAAACGTGTTTATTTCTTGGTCGCGGGCTGATTGGTGAATTTTTTCACGACGCGAAAAATGCCGAGCTGATATAAGTACTTGGGATCTGAAAATTGCGTTTTCTGTTATCGACGCTATACGTTTATAAATACCATGAAACTTGGAGATTTCTTGGTCCCGGGCTGATTGGACCATTTTTCAATAACACGTGAAATAGGCAGATGATATAAGTACTTGGGATCTGAAAATTGAGTTTTCAGTTATCGACCTCATACGTTTAGAAATACCATGAAACGTGGACATTTCTTGGTCCCGGGCTGATTGGTGAATTTTTTCACGACGCGAAAAATGCCGAGCTGATATAAGTACTTGGGATCTGAAAATTGCGTTTTCTGTTATCGACGCTATACGTTTATAAATACCATGAAACGTGGAGATTTCTTGGTCCCGGGCTGATTGGACCATTTTTCAATAACACGTGAAATAGGTAGATGATATAAGTACTTGGGATCTGAAAATTGAGTTTTCAGTTATCGACCTCATACGTTTAGAAATATCATGAAACGTGGACATTTCTTGGTCCCGGGCTGATTGGTGAATTTTTTCACGACGCGAAAAATGCCGAGCTGATATATGTACTTGGGATCTGAAAATTGCGTTTTCTGTTATCGACGCTATACGTTTTTAAATACCATGAAACGTGAAGATTTCTTGGTCCCGGGCTGATTGGACCATTTTTCAACAACACGTAAAATACGCAACTGATATAAGTACTTGGGATCTGAAAATTGAGTTTTCTGTTATCGACGCTATACGTTTATAAATACCATGAAACGTGGAGATTTCTTAGTCCCGGGCTGATTGGGGAATTTTTTCACGACGCGAAAAATTCCGAGCTGACATAAGTACTTGGGAACTGAAAATTGAGTTTTCTGTTATCGACGCTATACGTTTAGAAATACCAGGAAACGTGGACATTTCTTGGTCCCGGGCTTATTGGTGAATTTTTTCACGACGCGAAAAATGCCGAGCTGATATAAGTACTTGTGATCCGAAAATTGAGTTTTCTGTTATCGATGCTATACGTTTATTAATACCATGAAACGTGGAGATTTCTTAGTCCCGGGCTGATTGGGGAATTTTTTCACGACGCGAAAAATTCCGAGCTGACATAAGTACTTGGGATTTGAAAATTGAGTTTTCAGTTATCGACCTCATACGTTTAGAAATACCATGAAACGTGGACATTTCTTGGTCCCGGGCTGATTGGTGAATTTTCTCACGACGCGAAAAATGCCGAGCTGATATAAGTATTTGGGATCGGAAAATTGAGTTTCCTGTTATCGACGCTATACGTTTTGAAATACCATGAAACGTGGACATTTCTTGGTCCCGGGCCGATTGGCTCATTATTCAACAACACGTGAAATACGCAGATGATGTAAGTACATGGGATCTGAAAATTGAGTTTTCAGTTATCGACCTCATACGTTTAGAAATACCATTAAACGTGGACATTTCTTGGTCCCGGGCTGATTGGGGAATTATTTCACGACGCGAAAAATGCCGAGCTGATATAAGTACTTGGGATCTGAAAATTGCGTTTTCTGTTATCGACGCTATACGTTTATAAATACCATGAAACTTGGAGATTTCTTGGTCCCGGGCTGATTGGACCATTTTTCAATAACACGTGAAATAGGCAGATGATATAAGTACTTGGGATCTGAAAATTGAGTTTTCAGTTATCGACCTCATACGTTTAGAAATACCATGAAACGTGGACATTTCTTGGTCCCGGGCCGATTGGCTCATTTTTCAACAACACGTGAAATACGCAGATGATATAAGTACTTGGGATCTCAAAATTGAGTTTTCAGTTATCGACCTCATACGTATAGAAATACCATGAAACGTGGACATTTCTTGGTCCCGGGCTGATTGGTGAATTTTTTCACGACGCGAAAAATGCCGAGCTGATATAAGTACTTGGGATCTGAAAATTGCGTTTTCTGTTATCGACGCTATACGTTGATAAATACCATGAAACGTGAAGATTTCTTGGTCCCGGGCTGAGTGGACCATTTTTCAACAACACGTAAAATACGCAACTGATATAAGTACTTGGGATCTCAAAATTGAGTTTTCAGTTATCGACCTCATACGTATAGAAATACCATGAAACGTGGACATTTCTTGGTCCCGGGCTGATTGGTGAATTTTTTCACGACGCGAAAAATGCCGAGCTGATATAAGTACTTGTGATACGAAAATTGAGTTTTCTGTTATCGACGCTATACGTTTATAAATACCATGAAACGTGGAGATTTCTTAGTCCCGGGCTCATTGGGGAATTTTTTCACGACGCGAAAAATTCCGAGCTGACATAAGTACTTGGGATCTGAAAATTGAGTTTTCAGTTATCGACCTCATACGTTTAGAAATACCATGAAACGTGGACATTTCTTGGTCCCGGGCTGATTGGTGAATTTTCTCACGACGCGAAAAATGCCGAGCTGATATAAGTACTTGGGATCGGAAAATTGAGTTTCCTGTTATCGACGCTATACGTTTTGAAATACCATGAAACGTGGACATTTCTTAGTCCCGGGCCGATTGGGTTATTTTTCAATAACACGTGAAATACGCAGATGATATAAGTACTTGGGATCTGAAAATTGAGTTTTCAGTTATCGACATCATACGTTTAGAAATACCATGAAACGTGGAGATTTCTTGGTCCCGGGCTGATTGGACCATTTTTCAATAACACGTGAAATAGGCAGATGATATAAGTACTTGGGATCTGAAAATTGAGTTTTCAGTTATCGACCTCATACGTTTAGAAATACCATGAAACGTGGACATTTCTTGGTCCCGGGCCGATTGGCTCATTTTTCAACAACACGTGAAATACGCAGATGATATAAGTACTTGGGATCTGAAAATTGAGTTTTCAGTTATCGACCTCATACGTTTAGAAATACCATGAAACGTGTTTATTTCTTGGTCGCGGGCTGATTGGTGAATTTTTTCACGACGCGAAAAATGCCGAGCTGATATAAGTACTTGGGATCTGAAAATTGCGTTTTCTGTTATCGACGCTATACGTTTATAAATACCATGAAACTTGGAGATTTCTTGGTCCCGGGCTGATTGGACCATTTTTCAATAACACGTGAAATAGGCAGATGATATAAGTACTTGGGATCTGAAAATTGAGTTTTCAGTTATCGACCTCATACGTTTAGAAATACCATGAAACGTGGACATTTCTTGGTCCCGGGCTGATTGGTGAATTTTTTCACGACGCGAAAAATGCCGAGCTGATATAAGTACTTGGGATCTGAAAATTGCGTTTTCTGTTATCGACGCTATACGTTTATAAATACCATGAAACGTGGAGATTTCTTGGTCCCGGGCTGATTGGACCATTTTTCAATAACACGTGAAATAGGTAGATGATATAAGTACTTGGGATCTGAAAATTGAGTTTTCAGTTATCGACCTCATACGTTTAGAAATATCATGAAACGTGGACATTTCTTGGTCCCGGGCTGATTGGTGAATTTTTTCACGACGCGAAAAATGCCGAGCTGATATATGTACTTGGGATCTGAAAATTGCGTTTTCTGTTATCGACGCTATACGTTTTTAAATACCATGAAACGTGAAGATTTCTTGGTCCCGGGCTGATTGGACCATTTTTCAACAACACGTAAAATACGCAACTGATATAAGTACTTGGGATCTGAAAATTGAGTTTTCTGTTATCGACGCTATACGTTTATAAATACCATGAAACGTGGAGATTTCTTAGTCCCGGGCTGATTGGGGAATTTTTTCACGACGCGAAAAATTCCGAGCTGACATAAGTACTTGGGAACTGAAAATTGAGTTTTCTGTTATCGACGCTATACGTTTAGAAATACCAGGAAACGTGGACATTTCTTGGTCCCGGGCTTATTGGTGAATTTTTTCACGACGCGAAAAATGCCGAGCTGATATAAGTACTTGTGATCCGAAAATTGAGTTTTCTGTTATCGACGCTATACGTTTATAAATACCATGAAACGTGGAGATTTCTTAGTCCCGGGCTGATTGGGGAATTTTTTCACGACGCGAAAAATTCCGAGCTGACATAAGTACTTGGGAACTGAAAATTGAGTTTTCTGTTATCGACGCTATACGTTTAGAAATACCATGAAACGTGGACATTTCTTGGTCCCGGGCTGATTGGTGAATTTTCTCTCGACGCGAAAAATGCCGAGCTGATATAAGTACTTGGGATCGGAAAATTGAGTTTCCTGTTATCGACGCTATACGTTTTGAAATACCATGAAACGTGGACATTTCTTGGTCCCGGGCCGACTGGCTCATTTTTCAACAACACGTGAAATACGCAGATGATATAAGTACTTGGGATCTGAAAATTGAGTTTTCAGTTATCGACCTCATACGTTTAGAAATACCATGAAACGTATTTATTTCTTGGTCGCGGGCTGATTGGTGAATTTTTTCACGACGCGAAAAATGCCGAGCTGATATAAGTACTTGGGATCTGAAAATTGCGTTTTCTGTTATCGACGCTATACGTTTATAAATACCATGAAACGTGGAGATTTCTTGGTCCCGGGCTGATTGGGCCATTTTTCAATAACACGTGAAATAGGCAGATGATGGAAGTACTTGGGATCTGAAAATTGAGTTTTCAGTTATCGACCTCATACGTTTAGAAATACCATGAAACGTGGACATTTCTTGGTCCCGGGCTGATTGGTGAATTTTTTCACGACGCGAAAAGTGCCGAGCTGACATAAGTACTTGGGATTTGAAAATTGAGTTTTCAGTTATCGACCTCATACGTTTAGAAATACCATGAAACGTGGACATTTCTAGGTCCCGGGCTGATTGGTGAATTTTCTCACGACGCGAAAAATGCCGAATTGATATAAGTATTTGGGATCGGAAAATTGAGTTTCCTGTTATCGACGCTATACGTTTTGAAATACCATGAAACGTGGACATTTCTTGGTCCCGGGCCGATTGGCTCATTATTCAACAACACGTGAAATACGCAGATGATGTAAGTACTTGGGATCTGAAAATTGAGTTTTCAGTTATCGACCTCATACGTTTAGAAATACCATGAAACGTGGACATTTCTTGGTCCCGGGCTGATTGGTGAATTTTCTCACGACGCGAAAAATGCCGAGCTGATATAAGTATTTGGGATCGGAAAATTGAGTTTCCTGTTATCGACGCTATACGTTTTGAAATACCATGAAACGTGGACATTTCTTGGTCCCGGGCCGATTGGCTCATTTTTCAACAACACGTGAAATACGCAGATGATGTAAGTACTTGGGATCTGAAAATTGAGTTTTCAGTTATCGACCTCATACGTTTAGAAATACCATGAAACGTGGACATTTCTTGGTCCCGGGCCGATTGGCTCATTTTTCAACAACACGTGAAATACGCAGATGATATAAGTACTTGGGATCTGAAAATTGAGTTTTCAGTTATCGACCTCATACGTTTAGAAATACCATGAAACGTATTTATTTCTTGGTCGCGGGCTGATTGGTGAATTTTTTCACGACGCGAAAAATGCCGAGCTGATATAAGTACTTGGGATCTGAAAATTGAGTTTTCTGTTATCGACGCTATACGTTTAGAAATACCATGAAACGTGGACATTTCTTGGTCCCGGGCTGATTGGTGAATTTTCTCTCGACGCGAAAAATGCCGAGCTGATATAAGTACTTGGGATCGGAAAATTGAGTTTCCTGTTATCGACGCTATACGTTTTGAAATACCATGAAACGTGGACATTTCTTGGTCCCGGGCCGATTGGCTCATTATTCAACAACACGTGAAATACGCAGATGATGTAAGTACTTGGGATCTGAAAATTGAGTTTTCAGTTATCGACCTCATACGTTTAGAAATACCATGAAACGTGGACATTTCTTGGTCCCGGGCTGATTGGTGAATTTTCTCACGACGCGAAAAATGCCGAGCTGATATAAGTATTTGGGATCGGAAAATTGAGTTTCCTGTTATCGACGCTATACGTTTTGAAATACCATGAAACGTGGACATTTCTTGGTCCCGGGCCGATTGGCTCATTTTTCAACAACACGTGAAATACGCAGATGATGTAAGTACTTGGGATCTGAAAATTGAGTTTTCAGTTATCGACCTCATACGTTTAGAAATACCATGAAACGTGGACATTTCTTGGTCCCGGGCCGATTGGCTCATTTTTCAACAACACGTGAAATACGCAGATGATATAAGTACTTGGGATCTGAAAATTGAGTTTTCAGTTATCGACCTCATACGTTTAGAAATACCATGAAACGTATTTATTTCTTGGTCGCGGGCTGATTGGTGAATTTTTTCACGACGCGAAAAATGCCGAGCTGATATAAGTACTTGGGATCTGAAAATTGCGTTTTCTGTTATCGACGCTATACGTTTATAAATACCATGAAACGTGGAGATTTCTTGGTCCCGGGCTGATTGGACCATTTTTCAATAACACGTGAAATAGGCAGATGATGGAAGTACTTGGGATCTGAAAATTGAGTTTTCAGTTATCGACCTCATACGTTTAGAAATACCATGAAACGTGGACATTTCTTGGTCCCGGGCTGATTGGTGAATTTTTTCACGACGCGAAAAATGCCGAGCTGATATAAGTACTTGGGATCTGAAAATTGCGTTTTCTGTTATCGACGCTATACGTTTATAAATACCATGAAACGTGGAGATTTCTTGGTCCCGGGCTGATTGGACCATTTTTCAATAACACGTGAAATAGGTAGATGATATAAGTACTTGGGATCTGAAAATTGAGTTTTCAGTTATCGACCTCATACGTTTAGAAATATCATGAAACGTGGAGATTTCTTAGTCCCGGGCTGATTGGGGAATTTTTTCACGACGCGAGAAATTCCGAGCTGACATAAGTACTTGGGAACTGAAAATTGAGTTTTCTGTTATCGACGCTATACGTTTAGAAATACCATCAAACGTGGACATTTCTTGGTCCCGGGCTGATTGGTGAATTTTCTCTCGACGCGAAAAATGCCGAGCTGATATAAGTACTTGGGATCGGAAAATTGAGTTTCCTGTTATCGACGCTATACGTTTTGAAATACCATGAAACGTGGACATTTCTTGGTCCCGGGCCGATTGGCTCATTTTTCAACAACACGTGAAATACGCAGATGATGTAAGTACTTGGGATCTGAAAATTGAGTTTTCAGTTATCGACCTCATACGTTTAGAAATACCATGAAACGTGGACATTTCTTGGTCCCGGGCCGATTGGCTCATTTTTCAACAACACGTGAAATACGCAGATGATATAAGTACTTGGGATCTGAAAATTGAGTTTTCAGTTATCGACCTCATACGTTTAGAAATACCATGAAACGTATTTATTTCTTGGTCGCGGGCTGATTGGTGAATTTTTTCACGACGCGAAAAATGCCGAGCTGATATAAGTACTTGGGATCTGAAAATTGCGTTTTCTGTTATCGACGCTATACGTTTATAAATACCATGAAACGTGGAGATTTCTTGGTCCCGGGCTGATTGGACCATTTTTCAATAACACGTGAAATAGGCAGATGATGGAAGTACTTGGGATCTGAAAATTGAGTTTTCAGTTATCGACCTCATACGTTTAGAAATACCATGAAACGTGGACATTTCTTGGTCCCGGGCTGATTGGTGAATTTTTTCACGACGCGAAAAGTGCCGAGCTGACGTAAGTACTTGGGATTTGAAAATTGAGTTTTCAGTTATCGACCTCATACGTTTAGAAATACCATGAAACGTGGACATTTCTTGGTCCCGGGCTGATTGGTGAATTTTCTCACGACGCGAAAAATGCCGAGCTGATATAATTATTTGGGATCGGAAAATTGAGTTTCCTGTTATCGACGCTATACGTTTTGAAATACCATGAAACGTGGACATTTCTTGGTCCCGGGCCGATTGGCTCATTATTCAACAACACGTGAAATACGCAGATGATGTAAGTACTTGGGATCTGAAAATTGAGTTTTCAGTTATCGACCTCATACGTTTAGAAATACCATGAAACGTGGACATTTCTTGGTCCCGGGCTGATTGGTGAATTTTCTCTCGACGCGAAAAATGCCGAGCTGATATAAGTACTTGGGATCGGAAAATTGAGTTTCCTGTTATCGACGCTATACGTTTTGAAATACCATGAAACGTGGACATTTCTTGGTCCCGGGCCGATTGGCTCATTTTTCAACAACACGTGAAATACGCAGATGATGTAAGTACTTGGGATCTGAAAATTGAGTTTTCAGTTATCGACCTCATACGTTTAGAAATACCATGAAACGTGGACATTTCTTGGTCCCGGGCCGATTGGCTCATTTTTCAACAACACGTGAAATACGCAGATGATATAAGTACTTGGGATCTGAAAATTGAGTTTTCAGTTATCGACCTCATACGTTTAGAAATACCATGAAACGTATTTATTTCTTGGTCGCGGGCTGATTGGTGAATTTTTTCACGACGCGAAAAATGCCGAGCTGATATAAGTACTTGGGATCTGAAAATTGCGTTTTCTGTTATCGACGCTATACGTTTATAAATACCATGAAACGTGGAGATTTCTTGGTCCCGGGCTGATTGGACCATTTTTCAATAACACGTGAAATAGGCAGATGATGGAAGTACTTGGGATCTGAAAATTGAGTTTTCAGTTATCGACCTCATACGTTTAGAAATACCATGAAACGTGGACATTTCTTGGTCCCGGGCTGATTGGTGAATTTTTTCACGACGCGAAAAGTGCCGAGCTGACATAAGTACTTGGGATTTGAAAATTGAGTTTTCAGTTATCGACCTCATACGTTTAGAAATACCATGAAACGTGGACATTTCTTGGTCCCGGGCTGATTGGTGAATTTTCTCACGACGCGAAAAATGCCGAGCTGATATAAGTATTTGGGATCGGAAAATTGAGTTTCCTGTTATCGACGCTATACGTTTTGAAATACCATGAAACGTGGACATTTCTTGGTCCCGGGCCGATTGGCTCATTATTCAACAACACGTTAAATACGCAGATGATGTAAGTACTTGGGATCTGAAAATTGAGTTTTCAGTTATCGACCTCATACGTTTAGAAATACCATGAAACGTGGACATTTCTTGGTCCCGGGCTGATTGGTGAATTTTCTCTCGACGCGAAAAATGCCGAGCTGATATAAGTACTTGGGATCGGAAAATTGAGTTTCCTGTTATCGACGCTATACGTTTTGAAATACCATGAAACGTGGACATTTCTTGGTCCCGGGCCGATTGGCTCATTTTTCAACAACACGTGAAATACGCAGATGATGTAAGTACTTGGGATCTGAAAATTGAGTTTTCAGTTATCGACCTCATACGTTTAGAAATACCCTGAAACGTGGACATTTCTTGGTCCCGGGCTGATTGGGGAATTATTTCACGACGCGAAAAATGCCGAGCTGATATAAGTACTTGGGATCTGAAAATTGCGTTTTCTGTTATCGACGCTATACGTTTATAAATACCATGAAACTTGGAGATTTCTTAGTCCCGGGCTGATTGGGGAATTTTTTCACGACGCGAAAAATTCCGAGCTGACATAAGTACTTGGGAACTGAAAATTGAGATTTCTGTTATCGACGCTATACGTTTAGAAATACCATGAAACGTGGACATTTCTTGGTCCCGGGCTGATTGGTGAATTTTTTCACGACGCGAAAAATGCCGAGCTGATATAAGTACTTGTGATCCGAAAATTGAGTTTTCTGTTATCGACGCTATACGTTTATAAATACCATGAAACGTGGAGATTTCTTAGTCCCGGGCTGATTGGGGAATTTTTTCACGACGCGAAAAATTCCGAGCTGACATAAGTACTTGGGATCTGAAAATTGAGTTTTCAGTTATCGACCTCATACGTTTAGAAATACCATGAAACGTGGACATTTCTTGGTCCCGGGCTGATTGGGGAATTATTTCACGACGCGAGAAATGCCGAGCTGATATAAGTACTTGGGATCTGAAAATTGCGTTTTCTGTTATCGACGCTATACGTTTATAAATACCATGAAACTTGGAGATTTCTTGGTCCCGGGCTGATTGGACCATTTTTCAATAACACGTGAAATAGGCAGATGATATAAGTACTTGGGATCTGAAAATTGAGTTTTCATTTATCGACCTCATACGTTTAGAAATACCATGAAACGTGGAGATTTCTTGGTCCCGGGCTGATTGGACCATTTTTCAATAACACGTGAAATAGGCAGATGATGGAAGTACTTGGGATCTGAAAATTGAGTTTTCAGTTATCGACCTCATACGTTTAGAAATACCATGAAACGTGGACATTTCTTGGTCCCGGGCTGATTGGTGAATTTTTTCACGACGCGAAAAATGCCGAGCTGATATAAGTACTTCGGATCCGAAAATTGAGTTTTCTGTTATCGACGCTATACGTTTATAAATACCATGAAACGTGAAGATTTCTTGGTCCCGGGCTGATTGGACCATTTTTCAACATCACGTAAAATACGCAACTGATATAAGTACTTGGGATCTGAAAATTGAGTTTTCTGTTATCGACGCTATACGTTTATAAATACCATGAAACGTGGAGATTCCTTAGTCCCGGGCTGATTGGGGAATTTTTTCACGACGCGAAAAATTCCGAGCTGACATAAGTACTTGGGAACTGAAAATTGAGATTTCTGTTATCGACGCTATACGTTTAGAAATACCATGAAACGTGGACATTTCTTGGTCCCGGGCTGATTGGTGAATTTTTTCACGACGCGAAAAATGCCGAGCTGATATAAGTACTTGTGATCCGAAAATTGAGTTTTCCGTTATCGATGCTATACGTTTATTAATACCATGAAACGTGGAGATTTCTTAGTCCCGGGCTGATTGGGGAATTTTTTCACGACGCGAAAAATTCCGAGCTGACATAAGTACTTGGGATTTGAAAATTGAGTTTTCAGTTATCGACCTCATACGTTTAGAAATACCATGAAACGTGGACATTTCTTGGTCCCGGGCTGATTGGTGAATTTTCTCACGACGCGAAAAATGCCGAGCTGATATAAGTATTTGGGATCGGAAAATTGAGTTTCCTGTTATCGACGCTATACGTTTTGAAATACCATGAAACGTGGACATTTCTTGGTCCCGGGCCGATTGGCTCATTATTCAACAACACGTGAAATACGCAGATGATGTAAGTACATGGGATCTGAAAATTGAGTTTTCAGTTATCGACCTCATACGTTTAGAAATACCATTAAACGTGGACATTTCTTGGTCCCGGGCTGATTGGGGAATTATTTCACGACGCGAAAAATGCCGAGCTGTTATAAGTACTTGGGATCTGAAAATTGCGTTTTCTGTTATCGACGCTATACGTTTATAAATACCATGAAACTTGGAGATTTCTTGGTCCCGTGCTGATTGGACCATTTTTCAATAACACGTGAAATAGGCAGATGATATAAGTACTTGGGATCTGAAAATTGAGTTTTCAGTTATCGACCTCATACGTTTAGAAATACCATGAAACGTGGACATTTCTTGGTCCCGGGCCGATTGGCTCATTTTTCAACAACACGTGAAATACGCAGATGATATAAGTACTTGGGATCTCAAAATTGAGTTTTCAGTTATCGACCTCATACGTATAGAAATACCATGAAACGTGGACATTTCTTGGTCCCGGGCTGATTGGTGAATTTTTTCACGACGCGAAAAATGCCGAGCTGATATAAGTACTTGGGATCTGAAAATTGCGTTTTCTGTTATCGACGCTATACGTTGATAAATACCATGAAACGTGAAGATTTCTTGGTCCCGGGCTGAGTGGACCATTTTTCAACAACACGTAAAATACGCAACTGATATAAGTACTTGGGATCTCAAAATTGAGTTTTCAGTTATCGACCTCATACGTATAGAAATACCATGAAACGTGGACATTTCTTGGTCCCGGGCTGATTGGTGAATTTTTTCACGACGCGAAAAATGCCGAGCTGATATAAGTACTTGTGATACGAAAATTGAGTTTTCTGTTATCGACGCTATACGTTTATAAATACCATGAAACGTGGAGATTTCTTAGTCCCGGGCTCATTGGGGAATTTTTTCACGACGCGAAAAATTCCGAGCTGACATAAGTACTTGGGATCTGAAAATTGAGTTTTCAGTTATCGACCTCATACGTTTAGAAATACCATGAAACGTGGACATTTCTTGGTCCCGGGCTGATTGGTGAATTTTCTCACGACGCGAAAAATGCCGAGCTGATATAAGTACTTGGGATCGGAAAATTGAGTTTCCTGTTATCGACGCTATACGTTTTGAAATACCATGAAACGTGGACATTTCTTAGTCCCGGGCCGATTGGGTTATTTTTCAATAACACGTGAAATACGCAGATGATATAAGTACTTGGGATCTGAAAATTGAGTTTTCAGTTATCGACATCATACGTTTAGAAATACCATGAAACGTGGAGATTTCTTGGTCCCGGGCTGATTGGACCATTTTTCAATAACACGTGAAATAGGCAGATGATATAAGTACTTGGGATCTGAAAATTGAGTTTTCAGTTATCGACCTCATACGTTTAGAAATACCATGAAACGTGGACATTTCTTGGTCCCGGGCCGATTGGCTCATTTTTCAACAACACGTGAAATACGCAGATGATATAAGTACTTGGGATCTGAAAATTGAGTTTTCAGTTATCGACCTCATACGTTTAGAAATACCATGAAACGTGTTTATTTCTTGGTCGCGGGCTGATTGGTGAATTTTTTCACGACGCGAAAAATGCCGAGCTGATATAAGTACTTGGGATCTGAAAATTGCGTTTTCTGTTATCGACGCTATACGTTTATAAATACCATGAAACTTGGAGATTTCTTGGTCCCGGGCTGATTGGACCATTTTTCAATAACACGTGAAATAGGCAGATGATATAAGTACTTGGGATCTGAAAATTGAGTTTTCAGTTATCGACCTCATACGTTTAGAAATACCATGAAACGTGGACATTTCTTGGTCCCGGGCTGATTGGTGAATTTTTTCACGACGCGAAAAATGCCGAGCTGATATAAGTACTTGGGATCTGAAAATTGCGTTTTCTGTTATCGACGCTATACGTTTATAAATACCATGAAACGTGGAGATTTCTTGGTCCCGGGCTGATTGGACCATTTTTCAATAACACGTGAAATAGGTAGATGATATAAGTACTTGGGATCTGAAAATTGAGTTTTCAGTTATCGACCTCATACGTTTAGAAATATCATGAAACGTGGACATTTCTTGGTCCCGGGCTGATTGGTGAATTTTTTCACGACGCGAAAAATGCCGAGCTGATATATGTACTTGGGATCTGAAAATTGCGTTTTCTGTTATCGACGCTATACGTTTATAAATACCATGAAACTTGGAGATTTCTTGGTCCCGGGCTGATTGGACCATTTTTCAACAACACGTAAAATACGCAACTGATATAAGTACTTGGGATCTGAAAATTGAGTTTTCTGTTATCGACGCTATACGTTTATAAATACCATGAAACGTGGAGATTTCTTAGTCCCGGGCTGATTGGGGAATTTTTTCACGACGCGAAAAATTCCGAGCTGACATAAGTACTTGGGAACTGAAAATTGAGTTTTCTGTTATCGACGCTATACGTTTAGAAATACCAGGAAACGTGGACATTTCTTGGTCCCGGGCTTATTGGTGAATTTTTTCACGACGCGAAAAATGCCGAGCTGATATAAGTACTTGTGATCCGAAAATTGAGTTTTCTGTTATCGACGCTATACGTTTATAAATACCATGAAACGTGGAGATTTCTTAGTCCCGGGCTGATTGGGGAATTTTTTCACGACGCGAAAAATTCCGAGCTGACATAAGTACTTGGGAACTGAAAATTGAGTTTTCTGTTATCGACGCTATACGTTTAGAAATACCATGAAACGTGGACATTTCTTGGTCCCGGGCTGATTGGTGAATTTTCTCTCGACGCGAAAAATGCCGAGCTGATATAAGTACTTGGGATCGGAAAATTGAGTTTCCTGTTATCGACGCTATACGTTTTGAAATACCATGAAACGTGGACATTTCTTGGTCCCGGGCCGACTGGCTCATTTTTCAACAACACGTGAAATACGCAGATGATATAAGTACTTGGGATCTGAAAATTGAGTTTTCAGTTATCGACCTCATACGTTTAGAAATACCATGAAACGTATTTATTTCTTGGTCGCGGGCTGATTGGTGAATTTTCTCACGACGCGAAAAATGCCGAGCTGATATAAGTATTTGGGATCGGAAAATTGAGTTTCCTGTTATCGACGCTATACGTTTTGAAATACCATGAAACGTGGACATTTCTTGGTCCCGGGCCGATTGGCTCATTATTCAACAACACGTGAAATACGCAGATGATGTAAGTACTTGGGATCTGAAAATTGAGTTTTCAGTTATCGACCTCATACGTTTAGAAATACCATGAAACGTGGACATTTCTAGGTCCCGGGCTGATTGGTGAATTTTCTCTCGACGCGAAAAATGCCGAGCTGATATAAGTACTTGGGATCGGAAAATTGAGTTTCCTGTTATCGACGCTATACGTTTTGAAATACCATGAAACGTGGACATTTCTTGGTCCCGGGCCGATTGGCTCATTTTTCAAGAACACGTGAAATACGCAGATGATGTAAGTACTTGGGATCTGAAAATTGAGTTTTCAGTTATCGACCTCATACGTTTAGAAATACCCTGAAACGTGGACATTTCTTGGTCCCGGGCTGATTGGGGAATTATTTCACGACGCGAAAAATGCCGAGCTGATATAAGTACTTGGGATCTGAAAATTGCGTTTTCTGTTATCGACGCTATACGTTTATAAATACCATGAAACTTGGAGATTTCTTAGTCCCGGGCTGATTGGGGAATTTTTTCACGACGCGAAAAATTCCGAGCTGACATAAGTACTTGGGAACTGAAAATTGAGATTTCTGTTATCGACGCTATACGTTTAGAAATACCATGAAACGTGGACATTTCTTGGTCCCGGGCTGATTGGTGAATTTTTTCACGACGCGAAAAATGCCGAGCTGATATAAGTACTTGTGATCCGAAAATTGAGTTTTCTGTTATCGACGCTATACGTTTATAAATACCATGAAACGTGGAGATTTCTTAGTCCCGGGCTGATTGGGGAATTTTTTCACGACGCGAAAAATTCCGAGCTGACATAAGTACTTGGGATCTGAAAATTGAGTTTTCAGTTATCGACCTCATACGTTTAGAAATACCATGAAACGTGGACATTTCTTGGTCCCGGGCTGATTCGGGAATTATTTCACGACGCGAGAAATGCCGAGCTGATATAAGTACTTGGGATCTGAAAATTGCGTTTTCTGTTATCGACGCTATACGTTTATAAATACCATGAAACTTGGAGATTTCTTGGTCCCGGGCTGATTGGACCATTTTTCAATAACACGTGAAATAGGCAGATGATATAAGTACTTGGGATCTGAAAATTGAGTTTTCAGTTATCGACCTCATACGTTTAGAAATACCATGAAACGTGGAGATTTCTTGGTCCCGGGCTGATTGGACCATTTTTCAATAACACGTGAAATAGGCAGATGATGGAAGTACTTGGGATCTGAAAATTGAGTTTTCAGTTATCGACCTCATACGTTTAGAAATACCATGAAACGTGGACATTTCTTGGTCCCGGGCTGATTGGTGAATTTTTTCACGACGCGAAAAATGCCGAGCTGATATAAGTACTTCGGATCCGAAAATTGAGTTTTCTGTTATCGACGCTATACGTTTATAAATACCATGAAACGTGAAGATTTCTTGGTCCCGGGCTGATTGGACCATTTTTCAACATCACGTAAAATACGCAACTGATATAAGTACTTGGGATCTGAAAATTGAGTTTTCTGTTATCGACGCTATACGTTTATAAATACCATGAAACGTGGAGATTCCTTAGTCCCGGGCTGATTGGGGAATTTTTTCACGACGCGAAAAATTCCGAGCTGACATAAGTACTTGGGAACTGAAAATTGAGATTTCTGTTATCGACGCTATACGTTTAGAAATACCATGAAACGTGGACATTTCTTGGTCCCGGGCTGATTGGTGAATTTTTTCACGACGCGAAAAATGCCGAGCTGATATAAGTACTTGTGATCCGAAAATTGAGTTTTCCGTTATCGATGCTATACGTTTATTAATACCATGAAACGTGGAGATTTCTTAGTCCCGGGCTGATTGGGGAATTTTTTCACGACGCGAAAAATTCCGAGCTGACATAAGTACTTGGGATTTGAAAATTGAGTTTTCAGTTATCGACCTCATACGTTTAGAAATACCATGAAACGTGGACATTTCTTGGTCCCGGGCTGATTGGTGAATTTTCTCACGACGCGAAAAATGCCGAGCTGATATAAGTATTTGGGATCGGAAAATTGAGTTTCCTGTTATCGACGCTATACGTTTTGAAATACCATGAAACGTGGACATTTCTTGGTCCCGGGCCGATTGGCTCATTATTCAACAACACGTGAAATACGCAGATGATGTAAGTACATGGGATCTGAAAATTGAGTTTTCAGTTATCGACCTCATACGTTTAGAAATACCATGAAACGTGGACATTTCTTGGTCCCGGGCTGATTGGGGAATTATTTCACGACGCGAAAAATGCCGAGCTGATATAAGTACTTGGGATCTGAAAATTGCGTTTTCTGTTATCGACGCTATACGTTTATAAATACCATGAAACTTGGAGATTTCTTGGTCCCGGGCTGATTGGACCATTTTTCAATAACACGTGAAATAGGCAGATGATATAAGTACTTGGGATCTGAAAATTGAGTTTTCAGTTATCGACCTCATACGTTTAGAAATACCATGAAACGTGGACATTTCTTGGTCCCGGGCTGATTGGTGAATTTTTTCACGACGCGAAAAATGCCGAGCTGATATAAGTACTTGGGATCTGAAAATTGCGTTTTCTGTTATCGACGCTATACGTTTATAAATACCATGAAACGTGGAGATTTCTTGATGCCAGGCTGATTGGACCATTTTTTAATAACACGTGAAATAGGCAGATGATATAAGTACTTGGGATCTGAAAATTGAGTTTTCAGTAATCGACCTCATACGTTTAGAAATACCAGGAAACGTGGACATTTCTTGGTCCCGGGCTTATTGGTGAATTTTTTCACGATGCGAAAAATGCCGAGCTGATATAAGTACTTGTGATCCGAAAATTGAGTTTTCTGTTATCGACGCTATACGTTTATAAATACCATGAAACGTGGAGATTTCTTAGTCCCGGGCTGATTGGGGAATATTTTCACGACGCGAAAAATTCCGAGCTGACATAAGTACTTGGGAACTGAAAATTGAGTTTTCTGTTATCGACGCTATACGTTTAGAAATACCATGAAACGTGGACATTTCTTGGTCCCGGGCTGATTGGTGAATTTTCTCTCGACGCGAAAAATGCCGAGCTGATATAAGTACTTGGGATCGGAAAATTGAGTTTCCTGTTATCGACGCTATACGTTTTGAAATACCATGAAACGTGGACATTTCTTGGTCCCGGGCCGATTGGCTCATTTTTCAACAACACGTGAAATACGCAGATGATGTAAGTACTTGGGATCTGAAAATTGAGTTTTCAGTTATCGACCTCATACGTTTAGAAATACCATGAAACGTGGAGATTTCTTGGTCCCGGGCTGATTGGACCATTTTTCAATAACACGTGAAATAGGCAGATGATGGAAGTACTTGGGATCTGAAAATTGAGTTTTCAGTTATCGACCTCATACGTTTAGAAATACCATGAAACGTGGACATTTCTTGGTCCCGGGCTGATTGGTGAATTTTTTCACGACGCGAAAAATGCCGAGCTGATATAAGTACTTCGGATCCGAAAATTGAGTTTTCTGTTATCGACGCTATACGTTTATAAATACCATGAAACGTGAAGATTTCTTGGTCCCGGGCTGATTGGACCATTTTTCAACATCACGTAAAATACGCAACTGATATAAGTACTTGGGATCTGAAAATTGAGTTTTCTGTTATCGACGCTATACGTTTATAAATACCATGAAACGTGGAGATTTCTTAGTCCCGGGCTGATTGGGGAATTTTTTCACGACGCGAAAAATTCCGAGCTGACATAAGTACTTGGGAACTGAAAATTGAGTTTTCTGTTATCGACGCTATACGTTTAGAAATACCAGGAAACGTGGACATTTCTTGGTCCCGGGCTTATTGGTGAATTTTTTCACGATGCGAAAAATGCCGAGCTGATATAAGTACTTGTGATCCGAAAATTGAGTTTTCTGTTATCGACGCTATACGTTTATAAATACCATGAAACGTGGAGATTTCTTAGTCCCGGGCTGATTGGGGAATTTTTTCACGACGCGAAAAATTCCGAGCTGACATAAGTACTTGGGAACTGAAAATTGAGTTTTCTGTTATCGACGCTATACGTTTAGAAATACCATGAAACGTGGACATTTCTTGGTCCCGGGCTGATTGGTGAATTTTCTCTCGACGCGAAAAATGCCGAGCTGATATAAGTACTTGGGATCGGAAAATTGAGTTTCCTGTTATCGACGCTATACGTTTTGAAATACCATGAAACGTGGACATTTCTTGGTCCCGGGCCGATTGGCTCATTTTTCAACAACACGTGAAATACGCAGATGATGTAAGTACTTGGGATCTGAAAATTGAGTTTTCAGTTATCGACCTCATACGTTTAGAAATACCATGAAACGTGGACATTTCTTGGTCCCGGGCTGATTGGTGAATTTTCTCACGACGCGAAAAATGCCGAGCTGATATAAGTACTTGGGATCGGAAAATTGAGATTCCTGTTATCGACGCTATACGTTTTGAAATACCATGAAACGTGGACATTTCTTAGTCCCGGGCCGATTGGGTCATTTTTCAATAACACGTGAAATACGCAGATGATATAAGTACTTGGGATCTGAAAATTGAGTTTTCAGTTATCGACCTCATACGTTTAGAAATACCATGAAACGTGGAGATTTCTTGGTCCCGGGCTGATTGGACCATTTTTCAATAACACGTGAAATAGGCAGATGATATAAGTACTTGGGATCTGAAAATTGAGTTTTCAGTTATCGACCTCATACGTTTAGAAATATCATGAAACGTGGACATTTCTTGGTCCCGGGCTGATTGGTGAATTTTTTCACGACGCGAAAAATGCCGAGCTGATATATGTACTTGGGATCTGAAAATTGCGTTTTCTGTTATCGATGCTATACGTTTATAAATACCATGAAACGTGGAGATTTCTTAGTCCCGGGCTGATTGGGGAATTTTTTCACGACGCGAAAAATTCCGAGCTGACATAAGTACTTGGGAACTGAAAATTGAGTTTTCTGTTATCGACGCTATACGTTTAGAAATACCAGGAAACGTGGACATTTCTTGGTCCCGGGCTTATTGGTGAATTTTTTCACGACGCGAAAAATGCCGAGCTGATATAAGTACTTGTGATCCGAAAATTGAGTTTTCTGTTATCGACGCTATACGTTTATAAATACCATGAAACGTGGAGATTTCTTAGTCCCGGGCTGATTGGGGAATTTTTTCACGACGCGAGAAATTCCGAGCTGACATAAGTACTTGGGAACTGAAAATTGAGTTTTCTGTTATCGACGCTATACGTTTAGAAATACCATCAAACGTGGACATTTCTTGGTCCCGGGCTGATTGGTGAATTTTCTCTCGACGCGAAAAATGCCGAGCTGATATAAGTACTTGGGATCGGAAAATTGAGTTTCCTGTTATCGACGCTATACGTTTTGAAATACCATGAAACGTGGACATTTCTTGGTCCCGGGCCGATTGGCTCATTTTTCAACAACACGTGAAATACGCAGATGATGTAAGTACTTGGGATCTGAAAATTGAGTTTTCAGTTATCGACCTCATACGTTTAGAAATACCATGAAACGTGGACATTTCTTGGTCCCGGGCCGATTGGCTCATTTTTCAACAACACGTGAAATACGCAGATGATATAAGTACTTGGGATCTGAAAATTGAGTTTTCAGTTATCGACCTCATACGTTTAGAAATACCATGAAACGTATTTATTTCTTGGTCGCGGGCTGATTGGTGAATTTTTTCACGACGCGAAAAATGCCGAGCTGATATAAGTACTTGGGATCTGAAAATTGCGTTTTCTGTTATCGACGCTATACGTTTATAAATACCATGAAACGTGGAGATTTCTTGGTCCCGGGCTGATTGGACCATTTTTCAATAACACGTGAAATAGGCAGATGATGGAAGTACTTGGGATTTGAAAATTGAGTTTTCAGTTATCGACCTCATACGTTTAGAAATACCATGAAACGTGGACATTTCTTGGTCCCGGGCTGATTGGTGAATTTTCTCACGACGCGAAAAATGCCGAGCTGATATAATTATTTGGGATCGGAAAATTGAGTTTCCTGTTATCGACGCTATACGTTTTGAAATACCATGAAACGTGGACATTTCTTGGTCCCGGGCCGATTGGCTCATTATTCAACAACACGTGAAATACGCAGATGATGTAAGTACTTGGGATCTGAAAATTGAGTTTTCAGTTATCGACCTCATACGTTTAGAAATACCATGAAACGTGGACATTTCTTGGTCCCGGGCTGATTGGTGAATTTTCTCTCGACGCGAAAAATGCCGAGCTGATATAAGTACTTGGGATCGGAAAATTGAGTTTCCTGTTATCGACGCTATACGTTTTGAAATACCATGAAACGTGGACATTTCTTGGTCCCGGGCCGATTGGCTCATTTTTCAACAACACGTGAAATACGCAGATGATGTAAGTACTTGGGATCTGAAAATTGAGTTTTCAGTTATCGACCTCATACGTTTAGAAATACCATGAAACGTGGACATTTCTTGGTCCCGGGCCGATTGGCTCATTTTTCAACAACACGTGAAATACGCAGATGATATAAGTACTTGGGATCTGAAAATTGAGTTTTCAGTTATCGACCTCATACGTTTAGAAATACCATGAAACGTATTTATTTCTTGGTCGCGGGCTGATTGGTGAATTTTTTCACGACGCGAAAAATGCCGAGCTGATATAAGTACTTGGGATCTGAAAATTGCGTTTTCTGTTATCGACGCTATACGTTTATAAATACCATGAAACGTGGAGATTTCTTGGTCCCGGGCTGATTGGACCATTTTTCAATAACACGTGAAATAGGCAGATGATGGAAGTACTTGGGATCTGAAAATTGAGTTTTCAGTTATCGACCTCATACGTTTAGAAATACCATGAAACGTGGACATTTCTTGGTCCCGGGCTGATTGGTGAATTTTTTCACGACGCGAAAAGTGCCGAGCTGACATAAGTACTTGGGATTTGAAAATTGAGTTTTCAGTTATCGACCTCATACGTTTAGAAATACTATGAAACGTGGACATTTCTTGGTCCCGGGCTGATTGGTGAATTTTCTCACGACGCGAAAAATGCCGAGCTGATATAAGTATTTGGGATCGGAAAATTGAGTTTCCTGTTATCGACGCTATACGTTTTGAAATACCATGAAACGTGGACATTTCTTGGTCCCGGGCCGATTGGCTCATTATTCAACAACACGTGAAATACGCAGATGATGTAAGTACTTGGGATCTGAAAATTGAGTTTTCAGTTATCGACCTCATACGTTTAGAAATACCATGAAACGTGGACATTTCTTGGTCCCGGGCTGATTGGTGAATTTTCTCTCGACGCGAAAAATGCCGAGCTGATATAAGTACTTGGGATCGGAAAATTGAGTTTCCTGTTATCGACGCTATACGTTTTGAAATACCATGAAACGTGGACATTTCTTGGTCCCGGGCCGATTGGCTCATTTTTCAACAACACGTGAAATACGCAGATGATGTAAGTACTTGGGATCTGAAAATTGAGTTTTCAGTTATCGACCTCATACGTTTAGAAATACCCTGAAACGTGGACATTTCTTGGTCCCGGGCTGATTGGGGAATTATTTCACGACGCGAAAAATGCCGAGCTGATATAAGTACTTGGGATCTGAAAATTGCGTTTTCTGTTATCGACGCTATACGTTTATAAATACCATGAAACTTGGAGATTTCTTAGTCCCGGGCTGATTGGGGAATTTTTTCACGACGCGAAAAATTCCGAGCTGACATAAGTACTTGGGAACTGAAAATTGAGATTTCTGTTATCGACGCTATACGTTTAGAAATACCATGAAACGTGGACATTTCTTGGTCCCGGGCTGATTGGTGAATTTTTTCACGACGCGAAAAATGCCGAGCTGATATAAGTACTTGTGATCCGAAAATTGAGTTTTCTGTTATCGACGCTATACGTTTATAAATACCATGAAACGTGGAGATTTCTTAGTCCCGGGCTGATTGGGGAATTTTTTCACGACGCGAAAAATTCCGAGCTGACATAAGTACTTGGGATCTGAAAATTGAGTTTTCAGTTATCGACCTCATACGTTTAGAAATACCATGAAACGTGGACATTTCTTGGTCCCGGGCTGATTGGGGAATTATTTCACGACGCGAGAAATGCCGAGCTGATATAAGTACTTGGGATCTGAAAATTGCGTTTTCTGTTATCGACGCTATACGTTTATAAATACCATGAAACTTGGAGATTTCTTAGTCCCGGGCTGATTGGACCATTTTTCAATAACACGTGAAATAGGCAGATGATATAAGTACTTGGGATCTGAAAATTGAGTTTTCATTTATCGACCTCATACGTTTAGAAATACCATGAAACGTGGACATTTCTTGGTCCCGGGCCGATTGGCTCATTTTTCAACAACACGTGAAATACGCAGATGATATAAGTACTTGGGATCTCAAAATTGAGTTTTCAGTTATCGACCTCATACGTATAGAAATACCATGAAACGTGGACATTTCTTGGTCCCGGGCTGATTGGTGAATTTTTTCACGACGCGAAAAATGCCGAGCTGATATAAGTACTTGGGATCTGAAAATTGCGTTTTCTGTTATCGACGCTATACGTTGATAAATACCATGAAACGTGAAGATTTCTTGGTCCCGGGCTGATTGGACCATTTTTCAACAACACGTAAAATACGCAACTGATATAAGTACTTGGGATCTGAAAATTGAGTTTTCTGTTATCGACGATATACGTTTATAAATACCATGAAACGTGGAGATTTCTTAGTCCCGGGCTGATTGGGGAATTTTTTCACGACGCGAAAAATTCCGAGCTGACATAAGTACTTGGGAACTGAAAATTGAGTTTTCTGTTATCGACGCTATACGTTTAGAAATACCATGAAACGTGGACATTTCTTGGTCCCGGGCTGATTGGTGAATTTTTTCACGACGCGAAAAATGCCGAGCTGATATAAGTACTTGTGATACGAAAATTGAGTTTTCTGTTATCGACGCTATACGTTTATAAATACCATGAAACGTGGAGATTTCTTAGTCCCGGGCTCATTGGGGAATTTTTTCACGACGCGAAAAATTCCGAGCTGACATAAGTACTTGGGATCTGAAAATTGAGTTTTCAGTTATCGACCTCATACGTTTAGAAATACCATGAAACGTGGACATTTCTTGGTCCCGGGCTGATTGGTGAATTTTCTCACGACGCGAAAAATGCCGAGCTGATATAAGTACTTGGGATCGGAAAATTGAGTTTCCTGTTATCGACGCTATACGTTTTGAAATACCATGAAACGTGGACATTTCTTAGTCCCGGGCCGATTGGGTTATTTTTCAATAACACGTGAAATACGCAGATGATATAAGTACTTGGGATCTGAAAATTGAGTTTTCAGTTATCGACATCATACGTTTAGAAATACCATGAAACGTGGAGATTTCTTGGTCCCGGGCTGATTGGACCATTTTTCAATAACACGTGAAATAGGCAGATGATATAAGTACTTGGGATCTGAAAATTGAGTTTTCAGTTATCGACCTCATACGTTTAGAAATACCATGAAACGTGGACATTTCTTGGTCCCGGGCCGATTGGCTCATTTTTCAACAACACGTGAAATACGCAGATGATATAAGTACTTGGGATCTGAAAATTGAGTTTTCAGTTATCGACCTCATACGTTTAGAAATACCATGAAACGTGTTTATTTCTTGGTCGCGGGCTGATTGGTGAATTTTTTCACGACGCGAAAAATGCCGAGCTGATATAAGTACTTGGGATCTGAAAATTGCGTTTTCTGTTATCGACGCTATACGTTTATAAATACCATGAAACTTGGAGATTTCTTGGTCCCGGGCTGATTGGACCATTTTTCAATAACACGTGAAATAGGCAGATGATATAAGTACTTGGGATCTGAAAATTGAGTTTTCAGTTATCGACCTCATACGTTTAGAAATACCCTGAAACGTGGACATTTCTTGGTCCCGGGCTGATTGGGGAATTATTTCACGACGCGAAAAATGCCGAGCTGATATAAGTACTTGGGATCTGAAAATTGCGTTTTCTGTTATCGACGCTATACGTTTATAAATACCATGAAACTTGGAGATTTCTTAGTCCCGGGCTGATTGGGGAATTTTTTCACGACGCGAAAAATTCCGAGCTGACATAAGTACTTGGGAACTGAAAATTGAGATTTCTGTTATCGACGCTATACGTTTAGAAATACCATGAAACGTGGACATTTCTTGGTCCCGGGCTGATTGGTGAATTTTTTCACGACGCGAAAAATGCCGAGCTGATATAAGTACTTGTGATCCGAAAATTGAGTTTTCTGTTATCGACGCTATACGTTTATAAATACCATGAAACGTGGAGATTTCTTAGTCCCGGGCTGATTGGGGAATTTTTTCACGACGCGAAAAATTCCGAGCTGACATAATTACTTGGGATCTGAAAATTGAGTTTTCAGTTATCGACCTCATACGTTTAGAAATACCATGAAACGTGGACATTTCTTGGTCCCGGGCTGATTGGGGAATTATTTCACGACGCGAGAAATGCCGAGCTGATATAAGTACTTGGGATCTGAAAATTGCGTTTTCTGTTATCGACGCTATACGTTTATAAATACCATGAAACTTGGAGATTTCTTGGTCCCGGGCTGATTGGACCATTTTTCAATAACACGTGAAATAGGCAGATGATATAAGTACTTGGGATCTGAAAATTGAGTTTTCATTTATCGACCTCATACGTTTAGAAATACCATGAAACGTGGAGATTTCTTGGTCCCGGGCTGATTGGACCATTTTTCAATAACACGTGAAATAGGCAGATGATGGAAGTACTTGGGATCTGAAAATTGAGTTTTCAGTTATCGACCTCATACGTTTAGAAATACCATGAAACGTGGACATTTCTTGGTCCCGGGCTGATTGGTGAATTTTTTCACGACGCGAAAAATGCCGAGCTGATATAAGTACTTCGGATCCGAAAATTGAGTTTTCTGTTATCGACGCTATACGTTTATAAATACCATGAAACGTGAAGATTTCTTGGTCCCGGGCTGATTGGACCATTTTTCAACATCACGTAAAATACGCAACTGATATAAGTACTTGGGATCTGAAAATTGAGTTTTCTGTTATCGACGCTATACGTTTATAAATACCATGAAACGTGGAGATTCCTTAGTCCCGGGCTGATTGGGGAATTTTTTCACGACGCGAAAAATTCCGAGCTGACATAAGTACTTGGGAACTGAAAATTGAGATTTCTGTTATCGACGCTATACGTTTAGAAATACCATGAAACGTGGACATTTCTTGGTCCCGGGCTGATTGGTGAATTTTCTCACGACGCGAAAAATGCCGAGCTGATATAAGTATTTGGGATCGGAAAATTGAGTTTCCTGTTATCGACGCTATACGTTTTGAAATACCATGAAACGTGGACATTTCTTGGTCCCGGGCCGATTGGCTCATTATTCAACAACACGTGAAATACGCAGATGATGTAAGTACATGGGATCTGAAAATTGAGTTTTCAGTTATCGACCTCATACGTTTAGAAATACCATGAAACGTGGACATTTCTTGGTCCCGGGCTGATTGGTGAATTTTCTCACGACGCGAAAAATGCCGAGCTGATATAAGTACTTGGGATCGGAAAATTGAGTTTCCTGTTATCGACGCTATACGTTTTGAAATACCATGAAACGTGGACATTTCTTAGTCCCGGGCCGATTGGGTTATTTTTCAATAACACGTGAAATACGCAGATGATATAAGTACTTGGGATCTGAAAATTGAGTTTTCAGTTATCGACATCATACGTTTAGAAATACCATGAAACGTGGAGATTTCTTGGTCCCGGGCTGATTGGACCATTTTTCAATAACACGTGAAATAGGCAGATGATATAAGTACTTGGGATCTGAAAATTGAGTTTTCAGTTATCGACCTCATACGTTTAGAAATACCATGAAACGTGGACATTTCTTGGTCCCGGGCCGATTGGCTCATTTTTCAACAACACGTGAAATACGCAGATGATATAAGTACTTGGGATCTGAAAATTGAGTTTTCAGTTATCGACCTCATACGTTTAGAAATACCATGAAACGTGGACATTTCTTGGTCCCGGGCTGATTGGTGAATTTTTTCACGACGCGAAAAATGCCGAGCTGATATAAGTACTTGGGATCTGAAAATTGCGTTTTCTGTTATCGACGCTATACGTTTATAAATACCATGAAACGTGGAGATTTCTTGGTCCCGGGCTGATTGGACCATTTTTCAATAACACGTGAAATAGGTAGATGATATAAGTACTTGGGATCTGAAAATTGAGTTTTCAGTTATCGACCTCATACGTTTAGAAATATCATGAAACGTGGACATTTCTTGGTCCCGGGCTGATTGGTGAATTTTTTCACGACGCGAAAAATGCCGAGCTGATATATGTACTTGGGATCTGAAAATTGCGTTTTCTGTTATCGACGCTATACGTTTTTAAATACCATGAAACGTGAAGATTTCTTGGTCCCGGGCTGATTGGACCATTTTTCAACAACACGTAAAATACGCAACTGATATAAGTACTTGGGATCTGAAAATTGAGTTTTCTGTTATCGACGCTATACGTTTATAAATACCATGAAACGTGGAGATTTCTTAGTCCCGGGCTGATTGGGGAATTTTTTCACGACGCGAAAAATTCCGAGCTGACATAAGTACTTGGGAACTGAAAATTGAGTTTTCTGTTATCGACGCTATACGTTTAGAAATACCAGGAAACGTGGACATTTCTTGGTCCCGGGCTTATTGGTGAATTTTTTCACGACGCGAAAAATGCCGAGCTGATATAAGTACTTGTGATCCGAAAATTGAGTTTTCTGTTATCGACCTCATACGTTTAGAAATACCATGAAACGTATTTATTTCTTGGTCGCGGGCTGATTGGTGAATTTTTTCACGACGCGAAAAATGCCGAGCTGATATAAGTACTTGGGATCTGAAAATTGCGTTTTCTGTTATCGACGCTATACGTTTATAAATACCATGAAACGTGGAGATTTCTTGGTCCCGGGCTGATTGGACCATTTTTCAATAACACGTGAAATAGGCAGATGATGGAAGTACTTGGGATCTGAAAATTGAGTTTTCAGTTATCGACCTCATACGTTTAGAAATACCATGAAACGTGGACATTTCTTGGTCCCGGGCCGATTGGCTCATTTTTCAACAACACGTGAAATACGCAGATGATATAAGTACTTGGGATCTGAAAATTGAGTTTTCAGTTATCGACCTCATACGTTTAGAAATACCATGAAACGTATTTATTTCTTGGTCGCGGGCTGATTGGTGAATTTTTTCACGACGCGAAAAATGCCGAGCTGATATAAGTACTTGGGATCTGAAAATTGCGTTTTCTGTTATCGACGCTATACGTTTATAAATACCATGAAACGTGGAGATTTCTTGGTCCCGGGCTGATTGGACCATTTTTCAATAACACGTGAAATAGGCAGATGATGGAAGTACTTGGGATCTGAAAATTGAGTTTTCAGTTATCGACCTCATACGTTTAGAAATACCATGAAACGTGGACATTTCTTGGTCCCGGGCTGATTGGTGAATTTTTTCACGACGCGAAAAGTGCCGAGCTGACATAAGTACTTGGGATTTGAAAATTGAGTTTTCAGTTATCGACCTCATACGTTTAGAAATACTATGAAACGTGGACATTTCTTGGTCCCGGGCTGATTGGTGAATTTTCTCACGACGCGAAAAATGCCGAGCTGATATAAGTATTTGGGATCGGAAAATTGAGTTTCCTGTTATCGACGCTATACGTTTTGAAATACCATGAAACGTGGACATTTCTTGGTCCCGGGCCGATTGGCTCATTATTCAACAACACGTGAAATACGCAGATGATGTAAGTACTTGGGATCTGAAAATTGAGTTTTCAGTTATCGACCTCATACGTTTAGAAATACCATGAAACGTGGACATTTCTTGGTCCCGGGCTGATTGGTGAATTTTCTCTCGACGCGAAAAATGCCGAGCTGATATAAGTACTTGGGATCGGAAAATTGAGTTTCCTGTTATCGACGCTATACGTTTTGAAATACCATGAAACGTGGACATTTCTTGGTCCCGGGCCGATTGGCTCATTTTTCAACAACACGTGAAATACGCAGATGATGTAAGTACTTGGGATCTGAAAATTGAGTTTTCAGTTATCGACCTCATACGTTTAGAAATACCCTGAAACGTGGACATTTCTTGGTCCCGGGCTGATTGGGGAATTATTTCACGACGCGAAAAATGCCGAGCTGATATAAGTACTTGGGATCTGAAAATTGCGTTTTCTGTTATCGACGCTATACGTTTATAAATACCATGAAACTTGGAGATTTCTTAGTCCCGGGCTGATTGGGGAATTTTTTCACGACGCGAAAAATTCCGAGCTGACATAAGTACTTGGGAACTGAAAATTGAGATTTCTGTTATCGACGCTATACGTTTAGAAATACCATGAAACGTGGACATTTCTTGGTCCCGGGCTGATTGGTGAATTTTTTCACGACGCGAAAAATGCCGAGCTGATATAAGTACTTGTGATCCGAAAATTGAGTTTTCTGTTATCGACGCTATACGTTTATAAATACCATGAAACGTGGAGATTTCTTAGTCCCGGGCTGATTGGGGAATTTTTTCACGACGCGAAAAATTCCGAGCTGACATAAGTACTTGGGATCTGAAAATTGAGTTTTCAGTTATCGACCTCATACGTTTAGAAATACCATGAAACGTGGACATTTCTTGGTCCCGGGCTGATTGGGGAATTATTTCACGACGCGAGAAATGCCGAGCTGATATAAGTACTTGGGATCTGAAAATTGCGTTTTCTGTTATCGACGCTATACGTTTATAAATACCATGAAACTTGGAGATTTCTTAGTCCCGGGCTGATTGGACCATTTTTCAATAACACGTGAAATAGGCAGATGATATAAGTACTTGGGATCTGAAAATTGAGTTTTCATTTATCGACCTCATACGTTTAGAAATACCATGAAACGTGGACATTTCTTGGTCCCGGGCCGATTGGCTCATTTTTCAACAACACGTGAAATACGCAGATGATATAAGTACTTGGGATCTCAAAATTGAGTTTTCAGTTATCGACCTCATACGTATAGAAATACCATGAAACGTGGACATTTCTTGGTCCCGGGCTGATTGGTGAATTTTTTCACGACGCGAAAAATGCCGAGCTGATATAAGTACTTGGGATCTGAAAATTGCGTTTTCTGTTATCGACGCTATACGTTGATAAATACCATGAAACGTGAAGATTTCTTGGTCCCGGGCTGATTGGACCTTTTTTCAACAACACGTAAAATACGCAACTGATATAAGTACTTGGGATCTGAAAATTGAGTTTTCTGTTATCGACGATATACGTTTATAAATACCATGAAACGTGGATATTTCTTAGTCCCGGGCTGATTGGGGAATTTTTTCACGACGCGAAAAATTCCGAGCTGACATAAGTACTTGGGAACTGAAAATTGAGTTTTCTGTTATCGACGCTATACGTTTAGAAATACCATGAAACGTGGACATTTCTTGGTCCCGGGCTGATTGGTGAATTTTTTCACGACGCGAAAAATGCCGAGCTGATATAAGTACTTGTGATACGAAAATTGAGTTTTCTGTTATCGACGCTATACGTTTATAAATACCATGAAACGTGGAGATTTCTTAGTCCCGGGCTCATTGGGGAATTTTTTCACGACGCGAAAAATTCCGAGCTGACATAAGTACTTGGGATCTGAAAATTGAGTTTTCAGTTATCGACCTCATACGTTTAGAAATACCATGAAACGTGGACATTTCTTGGTCCCGGGCTGATTGGTGAATTTTCTCACGACGCGAAAAATGCCGAGCTGATATAAGTACTTGGGATCGGAAAATTGAGTTTCCTGTTATCGACGCTATACGTTTTGAAATACCATGAAACGTGGACATTTCTTAGTCCCGGGCCGATTGGGTTATTTTTCAATAACACGTGAAATACGCAGATGATATAAGTACTTGGGATCTGAAAATTGAGTTTTCAGTTATCGACATCATACGTTTAGAAATACCATGAAACGTGGAGATTTCTTGGTCCCGGGCTGATTGGACCATTTTTCAATAACACGTGAAATAGGCAGATGATATAAGTACTTGGGATCTGAAAATTGAGTTTTCAGTTATCGACCTCATACGTTTAGAAATACCATGAAACGTGGACATTTCTTGGTCCCGGGCCGATTGGCTCATTTTTCAACAACACGTGAAATACGCAGATGATATAAGTACTTGGGATCTGAAAATTGAGTTTTCAGTTATCGACCTCATACGTTTAGAAATACCATGAAACGTGTTTATTTCTTGGTCGCGGGCTGATTGGTGAATTTTTTCACGACGCGAAAAATGCCGAACTGATATAAGTACTTGGGATCTGAAAATTGCGTTTTCTGTTATCGACGCTATACGTTTATAAATACCATGAAACTTGGAGATTTCTTGGTCCCGGGCTGATTGGACCATTTTTCAATAACACGTGAAATAGGCAGATGATATAAGTACTTGGGATCTGAAAATTGAGTTTTCAGTTATCGACCTCATACGTTTAGAAATACCATGAAACGTGGACATTTCTTGGTCCCGGGCTGATTGGTGAATTTTCTCTCGACGCGAAAAATGCCGAGCTGATATAAGTACTTGGGATCGGAAAATTGAGTTTCCTGTTATCGACGCTATACGTTTTGAAATACCATGAAACGTGGACATTTCTTGGTCCCGGGCCGATTGGCTCATTTTTCAACAACACGTGAAATACGCAGATGATGTAAGTACTTGGGATCTGAAAATTGAGTTTTCAGTTATCGACCTCATACGTTTAGAAATACCATGAAACGTGGACATTTCTTGGTCCCGGGCTGATTGGTGAATTTTCTCTCGACGCGAAAAATGCCGAGCTGATATAAGTACTTGGGATCGGAAAATTGAGTTTCCTGTTATCGACGCTATACGTTTTGAAATACCATGAAACGTGGACATTTCTTGGTCCCGGGCCGATTGGCTCATTTTTCAACAACACGTGAAATACGCAGATGATGTAAGTACTTGGGATCTGAAAATTGAGTTTTCAGTTATCGACCTCATACGTTTAGAAATACCCTGAAACGTGGACATTTCTTGGTCCCGGGCTGATTGGGGAATTATTTCACGACGCGAAAAATGCCGAGCTGATATAAGTACTTGGGATCTGAAAATTGCGTTTTCTGTTATCGACGCTATACGTTTATAAATACCATGAAACTTGGAGATTTCTTAGTCCCGGGCTGATTGGGGAATTTTTTCACGACGCGAAAAATTCCGAGCTGACATAAGTACTTGGGAACTGAAAATTGAGATTTCTGTTATCGACGCTATACGTTTAGAAATACCATGAAACGTGGACATTTCTTGGTCCCGGGCTGATTGGTGAATTTTTTCACGACGCGAAAAATGCCGAGCTGATATAAGTACTTGTGATCCGAAAATTGAGTTTTCTGTTATCGACGCTATACGTTTATAAATACCATGAAACGTGGAGATTTCTTAGTCCCGGGCTGATTGGGGAATTTTTTCACGACGCGAAAAATTCCGAGCTGACATAATTACTTGGGATCTGAAAATTGAGTTTTCAGTTATCGACCTCATACGTTTAGAAATACCATGAAACGTGGACATTTCTTGGTCCCGGGCTGATTGGGGAATTATTTCACGACGCGAGAAATGCCGAGCTGATATAAGTACTTGGGATCTGAAAATTGCGTTTTCTGTTATCGACGCTATACGTTTATAAATACCATGAAACTTGGAGATTTCTTGGTCCCGGGCTGATTGGACCATTTTTCAATAACACGTGAAATAGGCAGATGATATAAGTACTTGGGATCTGAAAATTGAGTTTTCATTTATCGACCTCATACGTTTAGAAATACCATGAAACGTGGAGATTTCTTGGTCCCGGGCTGATTGGACCATTTTTCAATAACACGTGAAATAGGCAGATGATGGAAGTACTTGGGATCTGAAAATTGAGTTTTCAGTTATCGACCTCATACGTTTAGAAATACCATGAAACGTGGACATTTCTTGGTCCCGGGCTGATTGGTGAATTTTTTCACGACGCGAAAAATGCCGAGCTGATATAAGTACTTCGGATCCGAAAATTGAGTTTTCTGTTATCGACGCTATACGTTTATAAATACCATGAAACGTGAAGATTTCTTGGTCCCGGGCTGATTGGACCATTTTTCAACATCACGTAAAATACGCAACTGATATAAGTACTTGGGATCTGAAAATTGAGTTTTCTGTTATCGACGCTATACGTTTATAAATACCATGAAACGTGGAGATTCCTTAGTCCCGGGCTGATTGGGGAATTTTTTCACGACGCGAAAAATTCCGAGCTGACATAAGTACTTGGGAACTGAAAATTGAGATTTCTGTTATCGACGCTATACGTTTAGAAATACCATGAAACGTGGACATTTCTTGGTCCCGGGCTGATTGGTGAATTTTCTCACGACGCGAAAAATGCCGAGCTGATATAAGTATTTGGGATCGGAAAATTGAGTTTCCTGTTATCGACGCTATACGTTTTGAAATACCATGAAACGTGGACATTTCTTGGTCCCGGGCCGATTGGCTCATTATTCAACAACACGTGAAATACGCAGATGATGTAAGTACATGGGATCTGAAAATTGAGTTTTCAGTTATCGACCTCATACGTTTAGAAATACCATGAAACGTGGACATTTCTTGGTCCCGGGCTGATTGGTGAATTTTCTCACGACGCGAAAAATGCCGAGCTGATATAAGTACTTGGGATCGGAAAATTGAGTTTCCTGTTATCGACGCTATACGTTTTGAAATACCATGAAACGTGGACATTTCTTAGTCCCGGGCCGATTGGGTTATTTTTCAATAACACGTGAAATACGCAGATGATATAAGTACTTGGGATCTGAAAATTGAGTTTTCAGTTATCGACATCATACGTTTAGAAATACCATGAAACGTGGAGATTTCTTGGTCCCGGGCTGATTGGACCATTTTTCAATAACACGTGAAATAGGCAGATGATATAAGTACTTGGGATCTGAAAATTGAGTTTTCAGTTATCGACCTCATACGTTTAGAAATACCATGAAACGTGGACATTTCTTGGTCCCGGGCCGATTGGCTCATTTTTCAACAACACGTGAAATACGCAGATGATATAAGTACTTGGGATCTGAAAATTGAGTTTTCAGTTATCGACCTCATACGTTTAGAAATACCATGAAACGTGTTTATTTCTTGGTCGCGGGCTGATTGGTGAATTTTTTCACGACGCGAAAAATGCCGAGCTGATATAAGTACTTGGGATCTGAAAATTGCGTTTTCTGTTATCGACGCTATACGTTTATAAATACCATGAAACTTGGAGATTTCTTGGTCCCGGGCTGATTGGACCATTTTTCAATAACACGTGAAATAGGCAGATGATATAAGTACTTGGGATCTGAAAATTGAGTTTTCAGTTATCGACCTCATACGTTTAGAAATACCATGAAACGTGGACATTTCTTGGTCCCGGGCTGATTGGTGAATTTTTTCACGACGCGAAAAATGCCGAGCTGATATAAGTACTTGGGATCTGAAAATTGCGTTTTCTGTTATCGACGCTATACGTTTATAAATACCATGAAACGTGGAGATTTCTTGGTCCCGGGCTGATTGGACCATTTTTCAATAACACGTGAAATAGGTAGATGATATAAGTACTTGGGATCTGAAAATTGAGTTTTCAGTTATCGACCTCATACGTTTAGAAATATCATGAAACGTGGACATTTCTTGGTCCCGGGCTGATTGGTGAATTTTTTCACGACGCGAAAAATGCCGAGCTGATATATGTACTTGGGATCTGAAAATTGCGTTTTCTGTTATCGACGCTATACGTTTTTAAATACCATGAAACGTGAAGATTTCTTGGTCCCGGGCTGATTGGACCATTTTTCAACAACACGTAAAATACGCAACTGATATAAGTACTTGGGATCTGAAAATTGAGTTTTCTGTTATCGACGCTATACGTTTATAAATACCATGAAACGTGGAGATTTCTTAGTCCCGGGCTGATTGGGGAATTTTTTCACGACGCGAAAAATTCCGAGCTGACATAAGTACTTGGGAACTGAAAATTGAGTTTTCTGTTATCGACGCTATACGTTTAGAAATACCAGGAAACGTGGACATTTCTTGGTCCCGGGCTTATTGGTGAATTTTTTCACGACGCGAAAAATGCCGAGCTGATATAAGTACTTGTGATCCGAAAATTGAGTTTTCTGTTATCGACGCTATACGTTTATAAATACCATGAAACGTGGAGATTTCTTAGTCCCGGGCTGATTGGGGAATTTTTTCACGACGCGAAAAATTCCGAGCTGACATAAGTACTTGGGAACTGAAAATTGAGTTTTCTGTTATCGACGCTATACGTTTAGAAATACCATGAAACGTGGACATTTCTTGGTCCCGGGCTGATTGGTGAATTTTCTCTCGACGCGAAAAATGCCGAGCTGATATAAGTACTTGGGATCGGAAAATTGAGTTTCCTGTTATCGACGCTATACGTTTTGAAATACCATGAAACGTGGACATTTCTTGGTCCCGGGCCGATTGGCTCATTTTTCAACAACACGTGAAATACGCAGATGATATAAGTACTTGGGATCTGAAAATTGAGTTTTCAGTTATCGACCTCATACGTTTAGAAATACCATGAAACGTATTTATTTCTTGGTCGCGGGCTGATTGGTGAATTTTTTCACGACGCGAAAAATGCCGAGCTGATATAAGTACTTGGGATCTGAAAATTGCGTTTTCTGTTATCGACGCTATACGTTTATAAATACCATGAAACGTGGAGATTTCTTGGTCCCGGGCTGATTGGACCATTTTTCAATAACACGTGAAATAGGCAGATGATGGAAGTACTTGGGATCTGAAAATTGAGTTTTCAGTTATCGACCTCATACGTTTAGAAATACCATGAAACGTGGACATTTCTTGGTCCCGGGCTGATTGGTGAATTTTTTCACGACGCGAAAAGTGCCGAGCTGACATAAGTACTTGGGATTTGAAAATTGAGTTTTCAGTTATCGACCTCATACGTTTAGAAATACCATGAAACGTGGACATTTCTTGGTCCCGGGCTGATTGGTGAATTTTCTCACGACGCGAAAAATGCCGAGCTGATATAAGTATTTGGGATCGGAAAATTGAGTTTCCTGTTATCGACGCTATACGTTTTGAAATACCATGAAACGTGGACATTTCTTGGTCCCGGGCCGATTGGCTCATTATTCAACAACACGTGAAATACGCAGATGATGTAAGTACTTGGGATCTGAAAATTGAGTTTTCAGTTATCGACCTCATACGTTTAGAAATACCATGAAACGTGGACATTTCTTGGTCCCGGGCTGATTGGTGAATTTTCTCACGACGCGAAAAATGCCGAGCTGATATAAGTATTTGGGATCGGAAAATTGAGTTTCCTGTTATCGACGCTATACGTTTTGAAATACCATGAAACGTGGACATTTCTTGGTCCCGGGCCGATTGGCTCATTATTCAACAACACGTGAAATACGCAGATGATGTAAGTACATGGGATCTGAAAATTGAGTTTTCAGTTATCGACCTCATACGTTTAGAAATACCATGAAACGTGGACATTTCTTGGTCCCGGGCTGATTGGGGAATTATTTCTCGACGCGAAAAATGCCGAGCTGATATAAGTACTTGGGATCTGAAAATTGCGTTTTCTGTTATCGACGCTATACGTTTATAAATACTATGAAACTTGGAGATTTCTTGGTCCCGGGCTGATTGGACCATTTTTCAATAACACGTGAAATAGGCAGATGATATAAGTACTTGGGATCTGAAAATTGAGTTTTCAGTTATCGACCTCATACGTTTAGAAATACCATGAAACGTGGACATTTCTTGGTCCCGGGCCGATTGGCTCATTTTTCAACAACACGTGAAATACGCAGATGATATAAGTACTTGGGATCTCAAAATTGAGTTTTCAGTTATCGACCTCATACGTATAGAAATACCATGAAACGTGGACATTTCTTGGTCCCGGGCTGATTGGTGAATTTTTTCACGACGCGAAAAATGCCGAGCTGATATAAGTACTTGGGATCTGAAAATTGCGTTTTCTGTTATCGACGCTATACGTTGATAAATACCATGAAACGTGAAGATTTCTTGGTCCCGGGCTGATTGGACCATTTTTCAACAACACGTAAAATACGCAACTGATATAAGTACTTGGGATCTGAAAATTGAGTTTTCAGTTATCGACCTCATACGTTTAGAAATATCATGAAACGTGGACATTTCTTGGTCCCGGGCTGATTGGTGAATTTTTTCACGACGCGAAAAATGCCGAGCTGATATATGTACTTGGGATCTGAAAATTGCGTTTTCTGTTATCGACGCTATACGTTTATAAATACCATGAAACGTGGAGATTTATTAGTCCCGGGCTGATTGGGGAATTTTTTCACGACGCGAAAAATTCCGAGCTGACATAAGTACTTGGGAACTGAAAATTGAGTTTTCTGTTATCGACGCTATACGTTTAGAAATACCAGGAAACGTGGACATTTCTTGGTCCCGGGCTTATTGGTGAATTTTTTCACGACGCGAAAAATGCCGAGCTGATATAAGTACTTGTGATCCGAAAATTGAGTTTTCTGTTATCGACGCTATACGTTTATAAATACCATGAAACGTGGAGATTTCTTAGTCCCGGGCTGATTGGGGAATTTTTTCACGACGCGAGAAATTCCGAGCTGACATAAGTACTTGGGAACTGAAAATTGAGTTTTCTGTTATCGACGCTATACGTTTAGAAATACCATCAAACGTGGACATTTCTTGGTCCCGGGCTGATTGGTGAATTTTCTCTCGACGCGAAAAATGCCGAGCTGATATAAGTACTTGGGATCGGAAAACTGAGTTTCCTGTTATCGACGCTATACGTTTTGAAATACCATGAAACGTGGACATTTCTTGGTCCCGGGCCGATTGGCTCATTTTTCAACAACACGTGAAATACGCAGATGATGTAAGTACTTGGGATCTGAAAATTGAGTTTTCAGTTATCGACCTCATACGTTTAGAAATACCATGAAACGTGGACATTTCTTGGTCCCGGGCCGATTGGCTCATTTTTCAACAACACGTGAAATACGCAGATGATATAAGTACTTGGGATCTGAAAATTGAGTTTTCAGTTATCGACCTCATACGTTTAGAAATACCATGAAACGTATTTATTTCTTGGTCGCGGGCTGATTGGTGAATTTTTTCACGACGCGAAAAATGCCGAGCTGATATAAGTACTTGGGATCTGAAAATTGCGTTTTCTGTTATCGACGCTATACGTTTATAAATACCATGAAACGTGGAGATTTCTTGGTCCCGGGCTGATTGGACCATTTTTCAATAACACGTGAAATAGGCAGATGATGGAAGTACTTGGGATCTGAAAATTGAGTTTTCAGTTATCGACCTCATACGTTTAGAAATACCATGAAACGTGGACATTTCTTGGTCCCGGGCTGATTGGTGAATTTTTTCACGACGCGAAAAGTGCCGAGCTGACGTAAGTACTTGGGATTTGAAAATTGAGTTTTCAGTTATCGACCTCATACGTTTAGAAATACCATGAAACGTGGACATTTCTTGGTCCCGGGCTGATTGGTGAATTTTCTCACGACGCGAAAAATGCCGAGCTGATATAATTATTTGGGATCGGAAAATTGAGTTTCCTGTTATCGACGCTATACGTTTTGAAATACCATGAAACGTGGACATTTCTTGGTCCCGGGCCGATTGGCTCATTATTCAACAACACGTGAAATACGCAGATGATGTAAGTACTTGGGATCTGAAAATTGAGTTTTCAGTTATCGACCTCATACGTTTAGAAATACCATGAAACGTGGACATTTCTTGGTCCCGGGCTGATTGGTGAATTTTCTCTCGACGCGAAAAATGCCGAGCTGATATAAGTACTTGGGATCGGAAAATTGAGTTTCCTGTTATCGACGCTATACGTTTTGAAATACCATGAAACGTGGACATTTCTTGGTCCCGGGCCGATTGGCTCATTTTTCAACAACACGTGAAATACGCAGATGATGTAAGTACTTGGGATCTGAAAATTGAGTTTTCAGTTATCGACCTCATACGTTTAGAAATACCCTGAAACGTGGACATTTCTTGGTCCCGGGCTGATTGGGGAATTATTTCACGACGCGAAAAATGCCGAGCTGATATAAGTACTTGGGATCTGAAAATTGCGTTTTCTGTTATCGACGCTATACGTTTATAAATACCATGAAACTTGGAGATTTCTTAGTCCCGGGCTGATTGGGGAATTTTTTCACGACGCGAAAAATTCCGAGCTGACATAAGTACTTGGGAACTGAAAATTGAGATTTCTGTTATCGACGCTATATGTTTAGAAATACCATGAAACGTGGACATTTCTTGGTCCCGGGCTGATTGGTGAATTTTTTCACGACGCGAAAAATGCCGAGCTGATATAAGTACTTGTGATCCGAAAATTGAGTTTTCTGTTATCGACGCTATACGTTTATAAATACCATGAAACGTGGAGATTTCTTAGTCCCGGGCTGATTGGGGAATTTTTTCACGACGCGAAAAATTCCGAGCTGATATAAGTACTTGGGATCTGAAAATTGCGTTTTCTGTTATCGACGCTATACGTTTATAAATACCATGAAACTTGGAGATTTCTTGGTCCCGGGCTGATTGGACCATTTTTCAATAACACGTGAAATAGGCAGATGATATAAGTACTTGGGATCTGAAAATTGAGTTTTCATTTATCGACCTCATACGTTTAGAAATACCATGAAACGTGGAGATTTCTTGGTCCCGGGCTGATTGGACCATTTTTCAATAACACGTGAAATAGGCAGATGATGGAAGTACTTGGGATCTGAAAATTGAGTTTTCAGTTATCGACCTCATACGTTTAGAAATACCATGAAACGTGGACATTTCTTGGTCCCGGGCTGATTGGTGAATTTTTTCACGACGCGAAAAATGCCGAGCTGATATAAGTACTTCGGATCCGAAAATTGAGTTTTCTGTTATCGACGCTATACGTTTATAAATACCATGAAACGTGAAGATTTCTTGGTCCCGGGCTGATTGGACCATTTTTCAACATCACGTAAAATACGCAACTGATATAAGTACTTGGGATCTGAAAATTGAGTTTTCTGTTATCGACGCTATACGTTTATAAATACCATGAAACGTGGAGATTCCTTAGTCCCGGGCTGATTGGGGAATTTTTTCACGACGCGAAAAATTCCGAGCTGACATAAGTACTTGGGAACTGAAAATTGAGATTTCTGTTATCGACGCTATACGTTTAGAAATACCATGAAACGTGGACATTTCTTGGTCCCGGGCTGATTGGTGAATTTTTTCACGACGCGAAAAATGCCGAGCTGATATAAGTACTTGTGATCCGAAAATTGAGTTTTCCGTTATCGATGCTATACGTTTATTAATACCATGAAACGTGGAGATTTCTTAGTCCCGGGCTGATTGGGGAATTTTTTCACGACGCGAAAAATTCCGAGCTGACATAAGTACTTGGGATTTGAAAATTGAGTTTTCAGTTATCGACCTCATACGTTTAGAAATACCATGAAACGTGGACATTTCTTGGTCCCGGGCTGATTGGTGAATTTTCTCACGACGCGAAAAATGCCGAGCTGATATAAGTATTTGGGATCGGAAAATTGAGTTTCCTGTTATCGACGCTATACGTTTTGAAATACCATGAAACGTGGACATTTCTTGGTCCCGGGCCGATTGGCTCATTATTCAACAACACGTGAAATACGCAGATGATGTAAGTACATGGGATCTGAAAATTGAGTTTTCAGTTATCGACCTCATACGTTTAGAAATACCATGAAACGTGGACATTTCTTGGTCCCGGGCTGATTGGGGAATTATTTCACGACGCGAAAAATGCCGAGCTGATATAAGTACTTGGGATCTGAAAATTGCGTTTTCTGTTATCGACGCTATACGTTTATAAATACCATGAAACTTGGAGATTTCTTGGTCCCGGGCTGATTGGACCATTTTTCAATAACACGTGAAATAGGCAGATGATATAAGTACTTGGGATCTGAAAATTGAGTTTTCAGTTATCGACCTCATACGTTTAGAAATACCTTGAAACGTGGACATTTCTTGGTCCCGGGCCGATTGGCTCATTTTTCAACAACACGTGAAATACGCAGATGATATAAGTACTTGGGATCTCAAAATTGAGTTTTCAGTTATCGACCTCATACGTATAGAAATACCATGAAACGTGGACATTTCTTGGTCCCGGGCTGATTGGTGAATTTTTTCACGACGCGAAAAATGCCGAGCTGATATAAGTACTTGGGATCTGAAAATTGCGTTTTCTGTTATCGACGCTATACGTTGATAAATACCATGAAACGTGAAGATTTCTTGGTCCCGGGCTGATTGGACCATTTTTCAACAACACGTAAAATACGCAACTGATATAAGTACTTGGGATCTGAAAATTGAGTTTTCTGTTATCGACGATATACGTTTATAAATACCATGAAACGTGGAGATTTCTTAGTCCCGGGCTGATTGGGGAATTTTTTCACGACGCGAAAAATTCCGAGCTGACATAAGTACTTGGGAACTGAAAATTGAGTTTTCTGTTATCGACGCTATACGTTTAGAAATACCATGAAACGTGGACATTTCTTGGTCCCGGGCTGATTGGTGAATTTTTTCACGACGCGAAAAATGCCGAGCTGATATAAGTACTTGTGATACGAAAATTGAGTTTTCTGTTATCGACGCTATACGTTTATAAATACCATGAAACGTGGAGATTTCTTAGTCCCGGGCTCATTGGGGAATTTTTTCACGACGCGAAAAATTCCGAGCTGACATAAGTACTTGGGATCTGAAAATTGAGTTTTCAGTTATCGACCTCATACGTTTAGAAATACCATGAAACGTGGACATTTCTTGGTCCCGGGCTGATTGGTGAATTTTCTCACGACGCGAAAAATGCCGAGCTGATATAAGTACTTGGGATCGGAAAATTGAGTTTCCTGTTATCGACGCTATACGTTTTGAAATACCATGAAACGTGGACATTTCTTAGTCCCGGGCCGATTGGGTTATTTTTCAATAACACGTGAAATACGCAGATGATATAAGTACTTGGGATCTGAAAATTGAGTTTTCAGTTATCGACATCATACGTTTAGAAATACCATGAAACGTGGAGATTTCTTGGTCCCGGGCTGATTGGACCATTTTTCAATAACACGTGAAATAGGCAGATGATATAAGTACTTGGGATCTGAAAATTGAGTTTTCAGTTATCGACCTCATACGTTTAGAAATACCATGAAACGTGGACATTTCTTGGTCCCGGGCCGATTGGCTCATTTTTCAACAACACGTGAAATACGCAGATGATATAAGTACTTGGGATCTGAAAATTGAGTTTTCAGTTATCGACCTCATACGTTTAGAAATACCATGAAACGTGTTTATTTCTTGGTCGCGGGCTGATTGGTGAATTTTTTCACGACGCGAAAAATGCCGAGCTGATATAAGTACTTGGGATCTGAAAATTGCGTTTTCTGTTATCGACGCTATACGTTTATAAATACCATGAAACTTGGAGATTTCTTGGTCCCGGGCTGATTGGACCATTTTTCAATAACACGTGAAATAGGCAGATGATATAAGTACTTGGGATCTGAAAATTGAGTTTTCAGTTATCGACCTCATACGTTTAGAAATACCATGAAACGTGGACATTTCTTGGTCCCGGGCTGATTGGTGAATTTTCTCTCGACGCGAAAAATGCCGAGCTGATATAAGTACTTGGGATCGGAAAATTGAGTTTCCTGTTATCGACGCTATACGTTTTGAAATACCATGAAACGTGGACATTTCTTGGTCCCGGGCCGATTGGCTCATTTTTCAACAACACGTGAAATACGCAGATGATGTAAGTACTTGGGATCTGAAAATTGAGTTTTCAGTTATCGACCTCATACGTTTAGAAATACCATGAAACGTGGACATTTCTTGGTCCCGGGCTGATTGGTGAATTTTCTCTCGACGCGAAAAATGCCGAGCTGATATAAGTACTTGGGATCGGAAAATTGAGTTTCCTGTTATCGACGCTATACGTTTTGAAATACCATGAAACGTGGACATTTCTTGGTCCCGGGCCGATTGGCTCATTTTTCAACAACACGTGAAATACGCAGATGATGTAAGTACTTGGGATCTGAAAATTGAGTTTTCAGTTATCGACCTCATACGTTTAGAAATACCCTGAAACGTGGACATTTCTTGGTCCCGGGCTGATTGGGGAATTATTTCACGACGCGAAAAATGCCGAGCTGATATAAGTACTTGGGATCTGAAAATTGCGTTTTCTGTTATCGACGCTATACGTTTATAAATACCATGAAACTTGGAGATTTCTTAGTCCCGGGCTGATTGGGGAATTTTTTCACGACGCGAAAAATTCCGAGCTGACATAAGTACTTGGGATCTGAAAATTGAGTTTTCAGTTATCGACCTCATACGTTTAGAAATACCATGAAACGTGGACATTTCTTGGTCCCGGGCCGATTGGCTCATTTTTCAACAACACGTGAAATACGCAGATGATATAAGTACTTGGGATCTCAAAATTGAGTTTTCAGTTATCGACCTCATACGTATAGAAATACCATGAAACGTGGACATTTCTTGGTCCCGGGCTGATTGGTGAATTTTTTCACGACGCGAAAAATGCCGAGCTGATATAAGTACTTGTGATACGAAAATTGAGTTTTCTGTTATCGACGCTATACGTTTATAAATACCATGAAACGTGGAGATTTCTTAGTCCCGGGCTCATTGGGGAATTTTTTCACGACGCGAAAAATTCCGAGCTGACATAAGTACTTGGGATCTGAAAATTGAGTTTTCAGTTATCGACCTCATACGTTTAGAAATACCATGAAACGTGGACATTTCTTGGTCCCGGGCTGATTGGTGAATTTTCTCACGACGCGAAAAATGCCGAGCTGATATAAGTACTTGGGATCGGAAAATTGAGTTTCCTGTTATCGACGCTATACGTTTTGAAATACCATGAAACGTGGACATTTCTTAGTCCCGGGCCGATTGGGTTATTTTTCAATAACACGTGAAATACGCAGATGATATAAGTACTTGGGATCTGAAAATTGAGTTTTCAGTTATCGACCTCATACGTTTAGAAATACCATGAAACGTGGACATTTCTTGGTCCCGGGCTGATTGGTGAATTTTCTCTCGACGCGAAAAATGCCGAGCTGTTATAAGTACTTGGGATCGGAAAATTGAGTTTCCTGTTATCGACGCTATACGTTTTGAAATACCATGAAACGTGGACATTTCTTGGTCCCGGGCCGATTGGCTCATTTTTCAACAACACGTGAAATACGCAGATGATGTAAGTACTTGGGATCTGAAAATTGAGTTTTCAGTTATCGACCTCATACGTTTAGAAATACCATGAAACGTGGACATTTCTTGGTCCCGGGCCGATTGGCTCATTTTTCAACAACACGTGAAATACGCAGATGATATAAGTACTTGGGATCTGAAAATTGAGTTTTCAGTTATCGACCTCATACGTTTAGAAATACCATGAAACGTATTTATTTCTTGGTCGCGGGCTGATTGGTGAATTTTTTCACGACGCGAAAAATGCCGAGCTGATATAAGTACTTGGGATCTGAAAATTGCGTTTTCTGTTATCGACGCTATACGTTTATAAATACCATGAAACGTGGAGATTTCTTGGTCCCGGGCTGATTGGACCATTTTTCAATAACACGTGAAATAGGCAGATGATGGAAGTACTTGGGATCTGAAAATTGAGTTTTCAGTTATCGACCTCATACGTTTAGAAATACCATGAAACGTGGACATTTCTTGGTCCCGGGCTGATTGGTGAATTTTTTCACGACGCGAAAAGTGCCGAGCTGACATAAGTACTTGGGATTTGAAAATTGAGTTTTCAGTTATCGACCTCATACGTTTAGAAATACCATGAAACGTGGACATTACTTGGTCCCGGGCTGATTGGTGAATTTTCTCACGACGCGAAAAATGCCGAGCTGATATAAGTATTTGGGATCGGAAAATTGAGTTTCCTGTTATCGACGCTATACGTTTTGAAATACCATGAAACGTGGACATTTCTTGGTCCCGGGCCGATTGGCTCATTATTCAACAACACGTGAAATACGCAGATGATGTAAGTACTTGGGATCTGAAAATTGAGTTTTCAGTTATCGACCTCATACGTTTAGAAATACCATGAAACGTGGACATTTCTTGGTCCCGGGCTGATTGGTGAATTTTCTCTCGACGCGAAAAATGCCGAGCTGATATAAGTACTTGGGATCGGAAAATTGAGTTTCCTGTTATCGACGCTATACGTTTTGAAATACCATGAAACGTGGACATTTCTTGGTCCCGGGCCGATTGGCTCATTTTTCAACAACACGTGAAATACGCAGATGATGTAAGTACTTGGGATCTGAAAATTGAGTTTTCAGTTATCGACCTCATACGTTTAGAAATACCCTGAAACGTGGACATTTCTTGGTCCCGGGCTGATTGGGGAATTATTTCACGACGCGAAAAATGCCGAGCTGATATAAGTACTTGGGATCTGAAAATTGCGTTTTCTGTTATCGACGCTATACGTTTATAAATACCATGAAACTTGGAGATTTCTTAGTCCCGGGCTGATTGGGGAATTTTTTCACGACGCGAAAAATTCCGAGCTGACATAAGTACTTGGGAACTGAAAATTGAGATTTCTGTTATCGACGCTATACGTTTAGAAATACCATGAAACGTGGACATTTCTTGGTCCCGGGCTGATTGGTGAATTTTTTCACGACGCGAAAAATGCCGAGCTGATATAAGTACTTGTGATCCGAAAATTGAGTTTTCTGTTATCGACGCTATACGTTTATAAATACCATGAAACGTGGAGATTTCTTAGTCCCGGGCTGATTGGGGAATTTTTTCACGACGCGAAAAATTCCGAGCTGACATAAGTACTTGGGATCTGAAAATTGAGTTTTCAGTTATCGACCTCATACGTTTAGAAATACCATGAAACGTGGACATTTCTTGGTCCCGGGCTGATTGGGGAATTATTTCACGACGCGAGAAATGCCGAGCTGATATAAGTACTTGGGATCTGAAAATTGCGTTTTCTGTTATCGACGCTATACGTTTATAAATACCATGAAACTTGGAGATTTCTTGGTCCCGGGCTGATTGGACCATTTTTCAATAACACGTGAAATAGGCAGATGATATAAGTACTTGGGATCTGAAAATTGAGTTTTCATTTATCGACCTCATACGTTTAGAAATACCATGAAACGTGGAGATTTCTTGGTCCCGGGCTGATTGGACCATTTTTCAATAACACGTGAAATAGGCAGATGATGGAAGTACTTGGGATCTGAAAATTGAGTTTTCAGTTATCGACCTCATACGTTTAGAAATACCATGAAACGTGGACATTTCTTGGTCCCGGGCTGATTGGTGAATTTTTTCACGACGCGAAAAATGCCGAGCTGATATAAGTACTTCGGATCCGAAAATTGAGTTTTCTGTTATCGACGCTATACGTTTATAAATACCATGAAACGTGAAGATTTCTTGGTCCCGGGCTGATTGGACCATTTTTCAACATCACGTAAAATACGCAACTGATATAAGTACTTGGGATCTGAAAATTGAGTTTTCTGTTATCGACGCTATACGTTTATAAATACCATGAAACGTGGAGATTCCTTAGTCCCGGGCTGATTGGGGAATTTTTTCACGACGCGAAAAATTCCGAGCTGACATAAGTACTTGGGAACTGAAAATTGAGATTTCTGTTATCGACGCTATACGTTTAGAAATACCATGAAACGTGGACATTTCTTGGTCCCGGGCTGATTGGTGAATTTTTTCACGACGCGAAAAATGCCGAGCTGATATAAGTACTTGTGATCCGAAAATTGAGTTTTCCGTTATCGATGCTATACGTTTATTAATACCATGAAACGTGGAGATTTCTTAGTCCCGGGCTGATTGGGGAATTTTTTCACGACGCGAAAAATTCCGAGCTGACATAAGTACTTGGGATTTGAAAATTGAGTTTTCAGTTATCGACCTCATACGTTTAGAAATACCATGAAACGTGGACATTTCTTGGTCCCGGGCTGATTGGTGAATTTTCTCACGACGCGAAAAATGCCGAGCTGATATAAGTATTTGGGATCGGAAAATTGAGTTTCCTGTTATCGACGCTATACGTTTTGAAATACCATGAAACGTGGACATTTCTTGGTCCCGGGCCGATTGGCTCATTATTCAACAACACGTGAAATACGCAGATGATGTAAGTACATGGGATCTGAAAATTGAGTTTTCAGTTATCGACCTCATACGTTTAGAAATACCATGAAACGTGGACATTTCTTGGTCCCGGGCTGATTGGGGAATTATTTCACGACGCGAAAAATGCCGAGCTGATATAAGTACTTGGGATCTGAAAATTGCGTTTTCTGTTATCGACGCTATACGTTTATAAATACCATGAAACTTGGAGATTTCTTGGTCCCGGGCTGATTGGACCATTTTTCAATAACACGTGAAATAGGCAGATGATATAAGTACTTGGGATCTGAAAATTGAGTTTTCAGTTATCGACCTCATACGTTTAGAAATACCATGAAACGTGGACATTTCTTGGTCCCGGGCCGATTGGCTCATTTTTCAACAACACGTGAAATACGCAGATGATATAAGTACTTGGGATCTCAAAATTGAGTTTTCAGTTATCGACCTCATACGTATAGAAATACCATGAAACGTGGACATTTCTTGGTCCCGGGCTGATTGGTGAATTTTTTCACGACGCGAAAAATGCCGAGCTGATATAAGTACTTGGGATCTGAAAATTGCGTTTTCTGTTATCGACGCTATACGTTGATAAATACCATGAAACGTGAAGATTTCTTGGTCCCGGGCTGATTGGACCATTTTTCAACAACACGTAAAATACGCAACTGATATAAGTACTTGGGATCTGAAAATTGAGTTTTCTGTTATCGACGATATACGTTTATAAATACCATGAAACGTGGAGATTTCTTAGTCCCGGGCTGATTGGGGAATTTTTTCACGACGCGAAAAATTCCGAGCTGACATAAGTACTTGGGAACTGAAAATTGAGTTTTCTGTTATCGACGCTATACGTTTAGAAATACCATGAAACGTGGACATTTCTTGGTCCCGGGCTGATTGGTGAATTTTTTCACGACGCGAAAAATGCCGAGCTGATATAACTACTTGTGATACGAAAATTGAGTTTTCTGTTATCGACGCTATACGTTTATAAATACCATGAAACGTGGAGATTTCTTAGTCCCGGGCTCATTGGGGAATTTTTTCACGACGCGAAAAATTCCGAGCTGACATAAGTACTTGGGATCTGAAAATTGAGTTTTCAGTTATCGACCTCATACGTTTAGAAATACCATGAAACGTGGACATTTCTTGGTCCCGGGCTGATTGGTGAATTTTCTCACGACGCGAAAAATGCCGAGCTGATATAAGTACTTGGGATCGGAAAATTGAGTTTCCTGTTATCGACGCTATACGTTTTGAAATACCATGAAACGTGGACATTTCTTAGTCCCGGGCCGATTGGGTTATTTTTCAATAACACGTGAAATACGCAGATGATATAAGTACTTGGGATCTGAAAATTGAGTTTTCAGTTATCGACATCATACGTTTAGAAATACCATGAAACGTGGAGATTTCTTGGTCCCGGGCTGATTGGACCATTTTTCAATAACACGTGAAATAGGCAGATGATATAAGTACTTGGGATCTGAAAATTGAGTTTTCAGTTATCGACCTCATACGTTTAGAAATACCATGAAACGTGGACATTTCTTGGTCCCGGGCCGATTGGCTCATTTTTCAACAACACGTGAAATACGCAGATGATATAAGTACTTGGGATCTGAAAATTGAGTTTTCAGTTATCGACCTCATACGTTTAGAAATACCATGAAACGTGTTTATTTCTTGGTCGCGGGCTGATTGGTGAATTTTTTCACGACGCGAAAAATGCCGAGCTGATATAAGTACTTGGGATCTGAAAATTGCGTTTTCTGTTATCGACGCTATACGTTTATAAATACCATGAAACTTGGAGATTTCTTGGTCCCGGGCTGATTGGACCATTTTTCAATAACACGTGAAATAGGCAGATGATATAAGTACTTGGGATCTGAAAATTGAGTTTTCAGTTATCGACCTCATACGTTTAGAAATACCATGAAACGTGGACATTTCTTGGTCCCGGGCTGATTGGTGAATTTTCTCTCGACGCGAAAAATGCCGAGCTGATATAAGTACTTGGGATCGGAAAATTGAGTTTCCTGTTATCGACGCTATACGTTTTGAAATACCATGAAACGTGGACATTTCTTGGTCCCGGGCCGATTGGCTCATTTTTCAACAACACGTGAAATACGCAGATGATGTAAGTACTTGGGATCTGAAAATTGAGTTTTCAGTTATCGACCTCATACGTTTAGAAATACCATGAAACGTGGACATTTCTTGGTCCCGGGCTGATTGGTGAATTTTCTCTCGACGCGAAAAATGCCGAGCTGATATAAGTACTTGGGATCGGAAAATTGAGTTTCCTGTTATCGACGCTATACGTTTTGAAATACCATGAAACGTGGACATTTCTTGGTCCCGGGCCGATTGGCTCATTTTTCAACAACACGTGAAATACGCAGATGATGTAAGTACTTGGGATCTGAAAATTGAGTTTTCAGTTATCGACCTCATACGTTTAGAAATACCCTGAAACGTGGACATTTCTTGGTCCCGGGCTGATTGGGGAATTATTTCACGACGCGAAAAATGCCGAGCTGATATAAGTACTTGGGATCTGAAAATTGCGTTTTCTGTTATCGACGCTATACGTTTATAAATACCATGAAACTTGGAGATTTCTTAGTCCCGGGCTGATTGGGGAATTTTTTCACGACGCGAAAAATTCCGAGCTGACATAAGTACTTGGGAACTGAAAATTGAGATTTCTGTTATCGACGCTATACGTTTAGAAATACCATGAAACGTGGACATTTCTTGGTCCCGGGCTGATTGGGGAATTATTTCACGACGCGAGAAATGCCGAGCTGATATAAGTACTTGGGATCTGAAAATTGCGTTTTCTGTTATCGACGCTATACGTTTATAAATACCATGAAACTTGGAGGTTTCTTGGTCCCGGGCTGATTGGACCATTTTTCAATAACACGTGAAATAGGCAGATGATATAAGTACTTGGGATCTGAAAATTGAGTTTTCATTTATCGACCTCATACGTTTAGAAATACCATGAAACGTGGAGATTTCTTGGTCCCGGGCTGATTGGACCATTTTTCAATAACACGTGAAATAGGCAGATGATGGAAGTACTTGGGATCTGAAAATTGAGTTTTCAGTTATCGACCTCATACGTTTAGAAATACCATGAAACGTGGACATTTCTTGGTCCCGGGCTGATTGGTGAATTTTTTCACGACGCGAAAAATGCCGAGCTGATATAAGTACTTCGGATCCGAAAATTGAGTTTTCTGTTATCGACGCTATACGTTTATAAATACCATGAAACGTGAAGATTTCTTGGTCCCGGGCTGATTGGACCATTTTTCAACATCACGTAAAATACGCAACTGATATAAGTACTTGGGATCTGAAAATTGAGTTTTCTGTTATCGACGCTATACGTTTATAAATACCATGAAACGTGGAGATTCCTTAGTCCCGGGCTGATTGGGGAATTTTTTCACGACGCGAAAAATTCCGAGCTGACATAAGTACTTGGGAACTGAAAATTGAGATTTCTGTTATCGACGCTATACGTTTAGAAATACCATGAAACGTGGACATTTCTTGGTCCCGGGCTGATTGGTGAATTTTTTCACGACGCGAAAAATGCCGAGCTGATATAAGTACTTGTGATCCGAAAATTGAGTTTTCCGTTATCGATGCTATACGTTTATTAATACCATGAAACGTGGAGATTTCTTAGTCCCGGGCTGATTGGGGAATTTTTTCACGACGCGAAAAATTCCGAGCTGACATAAGTACTTGGGATTTGAAAATTGAGTTTTCAGTTATCGACCTCATACGTTTAGAAATACCATGAAACGTGGACATTTCTTGGTCCCGGGCTGATTGGTGAATTTTCTCACGACGCGAAAAATGCCGAGCTGATATAAGTATTTGGGATCGGAAAATTGAGTTTCCTGTTATCGACGCTATACGTTTTGAAATACCATGAAACGTGGACATTTCTTGGTCCCGGGCCGATTGGCTCATTATTCAACAACACGTGAAATACGCAGATGATGTAAGTACATGGGATCTGAAAATTGAGTTTTCAGTTATCGACCTCATACGTTTAGAAATACCATTAAACGTGGACATTTCTTGGTCCCGGGCTGATTGGGGAATTATTTCACGACGCGAAAAATGCCGAGCTGTTATAAGTACTTGGGATCTGAAAATTGCGTTTTCTGTTATCGACGCTATACGTTTATAAATACCATGAAACTTGGAGATTTCTTGGTCCCGTGCTGATTGGACCATTTTTCAATAACACGTGAAATAGGCAGATGATATAAGTACTTGGGATCTGAAAATTGAGTTTTCAGTTATCGACCTCATACGTTTAGAAATACCATGAAACGTGGACATTTCTTGGTCCCGGGCCGATTGGCTCATTTTTCAACAACACGTGAAATACGCAGATGATATAAGTACTTGGGATCTCAAAATTGAGTTTTCAGTTATCGACCTCATACGTATAGAAATACCATGAAACGTGGACATTTCTTGGTCCCGGGCTGATTGGTGAATTTTTTCACGACGCGAAAAATGCCGAGCTGATATAAGTACTTGTGATACGAAAATTGAGTTTTCTGTTATCGACGCTATACGTTTATAAATACCATGAAACGTGGAGATTTCTTAGTCCCGGGCTCATTGGGGAATTTTTTCACGACGCGAAAAATTCCGAGCTGACATAAGTACTTGGGATCTGAAAATTGAGTTTTCAGTTATCGACCTCATACGTTTAGAAATACCATGAAACGTGGACATTTCTTGGTCCCGGGCTGATTGGTGAATTTTCTCACGACGCGAAAAATGCCGAGCTGATATAAGTACTTGGGATCGGAAAATTGAGTTTCCTGTTATCGACGCTATACGTTTTGAAATACCATGAAACGTGGACATTTCTTAGTCCCGGGCCGATTGGGTTATTTTTCAATAACACGTGAAATACGCAGATGATATAAGTACTTGGGATCTGAAAATTGAGTTTTCAGTTATCGACATCATACGTTTAGAAATACCATGAAACGTGGAGATTTCTTGGTCCCGGGCTGATTGGACCATTTTTCAATAACACGTGAAATAGGCAGATGATATAAGTACTTGGGATCTGAAAATTGAGTTTTCAGTTATCGACCTCATACGTTTAGAAATACCATGAAACGTGGACATTTCTTGGTCCCGGGCCGATTGGCTCATTTTTCAACAACACGTGAAATACGCAGATGATATAAGTACTTGGGATCTGAAAATTGAGTTTTCAGTTATCGACCTCATACGTTTAGAAATACCATGAAACGTGTTTATTTCTTGGTCGCGGGCTGATTGGTGAATTTTTTCACGACGCGAAAAATGCCGAGCTGATATAAGTACTTGGGATCTGAAAATTGCGTTTTCTGTTATCGACGCTATACGTTTATAAATACCATGAAACTTGGAGATTTCTTGGTCCCGGGCTGATTGGACCATTTTTCAATAACACGTGAAATAGGCAGATGATATAAGTACTTGGGATCTGAAAATTGAGTTTTCAGTTATCGACCTCATACGTTTAGAAATACCATGAAACGTGGACATTTCTTGGTCCCGGGCTGATTGGTGAATTTTTTCACGACGCGAAAAATGCCGAGCTGATATAAGTACTTGGGATCTGAAAATTGCGTTTTCTGTTATCGACGCTATACGTTTATAAATACCATGAAACGTGGAGATTTCTTGGTCCCGGGCTGATTGGACCATTTTTCAATAACACGTGAAATAGGCAGATGATGGAAGTACTTGGGATCTGAAAATTGAGTTTTCAGTTATCGACCTCATACGTTTAGAAATACCATGAAACGTGGACATTTCTTGGTCCCGGGCTGATTGGTGAATTTTTTCACGACGCGAAAAATGCCGAGCTGATATAAGTACTTCGGATCCGAAAATTGAGTTTTCTGTTATCGACGCTATACGTTTATAAATACCATGAAACGTGAAGATTTCTTGGTCCCGGGCTGATTGGACCATTTTTCAACATCACGTAAAATACGCAACTGATATAAGTACTTGGGATCTGAAAATTGAGTTTTCTGTTATCGACGCTATACGTTTATAAATACCATGAAACGTGGAGATTCCTTAGTCCCGGGCTGATTGGGGAATTTTTTCACGACGCGAAAAATTCCGAGCTGACATAAGTACTTGGGAACTGAAAATTGAGATTTCTGTTATCGACGCTATACGTTTAGAAATACCATGAAACGTGGACATTTCTTGGTCCCGGGCTGATTGGTGAATTTTTTCACGACGCGAAAAATGCCGAGCTGATATAAGTACTTGTGATCCGAAAATTGAGTTTTCCGTTATCGATGCTATACGTTTATTAATACCATGAAACGTGGAGATTTCTTAGTCCCGGGCTGATTGGGGAATTTTTTCACGACGCGAAAAATTCCGAGCTGACATAAGTACTTGGGATTTGAAAATTGAGTTTTCAGTTATCGACCTCATACGTTTAGAAATACCATGAAACGTGGACATTTCTTGGTCCCGGGCTGATTGGTGAATTTTCTCACGACGCGAAAAATGCCGAGCTGATATAAGTATTTGGGATCGGAAAATTGAGTTTCCTGTTATCGACGCTATACGTTTTGAAATACCATGAAACGTGGACATTTCTTGGTCCCGGGCCGATTGGCTCATTATTCAACAACACGTGAAATACGCAGATGATGTAAGTACATGGGATCTGAAAATTGAGTTTTCAGTTATCGACCTCATACGTTTAGAAATACCATGAAACGTGGACATTTCTTGGTCCCGGGCTGATTGGGGAATTATTTCACGACGCGAAAAATGCCGAGCTGATATAAGTACTTGGGATCTGAAAATTGCGTTTTCTGTTATCGACGCTATACGTTTATAAATACCATGAAACTTGGAGATTTCTTGGTCCCGGGCTGATTGGACCATTTTTCAATAACACGTGAAATAGGCAGATGATATAAGTACTTGGGATCTGAAAATTGAGTTTTCAGTTATCGACCTCATACGTTTAGAAATACCATGAAACGTGGACATTTCTTGGTCCCGGGCTGATTGGTGAATTTTTTCACGACGCGAAAAATGCCGAGCTGATATAAGTACTTGGGATCTGAAAATTGCGTTTTCTGTTATCGACGCTATACGTTTATAAATACCATGAAACGTGGAGATTTCTTGATGCCAGGCTGATTGGACCATTTTTTAATAACACGTGAAATAGGCAGATGATATAAGTACTTGGGATCTGAAAATTGAGTTTTCAGTAATCGACCTCATACGTTTAGAAATACCAGGAAACGTGGACATTTCTTGGTCCCGGGCTTATTGGTGAATTTTTTCACGATGCGAAAAATGCCGAGCTGATATAAGTACTTGTGATCCGAAAATTGAGTTTTCTGTTATCGACGCTATACGTTTATAAATACCATGAAACGTGGAGATTTCTTAGTCCCGGGCTGATTGGGGAATATTTTCACGACGCGAAAAATTCCGAGCTGACATAAGTACTTGGGAACTGAAAATTGAGTTTTCTGTTATCGACGCTATACGTTTAGAAATACCATGAAACGTGGACATTTCTTGGTCCCGGGCTGATTGGTGAATTTTCTCTCGACGCGAAAAATGCCGAGCTGATATAAGTACTTGGGATCGGAAAATTGAGTTTCCTGTTATCGACGCTATACGTTTTGAAATACCATGAAACGTGGACATTTCTTGGTCCCGGGCCGATTGGCTCATTTTTCAACAACACGTGAAATACGCAGATGATGTAAGTACTTGGGATCTGAAAATTGAGTTTTCAGTTATCGACCTCATACGTTTAGAAATACCATGAAACGTGGAGATTTCTTGGTCCCGGGCTGATTGGACCATTTTTCAATAACACGTGAAATAGGCAGATGATGGAAGTACTTGGGATCTGAAAATTGAGTTTTCAGTTATCGACCTCATACGTTTAGAAATACCATGAAACGTGGCCATTTCTTGGTCCCGGGCTGATTGGTGAATTTTTTCACGACGCGAAAAATGCCGAGCTGATATAAGTACTTCGGATCCGAAAATTGAGTTTTCTGTTATCGACGCTATACGTTTATAAATACCATGAAACGTGAAGATTTCTTGGTCCCGGGCTGATTGGACCATTTTTCAACATCACGTAAAATACGCAACTGATATAAGTACTTGGGATCTGAAAATTGAGTTTTCTGTTATCGACGCTATACGTTTATAAATACCATGAAACGTGGAGATTTCTTAGTCCCGGGCTGATTGGGGAATTTTTTCACGACGCGAAAAATTCCGAGCTGACATAAGTACTTGGGAACTGAAAATTGAGTTTTCTGTTATCGACGCTATACGTTTAGAAATACCAGGAAACGTGGACATTTCTTGGTCCCGGGCTTATTGGTGAATTTTTTCACGATGCGAAAAATGCCGAGCTGATATAAGTACTTGTGATCCGAAAATTGAGTTTTCTGTTATCGACGCTATACGTTTATAAATACCATGAAACGTGGAGATTTCTTAGTCCCGGGCTGATTGGGGAATTTTTTCACGACGCGAAAAATTCCGAGCTGACATAAGTACTTGGGAACTGAAAATTGAGTTTTCTGTTATCGACGCTATACGTTTAGAAATACCATGAAACGTGGACATTTCTTGGTCCCGGGCTGATTGGTGAATTTTCTCTCGACGCGAAAAATGCCGAGCTGATATAAGTACTTGGGATCGGAAAATTGAGTTTCCTGTTATCGACGCTATACGTTTTGAAATACCATGAAACGTGGACATTTCTTGGTCCCGGGCCGATTGGCTCATTTTTCAACAACACGTGAAATACGCAGATGATGTAAGTACTTGGGATCTGAAAATTGAGTTTTCAGTTATCGACCTCATACGTTTAGAAATACCATGAAACGTGGACATTTCTTGGTCCCGGGCTGATTGGTGAATTTTCTCACGACGCGAAAAATGCCGAGCTGATATAAGTACTTGGGATCGGAAAATTGAGATTCCTGTTATCGACGCTATACGTTTTGAAATACCATGAAACGTGGACATTTCTTAGTCCCGGGCCGATTGGGTCATTTTTCAATAACACGTGAAATACGCAGATGATATAAGTACTTGGGATCTGAAAATTGAGTTTTCAGTTATCGACCTCATACGTTTAGAAATACCATGAAACGTGGAGATTTCTTGGTCCCGGGCTGATTGGACCATTTTTCAATAACACGTGAAATAGGCAGATGATATAAGTACTTGGGATCTGAAAATTGAGTTTTCAGTTATCGACCTCATACGTTTAGAAATATCATGAAACGTGGACATTTCTTGGTCCCGGGCTGATTGGTGAATTTTTTCACGACGCGAAAAATGCCGAGCTGATATATGTACTTGGGATCTGAAAATTGCGTTTTCTGTTATCGATGCTATACGTTTATAAATACCATGAAACGTGGAGATTTCTTAGTCCCGGGCTGATTGGGGAATTTTTTCACGACGCGAAAAATTCCGAGCTGACATAAGTACTTGGGAACTGAAAATTGAGTTTTCTGTTATCGACGCTATACGTTTAGAAATACCAGGAAACGTGGACATTTCTTGGTCCCGGGCTTATTGGTGAATTTTTTCACGACGCGAAAAATGCCGAGCTGATATAAGTACTTGTGATCCGAAAATTGAGTTTTCTGTTATCGACGCTATACGTTTATAAATACCATGAAACGTGGAGATTTCTTAGTCCCGGGCTGATTGGGGAATTTTTTCACGACGCGAGAAATTCCGAGCTGACATAAGTACTTGGGAACTGAAAATTGAGTTTTCTGTTATCGACGCTATACGTTTAGAAATACCATCAAACGTGGACATTTCTTGGTCCCGGGCTGATTGGTGAATTTTCTCTCGACGCGAAAAATGCCGAGCTGATATAAGTACTTGGGATCGGAAAATTGAGTTTCCTGTTATCGACGCTATACGTTTTGAAATACCATGAAACGTGGACATTTCTTGGTCCCGGGCCGATTGGCTCATTTTTCAACAACACGTGAAATACGCAGATGATGTAAGTACTTGGGATCTGAAAATTGAGTTTTCAGTTATCGACCTCATACGTTTAGAAATACCATGAAACGTGGACATTTCTTGGTCCCGGGCCGATTGGCTCATTTTTCAACAACACGTGAAATACGCAGATGATATAAGTACTTGGGATCTGAAAATTGAGTTTTCAGTTATCGACCTCATACGTTTAGAAATACCATGAAACGTATTTATTTCTTGGTCGCGGGCTGATTGGTGAATTTTTTCACGACGCGAAAAATGCCGAGCTGATATAAGTACTTGGGATCTGAAAATTGCGTTTTCTGTTATCGACGCTATACGTTTATAAATACCATGAAACGTGGAGATTTCTTGGTCCCGGGCTGATTGGACCATTTTTCAATAACACGTGAAATAGGCAGATGATGGAAGTACTTGGGATTTGAAAATTGAGTTTTCAGTTATCGACCTCATACGTTTAGAAATACCATGAAACGTGGACATTTCTTGGTCCCGGGCTGATTGGTGAATTTTCTCACGACGCGAAAAATGCCGAGCTGATATAATTATTTGGGATCGGAAAATTGAGTTTCCTGTTATCGACGCTATACGTTTTGAAATACCATGAAACGTGGACATTTCTTGGTCCCGGGCCGATTGGCTCATTATTCAACAACACGTGAAATACGCAGATGATGTAAGTACTTGGGATCTGAAAATTGAGTTTTCAGTTATCGACCTCATACGTTTAGAAATACCATGAAACGTGGAGATTCCTTAGTCCCGGGCTGATTGGGGAATTTTTTCACGACGCGAAAAATTCCGAGCTGACATAAGTACTTGGGAACTGAAAATTGAGATTTCTGTTATCGACGCTATACGTTTAGAAATACCATGAAACGTGGACATTTCTTGGTCCCGGGCTGATTGGTGAATTTTTTCACGACGCGAAAAATGCCGAGCTGATATAAGTACTTGTGATCCGAAAATTGAGTTTTCCGTTATCGATGCTATACGTTTATTAATACCATGAAACGTGGAGATTTCTTAGTCCCGGGCTGATTGGGGAATTTTTTCACGACGCGAAAAATTCCGAGCTGACATAAGTACTTGGGATTTGAAAATTGAGTTTTCAGTTATCGACCTCATACGTTTAGAAATACCATGAAACGTGGACATTTCTTGGTCCCGGGCTGATTGGTGAATTTTCTCACGACGCGAAAAATGCCGAGCTGATATAAGTATTTGGGATCGGAAAATTGAGTTTCCTGTTATCGACGCTATACGTTTTGAAATACCATGAAACGTGGACATTTCTTGGTCCCGGGCCGATTGGCTCATTATTCAACAACACGTGAAATACGCAGATGATGTAAGTACATGGGATCTGAAAATTGAGTTTTCAGTTATCGACCTCATACGTTTAGAAATACCATGAAACGTGGACATTTCTTGGTCCCGGGCTGATTGGGGAATTATTTCACGACGCGAAAAATGCCGAGCTGATATAAGTACTTGGGATCTGAAAATTGCGTTTTCTGTTATCGACGCTATACGTTTATAAATACCATGAAACTTGGAGATTTCTTGGTCCCGGGCTGATTGGACCATTTTTCAATAACACGTGAAATAGGCAGATGATATAAGTACTTGGGATCTGAAAATTGAGTTTTCAGTTATCGACCTCATACGTTTAGAAATACCATGAAACGTGGACATTTCTTGGTCCCGGGCTGATTGGTGAATTTTTTCACGACGCGAAAAATGCCGAGCTGATATAAGTACTTGGGATCTGAAAATTGCGTTTTCTGTTATCGACGCTATACGTTTATAAATACCATGAAACGTGGAGATTTCTTGATGCCAGGCTGATTGGACCATTTTTTAATAACACGTGAAATAGGCAGATGATATAAGTACTTGGGATCTGAAAATTGAGTTTTCAGTAATCGACCTCATACGTTTAGAAATACCAGGAAACGTGGACATTTCTTGGTCCCGGGCTTATTGGTGAATTTTTTCACGATGCGAAAAATGCCGAGCTGATATAAGTACTTGTGATCCGAAAATTGAGTTTTCTGTTATCGACGCTATACGTTTATAAATACCATGAAACGTGGAGATTTCTTAGTCCCGGGCTGATTGGGGAATATTTTCACGACGCGAAAAATTCCGAGCTGACATAAGTACTTGGGAACTGAAAATTGAGTTTTCTGTTATCGACGCTATACGTTTAGAAATACCATGAAACGTGGACATTTCTTGGTCCCGGGCTGATTGGTGAATTTTCTCTCGACGCGAAAAATGCCGAGCTGATATAAGTACTTGGGATCGGAAAATTGAGTTTCCTGTTATCGACGCTATACGTTTTGAAATACCATGAAACGTGGACATTTCTTGGTCCCGGGCCGATTGGCTCATTTTTCAACAACACGTGAAATACGCAGATGATGTAAGTACTTGGGATCTGAAAATTGAGTTTTCAGTTATCGACCTCATACGTTTAGAAATACCATGAAACGTGGAGATTTCTTGGTCCCGGGCTGATTGGACCATTTTTCAATAACACGTGAAATAGGCAGATGATGGAAGTACTTGGGATCTGAAAATTGAGTTTTCAGTTATCGACCTCATACGTTTAGAAATACCATGAAACGTGGACATTTCTTGGTCCCGGGCTGATTGGTGAATTTTTTCACGACGCGAAAAATGCCGAGCTGATATAAGTACTTCGGATCCGAAAATTGAGTTTTCTGTTATCGACGCTATACGTTTATAAATACCATGAAACGTGAAGATTTCTTGGTCCCGGGCTGATTGGACCATTTTTCAACATCACGTAAAATACGCAACTGATATAAGTACTTGGGATCTGAAAATTGAGTTTTCTGTTATCGACGCTATACGTTTATAAATACCATGAAACGTGGAGATTTCTTAGTCCCGGGCTGATTGGGGAATTTTTTCACGACGCGAAAAATTCCGAGCTGACATAAGTACTTGGGAACTGAAAATTGAGTTTTCTGTTATCGACGCTATACGTTTAGAAATACCAGGAAACGTGGACATTTCTTGGTCCCGGGCTTATTGGTGAATTTTTTCACGATGCGAAAAATGCCGAGCTGATATAAGTACTTGTGATCCGAAAATTGAGTTTTCTGTTATCGACGCTATACGTTTATAAATACCATGAAACGTGGAGATTTCTTAGTCCCGGGCTGATTGGGGAATTTTTTCACGACGCGAAAAATTCCGAGCTGACATAAGTACTTGGGAACTGAAAATTGAGTTTTCTGTTATCGACGCTATACGTTTAGAAATACCATGAAACGTGGACATTTCTTGGTCCCGGGCTGATTGGTGAATTTTCTCTCGACGCGAAAAATGCCGAGCTGATATAAGTACTTGGGATCGGAAAATTGAGTTTCCTGTTATCGACGCTATACGTTTTGAAATACCATGAAACGTGGACATTTCTTGGTCCCGGGCCGATTGGCTCATTTTTCAACAACACGTGAAATACGCAGATGATGTAAGTACTTGGGATCTGAAAATTGAGTTTTCAGTTATCGACCTCATACGTTTAGAAATACCATGAAACGTGGACATTTCTTGGTCCCGGGCTGATTGGTGAATTTTCTCACGACGCGAAAAATGCCGAGCTGATATAAGTACTTGGGATCGGAAAATTGAGATTCCTGTTATCGACGCTATACGTTTTGAAATACCATGAAACGTGGACATTTCTTAGTCCCGGGCCGATTGGGTCATTTTTCAATAACACGTGAAATACGCAGATGATATAAGTACTTGGGATCTGAAAATTGAGTTTTCAGTTATCGACCTCATACGTTTAGAAATACCATGAAACGTGGAGATTTCTTGGTCCCGGGCTGATTGGACCATTTTTCAATAACACGTGAAATAGGCAGATGATATAAGTACTTGGGATCTGAAAATTGAGTTTTCAGTTATCGACCTCATACGTTTAGAAATATCATGAAACGTGGACATTTCTTGGTCCCGGGCTGATTGGTGAATTTTTTCACGACGCGAAAAATGCCGAGCTGATATATGTACTTGGGATCTGAAAATTGCGTTTTCTGTTATCGATGCTATACGTTTATAAATACCATGAAACGTGGAGATTTCTTAGTCCCGGGCTGATTGGGGAATTTTTTCACGACGCGAAAAATTCCGAGCTGACATAAGTACTTGGGAACTGAAAATTGAGTTTTCTGTTATCGACGCTATACGTTTAGAAATACCAGGAAACGTGGACATTTCTTGGTCCCGGGCTTATTGGTGAATTTTTTCACGACGCGAAAAATGCCGAGCTGATATAAGTACTTGTGATCCGAAAATTGAGTTTTCTGTTATCGACGCTATACGTTTATAAATACCATGAAACGTGGAGATTTCTTAGTCCCGGGCTGATTGGGGAATTTTTTCACGACGCGAGAAATTCCGAGCTGACATAAGTACTTGGGAACTGAAAATTGAGTTTTCTGTTATCGACGCTATACGTTTAGAAATACCATCAAACGTGGACATTTCTTGGTCCCGGGCTGATTGGTGAATTTTCTCTCGACGCGAAAAATGCCGAGCTGATATAAGTACTTGGGATCGGAAAATTGAGTTTCCTGTTATCGACGCTATACGTTTTGAAATACCATGAAACGTGGACATTTCTTGGTCCCGGGCCGATTGGCTCATTTTTCAACAACACGTGAAATACGCAGATGATGTAAGTACTTGGGATCTGAAAATTGAGTTTTCAGTTATCGACCTCATACGTTTAGAAATACCATGAAACGTGGACATTTCTTGGTCCCGGGCCGATTGGCTCATTTTTCAACAACACGTGAAATACGCAGATGATATAAGTACTTGGGATCTGAAAATTGAGTTTTCAGTTATCGACCTCATACGTTTAGAAATACCATGAAACGTATTTATTTCTTGGTCGCGGGCTGATTGGTGAATTTTTTCACGACGCGAAAAATGCCGAGCTGATATAAGTACTTGGGATCTGAAAATTGCGTTTTCTGTTATCGACGCTATACGTTTATAAATACCATGAAACGTGGAGATTTCTTGGTCCCGGGCTGATTGGACCATTTTTCAATAACACGTGAAATAGGCAGATGATGGAAGTACTTGGGATTTGAAAATTGAGTTTTCAGTTATCGACCTCATACGTTTAGAAATACCATGAAACGTGGACATTTCTTGGTCCCGGGCTGATTGGTGAATTTTCTCACGACGCGAAAAATGCCGAGCTGATATAATTATTTGGGATCGGAAAATTGAGTTTCCTGTTATCGACGCTATACGTTTTGAAATACCATGAAACGTGGACATTTCTTGGTCCCGGGCCGATTGGCTCATTATTCAACAACACGTGAAATACGCAGATGATGTAAGTACTTGGGATCTGAAAATTGAGTTTTCAGTTATCGACCTCATACGTTTAGAAATACCATGAAACGTGGACATTTCTTGGTCCCGGGCTGATTGGTGAATTTTCTCTCGACGCGAAAAATGCCGAGCTGATATAAGTACTTGGGATCGGAAAATTGAGTTTCCTGTTATCGACGCTATACGTTTTGAAATACCATGAAACGTGGACATTTCTTGGTCCCGGGCCGATTGGCTCATTTTTCAACAACACGTGAAATACGCAGATGATGTAAGTACTTGGGATCTGAAAATTGAGTTTTCAGTTATCGACCTCATACGTTTAGAAATACCATGAAACGTGGACATTTCTTGGTCCCGGGCCGATTGGCTCATTTTTCAACAACACGTGAAATACGCAGATGATATAAGTACTTGGGATCTGAAAATTGAGTTTTCAGTTATCGACCTCATACGTTTAGAAATACCATGAAACGTATTTATTTCTTGGTCGCGGGCTGATTGGTGAATTTTTTCACGACGCGAAAAATGCCGAGCTGATATAAGTACTTGGGATCTGAAAATTGCGTTTTCTGTTATCGACGCTATACGTTTATAAATACCATGAAACGTGGAGATTTCTTGGTCCCGGGCTGATTGGACCATTTTTCAATAACACGTGAAATAGGCAGATGATGGAAGTACTTGGGATCTGAAAATTGAGTTTTCAGTTATCGACCTCATACGTTTAGAAATACCATGAAACGTGGACATTTCTTGGTCCCGGGCTGATTGGTGAATTTTTTCACGACGCGAAAAGTGCCGAGCTGACATAAGTACTTGGGATTTGAAAATTGAGTTTTCAGTTATCGACCTCATACGTTTAGAAATACTATGAAACGTGGACATTTCTTGGTCCCGGGCTGATTGGTGAATTTTCTCACGACGCGAAAAATGCCGAGCTGATATAAGTATTTGGGATCGGAAAATTGAGTTTCCTGTTATCGACGCTATACGTTTTGAAATACCATGAAACGTGGACATTTCTTGGTCCCGGGCCGATTGGCTCATTATTCAACAACACGTGAAATACGCAGATGATGTAAGTACTTGGGATCTGAAAATTGAGTTTTCAGTTATCGACCTCATACGTTTAGAAATACCATGAAACGTGGACATTTCTTGGTCCCGGGCTGATTGGTGAATTTTCTCTCGACGCGAAAAATGCCGAGCTGATATAAGTACTTGGGATCGGAAAATTGAGTTTCCTGTTATCGACGCTATACGTTTTGAAATACCATGAAACGTGGACATTTCTTGGTCCCGGGCCGATTGGCTCATTTTTCAACAACACGTGAAATACGCAGATGATGTAAGTACTTGGGATCTGAAAATTGAGTTTTCAGTTATCGACCTCATACGTTTAGAAATACCCTGAAACGTGGACATTTCTTGGTCCCGGGCTGATTGGGGAATTATTTCACGACGCGAAAAATGCCGAGCTGATATAAGTACTTGGGATCTGAAAATTGCGTTTTCTGTTATCGACGCTATACGTTTATAAATACCATGAAACTTGGAGATTTCTTAGTCCCGGGCTGATTGGGGAATTTTTTCACGACGCGAAAAATTCCGAGCTGACATAAGTACTTGGGAACTGAAAATTGAGATTTCTGTTATCGACGCTATACGTTTAGAAATACCATGAAACGTGGACATTTCTTGGTCCCGGGCTGATTGGTGAATTTTTTCACGACGCGAAAAATGCCGAGCTGATATAAGTACTTGTGATCCGAAAATTGAGTTTTCTGTTATCGACGCTATACGTTTATAAATACCATGAAACGTGGAGATTTCTTAGTCCCGGGCTGATTGGGGAATTTTTTCACGACGCGAAAAATTCCGAGCTGACATAAGTACTTGGGATCTGAAAATTGAGTTTTCAGTTATCGACCTCATACGTTTAGAAATACCATGAAACGTGGACATTTCTTGGTCCCGGGCTGATTGGGGAATTATTTCACGACGCGAGAAATGCCGAGCTGATATAAGTACTTGGGATCTGAAAATTGCGTTTTCTGTTATCGACGCTATACGTTTATAAATACCATGAAACTTGGAGATTTCTTAGTCCCGGGCTGATTGGACCATTTTTCAATAACACGTGAAATAGGCAGATGATATAAGTACTTGGGATCTGAAAATTGAGTTTTCATTTATCGACCTCATACGTTTAGAAATACCATGAAACGTGGACATTTCTTGGTCCCGGGCCGATTGGCTCATTTTTCAACAACACGTGAAATACGCAGATGATATAAGTACTTGGGATCTCAAAATTGAGTTTTCAGTTATCGACCTCATACGTATAGAAATACCATGAAACGTGGACATTTCTTGGTCCCGGGCTGATTGGTGAATTTTTTCACGACGCGAAAAATGCCGAGCTGATATAAGTACTTGGGATCTGAAAATTGCGTTTTCTGTTATCGACGCTATACGTTGATAAATACCATGAAACGTGAAGATTTCTTGGTCCCGGGCTGATTGGACCATTTTTCAACAACACGTAAAATACGCAACTGATATAAGTACTTGGGATCTGAAAATTGAGTTTTCTGTTATCGACGATATACGTTTATAAATACCATGAAACGTGGAGATTTCTTAGTCCCGGGCTGATTGGGGAATTTTTTCACGACGCGAAAAATTCCGAGCTGACATAAGTACTTGGGAACTGAAAATTGAGTTTTCTGTTATCGACGCTATACGTTTAGAAATACCATGAAACGTGGACATTTCTTGGTCCCGGGCTGATTGGTGAATTTTTTCACGACGCGAAAAATGCCGAGCTGATATAAGTACTTGTGATACGAAAATTGAGTTTTCTGTTATCGACGCTATACGTTTATAAATACCATGAAACGTGGAGATTTCTTAGTCCCGGGCTCATTGGGGAATTTTTTCACGACGCGAAAAATTCCGAGCTGACATAAGTACTTGGGATCTGAAAATTGAGTTTTCAGTTATCGACCTCATACGTTTAGAAATACCATGAAACGTGGACATTTCTTGGTCCCGGGCTGATTGGTGAATTTTTTCACGACGCGAAAAATGCCGAGCTGATATAAGTACTTGGGATCTGAAAATTGCGTTTTCTGTTATCGACGCTATACGTTTATAAATACCATGAAACGTGGAGATTTCTTGGTCCCGGGCTGATTGGACCATTTTTCAATAACACGTGAAATAGGCAGATGATGGAAGTACTTGGGATCTGAAAATTGAGTTTTCAGTTATCGACCTCATACGTTTAGAAATACCATGAAACGTGGACATTTCTTGGTCCCGGGCTGATTGGTGAATTTTTTCACGACGCGAAAAATGCCGAGCTGATATAAGTACTTCGGATCCGAAAATTGAGTTTTCTGTTATCGACGCTATACGTTTATAAATACCATGAAACGTGAAGATTTCTTGGTCCCGGGCTGATTGGACCATTTTTCAACATCACGTAAAATACGCAACTGATATAAGTACTTGGGATCTGAAAATTGAGTTTTCTGTTATCGACGCTATACGTTTATAAATACCATGAAACGTGGAGATTCCTTAGTCCCGGGCTGATTGGGGAATTTTTTCACGACGCGAAAAATTCCGAGCTGACATAAGTACTTGGGAACTGAAAATTGAGATTTCTGTTATCGACGCTATACGTTTAGAAATACCATGAAACGTGGACATTTCTTGGTCCCGGGCTGATTGGTGAATTTTTTCACGACGCGAAAAATGCCGAGCTGATATAAGTACTTGTGATCCGAAAATTGAGTTTTCCGTTATCGATGCTATACGTTTATTAATACCATGAAACGTGGAGATTTCTTAGTCCCGGGCTGATTGGGGAATTTTTTCACGACGCGAAAAATTCCGAGCTGACATAAGTACTTGGGATTTGAAAATTGAGTTTTCAGTTATCGACCTCATACGTTTAGAAATACCATGAAACGTGGACATTTCTTGGTCCCGGGCTGATTGGTGAATTTTCTCACGACGCGAAAAATGCCGAGCTGATATAAGTATTTGGGATCGGAAAATTGAGTTTCCTGTTATCGACGCTATACGTTTTGAAATACCATGAAACGTGGACATTTCTTGGTCCCGGGCCGATTGGCTCATTATTCAACAACACGTGAAATACGCAGATGATGTAAGTACATGGGATCTGAAAATTGAGTTTTCAGTTATCGACCTCATACGTTTAGAAATACCATGAAACGTGGACATTTCTTGGTCCCGGGCTGATTGGGGAATTATTTCACGACGCGAAAAATGCCGAGCTGATATAAGTACTTGGGATCTGAAAATTGCGTTTTCTGTTATCGACGCTATACGTTTATAAATACCATGAAACTTGGAGATTTCTTGGTCCCGGGCTGATTGGACCATTTTTCAATAACACGTGAAATAGGCAGATGATATAAGTACTTGGGATCTGAAAATTGAGTTTTCAGTTATCGACCTCATACGTTTAGAAATACCATGAAACGTGGACATTTCTTGGTCCCGGGCTGATTGGTGAATTTTTTCACGACGCGAAAAATGCCGAGCTGATATAAGTACTTGGGATCTGAAAATTGCGTTTTCTGTTATCGACGCTATACGTTTATAAATACCATGAAACGTGGAGATTTCTTGATGCCAGGCTGATTGGACCATTTTTTAATAACACGTGAAATAGGCAGATGATATAAGTACTTGGGATCTGAAAATTGAGTTTTCAGTAATCGACCTCATACGTTTAGAAATACCAGGAAACGTGGACATTTCTTGGTCCCGGGCTTATTGGTGAATTTTTTCACGATGCGAAAAATGCCGAGCTGATATAAGTACTTGTGATCCGAAAATTGAGTTTTCTGTTATCGACGCTATACGTTTATAAATACCATGAAACGTGGAGATTTCTTAGTCCCGGGCTGATTGGGGAATATTTTCACGACGCGAAAAATTCCGAGCTGACATAAGTACTTGGGAACTGAAAATTGAGTTTTCTGTTATCGACGCTATACGTTTAGAAATACCATGAAACGTGGACATTTCTTGGTCCCGGGCTGATTGGTGAATTTTCTCTCGACGCGAAAAATGCCGAGCTGATATAAGTACTTGGGATCGGAAAATTGAGTTTCCTGTTATCGACGCTATACGTTTTGAAATACCATGAAACGTGGACATTTCTTGGTCCCGGGCCGATTGGCTCATTTTTCAACAACACGTGAAATACGCAGATGATGTAAGTACTTGGGATCTGAAAATTGAGTTTTCAGTTATCGACCTCATACGTTTAGAAATACCATGAAACGTGGAGATTTCTTGGTCCCGGGCTGATTGGACCATTTTTCAATAACACGTGAAATAGGCAGATGATGGAAGTACTTGGGATCTGAAAATTGAGTTTTCAGTTATCGACCTCATACGTTTAGAAATACCATGAAACGTGGACATTTCTTGGTCCCGGGCTGATTGGTGAATTTTTTCACGACGCGAAAAATGCCGAGCTGATATAAGTACTTCGGATCCGAAAATTGAGTTTTCTGTTATCGACGCTATACGTTTATAAATACCATGAAACGTGAAGATTTCTTGGTCCCGGGCTGATTGGACCATTTTTCAACATCACGTAAAATACGCAACTGATATAAGTACTTGGGATCTGAAAATTGAGTTTTCTGTTATCGACGCTATACGTTTATAAATACCATGAAACGTGGAGATTTCTTAGTCCCGGGCTGATTGGGGAATTTTTTCACGACGCGAAAAATTCCGAGCTGACATAAGTACTTGGGAACTGAAAATTGAGTTTTCTGTTATCGACGCTATACGTTTAGAAATACCAGGAAACGTGGACATTTCTTGGTCCCGGGCTTATTGGTGAATTTTTTCACGATGCGAAAAATGCCGAGCTGATATAAGTACTTGTGATCCGAAAATTGAGTTTTCTGTTATCGACGCTATACGTTTATAAATACCATGAAACGTGGAGATTTCTTAGTCCCGGGCTGATTGGGGAATTTTTTCACGACGCGAAAAATTCCGAGCTGACATAAGTACTTGGGAACTGAAAATTGAGTTTTCTGTTATCGACGCTATACGTTTAGAAATACCATGAAACGTGGACATTTCTTGGTCCCGGGCTGATTGGTGAATTTTCTCTCGACGCGAAAAATGCCGAGCTGATATAAGTACTTGGGATCGGAAAATTGAGTTTCCTGTTATCGACGCTATACGTTTTGAAATACCATGAAACGTGGACATTTCTTGGTCCCGGGCCGATTGGCTCATTTTTCAACAACACGTGAAATACGCAGATGATGTAAGTACTTGGGATCTGAAAATTGAGTTTTCAGTTATCGACCTCATACGTTTAGAAATACCATGAAACGTGGACATTTCTTGGTCCCGGGCTGATTGGTGAATTTTCTCACGACGCGAAAAATGCCGAGCTGATATAAGTACTTGGGATCGGAAAATTGAGATTCCTGTTATCGACGCTATACGTTTTGAAATACCATGAAACGTGGACATTTCTTAGTCCCGGGCCGATTGGGTCATTTTTCAATAACACGTGAAATACGCAGATGATATAAGTACTTGGGATCTGAAAATTGAGTTTTCAGTTATCGACCTCATACGTTTAGAAATACCATGAAACGTGGAGATTTCTTGGTCCCGGGCTGATTGGACCATTTTTCAATAACACGTGAAATAGGCAGATGATATAAGTACTTGGGATCTGAAAATTGAGTTTTCAGTTATCGACCTCATACGTTTAGAAATATCATGAAACGTGGACATTTCTTGGTCCCGGGCTGATTGGTGAATTTTTTCACGACGCGAAAAATGCCGAGCTGATATATGTACTTGGGATCTGAAAATTGCGTTTTCTGTTATCGATGCTATACGTTTATAAATACCATGAAACGTGGAGATTTCTTAGTCCCGGGCTGATTGGGGAATTTTTTCACGACGCGAAAAATTCCGAGCTGACATAAGTACTTGGGAACTGAAAATTGAGTTTTCTGTTATCGACGCTATACGTTTAGAAATACCAGGAAACGTGGACATTTCTTGGTCCCGGGCTTATTGGTGAATTTTTTCACGACGCGAAAAATGCCGAGCTGATATAAGTACTTGTGATCCGAAAATTGAGTTTTCTGTTATCGACGCTATACGTTTATAAATACCATGAAACGTGGAGATTTCTTAGTCCCGGGCTGATTGGGGAATTTTTTCACGACGCGAGAAATTCCGAGCTGACATAAGTACTTGGGAACTGAAAATTGAGTTTTCTGTTATCGACGCTATACGTTTAGAAATACCATCAAACGTGGACATTTCTTGGTCCCGGGCTGATTGGTGAATTTTCTCTCGACGCGAAAAATGCCGAGCTGATATAAGTACTTGGGATCGGAAAATTGAGTTTCCTGTTATCGACGCTATACGTTTTGAAATACCATGAAACGTGGACATTTCTTGGTCCCGGGCCGATTGGCTCATTTTTCAACAACACGTGAAATACGCAGATGATGTAAGTACTTGGGATCTGAAAATTGAGTTTTCAGTTATCGACCTCATACGTTTAGAAATACCATGAAACGTGGACATTTCTTGGTCCCGGGCCGATTGGCTCATTTTTCAACAACACGTGAAATACGCAGATGATATAAGTACTTGGGATCTGAAAATTGAGTTTTCAGTTATCGACCTCATACGTTTAGAAATACCATGAAACGTATTTATTTCTTGGTCGCGGGCTGATTGGTGAATTTTTTCACGACGCGAAAAATGCCGAGCTGATATAAGTACTTGGGATCTGAAAATTGCGTTTTCTGTTATCGACGCTATACGTTTATAAATACCATGAAACGTGGAGATTTCTTGGTCCCGGGCTGATTGGACCATTTTTCAATAACACGTGAAATAGGCAGATGATGGAAGTACTTGGGATTTGAAAATTGAGTTTTCAGTTATCGACCTCATACGTTTAGAAATACCATGAAACGTGGACATTTCTTGGTCCCGGGCTGATTGGTGAATTTTCTCACGACGCGAAAAATGCCGAGCTGATATAATTATTTGGGATCGGAAAATTGAGTTTCCTGTTATCGACGCTATACGTTTTGAAATACCATGAAACGTGGACATTTCTTGGTCCCGGGCCGATTGGCTCATTATTCAACAACACGTGAAATACGCAGATGATGTAAGTACTTGGGATCTGAAAATTGAGTTTTCAGTTATCGACCTCATACGTTTAGAAATACCATGAAACGTGGAGATTCCTTAGTCCCGGGCTGATTGGGGAATTTTTTCACGACGCGAAAAATTCCGAGCTGACATAAGTACTTGGGAACTGAAAATTGAGATTTCTGTTATCGACGCTATACGTTTAGAAATACCATGAAACGTGGACATTTCTTGGTCCCGGGCTGATTGGTGAATTTTTTCACGACGCGAAAAATGCCGAGCTGATATAAGTACTTGTGATCCGAAAATTGAGTTTTCCGTTATCGATGCTATACGTTTATTAATACCATGAAACGTGGAGATTTCTTAGTCCCGGGCTGATTGGGGAATTTTTTCACGACGCGAAAAATTCCGAGCTGACATAAGTACTTGGGATTTGAAAATTGAGTTTTCAGTTATCGACCTCATACGTTTAGAAATACCATGAAACGTGGACATTTCTTGGTCCCGGGCTGATTGGTGAATTTTCTCACGACGCGAAAAATGCCGAGCTGATATAAGTATTTGGGATCGGAAAATTGAGTTTCCTGTTATCGACGCTATACGTTTTGAAATACCATGAAACGTGGACATTTCTTGGTCCCGGGCCGATTGGCTCATTATTCAACAACACGTGAAATACGCAGATGATGTAAGTACATGGGATCTGAAAATTGAGTTTTCAGTTATCGACCTCATACGTTTAGAAATACCATGAAACGTGGACATTTCTTGGTCCCGGGCTGATTGGGGAATTATTTCACGACGCGAAAAATGCCGAGCTGATATAAGTACTTGGGATCTGAAAATTGCGTTTTCTGTTATCGACGCTATACGTTTATAAATACCATGAAACTTGGAGATTTCTTGGTCCCGGGCTGATTGGACCATTTTTCAATAACACGTGAAATAGGCAGATGATATAAGTACTTGGGATCTGAAAATTGAGTTTTCAGTTATCGACCTCATACGTTTAGAAATACCATGAAACGTGGACATTTCTTGGTCCCGGGCTGATTGGTGAATTTTTTCACGACGCGAAAAATGCCGAGCTGATATAAGTACTTGGGATCTGAAAATTGCGTTTTCTGTTATCGACGCTATACGTTTATAAATACCATGAAACGTGGAGATTTCTTGATGCCAGGCTGATTGGACCATTTTTTAATAACACGTGAAATAGGCAGATGATATAAGTACTTGGGATCTGAAAATTGAGTTTTCAGTAATCGACCTCATACGTTTAGAAATACCAGGAAACGTGGACATTTCTTGGTCCCGGGCTTATTGGTGAATTTTTTCACGATGCGAAAAATGCCGAGCTGATATAAGTACTTGTGATCCGAAAATTGAGTTTTCTGTTATCGACGCTATACGTTTATAAATACCATGAAACGTGGAGATTTCTTAGTCCCGGGCTGATTGGGGAATATTTTCACGACGCGAAAAATTCCGAGCTGACATAAGTACTTGGGAACTGAAAATTGAGTTTTCTGTTATCGACGCTATACGTTTAGAAATACCATGAAACGTGGACATTTCTTGGTCCCGGGCTGATTGGTGAATTTTCTCTCGACGCGAAAAATGCCGAGCTGATATAAGTACTTGGGATCGGAAAATTGAGTTTCCTGTTATCGACGCTATACGTTTTGAAATACCATGAAACGTGGACATTTCTTGGTCCCGGGCCGATTGGCTCATTTTTCAACAACACGTGAAATACGCAGATGATGTAAGTACTTGGGATCTGAAAATTGAGTTTTCAGTTATCGACCTCATACGTTTAGAAATACCATGAAACGTGGAGATTTCTTGGTCCCGGGCTGATTGGACCATTTTTCAATAACACGTGAAATAGGCAGATGATGGAAGTACTTGGGATCTGAAAATTGAGTTTTCAGTTATCGACCTCATACGTTTAGAAATACCATGAAACGTGGACATTTCTTGGTCCCGGGCTGATTGGTGAATTTTTTCACGACGCGAAAAATGCCGAGCTGATATAAGTACTTCGGATCCGAAAATTGAGTTTTCTGTTATCGACGCTATACGTTTATAAATACCATGAAACGTGAAGATTTCTTGGTCCCGGGCTGATTGGACCATTTTTCAACATCACGTAAAATACGCAACTGATATAAGTACTTGGGATCTGAAAATTGAGTTTTCTGTTATCGACGCTATACGTTTATAAATACCATGAAACGTGGAGATTTCTTAGTCCCGGGCTGATTGGGGAATTTTTTCACGACGCGAAAAATTCCGAGCTGACATAAGTACTTGGGAACTGAAAATTGAGTTTTCTGTTATCGACGCTATACATTTAGAAATACCAGGAAACGTGGACATTTCTTGGTCCCGGGCTTATTGGTGAATTTTTTCACGATGCGAAAAATGCCGAGCTGATATAAGTACTTGTGATCCGAAAATTGAGTTTTCTGTTATCGACGCTATACGTTTATAAATACCATGAAACGTGGAGATTTCTTAGTCCCGGGCTGATTGGGGAATTTTTTCACGACGCGAAAAATTCCGAGCTGACATAAGTACTTGGGAACTGAAAATTGAGTTTTCTGTTATCGACGCTATACGTTTAGAAATACCATGAAACGTGGACATTTCTTGGTCCCGGGCTGATTGGTGAATTTTCTCTCGACGCGAAAAATGCCGAGCTGATATAAGTACTTGGGATCGGAAAATTGAGTTTCCTGTTATCGACGCTATACGTTTTGAAATACCATGAAACGTGGACATTTCTTGGTCCCGGGCCGATTGGCTCATTTTTCAACAACACGTGAAATACGCAGATGATGTAAGTACTTGGGATCTGAAAATTGAGTTTTCAGTTATCGACCTCATACGTTTAGAAATACCATGAAACGTGGACATTTCTTGGTCCCGGGCTGATTGGTGAATTTTCTCACGACGCGAAAAATGCCGAGCTGATATAAGTACTTGGGATCGGAAAATTGAGATTCCTGTTATCGACGCTATACGTTTTGAAATACCATGAAACGTGGACATTTCTTAGTCCCGGGCCGATTGGGTCATTTTTCAATAACACGTGAAATACGCAGATGATATAAGTACTTGGGATCTGAAAATTGAGTTTTCAGTTATCGACCTCATACGTTTAGAAATACCATGAAACGTGGAGATTTCTTGGTCCCGGGCTGATTGGACCATTTTTCAATAACACGTGAAATAGGCAGATGATATAAGTACTTGGGATCTGAAAATTGAGTTTTCAGTTATCGACCTCATACGTTTAGAAATATCATGAAACGTGGACATTTCTTGGTCCCGGGCTGATTGGTGAATTTTTTCACGACGCGAAAAATGCCGAGCTGATATATGTACTTGGGATCTGAAAATTGCGTTTTCTGTTATCGATGCTATACGTTTATAAATACCATGAAACGTGGAGATTTCTTAGTCCCGGGCTGATTGGGGAATTTTTTCACGACGCGAAAAATTCCGAGCTGACATAAGTACTTGGGAACTGAAAATTGAGTTTTCTGTTATCGACGCTATACGTTTAGAAATACCAGGAAACGTGGACATTTCTTGGTCCCGGGCTTATTGGTGAATTTTTTCACGACGCGAAAAATGCCGAGCTGATATAAGTACTTGTGATCCGAAAATTGAGTTTTCTGTTATCGACGCTATACGTTTATAAATACCATGAAACGTGGAGATTTCTTAGTCCCGGGCTGATTGGGGAATTTTTTCACGACGCGAGAAATTCCGAGCTGACATAAGTACTTGGGAACTGAAAATTGAGTTTTCTGTTATCGACGCTATACGTTTAGAAATACCATCAAACGTGGACATTTCTTGGTCCCGGGCTGATTGGTGAATTTTCTCTCGACGCGAAAAATGCCGAGCTGATATAAGTACTTGGGATCGGAAAATTGAGTTTCCTGTTATCGACGCTATACGTTTTGAAATACCATGAAACGTGGACATTTCTTGGTCCCGGGCCGATTGGCTCATTTTTCAACAACACGTGAAATACGCAGATGATGTAAGTACTTGGGATCTGAAAATTGAGTTTTCAGTTATCGACCTCATACGTTTAGAAATACCATGAAACGTGGACATTTCTTGGTCCCGGGCCGATTGGCTCATTTTTCAACAACACGTGAAATACGCAGATGATATAAGTACTTGGGATCTGAAAATTGAGTTTTCAGTTATCGACCTCATACGTTTAGAAATACCATGAAACGTATTTATTTCTTGGTCGCGGGCTGATTGGTGAATTTTTTCACGACGCGAAAAATGCCGAGCTGATATAAGTACTTGGGATCTGAAAATTGCGTTTTCTGTTATCGACGCTATACGTTTATAAATACCATGAAACGTGGAGATTTCTTGGTCCCGGGCTGATTGGACCATTTTTCAATAACACGTGAAATAGGCAGATGATGGAAGTACTTGGGATTTGAAAATTGAGTTTTCAGTTATCGACCTCATACGTTTAGAAATACCATGAAACGTGGACATTTCTTGGTCCCGGGCTGATTGGTGAATTTTCTCACGACGCGAAAAATGCCGAGCTGATATAATTATTTGGGATCGGAAAATTGAGTTTCCTGTTATCGACGCTATACGTTTTGAAATACCATGAAACGTGGACATTTCTTGGTCCCGGGCCGATTGGCTCATTATTCAACAACACGTGAAATACGCAGATGATGTAAGTACTTGGGATCTGAAAATTGAGTTTTCAGTTATCGACCTCATACGTTTAGAAATACCATGAAACGTGGACATTTCTTGGTCCCGGGCTGATTGGTGAATTTTCTCTCGACGCGAAAAATGCCGAGCTGATATAAGTACTTGGGATCGGAAAATTGAGTTTCCTGTTATCGACGCTATACGTTTTGAAATACCATGAAACGTGGACATTTCTTGGTCCCGGGCCGATTGGCTCATTTTTCAACAACACGTGAAATACGCAGATGATGTAAGTACTTGGGATCTGAAAATTGAGTTTTCAGTTATCGACCTCATACGTTTAGAAATACCATGAAACGTGGACATTTCTTGGTCCCGGGCCGATTGGCTCATTTTTCAACAACACGTGAAATACGCAGATGATATAAGTACTTGGGATCTGAAAATTGAGTTTTCAGTTATCGACCTCATACGTTTAGAAATACCATGAAACGTATTTATTTCTTGGTCGCGGGCTGATTGGTGAATTTTTTCACGACGCGAAAAATGCCGAGCTGATATAAGTACTTGGGATCTGAAAATTGCGTTTTCTGTTATCGACGCTATACGTTTATAAATACCATGAAACGTGGAGATTTCTTGGTCCCGGGCTGATTGGACCATTTTTCAATAACACGTGAAATAGGCAGATGATGGAAGTACTTGGGATCTGAAAATTGAGTTTTCAGTTATCGACCTCATACGTTTAGAAATACCATGAAACGTGGACATTTCTTGGTCCCGGGCTGATTGGTGAATTTTTTCACGACGCGAAAAGTGCCGAGCTGACATAAGTACTTGGGATTTGAAAATTGAGTTTTCAGTTATCGACCTCATACGTTTAGAAATACTATGAAACGTGGACATTTCTTGGTCCCGGGCTGATTGGTGAATTTTCTCACGACGCGAAAAATGCCGAGCTGATATAAGTATTTGGGATCGGAAAATTGAGTTTCCTGTTATCGACGCTATACGTTTTGAAATACCATGAAACGTGGACATTTCTTGGTCCCGGGCCGATTGGCTCATTATTCAACAACACGTGAAATACGCAGATGATGTAAGTACTTGGGATCTGAAAATTGAGTTTTCAGTTATCGACCTCATACGTTTAGAAATACCATGAAACGTGGACATTTCTTGGTCCCGGGCTGATTGGTGAATTTTCTCTCGACGCGAAAAATGCCGAGCTGATATAAGTACTTGGGATCGGAAAATTGAGTTTCCTGTTATCGACGCTATACGTTTTGAAATACCATGAAACGTGGACATTTCTTGGTCCCGGGCCGATTGGCTCATTTTTCAACAACACGTGAAATACGCAGATGATGTAAGTACTTGGGATCTGAAAATTGAGTTTTCAGTTATCGACCTCATACGTTTAGAAATACCCTGAAACGTGGACATTTCTTGGTCCCGGGCTGATTGGGGAATTATTTCACGACGCGAAAAATGCCGAGCTGATATAAGTACTTGGGATCTGAAAATTGCGTTTTCTGTTATCGACGCTATACGTTTATAAATACCATGAAACTTGGAGATTTCTTAGTCCCGGGCTGATTGGGGAATTTTTTCACGACGCGAAAAATTCCGAGCTGACATAAGTACTTGGGAACTGAAAATTGAGATTTCTGTTATCGACGCTATACGTTTAGAAATACCATGAAACGTGGACATTTCTTGGTCCCGGGCTGATTGGTGAATTTTTTCACGACGCGAAAAATGCCGAGCTGATATAAGTACTTGTGATCCGAAAATTGAGTTTTCTGTTATCGACGCTATACGTTTATAAATACCATGAAACGTGGAGATTTCTTAGTCCCGGGCTGATTGGGGAATTTTTTCACGACGCGAAAAATTCCGAGCTGACATAAGTACTTGGGATCTGAAAATTGAGTTTTCAGTTATCGACCTCATACGTTTAGAAATACCATGAAACGTGGACATTTCTTGGTCCCGGGCTGATTGGGGAATTATTTCACGACGCGAGAAATGCCGAGCTGATATAAGTACTTGGGATCTGAAAATTGCGTTTTCTGTTATCGACGCTATACGTTTATAAATACCATGAAACTTGGAGATTTCTTAGTCCCGGGCTGATTGGACCATTTTTCAATAACACGTGAAATAGGCAGATGATATAAGTACTTGGGATCTGAAAATTGAGTTTTCATTTATCGACCTCATACGTTTAGAAATACCATGAAACGTGGACATTTCTTGGTCCCGGGCCGATTGGCTCATTTTTCAACAACACGTGAAATACGCAGATGATATAAGTACTTGGGATCTCAAAATTGAGTTTTCAGTTATCGACCTCATACGTATAGAAATACCATGAAACGTGGACATTTCTTGGTCCCGGGCTGATTGGTGAATTTTTTCACGACGCGAAAAATGCCGAGCTGATATAAGTACTTGGGATCTGAAAATTGCGTTTTCTGTTATCGACGCTATACGTTGATAAATACCATGAAACGTGAAGATTTCTTGGTCCCGGGCTGATTGGACCATTTTTCAACAACACGTAAAATACGCAACTGATATAAGTACTTGGGATCTGAAAATTGAGTTTTCTGTTATCGACGATATACGTTTATAAATACCATGAAACGTGGAGATTTCTTAGTCCCGGGCTGATTGGGGAATTTTTTCACGACGCGAAAAATTCCGAGCTGACATAAGTACTTGGGAACTGAAAATTGAGTTTTCTGTTATCGACGCTATACGTTTAGAAATACCATGAAACGTGGACATTTCTTGGTCCCGGGCTGATTGGTGAATTTTTTCACGACGCGAAAAATGCCGAGCTGATATAAGTACTTGTGATACGAAAATTGAGTTTTCTGTTATCGACGCTATACGTTTATAAATACCATGAAACGTGGAGATTTCTTAGTCCCGGGCTCATTGGGGAATTTTTTCACGACGCGAAAAATTCCGAGCTGACATAAGTACTTGGGATCTGAAAATTGAGTTTTCAGTTATCGACCTCATACGTTTAGAAATACCATGAAACGTGGACATTTCTTGGTCCCGGGCTGATTGGTGAATTTTCTCACGACGCGAAAAATGCCGAGCTGATATAAGTACTTGGGATCGGAAAATTGAGTTTCCTGTTATCGACGCTATACGTTTTGAAATACCATGAAACGTGGACATTTCTTAGTCCCGGGCCGATTGGGTTATTTTTCAATAACACGTGAAATACGCAGATGATATAAGTACTTGGGATCTGAAAATTGAGTTTTCAGTTATCGACATCATACGTTTAGAAATACCATGAAACGTGGAGATTTCTTGGTCCCGGGCTGATTGGACCATTTTTCAATAACACGTGAAATAGGCAGATGATATAAGTACTTGGGATCTGAAAATTGAGTTTTCAGTTATCGACCTCATACGTTTAGAAATACCATGAAACGTGGACATTTCTTGGTCCCGGGCCGATTGGCTCATTTTTCAACAACACGTGAAATACGCAGATGATATAAGTACTTGGGATCTGAAAATTGAGTTTTCAGTTATCGACCTCATACGTTTAGAAATACCATGAAACGTGTTTATTTCTTGGTCGCGGGCTGATTGGTGAATTTTTTCACGACGCGAAAAATGCCGAGCTGATATAAGTACTTGGGATCTGAAAATTGCGTTTTCTGTTATCGACGCTATACGTTTATAAATACCATGAAACTTGGAGATTTCTTGGTCCCGGGCTGATTGGACCATTTTTCAATAACACGTGAAATAGGCAGATGATATAAGTACTTGGGATCTGAAAATTGAGTTTTCAGTTATCGACCTCATACGTTTAGAAATACCCTGAAACGTGGACATTTCTTGGTCCCGGGCTGATTGGGGAATTATTTCACGACGCGAAAAATGCCGAGCTGATATAAGTACTTGGGATCTGAAAATTGCGTTTTCTGTTATCGACGCTATACGTTTATAAATACCATGAAACTTGGAGATTTCTTAGTCCCGGGCTGATTGGGGAATTTTTTCACGACGCGAAAAATTCCGAGCTGACATAAGTACTTGGGAACTGAAAATTGAGATTTCTGTTATCGACGCTATACGTTTAGAAATACCATGAAACGTGGACATTTCTTGGTCCCGGGCTGATTGGTGAATTTTTTCACGACGCGAAAAATGCCGAGCTGATATAAGTACTTGTGATCCGAAAATTGAGTTTTCTGTTATCGACGCTATACGTTTATAAATACCATGAAACGTGGAGATTTCTTAGTCCCGGGCTGATTGGGGAATTTTTTCACGACGCGAAAAATTCCGAGCTGACATAATTACTTGGGATCTGAAAATTGAGTTTTCAGTTATCGACCTCATACGTTTAGAAATACCATGAAACGTGGACATTTCTTGGTCCCGGGCTGATTGGGGAATTATTTCACGACGCGAGAAATGCCGAGCTGATATAAGTACTTGGGATCTGAAAATTGCGTTTTCTGTTATCGACGCTATACGTTTATAAATACCATGAAACTTGGAGATTTCTTGGTCCCGGGCTGATTGGACCATTTTTCAATAACACGTGAAATAGGCAGATGATATAAGTACTTGGGATCTGAAAATTGAGTTTTCATTTATCGACCTCATACGTTTAGAAATACCATGAAACGTGGAGATTTCTTGGTCCCGGGCTGATTGGACCATTTTTCAATAACACGTGAAATAGGCAGATGATGGAAGTACTTGGGATCTGAAAATTGAGTTTTCAGTTATCGACCTCATACGTTTAGAAATACCATGAAACGTGGACATTTCTTGGTCCCGGGCTGATTGGTGAATTTTTTCACGACGCGAAAAATGCCGAGCTGATATAAGTACTTCGGATCCGAAAATTGAGTTTTCTGTTATCGACGCTATACGTTTATAAATACCATGAAACGTGAAGATTTCTTGGTCCCGGGCTGATTGGACCATTTTTCAACATCACGTAAAATACGCAACTGATATAAGTACTTGGGATCTGAAAATTGAGTTTTCTGTTATCGACGCTATACGTTTATAAATACCATGAAACGTGGAGATTCCTTAGTCCCGGGCTGATTGGGGAATTTTTTCACGACGCGAAAAATTCCGAGCTGACATAAGTACTTGGGAACTGAAAATTGAGATTTCTGTTATCGACGCTATACGTTTAGAAATACCATGAAACGTGGACATTTCTTGGTCCCGGGCTGATTGGTGAATTTTCTCACGACGCGAAAAATGCCGAGCTGATATAAGTATTTGGGATCGGAAAATTGAGTTTCCTGTTATCGACGCTATACGTTTTGAAATACCATGAAACGTGGACATTTCTTGGTCCCGGGCCGATTGGCTCATTATTCAACAACACGTGAAATACGCAGATGATGTAAGTACATGGGATCTGAAAATTGAGTTTTCAGTTATCGACCTCATACGTTTAGAAATACCATGAAACGTGGACATTTCTTGGTCCCGGGCTGATTGGTGAATTTTCTCACGACGCGAAAAATGCCGAGCTGATATAAGTACTTGGGATCGGAAAATTGAGTTTCCTGTTATCGACGCTATACGTTTTGAAATACCATGAAACGTGGACATTTCTTAGTCCCGGGCCGATTGGGTTATTTTTCAATAACACGTGAAATACGCAGATGATATAAGTACTTGGGATCTGAAAATTGAGTTTTCAGTTATCGACATCATACGTTTAGAAATACCATGAAACGTGGAGATTTCTTGGTCCCGGGCTGATTGGACCATTTTTCAATAACACGTGAAATAGGCAGATGATATAAGTACTTGGGATCTGAAAATTGAGTTTTCAGTTATCGACCTCATACGTTTAGAAATACCATGAAACGTGGACATTTCTTGGTCCCGGGCCGATTGGCTCATTTTTCAACAACACGTGAAATACGCAGATGATATAAGTACTTGGGATCTGAAAATTGAGTTTTCAGTTATCGACCTCATACGTTTAGAAATACCATGAAACGTGTTTATTTCTTGGTCGCGGGCTGATTGGTGAATTTTTTCACGACGCGAAAAATGCCGAGCTGATATAAGTACTTGGGATCTGAAAATTGCGTTTTCTGTTATCGACGCTATACGTTTATAAATACCATGAAACTTGGAGATTTCTTGGTCCCGGGCTGATTGGACCATTTTTCAATAACACGTGAAATAGGCAGATGATATAAGTACTTGGGATCTGAAAATTGAGTTTTCAGTTATCGACCTCATACGTTTAGAAATACCATGAAACGTGGACATTTCTTGGTCCCGGGCTGATTGGTGAATTTTTTCACGACGCGAAAAATGCCGAGCTGATATAAGTACTTGGGATCTGAAAATTGCGTTTTCTGTTATCGACGCTATACGTTTATAAATACCATGAAACGTGGAGATTTCTTGGTCCCGGGCTGATTGGACCATTTTTCAATAACACGTGAAATAGGTAGATGATATAAGTACTTGGGATCTGAAAATTGAGTTTTCAGTTATCGACCTCATACGTTTAGAAATATCATGAAACGTGGACATTTCTTGGTCCCGGGCTGATTGGTGAATTTTTTCACGACGCGAAAAATGCCGAGCTGATATATGTACTTGGGATCTGAAAATTGCGTTTTCTGTTATCGACGCTATACGTTTTTAAATACCATGAAACGTGAAGATTTCTTGGTCCCGGGCTGATTGGACCATTTTTCAACAACACGTAAAATACGCAACTGATATAAGTACTTGGGATCTGAAAATTGAGTTTTCTGTTATCGACGCTATACGTTTATAAATACCATGAAACGTGGAGATTTCTTAGTCCCGGGCTGATTGGGGAATTTTTTCACGACGCGAAAAATTCCGAGCTGACATAAGTACTTGGGAACTGAAAATTGAGTTTTCTGTTATCGACGCTATACGTTTAGAAATACCAGGAAACGTGGACATTTCTTGGTCCCGGGCTTATTGGTGAATTTTTTCACGACGCGAAAAATGCCGAGCTGATATAAGTACTTGTGATCCGAAAATTGAGTTTTCTGTTATCGACCTCATACGTTTAGAAATACCATGAAACGTATTTATTTCTTGGTCGCGGGCTGATTGGTGAATTTTTTCACGACGCGAAAAATGCCGAGCTGATATAAGTACTTGGGATCTGAAAATTGCGTTTTCTGTTATCGACGCTATACGTTTATAAATACCATGAAACGTGGAGATTTCTTGGTCCCGGGCTGATTGGACCATTTTTCAATAACACGTGAAATAGGCAGATGATGGAAGTACTTGGGATCTGAAAATTGAGTTTTCAGTTATCGACCTCATACGTTTAGAAATACCATGAAACGTGGACATTTCTTGGTCCCGGGCCGATTGGCTCATTTTTCAACAACACGTGAAATACGCAGATGATATAAGTACTTGGGATCTGAAAATTGAGTTTTCAGTTATCGACCTCATACGTTTAGAAATACCATGAAACGTATTTATTTCTTGGTCGCGGGCTGATTGGTGAATTTTTTCACGACGCGAAAAATGCCGAGCTGATATAAGTACTTGGGATCTGAAAATTGCGTTTTCTGTTATCGACGCTATACGTTTATAAATACCATGAAACGTGGAGATTTCTTGGTCCCGGGCTGATTGGACCATTTTTCAATAACACGTGAAATAGGCAGATGATGGAAGTACTTGGGATCTGAAAATTGAGTTTTCAGTTATCGACCTCATACGTTTAGAAATACCATGAAACGTGGACATTTCTTGGTCCCGGGCTGATTGGTGAATTTTTTCACGACGCGAAAAGTGCCGAGCTGACATAAGTACTTGGGATTTGAAAATTGAGTTTTCAGTTATCGACCTCATACGTTTAGAAATACTATGAAACGTGGACATTTCTTGGTCCCGGGCTGATTGGTGAATTTTCTCACGACGCGAAAAATGCCGAGCTGATATAAGTATTTGGGATCGGAAAATTGAGTTTCCTGTTATCGACGCTATACGTTTTGAAATACCATGAAACGTGGACATTTCTTGGTCCCGGGCCGATTGGCTCATTATTCAACAACACGTGAAATACGCAGATGATGTAAGTACTTGGGATCTGAAAATTGAGTTTTCAGTTATCGACCTCATACGTTTAGAAATACCATGAAACGTGGACATTTCTTGGTCCCGGGCTGATTGGTGAATTTTCTCTCGACGCGAAAAATGCCGAGCTGATATAAGTACTTGGGATCGGAAAATTGAGTTTCCTGTTATCGACGCTATACGTTTTGAAATACCATGAAACGTGGACATTTCTTGGTCCCGGGCCGATTGGCTCATTTTTCAACAACACGTGAAATACGCAGATGATGTAAGTACTTGGGATCTGAAAATTGAGTTTTCAGTTATCGACCTCATACGTTTAGAAATACCCTGAAACGTGGACATTTCTTGGTCCCGGGCTGATTGGGGAATTATTTCACGACGCGAAAAATGCCGAGCTGATATAAGTACTTGGGATCTGAAAATTGCGTTTTCTGTTATCGACGCTATACGTTTATAAATACCATGAAACTTGGAGATTTCTTAGTCCCGGGCTGATTGGGGAATTTTTTCACGACGCGAAAAATTCCGAGCTGACATAAGTACTTGGGAACTGAAAATTGAGATTTCTGTTATCGACGCTATACGTTTAGAAATACCATGAAACGTGGACATTTCTTGGTCCCGGGCTGATTGGTGAATTTTTTCACGACGCGAAAAATGCCGAGCTGATATAAGTACTTGTGATCCGAAAATTGAGTTTTCTGTTATCGACGCTATACGTTTATAAATACCATGAAACGTGGAGATTTCTTAGTCCCGGGCTGATTGGGGAATTTTTTCACGACGCGAAAAATTCCGAGCTGACATAAGTACTTGGGATCTGAAAATTGAGTTTTCAGTTATCGACCTCATACGTTTAGAAATACCATGAAACGTGGACATTTCTTGGTCCCGGGCTGATTGGGGAATTATTTCACGACGCGAGAAATGCCGAGCTGATATAAGTACTTGGGATCTGAAAATTGCGTTTTCTGTTATCGACGCTATACGTTTATAAATACCATGAAACTTGGAGATTTCTTAGTCCCGGGCTGATTGGACCATTTTTCAATAACACGTGAAATAGGCAGATGATATAAGTACTTGGGATCTGAAAATTGAGTTTTCATTTATCGACCTCATACGTTTAGAAATACCATGAAACGTGGACATTTCTTGGTCCCGGGCCGATTGGCTCATTTTTCAACAACACGTGAAATACGCAGATGATATAAGTACTTGGGATCTCAAAATTGAGTTTTCAGTTATCGACCTCATACGTATAGAAATACCATGAAACGTGGACATTTCTTGGTCCCGGGCTGATTGGTGAATTTTTTCACGACGCGAAAAATGCCGAGCTGATATAAGTACTTGGGATCTGAAAATTGCGTTTTCTGTTATCGACGCTATACGTTGATAAATACCATGAAACGTGAAGATTTCTTGGTCCCGGGCTGATTGGACCTTTTTTCAACAACACGTAAAATACGCAACTGATATAAGTACTTGGGATCTGAAAATTGAGTTTTCTGTTATCGACGATATACGTTTATAAATACCATGAAACGTGGAGATTTCTTAGTCCCGGGCTGATTGGGGAATTTTTTCACGACGCGAAAAATTCCGAGCTGACATAAGTACTTGGGAACTGAAAATTGAGTTTTCTGTTATCGACGCTATACGTTTAGAAATACCATGAAACGTGGACATTTCTTGGTCCCGGGCTGATTGGTGAATTTTTTCACGACGCGAAAAATGCCGAGCTGATATAAGTACTTGTGATACGAAAATTGAGTTTTCTGTTATCGACGCTATACGTTTATAAATACCATGAAACGTGGAGATTTCTTAGTCCCGGGCTCATTGGGGAATTTTTTCACGACGCGAAAAATTCCGAGCTGACATAAGTACTTGGGATCTGAAAATTGAGTTTTCAGTTATCGACCTCATACGTTTAGAAATACCATGAAACGTGGACATTTCTTGGTCCCGGGCTGATTGGTGAATTTTCTCACGACGCGAAAAATGCCGAGCTGATATAAGTACTTGGGATCGGAAAATTGAGTTTCCTGTTATCGACGCTATACGTTTTGAAATACCATGAAACGTGGACATTTCTTAGTCCCGGGCCGATTGGGTTATTTTTCAATAACACGTGAAATACGCAGATGATATAAGTACTTGGGATCTGAAAATTGAGTTTTCAGTTATCGACATCATACGTTTAGAAATACCATGAAACGTGGAGATTTCTTGGTCCCGGGCTGATTGGACCATTTTTCAATAACACGTGAAATAGGCAGATGATATAAGTACTTGGGATCTGAAAATTGAGTTTTCAGTTATCGACCTCATACGTTTAGAAATACCATGAAACGTGGACATTTCTTGGTCCCGGGCCGATTGGCTCATTTTTCAACAACACGTGAAATACGCAGATGATATAAGTACTTGGGATCTGAAAATTGAGTTTTCAGTTATCGACCTCATACGTTTAGAAATACCATGAAACGTGTTTATTTCTTGGTCGCGGGCTGATTGGTGAATTTTTTCACGACGCGAAAAATGCCGAGCTGATATAAGTACTTGGGATCTGAAAATTGCGTTTTCTGTTATCGACGCTATACGTTTATAAATACCATGAAACTTGGAGATTTCTTGGTCCCGGGCTGATTGGACCATTTTTCAATAACACGTGAAATAGGCAGATGATATAAGTACTTGGGATCTGAAAATTGAGTTTTCAGTTATCGACCTCATACGTTTAGAAATACCATGAAACGTGGACATTTCTTGGTCCCGGGCTGATTGGTGAATTTTCTCTCGACGCGAAAAATGCCGAGCTGATATAAGTACTTGGGATCGGAAAATTGAGTTTCCTGTTATCGACGCTATACGTTTTGAAATACCATGAAACGTGGACATTTCTTGGTCCCGGGCCGATTGGCTCATTTTTCAACAACACGTGAAATACGCAGATGATGTAAGTACTTGGGATCTGAAAATTGAGTTTTCAGTTATCGACCTCATACGTTTAGAAATACCATGAAACGTGGACATTTCTTGGTCCCGGGCTGATTGGTGAATTTTCTCTCGACGCGAAAAATGCCGAGCTGATATAAGTACTTGGGATCGGAAAATTGAGTTTCCTGTTATCGACGCTATACGTTTTGAAATACCATGAAACGTGGACATTTCTTGGTCCCGGGCCGATTGGCTCATTTTTCAACAACACGTGAAATACGCAGATGATGTAAGTACTTGGGATCTGAAAATTGAGTTTTCAGTTATCGACCTCATACGTTTAGAAATACCCTGAAACGTGGACATTTCTTGGTCCCGGGCTGATTGGGGAATTATTTCACGACGCGAAAAATGCCGAGCTGATATAAGTACTTGGGATCTGAAAATTGCGTTTTCTGTTATCGACGCTATACGTTTATAAATACCATGAAACTTGGAGATTTCTTAGTCCCGGGCTGATTGGGGAATTTTTTCACGACGCGAAAAATTCCGAGCTGACATAAGTACTTGGGAACTGAAAATTGAGATTTCTGTTATCGACGCTATACGTTTAGAAATACCATGAAACGTGGACATTTCTTGGTCCCGGGCTGATTGGTGAATTTTTTCACGACGCGAAAAATGCCGAGCTGATATAAGTACTTGTGATCCGAAAATTGAGTTTTCTGTTATCGACGCTATACGTTTATAAATACCATGAAACGTGGAGATTTCTTAGTCCCGGGCTGATTGGGGAATTTTTTCACGACGCGAAAAATTCCGAGCTGACATAATTACTTGGGATCTGAAAATTGAGTTTTCAGTTATCGACCTCATACGTTTAGAAATACCATGAAACGTGGACATTTCTTGGTCCCGGGCTGATTGGGGAATTATTTCACGACGCGAGAAATGCCGAGCTGATATAAGTACTTGGGATCTGAAAATTGCGTTTTCTGTTATCGACGCTATACGTTTATAAATACCATGAAACTTGGAGATTTCTTGGTCCCGGGCTGATTGGACCATTTTTCAATAACACGTGAAATAGGCAGATGATATAAGTACTTGGGATCTGAAAATTGAGTTTTCATTTATCGACCTCATACGTTTAGAAATACCATGAAACGTGGAGATTTCTTGGTCCCGGGCTGATTGGACCATTTTTCAATAACACGTGAAATAGGCAGATGATGGAAGTACTTGGGATCTGAAAATTGAGTTTTCAGTTATCGACCTCATACGTTTAGAAATACCATGAAACGTGGACATTTCTTGGTCCCGGGCTGATTGGTGAATTTTTTCACGACGCGAAAAATGCCGAGCTGATATAAGTACTTCGGATCCGAAAATTGAGTTTTCTGTTATCGACGCTATACGTTTATAAATACCATGAAACGTGAAGATTTCTTGGTCCCGGGCTGATTGGACCATTTTTCAACATCACGTAAAATACGCAACTGATATAAGTACTTGGGATCTGAAAATTGAGTTTTCTGTTATCGACGCTATACGTTTATAAATACCATGAAACGTGGAGATTCCTTAGTCCCGGGCTGATTGGGGAATTTTTTCACGACGCGAAAAATTCCGAGCTGACATAAGTACTTGGGAACTGAAAATTGAGATTTCTGTTATCGACGCTATACGTTTAGAAATACCATGAAACGTGGACATTTCTTGGTCCCGGGCTGATTGGTGAATTTTCTCACGACGCGAAAAATGCCGAGCTGATATAAGTATTTGGGATCGGAAAATTGAGTTTCCTGTTATCGACGCTATACGTTTTGAAATACCATGAAACGTGGACATTTCTTGGTCCCGGGCCGATTGGCTCATTATTCAACAACACGTGAAATACGCAGATGATGTAAGTACATGGGATCTGAAAATTGAGTTTTCAGTTATCGACCTCATACGTTTAGAAATACCATGAAACGTGGACATTTCTTGGTCCCGGGCTGATTGGTGAATTTTCTCACGACGCGAAAAATGCCGAGCTGATATAAGTACTTGGGATCGGAAAATTGAGTTTCCTGTTATCGACGCTATACGTTTTGAAATACCATGAAACGTGGACATTTCTTAGTCCCGGGCCGATTGGGTTATTTTTCAATAACACGTGAAATACGCAGATGATATAAGTACTTGGGATCTGAAAATTGAGTTTTCAGTTATCGACATCATACGTTTAGAAATACCATGAAACGTGGAGATTTCTTGGTCCCGGGCTGATTGGACCATTTTTCAATAACACGTGAAATAGGCAGATGATATAAGTACTTGGGATCTGAAAATTGAGTTTTCAGTTATCGACCTCATACGTTTAGAAATACCATGAAACGTGGACATTTCTTGGTCCCGGGCCGATTGGCTCATTTTTCAACAACACGTGAAATACGCAGATGATATAAGTACTTGGGATCTGAAAATTGAGTTTTCAGTTATCGACCTCATACGTTTAGAAATACCATGAAACGTGTTTATTTCTTGGTCGCGGGCTGATTGGTGAATTTTTTCACGACGCGAAAAATGCCGAGCTGATATAAGTACTTGGGATCTGAAAATTGCGTTTTCTGTTATCGACGCTATACGTTTATAAATACCATGAAACTTGGAGATTTCTTGGTCCCGGGCTGATTGGACCATTTTTCAATAACACGTGAAATAGGCAGATGATATAAGTACTTGGGATCTGAAAATTGAGTTTTCAGTTATCGACCTCATACGTTTAGAAATACCATGAAACGTGGACATTTCTTGGTCCCGGGCTGATTGGTGAATTTTTTCACGACGCGAAAAATGCCGAGCTGATATAAGTACTTGGGATCTGAAAATTGCGTTTTCTGTTATCGACGCTATACGTTTATAAATACCATGAAACGTGGAGATTTCTTGGTCCCGGGCTGATTGGACCATTTTTCAATAACACGTGAAATAGGTAGATGATATAAGTACTTGGGATCTGAAAATTGAGTTTTCAGTTATCGACCTCATACGTTTAGAAATATCATGAAACGTGGACATTTCTTGGTCCCGGGCTGATTGGTGAATTTTTTCACGACGCGAAAAATGCCGAGCTGATATATGTACTTGGGATCTGAAAATTGCGTTTTCTGTTATCGACGCTATACGTTTTTAAATACCATGAAACGTGAAGATTTCTTGGTCCCGGGCTGATTGGACCATTTTTCAACAACACGTAAAATACGCAACTGATATAAGTACTTGGGATCTGAAAATTGAGTTTTCTGTTATCGACGCTATACGTTTATAAATACCATGAAACGTGGAGATTTCTTAGTCCCGGGCTGATTGGGGAATTTTTTCACGACGCGAAAAATTCCGAGCTGACATAAGTACTTGGGAACTGAAAATTGAGTTTTCTGTTATCGACGCTATACGTTTAGAAATACCAGGAAACGTGGACATTTCTTGGTCCCGGGCTTATTGGTGAATTTTTTCACGACGCGAAAAATGCCGAGCTGATATAAGTACTTGTGATCCGAAAATTGAGTTTTCTGTTATCGACGCTATACGTTTATAAATACCATGAAACGTGGAGATTTCTTAGTCCCGGGCTGATTGGGGAATTTTTTCACGACGCGAAAAATTCCGAGCTGACATAAGTACTTGGGAACTGAAAATTGAGTTTTCTGTTATCGACGCTATACGTTTAGAAATACCATGAAACGTGGACATTTCTTGGTCCCGGGCTGATTGGTGAATTTTCTCTCGACGCGAAAAATGCCGAGCTGATATAAGTACTTGGGATCGGAAAATTGAGTTTCCTGTTATCGACGCTATACGTTTTGAAATACCATGAAACGTGGACATTTCTTGGTCCCGGGCCGATTGGCTCATTTTTCAACAACACGTGAAATACGCAGATGATATAAGTACTTGGGATCTGAAAATTGAGTTTTCAGTTATCGACCTCATACGTTTAGAAATACCATGAAACGTATTTATTTCTTGGTCGCGGGCTGATTGGTGAATTTTTTCACGACGCGAAAAATGCCGAGCTGATATAAGTACTTGGGATCTGAAAATTGCGTTTTCTGTTATCGACGCTATACGTTTATAAATACCATGAAACGTGGAGATTTCTTGGTCCCGGGCTGATTGGACCATTTTTCAATAACACGTGAAATAGGCAGATGATGGAAGTACTTGGGATCTGAAAATTGAGTTTTCAGTTATCGACCTCATACGTTTAGAAATACCATGAAACGTGGACATTTCTTGGTCCCGGGCTGATTGGTGAATTTTTTCACGACGCGAAAAGTGCCGAGCTGACATAAGTACTTGGGATTTGAAAATTGAGTTTTCAGTTATCGACCTCATACGTTTAGAAATACCATGAAACGTGGACATTTCTTGGTCCCGGGCTGATTGGTGAATTTTCTCACGACGCGAAAAATGCCGAGCTGATATAAGTATTTGGGATCGGAAAATTGAGTTTCCTGTTATCGACGCTATACGTTTTGAAATACCATGAAACGTGGACATTTCTTGGTCCCGGGCCGATTGGCTCATTATTCAACAACACGTGAAATACGCAGATGATGTAAGTACTTGGGATCTGAAAATTGAGTTTTCAGTTATCGACCTCATACGTTTAGAAATACCATGAAACGTGGACATTTCTTGGTCCCGGGCTGATTGGTGAATTTTCTCACGACGCGAAAAATGCCGAGCTGATATAAGTATTTGGGATCGGAAAATTGAGTTTCCTGTTATCGACGCTATACGTTTTGAAATACCATGAAACGTGGACATTTCTTGGTCCCGGGCCGATTGGCTCATTATTCAACAACACGTGAAATACGCAGATGATGTAAGTACATGGGATCTGAAAATTGAGTTTTCAGTTATCGACCTCATACGTTTAGAAATACCATGAAACGTGGACATTTCTTGGTCCCGGGCTGATTGGGGAATTATTTCTCGACGCGAAAAATGCCGAGCTGATATAAGTACTTGGGATCTGAAAATTGCGTTTTCTGTTATCGACGCTATACGTTTATAAATACTATGAAACTTGGAGATTTCTTGGTCCCGGGCTGATTGGACCATTTTTCAATAACACGTGAAATAGGCAGATGATATAAGTACTTGGGATCTGAAAATTGAGTTTTCAGTTATCGACCTCATACGTTTAGAAATACCATGAAACGTGGACATTTCTTGGTCCCGGGCCGATTGGCTCATTTTTCAACAACACGTGAAATACGCAGATGATATAAGTACTTGGGATCTCAAAATTGAGTTTTCAGTTATCGACCTCATACGTATAGAAATACCATGAAACGTGGACATTTCTTGGTCCCGGGCTGATTGGTGAATTTTTTCACGACGCGAAAAATGCCGAGCTGATATAAGTACTTGGGATCTGAAAATTGCGTTTTCTGTTATCGACGCTATACGTTGATAAATACCATGAAACGTGAAGATTTCTTGGTCCCGGGCTGATTGGACCATTTTTCAACAACACGTAAAATACGCAACTGATATAAGTACTTGGGATCTGAAAATTGAGTTTTCAGTTATCGACCTCATACGTTTAGAAATATCATGAAACGTGGACATTTCTTGGTCCCGGGCTGATTGGTGAATTTTTTCACGACGCGAAAAATGCCGAGCTGATATATGTACTTGGGATCTGAAAATTGCGTTTTCTGTTATCGACGCTATACGTTTATAAATACCATGAAACGTGGAGATTTATTAGTCCCGGGCTGATTGGGGAATTTTTTCACGACGCGAAAAATTCCGAGCTGACATAAGTACTTGGGAACTGAAAATTGAGTTTTCTGTTATCGACGCTATACGTTTAGAAATACCAGGAAACGTGGACATTTCTTGGTCCCGGGCTTATTGGTGAATTTTTTCACGACGCGAAAAATGCCGAGCTGATATAAGTACTTGTGATCCGAAAATTGAGTTTTCTGTTATCGACGCTATACGTTTATAAATACCATGAAACGTGGAGATTTCTTAGTCCCGGGCTGATTGGGGAATTTTTTCACGACGCGAGAAATTCCGAGCTGACATAAGTACTTGGGAACTGAAAATTGAGTTTTCTGTTATCGACGCTATACGTTTAGAAATACCATCAAACGTGGACATTTCTTGGTCCCGGGCTGATTGGTGAATTTTCTCTCGACGCGAAAAATGCCGAGCTGATATAAGTACTTGGGATCGGAAAACTGAGTTTCCTGTTATCGACGCTATACGTTTTGAAATACCATGAAACGTGGACATTTCTTGGTCCCGGGCCGATTGGCTCATTTTTCAACAACACGTGAAATACGCAGATGATGTAAGTACTTGGGATCTGAAAATTGAGTTTTCAGTTATCGACCTCATACGTTTAGAAATACCATGAAACGTGGACATTTCTTGGTCCCGGGCCGATTGGCTCATTTTTCAACAACACGTGAAATACGCAGATGATATAAGTACTTGGGATCTGAAAATTGAGTTTTCAGTTATCGACCTCATACGTTTAGAAATACCATGAAACGTATTTATTTCTTGGTCGCGGGCTGATTGGTGAATTTTTTCACGACGCGAAAAATGCCGAGCTGATATAAGTACTTGGGATCTGAAAATTGCGTTTTCTGTTATCGACGCTATACGTTTATAAATACCATGAAACGTGGAGATTTCTTGGTCCCGGGCTGATTGGACCATTTTTCAATAACACGTGAAATAGGCAGATGATGGAAGTACTTGGGATCTGAAAATTGAGTTTTCAGTTATCGACCTCATACGTTTAGAAATACCATGAAACGTGGACATTTCTTGGTCCCGGGCTGATTGGTGAATTTTTTCACGACGCGAAAAGTGCCGAGCTGACGTAAGTACTTGGGATTTGAAAATTGAGTTTTCAGTTATCGACCTCATACGTTTAGAAATACCATGAAACGTGGACATTTCTTGGTCCCGGGCTGATTGGTGAATTTTCTCACGACGCGAAAAATGCCGAGCTGATATAATTATTTGGGATCGGAAAATTGAGTTTCCTGTTATCGACGCTATACGTTTTGAAATACCATGAAACGTGGACATTTCTTGGTCCCGGGCCGATTGGCTCATTATTCAACAACACGTGAAATACGCAGATGATGTAAGTACTTGGGATCTGAAAATTGAGTTTTCAGTTATCGACCTCATACGTTTAGAAATACCATGAAACGTGGACATTTCTTGGTCCCGGGCTGATTGGTGAATTTTCTCTCGACGCGAAAAATGCCGAGCTGATATAAGTACTTGGGATCGGAAAATTGAGTTTCCTGTTATCGACGCTATACGTTTTGAAATACCATGAAACGTGGACATTTCTTGGTCCCGGGCCGATTGGCTCATTTTTCAACAACACGTGAAATACGCAGATGATGTAAGTACTTGGGATCTGAAAATTGAGTTTTCAGTTATCGACCTCATACGTTTAGAAATACCCTGAAACGTGGACATTTCTTGGTCCCGGGCTGATTGGGGAATTATTTCACGACGCGAAAAATGCCGAGCTGATATAAGTACTTGGGATCTGAAAATTGCGTTTTCTGTTATCGACGCTATACGTTTATAAATACCATGAAACTTGGAGATTTCTTAGTCCCGGGCTGATTGGGGAATTTTTTCACGACGCGAAAAATTCCGAGCTGACATAAGTACTTGGGAACTGAAAATTGAGATTTCTGTTATCGACGCTATATGTTTAGAAATACCATGAAACGTGGACATTTCTTGGTCCCGGGCTGATTGGTGAATTTTTTCACGACGCGAAAAATGCCGAGCTGATATAAGTACTTGTGATCCGAAAATTGAGTTTTCTGTTATCGACGCTATACGTTTATAAATACCATGAAACGTGGAGATTTCTTAGTCCCGGGCTGATTGGGGAATTTTTTCACGACGCGAAAAATTCCGAGCTGATATAAGTACTTGGGATCTGAAAATTGCGTTTTCTGTTATCGACGCTATACGTTTATAAATACCATGAAACTTGGAGATTTCTTGGTCCCGGGCTGATTGGACCATTTTTCAATAACACGTGAAATAGGCAGATGATATAAGTACTTGGGATCTGAAAATTGAGTTTTCATTTATCGACCTCATACGTTTAGAAATACCATGAAACGTGGAGATTTCTTGGTCCCGGGCTGATTGGACCATTTTTCAATAACACGTGAAATAGGCAGATGATGGAAGTACTTGGGATCTGAAAATTGAGTTTTCAGTTATCGACCTCATACGTTTAGAAATACCATGAAACGTGGACATTTCTTGGTCCCGGGCTGATTGGTGAATTTTTTCACGACGCGAAAAATGCCGAGCTGATATAAGTACTTCGGATCCGAAAATTGAGTTTTCTGTTATCGACGCTATACGTTTATAAATACCATGAAACGTGAAGATTTCTTGGTCCCGGGCTGATTGGACCATTTTTCAACATCACGTAAAATACGCAACTGATATAAGTACTTGGGATCTGAAAATTGAGTTTTCTGTTATCGACGCTATACGTTTATAAATACCATGAAACGTGGAGATTCCTTAGTCCCGGGCTGATTGGGGAATTTTTTCACGACGCGAAAAATTCCGAGCTGACATAAGTACTTGGGAACTGAAAATTGAGATTTCTGTTATCGACGCTATACGTTTAGAAATACCATGAAACGTGGACATTTCTTGGTCCCGGGCTGATTGGTGAATTTTTTCACGACGCGAAAAATGCCGAGCTGATATAAGTACTTGTGATCCGAAAATTGAGTTTTCCGTTATCGATGCTATACGTTTATTAATACCATGAAACGTGGAGATTTCTTAGTCCCGGGCTGATTGGGGAATTTTTTCACGACGCGAAAAATTCCGAGCTGACATAAGTACTTGGGATTTGAAAATTGAGTTTTCAGTTATCGACCTCATACGTTTAGAAATACCATGAAACGTGGACATTTCTTGGTCCCGGGCTGATTGGTGAATTTTCTCACGACGCGAAAAATGCCGAGCTGATATAAGTATTTGGGATCGGAAAATTGAGTTTCCTGTTATCGACGCTATACGTTTTGAAATACCATGAAACGTGGACATTTCTTGGTCCCGGGCCGATTGGCTCATTATTCAACAACACGTGAAATACGCAGATGATGTAAGTACATGGGATCTGAAAATTGAGTTTTCAGTTATCGACCTCATACGTTTAGAAATACCATGAAACGTGGACATTTCTTGGTCCCGGGCTGATTGGGGAATTATTTCACGACGCGAAAAATGCCGAGCTGATATAAGTACTTGGGATCTGAAAATTGCGTTTTCTGTTATCGACGCTATACGTTTATAAATACCATGAAACTTGGAGATTTCTTGGTCCCGGGCTGATTGGACCATTTTTCAATAACACGTGAAATAGGCAGATGATATAAGTACTTGGGATCTGAAAATTGAGTTTTCAGTTATCGACCTCATACGTTTAGAAATACCTTGAAACGTGGACATTTCTTGGTCCCGGGCCGATTGGCTCATTTTTCAACAACACGTGAAATACGCAGATGATATAAGTACTTGGGATCTCAAAATTGAGTTTTCAGTTATCGACCTCATACGTATAGAAATACCATGAAACGTGGACATTTCTTGGTCCCGGGCTGATTGGTGAATTTTTTCACGACGCGAAAAATGCCGAGCTGATATAAGTACTTGTGATACGAAAATTGAGTTTTCTGTTATCGACGCTATACGTTTATAAATACCATGAAACGTGGAGATTTCTTAGTCCCGGGCTCATTGGGGAATTTTTTCACGACGCGAAAAATTCCGAGCTGACATAAGTACTTGGGATCTGAAAATTGAGTTTTCAGTTATCGACCTCATACGTTTAGAAATACCATGAAACGTGGACATTTCTTGGTCCCGGGCTGATTGGTGAATTTTCTCACGACGCGAAAAATGCCGAGCTGATATAAGTACTTGGGATCGGAAAATTGAGTTTCCTGTTATCGACGCTATACGTTTTGAAATACCATGAAACGTGGACATTTCTTAGTCCCGGGCCGATTGGGTTATTTTTCAATAACACGTGAAATACGCAGATGATATAAGTACTTGGGATCTGAAAATTGAGTTTTCAGTTATCGACCTCATACGTTTAGAAATACCATGAAACGTGGACATTTCTTGGTCCCGGGCTGATTGGTGAATTTTCTCTCGACGCGAAAAATGCCGAGCTGTTATAAGTACTTGGGATCGGAAAATTGAGTTTCCTGTTATCGACGCTATACGTTTTGAAATACCATGAAACGTGGACATTTCTTGGTCCCGGGCCGATTGGCTCATTTTTCAACAACACGTGAAATACGCAGATGATGTAAGTACTTGGGATCTGAAAATTGAGTTTTCAGTTATCGACCTCATACGTTTAGAAATACCATGAAACGTGGACATTTCTTGGTCCCGGGCCGATTGGCTCATTTTTCAACAACACGTGAAATACGCAGATGATATAAGTACTTGGGATCTGAAAATTGAGTTTTCAGTTATCGACCTCATACGTTTAGAAATACCATGAAACGTATTTATTTCTTGGTCGCGGGCTGATTGGTGAATTTTTTCACGACGCGAAAAATGCCGAGCTGATATAAGTACTTGGGATCTGAAAATTGCGTTTTCTGTTATCGACGCTATACGTTTATAAATACCATGAAACGTGGAGATTTCTTGGTCCCGGGCTGATTGGACCATTTTTCAATAACACGTGAAATAGGCAGATGATGGAAGTACTTGGGATCTGAAAATTGAGTTTTCAGTTATCGACCTCATACGTTTAGAAATACCATGAAACGTGGACATTTCTTGGTCCCGGGCTGATTGGTGAATTTTTTCACGACGCGAAAAGTGCCGAGCTGACATAAGTACTTGGGATTTGAAAATTGAGTTTTCAGTTATCGACCTCATACGTTTAGAAATACCATGAAACGTGGACATTACTTGGTCCCGGGCTGATTGGTGAATTTTCTCACGACGCGAAAAATGCCGAGCTGATATAAGTATTTGGGATCGGAAAATTGAGTTTCCTGTTATCGACGCTATACGTTTTGAAATACCATGAAACGTGGACATTTCTTGGTCCCGGGCCGATTGGCTCATTATTCAACAACACGTGAAATACGCAGATGATGTAAGTACTTGGGATCTGAAAATTGAGTTTTCAGTTATCGACCTCATACGTTTAGAAATACCATGAAACGTGGACATTTCTTGGTCCCGGGCTGATTGGTGAATTTTCTCTCGACGCGAAAAATGCCGAGCTGATATAAGTACTTGGGATCGGAAAATTGAGTTTCCTGTTATCGACGCTATACGTTTTGAAATACCATGAAACGTGGACATTTCTTGGTCCCGGGCCGATTGGCTCATTTTTCAACAACACGTGAAATACGCAGATGATGTAAGTACTTGGGATCTGAAAATTGAGTTTTCAGTTATCGACCTCATACGTTTAGAAATACCCTGAAACGTGGACATTTCTTGGTCCCGGGCTGATTGGGGAATTATTTCACGACGCGAAAAATGCCGAGCTGATATAAGTACTTGGGATCTGAAAATTGCGTTTTCTGTTATCGACGCTATACGTTTATAAATACCATGAAACTTGGAGATTTCTTAGTCCCGGGCTGATTGGGGAATTTTTTCACGACGCGAAAAATTCCGAGCTGACATAAGTACTTGGGAACTGAAAATTGAGATTTCTGTTATCGACGCTATACGTTTAGATATACCATGAAACGTGGACATTTCTTGGTCCCGGGCTGATTGGTGAATTTTTTCACGACGCGAAAAATGCCGAGCTGATATAAGTACTTGTGATCCGAAAATTGAGTTTTCTGTTATCGACGCTATACGTTTATAAATACCATGAAACGTGGAGATTTCTTAGTCCCGGGCTGATTGGGGAATTTTTTCACGACGCGAAAAATTCCGAGCTGACATAAGTACTTGGGATCTGAAAATTGAGTTTTCAGTTATCGACCTCATACGTTTAGAAATACCATGAAACGTGGACATTTCTTGGTCCCGGGCTGATTGGGGAATTATTTCACGACGCGAGAAATGCCGAGCTGATATAAGTACTTGGGATCTGAAAATTGCGTTTTCTGTTATCGACGCTATACGTTTATAAATACCATGAAACTTGGAGATTTCTTGGTCCCGGGCTGATTGGACCATTTTTCAATAACACGTGAAATAGGCAGATGATATAAGTACTTGGGATCTGAAAATTGAGTTTTCATTTATCGACCTCATACGTTTAGAAATACCATGAAACGTGGAGATTTCTTGGTCCCGGGCTGATTGGACCATTTTTCAATAACACGTGAAATAGGCAGATGATGGAAGTACTTGGGATCTGAAAATTGAGTTTTCAGTTATCGACCTCATACGTTTAGAAATACCATGAAACGTGGACATTTCTTGGTCCCGGGCTGATTGGTGAATTTTTTCACGACGCGAAAAATGCCGAGCTGATATAAGTACTTCGGATCCGAAAATTGAGTTTTCTGTTATCGACGCTATACGTTTATAAATACCATGAAACGTGAAGATTTCTTGGTCCCGGGCTGATTGGACCATTTTTCAACATCACGTAAAATACGCAACTGATATAAGTACTTGGGATCTGAAAATTGAGTTTTCTGTTATCGACGCTATACGTTTATAAATACCATGAAACGTGGAGATTCCTTAGTCCCGGGCTGATTGGGGAATTTTTTCACGACGCGAAAAATTCCGAGCTGACATAAGTACTTGGGAACTGAAAATTGAGATTTCTGTTATCGACGCTATACGTTTAGAAATACCATGAAACGTGGACATTTCTTGGTCCCGGGCTGATTGGTGAATTTTTTCACGACGCGAAAAATGCCGAGCTGATATAAGTACTTGTGATCCGAAAATTGAGTTTTCCGTTATCGATGCTATACGTTTATTAATACCATGAAACGTGGAGATTTCTTAGTCCCGGGCTGATTGGGGAATTTTTTCACGACGCGAAAAATTCCGAGCTGACATAAGTACTTGGGATTTGAAAATTGAGTTTTCAGTTATCGACCTCATACGTTTAGAAATACCATGAAACGTGGACATTTCTTGGTCCCGGGCTGATTGGTGAATTTTCTCACGACGCGAAAAATGCCGAGCTGATATAAGTATTTGGGATCGGAAAATTGAGTTTCCTGTTATCGACGCTATACGTTTTGAAATACCATGAAACGTGGACATTTCTTGGTCCCGGGCCGATTGGCTCATTATTCAACAACACGTGAAATACGCAGATGATGTAAGTACATGGGATCTGAAAATTGAGTTTTCAGTTATCGACCTCATACGTTTAGAAATACCATGAAACGTGGACATTTCTTGGTCCCGGGCTGATTGGGGAATTATTTCACGACGCGAAAAATGCCGAGCTGATATAAGTACTTGGGATCTGAAAATTGCGTTTTCTGTTATCGACGCTATACGTTTATAAATACCATGAAACTTGGAGATTTCTTGGTCCCGGGCTGATTGGACCATTTTTCAATAACACGTGAAATAGGCAGATGATATAAGTACTTGGGATCTGAAAATTGAGTTTTCAGTTATCGACCTCATACGTTTAGAAATACCATGAAACGTGGACATTTCTTGGTCCCGGGCCGATTGGCTCATTTTTCAACAACACGTGAAATACGCAGATGATATAAGTACTTGGGATCTCAAAATTGAGTTTTCAGTTATCGACCTCATACGTATAGAAATACCATGAAACGTGGACATTTCTTGGTCCCGGGCTGATTGGTGAATTTTTTCACGACGCGAAAAATGCCGAGCTGATATAAGTACTTGGGATCTGAAAATTGCGTTTTCTGTTATCGACGCTATACGTTGATAAATACCATGAAACGTGAAGATTTCTTGGTCCCGGGCTGATTGGACCATTTTTCAACAACACGTAAAATACGCAACTGATATAAGTACTTGGGATCTGAAAATTGAGTTTTCTGTTATCGACGATATACGTTTATAAATACCATGAAACGTGGAGATTTCTTAGTCCCGGGCTGATTGGGGAATTTTTTCACGACGCGAAAAATTCCGAGCTGACATAAGTACTTGGGAACTGAAAATTGAGTTTTCTGTTATCGACGCTATACGTTTAGAAATACCATGAAACGTGGACATTTCTTGGTCCCGGGCTGATTGGTGAATTTTTTCACGACGCGAAAAATGCCGAGCTGATATAAGTACTTGTGATACGAAAATTGAGTTTTCTGTTATCGACGCTATACGTTTATAAATACCATGAAACGTGGAGATTTCTTAGTCCCGGGCTCATTGGGGAATTTTTTCACGACGCGAAAAATTCCGAGCTGACATAAGTACTTGGGATCTGAAAATTGAGTTTTCAGTTATCGACCTCATACGTTTAGAAATACCATGAAACGTGGACATTTCTTGGTCCCGGGCTGATTGGTGAATTTTCTCACGACGCGAAAAATGCCGAGCTGATATAAGTACTTGGGATCGGAAAATTGAGTTTCCTGTTATCGACGCTATACGTTTTGAAATACCATGAAACGTGGACATTTCTTAGTCCCGGGCCGATTGGGTTATTTTTCAATAACACGTGAAATACGCAGATGATATAAGTACTTGGGATCTGAAAATTGAGTTTTCAGTTATCGACATCATACGTTTAGAAATACCATGAAACGTGGAGATTTCTTGGTCCCGGGCTGATTGGACCATTTTTCAATAACACGTGAAATAGGCAGATGATATAAGTACTTGGGATCTGAAAATTGAGTTTTCAGTTATCGACCTCATACGTTTAGAAATACCATGAAACGTGGACATTTCTTGGTCCCGGGCCGATTGGCTCATTTTTCAACAACACGTGAAATACGCAGATGATATAAGTACTTGGGATCTGAAAATTGAGTTTTCAGTTATCGACCTCATACGTTTAGAAATACCATGAAACGTGTTTATTTCTTGGTCGCGGGCTGATTGGTGAATTTTTTCACGACGCGAAAAATGCCGAGCTGATATAAGTACTTGGGATCTGAAAATTGCGTTTTCTGTTATCGACGCTATACGTTTATAAATACCATGAAACTTGGAGATTTCTTGGTCCCGGGCTGATTGGACCATTTTTCAATAACACGTGAAATAGGCAGATGATATAAGTACTTGGGATCTGAAAATTGAGTTTTCAGTTATCGACCTCATACGTTTAGAAATACCATGAAACGTGGACATTTCTTGGTCCCGGGCTGATTGGTGAATTTTCTCTCGACGCGAAAAATGCCGAGCTGATATAAGTACTTGGGATCGGAAAATTGAGTTTCCTGTTATCGACGCTATACGTTTTGAAATACCATGAAACGTGGACATTTCTTGGTCCCGGGCCGATTGGCTCATTTTTCAACAACACGTGAAATACGCAGATGATGTAAGTACTTGGGATCTGAAAATTGAGTTTTCAGTTATCGACCTCATACGTTTAGAAATACCATGAAACGTGGACATTTCTTGGTCCCGGGCTGATTGGTGAATTTTCTCTCGACGCGAAAAATGCCGAGCTGATATAAGTACTTGGGATCGGAAAATTGAGTTTCCTGTTATCGACGCTATACGTTTTGAAATACCATGAAACGTGGACATTTCTTGGTCCCGGGCCGATTGGCTCATTTTTCAACAACACGTGAAATACGCAGATGATGTAAGTACTTGGGATCTGAAAATTGAGTTTTCAGTTATCGACCTCATACGTTTAGAAATACCCTGAAACGTGGACATTTCTTGGTCCCGGGCTGATTGGGGAATTATTTCACGACGCGAAAAATGCCGAGCTGATATAAGTACTTGGGATCTGAAAATTGCGTTTTCTGTTATCGACGCTATACGTTTATAAATACCATGAAACTTGGAGATTTCTTAGTCCCGGGCTGATTGGGGAATTTTTTCACGACGCGAAAAATTCCGAGCTGACATAAGTACTTGGGATCTGAAAATTGAGTTTTCAGTTATCGACCTCATACGTTTAGAAATACCATGAAACGTGGACATTTCTTGGTCCCGGGCCGATTGGCTCATTTTTCAACAACACGTGAAATACGCAGATGATATAAGTACTTGGGATCTCAAAATTGAGTTTTCAGTTATCGACCTCATACGTATAGAAATACCATGAAACGTGGACATTTCTTGGTCCCGGGCTGATTGGTGAATTTTTTCACGACGCGAAAAATGCCGAGCTGATATAAGTACTTGTGATACGAAAATTGAGTTTTCTGTTATCGACGCTATACGTTTATAAATACCATGAAACGTGGAGATTTCTTAGTCCCGGGCTCATTGGGGAATTTTTTCACGACGCGAAAAATTCCGAGCTGACATAAGTACTTGGGATCTGAAAATTGAGTTTTCAGTTATCGACCTCATACGTTTAGAAATACCATGAAACGTGGACATTTCTTGGTCCCGGGCTGATTGGTGAATTTTCTCACGACGCGAAAAATGCCGAGCTGATATAAGTACTTGGGATCGGAAAATTGAGTTTCCTGTTATCGACGCTATACGTTTTGAAATACCATGAAACGTGGACATTTCTTAGTCCCGGGCCGATTGGGTTATTTTTCAATAACACGTGAAATACGCAGATGATATAAGTACTTGGGATCTGAAAATTGAGTTTTCAGTTATCGACCTCATACGTTTAGAAATACCATGAAACGTGGACATTTCTTGGTCCCGGGCTGATTGGTGAATTTTCTCTCGACGCGAAAAATGCCGAGCTGTTATAAGTACTTGGGATCGGAAAATTGAGTTTCCTGTTATCGACGCTATACGTTTTGAAATACCATGAAACGTGGACATTTCTTGGTCCCGGGCCGATTGGCTCATTTTTCAACAACACGTGAAATACGCAGATGATGTAAGTACTTGGGATCTGAAAATTGAGTTTTCAGTTATCGACCTCATACGTTTAGAAATACCATGAAACGTGGACATTTCTTGGTCCCGGGCCGATTGGCTCATTTTTCAACAACACGTGAAATACGCAGATGATATAAGTACTTGGGATCTGAAAATTGAGTTTTCAGTTATCGACCTCATACGTTTAGAAATACCATGAAACGTATTTATTTCTTGGTCGCGGGCTGATTGGTGAATTTTTTCACGACGCGAAAAATGCCGAGCTGATATAAGTACTTGGGATCTGAAAATTGCGTTTTCTGTTATCGACGCTATACGTTTATAAATACCATGAAACGTGGAGATTTCTTGGTCCCGGGCTGATTGGACCATTTTTCAATAACACGTGAAATAGGCAGATGATGGAAGTACTTGGGATCTGAAAATTGAGTTTTCAGTTATCGACCTCATACGTTTAGAAATACCATGAAACGTGGACATTTCTTGGTCCCGGGCTGATTGGTGAATTTTTTCACGACGCGAAAAGTGCCGAGCTGACATAAGTACTTGGGATTTGAAAATTGAGTTTTCAGTTATCGACCTCATACGTTTAGAAATACCATGAAACGTGGACATTACTTGGTCCCGGGCTGATTGGTGAATTTTCTCACGACGCGAAAAATGCCGAGCTGATATAAGTATTTGGGATCGGAAAATTGAGTTTCCTGTTATCGACGCTATACGTTTTGAAATACCATGAAACGTGGACATTTCTTGGTCCCGGGCCGATTGGCTCATTATTCAACAACACGTGAAATACGCAGATGATGTAAGTACTTGGGATCTGAAAATTGAGTTTTCAGTTATCGACCTCATACGTTTAGAAATACCATGAAACGTGGACATTTCTTGGTCCCGGGCTGATTGGTGAATTTTCTCTCGACGCGAAAAATGCCGAGCTGATATAAGTACTTGGGATCGGAAAATTGAGTTTCCTGTTATCGACGCTATACGTTTTGAAATACCATGAAACGTGGACATTTCTTGGTCCCGGGCCGATTGGCTCATTTTTCAACAACACGTGAAATACGCAGATGATGTAAGTACTTGGGATCTGAAAATTGAGTTTTCAGTTATCGACCTCATACGTTTAGAAATACCCTGAAACGTGGACATTTCTTGGTCCCGGGCTGATTGGGGAATTATTTCACGACGCGAAAAATGCCGAGCTGATATAAGTACTTGGGATCTGAAAATTGCGTTTTCTGTTATCGACGCTATACGTTTATAAATACCATGAAACTTGGAGATTTCTTAGTCCCGGGCTGATTGGGGAATTTTTTCACGACGCGAAAAATTCCGAGCTGACATAAGTACTTGGGAACTGAAAATTGAGATTTCTGTTATCGACGCTATACGTTTAGAAATACCATGAAACGTGGACATTTCTTGGTCCCGGGCTGATTGGTGAATTTTTTCACGACGCGAAAAATGCCGAGCTGATATAAGTACTTGGGATCTGAAAATTGCGTTTTCTGTTATCGACGCTATACGTTGATAAATACCATGAAACGTGAAGATTTCTTGGTCCCGGGCTGATTGGACCATTTTTCAACAACACGTAAAATACGCAACTGATATAAGTACTTGGGATCTGAAAATTGAGTTTTCAGTTATCGACCTCATACGTTTAGAAATATCATGAAACGTGGACATTTCTTGGTCCCGGGCTGATTGGTGAATTTTTTCACGACGCGAAAAATGCCGAGCTGATATATGTACTTGGGATCTGAAAATTGCGTTTTCTGTTATCGACGCTATACGTTTATAAATACCATGAAACGTGGAGATTTATTAGTCCCGGGCTGATTGGGGAATTTTTTCACGACGCGAAAAATTCCGAGCTGACATAAGTACTTGGGAACTGAAAATTGAGTTTTCTGTTATCGACGCTATACGTTTAGAAATACCAGGAAACGTGGACATTTCTTGGTCCCGGGCTTATTGGTGAATTTTTTCACGACGCGAAAAATGCCGAGCTGATATAAGTACTTGTGATCCGAAAATTGAGTTTTCTGTTATCGACGCTATACGTTTATAAATACCATGAAACGTGGAGATTTCTTAGTCCCGGGCTGATTGGGGAATTTTTTCACGACGCGAGAAATTCCGAGCTGACATAAGTACTTGGGAACTGAAAATTGAGTTTTCTGTTATCGACGCTATACGTTTAGAAATACCATCAAACGTGGACATTTCTTGGTCCCGGGCTGATTGGTGAATTTTCTCTCGACGCGAAAAATGCCGAGCTGATATAAGTACTTGGGATCGGAAAACTGAGTTTCCTGTTATCGACGCTATACGTTTTGAAATACCATGAAACGTGGACATTTCTTGGTCCCGGGCCGATTGGCTCATTTTTCAACAACACGTGAAATACGCAGATGATGTAAGTACTTGGGATCTGAAAATTGAGTTTTCAGTTATCGACCTCATACGTTTAGAAATACCATGAAACGTGGACATTTCTTGGTCCCGGGCCGATTGGCTCATTTTTCAACAACACGTGAAATACGCAGATGATATAAGTACTTGGGATCTGAAAATTGAGTTTTCAGTTATCGACCTCATACGTTTAGAAATACCATGAAACGTATTTATTTCTTGGTCGCGGGCTGATTGGTGAATTTTTTCACGACGCGAAAAATGCCGAGCTGATATAAGTACTTGGGATCTGAAAATTGCGTTTTCTGTTATCGACGCTATACGTTTATAAATACCATGAAACGTGGAGATTTCTTGGTCCCGGGCTGATTGGACCATTTTTCAATAACACGTGAAATAGGCAGATGATGGAAGTACTTGGGATCTGAAAATTGAGTTTTCAGTTATCGACCTCATACGTTTAGAAATACCATGAAACGTGGACATTTCTTGGTCCCGGGCTGATTGGTGAATTTTTTCACGACGCGAAAAGTGCCGAGCTGACGTAAGTACTTGGGATTTGAAAATTGAGTTTTCAGTTATCGACCTCATACGTTTAGAAATACCATGAAACGTGGACATTTCTTGGTCCCGGGCTGATTGGTGAATTTTCTCACGACGCGAAAAATGCCGAGCTGATATAATTATTTGGGATCGGAAAATTGAGTTTCCTGTTATCGACGCTATACGTTTTGAAATACCATGAAACGTGGACATTTCTTGGTCCCGGGCCGATTGGCTCATTATTCAACAACACGTGAAATACGCAGATGATGTAAGTACTTGGGATCTGAAAATTGAGTTTTCAGTTATCGACCTCATACGTTTAGAAATACCATGAAACGTGGACATTTCTTGGTCCCGGGCTGATTGGTGAATTTTCTCTCGACGCGAAAAATGCCGAGCTGATATAAGTACTTGGGATCGGAAAATTGAGTTTCCTGTTATCGACGCTATACGTTTTGAAATACCATGAAACGTGGACATTTCTTGGTCCCGGGCCGATTGGCTCATTTTTCAACAACACGTGAAATACGCAGATGATGTAAGTACTTGGGATCTGAAAATTGAGTTTTCAGTTATCGACCTCATACGTTTAGAAATACCCTGAAACGTGGACATTTCTTGGTCCCGGGCTGATTGGGGAATTATTTCACGACGCGAAAAATGCCGAGCTGATATAAGTACTTGGGATCTGAAAATTGCGTTTTCTGTTATCGACGCTATACGTTTATAAATACCATGAAACTTGGAGATTTCTTAGTCCCGGGCTGATTGGGGAATTTTTTCACGACGCGAAAAATTCCGAGCTGACATAAGTACTTGGGAACTGAAAATTGAGATTTCTGTTATCGACGCTATATGTTTAGAAATACCATGAAACGTGGACATTTCTTGGTCCCGGGCTGATTGGTGAATTTTTTCACGACGCGAAAAATGCCGAGCTGATATAAGTACTTGTGATCCGAAAATTGAGTTTTCTGTTATCGACGCTATACGTTTATAAATACCATGAAACGTGGAGATTTCTTAGTCCCGGGCTGATTGGGGAATTTTTTCACGACGCGAAAAATTCCGAGCTGATATAAGTACTTGGGATCTGAAAATTGCGTTTTCTGTTATCGACGCTATACGTTTATAAATACCATGAAACTTGGAGATTTCTTGGTCCCGGGCTGATTGGACCATTTTTCAATAACACGTGAAATAGGCAGATGATATAAGTACTTGGGATCTGAAAATTGAGTTTTCATTTATCGACCTCATACGTTTAGAAATACCATGAAACGTGGAGATTTCTTGGTCCCGGGCTGATTGGACCATTTTTCAATAACACGTGAAATAGGCAGATGATGGAAGTACTTGGGATCTGAAAATTGAGTTTTCAGTTATCGACCTCATACGTTTAGAAATACCATGAAACGTGGACATTTCTTGGTCCCGGGCTGATTGGTGAATTTTTTCACGACGCGAAAAATGCCGAGCTGATATAAGTACTTCGGATCCGAAAATTGAGTTTTCTGTTATCGACGCTATACGTTTATAAATACCATGAAACGTGAAGATTTCTTGGTCCCGGGCTGATTGGACCATTTTTCAACATCACGTAAAATACGCAACTGATATAAGTACTTGGGATCTGAAAATTGAGTTTTCTGTTATCGACGCTATACGTTTATAAATACCATGAAACGTGGAGATTCCTTAGTCCCGGGCTGATTGGGGAATTTTTTCACGACGCGAAAAATTCCGAGCTGACATAAGTACTTGGGAACTGAAAATTGAGATTTCTGTTATCGACGCTATACGTTTAGAAATACCATGAAACGTGGACATTTCTTGGTCCCGGGCTGATTGGTGAATTTTTTCACGACGCGAAAAATGCCGAGCTGATATAAGTACTTGTGATCCGAAAATTGAGTTTTCCGTTATCGATGCTATACGTTTATTAATACCATGAAACGTGGAGATTTCTTAGTCCCGGGCTGATTGGGGAATTTTTTCACGACGCGAAAAATTCCGAGCTGACATAAGTACTTGGGATTTGAAAATTGAGTTTTCAGTTATCGACCTCATACGTTTAGAAATACCATGAAACGTGGACATTTCTTGGTCCCGGGCTGATTGGTGAATTTTCTCACGACGCGAAAAATGCCGAGCTGATATAAGTATTTGGGATCGGAAAATTGAGTTTCCTGTTATCGACGCTATACGTTTTGAAATACCATGAAACGTGGACATTTCTTGGTCCCGGGCCGATTGGCTCATTATTCAACAACACGTGAAATACGCAGATGATGTAAGTACATGGGATCTGAAAATTGAGTTTTCAGTTATCGACCTCATACGTTTAGAAATACCATGAAACGTGGACATTTCTTGGTCCCGGGCTGATTGGGGAATTATTTCACGACGCGAAAAATGCCGAGCTGATATAAGTACTTGGGATCTGAAAATAGCGTTTTCTGTTATCGACGCTATACGTTTATAAATACCATGAAACTTGGAGATTTCTTGGTCCCGGGCTGATTGGACCATTTTTCAATAACACGTGAAATAGGCAGATGATATAAGTACTTGGGATCTGAAAATTGAGTTTTCAGTTATCGACCTCATACGTTTAGAAATACCTTGAAACGTGGACATTTCTTGGTCCCGGGCCGATTGGCTCATTTTTCAACAACACGTGAAATACGCAGATGATATAAGTACTTGGGATCTCAAAATTGAGTTTTCAGTTATCGACCTCATACGTATAGAAATACCATGAAACGTGGACATTTCTTGGTCCCGGGCTGATTGGTGAATTTTTTCACGACGCGAAAAATGCCGAGCTGATATAAGTACTTGTGATACGAAAATTGAGTTTTCTGTTATCGACGCTATACGTTTATAAATACCATGAAACGTGGAGATTTCTTAGTCCCGGGCTCATTGGGGAATTTTTTCACGACGCGAAAAATTCCGAGCTGACATAAGTACTTGGGATCTGAAAATTGAGTTTTCAGTTATCGACCTCATACGTTTAGAAATACCATGAAACGTGGACATTTCTTGGTCCCGGGCTGATTGGTGAATTTTCTCACGACGCGAAAAATGCCGAGCTGATATAAGTACTTGGGATCGGAAAATTGAGTTTCCTGTTATCGACGCTATACGTTTTGAAATACCATGAAACGTGGACATTTCTTAGTCCCGGGCCGATTGGGTTATTTTTCAATAACACGTGAAATACGCAGATGATATAAGTACTTGGGATCTGAAAATTGAGTTTTCAGTTATCGACCTCATACGTTTAGAAATACCATGAAACGTGGACATTTCTTGGTCCCGGGCTGATTGGTGAATTTTCTCTCGACGCGAAAAATGCCGAGCTGTTATAAGTACTTGGGATCGGAAAATTGAGTTTCCTGTTATCGACGCTATACGTTTTGAAATACCATGAAACGTGGACATTTCTTGGTCCCGGGCCGATTGGCTCATTTTTCAACAACACGTGAAATACGCAGATGATGTAAGTACTTGGGATCTGAAAATTGAGTTTTCAGTTATCGACCTCATACGTTTAGAAATACCATGAAACGTGGACATTTCTTGGTCCCGGGCCGATTGGCTCATTTTTCAACAACACGTGAAATACGCAGATGATATAAGTACTTGGGATCTGAAAATTGAGTTTTCAGTTATCGACCTCATACGTTTAGAAATACCATGAAACGTATTTATTTCTTGGTCGCGGGCTGATTGGTGAATTTTTTCACGACGCGAAAAATGCCGAGCTGATATAAGTACTTGGGATCTGAAAATTGCGTTTTCTGTTATCGACGCTATACGTTTATAAATACCATGAAACGTGGAGATTTCTTGGTCCCGGGCTGATTGGACCATTTTTCAATAACACGTGAAATAGGCAGATGATGGAAGTACTTGGGATCTGAAAATTGAGTTTTCAGTTATCGACCTCATACGTTTAGAAATACCATGAAACGTGGACATTTCTTGGTCCCGGGCTGATTGGTGAATTTTTTCACGACGCGAAAAGTGCCGAGCTGACATAAGTACTTGGGATTTGAAAATTGAGTTTTCAGTTATCGACCTCATACGTTTAGAAATACCATGAAACGTGGACATTACTTGGTCCCGGGCTGATTGGTGAATTTTCTCACGACGCGAAAAATGCCGAGCTGATATAAGTATTTGGGATCGGAAAATTGAGTTTCCTGTTATCGACGCTATACGTTTTGAAATACCATGAAACGTGGACATTTCTTGGTCCCGGGCCGATTGGCTCATTATTCAACAACACGTGAAATACGCAGATGATGTAAGTACTTGGGATCTGAAAATTGAGTTTTCAGTTATCGACCTCATACGTTTAGAAATACCATGAAACGTGGACATTTCTTGGTCCCGGGCTGATTGGTGAATTTTCTCTCGACGCGAAAAATGCCGAGCTGATATAAGTACTTGGGATCGGAAAATTGAGTTTCCTGTTATCGACGCTATACGTTTTGAAATACCATGAAACGTGGACATTTCTTGGTCCCGGGCCGATTGGCTCATTTTTCAACAACACGTGAAATACGCAGATGATGTAAGTACTTGGGATCTGAAAATTGAGTTTTCAGTTATCGACCTCATACGTTTAGAAATACCCTGAAACGTGGACATTTCTTGGTCCCGGGCTGATTGGGGAATTATTTCACGACGCGAAAAATGCCGAGCTGATATAAGTACTTGGGATCTGAAAATTGCGTTTTCTGTTATCGACGCTATACGTTTATAAATACCATGAAACTTGGAGATTTCTTAGTCCCGGGCTGATTGGGGAATTTTTTCACGACGCGAAAAATTCCGAGCTGACATAAGTACTTGGGAACTGAAAATTGAGATTTCTGTTATCGACGCTATACGTTTAGAAATACCATGAAACGTGGACATTTCTTGGTCCCGGGCTGATTGGTGAATTTTTTCACGACGCGAAAAATGCCGAGCTGATATAAGTACTTGTGATCCGAAAATTGAGTTTTCTGTTATCGACGCTATACGTTTATAAATACCATGAAACGTGGAGATTTCTTAGTCCCGGGCTGATTGGGGAATTTTTTCACGACGCGAAAAATTCCGAGCTGACATAAGTACTTGGGATCTGAAAATTGAGTTTTCAGTTATCGACCTCATACGTTTAGAAATACCATGAAACGTGGACATTTCTTGGTCCCGGGCTGATTGGGGAATTATTTCACGACGCGAGAAATGCCGAGCTGATATAAGTACTTGGGATCTGAAAATTGCGTTTTCTGTTATCGACGCTATACGTTTATAAATACCATGAAACTTGGAGATTTCTTGGTCCCGGGCTGATTGGACCATTTTTCAATAACACGTGAAATAGGCAGATGATATAAGTACTTGGGATCTGAAAATTGAGTTTTCATTTATCGACCTCATACGTTTAGAAATACCATGAAACGTGGAGATTTCTTGGTCCCGGGCTGATTGGACCATTTTTCAATAACACGTGAAATAGGCAGATGATGGAAGTACTTGGGATCTGAAAATTGAGTTTTCAGTTATCGACCTCATACGTTTAGAAATACCATGAAACGTGGACATTTCTTGGTCCCGGGCTGATTGGTGAATTTTTTCACGACGCGAAAAATGCCGAGCTGATATAAGTACTTCGGATCCGAAAATTGAGTTTTCTGTTATCGACGCTATACGTTTATAAATACCATGAAACGTGAAGATTTCTTGGTCCCGGGCTGATTGGACCATTTTTCAACATCACGTAAAATACGCAACTGATATAAGTACTTGGGATCTGAAAATTGAGTTTTCTGTTATCGACGCTATACGTTTATAAATACCATGAAACGTGGAGATTCCTTAGTCCCGGGCTGATTGGGGAATTTTTTCACGACGCGAAAAATTCCGAGCTGACATAAGTACTTGGGAACTGAAAATTGAGATTTCTGTTATCGACGCTATACGTTTAGAAATACCATGAAACGTGGACATTTCTTGGTCCCGGGCTGATTGGTGAATTTTTTCACGACGCGAAAAATGCCGAGCTGATATAAGTACTTGTGATCCGAAAATTGAGTTTTCCGTTATCGATGCTATACGTTTATTAATACCATGAAACGTGGAGATTTCTTAGTCCCGGGCTGATTGGGGAATTTTTTCACGACGCGAAAAATTCCGAGCTGACATAAGTACTTGGGATTTGAAAATTGAGTTTTCAGTTATCGACCTCATACGTTTAGAAATACCATGAAACGTGGACATTTCTTGGTCCCGGGCTGATTGGTGAATTTTCTCACGACGCGAAAAATGCCGAGCTGATATAAGTATTTGGGATCGGAAAATTGAGTTTCCTGTTATCGACGCTATACGTTTTGAAATACCATGAAACGTGGACATTTCTTGGTCCCGGGCCGATTGGCTCATTATTCAACAACACGTGAAATACGCAGATGATGTAAGTACATGGGATCTGAAAATTGAGTTTTCAGTTATCGACCTCATACGTTTAGAAATACCATGAAACGTGGACATTTCTTGGTCCCGGGCTGATTGGGGAATTATTTCACGACGCGAAAAATGCCGAGCTGATATAAGTACTTGGGATCTGAAAATTGCGTTTTCTGTTATCGACGCTATACGTTTATAAATACCATGAAACTTGGAGATTTCTTGGTCCCGGGCTGATTGGACCATTTTTCAATAACACGTGAAATAGGCAGATGATATAAGTACTTGGGATCTGAAAATTGAGTTTTCAGTTATCGACCTCATACGTTTAGAAATACCATGAAACGTGGACATTTCTTGGTCCCGGGCCGATTGGCTCATTTTTCAACAACACGTGAAATACGCAGATGATATAAGTACTTGGGATCTCAAAATTGAGTTTTCAGTTATCGACCTCATACGTATAGAAATACCATGAAACGTGGACATTTCTTGGTCCCGGGCTGATTGGTGAATTTTTTCACGACGCGAAAAATGCCGAGCTGATATAAGTACTTGGGATCTGAAAATTGCGTTTTCTGTTATCGACGCTATACGTTGATAAATACCATGAAACGTGAAGATTTCTTGGTCCCGGGCTGATTGGACCATTTTTCAACAACACGTAAAATACGCAACTGATATAAGTACTTGGGATCTGAAAATTGAGTTTTCTGTTATCGACGATATACGTTTATAAATACCATGAAACGTGGAGATTTCTTAGTCCCGGGCTGATTGGGGAATTTTTTCACGACGCGAAAAATTCCGAGCTGACATAAGTACTTGGGAACTGAAAATTGAGTTTTCTGTTATCGACGCTATACGTTTAGAAATACCATGAAACGTGGACATTTCTTGGTCCCGGGCTGATTGGTGAATTTTTTCACGACGCGAAAAATGCCGAGCTGATATAAGTACTTGTGATACGAAAATTGAGTTTTCTGTTATCGACGCTATACGTTTATAAATACCATGAAACGTGGAGATTTCTTAGTCCCGGGCTCATTGGGGAATTTTTTCACGAAGCGAAAAATTCCGAGCTGACATAAGTACTTGGGATCTGAAAATTGAGTTTTCAGTTATCGACCTCATACGTTTAGAAATACCATGAAACGTGGACATTTCTTGGTCCCGGGCTGATTGGTGAATTTTCTCACGACGCGAAAAATGCCGAGCTGATATAAGTACTTGGGATCGGAAAATTGAGTTTCCTGTTATCGACGCTATACGTTTTGAAATACCATGAAACGTGGACATTTCTTAGTCCCGGGCCGATTGGGTTATTTTTCAATAACACGTGAAATACGCAGATGATATAAGTACTTGGGATCTGAAAATTGAGTTTTCAGTTATCGACATCATACGTTTAGAAATACCATGAAACGTGGAGATTTCTTGGTCCCGGGCTGATTGGACCATTTTTCAATAACACGTGAAATAGGCAGATGATATAAGTACTTGGGATCTGAAAATTGAGTTTTCAGTTATCGACCTCATACGTTTAGAAATACCATGAAACGTGGACATTTCTTGGTCCCGGGCCGATTGGCTCATTTTTCAACAACACGTGAAATACGCAGATGATATAAGTACTTGGGATCTGAAAATTGAGTTTTCAGTTATCGACCTCATACGTTTAGAAATACCATGAAACGTGTTTATTTCTTGGTCGCGGGCTGATTGGTGAATTTTTTCACGACGCGAAAAATGCCGAGCTGATATAAGTACTTGGGATCTGAAAATTGCGTTTTCTGTTATCGACGCTATACGTTTATAAATACCATGAAACTTGGAGATTTCTTGGTCCCGGGCTGATTGGACCATTTTTCAATAACACGTGAAATAGGCAGATGATATAAGTACTTGGGATCTGAAAATTGAGTTTTCAGTTATCGACCTCATACGTTTAGAAATACCATGAAACGTGGACATTTCTTGGTCCCGGGCTGATTGGTGAATTTTCTCTCGACGCGAAAAATGCCGAGCTGATATAAGTACTTGGGATCGGAAAATTGAGTTTCCTGTTATCGACGCTATACGTTTTGAAATACCATGAAACGTGGACATTTCTTGGTCCCGGGCCGATTGGCTCATTTTTCAACAACACGTGAAATACGCAGATGATGTAAGTACTTGGGATCTGAAAATTGAGTTTTCAGTTATCGACCTCATACGTTTAGAAATACCATGAAACGTGGACATTTCTTGGTCCCGGGCTGATTGGTGAATTTTCTCTCGACGCGAAAAATGCCGAGCTGATATAAGTACTTGGGATCGGAAAATTGAGTTTCCTGTTATCGACGCTATACGTTTTGAAATACCATGAAACGTGGACATTTCTTGGTCCCGGGCCGATTGGCTCATTTTTCAACAACACGTGAAATACGCAGATGATGTAAGTACTTGGGATCTGAAAATTGAGTTTTCAGTTATCGACCTCATACGTTTAGAAATACCCTGAAACGTGGACATTTCTTGGTCCCGGGCTGATTGGGGAATTATTTCACGACGCGAAAAATGCCGAGCTGATATAAGTACTTGGGATCTGAAAATTGCGTTTTCTGTTATCGACGCTATACGTTTATAAATACCATGAAACTTGGAGATTTCTTAGTCCCGGGCTGATTGGGGAATTTTTTCACGACGCGAAAAATTCCGAGCTGACATAAGTACTTGGGATCTGAAAATTGAGTTTTCAGTTATCGACCTCATACGTTTAGAAATACCATGAAACGTGGACATTTCTTGGTCCCGGGCCGATTGGCTCATTTTTCAACAACACGTGAAATACGCAGATGATATAAGTACTTGGGATCTCAAAATTGAGTTTTCAGTTATCGACCTCATACGTATAGAAATACCATGAAACGTGGACATTTCTTGGTCCCGGGCTGATTGGTGAATTTTTTCACGACGCGAAAAATGCCGAGCTGATATAAGTACTTGTGATACGAAAATTGAGTTTTCTGTTATCGACGCTATACGTTTATAAATACCATGAAACGTGGAGATTTCTTAGTCCCGGGCTCATTGGGGAATTTTTTCACGACGCGAAAAATTCCGAGCTGACATAAGTACTTGGGATCTGAAAATTGAGTTTTCAGTTATCGACCTCATACGTTTAGAAATACCATGAAACGTGGACATTTCTTGGTCCCGGGCTGATTGGTGAATTTTCTCACGACGCGAAAAATGCCGAGCTGATATAAGTACTTGGGATCGGAAAATTGAGTTTCCTGTTATCGACGCTATACGTTTTGAAATACCATGAAACGTGGACATTTCTTAGTCCCGGGCCGATTGGGTTATTTTTCAATAACACGTGAAATACGCAGATGATATAAGTACTTGGGATCTGAAAATTGAGTTTTCAGTTATCGACCTCATACGTTTAGAAATACCATGAAACGTGGACATTTCTTGGTCCCGGGCTGATTGGTGAATTTTCTCTCGACGCGAAAAATGCCGAGCTGTTATAAGTACTTGGGATCGGAAAATTGAGTTTCCTGTTATCGACGCTATACGTTTTGAAATACCATGAAACGTGGACATTTCTTGGTCCCGGGCCGATTGGCTCATTTTTCAACAACACGTGAAATACGCAGATGATGTAAGTACTTGGGATCTGAAAATTGAGTTTTCAGTTATCGACCTCATACGTTTAGAAATACCATGAAACGTGGACATTTCTTGGTCCCGGGCCGATTGGCTCATTTTTCAACAACACGTGAAATACGCAGATGATATAAGTACTTGGGATCTGAAAATTGAGTTTTCAGTTATCGACCTCATACGTTTAGAAATACCATGAAACGTATTTATTTCTTGGTCGCGGGCTGATTGGTGAATTTTTTCACGACGCGAAAAATGCCGAGCTGATATAAGTACTTGGGATCTGAAAATTGCGTTTTCTGTTATCGACGCTATACGTTTATAAATACCATGAAACGTGGAGATTTCTTGGTCCCGGGCTGATTGGACCATTTTTCAATAACACGTGAAATAGGCAGATGATGGAAGTACTTGGGATCTGAAAATTGAGTTTTCAGTTATCGACCTCATACGTTTAGAAATACCATGAAACGTGGACATTTCTTGGTCCCGGGCTGATTGGTGAATTTTTTCACGACGCGAAAAGTGCCGAGCTGACATAAGTACTTGGGATTTGAAAATTGAGTTTTCAGTTATCGACCTCATACGTTTAGAAATACCATGAAACGTGGACATTACTTGGTCCCGGGCTGATTGGTGAATTTTCTCACGACGCGAAAAATGCCGAGCTGATATAAGTATTTGGGATCGGAAAATTGAGTTTCCTGTTATCGACGCTATACGTTTTGAAATACCATGAAACGTGGACATTTCTTGGTCCCGGGCCGATTGGCTCATTATTCAACAACACGTGAAATACGCAGATGATGTAAGTACTTGGGATCTGAAAATTGAGTTTTCAGTTATCGACCTCATACGTTTAGAAATACCATGAAACGTGGACATTTCTTGGTCCCGGGCTGATTGGTGAATTTTCTCTCGACGCGAAAAATGCCGAGCTGATATAAGTACTTGGGATCGGAAAATTGAGTTTCCTGTTATCGACGCTATACGTTTTGAAATACCATGAAACGTGGACATTTCTTGGTCCCGGGCCGATTGGCTCATTTTTCAACAACACGTGAAATACGCAGATGATGTAAGTACTTGGGATCTGAAAATTGAGTTTTCAGTTATCGACCTCATACGTTTAGAAATACCCTGAAACGTGGACATTTCTTGGTCCCGGGCTGATTGGGGAATTATTTCACGACGCGAAAAATGCCGAGCTGATATAAGTACTTGGGATCTGAAAATTGCGTTTTCTGTTATCGACGCTATACGTTTATAAATACCATGAAACTTGGAGATTTCTTAGTCCCGGGCTGATTGGGGAATTTTTTCACGACGCGAAAAATTCCGAGCTGACATAAGTACTTGGGAACTGAAAATTGAGATTTCTGTTATCGACGCTATACGTTTAGAAATACCATGAAACGTGGACATTTCTTGGTCCCGGGCTGATTGGTGAATTTTTTCACGACGCGAAAAATGCCGAGCTGATATAAGTACTTGTGATCCGAAAATTGAGTTTTCTGTTATCGACGCTATACGTTTATAAATACCATGAAACGTGGAGATTTCTTAGTCCCGGGCTGATTGGGGAATTTTTTCACGACGCGAAAAATTCCGAGCTGACATAAGTACTTGGGATCTGAAAATTGAGTTTTCAGTTATCGACCTCATACGTTTAGAAATACCATGAAACGTGGACATTTCTTGGTCCCGGGCTGATTGGGGAATTATTTCACGACGCGAGAAATGCCGAGCTGATATAAGTACTTGGGATCTGAAAATTGCGTTTTCTGTTATCGACGCTATACGTTTATAAATACCATGAAACTTGGAGATTTCTTGGTCCCGGGCTGATTGGACCATTTTTCAATAACACGTGAAATAGGCAGATGATATAAGTACTTGGGATCTGAAAATTGAGTTTTCATTTATCGACCTCATACGTTTAGAAATACCATGAAACGTGGAGATTTCTTGGTCCCGGGCTGATTGGACCATTTTTCAATAACACGTGAAATAGGCAGATGATGGAAGTACTTGGGATCTGAAAATTGAGTTTTCAGTTATCGACCTCATACGTTTAGAAATACCATGAAACGTGGACATTTCTTGGTCCCGGGCTGATTGGTGAATTTTTTCACGACGCGAAAAATGCCGAGCTGATATAAGTACTTCGGATCCGAAAATTGAGTTTTCTGTTATCGACGCTATACGTTTATAAATACCATGAAACGTGAAGATTTCTTGGTCCCGGGCTGATTGGACCATTTTTCAACATCACGTAAAATACGCAACTGATATAAGTACTTGGGATCTGAAAATTGAGTTTTCTGTTATCGACGCTATACGTTTATAAATACCATGAAACGTGGAGATTCCTTAGTCCCGGGCTGATTGGGGAATTTTTTCACGACGCGAAAAATTCCGAGCTGACATAAGTAATTGGGAACTGAAAATTGAGATTTCTGTTATCGACGCTATACGTTTAGAAATACCATGAAACGTGGACATTTCTTGGTCCCGGGCTGATTGGTGAATTTTTTCACGACGCGAAAAATGCCGAGCTGATATAAGTACTTGTGATCCGAAAATTGAGTTTTCCGTTATCGATGCTATACGTTTATTAATACCATGAAACGTGGAGATTTCTTAGTCCCGGGCTGATTGGGGAATTTTTTCACGACGCGAAAAATTCCGAGCTGACATAAGTACTTGGGATTTGAAAATTGAGTTTTCAGTTATCGACCTCATACGTTTAGAAATACCATGAAACGTGGACATTTCTTGGTCCCGGGCTGATTGGTGAATTTTCTCACGACGCGAAAAATGCCGAGCTGATATAAGTATTTGGGATCGGAAAATTGAGTTTCCTGTTATCGACGCTATACGTTTTGAAATACCATGAAACGTGGACATTTCTTGGTCCCGGGCCGATTGGCTCATTATTCAACAACACGTGAAATACGCAGATGATGTAAGTACATGGGATCTGAAAATTGAGTTTTCAGTTATCGACCTCATACGTTTAGAAATACCATGAAACGTGGACATTTCTTGGTCCCGGGCTGATTGGTGAATTTTCTCACGACGCGAAAAATGCCGAGCTGATATAAGTACTTGGGATCGGAAAATTGAGTTTCCTGTTATCGACGCTATACGTTTTGAAATACCATGAAACGTGGACATTTCTTAGTCCCGGGCCGATTGGGTTATTTTTCAATAACACGTGAAATACGCAGATGATATAAGTACTTGGGATCTGAAAATTGAGTTTTCAGTTATCGACATCATACGTTTAGAAATACCATGAAACGTGGAGATTTCTTGGTCCCGGGCTGATTGGACCATTTTTCAATAACACGTGAAATAGGCAGATGATATAAGTACTTGGGATCTGAAAATTGAGTTTTCAGTTATCGACCTCATACGTTTAGAAATACCATGAAACGTGGACATTTCTTGGTCCCGGGCCGATTGGCTCATTTTTCAACAACACGTGAAATACGCAGATGATATAAGTACTTGGGATCTGAAAATTGAGTTTTCAGTTATCGACCTCATACGTTTAGAAATACCATGAAACGTGTTTATTTCTTGGTCGCGGGCTGATTGGTGAATTTTTTCACGACGCGAAAAATGCCGAGCTGATATAAGTACTTGGGATCTGAAAATTGAGTTTTCAGTTATCGACATCATACGTTTAGAAATACCATGAAACGTGGAGATTTCTTGGTCCCGGGCTGATTGGACCATTTTTCAATAACACGTGAAATAGGCAGATGATATAAGTACTTGGGATCTGAAAATTGAGTTTTCAGTTATCGACCTCATACGTTTAGAAATACCATGAAACGTGGACATTTCTTGGTCCCGGGCTGATTGGTGAATTTTTTCACGACGCGAAAAATGCCGAGCTGATATAAGTACTTGGGATCTGAAAATTGCGTTTTCTGTTATCGACGCTATACGTTTATAAATACCATGAAACGTGGAGATTTCTTGGTCCCGGGCTGATTGGACCATTTTTCAATAACACGTGAAATAGGTAGATGATATAAGTACTTGGGATCTGAAAATTGAGTTTTCAGTTATCGACCTCATACGTTTAGAAATATCATGAAACGTGGACATTTCTTGGTCCCGGGCTGATTGGTGAATTTTTTCACGACGCGAAAAATGCCGAGCTGATATATGTACTTGGGATCTGAAAATTGCGTTTTCTGTTATCGACGCTATACGTTTTTAAATACCATGAAACGTGAAGATTTCTTGGTCCCGGGCTGATTGGACCATTTTTCAACAACACGTAAAATACGCAACTGATATAAGTACTTGGGATCTGAAAATTGAGTTTTCTGTTATCGACGCTATACGTTTATAAATACCATGAAACGTGGAGATTTCTTAGTCCCGGGCTGATTGGGGAATTTTTTCACGACGCGAAAAATTCCGAGCTGACATAAGTACTTGGGAACTGAAAATTGAGTTTTCTGTTATCGACGCTATACGTTTAGAAATACCAGGAAACGTGGACATTTCTTGGTCCCGGGCTTATTGGTGAATTTTTTCACGACGCGAAAAATGCCGAGCTGATATAAGTACTTGTGATCCGAAAATTGAGTTTTCTGTTATCGACGCTATACGTTTATAAATACCATGAAACGTGGAGATTTCTTAGTCCCGGGCTGATTGGGGAATTTTTTCACGACGCGAAAAATTCCGAGCTGACATAAGTACTTGGGAACTGAAAATTGAGTTTTCTGTTATCGACGCTATACGTTTAGAAATACCATGAAACGTGGACATTTCTTGGTCCCGGGCTGATTGGTGAATTTTCTCTCGACGCGAAAAATGCCGAGCTGATATAAGTACTTGGGATCGGAAAATTGAGTTTCCTGTTATCGACGCTATACGTTTTGAAATACCATGAAACGTGGACATTTCTTGGTCCCGGGCCGATTGGCTCATTTTTCAACAACACGTGAAATACGCAGATGATATAAGTACTTGGGATCTGAAAATTGAGTTTTCAGTTATCGACCTCATACGTTTAGAAATACCATGAAACGTATTTATTTCTTGGTCGCGGGCTGATTGGTGAATTTTTTCACGACGCGAAAAATGCCGAGCTGATATAAGTACTTGGGATCTGAAAATTGCGTTTTCTGTTATCGACGCTATACGTTTATAAATACCATGAAACGTGGAGATTTCTTGGTCCCGGGCTGATTGGACCATTTTTCAATAACACGTGAAATAGGCAGATGATGGAAGTACTTGGGATCTGAAAATTGAGTTTTCAGTTATCGACCTCATACGTTTAGAAATACCATGAAACGTGGACATTTCTTGGTCCCGGGCTGATTGGTGAATTTTTTCACGACGCGAAAAGTGCCGAGCTGACATAAGTACTTGGGATTTGAAAATTGAGTTTTCAGTTATCGACCTCATACGTTTAGAAATACCATGAAACGTGGACATTTCTTGGTCCCGGGCTGATTGGTGAATTTTCTCACGACGCGAAAAATGCCGAGCTGATATAAGTATTTGGGATCGGAAAATTGAGTTTCCTGTTATCGACGCTATACGTTTTGAAATACCATGAAACGTGGACATTTCTTGGTCCCGGGCCGATTGGCTCATTATTCAACAACACGTGAAATACGCAGATGATGTAAGTACTTGGGATCTGAAAATTGAGTTTTCAGTTATCGACCTCATACGTTTAGAAATACCATGAAACGTGGACATTTCTTGGTCCCGGGCTGATTGGTGAATTTTCTCACGACGCGAAAAATGCCGAGCTGATATAAGTATTTGGGATCGGAAAATTGAGTTTCCTGTTATCGACGCTATACGTTGATAAATACCATGAAACGTGAAGATTTCTTGGTCCCGGGCTGATTGGACCATTTTTCAACAACACGTAAAATACGCAACTGATATAAGTACTTGGGATCTGAAAATTGAGTTTTCAGTTATCGACCTCATACGTTTAGAAATATCATGAAACGTGGACATTTCTTGGTCCCGGGCTGATTGGTGAATTTTTTCACGACGCGAAAAATGCCGAGCTGATATATGTACTTGGGATCTGAAAATTGCGTTTTCTGTTATCGACGCTATACGTTTATAAATACCATGAAACGTGGAGATTTCTTAGTCCCGGGCTGATTGGGGAATTTTTTCACGACGCGAAAAATTCCGAGCTGACATAAGTACTTGGGAACTGAAAATTGAGTTTTCTGTTATCGACGCTATACGTTTAGAAATACCAGGAAACGTGGACATTTCATGGTCCCGGGCTTATTGGTGAATTTTTTCACGACGCGAAAAATGCCGAGCTGATATAAGTACTTGTGATCCGAAAATTGAGTTTTCTGTTATCGACGCTATACGTTTATAAATACCATGAAACGTGGAGATTTCTTAGTCCCGGGCTGATTGGGGAATTTTTTCACGACGCGAGAAATTCCGAGCTGACATAAGTACTTGGGAACTGAAAATTGAGTTTTCTGTTATCGACGCTATACGTTTAGAAATACCATCAAACGTGGACATTTCTTGGTCCCGGGCTGATTGGTGAATTTTCTCTCGACGCGAAAAATGCCGAGCTGATATAAGTACTTGGGATCGGAAAACTGAGTTTCCTGTTATCGACGCTATACGTTTTGAAATACCATGAAACGTGGACATTTCTTGGTCCCGGGCCGATTGGCTCATTTTTCAACAACACGTGAAATACGCAGATGATGTAAGTACTTGGGATCTGAAAATTGAGTTTTCAGTTATCGACCTCATACGTTTAGAAATACCATGAAACGTGGACATTTCTTGGTCCCGGGCCGATTGGCTCATTTTTCAACAACACGTGAAATACGCAGATGATATAAGTACTTGGGATCTGAAAATTGAGTTTTCAGTTATCGACCTCATACGTTTAGAAATACCATGAAACGTATTTATTTCTTGGTCGCGGGCTGATTGGTGAATTTTTTCACGACGCGAAAAATGCCGAGCTGATATAAGTACTTGGGATCTGAAAATTGCGTTTTCTGTTATCGACGCTATACGTTTATAAATACCATGAAACGTGGAGATTTCTTGGTCCCGGGCTGATTGGACCATTTTTCAATAACACGTGAAATAGGCAGATGATGGAAGTACTTGGGATCTGAAAATTGAGTTTTCAGTTATCGACCTCATACGTTTAGAAATACCATGAAACGTGGACATTTCTTGGTCCCGGGCTGATTGGTGAATTTTTTCACGACGCGAAAAGTGCCGAGCTGACGTAAGTACTTGGGATTTGAAAATTGAGTTTTCAGTTATCGACCTCATACGTTTAGAAATACCATGAAACGTGGACATTTCTTGGTCCCGGGCTGATTGGTGAATTTTCTCACGACGCGAAAAATGCCGAGCTGATATAATTATTTGGGATCGGAAAATTGAGTTTCCTGTTATCGACGCTATACGTTTTGAAATACCATGAAACGTGGACATTTCTTGGTCCCGGGCCGATTGGCTCATTATTCAACAACACGTGAAATACGCAGATGATGTAAGTACTTGGGATCTGAAAATTGAGTTTTCAGTTATCGACCTCATACGTTTAGAAATACCATGAAACGTGGACATTTCTTGGTCCCGGGCTGATTGGTGAATTTTCTCTCGACGCGAAAAATGCCGAGCTGATATAAGTACTTGGGATCGGAAAATTGAGTTTCCTGTTATCGACGCTATACGTTTTGAAATACCATGAAACGTGGACATTTCTTGGTCCCGGGCCGATTGGCTCATTTTTCAACAACACGTGAAATACGCAGATGATGTAAGTACTTGGGATCTGAAAATTGAGTTTTCAGTTATCGACCTCATACGTTTAGAAATACCATGAAACGTGGACATTTCTTGGTCCCGGGCCGATTGGCTCATTTTTCAACAACACGTGAAATACGCAGATGATGTAAGTACTTGGGATCTGAAAATTGAGTTTTCAGTTATCGACCTCATACGTTTAGAAATACCATGAAACGTATTTATTTCTTGGTCGCGGGCTGATTGGTGAATTTTTTCACGACGCGAAAAATGCCGAGCTGATATAAGTACTTGGGATCTGAAAATTGCGTTTTCTGTTATCGACGCTATACGTTTATAAATACCATGAAACGTGGAGATTTCTTGGTCCCGGGCTGATTGGACCATTTTTCAATAACACGTGAAATAGGCAGATGATGGAAGTACTTGGGATCTGAAAATTGAGTTTTCAGTTATCGACCTCATACGTTTAGAAATACCATGAAACGTGGACATTTCTTGGTCCCGGGCTGATTGGTGAATTTTTTCACGACGCGAAAAGTGCCGAGCTGACATAAGTACTTGGGATTTGAAAATTGAGTTTTCAGTTATCGACCTCATACGTTTAGAAATACCATGAAACGTGGACATTTCTTGGTCCCGGGCTGATTGGTGAATTTTCTCACGACGCGAAAAATGCCGAGCTGATATAAGTATTTGGGATCGGAAAATTGAGTTTCCTGTTATCGACGCTATACGTTTTGAAATACCATGAAACGTGGACATTTCTTGGTCCCGGGCCGATTGGCTCATTATTCAACAACACGTGAAATACGCAGATGATGTAAGTACTTGGGATCTGAAAATTGAGTTTTCAGTTATCGACCTCATACGTTTAGAAATACCATGAAACGTGGACATTTCTTGGTCCCGGGCTGATTGGTGAATTTTCTCTCGACGCGAAAAATGCCGAGCTGATATAAGTACTTGGGATCGGAAAATTGAGTTTCCTGTTATCGACGCTATACGTTTTGAAATACCATGAAACGTGGACATTTCTTGGTCCCGGGCCGATTGGCTCATTTTTCAACAACACGTGAAATACGCAGATGATGTAAGTACTTGGGATCTGAAAATTGAGTTTTCAGTTATCGACCTCATACGTTTAGAAATACCCTGAAACGTGGACATTTCTTGGTCCCGGGCTGATTGGGGAATTATTTCACGACGCGAAAAATGCCGAGCTGATATAAGTACTTGGGATCTGAAAATTGCGTTTTCTGTTATCGACGCTATACGTTTATAAATACCATGAAACTTGGAGATTTCTTAGTCCCGGGCTGATTGGGGAATTTTTTCACGACGCGAAAAATTCCGAGCTGACATAAGTACTTGGGAACTGAAAATTGAGATTTCTGTTATCGACGCTATATGTTTAGAAATACCATGAAACGTGGACATTTCTTGGTCCCGGGCTGATTGGTGAATTTTCTCACGACGCGAAAAATGCCGAGCTGATATAAGTACTTGGGATCGGAAAATTGAGTTTCCTGTTATCGACGCTATACGTTTTGAAATACCATGAAACGTGGACATTTCTTGGTCCCGGGCCGATTGGCTCATTTTTCAACAACACGTGAAATACGCAGATGATGTAAGTACTTGGGATCTGAAAATTGAGTTTTCAGTTATCGACCTCATACGTTTAGAAATACCCTGAAACGTGGACATTTCTTGGTCCCGGGCTGATTGGGGAATTATTTCACGACGCGAAAAATGCCGAGCTGATATAAGTACTTGGGATCTGAAAATTGCGTTTTCTGTTATCGACGCTATACGTTTATAAATACCATGAAACTTGGAGATTTCTTAGTCCCGGGCTGATTGGGGAATTTTTTCACGACGCGAAAAATTCCGAGCTGACATAAGTACTTGGGAACTGAAAATTGAGATTTCTGTTATCGACGCTATATGTTTATAAATACCATGAAACGTGGAGATTTCTTAGTCCCGGGCTGATTGGGGAATTTTTTCACGACGCGAAAAATTCCGAGCTGATATAAGTACTTGGGATCTGAAAATTGCGTTTTCTGTTATCGACGCTATACGTTTATAAATACCATGAAACTTGGAGATTTCTTGGTCCCGGGCTGATTGGACCATTTTTCAATAACACGTGAAATAGGCAGATGATATAAGTACTTGGGATCTGAAAATTGAGTTTTCATTTATCGACCTCATACGTTTAGAAATACCATGAAACGTGGAGATTTCTTGGTCCCGGGCTGATTGGACCATTTTTCAATAACACGTGAAATAGGCAGATGATGGAAGTACTTGGGATCTGAAAATTGAGTTTTCAGTTATCGACCTCATACGTTTAGAAATACCATGAAACGTGGACATTTCTTGGTCCCGGGCTGATTGGTGAATTTTTTCACGACGCGAAAAATGCCGAGCTGATATAAGTACTTCGGATCCGAAAATTGAGTTTTCTGTTATCGACGCTATACGTTTATAAATACCATGAAACGTGAAGATTTCTTGGTCCCGGGCTGATTGGACCATTTTTCAACATCACGTAAAATACGCAACTGATATAAGTACTTGGGATCTGAAAATTGAGTTTTCTGTTATCGACGCTATACGTTTATAAATACCATGAAACGTGGAGATTCCTTAGTCCCGGGCTGATTGGGGAATTTTTTCACGACGCGAAAAATTCCGAGCTGACATAAGTACTTGGGAACTGAAAATTGAGATTTCTGTTATCGACGCTATACGTTTAGAAATACCATGAAACGTGGACATTTCTTGGTCCCGGGCTGATTGGTGAATTTTTTCACGACGCGAAAAATGCCGAGCTGATATAAGTACTTGTGATCCGAAAATTGAGTTTTCCGTTATCGATGCTATACGTTTATTAATACCATGAAACGTGGAGATTTCTTAGTCCCGGGCTGATTGGGGAATTTTTTCACGACGCGAAAAATTCCGAGCTGACATAAGTACTTGGGATTTGAAAATTGAGTTTTCAGTTATCGACCTCATACGTTTAGAAATACCATGAAACGTGGACATTTCTTGGTCCCGGGCTGATTGGTGAATTTTCTCACGACGCGAAAAATGCCGAGCTGATATAAGTATTTGGGATCGGAAAATTGAGTTTCCTGTTATCGACGCTATACGTTTTGAAATACCATGAAACGTGGACATTTCTTGGTCCCGGGCCGATTGGCTCATTATTCAACAACACGTGAAATACGCAGATGATGTAAGTACATGGGATCTGAAAATTGAGTTTTCAGTTATCGACCTCATACGTTTAGAAATACCATGAAACGTGGACATTTCTTGGTCCCGGGCTGATTGGGGAATTATTTCACGACGCGAAAAATGCCGAGCTGATATAAGTACTTGGGATCTGAAAATTGCGTTTTCTGTTATCGACGCTATACGTTTATAAATACCATGAAACTTGGAGATTTCTTGGTCCCGGGCTGATTGGACCATTTTTCAATAACACGTGAAATAGGCAGATGATATAAGTACTTGGGATCTGAAAATTGAGTTTTCAGTTATCGACCTCATACGTTTAGAAATACCATGAAACGTGGACATTTCTTGGTCCCGGGCCGATTGGCTCATTTTTCAACAACACGTGAAATACGCAGATGATATAAGTACTTGGGATCTCAAAATTGAGTTTTCAGTTATCGACCTCATACGTATAGAAATACCATGAAACGTGGACATTTCTTGGTCCCGGGCTGATTGGTGAATTTTTTCACGACGCGAAAAATGCCGAGCTGATATAAGTACTTGTGATACGAAAATTGAGTTTTCTGTTATCGACGCTATACGTTTATAAATACCATGAAACGTGGAGATTTCTTAGTCCGGGCTCATTGGGGAATTTTTTCACGACGCGAAAAATTCCGAGCTGACATAAGTACTTGGGATCTGAAAATTGAGTTTTCAGTTATCGACCTCATACGTTTAGAAATACCATGAAACGTGGACATTTCTTGGTCCCGGGCTGATTGGTGAATTTTCTCACGACGCGAAAAATGCCGAGCTGATATAAGTACTTGGGATCGGAAAATTGAGTTTCCTGTTATCGACGCTATACGTTTTGAAATACCATGAAACGTGGACATTTCTTAGTCCCGGGCCGATTGGGTTATTTTTCAATAACACGTGAAATACGCAGATGATATAAGTACTTGGGATCTGAAAATTGAGTTTTCAGTTATCGACATCATACGTTTAGAAATACCATGAAACGTGGAGATTTCTTGGTCCCGGGCTGATTGGACCATTTTTCAATAACACGTGAAATAGGCAGATGATATAAGTACTTGGGATCTGAAAATTGAGTTTTCAGTTATCGACCTCATACGTTTAGAAATACCATGAAACGTGGACATTTCTTGGTCCCGGGCCGATTGGCTCATTTTTCAACAACACGTGAAATACGCAGATGATATAAGTACTTGGGATCTGAAAATTGAGTTTTCAGTTATCGACCTCATACGTTTAGAAATACCATGAAACGTGTTTATTTCTTGGTCGCGGGCTGATTGGTGAATTTTTTCACGACGCGAAAAATGCCGAGCTGATATAAGTACTTGGGATCTGAAAATTGCGTTTTCTGTTATCGACGCTATACGTTTATAAATACCATGAAACTTGGAGATTTCTTGGTCCCGGGCTGATTGGACCATTTTTCAATAACACGTGAAATAGGCAGATGATATAAGTACTTGGGATCTGAAAATTGAGTTTTCAGTTATCGACCTCATACGTTTAGAAATACCATGAAACGTGGACATTTCTTGGTCCCGGGCTGATTGGTGAATTTTTTCACGACGCGAAAAATGCCGAGCTGATATAAGTACTTGGGATCTGAAAATTGCGTTTTCTGTTATCGACGCTATACGTTTATAAATACCATGAAACGTGGAGATTTCTTGGTCCCGGGCTGATTGGACCATTTTTCAATAACACGTGAAATAGGTAGATGATATAAGTACTTGGGATCTGAAAATTGAGTTTTCAGTTATCGACCTCATACGTTTAGAAATATCATGAAACGTGGACATTTCTTGGTCCCGGGCTGATTGGTGAATTTTTTCACGACGCGAAAAATGCCGAGCTGATATATGTACTTGGGATCTGAAAATTGCGTTTTCTGTTATCGACGCTATACGTTTTTAAATACCATGAAACGTGAAGATTTCTTGGTCCCGGGCTGATTGGACCATTTTTCAACAACACGTAAAATACGCAACTGATATAAGTACTTGGGATCTGAAAATTGAGTTTTCTGTTATCGACGCTATACGTTTATAAATACCATGAAACGTGGAGATTTCTTAGTCCCGGGCTGATTGGGGAATTTTTTCACGACGCGAAAAATTCCGAGCTGACATAAGTACTTGGGAACTGAAAATTGAGTTTTCTGTTATCGACGCTATACGTTTAGAAATACCAGGAAACGTGGACATTTCTTGGTCCCGGGCTTATTGGTGAATTTTTTCACGACGCGAAAAATGCCGAGCTGATATAAGTACTTGTGATCCGAAAATTGAGTTTTCTGTTATCGACGCTATACGTTTATAAATACCATGAAACGTGGAGATTTCTTAGTCCCGGGCTGATTGGGGAATTTTTTCACGACGCGAAAAATTCCGAGCTGACATAAGTACTTGGGAACTGAAAATTGAGTTTTCTGTTATCGACGCTATACGTTTAGAAATACCATGAAACGTGGACATTTCTTGGTCCCGGGCTGATTGGTGAATTTTCTCTCGACGCGAAAAATGCCGAGCTGATATAAGTACTTGGGATCGGAAAATTGAGTTTCCTGTTATCGACGCTATACGTTTTGAAATACCATGAAACGTGGACATTTCTTGGTCCCGGGCCGATTGGCTCATTTTTCAACAACACGTGAAATACGCAGATGATATAAGTACTTGGGATCTGAAAATTGAGTTTTCAGTTATCGACCTCATACGTTTAGAAATACCATGAAACGTATTTATTTCTTGGTCGCGGGCTGATTGGTGAATTTTTTCACGACGCGAAAAATGCCGAGCTGATATAAGTACTTGGGATCTGAAAATTGCGTTTTCTGTTATCGACGCTATACGTTTATAAATACCATGAAACGTGGAGATTTCTTGGTCCCGGGCTGATTGGACCATTTTTCAATAACACGTGAAATAGGCAGATGATGGAAGTACTTGGGATCTGAAAATTGAGTTTTCAGTTATCGACCTCATACGTTTAGAAATACCATGAAACGTGGACATTTCTTGGTCCCGGGCTGATTGGTGAATTTTTTCACGACGCGAAAAGTGCCGAGCTGACATAAGTACTTGGGATTTGAAAATTGAGTTTTCAGTTATCGACCTCATACGTTTAGAAATACCATGAAACGTGGACATTTCTTGGTCCCGGGCTGATTGGTGAATTTTCTCACGACGCGAAAAATGCCGAGCTGATATAAGTATTTGGGATCGGAAAATTGAGTTTCCTGTTATCGACGCTATACGTTTTGAAATACCATGAAACGTGGACATTTCTTGGTCCCGGGCCGATTGGCTCATTATTCAACAACACGTGAAATACGCAGATGATGTAAGTACTTGGGATCTGAAAATTGAGTTTTCAGTTATCGACCTCATACGTTTAGAAATACCATGAAACGTGGACATTTCTAGGTCCCGGGCTGATTGGTGAATTTTCTCTCGACGCGAAAAATGCCGAGCTGATATAAGTACTTGGGATCGGAAAATTGAGTTTCCTGTTATCGACGCTATACGTTTTGAAATACCATGAAACGTGGACATTTCTTGGTCCCGGGCCGATTGGCTCATTTTTCAACAACACGTGAAATACGCAGATGATGTAAGTACTTGGGATCTGAAAATTGAGTTTTCAGTTATCGACCTCATACGTTTAGAAATACCCTGAAACGTGGACATTTCTTGGTCCCGGGCTGATTGGGGAATTATTTCACGACGCGAAAAATGCCGAGCTGATATAAGTACTTGGGATCTGAAAATTGCGTTTTCTGTTATCGACGCTATACGTTTATAAATACCATGAAACTTGGAGATTTCTTAGTCCCGGGCTGATTGGGGAATTTTTTCACGACGCGAAAAATTCCGAGCTGACATAAGTACTTGGGAACTGAAAATTGAGATTTCTGTTATCGACGCTATACGTTTAGAAATACCATGAAACGTGGACATTTCTTGGTCCCGGGCTGATTGGTGAATCTTTTCACGACGCGAAAAATGCCGAGCTGATATAAGTACTTGTGATCCGAAAATTGAGTTTTCTGTTATCGACGCTATACGTTTATAAATACCATGAAACGTGGAGATTTCTTAGTCCCGGGCTCATTGGGGAATTTTTTCACGACGCGAAAAATTCCGAGCTGACATAAGTACTTGGGATCTGAAAATTGAGTTTTCAGTTATCGACCTCATACGTTTAGAAATACCATGAAACGTGGACATTTCTTGGTCCCGGGCTGATTGGTGAATTTTCTCACGACGCGAAAAATGCCGAGCTGATATAAGTACTTGGGATCGGAAAATTGAGTTTCCTGTTATCGACGCTATACGTTTTGAAATACCATGAAACGTGGACATTTCTTAGTCCCGGGCCGATTGGGTTATTTTTCAATAACACGTGAAATACGCAGATGATATAAGTACTTGGGATCTGAAAATTGAGTTTTCAGTTATCGACATCATACGTTTAGAAATACCATGAAACGTGGACATTTCTTGGTCCCGGGCCGATTGGCTCATTTTTCAACAACACGTGAAATACGCAGATGATGTAAGTACTTGGGATCTGAAAATTGAGTTTTCAGTTATCGACCTCATACGTTTAGAAATACCCTGAAACGTGGACATTTCTTGGTCCCGGGCCGATTGGCTCATTTTTCAACAACACGTGAAATACGCAGATGATATAAGTACTTGGGATCTGAAAATTGAGTTTTCAGTTATCGACCTCATACGTTTAGAAATACCATGAAACGTGGACATTTCTTGGTCCCGGGCTGATTGGTGAATTTTTTCACGACGCGAAAAATGCCGAGCTGATATAAGTACTTGGGATCGGAAAATTGCGTTTTCTGTTATCGACGCTATACGTTTATAAGTACCATGAAACGTGGAGATTTCTTGGTCCCGGGCTGATTGGACCATTTTTCAACTACACGTAAAATACGCAACTGATATAAGTACTTGGGATCTGAAAATTGAGTTTTTTGTTATCGACGCTATACGTTTATAAATACCATGAAACGTGGAGATTTCTTAGTCCCGGGCTGATTGGGGAATTCTTTCACGACGCGAAAAATTCCGAGCTGACATAAGTACTTGGGAACTGAAAATTGAGTTTTCTGTTATCGACGCTATACGTTTAGAAATACCAAGAAACGTGGACATTTCTTGGTCCCGGGCTGATGGGTGAATTTTTTCACGACGCGAAAAATGCCGAGCTGATATAAGTACTTGTGATACGAAAATTGAGTTTTCTGTTATCGACGCTATACGTTTATAAATACCATGAAACGTGGAGATTTCTTAGTCTCGGGCTCATTGGGGAATTTTTTCACGACGCGAAAAATTCCGAGCTGACATAAGTACTTGGGATCTGAAAATTGAGTTTTCAGTTATCGACCTCATACGTTTAGAAATACCATGAAACGTGGACATTTCTTGGTCCCGGGCTGATTGGTGAATTTTCTCACGACGCGAAAAATGCCGAGCTGATATAAGTACTTGGGATCGGAAAATTGAGTTTCCTGTTATCGACGCTATACGTTTTGAAATACCATGAAACGTGGACATTTCTTAGTCCCGGGCCGATTGGGTCATTTTTCAATAACACGTGAAATACGCAGATGATATAAGTACTTGGGATCTGAAAATTGAGTTTTCAGTTATCGACCTCATACGTTTAGAAATACCATGAAACGTGGAGATTTCTTGGTCCCGGGCTGATTGGACCATTTTTCAATAACACGTGAAATAGGCAGATGATATAAGAACTTGGGATCTGAAAATTGAGTTTTCAGTTATCGACCTCATACGTTTAGAAATACCATGAAACGTGGACATTTCTTGGTCCCGGGCCGATTGGCTCATTTTTCAACAACACGTGAAATACGCAGATGATATAAGTACTTGGGATCTGAAAATTGAGTTTTCAGTTATCGACCTCATACGTTTAGAAATACCATGAAACGTGTTTATTTCTTGGTCGCGGGCTGATTGGTGAATTTTTTCACGACGCGAAAAATGCCGAGCTGATATAAGTACTTGGGATCTGAAAATTGCGTTTTCTGTTATCGACGCTATACGTTTATAAATACCATGAAACTTGGAGATTTCTTGGTCCCGGGCTGATTGGACCATTTTTCAATAACACGTGAAATAGGCAGATGATATAAGTACTTGGGATCTGAAAATTGAGTTTTCAGTTATCGACCTCATACGTTTAGAAATACCATGAAACGTGGACATTTCTTGGTCCCGGGCTGATTGGTGAATTTTTTCACGACGCGAAAAATGCCGAGCTGATATAAGTACTTGGGATCTGAAAATTGCGTTTTCTGTTATCGACGCTATACGTTTATAAATACCATGAAACGTGGAGATTTCTTGATGCCAGGCTGATTGGACCATTTTTTAATAACACGTGAAATAGGCAGATGATATAAGTACTTGGGATCTGAAAATTGAGTTTTCAGTAATCGACCTCATACGTTTAGAAATACCATGAAACGTGGACATTTCTTGGTCCCGGGCTGATTGGTGAATTTTTTCACGACGCGAAAAATGCCGAGCTGATATATGTACTTGGGATCTGAAAATTGCGTTTTCTGTTATCGACGCTATACGTTTTTAAATACCATGAAACGTTAAGATTTCTTGGTCCCGGGCTGATTGGACCATTTTTCAACAACACGTAAAATACGCAACTGATATAAGTACTTGGGATCTGAAAATTGAGTTTTCTGTTATCGACGCTATACGTTTATAAATACCATGAAACGTGGAGATTTCTTAGTCCCGGGCTGATTGGGGAATTTTTTCACGACGCGAAAAATTCCGAGCTGACATAAGTACTTGGGAACTGAAAATTGAGTTTTCTGTTATCGACGCTATACGTTTAGAAATACCAGGAAACGTGGACATTTCTTGGTCCCGGGCTTATTGGTGAATTTTTTCACGATGCGAAAAATGCCGAGCTGATATAAGTACTTGTGATCCGAAAATTGAGTTTTCTGTTATCGACGCTATACGTTTATAAATACCATGAAACGTGGAGATTTCTTAGTCCCGGGCTGATTGGGGAATTTTTTCACGACGCGAAAAATTCCGAGCTGACATAAGTACTTGGGAACTGAAAATTGAGTTTTCTGTTATCGACGCTATACGTTTAGAAATACCATGAAACGTGGACATTTCTTGGTCCCGGGCTGATTGGTGAATTTTCTCTCGACGCGAAAAATGCCGAGCTGATATAAGTACTTGGGATCGGAAAATTGAGTTTCCTGTTATCGACGCTATACGTTTTGAAATACCATGAAACGTGGACATTTCTTGGTCCCGGGCCGATTGGCTCATTTTTCAACAACACGTGAAATACGCAGATGATGTAAGTACTTGGGATCTGAAAATTGAGTTTTCAGTTATCGACCTCATACGTTTAGAAATACCATGAAACGTGGACATTTCTTGGTCCCGGGCTGATTGGTGAATTTTCTCACGACGCGAAAAATGCCGAGCTGATATAAGTACTTGGGATCGGAAAATTGAGTTTCCTGTTATCGACGCTATACGTTTTGAAATACCATGAAACGTGGACATTTCCTAGTCCCGGGCCGATTGGGTCATTTTTCAATAACACGTGAAATACGCAGATGATATAAGTACTTGGGATCTGAAAATTGAGTTTTCAGTTATCGACCTCATACGTTTAGAAATACCATGAAACGTGGAGATTTCTTGGTCCCGGGCTGATTGGACCATTTTTCAATAACACGTGAAATAGGCAGATGATATAAGTACTTGGGATCTGAAAATTGAGTTTTCAGTTATCGACCTCATACGTTTAGAAATATCATGAAACGTGGACATTTCTTGGTCCCGGGCTGATTGGTGAATTTTTTCACGACGCGAAAAATGCCGAGCTGATATATGTACTTGGGATCTGGAAATTGCGTTTTCTGTTATCGACGCTATACGTTTATAAATACCATGAAACGTGGAGATTTCTTAGTCCCGGGCTGATTGGGGAATTTTTTCACGACGCGAAAAATTCCGAGCTGACATAAGTACTTGGGAACTGAAAATTGAGTTTTCTGTTATCGACGCTATACGTTTAGAAATACCAGGAAACGTGGACATTTCTTGGTCCCGGGCTTATTGGTGAATTTTTTCACGATGCGAAAAATGCCGAGCTGATATAAGTACTTGTGATCCGAAAATTGAGTTTTCTGTTATCGACGCTATACGTTTATAAATACCATGAAACGTGGAGATTTCTTAGTCCCGGGCTGATTGGGGAATTTTTTCACGACGCGAAAAATTCCGAGCTGACATAAGTACTTGGGAACTGAAAATTGAGTTTTCTGTTATCGACGCTATACGTTTAGAAATACCATGAAACGTGGACATTTCTTGGTCCCGGGCTGATTGGTGAATTTTCTCTCGACGCGAAAAATGCCGAGCTGATATAAGTACTTGGGATCGGAAAATTGAGTTTCCTGTTATCGACGCTATACGTTTTGAAATACCATGAAACGTGGACATTTCTTGGTCCCGGGCCGATTGGCTCATTTTTCAACAACACGTGAAATACGCAGATGATGTAAGTACTTGGGATCTGAAAATTGAGTTTTCAGTTATCGACCTCATACGTTTAGAAATACCATGAAACGTGGACATTTCTTGGTCCCGGGCTGATTGGTGAATTTTCTCACGACGCGAAAAATGCCGAGCTGATATAAGTACTTGGGATCGGAAAATTGAGATTCCTGTTATCGACGCTATACGTTTTGAAATACCATGAAACGTGGACATTTCTTAGTCCCGGGCCGATTGGGTCATTTTTCAATAACACGTGAAATACGCAGATGATATAAGTACTTGGGATCTGAAAATTGAGTTTTCAGTTATCGACCTCATACGTTTAGAAATACCATGAAACGTGGAGATTTCTTGGTCCCGGGCTGATTGGACCATTTTTCAATAACACGTGAAATAGGCAGATGATATAAGTACTTGGGATCTGAAAATTGAGTTTTCAGTTATCGACCTCATACGTTTAGAAATATCATGAAACGTGGACATTTCTTGGTCCCGGGCTGATTGGTGAATTTTTTCACGACGCGAAAAATGCCGAGCTGATATATGTACTTGGGATCTGAAAATTGCGTTTTCTGTTATCGATGCTATACGTTTATAAATACCATGAAACGTGGAGATTTCTTAGTCCCGGGCTGATTGGGGAATTTTTTCACGACGCGAAAAATTCCGAGCTGACATAAGTACTTGGGAACTGAAAATTGAGTTTTCTGTTATCGACGCTATACGTTTAGAAATACCAGGAAACGTGGACATTTCTTGGTCCCGGGCTTATTGGTGAATTTTTTCACGACGCGAAAAATGCCGAGCTGATATAAGTACTTGTGATCCGAAAATTGAGTTTTCTGTTATCGACGCTATACGTTTATAAATACCATGAAACGTGGAGATTTCTTGATGCCAGGCTGATTGGACCATTTTTTAATAACACGTGAAATAGGCAGATGATATAAGTACTTGGGATCTGAAAATTGAGTTTTCAGTAATCGACTTCATACGTTTAGAAATACCATGAAACGTGGACATTTCTTGGTCCCGGGCTGATTGGTGAATTTTTTCACGACGCGAAAAATGCCGAGCTGATATATGTACTTGGGATCTGAAAATTGCGTTTTCTGTTATCGACGCTATACGTTTTTAAATACCATGAAACGTTAAGATTTCTTGGTCCCGGGCTGATTGGACCATTTTTCAACAACACGTAAAATACGCAACTGATATAAGTACTTGGGATCTGAAAATTGAGTTTTCTGTTATCGACGCTATACGTTTATAAATACCATGAAACGTGGAGATTTCTTAGTCCCGGGCTGATTGGGGAATTTTTTCACGACGCGAAAAATTCCGAGCTGACATAAGTACTTGGGAACTGAAAATTGAGTTTTCTGTTATCGACGCTATACGTTTAGAAATACCATGAAACGTGGACATTTCTTGGTCCCGGGCTGATTGGTGAATTTTCTCTCGACGCGAAAAATGCCGAGCTGATATAAGTACTTGGGATCGGAAAATTGAGTTTCCTGTTATCGACGCTATACGTTTTGAAATACCATGAAACGTGGACATTTCTTGGTCCCGGGCCGATTGGCTCATTTTTCAACAACACGTGAAATACGCAGATGATGTAAGTACTTGGGATCTGAAAATTGAGTTTTCAGTTATCGACCTCATACGTTTAGAAATACCATGAAACGTGGACATTTCTTGGTCCCGGGCTGATTGGTGAATTTTCTCACGACGCGAAAAATGCCGAGCTGATATAAGTACTTGGGATCGGAAAATTGAGTTTCCTGTTATCGACGCTATACGTTTTGAAATACCATGAAACGTGGACATTTCCTAGTCCCGGGCCGATTGGGTCATTTTTCAATAACACGTGAAATACGCAGATGATATAAGTACTTGGGATCTGAAAATTGAGTTTTCAGTTATCGACCTCATACGTTTAGAAATACCATGAAACGTGGAGATTTCTTGGTCCCGGGCTGATTGGACCATTTTTCAATAACACGTGAAATAGGCAGATGATATAAGTACTTGGGATCTGAAAATTGAGTTTTCAGTTATCGACCTCATACGTTTAGAAATATCATGAAACGTGGACATTTCTTGGTCCCGGGCTGATTGGTGAATTTTTTCACGACGCGAAAAATGCCGAGCTGATATATGTACTTGGGATCTGGAAATTGCGTTTTCTGTTATCGACGCTATACGTTTATAAATACCATGAAACGTGGAGATTTCTTAGTCCCGGGCTGATTGGGGAATTTTTTCACGACGCGAAAAATTCCGAGCTGACATAAGTACTTGGGAACTGAAAATTGAGTTTTCTGTTATCGACGCTATACGTTTAGAAATACCAGGAAACGTGGACATTTCTTGGTCCCGGGCTTATTGGTGAATTTTTTCACGATGCGAAAAATGCCGAGCTGATATAAGTACTTGTGATCCGAAAATTGAGTTTTCTGTTATCGACGCTATACGTTTATAAATACCATGAAACGTGGAGATTTCTTAGTCCCGGGCTGATTGGGGAATTTTTTCACGACGCGAAAAATTCCGAGCTGACATAAGTACTTGGGAACTGAAAATTGAGTTTTCTGTTATCGACGCTATACGTTTAGAAATACCATGAAACGTGGACATTTCTTGGTCCCGGGCTGATTGGTGAATTTTCTCTCGACGCGAAAAATGCCGAGCTGATATAAGTACTTGGGATCGGAAAATTGAGTTTCCTGTTATCGACGCTATACGTTTTGAAATACCATGAAACGTGGACATTTCTTGGTCCCGGGCCGATTGGCTCATTTTTCAACAACACGTGAAATACGCAGATGATGTAAGTACTTGGGATCTGAAAATTGAGTTTTCAGTTATCGACCTCATACGTTTAGAAATACCATGAAACGTGGACATTTCTTGGTCCCGGGCTGATTGGTGAATTTTCTCACGACGCGAAAAATGCCGAGCTGATATAAGTACTTGGGATCGGAAAATTGAGATTCCTGTTATCGACGCTATACGTTTTGAAATACCATGAAACGTGGACATTTCTTAGTCCCGGGCCGATTGGGTCATTTTTCAATAACACGTGAAATACGCAGATGATATAAGTACTTGGGATCTGAAAATTGAGTTTTCAGTTATCGACCTCATACGTTTAGAAATACCATGAAACGTGGAGATTTCTTGGTCCCGGGCTGATTGGACCATTTTTCAATAACACGTGAAATAGGCAGATGATATAAGTACTTGGGATCTGAAAATTGAGTTTTCAGTTATCGACCTCATACGTTTAGAAATATCATGAAACGTGGACATTTCTTGGTCCCGGGCTGATTGGTGAATTTTTTCACGACGCGAAAAATGCCGAGCTGATATATGTACTTGGGATCTGAAAATTGCGTTTTCTGTTATCGACGCTATACGTTTATAAATACCATGAAACGTGGAGATTTCTTAGTCCCGGGCTGATTGGGGAATTTTTTCACGACGCGAAAAATTCCGAGCTGACATAAGTACTTGGGAACTGAAAATTGAGTTTTCTGTTATCGACGCTATACGTTTAGAAATACCAGGAAACGTGGACATTTCTTGGTCCCGGGCTTATTGGTGAATTTTTTCACGACGCGAAAAATGCCGAGCTGATATAAGTACTTGTGATCCGAAAATTGAGTTTTCTGTTATCGACGCTATACGTTTATAAATACCATGAAACGTGGAGATTTCTTAGTCCCGGGCTGATTGGGGAATTTTTTCACGACGCGAAAAATTCCGAGCTGACATAAGTACTTGGGAACTGAAAATTGAGTTTTCTGTTATCGACGCTATACGTTTATAAATACCATGAAACTTGGAGATTTCTTGGTCCCGGGCTGATTGGACCATTTTTCAATAACACGTGAAATAGGCAGATGATATAAGTACTTGGGATCTGAAAATTGAGTTTTCAGTTATCGACCTCATACGTTTAGAAATACCATGAAACGTGGACATTTCTTGGTCCCGGGCTGATTGGTGAATTTTTTCACGACGCGAAAAATGCCGAGCTGATATAAGTACTTGGGATCTGAAAATTGCGTTTTCTGTTATCGACGCTATACGTTTATAAATACCATGAAACGTGGAGATTTCTTGGTCCCGGGCTGATTGGACCATTTTTCAATAACACGTGAAATAGGTAGATGATATAAGTACTTGGGATCTGAAAATTGAGTTTTCAGTTATCGACCTCATACGTTTAGAAATATCATGAAACGTGGACATTTCTTGGTCCCGGGCTGATTGGTGAATTTTTTCACGACGCGAAAAACGCCGAGCTGATATATGTACTTGGGATCTGAAAATTGCGTTTTCTGTTATCGACGCTATACGTTTATAAATACCATGAAACGTGGAGATTTCTTAGTCCCGGGCTGATTGGGGAATTTTTTCACGACGCGAAAAATTCCGAGCTGACATAAGTACTTGGGAACTGAAAATTGAGTTTTCTGTTATCGACGCTATACGTTTAGAAATACCAGGAAACGTGGACATTTCTTGGTCCCGGGCTTATTGGTGAATTTTTTCACGACGCGAAAAATGCCGAGCTGATATAAGTACTTGTGATCCGAAAATTGAGTTTTCTGTTATCGACGCTATACGTTTATAAATACCATGAAACGTGGAGATTTCTTAGTCCCGGGCTGATTGGGGAATTTTTTCACGACGCGAGAAATTCCGAGCTGACATAAGTACTTGGGAACTGAAAATTGAGTTTTCTGTTATCGACGCTATACGTTTAGAAATACCATCAAACGTGGACATTTCTTGGTCCCGGGCTGATTGGTGAATTTTCTCTCGACGCGAAAAATGCCGAGCTGATATAAGTACTTGGGATCGGAAAATTGAGTTTCCTGTTATCGACGCTATACGTTTTGAAATACCATGAAACGTGGACATTTCTTGGTCCCGGGCCGATTGGCTCATTTTTCAACAACACGTGAAATACGCAGATGATGTAAGTACTTGGGATCTGAAAATTGAGTTTTCAGTTATCGACCTCATACGTTTAGAAATACCATGAAACGTGGACATTTCTTGGTCCCGGGCCGATTGGCTCATTTTTCAACAACACGTGAAATACGCAGATGATATAAGTACTTGGGATCTGAAAATTGAGTTTTCAGTTATCGACCTCATACGTTTAGAAATACCATGAAACGTATTTATTTCTTGGTCGCGGGCTGATTGGTGAATTTTTTCACGACGCGAAAAATGCCGAGCTGATATAAGTACTTGGGATCTGAAAATTGCGTTTTCTGTTATCGACGCTATACGTTTATAAATACCATGAAACGTGGAGATTTCTTGGTCCCGGGCTGATTGGACCATTTTTCAATAACACGTGAAATAGGCAGATGATGGAAGTACTTGGGATCTGAAAATTGAGTTTTCAGTTATCGACCTCATACGTTTAGAAATACCATGAAACGTGGACATTTCTTGGTCCCGGGCTGATTGGTGAATTTTTTCACGACGCGAAAAGTGCCGAGCTGACGTAAGTACTTGGGATTTGAAAATTGAGTTTTCAGTTATCGACCTCATACGTTTAGAAATACCATGAAACGTGGACATTTCTTGGTCCCGGGCTGATTGGTGAATTTTCTCACGACGCGAAAAATGCCGAGCTGATATAATTATTTGGGATCGGAAAATTGAGTTTCCTGTTATCGACGCTATACGTTTTGAAATACCATGAAACGTGGACATTTCTTGGTCCCGGGCCGATTGGCTCATTATTCAACAACACGTGAAATACGCAGATGATGTAAGTACTTGGGATCTGAAAATTGAGTTTTCAGTTATCGACCTCATACGTTTAGAAATACCATGAAACGTGGACATTTCTTGGTCCCGGGCTGATTGGTGAATTTTCTCTCGACGCGAAAAATGCCGAGCTGATATAAGTACTTGGGATCGGAAAATTGAGTTTCCTGTTATCGACGCTATACGTTTTGAAATACCATGAAACGTGGACATTTCTTGGTCCCGGGCCGATTGGCTCATTTTTCAACAACACGTGAAATACGCAGATGATGTAAGTACTTGGGATCTGAAAATTGAGTTTTCAGTTATCGACCTCATACGTTTAGAAATACCATGAAACGTGGACATTTCTTGGTCCCGGGCCGATTGGCTCATTTTTCAACAACACGTGAAATACGCAGATGATATAAGTACTTGGGATCTGAAAATTGAGTTTTCAGTTATCGACCTCATACGTTTAGAAATACCATGAAACGTATTTATTTCTTGGTCGCGGGCTGATTGGTGAATTTTTTCACGACGCGAAAAATGCCGAGCTGATATAAGTACTTGGGATCTGAAAATTGCGTTTTCTGTTATCGACGCTATACGTTTATAAATACCATGAAACGTGGAGATTTCTTGGTCCCGGGCTGATTGGACCATTTTTCAATAACACGTGAAATAGGCAGATGATGGAAGTACTTGGGATCTGAAAATTGAGTTTTCAGTTATCGACCTCATACGTTTAGAAATACCATGAAACGTGGACATTTCTTGGTCCCGGGCTGATTGGTGAATTTTTTCACGACGCGAAAAATGCCGAGCTGATATAAGTACTTGGGATCTGAAAATTGCGTTTTCTGTTATCGATGCTATACGTTTATAAATACCATGAAACGTGGAGATTTCTTGGTCCCGGGCTGATTGGACCATTTTTCAATAACACGTGAAATAGGTAGATGATATAAGTACTTGGGATCTGAAAATTGAGTTTTCAGTTATCGACCTCATACGTTTAGAAATATCATGAAACGTGGACATTTCTTGGTCCCGGGCTGATTGGTGAATTTTTTCACGACGCGAAAAATGCCGAGCTGATATATGTACTTGGGATCTGAAAATTGCGTTTTCTGTTATCGACGCTATACGTTTATAAATACCATGAAACGTGGAGATTTCTTAGTCCCGGGCTGATTGGGGAATTTTTTCACGACGCGAAAAATTCCGAGCTGACATAAGTACTTGGGAACTGAAAATTGAGTTTTCTGTTATCGACGCTATACGTTTAGAAATACCAGGAAACGTGGACATTTCTTGGTCCCGGGCTTATTGGTGAATTTTTTCACGACGCGAAAAATGCCGAGCTGATATAAGTACTTGTGATCCGAAAATTGAGTTTTCTGTTATCGACGCTATACGTTTATAAATACCATGAAACGTGGAGATTTCTTAGTCCCGGGCTGATTGGGGAATTTTTTCACGACGCGAGAAATTCCGAGCTGACATAAGTACTTGGGAACTGAAAATTGAGTTTTCTGTTATCGACGCTATACGTTTAGAAATACCATCAAACGTGGACATTTCTTGGTCCCGGGCTGATTGGTGAATTTTCTCTCGACGCGAAAAATGCCGAGCTGATATAAGTACTTGGGATCGGAAAATTGAGTTTCCTGTTATCGACGCTATACGTTTTGAAATACCATGAAACGTGGACATTTCTTGGTCCCGGGCCGATTGGCTCATTTTTCAACAACACGTGAAATACGCAGATGATGTAAGTACTTGGGATCTGAAAATTGAGTTTTCAGTTATCGACCTCATACGTTTAGAAATACCATGAAACGTGGACATTTCTTGGTCCCGGGCCGATTGGCTCATTTTTCAACAACACGTGAAATACGCAGATGATATAAGTACTTGGGATCTGAAAATTGAGTTTTCAGTTATCGACCTCATACGTTTAGAAATACCATGAAACGTATTTATTTCTTGGTCGCGGGCTGATTGGTGAATTTTTTCACGACGCGAAAAATGCCGAGCTGATATAAGTACTTGGGATCTGAAAATTGCGTTTTCTGTTATCGACGCTATACGTTTATAAATACCATGAAACGTGGAGATTTCTTGGTCCCGGGCTGATTGGACCATTTTTCAATAACACGTGAAATAGGCAGATGATGGAAGTACTTGGGATCTGAAAATTGAGTTTTCAGTTATCGACCTCATACGTTTAGAAATACCATGAAACGTGGACATTTCTTGGTCCCGGGCTGATTGGTGAATTTTTTCACGACGCGAAAAGTGCCGAGCTGACGTAAGTACTTGGGATTTGAAAATTGAGTTTTCAGTTATCGACCTCATACGTTTAGAAATACCATGAAACGTGGACATTTCTTGGTCCCGGGCTGATTGGTGAATTTTCTCACGACGCGAAAAATGCCGAGCTGATATAATTATTTGGGATCGGAAAATTGAGTTTCCTGTTATCGACGCTATACGTTTTGAAATACCATGAAACGTGGACATTTCTTGGTCCCGGGCCGATTGGCTCATTATTCAACAACACGTGAAATACGCAGATGATGTAAGTACTTGGGATCTGAAAATTGAGTTTTCAGTTATCGACCTCATACGTTTAGAAATACCATGAAACGTGGACATTTCTTGGTCCCGGGCTGATTGGTGAATTTTCTCTCGACGCGAAAAATGCCGAGCTGATATAAGTACTTGGGATCGGAAAATTGAGTTTCCTGTTATCGACGCTATACGTTTTGAAATACCATGAAACGTGGACATTTCTTGGTCCCGGGCCGATTGGCTCATTTTTCAACAACACGTGAAATACGCAGATGATGTAAGTACTTGGGATCTGAAAATTGAGTTTTCAGTTATCGACCTCATACGTTTAGAAATACCATGAAACGTGGACATTTCTTGGTCCCGGGCCGATTGGCTCATTTTTCAACAACACGTGAAATACGCAGATGATATAAGTACTTGGGATCTGAAAATTGAGTTTTCAGTTATCGACCTCATACGTTTAGAAATACCATGAAACGTATTTATTTCTTGGTCGCGGGCTGATTGGTGAATTTTTTCACGACGCGAAAAATGCCGAGCTGATATAAGTACTTGGGATCTGAAAATTGCGTTTTCTGTTATCGACGCTATACGTTTATAAATACCATGAAACGTGGAGATTTCTTGGTCCCGGGCTGATTGGACCATTTTTCAATAACACGTGAAATAGGCAGATGATGGAAGTACTTGGGATCTGAAAATTGAGTTTTCAGTTATCGACCTCATACGTTTAGAAATACCATGAAACGTGGACATTTCTTGGTCCCGGGCTGATTGGTGAATTTTTTCACGACGCGAAAAGTGCCGAGCTGACATAAGTACTTGGGATTTGAAAATTGAGTTTTCAGTTATCGACCTCATACGTTTAGAAATACCATGAAACGTGGACATTTCTTGGTCCCGGGCTGATTGGTGAATTTTCTCACGACGCGAAAAATGCCGAGCTGATATAAGTATTTGGGATCGGAAAATTGAGTTTCCTGTTATCGACGCTATACGTTTTGAAATACCATGAAACGTGGACATTTCTTGGTCCCGGGCCGATTGGCTCATTATTCAACAACACGTTAAATACGCAGATGATGTAAGTACTTGGGATCTGAAAATTGAGTTTTCAGTTATCGACCTCATACGTTTAGAAATACCATGAAACGTGGACATTTCTTGGTCCCGGGCTGATTGGTGAATTTTCTCTCGACGCGAAAAATGCCGAGCTGATATAAGTACTTGGGATCGGAAAATTGAGTTTCCTGTTATCGACGCTATACGTTTTGAAATACCATGAAACGTGGACATTTCTTGGTCCCGGGCCGATTGGCTCATTTTTCAACAACACGTGAAATACGCAGATGATGTAAGTACTTGGGATCTGAAAATTGAGTTTTCAGTTATCGACCTCATACGTTTAGAAATACCCTGAAACGTGGACATTTCTTGGTCCCGGGCTGATTGGGGAATTATTTCACGACGCGAAAAATGCCGAGCTGATATAAGTACTTGGGATCTGAAAATTGCGTTTTCTGTTATCGACGCTATACGTTTATAAATACCATGAAACTTGGAGATTTCTTAGTCCCGGGCTGATTGGGGAATTTTTTCACGACGCGAAAAATTCCGAGCTGACATAAGTACTTGGGAACTGAAAATTGAGATTTCTGTTATCGACGCTATACGTTTAGAAATACCATGAAACGTGGACATTTCTTGGTCCCGGGCTGATTGGTGAATTTTTTCACGACGCGAAAAATGCCGAGCTGATATAAGTACTTGTGATCCGAAAATTGAGTTTTCTGTTATCGACGCTATACGTTTATAAATACCATGAAACGTGGAGATTTCTTAGTCCCGGGCTGATTGGGGAATTTTTTCACGACGCGAAAAATTCCGAGCTGACATAAGTACTTGGGATCTGAAAATTGAGTTTTCAGTTATCGACCTCATACGTTTAGAAATACCATGAAACGTGGACATTTCTTGGTCCCGGGCTGATTGGGGAATTATTTCACGACGCGAGAAATGCCGAGCTGATATAAGTACTTGGGATCTGAAAATTGCGTTTTCTGTTATCGACGCTATACGTTTATAAATACCATGAAACTTGGAGATTTCTTGGTCCCGGGCTGATTGGACCATTTTTCAATAACACGTGAAATAGGCAGATGATATAAGTACTTGGGATCTGAAAATTGAGTTTTCATTTATCGACCTCATACGTTTAGAAATACCATGAAACGTGGAGATTTCTTGGTCCCGGGCTGATTGGACCATTTTTCAATAACACGTGAAATAGGCAGATGATGGAAGTACTTGGGATCTGAAAATTGAGTTTTCAGTTATCGACCTCATACGTTTAGAAATACCATGAAACGTGGACATTTCTTGGTCCCGGGCTGATTGGTGAATTTTTTCACGACGCGAAAAATGCCGAGCTGATATAAGTACTTCGGATCCGAAAATTGAGTTTTCTGTTATCGACGCTATACGTTTATAAATACCATGAAACGTGAAGATTTCTTGGTCCCGGGCTGATTGGACCATTTTTCAACATCACGTAAAATACGCAACTGATATAAGTACTTGGGATCTGAAAATTGAGTTTTCTGTTATCGACGCTATACGTTTATAAATACCATGAAACGTGGAGATTCCTTAGTCCCGGGCTGATTGGGGAATTTTTTCACGACGCGAAAAATTCCGAGCTGACATAAGTACTTGGGAACTGAAAATTGAGATTTCTGTTATCGACGCTATACGTTTAGAAATACCATGAAACGTGGACATTTCTTGGTCCCGGGCTGATTGGTGAATTTTTTCACGACGCGAAAAATGCCGAGCTGATATAAGTACTTGTGATCCGAAAATTGAGTTTTCCGTTATCGATGCTATACGTTTATTAATACCATGAAACGTGGAGATTTCTTAGTCCCGGGCTGATTGGGGAATTTTTTCACGACGCGAAAAATTCCGAGCTGACATAAGTACTTGGGATTTGAAAATTGAGTTTTCAGTTATCGACCTCATACGTTTAGAAATACCATGAAACGTGGACATTTCTTGGTCCCGGGCTGATTGGTGAATTTTCTCACGACGCGAAAAATGCCGAGCTGATATAAGTATTTGGGATCGGAAAATTGAGTTTCCTGTTATCGACGCTATACGTTTTGAAATACCATGAAACGTGGACATTTCTTGGTCCCGGGCCGATTGGCTCATTATTCAACAACACGTGAAATACGCAGATGATGTAAGTACATGGGATCTGAAAATTGAGTTTTCAGTTATCGACCTCATACGTTTAGAAATACCATTAAACGTGGACATTTCTTGGTCCCGGGCTGATTGGGGAATTATTTCACGACGCGAAAAATGCCGAGCTGATATAAGTACTTGGGATCTGAAAATTGCGTTTTCTGTTATCGACGCTATACGTTTATAAATACCATGAAACTTGGAGATTTCTTGGTCCCGGGCTGATTGGACCATTTTTCAATAACACGTGAAATAGGCAGATGATATAAGTACTTGGGATCTGAAAATTGAGTTTTCAGTTATCGACCTCATACGTTTAGAAATACCATGAAACGTGGACATTTCTTGGTCCCGGGCCGATTGGCTCATTTTTCAACAACACGTGAAATACGCAGATGATATAAGTACTTGGGATCTGAAAATTGAGTTTTCAGTTATCGACGCTATACGTTTAGAAATACCAGGAAACGTGGACATTTCTTGGTCCCGGGCTTATTGGTGAATTTTTTCACGACGCGAAAAATGCCGAGCTGATATAAGTACTTGTGATCCGAAAATTGAGTTTTCTGTTATCGACGCTATACGTTTATAAATACCATGAAACGTGGAGATTTCTTAGTCCCGGGCTGATTGGGGAATTTTTTCACGACGCGAAAAATTCCGAGCTGACATAAGTACTTGGGAACTGAAAATTGAGTTTTCTGTTATCGACGCTATACGTTTATAAATACCATGAAACTTGGAGATTTCTTGGTCCCGGGCTGATTGGACCATTTTTCAATAACACGTGAAATAGGCAGATGATATAAGTACTTGGGATCTGAAAATTGAGTTTTCAGTTATCGACCTCATACGTTTAGAAATACCATGAAACGTGGACATTTCTTGGTCCCGGGCTGATTGGTGAATTTTTTCACGACGCGAAAAATGCCGAGCTGATATAAGTACTTGGGATCTGAAAATTGCGTTTTCTGTTATCGACGCTATACGTTTATAAATACCATGAAACGTGGAGATTTCTTGGTCCCGGGCTGATTGGACCATTTTTCAATAACACGTGAAATAGGTAGATGATATAAGTACTTGGGATCTGAAAATTGAGTTTTCAGTTATCGACCTCATACGTTTAGAAATATCATGAAACGTGGACATTTCTTGGTCCCGGGCTGATTGGTGAATTTTTTCACGACGCGAAAAACGCCGAGCTGATATATGTACTTGGGATCTGAAAATTGCGTTTTCTGTTATCGACGCTATACGTTTATAAATACCATGAAACGTGGAGATTTCTTAGTCCCGGGCTGATTGGGGAATTTTTTCACGACGCGAAAAATTCCGAGCTGACATAAGTACTTGGGAACTGAAAATTGAGTTTTCTGTTATCGACGCTATACGTTTAGAAATACCAGGAAACGTGGACATTTCTTGGTCCCGGGCTTATTGGTGAATTTTTTCACGACGCGAAAAATGCCGAGCTGATATAAGTACTTGTGATCCGAAAATTGAGTTTTCTGTTATCGACGCTATACGTTTATAAATACCATGAAACGTGGAGATTTCTTAGTCCCGGGCTGATTGGGGAATTTTTTCACGACGCGAGAAATTCCGAGCTGACATAAGTACTTGGGAACTGAAAATTGAGTTTTCTGTTATCGACGCTATACGTTTAGAAATACCATCAAACGTGGACATTTCTTGGTCCCGGGCTGATTGGTGAATTTTCTCTCGACGCGAAAAATGCCGAGCTGATATAAGTACTTGGGATCGGAAAATTGAGTTTCCTGTTATCGACGCTATACGTTTTGAAATACCATGAAACGTGGACATTTCTTGGTCCCGGGCCGATTGGCTCATTTTTCAACAACACGTGAAATACGCAGATGATGTAAGTACTTGGGATCTGAAAATTGAGTTTTCAGTTATCGACCTCATACGTTTAGAAATACCATGAAACGTGGACATTTCTTGGTCCCGGGCCGATTGGCTCATTTTTCAACAACACGTGAAATACGCAGATGATATAAGTACTTGGGATCTGAAAATTGAGTTTTCAGTTATCGACCTCATACGTTTAGAAATACCATGAAACGTATTTATTTCTTGGTCGCGGGCTGATTGGTGAATTTTTTCACGACGCGAAAAATGCCGAGCTGATATAAGTACTTGGGATCTGAAAATTGCGTTTTCTGTTATCGACGCTATACGTTTATAAATACCATGAAACGTGGAGATTTCTTGGTCCCGGGCTGATTGGACCATTTTTCAATAACACGTGAAATAGGCAGATGATGGAAGTACTTGGGATCTGAAAATTGAGTTTTCAGTTATCGACCTCATACGTTTAGAAATACCATGAAACGTGGACATTTCTTGGTCCCGGGCTGATTGGTGAATTTTTTCACGACGCGAAAAGTGCCGAGCTGACGTAAGTACTTGGGATTTGAAAATTGAGTTTTCAGTTATCGACCTCATACGTTTAGAAATACCATGAAACGTGGACATTTCTTGGTCCCGGGCTGATTGGTGAATTTTCTCACGACGCGAAAAATGCCGAGCTGATATAATTATTTGGGATCGGAAAATTGAGTTTCCTGTTATCGACGCTATACGTTTTGAAATACCATGAAACGTGGACATTTCTTGGTCCCGGGCCGATTGGCTCATTATTCAACAACACGTGAAATACGCAGATGATGTAAGTACTTGGGATCTGAAAATTGAGTTTTCAGTTATCGACCTCATACGTTTAGAAATACCATGAAACGTGGACATTTCTTGGTCCCGGGCTGATTGGTGAATTTTCTCTCGACGCGAAAAATGCCGAGCTGATATAAGTACTTGGGATCGGAAAATTGAGTTTCCTGTTATCGACGCTATACGTTTTGAAATACCATGAAACGTGGACATTTCTTGGTCCCGGGCCGATTGGCTCATTTTTCAACAACACGTGAAATACGCAGATGATGTAAGTACTTGGGATCTGAAAATTGAGTTTTCAGTTATCGACCTCATACGTTTAGAAATACCATGAAACGTGGACATTTCTTGGTCCCGGGCCGATTGGCTCATTTTTCAACAACACGTGAAATACGCAGATGATATAAGTACTTGGGATCTGAAAATTGAGTTTTCAGTTATCGACCTCATACGTTTAGAAATACCATGAAACGTATTTATTTCTTGGTCGCGGGCTGATTGGTGAATTTTTTCACGACGCGAAAAATGCCGAGCTGATATAAGTACTTGGGATCTGAAAATTGCGTTTTCTGTTATCGACGCTATACGTTTATAAATACCATGAAACGTGGAGATTTCTTGGTCCCGGGCTGATTGGACCATTTTTCAATAACACGTGAAATAGGCAGATGATGGAAGTACTTGGGATCTGAAAATTGAGTTTTCAGTTATCGACCTCATACGTTTAGAAATACCATGAAACGTGGACATTTCTTGGTCCCGGGCTGATTGGTGAATTTTTTCACGACGCGAAAAATGCCGAGCTGATATAAGTACTTGGGATCTGAAAATTGCGTTTTCTGTTATCGATGCTATACGTTTATAAATACCATGAAACGTGGAGATTTCTTGGTCCCGGGCTGATTGGACCATTTTTCAATAACACGTGAAATAGGTAGATGATATAAGTACTTGGGATCTGAAAATTGAGTTTTCAGTTATCGACCTCATACGTTTAGAAATATCATGAAACGTGGACATTTCTTGGTCCCGGGCTGATTGGTGAATTTTTTCACGACGCGAAAAATGCCGAGCTGATATATGTACTTGGGATCTGAAAATTGCGTTTTCTGTTATCGACGCTATACGTTTATAAATACCATGAAACGTGGAGATTTCTTAGTCCCGGGCTGATTGGGGAATTTTTTCACGACGCGAAAAATTCCGAGCTGACATAAGTACTTGGGAACTGAAAATTGAGTTTTCTGTTATCGACGCTATACGTTTAGAAATACCAGGAAACGTGGACATTTCTTGGTCCCGGGCTTATTGGTGAATTTTTTCACGACGCGAAAAATGCCGAGCTGATATAAGTACTTGTGATCCGAAAATTGAGTTTTCTGTTATCGACGCTATACGTTTATAAATACCATGAAACGTGGAGATTTCTTAGTCCCGGGCTGATTGGGGAATTTTTTCACGACGCGAGAAATTCCGAGCTGACATAAGTACTTGGGAACTGAAAATTGAGTTTTCTGTTATCGACGCTATACGTTTAGAAATACCATCAAACGTGGACATTTCTTGGTCCCGGGCTGATTGGTGAATTTTCTCTCGACGCGAAAAATGCCGAGCTGATATAAGTACTTGGGATCGGAAAATTGAGTTTCCTGTTATCGACGCTATACGTTTTGAAATACCATGAAACGTGGACATTTCTTGGTCCCGGGCCGATTGGCTCATTTTTCAACAACACGTGAAATACGCAGATGATGTAAGTACTTGGGATCTGAAAATTGAGTTTTCAGTTATCGACCTCATACGTTTAGAAATACCATGAAACGTGGACATTTCTTGGTCCCGGGCCGATTGGCTCATTTTTCAACAACACGTGAAATACGCAGATGATATAAGTACTTGGGATCTGAAAATTGAGTTTTCAGTTATCGACCTCATACGTTTAGAAATACCATGAAACGTATTTATTTCTTGGTCGCGGGCTGATTGGTGAATTTTTTCACGACGCGAAAAATGCCGAGCTGATATAAGTACTTGGGATCTGAAAATTGCGTTTTCTGTTATCGACGCTATACGTTTATAAATACCATGAAACGTGGAGATTTCTTGGTCCCGGGCTGATTGGACCATTTTTCAATAACACGTGAAATAGGCAGATGATGGAAGTACTTGGGATCTGAAAATTGAGTTTTCAGTTATCGACCTCATACGTTTAGAAATACCATGAAACGTGGACATTTCTTGGTCCCGGGCTGATTGGTGAATTTTTTCACGACGCGAAAAGTGCCGAGCTGACGTAAGTACTTGGGATTTGAAAATTGAGTTTTCAGTTATCGACCTCATACGTTTAGAAATACCATGAAACGTGGACATTTCTTGGTCCCGGGCTGATTGGTGAATTTTCTCACGACGCGAAAAATGCCGAGCTGATATAATTATTTGGGATCGGAAAATTGAGTTTCCTGTTATCGACGCTATACGTTTTGAAATACCATGAAACGTGGACATTTCTTGGTCCCGGGCCGATTGGCTCATTATTCAACAACACGTGAAATACGCAGATGATGTAAGTACTTGGGATCTGAAAATTGAGTTTTCAGTTATCGACCTCATACGTTTAGAAATACCATGAAACGTGGACATTTCTTGGTCCCGGGCTGATTGGTGAATTTTCTCTCGACGCGAAAAATGCCGAGCTGATATAAGTACTTGGGATCGGAAAATTGAGTTTCCTGTTATCGACGCTATACGTTTTGAAATACCATGAAACGTGGACATTTCTTGGTCCCGGGCCGATTGGCTCATTTTTCAACAACACGTGAAATACGCAGATGATGTAAGTACTTGGGATCTGAAAATTGAGTTTTCAGTTATCGACCTCATACGTTTAGAAATACCATGAAACGTGGACATTTCTTGGTCCCGGGCCGATTGGCTCATTTTTCAACAACACGTGAAATACGCAGATGATATAAGTACTTGGGATCTGAAAATTGAGTTTTCAGTTATCGACCTCATACGTTTAGAAATACCATGAAACGTATTTATTTCTTGGTCGCGGGCTGATTGGTGAATTTTTTCACGACGCGAAAAATGCCGAGCTGATATAAGTACTTGGGATCTGAAAATTGCGTTTTCTGTTATCGACGCTATACGTTTATAAATACCATGAAACGTGGAGATTTCTTGGTCCCGGGCTGATTGGACCATTTTTCAATAACACGTGAAATAGGCAGATGATGGAAGTACTTGGGATCTGAAAATTGAGTTTTCAGTTATCGACCTCATACGTTTAGAAATACCATGAAACGTGGACATTTCTTGGTCCCGGGCTGATTGGTGAATTTTTTCACGACGCGAAAAGTGCCGAGCTGACATAAGTACTTGGGATTTGAAAATTGAGTTTTCAGTTATCGACCTCATACGTTTAGAAATACCATGAAACGTGGACATTTCTTGGTCCCGGGCTGATTGGTGAATTTTCTCACGACGCGAAAAATGCCGAGCTGATATAAGTATTTGGGATCGGAAAATTGAGTTTCCTGTTATCGACGCTATACGTTTTGAAATACCATGAAACGTGGACATTTCTTGGTCCCGGGCCGATTGGCTCATTATTCAACAACACGTTAAATACGCAGATGATGTAAGTACTTGGGATCTGAAAATTGAGTTTTCAGTTATCGACCTCATACGTTTAGAAATACCATGAAACGTGGACATTTCTTGGTCCCGGGCTGATTGGTGAATTTTCTCTCGACGCGAAAAATGCCGAGCTGATATAAGTACTTGGGATCGGAAAATTGAGTTTCCTGTTATCGACGCTATACGTTTTGAAATACCATGAAACGTGGACATTTCTTGGTCCCGGGCCGATTGGCTCATTTTTCAACAACACGTGAAATACGCAGATGATGTAAGTACTTGGGATCTGAAAATTGAGTTTTCAGTTATCGACCTCATACGTTTAGAAATACCCTGAAACGTGGACATTTCTTGGTCCCGGGCTGATTGGGGAATTATTTCACGACGCGAAAAATGCCGAGCTGATATAAGTACTTGGGATCTGAAAATTGCGTTTTCTGTTATCGACGCTATACGTTTATAAATACCATGAAACTTGGAGATTTCTTAGTCCCGGGCTGATTGGGGAATTTTTTCACGACGCGAAAAATTCCGAGCTGACATAAGTACTTGGGAACTGAAAATTGAGATTTCTGTTATCGACGCTATACGTTTAGAAATACCATGAAACGTGGACATTTCTTGGTCCCGGGCTGATTGGTGAATTTTTTCACGACGCGAAAAATGCCGAGCTGATATAAGTACTTGTGATCCGAAAATTGAGTTTTCTGTTATCGACGCTATACGTTTATAAATACCATGAAACGTGGAGATTTCTTAGTCCCGGGCTGATTGGGGAATTTTTTCACGACGCGAAAAATTCCGAGCTGACATAAGTACTTGGGATCTGAAAATTGAGTTTTCAGTTATCGACCTCATACGTTTAGAAATACCATGAAACGTGGACATTTCTTGGTCCCGGGCTGATTGGGGAATTATTTCACGACGCGAGAAATGCCGAGCTGATATAAGTACTTGGGATCTGAAAATTGCGTTTTCTGTTATCGACGCTATACGTTTATAAATACCATGAAACTTGGAGATTTCTTGGTCCCGGGCTGATTGGACCATTTTTCAATAACACGTGAAATAGGCAGATGATATAAGTACTTGGGATCTGAAAATTGAGTTTTCATTTATCGACCTCATACGTTTAGAAATACCATGAAACGTGGAGATTTCTTGGTCCCGGGCTGATTGGACCATTTTTCAATAACACGTGAAATAGGCAGATGATGGAAGTACTTGGGATCTGAAAATTGAGTTTTCAGTTATCGACCTCATACGTTTAGAAATACCATGAAACGTGGACATTTCTTGGTCCCGGGCTGATTGGTGAATTTTTTCACGACGCGAAAAATGCCGAGCTGATATAAGTACTTCGGATCCGAAAATTGAGTTTTCTGTTATCGACGCTATACGTTTATAAATACCATGAAACGTGAAGATTTCTTGGTCCCGGGCTGATTGGACCATTTTTCAACATCACGTAAAATACGCAACTGATATAAGTACTTGGGATCTGAAAATTGAGTTTTCTGTTATCGACGCTATACGTTTATAAATACCATGAAACGTGGAGATTCCTTAGTCCCGGGCTGATTGGGGAATTTTTTCACGACGCGAAAAATTCCGAGCTGACATAAGTACTTGGGAACTGAAAATTGAGATTTCTGTTATCGACGCTATACGTTTAGAAATACCATGAAACGTGGACATTTCTTGGTCCCGGGCTGATTGGTGAATTTTTTCACGACGCGAAAAATGCCGAGCTGATATAAGTACTTGTGATCCGAAAATTGAGTTTTCCGTTATCGATGCTATACGTTTATTAATACCATGAAACGTGGAGATTTCTTAGTCCCGGGCTGATTGGGGAATTTTTTCACGACGCGAAAAATTCCGAGCTGACATAAGTACTTGGGATTTGAAAATTGAGTTTTCAGTTATCGACCTCATACGTTTAGAAATACCATGAAACGTGGACATTTCTTGGTCCCGGGCTGATTGGTGAATTTTCTCACGACGCGAAAAATGCCGAGCTGATATAAGTATTTGGGATCGGAAAATTGAGTTTCCTGTTATCGACGCTATACGTTTTGAAATACCATGAAACGTGGACATTTCTTGGTCCCGGGCCGATTGGCTCATTATTCAACAACACGTGAAATACGCAGATGATGTAAGTACATGGGATCTGAAAATTGAGTTTTCAGTTATCGACCTCATACGTTTAGAAATACCATTAAACGTGGACATTTCTTGGTCCCGGGCTGATTGGGGAATTATTTCACGACGCGAAAAATGCCGAGCTGATATAAGTACTTGGGATCTGAAAATTGCGTTTTCTGTTATCGACGCTATACGTTTATAAATACCATGAAACTTGGAGATTTCTTGGTCCCGGGCTGATTGGACCATTTTTCAATAACACGTGAAATAGGCAGATGATATAAGTACTTGGGATCTGAAAATTGAGTTTTCAGTTATCGACCTCATACGTTTAGAAATACCATGAAACGTGGACATTTCTTGGTCCCGGGCCGATTGGCTCATTTTTCAACAACACGTGAAATACGCAGATGATATAAGTACTTGGGATCTCAAAATTGAGTTTTCAGTTATCGACCTCATACGTATAGAAATACCATGAAACGTGGACATTTCTTGGTCCCGGGCTGATTGGTGAATTTTTTCACGACGCGAAAAATGCCGAGCTGATATAAGTACTTGGGATCTGAAAATTGCGTTTTCTGTTATCGACGCTATACGTTGATAAATACCATGAAACGTGAAGATTTCTTGGTCCCGGGCTGAGTGGACCATTTTTCAACAACACGTAAAATACGCAACTGATATAAGTACTTGGGATCTCAAAATTGAGTTTTCAGTTATCGACCTCATACGTATAGAAATACCATGAAACGTGGACATTTCTTGGTCCCGGGCTGATTGGTGAATTTTTTCACGACGCGAAAAATGCCGAGCTGATATAAGTACTTGTGATACGAAAATTGAGTTTTCTGTTATCGACGCTATACGTTTATAAATACCATGAAACGTGGAGATTTCTTAGTCCCGGGCTCATTGGGGAATTTTTTCACGACGCGAAAAATTCCGAGCTGACATAAGTACTTGGGATCTGAAAATTGAGTTTTCAGTTATCGACCTCATACGTTTAGAAATACCATGAAACGTGGACATTTCTTGGTCCCGGGCTGATTGGTGAATTTTCTCACGACGCGAAAAATGCCGAGCTGATATAAGTACTTGGGATCGGAAAATTGAGTTTCCTGTTATCGACGCTATACGTTTTGAAATACCATGAAACGTGGACATTTCTTAGTCCCGGGCCGATTGGGTTATTTTTCAATAACACGTGAAATACGCAGATGATATAAGTACTTGGGATCTGAAAATTGAGTTTTCAGTTATCGACATCATACGTTTAGAAATACCATGAAACGTGGAGATTTCTTGGTCCCGGGCTGATTGGACCATTTTTCAATAACACGTGAAATAGGCAGATGATATAAGTACTTGGGATCTGAAAATTGAGTTTTCAGTTATCGACCTCATACGTTTAGAAATACCATGAAACGTGGACATTTCTTGGTCCCGGGCCGATTGGCTCATTTTTCAACAACACGTGAAATACGCAGATGATATAAGTACTTGGGATCTGAAAATTGAGTTTTCAGTTATCGACCTCATACGTTTAGAAATACCATGAAACGTGTTTATTTCTTGGTCGCGGGCTGATTGGTGAATTTTTTCACGACGCGAAAAATGCCGAGCTGATATAAGTACTTGGGATCTGAAAATTGCGTTTTCTGTTATCGACGCTATACGTTTATAAATACCATGAAACTTGGAGATTTCTTGGTCCCGGGCTGATTGGACCATTTTTCAATAACACGTGAAATAGGCAGATGATATAAGTACTTGGGATCTGAAAATTGAGTTTTCAGTTATCGACCTCATACGTTTAGAAATACCATGAAACGTGGACATTTCTTGGTCCCGGGCTGATTGGTGAATTTTTTCACGACGCGAAAAATGCCGAGCTGATATAAGTACTTGGGATCTGAAAATTGCGTTTTCTGTTATCGACGCTATACGTTTATAAATACCATGAAACGTGGAGATTTCTTGGTCCCGGGCTGATTGGACCATTTTTCAATAACACGTGAAATAGGTAGATGATATAAGTACTTGGGATCTGAAAATTGAGTTTTCAGTTATCGACCTCATACGTTTAGAAATATCATGAAACGTGGACATTTCTTGGTCCCGGGCTGATTGGTGAATTTTTTCACGACGCGAAAAATGCCGAGCTGATATATGTACTTGGGATCTGAAAATTGCGTTTTCTGTTATCGACGCTATACGTTTTTAAATACCATGAAACGTGAAGATTTCTTGGTCCCGGGCTGATTGGACCATTTTTCAACAACACGTAAAATACGCAACTGATATAAGTACTTGGGATCTGAAAATTGAGTTTTCTGTTATCGACGCTATACGTTTATAAATACCATGAAACGTGGAGATTTCTTAGTCCCGGGCTGATTGGGGAATTTTTTCACGACGCGAAAAATTCCGAGCTGACATAAGTACTTGGGAACTGAAAATTGAGTTTTCTGTTATCGACGCTATACGTTTAGAAATACCAGGAAACGTGGACATTTCTTGGTCCCGGGCTTATTGGTGAATTTTTTCACGACGCGAAAAATGCCGAGCTGATATAAGTACTTGTGATCCGAAAATTGAGTTTTCTGTTATCGACGCTATACGTTTATAAATACCATGAAACGTGGAGATTTCTTAGTCCCGGGCTGATTGGGGAATTTTTTCACGACGCGAAAAATTCCGAGCTGACATAAGTACTTGGGAACTGAAAATTGAGTTTTCTGTTATCGACGCTATACGTTTAGAAATACCATGAAACGTGGACATTTCTTGGTCCCGGGCTGATTGGTGAATTTTCTCTCGACGCGAAAAATGCCGAGCTGATATAAGTACTTGGGATCGGAAAATTGAGTTTCCTGTTATCGACGCTATACGTTTTGAAATACCATGAAACGTGGACATTTCTTGGTCCCGGGCCGACTGGCTCATTTTTCAACAACACGTGAAATACGCAGATGATATAAGTACTTGGGATCTGAAAATTGAGTTTTCAGTTATCGACCTCATACGTTTAGAAATACCATGAAACGTATTTATTTCTTGGTCGCGGGCTGATTGGTGAATTTTTTCACGACGCGAAAAATGCCGAGCTGATATAAGTACTTGGGATCTGAAAATTGCGTTTTCTGTTATCGACGCTATACGTTTATAAATACCATGAAACGTGGAGATTTCTTGGTCCCGGGCTGATTGGGCCATTTTTCAATAACACGTGAAATAGGCAGATGATGGAAGTACTTGGGATCTGAAAATTGAGTTTTCAGTTATCGACCTCATACGTTTAGAAATACCATGAAACGTGGACATTTCTAGGTCCCGGGCTGATTGGTGAATTTTCTCTCGACGCGAAAAATGCCGAGCTGATATAAGTACTTGGGATCGGAAAATTGAGTTTCCTGTTATCGACGCTATACGTTTTGAAATACCATGAAACGTGGACATTTCTTGGTCCCGGGCCGATTGGCTCATTTTTCAAGAACACGTGAAATACGCAGATGATGTAAGTACTTGGGATCTGAAAATTGAGTTTTCAGTTATCGACCTCATACGTTTAGAAATACCCTGAAACGTGGACATTTCTTGGTCCCGGGCTGATTGGGGAATTATTTCACGACGCGAAAAATGCCGAGCTGATATAAGTACTTGGGATCTGAAAATTGCGTTTTCTGTTATCGACGCTATACGTTTATAAATACCATGAAACTTGGAGATTTCTTAGTCCCGGGCTGATTGGGGAATTTTTTCACGACGCGAAAAATTCCGAGCTGACATAAGTACTTGGGAACTGAAAATTGAGTTTTCAGTTATCGACCTCATACGTTTAGAAATACCATGAAACGTGGACATTTCTTGGTCCCGGGCTGATTGGGGAATTATTTCACGACGCGAGAAATGCCGAGCTGATATAAGTACTTGGGATCTGAAAATTGCGTTTTCTGTTATCGACGCTATACGTTTATAAATACCATGAAACTTGGAGATTTCTTGGTCCCGGGCTGATTGGACCATTTTTCAATAACACGTGAAATAGGCAGATGATATAAGTACTTGGGATCTGAAAATTGAGTTTTCATTTATCGACCTCATACGTTTAGAAATACCATGAAACGTGGAGATTTCTTGGTCCCGGGCTGATTGGACCATTTTTCAATAACACGTGAAATAGGCAGATGATGGAAGTACTTGGGATCTGAAAATTGAGTTTTCAGTTATCGACCTCATACGTTTAGAAATACCATGAAACGTGGACATTTCTTGGTCCCGGGCTGATTGGTGAATTTTTTCACGACGCGAAAAATGCCGAGCTGATATAAGTACTTCGGATCCGAAAATTGAGTTTTCTGTTATCGACGCTATACGTTTATAAATACCATGAAACGTGAAGATTTCTTGGTCCCGGGCTGATTGGACCATTTTTCAACATCACGTAAAATACGCAACTGATATAAGTACTTGGGATCTGAAAATTGAGTTTTCTGTTATCGACGCTATACGTTTATAAATACCATGAAACGTGGAGATTCCTTAGTCCCGGGCTGATTGGGGAATTTTTTCACGACGCGAAAAATTCCGAGCTGACATAAGTACTTGGGAACTGAAAATTGAGATTTCTGTTATCGACGCTATACGTTTAGAAATACCATGAAACGTGGACATTTCTTGGTCCCGGGCTGATTGGTGAATTTTTTCACGACGCGAAAAATGCCGAGCTGATATAAGTACTTGTGATCCGAAAATTGAGTTTTCCGTTATCGATGCTATACGTTTATTAATACCATGAAACGTGGAGATTTCTTAGTCCCGGGCTGATTGGGGAATTTTTTCACGACGCGAAAAATTCCGAGCTGACATAAGTACTTGGGATTTGAAAATTGAGTTTTCAGTTATCGACCTCATACGTTTAGAAATACCATGAAACGTGGACATTTCTTGGTCCCGGGCTGATTGGTGAATTTTCTCACGACGCGAAAAATGCCGAGCTGATATAAGTATTTGGGATCGGAAAATTGAGTTTCCTGTTATCGACGCTATACGTTTTGAAATACCATGAAACGTGGACATTTCTTGGTCCCGGGCCGATTGGCTCATTATTCAACAACACGTGAAATACGCAGATGATGTAAGTACATGGGATCTGAAAATTGAGTTTTCAGTTATCGACCTCATACGTTTAGAAATACCATTAAACGTGGACATTTCTTGGTCCCGGGCTGATTGGGGAATTATTTCACGACGCGAAAAATGCCGAGCTGATATAAGTACTTGGGATCTGAAAATTGCGTTTTCTGTTATCGACGCTATACGTTTATAAATACCATGAAACTTGGAGATTTCTTGGTCCCGGGCTGATTGGACCATTTTTCAATAACACGTGAAATAGGCAGATGATATAAGTACTTGGGATCTGAAAATTGAGTTTTCAGTTATCGACCTCATACGTTTAGAAATACCATGAAACGTGGACATTTCTTGGTCCCGGGCCGATTGGCTCATTTTTCAACAACACGTGAAATACGCAGATGATATAAGTACTTGGGATCTCAAAATTGAGTTTTCAGTTATCGACCTCATACGTATAGAAATACCATGAAACGTGGACATTTCTTGGTCCCGGGCTGATTGGTGAATTTTTTCACGACGCGAAAAATGCCGAGCTGATATAAGTACTTGGGATCTGAAAATTGCGTTTTCTGTTATCGACGCTATACGTTGATAAATACCATGAAACGTGAAGATTTCTTGGTCCCGGGCTGAGTGGACCATTTTTCAACAACACGTAAAATACGCAACTGATATAAGTACTTGGGATCTCAAAATTGAGTTTTCAGTTATCGACCTCATACGTATAGAAATACCATGAAACGTGGACATTTCTTGGTCCCGGGCTGATTGGTGAATTTTTTCACGACGCGAAAAATGCCGAGCTGATATAAGTACTTGTGATACGAAAATTGAGTTTTCTGTTATCGACGCTATACGTTTATAAATACCATGAAACGTGGAGATTTCTTAGTCCCGGGCTCATTGGGGAATTTTTTCACGACGCGAAAAATTCCGAGCTGACATAAGTACTTGGGATCTGAAAATTGAGTTTTCAGTTATCGACCTCATACGTTTAGAAATACCATGAAACGTGGACATTTCTTGGTCCCGGGCTGATTGGTGAATTTTCTCACGACGCGAAAAATGCCGAGCTGATATAAGTACTTGGGATCGGAAAATTGAGTTTCCTGTTATCGACGCTATACGTTTTGAAATACCATGAAACGTGGACATTTCTTAGTCCCGGGCCGATTGGGTTATTTTTCAATAACACGTGAAATACGCAGATGATATAAGTACTTGGGATCTGAAAATTGAGTTTTCAGTTATCGACATCATACGTTTAGAAATACCATGAAACGTGGAGATTTCTTGGTCCCGGGCTGATTGGACCATTTTTCAATAACACGTGAAATAGGCAGATGATATAAGTACTTGGGATCTGAAAATTGAGTTTTCAGTTATCGACCTCATACGTTTAGAAATACCATGAAACGTGGACATTTCTTGGTCCCGGGCCGATTGGCTCATTTTTCAACAACACGTGAAATACGCAGATGATATAAGTACTTGGGATCTGAAAATTGAGTTTTCAGTTATCGACCTCATACGTTTAGAAATACCATGAAACGTGTTTATTTCTTGGTCGCGGGCTGATTGGTGAATTTTTTCACGACGCGAAAAATGCCGAGCTGATATAAGTACTTGGGATCTGAAAATTGCGTTTTCTGTTATCGACGCTATACGTTTATAAATACCATGAAACTTGGAGATTTCTTGGTCCCGGGCTGATTGGACCATTTTTCAATAACACGTGAAATAGGCAGATGATATAAGTACTTGGGATCTGAAAATTGAGTTTTCAGTTATCGACCTCATACGTTTAGAAATACCATGAAACGTGGACATTTCTTGGTCCCGGGCTGATTGGTGAATTTTTTCACGACGCGAAAAATGCCGAGCTGATATAAGTACTTGGGATCTGAAAATTGCGTTTTCTGTTATCGACGCTATACGTTTATAAATACCATGAAACGTGGAGATTTCTTGGTCCCGGGCTGATTGGACCATTTTTCAATAACACGTGAAATAGGTAGATGATATAAGTACTTGGGATCTGAAAATTGAGTTTTCAGTTATCGACCTCATACGTTTAGAAATATCATGAAACGTGGACATTTCTTGGTCCCGGGCTGATTGGTGAATTTTTTCACGACGCGAAAAATGCCGAGCTGATATATGTACTTGGGATCTGAAAATTGCGTTTTCTGTTATCGACGCTATACGTTTTTAAATACCATGAAACGTGAAGATTTCTTGGTCCCGGGCTGATTGGACCATTTTTCAACAACACGTAAAATACGCAACTGATATAAGTACTTGGGATCTGAAAATTGAGTTTTCTGTTATCGACGCTATACGTTTATAAATACCATGAAACGTGGAGATTTCTTAGTCCCGGGCTGATTGGGGAATTTTTTCACGACGCGAAAAATTCCGAGCTGACATAAGTACTTGGGAACTGAAAATTGAGTTTTCTGTTATCGACGCTATACGTTTAGAAATACCAGGAAACGTGGACATTTCTTGGTCCCGGGCTTATTGGTGAATTTTTTCACGACGCGAAAAATGCCGAGCTGATATAAGTACTTGTGATCCGAAAATTGAGTTTTCTGTTATCGACGCTATACGTTTATAAATACCATGAAACGTGGAGATTTCTTAGTCCCGGGCTGATTGGGGAATTTTTTCACGACGCGAAAAATTCCGAGCTGACATAAGTACTTGGGAACTGAAAATTGAGTTTTCTGTTATCGACGCTATACGTTTAGAAATACCATGAAACGTGGACATTTCTTGGTCCCGGGCTGATTGGTGAATTTTCTCTCGACGCGAAAAATGCCGAGCTGATATAAGTACTTGGGATCGGAAAATTGAGTTTCCTGTTATCGACGCTATACGTTTTGAAATACCATGAAACGTGGACATTTCTTGGTCCCGGGCCGACTGGCTCATTTTTCAACAACACGTGAAATACGCAGATGATATAAGTACTTGGGATCTGAAAATTGAGTTTTCAGTTATCGACCTCATACGTTTAGAAATACCATGAAACGTATTTATTTCTTGGTCGCGGGCTGATTGGTGAATTTTTTCACGACGCGAAAAATGCCGAGCTGATATAAGTACTTGGGATCTGAAAATTGCGTTTTCTGTTATCGACGCTATACGTTTATAAATACCATGAAACGTGGAGATTTCTTGGTCCCGGGCTGATTGGGCCATTTTTCAATAACACGTGAAATAGGCAGATGATGGAAGTACTTGGGATCTGAAAATTGAGTTTTCAGTTATCGACCTCATACGTTTAGAAATACCATGAAACGTGGACATTTCTAGGTCCCGGGCTGATTGGTGAATTTTCTCTCGACGCGAAAAATGCCGAGCTGATATAAGTACTTGGGATCGGAAAATTGAGTTTCCTGTTATCGACGCTATACGTTTTGAAATACCATGAAACGTGGACATTTCTTGGTCCCGGGCCGATTGGCTCATTTTTCAAGAACACGTGAAATACGCAGATGATGTAAGTACTTGGGATCTGAAAATTGAGTTTTCAGTTATCGACCTCATACGTTTAGAAATACCCTGAAACGTGGACATTTCTTGGTCCCGGGCTGATTGGGGAATTATTTCACGACGCGAAAAATGCCGAGCTGATATAAGTACTTGGGATCTGAAAATTGCGTTTTCTGTTATCGACGCTATACGTTTATAAATACCATGAAACTTGGAGATTTCTTAGTCCCGGGCTGATTGGGGAATTTTTTCACGACGCGAAAAATTCCGAGCTGACATAAGTACTTGGGAACTGAAAATTGAGATTTCTGTTATCGACGCTATACGTTTAGAAATACCATGAAACGTGGACATTTCTTGGTCCCGGGCTGATTGGTGAATTTTTTCACGACGCGAAAAATGCCGAGCTGATATAAGTACTTGTGATCCGAAAATTGAGTTTTCTGTTATCGACGCTATACGTTTATAAATACCATGAAACGTGGAGATTTCTTAGTCCCGGGCTGATTGGGGAATTTTTTCACGACGCGAAAAATTCCGAGCTGACATAAGTACTTGGGATCTGAAAATTGAGTTTTCAGTTATCGACCTCATACGTTTAGAAATACCATGAAACGTGGACATTTCTTGGTCCCGGGCTGATTCGGGAATTATTTCACGACGCGAGAAATGCCGAGCTGATATAAGTACTTGGGATCTGAAAATTGCGTTTTCTGTTATCGACGCTATACGTTTATAAATACCATGAAACTTGGAGATTTCTTGGTCCCGGGCTGATTGGACCATTTTTCAATAACACGTGAAATAGGCAGATGATATAAGTACTTGGGTTCTGAAAATTGAGTTTTCAGTTATCGACCTCATACGTTTAGAAATACCATGAAACGTGGAGATTTCTTGGTCCCGGGCTGATTGGACCATTTTTCAATAACACGTGAAATAGGCAGATGATGGAAGTACTTGGGATCTGAAAATTGAGTTTTCAGTTATCGACCTCATACGTTTAGAAATACCATGAAACGTGGACATTTCTTGGTCCCGGGCTGATTGGTGAATTTTTTCACGACGCGAAAAATGCCGAGCTGATATAAGTACTTCGGATCCGAAAATTGAGTTTTCTGTTATCGACGCTATACGTTTATAAATACCATGAAACGTGAAGATTTCTTGGTCCCGGGCTGATTGGACCATTTTTCAACATCACGTAAAATACGCAACTGATATAAGTACTTGGGATCTGAAAATTGAGTTTTCTGTTATCGACGCTATACGTTTATAAATACCATGAAACGTGGAGATTCCTTAGTCCCGGGCTGATTGGGGAATTTTTTCACGACGCGAAAAATTCCGAGCTGACATAAGTACTTGGGAACTGAAAATTGAGATTTCTGTTATCGACGCTATACGTTTAGAAATACCATGAAACGTGGACATTTCTTGGTCCCGGGCTGATTGGTGAATTTTTTCACGACGCGAAAAATGCCGAGCTGATATAAGTACTTGTGATCCGAAAATTGAGTTTTCCGTTATCGATGCTATACGTTTATTAATACCATGAAACGTGGAGATTTCTTAGTCCCGGGCTGATTGGGGAATTTTTTCACGACGCGAAAAATTCCGAGCTGACATAAGTACTTGGGATTTGAAAATTGAGTTTTCAGTTATCGACCTCATACGTTTAGAAATACCATGAAACGTGGACATTTCTTGGTCCCGGGCTGATTGGTGAATTTTCTCACGACGCGAAAAATGCCGAGCTGATATAAGTATTTGGGATCGGAAAATTGAGTTTCCTGTTATCGACGCTATACGTTTTGAAATACCATGAAACGTGGACATTTCTTGGTCCCGGGCCGATTGGCTCATTATTCAACAACACGTGAAATACGCAGATGATGTAAGTACATGGGATCTGAAAATTGAGTTTTCAGTTATCGACCTCATACGTTTAGAAATACCATGAAACGTGGACATTTCTTGGTCCCGGGCTGATTGGGGAATTATTTCACGACGCGAAAAATGCCGAGCTGATATAAGTACTTGGGATCTGAAAATTGCGTTTTCTGTTATCGACGCTATACGTTTATAAATACCATGAAACTTGGAGATTTCTTGGTCCCGGGCTGATTGGACCATTTTTCAATAACACGTGAAATAGGCAGATGATATAAGTACTTGGGATCTGAAAATTGAGTTTTCAGTTATCGACCTCATACGTTTAGAAATACCATGAAACGTGGACATTTCTTGGTCCCGGGCTGATTGGTGAATTTTTTCACGACGCGAAAAATGCCGAGCTGATATAAGTACTTGGGATCTGAAAATTGCGTTTTCTGTTATCGACGCTATACGTTTATAAATACCATGAAACGTGGAGATTTCTTGATGCCAGGCTGATTGGACCATTTTTTAATAACACGTGAAATAGGCAGATGATATAAGTACTTGGGATCTGAAAATTGAGTTTTCAGTAATCGACCTCATACGTTTAGAAATACCATGAAACGTGGACATTTCTTGGTCCCGGGCTGATTGGTGAATTTTTTCACGACGCGAAAAATGCCGAGCTGATATATGTACTTGGGATCTGAAAATTGCGTTTTCTGTTATCGACGCTATACGTTTTTAAATACCATGAAACGTTAAGATTTCTTGGTCCCGGGCTGATTGGACCATTTTTCAACAACACGTAAAATACGCAACTGATATAAGTACTTGGGATCTGAAAATTGAGTTTTCTGTTATCGACGCTATACGTTTATAAATACCATGAAACGTGGAGATTTCTTAGTCCCGGGCTGATTGGGGAATTTTTTCACGACGCGAAAAATTCCGAGCTGACATAAGTACTTGGGAACTGAAAATTGAGTTTTCTGTTATCGACGCTATACGTTTAGAAATACCAGGAAACGTGGACATTTCTTGGTCCCGGGCTTATTGGTGAATTTTTTCACGATGCGAAAAATGCCGAGCTGATATAAGTACTTGTGATCCGAAAATTGAGTTTTCTGTTATCGACGCTATACGTTTATAAATACCATGAAACGTGGAGATTTCTTAGTCCCGGGCTGATTGGGGAATATTTTCACGACGCGAAAAATTCCGAGCTGACATAAGTACTTGGGAACTGAAAATTGAGTTTTCTGTTATCGACGCTATACGTTTAGAAATACCATGAAACGTGGACATTTCTTGGTCCCGGGCTGATTGGTGAATTTTCTCTCGACGCGAAAAATGCCGAGCTGATATAAGTACTTGGGATCGGAAAATTGAGTTTCCTGTTATCGACGCTATACGTTTTGAAATACCATGAAACGTGGACATTTCTTGGTCCCGGGCCGATTGGCTCATTTTTCAACAACACGTGAAATACGCAGATGATGTAAGTACTTGGGATCTGAAAATTGAGTTTTCAGTTATCGACCTCATACGTTTAGAAATACCATGAAACGTGGACATTTCTTGGTCCCGGGCTGATTGGTGAATTTTCTCACGACGCGAAAAATGCCGAGCTGATATAAGTACTTGGGATCGGAAAATTGAGTTTCCTGTTATCGACGCTATACGTTTTGAAATACCATGAAACGTGGACATTTCTTAGTCCCGGGCCGATTGGGTCATTTTTCAATAACACGTGAAATACGCAGATGATATAAGTACTTGGGATCTGAAAATTGAGTTTTCAGTTATCGACCTCATACGTTTAGAAATACCATGAAACGTGGAGATTTCTTGGTCCCGGGCTGATTGGACCATTTTTCAATAACACGTGAAATAGGCAGATGATATAAGTACTTGGGATCTGAAAATTGAGTTTTCAGTTATCGACCTCATACGTTTAGAAATACCATGAAACGTGGAGATTTCTTGGTCCCGGGCTGATTGGACCATTTTTCAATAACACGTGAAATAGGCAGATGATGGAAGTACTTGGGATCTGAAAATTGAGTTTTCAGTTATCGACCTCATACGTTTAGAAATACCATGAAACGTGGACATTTCTTGGTCCCGGGCTGATTGGTGAATTTTTTCACGACGCGAAAAATGCCGAGCTGATATAAGTACTTCGGATCCGAAAATTGAGTTTTCTGTTATCGACGCTATACGTTTATAAATACCATGAAACGTGAAGATTTCTTGGTCCCGGGCTGATTGGACCATTTTTCAACATCACGTAAAATACGCAACTGATATAAGTACTTGGGATCTGAAAATTGAGTTTTCTGTTATCGACGCTATACGTTTATAAATACCATGAAACGTGGAGATTTCTTAGTCCCGGGCTGATTGGGGAATTTTTTCACGACGCGAAAAATTCCGAGCTGACATAAGTACTTGGGAACTGAAAATTGAGTTTTCTGTTATCGACGCTATACGTTTAGAAATACCATGAAACGTGGACATTTCTTGGTCCCGGGCTGATTGGTGAATTTTCTCTCGACGCGAAAAATGCCGAGCTGATATAAGTACTTGGGATCGGAAAATTGAGTTTCCTGTTATCGACGCTATACGTTTTGAAATACCATGAAACGTGGACATTTCTTGGTCCCGGGCCGATTGGCTCATTTTTCAACAACACGTGAAATACGCAGATGATGTAAGTACTTGGGATCTGAAAATTGAGTTTTCAGTTATCGACCTCATACGTTTAGAAATACCATGAAACGTGGACATTTCTTGGTCCCGGGCTGATTGGTGAATTTTTTCACGACGCGAAAAATGCCGAGCTGATATATGTACTTGGGATCTGAAAATTGCGTTTTCTGTTATCGATGCTATACGTTTATAAATACCATGAAACGTGGAGATTTCTTAGTCCCGGGCTGATTGGGGAATTTTTTCACGACGCGAAAAATTCCGAGCTGACATAAGTACTTGGGAACTGAAAATTGAGTTTTCTGTTATCGACGCTATACGTTTAGAAATACCAGGAAACGTGGACATTTCTTGGTCCCGGGCTTATTGGTGAATTTTTTCACGACGCGAAAAATGCCGAGCTGATATAAGTACTTGTGATCCGAAAATTGAGTTTTCTGTTATCGACGCTATACGTTTATAAATACCATGAAACGTGGAGATTTCTTGATGCCAGGCTGATTGGACCATTTTTTAATAACACGTGAAATAGGCAGATGATATAAGTACTTGGGATCTGAAAATTGAGTTTTCAGTAATCGACCTCATACGTTTAGAAATACCATGAAACGTGGACATTTCTTGGTCCCGGGCTGATTGGTGAATTTTTTCACGACGCGAAAAATGCCGAGCTGATATATGTACTTGGGATCTGAAAATTGCGTTTTCTGTTATCGACGCTATACGTTTTTAAATACCATGAAACGTTAAGATTTCTTGGTCCCGGGCTGATTGGACCATTTTTCAACAACACGTAAAATACGCAACTGATATAAGTACTTGGGATCTGAAAATTGAGTTTTCTGTTATCGACGCTATACGTTTATAAATACCATGAAACGTGGAGATTTCTTAGTCCCGGGCTGATTGGGGAATTTTTTCACGACGCGAAAAATTCCGAGCTGACATAAGTACTTGGGAACTGAAAATTGAGTTTTCTGTTATCGACGCTATACGTTTAGAAATACCATGAAACGTGGACATTTCTTGGTCCCGGGCTGATTGGTGAATTTTCTCTCGACGCGAAAAATGCCGAGCTGATATAAGTACTTGGGATCGGAAAATTGAGTTTCCTGTTATCGACGCTATACGTTTTGAAATACCATGAAACGTGGACATTTCTTGGTCCCGGGCCGATTGGCTCATTTTTCAACAACACGTGAAATACGCAGATGATGTAAGTACTTGGGATCTGAAAATTGAGTTTTCAGTTATCGACCTCATACGTTTAGAAATACCATGAAACGTGGACATTTCTTGGTCCCGGGCTGATTGGTGAATTTTCTCACGACGCGAAAAATGCCGAGCTGATATAAGTACTTGGGATCGGAAAATTGAGTTTCCTGTTATCGACGCTATACGTTTTGAAATACCATGAAACGTGGACATTTCCTAGTCCCGGGCCGATTGGGTCATTTTTCAATAACACGTGAAATACGCAGATGATATAAGTACTTGGGATCTGAAAATTGAGTTTTCAGTTATCGACCTCATACGTTTAGAAATACCATGAAACGTGGAGATTTCTTGGTCCCGGGCTGATTGGACCATTTTTCAATAACACGTGAAATAGGCAGATGATATAAGTACTTGGGATCTGAAAATTGAGTTTTCAGTTATCGACCTCATACGTTTAGAAATATCATGAAACGTGGACATTTCTTGGTCCCGGGCTGATTGGTGAATTTTTTCACGACGCGAAAAATGCCGAGCTGATATATGTACTTGGGATCTGGAAATTGCGTTTTCTGTTATCGACGCTATACGTTTATAAATACCATGAAACGTGGAGATTTCTTAGTCCCGGGCTGATTGGGGAATTTTTTCACGACGCGAAAAATTCCGAGCTGACATAAGTACTTGGGAACTGAAAATTGAGTTTTCTGTTATCGACGCTATACGTTTAGAAATACCAGGAAACGTGGACATTTCTTGGTCCCGGGCTTATTGGTGAATTTTTTCACGATGCGAAAAATGCCGAGCTGATATAAGTACTTGTGATCCGAAAATTGAGTTTTCTGTTATCGACGCTATACGTTTATAAATACCATGAAACGTGGAGATTTCTTAGTCCCGGGCTGATTGGGGAATTTTTTCACGACGCGAAAAATTCCGAGCTGACATAAGTACTTGGGAACTGAAAATTGAGTTTTCTGTTATCGACGCTATACGTTTAGAAATACCATGAAACGTGGACATTTCTTGGTCCCGGGCTGATTGGTGAATTTTCTCTCGACGCGAAAAATGCCGAGCTGATATAAGTACTTGGGATCGGAAAATTGAGTTTCCTGTTATCGACGCTATACGTTTTGAAATACCATGAAACGTGGACATTTCTTGGTCCCGGGCCGATTGGCTCATTTTTCAACAACACGTGAAATACGCAGATGATGTAAGTACTTGGGATCTGAAAATTGAGTTTTCAGTTATCGACCTCATACGTTTAGAAATACCATGAAACGTGGACATTTCTTGGTCCCGGGCTGATTGGTGAATTTTCTCACGACGCGAAAAATGCCGAGCTGATATAAGTACTTGGGATCGGAAAATTGAGATTCCTGTTATCGACGCTATACGTTTTGAAATACCATGAAACGTCGACATTTCTTAGTCCCGGGCCGATTGGGTCATTTTTCAATAACACGTGAAATACGCAGATGATATAAGTACTTGGGATCTGAAAATTGAGTTTTCAGTTATCGACCTCATACGTTTAGAAATACCATGAAACGTGGAGATTTCTTGGTCCCGGGCTGATTGGACCATTTTTCAATAACACGTGAAATAGGCAGATGATATAAGTACTTGGGATCTGAAAATTGAGTTTTCAGTTATCGACCTCATACGTTTAGAAATATCATGAAACGTGGACATTTCTTGGTCCCGGGCTGATTGGTGAATTTTTTCACGACGCGAAAAATGCCGAGCTGATATATGTACTTGGGATCTGAAAATTGCGTTTTCTGTTATCGACGCTATACGTTTATAAATACCATGAAACGTGGAGATTTCTTAGTCCCGGGCTGATTGGGGAATTTTTTCACGACGCGAAAAATTCCGAGCTGACATAAGTACTTGGGAACTGAAAATTGAGTTTTCTGTTATCGACGCTATACGTTTAGAAATACCAGGAAACGTGGACATTTCTTGGTCCCGGGCTTATTGGTGAATTTTTTCACGACGCGAAAAATGCCGAGCTGATATAAGTACTTGTGATCCGAAAATTGAGTTTTCTGTTATCGACGCTATACGTTTATAAATACCATGAAACGTGGAGATTTCTTAGTCCCGGGCTGATTGGGGAATTTTTTCACGACGCGAAAAATTCCGAGCTGACATAAGTACTTGGGAACTGAAAATTGAGTTTTCTGTTATCGACGCTATACGTTTATAAATACCATGAAACTTGGAGATTTCTTGGTCCCGGGCTGATTGGACCATTTTTCAATAACACGTGAAATAGGCAGATGATATAAGTACTTGGGATCTGAAAATTGAGTTTTCAGTTATCGACCTCATACGTTTAGAAATACCATGAAACGTGGACATTTCTTGGTCCCGGGCTGATTGGTGAATTTTTTCACGACGCGAAAAATGCCGAGCTGATATAAGTACTTGGGATCTGAAAATTGCGTTTTCTGTTATCGACGCTATACGTTTATAAATACCATGAAACGTGGAGATTTCTTGGTCCCGGGCTGATTGGACCATTTTTCAATAACACGTGAAATAGGTAGATGATATAAGTACTTGGGATCTGAAAATTGAGTTTTCAGTTATCGACCTCATACGTTTAGAAATATCATGAAACGTGGACATTTCTTGGTCCCGGGCTGATTGGTGAATTTTTTCACGACGCGAAAAATGCCGAGCTGATATATGTACTTGGGATCTGAAAATTGCGTTTTCTGTTATCGACGCTATACGTTTATAAATACCATGAAACGTGGAGATTTCTTAGTCCCGGGCTGATTGGGGAATTTTTTCACGACGCGAAAAATTCCGAGCTGACATAAGTACTTGGGAACTGAAAATTGAGTTTTCTGTTATCGACGCTATACGTTTAGAAATACCAGGAAACGTGGACATTTCTTGGTCCCGGGCTTATTGGTGAATTTTTTCACGACGCGAAAAATGCCGAGCTGATATAAGTACTTGTGATCCGAAAATTGAGTTTTCTGTTATCGAAGCTATACGTTTATAAATACCATGAAACGTGGAGATTTCTTAGTCCCGGGCTGATTGGGGAATTTTTTCACGACGCGAGAAATTCCGAGCTGACATAAGTACTTGGGAACTGAAAATTGAGTTTTCTGTTATCGACGCTATACGTTTAGAAATACCATCAAACGTGGACATTTCTTGGTCCCGGGCTGATTGGTGAATTTTCTCTCGACGCGAAAAATGCCGAGCTGATATAAGTACTTGGGATCGGAAAATTGAGTTTCCTGTTATCGACGCTATACGTTTTGAAATACCATGAAACGTGGACATTTCTTGGTCCCGGGCCGATTGGCTCATTTTTCAACAACACGTGAAATACGCAGATGATGTAAGTACTTGGGATCTGAAAATTGAGTTTTCAGTTATCGACCTCATACGTTTAGAAATACCATGAAACGTGGACATTTCTTGGTCCCGGGCCGATTGGCTCATTTTTCAACAACACGTGAAATACGCAGATGATATAAGTACTTGGGATCTGAAAATTGAGTTTTCAGTTATCGACCTCATACGTTTAGAAATACCATGAAACGTATTTATTTCTTGGTCGCGGGCTGATTGGTGAATTTTTTCACGACGCGAAAAATGCCGAGCTGATATAAGTACTTGGGATCTGAAAATTGCGTTTTCTGTTATCGACGCTATACGTTTATAAATACCATGAAACGTGGAGATTTCTTGGTCCCGGGCTGATTGGACCATTTTTCAATAACACGTGAAATAGGCAGATGATGGAAGTACTTGGGATCTGAAAATTGAGTTTTCAGTTATCGACCTCATACGTTTAGAAATACCATGAAACGTGGACATTTCTTGGTCCCGGGCTGATTGGTGAATTTTTTCACGACGCGAAAAGTGCCGAGCTGACGTAAGTACTTGGGATTTGAAAATTGAGTTTTCAGTTATCGACCTCATACGTTTAGAAATACCATGAAACGTGGACATTTCTTGGTCCCGGGCTGATTGGTGAATTTTCTCACGACGCGAAAAATGCCGAGCTGATATAATTATTTGGGATCGGAAAATTGAGTTTCCTGTTATCGACGCTATACGTTTTGAAATACCATGAAACGTGGACATTTCTTGGTCCCGGGCCGATTGGCTCATTATTCAACAACACGTGAAATACGCAGATGATGTAAGTACTTGGGATCTGAAAATTGAGTTTTCAGTTATCGACCTCATACGTTTAGAAATACCATGAAACGTGGACATTTCTTGGTCCCGGGCTGATTGGTGAATTTTCTCTCGACGCGAAAAATGCCGAGCTGATATAAGTACTTGGGATCGGAAAATTGAGTTTCCTGTTATCGACGCTATACGTTTTGAAATACCATGAAACGTGGACATTTCTTGGTCCCGGGCCGATTGGCTCATTTTTCAACAACACGTGAAATACGCAGATGATGTAAGTACTTGGGATCTGAAAATTGAGTTTTCAGTTATCGACCTCATACGTTTAGAAATACCATGAAACGTGGACATTTCTTGGTCCCGGGCCGATTGGCTCATTTTTCAACAACACGTGAAATACGCAGATGATATAAGTACTTGGGATCTGAAAATTGAGTTTTCAGTTATCGACCTCATACGTTTAGAAATACCATGAAACGTATTTATTTCTTGGTCGCGGGCTGATTGGTGAATTTTTTCACGACGCGAAAAATGCCGAGCTGATATAAGTACTTGGGATCTGAAAATTGCGTTTTCTGTTATCGACGCTATACGTTTATAAATACCATGAAACGTGGAGATTTCTTGGTCCCGGGCTGATTGGACCATTTTTCAATAACACGTGAAATAGGTAGATGATATAAGTACTTGGGATCTGAAAATTGAGTTTTCAGTTATCGACCTCATACGTTCAGAAATATCATGAAACGTGGACATTTCTTGGTCCCGGGCTGATTGGTGAATTTTTTCACGACGCGAAAAATGCCGAGCTGATATATGTACTTGGGATCTGAAAATTGCGTTTTCTGTTATCGACGCTATACGTTTATAAATACCATGAAACGTGGAGATTTCTTAGTCCCGGGCTGATTGGGGAATTTTTTCACGACGCGAAAAATTCCGAGCTGACATAAGTACTTGGGAACTGAAAATTGAGTTTTCTGTTATCGACGCTATACGTTTAGAAATACCAGGAAACGTGGACATTTCTTGGTCCCGGGCTTATTGGTGAATTTTTTCACGACGCGAAAAATGCCGAGCTGATATAAGTACTTGTGATCCGAAAATTGAGTTTTCTGTTATCGACGCTATACGTTTATAAATACCATGAAACGTGGAGATTTCTTAGTCCCGGGCTGATTGGGGAATTTTTTCACGACGCGAGAAATTCCGAGCTGACATAAGTACTTGGGAACTGAAAATTGAGTTTTCTGTTATCGACGCTATACGTTTAGAAATACCATCAAACGTGGACATTTCTTGGTCCCGGGCTGATTGGTGAATTTTCTCTCGACGCGAAAAATGCCGAGCTGATATAAGTACTTGGGATCGGAAAATTGAGTTTCCTGTTATCGACGCTATACGTTTTGAAATACCATGAAACGTGGACATTTCTTGGTCCCGGGCCGATTGGCTCATTTTTCAACAACACGTGAAATACGCAGATGATGTAAGTACTTGGGATCTGAAAATTGAGTTTTCAGTTATCGACCTCATACGTTTAGAAATACCATGAAACGTGGACATTTCTTGGTCCCGGGCCGATTGGCTCATTTTTCAACAACACGTGAAATACGCAGATGATATAAGTACTTGGGATCTGAAAATTGAGTTTTCAGTTATCGACCTCATACGTTTAGAAATACCATGAAACGTATTTATTTCTTGGTCGCGGGCTGATTGGTGAATTTTTTCACGACGCGAAAAATGCCGAGCTGATATAAGTACTTGGGATCTGAAAATTGCGTTTTCTGTTATCGACGCTATACGTTTATAAATACCATGAAACGTGGAGATTTCTTGGTCCCGGGCTGATTGGACCATTTTTCAATAACACGTGAAATAGGCAGATGATGGAAGTACTTGGGATCTGAAAATTGAGTTTTCAGTTATCGACCTCATACGTTTAGAAATACCATGAAACGTGGACATTTCTTGGTCCCGGGCTGATTGGTGAATTTTTTCACGACGCGAAAAGTGCCGAGCTGACGTAAGTACTTGGGATTTGAAAATTGAGTTTTCAGTTATCGACCTCATACGTTTAGAAATACCATGAAACGTGGACATTTCTTGGTCCCGGGCTGATTGGTGAATTTTCTCACGACGCGAAAAATGCCGAGCTGATATAATTATTTGGGATCGGAAAATTGAGTTTCCTGTTATCGACGCTATACGTTTTGAAATACCATGAAACGTGGACATTTCTTGGTCCCGGGCCGATTGGCTCATTATTCAACAACACGTGAAATACGCAGATGATGTAAGTACTTGGGATCTGAAAATTGAGTTTTCAGTTATCGACCTCATACGTTTAGAAATACCATGAAACGTGGACATTTCTTGGTCCCGGGCTGATTGGTGAATTTTCTCTCGACGCGAAAAATGCCGAGCTGATATAAGTACTTGGGATCGGAAAATTGAGTTTCCTGTTATCGACGCTATACGTTTTGAAATACCATGAAACGTGGACATTTCTTGGTCCCGGGCCGATTGGCTCATTTTTCAACAACACGTGAAATACGCAGATGATGTAAGTACTTGGGATCTGAAAATTGAGTTTTCAGTTATCGACCTCATACGTTTAGAAATACCATGAAACGTGGACATTTCTTGGTCCCGGGCCGATTGGCTCATTTTTCAACAACACGTGAAATACGCAGATGATATAAGTACTTGGGATCTGAAAATTGAGTTTTCAGTTATCGACCTCATACGTTTAGAAATACCATGAAACGTATTTATTTCTTGGTCGCGGGCTGATTGGTGAATTTTTTCACGACGCGAAAAATGCCGAGCTGATATAAGTACTTGGGATCTGAAAATTGCGTTTTCTGTTATCGACGCTATACGTTTATAAATACCATGAAACGTGGAGATTTCTTGGTCCCGGGCTGATTGGACCATTTTTCAATAACACGTGAAATAGGCAGATGATGGAAGTACTTGGGATCTGAAAATTGAGTTTTCAGTTATCGACCTCATACGTTTAGAAATACCATGAAACGTGGACATTTCTTGGTCCCGGGCTGATTGGTGAATTTTTTCACGACGCGAAAAGTGCCGAGCTGACATAAGTACTTGGGATTTGAAAATTGAGTTTTCAGTTATCGACCTCATACGTTTAGAAATACCATGAAACGTGGACATTTCTTGGTCCCGGGCTGATTGGTGAATTTTCTCACGACGCGAAAAATGCCGAGCTGATATAAGTATTTGGGATCGGAAAATTGAGATTTCTGTTATCGACGCTATACGTTTAGAAATACCATGAAACGTGGACATTTCTTGGTCCCGGGCTGATTGGTGAATTTTTTCACGACGCGAAAAATGCCGAGCTGATATAAGTACTTGGGAACTGAAAATTGAGATTTCTGTTATCGACGCTATACGTTTAGAAATACCATGAAACGTGGACATTTCTTGGTCCCGGGCTGATTGGTGAATTTTTTCACGACGCGAAAAATGCCGAGCTGATATAAGTACTTGTGATCCGAAAATTGAGTTTTCTGTTATCGACGCTATACGTTTATAAATACCATGAAACGTGGAGATTTCTTAGTCCCGGGCTGATTGGGGAATTTTTTCACGACGCGAAAAATTCCGAGCTGACATAAGTACTTGGGATCTGAAAATTGAGTTTTCAGTTATCGACCTCATACGTTTAGAAATACCATGAAACGTGGACATTTCTTGGTCCCGGGCTGATTGGGGAATTATTTCACGACGCGAGAAATGCCGAGCTGATATAAGTACTTGGGATCTGAAAATTGCGTTTTCTGTTATCGACGCTATACGTTTATAAATACCATGAAACTTGGAGATTTCTTGGTCCCGGGCTGATTGGACCATTTTTCAATAACACGTGAAATAGGCAGATGATATAAGTACTTGGGATCTGAAAATTGAGTTTTCATTTATCGACCTCATACGTTTAGAAATACCATGAAACGTGGAGATTTCTTGGTCCCGGGCTGATTGGACCATTTTTCAATAACACGTGAAATAGGCAGATGATGGAAGTACTTGGGATCTGAAAATTGAGTTTTCAGTTATCGACCTCATACGTTTAGAAATACCATGAAACGTGGACATTTCTTGGTCCCGGGCTGATTGGTGAATTTTTTCACGACGCGAAAAATGCCGAGCTGATATAAGTACTTCGGATCCGAAAATTGAGTTTTCTGTTATCGACGCTATACGTTTATAAATACCATGAAACGTGAAGATTTCTTGGTCCCGGGCTGATTGGACCATTTTTCAACATCACGTAAAATACGCAACTGATATAAGTACTTGGGATCTGAAAATTGAGTTTTCTGTTATCGACGCTATACGTTTATAAATACCATGAAACGTGGAGATTCCTTAGTCCCGGGCTGATTGGGGAATTTTTTCACGACGCGAAAAATTCCGAGCTAACATAAGTACTTGGGAACTGAAAATTGAGATTTCTGTTATCGACGCTATACGTTTAGAAATACCATGAAACGTGGACATTTCTTGGTCCCGGGCTGATTGGTGAATTTTTTCACGACGCGAAAAATGCCGAGCTGATATAAGTACTTGTGATCCGAAAATTGAGTTTTCCGTTATCGATGCTATACGTTTATTAATACCATGAAACGTGGAGATTTCTTAGTCCCGGGCTGATTGGGGAATTTTTTCACGACGCGAAAAATTCCGAGCTGACATAAGTACTTGGGATTTGAAAATTGAGTTTTCAGTTATCGACCTCATACGTTTAGAAATACCATGAAACGTGGACATTTCTTGGTCCCGGGCTGATTGGTGAATTTTCTCACGACGCGAAAAATGCCGAGCTGATATAAGTATTTGGGATCGGAAAATTGAGTTTCCTGTTATCGACGCTATACGTTTTGAAATACCATGAAACGTGGACATTTCTTGGTCCCGGGCCGATTGGCTCATTATTCAACAACACGTGAAATACGCAGATGATGTAAGTACATGGGATCTGAAAATTGAGTTTTCAGTTATCGACCTCATACGTTTAGAAATACCATTAAACGTGGACATTTCTTGGTCCCGGGCTGATTGGGGAATTATTTCACGACGCGAAAAATGCCGAGCTGATATAAGTACTTGGGATCTGAAAATTGCGTTTTCTGTTATCGACGCTATACGTTTATAAATACCATGAAACTTGGAGATTTCTTGGTCCCGGGCTGATTGGACCATTTTTCAATAACACGTGAAATAGGCAGATGATATAAGTACTTGGGATCTGAAAATTGAGTTTTCAGTTATCGACCTCATACGTTTAGAAATACCATGAAACGTGGACATTTCTTGGTCCCGGGCCGATTGGCTCATTTTTCAACAACACGTGAAATACGCAGATGATATAAGTACTTGGGATCTCAAAATTGAGTTTTCAGTTATCGACCTCATACGTATAGAAATACCATGAAACGTGGACATTTCTTGGTCCCGGGCTGATTGGTGAATTTTTTCACGACGCGAAAAATGCCGAGCTGATATAAGTACTTGGGATCTGAAAATTGCGTTTTCTGTTATCGACGCTATACGTTGATAAATACCATGAAACGTGAAGATTTCTTGGTCCCGGGCTGATTGGACCATTTTTCAACAACACGTAAAATACGCAACTGATATAAGTACTTGGGATCTGAAAATTGAGTTTTCTGTTATCGACGATATACGTTTATAAATACCATGAAACGTGGAGATTTCTTAGTCCCGGGCTGATTGGGGAATTTTTTCACGACGCGAAAAATTCCGAGCTGACATAAGTACTTGGGAACTGAAAATTGAGTTTTCTGTTATCGACGCTATACGTTTAGAAATACCATGAAACGTGGACATTTCTTGGTCCCGGGCTGATTGGTGAATTTTTTCACGACGCGAAAAATGCCGAGCTGATATAAGTACTTGTGATACGAAAATTGAGTTTTCTGTTATCGACGCTATACGTTTATAAATACCATGAAACGTGGAGATTTCTTAGTCCCGGGCTCATTGGGGAATTTTTTCACGACGCGAAAAATTCCGAGCTGACATAAGTACTTGGGATCTGAAAATTGAGTTTTCAGTTATCGACCTCATACGTTTAGAAATACCATGAAACGTGGACATTTCTTGGTCCCGGGCTGATTGGTGAATTTTCTCACGACGCGAAAAATGCCGAGCTGATATAAGTACTTGGGATCGGAAAATTGAGTTTCCTGTTATCGACGCTATACGTTTTGAAATACCATGAAACGTGGACATTTCTTAGTCCCGGGCCGATTGGGTTATTTTTCAATAACACGTGAAATACGCAGATGATATAAGTACTTGGGATCTGAAAATTGAGTTTTCAGTTATCGACATCATACGTTTAGAAATACCATGAAACGTGGAGATTTCTTGGTCCCGGGCTGATTGGACCATTTTTCAATAACACGTGAAATAGGCAGATGATATAAGTACTTGGGATCTGAAAATTGAGTTTTCAGTTATCGACCTCATACGTTTAGAAATACCATGAAACGTGGACATTTCTTGGTCCCGGGCCGATTGGCTCATTTTTCAACAACACGTGAAATACGCAGATGATATAAGTACTTGGGATCTGAAAATTGAGTTTTCAGTTATCGACCTCATACGTTTAGAAATACCATGAAACGTGTTTATTTCTTGGTCGCGGGCTGATTGGTGAATTTTTTCACGACGCGAAAAATGCCGAGCTGATATAAGTACTTGGGATCTGAAAATTGCGTTTTCTGTTATCGACGCTATACGTTTATAAATACCATGAAACTTGGAGATTTCTTGGTCCCGGGCTGATTGGACCATTTTTCAATAACACGTGAAATAGGCAGATGATATAAGTACTTGGGATCTGAAAATTGAGTTTTCAGTTATCGACCTCATACGTTTAGAAATACCATGAAACGTGGACATTTCTTGGTCCCGGGCTGATTGGTGAATTTTCTCTCGACGCGAAAAATGCCGAGCTGATATAAGTACTTGGGATCGGAAAATTGAGTTTCCTGTTATCGACGCTATACGTTTTGAAATACCATGAAACGTGGACATTTCTTGGTCCCGGGCCGATTGGCTCATTTTTCAACAACACGTGAAATACGCAGATGATGTAAGTACTTGGGATCTGAAAATTGAGTTTTCAGTTATCGACCTCATACGTTTAGAAATACCCTGAAACGTGGACATTTCTTGGTCCCGGGCTGATTGGTGAATTTTTTCACGACGCGAAAAATGCCGAGCTGATATAAGTACTTCGGATCCGAAAATTGAGTTTTCTGTTATCGACGCTATACGTTTATAAATACCATGAAACGTGAAGATTTCTTGGTCCCGGGCTGATTGGACCATTTTTCAACATCACGTAAAATATGCAACTGATATAAGTACTTGGGATCTGAAAATTGAGTTTTCTGTTATCGACGCTATACGTTTATAAATACCATGAAACGTGGAGATTCCTTAGTCCCGGGCTGATTGGGGAATTTTTTCACGACGCGAAAAATTCCGAGCTGACATAAGTACTTGGGAACTGAAAATTGAGATTTCTGTTATCGACGCTATACGTTTAGAAATACCATGAAACGTGGACATTTCTTGGTCCCGGGCTGATTGGTGAATTTTTTCACGACGCGAAAAATGCCGAGCTGATATAAGTACTTGTGATCCGAAAATTGAGTTTTCCGTTATCGATGCTATACGTTTATTAATACCATGAAACGTGGAGATTTCTTAGTCCCGGGCTGATTGGGGAATTTTTTCACGACGCGAAAAATTCCGAGCTGACATAAGTACTTGGGATTTGAAAATTGAGTTTTCAGTTATCGACCTCATACGTTTAGAAATACCATGAAACGTGGACATTTCTTGGTCCCGGGCTGATTGGTGAATTTTCTCACGACGCGAAAAATGCCGAGCTGATATAAGTATTTGGGATCGGAAAATTGAGTTTCCTGTTATCGACGCTATACGTTTTGAAATACCATGAAACGTGGACATTTCTTGGTCCCGGGCCGATTGGCTCATTATTCAACAACACGTGAAATACGCAGATGATGTAAGTACATGGGATCTGAAAATTGAGTTTTCAGTTATCGACCTCATACGTTTAGAAATACCATGAAACGTGGACATTTCTTGGTCCCGGGCTGATTGGGGAATTATTTCACGACGCGAAAAATGCCGAGCTGATATAAGTACTTGGGATCTGAAAATTGCGTTTTCTGTTATCGACGCTATACGTTTATAAATACCATGAAACTTGGAGATTTCTTGGTCCCGGGCTGATTGGACCATTTTTCAATAACACGTGAAATAGGCAGATGATATAAGTACTTGGGATCTGAAAATTGAGTTTTCAGTTATCGACCTCATACGTTTAGAAATACCATGAAACGTGGACATTTCTTGGTCCCGGGCCGATTGGCTCATTTTTCAACAACACGTGAAATACGCAGATGATATAAGTACTTGGGATCTCAAAATTGAGTTTTCAGTTATCGACCTCATACGTATAGAAATACCATGAAACGTGGACATTTCTTGGTCCCGGGCTGATTGGTGAATTTTTTCACGACGCGAAAAATGCCGAGCTGATATAAGTACTTGTGATACGAAAATTGAGTTTTCTGTTATCGACGCTATACGTTTATAAATACCATGAAACGTGGAGATTTCTTAGTCCCGGGCTCATTGGGGAATTTTTTCACGACGCGAAAAATTCCGAGCTGACATAAGTACTTGGGATCTGAAAATTGAGTTTTCAGTTATCGACCTCATACGTTTAGAAATACCATGAAACGTGGACATTTCTTGGTCCCGGGCTGATTGGTGAATTTTCTCACGACGCGAAAAATGCCGAGCTGATATAAGTACTTGGGATCGGAAAATTGAGTTTCCTGTTATCGACGCTATACGTTTTGAAATACCATGAAACGTGGACATTTCTTAGTCCCGGGCCGATTGGGTTATTTTTCAATAACACGTGAAATACGCAGATGATATAAGTACTTGGGATCTGAAAATTGAGTTTTCAGTTATCGACATCATACGTTTAGAAATACCATGAAACGTGGAGATTTCTTGGTCCCGGGCTGATTGGACCATTTTTCAATAACACGTGAAATAGGCAGATGATATAAGTACTTGGGATCTGAAAATTGAGTTTTCAGTTATCGACCTCATACGTTTAGAAATACCATGAAACGTGGACATTTCTTGGTCCCGGGCCGATTGGCTCATTTTTCAACAACACGTGAAATACGCAGATGATATAAGTACTTGGGATCTGAAAATTGAGTTTTCAGTTATCGACCTCATACGTTTAGAAATACCATGAAACGTGTTTATTTCTTGGTCGCGGGCTGATTGGTGAATTTTTTCACGACGCGAAAAATGCCGAGCTGATATAAGTACTTGGGATCTGAAAATTGCGTTTTCTGTTATCGACGCTATACGTTTATAAATACCATGAAACTTGGAGATTTCTTGGTCCCGGGCTGATTGGACCATTTTTCAATAACACGTGAAATAGGCAGATGATATAAGTACTTGGGATCTGAAAATTGAGTTTTCAGTTATCGACCTCATACGTTTAGAAATACCATGAAACGTGGACATTTCTTGGTCCCGGGCTGATTGGTGAATTTTTTCACGACGCGAAAAATGCCGAGCTGATATAAGTACTTGGGATCTGAAAATTGCGTTTTCTGTTATCGACGCTATACGTTTATAAATACCATGAAACGTGGAGATTTCTTGGTCCCGGGCTGATTGGACCATTTTTCAATAACACGTGAAATAGGTAGATGATATAAGTACTTGGGATCTGAAAATTGAGTTTTCAGTTATCGACCTCATACGTTTAGAAATATCATGAAACGTGGACATTTCTTGGTCCCGGGCTGATTGGTGAATTTTTTCACGACGCGAAAAATGCCGAGCTGATATATGTACTTGGGATCTGAAAATTGCGTTTTCTGTTATCGACGCTATACGTTTTTAAATACCATGAAACGTGAAGATTTCTTGGTCCCGGGCTGATTGGACCATTTTTCAACAACACGTAAAATACGCAACTGATATAAGTACTTGGGATCTGAAAATTGAGTTTTCTGTTATCGACGCTATACGTTTATAAATACCATGAAACGTGGAGATTTCTTAGTCCCGGGCTGATTGGGGAATTTTTTCACGACGCGAAAAATTCCGAGCTGACATAAGTACTTGGGAACTGAAAATTGAGTTTTCTGTTATCGACGCTATACGTTTAGAAATACCAGGAAACGTGGACATTTCTTGGTCCCGGGCTTATTGGTGAATTTTTTCACGACGCGAAAAATGCCGAGCTGATATAAGTACTTGTGATCCGAAAATTGAGTTTTCTGTTATCGACGCTATACGTTTATAAATACCATGAAACGTGGAGATTTCTTAGTCCCGGGCTGATTGGGGAATTTTTTCACGACGCGAAAAATTCCGAGCTGACATAAGTACTTGGGAACTGAAAATTGAGTTTTCTGTTATCGACGCTATACGTTTAGAAATACCATGAAACGTGGACATTTCTTGGTCCCGGGCTGATTGGTGAATTTTCTCTCGACGCGAAAAATGCCGAGCTGATATAAGTACTTGGGATCGGAAAATTGAGTTTCCTGTTATCGACGCTATACGTTTTGAAATACCATGAAACGTGGACATTTCTTGGTCCCGGGCCGACTGGCTCATTTTTCAACAACACGTGAAATACGCAGATGATATAAGTACTTGGGATCTGAAAATTGAGTTTTCAGTTATCGACCTCATACGTTTAGAAATACCATGAAACGTATTTATTTCTTGGTCGCGGGCTGATTGGTGAATTTTTTCACGACGCGAAAAATGCCGAGCTGATATAAGTACTTGGGATCTGAAAATTGCGTTTTCTGTTATCGACGCTATACGTTTATAAATACCATGAAACGTGGAGATTTCTTGGTCCCGGGCTGATTGGACCATTTTTCAATAACACGTGAAATAGGCAGATGATGGAAGTACTTGGGATCTGAAAATTGAGTTTTCAGTTATCGACCTCATACGTTTAGAAATACCATGAAACGTGGACATTTCTTGGTCCCGGGCTGATTGGTGAATTTTTTCACGACGCGAAAAGTGCCGAGCTGACATAAGTACTTGGGATTTGAAAATTGAGTTTTCAGTTATCGACCTCATACGTTTAGAAATACCATGAAACGTGGACATTTCTTGGTCCCGGGCTGATTGGTGAATTTTCTCACGACGCGAAAAATGCCGAGCTGATATAAGTATTTGGGATCGGAAAATTGAGTTTCCTGTTATCGACGCTATACGTTTTGAAATACCATGAAACGTGGACATTTCTTGGTCCCGGGCCGATTGGCTCATTATTCAACAACACGTGAAATACGCAGATGATGTAAGTACTTGGGATCTGAAAATTGAGTTTTCAGTTATCGACCTCATACGTTTAGAAATACCATGAAACGTGGACATTTCTAGGTCCCGGGCTGATTGGTGAATTTTCTCTCGACGCGAAAAATGCCGAGCTGATATAAGTACTTGGGATCGGAAAATTGAGTTTCCTGTTATCGACGCTATACGTTTTGAAATACCATGAAACGTGGACATTTCTTGGTCCCGGGCCGATTGGCTCATTTTTCAACAACACGTGAAATACGCAGATGATGTAAGTACTTGGGATCTGAAAATTGAGTTTTCAGTTATCGACCTCATACGTTTAGAAATACCCTGAAACGTGGACATTTCTTGGTCCCGGGCTGATTGGGGAATTATTTCACGACGCGAAAAATGCCGAGCTGATATAAGTACTTGGGATCTGAAAATTGCGTTTTCTGTTATCGACGCTATACGTTTATAAATACCATGAAACTTGGAGATTTCTTAGTCCCGGGCTGATTGGGGAATTTTTTCACGACGCGAAAAATTCCGAGCTGACATAAGTACTTGGGAACTGAAAATTGAGATTTCTGTTATCGACGCTATACGTTTAGAAATACCATGAAACGTGGACATTTCTTGGTCCCGGGCTGATTGGTGAATTTTTTCACGACGCGAAAAATGCCGAGCTGATATAAGTACTTGTGATCCGAAAATTGAGTTTTCTGTTATCGACGCTATACGTTTATAAATACCATGAAACGTGGAGATTTCTTAGTCCCGGGCTGATTGGGGAATTTTTTCACGACGCGAAAAATTCCGAGCTGACATAAGTACTTGGGATCTGAAAATTGAGTTTTCAGTTATCGACCTCATACGTTTAGAAATACCATGAAACGTGGACATTTCTTGGTCCCGGGCTGATTCGGGAATTATTTCACGACGCGAGAAATGCCGAGCTGATATAAGTACTTGGGATCTGAAAATTGCGTTTTCTGTTATCGACGCTATACGTTTATAAATACCATGAAACTTGGAGATTTCTTGGTCCCGGGCTGATTGGACCATTTTTCAATAACACGTGAAATAGGCAGATGATATAAGTACTTGGGATCTGAAAATTGAGTTTTCAGTTATCGACCTCATACGTTTAGAAATACCATGAAACGTGGAGATTTCTTGGTCCCGGGCTGATTGGACCATTTTTCAATAACACGTGAAATAGGCAGATGATGGAAGTACTTGGGATCTGAAAATTGAGTTTTCAGTTATCGACCTCATACGTTTAGAAATACCATGAAACGTGGACATTTCTTGGTCCCGGGCTGATTGGTGAATTTTTTCACGACGCGAAAAATGCCGAGCTGATATAAGTACTTCGGATCCGAAAATTGAGTTTTCTGTTATCGACGCTATACGTTTATAAATACCATGAAACGTGAAGATTTCTTGGTCCCGGGCTGATTGGACCATTTTTCAACATCACGTAAAATACGCAACTGATATAAGTACTTGGGATCTGAAAATTGAGTTTTCTGTTATCGACGCTATACGTTTATAAATACCATGAAACGTGGAGATTCCTTAGTCCCGGGCTGATTGGGGAATTTTTTCACGACGCGAAAAATTCCGAGCTGACATAAGTACTTGGGAACTGAAAATTGAGATTTCTGTTATCGACGCTATACGTTTAGAAATACCATGAAACGTGGACATTTCTTGGTCCCGGGCTGATTGGTGAATTTTTTCACGACGCGAAAAATGCCGAGCTGATATAAGTACTTGTGATCCGAAAATTGAGTTTTCCGTTATCGATGCTATACGTTTATTAATACCATGAAACGTGGAGATTTCTTAGTCCCGGGCTGATTGGGGAATTTTTTCACGACGCGAAAAATTCCGAGCTGACATAAGTACTTGGGAACTGAAAATTGAGATTTCTGTTATCGACGCTATACGTTTAGAAATACCATGAAACGTGGACATTTCTTGGTCCCGGGCTGATTGGTGAATTTTTTCACGACGCGAAAAATGCCGAGCTGATATAAGTACTTGTGATCCGAAAATTGAGTTTTCCGTTATCGATGCTATACGTTTAGAAATACCATGAAACGTGGACATTTCTTGGTCCCGGGCTGATTGGTGAATTTTTTCACGACGCGAAAAATGCCGAGCTGATATATGTACTTGGGATCTGAAAATTGCGTTTTCTGTTATCGACGCTATACGTTTTTAAATACCATGAAACGTTAAGATTTCTTGGTCCCGGGCTGATTGGACCATTTTTCAACAACACGTAAAATACGCAACTGATATAAGTACTTGGGATCTGAAAATTCAGTTTTCTGTTATCGACGCTATACGTTTATAAATACCATGAAACGTGGAGATTTCTTAGTCCCGGGCTGATTGGGGAATTTTTTCACGACGCGAAAAATTCCGAGCTGACATAAGTACTTGGGAACTGAAAATTGAGTTTTCTGTTATCGACGCTATACGTTTAGAAATACCAGGAAACGTGGACATTTCTTGGTCCCGGGCTTATTGGTGAATTTTTTCACGATGCGAAAAATGCCGAGCTGATATAAGTACTTGTGATCCGAAAATTGAGTTTTCTGTTATCGACGCTATACGTTTATAAATACCATGAAACGTGGAGATTTCTTAGTCCCGGGCTGATTGGGGAATATTTTCACGACGCGAAAAATTCCGAGCTGACATAAGTACTTGGGAACTGAAAATTGAGTTTTCAGTTATCGACCTCATACGTTTAGAAATACCATGAAACGTGGACATTTCTTGGTCCCGGGCTGATTGGTGAATTTTCTCACGACGCGAAAAATGCCGAGCTGATATAAGTATTTGGGATCGGAAAATTGAGTTTCCTGTTATCGACGCTATACGTTTTGAAATACCATGAAACGTGGACATTTCTTGGTCCCGGGCCGATTGGCTCATTATTCAACAACACGTGAAATACGCAGATGATGTAAGTACATGGGATCTGAAAATTGAGTTTTCAGTTATCGACCTCATACGTTTAGAAATACCATGAAACGTGGACATTTCTTGGTCCCGGGCTGATTGGGGAATTATTTCACGACGCGAAAAATGCCGAGCTGATATAAGTACTTGGGATCTGAAAATTGCGTTTTCTGTTATCGACGCTATACGTTTATAAATACCATGAAACTTGGAGATTTCTTGGTCCCGGGCTGATTGGACCATTTTTCAATAACACGTGAAATAGGCAGATGATATAAGTACTTGGGATCTGAAAATTGAGTTTTCAGTTATCGACCTCATACGTTTAGAAATACCATGAAACGTGGACATTTCTTGGTCCCGGGCCGATTGGCTCATTTTTCAACAACACGTGAAATACGCAGATGATATAAGTACTTGGGATCTCAAAATTGAGTTTTCAGTTATCGACCTCATACGTATAGAAATACCATGAAACGTGGACATTTCTTGGTCCCGGGCTGATTGGTGAATTTTTTCACGACGCGAAAAATGCCGAGCTGATATAAGTACTTGTGATACGAAAATTGAGTTTTCTGTTATCGACGCTATACGTTTATAAATACCATGAAACGTGGAGATTTCTTAGTCCCGGGCTCATTGGGGAATTTTTTCACGACGCGAAAAATTCCGAGCTGACATAAGTACTTGGGATCTGAAAATTGAGTTTTCAGTTATCGACCTCATACGTTTAGAAATACCATGAAACGTGGACATTTCTTGGTCCCGGGCTGATTGGTGAATTTTCTCACGACGCGAAAAATGCCGAGCTGATATAAGTACTTGGGATCGGAAAATTGAGTTTCCTGTTATCGACGCTATACGTTTTGAAATACCATGAAACGTGGACATTTCTTAGTCCCGGGCCGATTGGGTTATTTTTCAATAACACGTGAAATACGCAGATGATATAAGTACTTGGGATCTGAAAATTGAGTTTTCAGTTATCGACATCATACGTTTAGAAATACCATGAAACGTGGAGATTTCTTGGTCCCGGGCTGATTGGACCATTTTTCAATAACACGTGAAATAGGCAGATGATATAAGTACTTGGGATCTGAAAATTGAGTTTTCAGTTATCGACCTCATACGTTTAGAAATACCATGAAACGTGGACATTTCTTGGTCCCGGGCCGATTGGCTCATTTTTCAACAACACGTGAAATACGCAGATGATATAAGTACTTGGGATCTGAAAATTGAGTTTTCAGTTATCGACCTCATACGTTTAGAAATACCATGAAACGTGTTTATTTCTTGGTCGCGGGCTGATTGGTGAATTTTTTCACGACGCGAAAAATGCCGAGCTGATATAAGTACTTGGGATCTGAAAATTGCGTTTTCTGTTATCGACGCTATACGTTTATAAATACCATGAAACTTGGAGATTTCTTGGTCCCGGGCTGATTGGACCATTTTTCAATAACACGTGAAATAGGCAGATGATATAAGTACTTGGGATCTGAAAATTGAGTTTTCAGTTATCGACCTCATACGTTTAGAAATACCATGAAACGTGGACATTTCTTGGTCCCGGGCTGATTGGTGAATTTTTTCACGACGCGAAAAATGCCGAGCTGATATAAGTACTTGGGATCTGAAAATTGCGTTTTCTGTTATCGACGCTATACGTTTATAAATACCATGAAACGTGGAGATTTCTTGGTCCCGGGCTGATTGGACCATTTTTCAATAACACGTGAAATAGGTAGATGATATAAGTACTTGGGATCTGAAAATTGAGTTTTCAGTTATCGACCTCATACGTTTAGAAATATCATGAAACGTGGACATTTCTTGGTCCCGGGCTGATTGGTGAATTTTTTCACGACGCGAAAAATGCCGAGCTGATATATGTACTTGGGATCTGAAAATTGCGTTTTCTGTTATCGACGCTATACGTTTTTAAATACCATGAAACGTGAAGATTTCTTGGTCCCGGGCTGATTGGACCATTTTTCAACAACACGTAAAATACGCAACTGATATAAGTACTTGGGATCTGAAAATTGAGTTTTCTGTTATCGACGCTATACGTTTATAAATACCATGAAACGTGGAGATTTCTTAGTCCCGGGCTGATTGGGGAATTTTTTCACGACGCGAAAAATTCCGAGCTGACATAAGTACTTGGGAACTGAAAATTGAGTTTTCTGTTATCGACGCTATACGTTTAGAAATACCAGGAAACGTGGACATTTCTTGGTCCCGGGCTTATTGGTGAATTTTTTCACGACGCGAAAAATGCCGAGCTGATATAAGTACTTGTGATCCGAAAATTGAGTTTTCTGTTATCGACGCTATACGTTTATAAATACCATGAAACGTGGAGATTTCTTAGTCCCGGGCTGATTGGGGAATTTTTTCACGACGCGAAAAATTCCGAGCTGACATAAGTACTTGGGAACTGAAAATTGAGTTTTCTGTTATCGACGCTATACGTTTAGAAATACCATGAAACGTGGACATTTCTTGGTCCCGGGCTGATTGGTGAATTTTCTCTCGACGCGAAAAATGCCGAGCTGATATAAGTACTTGGGATCGGAAAATTGAGTTTCCTGTTATCGACGCTATACGTTTTGAAATACCATGAAACGTGGACATTTCTTGGTCCCGGGCCGACTGGCTCATTTTTCAACAACACGTGAAATACGCAGATGATATAAGTACTTGGGATCTGAAAATTGAGTTTTCAGTTATCGACCTCATACGTTTAGAAATACCATGAAACGTATTTATTTCTTGGTCGCGGGCTGATTGGTGAATTTTTTCACGACGCGAAAAATGCCGAGCTGATATAAGTACTTGGGATCTGAAAATTGCGTTTTCTGTTATCGACGCTATACGTTTATAAATACCATGAAACGTGGAGATTTCTTGGTCCCGGGCTGATTGGACCATTTTTCAATAACACGTGAAATAGGCAGATGATGGAAGTACTTGGGATCTGAAAATTGAGTTTTCAGTTATCGACCTCATACGTTTAGAAATACCATGAAACGTGGACATTTCTTGGTCCCGGGCTGATTGGTGAATTTTTTCACGACGCGAAAAGTGCCGAGCTGACATAAGTACTTGGGATTTGAAAATTGAGTTTTCAGTTATCGACCTCATACGTTTAGAAATACCATGAAACGTGGACATTTCTTGGTCCCGGGCTGATTGGTGAATTTTCTCACGACGCGAAAAATGCCGAGCTGATATAAGTATTTGGGATCGGAAAATTGAGTTTCCTGTTATCGACGCTATACGTTTTGAAATACCATGAAACGTGGACATTTCTTGGTCCCGGGCCGATTGGCTCATTATTCAACAACACGTGAAATACGCAGATGATGTAAGTACTTGGGATCTGAAAATTGAGTTTTCAGTTATCGACCTCATACGTTTAGAAATACCATGAAACGTGGACATTTCTAGGTCCCGGGCTGATTGGTGAATTTTCTCTCGACGCGAAAAATGCCGAGCTGATATAAGTACTTGGGATCGGAAAATTGAGTTTCCTGTTATCGACGCTATACGTTTTGAAATACCATGAAACGTGGACATTTCTTGGTCCCGGGCCGATTGGCTCATTTTTCAACAACACGTGAAATACGCAGATGATGTAAGTACTTGGGATCTGAAAATTGAGTTTTCAGTTATCGACCTCATACGTTTAGAAATACCCTGAAACGTGGACATTTCTTGGTCCCGGGCTGATTGGGGAATTATTTCACGACGCGAAAAATGCCGAGCTGATATAAGTACTTGGGATCTGAAAATTGCGTTTTCTGTTATCGACGCTATACGTTTATAAATACCATGAAACTTGGAGATTTCTTAGTCCCGGGCTGATTGGGGAATTTTTTCACGACGCGAAAAATTCCGAGCTGACATAAGTACTTGGGAACTGAAAATTGAGATTTCTGTTATCGACGCTATACGTTTAGAAATACCATGAAACGTGGACATTTCTTGGTCCCGGGCTGATTGGTGAATTTTTTCACGACGCGAAAAATGCCGAGCTGATATAAGTACTTGTGATCCGAAAATTGAGTTTTCTGTTATCGACGCTATACGTTTATAAATACCATGAAACGTGGAGATTTCTTAGTCCCGGGCTGATTGGGGAATTTTTTCACGACGCGAAAAATTCCGAGCTGACATAAGTACTTGGGATCTGAAAATTGAGTTTTCAGTTATCGACCTCATACGTTTAGAAATACCATGAAACGTGGACATTTCTTGGTCCCGGGCTGATTCGGGAATTATTTCACGACGCGAGAAATGCCGAGCTGATATAAGTACTTGGGATCTGAAAATTGCGTTTTCTGTTATCGACGCTATACGTTTATAAATACCATGAAACTTGGAGATTTCTTGGTCCCGGGCTGATTGGACCATTTTTCAATAACACGTGAAATAGGCAGATGATATAAGTACTTGGGATCTGAAAATTGAGTTTTCAGTTATCGACCTCATACGTTTAGAAATACCATGAAACGTGGAGATTTCTTGGTCCCGGGCTGATTGGACCATTTTTCAATAACACGTGAAATAGGCAGATGATGGAAGTACTTGGGATCTGAAAATTGAGTTTTCAGTTATCGACCTCATACGTTTAGAAATACCATGAAACGTGGACATTTCTTGGTCCCGGGCTGATTGGTGAATTTTTTCACGACGCGAAAAATGCCGAGCTGATATAAGTACTTCGGATCCGAAAATTGAGTTTTCTGTTATCGACGCTATACGTTTATAAATACCATGAAACGTGAAGATTTCTTGGTCCCGGGCTGATTGGACCATTTTTCAACATCACGTAAAATACGCAACTGATATAAGTACTTGGGATCTGAAAATTGAGTTTTCTGTTATCGACGCTATACGTTTATAAATACCATGAAACGTGGAGATTCCTTAGTCCCGGGCTGATTGGGGAATTTTTTCACGACGCGAAAAATTCCGAGCTGACATAAGTACTTGGGAACTGAAAATTGAGATTTCTGTTATCGACGCTATACGTTTAGAAATACCATGAAACGTGGACATTTCTTGGTCCCGGGCTGATTGGTGAATTTTTTCACGACGCGAAAAATGCCGAGCTGATATAAGTACTTGTGATCCGAAAATTGAGTTTTCCGTTATCGATGCTATACGTTTATTAATACCATGAAACGTGGAGATTTCTTAGTCCCGGGCTGATTGGGGAATTTTTTCACGACGCGAAAAATTCCGAGCTGACATAAGTACTTGGGAACTGAAAATTGAGATTTCTGTTATCGACGCTATACGTTTAGAAATACCATGAAACGTGGACATTTCTTGGTCCCGGGCTGATTGGTGAATTTTTTCACGACGCGAAAAATGCCGAGCTGATATAAGTACTTGTGATCCGAAAATTGAGTTTTCCGTTATCGATGCTATACGTTTAGAAATACCATGAAACGTGGACATTTCTTGGTCCCGGGCTGATTGGTGAATTTTTTCACGACGCGAAAAATGCCGAGCTGATATATGTACTTGGGATCTGAAAATTGCGTTTTCTGTTATCGACGCTATACGTTTTTAAATACCATGAAACGTTAAGATTTCTTGGTCCCGGGCTGATTGGGGAATATTTTCACGACGCGAAAAATTCCGAGCTGACATAAGTACTTGGGAACTGAAAATTGAGTTTTCTGTTATCGACGCTATACGTTTAGAAATACCATGAAACGTGGACATTTCTTGGTCCCGGGCTGATTGGTGAATTTTCTCTCGACGCGAAAAATGCCGAGCTGATATAAGTACTTGGGATCGGAAAATTGAGTTTCCTGTTATCGACGCTATACGTTTTGAAATACCATGAAACGTGGACATTTCTTGGTCCCGGGCCGATTGGCTCATTTTTCAACAACACGTGAAATACGCAGATGATGTAAGTACTTGGGATCTGAAAATTGAGTTTTCAGTTATCGACCTCATACGTTTAGAAATACCATGAAACGTGGACATTTCTTGGTCCCGGGCTGATTGGTGAATTTTCTCACGACGCGAAAAATGCCGAGCTGATATAAGTACTTGGGATCGGAAAATTGAGTTTCCTGTTATCGACGCTATACGTTTTGAAATACCATGAAACGTGGACATTTCTTAGTCCCGGGCCGATTGGGTCATTTTTCAATAACACGTGAAATACGCAGATGATATAAGTACTTGGGATCTGAAAATTGAGTTTTCAGTTATCGACCTCATACGTTTAGAAATACCATGAAACGTGGAGATTTCTTGGTCCCGGGCTGATTGGACCATTTTTCAATAACACGTGAAATAGGCAGATGATATAAGTACTTGGGATCTGAAAATTGAGTTTTCAGTTATCGACCTCATACGTTTAGAAATACCATGAAACGTGGAGATTTCTTGGTCCCGGGCTGATTGGACCATTTTTCAATAACACGTGAAATAGGCAGATGATGGAAGTACTTGGGATCTGAAAATTGAGTTTTCAGTTATCGACCTCATACGTTTAGAAATACCATGAAACGTGGACATTTCTTGGTCCCGGGCTGATTGGTGAATTTTTTCACGACGCGAAAAATGCCGAGCTGATATAAGTACTTCGGATCCGAAAATTGAGTTTTCTGTTATCGACGCTATACGTTTATAAATACCATGAAACGTGAAGATTTCTTGGTCCCGGGCTGATTGGACCATTTTTCAACATCACGTAAAATACGCAACTGATATAAGTACTTGGGATCTGAAAATTGAGTTTTCTGTTATCGACGCTATACGTTTATAAATACCATGAAACGTGGAGATTCCTTAGTCCCGGGCTGATTGGGGAATTTTTTCACGACGCGAAAAATTCCGAGCTGACATAAGTACTTGGGAACTGAAAATTGAGATTTCTGTTATCGACGCTATACGTTTAGAAATACCATGAAACGTGGACATTTCTTGGTCCCGGGCTGATTGGTGAATTTTTTCACGACGCGAAAAATGCCGAGCTGATATAAGTACTTGTGATCCGAAAATTGAGTTTTCCGTTATCGATGCTATACGTTTATTAATACCATGAAACGTGGAGATTTCTTAGTCCCGGGCTGATTGGGGAATTTTTTCACGACGCGAAAAATTCCGAGCTGACATAAGTACTTGGGATTTGAAAATTGAGTTTTCAGTTATCGACCTCATACGTTTAGAAATACCATGAAACGTGGACATTTCTTGGTCCCGGGCTGATTGGTGAATTTTCTCACGACGCGAAAAATGCCGAGCTGATATAAGTATTTGGGATCGGAAAATTGAGTTTCCTGTTATCGACGCTATACGTTTTGAAATACCATGAAACGTGGACATTTCTTGGTCCCGGGCCGATTGGCTCATTATTCAACAACACGTGAAATACGCAGATGATGTAAGTACATGGGATCTGAAAATTGAGTTTTCAGTTATCGACCTCATACGTTTAGAAATACCATGAAACGTGGACATTTCTTGGTCCCGGGCTGATTGGGGAATTATTTCACGACGCGAAAAATGCCGAGCTGATATAAGTACTTGGGATCTGAAAATTGCGTTTTCTGTTATCGACGCTATACGTTTATAAATACCATGAAACTTGGAGATTTCTTGGTCCCGGGCTGATTGGACCATTTTTCAATAACACGTGAAATAGGCAGATGATATAAGAACTTGGGATCTGAAAATTGAGTTTTCAGTTATCGACCTCATACGTTTAGAAATACCATGAAACGTGGACATTTCTTGGTCCCGGGCCGATTGGCTCATTTTTCAACAACACGTGAAATACGCAGATGATATAAGTACTTGGGATCTCAAAATTGAGTTTTCAGTTATCGACCTCATACGTATAGAAATACCATGAAACGTGGACATTTCTTGGTCCCGGGCTGATTGGTGAATTTTTTCACGACGCGAAAAATGCCGAGCTGATATAAGTACTTGGGATCTGAAAATTGCGTTTTCTGTTATCGACGCTATACGTTGATAAATACCATGAAACGTGAAGATTTCTTGGTCCCGGGCTGATTGGACCATTTTTCAACAACACGTAAAATACGCAACTGATATAAGTACTTGGGATCTGAAAATTGAGTTTTCTGTTATCGACGATATACGTTTATAAATACCATGAAACGTGGAGATTTCTTAGTCCCGGGCTCATTGGGGAATTTTTTCACGACGCGAAAAATTCCGAGCTGTCATAAGTACTTGGGATCTGAAAATTGAGTTTTCAGTTATCGACCTCATACGTTTAGAAATACCATGAAACGTGGACATTTCTTGGTCCCGGGCTGATTGGTGAATTTTCTCACGACGCGAAAAATGCCGAGCTGATATAAGTACTTGGGATCGGAAAATTGAGTTTCCTGTTATCGACGCTATACGTTTTGAAATACCATGAAACGTGGACATTTCTTAGTCCCGGGCCGATTGGGTCATTTTTCAATAACACGTGAAATACGCAGATGATATAAGTACTTGGGATCTGAAAATTGAGTTTTCAGTTATCGACCTCATACGTTTAGAAATACCATGAAACGTGGAGATTTCTTGGTCCCGGGCTGATTGGACCATTTTTCAATAACACGTGAAATAGGCAGATGATATAAGAACTTGGGATCTGAAAATTGAGTTTTCAGTTATCGACCTCATACGTTTAGAAATACCATGAAACGTGGACATTTCTTGGTCCCGGGCCGATTGGCTCATTTTTCAACAACACGTGAAATACGCAGATGATATAAGTACTTGGGATCTGAAAATTGAGTTTTCAGTTATCGACCTCATACGTTTAGAAATACCATGAAACGTGTTTATTTCTTGGTCGCGGGCTGATTGGTGAATTTTTTCACGACGCGAAAAATGCCGAGCTGATATAAGTACTTGGGATCTGAAAATTGCGTTTTCTGTTATCGACGCTATACGTTTATAAATACCATGAAACTTGGAGATTTCTTGGTCCCGGGCTGATTGGACCATTTTTCAATAACACGTGAAATAGGCAGATGATATAAGTACTTGGGATCTGAAAATTGAGTTTTCAGTTATCGACCTCATACGTTTAGAAATACCATGAAACGTGGACATTTCTTGGTCCCGGGCTGATTGGTGAATTTTTTCACGACGCGAAAAATGCCGAGCTGATATAAGTACTTGGGATCTGAAAATTGCGTTTTCTGTTATCGACGCTATACGTTTATAAATACCATGAAACGTGGAGATTTCTTGATGCCAGGCTGATTGGACCATTTTTTAATAACACGTGAAATAGGCAGATGATATAAGTACTTGGGATCTGAAAATTGAGTTTTCAGTAATCGACCTCATACGTTTAGAAATACCATGAAACGTGGACATTTCTTGGTCCCGGGCTGATTGGTGAATTTTTTCACGACGCGAAAAATGCCGAGCTGATATATGTACTTGGGATCTGAAAATTGCGTTTTCTGTTATCGACGCTATACGTTTTTAAATACCATGAAACGTTAAGATTTCTTGGTCCCGGGCTGATTGGACCATTTTTCAACAACACGTAAAATACGCAACTGATATAAGTACTTGGGATCTGAAAATTGAGTTTTCTGTTATCGACGCTATACGTTTATAAATACCATGAAACGTGGAGATTTCTTAGTCCCGGGCTGATTGGGGAATTTTTTCACGACGCGAAAAATTCCGAGCTGACATAAGTACTTGGGAACTGAAAATTGAGTTTTCTGTTATCGACGCTATACGTTTAGAAATACCAGGAAACGTGGACATTTCTTGGTCCCGGGCTTATTGGTGAATTTTTTCACGATGCGAAAAATGCCGAGCTGATATAAGTACTTGTGATCCGAAAATTGAGTTTTCTGTTATCGACGCTATACGTTTATAAATACCATGAAACGTGGAGATTTCTTAGTCCCGGGCTGATTGGGGAATTTTTTCACGACGCGAAAAATTCCGAGCTGACATAAGTACTTGGGAACTGAAAATTGAGTTTTCTGTTATCGACGCTATACGTTTAGAAATACCATGAAACGTGGACATTTCTTGGTCCCGGGCTGATTGGTGAATTTTCTCTCGACGCGAAAAATGCCGAGCTGATATAAGTACTTGGGATCGGAAAATTGAGTTTCCTGTTATCGACGCTATACGTTTTGAAATACCATGAAACGTGGACATTTCTTGGTCCCGGGCCGATTGGATCATTTTTCAACAACACGTGAAATACGCAGATGATGTAAGTACTTGGGATCTGAAAATTGAGTTTTCAGTTATCGACCTCATACGTTTAGAAATACCATGAAACGTGGACATTTCTTGGTCCCGGGCTGATTGGTGAATTTTCTCACGACGCGAAAAATGCCGAGCTGATATAAGTACTTGGGATCGGAAAATTGAGTTTCCTGTTATCGACGCTATACGTTTTGAAATACCATGAAACGTGGACATTTCTTAGTCCCGGGCCGATTGGGTCATTTTTCAATAACACGTGAAATACGCAGATGATATAAGTACTTGGGATCTGAAAATTGAGTTTTCAGTTATCGACCTCATACGTTTAGAAATACCATGAAACGTGGAGATTTCTTGGTCCCGGGCTGATTGGACCATTTTTCAATAACACGTGAAATAGGCAGATGATATAAGTACTTGGGATCTGAAAATTGAGTTTTCAGTTATCGACCTCATACGTTTAGAAATATCATGAAACGTGGACATTTCTTGGTCCCGGGCTGATTGGTGAATTTTTTCACGACGCGAAAAATGCCGAGCTGATATATGTACTTGGGATCTGGAAATTGCGTTTTCTGTTATCGACGCTATACGTTTATAAATACCATGAAACGTGGAGATTTCTTAGTCCCGGGCTGATTGGGGAATTTTTTCACGACGCGAAAAATTCCGAGCTGACATAAGTACTTGGGAACTGAAAATTGAGTTTTCTGTTATCGACGCTATACGTTTAGAAATACCAGGAAACGTGGACATTTCTTGGTCCCGGGCTTATTGGTGAATTTTTTCACGATGCGAAAAATGCCGAGCTGATATAAGTACTTGTGATCCGAAAATTGAGTTTTCTGTTATCGACGCTATACGTTTATAAATACCATGAAACGTGGAGATTTCTTAGTCCCGGGCTGATTGGGGAATTTTTTCACGACGCGAAAAATTCCGAGCTGACATAAGTACTTGGGAACTGAAAATTGAGTTTTCTGTTATCGACGCTATACGTTTAGAAATACCATGAAACGTGGACATTTCTTGGTCCCGGGCTGATTGGTGAATTTTCTCTCGACGCGAAAAATGCCGAGCTGATATAAGTACTTGGGATCGGAAAATTGAGTTTCCTGTTATCGACGCTATACGTTTTGAAATACCATGAAACGTGGACATTTCTTGGTCCCGGGCCGATTGGCTCATTTTTCAACAACACGTGAAATACGCAGATGATGTAAGTACTTGGGATCTGAAAATTGAGTTTTCAGTTATCGACCTCATACGTTTAGAAATACCATGAAACGTGGACATTTCTTGGTCCCGGGCTGATTGGTGAATTTTCTCACGACGCGAAAAATGCCGAGCTGATATAAGTACTTGGGATCGGAAAATTGAGATTCCTGTTATCGACGCTATACGTTTTGAAATACCATGAAACGTGGACATTTCTTAGTCCCGGGCCGATTGGGTCATTTTTCAATAACACGTGAAATACGCAGATGATATAAGTACTTGGGATCTGAAAATTGAGTTTTCAGTTATCGACCTCATACGTTTAGAAATACCATGAAACGTGGAGATTTCTTGGTCCCGGGCTGATTGGACCATTTTTCAATAACACGTGAAATAGGCAGATGATATAAGTACTTGGGATCTGAAAATTGAGTTTTCAGTTATCGACCTCATACGTTTAGAAATACCATGAAACGTATTTATTTCTTGGTCGCGGGCTGATTGGTGAATTTTTTCACGACGCGAAAAATGCCGAGCTGATATAAGTACTTGGGATCTGAAAATTGCGTTTTCTGTTATCGACGCTATACGTTTATAAATACCATGAAACGTGGAGATTTCTTGGTCCCGGGCTGATTGGACCATTTTTCAATAACACGTGAAATAGGCAGATGATGGAAGTACTTGGGATCTGAAAATTGAGTTTTCAGTTATCGACCTCATACGTTTAGAAATACCATGAAACGTGGACATTTCTTGGTCCCGGGCTGATTGGTGAATTTTTTCACGACGCGAAAAATGCCGAGCTGATATAAGTACTTGGGATCTGAAAATTGCGTTTTCTGTTATCGACGCTATACGTTTATAAATACCATGAAACGTGGAGATTTCTTGGTCCCGGGCTGATTGGACCATTTTTCAATAACACGTGAAATAGGTAGATGATATAAGTACTTGGGATCTGAAAATTGAGTTTTCAGTTATCGACCTCATACGTTTAGAAATATCATGAAACGTGGACATTTCTTGGTCCCGGGCTGATTGGTGAATTTTTTCACGACGCGAAAAATGCCGAGCTGATATATGTACTTGGGATCTGAAAATTGCGTTTTCTGTTATCGACGCTATACGTTTATAAATACCATGAAACGTGGAGATTTCTTAGTCCCGGGCTGATTGGGGAATTTTTTCACGACGCGAAAAATTCCGAGCTGACATAAGTACTTGGGAACTGAAAATTGAGTTTTCTGTTATCGACGCTATACGTTTAGAAATACCAGGAAACGTGGACATTTCTTGGTCCCGGGCTTATTGGTGAATTTTTTCACGACGCGAAAAATGCCGAGCTGATATAAGTACTTGTGATCCGAAAATTGAGTTTTCTGTTATCGACGCTATACGTTTATAAATACCATGAAACGTGGAGATTTCTTAGTCCCGGGCTGATTGGGGAATTTTTTCACGACGCGAGAAATTCCGAGCTGACATAAGTACTTGGGAACTGAAAATTGAGTTTTCTGTTATCGACGCTATACGTTTAGAAATACCATCAAACGTGGACATTTCTTGGTCCCGGGCTGATTGGTGAATTTTCTCTCGACGCGAAAAATGCCGAGCTGATATAAGTACTTGGGATCGGAAAATTGAGTTTCCTGTTATCGACGCTATACGTTTTGAAATACCATGAAACGTGGACATTTCTTGGTCCCGGGCCGATTGGCTCATTTTTCAACAACACGTGAAATACGCAGATGATGTAAGTACTTGGGATCTGAAAATTGAGTTTTCAGTTATCGACCTCATACGTTTAGAAATACCATGAAACGTGGACATTTCTTGGTCCCGGGCCGATTGGCTCATTTTTCAACAACACGTGAAATACGCAGATGATATAAGTACTTGGGATCTGAAAATTGAGTTTTCAGTTATCGACCTCATACGTTTAGAAATACCATGAAACGTATTTATTTCTTGGTCGCGGGCTGATTGGTGAATTTTTTCACGACGCGAAAAATGCCGAGCTGATATAAGTACTTGGGATCTGAAAATTGCGTTTTCTGTTATCGACGCTATACGTTTATAAATACCATGAAACGTGGAGATTTCTTGGTCCCGGGCTGATTGGACCATTTTTCAATAACACGTGAAATAGGCAGATGATGGAAGTACTTGGGATCTGAAAATTGAGTTTTCAGTTATCGACCTCATACGTTTAGAAATACCATGAAACGTGGACATTTCTTGGTCCCGGGCTGATTGGTGAATTTTTTCACGACGCGAAAAGTGCCGAGCTGACGTAAGTACTTGGGATTTGAAAATTGAGTTTTCAGTTATCGACCTCATACGTTTAGAAATACCATGAAACGTGGACATTTCTTGGTCCCGGGCTGATTGGTGAATTTTCTCACGACGCGAAAAATGCCGAGCTGATATAATTATTTGGGATCGGAAAATTGAGTTTCCTGTTATCGACGCTATACGTTTTGAAATACCATGAAACGTGGACATTTCTTGGTCCCGGGCCGATTGGCTCATTATTCAACAACACGTGAAATACGCAGATGATGTAAGTACTTGGGATCTGAAAATTGAGTTTTCAGTTATCGACCTCATACGTTTAGAAATACCATGAAACGTGGACATTTCTTGGTCCCGGGCTGATTGGTGAATTTTCTCTCGACGCGAAAAATGCCGAGCTGATATAAGTACTTGGGATCGGAAAATTGAGTTTCCTGTTATCGACGCTATACGTTTTGAAATACCATGAAACGTGGACATTTCTTGGTCCCGGGCCGATTGGCTCATTTTTCAACAACACGTGAAATACGCAGATGATGTAAGTACTTGGGATCTGAAAATTGAGTTTTCAGTTATCGACCTCATACGTTTAGAAATACCATGAAACGTGGACATTTCTTGGTCCCGGGCCGATTGGCTCATTTTTCAACAACACGTGAAATACGCAGATGATATAAGTACTTGGGATCTGAAAATTGAGTTTTCAGTTATCGACCTCATACGTTTAGAAATACCATGAAACGTATTTATTTCTTGGTCGCGGGCTGATTGGTGAATTTTTTCACGACGCGAAAAATGCCGAGCTGATATAAGTACTTGGGATCTGAAAATTGCGTTTTCTGTTATCGACGCTATACGTTTATAAATACCATGAAACGTGGAGATTTCTTGGTCCCGGGCTGATTGGACCATTTTTCAATAACACGTGAAATAGGCAGATGATGGAAGTACTTGGGATCTGAAAATTGAGTTTTCAGTTATCGACCTCATACGTTTAGAAATACCATGAAACGTGGACATTTCTTGGTCCCGGGCTGATTGGTGAATTTTTTCACGACGCGAAAAGTGCCGAGCTGACATAAGTACTTGGGATTTGAAAATTGAGTTTTCAGTTATCGACCTCATACGTTTAGAAATACCATGAAACGTGGACATTTCTTGGTCCCGGGCTGATTGGTGAATTTTCTCACGACGCGAAAAATGCCGAGCTGATATAAGTACTTGGGATCTGAAAATTGCGTTTTCTGTTATCGACGCTATACGTTTATAAATACCATGAAACTTGGAGATTTCTTGGTCCCGGGCTGATTGGACCATTTTTCAATAACACGTGAAATAGGCAGATGATATAAGTACTTGGGATCTGAAAATTGAGTTTTCAGTTATCGACCTCATACGTTTAGAAATACCATGAAACGTGGACATTTCTTGGTCCCGGGCTGATTGGTGAATTTTTTCACGACGCGAAAAATGCCGAGCTGATATAAGTACTTGGGATCTGAAAATTGCGTTTTCTGTTATCGACGCTATACGTTTATAAATACCATGAAACGTGGAGATTTCTTGGTCCCGGGCTGATTGGACCATTTTTCAATAACACGTGAAATAGGTAGATGATATAAGTACTTGGGATCTGAAAATTGAGTTTTCAGTTATCGACCTCATACGTTTAGAAATATCATGAAACGTGGACATTTCTTGGTCCCGGGCTGATTGGTGAATTTTTTCACGACGCGAAAAATGCCGAGCTGATATATGTACTTGGGATCTGAAAATTGCGTTTTCTGTTATCGACGCTATACGTTTTTAAATACCATGAAACGTGAAGATTTCTTGGTCCCGGGCTGATTGGACCATTTTTCAACAACACGTAAAATACGCAACTGATATAAGTACTTGGGATCTGAAAATTGAGTTTTCTGTTATCGACGCTATACGTTTATAAATACCATGAAACGTGGAGATTTCTTAGTCCCGGGCTGATTGGGGAATTTTTTCACGACGCGAAAAATTCCGAGCTGACATAAGTACTTGGGAACTGAAAATTGAGTTTTCTGTTATCGACGCTATACGTTTAGAAATACCAGGAAACGTGGACATTTCTTGGTCCCGGGCTTATTGGTGAATTTTTTCACGACGCGAAAAATGCCGAGCTGATATAAGTACTTGTGATCCGAAAATTGAGTTTTCTGTTATCGACGCTATACGTTTATAAATACCATGAAACGTGGAGATTTCTTAGTCCCGGGCTGATTGGGGAATTTTTTCACGACGCGAAAAATTCCGAGCTGACATAAGTACTTGGGAACTGAAAATTGAGTTTTCTGTTATCGACGCTATACGTTTAGAAATACCATGAAACGTGGACATTTCTTGGTCCCGGGCTGATTGGTGAATTTTCTCTCGACGCGAAAAATGCCGAGCTGATATAAGTACTTGGGATCGGAAAATTGAGTTTCCTGTTATCGACGCTATACGTTTTGAAATACCATGAAACGTGGACATTTCTTGGTCCCGGGCCGATTGGCTCATTTTTCAACAACACGTGAAATACGCAGATGATATAAGTACTTGGGATCTGAAAATTGAGTTTTCAGTTATCGACCTCATACGTTTAGAAATACCATGAAACGTATTTATTTCTTGGTCGCGGGCTGATTGGTGAATTTTTTCACGACGCGAAAAATGCCGAGCTGATATAAGTACTTGGGATCTGAAAATTGCGTTTTCTGTTATCGACGCTATACGTTTATAAATACCATGAAACGTGGAGATTTCTTGGTCCCGGGCTGATTGGACCATTTTTCAACAACACGTAAAATACGCAACTGATATAAGTACTTGGGATCTGAAAATTGAGTTTTCTGTTATCGACGCTATACGTTTATAAATACCATGAAACGTGGAGATTTCTTAGTCCCGGGCTGATTGGGGAATTTTTTCACGACGCGAAAAATTCCGAGCTGACATAAGTACTTGGGAACTGAAAATTGAGTTTTCTGTTATCGACGCTATACGTTTAGAAATACCAGGAAACGTGGACATTTCTTGGTCCCGGGCTTATTGGTGAATTTTTTCACGACGCGAAAAATGCCGAGCTGATATAAGTACTTGTGATCCGAAAATTGAGTTTTCTGTTATCGACGCTATACGTTTATAAATACCATGAAACGTGGAGATTTCTTAGTCCCGGGCTGATTGGGGAATTTTTTCACGACGCGAAAAATTCCGAGCTGACATAAGTACTTGGGAACTGAAAATTGAGTTTTCTGTTATCGACGCTATACGTTTAGAAATACCATGAAACGTGGACATTTCTTGGTCCCGGGCTGATTGGTGAATTTTCTCTCGACGCGAAAAATGCCGAGCTGATATAAGTACTTGGGATCGGAAAATTGAGTTTCCTGTTATCGACGCTATACGTTTTGAAATACCATGAAACGTGGACATTTCTTGGTCCCGGGCCGATTGGCTCATTTTTCAACAACACGTGAAATACGCAGATGATATAAGTACTTGGGATCTGAAAATTGAGTTTTCAGTTATCGACCTCATACGTTTAGAAATACCATGAAACGTATTTATTTCTTGGTCGCGGGCTGATTGGTGAATTTTTTCACGACGCGAAAAATGCCGAGCTGATATAAGTACTTGGGATCTGAAAATTGCGTTTTCTGTTATCGACGCTATACGTTTATAAATACCATGAAACGTGGAGATTTCTTGGTCCCGGGCTGATTGGACCATTTTTCAATAACACGTGAAATAGGCAGATGATGGAAGTACTTGGGATCTGAAAATTGAGTTTTCAGTTATCGACCTCATACGTTTAGAAATACCATGAAACGTGGACATTTCTTGGTCCCGGGCTGATTGGTGAATTTTTTCACGACGCGAAAAGTGCCGAGCTGACATAAGTACTTGGGATTTGAAAATTGAGTTTTCAGTTATCGACCTCATACGTTTAGAAATACCATGAAACGTGGACATTTCTTGGTCCCGGGCTGATTGGTGAATTTTCTCACGACGCGAAAAATGCCGAGCTGATATAAGTATTTGGGATCGGAAAATTGAGTTTCCTGTTATCGACGCTATACGTTTTGAAATACCATGAAACGTGGACATTTCTTGGTCCCGGGCCGATTGGCTCATTATTCAACAACACGTGAAATACGCAGATGATGTAAGTACTTGGGATCTGAAAATTGAGTTTTCAGTTATCGACCTCATACGTTTAGAAATACCATGAAACGTGGACATTTCTTGGTCCCGGGCTGATTGGTGAATTTTCTCACGACGCGAAAAATGCCGAGCTGATATAAGTATTTGGGATCGGAAAATTGAGTTTCCTGTTATCGACGCTATACGTTTTGAAATACCATGAAACGTGGACATTTCTTGGTCCCGGGCCGATTGGCTCATTATTCAACAACACGTGAAATACGCAGATGATGTAAGTACATGGGATCTGAAAATTGAGTTTTCAGTTATCGACCTCATACGTTTAGAAATACCATGAAACGTGGACATTTCTTGGTCCCGGGCTGATTGGGGAATTATTTCACGACGCGAAAAATGCCGAGCTGATATAAGTACTTGGGATCTGAAAATTGCGTTTTCTGTTATCGACGCTATACGTTTATAAATACTATGAAACTTGGAGATTTCTTGGTCCCGGGCTGATTGGACCATTTTTCAATAACACGTGAAATAGGCAGATGATATAAGTACTTGGGATCTGAAAATTGAGTTTTCAGTTATCGACCTCATACGTTTAGAAATACCATGAAACGTGGACATTTCTTGGTCCCGGGCCGATTGGCTCATTTTTCAACAACACGTGAAATACGCAGATGATATAAGTACTTGGGATCTCAAAATTGAGTTTTCAGTTATCGACCTCATACGTATAGAAATACCATGAAACGTGGACATTTCTTGGTCCCGGGCTGATTGGTGAATTTTTTCACGACGCGAAAAATGCCGAGCTGATATAAGTACTTGGGATCTGAAAATTGCGTTTTCTGTTATCGACGCTATACGTTGATAAATACCATGAAACGTGAAGATTTCTTGGTCCCGGGCTGATTGGACCATTTTTCAACAACACGTAAAATACGCAACTGATATAAGTACTTGGGATCTGAAAATTGAGTTTTCAGTTATCGACCTCATACGTTTAGAAATATCATGAAACGTGGACATTTCTTGGTCCCGGGCTGATTGGTGAATTTTTTCACGACGCGAAAAATGCCGAGCTGATATATGTACTTGGGATCTGAAAATTGCGTTTTCTGTTATCGACGCTATACGTTTATAAATACCATGAAACGTGGAGATTTCTCAGTCCCGGGCTGATTGGGGAATTTTTTCACGACGCGAGAAATTCCGAGCTGACATAAGTACTTGGGAACTGAAAATTGAGTTTTCTGTTATCGACGCTATACGTTTAGAAATACCATCAAACGTGGACATTTCTTGGTCCCGGGCTGATTGGTGAATTTTCTCTCGACGCGAAAAATGCCGAGCTGATATAAGTACTTGGGATCGGAAAATTGAGTTTCCTGTTATCGACGCTATACGTTTTGAAATACCATGAAACGTGGACATTTCTTGGTCCCGGGCCGATTGGCTCATTTTTCAACAACACGTGAAATACGCAGATGATGTAAGTACTTGGGATCTGAAAATTGAGTTTTCAGTTATCGACCTCATACGTTTAGAAATACCATGAAACGTGGACATTTCTTGGTCCCGGGCCGATTGGCTCATTTTTCAACAACACGTGAAATACGCAGATGATATAAGTACTTGGGATCTGAAAATTGAGTTTTCAGTTATCGACCTCATACGTTTAGAAATACCATGAAACGTATTTATTTCTTGGTCGCGGGCTGATTGGTGAATTTTTTCACGACGCGAAAAATGCCGAGCTGATATAAGTACTTGGGATCTGAAAATTGCGTTTTCTGTTATCGACGCTATACGTTTATAAATACCATGAAACGTGGAGATTTCTTGGTCCCGGGCTGATTGGACCATTTTTCAATAACACGTGAAATAGGCAGATGATGGAAGTACTTGGGATCTGAAAATTGAGTTTTCAGTTATCGACCTCATACGTTTAGAAATACCATGAAACGTGGACATTTCTTGGTCCCGGGCTGATTGGTGAATTTTTTCACGACGCGAAAAATGCCGAGCTGATATAAGTACTTGTGATCCGAAAATTGAGTTTTCTGTTATCGACGCTATACGTTTATAAATACCATGAAACGTGGAGATTTCTTAGTCCCGGGCTGATTGGGGAATTTTTTCACGACGCGAAAAATTCCGAGCTGACATAAGTACTTGGGATCTGAAAATTGAGTTTTCAGTTATCGACCTCATACGTTTAGAAATACCATGAAACGTGGACATTTCTTGGTCCCGGGCTGATTGGGCAATTATTTCACGACGCGAGAAATGCCGAGCTGATATAAGTACTTGGGATCTGAAAATTGCGTTTTCTGTTATCGACGCTATACGTTTATAAATACCATGAAACTTGGAGATTTCTTGGTCCCGGGCTGATTGGACCATTTTTCAATAACACGTGAAATAGGCAGATGATATAAGTACTTGGGATCTGAAAATTGAGTTTTCATTTATCGACCTCATACGTTTAGAAATACCATGAAACGTGGAGATTTCTTGGTCCCGGGCTGATTGGACCATTTCTCAATAACACGTGAAATAGGCAGATGATGGAAGTACTTGGGATCTGAAAATTGAGTTTTCAGTTATCGACCTCATACGTTTAGAAATACCATGAAACGTGGACATTTCTTGGTCCCGGGCTGATTGGTGAATTTTTTCACGACGCGAAAAATGCCGAGCTGATATAAGTACTTCGGATCCGAAAATTGAGTTTTCTGTTATCGACGCTATACGTTTATAAATACCATGAAACGTGAAGATTTCTTGGTCCCGGGCTGATTGGACCATTTTTCAACATCACGTAAAATACGCAACTGATATAAGTACTTGGGATCTGAAAATTGAGTTTTCTGTTATCGACGCTATACGTTTATAAATACCATGAAACGTGGAGATTCCTTAGTCCCGGGCTGATTGGGGAATTTTTTCACGACGCGAAAAATTCCGAGCTGACATAAGTACTTGGGAACTGAAAATTGAGATTTCTGTTATCGACGCTATACGTTTAGAAATACCATGAAACGTGGACATTTCTTGGTCCCGGGCTGATTGGTGAATTTTCTCTCGACGCGAAAAATGCCGAGCTGATATAAGTACTTGGGATCGGAAAATTGAGTTTCCTGTTATCGACGCTATACGTTTTGAAATACCATGAAACGTGGACATTTCTTGGTCCCGGGCCGATTGGCTCATTTTTCAACAACACGTGAAATACGCAGATGATGTAAGTACTTGGGATCTGAAAATTGAGTTTTCAGTTATCGACCTCATACGTTTAGAAATACCATGAAACGTGGACATTTCTTGGTCCCGGGCCGATTGGCTCATTTTTCAACAACACGTGAAATACGCAGATGATATAAGTACTTGGGATCTGAAAATTGAGTTTTCAGTTATCGACCTCATACGTTTAGAAATACCATGAAACGTATTTATTTCTTGGTCGCGGGCTGATTGGTGAATTTTTTCACGACGCGAAAAATGCCGAGCTGATATAAGTACTTGGGATCTGAAAATTGCGTTTTCTGTTATCGACGCTATACGTTTATAAATACCATGAAACGTGGAGATTTCTTGGTCCCGGGCTGATTGGACCATTTTTCAATAACACGTGAAATAGGCAGATGATGGAAGTACTTGGGATCTGAAAATTGAGTTTTCAGTTATCGACCTCATACGTTTAGAAATACCATGAAACGTGGACATTTCTTGGTCCCGGGCTGATTGGTGAATTTTTTCACGACGCGAAAAGTGCCGAGCTGACATAAGTACTTGGGATTTGAAAATTGAGTTTTCAGTTATCGACCTCATACGTTTAGAAATACCATGAAACGTGGACATTTCTTGGTCCCGGGCTGATTGGTGAATTTTCTCACGACGCGAAAAATGCCGAGCTGATATAAGTATTTGGGATCGGAAAATTGAGTTTCCTGTTATCGACGCTATACGTTTTGAAATACCATGAAACGTGGACATTTCTTGGTCCCGGGCCGATTGGCTCATTATTCAACAACACGTTAAATACGCAGATGATGTAAGTACTTGGGATCTGAAAATTGAGTTTTCAGTTATCGACCTCATACGTTTAGAAATACCATGAAACGTGGACATTTCTTGGTCCCGGGCTGATTGGTGAATTTTCTCTCGACGCGAAAAATGCCGAGCTGATATAAGTACTTGGGATCGGAAAATTGAGTTTCCTGTTATCGACGCTATACGTTTTGAAATACCATGAAACGTGGACATTTCTTGGTCCCGGGCCGATTGGCTCATTTTTCAACAACACGTGAAATACGCAGATGATGTAAGTACTTGGGATCTGAAAATTGAGTTTTCAGTTATCGACCTCATACGTTTAGAAATACCCTGAAACGTGGACATTTCTTGGTCCCGGGCTGATTGGGGAATTATTTCACGACGCGAAAAATGCCGAGCTGATATAAGTACTTGGGATCTGAAAATTGCGTTTTCTGTTATCGACGCTATACGTTTATAAATACCATGAAACTTGGAGATTTCTTAGTCCCGGGCTGATTGGGGAATTTTTTCACGACGCGAAAAATTCCGAGCTGACATAAGTACTTGGGAACTGAAAATTGAGATTTCTGTTATCGACGCTATACGTTTAGAAATACCATGAAACGTGGACATTTCTTGGTCCCGGGCTGATTGGTGAATTTTTTCACGACGCGAAAAATGCCGAGCTGATATAAGTACTTGTGATCCGAAAATTGAGTTTTCTGTTATCGACGCTATACGTTTATAAATACCATGAAACGTGGAGATTTCTTAGTCCCGGGCTGATTGGGGAATTTTTTCACGACGCGAAAAATTCCGAGCTGACATAAGTACTTGGGATCTGAAAATTGAGTTTTCAGTTATCGACCTCATACGTTTAGAAATACCATGAAACGTGGACATTTCTTGGTCCCGGGCTGATTGGGGAATTATTTCACGACGCGAGAAATGCCGAGCTGATATAAGTACTTGGGATCTGAAAATTGCGTTTTCTGTTATCGACGCTATACGTTTATAAATACCATGAAACTTGGAGATTTCTTGGTCCCGGGCTGATTGGACCATTTTTCAATAACACGTGAAATAGGCAGATGATATAAGTACTTGGGATCTGAAAATTGAGTTTTCATTTATCGACCTCATACGTTTAGAAATACCATGAAACGTGGAGATTTCTTGGTCCCGGGCTGATTGGACCATTTTTCAATAACACGTGAAATAGGCAGATGATGGAAGTACTTGGGATCTGAAAATTGAGTTTTCAGTTATCGACCTCATACGTTTAGAAATACCATGAAACGTGGACATTTCTTGGTCCCGGGCTGATTGGTGAATTTTTTCACGACGCGAAAAATGCCGAGCTGATATAAGTACTTCGGATCCGAAAATTGAGTTTTCTGTTATCGACGCTATACGTTTATAAATACCATGAAACGTGAAGATTTCTTGGTCCCGGGCTGATTGGACCATTTTTCAACATCACGTAAAATACGCAACTGATATAAGTACTTGGGATCTGAAAATTGAGTTTTCTGTTATCGACGCTATACGTTTATAAATACCATGAAACGTGGAGATTCCTTAGTCCCGGGCTGATTGGGGAATTTTTTCACGACGCGAAAAATTCCGAGCTGACATAAGTACTTGGGAACTGAAAATTGAGATTTCTGTTATCGACGCTATACGTTTAGAAATACCATGAAACGTGGACATTTCTTGGTCCCGGGCTGATTGGTGAATTTTTTCACGACGCGAAAAATGCCGAGCTGATATAAGTACTTGTGATCCGAAAATTGAGTTTTCCGTTATCGATGCTATACGTTTATTAATACCATGAAACGTGGAGATTTCTTAGTCCCGGGCTGATTGGGGAATTTTTTCACGACGCGAAAAATTCCGAGCTGACATAAGTACTTGGGATTTGAAAATTGAGTTTTCAGTTATCGACCTCATACGTTTAGAAATACCATGAAACGTGGACATTTCTTGGTCCCGGGCTGATTGGTGAATTTTCTCACGACGCGAAAAATGCCGAGCTGATATAAGTATTTGGGATCGGAAAATTGAGTTTCCTGTTATCGACGCTATACGTTTTGAAATACCATGAAACGTGGACATTTCTTGGTCCCGGGCCGATTGGCTCATTATTCAACAACACGTGAAATACGCAGATGATGTAAGTACATGGGATCTGAAAATTGAGTTTTCAGTTATCGACCTCATACGTTTAGAAATACCATGAAACGTGGACATTTCTTGGTCCCGGGCTGATTGGGGAATTATTTCACGACGCGAAAAATGCCGAGCTGATATAAGTACTTGGGATCTGAAAATTGCGTTTTCTGTTATCGACGCTATACGTTTATAAATACCATGAAACTTGGAGATTTCTTGGTCCCGGGCTGATTGGGGAATTTTTTCACGACGCGAGAAATTCCGAGCTGACATAAGTACTTGGGAACTGAAAATTGAGTTTTCTGTTATCGACGCTATACGTTTAGAAATACCATCAAACGTGGACATTTCTTGGTCCCGGGCTGATTGGTGAATTTTCTCTCGACGCGAAAAATGCCGAGCTGATATAAGTACTTGGGATCGGAAAATTGAGTTTCCTGTTATCGACGCTATACGTTTTGAAATACCATGAAACGTGGACATTTCTTGGTCCCGGGCCGATTGGCTCATTTTTCAACAACACGTGAAATACGCAGATGATGTAAGTACTTGGGATCTGAAAATTGAGTTTTCAGTTATCGACCTCATACGTTTAGAAATACCATGAAACGTGGACATTTCTTGGTCCCGGGCCGATTGGCTCATTTTTCAACAACACGTGAAATACGCAGATGATATAAGTACTTGGGATCTGAAAATTGAGTTTTCAGTTATCGACCTCATACGTTTAGAAATACCATGAAACGTATTTATTTCTTGGTCGCGGGCTGATTGGTGAATTTTTTCACGACGCGAAAAATGCCGAGCTGATATAAGTACTTGGGATCTGAAAATTGCGTTTTCTGTTATCGACGCTATACGTTTATAAATACCATGAAACGTGGAGATTTCTTGGTCCCGGGCTGATTGGACCATTTTTCAATAACACGTGAAATAGGCAGATGATGGAAGTACTTGGGATCTGAAAATTGAGTTTTCAGTTATCGACCTCATACGTTTAGAAATACCATGAAACGTGGACATTTCTTGGTCCCGGGCTGATTGGTGAATTTTTTCACGACGCGAAAAATGCCGAGCTGATATAAGTACTTGTGATCCGAAAATTGAGTTTTCTGTTATCGACGCTATACGTTTATAAATACCATGAAACGTGGAGATTTCTTAGTCCCGGGCTGATTGGGGAATTTTTTCACGACGCGAAAAATTCCGAGCTGACATAAGTACTTGGGATCTGAAAATTGAGTTTTCAGTTATCGACCTCATACGTTTAGAAATACCATGAAACGTGGACATTTCTTGGTCCCGGGCTGATTGGGCAATTATTTCACGACGCGAGAAATGCCGAGCTGATATAAGTACTTGGGATCTGAAAATTGCGTTTTCTGTTATCGACGCTATACGTTTATAAATACCATGAAACTTGGAGATTTCTTGGTCCCGGGCTGATTGGACCATTTTTCAATAACACGTGAAATAGGCAGATGATATAAGTACTTGGGATCTGAAAATTGAGTTTTCATTTATCGACCTCATACGTTTAGAAATACCATGAAACGTGGAGATTTCTTGGTCCCGGGCTGATTGGACCATTTCTCAATAACACGTGAAATAGGCAGATGATGGAAGTACTTGGGATCTGAAAATTGAGTTTTCAGTTATCGACCTCATACGTTTAGAAATACCATGAAACGTGGACATTTCTTGGTCCCGGGCTGATTGGTGAATTTTTTCACGACGCGAAAAATGCCGAGCTGATATAAGTACTTCGGATCCGAAAATTGAGTTTTCTGTTATCGACGCTATACGTTTATAAATACCATGAAACGTGAAGATTTCTTGGTCCCGGGCTGATTGGACCATTTTTCAACATCACGTAAAATACGCAACTGATATAAGTACTTGGGATCTGAAAATTGAGTTTTCTGTTATCGACGCTATACGTTTATAAATACCATGAAACGTGGAGATTCCTTAGTCCCGGGCTGATTGGGGAATTTTTTCACGACGCGAAAAATTCCGAGCTGACATAAGTACTTGGGAACTGAAAATTGAGATTTCTGTTATCGACGCTATACGTTTAGAAATACCATGAAACGTGGACATTTCTTGGTCCCGGGCTGATTGGTGAATTTTCTCTCGACGCGAAAAATGCCGAGCTGATATAAGTACTTGGGATCGGAAAATTGAGTTTCCTGTTATCGACGCTATACGTTTTGAAATACCATGAAACGTGGACATTTCTTGGTCCCGGGCCGATTGGCTCATTTTTCAACAACACGTGAAATACGCAGATGATGTAAGTACTTGGGATCTGAAAATTGAGTTTTCAGTTATCGACCTCATACGTTTAGAAATACCATGAAACGTGGACATTTCTTGGTCCCGGGCCGATTGGCTCATTTTTCAACAACACGTGAAATACGCAGATGATATAAGTACTTGGGATCTGAAAATTGAGTTTTCAGTTATCGACCTCATACGTTTAGAAATACCATGAAACGTATTTATTTCTTGGTCGCGGGCTGATTGGTGAATTTTTTCACGACGCGAAAAATGCCGAGCTGATATAAGTACTTGGGATCTGAAAATTGCGTTTTCTGTTATCGACGCTATACGTTTATAAATACCATGAAACGTGGAGATTTCTTGGTCCCGGGCTGATTGGACCATTTTTCAATAACACGTGAAATAGGCAGATGATGGAAGTACTTGGGATCTGAAAATTGAGTTTTCAGTTATCGACCTCATACGTTTAGAAATACCATGAAACGTGGACATTTCTTGGTCCCGGGCTGATTGGTGAATTTTTTCACGACGCGAAAAGTGCCGAGCTGACATAAGTACTTGGGATTTGAAAATTGAGTTTTCAGTTATCGACCTCATACGTTTAGAAATACCATGAAACGTGGACATTTCTTGGTCCCGGGCTGATTGGTGAATTTTCTCACGACGCGAAAAATGCCGAGCTGATATACGTATTTGGGATCGGAAAATTGAGTTTCCTGTTATCGACGCTATACGTTTTGAAATACCATGAAACGTGGACATTTCTTGGTCCCGGGCCGATTGGCTCATTATTCAACAACACGTTAAATACGCAGATGATGTAAGTACTTGGGATCTGAAAATTGAGTTTTCAGTTATCGACCTCATACGTTTAGAAATACCATGAAACGTGGACATTTCTTGGTCCCGGGCTGATTGGTGAATTTTCTCTCGACGCGAAAAATGCCGAGCTGATATAAGTACTTGGGATCGGAAAATTGAGTTTCCTGTTATCGACGCTATACGTTTTGAAATACCATGAAACGTGGACATTTCTTGGTCCCGGGCCGATTGGCTCATTTTTCAACAACACGTGAAATACGCAGATGATGTAAGTACTTGGGATCTGAAAATTGAGTTTTCAGTTATCGACCTCATACGTTTAGAAATACCCTGAAACGTGGACATTTCTTGGTCCCGGGCTGATTGGGGAATTATTTCACGACGCGAAAAATGCCGAGCTGATATAAGTACTTGGGATCTGAAAATTGCGTTTTCTGTTATCGACGCTATACGTTTATAAATACCATGAAACTTGGAGATTTCTTAGTCCCGGGCTGATTGGGGAATTTTTTCACGACGCGAAAAATTCCGAGCTGACATAAGTACTTGGGAACTGAAAATTGAGATTTCTGTTATCGACGCTATACGTTTAGAAATACCATGAAACGTGGACATTTCTTGGTCCCGGGCTGATTGGTGAATTTTTTCACGACGCGAAAAATGCCGAGCTGATATAAGTACTTGTGATCCGAAAATTGAGTTTTCTGTTATCGACGCTATACGTTTATAAATACCATGAAACGTGGAGATTTCTTAGTCCCGGGCTGATTGGGGAATTTTTTCACGACGCGAAAAATTCCGAGCTGACATAAGTACTTGGGATCTGAAAATTGAGTTTTCAGTTATCGACCTCATACGTTTAGAAATACCATGAAACGTGGACATTTCTTGGTCCCGGGCTGATTGGGGAATTATTTCACGACGCGAGAAATGCCGAGCTGATATAAGTACTTGGGATCTGAAAATTGCGTTTTCTGTTATCGACGCTATACGTTTATAAATACCATGAAACTTGGAGATTTCTTGGTCCCGGGCTGATTGGACCATTTTTCAATAACACGTGAAATAGGCAGATGATATAAGTACTTGGGATCTGAAAATTGAGTTTTCATTTATCGACCTCATACGTTTAGAAATACCATGAAACGTGGAGATTTCTTGGTCCCGGGCTGATTGGACCATTTTTCAATAACACGTGAAATAGGCAGATGATGGAAGTACTTGGGATCTGAAAATTGAGTTTTCAGTTATCGACCTCATACGTTTAGAAATACCATGAAACGTGGACATTTCTTGGTCCCGGGCTGATTGGTGAATTTTTTCACGACGCGAAAAATGCCGAGCTGATATAAGTACTTCGGATCCGAAAATTGAGTTTTCTGTTATCGACGCTATACGTTTATAAATACCATGAAACGTGAAGATTTCTTGGTCCCGGGCTGATTGGACCATTTTTCAACATCACGTAAAATACGCAACTGATATAAGTACTTGGGATCTGAAAATTGAGTTTTCTGTTATCGACGCTATACGTTTATAAATACCATGAAACGTGGAGATTCCTTAGTCCCGGGCTGATTGGGGAATTTTTTCACGACGCGAAAAATTCCGAGCTGACATAAGTACTTGGGAACTGAAAATTGAGATTTCTGTTATCGACGCTATACGTTTAGAAATACCATGAAACGTGGACATTTCTTGGTCCCGGGCTGATTGGTGAATTTTTTCACGACGCGAAAAATGCCGAGCTGATATAAGTACTTGTGATCCGAAAATTGAGTTTTCCGTTATCGATGCTATACGTTTATTAATACCATGAAACGTGGAGATTTCTTAGTCCCGGGCTGATTGGGGAATTTTTTCACGACGCGAAAAATTCCGAGCTGACATAAGTACTTGGGATTTGAAAATTGAGTTTTCAGTTATCGACCTCATACGTTTAGAAATACCATGAAACGTGGACATTTCTTGGTCCCGGGCTGATTGGTGAATTTTCTCACGACGCGAAAAATGCCGAGCTGATATAAGTATTTGGGATCGGAAAATTGAGTTTCCTGTTATCGACGCTATACGTTTTGAAATACCATGAAACGTGGACATTTCTTGGTCCCGGGCCGATTGGCTCATTATTCAACAACACGTGAAATACGCAGATGATGTAAGTACATGGGATCTGAAAATTGAGTTTTCAGTTATCGACCTCATACGTTTAGAAATACCATGAAACGTGGACATTTCTTGGTCCCGGGCTGATTGGGGAATTATTTCACGACGCGAAAAATGCCGAGCTGATATAAGTACTTGGGATCTGAAAATTGCGTTTTCTGTTATCGACGCTATACGTTTATAAATACCATGAAACTTGGAGATTTCTTGGTCCCGGGCTGATTGGACCATTTTTCAATAACACGTGAAATAGGCAGATGATATAAGTACTTGGGATCTGAAAATTGAGTTTTCAGTTATCGACCTCATACGTTTAGAAATACCATGAAACGTGGACATTTCTTGGTCCCGGGCCGATTGGCTCATTTTTCAACAACACGTGAAATACGCAGATGATATAAGTACTTGGGATCTCAAAATTGAGTTTTCAGTTATCGACCTCATACGTATAGAAATACCATGAAACGTGGACATTTCTTGGTCCCGGGCTGATTGGTGAATTTTTTCACGACGCGAAAAATGCCGAGCTGATATAAGTACTTGGGATCTGAAAATTGCGTTTTCTGTTATCGACGCTATACGTTGATAAATACCATGAAACGTGAAGATTTCTTGGTCCCGGGCTGATTGGACCATTTTTCAACAACACGTAAAATACGCAACTGATATAAGTACTTGGGATCTGAAAATTGAGTTTTCTGTTATCGACGATATACGTTTATAAATACCATGAAACGTGGAGATTTCTTAGTCCCGGGCTGATTGGGGAATTTTTTCACGACGCGAAAAATTCCGAGCTGACATAAGTACTTGGGAACTGAAAATTGAGTTTTCTGTTATCGACGCTATACGTTTAGAAATACCATGAAACGTGGACATTTCTTGGTCCCGGGCTGATTGGTGAATTTTTTCACGACGCGAAAAATGCCGAGCTGATATAAGTACTTGTGATACGAAAATTGAGTTTTCTGTTATCGACGCTATACGTTTATAAATACCATGAAACGTGGAGATTTCTTAGTCCCGGGCTCATTGGGGAATTTTTTCACGACGCGAAAAATTCCGAGCTGACATAAGTACTTGGGATCTGAAAATTGAGTTTTCAGTTATCGACCTCATACGTTTAGAAATACCATGAAACGTGGACATTTCTTGGTCCCGGGCTGATTGGTGAATTTTCTCACGACGCGAAAAATGCCGAGCTGATATAAGTACTTGGGATCGGAAAATTGAGTTTCCTGTTATCGACGCTATACGTTTTGAAATACCATGAAACGTGGACATTTCTTAGTCCCGGGCCGATTGGGTTATTTTTCAATAACACGTGAAATACGCAGATGATATAAGTACTTGGGATCTGAAAATTGAGTTTTCAGTTATCGACATCATACGTTTAGAAATACCATGAAACGTGGAGATTTCTTGGTCCCGGGCTGATTGGACCATTTTTCAATAACACGTGAAATAGGCAGATGATATAAGTACTTGGGATCTGAAAATTGAGTTTTCAGTTATCGACCTCATACGTTTAGAAATACCATGAAACGTGGACATTTCTTGGTCCCGGGCCGATTGGCTCATTTTTCAACAACACGTGAAATACGCAGATGATATAAGTACTTGGGATCTGAAAATTGAGTTTTCAGTTATCGACCTCATACGTTTAGAAATACCATGAAACGTGTTTATTTCTTGGTCGCGGGCTGATTGGTGAATTTTTTCACGACGCGAAAAATGCCGAGCTGATATAAGTACTTGGGATCTGAAAATTGCGTTTTCTGTTATCGACGCTATACGTTTATAAATACCATGAAACTTGGAGATTTCTTGGTCCCGGGCTGATTGGACCATTTTTCAATAACACGTGAAATAGGCAGATGATATAAGTACTTGGGATCTGAAAATTGAGTTTTCAGTTATCGACCTCATACGTTTAGAAATACCATGAAACGTGGACATTTCTTGGTCCCGGGCTGATTGGTGAATTTTCTCTCGACGCGAAAAATGCCGAGCTGATATAAGTACTTGGGATCGGAAAATTGAGTTTCCTGTTATCGACGCTATACGTTTTGAAATACCATGAAACGTGGACATTTCTTGGTCCCGGGCCGATTGGCTCATTTTTCAACAACACGTGAAATACGCAGATGATGTAAGTACTTGGGATCTGAAAATTGAGTTTTCAGTTATCGACCTCATACGTTTAGAAATACCCTGAAACGTGGACATTTCTTGGTCCCGGGCTGATTGGGGAATTATTTCACGACGCGAAAAATGCCGAGCTGATATAAGTACTTGGGATCTGAAAATTGCGTTTTCTGTTATCGACGCTATACGTTTATAAATACCATGAAACTTGGAGATTTCTTAGTCCCGGGCTGATTGGGGAATTTTTTCACGACGCGAAAAATTCCGAGCTGACATAAGTACTTGGGAACTGAAAATTGAGATTTCTGTTATCGACGCTATACGTTTAGAAATACCATGAAACGTGGACATTTCTTGGTCCCGGGCTGATTGGTGAATTTTTTCACGACGCGAAAAATGCCGAGCTGATATAAGTACTTGTGATCCGAAAATTGAGTTTTCTGTTATCGACGCTATACGTTTATAAATACCATGAAACGTGGAGATTTCTTAGTCCCGGGCTGATTGGGGAATTGTTTCACGACGCGAAAAATTCCGAGCTGACATAAGTACTTGGGATCTGAAAATTGAGTTTTCAGTTATCGACCTCATACGTTTAGAAATACCATGAAACGTGGACATTTCTTGGTCCCGGGCTGATTCGGGAATTATTTCACGACGCGAGAAATGCCGAGCTGATATAAGTACTTGGGATCTGAAAATTGCGTTTTCTGTTATCGACGCTATACGTTTATAAATACCATGAAACTTGGAGATTTCTTGGTCCCGGGCTGATTGGACCATTTTTCAATAACACGTGAAATAGGCAGATGATATAAGTACTTGGGATCTGAAAATTGAGTTTTCAGTTATCGACCTCATACGTTTAGAAATACCATGAAACATGGAGATTTCTTGGTCCCGGGCTGATTGGACCATTTTTCAATAACACGTGAAATAGGCAGATGATGGAAGTACTTGGGATCTGAAAATTGAGTTTTCAGTTATCGACCTCATACGTTTAGAAATACCATGAAACGTGGACATTTCTTGGTCCCGGGCTGATTGGTGAATTTTTTCACGACGCGAAAAATGCCGAGCTGATATAAGTACTTCGGATCCGAAAATTGAGTTTTCTGTTATCGACCTCATACGTTTAGAAATACCATGAAACGTGGACATTTCTTGGTCCCGGGCTGATTGGTGAATTTTCTCACGACGCGAAAAATGCCGAGCTGATATAAGTATTTGGGATCGGAAAATTGAGTTTCCTGTTATCGACGCTATACGTTTTGAAATACCATAAAACGTGGACATTTCTTGGTCCCGGGCCGATTGGCTCATTATTCAACAACACGTGAAATACGCAGATGATGTAAGTACTTGGGATCTGAAAATTGAGTTTTCAGTTATCGACCTCATACGTTTAGAAATACCATGAAACGTGGACATTTCTTGGTCCCGGGCTGATTGGTGAATTTTCTCTCGACGCGAAAAATGCCGAGCTGATATAAGTACTTGGGAACGGAAAATTGAGTTTCCTGTTATCGACGCTATACGTTTTGAAATACCATGAAACGTGGACATTTCTTGGTCCCGGGCCGATTGGCTCATTTTTCAACAACACGTGAAATACGCAGATGATGTAAGTACTTGGGATCTGAAAATTGAGTTTTCAGTTATCGACCTCATACGTTTAGAAATACCCTGAAACGTGGACATTTCTTGGTCCCGGGCTGATTGGGGAATTATTTCACGACGCGAAAAATGCCGAGCTGATATAAGTACTTGGGATCTGAAAATTGCGTTTTCTGTTATCGACGCTATACGTTTATAAATACCATTAAACTTGGAGATTTCTTAGTCCCGGGCTGATTGGGGAATTTTTTCACGACGCGAAAAATTCCGAGCTGACATAAGTACTTGGGAACTGAAAATTGAGATTTCTGTTATCGACGCTATACGTTTAGAAATACCATGAAACGTGGACATTTCTTGGTCCCGGGCTGATTGGTGAATTTTTTCACGACGCGAAAAATGCCGAGCTGATATAAGTACTTGTGATCCGAAAATTGAGTTTTCTGTTATCGACGCTATACGTTTATAAATACCATGAAACGTGGAGATTTCTTAGTCCCGGGCTGATTGGGGAATTTTTTCACGACGCGAAAAATTCCGAGCTGACATAAGTACTTGGGATCTGAAAATTGAGTTTTCAGTTATCGACCTCATACGTTTAGAAATACCATGAAACGTGGACATTTCTTGGTCCCGGGCTGATTGGGGAATTATTTCACGACGCGAGAAATGCCGAGCTGATATAAGTACTTGGGATCTGAAAATTGCGTTTTCTGTTATCGACGCTATACGTTTATAAATACCATGAAACTTGGAGATTTCTTGGTCCCGGGCTGATTGGACCATTTTTCAATAACACGTGAAATAGGCAGATGATATAAGTACTTGGGATCTGAAAATTGAGTTTTCATTTATCGACCTCATACGTTTAGAAATACCATGAAACGTGGAGATTTCTTGGTCCCGGGCTGATTGGACCATTTTTCAATAACACGTGAAATAGGCAGATGATGGAAGTACTTGGGATCTGAAAATTGAGTTTTCAGTTATCGACCTCATACGTTTAGAAATACCATGAAACGTGGACATTTCTTGGTCCCGGGCTGATTGGTGAATTTTTTCACGACGCGAAAAATGCCGAGCTGATATAAGTACTTCGGATCCGAAAATTGAGTTTTCTGTTATCGACGCTATACGTTTATAAATACCATGAAACGTGAAGATTTCTTGGTCCCGGGCTGATTGGACCATTTTTCAACATCACGTAAAATACGCAACTGATATAAGTACTTGGGATCTGAAAATTGAGTTTTCTGTTATCGACGCTATACGTTTATAAATACCATGAAACGTGGAGATTCCTTAGTCCCGGGCTGATTGGGGAATTTTTTCACGACGCGAAAAATTCCGAGCTGACATAAGTACTTGGGAACTGAAAATTGAGATTTCTGTTATCGACGCTATACGTTTAGAAATACCATGAAACGTGGACATTTCTTGGTCACGGGCTGATTGGTGAATTTTTTCACGACGCGAAAAATGCCGAGCTGATATAAGTACTTGTGATCCGAAAATTGAGTTTTCCGTTATCGATGCTATACGTTTATTAATACCATGAAACGTGGAGATTTCTTAGTCCCGGGCTGATTGGGGAATTTTTTCACGACGCGAAAAATTCCGAGCTGACATAAGTACTTGGGATTTGAAAATTGAGTTTTCAGTTATCGACCTCATACGTTTAGAAATACCATGAAACGTGGACATTTCTTGGTCCCGGGCTGATTGGTGAATTTTCTCACGACGCGAAAAATGCCGAGCTGATATAAGTATTTGGGATCGGAAAATTGAGTTTCCTGTTATCGACGCTATACGTTTTGAAATACCATGAAACGTGGACATTTCTTGGTCCCGGGCCGATTGGCTCATTATTCAACAACACGTGAAATACGCAGATGATGTAAGTACATGGGATCTGAAAATTGAGTTTTCAGTTATCGACCTCATACGTTTAGAAATACCATGAAACGTGGACATTTCTTGGTCCCGGGCTGATTGGTGAATTTTCTCACGACGCGAAAAATGCCGAGCTGATATAAGTACTTGGGATCGGAAAATTGAGTTTCCTGTTATCGACGCTATACGTTTTGAAATACCATGAAACGTGGACATTTCTTAGTCCCGGGCCGATTGGGTTATTTTTCAATAACACGTGAAATACGCAGATGATATAAGTACTTGGGATCTGAAAATTGAGTTTTCAGTTATCGACATCATACGTTTAGAAATACCATGAAACGTGGAGATTTCTTGGTCCCGGGCTGATTGGACCATTTTTCAATAACACGTGAAATAGGCAGATGATATAAGTACTTGGGATCTGAAAATTGAGTTTTCAGTTATCGACCTCATACGTTTAGAAATACCATGAAACGTGGACATTTCTTGGTCCCGGGCCGATTGGCTCATTTTTCAACAACACGTGAAATACGCAGATGATATAAGTACTTGGGATCTGAAAATTGAGTTTTCAGTTATCGACCTCATACGTTTAGAAATACCATGAAACGTGTTTATTTCTTGGTCGCGGGCTGATTGGTGAATTTTTTCACGACGCGAAAAATGCCGAGCTGATATAAGTACTTGGGATCTGAAAATTGCGTTTTCTGTTATCGACGCTATACGTTTATAAATACCATGAAACTTGGAGATTTCTTGGTCCCGGGCTGATTGGACCATTTTTCAATAACACGTGAAATAGGCAGATGATATAAGTACTTGGGATCTGAAAATTGAGTTTTCAGTTATCGACCTCATACGTTTAGAAATACCATGAAACGTGGACATTTCTTGGTCCCGGGCTGATTGGTGAATTTTTTCACGACGCGAAAAATGCCGAGCTGATATAAGTACTTGGGATCTGAAAATTGCGTTTTCTGTTATCGACGCTATACGTTTATAAATACCATGAAACGTGGAGATTTCTTGGTCCCGGGCTGATTGGACCATTTTTCAATAACACGTGAAATAGGTAGATGATATAAGTACTTGGGATCTGAAAATTGAGTTTTCAGTTATCGACCTCATACGTTTAGAAATATCATGAAACGTGGACATTTCTTGGTCCCGGGCTGATTGGTGAATTTTTTCACGACGCGAAAAATGCCGAGCTGATATATGTACTTGGGATCTGAAAATTGCGTTTTCTGTTATCGACGCTATACGTTTTTAAATACCATGAAACGTGAAGATTTCTTGGTCCCGGGCTGATTGGACCATTTTTCAACAACACGTAAAATACGCAACTGATATAAGTACTTGGGATCTGAAAATTGAGTTTTCTGTTATCGACGCTATACGTTTATAAATACCATGAAACGTGGAGATTTCTTAGTCCCGGGCTGATTGGGGAATTTTTTCACGACGCGAAAAATTCCGAGCTGACATAAGTACTTGGGAACTGAAAATTGAGTTTTCTGTTATCGACGCTATACGTTTAGAAATACCAGGAAACGTGGACATTTCTTGGTCCCGGGCTTATTGGTGAATTTTTTCACGACGCGAAAAATGCCGAGCTGATATAAGTACTTGTGATCCGAAAATTGAGTTTTCTGTTATCGACGCTATACGTTTATAAATACCATGAAACGTGGAGATTTCTTAGTCCCGGGCTGATTGGGGAATTTTTTCACGACGCGAAAAATTCCGAGCTGACATAAGTACTTGGGAACTGAAAATTGAGTTTTCTGTTATCGACGCTATACGTTTAGAAATACCATGAAACGTGGACATTTCTTGGTCCCGGGCTGATTGGTGAATTTTCTCTCGACGCGAAAAATGCCGAGCTGATATAAGTACTTGGGATCGGAAAATTGAGTTTCCTGTTATCGACGCTATACGTTTTGAAATACCATGAAACGTGGACATTTCTTGGTCCCGGGCCGATTGGCTCATTTTTCAACAACACGTGAAATACGCAGATGATATAAGTACTTGGGATCTGAAAATTGAGTTTTCAGTTATCGACCTCATACGTTTAGAAATACCATGAAACGTATTTATTTCTTGGTCGCGGGCTGATTGGTGAATTTTTTCACGACGCGAAAAATGCCGAGCTGATATAAGTACTTGGGATCTGAAAATTGCGTTTTCTGTTATCGACGCTATACGTTTATAAATACCATGAAACGTGGAGATTTCTTGGTCCCGGGCTGATTGGACCATTTTTCAACAACACGTAAAATACGCAACTGATATAAGTACTTGGGATCTGAAAATTGAGTTTTCTGTTATCGACGCTATACGTTTATAAATACCATGAAACGTGGAGATTTCTTAGTCCCGGGCTGATTGGGGAATTTTTTCACGACGCGAAAAATTCCGAGCTGACATAAGTACTTGGGAACTGAAAATTGAGTTTTCTGTTATCGACGCTATACGTTTAGAAATACCAGGAAACGTGGACATTTCTTGGTCCCGGGCTTATTGGTGAATTTTTTCACGACGCGAAAAATGCCGAGCTGATATAAGTACTTGTGATCCGAAAATTGAGTTTTCTGTTATCGACGCTATACGTTTATAAATACCATGAAACGTGGAGATTTCTTAGTCCCGGGCTGATTGGGGAATTTTTTCACGACGCGAAAAATTCCGAGCTGACATAAGTACTTGGGAACTGAAAATTGAGTTTTCTGTTATCGACGCTATACGTTTAGAAATACCATGAAACGTGGACATTTCTTGGTCCCGGGCTGATTGGTGAATTTTCTCTCGACGCGAAAAATGCCGAGCTGATATAAGTACTTGGGATCGGAAAATTGAGTTTCCTGTTATCGACGCTATACGTTTTGAAATACCATGAAACGTGGACATTTCTTGGTCCCGGGCCGATTGGCTCATTTTTCAACAACACGTGAAATACGCAGATGATATAAGTACTTGGGATCTGAAAATTGAGTTTTCAGTTATCGACCTCATACGTTTAGAAATACCATGAAACGTATTTATTTCTTGGTCGCGGGCTGATTGGTGAATTTTTTCACGACGCGAAAAATGCCGAGCTGATATAAGTACTTGGGATCTGAAAATTGCGTTTTCTGTTATCGACGCTATACGTTTATAAATACCATGAAACGTGGAGATTTCTTGGTCCCGGGCTGATTGGACCATTTTTCAATAACACGTGAAATAGGCAGCTGATGGAAGTACTTGGGATCTGAAAATTGAGTTTTCAGTTATCGACCTCATACGTTTAGAAATACCATGAAACGTGGACATTTCTTGGTCCCGGGCTGATTGGTGAATTTTTTCACGACGCGAAAAGTGCCGAGCTGACATAAGTACTTGGGATTTGAAAATTGAGTTTTCAGTTATCGACCTCATACGTTTAGAAATACCATGAAACGTGGACATTTCTTGGTCCCGGGCTGATTGGTGAATTTTCTCACGACGCGAAAAATGCCGAGCTGATATAAGTATTTGGGATCGGAAAATTGAGTTTCCTGTTATCGACGCTATACGTTTTGAAATACCATGAAACGTGGACATTTCTTGGTCCCGGGCCGATTGGCTCATTATTCAACAACACGTGAAATACGCAGATGATGTAAGTACTTGGGATCTGAAAATTGAGTTTTCAGTTATCGACCTCATACGTTTAGAAATACCATGAAACGTGGACATTTCTTGGTCCCGGGCTGATTGGTGAATTTTCTCACGACGCGAAAAATGCCGAGCTGATATAAGTATTTGGGATCGGAAAATTGAGTTTCCTGTTATCGACGCTATACGTTTTGAAATACCATGAAACGTGGACATTTCTTGGTCCCGGGCCGATTGGCTCATTATTCAACAACACGTGAAATACGCAGATGATGTAAGTACATGGGATCTGAAAATTGAGTTTTCAGTTATCGACCTCATACGTTTAGAAATACCATGAAACGTGGACATTTCTTGGTCCCGGGCTGATTGGGGAATTATTTCACGACGCGAAAAATGCCGAGCTGATATAAGTACTTGGGATCTGAAAATTGCGTTTTCTGTTATCGACGCTATACGTTTATAAATACTATGAAACTTGGAGATTTCTTGGTCCCGGGCTGATTGGACCATTTTTCAATAACACGTGAAATAGGCAGATGATATAAGTACTTGGGATCTGAAAATTGAGTTTTCAGTTATCGACCTCATACGTTTAGAAATACCATGAAACGTGGACATTTCTTGGTCCCGGGCCGATTGGCTCATTTTTCAACAACACGTGAAATACGCAGATGATATAAGTACTTGGGATCTCAAAATTGAGTTTTCAGTTATCGACCTCATACGTATAGAAATACCATGAAACGTGGACATTTCTTGGTCCCGGGCTGATTGGTGAATTTTTTCACGACGCGAAAAATGCCGAGCTGATATAAGTACTTGGGATCTGAAAATTGCGTTTTCTGTTATCGACGCTATACGTTGATAAATACCATGAAACGTGAAGATTTCTTGGTCCCGGGCTGATTGGACCATTTTTCAACAACACGTAAAATACGCAACTGATATAAGTACTTGGGATCTGAAAATTGAGTTTTCAGTTATCGACCTCATACGTTTAGAAATATCATGAAACGTGGACATTTCTTGGTCCCGGGCTGATTGGTGAATTTTTTCACGACGCGAAAAATGCCGAGCTGATATATGTACTTGGGATCTGAAAATTGCGTTTTCTGTTATCGACGCTATACGTTTATAAATACCATGAAACGTGGAGATTTCTCAGTCCCGGGCTGATTGGGGAATTTTTTCACGACGCGAGAAATTCCGAGCTGACATAAGTACTTGGGAACTGAAAATTGAGTTTTCTGTTATCGACGCTATACGTTTAGAAATACCATCAAACGTGGACATTTCTTGGTCCCGGGCTGATTGGTGAATTTTCTCTCGACGCGAAAAATGCCGAGCTGATATAAGTACTTGGGATCGGAAAATTGAGTTTCCTGTTATCGACGCTATACGTTTTGAAATACCATGAAACGTGGACATTTCTTGGTCCCGGGCCGATTGGCTCATTTTTCAACAACACGTGAAATACGCAGATGATGTAAGTACTTGGGATCTGAAAATTGAGTTTTCAGTTATCGACCTCATACGTTTAGAAATACCATGAAACGTGGACATTTCTTGGTCCCGGGCCGATTGGCTCATTTTTCAACAACACGTGAAATACGCAGATGATATAAGTACTTGGGATCTGAAAATTGAGTTTTCAGTTATCGACCTCATACGTTTAGAAATACCATGAAACGTATTTATTTCTTGGTCGCGGGCTGATTGGTGAATTTTTTCACGACGCGAAAAATGCCGAGCTGATATAAGTACTTGGGATCTGAAAATTGCGTTTTCTGTTATCGACGCTATACGTTTATAAATACCATGAAACGTGGAGATTTCTTGGTCCCGGGCTGATTGGACCATTTTTCAATAACACGTGAAATAGGCAGATGATGGAAGTACTTGGGATCTGAAAATTGAGTTTTCAGTTATCGACCTCATACGTTTAGAAATACCATGAAACGTGGACATTTCTTGGTCCCGGGCTGATTGGTGAATTTTTTCACGACGCGAAAAATGCCGAGCTGATATAAGTACTTGTGATCCGAAAATTGAGTTTTCTGTTATCGACGCTATACGTTTATAAATACCATGAAACGTGGAGATTTCTTAGTCCCGGGCTGATTGGGGAATTTTTTCACGACGCGAAAAATTCCGAGCTGACATAAGTACTTGGGATCTGAAAATTGAGTTTTCAGTTATCGACCTCATACGTTTAGAAATACCATGAAACGTGGACATTTCTTGGTCCCGGGCTGATTGGGGAATTATTTCACGACGCGAGAAATGCCGAGCTGATATAAGTACTTGGGATCTGAAAATTGCGTTTTCTGTTATCGACGCTATACGTTTATAAATACCATGAAACTTGGAGATTTCTTGGTCCCGGGCTGATTGGACCATTTTTCAATAACACGTGAAATAGGCAGATGATATAAGTACTTGGGATCTGAAAATTGAGTTTTCATTTATCGACCTCATACGTTTAGAAATACCATGAAACGTGGAGATTTCTTGGTCCCGGGCTGATTGGACCATTTCTCAATAACACGTGAAATAGGCAGATGATGGAAGTACTTGGGATCTGAAAATTGAGTTTTCAGTTATCGACCTCATACGTTTAGAAATACCATGAAACGTGGACATTTCTTGGTCCCGGGCTGATTGGTGAATTTTTTCACGACGCGAAAAATGCCGAGCTGATATAAGTACTTCGGATCCGAAAATTGAGTTTTCTGTTATCGACGCTATACGTTTATAAATACCATGAAACGTGAAGATTTCTTGGTCCCGGGCTGATTGGACCATTTTTCAACATCACGTAAAATACGCAACTGATATAAGTACTTGGGATCTGAAAATTGAGTTTTCTGTTATCGACGCTATACGTTTATAAATACCATGAAACGTGGAGATTCCTTAGTCCCGGGCTGATTGGGGAATTTTTTCACGACGCGAAAAATTCCGAGCTGACATAAGTACTTGGGAACTGAAAATTGAGATTTCTGTTATCGACGCTATACGTTTAGAAATACCATGAAACGTGGACATTTCTTGGTCCCGGGCTGATTGGTGAATTTTTTCACGACGCGAAAAATGCCGAGCTGATATAAGTACTTGTGATCCGAAAATTGAGTTTTCCGTTATCGATGCTATACGTTTATTAATACCATGAAACGTGGAGATTTCTTAGTCCCGGGCTGATTGGGGAATTTTTTCACGACGCGAAAAATTCCGAGCTGACATAAGTACTTGGGATTTGAAAATTGAGTTTTCAGTTATCGACCTCATACGTTTAGAAATACCATGAAACGTGGACATTTCTTGGTCCCGGGCTGATTGGTGAATTTTCTCACGACGCGAAAAATGCCGAGCTGATATAAGTATTTGGGATCGGAAAATTGAGTTTCCTGTTATCGACGCTATACGTTTTGAAATACCATGAAACGTGGACATTTCTTGGTCCCGGGCCGATTGGCTCATTATTCAACAACACGTGAAATACGCAGATGATGTAAGTACATGGGATCTGAAAATTGAGTTTTCAGTTATCGACCTCATACGTTTAGAAATACCATGAAACGTGGACATTTCTTGGTCCCGGGCTGATTGGGGAATTATTTCACGACGCGAAAAATGCCGAGCTGATATAAGTACTTGGGATCTGAAAATTGCGTTTTCTGTTATCGACGCTATACGTTTTGAAATACCATGAAACGTGGACATTTCTTGGTCCCGGGCCGATTGGCTCATTTTTCAACAACACGTGAAATACGCAGATGATGTAAGTACTTGGGATCTGAAAATTGAGTTTTCAGTTATCGACCTCATACGTTTAGAAATACCATGAAACGTGGACATTTCTTGGTCCCGGGCCGATTGGCTCATTTTTCAACAACACGTGAAATACGCAGATGATATAAGTACTTGGGATCTCAAAATTGAGTTTTCAGTTATCGACCTCATACGTATAGAAATACCATGAAACGTGGACATTTCTTGGTCCCGGGCTGATTGGTGAATTTTTTCACGACGCGAAAAATGCCGAGCTGATATAAGTACTTGGGATCTGAAAATTGCGTTTTCTGTTATCGACGCTATACGTTGATAAATACCATGAAACGTGAAGATTTCTTGGTCCCGGGCTGATTGGACCATTTTTCAACAACACGTAAAATACGCAACTGATATAAGTACTTGGGATCTGAAAATTGAGTTTTCAGTTATCGACCTCATACGTTTAGAAATATCATGAAACGTGGACATTTCTTGGTCCCGGGCTGATTGGTGAATTTTTTCACGACGCGAAAAATGCCGAGCTGATATATGTACTTGGGATCTGAAAATTGCGTTTTCTGTTATCGACGCTATACGTTTATAAATACCATGAAACGTGGAGATTTCTTAGTCCCGGGCTGATTGGGGAATTTTTTCACGACGCGAAAAATTCCGAGCTGACATAAGTACTTGGGAACTGAAAATTGAGTTTTCTGTTATCGACGCTATACGTTTAGAAATACCAGGAAACGTGGACATTTCTTGGTCCCGGGCTTATTGGTGAATTTTTTCACGACGCGAAAAATGCCGAGCTGATATAAGTACTTGTGATCCGAAAATTGAGTTTTCTGTTATCGACGCTATACGTTTATAAATACCATGAAACGTGGAGATTTCTTAGTCCCGGGCTGATTGGGGAATTTTTTCACGACGCGAGAAATTCCGAGCTGACATAAGTACTTGGGAACTGAAAATTGAGTTTTCTGTTATCGACGCTATACGTTTAGAAATACCATCAAACGTGGACATTTCTTGGTCCCGGGCTGATTGGTGAATTTTCTCTCGACGCGAAAAATGCCGAGCTGATATAAGTACTTGGGATCGGAAAATTGAGTTTCCTGTTATCGACGCTATACGTTTTGAAATACCATGAAACGTGGACATTTCTTGGTCCCGGGCCGATTGGCTCATTTTTCAACAACACGTGAAATACGCAGATTATGTAAGTACTTGGGATCTGAAAATTGAGTTTTCAGTTATCGACCTCATACGTTTAGAAATACCATGAAACGTGGACATTTCTTGGTCCCGGGCCGATTGGCTCATTTTTCAACAACACGTGAAATACGCAGATGATATAAGTACTTGGGATCTGAAAATTGAGTTTTCAGTTATCGACCTCATACGTTTAGAAATACCATGAAACGTATTTATTTCTTGGTCGCGGGCTGATTGGTGAATTTTTTCACGACGCGAAAAATGCCGAGCTGATATAAGTACTTGGGATCTGAAAATTGCGTTTTCTGTTATCGACGCTATACGTTTATAAATACCATGAAACGTGGAGATTTCTTGGTCCCGGGCTGATTGGACCATTTTTCAATAACACGTGAAATAGGCAGATGATGGAAGTACTTGGGATCTGAAAATTGAGTTTTCAGTTATCGACCTCATACGTTTAGAAATACCATGAAACGTGGACATTTCTTGGTCCCGGGCTGATTGGTGAATTTTTTCACGACGCGAAAAGTGCCGAGCTGACGTAAGTACTTGGGATTTGAAAATTGAGTTTTCAGTTATCGACCTCATACGTTTAGAAATACCATGAAACGTGGACATTTCTTGGTCCCGGGCTGATTGGTGAATTTTCTCACGACGCGAAAAATGCCGAGCTGATATAATTATTTGGGATCGGAAAATTGAGTTTCCTGTTATCGACGCTATACGTTTTGAAATACCATGAAACGTGGACATTTCTTGGTCCCGGGCCGATTGGCTCATTATTCAACAACACGTGAAATACGCAGATGATGTAAGTACTTGGGATCTGAAAATTGAGTTTTCAGTTATCGACCTCATACGTTTAGAAATACCATGAAACATGGACATTTCTTGGTCCCGGGCTGATTGGTGAATTTTCTCTCGACGCGAAAAATGCCGAGCTGATATAAGTACTTGGGATCGGAAAATTGAGTTTCCTGTTATCGACGCTATACGTTTTGAAATACCATGAAACGTGGACATTTCTTGGTCCCGGGCCGATTGGCTCATTTTTCAACAACACGTGAAATACGCAGATGATGTAAGTACTTGGGATCTGAAAATTGAGTTTTCAGTTATCGACCTCATACGTTTAGAAATACCATGAAACGTGGACATTTCTTGGTCCCGGGCCGATTGGCTCATTTTTCAACAACACGTGAAATACGCAGATGATGTAAGTACTTGGGATCTGAAAATTGAGTTTTCAGTTATCGACCTCATACGTTTAGAAATACCATGAAACGTATTTATTTCTTGGTCGCGGGCTGATTGGTGAATTTTTTCACGACGCGAAAAATGCCGAGCTGATATAAGTACTTGGGATCTGAAAATTGCGTTTTCTGTTATCGACGCTATACGTTTATAAATACCATGAAACGTGGAGATTTCTTGGTCCCGGGCTGATTGGACCATTTTTCAATAACACGTGAAATAGGCAGATGATGGAAGTACTTGGGATCTGAAAATTGAGTTTTCAGTTATCGACCTCATACGTTTAGAAATACCCTGAAACGTGGACATTTCTTGGTCCCGGGCTGATTGGGGAATTATTTCACGACGCGAAAAATGCCGAGCTGATATAAGTACTTGGGATCTGAAAATTGCGTTTTCTGTTATCGACGCTATACGTTTATAAATACCATGAAACTTGGAGATTTCTTAGTCCCGGGCTGATTGGGGAATTTTTTCACGACGCGAAAAATTCCGAGCTGACATAAGTACTTGGGAACTGAAAATTGAGATTTCTGTTATCGACGCTATACGTTTAGAAATACCATGAAACGTGGACATTTCTTGGTCCCGGGCTGATTGGTGAATTTTTTCACGACGCGAAAAATGCCGAGCTGATATAAGTACTTGTGATCCGAAAATTGAGTTTTCTGTTATCGACGCTATACGTTTATAAATACCATGAAACGTGGAGATTTCTTAGTCCCGGGCTGATTGGGGAATTTTTTCACGACGCGAAAAATTCCGAGCTGACATAAGTACTTGGGATCTGAAAATTGAGTTTTCAGTTATCGACCTCATACGTTTAGAAATACCATGAAACGTGGACATTTCTTGGTCCCGGGCTGATTGGGGAATTATTTCACGACGCGAGAAATGCCGAGCTGATATAAGTACTTGGGATCTGAAAATTGCGTTTTCTGTTATCGACGCTATACGTTTATAAATACCATGAAACTTGGAGATTTCTTGGTCCCGGGCTGATTGGACCATTTTTCAATAACACGTGAAATAGGCAGATGATATAAGTACTTGGGATCTGAAAATTGAGTTTTCATTTATCGACCTCATACGTTTAGAAATACCATGAAACGTGGAGATTTCTTGGTCCCGGGCTGATTGGACCATTTTTCAATAACACGTGAAATAGGCAGATGATGGAAGTACTTGGGATCTGAAAATTGAGTTTTCAGTTATCGACCTCATACGTTTAGAAATACCATGAAACGTGGACATTTCTTGGTCCCGGGCTGATTGGTGAATTTTTTCACGACGCGAAAAATGCCGAGCTGATATAAGTACTTCGGATCCGAAAATTGAGTTTTCTGTTATCGACGCTATACGTTTATAAATACCATGAAACGTGAAGATTTCTTGGTCCCGGGCTGATTGGACCATTTTTCAACATCACGTAAAATACGCAACTGATATAAGTACTTGGGATCTGAAAATTGAGTTTTCTGTTATCGACGCTATACGTTTATAAATACCATGAAACGTGGAGATTCCTTAGTCCCGGGCTGATTGGGGAATTTTTTCACGACGCGAAAAATTCCGAGCTGACATAAGTACTTGGGAACTGAAAATTGAGATTTCTGTTATCGACGCTATACGTTTAGAAATACCATGAAACGTGGACATTTCTTGGTCCCGGGCTGATTGGTGAATTTTTTCACGACGCGAAAAATGCCGAGCTGATATAAGTACTTGTGATCCGAAAATTGAGTTTTCCGTTATCGATGCTATACGTTTATTAATACCATGAAACGTGGAGATTTCTTAGTCCCGGGCTGATTGGGGAATTTTTTCACGACGCGAAAAATTCCGAGCTGACATAAGTACTTGGGATTTGAAAATTGAGTTTTCAGTTATCGACCTCATACGTTTAGAAATACCATGAAACGTGGACATTTCTTGGTCCCGGGCTGATTGGTGAATTTTCTCACGACGCGAAAAATGCCGAGCTGATATAAGTATTTGGGATCGGAAAATTGAGTTTCCTGTTATCGACGCTATACGTTTTGAAATACCATGAAACGTGGACATTTCTTGGTCCCGGGCCGATTGGCTCATTATTCAACAACACGTGAAATACGCAGATGATGTAAGTACATGGGATCTGAAAATTGAGTTTTCAGTTATCGACCTCATACGTTTAGAAATACCATGAAACGTGGACATTTCTTGGTCCCGGGCTGATTGGGGAATTATTTCACGACGCGAAAAATGCCGAGCTGATATAAGTACTTGGGATCTGAAAATTGCGTTTTCTGTTATCGACGCTATACGTTTATAAATACAATGAAACTTGGAGATTTCTTGGTCCCGGGCTGATTGGACCATTTTTCAATAACACGTGAAATAGGCAGATGATATAAGTACTTGGGATCTGAAAATTGAGTTTTCAGTTATCGACCTCATACGTTTAGAAATACCACGAAACGTGGACATTTCTTGGTCCCGGGCCGATTGGCTCATTTTTCAACAACACGTGAAATACGCAGATGATATAAGTACTTGGAATCTCAAAATTGAGTTTTCAGTTATCGACCTCATACGTATAGAAATACCATGAAACGTGGACATTTCTTGGTCCCGGGCTGATTGGTGAATTTTTTCACGACGCGAAAAATGCCGAGCTGATATAAGTACTTGTGATACGAAAATTGAGTTTTCTGTTATCGACGCTATACGTTTATAAATACCATGAAACGTGGAGATTTCTTAGTCCCGGGCTCATTGGGGAATTTTTTCACGACGCGAAAAATTCCGAGCTGACATAAGTACTTGGGATCTGAAAATTGAGTTTTCAGTTATCGACCTCATACGTTTAGAAATACCATGAAACGTGGACATTTCTTGGTCCCGGGCTGATTGGTGAATTTTCTCACGACGCGAAAAATGCCGAGCTGATATAATTATTTGGGATCGGAAAATTGAGTTTCCTGTTATCGACGCTATACGTTTTGAAATACCATGAAACGTGGACATTTCTTGGTCCCGGGCCGATTGGCTCATTATTCAACAACACGTGAAATACGCAGATGATGTAAGTACTTGGGATCTGAAAATTGAGTTTTCAGTTATCGACCTCATACGTTTAGAAATACCATGAAACATGGACATTTCTTGGTCCCGGGCTGATTGGTGAATTTTCTCTCGACGCGAAAAATGCCGAGCTGATATAAGTACTTGGGATCGGAAAATTGAGTTTCCTGTTATCGACGCTATACGTTTTGAAATACCATGAAACGTGGACATTTCTTGGTCCCGGGCCGATTGGCTCATTTTTCAACAACACGTGAAATACGCAGATGATGTAAGTACTTGGGATCTGAAAATTGAGTTTTCAGTTATCGACCTCATACGTTTAGAAATACCATGAAACGTGGACATTTCTTGGTCCCGGGCCGATTGGCTCATTTTTCAACAACACGTGAAATACGCAGATGATGTAAGTACTTGGGATCTGAAAATTGAGTTTTCAGTTATCGACCTCATACGTTTAGAAATACCATGAAACGTATTTATTTCTTGGTCGCGGGCTGATTGGTGAATTTTTTCACGACGCGAAAAATGCCGAGCTGATATAAGTACTTGGGATCTGAAAATTGCGTTTTCTGTTATCGACGCTATACGTTTATAAATACCATGAAACGTGGAGATTTCTTGGTCCCGGGCTGATTGGACCATTTTTCAATAACACGTGAAATAGGCAGATGATGGAAGTACTTGGGATCTGAAAATTGAGTTTTCAGTTATCGACCTCATACGTTTAGAAATACCCTGAAACGTGGACATTTCTTGGTCCCGGGCTGATTGGGGAATTATTTCACGACGCGAAAAATGCCGAGCTGATATAAGTACTTGGGATCTGAAAATTGCGTTTTCTGTTATCGACGCTATACGTTTATAAATACCATGAAACTTGGAGATTTCTTAGTCCCGGGCTGATTGGGGAATTTTTTCACGACGCGAAAAATTCCGAGCTGACATAAGTACTTGGGAACTGAAAATTGAGATTTCTGTTATCGACGCTATACGTTTAGAAATACCATGAAACGTGGACATTTCTTGGTCCCGGGCTGATTGGTGAATTTTTTCACGACGCGAAAAATGCCGAGCTGATATAAGTACTTGTGATCCGAAAATTGAGTTTTCTGTTATCGACGCTATACGTTTAGAAATACCATCAAACGTGGACATTTCTTGGTCCCGGGCTGATTGGTGAATTTTCTCTCGACGCGAAAAATGCCGAGCTGATATAAGTACTTGGGATCGGAAAATTGAGTTTCCTGTTATCGACGCTATACGTTTTGAAATACCATGAAACGTGGACATTTCTTGGTCCCGGGCCGATTGGCTCATTTTTCAACAACACGTGAAATACGCAGATTATGTAAGTACTTGGGATCTGAAAATTGAGTTTTCAGTTATCGACCTCATACGTTTAGAAATACCATGAAACGTGGACATTTCTTGGTCCCGGGCCGATTGGCTCATTTTTCAACAACACGTGAAATACGCAGATGATATAAGTACTTGGGATCTGAAAATTGAGTTTTCAGTTATCGACCTCATACGTTTAGAAATACCATGAAACGTATTTATTTCTTGGTCGCGGGCTGATTGGTGAATTTTTTCACGACGCGAAAAATGCCGAGCTGATATAAGTACTTGGGATCTGAAAATTGCGTTTTCTGTTATCGACGCTATACGTTTATAAATACCATGAAACGTGGAGATTTCTTGGTCCCGGGCTGATTGGACCATTTTTCAATAACACGTGAAATAGGCAGATGATGGAAGTACTTGGGATCTGAAAATTGAGTTTTCAGTTATCGACCTCATACGTTTAGAAATACCATGAAACGTGGACATTTCTTGGTCCCGGGCTGATTGGTGAATTTTTTCACGACGCGAAAAGTGCCGAGCTGACGTAAGTACTTGGGATTTGAAAATTGAGTTTTCAGTTATCGACCTCATACGTTTAGAAATACCATGAAACGTGGACATTTCTTGGTCCCGGGCTGATTGGTGAATTTTCTCACGACGCGAAAAATGCCGAGCTGATATAATTATTTGGGATCGGAAAATTGAGTTTCCTGTTATCGACGCTATACGTTTTGAAATACCATGAAACGTGGACATTTCTTGGTCCCGGGCCGATTGGCTCATTATTCAACAACACGTGAAATACGCAGATGATGTAAGTACTTGGGATCTGAAAATTGAGTTTTCAGTTATCGACCTCATACGTTTAGAAATACCATGAAACATGGACATTTCTTGGTCCCGGGCTGATTGGTGAATTTTCTCTCGACGCGAAAAATGCCGAGCTGATATAAGTACTTGGGATCGGAAAATTGAGTTTCCTGTTATCGACGCTATACGTTTTGAAATACCATGAAACGTGGACATTTCTTGGTCCCGGGCCGATTGGCTCATTTTTCAACAACACGTGAAATACGCAGATGATGTAAGTACTTGGGATCTGAAAATTGAGTTTTCAGTTATCGACCTCATACGTTTAGAAATACCATGAAACGTGGACATTTCTTGGTCCCGGGCCGATTGGCTCATTTTTCAACAACACGTGAAATACGCAGATGATGTAAGTACTTGGGATCTGAAAATTGAGTTTTCAGTTATCGACCTCATACGTTTAGAAATACCATGAAACGTATTTATTTCTTGGTCGCGGGCTGATTGGTGAATTTTTTCACGACGCGAAAAATGCCGAGCTGATATAAGTACTTGGGATCTGAAAATTGCGTTTTCTGTTATCGACGCTATACGTTTATAAATACCATGAAACGTGGAGATTTCTTGGTCCCGGGCTGATTGGACCATTTTTCAATAACACGTGAAATAGGCAGATGATGGAAGTACTTGGGATCTGAAAATTGAGTTTTCAGTTATCGACCTCATACGTTTAGAAATACCCTGAAACGTGGACATTTCTTGGTCCCGGGCTGATTGGGGAATTATTTCACGACGCGAAAAATGCCGAGCTGATATAAGTACTTGGGATCTGAAAATTGCGTTTTCTGTTATCGACGCTATACGTTTATAAATACCATGAAACTTGGAGATTTCTTAGTCCCGGGCTGATTGGGGAATTTTTTCACGACGCGAAAAATTCCGAGCTGACATAAGTACTTGGGAACTGAAAATTGAGATTTCTGTTATCGACGCTATACGTTTAGAAATACCATGAAACGTGGACATTTCTTGGTCCCGGGCTGATTGGTGAATTTTTTCACGACGCGAAAAATGCCGAGCTGATATAAGTACTTGTGATCCGAAAATTGAGTTTTCTGTTATCGACGCTATACGTTTATAAATACCATGAAACGTGGAGATTTCTTAGTCCCGGGCTGATTGGGGAATTTTTTCACGACGCGAAAAATTCCGAGCTGACATAAGTACTTGGGATCTGAAAATTGAGTTTTCAGTTATCGACCTCATACGTTTAGAAATACCATGAAACGTGGACATTTCTTGGTCCCGGGCTGATTGGGGAATTATTTCACGACGCGAGAAATGCCGAGCTGATATAAGTACTTGGGATCTGAAAATTGCGTTTTCTGTTATCGACGCTATACGTTTATAAATACCATGAAACTTGGAGATTTCTTGGTCCCGGGCTGATTGGACCATTTTTCAATAACACGTGAAATAGGCAGATGATATAAGTACTTGGGATCTGAAAATTGAGTTTTCATTTATCGACCTCATACGTTTAGAAATACCATGAAACGTGGAGATTTCTTGGTCCCGGGCTGATTGGACCATTTTTCAATAACACGTGAAATAGGCAGATGATGGAAGTACTTGGGATCTGAAAATTGAGTTTTCAGTTATCGACCTCATACGTTTAGAAATACCATGAAACGTGGACATTTCTTGGTCCCGGGCTGATTGGTGAATTTTTTCACGACGCGAAAAATGCCGAGCTGATATAAGTACTTCGGATCCGAAAATTGAGTTTTCTGTTATCGACGCTATACGTTTATAAATACCATGAAACGTGAAGATTTCTTGGTCCCGGGCTGATTGGACCATTTTTCAACATCACGTAAAATACGCAACTGATATAAGTACTTGGGATCTGAAAATTGAGTTTTCTGTTATCGACGCTATACGTTTATAAATACCATGAAACGTGGAGATTCCTTAGTCCCGGGCTGATTGGGGAATTTTTTCACGACGCGAAAAATTCCGAGCTGACATAAGTACTTGGGAACTGAAAATTGAGATTTCTGTTATCGACGCTATACGTTTAGAAATACCATGAAACGTGGACATTTCTTGGTCCCGGGCTGATTGGTGAATTTTTTCACGACGCGAAAAATGCCGAGCTGATATAAGTACTTGTGATCCGAAAATTGAGTTTTCCGTTATCGATGCTATACGTTTATTAATACCATGAAACGTGGAGATTTCTTAGTCCCGGGCTGATTGGGGAATTTTTTCACGACGCGAAAAATTCCGAGCTGACATAAGTACTTGGGATTTGAAAATTGAGTTTTCAGTTATCGACCTCATACGTTTAGAAATACCATGAAACGTGGACATTTCTTGGTCCCGGGCTGATTGGTGAATTTTCTCACGACGCGAAAAATGCCGAGCTGATATAAGTATTTGGGATCGGAAAATTGAGTTTCCTGTTATCGACGCTATACGTTTTGAAATACCATGAAACGTGGACATTTCTTGGTCCCGGGCCGATTGGCTCATTATTCAACAACACGTGAAATACGCAGATGATGTAAGTACATGGGATCTGAAAATTGAGTTTTCAGTTATCGACCTCATACGTTTAGAAATACCATGAAACGTGGACATTTCTTGGTCCCGGGCTGATTGGGGAATTATTTCACGACGCGAAAAATGCCGAGCTGATATAAGTACTTGGGATCTGAAAATTGCGTTTTCTGTTATCGACGCTATACGTTTATAAATACAATGAAACTTGGAGATTTCTTGGTCCCGGGCTGATTGGACCATTTTTCAATAACACGTGAAATAGGCAGATGATATAAGTACTTGGGATCTGAAAATTGAGTTTTCAGTTATCGACCTCATACGTTTAGAAATACCACGAAACGTGGACATTTCTTGGTCCCGGGCCGATTGGCTCATTTTTCAACAACACGTGAAATACGCAGATGATATAAGTACTTGGAATCTCAAAATTGAGTTTTCAGTTATCGACCTCATACGTATAGAAATACCATGAAACGTGGACATTTCTTGGTCCCGGGCTGATTGGTGAATTTTTTCACGACGCGAAAAATGCCGAGCTGATATAAGTACTTGTGATACGAAAATTGAGTTTTCTGTTATCGACGCTATACGTTTATAAATACCATGAAACGTGGAGATTTCTTAGTCCCGGGCTCATTGGGGAATTTTTTCACGACGCGAAAAATTCCGAGCTGACATAAGTACTTGGGATCTGAAAATTGAGTTTTCAGTTATCGACCTCATACGTTTAGAAATACCATGAAACGTGGACATTTCTTGGTCCCGGGCTGATTGGTGAATTTTCTCACGACGCGAAAAATGCCGAGCTGATATAATTATTTGGGATCGGAAAATTGAGTTTCCTGTTATCGACGCTATACGTTTTGAAATACCATGAAACGTGGACATTTCTTGGTCCCGGGCCGATTGGCTCATTATTCAACAACACGTGAAATACGCAGATGATGTAAGTACTTGGGATCTGAAAATTGAGTTTTCAGTTATCGACCTCATACGTTTAGAAATACCATGAAACATGGACATTTCTTGGTCCCGGGCTGATTGGTGAATTTTCTCTCGACGCGAAAAATGCCGAGCTGATATAAGTACTTGGGATCGGAAAATTGAGTTTCCTGTTATCGACGCTATACGTTTTGAAATACCATGAAACGTGGACATTTCTTGGTCCCGGGCCGATTGGCTCATTTTTCAACAACACGTGAAATACGCAGATGATGTAAGTACTTGGGATCTGAAAATTGAGTTTTCAGTTATCGACCTCATACGTTTAGAAATACCATGAAACGTGGACATTTCTTGGTCCCGGGCCGATTGGCTCATTTTTCAACAACACGTGAAATACGCAGATGATGTAAGTACTTGGGATCTGAAAATTGAGTTTTCAGTTATCGACCTCATACGTTTAGAAATACCATGAAACGTATTTATTTCTTGGTCGCGGGCTGATTGGTGAATTTTTTCACGACGCGAAAAATGCCGAGCTGATATAAGTACTTGGGATCTGAAAATTGCGTTTTCTGTTATCGACGCTATACGTTTATAAATACCATGAAACGTGGAGATTTCTTGGTCCCGGGCTGATTGGACCATTTTTCAATAACACGTGAAATAGGCAGATGATGGAAGTACTTGGGATCTGAAAATTGAGTTTTCAGTTATCGACCTCATACGTTTAGAAATACCCTGAAACGTGGACATTTCTTGGTCCCGGGCTGATTGGGGAATTATTTCACGACGCGAAAAATGCCGAGCTGATATAAGTACTTGGGATCTGAAAATTGCGTTTTCTGTTATCGACGCTATACGTTTATAAATACCATGAAACTTGGAGATTTCTTAGTCCCGGGCTGATTGGGGAATTTTTTCACGACGCGAAAAATTCCGAGCTGACATAAGTACTTGGGAACTGAAAATTGAGATTTCTGTTATCGACGCTATACGTTTAGAAATACCATGAAACGTGGACATTTCTTGGTCCCGGGCTGATTGGTGAATTTTTTCACGACGCGAAAAATGCCGAGCTGATATAAGTACTTGTGATCCGAAAATTGAGTTTTCTGTTATCGACGCTATACGTTTATAAATACCATGAAACGTGGAGATTTCTTAGTCCCGGGCTGATTGGGGAATTTTTTCACGACGCGAAAAATTCCGAGCTGACATAAGTACTTGGGATCTGAAAATTGAGTTTTCAGTTATCGACCTCATACGTTTAGAAATACCATGAAACGTGGACATTTCTTGGTCCCGGGCTGATTGGGGAATTATTTCACGACGCGAGAAATGCCGAGCTGATATAAGTACTTGGGATCTGAAAATTGCGTTTTCTGTTATCGACGCTATACGTTTATAAATACCATGAAACTTGGAGATTTCTTGGTCCCGGGCTGATTGGACCATTTTTCAATAACACGTGAAATAGGCAGATGATATAAGTACTTGGGATCTGAAAATTGAGTTTTCATTTATCGACCTCATACGTTTAGAAATACCATGAAACGTGGAGATTTCTTGGTCCCGGGCTGATTGGACCATTTTTCAATAACACGTGAAATAGGCAGATGATGGAAGTACTTGGGATCTGAAAATTGAGTTTTCAGTTATCGACCTCATACGTTTAGAAATACCATGAAACGTGGACATTTCTTGGTCCCGGGCTGATTGGTGAATTTTTTCACGACGCGAAAAATGCCGAGCTGATATAAGTACTTCGGATCCGAAAATTGAGTTTTCTGTTATCGACGCTATACGTTTATAAATACCATGAAACGTGAAGATTTCTTGGTCCCGGGCTGATTGGACCATTTTTCAACATCACGTAAAATACGCAACTGATATAAGTACTTGGGATCTGAAAATTGAGTTTTCTGTTATCGACGCTATACGTTTATAAATACCATGAAACGTGGAGATTCCTTAGTCCCGGGCTGATTGGGGAATTTTTTCACGACGCGAAAAATTCCGAGCTGACATAAGTACTTGGGAACTGAAAATTGAGATTTCTGTTATCGACGCTATACGTTTAGAAATACCATGAAACGTGGACATTTCTTGGTCCCGGGCTGATTGGTGAATTTTTTCACGACGCGAAAAATGCCGAGCTGATATAAGTACTTGTGATCCGAAAATTGAGTTTTCCGTTATCGATGCTATACGTTTATTAATACCATGAAACGTGGAGATTTCTTAGTCCCGGGCTGATTGGGGAATTTTTTCACGACGCGAAAAATTCCGAGCTGACATAAGTACTTGGGATTTGAAAATTGAGTTTTCAGTTATCGACCTCATACGTTTAGAAATACCATGAAACGTGGACATTTCTTGGTCCCGGGCTGATTGGTGAATTTTCTCACGACGCGAAAAATGCCGAGCTGATATAAGTATTTGGGATCGGAAAATTGAGTTTCCTGTTATCGACGCTATACGTTTTGAAATACCATGAAACGTGGACATTTCTTGGTCCCGGGCCGATTGGCTCATTATTCAACAACACGTGAAATACGCAGATGATGTAAGTACATGGGATCTGAAAATTGAGTTTTCAGTTATCGACCTCATACGTTTAGAAATACCATGAAACGTGGACATTTCTTGGTCCCGGGCTGATTGGGGAATTATTTCACGACGCGAAAAATGCCGAGCTGATATAAGTACTTGGGATCTGAAAATTGCGTTTTCTGTTATCGACGCTATACGTTTATAAATACAATGAAACTTGGAGATTTCTTGGTCCCGGGCTGATTGGACCATTTTTCAATAACACGTGAAATAGGCAGATGATATAAGTACTTGGGATCTGAAAATTGAGTTTTCAGTTATCGACCTCATACGTTTAGAAATACCACGAAACGTGGACATTTCTTGGTCCCGGGCCGATTGGCTCATTTTTCAACAACACGTGAAATACGCAGATGATATAAGTACTTGGAATCTCAAAATTGAGTTTTCAGTTATCGACCTCATACGTATAGAAATACCATGAAACGTGGACATTTCTTGGTCCCGGGCTGATTGGTGAATTTTTTCACGACGCGAAAAATGCCGAGCTGATATAAGTACTTGTGATACGAAAATTGAGTTTTCTGTTATCGACGCTATACGTTTATAAATACCATGAAACGTGGAGATTTCTTAGTCCCGGGCTCATTGGGGAATTTTTTCACGACGCGAAAAATTCCGAGCTGACATAAGTACTTGGGATCTGAAAATTGAGTTTTCAGTTATCGACCTCATACGTTTAGAAATACCATGAAACGTGGACATTTCTTGGTCCCGGGCTGATTGGTGAATTTTCTCACGACGCGAAAAATGCCGAGCTGATATAAGTACTTGGGATCGGAAAATTGAGTTTCCTGTTATCGACGCTATACGTTTTGAAATACCATGAAACGTGGACATTTCTTAGTCCCGGGCCGATTGGGTTATTTTTCAATAACACGTGAAATACGCAGATGATATAAGTACTTGGGATCTGAAAATTGAGTTTTCAGTTATCGACATCATACGTTTAGAAATACCATGAAACGTGGAGATTTCTTGGTCCCGGGCTGATTGGACCATTTTTCAATAACACGTGAAATAGGCAGATGATATAAGTACTTGGGATCTGAAAATTGAGTTTTCAGTTATCGACCTCATACGTTTAGAAATACCATGAAACGTGGACATTTCTTGGTCCCGGGCCGATTGGCTCATTTTTCAACAACACGTGAAATACGCAGATGATATCAGTACTTGGGATCTGAAAATTGAGTTTTCAGTTATCGACCTCATACGTTTAGAAATACCATGAAACGTGTTTATTTCTTGGTCGCGGGCTGATTGGTGAATTTTTTCACGACGCGAAAAATGCCGAGCTGATATAAGTACTTGGGATCTGAAAATTGCGTTTTCTGTTATCGACGCTATACGTTTATAAATACCATGAAACTTGGAGATTTCTTGGTCCCGGGCTGATTGGACCATTTTTCAATAACACGTGAAATAGGCAGATGATATAAGTACTTGGGATCTGAAAATTGAGTTTTCAGTTATCGACCTCATACGTTTAGAAATACCATGAAACGTGGACATTTCTTGGTCCCGGGCTGATTGGTGAATTTTTTCACGACGCGAAAAATGCCGAGCTGATATAAGTACTTGGGATCTGAAAATTGCGTTTTCTGTTATCGACGCTATACGTTTATAAATACCATGAAACGTGGAGATTTCTTGGTCCCGGGCTGATTGGACCATTTTTCAATAACACGTGAAATAGGTAGATGATATAAGTACTTGGGATCTGAAAATTGAGTTTTCAGTTATCGACCTCATACGTTTAGAAATATCATGAAACGTGGACATTTCTTGGTCCCGGGCTGATTGGTGAATTTTTTCACGACGCGAAAAATGCCGAGCTGATATATGTACTTGGGATCTGAAAATTGCGTTTTCTGTTATCGACGCTATACGTTTTTAAATACCATGAAACGTGAAGATTTCTTGGTCCCGGGCTGATTGGACCATTTTTCAACAACACGTAAAATACGCAACTGATATAAGTACTTGGGATCTGAAAATTGAGTTTTCTGTTATCGACGCTATACGTTTATAAATACCATGAAACGTGGAGATTTCTTAGTCCCGGGCTGATTGGGGAATTTTTTCACGACGCGAAAAATTCCGAGCTGACATAAGTACTTGGGAACTGAAAATTGAGTTTTCTGTTATCGACGCTATACGTTTAGAAATACCAGGAAACGTGGACATTTCTTGGTCCCGGGCTTATTGGTGAATTTTTTCACGACGCGAAAAATGCCGAGCTGATATAAGTACTTGTGATCCGAAAATTGAGTTTTCTGTTATCGACGCTATACGTTTATAAATACCATGAAACGTGGAGATTTCTTAGTCCCGGGCTGATTGGGGAATTTTTTCACGACGCGAAAAATTCCGAGCTGACATAAGTACTTGGGAACTGAAAATTGAGTTTTCTGTTATCGACGCTATACGTTGAGAAATACCATGAAACGTGGACATTTCTTGGTCCCGGGCTGATTGGTGAATTTTCTCTCGACGCGAAAAATGCCGAGCTGATATAAGTACTTGGGATCGGAAAATTGAGTTTCCTGTTATCGACGCTATACGTTTTGAAATACCATGAAACGTGGACATTTCTTGGTCCCGGGCCGATTGGCTCATTTTTCAACAACACGTGAAATACGCAGATGATATAAGTACTTGGGATCTGAAAATTGAGTTTTCAGTTATCGACCTCATACGTTTAGAAATACCATGAAACGTATTTATTTCTTGGTCGCGGGCTGATTGGTGAATTTTTTCACGACGCGAAAAATGCCGAGCTGATATAAGTACTTGGGATCTGAAAATTGCGTTTTCTGTTATCGACGCTATACGTTTATAAATACCATGAAACGTGGAGATTTCTTGGTCCCGGGCTGATTGGACCATTTTTCAATAACACGTGAAATAGGCAGATGATGGAAGTACTTGGGATCTGAAAATTGAGTTTTCAGTTATCGACCTCATACGTTTAGAAATACCATGAAACGTGGACATTTCTTGGTCCCGGGCTGATTGGTGAATTTTCTCACGACGCGAAAAATGCCGAGCTGATATAAGTATTTGGGATCGGAAAATTGAGTTTCCTGTTATCGACGCTATACGTTTTGAAATACCATGAAACGTGGACATTTCTTGGTCCCGGGCCGATTGGCTCATTATTCAACAACACGTGAAATACGCAGATGATGTAAGTACTTGGGATCTGAAAATTGAGTTTTCAGTTATCGACCTCATACGTTTAGAAATACCATGAAACGTGGACATTTCTTGGTCCCGGGCCGATTGGCTCATTTTTCAACAACACGTGAAATACGCAGATGATGTAAGTACTTGGGATCTGAAAATTGAGTTTTCAGTTATCGACCTCATACGTTTAGAAATACCATGAAACGTATTTATTTCTTGGTCGCGGGCTGATTGGTGAATTTTTTCACGACGCGAAAAATGCCGAGCTGATATAAGTACTTGGGATCTGAAAATTGCGTTTTCTGTTATCGACGCTATACGTTTATAAATACCATGAAACGTGGAGATTTCTTGGTCCCGGGCTGATTGGACCATTTTTCAATAACACGTGAAATAGGCAGATGATGGAAGTACTTGGGATCTGAAAATTGAGTTTTCAGTTATCGACCTCATACGTTTAGAAATACCCTGAAACGTGGACATTTCTTGGTCCCGGGCTGATTGGGGAATTATTTCACGACGCGAAAAATGCCGAGCTGATATAAGTACTTGGGATCTGAAAATTGCGTTTTCTGTTATCGACGCTATACGTTTATAAATACCATGAAACTTGGAGATTTCTTAGTCCCGGGCTGATTGGGGAATTTTTTCACGACGCGAAAAATTCCGAGCTGACATAAGTACTTGGGAACTGAAAATTGAGATTTCTGTTATCGACGCTATACGTTTAGAAATACCATGAAACGTGGACATTTCTTGGTCCCGGGCTGATTGGTGAATTTTTTCACGACGCGAAAAATGCCGAGCTGATATAAGTACTTGTGATCCGAAAATTGAGTTTTCTGTTATCGACGCTATACGTTTATAAATACCATGAAACGTGGAGATTTCTTAGTCCCGGGCTGATTGGGGAATTTTTTCACGACGCGAAAAATTCCGAGCTGACATAAGTACTTGGGATCTGAAAATTGAGTTTTCAGTTATCGACCTCATACGTTTAGAAATACCATGAAACGTGGACATTTCTTGGTCCCGGGCTGATTGGGGAATTATTTCACGACGCGAGAAATGCCGAGCTGATATAAGTACTTGGGATCTGAAAATTGCGTTTTCTGTTATCGACGCTATACGTTTATAAATACCATGAAACTTGGAGATTTCTTGGTCCCGGGCTGATTGGACCATTTTTCAATAACACGTGAAATAGGCAGATGATATAAGTACTTGGGATCTGAAAATTGAGTTTTCATTTATCGACCTCATACGTTTAGAAATACCATGAAACGTGGAGATTTCTTGGTCCCGGGCTGATTGGACCATTTTTCAATAACACGTGAAATAGGCAGATGATGGAAGTACTTGGGATCTGAAAATTGAGTTTTCAGTTATCGACCTCATACGTTTAGAAATACCATGAAACGTGGACATTTCTTGGTCCCGGGCTGATTGGTGAATTTTTTCACGACGCGAAAAATGCCGAGCTGATATAAGTACTTCGGATCCGAAAATTGAGTTTTCTGTTATCGACGCTATACGTTTATAAATACCATGAAACGTGAAGATTTCTTGGTCCCGGGCTGATTGGACCATTTTTCAACATCACGTAAAATACGCAACTGATATAAGTACTTGGGATCTGAAAATTGAGTTTTCTGTTATCGACGCTATACGTTTATAAATACCATGAAACGTGGAGATTCCTTAGTCCCGGGCTGATTGGGGAATTTTTTCACGACGCGAAAAATTCCGAGCTGACATAAGTACTTGGGAACTGAAAATTGAGATTTCTGTTATCGACGCTATACGTTTAGAAATACCATGAAACGTGGACATTTCTTGGTCCCGGGCTGATTGGTGAATTTTTTCACGACGCGAAAAATGCCGAGCTGATATAAGTACTTGTGATCCGAAAATTGAGTTTTCCGTTATCGATGCTATACGTTTATTAATACCATGAAACGTGGAGATTTCTTAGTCCCGGGCTGATTGGGGAATTTTTTCACGACGCGAAAAATTCCGAGCTGACATAAGTACTTGGGATTTGAAAATTGAGTTTTCAGTTATCGACCTCATACGTTTAGAAATACCATGAAACGTGGACATTTCTTGGTCCCGGGCTGATTGGTGAATTTTCTCACGACGCGAAAAATGCCGAGCTGATATAAGTATTTGGGATCGGAAAATTGAGTTTCCTGTTATCGACGCTATACGTTTTGAAATACCATGAAACGTGGACATTTCTTGGTCCCGGGCCGATTGGCTCATTATTCAACAACACGTGAAATACGCAGATGATGTAAGTACATGGGATCTGAAAATTGAGTTTTCAGTTATCGACCTCATACGTTTAGAAATACCATGAAACGTGGACATTTCTTGGTCCCGGGCTGATTGGGGAATTATTTCACGACGCGAAAAATGCCGAGCTGATATAAGTACTTGGGATCTGAAAATTGCGTTTTCTGTTATCGACGCTATACGTTTATAAATACAATGAAACTTGGAGATTTCTTGGTCCCGGGCTGATTGGACCATTTTTCAATAACACGTGAAATAGGCAGATGATATAAGTACTTGGGATCTGAAAATTGAGTTTTCAGTTATCGACCTCATACGTTTAGAAATACCACGAAACGTGGACATTTCTTGGTCCCGGGCCGATTGGCTCATTTTTCAACAACACGTGAAATACGCAGATGATATAAGTACTTGGAATCTCAAAATTGAGTTTTCAGTTATCGACCTCATACGTATAGAAATACCATGAAACGTGGACATTTCTTGGTCCCGGGCTGATTGGTGAATTTTTTCACGACGCGAAAAATGCCGAGCTGATATAAGTACTTGTGATACGAAAATTGAGTTTTCTGTTATCGACGCTATACGTTTATAAATACCATGAAACGTGGAGATTTCTTAGTCCCGGGCTCATTGGGGAATTTTTTCACGACGCGAAAAATTCCGAGCTGACATAAGTACTTGGGATCTGAAAATTGAGTTTTCAGTTATCGACCTCATACGTTTAGAAATACCATGAAACGTGGACATTTCTTGGTCCCGGGCTGATTGGTGAATTTTCTCACGACGCGAAAAATGCCGAGCTGATATAAGTACTTGGGATCGGAAAATTGAGTTTCCTGTTATCGACGCTATACGTTTTGAAATACCATGAAACGTGGACATTTCTTAGTCCCGGGCCGATTGGGTTATTTTTCAATAACACGTGAAATACGCAGATGATATAAGTACTTGGGATCTGAAAATTGAGTTTTCAGTTATCGACATCATACGTTTAGAAATACCATGAAACGTGGAGATTTCTTGGTCCCGGGCTGATTGGACCATTTTTCAATAACACGTGAAATAGGCAGATGATATAAGTACTTGGGATCTGAAAATTGAGTTTTCAGTTATCGACCTCATACGTTTAGAAATACCATGAAACGTGGACATTTCTTGGTCCCGGGCCGATTGGCTCATTTTTCAACAACACGTGAAATACGCAGATGATATCAGTACTTGGGATCTGAAAATTGAGTTTTCAGTTATCGACCTCATACGTTTAGAAATACCATGAAACGTGTTTATTTCTTGGTCGCGGGCTGATTGGTGAATTTTTTCACGACGCGAAAAATGCCGAGCTGATATAAGTACTTGGGATCTGAAAATTGCGTTTTCTGTTATCGACGCTATACGTTTATAAATACCATGAAACTTGGAGATTTCTTGGTCCCGGGCTGATTGGACCATTTTTCAATAACACGTGAAATAGGCAGATGATATAAGTACTTGGGATCTGAAAATTGAGTTTTCAGTTATCGACCTCATACGTTTAGAAATACCATGAAACGTGGACATTTCTTGGTCCCGGGCTGATTGGTGAATTTTTTCACGACGCGAAAAATGCCGAGCTGATATAAGTACTTGGGATCTGAAAATTGCGTTTTCTGTTATCGACGCTATACGTTTATAAATACCATGAAACGTGGAGATTTCTTGGTCCCGGGCTGATTGGACCATTTTTCAATAACACGTGAAATAGGCAGATGATGGAAGTACTTGGGATCTGAAAATTGAGTTTTCAGTTATCGACCTCATACGTTTAGAAATACCCTGAAACGTGGACATTTCTTGGTCCCGGGCTGATTGGGGAATTATTTCACGACGCGAAAAATGCCGAGCTGATATAAGTACTTGGGATCTGAAAATTGCGTTTTCTGTTATCGACGCTATACGTTTATAAATACCATGAAACTTGGAGATTTCTTAGTCCCGGGCTGATTGGGGAATTTTTTCACGACGCGAAAAATTCCGAGCTGACATAAGTACTTGGGAACTGAAAATTGAGATTTCTGTTATCGACGCTATACGTTTAGAAATACCATGAAACGTGGACATTTCTTGGTCCCGGGCTGATTGGTGAATTTTTTCACGACGCGAAAAATGCCGAGCTGATATAAGTACTTGTGATCCGAAAATTGAGTTTTCTGTTATCGACGCTATACGTTTATAAATACCATGAAACGTGGAGATTTCTTAGTCCCGGGCTGATTGGGGAATTTTTTCACGACGCGAAAAATTCCGAGCTGACATAAGTACTTGGGATCTGAAAATTGAGTTTTCAGTTATCGACCTCATACGTTTAGAAATACCATGAAACGTGGACATTTCTTGGTCCCGGGCTGATTGGGGAATTATTTCACGACGCGAGAAATGCCGAGCTGATATAAGTACTTGGGATCTGAAAATTGCGTTTTCTGTTATCGACGCTATACGTTTATAAATACCATGAAACTTGGAGATTTCTTGGTCCCGGGCTGATTGGACCATTTTTCAATAACACGTGAAATAGGCAGATGATATAAGTACTTGGGATCTGAAAATTGAGTTTTCATTTATCGACCTCATACGTTTAGAAATACCATGAAACGTGGAGATTTCTTGGTCCCGGGCTGATTGGACCATTTTTCAATAACACGTGAAATAGGCAGATGATGGAAGTACTTGGGATCTGAAAATTGAGTTTTCAGTTATCGACCTCATACGTTTAGAAATACCATGAAACGTGGACATTTCTTGGTCCCGGGCTGATTGGTGAATTTTTTCACGACGCGAAAAATGCCGAGCTGATATAAGTACTTCGGATCCGAAAATTGAGTTTTCTGTTATCGACGCTATACGTTTATAAATACCATGAAACGTGAAGATTTCTTGGTCCCGGGCTGATTGGACCATTTTTCAACATCACGTAAAATACGCAACTGATATAAGTACTTGGGATCTGAAAATTGAGTTTTCTGTTATCGACGCTATACGTTTATAAATACCATGAAACGTGGAGATTCCTTAGTCCCGGGCTGATTGGGGAATTTTTTCACGACGCGAAAAATTCCGAGCTGACATAAGTACTTGGGAACTGAAAATTGAGATTTCTGTTATCGACGCTATACGTTTAGAAATACCATGAAACGTGGACATTTCTTGGTCCCGGGCTGATTGGTGAATTTTTTCACGACGCGAAAAATGCCGAGCTGATATAAGTACTTGTGATCCGAAAATTGAGTTTTCCGTTATCGATGCTATACGTTTATTAATACCATGAAACGTGGAGATTTCTTAGTCCCGGGCTGATTGGGGAATTTTTTCACGACGCGAAAAATTCCGAGCTGACATAAGTACTTGGGATCTGAAAATTGCGTTTTCTGTTATCGACGCTATACGTTTATAAATACCATGAAACGTGGAGATTTCTTGGTCCCGGGCTGATTGGACCATTTTTCAATAACACGTGAAATAGGTAGATGATATAAGTACTTGGGATCTGAAAATTGAGTTTTCAGTTATCGACCTCATACGTTTAGAAATATCATGAAACGTGGACATTTCTTGGTCCCGGGCTGATTGGTGAATTTTTTCACGACGCGAAAAATGCCGAGCTGATATATGTACTTGGGATCTGAAAATTGCGTTTTCTGTTATCGACGCTATACGTTTTTAAATACCATGAAACGTGAAGATTTCTTGGTCCCGGGCTGATTGGACCATTTTTCAACAACACGTAAAATACGCAACTGATATAAGTACTTGGGATCTGAAAATTGAGTTTTCTGTTATCGACGCTATACGTTTATAAATACCATGAAACGTGGAGATTTCTTAGTCCCGGGCTGATTGGGGAATTTTTTCACGACGCGAAAAATTCCGAGCTGACATAAGTACTTGGGAACTGAAAATTGAGTTTTCTGTTATCGACGCTATACGTTTAGAAATACCAGGAAACGTGGACATTTCTTGGTCCCGGGCTTATTGGTGAATTTTTTCACGACGCGAAAAATGCCGAGCTGATATAAGTACTTGTGATCCGAAAATTGAGTTTTCTGTTATCGACGCTATACGTTTATAAATACCATGAAACGTGGAGATTTCTTAGTCCCGGGCTGATTGGGGAATTTTTTCACGACGCGAAAAATTCCGAGCTGACATAAGTACTTGGGAACTGAAAATTGAGTTTTCTGTTATCGACGCTATACGTTGAGAAATACCATGAAACGTGGACATTTCTTGGTCCCGGGCTGATTGGTGAATTTTCTCTCGACGCGAAAAATGCCGAGCTGATATAAGTACTTGGGATCGGAAAATTGAGTTTCCTGTTATCGACGCTATACGTTTTGAAATACCATGAAACGTGGACATTTCTTGGTCCCGGGCCGATTGGCTCATTTTTCAACAACACGTGAAATACGCAGATGATATAAGTACTTGGGATCTGAAAATTGAGTTTTCAGTTATCGACCTCATACGTTTAGAAATACCATGAAACGTATTTATTTCTTGGTCGCGGGCTGATTGGTGAATTTTTTCACGACGCGAAAAATGCCGAGCTGATATAAGTACTTGGGATCTGAAAATTGCGTTTTCTGTTATCGACGCTATACGTTTATAAATACCATGAAACGTGGAGATTTCTTGGTCCCGGGCTGATTGGACCATTTTTCAATAACACGTGAAATAGGCAGATGATGGAAGTACTTGGGATCTGAAAATTGAGTTTTCAGTTATCGACCTCATACGTTTAGAAATACCATGAAACGTGGACATTTCTTGGTCCCGGGCTGATTGGTGAATTTTCTCACGACGCGAAAAATGCCGAGCTGATATAAGTATTTGGGATCGGAAAATTGAGTTTCCTGTTATCGACGCTATACGTTTTGAAATACCATGAAACGTGGACATTTCTTGGTCCCGGGCCGATTGGCTCATTATTCAACAACACGTGAAATACGCAGATGATGTAAGTACTTGGGATCTGAAAATTGAGTTTTCAGTTATCGACCTCATACGTTTAGAAATACCATGAAACGTGGACATTTCTTGGTCCCGGGCCGATTGGCTCATTTTTCAACAACACGTGAAATACGCAGATGATGTAAGTACTTGGGATCTGAAAATTGAGTTTTCAGTTATCGACCTCATACGTTTAGAAATACCATGAAACGTATTTATTTCTTGGTCGCGGGCTGATTGGTGAATTTTTTCACGACGCGAAAAATGCCGAGCTGATATAAGTACTTGGGATCTGAAAATTGCGTTTTCTGTTATCGACGCTATACGTTTATAAATACCATGAAACGTGGAGATTTCTTGGTCCCGGGCTGATTGGACCATTTTTCAATAACACGTGAAATAGGCAGATGATGGAAGTACTTGGGATCTGAAAATTGAGTTTTCAGTTATCGACCTCATACGTTTAGAAATACCCTGAAACGTGGACATTTCTTGGTCCCGGGCTGATTGGGGAATTATTTCACGACGCGAAAAATGCCGAGCTGATATAAGTACTTGGGATCTGAAAATTGCGTTTTCTGTTATCGACGCTATACGTTTATAAATACCATGAAACTTGGAGATTTCTTAGTCCCGGGCTGATTGGGGAATTTTTTCACGACGCGAAAAATTCCGAGCTGACATAAGTACTTGGGAACTGAAAATTGAGATTTCTGTTATCGACGCTATACGTTTAGAAATACCATGAAACGTGGACATTTCTTGGTCCCGGGCTGATTGGTGAATTTTTTCACGACGCGAAAAATGCCGAGCTGATATAAGTACTTGTGATCCGAAAATTGAGTTTTCTGTTATCGACGCTATACGTTTATAAATACCATGAAACGTGGAGATTTCTTAGTCCCGGGCTGATTGGGGAATTTTTTCACGACGCGAAAAATTCCGAGCTGACATAAGTACTTGGGATCTGAAAATTGAGTTTTCAGTTATCGACCTCATACGTTTAGAAATACCATGAAACGTGGACATTTCTTGGTCCCGGGCTGATTGGGGAATTATTTCACGACGCGAGAAATGCCGAGCTGATATAAGTACTTGGGATCTGAAAATTGCGTTTTCTGTTATCGACGCTATACGTTTATAAATACCATGAAACTTGGAGATTTCTTGGTCCCGGGCTGATTGGACCATTTTTCAATAACACGTGAAATAGGCAGATGATATAAGTACTTGGGATCTGAAAATTGAGTTTTCATTTATCGACCTCATACGTTTAGAAATACCATGAAACGTGGAGATTTCTTGGTCCCGGGCTGATTGGACCATTTTTCAATAACACGTGAAATAGGCAGATGATGGAAGTACTTGGGATCTGAAAATTGAGTTTTCAGTTATCGACCTCATACGTTTAGAAATACCATGAAACGTGGACATTTCTTGGTCCCGGGCTGATTGGTGAATTTTTTCACGACGCGAAAAATGCCGAGCTGATATAAGTACTTCGGATCCGAAAATTGAGTTTTCTGTTATCGACGCTATACGTTTATAAATACCATGAAACGTGAAGATTTCTTGGTCCCGGGCTGATTGGACCATTTTTCAACATCACGTAAAATACGCAACTGATATAAGTACTTGGGATCTGAAAATTGAGTTTTCTGTTATCGACGCTATACGTTTATAAATACCATGAAACGTGGAGATTCCTTAGTCCCGGGCTGATTGGGGAATTTTTTCACGACGCGAAAAATTCCGAGCTGACATAAGTACTTGGGAACTGAAAATTGAGATTTCTGTTATCGACGCTATACGTTTAGAAATACCATGAAACGTGGACATTTCTTGGTCCCGGGCTGATTGGTGAATTTTTTCACGACGCGAAAAATGCCGAGCTGATATAAGTACTTGTGATCCGAAAATTGAGTTTTCCGTTATCGATGCTATACGTTTATTAATACCATGAAACGTGGAGATTTCTTAGTCCCGGGCTGATTGGGGAATTTTTTCACGACGCGAAAAATTCCGAGCTGACATAAGTACTTGGGATTTGAAAATTGAGTTTTCAGTTATCGACCTCATACGTTTAGAAATACCATGAAACGTGGACATTTCTTGGTCCCGGGCTGATTGGTGAATTTTCTCACGACGCGAAAAATGCCGAGCTGATATAAGTATTTGGGATCGGAAAATTGAGTTTCCTGTTATCGACGCTATACGTTTTGAAATACCATGAAACGTGGACATTTCTTGGTCCCGGGCCGATTGGCTCATTATTCAACAACACGTGAAATACGCAGATGATGTAAGTACATGGGATCTGAAAATTGAGTTTTCAGTTATCGACCTCATACGTTTAGAAATACCATGAAACGTGGACATTTCTTGGTCCCGGGCTGATTGGGGAATTATTTCACGACGCGAAAAATGCCGAGCTGATATAAGTACTTGGGATCTGAAAATTGCGTTTTCTGTTATCGACGCTATACGTTTATAAATACAATGAAACTTGGAGATTTCTTGGTCCCGGGCTGATTGGACCATTTTTCAATAACACGTGAAATAGGCAGATGATATAAGTACTTGGGATCTGAAAATTGAGTTTTCAGTTATCGACCTCATACGTTTAGAAATACCACGAAACGTGGACATTTCTTGGTCCCGGGCCGATTGGCTCATTTTTCAACAACACGTGAAATACGCAGATGATATAAGTACTTGGAATCTCAAAATTGAGTTTTCAGTTATCGACCTCATACGTATAGAAATACCATGAAACGTGGACATTTCTTGGTCCCGGGCTGATTGGTGAATTTTTTCACGACGCGAAAAATGCCGAGCTGATATAAGTACTTGTGATACGAAAATTGAGTTTTCTGTTATCGACGCTATACGTTTATAAATACCATGAAACGTGGAGATTTCTTAGTCCCGGGCTCATTGGGGAATTTTTTCACGACGCGAAAAATTCCGAGCTGACATAAGTACTTGGGATCTGAAAATTGAGTTTTCAGTTATCGACCTCATACGTTTAGAAATACCATGAAACGTGGACATTTCTTGGTCCCGGGCTGATTGGTGAATTTTCTCACGACGCGAAAAATGCCGAGCTGATATAAGTACTTGGGATCGGAAAATTGAGTTTCCTGTTATCGACGCTATACGTTTTGAAATACCATGAAACGTGGACATTTCTTAGTCCCGGGCCGATTGGGTTATTTTTCAATAACACGTGAAATACGCAGATGATATAAGTACTTGGGATCTGAAAATTGAGTTTTCAGTTATCGACATCATACGTTTAGAAATACCATGAAACGTGGAGATTTCTTGGTCCCGGGCTGATTGGACCATTTTTCAATAACACGTGAAATAGGCAGATGATATAAGTACTTGGGATCTGAAAATTGAGTTTTCAGTTATCGACCTCATACGTTTAGAAATACCATGAAACGTGGACATTTCTTGGTCCCGGGCCGATTGGCTCATTTTTCAACAACACGTGAAATACGCAGATGATATCAGTACTTGGGATCTGAAAATTGAGTTTTCAGTTATCGACCTCATACGTTTAGAAATACCATGAAACGTGTTTATTTCTTGGTCGCGGGCTGATTGGTGAATTTTTTCACGACGCGAAAAATGCCGAGCTGATATAAGTACTTGGGATCTGAAAATTGCGTTTTCTGTTATCGACGCTATACGTTTATAAATACCATGAAACTTGGAGATTTCTTGGTCCCGGGCTGATTGGACCATTTTTCAATAACACGTGAAATAGGCAGATGATATAAGTACTTGGGATCTGAAAATTGAGTTTTCAGTTATCGACCTCATACGTTTAGAAATACCATGAAACGTGGACATTTCTTGGTCCCGGGCTGATTGGTGAATTTTTTCACGACGCGAAAAATGCCGAGCTGATATAAGTACTTGGGATCTGAAAATTGCGTTTTCTGTTATCGACGCTATACGTTTATAAATACCATGAAACGTGGAGATTTCTTGGTCCCGGGCTGATTGGACCATTTTTCAATAACACGTGAAATAGGTAGATGATATAAGTACTTGGGATCTGAAAATTGAGTTTTCAGTTATCGACCTCATACGTTTAGAAATATCATGAAACGTGGACATTTCTTGGTCCCGGGCTGATTGGTGAATTTTTTCACGACGCGAAAAATGCCGAGCTGATATATGTACTTGGGATCTGAAAATTGCGTTTTCTGTTATCGACGCTATACGTTTATAAATACCATGAAACGTGGAGATTTCTTGGTCCCGGGCTGATTGGACCATTTTTCAATAACACGTGAAATAGGCAGATGATGGAAGTACTTGGGATCTGAAAATTGAGTTTTCAGTTATCGACCTCATACGTTTAGAAATACCATGAAACGTGGACATTTCTTGGTCCCGGGCTGATTGGTGAATTTTTTCACGACGCGAAAAGTGCCGAGCTGACATAAGTACTTGGGATTTGAAAATTGAGTTTTCAGTTATCGACCTCATACGTTTAGAAATACCATGAAACGTGGACATTTCTTGGTCCCGGGCTGATTGGTGAATTTTCTCACGACGCGAAAAATGCCGAGCTGATATAAGTATTTGGGATCGGAAAATTGAGTTTCCTGTTATCGACGCTATACGTTTTGAAATACCATGAAACGTGGACATTTCTTGGTCCCGGGCCGATTGGCTCATTATTCAACAACACGTGAAATACGCAGATGATGTAAGTACTTGGGATCTGAAAATTGAGTTTCCTGTTATCGACGCTATACGTTTTGAAATACCATGAAACGTGGACATTTCTTGGTCCCGGGCCGATTGGCTCATTTTTCAACAACACGTGAAATACGCAGATGATGTAAGTACTTGGGATCTGAAAATTGAGTTTTCAGTTATCGACCTCATACGTTTAGAAATACCCTGAAACGTGGACATTTCTTGGTCCCGGGCTGATTGGGGAATTATTTCACGACGCGAAAAATGCCGAGCTGATATAAGTACTTGGGATCTGAAAATTGCGTTTTCTGTTATCGACGCTATACGTTTATAAATACCATGAAACTTGGAGATTTCTTAGTCCCGGGCTGATTGGGGAATTTTTTCACGACGCGAAAAATTCCGAGCTGACATAAGTACTTGGGAACTGAAAATTGAGATTTCTGTTATCGACGCTATACGTTTAGAAATACCATGAAACGTGGACATTTCTTGGTCCCGGGCTGATTGGTGAATTTTTTCACGACGCGAAAAATGCCGAGCTGATATAAGTACTTGTGATCCGAAAATTGAGTTTTCTGTTATCGACGCTATACGTTTATAAATACCATGAAACGTGGAGATTTCTTAGTCCCGGGCTGATTGGGGAATTTTTTCACGACGCGAAAAATTCCGAGCTGACATAAGTACTTGGGATCTGAAAATTGAGTTTTCAGTTATCGACCTCATACGTTTAGAAATACCATGAAACGTGGACATTTCTTGGTCCCGGGCTGATTCGGGAATTATTTCACGACGCGAGAAATGCCGAGCTGATATAAGTACTTGGGATCTGAAAATTGAGTTTTCAGTTATCGACCTCATACGTTTAGAAATACCATGAAACGTGGAGATTTCTTGGTCCCGGGCTGATTGGACCATTTTTCAATAACACGTGAAATAGGCAGATGATGGAAGTACTTGGGATCTGAAAATTGAGTTTTCAGTTATCGACCTCATACGTTTAGAAATACCATGAAACGTGGACATTTCTTGGTCCCGGGCTGATTGGTGAATTTTTTCACGACGCGAAAAATGCCGAGCTGATATAAGTACTTCGGATCCGAAAATTGAGTTTTCTGTTATCGACGCTATACGTTTATAAATACCATGAAACGTGAAGATTTCTTGGTCCCGGGCTGATTGGACCATTTTTCAACATCACGTAAAATACGCAACTGATATAAGTACTTGGGATCTGAAAATTGAGTTTTCTGTTATCGACGCTATACGTTTATAAATACCATGAAACGTGGAGATTCCTTAGTCCCGGGCTGATTGGGGAATTTTTTCACGACGCGAAAAATTCCGAGCTGACATAAGTACTTGGGAACTGAAAATTGAGATTTCTGTTATCGACGCTATACGTTTAGAAATACCATGAAACGTGGACATTTCTTGGTCCCGGGCTGATTGGTGAATTTTTTCACGACGCGAAAAATGCCGAGCTGATATAAGTACTTGTGATCCGAAAATTGAGTTTTCCGTTATCGATGCTATACGTTTATTAATACCATGAAACGTGGAGATTTCTTAGTCCCGGGCTGATTGGGGAATTTTTTCACGACGCGAAAAATTCCGAGCTGACATAAGTACTTGGGATTTGAAAATTGAGTTTTCAGTTATCGACCTCATACGTTTAGAAATACCATGAAACGTGGACATTTCTTGGTCCCGGGCTGATTGGTGAATTTTCTCACGACGCGAAAAATGCCGAGCTGATATAAGTATTTGGGATCGGAAAATTGAGTTTCCTGTTATCGACGCTATACGTTTTGAAATACCATGAAACGTGGACATTTCTTGGTCCCGGGCCGATTGGCTCATTATTCAACAACACGTGAAATACGCAGATGATGTAAGTACATGGGATCTGAAAATTGAGTTTTCAGTTATCGACCTCATACGTTTAGAAATACCATGAAACGTGGACATTTCTTGGTCCCGGGCTGATTGGGGAATTATTTCACGACGCGAAAAATGCCGAGCTGATATAAGTACTTGGGATCTGAAAATTGCGTTTTCTGTTATCGACGCTATACGTTTATAAATACAATGAAACTTGGAGATTTCTTGGTCCCGGGCTGATTGGACCATTTTTCAATAACACGTGAAATAGGCAGATGATATAAGTACTTGGGATCTGAAAATTGAGTTTTCAGTTATCGACCTCATACGTTTAGAAATACCACGAAACGTGGACATTTCTTGGTCCCGGGCCGATTGGCTCATTTTTCAACAACACGTGAAATACGCAGATGATATAAGTACTTGGAATCTCAAAATTGAGTTTTCAGTTATCGACCTCATACGTATAGAAATACCATGAAACGTGGACATTTCTTGGTCCCGGGCTGATTGGTGAATTTTTTCACGACGCGAAAAATGCCGAGCTGATATAAGTACTTGTGATACGAAAATTGAGTTTTCTGTTATCGACGCTATACGTTTATAAATACCATGAAACGTGGAGATTTCTTAGTCCCGGGCTCATTGGGGAATTTTTTCACGACGCGAAAAATTCCGAGCTGACATAAGTACTTGGGATCTGAAAATTGAGTTTTCAGTTATCGACCTCATACGTTTAGAAATACCATGAAACGTGGACATTTCTTGGTCCCGGGCTGATTGGTGAATTTTCTCACGACGCGAAAAATGCCGAGCTGATATAAGTACTTGGGATCGGAAAATTGAGTTTCCTGTTATCGACGCTATACGTTTTGAAATACCATGAAACGTGGACATTTCTTAGTCCCGGGCCGATTGGGTTATTTTTCAATAACACGTGAAATACGCAGATGATATAAGTACTTGGGATCTGAAAATTGAGTTTTCAGTTATCGACATCATACGTTTAGAAATACCATGAAACGTGGAGATTTCTTGGTCCCGGGCTGATTGGACCATTTTTCAATAACACGTGAAATAGGCAGATGATATAAGTACTTGGGATCTGAAAATTGAGTTTTCAGTTATCGACCTCATACGTTTAGAAATACCATGAAACGTGGACATTTCTTGGTCCCGGGCCGATTGGCTCATTTTTCAACAACACGTGAAATACGCAGATGATATCAGTACTTGGGATCTGAAAATTGAGTTTTCAGTTATCGACCTCATACGTTTAGAAATACCATGAAACGTGTTTATTTCTTGGTCGCGGGCTGATTGGTGAATTTTTTCACGACGCGAAAAATGCCGAGCTGATATAAGTACTTGGGATCTGAAAATTGCGTTTTCTGTTATCGACGCTATACGTTTATAAATACCATGAAACTTGGAGATTTCTTGGTCCCGGGCTGATTGGACCATTTTTCAATAACACGTGAAATAGGCAGATGATATAAGTACTTGGGATCTGAAAATTGAGTTTTCAGTTATCGACCTCATACGTTTAGAAATACCATGAAACGTGGACATTTCTTGGTCCCGGGCTGATTGGTGAATTTTTTCACGACGCGAAAAATGCCGAGCTGATATAAGTACTTGGGATCTGAAAATTGCGTTTTCTGTTATCGACGCTATACGTTTATAAATACCATGAAACGTGGAGATTTCTTGGTCCCGGGCTGATTGGACCATTTTTCAATAACACGTGAAATAGGTAGATGATATAAGTACTTGGGATCTGAAAATTGAGTTTTCAGTTATCGACCTCATACGTTTAGAAATATCATGAAACGTGGACATTTCTTGGTCCCGGGCTGATTGGTGAATTTTTTCACGACGCGAAAAATGCCGAGCTGATATATGTACTTGGGATCTGAAAATTGCGTTTTCTGTTATCGACGCTATACGTTTATAAATACCATGAAACGTGGAGATTTCTTGGTCCCGGGCTGATTGGACCATTTTTCAATAACACGTGAAATAGGCAGATGATGGAAGTACTTGGGATCTGAAAATTGAGTTTTCAGTTATCGACCTCATACGTTTAGAAATACCATGAAACGTGGACATTTCTTGGTCCCGGGCTGATTGGTGAATTTTTTCACGACGCGAAAAGTGCCGAGCTGACATAAGTACTTGGGATTTGAAAATTGAGTTTTCAGTTATCGACCTCATACGTTTAGAAATACCATGAAACGTGGACATTTCTTGGTCCCGGGCTGATTGGTGAATTTTCTCACGACGCGAAAAATGCCGAGCTGATATAAGTATTTGGGATCGGAAAATTGAGTTTCCTGTTATCGACGCTATACGTTTTGAAATACCATGAAACGTGGACATTTCTTGGTCCCGGGCCGATTGGCTCATTATTCAACAACACGTGAAATACGCAGATGATGTAAGTACTTGGGATCTGAAAATTGAGTTTCCTGTTATCGACGCTATACGTTTTGAAATACCATGAAACGTGGACATTTCTTGGTCCCGGGCCGATTGGCTCATTTTTCAACAACACGTGAAATACGCAGATGATGTAAGTACTTGGGATCTGAAAATTGAGTTTTCAGTTATCGACCTCATACGTTTAGAAATACCCTGAAACGTGGACATTTCTTGGTCCCGGGCTGATTGGGGAATTATTTCACGACGCGAAAAATGCCGAGCTGATATAAGTACTTGGGATCTGAAAATTGCGTTTTCTGTTATCGACGCTATACGTTTATAAATACCATGAAACTTGGAGATTTCTTAGTCCCGGGCTGATTGGGGAATTTTTTCACGACGCGAAAAATTCCGAGCTGACATAAGTACTTGGGAACTGAAAATTGAGATTTCTGTTATCGACGCTATACGTTTAGAAATACCATGAAACGTGGACATTTCTTGGTCCCGGGCTGATTGGTGAATTTTTTCACGACGCGAAAAATGCCGAGCTGATATAAGTACTTGTGATCCGAAAATTGAGTTTTCTGTTATCGACGCTATACGTTTATAAATACCATGAAACGTGGAGATTTCTTAGTCCCGGGCTGATTGGGGAATTTTTTCACGACGCGAAAAATTCCGAGCTGACATAAGTACTTGGGATCTGAAAATTGAGTTTTCAGTTATCGACCTCATACGTTTAGAAATACCATGAAACGTGGACATTTCTTGGTCCCGGGCTGATTCGGGAATTATTTCACGACGCGAGAAATGCCGAGCTGATATAAGTACTTGGGATCTGAAAATTGAGTTTTCAGTTATCGACCTCATACGTTTAGAAATACCATGAAACGTGGAGATTTCTTGGTCCCGGGCTGATTGGACCATTTTTCAATAACACGTGAAATAGGCAGATGATGGAAGTACTTGGGATCTGAAAATTGAGTTTTCAGTTATCGACCTCATACGTTTAGAAATACCATGAAACGTGGACATTTCTTGGTCCCGGGCTGATTGGTGAATTTTTTCACGACGCGAAAAATGCCGAGCTGATATAAGTACTTCGGATCCGAAAATTGAGTTTTCTGTTATCGACGCTATACGTTTATAAATACCATGAAACGTGAAGATTTCTTGGTCCCGGGCTGATTGGACCATTTTTCAACATCACGTAAAATACGCAACTGATATAAGTACTTGGGATCTGAAAATTGAGTTTTCTGTTATCGACGCTATACGTTTATAAATACCATGAAACGTGGAGATTCCTTAGTCCCGGGCTGATTGGGGAATTTTTTCACGACGCGAAAAATTCCGAGCTGACATAAGTACTTGGGAACTGAAAATTGAGATTTCTGTTATCGACGCTATACGTTTAGAAATACCATGAAACGTGGACATTTCTTGGTCCCGGGCTGATTGGTGAATTTTTTCACGACGCGAAAAATGCCGAGCTGATATAAGTACTTGTGATCCGAAAATTGAGTTTTCCGTTATCGATGCTATACGTTTATTAATACCATGAAACGTGGAGATTTCTTAGTCCCGGGCTGATTGGGGAATTTTTTCACGACGCGAAAAATTCCGAGCTGACATAAGTACTTGGGATTTGAAAATTGAGTTTTCAGTTATCGACCTCATACGTTTAGAAATACCATGAAACGTGGACATTTCTTGGTCCCGGGCTGATTGGTGAATTTTCTCACGACGCGAAAAATGCCGAGCTGATATAAGTATTTGGGATCGGAAAATTGAGTTTCCTGTTATCGACGCTATACGTTTTGAAATACCATGAAACGTGGACATTTCTTGGTCCCGGGCCGATTGGCTCATTATTCAACAACACGTGAAATACGCAGATGATGTAAGTACATGGGATCTGAAAATTGAGTTTTCAGTTATCGACCTCATACGTTTAGAAATACCATGAAACGTGGACATTTCTTGGTCCCGGGCTGATTGGGGAATTATTTCACGACGCGAAAAATGCCGAGCTGATATAAGTACTTGGGATCTGAAAATTGCGTTTTCTGTTATCGACGCTATACGTTTATAAATACCATGAAACTTGGAGATTTCTTGGTCCCGGGCTGATTGGACCATTTTTCAATAACACGTGAAATAGGCAGATGATATAAGAACTTGGGATCTGAAAATTGAGTTTTCAGTTATCGACCTCATACGTTTAGAAATACCATGAAACGTGGACATTTCTTGGTCCCGGGCCGATTGGCTCATTTTTCAACAACACGTGAAATACGCAGATGATATAAGTACTTGGGATCTCAAAATTGAGTTTTCAGTTATCGACCTCATACGTATAGAAATACCATGAAACGTGGACATTTCTTGGTCCCGGGCTGATTGGTGAATTTTTTCACGACGCGAAAAATGCCGAGCTGATATAAGTACTTGGGATCTGAAAATTGCGTTTTCTGTTATCGACGCTATACGTTGATAAATACCATGAAACGTGAAGATTTCTTGGTCCCGGGCTGATTGGACCATTTTTCAACAACACGTAAAATACGCAACTGATATAAGTACTTGGGATCTGAAAATTGAGTTTTCTGTTATCGACGATATACGTTTATAAATACCATGAAACGTGGAGATTTCTTAGTCCCGGGCTGATTGGGGAATTTTTTCACGACGCGAAAAATTCCGAGCTGACATAAGTACTTGGGAACTGAAAATTGAGTTTTCTGTTATCGACGCTATACGTTTAGAAATACCATGAAACGTGGACATTTCTTGGTCCCGGGCTGATTGGTGAATTTTTTCACGACGCGAAAAATGCCGAGCTGATATAAGTACTTGTGATACGAAAATTGAGTTTTCTGTTATCGACGCTATACGTTTATAAATACCATGAAACGTGGAGATTTCTTAGTCCCGGGCTCATTGGGGAATTTTTTCACGACGCGAAAAATTCCGAGCTGACATAAGTACTTGGGATCTGAAAATTGAGTTTTCAGTTATCGACCTCATACGTTTAGAAATACCATGAAACGTGGACATTTCTTGGTCCCGGGCTGATTGGTGAATTTTCTCACGACGCGAAAAATGCCGAGCTGATATAAGTACTTGGGATCGGAAAATTGAGTTTCCTGTTATCGACGCTATACGTTTTGAAATACCATGAAACGTGGACATTTCTTAGTCCCGGGCCGATTGGGTTATTTTTCAATAACACGTGAAATACGCAGATGATATAAGTACTTGGGATCTGAAAATTGAGTTTTCAGTTATCGACATCATACGTTTAGAAATACCATGAAACGTGGACATTTCTTGGTCCCGGGCCGATTGGCTCATTTTTCAACAACACGTGAAATACGCAGATGATGTATGTACTTGGGATCTGAAAATTGAGTTTTCAGTTATCGACCTCATACGTTTAGAAATACCCTGAAACGTGGACATTTCTTGGTCCCGGGCCGATTGGCTCATTTTTCAACAACACGTGAAATACGCAGATGATATAAGTACTTGGGATCTGAAAATTGAGTTTTCAGTTATCGACCTCATACGTTTAGAAATACCATGAAACGTGGACATTTCTTGGTCCCGGGCTGATTGGTGAATTTTTTCACGACGCGAAAAATGCCGAGCTGATATAAGTACTTGGGATCGGAAAATTGCGTTTTCTGTTATCGACGCTATACGTTTATAAGTACCATGAAACGTGGAGATTTCTTGGTCCCGGGCTGATTGGACCATTTTTCAACTACACGTAAAATACGCAACTGATATAAGTACTTGGGATCTGAAAATTGAGTTTTCTGTTATCGACGCTATACGTTTATAAATACCATGAAACGTGGAGATTTCTTAGTCCCGGGCTGATTGGGGAATTTTTTCACGACGCGAAAAATTCCGAGCTGACATAAGTACTTGGGAACTGAAAATTGAGTTTTCTGTTATCGACGCTATACGTTTAGAAATACCATGAAACGTGGACATTTCTTGGTCCCGGGCTGATGGGTGAATTTTTTCACGACGCGAAAAATGCCGAGCTGATATAAGTACTTGTGATACGAAAATTGAGTTTTCTGTTATCGACGCTATACGTTTATAAATACCATGAAACGTGGAGATTTCTTAGTCCCGGGCTCATTGGGGAATTTTTTCACGACGCGAAAAATTCCGAGCTGACATAAGTACTTGGGATCTGAAAATTGAGTTTTCAGTTATCGACCTCATACGTTTAGAAATACCATGAAACGTGGACATTTCTTGGTCCCGGGCTGATTGGTGAATTTTCTCACGACGCGAAAAATGCCGAGCTGATATAAGTACTTGGGATCGGAAAATTGAGTTTCCTGTTATCGACGCTATACGTTTTGAAATACCATGAAACGTGGACATTTCTTAGTCCCGGGCCGATTGGGTCATTTTTCAATAACACGTGAAATACGCAGATGATATAAGTACTTGGGATCTGAAAATTGAGTTTTCAGTTATCGACCTCATACGTTTAGAAATACCATGAAACGTGGAGATTTCTTGGTCCCGGGCTGATTGGACCATTTTTCAATAACACGTGAAATAGGCAGATGATATAAGAACTTGGGATCTGAAAATTGAGTTTTCAGTTATCGACCTCATACGTTTAGAAATACCATGAAACGTGGACATTTCTTGGTCCCGGGCCGATTGGCTCATTTTTCAACAACACGTGAAATACGCAGATGATATAAGTACTTGGGATCTGAAAATTGAGTTTTCAGTTATCGACCTCATACGTTTAGAAATACCATGAAACGTGTTTATTTCTTGGTCGCGGGCTGATTGGTGAATTTTTTCACGACGCGAAAAATGCCGAGCTGATATAAGTACTTGGGATCTGAAAATTGCGTTTTCTGTTATCGACGCTATACGTTTATAAATACCATGAAACTTGGAGATTTCTTGGTCCCGGGCTGATTGGACCATTTTTCAATAACACGTGAAATAGGCAGATGATATAAGTACTTGGGATCTGAAAATTGAGTTTTCAGTTATCGACCTCATACGTTTAGAAATACCATGAAACGTGGACATTTCTTGGTCCCGGGCTGATTGGTGAATTTTTTCACGACGCGAAAAATGCCGAGCTGATATAAGTACTTGGGATCTGAAAATTGCGTTTTCTGTTATCGACGCTATACGTTTATAAATACCATGAAACGTGGAGATTTCTTGATCCCAGGCTGATTGGACCATTTTTTAATAACACGTGAAATAGGCAGATGATATAAGTACTTGGGATCTGAAAATTGAGTTTTCAGTAATCGACCTCATACGTTTAGAAATACCATGAAACATGGACATTTCTTGGTCCCGGGCTGATTGGTGAATTTTTTCACGACGCGAAAAATGCCGAGCTGATATAATTATTTGGGATCGGAAAATTGAGTTTCCTGTTATCGACGCTATACGTTTTGAAATACCATGAAACGTGGACATTTCTTGGTCCCGGGCCGATTGGCTCATTATTCAACAACACGTGAAATACGCAGATGATGTAAGTACTTGGGATCTGAAAATTGAGTTTTCAGTTATCGACCTCATACGTTTAGAAATACCATGAAACGTGGACATTTCTTGGTCCCGGGCTGATTGGTGAATTTTCTCTCGACGCGAAAAATGCCGAGCTGATATAAGTACTTGGGATCGGAAAATTGAGTTTCCTGTTATCGACGCTATACGTTTTGAAATACCATGAAACGTGGACATTTCTTGGTCCCGGGCCGATTGGCTCATTTTTCAACAACACGTGAAATACGCAGATGATGTAAGTACTTGGGATCTGAAAATTGAGTTTTCAGTTATCGACCTCATACGTTTAGAAATACCATGAAACGTGGACATTTCTTGGTCCCGGGCCGATTGGCTCATTTTTCAACAACACGTGAAATACGCAGATGATATAAGTACTTGGGATCTGAAAATTGAGTTTTCAGTTATCGACCTCATACGTTTAGAAATACCATGAAACGTATTTATTTCTTGGTCGCGGGCTGATTGGTGAATTTTTTCACGACGCGAAAAATGCCGAGCTGATATAAGTACTTGGGATCTGAAAATTGCGTTTTCTGTTATCGACGCTATACGTTTATAAATACCATGAAACGTGGAGATTTCTTGGTCCCGGGCTGATTGGACCATTTTTCAATAACACGTGAAATAGGCAGATGATGGAAGTACTTGGGATCTGAAAATTGAGTTTTCAGTTATCGACCTCATACGTTTAGAAATACCATGAAACGTGGACATTTCTTGGTCCCGGGCTGATTGGTGAATTTTTTCACGACGCGAAAAATGCCGAGCTGATATAAGTACTTGGGATCTGAAAATTGCGTTTTCTGTTATCGACGCTATACGTTTATAAATACCATGAAACGTGGAGATTTCTTGGTCCCGGGCTGATTGGACCATTTTTCAATAACACGTGAAATAGGTAGATGATATAAGTACTTGGGATCTGAAAATTGAGTTTTCAGTTATCGACCTCATACGTTTAGAAATATCATGAAACGTGGACATTTCTTGGTCCCGGGCTGATTGGTGAATTTTTTCACGACGCGAAAAATGCCGAGCTGATATATGTACTTGGGATCTGAAAATTGCGTTTTCTGTTATCGACGCTATACGTTTATAAATACCATGAAACGTGGAGATTTCTTAGTCCCGGGCTGATTGGGGAATTTTTTCACGACGCGAAAAATTCCGAGCTGACATAAGTACTTGGGAACTGAAAATTGAGTTTTCTGTTATCGACGCTATACGTTTAGAAATACCAGGAAACGTGGACATTTCTTGGTCCCGGGCTTATTGGTGAATTTTTTCACGACGCGAAAAATGCCGAGCTGATATAAGTACTTGTGATCCGAAAATTGAGTTTTCTGTTATCGACGCTATACGTTTATAAATACCATGAAACGTGGAGATTTCTTAGTCCCGGGCTGATTGGGGAATTTTTTCACGACGCGAGAAATTCCGAGCTGACATAAGTACTTGGGAACTGAAAATTGAGTTTTCTGTTATCGACGCTATACGTTTAGAAATACCATCAAACGTGGACATTTCTTGGTCCCGGGCTGATTGGTGAATTTTCTCTCGACGCGAAAAATGCCGAGCTGATATAAGTACTTGGGATCGGAAAATTGAGTTTCCTGTTATCGACGCTATACGTTTTGAAATACCATGAAACGTGGACATTTCTAGGTCCCGGGCCGATTGGCTCATTTTTCAACAACACGTGAAATACGCAGATGATGTAAGTACTTGGGATCTGAAAATTGAGTTTTCAGTTATCGACCTCATACGTTTAGAAATACCATGAAACGTGGACATTTCTTGGTCCCGGGCCGATTGGCTCATTTTTCAACAACACGTGAAATACGCAGATGATATAAGTACTTGGGATCTGAAAATTGAGTTTTCAGTTATCGACCTCATACGTTTAGAAATACCATGAAACGTATTTATTTCTTGGTCGCGGGCTGATTGGTGAATTTTTTCACGACGCGAAAAATGCCGAGCTGATATAAGTACTTGGGATCTGAAAATTGCGTTTTCTGTTATCGACGCTATACGTTTATAAATACCATGAAACGTGGAGATTTCTTGGTCCCGGGCTGATTGGACCATTTTTCAATAACACGTGAAATAGGCAGATGATGGAAGTACTTGGGATCTGAAAATTGAGTTTTCAGTTATCGACCTCATACGTTTAGAAATACCATGAAACGTGGACATTTCTTGGTCCCGGGCTGATTGGTGAATTTTTTCACGACGCGAAAAGTGCCGAGCTGACGTAAGTACTTGGGATTTGAAAATTGAGTTTTCAGTTATCGACCTCATACGTTTAGAAATACCATGAAACGTGGACATTTCTTGGTCCCGGGCTGATTGGTGAATTTTCTCACGACGCGAAAAATGCCGAGCTGATATAATTATTTGGGATCGGAAAATTGAGTTTCCTGTTATCGACGCTATACGTTTTGAAATACCATGAAACGTGGACATTTCTTGGTCCCGGGCCGATTGGCTCATTATTCAACAACACGTGAAATACGCAGATGATGTAAGTACTTGGGATCTGAAAATTGAGTTTTCAGTTATCGACCTCATACGTTTAGAAATACCATGAAACGTGGACATTTCTTGGTCCCGGGCTGATTGGTGAATTTTCTCTCGACGCGAAAAATGCCGAGCTGATATAAGTACTTGGGATCGGAAAATTGAGTTTCCTGTTATCGACGCTATACGTTTTGAAATACCATGAAACGTGGACATTTCTTGGTCCCGGGCCGATTGGCTCATTATTCAACAACACGTGAAATACGCAGATGATGTAAGTACTTGGGATCTGAAAATTGAGTTTTCAGTTATCGACCTCATACGTTTAGAAATACCATGAAACGTGGACATTTCTTGGTCCCGGGCTGATTGGTGAATTTTCTCTCGACGCGAAAAATGCCGAGCTGATATAAGTACTTGGGATCGGAAAATTGAGTTTCCTGTTATCGACGCTATACGTTTTGAAATACCATGAAACGTGGACATTTCTTGGTCCCGGGCCGATTGGCTCATTTTTCAACAACACGTGAAATACGCAGATGATGTAAGTACTTGGGATCTGAAAATTGAGTTTTCAGTTATCGACCTCATACGTTTAGAAATACCCTGAAACGTGGACATTTCTTGGTCCCGGGCTGATTGGGGAATTATTTCACGACGCGAAAAATGCCGAGCTGATATGAGTACTTGGGATCTGAAAATTGCGTTTTCTGTTATCGACGCTATACGTTTATAAATACCATGAAACTTGGAGATTTCTTAGTCCCGGGCTGATTGGGGAATTTTTTCACGACGCGAAAAATTCCGAGCTGACATAAGTACTTGGGAACTGAAAATTGAGATTTCTGTTATCGACGCTATACGTTTAGAAATACCATGAAACGTGGACATTTCTTGGTCCCGGGCTGATTGGTGAATTTTTTCACGACGCGAAAAATGCCGAGCTGATATAAGTACTTGTGATCCGAAAATTGAGTTTTCTGTTATCGACGCTATACGTTTATAAATACCATGAAACGTGGAGATTTCTTAGTCCCGGGCTGATTGGGGAATTTTTTCACGACGCGAAAAATTCCGAGCTGACATAAGTACTTGGGATCTGAAAATTGAGTTTTCAGTTATCGACCTCATACGTTTAGAAATACCATGAAACGTGGACATTTCTTGGTCCCGGGCTGATTGGGGAATTATTTCACGACGCGAGAAATGCCGAGCTGATATAAGTACTTGGGATCTGAAAATTGCGTTTTCTGTTATCGACGCTATACGTTTATAAATACCATGAAACTTGGAGATTTCTTGGTCCCGGGCTGATTGGACCATTTTTCAATAACACGTGAAATAGGCAGATGATATAAGTACTTGGGATCTGAAAATTGAGTTTTCATTTATCGACCTCATACGTTTAGAAATACCATGAAACGTGGAGATTTCTTGGTCCCGGGCTGATTGGACCATTTTTCAATAACACGTGAAATAGGCAGATGATGGAAGTACTTGGGATCTGAAAATTGAGTTTTCAGTTATCGACCTCATACGTTTAGAAATACCATGAAACGTGGACATTTCTTGGTCCCGGGCTGATTGGTGAATTTTTTCACGACGCGAAAAATGCCGAGCTGATATAAGTACTTCGGATCCGAAAATTGAGTTTTCTGTTATCGACGCTATACGTTTATAAATACCATGAAACGTGAAGATTTCTTGGTCCCGGGCTGATTGGACCATTTTTCAACATCACGTAAAATACGCAACTGATATAAGTACTTGGGATCTGAAAATTGAGTTTTCTGTTATCGACGCTATACGTTTATAAATACCATGAAACGTGGAGATTCCTTAGTCCCGGGCTGATTGGGGAATTTTTTCACGACGCGAAAAATTCCGAGCTGACATAAGTACTTGGGAACTGAAAATTGAGATTTCTGTTATCGACGCTATACGTTTAGAAATACCATGAAACGTGGACATTTCTTGGTCCCGGGCTGATTGGTGAATTTTTTCACGACGCGAAAAATGCCGAGCTGATATAAGTACTTGTGATCCGAAAATTGAGTTTTCCGTTATCGATGCTATACGTTTATTAATACCATGAAACGTGGAGATTTCTTAGTCCCGGGCTGATTGGGGAATTTTTTCACGACGCGAAAAATTCCGAGCTGACATAAGTACTTGGGATTTGAAAATTGAGTTTTCAGTTATCGACCTCATACGTTTAGAAATACCATGAAACGTGGACATTTCTTGGTCCCGGGCTGATTGGTGAATTTTCTCACGACGCGAAAAATGCCGAGCTGATATAAGTATTTGGGATCGGAAAATTGAGTTTCCTGTTATCGACGCTATACGTTTTGAAATACCATGAAACGTGGACATTTCTTGGTCCCGGGCCGATTGGCTCATTATTCAACAACACGTGAAATACGCAGATGATGTAAGTACATGGGATCTGAAAATTGAGTTTTCAGTTATCGACCTCATACGTTTAGAAATACCATGAAACGTGGACATTTCTTGGTCCCGGGCTGATTGGGGAATTATTTCACGACGCGAAAAATGCCGAGCTGATATAAGTACTTGGGATCTGAAAATTGCGTTTTCTGTTATCGACGCTATACGTTTATAAATACCATGAAACTTGGAGATTTCTTGGTCCCGGGCTGATTGGACCATTTTTCAATAACACGTGAAATAGGCAGATGATATAAGTACTTGGGATCTGAAAATTGAGTTTTCAGTTATCGACCTCATACGTTTAGAAATACCATGAAACGTGGACATTTCTTGGTCCCGGGCCGATTGGCTCATTTTTCAACAACACGTGAAATACGCAGATGATATAAGTACTTGGGATCTCAAAATTGAGTTTTCAGTTATCGACCTCGTACGTATAGAAATACCATGAAACGTGGACATTTCTTGGTCCCGGGCTGATTGGTGAATTTTTTCACGACGCGAAAAATGCCGAGCTGATATAAGTACTTGGGATCTGAAAATTGCGTTTTCTGTTATCGACGCTATACGTTGATAAATACCATGAAACGTGAAGATTTCTTGGTCCCGGGCTGATTGGACCATTTTTCAACAACACGTAAAATACGCAACTGATATAAGTACTTGGGATCTGAAAATTGAGTTTTCTGTTATCGACGATATACGTTTATAAATACCATGAAACGTGGAGATTTCTTAGTCCCGGGCTGATTGGGGAATTTTTTCACGACGCGAAAAATTCCGAGCTGACATAAGTACTTGGGAACTGAAAATTGAGTTTTCTGTTATCGACGCTATACGTTTAGAAATACCATGAAACGTGGACATTTCTTGGTCCCGGGCTGATTGGTGAATTTTTTCACGACGCGAAAAATGCCGAGCTGATATAAGTACTTGTGATACGAAAATTGAGTTTTCTGTTATCGACGCTATACGTTTATAAATACCATGAAACGTGGAGATTTCTTAGTCCCGGGCTCATTGGGGAATTTTTTCACGACGCGAAAAATTCCGAGCTGACATAAGTACTTGGGATCTGAAAATTGAGTTTTCAGTTATCGACCTCATACGTTTAGAAATACCATGAAACGTGGACATTTCTTGGTCCCGGGTTGATTGGTGAATTTTCTCACGACGCGAAAAATGCCGAGCTGATATAAGTACTTGGGATCGGAAAATTGAGTTTCCTGTTATCGACGCTATACGTTTTGAAATACCATGAAACGTGGACATTTCTTAGTCCCGGGCCGATTGGGTTATTTTTCAATAACACGTGAAATACGCAGATGATATAAGTACTTGGGATCTGAAAATTGAGTTTTCAGTTATCGACATCATACGTTTAGAAATACCATGAAACGTGGAGATTTCTTGGTCCCGGGCTGATTGGACCATTTTTCAATAACACGTGAAATAGGCAGATGATATAAGTACTTGGGATCTGAAAATTGAGTTTTCAGTTATCGACCTCATACGTTTAGAAATACCATGAAACGTGGACATTTCTTGGTCCCGGGCCGATTGGCTCATTTTTCAACAACACGTGAAATACGCAGATGATATAAGTACTTGGGATCTGAAAATTGAGTTTTCAGTTATCGACCTCATACGTTTAGAAATACCATGAAACGTGTTTATTTCTTGGTCGCGGGCTGATTGGTGAATTTTTTCACGACGCGAAAAATGCCGAGCTGATATAAGTACTTGGGATCTGAAAATTGCGTTTTCTGTTATCGACGCTATACGTTTATAAATACCATGAAACTTGGAGATTTCTTGGTCCCGGGCTGATTGGACCATTTTTCAATAACACGTGAAATAGGCAGATGATATAAGTACTTGGGATCTGAAAATTGAGTTTTCAGTTATCGACCTCATACGTTTAGAAATACCATGAAACGTGGACATTTCTTGGTCCCGGGCTGATTGGTGAATTTTCTCTCGACGCGAAAAATGCCGAGCTGATATAAGTACTTGGGATCGGAAAATTGAGTTTCCTGTTATCGACGCTATACGTTTTGAAATACCATGAAACGTGGACATTTCTTGGTCCCGGGCCGATTGGCTCATTTTTCAACAACACGTGAAATACGCAGATGATGTAAGTACTTGGGATCTGAAAATTGAGTTTTCAGTTATCGACCTCATACGTTTAGAAATACCCTGAAACGTGGACATTTCTTGGTCCCGGGCTGATTGGGGAATTATTTCACGACGCGAAAAATGCCGAGCTGATATAAGTACTTGGGATCTGAAAATTGCGTTTTCTGTTATCGACGCTATACGTTTATAAATACCATGAAACTTGGAGATTTCTTAGTCCCGGGCTGATTGGGGAATTTTTTCACGACGCGAAAAATTCCGAGCTGACATAAGTACTTGGGAACTGAAAATTGAGATTTCTGTTATCGACGCTATACGTTTAGAAATACCATGAAACGTGGACATTTCTTGGTCCCGGGCTGATTGGTGAATTTTTTCACGACGCGAAAAATGCCGAGCTGATATAAGTACTTGTGATCCGAAAATTGAGTTTTCTGTTATCGACGCTATACGTTTATAAATACCATGAAACGTGGAGATTTCTTAGTCCCGGGCTGATTGGGGAATTGTTTCACGACGCGAAAAATTCCGAGCTGACATAAGTACTTGGGATCTGAAAATTGAGTTTTCAGTTATCGACCTCATACGTTTAGAAATACCATGAAACGTGGACATTTCTTGGTCCCGGGCTGATTCGGGAATTATTTCACGACGCGAGAAATGCCGAGCTGATATAAGTACTTGGGATCTGAAAATTGCGTTTTCTGTTATCGACGCTATACGTTTATAAATACCATGAAACTTGGAGATTTCTTGGTCCCGGGCTGATTGGACCATTTTTCAATAACACGTGAAATAGGCAGATGATATAAGTACTTGGGATCTGAAAATTGAGTTTTCAGTTATCGACCTCATACGTTTAGAAATACCATGAAACGTGGACATTTCTTGGTCCCGGGCTGATTGGTGAATTTTCTCTCGACGCGAAAAATGCCGAGCTGATATAAGTACTTGGGATCGGAAAATTGAGTTTCCTGTTATCGACGCTATACGTTTTGAAATACCATGAAACGTGGACATTTCTTGGTCCCGGGCCGATTGGCTCATTTTTCAACAACACGTGAAATACGCAGATGATGTAAGTACTTGGGATCTGAAAATTGAGTTTTCAGTTATCGACCTCATACGTTTAGAAATACCCTGAAACGTGGACATTTCTTGGTCCCGGGCTGATTGGGGAATTATTTCACGACGCGAAAAATGCCGAGCTGATATAAGTACTTGGGATCTGAAAATTGCGTTTTCTGTTATCGACGCTATACGTTTATAAATACCATGAAACTTGGAGATTTCTTAGTCCCGGGCTGATTGGGGAATTTTTTCACGACGCGAAAAATTCCGAGCTGACATAAGTACTTGGGAACTGAAAATTTAGATTTCTGTTATCGACGCTATACGTTTAGAAATACCATGAAACGTGGACATTTCTTGGTCCCGGGCTGATTGGTGAATTTTTTCACGACGCGAAAAATGCCGAGCTGATATAAGTACTTGTGATCCGAAAATTGAGTTTTCTGTTATCGACGCTATACGTTTATAAATACCATGAAACGTGGAGATTTCTTAGTCCCGGGCTGATTGGGGAATTGTTTCACGACGCGAAAAATTCCGAGCTGACATAAGTACTTGGGATCTGAAAATTGAGTTTTCAGTTATCGACCTCATACGTTTAGAAATACCATGAAACGTGGACATTTCTTGGTCCCGGGCTGATTCGGGAATTATTTCACGACGCGAGAAATGCCGAGCTGATATAAGTACTTGGGATCTGAAAATTGCGTTTTCTGTTATCGACGCTATACGTTTATAAATACCATGAAACTTGGAGATTTCTTGGTCCCGGGCTGATTGGACCATTTTTCAATAACACGTGAAATAGGCAGATGATATAAGTACTTGGGATCTGAAAATTGAGTTTTCAGTTATCGACCTCATACGTTTAGAAATACCATGAAACGTGGAGATTTCTTGGTCCCGGGCTGATTGGACCATTTTTCAATAACACGTGAAATAGGCAGATGATGGAAGTACTTGGGATCTGAAAATTGAGTTTTCAGTTATCGACCTCATACGTTTAGAAATACCATGAAACGTGGACATTTCTTGGTCCCGGGCTGATTGGTGAATTTTTTCACGACGCGAAAAATGCCGAGCTGATATAAGTACTTCGGATCCGAAAATTGAGTTTTCTGTTATCGACCTCATACGTTTAGAAATACCATGAAACGTGGACATTTCTTGGTCCCGGGCTGATTGGTGAATTTTCTCACGACGCGAAAAATGCCGAGCTGATATAAGTATTTGGGATCGGAAAATTGAGTTTCCTGTTATCGACGCTATACGTTTTGAAATACCATGAAACGTGGACATTTCTTGGTCCCGGGCCGATTGGCTCATTATTCAACAACACGTGAAATACGCAGATGATGTAAGTACTTGGGATCTGAAAATTGAGTTTTCAGTTATCGACCTCATACGTTTAGAAATACCATGAAACGTGGACATTTCTTGGTCCCGGGCTGATTGGTGAATTTTCTCTCGACGCGAAAAATGCCGAGCTGATATAAGTACTTGGGATCGGAAAATTGAGTTTCCTGTTATCGACGCTATACGTTTTGAAATACCATGAAACGTGGACATTTCTTGGTCCCGGGCCGATTGGCTCATTTTTCAACAACACGTGAAATACGCAGATGATGTAAGTACTTGGGATCTGAAAATTGAGTTTTCAGTTATCGACCTCATACGTTTAGAAATACCCTGAAACGTGGACATTTCTTGGTCCCGGGCTGATTGGGGAATTATTTCACGACGCGAAAAATGCCGAGCTGATATAAGTACTTGGGATCTGAAAATTGCGTTTTCTGTTATCGACGCTATACGTTTATAAATACCATGAAACTTGGAGATTTCTTAGTCCCGGGCTGATTGGACCATTTTTCAATAACACGTGAAATAGGCAGATGATATAAGTACTTGGGATCTGAAAATTGAGTTTTCAGTTATCGACCTCATACGTTTAGAAATACCATGAAACGTGGACATTTCTTGGTCCCGGGCTGATTGGGGAATTATTTCACGACGCGAAAAATGCCGAGCTGATATAAGTACTTGGGATCTGAAAATTGCGTTTTCTGTTATCGACGCTATACGTTTATAAATACAATGAAACTTGGAGATTTCTTGGTCCCGGGCTGATTGGACCATTTTTCAATAACACGTGAAATAGGCAGATGATATAAGTACTTGGGATCTGAAAATTGAGTTTTCAGTTATCGACCTCATACGTTTAGAAATACCACGAAACGTGGACATTTCTTGGTCCCGGGCCGATTGGCTCATTTTTCAACAACACGTGAAATACGCAGATGATATAAGTACTTGGAATCTCAAAATTGAGTTTTCAGTTATCGACCTCATACGTATAGAAATACCATGAAACGTGGACATTTCTTGGTCCCGGGCTGATTGGTGAATTTTTTCACGACGCGAAAAATGCCGAGCTGATATAAGTACTTGTGATACGAAAATTGAGTTTTCTGTTATCGACGCTATACGTTTATAAATACCATGAAACGTGGAGATTTCTTAGTCCCGGGCTCATTGGGGAATTTTTTCACGACGCGAAAAATTCCGAGCTGACATAAGTACTTGGGATCTGAAAATTGAGTTTTCAGTTATCGACCTCATACGTTTAGAAATACCATGAAACGTGGACATTTCTTGGTCCCGGGCTGATTGGTGAATTTTCTCACGACGCGAAAAATGCCGAGCTGATATAAGTACTTGGGATCGGAAAATTGAGTTTCCTGTTATCGACGCTATACGTTTTGAAATACCATGAAACGTGGACATTTCTTAGTCCCGGGCCGATTGGGTTATTTTTCAATAACACGTGAAATACGCAGATGATATAAGTACTTGGGATCTGAAAATTGAGTTTTCAGTTATCGACATCATACGTTTAGAAATACCATGAAACGTGGAGATTTCTTGGTCCCGGGCTGATTGGACCATTTTTCAATAACACGTGAAATAGGCAGATGATATAAGTACTTGGGATCTGAAAATTGAGTTTTCAGTTATCGACCTCATACGTTTAGAAATACCATGAAACGTGGACATTTCTTGGTCCCGGGCCGATTGGCTCATTTTTCAACAACACGTGAAATACGCAGATGATATCAGTACTTGGGATCTGAAAATTGAGTTTTCAGTTATCGACCTCATACGTTTAGAAATACCATGAAACGTGTTTATTTCTTGGTCGCGGGCTGATTGGTGAATTTTTTCACGACGCGAAAAATGCCGAGCTGATATAAGTACTTGGGATCTGAAAATTGCGTTTTCTGTTATCGACGCTATACGTTTATAAATACCATGAAACTTGGAGATTTCTTGGTCCCGGGCTGATTGGACCATTTTTCAATAACACGTGAAATAGGCAGATGATATAAGTACTTGGGATCTGAAAATTGAGTTTTCAGTTATCGACCTCATACGTTTAGAAATACCATGAAACGTGGACATTTCTTGGTCCCGGGCTGATTGGTGAATTTTTTCACGACGCGAAAAATGCCGAGCTGATATAAGTACTTGGGATCTGAAAATTGCGTTTTCTGTTATCGACGCTATACGTTTATAAATACCATGAAACGTGGAGATTTCTTGGTCCCGGGCTGATTGGACCATTTTTCAATAACACGTGAAATAGGCAGATGATGGAAGTACTTGGGATCTGAAAATTGAGTTTTCAGTTATCGACCTCATACGTTTAGAAATACCCTGAAACGTGGACATTTCTTGGTCCCGGGCTGATTGGGGAATTATTTCACGACGCGAAAAATGCCGAGCTGATATAAGTACTTGGGATCTGAAAATTGCGTTTTCTGTTATCGACGCTATACGTTTATAAATACCATGAAACTTGGAGATTTCTTAGTCCCGGGCTGATTGGGGAATTTTTTCACGACGCGAAAAATTCCGAGCTGACATAAGTACTTGGGAACTGAAAATTGAGATTTCTGTTATCGACGCTATACGTTTAGAAATACCATGAAACGTGGACATTTCTTGGTCCCGGGCTGATTGGTGAATTTTTTCACGACGCGAAAAATGCCGAGCTGATATAAGTACTTGTGATCCGAAAATTGAGTTTTCTGTTATCGACGCTATACGTTTATAAATACCATGAAACGTGGAGATTTCTTAGTCCCGGGCTGATTGGGGAATTTTTTCACGACGCGAAAAATTCCGAGCTGACATAAGTACTTGGGATCTGAAAATTGAGTTTTCAGTTATCGACCTCATACGTTTAGAAATACCATGAAACGTGGACATTTCTTGGTCCCGGGCTGATTGGGGAATTATTTCACGACGCGAGAAATGCCGAGCTGATATAAGTACTTGGGATCTGAAAATTGCGTTTTCTGTTATCGACGCTATACGTTTATAAATACCATGAAACTTGGAGATTTCTTGGTCCCGGGCTGATTGGACCATTTTTCAATAACACGTGAAATAGGCAGATGATATAAGTACTTGGGATCTGAAAATTGAGTTTTCATTTATCGACCTCATACGTTTAGAAATACCATGAAACGTGGAGATTTCTTGGTCCCGGGCTGATTGGACCATTTTTCAATAACACGTGAAATAGGCAGATGATGGAAGTACTTGGGATCTGAAAATTGAGTTTTCAGTTATCGACCTCATACGTTTAGAAATACCATGAAACGTGGACATTTCTTGGTCCCGGGCTGATTGGTGAATTTTTTCACGACGCGAAAAATGCCGAGCTGATATAAGTACTTCGGATCCGAAAATTGAGTTTTCTGTTATCGACGCTATACGTTTATAAATACCATGAAACGTGAAGATTTCTTGGTCCCGGGCTGATTGGACCATTTTTCAACATCACGTAAAATACGCAACTGATATAAGTACTTGGGATCTGAAAATTGAGTTTTCTGTTATCGACGCTATACGTTTATAAATACCATGAAACGTGGAGATTCCTTAGTCCCGGGCTGATTGGGGAATTTTTTCACGACGCGAAAAATTCCGAGCTGACATAAGTACTTGGGAACTGAAAATTGAGATTTCTGTTATCGACGCTATACGTTTAGAAATACCATGAAACGTGGACATTTCTTGGTCCCGGGCTGATTGGTGAATTTTTTCACGACGCGAAAAATGCCGAGCTGATATAAGTACTTGTGATCCGAAAATTGAGTTTTCCGTTATCGATGCTATACGTTTATTAATACCATGAAACGTGGAGATTTCTTAGTCCCGGGCTGATTGGGGAATTTTTTCACGACGCGAAAAATTCCGAGCTGACATAAGTACTTGGGATCTGAAAATTGCGTTTTCTGTTATCGACGCTATACGTTTATAAATACCATGAAACGTGGAGATTTCTTGGTCCCGGGCTGATTGGACCATTTTTCAATAACACGTGAAATAGGTAGATGATATAAGTACTTGGGATCTGAAAATTGAGTTTTCAGTTATCGACCTCATACGTTTAGAAATATCATGAAACGTGGACATTTCTTGGTCCCGGGCTGATTGGTGAATTTTTTCACGACGCGAAAAATGCCGAGCTGATATATGTACTTGGGATCTGAAAATTGCGTTTTCTGTTATCGACGCTATACGTTTTTAAATACCATGAAACGTGAAGATTTCTTGGTCCCGGGCTGATTGGACCATTTTTCAACAACACGTAAAATACGCAACTGATATAAGTACTTGGGATCTGAAAATTGAGTTTTCTGTTATCGACGCTATACGTTTATAAATACCATGAAACGTGGAGATTTCTTAGTCCCGGGCTGATTGGGGAATTTTTTCACGACGCGAAAAATTCCGAGCTGACATAAGTACTTGGGAACTGAAAATTGAGTTTTCTGTTATCGACGCTATACGTTTAGAAATACCAGGAAACGTGGACATTTCTTGGTCCCGGGCTTATTGGTGAATTTTTTCACGACGCGAAAAATGCCGAGCTGATATAAGTACTTGTGATCCGAAAATTGAGTTTTCTGTTATCGACGCTATACGTTTATAAATACCATGAAACGTGGAGATTTCTTAGTCCCGGGCTGATTGGGGAATTTTTTCACGACGCGAAAAATTCCGAGCTGACATAAGTACTTGGGAACTGAAAATTGAGTTTTCTGTTATCGACGCTATACGTTGAGAAATACCATGAAACGTGGACATTTCTTGGTCCCGGGCTGATTGGTGAATTTTCTCTCGACGCGAAAAATGCCGAGCTGATATAAGTACTTGGGATCGGAAAATTGAGTTTCCTGTTATCGACGCTATACGTTTTGAAATACCATGAAACGTGGACATTTCTTGGTCCCGGGCCGATTGGCTCATTTTTCAACAACACGTGAAATACGCAGATGATATAAGTACTTGGGATCTGAAAATTGAGTTTTCAGTTATCGACCTCATACGTTTAGAAATACCATGAAACGTATTTATTTCTTGGTCGCGGGCTGATTGGTGAATTTTTTCACGACGCGAAAAATGCCGAGCTGATATAAGTACTTGGGATCTGAAAATTGCGTTTTCTGTTATCGACGCTATACGTTTATAAATACCATGAAACGTGGAGATTTCTTGGTCCCGGGCTGATTGGACCATTTTTCAATAACACGTGAAATAGGCAGATGATGGAAGTACTTGGGATCTGAAAATTGAGTTTTCAGTTATCGACCTCATACGTTTAGAAATACCATGAAACGTGGACATTTCTTGGTCCCGGGCTGATTGGTGAATTTTCTCACGACGCGAAAAATGCCGAGCTGATATAAGTATTTGGGATCGGAAAATTGAGTTTCCTGTTATCGACGCTATACGTTTTGAAATACCATGAAACGTGGACATTTCTTGGTCCCGGGCCGATTGGCTCATTATTCAACAACACGTGAAATACGCAGATGATGTAAGTACTTGGGATCTGAAAATTGAGTTTTCAGTTATCGACCTCATACGTTTAGAAATACCATGAAACGTGGACATTTCTTGGTCCCGGGCCGATTGGCTCATTTTTCAACAACACGTGAAATACGCAGATGATGTAAGTACTTGGGATCTGAAAATTGAGTTTTCAGTTATCGACCTCATACGTTTAGAAATACCATGAAACGTATTTATTTCTTGGTCGCGGGCTGATTGGTGAATTTTTTCACGACGCGAAAAATGCCGAGCTGATATAAGTACTTGGGATCTGAAAATTGCGTTTTCTGTTATCGACGCTATACGTTTATAAATACCATGAAACGTGGAGATTTCTTGGTCCCGGGCTGATTGGACCATTTTTCAATAACACGTGAAATAGGCAGATGATGGAAGTACTTGGGATCTGAAAATTGAGTTTTCAGTTATCGACCTCATACGTTTAGAAATACCCTGAAACGTGGACATTTCTTGGTCCCGGGCTGATTGGGGAATTATTTCACGACGCGAAAAATGCCGAGCTGATATAAGTACTTGGGATCTGAAAATTGCGTTTTCTGTTATCGACGCTATACGTTTATAAATACCATGAAACTTGGAGATTTCTTAGTCCCGGGCTGATTGGGGAATTTTTTCACGACGCGAAAAATTCCGAGCTGACATAAGTACTTGGGAACTGAAAATTGAGATTTCTGTTATCGACGCTATACGTTTAGAAATACCATGAAACGTGGACATTTCTTGGTCCCGGGCTGATTGGTGAATTTTTTCACGACGCGAAAAATGCCGAGCTGATATAAGTACTTGTGATCCGAAAATTGAGTTTTCTGTTATCGACGCTATACGTTTATAAATACCATGAAACGTGGAGATTTCTTAGTCCCGGGCTGATTGGGGAATTTTTTCACGACGCGAAAAATTCCGAGCTGACATAAGTACTTGGGATCTGAAAATTGAGTTTTCAGTTATCGACCTCATACGTTTAGAAATACCATGAAACGTGGACATTTCTTGGTCCCGGGCTGATTGGGGAATTATTTCACGACGCGAGAAATGCCGAGCTGATATAAGTACTTGGGATCTGAAAATTGCGTTTTCTGTTATCGACGCTATACGTTTATAAATACCATGAAACTTGGAGATTTCTTGGTCCCGGGCTGATTGGACCATTTTTCAATAACACGTGAAATAGGCAGATGATATAAGTACTTGGGATCTGAAAATTGAGTTTTCATTTATCGACCTCATACGTTTAGAAATACCATGAAACGTGGAGATTTCTTGGTCCCGGGCTGATTGGACCATTTTTCAATAACACGTGAAATAGGCAGATGATGGAAGTACTTGGGATCTGAAAATTGAGTTTTCAGTTATCGACCTCATACGTTTAGAAATACCATGAAACGTGGACATTTCTTGGTCCCGGGCTGATTGGTGAATTTTTTCACGACGCGAAAAATGCCGAGCTGATATAAGTACTTCGGATCCGAAAATTGAGTTTTCTGTTATCGACGCTATACGTTTATAAATACCATGAAACGTGAAGATTTCTTGGTCCCGGGCTGATTGGACCATTTTTCAACATCACGTAAAATACGCAACTGATATAAGTACTTGGGATCTGAAAATTGAGTTTTCTGTTATCGACGCTATACGTTTATAAATACCATGAAACGTGGAGATTCCTTAGTCCCGGGCTGATTGGGGAATTTTTTCACGACGCGAAAAATTCCGAGCTGACATAAGTACTTGGGAACTGAAAATTGAGATTTCTGTTATCGACGCTATACGTTTAGAAATACCATGAAACGTGGACATTTCTTGGTCCCGGGCTGATTGGTGAATTTTTTCACGACGCGAAAAATGCCGAGCTGATATAAGTACTTGTGATCCGAAAATTGAGTTTTCCGTTATCGATGCTATACGTTTATTAATACCATGAAACGTGGAGATTTCTTAGTCCCGGGCTGATTGGGGAATTTTTTCACGACGCGAAAAATTCCGAGCTGACATAAGTACTTGGGATTTGAAAATTGAGTTTTCAGTTATCGACCTCATACGTTTAGAAATACCATGAAACGTGGACATTTCTTGGTCCCGGGCTGATTGGTGAATTTTCTCACGACGCGAAAAATGCCGAGCTGATATAAGTATTTGGGATCGGAAAATTGAGTTTCCTGTTATCGACGCTATACGTTTTGAAATACCATGAAACGTGGACATTTCTTGGTCCCGGGCCGATTGGCTCATTATTCAACAACACGTGAAATACGCAGATGATGTAAGTACATGGGATCTGAAAATTGAGTTTTCAGTTATCGACCTCATACGTTTAGAAATACCATGAAACGTGGACATTTCTTGGTCCCGGGCTGATTGGGGAATTATTTCACGACGCGAAAAATGCCGAGCTGATATAAGTACTTGGGATCTGAAAATTGCGTTTTCTGTTATCGACGCTATACGTTTATAAATACAATGAAACTTGGAGATTTCTTGGTCCCGGGCTGATTGGACCATTTTTCAATAACACGTGAAATAGGCAGATGATATAAGTACTTGGGATCTGAAAATTGAGTTTTCAGTTATCGACCTCATACGTTTAGAAATACCACGAAACGTGGACATTTCTTGGTCCCGGGCCGATTGGCTCATTTTTCAACAACACGTGAAATACGCAGATGATATAAGTACTTGGAATCTCAAAATTGAGTTTTCAGTTATCGACCTCATACGTATAGAAATACCATGAAACGTGGACATTTCTTGGTCCCGGGCTGATTGGTGAATTTTTTCACGACGCGAAAAATGCCGAGCTGATATAAGTACTTGTGATACGAAAATTGAGTTTTCTGTTATCGACGCTATACGTTTATAAATACCATGAAACGTGGAGATTTCTTAGTCCCGGGCTCATTGGGGAATTTTTTCACGACGCGAAAAATTCCGAGCTGACATAAGTACTTGGGATCTGAAAATTGAGTTTTCAGTTATCGACCTCATACGTTTAGAAATACCATGAAACGTGGACATTTCTTGGTCCCGGGCTGATTGGTGAATTTTCTCACGACGCGAAAAATGCCGAGCTGATATAAGTACTTGGGATCGGAAAATTGAGTTTCCTGTTATCGACGCTATACGTTTTGAAATACCATGAAACGTGGACATTTCTTAGTCCCGGGCCGATTGGGTTATTTTTCAATAACACGTGAAATACGCAGATGATATAAGTACTTGGGATCTGAAAATTGAGTTTTCAGTTATCGACATCATACGTTTAGAAATACCATGAAACGTGGAGATTTCTTGGTCCCGGGCTGATTGGACCATTTTTCAATAACACGTGAAATAGGCAGATGATATAAGTACTTGGGATCTGAAAATTGAGTTTTCAGTTATCGACCTCATACGTTTAGAAATACCATGAAACGTGGACATTTCTTGGTCCCGGGCCGATTGGCTCATTTTTCAACAACACGTGAAATACGCAGATGATATCAGTACTTGGGATCTGAAAATTGAGTTTTCAGTTATCGACCTCATACGTTTAGAAATACCATGAAACGTGTTTATTTCTTGGTCGCGGGCTGATTGGTGAATTTTTTCACGACGCGAAAAATGCCGAGCTGATATAAGTACTTGGGATCTGAAAATTGCGTTTTCTGTTATCGACGCTATACGTTTATAAATACCATGAAACTTGGAGATTTCTTGGTCCCGGGCTGATTGGACCATTTTTCAATAACACGTGAAATAGGCAGATGATATAAGTACTTGGGATCTGAAAATTGAGTTTTCAGTTATCGACCTCATACGTTTAGAAATACCATGAAACGTGGACATTTCTTGGTCCCGGGCTGATTGGTGAATTTTTTCACGACGCGAAAAATGCCGAGCTGATATAAGTACTTGGGATCTGAAAATTGCGTTTTCTGTTATCGACGCTATACGTTTATAAATACCATGAAACGTGGAGATTTCTTGGTCCCGGGCTGATTGGACCATTTTTCAATAACACGTGAAATAGGTAGATGATATAAGTACTTGGGATCTGAAAATTGAGTTTTCAGTTATCGACCTCATACGTTTAGAAATATCATGAAACGTGGACATTTCTTGGTCCCGGGCTGATTGGTGAATTTTTTCACGACGCGAAAAATGCCGAGCTGATATATGTACTTGGGATCTGAAAATTGCGTTTTCTGTTATCGACGCTATACGTTTATAAATACCATGAAACGTGGAGATTTCTTGGTCCCGGGCTGATTGGACCATTTTTCAATAACACGTGAAATAGGCAGATGATGGAAGTACTTGGGATCTGAAAATTGAGTTTTCAGTTATCGACCTCATACGTTTAGAAATACCATGAAACGTGGACATTTCTTGGTCCCGGGCTGATTGGTGAATTTTTTCACGACGCGAAAAGTGCCGAGCTGACATAAGTACTTGGGATTTGAAAATTGAGTTTTCAGTTATCGACCTCATACGTTTAGAAATACCATGAAACGTGGACATTTCTTGGTCCCGGGCTGATTGGTGAATTTTCTCACGACGCGAAAAATGCCGAGCTGATATAAGTATTTGGGATCGGAAAATTGAGTTTCCTGTTATCGACGCTATACGTTTTGAAATACCATGAAACGTGGACATTTCTTGGTCCCGGGCCGATTGGCTCATTATTCAACAACACGTGAAATACGCAGATGATGTAAGTACTTGGGATCTGAAAATTGAGTTTCCTGTTATCGACGCTATACGTTTTGAAATACCATGAAACGTGGACATTTCTTGGTCCCGGGCCGATTGGCTCATTTTTCAACAACACGTGAAATACGCAGATGATGTAAGTACTTGGGATCTGAAAATTGAGTTTTCAGTTATCGACCTCATACGTTTAGAAATACCCTGAAACGTGGACATTTCTTGGTCCCGGGCTGATTGGGGAATTATTTCACGACGCGAAAAATGCCGAGCTGATATAAGTACTTGGGATCTGAAAATTGCGTTTTCTGTTATCGACGCTATACGTTTATAAATACCATGAAACTTGGAGATTTCTTAGTCCCGGGCTGATTGGGGAATTTTTTCACGACGCGAAAAATTCCGAGCTGACATAAGTACTTGGGAACTGAAAATTGAGATTTCTGTTATCGACGCTATACGTTTAGAAATACCATGAAACGTGGACATTTCTTGGTCCCGGGCTGATTGGTGAATTTTTTCACGACGCGAAAAATGCCGAGCTGATATAAGTACTTGTGATCCGAAAATTGAGTTTTCTGTTATCGACGCTATACGTTTATAAATACCATGAAACGTGGAGATTTCTTAGTCCCGGGCTGATTGGGGAATTTTTTCACGACGCGAAAAATTCCGAGCTGACATAAGTACTTGGGATCTGAAAATTGAGTTTTCAGTTATCGACCTCATACGTTTAGAAATACCATGAAACGTGGACATTTCTTGGTCCCGGGCTGATTCGGGAATTATTTCACGACGCGAGAAATGCCGAGCTGATATAAGTACTTGGGATCTGAAAATTGAGTTTTCAGTTATCGACCTCATACGTTTAGAAATACCATGAAACGTGGAGATTTCTTGGTCCCGGGCTGATTGGACCATTTTTCAATAACACGTGAAATAGGCAGATGATGGAAGTACTTGGGATCTGAAAATTGAGTTTTCAGTTATCGACCTCATACGTTTAGAAATACCATGAAACGTGGACATTTCTTGGTCCCGGGCTGATTGGTGAATTTTTTCACGACGCGAAAAATGCCGAGCTGATATAAGTACTTCGGATCCGAAAATTGAGTTTTCTGTTATCGACGCTATACGTTTATAAATACCATGAAACGTGAAGATTTCTTGGTCCCGGGCTGATTGGACCATTTTTCAACATCACGTAAAATACGCAACTGATATAAGTACTTGGGATCTGAAAATTGAGTTTTCTGTTATCGACGCTATACGTTTATAAATACCATGAAACGTGGAGATTCCTTAGTCCCGGGCTGATTGGGGAATTTTTTCACGACGCGAAAAATTCCGAGCTGACATAAGTACTTGGGAACTGAAAATTGAGATTTCTGTTATCGACGCTATACGTTTAGAAATACCATGAAACGTGGACATTTCTTGGTCCCGGGCTGATTGGTGAATTTTTTCACGACGCGAAAAATGCCGAGCTGATATAAGTACTTGTGATCCGAAAATTGAGTTTTCCGTTATCGATGCTATACGTTTATTAATACCATGAAACGTGGAGATTTCTTAGTCCCGGGCTGATTGGGGAATTTTTTCACGACGCGAAAAATTCCGAGCTGACATAAGTACTTGGGATTTGAAAATTGAGTTTTCAGTTATCGACCTCATACGTTTAGAAATACCATGAAACGTGGACATTTCTTGGTCCCGGGCTGATTGGTGAATTTTCTCACGACGCGAAAAATGCCGAGCTGATATAAGTATTTGGGATCGGAAAATTGAGTTTCCTGTTATCGACGCTATACGTTTTGAAATACCATGAAACGTGGACATTTCTTGGTCCCGGGCCGATTGGCTCATTATTCAACAACACGTGAAATACGCAGATGATGTAAGTACATGGGATCTGAAAATTGAGTTTTCAGTTATCGACCTCATACGTTTAGAAATACCATGAAACGTGGACATTTCTTGGTCCCGGGCTGATTGGGGAATTATTTCACGACGCGAAAAATGCCGAGCTGATATAAGTACTTGGGATCTGAAAATTGCGTTTTCTGTTATCGACGCTATACGTTTATAAATACAATGAAACTTGGAGATTTCTTGGTCCCGGGCTGATTGGACCATTTTTCAATAACACGTGAAATAGGCAGATGATATAAGTACTTGGGATCTGAAAATTGAGTTTTCAGTTATCGACCTCATACGTTTAGAAATACCACGAAACGTGGACATTTCTTGGTCCCGGGCCGATTGGCTCATTTTTCAACAACACGTGAAATACGCAGATGATATAAGTACTTGGAATCTCAAAATTGAGTTTTCAGTTATCGACCTCATACGTATAGAAATACCATGAAACGTGGACATTTCTTGGTCCCGGGCTGATTGGTGAATTTTTTCACGACGCGAAAAATGCCGAGCTGATATAAGTACTTGTGATACGAAAATTGAGTTTTCTGTTATCGACGCTATACGTTTATAAATACCATGAAACGTGGAGATTTCTTAGTCCCGGGCTCATTGGGGAATTTTTTCACGACGCGAAAAATTCCGAGCTGACATAAGTACTTGGGATCTGAAAATTGAGTTTTCAGTTATCGACCTCATACGTTTAGAAATACCATGAAACGTGGACATTTCTTGGTCCCGGGCTGATTGGTGAATTTTCTCACGACGCGAAAAATGCCGAGCTGATATAAGTACTTGGGATCGGAAAATTGAGTTTCCTGTTATCGACGCTATACGTTTTGAAATACCATGAAACGTGGACATTTCTTAGTCCCGGGCCGATTGGGTTATTTTTCAATAACACGTGAAATACGCAGATGATATAAGTACTTGGGATCTGAAAATTGAGTTTTCAGTTATCGACATCATACGTTTAGAAATACCATGAAACGTGGAGATTTCTTGGTCCCGGGCTGATTGGACCATTTTTCAATAACACGTGAAATAGGCAGATGATATAAGTACTTGGGATCTGAAAATTGAGTTTTCAGTTATCGACCTCATACGTTTAGAAATACCATGAAACGTGGACATTTCTTGGTCCCGGGCCGATTGGCTCATTTTTCAACAACACGTGAAATACGCAGATGATATCAGTACTTGGGATCTGAAAATTGAGTTTTCAGTTATCGACCTCATACGTTTAGAAATACCATGAAACGTGTTTATTTCTTGGTCGCGGGCTGATTGGTGAATTTTTTCACGACGCGAAAAATGCCGAGCTGATATAAGTACTTGGGATCTGAAAATTGCGTTTTCTGTTATCGACGCTATACGTTTATAAATACCATGAAACTTGGAGATTTCTTGGTCCCGGGCTGATTGGACCATTTTTCAATAACACGTGAAATAGGCAGATGATATAAGTACTTGGGATCTGAAAATTGAGTTTTCAGTTATCGACCTCATACGTTTAGAAATACCATGAAACGTGGACATTTCTTGGTCCCGGGCTGATTGGTGAATTTTTTCACGACGCGAAAAATGCCGAGCTGATATAAGTACTTGGGATCTGAAAATTGCGTTTTCTGTTATCGACGCTATACGTTTATAAATACCATGAAACGTGGAGATTTCTTGGTCCCGGGCTGATTGGACCATTTTTCAATAACACGTGAAATAGGTAGATGATATAAGTACTTGGGATCTGAAAATTGAGTTTTCAGTTATCGACCTCATACGTTTAGAAATATCATGAAACGTGGACATTTCTTGGTCCCGGGCTGATTGGTGAATTTTTTCACGACGCGAAAAATGCCGAGCTGATATATGTACTTGGGATCTGAAAATTGCGTTTTCTGTTATCGACGCTATACGTTTATAAATACCATGAAACGTGGAGATTTCTTGGTCCCGGGCTGATTGGACCATTTTTCAATAACACGTGAAATAGGCAGATGATGGAAGTACTTGGGATCTGAAAATTGAGTTTTCAGTTATCGACCTCATACGTTTAGAAATACCATGAAACGTGGACATTTCTTGGTCCCGGGCTGATTGGTGAATTTTTTCACGACGCGAAAAGTGCCGAGCTGACATAAGTACTTGGGATTTGAAAATTGAGTTTTCAGTTATCGACCTCATACGTTTAGAAATACCATGAAACGTGGACATTTCTTGGTCCCGGGCTGATTGGTGAATTTTCTCACGACGCGAAAAATGCCGAGCTGATATAAGTATTTGGGATCGGAAAATTGAGTTTCCTGTTATCGACGCTATACGTTTTGAAATACCATGAAACGTGGACATTTCTTGGTCCCGGGCCGATTGGCTCATTATTCAACAACACGTGAAATACGCAGATGATGTAAGTACTTGGGATCTGAAAATTGAGTTTCCTGTTATCGACGCTATACGTTTTGAAATACCATGAAACGTGGACATTTCTTGGTCCCGGGCCGATTGGCTCATTTTTCAACAACACGTGAAATACGCAGATGATGTAAGTACTTGGGATCTGAAAATTGAGTTTTCAGTTATCGACCTCATACGTTTAGAAATACCCTGAAACGTGGACATTTCTTGGTCCCGGGCTGATTGGGGAATTATTTCACGACGCGAAAAATGCCGAGCTGATATAAGTACTTGGGATCTGAAAATTGCGTTTTCTGTTATCGACGCTATACGTTTATAAATACCATGAAACTTGGAGATTTCTTAGTCCCGGGCTGATTGGGGAATTTTTTCACGACGCGAAAAATTCCGAGCTGACATAAGTACTTGGGAACTGAAAATTGAGATTTCTGTTATCGACGCTATACGTTTAGAAATACCATGAAACGTGGACATTTCTTGGTCCCGGGCTGATTGGTGAATTTTTTCACGACGCGAAAAATGCCGAGCTGATATAAGTACTTGTGATCCGAAAATTGAGTTTTCTGTTATCGACGCTATACGTTTATAAATACCATGAAACGTGGAGATTTCTTAGTCCCGGGCTGATTGGGGAATTTTTTCACGACGCGAAAAATTCCGAGCTGACATAAGTACTTGGGATCTGAAAATTGAGTTTTCAGTTATCGACCTCATACGTTTAGAAATACCATGAAACGTGGACATTTCTTGGTCCCGGGCTGATTCGGGAATTATTTCACGACGCGAGAAATGCCGAGCTGATATAAGTACTTGGGATCTGAAAATTGAGTTTTCAGTTATCGACCTCATACGTTTAGAAATACCATGAAACGTGGAGATTTCTTGGTCCCGGGCTGATTGGACCATTTTTCAATAACACGTGAAATAGGCAGATGATGGAAGTACTTGGGATCTGAAAATTGAGTTTTCAGTTATCGACCTCATACGTTTAGAAATACCATGAAACGTGGACATTTCTTGGTCCCGGGCTGATTGGTGAATTTTTTCACGACGCGAAAAATGCCGAGCTGATATAAGTACTTCGGATCCGAAAATTGAGTTTTCTGTTATCGACGCTATACGTTTATAAATACCATGAAACGTGAAGATTTCTTGGTCCCGGGCTGATTGGACCATTTTTCAACATCACGTAAAATACGCAACTGATATAAGTACTTGGGATCTGAAAATTGAGTTTTCTGTTATCGACGCTATACGTTTATAAATACCATGAAACGTGGAGATTCCTTAGTCCCGGGCTGATTGGGGAATTTTTTCACGACGCGAAAAATTCCGAGCTGACATAAGTACTTGGGAACTGAAAATTGAGATTTCTGTTATCGACGCTATACGTTTAGAAATACCATGAAACGTGGACATTTCTTGGTCCCGGGCTGATTGGTGAATTTTTTCACGACGCGAAAAATGCCGAGCTGATATAAGTACTTGTGATCCGAAAATTGAGTTTTCCGTTATCGATGCTATACGTTTATTAATACCATGAAACGTGGAGATTTCTTAGTCCCGGGCTGATTGGGGAATTTTTTCACGACGCGAAAAATTCCGAGCTGACATAAGTACTTGGGATTTGAAAATTGAGTTTTCAGTTATCGACCTCATACGTTTAGAAATACCATGAAACGTGGACATTTCTTGGTCCCGGGCTGATTGGTGAATTTTCTCACGACGCGAAAAATGCCGAGCTGATATAAGTATTTGGGATCGGAAAATTGAGTTTCCTGTTATCGACGCTATACGTTTTGAAATACCATGAAACGTGGACATTTCTTGGTCCCGGGCCGATTGGCTCATTATTCAACAACACGTGAAATACGCAGATGATGTAAGTACATGGGATCTGAAAATTGAGTTTTCAGTTATCGACCTCATACGTTTAGAAATACCATGAAACGTGGACATTTCTTGGTCCCGGGCTGATTGGGGAATTATTTCACGACGCGAAAAATGCCGAGCTGATATAAGTACTTGGGATCTGAAAATTGCGTTTTCTGTTATCGACGCTATACGTTTATAAATACCATGAAACTTGGAGATTTCTTGGTCCCGGGCTGATTGGACCATTTTTCAATAACACGTGAAATAGGCAGATGATATAAGAACTTGGGATCTGAAAATTGAGTTTTCAGTTATCGACCTCATACGTTTAGAAATACCATGAAACGTGGACATTTCTTGGTCCCGGGCCGATTGGCTCATTTTTCAACAACACGTGAAATACGCAGATGATATAAGTACTTGGGATCTCAAAATTGAGTTTTCAGTTATCGACCTCATACGTATAGAAATACCATGAAACGTGGACATTTCTTGGTCCCGGGCTGATTGGTGAATTTTTTCACGACGCGAAAAATGCCGAGCTGATATAAGTACTTGGGATCTGAAAATTGCGTTTTCTGTTATCGACGCTATACGTTGATAAATACCATGAAACGTGAAGATTTCTTGGTCCCGGGCTGATTGGACCATTTTTCAACAACACGTAAAATACGCAACTGATATAAGTACTTGGGATCTGAAAATTGAGTTTTCTGTTATCGACGATATACGTTTATAAATACCATGAAACGTGGAGATTTCTTAGTCCCGGGCTGATTGGGGAATTTTTTCACGACGCGAAAAATTCCGAGCTGACATAAGTACTTGGGAACTGAAAATTGAGTTTTCTGTTATCGACGCTATACGTTTAGAAATACCATGAAACGTGGACATTTCTTGGTCCCGGGCTGATTGGTGAATTTTTTCACGACGCGAAAAATGCCGAGCTGATATAAGTACTTGTGATACGAAAATTGAGTTTTCTGTTATCGACGCTATACGTTTATAAATACCATGAAACGTGGAGATTTCTTAGTCCCGGGCTCATTGGGGAATTTTTTCACGACGCGAAAAATTCCGAGCTGACATAAGTACTTGGGATCTGAAAATTGAGTTTTCAGTTATCGACCTCATACGTTTAGAAATACCATGAAACGTGGACATTTCTTGGTCCCGGGCTGATTGGTGAATTTTCTCACGACGCGAAAAATGCCGAGCTGATATAAGTACTTGGGATCGGAAAATTGAGTTTCCTGTTATCGACGCTATACGTTTTGAAATACCATGAAACGTGGACATTTCTTAGTCCCGGGCCGATTGGGTTATTTTTCAATAACACGTGAAATACGCAGATGATATAAGTACTTGGGATCTGAAAATTGAGTTTTCAGTTATCGACATCATACGTTTAGAAATACCATGAAACGTGGACATTTCTTGGTCCCGGGCCGATTGGCTCATTTTTCAACAACACGTGAAATACGCAGATGATGTATGTACTTGGGATCTGAAAATTGAGTTTTCAGTTATCGACCTCATACGTTTAGAAATACCCTGAAACGTGGACATTTCTTGGTCCCGGGCCGATTGGCTCATTTTTCAACAACACGTGAAATACGCAGATGATATAAGTACTTGGGATCTGAAAATTGAGTTTTCAGTTATCGACCTCATACGTTTAGAAATACCATGAAACGTGGACATTTCTTGGTCCCGGGCTGATTGGTGAATTTTTTCACGACGCGAAAAATGCCGAGCTGATATAAGTACTTGGGATCGGAAAATTGCGTTTTCTGTTATCGACGCTATACGTTTATAAGTACCATGAAACGTGGAGATTTCTTGGTCCCGGGCTGATTGGACCATTTTTCAACTACACGTAAAATACGCAACTGATATAAGTACTTGGGATCTGAAAATTGAGTTTTCTGTTATCGACGCTATACGTTTATAAATACCATGAAACGTGGAGATTTCTTAGTCCCGGGCTGATTGGGGAATTTTTTCACGACGCGAAAAATTCCGAGCTGACATAAGTACTTGGGAACTGAAAATTGAGTTTTCTGTTATCGACGCTATACGTTTAGAAATACCATGAAACGTGGACATTTCTTGGTCCCGGGCTGATGGGTGAATTTTTTCACGACGCGAAAAATGCCGAGCTGATATAAGTACTTGTGATACGAAAATTGAGTTTTCTGTTATCGACGCTATACGTTTATAAATACCATGAAACGTGGAGATTTCTTAGTCCCGGGCTCATTGGGGAATTTTTTCACGACGCGAAAAATTCCGAGCTGACATAAGTACTTGGGATCTGAAAATTGAGTTTTCAGTTATCGACCTCATACGTTTAGAAATACCATGAAACGTGGACATTTCTTGGTCCCGGGCTGATTGGTGAATTTTCTCACGACGCGAAAAATGCCGAGCTGATATAAGTACTTGGGATCGGAAAATTGAGTTTCCTGTTATCGACGCTATACGTTTTGAAATACCATGAAACGTGGACATTTCTTAGTCCCGGGCCGATTGGGTCATTTTTCAATAACACGTGAAATACGCAGATGATATAAGTACTTGGGATCTGAAAATTGAGTTTTCAGTTATCGACCTCATACGTTTAGAAATACCATGAAACGTGGAGATTTCTTGGTCCCGGGCTGATTGGACCATTTTTCAATAACACGTGAAATAGGCAGATGATATAAGAACTTGGGATCTGAAAATTGAGTTTTCAGTTATCGACCTCATACGTTTAGAAATACCATGAAACGTGGACATTTCTTGGTCCCGGGCCGATTGGCTCATTTTTCAACAACACGTGAAATACGCAGATGATATAAGTACTTGGGATCTGAAAATTGAGTTTTCAGTTATCGACCTCATACGTTTAGAAATACCATGAAACGTGTTTATTTCTTGGTCGCGGGCTGATTGGTGAATTTTTTCACGACGCGAAAAATGCCGAGCTGATATAAGTACTTGGGATCTGAAAATTGCGTTTTCTGTTATCGACGCTATACGTTTATAAATACCATGAAACTTGGAGATTTCTTGGTCCCGGGCTGATTGGACCATTTTTCAATAACACGTGAAATAGGCAGATGATATAAGTACTTGGGATCTGAAAATTGAGTTTTCAGTTATCGACCTCATACGTTTAGAAATACCATGAAACGTGGACATTTCTTGGTCCCGGGCTGATTGGTGAATTTTTTCACGACGCGAAAAATGCCGAGCTGATATAAGTACTTGGGATCTGAAAATTGCGTTTTCTGTTATCGACGCTATACGTTTATAAATACCATGAAACGTGGAGATTTCTTGATCCCAGGCTGATTGGACCATTTTTTAATAACACGTGAAATAGGCAGATGATATAAGTACTTGGGATCTGAAAATTGAGTTTTCAGTAATCGACCTCATACGTTTAGAAATACCATGAAACATGGACATTTCTTGGTCCCGGGCTGATTGGTGAATTTTTTCACGACGCGAAAAATGCCGAGCTGATATAATTATTTGGGATCGGAAAATTGAGTTTCCTGTTATCGACGCTATACGTTTTGAAATACCATGAAACGTGGACATTTCTTGGTCCCGGGCCGATTGGCTCATTATTCAACAACACGTGAAATACGCAGATGATGTAAGTACTTGGGATCTGAAAATTGAGTTTTCAGTTATCGACCTCATACGTTTAGAAATACCATGAAACGTGGACATTTCTTGGTCCCGGGCTGATTGGTGAATTTTCTCTCGACGCGAAAAATGCCGAGCTGATATAAGTACTTGGGATCGGAAAATTGAGTTTCCTGTTATCGACGCTATACGTTTTGAAATACCATGAAACGTGGACATTTCTTGGTCCCGGGCCGATTGGCTCATTTTTCAACAACACGTGAAATACGCAGATGATGTAAGTACTTGGGATCTGAAAATTGAGTTTTCAGTTATCGACCTCATACGTTTAGAAATACCATGAAACGTGGACATTTCTTGGTCCCGGGCCGATTGGCTCATTTTTCAACAACACGTGAAATACGCAGATGATATAAGTACTTGGGATCTGAAAATTGAGTTTTCAGTTATCGACCTCATACGTTTAGAAATACCATGAAACGTATTTATTTCTTGGTCGCGGGCTGATTGGTGAATTTTTTCACGACGCGAAAAATGCCGAGCTGATATAAGTACTTGGGATCTGAAAATTGCGTTTTCTGTTATCGACGCTATACGTTTATAAATACCATGAAACGTGGAGATTTCTTGGTCCCGGGCTGATTGGACCATTTTTCAATAACACGTGAAATAGGCAGATGATGGAAGTACTTGGGATCTGAAAATTGAGTTTTCAGTTATCGACCTCATACGTTTAGAAATACCATGAAACGTGGACATTTCTTGGTCCCGGGCTGATTGGTGAATTTTTTCACGACGCGAAAAATGCCGAGCTGATATAAGTACTTGGGATCTGAAAATTGCGTTTTCTGTTATCGACGCTATACGTTTATAAATACCATGAAACGTGGAGATTTCTTGGTCCCGGGCTGATTGGACCATTTTTCAATAACACGTGAAATAGGTAGATGATATAAGTACTTGGGATCTGAAAATTGAGTTTTCAGTTATCGACCTCATACGTTTAGAAATATCATGAAACGTGGACATTTCTTGGTCCCGGGCTGATTGGTGAATTTTTTCACGACGCGAAAAATGCCGAGCTGATATATGTACTTGGGATCTGAAAATTGCGTTTTCTGTTATCGACGCTATACGTTTATAAATACCATGAAACGTGGAGATTTCTTAGTCCCGGGCTGATTGGGGAATTTTTTCACGACGCGAAAAATTCCGAGCTGACATAAGTACTTGGGAACTGAAAATTGAGTTTTCTGTTATCGACGCTATACGTTTAGAAATACCAGGAAACGTGGACATTTCTTGGTCCCGGGCTTATTGGTGAATTTTTTCACGACGCGAAAAATGCCGAGCTGATATAAGTACTTGTGATCCGAAAATTGAGTTTTCTGTTATCGACGCTATACGTTTATAAATACCATGAAACGTGGAGATTTCTTAGTCCCGGGCTGATTGGGGAATTTTTTCACGACGCGAGAAATTCCGAGCTGACATAAGTACTTGGGAACTGAAAATTGAGTTTTCTGTTATCGACGCTATACGTTTAGAAATACCATCAAACGTGGACATTTCTTGGTCCCGGGCTGATTGGTGAATTTTCTCTCGACGCGAAAAATGCCGAGCTGATATAAGTACTTGGGATCGGAAAATTGAGTTTCCTGTTATCGACGCTATACGTTTTGAAATACCATGAAACGTGGACATTTCTAGGTCCCGGGCCGATTGGCTCATTTTTCAACAACACGTGAAATACGCAGATGATGTAAGTACTTGGGATCTGAAAATTGAGTTTTCAGTTATCGACCTCATACGTTTAGAAATACCATGAAACGTGGACATTTCTTGGTCCCGGGCCGATTGGCTCATTTTTCAACAACACGTGAAATACGCAGATGATATAAGTACTTGGGATCTGAAAATTGAGTTTTCAGTTATCGACCTCATACGTTTAGAAATACCATGAAACGTATTTATTTCTTGGTCGCGGGCTGATTGGTGAATTTTTTCACGACGCGAAAAATGCCGAGCTGATATAAGTACTTGGGATCTGAAAATTGCGTTTTCTGTTATCGACGCTATACGTTTATAAATACCATGAAACGTGGAGATTTCTTGGTCCCGGGCTGATTGGACCATTTTTCAATAACACGTGAAATAGGCAGATGATGGAAGTACTTGGGATCTGAAAATTGAGTTTTCAGTTATCGACCTCATACGTTTAGAAATACCATGAAACGTGGACATTTCTTGGTCCCGGGCTGATTGGTGAATTTTTTCACGACGCGAAAAGTGCCGAGCTGACGTAAGTACTTGGGATTTGAAAATTGAGTTTTCAGTTATCGACCTCATACGTTTAGAAATACCATGAAACGTGGACATTTCTTGGTCCCGGGCTGATTGGTGAATTTTCTCACGACGCGAAAAATGCCGAGCTGATATAATTATTTGGGATCGGAAAATTGAGTTTCCTGTTATCGACGCTATACGTTTTGAAATACCATGAAACGTGGACATTTCTTGGTCCCGGGCCGATTGGCTCATTATTCAACAACACGTGAAATACGCAGATGATGTAAGTACTTGGGATCTGAAAATTGAGTTTTCAGTTATCGACCTCATACGTTTAGAAATACCATGAAACGTGGACATTTCTTGGTCCCGGGCTGATTGGTGAATTTTCTCTCGACGCGAAAAATGCCGAGCTGATATAAGTACTTGGGATCGGAAAATTGAGTTTCCTGTTATCGACGCTATACGTTTTGAAATACCATGAAACGTGGACATTTCTTGGTCCCGGGCCGATTGGCTCATTATTCAACAACACGTGAAATACGCAGATGATGTAAGTACTTGGGATCTGAAAATTGAGTTTTCAGTTATCGACCTCATACGTTTAGAAATACCATGAAACGTGGACATTTCTTGGTCCCGGGCTGATTGGTGAATTTTCTCTCGACGCGAAAAATGCCGAGCTGATATAAGTACTTGGGATCGGAAAATTGAGTTTCCTGTTATCGACGCTATACGTTTTGAAATACCATGAAACGTGGACATTTCTTGGTCCCGGGCCGATTGGCTCATTTTTCAACAACACGTGAAATACGCAGATGATGTAAGTACTTGGGATCTGAAAATTGAGTTTTCAGTTATCGACCTCATACGTTTAGAAATACCCTGAAACGTGGACATTTCTTGGTCCCGGGCTGATTGGGGAATTATTTCACGACGCGAAAAATGCCGAGCTGATATGAGTACTTGGGATCTGAAAATTGCGTTTTCTGTTATCGACGCTATACGTTTATAAATACCATGAAACTTGGAGATTTCTTAGTCCCGGGCTGATTGGGGAATTTTTTCACGACGCGAAAAATTCCGAGCTGACATAAGTACTTGGGAACTGAAAATTGAGATTTCTGTTATCGACGCTATACGTTTAGAAATACCATGAAACGTGGACATTTCTTGGTCCCGGGCTGATTGGTGAATTTTTTCACGACGCGAAAAATGCCGAGCTGATATAAGTACTTGTGATCCGAAAATTGAGTTTTCTGTTATCGACGCTATACGTTTATAAATACCATGAAACGTGGAGATTTCTTAGTCCCGGGCTGATTGGGGAATTTTTTCACGACGCGAAAAATTCCGAGCTGACATAAGTACTTGGGATCTGAAAATTGAGTTTTCAGTTATCGACCTCATACGTTTAGAAATACCATGAAACGTGGACATTTCTTGGTCCCGGGCTGATTGGGGAATTATTTCACGACGCGAGAAATGCCGAGCTGATATAAGTACTTGGGATCTGAAAATTGCGTTTTCTGTTATCGACGCTATACGTTTATAAATACCATGAAACTTGGAGATTTCTTGGTCCCGGGCTGATTGGACCATTTTTCAATAACACGTGAAATAGGCAGATGATATAAGTACTTGGGATCTGAAAATTGAGTTTTCATTTATCGACCTCATACGTTTAGAAATACCATGAAACGTGGAGATTTCTTGGTCCCGGGCTGATTGGACCATTTTTCAATAACACGTGAAATAGGCAGATGATGGAAGTACTTGGGATCTGAAAATTGAGTTTTCAGTTATCGACCTCATACGTTTAGAAATACCATGAAACGTGGACATTTCTTGGTCCCGGGCTGATTGGTGAATTTTTTCACGACGCGAAAAATGCCGAGCTGATATAAGTACTTCGGATCCGAAAATTGAGTTTTCTGTTATCGACGCTATACGTTTATAAATACCATGAAACGTGAAGATTTCTTGGTCCCGGGCTGATTGGACCATTTTTCAACATCACGTAAAATACGCAACTGATATAAGTACTTGGGATCTGAAAATTGAGTTTTCTGTTATCGACGCTATACGTTTATAAATACCATGAAACGTGGAGATTCCTTAGTCCCGGGCTGATTGGGGAATTTTTTCACGACGCGAAAAATTCCGAGCTGACATAAGTACTTGGGAACTGAAAATTGAGATTTCTGTTATCGACGCTATACGTTTAGAAATACCATGAAACGTGGACATTTCTTGGTCCCGGGCTGATTGGTGAATTTTTTCACGACGCGAAAAATGCCGAGCTGATATAAGTACTTGTGATCCGAAAATTGAGTTTTCCGTTATCGATGCTATACGTTTATTAATACCATGAAACGTGGAGATTTCTTAGTCCCGGGCTGATTGGGGAATTTTTTCACGACGCGAAAAATTCCGAGCTGACATAAGTACTTGGGATTTGAAAATTGAGTTTTCAGTTATCGACCTCATACGTTTAGAAATACCATGAAACGTGGACATTTCTTGGTCCCGGGCTGATTGGTGAATTTTCTCACGACGCGAAAAATGCCGAGCTGATATAAGTATTTGGGATCGGAAAATTGAGTTTCCTGTTATCGACGCTATACGTTTTGAAATACCATGAAACGTGGACATTTCTTGGTCCCGGGCCGATTGGCTCATTATTCAACAACACGTGAAATACGCAGATGATGTAAGTACATGGGATCTGAAAATTGAGTTTTCAGTTATCGACCTCATACGTTTAGAAATACCATGAAACGTGGACATTTCTTGGTCCCGGGCTGATTGGGGAATTATTTCACGACGCGAAAAATGCCGAGCTGATATAAGTACTTGGGATCTGAAAATTGCGTTTTCTGTTATCGACGCTATACGTTTATAAATACCATGAAACTTGGAGATTTCTTGGTCCCGGGCTGATTGGACCATTTTTCAATAACACGTGAAATAGGCAGATGATATAAGTACTTGGGATCTGAAAATTGAGTTTTCAGTTATCGACCTCATACGTTTAGAAATACCATGAAACGTGGACATTTCTTGGTCCCGGGCCGATTGGCTCATTTTTCAACAACACGTGAAATACGCAGATGATATAAGTACTTGGGATCTCAAAATTGAGTTTTCAGTTATCGACCTCGTACGTATAGAAATACCATGAAACGTGGACATTTCTTGGTCCCGGGCTGATTGGTGAATTTTTTCACGACGCGAAAAATGCCGAGCTGATATAAGTACTTGGGATCTGAAAATTGCGTTTTCTGTTATCGACGCTATACGTTGATAAATACCATGAAACGTGAAGATTTCTTGGTCCCGGGCTGATTGGACCATTTTTCAACAACACGTAAAATACGCAACTGATATAAGTACTTGGGATCTGAAAATTGAGTTTTCTGTTATCGACGATATACGTTTATAAATACCATGAAACGTGGAGATTTCTTAGTCCCGGGCTGATTGGGGAATTTTTTCACGACGCGAAAAATTCCGAGCTGACATAAGTACTTGGGAACTGAAAATTGAGTTTTCTGTTATCGACGCTATACGTTTAGAAATACCATGAAACGTGGACATTTCTTGGTCCCGGGCTGATTGGTGAATTTTTTCACGACGCGAAAAATGCCGAGCTGATATAAGTACTTGTGATACGAAAATTGAGTTTTCTGTTATCGACGCTATACGTTTATAAATACCATGAAACGTGGAGATTTCTTAGTCCCGGGCTCATTGGGGAATTTTTTCACGACGCGAAAAATTCCGAGCTGACATAAGTACTTGGGATCTGAAAATTGAGTTTTCAGTTATCGACCTCATACGTTTAGAAATACCATGAAACGTGGACATTTCTTGGTCCCGGGTTGATTGGTGAATTTTCTCACGACGCGAAAAATGCCGAGCTGATATAAGTACTTGGGATCGGAAAATTGAGTTTCCTGTTATCGACGCTATACGTTTTGAAATACCATGAAACGTGGACATTTCTTAGTCCCGGGCCGATTGGGTTATTTTTCAATAACACGTGAAATACGCAGATGATATAAGTACTTGGGATCTGAAAATTGAGTTTTCAGTTATCGACATCATACGTTTAGAAATACCATGAAACGTGGAGATTTCTTGGTCCCGGGCTGATTGGACCATTTTTCAATAACACGTGAAATAGGCAGATGATATAAGTACTTGGGATCTGAAAATTGAGTTTTCAGTTATCGACCTCATACGTTTAGAAATACCATGAAACGTGGACATTTCTTGGTCCCGGGCCGATTGGCTCATTTTTCAACAACACGTGAAATACGCAGATGATATAAGTACTTGGGATCTGAAAATTGAGTTTTCAGTTATCGACCTCATACGTTTAGAAATACCATGAAACGTGTTTATTTCTTGGTCGCGGGCTGATTGGTGAATTTTTTCACGACGCGAAAAATGCCGAGCTGATATAAGTACTTGGGATCTGAAAATTGCGTTTTCTGTTATCGACGCTATACGTTTATAAATACCATGAAACTTGGAGATTTCTTGGTCCCGGGCTGATTGGACCATTTTTCAATAACACGTGAAATAGGCAGATGATATAAGTACTTGGGATCTGAAAATTGAGTTTTCAGTTATCGACCTCATACGTTTAGAAATACCATGAAACGTGGACATTTCTTGGTCCCGGGCTGATTGGTGAATTTTCTCTCGACGCGAAAAATGCCGAGCTGATATAAGTACTTGGGATCGGAAAATTGAGTTTCCTGTTATCGACGCTATACGTTTTGAAATACCATGAAACGTGGACATTTCTTGGTCCCGGGCCGATTGGCTCATTTTTCAACAACACGTGAAATACGCAGATGATGTAAGTACTTGGGATCTGAAAATTGAGTTTTCAGTTATCGACCTCATACGTTTAGAAATACCCTGAAACGTGGACATTTCTTGGTCCCGGGCTGATTGGGGAATTATTTCACGACGCGAAAAATGCCGAGCTGATATAAGTACTTGGGATCTGAAAATTGCGTTTTCTGTTATCGACGCTATACGTTTATAAATACCATGAAACTTGGAGATTTCTTAGTCCCGGGCTGATTGGGGAATTTTTTCACGACGCGAAAAATTCCGAGCTGACATAAGTACTTGGGAACTGAAAATTGAGATTTCTGTTATCGACGCTATACGTTTAGAAATACCATGAAACGTGGACATTTCTTGGTCCCGGGCTGATTGGTGAATTTTTTCACGACGCGAAAAATGCCGAGCTGATATAAGTACTTGTGATCCGAAAATTGAGTTTTCTGTTATCGACGCTATACGTTTATAAATACCATGAAACGTGGAGATTTCTTAGTCCCGGGCTGATTGGGGAATTGTTTCACGACGCGAAAAATTCCGAGCTGACATAAGTACTTGGGATCTGAAAATTGAGTTTTCAGTTATCGACCTCATACGTTTAGAAATACCATGAAACGTGGACATTTCTTGGTCCCGGGCTGATTCGGGAATTATTTCACGACGCGAGAAATGCCGAGCTGATATAAGTACTTGGGATCTGAAAATTGCGTTTTCTGTTATCGACGCTATACGTTTATAAATACCATGAAACTTGGAGATTTCTTGGTCCCGGGCTGATTGGACCATTTTTCAATAACACGTGAAATAGGCAGATGATATAAGTACTTGGGATCTGAAAATTGAGTTTTCAGTTATCGACCTCATACGTTTAGAAATACCATGAAACGTGGACATTTCTTGGTCCCGGGCTGATTGGTGAATTTTCTCTCGACGCGAAAAATGCCGAGCTGATATAAGTACTTGGGATCGGAAAATTGAGTTTCCTGTTATCGACGCTATACGTTTTGAAATACCATGAAACGTGGACATTTCTTGGTCCCGGGCCGATTGGCTCATTTTTCAACAACACGTGAAATACGCAGATGATGTAAGTACTTGGGATCTGAAAATTGAGTTTTCAGTTATCGACCTCATACGTTTAGAAATACCCTGAAACGTGGACATTTCTTGGTCCCGGGCTGATTGGGGAATTATTTCACGACGCGAAAAATGCCGAGCTGATATAAGTACTTGGGATCTGAAAATTGCGTTTTCTGTTATCGACGCTATACGTTTATAAATACCATGAAACTTGGAGATTTCTTAGTCCCGGGCTGATTGGGGAATTTTTTCACGACGCGAAAAATTCCGAGCTGACATAAGTACTTGGGAACTGAAAATTTAGATTTCTGTTATCGACGCTATACGTTTAGAAATACCATGAAACGTGGACATTTCTTGGTCCCGGGCTGATTGGTGAATTTTTTCACGACGCGAAAAATGCCGAGCTGATATAAGTACTTGTGATCCGAAAATTGAGTTTTCTGTTATCGACGCTATACGTTTATAAATACCATGAAACGTGGAGATTTCTTAGTCCCGGGCTGATTGGGGAATTGTTTCACGACGCGAAAAATTCCGAGCTGACATAAGTACTTGGGATCTGAAAATTGAGTTTTCAGTTATCGACCTCATACGTTTAGAAATACCATGAAACGTGGACATTTCTTGGTCCCGGGCTGATTCGGGAATTATTTCACGACGCGAGAAATGCCGAGCTGATATAAGTACTTGGGATCTGAAAATTGCGTTTTCTGTTATCGACGCTATACGTTTATAAATACCATGAAACTTGGAGATTTCTTGGTCCCGGGCTGATTGGACCATTTTTCAATAACACGTGAAATAGGCAGATGATATAAGTACTTGGGATCTGAAAATTGAGTTTTCAGTTATCGACCTCATACGTTTAGAAATACCATGAAACGTGGAGATTTCTTGGTCCCGGGCTGATTGGACCATTTTTCAATAACACGTGAAATAGGCAGATGATGGAAGTACTTGGGATCTGAAAATTGAGTTTTCAGTTATCGACCTCATACGTTTAGAAATACCATGAAACGTGGACATTTCTTGGTCCCGGGCTGATTGGTGAATTTTTTCACGACGCGAAAAATGCCGAGCTGATATAAGTACTTCGGATCCGAAAATTGAGTTTTCTGTTATCGACCTCATACGTTTAGAAATACCATGAAACGTGGACATTTCTTGGTCCCGGGCTGATTGGTGAATTTTCTCACGACGCGAAAAATGCCGAGCTGATATAAGTATTTGGGATCGGAAAATTGAGTTTCCTGTTATCGACGCTATACGTTTTGAAATACCATGAAACGTGGACATTTCTTGGTCCCGGGCCGATTGGCTCATTATTCAACAACACGTGAAATACGCAGATGATGTAAGTACTTGGGATCTGAAAATTGAGTTTTCAGTTATCGACCTCATACGTTTAGAAATACCATGAAACGTGGACATTTCTTGGTCCCGGGCTGATTGGTGAATTTTCTCTCGACGCGAAAAATGCCGAGCTGATATAAGTACTTGGGATCGGAAAATTGAGTTTCCTGTTATCGACGCTATACGTTTTGAAATACCATGAAACGTGGACATTTCTTGGTCCCGGGCCGATTGGCTCATTTTTCAACAACACGTGAAATACGCAGATGATGTAAGTACTTGGGATCTGAAAATTGAGTTTTCAGTTATCGACCTCATACGTTTAGAAATACCCTGAAACGTGGACATTTCTTGGTCCCGGGCTGATTGGGGAATTATTTCACGACGCGAAAAATGCCGAGCTGATATAAGTACTTGGGATCTGAAAATTGCGTTTTCTGTTATCGACGCTATACGTTTATAAATACCATGAAACTTGGAGATTTCTTAGTCCCGGGCTGATTGGACCATTTTTCAATAACACGTGAAATAGGCAGATGATATAAGTACTTGGGATCTGAAAATTGAGTTTTCAGTTATCGACCTCATACGTTTAGAAATACCATGAAACGTGGACATTTCTTGGTCCCGGGCTGATTGGTGAATTTTCTCTCGACGCGAAAAATGCCGAGCTGATATAAGTACTTGGGATCGGAAAATTGAGTTTCCTGTTATCGACGCTATACGTTTTGAAATACCATGAAACGTGGACATTTCTTGGTCCCGGGCCGATTGGCTCATTTTTCAACAACACGTGAAATACGCAGATGATGTAAGTACTTGGGATCTGAAAATTGAGTTTTCAGTTATCGACCTCATACGTTTAGAAATACCCTGAAACGTGGACATTTCTTGGTCCCGGGCTGATTGGGGAATTATTTCACGACGCGAAAAATGCCGAGCTGATATAAGTACTTGGGATCTGAAAATTGCGTTTTCTGTTATCGACGCTATACGTTTATAAATACCATGAAACTTGGAGATTTCTTAGTCCCGGGCTGATTGGGGAATTTTTTCACGACGCGAAAAATTCCGAGCTGACATAAGTACTTGGGAACTGAAAATTTAGATTTCTGTTATCGACGCTATACGTTTAGAAATACCATGAAACGTGGACATTTCTTGGTCCCGGGCTGATTGGTGAATTTTTTCACGACGCGAAAAATGCCGAGCTGATATAAGTACTTGTGATCCGAAAATTGAGTTTTCTGTTATCGACGCTATACGTTTATAAATACCATGAAACGTGGAGATTTCTTAGTCCCGGGCTGATTGGGGAATTGTTTCACGACGCGAAAAATTCCGAGCTGACATAAGTACTTGGGATCTGAAAATTGAGTTTTCAGTTATCGACCTCATACGTTTAGAAATACCATGAAACGTGGACATTTCTTGGTCCCGGGCTGATTCGGGAATTATTTCACGACGCGAGAAATGCCGAGCTGATATAAGTACTTGGGATCTGAAAATTGCGTTTTCTGTTATCGACGCTATACGTTTATAAATACCATGAAACTTGGAGATTTCTTGGTCCCGGGCTGATTGGACCATTTTTCAATAACACGTGAAATAGGCAGATGATATAAGTACTTGGGATCTGAAAATTGAGTTTTCAGTTATCGACCTCATACGTTTAGAAATACCATGAAACGTGGAGATTTCTTGGTCCCGGGCTGATTGGACCATTTTTCAATAACACGTGAAATAGGCAGATGATGGAAGTACTTGGGATCTGAAAATTGAGTTTTCAGTTATCGACCTCATACGTTTAGAAATACCATGAAACGTGGACATTTCTTGGTCCCGGGCTGATTGGTGAATTTTTTCACGACGCGAAAAATGCCGAGCTGATATAAGTACTTCGGATCCGAAAATTGAGTTTTCTGTTATCGACCTCATACGTTTAGAAATACCATGAAACGTGGACATTTCTTGGTCCCGGGCTGATTGGTGAATTTTCTCACGACGCGAAAAATGCCGAGCTGATATAAGTATTTGGGATCGGAAAATTGAGTTTCCTGTTATCGACGCTATACGTTTTGAAATACCATGAAACGTGGACATTTCTTGGTCCCGGGCCGATTGGCTCATTATTCAACAACACGTGAAATACGCAGATGATGTAAGTACTTGGGATCTGAAAATTGAGTTTTCAGTTATCGACCTCATACGTTTAGAAATACCATGAAACGTGGACATTTCTTGGTCCCGGGCTGATTGGTGAATTTTCTCTCGACGCGAAAAATGCCGAGCTGATATAAGTACTTGGGATCGGAAAATTGAGTTTCCTGTTATCGACGCTATACGTTTTGAAATACCATGAAACGTGGACATTTCTTGGTCCCGGGCCGATTGGCTCATTTTTCAACAACACGTGAAATACGCAGATGATGTAAGTACTTGGGATCTGAAAATTGAGTTTTCAGTTATCGACCTCATACGTTTAGAAATACCCTGAAACGTGGACATTTCTTGGTCCCGGGCTGATTGGGGAATTATTTCACGACGCGAAAAATGCCGAGCTGATATAAGTACTTGGGATCTGAAAATTGCGTTTTCTGTTATCGACGCTATACGTTTATAAATACCATGAAACTTGGAGATTTCTTAGTCCCGGGCTGATTGGGGAATTTTTTCACGACGCGAAAAATTCCGAGCTGACATAAGTACTTGGGAACTGAAAATTGAGATTTCTGTTATCGACGCTATACGTTTAGAAATACCATGAAACGTGGACATTTCTTGGTCCCGGGCTGATTGGTGAATTTTTTCACGACGCGAAAAATGCCGAGCTGATATAAGTACTTGTGATCCGAAAATTTAGTTTTCTGTTATCGACGCTATACGTTTATAAATACCATGAAACGTGGAGATTTCTTAGTCCCGGGCTGATTGGGGAATTTTTTCACGACGCGAAAAATTCCGAGCTGACATAAGTACTTGGGATCTGAAAATTGAGTTTTCAGTTATCGACCTCATACGTTTAGAAATACCATGAAACGTGGACATTTCTTGGTCCCGGGCTGATTGGGGAATTATTTCACGACGCGAGAAATGCCGAGCTGATATAAGTACTTGGGATCTGAAAATTGCGTTTTCTGTTATCGACGCTATACGTTTATAAATACCATGAAACTTGGAGATTTCTTGGTCCCGGGCTGATTGGACCATTTTTCAATAACACGTGAAATAGGCAGATGATATAAGTACTTGGGATCTGAAAATTGAGTTTTCATTTATCGACCTCATACGTTTAGAAATACCATGAAACGTGGAGATTTCTTGGTCCCGGTCTGATTGGACCATTTTTCAATAACACGTGAAATAGGCAGATGATGGAAGTACTTGGGATCTGAAAATTGAGTTTTCAGTTATCGACCTCATACGTTTAGAAATACCATGAAACGTGGACATTTCTTGGTCCCGGGCTGATTGGTGAATTTTTTCACGACGCGAAAAATGCCGAGCTGATATAAGTACTTCGGATCCGAAAATTGAGTTTTCTGTTATCGACGCTATACGTTTATAAATACCATGAAACGTGAAGATTTCTTGGTCCCGGGCTGATTGGACCATTTTTCAACATCACGTAAAATACGCAACTGATATAAGTACTTGGGATCTGAAAATTGAGTTTTCTGTTATCGACGCTATACGTTTATAAATACCATGAAACGTGGAGATTCCTTAGTCCCGGGCTGATTGGGGAATTTTTTCACGACGCGAAAAATTCCGAGCTGACATAAGTACTTGGGAACTGAAAATTGAGATTTCTGTTATCGACGCTATACGTTTAGAAATACCATGAAACGTGGACATTTCTTGGTCCCGGGCTGATTGGTGAATTTTTTCACGACGCGAAAAATGCCGAGCTGATATAAGTACTTGTGATCCGAAAATTGAGTTTTCCGTTATCGATGCTATACGTTTATTAATACCATGAAACGTGGAGATTTCTTAGTCCCGGGCTGATTGGGGAATTTTTTCACGACGCGAAAAATTCCGAGCTGACATAAGTACTTGGGATTTGAAAATTGAGTTTTCAGTTATCGACCTCATACGTTTAGGAATACCATGAAACGTGGACATTTCTTGGTCCCGGGCTGATTGGTGAATTTTCTCACGACGCGAAAAATGCCGAGCTGATATAAGTATTTGGGATCGGAAAATTGAGTTTCCTGTTATCGACGCTATACGTTTTGAAATACCATGAAACGTGGACATTTCTTGGTCCCGGGCCGATTGGCTCATTATTCAACAACACGTGAAATACGCAGATGATGTAAGTACATGGGATCTGAAAATTGAGTTTTCAGTTATCGACCTCATACGTTTAGAAATACCATGAAACGTGGACATTTCTTGGTCCCGGGCTGATTGGTGAATTTTCTCACGACGCGAAAAATGCCGAGCTGATATAAGTACTTGGGATCGGAAAATTGAGTTTCCTGTTATCGACGCTATACGTTTTGAAATACCATGAAACGTGGACATTTCTTAGTCCCGGGCCGATTGGGTTATTTTTCAATAACACGTGAAATACGCAGATGATATAAGTACTTGGGATCTGAAAATTGAGTTTTCAGTTATCGACATCATACGTTTAGAAATACCATGAAACGTGGAGATTTCTTGGTCCCGGGCTGATTGGACCATTTTTCAATAACACGTGAAATAGGCAGATGATATAAGTACTTGGGATCTGAAAATTGAGTTTTCAGTTATCGACCTCATACGTTTAGAAATACCATGAAACGTGGACATTTCTTGGTCCCGGGCCGATTGGCTCATTTTTCAACAACACGTGAAATACGCAGATGATATAAGTACTTGGGATCTGAAAATTGAGTTTTCAGTTATCGACCTCATACGTTTAGAAATACCATGAAACGTGTTTATTTCTTGGTCGCGGGCTGATTGGTGAATTTTTTCACGACGCGAAAAATGCCGAGCTGATATAAGTACTTGGGATCTGAAAATTGCGTTTTCTGTTATCGACGCTATACGTTTATAAATACCATGAAACTTGGAGATTTCTTGGTCCCGGGCTGATTGGACCATTTTTCAATAACACGTGAAATAGGCAGATGATATAAGTACTTGGGATCTGAAAATTGAGTTTTCAGTTATCGACCTCATACGTTTAGAAATACCATGAAACGTGGACATTTCTTGGTCCCGGGCTGATTGGTGAATTTTTTCACGACGCGAAAAATGCCGAGCTGATATAAGTACTTGGGATCTGAAAATTGCGTTTTCTGTTATCGACGCTATACGTTTATAAATACCATGAAACGTGGAGATTTCTTGGTCCCGGGCTGATTGGACCATTTTTCAATAACACGTGAAATAGGTAGATGATATAAGTACTTGGGATCTGAAAATTGAGTTTTCAGTTATCGACCTCATACGTTTAGAAATATCATGAAACGTGGACATTTCTTGGTCCCGGGCTGATTGGTGAATTTTTTCACGACGCGAAAAATGCCGAGCTGATATATGTACTTGGGATCTGAAAATTGCGTTTTCTGTTATCGACGCTATACGTTTTTAAATACCATGAAACGTGAAGATTTCTTGGTCCCGGGCTGATTGGACCATTTTTCAACAACACGTAAAATACGCAACTGATATAAGTACTTGGGATCTGAAAATTGAGTTTTCTGTTATCGACGCTATACGTTTATAAATACCATGAAACGTGGAGATTTCTTAGTCCCGGGCTGATTGGGGAATTTTTTCACGACGCGAAAAATTCCGAGCTGACATAAGTACTTGGGAACTGAAAATTGAGTTTTCTGTTATCGACGCTATACGTTTAGAAATACCAGGAAACGTGGACATTTCTTGGTCCCGGGCTTATTGGTGAATTTTTTCACGACGCGAAAAATGCCGAGCTGATATAAGTACTTGTGATCCGAAAATTGAGTTTTCTGTTATCGACGCTATACGTTTATAAATACCATGAAACGTGGAGATTTCTTAGTCCCGGGCTGATTGGGGAATTTTTTCACGACGCGAAAAATTCCGAGCTGACATAAGTACTTGGGAACTGAAAATTGAGTTTTCTGTTATCGACGCTATACGTTTAGAAATACCATGAAACGTGGACATTTCTTGGTCCCGGGCTGATTGGTGAATTTTCTCTCGACGCGAAAAATGCCGAGCTGATATAAGTACTTGGGATCGGAAAATTGAGTTTCCTGTTATCGACGCTATACGTTTTGAAATACCATGAAACGTGGACATTTCTTGGTCCCGGGCCGATTGGCTCATTTTTCAACAACACGTGAAATACGCAGATGATATAAGTACTTGGGATCTGAAAATTGAGTTTTCAGTTATCGACCTCATACGTTTAGAAATACCATGAAACGTATTTATTTCTTGGTCGCGGGCTGATTGGTGAATTTTTTCACGACGCGAAAAATGCCGAGCTGATATAAGTACTTGGGATCTGAAAATTGCGTTTTCTGTTATCGACGCTATACGTTTATAAATACCATGAAACGTGGAGATTTCTTGGTCCCGGGCTGATTGGACCATTTTTCAATAACACGTGAAATAGGCAGATGATGGAAGTACTTGGGATCAGAAAATTGAGTTTTCAGTTATCGACCTCATACGTTTAGAAATACCATGAAACGTGGACATTTCTTGGTCCCGGGCTGATTGGTGAATTTTTTCACGACGCGAAAAGTGCCGAGCTGACGTAAGTACTTGGGATTTGAAAATTGAGTTTTCAGTTATCGACCTCATACGTTTAGAAATACCATGAAACGTGGACATTTCTTGGTCCCGGGCTGATTGGTGAATTTTCTCACGACGCGAAAAATGCCGAGCTGATATAATTATTTGGGATCGGAAAATTGAGTTTCCTGTTATCGACGCTATACGTTTTGAAATACCATGAAACGTGGACATTTCTTGGTCCCGGGCCGATTGGCTCATTATTCAACAACACGTGAAATACGCAGATGATGTAAGTACTTGGGATCTGAAAATTGAGTTTTCAGTTATCGACCTCATACGTTTAGAAATACCATGAAACGTGGACATTTCTTGGTCCCGGGCTGATTGGTGAATTTTCTCTCGACGCGAAAAATGCCGAGCTGATATAAGTACTTGGGATCGGAAAATTGAGTTTCCTGTTATCGACGCTATACGTTTTGAAATACCATGAAACGTGGACATTTCTTGGTCCCGGGCCGATTGGCTCATTTTTCAACAACACGTGAAATACGCAGATGATGTAAGTACTTGGGATCTGAAAATTGAGTTTTCAGTTATCGACCTCATACGTTTAGAAATACCATGAAACGTGGACATTTCTTGGTCCCGGGCCGATTGGCTCATTTTTCAACAACACGTGAAATACGCAGATGATATAAGTACTTGGGATCTGAAAATTGAGTTTTCAGTTATCGACCTCATACGTTTAGAAATACCATGAAACGTATTTATTTCTTGGTCGCGGGCTGATTGGTGAATTTTTTCACGACGCGAAAAATGCCGAGCTGATATAAGTACTTGGGATCTGAAAATTGCGTTTTCTGTTATCGACGCTATACGTTTATAAATACCATGAAACGTGGAGATTTCTTGGTCCCGGGCTGATTGGACCATTTTTCAATAACACGTGAAATAGGCAGATGATGGAAGTACTTGGGATCTGAAAATTGAGTTTTCAGTTATCGACCTCATACGTTTAGAAATACCATGAAACGTGGACATTTCTTGGTCTCGGGCTGATTGGTGAATTTTTTCACGACGCGAAAAGTGCCGAGCTGACATAAGTACTTGGGATTTGAAAATTGAGTTTTCAGTTATCGACCTCATACGTTTAGAAATACCATGAAACGTGGACATTTCTTGGTCCCGGGCTGATTGGTGAATTTTCTCACGACGCGAAAAATGCCGAGCTGATATAAGTATTTGGGATCGGAAAATTGAGTTTCCTGTTATCGACGCTATACGTTTTGAAATACCATGAAACGTGGACATTTCTTGGTCCCGGGCCGATTGGCTCATTATTCAACAACACGTGAAATACGCAGATGATGTAAGTAATTGGGATCTGAAAATTGAGTTTTCAGTTATCGACCTCATACGTTTAGAAATACCATGAAACGTGGACATTTCTTGGTCCCGGGCTGATTGGTGAATTTTCTCTCGACGCGAAAAATGCCGAGCTGATATAAGTACTTGGGATCGGAAAATTGAGTTTCCTGTTATCGACGCTATACGTTTTGAAATACCATGAAACGTGGACATTTCTTGGTCCCGGGCCGATTGGCTCATTTTTCAACAACACGTGAAATACGCAGATGATGTAAGTACTTGGGATCTGAAAATTGAGTTTTCAGTTATCGACCTCATACGTTTAGAAATACCCTGAAACGTGGACATTTCTTGGTCCCGGGCTGATTGGGGAATTATTTCACGACGCGAAAAATGCCGAGCTGATATAAGTACTTGGGATCTGAAAATTGCGTTTTCTGTTATCGACGCTATACGTTTATAAATACCATGAAACTTGGAGATTTCTTAGTCCCGGGCTGATTGGGGAATTTTTTCACGACGCGAAAAATTCCGAGCTGACATAAGTACTTGGGAACTGAAAATTGAGATTTCTGTTATCGACGCTATACGTTTAGAAATACCATGAAACGTGGACATTTCTTGGTCCCGGGCTGATTGGTGAATTTTTTCACGACGCGAAAAATGCCGAGCTGATATAAGTACTTGTGATCCGAAAATTGAGTTTTCTGTTATCGACGCTATACGTTTATAAATACCATGAAACGTGGAGATTTCTTAGTCCCGAGCTGATTGGGGAATTTTTTCACGACGCGAAAAATTCCGAGCTGACATAAGTACTTGGGATCTGAAAATTGAGTTTTCAGTTATCGACCTCATACGTTTAGAAATACCATGAAACGTGGACATTTCTTGGTCCCGGGCTGATTGGGGAATTATTTCACGACGCGAGAAATGCCGAGCTGATATAAGTACTTGGGATCTGAAAATTGCGTTTTCTGTTATCGACGCTATACGTTTATAAATACCATGAAACTTGGAGATTTCTTGGTCCCGGGCTGATTGGACCATTTTTCAATAACACGTGAAATAGGCAGATGATATAAGTACTTGGGATCTGAAAATTGAGTTTTCATTTATCGACCTCATACGTTTAGAAATACCATGAAACGTGGAGATTTCTTGGTCCCGGGCTGATTGGACCATTTTTCAATAACACGTGAAATAGGCAGATGATGGAAGTACTTGGGATCTGAAAATTGAGTTTTCAGTTATCGACCTCATACGTTTAGAAATACCATGAAACGTGGACATTTCTTGGTCCCGGGCTGATTGGTGAATTTTTTCACGACGCGAAAAATGCCGAGCTGATATAAGTACTTCGGATCCGAAAATTGAGTTTTCTGTTATCGACGCTATACGTTTATAAATACCATGAAACGTGAAGATTTCTTGGTCCCGGGCTGATTGGACCATTTTTCAACATCACGTAAAATACGCAACTGATATAAGTACTTGGGATCTGAAAATTGAGTTTTCTGTTATCGACGCTATACGTTTATAAATACCATGAAACGTGGAGATTCCTTAGTCCCGGGCTGATTGGGGAATTTTTTCACGACGCGAAAAATTCCGAGCTGACATAAGTACTTGGGAACTGAAAATTGAGATTTCTGTTATCGACGCTATACGTTTAGAAATACCATGAAACGTGGACATTTCTTGGTCCCGGGCTGATTGGTGAATTTTTTCACGACGCGAAAAATGCCGAGCTGATATAAGTACTTGTGATCCGAAAATTGAGTTTTCCGTTATCGATGCTATACGTTTATTAATACCATGAAACGTGGAGATTTCTTAGTCCCGGGCTGATTGGGGAATTTTTTCACGACGCGAAAAATTCCGAGCTGACATAAGTACTTGGGATTTGAAAATTGAGTTTTCAGTTATCGACCTCATACGTTTAGAAATACCATGAAACGTGGACATTTCTTGGTCCCGGGCTGATTGGTGAATTTTCTCACGACGCGAAAAATGCCGAGCTGATATAAGTATTTGGGATCGGAAAATTGAGTTTCCTGTTATCGACGCTATACGTTTTGAAATACCATGAAACGTGGACATTTCTTGGTCCCGGGCCGATTGGCTCATTATTCAACAACACGTGAAATACGCAGATGATGTAAGTACATGGGATCTGAAAATTGAGTTTTCAGTTATCGACCTCATACGTTTAGAAATACCATGAAACGTGGACATTTCTTGGTCCCGGGCTGATTGGGGAATTATTTCACGACGCGAAAAATGCCGAGCTGATATAAGTACTTGGGATCTGAAAATTGCGTTTTCTGTTATCGACGCTATACGTTTATAAATACCATGAAACTTGGAGATTTCTTGGTCCCGGGCTGATTGGACCATTTTTCAATAACACGTGAAATAGGCAGATGATATAAGTACTTGGGATCTGAAAATTGAGTTTTCAGTTATCGACCTCATACGTTTAGAAATACCATGAAACGTGGACATTTCTTGGTCCCGGGCCGATTGGCTCATTTTTCAACAACACGTGAAATACGCAGATGATATAAGTACTTGGGATCTCAAAATTGAGTTTTCAGTTATCGACCTCATACGTATAGAAATACCATGAAACGTGGACATTTCTTGGTCCCGGGCTGATTGGTGAATTTTTTCACGACGCGAAAAATGCCGAGCTGATATAAGTACTTGGGATCTGAAAATTGCGTTTTCTGTTATCGACGCTATACGTTGATAAATACCATGAAACGTGAAGATTTCTTGGTCCCGGGCTGATTGGACCATTTTTCAACAACACGTAAAATACGCAACTGATATAAGTACTTGGGATCTGAAAATTGAGTTTTCTGTTATCGACGATATACGTTTATAAATACCATGAAACGTGGAGATTTCTTAGTCCCGGGCTGATTGGGGAATTTTTTCACGACGCGAAAAATTCCGAGCTGACATAAGTACTTGGGAACTGAAAATTGAGTTTTCTGTTATCGACGCTATACGTTTAGAAATACCATGAAACGTGGACATTTCTTGGTCCCGGGCTGATTGGTGAATTTTTTCACGACGCGAAAAATGCCGAGCTGATATAAGTACTTGTGATACGAAAATTGAGTTTTCTGTTATCGACGCTATACGTTTATAAATACCATGAAACGTGGAGATTTCTTAGTCCCGGGCTCATTGGGGAATTTTTTCACGACGCGAAAAATTCCGAGCTGACATAAGTACTTGGGATCTGAAAATTGAGTTTTCAGTTATCGACCTCATACGTTTAGAAATACCATGAAACGTGGACATTTCTTGGTCCCGGGCTGATTGGTGAATTTTCTCACGACGCGAAAAATGCCGAGCTGATATAAGTACTTGGGATCGGAAAATTGAGTTTCCTGTTATCGACGCTATACGTTTTGAAATACCATGAAACGTGGACATTTCTTAGTCCCGGGCCGATTGGGTTATTTTTCAATAACACGTGAAATACGCAGATGATATAAGTACTTGGGATCTGAAAATTGAGTTTTCAGTTATCGACATCATACGTTTAGAAATACCATGAAACGTGGAGATTTCTTGGTCCCGGGCTGATTGGACCATTTTTCAATAACACGTGAAATAGGCAGATGATATAAGTACTTGGGATCTGAAAATTGAGTTTTCAGTTATCGACCTCATACGTTTAGAAATACCATGAAACGTGGACATTTCTTGGTCCCGGGCCGATTGGCTCATTTTTCAACAACACGTGAAATACGCAGATGATATAAGTACTTGGGATCTGAAAATTGAGTTTTCAGTTATCGACCTCATACGTTTAGAAATACCATGAAACGTGTTTATTTCTTGGTCGCGGGCTGATTGGTGAATTTTTTCACGACGCGAAAAATGCCGAGCTGATATAAGTACTTGGGATCTGAAAATTGCGTTTTCTGTTATCGACGCTATACGTTTATAAATACCATGAAACTTGGAGATTTCTTGGTCCCGGGCTGATTGGACCATTTTTCAATAACACGTGAAATAGGCAGATGATATAAGTACTTGGGATCTGAAAATTGAGTTTTCAGTTATCGACCTCATACGTTTAGAAATACCATGAAACGTGGACATTTCTTGGTCCCGGGCTGATTGGTGAATTTTCTCTCGACGCGAAAAATGCCGAGCTGATATAAGTACTTGGGATCGGAAAATTGAGTTTCCTGTTATCGACGCTATACGTTTTGAAATACCATGAAACGTGGACATTTCTTGGTCCCGGGCCGATTGGCTCATTTTTCAACAACACGTGAAATACGCAGATGATGTAAGTACTTGGGATCTGAAAATTGAGTTTTCAGTTATCGACCTCATACGTTTAGAAATACCCTGAAACGTGGACATTTCTTGGTCCCGGGCTGATTGGGGAATTATTTCACGACGCGAAAAATGCCGAGCTGATATAAGTACTTGGGATCTGAAAATTGCGTTTTCTGTTATCGACGCTATACGTTTATAAATACCATGAAACTTGGAGATTTCTTAGTCCCGGGCTGATTGGGGAATTTTTTCACGACGCGAAAAATTCCGAGCTGACATAAGTACTTGGGAACTGAAAATTGAGATTTCTGTTATCGACGCTATACGTTTAGAAATACCGTGAAACGTGGACATTTCTTGGTCCCGGGCTGATTGGTGAATTTTTTCACGACGCGAAAAATGCCGAGCTGATATAAGTACTTGTGATCCGAAAATTGAGTTTTCTGTTATCGACGCTATACGTTTATAAATACCATGAAACGTGGAGATTTCTTAGTCCCGGGCTGATTGGGGAATTGTTTCACGACGCGAAAAATTCCGAGCTGACATAAGTACTTGGGATCTGAAAATTGAGTTTTCAGTTATCGACCTCATACGTTTAGAAATACCATGAAACGTGGACATTTCTTGGTCCCGGGCTGATTCGGGAATTATTTCACGACGCGAGAAATGCCGAGCTGATATAAGTACTTGGGATCTGAAAATTGCGTTTTCTGTTATTGACGCTATACGTTTATAAATACCATGAAACTTGGAGATTTCTTGGTCCCGGGCTGATTGGACCATTTTTCAATAACACGTGAAATAGGCAGATGATATAAGTACTTGGGATCTGAAAATTGAGTTTTCAGTTATCGACCTCATACGTTTAGAAATACCATGAAACGTGGAGATTTCTTGGTCCCGGGCTGATTGGACCATTTTTCAATAACACGTGAAATAGGCAGATGATGGAAGTACTTGGGATCTGAAAATTGAGTTTTCAGTTATCGACCTCATACGTTTAGAAATACCATGAAACGTGGACATTTCTTGGTCCCGGGCTGATTGGTGAATTTTTTCACGACGCGAAAAATGCCGAGCTGATATAAGTACTTCGGATCCGAAAATTGAGTTTTCTGTTATCGACCTCATACGTTTAGAAATACCATGAAACGTGGACATTTCTTGGTCCCGGGCTGATTGGTGAATTTTCTCACGACGCGAAAAATGCCGAGCTGATATAAGTATTTGGGATCGGAAAATTGAGTTTCCTGTTATCGACGCTATACGTTTTGAAATACCATGAAACGTGGACATTTCTTGGTCCCGGGCCGATTGGCTCATTATTCAACAACACGTGAAATACGCAGATGATGTAAGTACTTGGGATCTGAAAATTGAGTTTTCAGTTATCGACCTCATACGTTTAGAAATACCATGAAACGTGGACATTTCTTGGTCCCGGGCTGATTGGTGAATTTTCTCTCGACGCGAAAAATGCCGAGCTGATATAAGTACTTGGGATCGGAAAATTGAGTTTCCTGTTATCGACGCTATACGTTTTGAAATACCATGAAACGTGGACATTTCTTGGTCCCGGGCCGATTGGCTCATTTTTCAACAACACGTGAAATACGCAGATGATGTAAGTACTTGGGATCTGAAAATTGAGTTTTCAGTTATCGACCTCATACGTTTAGAAATACCCTGAAACGTGGACATTTCTTGGTCCCGGGCTGATTGGGGAATTATTTCACGACGCGAAAAATGCCGAGCTGATATAAGTACTTGGGAACTGAAAATTGAGATTTCTGTTATCGACGCTATACGTTTAGAAATACCATGAAACGTGGACATTTCTTGGTCCCGGGCTGATTGGTGAATTTTTTCACGACGCGAAAAATGCCGAGCTGATATAAGTACTTGTGATCCGAAAATTGAGTTTTCTGTTATCGACGCTATACGTTTATAAATACCATGAAACGTGGAGATTTCTTAGTCCCGGGCTGATTGGGGAATTTTTTCACGACGCGAAAAATTCCGAGCTGACATAAGTACTTGGGATCTGAAAATTGAGTTTTCAGTTATCGACCTCATACGTTTAGAAATACCATGAAACGTGGACATTTCTTGGTCCCGGGCTGATTGGGGAATTATTTCACGACGCGAGAAATGCCGAGCTGATATAAGTACTTGGGATCTGAAAATTGCGTTTTCTGTTATCGACGCTATACGTTTATAAATACCATGAAACTTGGAGATTTCTTGGTCCCGGGCTGATTGGACCATTTTTCAATAACACGTGAAATAGGCAGATGATGGAAGTACTTGGGATCTGAAAATTGAGTTTTCAGTTATCGACCTCATACGTTTAGAAATACCATGAAACGTGGACATTTCTTGGTCCCGGGCTGATTGGTGAATTTTTTCACGACGCGAAAAATGCCGAGCTGATATAAGTACTTCGGATCCGAAAATTGAGTTTTCTGTTATCGACGCTATACGTTTATAAATACCATGAAACGTGAAGATTTCTTGGTCCCGGGCTGATTGGACCATTTTTCAACATCACGTAAAATACGCAACTGATATAAGTACTTGGGATCTGAAAATTGAGTTTTCTGTTATCGACGCTATACGTTTATAAATACCATGAAACGTGGAGATTCCTTAGTCCCGGGCTGATTGGGGAATTTTTTCACGACGCGAAAAATTCCGAGCTGACATAAGTACTTGGGAACTGAAAATTGAGATTTCTGTTATCGACGCTATACGTTTAGAAATACCATGAAACGTGGACATTTCTTGGTCCCGGGCTGATTGGTGAATTTTTTCACGACGCGAAAAATGCCGAGCTGATATAAGTACTTGTGATCCGAAAATTGAGTTTTCCGTTATCGATGCTATACGTTTATTAATACCATGAAACGTGGAGATTTCTTAGTCCCGGGCTGATTGGGGAATTTTTTCACGACGCGAAAAATTCCGAGCTGACATAAGTACTTGGGATTTGAAAATTGAGTTTTCAGTTATCGACCTCATACGTTTAGAAATACCATGAAACGTGGACATTTCTTGGTCCCGGGCTGATTGGTGAATTTTCTCACGACGCGAAAAATGCCGAGCTGATATAAGTATTTGGGATCGGAAAATTGAGTTTCCTGTTATCGACGCTATACGTTTTGAAATACCATGAAACGTGGACATTTCTTGGTCCCGGGCCGATTGGCTCATTATTCAACAACACGTGAAATACGCAGATGATGTAAGTACATGGGATCTGAAAATTGAGTTTTCAGTTATCGACCTCATACGTTTAGAAATACCATGAAACGTGGACATTTCTTGGTCCCGGGCTGATTGGTGAATTTTCTCACGACGCGAAAAATGCCGAGCTGATATAAGTACTTGGGATCGGAAAATTGAGTTTCCTGTTATCGACGCTATACGTTTTGAAATACCATGAAACGTGGACATTTCTTAGTCCCGGGCCGATTGGGTTATTTTTCAATAACACGTGAAATACGCAGATGATATAAGTACTTGGGATCTGAAAATTGAGTTTTCAGTTATCGACATCATACGTTTAGAAATACCATGAAACGTGGAGATTTCTTGGTCCCGGGCTGATTGGACCATTTTTCAATAACACGTGAAATAGGCAGATGATATAAGTACTTGGGATCTGAAAATTGAGTTTTCAGTTATCGACCTCATACGTTTAGAAATACCATGAAACGTGGACATTTCTTGGTCCCGGGCCGATTGGCTCATTTTTCAACAACACGTGAAATACGCAGATGATATAAGTACTTGGGATCTGAAAATTGAGTTTTCAGTTATCGACCTCATACGTTTAGAAATACCATGAAACGTGTTTATTTCTTGGTCGCGGGCTGATTGGTGAATTTTTTCACGACGCGAAAAATGCCGAGCTGATATAAGTACTTGGGATCTGAAAATTGCGTTTTCTGTTATCGACGCTATACGTTTATAAATACCATGAAACTTGGAGATTTCTTGGTCCCGGGCTGATTGGACCATTTTTCAATAACACGTGAAATAGGCAGATGATATAAGTACTTGGGATCTGAAAATTGAGTTTTCAGTTATCGACCTCATACGTTTAGAAATACCATGAAACGTGGACATTTCTTGGTCCCGGGCTGATTGGTGAATTTTTTCACGACGCGAAAAATGCCGAGCTGATATAAGTACTTGGGATCTGAAAATTGCGTTTTCTGTTATCGACGCTATACGTTTATAAATACCATGAAACGTGGAGATTTCTTGGTCCCGGGCTGATTGGACCATTTTTCAATAACACGTGAAATAGGTAGATGATATAAGTACTTGGGATCTGAAAATTGAGTTTTCAGTTATCGACCTCATACGTTTAGAAATATCATGAAACGTGGACATTTCTTGGTCCCGGGCTGATTGGTGAATTTTTTCACGACGCGAAAAATGCCGAGCTGATATATGTACTTGGGATCTGAAAATTGCGTTTTCTGTTATCGACGCTATACGTTTTTAAATACCATGAAACGTGAAGATTTCTTGGTCCCGGGCTGATTGGACCATTTTTCAACAACACGTAAAATACGCAACTGATATAAGTACTTGGGATCTGAAAATTGAGTTTTCTGTTATCGACGCTATACGTTTATAAATACCATGAAACGTGGAGATTTCTTAGTCCCGGGCTGATTGGGGAATTTTTTCACGACGCGAAAAATTCCGAGCTGACATAAGTACTTGGGAACTGAAAATTGAGTTTTCTGTTATCGACGCTATACGTTTAGAAATACCAGGAAACGTGGACATTTCTTGGTCCCGGGCTTATTGGTGAATTTTTTCACGACGCGAAAAATGCCGAGCTGATATAAGTACTTGTGATCCGAAAATTGAGTTTTCTGTTATCGACGCTATACGTTTATAAATACCATGAAACGTGGAGATTTCTTAGTCCCGGGCTGATTGGGGAATTTTTTCACGACGCGAAAAATTCCGAGCTGACATAAGTACTTGGGAACTGAAAATTGAGTTTTCTGTTATCGACGCTATACGTTTAGAAATACCATGAAACGTGGACATTTCTTGGTCCCGGGCTGATTGGTGAATTTTCTCTCGACGCGAAAAATGCCGAGCTGATATAAGTACTTGGGATCGGAAAATTGAGTTTCCTGTTATCGACGCTATACGTTTTGAAATACCATGAAACGTGGACATTTCTTGGTCCCGGGCCGATTGGCTCATTTTTCAACAACACGTGAAATACGCAGATGATATAAGTACTTGGGATCTGAAAATTGAGTTTTCAGTTATCGACCTCATACGTTTAGAAATACCATGAAACGTATTTATTTCTTGGTCGCGGGCTGATTGGTGAATTTTTTCACGACGCGAAAAATGCCGAGCTGATATAAGTACTTGGGATCTGAAAATTGCGTTTTCTGTTATCGACGCTATACGTTTATAAATACCATGAAACGTGGAGATTTCTTGGTCCCGGGCTGATTGGACCATTTTTCAATAACACGTGAAATAGGCAGATGATGGAAGTACTTGGGATCTGAAAATTGAGTTTTCAGTTATCGACCTCATACGTTTAGAAATACCATGAAACGTTGACATTTCTTGGTCCCGGGCTGATTGGTGAATTTTTTCACGACGCGAAAAGTGCCGAGCTGACATAAGTACTTGGGATTTGAAAATTGAGTTTTCAGTTATCGACCTCATACGTTTAGAAATACCATGAAACGTGGACATTTCTTGGTCCCGGGCTGATTGGTGAATTTTCTCACGACGCGAAAAATGCCGAGCTGATATAAGTATTTGGGATCGGAAAATTGAGTTTCCTGTTATCGACGCTATACGTTTTGAAATACCATGAAACGTGGACATTTCTTGGTCCCGGGCCGATTGGCTCATTATTCAACAACACGTGAAATACGCAGATGATGTAAGTACTTGGGATCTGAAAATTGAGTTTTCAGTTATCGACCTCATACGTTTAGAAATACCATGAAACGTGGACATTTCTTGGTCCCGGGCTGATTGGTGAATTTTCTCACGACGCGAAAAATGCCGAGCTGATATAAGTATTTGGGATCGGAAAATTGAGTTTCCTGTTATCGACGCTATACGTTTTGAAATACCATGAAACGTGGACATTTCTTGGTCCCGGGCCGATTGGCTCATTATTCAACAACACGTGAAATACGCAGATGATGTAAGTACATGGGATCTGAAAATTGAGTTTTCAGTTATCGACCTCATACGTTTAGAAATACCATGAAACGTGGACATTTCTTGGTCCCGGGCTGATTGGGGAATTATTTCACGACGCGAAAAATGCCGAGCTGATATAAGTACTTGGGATCTGAAAATTGCGTTTTCTGTTATCGACGCTATACGTTTATAAATACTATGAAACTTGGAGATTTCTTGGTCCCGGGCTGATTGGACCATTTTTCAATAACACGTGAAATAGGCAGATGATATAAGTACTTGGGATCTGAAAATTGAGTTTTCAGTTATCGACCTCATACGTTTAGAAATACCATGAAACGTGGACATTTCTTGGTCCCGGGCCGATTGGCTCATTTTTCAACAACACGTGAAATACGCAGATGATATAAGTACTTGGGATCTCAAAATTGAGTTTTCAGTTATCGACCTCATACGTATAGAAATACCATGAAACGTGGACATTTCTTGGTCCCGGGCTGATTGGTGAATTTTTTCACGACGCGAAAAATGCCGAGCTGATATAAGTACTTGGGATCTGAAAATTGCGTTTTCTGTTATCGACGCTATACGTTGATAAATACCATGAAACGTGAAGATTTCTTGGTCCCGGGCTGATTGGACCATTTTTCAACAACACGTAAAATACGCAACTGATATAAGTACTTGGGATCTGAAAATTGAGTTTTCAGTTATCGACCTCATACGTTTAGAAATATCATGAAACGTGGACATTTCTTGGTCCCGGGCTGATTGGTGAATTTTTTCACGACGCGAAAAATGCCGAGCTGATATATGTACTTGGGATCTGAAAATTGCGTTTTCTGTTATCGACGCTATACGTTTATAAATACCATGAAACGTGGAGATTTCTTAGTCCCGGGCTGATTGGGGAATTTTTTCACGACGCGAAAAATTCCGAGCTGACATAAGTAGTTGGGAACTGAAAATTGAGTTTTCTGTTATCGACGCTATACGTTTAGAAATACCAGGAAACGTGGACATTTCTTGGTCCCGGGCTTATTGGTGAATTTTTTCACGACGCGAAAAATGCCGAGCTGATATAAGTACTTGTGATCCGAAAATTGAGTTTTCTGTTATCGACGCTATACGTTTATAAATACCATGAAACGTGGAGATTTCTTAGTCCCGGGCTGATTGGGGAATTTTTTCACGACGCGAGAAATTCCGAGCTGACATAAGTACTTGGGAACTGAAAATTGAGTTTTCTGTTATCGACGCTATACGTTTAGAAATACCATCAAACGTGGACATTTCTTCGTCCCGGGCTGATTGGTGAATTTTCTCTCGACGCGAAAAATGCCGAGCTGATATAAGTACTTGGGATCGGAAAATTGAGTTTCCTGTTATCGACGCTATACGTTTTGAAATACCATGAAACGTGGACATTTCTTGGTCCCGGGCCGATTGGCTCATTTTTCAACAACACGTGAAATACGCAGATGATGTAAGTACTTGGGATCTGAAAATTGCGTTTTCTGTTATCGACCTCATACGTTTAGAAATACCATGAAACGTGGAGATTTCTTGGTCCCGGGCTGATTGGTGAATTTTTTCATGACGCGAAAAATGCCGAGCTGATATAAGTACTTGGGATCTGAAAATTGCGTTTTCTGTTATCGACGCTATACGTTGATAAATACCATGAAACGTGAAGATTTCTTGGTCCCGGGCTGATTGGACCATTTTTCAACAACACGTAAAATACGCAACTGATATAAGTACTTGGGATCTGAAAATTGAGTTTTCAGTTATCGACCTCATACGTTTAGAAATATCATGAAACGTGGACATTTCTTGGTCCCGGGCTGATTGGTGAATTTTTTCACGACGCGAAAAATGCCGAGCTGATATATGTACTTGGGATCTGAAAATTGCGTTTTCTGTTATCGACGCTATACGTTTATAAATACCATGAAACGTGGAGATTTCTTAGTCCCGGGCTGATTGGGGAATTTTTTCACGACGCGAAAAATTCCGAGCTGACATAAGTAGTTGGGAACTGAAAATTGAGTTTTCTGTTATCGACGCTATACGTTTAGAAATACCAGGAAACGTGGACATTTCTTGGTCCCGGGCTTATTGGTGAATTTTTTCACGACGCGAAAAATGCCGAGCTGATATAAGTACTTGTGATCCGAAAATTGAGTTTTCTGTTATCGACGCTATACGTTTATAAATACCATGAAACGTGGAGATTTCTTAGTCCCGGGCTGATTGGGGAATTTTTTCACGACGCGAGAAATTCCGAGCTGACATAAGTACTTGGGAACTGAAAATTGAGTTTTCTGTTATCGACGCTATACGTTTAGAAATACCATCAAACGTGGACATTTCTTCGTCCCGGGCTGATTGGTGAATTTTCTCTCGACGCGAAAAATGCCGAGCTGATATAAGTACTTGGGATCGGAAAATTGAGTTTCCTGTTATCGACGCTATACGTTTTGAAATACCATGAAACGTGGACATTTCTTGGTCCCGGGCCGATTGGCTCATTTTTCAACAACACGTGAAATACGCAGATGATGTAAGTACTTGGGATCTGAAAATTGCGTTTTCTGTTATCGACCTCATACGTTTAGAAATACCATGAAACGTGGAGATTTCTTGGTCCCGGGCTGATTGGACCATTTTTCAATAACACGTGAAATAGGCAGATGATGGAAGTACTTGGGATCTGAAAATTGAGTTTTCAGTTATCGACCTCATACGTTTAGAAATACCATGAAACGTGGACATTTCTTGGTCCCGGGCTGATTGGTGAATTTTTTCACGACGCGAAAAGTGCCGAGCTGACGTAAGTACTTGGGATTTGAAAATTGAGTTTTCAGTTATCGACCTCATACGTTTAGAAATACCATGAAACGTGGACATTTCTTGGTCCCGGGCTGATTGGTGAATTTTCTCACGACGCGAAAAATGCCGAGCTGATATAATTATTTGGGATCGGAAAATTGAGTTTCCTGTTATCGACGCTATACGTTTTGAAATACCATGAAACGTGGACATTTCTTGGTCCCGGGCCGATTGGCTCATTATTCAACAACACGTGAAATACGCAGATGATGTAAGTACTTGGGATCTGAAAATTGAGTTTTCAGTTATCGACCTCATACGTTTAGAAATACCATGAAACGTGGACATTTCTTGGTCCCGGGCTGATTGGTGAATTTTCTCTCGACGCGAAAAATGCCGAGCTGATATAAGTACTTGGGATCGGAAAATTGAGTTTCCTGTTATCGACGCTATACGTTTTGAAATACCATGAAACGTGGACATTTCTTGGTCCCGGGCCGATTGGCTCATTTTTCAACAACACGTGAAATACGCAGATGATGTAAGTACTTGGGATCTGAAAATTGAGTTTTCAGTTATCGACCTCATACGTTTAGAAATACCATGAAACGTGGACATTTCTTGGTCCCGGGCCGATTGGCTCATTTTTCAACAACACGTGAAATACGCAGATGATGTAAGTACTTGGGATCTGAAAATTGAGTTTTCAGTTATCGACCTCATACGTTTAGAAATACCATGAAACGTGGACATTTCTTGGTCCCGGGCTGATTGGTGAATTTTTTCACGACGCGAAAAGTGCCGAGCTGACATAAGTACTTGGGATTTGAAAATTGAGTTTTCAGTTATCGACCTGATACGTTTAGAAATACCATGAAACGTGGACATTTCTTGGTCCCGGGCTGATTGGTGAATTTTCTCACGACGCGAAAAATGCCGAGCTGATATAAGTATTTGGGATCGGAAAATTGAGTTTCCTGTTATCGACGCTATACGTTTTGAAATACCATGAAACGTGGACATTTCTTGGTCCCGGGCCGATTGGCTCATTATTCAACAACACGTGAAATACGCAGATGATGTAAGTACTTGGGATCTGAAAATTGAGTTTTCAGTTATCGACCTCATACGTTTAGAAATACCATGAAACGTGGACATTTCTTGGTCCCGGGCTGATTGGTGAATTTTCTCTCGACGCGAAAAATGCCGAGCTGATATAAGTACTTGGGATCGGAAAATTGAGTTTCCTGTTATCGACGCTATACGTTTTGAAATACCATGAAACGTGGACATTTCTTGGTCCCGGGCCGATTGGCTCATTTTTCAACAACACGTGAAATACGCAGATGATGTAAGTACTTGGGATCTGAAAATTGAGTTTTCAGTTATCAACCTCATACGTTTAGAAATACCCTGAAACGTGGACATTTCTTGGTCCCGGGCTGATTGGGGAATTATTTCACGACGCGAAAAATGCCGAGCTGATATAAGTACTTGGGATCTGAAAATTGCGTTTTCTGTTATCGACGCTATACGTTTATAAATACCATGAAACTTGGAGATTTCTTAGTCCCGGGCTGATTGGGGAATTTTTTCACGACGCGAAAAATTCCGAGCTGACATAAGTACTTGGGAACTGAAAATTGAGATTTCTGTTATCGACGCTATACGTTTAGAAATACCATGAAACGTGGACATTTCTTGGTCCCGGGCTGATTGGTGAATTTTTTCACGACGCGAAAAATGCCGAGCTGATATAAGTACTTGTGATCCGAAAATTGAGTTTTCTGTTATCGACGCTATACGTTTATAAATACCATGAAACGTGGAGATTTCTTAGTCCCGGGCTGATTGGGGAATTTTTTCACGACGCGAAAAATTCCGAGCTGACATAAGTACTTGGGATCTGAAAATTGAGTTTTCAGTTATCGACCTCATACGTTTAGAAATACCATGAAACGTGGACATTTCTTGGTCCCGGGCTGATTGGGGAATTATTTCACGACGCGAGAAATGCCGAGCTGATATAAGTACTTGGGATCTGAAAATTGCGTTTTCTGTTATCGACGCTATACGTTTATAAATACCATGAAACTTGGAGATTTCTTGGTCCCGGGCTGATTGGACCATTTTTCAATAACACGTGAAATAGGCAGATGATATAAGTACTTGGGATCTGAAAATTGAGTTTTCATTTATCGACCTCATACGTTTAGAAATACCATGAAACGTGAAGATTTCTTGGTCCCGGGCTGATTGGACCATTTTTCAATAACACGTGAAATAGGCAGATGATGGAAGTACTTGGGATCTGAAAATTGAGTTTTCAGTTATCGACCTCATACGTTTAGAAATACCATGAAACGTGGACATTTCTTGGTCCCGGGCTGATTGGTGAATTTTTTCACGACGCGAAAAATGCCGAGCTGATATAAGTACTTCGGATCCGAAAATTGAGTTTTCTGTTATCGACGCTATACGTTTATAAATACCATGAAACGTGAAGATTTCTTGGTCCCGGGCTGATTGGACCATTTTTCAACATCACGTAAAATACGCAACTGATATAAGTACTTGGGATCTGAAAATTGAGTTTTCTGTTATCGACGCTATACGTTTATAAATACCATGAAACGTGGAGATTCCTTAGTCCCGGGCTGATTGGGGAATTTTTTCACGACGCGAAAAATTCCGAGCTGACATAAGTACTTGGGATTTGAAAATTGCGTTTTCTGTTATCAACGCTATACGTTTATAAATACCATGAAACGTGGAGATTTCTTGGTCCCGGGCTGATTGGACCATTTTTCAATAACACGTGAAATAGGCAGATGATGGAAGTACTTGGGATCTGAAAATTGAGTTTTCAGTTATCGACCTCATACGTTTAGAAATACCATGAAACGTGGACATTTCTTGGTCCCGGGCTGATTGGTGAATTTTTTCACGACGCGAAAAGTGCCGAGCTGACATAAGTACTTGGGATTTGAAAATTGAGTTTTCAGTTATCGACCTCATACGTTTAGAAATACCATGAAACGTGGACATTTCTTGGTCCCGGGCTGATTGGTGAATTTTCTCACGACGCGAAAAATGCCGAGCTGATATAAGTATTTGGGATCGGAAAATTGAGTTTCCTGTTATCGACGCTATACGTTTTGAAATACCATGAAACGTGGACATTTCTTGGTCCCGGGCCGATTGGCTCATTATTCAACAACACGTGAAATACGCAGATGATGTAAGTACTTGGGATCTGAAAATTGAGTTTTCAGTTATCGACCTCATACGTTTAGAAATACCATGAAACGTGGACATTTCTTGGTCCCGGGCTGATTGGTGAATTTTCTCACGACGCGAAAAATGCCGAGCTGATATAAGTATTTGGGATCGGAAAATTGAGTTTCCTGTTATCGACGCTATACGTTTTGAAATACCATGAAACGTGGACATTTCTTGGTCCCGGGCCGATTGGCTCATTATTCAACAACACGTGAAATACGCAGATGATATAAGTACTTGGGATCTGAAAATTGAGTTTTCAGTTATCGACCTCATACGTTTAGAAATACCATGAAACGTGGACATTTCTTGGTCCCGGGCTGATTGGTGAATTTTCTCTCGACGCGAAAAATGCCGAGCTGATATAAGTACTTGGGATCGGAAAATTGAGTTTCCTGTTATCGACGCTATACGTTTTGAAATACCATGAAACGTGGACATTTCTTGGTCCCGGGCCGATTGGCTCATTTTTCAACAACACGTGAAATACGCAGATGATGTAAGTACTTGGGATCTGAAAATTGAGTTTTCAGTTATCGACCTCATACGTTTAGAAATACCCTGAAACGTGGACATTTCTTGGTCCCGGGCTGATTGGGGAATTATTTCACGACGCGAAAAATGCCGAGCTGATATAAGTACTTGGGATCTGAAAATTGCGTTTTCTGTTATCGACGCTATACGTTTATAAATACCATGAAACTTGGAGATTTCTTAGTCCCGGGCTGATTGGGGAATTTTTTCACGACGCGAAAAATTCCGAGCTGACATAAGTACTTGGGAACTGAAAATTGAGATTTCTGTTATCGACGCTATACGTTTAGAAATACCATGAAACGTGGACATTTCTTGGTCCCGGGCTGATTGGTGAATTTTTTCACGACGCGAAAAATGCCGAGCTGATATAAGTACTTGTGATCCGAAAATTGAGTTTTCTGTTATCGACGCTATACGTTTATAAATACCATGAAACGTGGAGATTTCTTAGTCCCGGGCTGATTGGGGAATTGTTTCACGACGCGAAAAATTCCGAGCTGACATAAGTACTTGGGATCTGAAAATTGAGTTTTCAGTTATCGACCTCATACGTTTAGAAATACCATGAAACGTGGACATTTCTTGGTCCCGGGCTGATTCGGGAATTATTTCACGACGCGAGAAATGCCGAGCTGATATAAGTACTTGGGATCTGAAAATTGCGTTTTCTGTTATCGACGCTATACGTTTATAAATACCATGAAACTTGGAGATTTCTTGGTCCCGGGCTGATTGGACCATTTTTCAATAACACGTGAAATAGGCAGATGATATAAGTACTTGGGATCTGAAAATTGAGTTTTCAGTTATCGACCTCATACGTTTAGAAATACCATGAAACGTGGACATTTCTTGGTCCCGGGCTGATTGGTGAATTTTCTCTCGACGCGAAAAATGCCGAGCTGATATAAGTACTTGGGATCTGAAAATTGCGTTTTCTGTTATCGACGCTATACGTTTTTAAATACCATGAAACGTGAAGATTTCTTGGTCCCGGGCTGATTGGACCATTTTTCAACAACACGTAAAATACGCAACTGATATAAGTACTTGGGATCTGAAAATTGAGTTTTCTGTTATCGACGCTATACGTTTATAAATACCATGAAACGTGGAGATTTCTTAGTCCCGGGCTGATTGGGGAATTTTTTCACGACGCGAAAAATTCCGAGCTGACATAAGTACTTGGGAACTGAAAATTGAGTTTTCTGTTATCGACGCTATACGTTTAGAAATACCAGGAAACGTGGACATTTCTTGGTCCCGGGCTTATTGGTGAATTTTTTCACGACGCGAAAAATGCCGAGCTGATATAAGTACTTGTGATCCGAAAATTGAGTTTTCTGTTATCGACGCTATACGTTTATAAATACCATGAAACGTGGAGATTTCTTAGTCCCGGGCTGATTGGGGAATTTTTTCACGACGCGAAAAATTCCGAGCTGACATAAGTACTTGGGAACTGAAAATTGAGTTTTCTGTTATCGACGCTATACGTTTAGAAATACCATGAAACGTGGACATTTCTTGGTCCCGGGCTGATTGGTGAATTTTCTCTCGACGCGAAAAATGCCGAGCTGATATAAGTACTTGGGATCGGAAAATTGAGTTTCCTGTTATCGACGCTATACGTTTTGAAATACCATGAAACGTGGACATTTCTTGGTCCCGGGCCGATTGGCTCATTTTTCAACAACACGTGAAATACGCAGATGATATAAGTACTTGGGATCTGAAAATTGAGTTTTCAGTTATCGACCTCATACGTTTAGAAATACCATGAAACGTATTTATTTCTTGGTCGCGGGCTGATTGGTGAATTTTTTCACGACGCGAAAAATGCCGAGCTGATATAAGTACTTGGGATCTGAAAATTGCGTTTTCTGTTATCGACGCTATACGTTTATAAATACCATGAAACGTGGAGATTTCTTGGTCCCGGGCTGATTGGACCATTTTTCAATAACACGTGAAATAGGCAGATGATGGAAGTACTTGGGATCTGAAAATTGAGTTTTCAGTTATCGACCTCATACGTTTAGAAATACCATGAAACGTTGACATTTCTTGGTCCCGGGCTGATTGGTGAATTTTTTCACGACGCGAAAAGTGCCGAGCTGACATAAGTACTTGGGATTTGAAAATTGAGTTTTCAGTTATCGACCTCATACGTTTAGAAATACCATGAAACGTGGACATTTCTTGGTCCCGGGCTGATTGGTGAATTTTCTCACGACGCGAAAAATGCCGAGCTGATATAAGTATTTGGGATCGGAAAATTGAGTTTCCTGTTATCGACGCTATACGTTTTGAAATACCATGAAACGTGGACATTTCTTGGTCCCGGGCCGATTGGCTCATTATTCAACAACACGTGAAATACGCAGATGATGTAAGTACTTGGGATCTGAAAATTGAGTTTTCAGTTATCGACCTCATACGTTTAGAAATACCATGAAACGTGGACATTTCTTGGTCCCGGGCTGATTGGTGAATTTTCTCACGACGCGAAAAATGCCGAGCTGATATAAGTATTTGGGATCGGAAAATTGAGTTTCCTGTTATCGACGCTATACGTTTTGAAATACCATGAAACGTGGACATTTCTTGGTCCCGGGCCGATTGGCTCATTATTCAACAACACGTGAAATACGCAGATGATGTAAGTACATGGGATCTGAAAATTGAGTTTTCAGTTATCGACCTCATACGTTTAGAAATACCATGAAACGTGGACATTTCTTGGTCCCGGGCTGATTGGGGAATTATTTCACGACGCGAAAAATGCCGAGCTGATATAAGTACTTGGGATCTGAAAATTGCGTTTTCTGTTATCGACGCTATACGTTTATAAATACTATGAAACTTGGAGATTTCTTGGTCCCGGGCTGATTGGACCATTTTTCAATAACACGTGAAATAGGCAGATGATATAAGTACTTGGGATCTGAAAATTGAGTTTTCAGTTATCGACCTCATACGTTTAGAAATACCATGAAACGTGGACATTTCTTGGTCCCGGGCCGATTGGCTCATTTTTCAACAACACGTGAAATACGCAGATGATATAAGTACTTGGGATCTCAAAATTGAGTTTTCAGTTATCGACCTCATACGTATAGAAATACCATGAAACGTGGACATTTCTTGGTCCCGGGCTGATTGGTGAATTTTTTCACGACGCGAAAAATGCCGAGCTGATATAAGTACTTGGGATCTGAAAATTGCGTTTTCTGTTATCGACGCTATACGTTGATAAATACCATGAAACGTGAAGATTTCTTGGTCCCGGGCTGATTGGACCATTTTTCAACAACACGTAAAATACGCAACTGATATAAGTACTTGGGATCTGAAAATTGAGTTTTCAGTTATCGACCTCATACGTTTAGAAATATCATGAAACGTGGACATTTCTTGGTCCCGGGCTGATTGGTGAATTTTTTCACGACGCGAAAAATGCCGAGCTGATATATGTACTTGGGATCTGAAAATTGCGTTTTCTGTTATCGACGCTATACGTTTATAAATACCATGAAACGTGGAGATTTCTTAGTCCCGGGCTGATTGGGGAATTTTTTCACGACGCGAAAAATTCCGAGCTGACATAAGTAGTTGGGAACTGAAAATTGAGTTTTCTGTTATCGACGCTATACGTTTAGAAATACCAGGAAACGTGGACATTTCTTGGTCCCGGGCTTATTGGTGAATTTTTTCACGACGCGAAAAATGCCGAGCTGATATAAGTACTTGTGATCCGAAAATTGAGTTTTCTGTTATCGACGCTATACGTTTATAAATACCATGAAACGTGGAGATTTCTTAGTCCCGGGCTGATTGGGGAATTTTTTCACGACGCGAGAAATTCCGAGCTGACATAAGTACTTGGGAACTGAAAATTGAGTTTTCTGTTATCGACGCTATACGTTTAGAAATACCATCAAACGTGGACATTTCTTCGTCCCGGGCTGATTGGTGAATTTTCTCTCGACGCGAAAAATGCCGAGCTGATATAAGTACTTGGGATCGGAAAATTGAGTTTCCTGTTATCGACGCTATACGTTTTGAAATACCATGAAACGTGGACATTTCTTGGTCCCGGGCCGATTGGCTCATTTTTCAACAACACGTGAAATACGCAGATGATGTAAGTACTTGGGATCTGAAAATTGCGTTTTCTGTTATCGACCTCATACGTTTAGAAATACCATGAAACGTGGAGATTTCTTGGTCCCGGGCTGATTGGTGAATTTTTTCATGACGCGAAAAATGCCGAGCTGATATAAGTACTTGGGATCTGAAAATTGCGTTTTCTGTTATCGACGCTATACGTTGATAAATACCATGAAACGTGAAGATTTCTTGGTCCCGGGCTGATTGGACCATTTTTCAACAACACGTAAAATACGCAACTGATATAAGTACTTGGGATCTGAAAATTGAGTTTTCAGTTATCGACCTCATACGTTTAGAAATATCATGAAACGTGGACATTTCTTGGTCCCGGGCTGATTGGTGAATTTTTTCACGACGCGAAAAATGCCGAGCTGATATATGTACTTGGGATCTGAAAATTGCGTTTTCTGTTATCGACGCTATACGTTTATAAATACCATGAAACGTGGAGATTTCTTAGTCCCGGGCTGATTGGGGAATTTTTTCACGACGCGAAAAATTCCGAGCTGACATAAGTAGTTGGGAACTGAAAATTGAGTTTTCTGTTATCGACGCTATACGTTTAGAAATACCAGGAAACGTGGACATTTCTTGGTCCCGGGCTTATTGGTGAATTTTTTCACGACGCGAAAAATGCCGAGCTGATATAAGTACTTGTGATCCGAAAATTGAGTTTTCTGTTATCGACGCTATACGTTTATAAATACCATGAAACGTGGAGATTTCTTAGTCCCGGGCTGATTGGGGAATTTTTTCACGACGCGAGAAATTCCGAGCTGACATAAGTACTTGGGAACTGAAAATTGAGTTTTCTGTTATCGACGCTATACGTTTAGAAATACCATCAAACGTGGACATTTCTTCGTCCCGGGCTGATTGGTGAATTTTCTCTCGACGCGAAAAATGCCGAGCTGATATAAGTACTTGGGATCGGAAAATTGAGTTTCCTGTTATCGACGCTATACGTTTTGAAATACCATGAAACGTGGACATTTCTTGGTCCCGGGCCGATTGGCTCATTTTTCAACAACACGTGAAATACGCAGATGATGTAAGTACTTGGGATCTGAAAATTGCGTTTTCTGTTATCGACCTCATACGTTTAGAAATACCATGAAACGTGGAGATTTCTTGGTCCCGGGCTGATTGGACCATTTTTCAATAACACGTGAAATAGGCAGATGATGGAAGTACTTGGGATCTGAAAATTGAGTTTTCAGTTATCGACCTCATACGTTTAGAAATACCATGAAACGTGGACATTTCTTGGTCCCGGGCTGATTGGTGAATTTTTTCACGACGCGAAAAGTGCCGAGCTGACGTAAGTACTTGGGATTTGAAAATTGAGTTTTCAGTTATCGACCTCATACGTTTAGAAATACCATGAAACGTGGACATTTCTTGGTCCCGGGCTGATTGGTGAATTTTCTCACGACGCGAAAAATGCCGAGCTGATATAATTATTTGGGATCGGAAAATTGAGTTTCCTGTTATCGACGCTATACGTTTTGAAATACCATGAAACGTGGACATTTCTTGGTCCCGGGCCGATTGGCTCATTATTCAACAACACGTGAAATACGCAGATGATGTAAGTACTTGGGATCTGAAAATTGAGTTTTCAGTTATCGACCTCATACGTTTAGAAATACCATGAAACGTGGACATTTCTTGGTCCCGGGCTGATTGGTGAATTTTCTCTCGACGCGAAAAATGCCGAGCTGATATAAGTACTTGGGATCGGAAAATTGAGTTTCCTGTTATCGACGCTATACGTTTTGAAATACCATGAAACGTGGACATTTCTTGGTCCCGGGCCGATTGGCTCATTTTTCAACAACACGTGAAATACGCAGATGATGTAAGTACTTGGGATCTGAAAATTGAGTTTTCAGTTATCGACCTCATACGTTTAGAAATACCATGAAACGTGGACATTTCTTGGTCCCGGGCCGATTGGCTCATTTTTCAACAACACGTGAAATACGCAGATGATGTAAGTACTTGGGATCTGAAAATTGAGTTTTCAGTTATCGACCTCATACGTTTAGAAATACCATGAAACGTGGACATTTCTTGGTCCCGGGCTGATTGGTGAATTTTTTCACGACGCGAAAAGTGCCGAGCTGACATAAGTACTTGGGATTTGAAAATTGAGTTTTCAGTTATCGACCTGATACGTTTAGAAATACCATGAAACGTGGACATTTCTTGGTCCCGGGCTGATTGGTGAATTTTCTCACGACGCGAAAAATGCCGAGCTGATATAAGTATTTGGGATCGGAAAATTGAGTTTCCTGTTATCGACGCTATACGTTTTGAAATACCATGAAACGTGGACATTTCTTGGTCCCGGGCCGATTGGCTCATTATTCAACAACACGTGAAATACGCAGATGATGTAAGTACTTGGGATCTGAAAATTGAGTTTTCAGTTATCGACCTCATACGTTTAGAAATACCATGAAACGTGGACATTTCTTGGTCCCGGGCTGATTGGTGAATTTTCTCTCGACGCGAAAAATGCCGAGCTGATATAAGTACTTGGGATCGGAAAATTGAGTTTCCTGTTATCGACGCTATACGTTTTGAAATACCATGAAACGTGGACATTTCTTGGTCCCGGGCCGATTGGCTCATTTTTCAACAACACGTGAAATACGCAGATGATGTAAGTACTTGGGATCTGAAAATTGAGTTTTCAGTTATCAACCTCATACGTTTAGAAATACCCTGAAACGTGGACATTTCTTGGTCCCGGGCTGATTGGGGAATTATTTCACGACGCGAAAAATGCCGAGCTGATATAAGTACTTGGGATCTGAAAATTGCGTTTTCTGTTATCGACGCTATACGTTTATAAATACCATGAAACTTGGAGATTTCTTAGTCCCGGGCTGATTGGGGAATTTTTTCACGACGCGAAAAATTCCGAGCTGACATAAGTACTTGGGAACTGAAAATTGAGATTTCTGTTATCGACGCTATACGTTTAGAAATACCATGAAACGTGGACATTTCTTGGTCCCGGGCTGATTGGTGAATTTTTTCACGACGCGAAAAATGCCGAGCTGATATAAGTACTTGTGATCCGAAAATTGAGTTTTCTGTTATCGACGCTATACGTTTATAAATACCATGAAACGTGGAGATTTCTTAGTCCCGGGCTGATTGGGGAATTTTTTCACGACGCGAAAAATTCCGAGCTGACATAAGTACTTGGGATCTGAAAATTGAGTTTTCAGTTATCGACCTCATACGTTTAGAAATACCATGAAACGTGGACATTTCTTGGTCCCGGGCTGATTGGGGAATTATTTCACGACGCGAGAAATGCCGAGCTGATATAAGTACTTGGGATCTGAAAATTGCGTTTTCTGTTATCGACGCTATACGTTTATAAATACCATGAAACTTGGAGATTTCTTGGTCCCGGGCTGATTGGACCATTTTTCAATAACACGTGAAATAGGCAGATGATATAAGTACTTGGGATCTGAAAATTGAGTTTTCATTTATCGACCTCATACGTTTAGAAATACCATGAAACGTGAAGATTTCTTGGTCCCGGGCTGATTGGACCATTTTTCAATAACACGTGAAATAGGCAGATGATGGAAGTACTTGGGATCTGAAAATTGAGTTTTCAGTTATCGACCTCATACGTTTAGAAATACCATGAAACGTGGACATTTCTTGGTCCCGGGCTGATTGGTGAATTTTTTCACGACGCGAAAAATGCCGAGCTGATATAAGTACTTCGGATCCGAAAATTGAGTTTTCTGTTATCGACGCTATACGTTTATAAATACCATGAAACGTGAAGATTTCTTGGTCCCGGGCTGATTGGACCATTTTTCAACATCACGTAAAATACGCAACTGATATAAGTACTTGGGATCTGAAAATTGAGTTTTCTGTTATCGACGCTATACGTTTATAAATACCATGAAACGTGGAGATTCCTTAGTCCCGGGCTGATTGGGGAATTTTTTCACGACGCGAAAAATTCCGAGCTGACATAAGTACTTGGGATTTGAAAATTGCGTTTTCTGTTATCAACGCTATACGTTTATAAATACCATGAAACGTGGAGATTTCTTGGTCCCGGGCTGATTGGACCATTTTTCAATAACACGTGAAATAGGCAGATGATGGAAGTACTTGGGATCTGAAAATTGAGTTTTCAGTTATCGACCTCATACGTTTAGAAATACCATGAAACGTGGACATTTCTTGGTCCCGGGCTGATTGGTGAATTTTTTCACGACGCGAAAAGTGCCGAGCTGACATAAGTACTTGGGATTTGAAAATTGAGTTTTCAGTTATCGACCTCATACGTTTAGAAATACCATGAAACGTGGACATTTCTTGGTCCCGGGCTGATTGGTGAATTTTCTCACGACGCGAAAAATGCCGAGCTGATATAAGTATTTGGGATCGGAAAATTGAGTTTCCTGTTATCGACGCTATACGTTTTGAAATACCATGAAACGTGGACATTTCTTGGTCCCGGGCCGATTGGCTCATTATTCAACAACACGTGAAATACGCAGATGATGTAAGTACTTGGGATCTGAAAATTGAGTTTTCAGTTATCGACCTCATACGTTTAGAAATACCATGAAACGTGGACATTTCTTGGTCCCGGGCTGATTGGTGAATTTTCTCACGACGCGAAAAATGCCGAGCTGATATAAGTATTTGGGATCGGAAAATTGAGTTTCCTGTTATCGACGCTATACGTTTTGAAATACCATGAAACGTGGACATTTCTTGGTCCCGGGCCGATTGGCTCATTATTCAACAACACGTGAAATACGCAGATGATATAAGTACTTGGGATCTGAAAATTGAGTTTTCAGTTATCGACCTCATACGTTTAGAAATACCATGAAACGTGGACATTTCTTGGTCCCGGGCTGATTGGTGAATTTTCTCTCGACGCGAAAAATGCCGAGCTGATATAAGTACTTGGGATCGGAAAATTGAGTTTCCTGTTATCGACGCTATACGTTTTGAAATACCATGAAACGTGGACATTTCTTGGTCCCGGGCCGATTGGCTCATTTTTCAACAACACGTGAAATACGCAGATGATGTAAGTACTTGGGATCTGAAAATTGAGTTTTCAGTTATCGACCTCATACGTTTAGAAATACCCTGAAACGTGGACATTTCTTGGTCCCGGGCTGATTGGGGAATTATTTCACGACGCGAAAAATGCCGAGCTGATATAAGTACTTGGGATCTGAAAATTGCGTTTTCTGTTATCGACGCTATACGTTTATAAATACCATGAAACTTGGAGATTTCTTAGTCCCGGGCTGATTGGGGAATTTTTTCACGACGCGAAAAATTCCGAGCTGACATAAGTACTTGGGAACTGAAAATTGAGATTTCTGTTATCGACGCTATACGTTTAGAAATACCATGAAACGTGGACATTTCTTGGTCCCGGGCTGATTGGTGAATTTTTTCACGACGCGAAAAATGCCGAGCTGATATAAGTACTTGTGATCCGAAAATTGAGTTTTCTGTTATCGACGCTATACGTTTATAAATACCATGAAACGTGGAGATTTCTTAGTCCCGGGCTGATTGGGGAATTGTTTCACGACGCGAAAAATTCCGAGCTGACATAAGTACTTGGGATCTGAAAATTGAGTTTTCAGTTATCGACCTCATACGTTTAGAAATACCATGAAACGTGGACATTTCTTGGTCCCGGGCTGATTCGGGAATTATTTCACGACGCGAGAAATGCCGAGCTGATATAAGTACTTGGGATCTGAAAATTGCGTTTTCTGTTATCGACGCTATACGTTTATAAATACCATGAAACTTGGAGATTTCTTGGTCCCGGGCTGATTGGACCATTTTTCAATAACACGTGAAATAGGCAGATGATATAAGTACTTGGGATCTGAAAATTGAGTTTTCAGTTATCGACCTCATACGTTTAGAAATACCATGAAACGTGGACATTTCTTGGTCCCGGGCTGATTGGTGAATTTTCTCTCGACGCGAAAAATGCCGAGCTGATATAAGTACTTGGGATCGGAAAATTGAGTTTCCTGTTATCGACGCTATACGTTTTGAAATACCATGAAACGTGGACATTTCTTGGTCCCGGGCCGATTGGCTCATTTTTCAACAACACGTGAAATACGCAGATGATGTAAGTACTTGGGATCTGAAAATTGAGTTTTCAGTTATCGACCTCATACGTTTAGAAATACCCTGAAACGTGGACATTTCTTGGTCCCGGGCTGATTGGGGAATTATTTCACGACGCGAAAAATGCCGAGCTGATATAAGTACTTGGGATCTGAAAATTGCGTTTTCTGTTATCGACGCTATACGTTTATAAATACCATGAAACTTGGAGATTTCTTAGTCCCGGGCTGATTGGGGAATTTTTTCACGACGCGAAAAATTCCGAGCTGACATAAGTACTTGGGAACTGAAAATTTAGATTTCTGTTATCGACGCTATACGTTTAGAAATACCATGAAACGTGGACATTTCTTGGTCCCGGGCTGATTGGTGAATTTTTTCACGACGCGAAAAATGCCGAGCTGATATAAGTACTTGTGATCCGAAAATTGAGTTTTCTGTTATCGACGCTATACGTTTATAAATACCATGAAACGTGGAGATTTCTTAGTCCCGGGCTGATTGGGGAATTGTTTCACGACGCGAAAAATTCCGAGCTGACATAAGTACTTGGGATCTGAAAATTGAGTTTTCAGTTATCGACCTCATACGTTTAGAAATACCATGAAACGTGGACATTTCTTGGTCCCGGGCTGATTCGGGAATTATTTCACGACGCGAGAAATGCCGAGCTGATATAAGTACTTGGGATCTGAAAATTGCGTTTTCTGTTATCGACGCTATACGTTTATAAATACCATGAAACTTGGAGATTTCTTGGTCCCGGGCTGATTGGACCATTTTTCAATAACACGTGAAATAGGCAGATGATATAAGTACTTGGGATCTGAAAATTGAGTTTTCAGTTATCGACCTCATACGTTTAGAAATACCATGAAACGTGGAGATTTCTTGGTCCCGGGCTGATTGGACCATTTTTCAATAACACGTGAAATAGGCAGATGATGGAAGTACTTGGGATCTGAAAATTGAGTTTTCAGTTATCGACCTCATACGTTTAGAAATACCATGAAACGTGGACATTTCTTGGTCCCGGGCTGATTGGTGAATTTTTTCACGACGCGAAAAATGCCGAGCTGATATAAGTACTTCGGATCCGAAAATTGAGTTTTCTGTTATCGACCTCATACGTTTAGAAATACCATGAAACGTGGACATTTCTTGGTCCCGGGCTGATTGGTGAATTTTCTCACGACGCGAAAAATGCCGAGCTGATATAAGTATTTGGGATCGGAAAATTGAGTTTCCTGTTATCGACGCTATACGTTTTGAAATACCATGAAACGTGGACATTTCTTGGTCCCGGGCCGATTGGCTCATTATTCAACAACACGTGAAATACGCAGATGATGTAAGTACTTGGGATCTGAAAATTGAGTTTTCAGTTATCGACCTCATACGTTTAGAAATACCATGAAACGTGGACATTTCTTGGTCCCGGGCTGATTGGTGAATTTTCTCTCGACGCGAAAAATGCCGAGCTGATATAAGTACTTGGGATCGGAAAATTGAGTTTCCTGTTATCGACGCTATACGTTTTGAAATACCATGAAACGTGGACATTTCTTGGTCCCGGGCCGATTGGCTCATTTTTCAACAACACGTGAAATACGCAGATGATGTAAGTACTTGGGATCTGAAAATTGAGTTTTCAGTTATCGACCTCATACGTTTAGAAATACCCTGAAACGTGGACATTTCTTGGTCCCGGGCTGATTGGGGAATTATTTCACGACGCGAAAAATGCCGAGCTGATATAAGTACTTGGGATCTGAAAATTGCGTTTTCTGTTATCGACGCTATACGTTTATAAATACCATGAAACTTGGAGATTTCTTAGTCCCGGGCTGATTGGACCATTTTTCAATAACACGTGAAATAGGCAGATGATATAAGTACTTGGGATCTGAAAATTGAGTTTTCAGTTATCGACCTCATACGTTTAGAAATACCATGAAACGTGGACATTTCTTGGTCCCGGGCTGATTGGTGAATTTTCTCTCGACGCGAAAAATGCCGAGCTGATATAAGTACTTGGGATCGGAAAATTGAGTTTCCTGTTATCGACGCTATACGTTTTGAAATACCATGAAACGTGGACATTTCTTGGTCCCGGGCCGATTGGCTCATTTTTCAACAACACGTGAAATACGCAGATGATGTAAGTACTTGGGATCTGAAAATTGAGTTTTCAGTTATCGACCTCATACGTTTAGAAATACCCTGAAACGTGGACATTTCTTGGTCCCGGGCTGATTGGGGAATTATTTCACGACGCGAAAAATGCCGAGCTGATATAAGTACTTGGGATCTGAAAATTGCGTTTTCTGTTATCGACGCTATACGTTTATAAATACCATGAAACTTGGAGATTTCTTAGTCCCGGGCTGATTGGGGAATTTTTTCACGACGCGAAAAATTCCGAGCTGACATAAGTACTTGGGAACTGAAAATTTAGATTTCTGTTATCGACGCTATACGTTTAGAAATACCATGAAACGTGGACATTTCTTGGTCCCGGGCTGATTGGTGAATTTTTTCACGACGCGAAAAATGCCGAGCTGATATAAGTACTTGTGATCCGAAAATTGAGTTTTCTGTTATCGACGCTATACGTTTATAAATACCATGAAACGTGGAGATTTCTTAGTCCCGGGCTGATTGGGGAATTGTTTCACGACGCGAAAAATTCCGAGCTGACATAAGTACTTGGGATCTGAAAATTGAGTTTTCAGTTATCGACCTCATACGTTTAGAAATACCATGAAACGTGGACATTTCTTGGTCCCGGGCTGATTCGGGAATTATTTCACGACGCGAGAAATGCCGAGCTGATATAAGTACTTGGGATCTGAAAATTGCGTTTTCTGTTATCGACGCTATACGTTTATAAATACCATGAAACTTGGAGATTTCTTGGTCCCGGGCTGATTGGACCATTTTTCAATAACACGTGAAATAGGCAGATGATATAAGTACTTGGGATCTGAAAATTGAGTTTTCAGTTATCGACCTCATACGTTTAGAAATACCATGAAACGTGGAGATTTCTTGGTCCCGGGCTGATTGGACCATTTTTCAATAACACGTGAAATAGGCAGATGATGGAAGTACTTGGGATCTGAAAATTGAGTTTTCAGTTATCGACCTCATACGTTTAGAAATACCATGAAACGTGGACATTTCTTGGTCCCGGGCTGATTGGTGAATTTTTTCACGACGCGAAAAATGCCGAGCTGATATAAGTACTTCGGATCCGAAAATTGAGTTTTCTGTTATCGACCTCATACGTTTAGAAATACCATGAAACGTGGACATTTCTTGGTCCCGGGCTGATTGGTGAATTTTCTCACGACGCGAAAAATGCCGAGCTGATATAAGTATTTGGGATCGGAAAATTGAGTTTCCTGTTATCGACGCTATACGTTTTGAAATACCATGAAACGTGGACATTTCTTGGTCCCGGGCCGATTGGCTCATTATTCAACAACACGTGAAATACGCAGATGATGTAAGTACTTGGGATCTGAAAATTGAGTTTTCAGTTATCGACCTCATACGTTTAGAAATACCATGAAACGTGGACATTTCTTGGTCCCGGGCTGATTGGTGAATTTTCTCTCGACGCGAAAAATGCCGAGCTGATATAAGTACTTGGGATCGGAAAATTGAGTTTCCTGTTATCGACGCTATACGTTTTGAAATACCATGAAACGTGGACATTTCTTGGTCCCGGGCCGATTGGCTCATTTTTCAACAACACGTGAAATACGCAGATGATGTAAGTACTTGGGATCTGAAAATTGAGTTTTCAGTTATCGACCTCATACGTTTAGAAATACCCTGAAACGTGGACATTTCTTGGTCCCGGGCTGATTGGGGAATTATTTCACGACGCGAAAAATGCCGAGCTGATATAAGTACTTGGGATCTGAAAATTGCGTTTTCTGTTATCGACGCTATACGTTTATAAATACCATGAAACTTGGAGATTTCTTAGTCCCGGGCTGATTGGGGAATTTTTTCACGACGCGAAAAATTCCGAGCTGACATAAGTACTTGGGAACTGAAAATTGAGATTTCTGTTATCGACGCTATACGTTTAGAAATACCATGAAACGTGGACATTTCTTGGTCCCGGGCTGATTGGTGAATTTTTTCACGACGCGAAAAATGCCGAGCTGATATAAGTACTTGTGATCCGAAAATTTAGTTTTCTGTTATCGACGCTATACGTTTATAAATACCATGAAACGTGGAGATTTCTTAGTCCCGGGCTGATTGGGGAATTTTTTCACGACGCGAAAAATTCCGAGCTGACATAAGTACTTGGGATCTGAAAATTGAGTTTTCAGTTATCGACCTCATACGTTTAGAAATACCATGAAACGTGGACATTTCTTGGTCCCGGGCTGATTGGGGAATTATTTCACGACGCGAGAAATGCCGAGCTGATATAAGTACTTGGGATCTGAAAATTGCGTTTTCTGTTATCGACGCTATACGTTTATAAATACCATGAAACTTGTAGATTTCTTGGTCCCGGGCTGATTGGACCATTTTTCAATAACACGTGAAATAGGCAGATGATATAAGTACTTGGGATCTGAAAATTGAGTTTTCATTTATCGACCTCATACGTTTAGAAATACCATGAAACGTGGAGATTTCTTGGTCCCGGTCTGATTGGACCATTTTTCAATAACACGTGAAATAGGCAGATGATGGAAGTACTTGGGATCTGAAAATTGAGTTTTCAGTTATCGACCTCATACGTTTAGAAATACCATGAAACGTGGACATTTCTTGGTCCCGGGCTGATTGGTGAATTTTTTCACGACGCGAAAAATGCCGAGCTGATATAAGTACTTCGGATCCGAAAATTGAGTTTTCTGTTATCGACGCTATACGTTTATAAATACCATGAAACGTGGAGATTCCTTAGTCCCGGGCTGATTGGGGAATTTTTTCACGACGCGAAAAATTCCGAGCTGACATAAGTACTTGGGAACTGAAAATTGAGATTTCTGTTATCGACGCTATACGTTTAGAAATACCATGAAACGTGGACATTTCTTGGTCCCGGGCTGATTGGTGAATTTTTTCACGACGCGAAAAATGCCGAGCTGATATAAGTACTTGTGATCCGAAAATTGAGTTTTCCGTTATCGATGCTATACGTTTATTAATACCATGAAACGTGGAGATTTCTTAGTCCCGGGCTGATTGGGGAATTTTTTCACGACGCGAAAAATTCCGAGCTGACATAAGTACTTGGGATTTGAAAATTGAGTTTTCAGTTATCGACCTCATACGTTTAGGAATACCATGAAACGTGGACATTTCTTGGTCCCGGGCTGATTGGTGAATTTTCTCACGACGCGAAAAATGCCGAGCTGATATAAGTATTTGGGATCGGAAAATTGAGTTTCCTGTTATCGACGCTATACGTTTTGAAATACCATGAAACGTGGACATTTCTTGGTCCCGGGCCGATTGGCTCATTATTCAACAACACGTGAAATACGCAGATGATGTAAGTACATGGGATCTGAAAATTGAGTTTTCAGTTATCGACCTCATACGTTTAGAAATACCATGAAACGTGGACATTTCTTGGTCCCGGGCTGATTGGTGAATTTTCTCACGACGCGAAAAATGCCGAGCTGATATAAGTACTTGGGATCGGAAAATTGAGTTTCCTGTTATCGACGCTATACGTTTTGAAATACCATGAAACGTGGACATTTCTTAGTCCCGGGCCGATTGGGTTATTTTTCAATAACACGTGAAATACGCAGATGATATAAGTACTTGGGATCTGAAAATTGAGTTTTCAGTTATCGACATCATACGTTTAGAAATACCATGAAACGTGGAGATTTCTTGGTCCCGGGCTGATTGGACCATTTTTCAATAACACGTGAAATAGGCAGATGATATAAGTACTTGGGATCTGAAAATTGAGTTTTCAGTTATCGACCTCATACGTTTAGAAATACCATGAAACGTGGACATTTCTTGGTCCCGGGCCGATTGGCTCATTTTTCAACAACACGTGAAATACGCAGATGATATAAGTACTTGGGATCTGAAAATTGAGTTTTCAGTTATCGACCTCATACGTTTAGAAATACCATGAAACGTGTTTATTTCTTGGTCGCGGGCTGATTGGTGAATTTTTTCACGACGCGAAAAATGCCGAGCTGATATAAGTACTTGGGATCTGAAAATTGCGTTTTCTGTTATCGACGCTATACGTTTATAAATACCATGAAACTTGGAGATTTCTTGGTCCCGGGCTGATTGGACCATTTTTCAATAACACGTGAAATAGGCAGATGATATAAGTACTTGGGATCTGAAAATTGAGTTTTCAGTTATCGACCTCATACGTTTAGAAATACCATGAAACGTGGACATTTCTTGGTCCCGGGCTGATTGGTGAATTTTTTCACGACGCGAAAAATGCCGAGCTGATATAAGTACTTGGGATCTGAAAATTGCGTTTTCTGTTATCGACGCTATACGTTTATAAATACCATGAAACGTGGAGATTTCTTGGTCCCGGGCTGATTGGACCATTTTTCAATAACACGTGAAATAGGTAGATGATATAAGTACTTGGGATCTGAAAATTGAGTTTTCAGTTATCGACCTCATACGTTTAGAAATATCATGAAACGTGGACATTTCTTGGTCCCGGGCTGATTGGTGAATTTTTTCACGACGCGAAAAATGCCGAGCTGATATATGTACTTGGGATCTGAAAATTGCGTTTTCTGTTATCGACGCTATACGTTTTTAAATACCATGAAACGTGAAGATTTCTTGGTCCCGGGCTGATTGGACCATTTTTCAACAACACGTAAAATACGCAACTGATATAAGTACTTGGGATCTGAAAATTGAGTTTTCTGTTATCGACGCTATACGTTTATAAATACCATGAAACGTGGAGATTTCTTAGTCCCGGGCTGATTGGGGAATTTTTTCACGACGCGAAAAATTCCGAGCTGACATAAGTACTTGGGAACTGAAAATTGAGTTTTCTGTTATCGACGCTATACGTTTAGAAATACCAGGAAACGTGGACATTTCTTGGTCCCGGGCTTATTGGTGAATTTTTTCACGACGCGAAAAATGCCGAGCTGATATAAGTACTTGTGATCCGAAAATTGAGTTTTCTGTTATCGACGCTATACGTTTATAAATACCATGAAACGTGGAGATTTCTTAGTCCCGGGCTGATTGGGGAATTTTTTCACGACGCGAAAAATTCCGAGCTGACATAAGTACTTGGGAACTGAAAATTGAGTTTTCTGTTATCGACGCTATACGTTTAGAAATACCATGAAACGTGGACATTTCTTGGTCCCGGGCTGATTGGTGAATTTTCTCTCGACGCGAAAAATGCCGAGCTGATATAAGTACTTGGGATCGGAAAATTGAGTTTCCTGTTATCGACGCTATACGTTTTGAAATACCATGAAACGTGGACATTTCTTGGTCCCGGGCCGATTGGCTCATTTTTCAACAACACGTGAAATACGCAGATGATATAAGTACTTGGGATCTGAAAATTGAGTTTTCAGTTATCGACCTCATACGTTTAGAAATACCATGAAACGTATTTATTTCTTGGTCGCGGGCTGATTGGTGAATTTTTTCACGACGCGAAAAATGCCGAGCTGATATAAGTACTTGGGATCTGAAAATTGCGTTTTCTGTTATCGACGCTATACGTTTATAAATACCATGAAACGTGGAGATTTCTTGGTCCCGGGCTGATTGGACCATTTTTCAATAACACGTGAAATAGGCAGATGATGGAAGTACTTGGGATCAGAAAATTGAGTTTTCAGTTATCGACCTCATACGTTTAGAAATACCATGAAACGTGGACATTTCTTGGTCCCGGGCTGATTGGTGAATTTTTTCACGACGCGAAAAGTGCCGAGCTGACGTAAGTACTTGGGATTTGAAAATTGAGTTTTCAGTTATCGACCTCATACGTTTAGAAATACCATGAAACGTGGACATTTCTTGGTCCCGGGCTGATTGGTGAATTTTCTCACGACGCGAAAAATGCCGAGCTGATATAATTATTTGGGATCGGAAAATTGAGTTTCCTGTTATCGACGCTATACGTTTTGAAATACCATGAAACGTGGACATTTCTTGGTCCCGGGCCGATTGGCTCATTATTCAACAACACGTGAAATACGCAGATGATGTAAGTACTTGGGATCTGAAAATTGAGTTTTCAGTTATCGACCTCATACGTTTAGAAATACCATGAAACGTGGACATTTCTTGGTCCCGGGCTGATTGGTGAATTTTCTCTCGACGCGAAAAATGCCGAGCTGATATAAGTACTTGGGATCGGAAAATTGAGTTTCCTGTTATCGACGCTATACGTTTTGAAATACCATGAAACGTGGACATTTCTTGGTCCCGGGCCGATTGGCTCATTTTTCAACAACACGTGAAATACGCAGATGATGTAAGTACTTGGGATCTGAAAATTGAGTTTTCAGTTATCGACCTCATACGTTTAGAAATACCATGAAACGTGGACATTTCTTGGTCCCGGGCCGATTGGCTCATTTTTCAACAACACGTGAAATACGCAGATGATATAAGTACTTGGGATCTGAAAATTGAGTTTTCAGTTATCGACCTCATACGTTTAGAAATACCATGAAACGTATTTATTTCTTGGTCGCGGGCTGATTGGTGAATTTTTTCACGACGCGAAAAATGCCGAGCTGATATAAGTACTTGGGATCTGAAAATTGCGTTTTCTGTTATCGACGCTATACGTTTATAAATACCATGAAACGTGGAGATTTCTTGGTCCCGGGCTGATTGGACCATTTTTCAATAACACGTGAAATAGGCAGATGATGGAAGTACTTGGGATCTGAAAATTGAGTTTTCAGTTATCGACCTCATACGTTTAGAAATACCATGAAACGTGGACATTTCTTGGTCTCGGGCTGATTGGTGAATTTTTTCACGACGCGAAAAGTGCCGAGCTGACATAAGTACTTGGGATTTGAAAATTGAGTTTTCAGTTATCGACCTCATACGTTTAGAAATACCATGAAACGTGGACATTTCTTGGTCCCGGGCTGATTGGTGAATTTTCTCACGACGCGAAAAATGCCGAGCTGATATAAGTATTTGGGATCGGAAAATTGAGTTTCCTGTTATCGACGCTATACGTTTTGAAATACCATGAAACGTGGACATTTCTTGGTCCCGGGCCGATTGGCTCATTATTCAACAACACGTGAAATACGCAGATGATGTAAGTAATTGGGATCTGAAAATTGAGTTTTCAGTTATCGACCTCATACGTTTAGAAATACCATGAAACGTGGACATTTCTTGGTCCCGGGCTGATTGGTGAATTTTCTCTCGACGCGAAAAATGCCGAGCTGATATAAGTACTTGGGATCGGAAAATTGAGTTTCCTGTTATCGACGCTATACGTTTTGAAATACCATGAAACGTGGACATTTCTTGGTCCCGGGCCGATTGGCTCATTTTTCAACAACACGTGAAATACGCAGATGATGTAAGTACTTGGGATCTGAAAATTGAGTTTTCAGTTATCGACCTCATACGTTTAGAAATACCCTGAAACGTGGACATTTCTTGGTCCCGGGCTGATTGGGGAATTATTTCACGACGCGAAAAATGCCGAGCTGATATAAGTACTTGGGATCTGAAAATTGCGTTTTCTGTTATCGACGCTATACGTTTATAAATACCATGAAACTTGGAGATTTCTTAGTCCCGGGCTGATTGGGGAATTTTTTCACGACGCGAAAAATTCCGAGCTGACATAAGTACTTGGGAACTGAAAATTGAGATTTCTGTTATCGACGCTATACGTTTAGAAATACCATGAAACGTGGACATTTCTTGGTCCCGGGCTGATTGGTGAATTTTTTCACGACGCGAAAAATGCCGAGCTGATATAAGTACTTGTGATCCGAAAATTGAGTTTTCTGTTATCGACGCTATACGTTTATAAATACCATGAAACGTGGAGATTTCTTAGTCCCGGGCTGATTGGGGAATTTTTTCACGACGCGAAAAATTCCGAGCTGACATAAGTACTTGGGATCTGAAAATTGAGTTTTCAGTTATCGACCTCATACGTTTAGAAATACCATGAAACGTGGACATTTCTTGGTCCCGGGCTGATTGGGGAATTATTTCACGACGCGAGAAATGCCGAGCTGATATAAGTACTTGGGATCTGAAAATTGCGTTTTCTGTTATCGACGCTATACGTTTATAAATACCATGAAACTTGGAGATTTCTTGGTCCCGGGCTGATTGGACCATTTTTCAATAACACGTGAAATAGGCAGATGATATAAGTACTTGGGATCTGAAAATTGAGTTTTCATTTATCGACCTCATACGTTTAGAAATACCATGAAACGTGGAGATTTCTTGGTCCCGGGCTGATTGGACCATTTTTCAATAACACGTGAAATAGGCAGATGATGGAAGTACTTGGGATCTGAAAATTGAGTTTTCAGTTATCGACCTCATACGTTTAGAAATACCATGAAACGTGGACATTTCTTGGTCCCGGGCTGATTGGTGAATTTTTTCACGACGCGAAAAATGCCGAGCTGATATAAGTACTTCGGATCCGAAAATTGAGTTTTCTGTTATCGACGCTATACGTTTATAAATACCATGAAACGTGAAGATTTCTTGGTCCCGGGCTGATTGGACCATTTTTCAACATCACGTAAAATACGCAACTGATATAAGTACTTGGGATCTGAAAATTGAGTTTTCTGTTATCGACGCTATACGTTTATAAATACCATGAAACGTGGAGATTCCTTAGTCCCGGGCTGATTGGGGAATTTTTTCACGACGCGAAAAATTCCGAGCTGACATAAGTACTTGGGAACTGAAAATTGAGATTTCTGTTATCGACGCTATACGTTTAGAAATACCATGAAACGTGGACATTTCTTGGTCCCGGGCTGATTGGTGAATTTTTTCACGACGCGAAAAATGCCGAGCTGATATAAGTACTTGTGATCCGAAAATTGAGTTTTCCGTTATCGATGCTATACGTTTATTAATACCATGAAACGTGGAGATTTCTTAGTCCCGGGCTGATTGGGGAATTTTTTCACGACGCGAAAAATTCCGAGCTGACATAAGTACTTGGGATTTGAAAATTGAGTTTTCAGTTATCGACCTCATACGTTTAGAAATACCATGAAACGTGGACATTTCTTGGTCCCGGGCTGATTGGTGAATTTTCTCACGACGCGAAAAATGCCGAGCTGATATAAGTATTTGGGATCGGAAAATTGAGTTTCCTGTTATCGACGCTATACGTTTTGAAATACCATGAAACGTGGACATTTCTTGGTCCCGGGCCGATTGGCTCATTATTCAACAACACGTGAAATACGCAGATGATGTAAGTACATGGGATCTGAAAATTGAGTTTTCAGTTATCGACCTCATACGTTTAGAAATACCATGAAACGTGGACATTTCTTGGTCCCGGGCTGATTGGGGAATTATTTCACGACGCGAAAAATGCCGAGCTGATATAAGTACTTGGGATCTGAAAATTGCGTTTTCTGTTATCGACGCTATACGTTTATAAATACCATGAAACTTGGAGATTTCTTGGTCCCGGGCTGATTGGACCATTTTTCAATAACACGTGAAATAGGCAGATGATATAAGTACTTGGGATCTGAAAATTGAGTTTTCAGTTATCGACCTCATACGTTTAGAAATACCATGAAACGTGGACATTTCTTGGTCCCGGGCCGATTGGCTCATTTTTCAACAACACGTGAAATACGCAGATGATATAAGTACTTGGGATCTCAAAATTGAGTTTTCAGTTATCGACCTCATACGTATAGAAATACCATGAAACGTGGACATTTCTTGGTCCCGGGCTGATTGGTGAATTTTTTCACGACGCGAAAAATGCCGAGCTGATATAAGTACTTGGGATCTGAAAATTGCGTTTTCTGTTATCGACGCTATACGTTGATAAATACCATGAAACGTGAAGATTTCTTGGTCCCGGGCTGATTGGACCATTTTTCAACAACACGTAAAATACGCAACTGATATAAGTACTTGGGATCTGAAAATTGAGTTTTCTGTTATCGACGATATACGTTTATAAATACCATGAAACGTGGAGATTTCTTAGTCCCGGGCTGATTGGGGAATTTTTTCACGACGCGAAAAATTCCGAGCTGACATAAGTACTTGGGAACTGAAAATTGAGTTTTCTGTTATCGACGCTATACGTTTAGAAATACCATGAAACGTGGACATTTCTTGGTCCCGGGCTGATTGGTGAATTTTTTCACGACGCGAAAAATGCCGAGCTGATATAAGTACTTGTGATACGAAAATTGAGTTTTCTGTTATCGACGCTATACGTTTATAAATACCATGAAACGTGGAGATTTCTTAGTCCCGGGCTCATTGGGGAATTTTTTCACGACGCGAAAAATTCCGAGCTGACATAAGTACTTGGGATCTGAAAATTGAGTTTTCAGTTATCGACCTCATACGTTTAGAAATACCATGAAACGTGGACATTTCTTGGTCCCGGGCTGATTGGTGAATTTTCTCACGACGCGAAAAATGCCGAGCTGATATAAGTACTTGGGATCGGAAAATTGAGTTTCCTGTTATCGACGCTATACGTTTTGAAATACCATGAAACGTGGACATTTCTTAGTCCCGGGCCGATTGGGTTATTTTTCAATAACACGTGAAATACGCAGATGATATAAGTACTTGGGATCTGAAAATTGAGTTTTCAGTTATCGACATCATACGTTTAGAAATACCATGAAACGTGGAGATTTCTTGGTCCCGGGCTGATTGGACCATTTTTCAATAACACGTGAAATAGGCAGATGATATAAGTACTTGGGATCTGAAAATTGAGTTTTCAGTTATCGACCTCATACGTTTAGAAATACCATGAAACGTGGACATTTCTTGGTCCCGGGCCGATTGGCTCATTTTTCAACAACACGTGAAATACGCAGATGATATAAGTACTTGGGATCTGAAAATTGAGTTTTCAGTTATCGACCTCATACGTTTAGAAATACCATGAAACGTGTTTATTTCTTGGTCGCGGGCTGATTGGTGAATTTTTTCACGACGCGAAAAATGCCGAGCTGATATAAGTACTTGGGATCTGAAAATTGCGTTTTCTGTTATCGACGCTATACGTTTATAAATACCATGAAACTTGGAGATTTCTTGGTCCCGGGCTGATTGGACCATTTTTCAATAACACGTGAAATAGGCAGATGATATAAGTACTTGGGATCTGAAAATTGAGTTTTCAGTTATCGACCTCATACGTTTAGAAATACCATGAAACGTGGACATTTCTAGGTCCCGGGCTGATTGGTGAATTTTCTCTCGACGCGAAAAATGCCGAGCTGATATAAGTACTTGGGATCGGAAAATTGAGTTTCCTGTTATCGACGCTATACGTTTTGAAATACCATGAAACGTGGACATTTCTTGGTCCCGGGCCGATTGGCTCATTTTTCAACAACACGTGAAATACGCAGATGATGTAAGTACTTGGGATCTGAAAATTGAGTTTTCAGTTATCGACCTCATACGTTTAGAAATACCCTGAAACGTGGACATTTCTTGGTCCCGGGCTGATTGGGGAATTATTTCACGACGCGAAAAATGCCGAGCTGATATAAGTACTTGGGATCTGAAAATTGCGTTTTCTGTTATCGACGCTATACGTTTATAAATACCATGAAACTTGGAGATTTCTTAGTCCCGGGCTGATTGGGGAATTTTTTCACGACGCGAAAAATTCCGAGCTGACATAAGTACTTGGGAACTGAAAATTGAGATTTCTGTTATCGACGCTATACGTTTAGAAATACCATGAAACGTGGACATTTCTTGGTCCCGGGCTGATTGGTGAATTTTTTCACGACGCGAAAAATGCCGAGCTGATATAAGTACTTGTGATCCGAAAATTGAGTTTTCTGTTATCGACGCTATACGTTTATAAATACCATGAAACGTGGAGATTTCTTAGTCCCGGGCTGATTGGGGAATTGTTTCACGACGCGAAAAATTCCGAGCTGACATAAGTACTTGGGATCTGAAAATTGAGTTTTCAGTTATCGACCTCATACGTTTAGAAATACCATGAAACGTGGACATTTCTTGGTCCCGGGCTGATTCGGGAATTATTTCACGACGCGAGAAATGCCGAGCTGATATAAGTACTTGGGATCTGAAAATTGCGTTTTCTGTTATCGACGCTATACGTTTATAAATACCATGAAACTTGGAGATTTCTTGGTCCCGGGCTGATTGGACCATTTTTCAATAACACGTGAAATAGGCAGATGATATAAGTACTTGGGATCTGAAAATTGAGTTTTCAGTTATCGACCTCATACGTTTAGAAATACCATGAAACGTGGAGATTTCTTGGTCCCGGGCTGATTGGACCATTTTTCAATAACACGTGAAATAGGCAGATGATGGAAGTACTTGGGATCTGAAAATTGAGTTTTCAGTTATCGACCTCATACGTTTAGAAATACCATGAAACGTGGACATTTCTTGGTCCCGGGCTGATTGGTGAATTTTTTCACGACGCGAAAAATGCCGAGCTGATATAAGTACTTCGGATCCGAAAATTGAGTTTTCTGTTATCGACCTCATACGTTTAGAAATACCATGAAACGTGGACATTTCTTGGTCCCGGGCTGATTGGTGAATTTTCTCACGACGCGAAAAATGCCGAGCTGATATAAGTATTTGGGATCGGAAAATTGAGTTTCCTGTTATCGACGCTATACGTTTTGAAATACCATGAAACGTGGACATTTCTTGGTCCCGGGCCGATTGGCTCATTATTCAACAACACGTGAAATACGCAGATGATGTAAGTACTTGGGATCTGAAAATTGAGTTTTCAGTTATCGACCTCATACGTTTAGAAATACCATGAAACGTGGACATTTCTTGGTCCCGGGCTGATTGGTGAATTTTCTCTCGACGCGAAAAATGCCGAGCTGATATAAGTACTTGGGATCGGAAAATTGAGTTTCCTGTTATCGACGCTATACGTTTTGAAATACCATGAAACGTGGACATTTCTTGGTCCCGGGCCGATTGGCTCATTTTTCAACAACACGTGAAATACGCAGATGATGTAAGTACTTGGGATCTGAAAATTGAGTTTTCAGTTATCGACCTCATACGTTTAGAAATACCCTGAAACGTGGACATTTCTTGGTCCCGGGCTGATTGGGGAATTATTTCACGACGCGAAAAATGCCGAGCTGATATAAGTACTTGGGATCTGAAAATTGCGTTTTCTGTTATCGACGCTATACGTTTATAAATACCATGAAACTTGGAGATTTCTTAGTCCCGGGCTGATTGGGGAATTTTTTCACGACGCGAAAAATTCCGAGCTGACATAAGTACTTGGGAACTGAAAATTGAGATTTCTGTTATCGACGCTATACGTTTAGAAATACCATGAAACGTGGACATTTCTTGGTCCCGGGCTGATTGGTGAATTTTTTCACGACGCGAAAAATGCCGAGCTGATATAAGTACTTGTGATCCGAAAATTGAGTTTTCTGTTATCGACGCTATACGTTTATAAATACCATGAAACGTGGAGATTTCTTAGTCCCGGGCTGATTGGGGAATTTTTTCACGACGCGAAAAATTCCGAGCTGACATAAGTACTTGGGATCTGAAAATTGAGTTTTCAGTTATCGACCTCATACGTTTAGAAATACCATGAAACGTGGACATTTCTTGGTCCCGGGCTGATTGGGGAATTATTTCACGACGCGAGAAATGCCGAGCTGATATAAGTACTTGGGATCTGAAAATTGCGTTTTCTGTTATCGACGCTATACGTTTATAAATACCATGAAACTTGGAGATTTCTTGGTCCCGGGCTGATTGGACCATTTTTCAATAACACGTGAAATAGGCAGATGATGGAAGTACTTGGGATCTGAAAATTGAGTTTTCAGTTATCGACCTCATACGTTTAGAAATACCATGAAACGTGGACATTTCTTGGTCCCGGGCTGATTGGTGAATTTTTTCACGACGCGAAAAATGCCGAGCTGATATAAGTACTTCGGATCCGAAAATTGAGTTTTCTGTTATCGACGCTATACGTTTATAAATACCATGAAACGTGAAGATTTCTTGGTCCCGGGCTGATTGGACCATTTTTCAACATCACGTAAAATACGCAACTGATATAAGTACTTGGGATCTGAAAATTGAGTTTTCTGTTATCGACGCTATACGTTTATAAATACCATGAAACGTGGAGATTCCTTAGTCCCGGGCTGATTGGGGAATTTTTTCACGACGCGAAAAATTCCGAGCTGACATAAGTACTTGGGAACTGAAAATTGAGATTTCTGTTATCGACGCTATACGTTTAGAAATACCATGAAACGTGGACATTTCTTGGTCCCGGGCTGATTGGTGAATTTTTTCACGACGCGAAAAATGCCGAGCTGATATAAGTACTTGTGATCCGAAAATTGAGTTTTCCGTTATCGATGCTATACGTTTATTAATACCATGAAACGTGGAGATTTCTTAGTCCCGGGCTGATTGGGGAATTTTTTCACGACGCGAAAAATTCCGAGCTGACATAAGTACTTGGGATTTGAAAATTGAGTTTTCAGTTATCGACCTCATACGTTTAGAAATACCATGAAACGTGGACATTTCTTGGTCCCGGGCTGATTGGTGAATTTTCTCACGACGCGAAAAATGCCGAGCTGATATAAGTATTTGGGATCGGAAAATTGAGTTTCCTGTTATCGACGCTATACGTTTTGAAATACCATGAAACGTGGACATTTCTTGGTCCCGGGCCGATTGGCTCATTATTCAACAACACGTGAAATACGCAGATGATGTAAGTACATGGGATCTGAAAATTGAGTTTTCAGTTATCGACCTCATACGTTTAGAAATACCATGAAACGTGGACATTTCTTGGTCCCGGGCTGATTGGTGAATTTTCTCACGACGCGAAAAATGCCGAGCTGATATAAGTACTTGGGATCGGAAAATTGAGTTTCCTGTTATCGACGCTATACGTTTTGAAATACCATGAAACGTGGACATTTCTTAGTCCCGGGCCGATTGGGTTATTTTTCAATAACACGTGAAATACGCAGATGATATAAGTACTTGGGATCTGAAAATTGAGTTTTCAGTTATCGACATCATACGTTTAGAAATACCATGAAACGTGGAGATTTCTTGGTCCCGGGCTGATTGGACCATTTTTCAATAACACGTGAAATAGGCAGATGATATAAGTACTTGGGATCTGAAAATTGAGTTTTCAGTTATCGACCTCATACGTTTAGAAATACCATGAAACGTGGACATTTCTTGGTCCCGGGCCGATTGGCTCATTTTTCAACAACACGTGAAATACGCAGATGATATAAGTACTTGGGATCTGAAAATTGAGTTTTCAGTTATCGACCTCATACGTTTAGAAATACCATGAAACGTGTTTATTTCTTGGTCGCGGGCTGATTGGTGAATTTTTTCACGACGCGAAAAATGCCGAGCTGATATAAGTACTTGGGATCTGAAAATTGCGTTTTCTGTTATCGACGCTATACGTTTATAAATACCATGAAACTTGGAGATTTCTTGGTCCCGGGCTGATTGGACCATTTTTCAATAACACGTGAAATAGGCAGATGATATAAGTACTTGGGATCTGAAAATTGAGTTTTCAGTTATCGACCTCATACGTTTAGAAATACCATGAAACGTGGACATTTCTTGGTCCCGGGCTGATTGGTGAATTTTTTCACGACGCGAAAAATGCCGAGCTGATATAAGTACTTGGGATCTGAAAATTGCGTTTTCTGTTATCGACGCTATACGTTTATAAATACCATGAAACGTGGAGATTTCTTGGTCCCGGGCTGATTGGACCATTTTTCAATAACACGTGAAATAGGTAGATGATATAAGTACTTGGGATCTGAAAATTGAGTTTTCAGTTATCGACCTCATACGTTTAGAAATATCATGAAACGTGGACATTTCTTGGTCCCGGGCTGATTGGTGAATTTTTTCACGACGCGAAAAATGCCGAGCTGATATATGTACTTGGGATCTGAAAATTGCGTTTTCTGTTATCGACGCTATACGTTTTTAAATACCATGAAACGTGAAGATTTCTTGGTCCCGGGCTGATTGGACCATTTTTCAACAACACGTAAAATACGCAACTGATATAAGTACTTGGGATCTGAAAATTGAGTTTTCTGTTATCGACGCTATACGTTTATAAATACCATGAAACGTGGAGATTTCTTAGTCCCGGGCTGATTGGGGAATTTTTTCACGACGCGAAAAATTCCGAGCTGACATAAGTACTTGGGAACTGAAAATTGAGTTTTCTGTTATCGACGCTATACGTTTAGAAATACCAGGAAACGTGGACATTTCTTGGTCCCGGGCTTATTGGTGAATTTTTTCACGACGCGAAAAATGCCGAGCTGATATAAGTACTTGTGATCCGAAAATTGAGTTTTCTGTTATCGACGCTATACGTTTATAAATACCATGAAACGTGGAGATTTCTTAGTCCCGGGCTGATTGGGGAATTTTTTCACGACGCGAAAAATTCCGAGCTGACATAAGTACTTGGGAACTGAAAATTGAGTTTTCTGTTATCGACGCTATACGTTTAGAAATACCATGAAACGTGGACATTTCTTGGTCCCGGGCTGATTGGTGAATTTTCTCTCGACGCGAAAAATGCCGAGCTGATATAAGTACTTGGGATCGGAAAATTGAGTTTCCTGTTATCGACGCTATACGTTTTGAAATACCATGAAACGTGGACATTTCTTGGTCCCGGGCCGATTGGCTCATTTTTCAACAACACGTGAAATACGCAGATGATATAAGTACTTGGGATCTGAAAATTGAGTTTTCAGTTATCGACCTCATACGTTTAGAAATACCATGAAACGTATTTATTTCTTGGTCGCGGGCTGATTGGTGAATTTTTTCACGACGCGAAAAATGCCGAGCTGATATAAGTACTTGGGATCTGAAAATTGCGTTTTCTGTTATCGACGCTATACGTTTATAAATACCATGAAACGTGGAGATTTCTTGGTCCCGGGCTGATTGGACCATTTTTCAATAACACGTGAAATAGGCAGATGATGGAAGTACTTGGGATCTGAAAATTGAGTTTTCAGTTATCGACCTCATACGTTTAGAAATACCATGAAACGTTGACATTTCTTGGTCCCGGGCTGATTGGTGAATTTTTTCACGACGCGAAAAGTGCCGAGCTGACATAAGTACTTGGGATTTGAAAATTGAGTTTTCAGTTATCGACCTCATACGTTTAGAAATACCATGAAACGTGGACATTTCTTGGTCCCGGGCTGATTGGTGAATTTTCTCACGACGCGAAAAATGCCGAGCTGATATAAGTATTTGGGATCGGAAAATTGAGTTTCCTGTTATCGACGCTATACGTTTTGAAATACCATGAAACGTGGACATTTCTTGGTCCCGGGCCGATTGGCTCATTATTCAACAACACGTGAAATACGCAGATGATGTAAGTACTTGGGATCTGAAAATTGAGTTTTCAGTTATCGACCTCATACGTTTAGAAATACCATGAAACGTGGACATTTCTTGGTCCCGGGCTGATTGGTGAATTTTCTCACGACGCGAAAAATGCCGAGCTGATATAAGTATTTGGGATCGGAAAATTGAGTTTCCTGTTATCGACGCTATACGTTTTGAAATACCATGAAACGTGGACATTTCTTGGTCCCGGGCCGATTGGCTCATTATTCAACAACACGTGAAATACGCAGATGATGTAAGTACATGGGATCTGAAAATTGAGTTTTCAGTTATCGACCTCATACGTTTAGAAATACCATGAAACGTGGACATTTCTTGGTCCCGGGCTGATTGGGGAATTATTTCACGACGCGAAAAATGCCGAGCTGATATAAGTACTTGGGATCTGAAAATTGCGTTTTCTGTTATCGACGCTATACGTTTATAAATACTATGAAACTTGGAGATTTCTTGGTCCCGGGCTGATTGGACCATTTTTCAATAACACGTGAAATAGGCAGATGATATAAGTACTTGGGATCTGAAAATTGAGTTTTCAGTTATCGACCTCATACGTTTAGAAATACCATGAAACGTGGACATTTCTTGGTCCCGGGCCGATTGGCTCATTTTTCAACAACACGTGAAATACGCAGATGATATAAGTACTTGGGATCTCAAAATTGAGTTTTCAGTTATCGACCTCATACGTATAGAAATACCATGAAACGTGGACATTTCTTGGTCCCGGGCTGATTGGTGAATTTTTTCACGACGCGAAAAATGCCGAGCTGATATAAGTACTTGGGATCTGAAAATTGCGTTTTCTGTTATCGACGCTATACGTTGATAAATACCATGAAACGTGAAGATTTCTTGGTCCCGGGCTGATTGGACCATTTTTCAACAACACGTAAAATACGCAACTGATATAAGTACTTGGGATCTGAAAATTGAGTTTTCAGTTATCGACCTCATACGTTTAGAAATATCATGAAACGTGGACATTTCTTGGTCCCGGGCTGATTGGTGAATTTTTTCACGACGCGTAAAATGCCGAGCTGATATATGTACTTGGGATCTGAAAATTGCGTTTTCTGTTATCGACGCTATACGTTTATAAATACCATGAAACGTGGAGATTTCTTAGTCCCGGGCTGATTGGGGAATTTTTTCACGACGCGAAAAATTCCGAGCTGACATAAGTAGTTGGGAACTGAAAATTGAGTTTTCTGTTATCGACGCTATACGTTTAGAAATACCAGGAAACGTGGACATTTCTTGGTCCCGGGCTTATTGGTGAATTTTTTCACGACGCGAAAAATGCCGAGCTGATATAAGTACTTGTGATCCGAAAATTGAGTTTTCTGTTATCGACGCTATACGTTTATAAATACCATGAAACGTGGAGATTTCTTAGTCCCGGGCTGATTGGGGAATTTTTTCACGACGCGAGAAATTCCGAGCTGACATAAGTACTTGGGAACTGAAAATTGAGTTTTCTGTTATCGACGCTATACGTTTAGAAATACCATCAAACGTGGACATTTCTTCGTCCCGGGCTGATTGGTGAATTTTCTCTCGACGCGAAAAATGCCGAGCTGATATAAGTACTTGGGATCGGAAAATTGAGTTTCCTGTTATCGACGCTATACGTTTTGAAATACCATGAAACGTGGACATTTCTTGGTCCCGGGCCGATTGGCTCATTTTTCAACAACACGTGAAATACGCAGATGATGTAAGTACTTGGGATCTGAAAATTGCGTTTTCTGTTATCGACCTCATACGTTTAGAAATACCATGAAACGTGGAGATTTCTTGGTCCCGGGCTGATTGGACCATTTTTCAATAACACGTGAAATAGGCAGATGATGGAAGTACTTGGGATCTGAAAATTGAGTTTTCAGTTATCGACCTCATACGTTTAGAAATACCATGAAACGTGGACATTTCTTGGTCCCGGGCTGATTGGTGAATTTTTTCACGACGCGAAAAGTGCCGAGCTGACGTAAGTACTTGGGATTTGAAAATTGAGTTTTCAGTTATCGACCTCATACGTTTAGAAATACCATGAAACGTGGACATTTCTTGGTCCCGGGCTGATTGGTGAATTTTCTCACGACGCGAAAAATGCCGAGCTGATATAATTATTTGGGATCGGAAAATTGAGTTTCCTGTTATCGACGCTATACGTTTTGAAATACCATGAAACGTGGACATTTCTTGGTCCCGGGCCGATTGGCTCATTATTCAACAACACGTGAAATACGCAGATGATGTAAGTACTTGGGATCTGAAAATTGAGTTTTCAGTTATCGACCTCATACGTTTAGAAATACCATGAAACGTGGACATTTCTTGGTCCCGGGCTGATTGGTGAATTTTCTCTCGACGCGAAAAATGCCGAGCTGATATAAGTACTTGGGATCGGAAAATTGAGTTTCCTGTTATCGACGCTATACGTTTTGAAATACCATGAAACGTGGACATTTCTTGGTCCCGGGCCGATTGGCTCATTTTTCAACAACACGTGAAATACGCAGATGATGTAAGTACTTGGGATCTGAAAATTGAGTTTTCAGTTATCGACCTCATACGTTTAGAAATACCATGAAACGTGGACATTTCTTGGTCCCGGGCCGATTGGCTCATTTTTCAACAACACGTGAAATACGCAGATGATGTAAGTACTTGGGATCTGAAAATTGAGTTTTCAGTTATCGACCTCATACGTTTAGAAATACCATGAAACGTATTTATTTCTTGGTCGCGGGCTGATTGGTGAATTTTTTCACGACGCGAAAAATGCCGAGCTGATATAAGTACTTGGGATCTGAAAATTGCGTTTTCTGTTATCGACGCTATACGTTTATAAATACCATGAAACGTGGAGATTTCTTGGTCCCGGGCTGATTGGACCATTTTTCAATAACACGTGAAATAGGCAGATGATGGAAGTACTTGGGATCTGAAAATTGAGTTTTCAGTTATCGACCTCATACGTTTAGAAATACCATGAAACGTGGACATTTCTTGGTCCCGGGCTGATTGGTGAATTTTTTCACGACGCGAAAAGTGCCGAGCTGACATAAGTACTTGGGATTTGAAAATTGAGTTTTCAGTTATCGACCTCATACGTTTAGAAATACCATGAAACGTGGACATTTCTTGGTCCCGGGCTGATTGGTGAATTTTCTCACGACGCGAAAAATGCCGAGCTGATATAAGTATTTGGGATCGGAAAATTGAGTTTCCTGTTATCGACGCTATACGTTTTGAAATACCATGAAACGTGGACATTTCTTGGTCCCGGGCCGATTGGCTCATTATTCAACAACACGTGAAATACGCAGATGATGTAAGTACTTGGGATCTGAAAATTGAGTTTTCAGTTATCGACCTCATACGTTTAGAAATACCATGAAACGTGGACATTTCTTGGTCCCGGGCTGATTGGTGAATTTTCTCACGACGCGAAAAATGCCGAGCTGATATAAGTATTTGGGATCGGAAAATTGAGTTTCCTGTTATCGACGCTATACGTTTTGAAATACCATGAAACGTGGACATTTCTTGGTCCCGGGCCGATTGGCTCATTATTCAACAACACGTGAAATACGCAGATGATGTAAGTACATGGGATCTGAAAATTGAGTTTTCAGTTATCGACCTCATACGTTTAGAAATACCATGAAACGTGGACATTTCTTGGTCCCGGGCTGATTGGGGAATTATTTCACGACGCGAAAAATGCCGAGCTGATATAAGTACTTGGGATCTGAAAATTGCGTTTTCTGTTATCGACGCTATACGTTTATAAATACTATGAAACTTGGAGATTTCTTGGTCCCGGGCTGATTGGACCATTTTTCAATAACACGTGAAATAGGCAGATGATATAAGTACTTGGGATCTGAAAATTGAGTTTTCAGTTATCGACCTCATACGTTTAGAAATACCATGAAACGTGGACATTTCTTGGTCCCGGGCCGATTGGCTCATTTTTCAACAACACGTGAAATACGCAGATGATATAAGTACTTGGGATCTCAAAATTGAGTTTTCAGTTATCGACCTCATACGTATAGAAATACCATGAAACGTGGACATTTCTTGGTCCCGGGCTGATTGGTGAATTTTTTCACGACGCGAAAAATGCCGAGCTGATATAAGTACTTGGGATCTGAAAATTGCGTTTTCTGTTATCGACGCTATACGTTGATAAATACCATGAAACGTGAAGATTTCTTGGTCCCGGGCTGATTGGACCATTTTTCAACAACACGTAAAATACGCAACTGATATAAGTACTTGGGATCTGAAAATTGAGTTTTCAGTTATCGACCTCATACGTTTAGAAATATCATGAAACGTGGACATTTCTTGGTCCCGGGCTGATTGGTGAATTTTTTCACGACGCGAAAAATGCCGAGCTGATATATGTACTTGGGATCTGAAAATTGCGTTTTCTGTTATCGACGCTATACGTTTATAAATACCATGAAACGTGGAGATTTCTTAGTCCCGGGCTGATTGGGGAATTTTTTCACGACGCGAAAAATTCCGAGCTGACATAAGTAGTTGGGAACTGAAAATTGAGTTTTCTGTTATCGACGCTATACGTTTAGAAATACCAGGAAACGTGGACATTTCTTGGTCCCGGGCTTATTGGTGAATTTTTTCACGACGCGAAAAATGCCGAGCTGATATAAGTACTTGTGATCCGAAAATTGAGTTTTCTGTTATCGACGCTATACGTTTATAAATACCATGAAACGTGGAGATTTCTTAGTCCCGGGCTGATTGGGGAATTTTTTCACGACGCGAGAAATTCCGAGCTGACATAAGTACTTGGGAACTGAAAATTGAGTTTTCTGTTATCGACGCTATACGTTTAGAAATACCATCAAACGTGGACATTTCTTCGTCCCGGGCTGATTGGTGAATTTTCTCTCGACGCGAAAAATGCCGAGCTGATATAAGTACTTGGGATCGGAAAATTGAGTTTCCTGTTATCGACGCTATACGTTTTGAAATACCATGAAACGTGGACATTTCTTGGTCCCGGGCCGATTGGCTCATTTTTCAACAACACGTGAAATACGCAGATGATGTAAGTACTTGGGATCTGAAAATTGAGTTTTCAGTTATCGACCTCATACGTTTAGAAATACCATGAAACGTGGACATTTCTTGGTCCCGGGCCGATTGGCTCATTTTTCAACAACACGTGAAATACGCAGATGATATAAGTACTTGGGATCTGAAAATTGAGTTTTCAGTTATCGACCTCATACGTTTAGAAATACCATGAAACGTATTTATTTCTTGGTCGCGGGCTGATTGGTGAATTTTTTCACGACGCGAAAAATGCCGAGCTGATATAAGTACTTGGGATCTGAAAATTGCGTTTTCTGTTATCGACGCTATACGTTTATAAATACCATGAAACGTGGAGATTTCTTGGTCCCGGGCTGATTGGACCATTTTTCAATAACACGTGAAATAGGCAGATGATGGAAGTACTTGGGATCTGAAAATTGAGTTTTCAGTTATCGACCTCATACGTTTAGAAATACCATGAAACGTGGACATTTCTTGGTCCCGGGCTGATTGGTGAATTTTTTCACGACGCGAAAAGTGCCGAGCTGACGTAAGTACTTGGGATTTGAAAATTGAGTTTTCAGTTATCGACCTCATACGTTTAGAAATACCATGAAACGTGGACATTTCTTGGTCCCGGGCTGATTGGTGAATTTTATCACGACGCGAAAAATGCCGAGCTGATATAATTATTTGGGATCGGAAAATTGAGTTTCCTGTTATCGACGCTATACGTTTTGAAATACCATGAAACGTGGACATTTCTTGGTCCCGGGCCGATTGGCTCATTATTCAACAACACGTGAAATACGCAGATGATGTAAGTACTTGGGATCTGAAAATTGAGTTTTCAGTTATCGACCTCATACGTTTAGAAATACCATGAAACGTGGACATTTCTTGGTCCCGGGCTGATTGGTGAATTTTCTCTCGACGCGAAAAATGCCGAGCTGATATAAGTACTTGGGATCGCAAAATTGAGTTTCCTGTTATCGACGCTATACGTTTTGAAATACCATGAAACGTGGACATTTCTTGGTCCCGGTCCGATTGGCTCATTTTTCAACAACATGTGAAATACGCAGATGATGTAAGTACTTGGGATCTGAAAATTGAGTTTTCAGTTATCGACCTCATACGTTTAGAAATACCATGAAACGTGGACATTTCTTGGTCCCGGGCCGATTGGCTCATTTTTCAACAACACGTGAAATACGCAGATGATGTAAGTACTTGGGATCTGAAAATTGAGTTTTCAGTTATCGACCTCATACGTTTAGAAATACCATGAAACGTATTTATTTCTTGGTCGCGGGCTGATTGGTGAATTTTTTCACGACGCGAAAAATGCCGAGCTGATATAAGTACTTGGGATCTGAAAATTGCGTTTTCTGTTATCGACGCTATACGTTTATAAATACCATGAAACGTGGAGATTTCTTGGTCCCGGGCTGATTGGACCATTTTTCAATAACACGTGAAATAGGCAGATGATGGAAGTACTTGGGATCTGAAAATTGAGTTTTCAGTTATCGACCTCATACGTTTAGAAATACCATGAAACGTGGACATTTCTTGGTCCCGGGCTGATTGGTGAATTTTTTCACGACGCGAAAAGTGCCGAGCTGACATAAGTACTTGGGATTTGAAAATTGAGTTTTCAGTTATCGACCTCATACGTTTAGAAATACCATGAAACGTGGACATTTCTTGGTCCCGGGCTGATTGGTGAATTTTCTCACGACGCGAAAAATGCCGAGCTGATATAAGTATTTGGGATCGGAAAATTGAGTTTCCTGTTATCGACGCTATACGTTTTGAAATACCATGAAACGTGGACATTTCTTGGTCCCGGGCCGATTGGCTCATTATTCAACAACACGTGAAATACGCAGATGATGTAAGTACTTGGGATCTGAAAATTGAGTTTTCAGTTATCGACCTCATACGTTTAGAAATACCATGAAACGTGGACATTTCTTGGTCCCGGGCTGATTGGTGAATTTTCTCTCGACGCGAAAAATGCCGAGCTGATATAAGTACTTGGGATCGGAAAATTGAGTTTCCTGTTATCGACGCTATACGTTTTGAAATACCATGAAACGTGGACATTTCTTGGTCCCGGGCCGATTGGCTCATTTTTCAACAACACGTGAAATACGCAGATGATGTAAGTACTTGGGATCTGAAAATTGAGTTTTCAGTTATCGACCTCATACGTTTAGAAATACCCTGAAACGTGGACATTTCTTGGTCCCGGGCTGATTGGGGAATTATTTCACGACGCGAAAAATGCCGAGCTGATATAAGTACTTGGGATCTGAAAATTGCGTTTTCTGTTATCGACGCTATACGTTTATAAATACCATGAAACTTGGAGATTTCTTAGTCCCGGGCTGATTGGGGAATTTTTTCACGACGCGAAAAATTCCGAGCTGACATAAGTACTTGGGAACTGAAAATTGAGATTTCTGTTATCGACGCTATACGTTTAGAAATACCATGAAACGTGGACATTTCTTGGTCCCGGGCTGATTGGTGAATTTTTTCACGACGCGAAAAATGCCGAGCTGATATAAGTACTTGTGATCCGAAAATTGAGTTTTCTGTTATCGACGCTATACGTTTATAAATACCATGAAACGTGGAGATTTCTTAGTCCCGGGCTGATTGGGGAATTTTTTCACGACGCGAAAAATTCCGAGCTGACATAAGTACTTGGGATCTGAAAATTGAGTTTTCAGTTATCGACCTCATACGTTTAGAAATACCATGAAACGTGGACATTTCTTGGTCCCGGGCTGATTGGTGAATTTTTTCACGACGCGAAAAATGCCGAGCTGATATAAGTACTTGTGATCCGAAAATTGAGTTTTCTGTTATCGACGCTATACGTTTATAAATACCATGAAACGTGGAGATTTCTTAGTCCCGGGCTGATTGGGGAATTTTTTCACGACGCGAAAAATTCCGAGCTGACATAAGTACTTGGGATCTGAAAATTGAGTTTTCAGTTATCGACCTCATACGTTTAGAAATACCATGAAACGTGGACATTTCTTGGTCCCGGGCTGATTGGGGAATTATTTCACGACGCGAGAAATGCCGAGCTGATATAAGTACTTGGGATCTGAAAATTGCGTTTTCTGTTATCGACGCTATACGTTTATAAATACCATGAAACTTGGAGATTTCTTGGTCCCGGGCTGATTGGACCATTTTTCAATAACACGTGAAATAGGCAGATGATATAAGTACTTGGGATCTGAAAATTGAGTTTTCATTTATCGACCTCATACGTTTAGAAATACCATGAAACGTGGAGATTTCTTGGTCCCGGGCTGATTGGACCATTTTTCAATAACACGTGAAATAGGCAGATGATGGAAGTACTTGGGATCTGAAAATTGAGTTTTCAGTTATCGACCTCATACGTTTAGAAATACCATGAAACGTGGACATTTCTTGGTCCCGGGCTGATTGGTGAATTTTTTCACGACGCGAAAAATGCCGAGCTGATATAAGTACTTCGGATCCGAAAATTGAGTTTTCTGTTATCGACGCTATACGTTTATAAATACCATGAAACGTGAAGATTTCTTGGTCCCGGGCTGATTGGACCATTTTTCAACATCACGTAAAATACGCAACTGATATAAGTACTTGGGATCTGAAAATTGAGTTTTCTGTTATCGACGCTATACGTTTATAAATACCATGAAACGTGGAGATTCCTTAGTCCCGGGCTGATTGGGGAATTTTTTCACGAAGCGAAAAATTCCGAGCTGACATAAGTACTTGGGAACTGAAAATTGAGATTTCTGTTATCGACGCTATACATTTAGAAATACCATGAAACGTGGACATTTCTTGGTCCCGGGCTGATTGGTGAATTTTTTCTCGACGCGAAAAATGCCGAGCTGATATAAGTACTTGTGATCCGAAAATTGAGTTTTCCGTTATCGATGCTATACGTTTATTAATACCATGAAACGTGGAGATTTCTTAGTCCCGGGCTGATTGGGGAATTTTTTCACGACGCGAAAAATTCCGAGCTGACATAAGTACTTGGGATTTGAAAATTGAGTTTTCAGTTATCGACCTCATACGTTTAGAAATACCATGAAACGTGGACATTTCTTGGTCCCGGGCTGATTGGTGAATTTTCTCACGACGCGAAAAATGCCGAGCTGATATAAGTATTTGGGATCGGAAAATTGAGTTTCCTGTTATCGACGCTATACGTTTTGAAATACCATGAAACGTGGACATTTCTTGGTCCCGGGCCGATTGGCTCATTATTCAACAACACGTGAAATACGCAGATGATGTAAGTACATGGGATCTGAAAATTGAGTTTTCAGTTATCGACCTCATACGTTTAGAAATACCATGAAACGTGGACATTTCTTGGTCCCGGGCTGATTGGGGAATTATTTCACGACGCGAAAAATGCCGAGCTGATATAAGTACTTGGGATCTGAAAATTGCGTTTTCTGTTATCGACGCTATACGTTTTGAAATACCATGAAACGTGGACATTTCTTGGTCCCGGGCCGATTGGCTCATTTTTCAACAACACGTGAAATACGCAGATGATGTAAGTACTTGGGATCTGAAAATTGAGTTTTCAGTTATCGACCTCATACGTTTAGAAATACCATGAAACGTGGACATTTCTTGGTCCCGGGCCGATTGGCTCATTTTTCAACAACACGTGAAATACGCAGATGATATAAGTACTTGGGATCTCAAAATTGAGTTTTCAGTTATCGACCTCATACGTATAGAAATACCATGAAACGTGGACATTTCTTGGTCCCGGGCTGATTGGTGAATTTTTTCACGACGCGAAAAATGCCGAGCTGATATAAGTACTTGGGATCTGAAAATTGCGTTTTCTGTTATCGACGCTATACGTTGATAAATACCATGAAACGTGAAGATTTCTTGGTCCCGGGCTGATTGGACCATTTTTCAACAACACGTAAAATACGCAACTGATATAAGTACTTGGGATCTGAAAATTGAGTTTTCAGTTATCGACCTCATACGTTTAGAAATATCATGAAACGTGGACATTTCTTGGTCCCGGGCTGATTGGTGAATTTTTTCACGACGCGAAAAATGCCGAGCTGATATATGTACTTGGGATCTGAAAATTGCGTTTTCTGTTATCGACGCTATACGTTTATAAATACCATGAAACGTGGAGATTTCTTAGTCCCGGGCTGATTGGGGAATTTTTTCACGACGCGAAAAATTCCGAGCTGACATAAGTACTTGGGAACTGAAAATTGAGTTTTCTGTTATCGACGCTATACGTTTAGAAATACCAGGAAACGTGGACATTTCTTGGTCCCGGGCTTATTGGTGAATTTTTTCACGACGCGAAAAATGCCGAGCTGATATAAGTACTTGTGATCCGAAAATTGAGTTTTCTGTTATCGACGCTATACGTTTATAAATACCATGAAACGTGGAGATTTCTTAGTCCCGGGCTGATTGGGGAATTTTTTCACGACGCGAGAAATTCCGAGCTGACATAAGTACTTGGGAACTGAAAATTGAGTTTTCTGTTATCGACGCTATACGTTTAGAAATACCATCAAACGTGGACATTTCTTGGTCCCGGGCTGATTGGTGAATTTTCTCTCGACGCGAAAAATGCCGAGCTGATATAAGTACTTGGGATCGGAAAATTGAGTTTCCTGTTATCGACGCTATACGTTTTGAAATACCATGAAACGTGGACATTTCTTGGTCCCGGGCCGATTGGCTCATTTTTCAACAACACGTGAAATACGCAGATGATGTAAGTACTTGGGATCTGAAAATTGAGTTTTCAGTTATCGACCTCATACGTTTAGAAATACCATGAAACGTGGACATTTCTTGGTCCCGGGCCGATTGGCTCATTTTTCAACAACACGTGAAATACGCAGATGATATAAGTACTTGGGATCTGAAAATTGAGTTTTCAGTTATCGACCTCATACGTTTAGAAATACCATGAAACGTATTTATTTCTTGGTCGCGGGCTGATTGGTGAATTTTTTCACGACGCGAAAAATGCCGAGCTGATATAAGTACTTGGGATCTGAAAATTGCGTTTTCTGTTATCGACGCTATACGTTTATAAATACCATGAAACGTGGAGATTTCTTGGTCCCGGGCTGATTGGACCATTTTTCAATAACACGTGAAATAGGCAGATGATGGAAGTACTTGGGATCTGAAAATTGAGTTTTCAGTTATCGACCTCATACGTTTAGAAATACCATGAAACGTGGACATTTCTTGGTCCCGGGCTGATTGGTGAATTTTTTCACGACGCGAAAAGTGCCGAGCTGACATAAGTACTTGGGATTTGAAAATTGAGTTTTCAGTTATCGACCTCATACGTTTAGAAATACCATGAAACGTGGACATTTCTTGGTCCCGGGCTGATTGGTGAATTTTCTCACGACGCGAAAAATGCCGAGCTAATATAAGTATTTGGGATCGGAAAATTGAGTTTCCTGTTATCGACGCTATACGTTTTGAAATACCATGAAACGTGGACATTTCTTGGTCCCGGGCCGATTGGCTCATTATTCAACAACACGTGAAATACGCAGATGATGTAAGTACTTGGGATCTGAAAATTGAGTTTTCAGTTATCGACCTCATACGTTTAGAAATACCATGAAACGTGGACATTTCTTGGTCCCGGGCTGATTGGTGAATTTTCTCACGACGCGAAAAATGCCGAGCTGATATAAGTATTTGGGATCGGAAAATTGAGTTTCCTGTTATCGACGCTATACGTTTTGAAATACCATGAAACGTGGACATTTCTTGGTCCCGGGCCGATTGGCTCATTATTCAACAACACGTGAAATACGCAGATGATGTAAGTACATGGGATCTGAAAATTGAGTTTTCAGTTATCGACCTCATACGTTTAGAAATACCATGAAACGTGGACATTTCTTGGTCCCGGGCTGATTGGGGAATTATTTCACGACGCGAAAAATGCCGAGCTGATATAAGTACTTGGGATCTGAAAATTGCGTTTTCTGTTATCGACGCTATACGTTTATAAATACTATGAAACTTGGAGATTTCTTGGTCCCGGGCTGATTGGACCATTTTTCAATAACACGTGAAATAGGCAGATGATATAAGTACTTGGGATCTGAAAATTGAGTTTTCAGTTATCGACCTCATACGTTTAGAAATACCATGAAACGTGGACATTTCTTGGTCCCGGGCCGATTGGCTCATTTTTCAACAACACGTGAAATACGCAGATGATATAAGTACTTGGGATCTCAAAATTGAGTTTTCAGTTATCGACCTCATACGTATAGAAATACCATGAAACGTGGACATTTCTTGGTCCCGGGCTTATTGGTGAATTTTTTCACGACGCGAAAAATGCCGAGCTGATATAAGTACTTGTGATCCGAAAATTGAGTTTTCTGTTATCGACGCTATACGTTTATAAATACCATGAAACGTGGAGATTTCTTAGTCCCGGGCTGATTGGGGAATTTTTTCACGACGCGAGAAATTCCGAGCTGACATAAGTACTTGGGAACTGAAAATTGAGTTTTCTGTTATCGACGCTATACGTTTAGAAATACCATCAAACGTGGACATTTCTTCGTCCCGGGCTGATTGGTGAATTTTCTCTCGACGCGAAAAATGCCGAGCTGATATAAGTACTTGGGATCGGAAAATTGAGTTTCCTGTTATCGACGCTATACGTTTTGAAATACCATGAAACGTGGACATTTCTTGGTCCCGGGCCGATTGGCTCATTTTTCAACAACACGTGAAATACGCAGATGATGTAAGTACTTGGGATCTGAAAATTGCGTTTTCTGTTATCGACCTCATACGTTTAGAAATACCATGAAACGTGGAGATTTCTTGGTCCCGGGCTGATTGGACCATTTTTCAATAACACGTGAAATAGGCAGATGATGGAAGTACTTGGGATCTGAAAATTGAGTTTTCAGTTATCGACCTCATACGTTTAGAAATACCATGAAACGTGGACATTTCTTGGTCCCGGGCTGATTGGTGAATTTTTTCACGACGCGAAAAGTGCCGAGCTGACGTAAGTACTTGGGATTTGAAAATTGAGTTTTCAGTTATCGACCTCATACGTTTAGAAATACCATGAAACGTGGACATTTCTTGGTCCCGGGCTGATTGGTGAATTTTCTCACGACGCGAAAAATGCCGAGCTGATATAATTATTTGGGATCGGAAAATTGAGTTTCCTGTTATCGACGCTATACGTTTTGAAATACCATGAAACGTGGACATTTCTTGGTCCCGGGCCGATTGGCTCATTATTCAACAACACGTGAAATACGCAGATGATGTAAGTACTTGGGATCTGAAAATTGAGTTTTCAGTTATCGACCTCATACGTTTAGAAATACCATGAAACGTGGACATTTCTTGGTCCCGGGCTGATTGGTGAATTTTCTCTCGACGCGAAAAATGCCGAGCTGATATAAGTACTTGGGATCGGAAAATTGAGTTTCCTGTTATCGACGCTATACGTTTTGAAATACCATGAAACGTGGACATTTCTTGGTCCCGGGCCGATTGGCTCATTTTTCAACAACACGTGAAATACGCAGATGATGTAAGTACTTGGGATCTGAAAATTGAGTTTTCAGTTATCGACCTCATACGTTTAGAAATACCATGAAACGTGGACATTTCTTGGTCCCGGGCCGATTGGCTCATTTTTCAACAACACGTGAAATACGCAGATGATGTAAGTACTTGGGATCTGAAAATTGAGTTTTCAGTTATCGACCTCATACGTTTAGAAATACCATGAAACGTATTTATTTCTTGGTCGCGGGCTGATTGGTGAATTTTTTCACGACGCGAAAAATGCCGAGCTGATATAAGTACTTGGGATCTGAAAATTGCGTTTTCTGTTATCGACGCTATACGTTTATAAATACCATGAAACGTGGAGATTTCTTGGTCCCGGGCTGATTGGACCATTTTTCAATAACACGTGAAATAGGCAGATGATGGAAGTACTTGGGATCTGAAAATTGAGTTTTCAGTTATCGACCTCATACGTTTAGAAATACCATGAAACGTGGACATTTCTTGGTCCCGGGCTGATTGGTGAATTTTTTCACGACGCGAAAAGTGCCGAGCTGACATAAGTACTTGGGATTTGAAAATTGAGTTTTCAGTTATCGACCTCATACGTTTAGAAATACCATGAAACGTGGACATTTCTTGGTCCCGGGCTGATTGGTGAATTTTCTCACGACGCGAAAAATGCCGAGCTGATATAAGTATTTGGGATCGGAAAATTGAGTTTCCTGTTATCGACGCTATACGTTTTGAAATACCATGAAACGTGGACATTTCTTGGTCCCGGGCCGATTGGCTCATTATTCAACAACACGTGAAATACGCAGATGATGTAAGTACTTGGGATCTGAAAATTGAGTTTTCAGTTATCGACCTCATACGTTTAGAAATACCATGAAACGTGGACATTTCTTGGTCCCGGGCTGATTGGTGAATTTTCTCTCGACGCGAAAAATGCCGAGCTGATATAAGTACTTGGGATCGGAAAATTGAGTTTCCTGTTATCGACGCTATACGTTTTGAAATACCATGAAACGTGGACATTTCTTGGTCCCGGGCCGATTGGCTCATTTTTCAACAACACGTGAAATACGCAGATGATGTAAGTACTTGGGATCTGAAAATTGAGTTTTCAGTTATCGACCTCATACGTTTAGAAATACCCTGAAACGTGGACATTTCTTGGTCCCGGGCTGATTGGGGAATTATTTCACGACGCGAAAAATGCCGAGCTGATATAAGTACTTGGGATCTGAAAATTGCGTTTTCTGTTATCGACGCTATACGTTTATAAATACCATGAAACTTGGAGATTTCTTAGTCCCGGGCTGATTGGGGAATTTTTTCACGACGCGAAAAATTCCGAGCTGACATAAGTACTTGGGAACTGAAAATTGAGATTTCTGTTATCGACGCTATACGTTTAGAAATACCATGAAACGTGGACATTTCTTGGTCCCGGGCTGATTGGTGAATTTTTTCACGACGCGAAAAATGCCGAGCTGATATAAGTACTTGTGATCCGAAAATTGAGTTTTCTGTTATCGACGCTATACGTTTATAAATACCATGAAACGTGGAGATTTCTTAGTCCCGGGCTGATTGGGGAATTTTTTCACGACGCGAAAAATTCCGAGCTGACATAAGTACTTGGGATCTGAAAATTGAGTTTTCAGTTATCGACCTCATACGTTTAGAAATACCATGAAACGTGGACATTTCTTGGTCCCGGGCTGATTGGGGAATTATTTCACGACGCGAGAAATGCCGAGCTGATATAAGTACTTGGGATCTGAAAATTGCGTTTTCTGTTATCGACGCTATACGTTTATAAATACCATGAAACTTGGAGATTTCTTGGTCCCGGGCTGATTGGACCATTTTTCAATAACACGTGAAATAGGCAGATGATATAAGTACTTGGGATCTGAAAATTGAGTTTTCATTTATCGACCTCATACGTTTAGAAATACCATGAAACGTGAAGATTTCTTGGTCCCGGGCTGATTGGACCATTTTTCAATAACACGTGAAATAGGCAGATGATGGAAGTACTTGGGATCTGAAAATTGAGTTTTCAGTTATCGACCTCATACGTTTAGAAATACCATGAAACGTGGACATTTCTTGGTCCCGGGCTGATTGGTGAATTTTTTCACGACGCGAAAAATGCCGAGCTGATATAAGTACTTCGGATCCGAAAATTGAGTTTTCTGTTATCGACGCTATACGTTTATAAATACCATGAAACGTGAAGATTTCTTGGTCCCGGGCTGATTGGACCATTTTTCAACATCACGTAAAATACGCAACTGATATAAGTACTTGGGATCTGAAAATTGAGTTTTCTGTTATCGACGCTATACGTTTATAAATACCATGAAACGTGGAGATTCCTTAGTCCCGGGCTGATTGGGGAATTTTTTCACGACGCGAAAAATTCCGAGCTGACATAAGTACTTGGGAACTGAAAATTGAGATTTCTGTTATCGACGCTATACATTTAGAAATACCATGAAACGTGGACATTTCTTGGTCCCGGGCTGATTGGTGAATTTTTTCACGACGCGAAAAATGCCGAGCTGATATAAGTACTTGTGATCCGAAAATTGAGTTTTCCGTTATCGATGCTATACGTTTATTAATACCATGAAACGTGGAGATTTCTTAGTCCCGGGCTGATTGGGGAATTTTTTCACGACGCGAAAAATTCCGAGCTGACATAAGTACTTGGGATTTGAAAATTGCGTTTTCTGTTATCGACGCTATACGTTTATAAATACCATGAAACGTGGAGATTTCTTGGTCCCGGGCTGATTGGACCATTTTTCAATAACACGTGAAATAGGCAGATGATGGAAGTACTTGGGATCTGAAAATTGAGTTTTCAGTTATCGACCTCATACGTTTAGAAATACCATGAAACGTGGACATTTCTTGGTCCCGGGCTGATTGGTGAATTTTTTCACGACGCGAAAAGTGCCGAGCTGACATAAGTACTTGGGATTTGAAAATTGAGTTTTCAGTTATCGACCTCATACGTTTAGAAATACCATGAAACGTGGACATTTCTTGGTCCCGGGCTGATTGGTGAATTTTCTCACGACGCGAAAAATGCCGAGCTGATATAAGTATTTGGGATCGGAAAATTGAGTTTCCTGTTATCGACGCTATACGTTTTGAAATACCATGAAACGTGGACATTTCTTGGTCCCGGGCCGATTGGCTCATTATTCAACAACACGTGAAATACGCAGATGATGTAAGTACTTGGGATCTGAAAATTGAGTTTTCAGTTATCGACCTCATACGTTTAGAAATACCATGAAACGTGGACATTTCTTGGTCCCGGGCTGATTGGTGAATTTTCTCACGACGCGAAAAATGCCGAGCTGATATAAGTATTTGGGATCGGAAAATTGAGTTTCCTGTTATCGACGCTATACGTTTTGAAATACCATGAAACGTGGACATTTCTTGGTCCCGGGCCGATTGGCTCATTATTCAACAACACGTGAAATACGCAGATGATGTAAGTACATGGGATCTGAAAATTGAGTTTTCAGTTATCGACCTCATACGTTTAGAAATACCATGAAACGTGGACATTTCTTGGTCCCGGGCTGATTGGTGAATTTTCTCACGACGCGAAAAATGCCGAGCTGATATAAGTATTTGGGATCGGAAAATTGAGTTTCCTGTTATCGACGCTATACGTTTTGAAATACCATGAAACGTGGACATTTCTTGGTCCCGGGCTGATTGGACCATTTTTCAATAACACGTGAAATAGGCAGATGATATAAGTACTTGGGATCTGAAAATTGAGTTTTCAGTTATCGACCTCATACGTTTAGAAATACCATGAAACGTGGACATTTCTTGGTCCCGGGCCGATTGGCTCATTTTTCAACAACACGTGAAATACGCAGATGATATAAGTACTTGGGATCTCAAAATTGAGTTTTCAGTTATCGACCTCATACGTATAGAAATACCATGAAACGTGGACATTTCTTGGTCCCGGGCTGATTGGTGAATTTTTTCACGACGCGAAAAATGCCGAGCTGATATAAGTACTTGGGATCTGAAAATTGCGTTTTCTGTTATCGACGCTATACGTTGATAAATACCATGAAACGTGAAGATTTCTTGGTCCCGGGCTGATTGGACCATTTTTCAACAACACGTAAAATACGCAACTGATATAAGTACTTGGGATCTGAAAATTGAGTTTTCAGTTATCGACCTCATACGTTTAGAAATATCATGAAACGTGGACATTTCTTGGTCCCGGGCTGATTGGTGAATTTTTTCACGACGCGAAAAATGCCGAGCTGATATATGTACTTGGGATCTGAAAATTGCGTTTTCTGTTATCGACGCTATACGTTTATAAATACCATGAAACGTGGAGATTTCTTAGTCCCGGGCTGATTGGGGAATTTTTTCACGACGCGAAAAATTCCGAGCTGACATAAGTAGTTGGGAACTGAAAATTGAGTTTTCTGTTATCGACGCTATACGTTTAGAAATACCAGGAAACGTGGACATTTCTTGGTCCCGGGCTTATTGGTGAATTTTTTCACGACGCGAAAAATGCCGAGCTGATATAAGTACTTGTGATCCGAAAATTGAGTTTTCTGTTATCGACGCTATACGTTTATAAATACCATGAAACGTGGAGATTTCTTAGTCCCGGGCTGATTGGGGAATTTTTTCACGACGCGAGAAATTCCGAGCTGACATAAGTACTTGGGAACTGAAAATTGAGTTTTCTGTTATCGACGCTATACGTTTAGAAATACCATCAAACGTGGACATTTCTTCGTCCCGGGCTGATTGGTGAATTTTCTCTCGACGCGAAAAATGCCGAGCTGATATAAGTACTTGGGATCGGAAAATTGAGTTTCCTGTTATCGACGCTATACGTTTTGAAATACCATGAAACGTGGACATTTCTTGGTCCCGGGCCGATTGGCTCATTTTTCAACAACACGTGAAATACGCAGATGATGTAAGTACTTGGGATCTGAAAATTGCGTTTTCTGTTATCGACCTCATACGTTTAGAAATACCATGAAACGTGGAGATTTCTTGGTCCCGGGCTGATTGGACCATTTTTCAATAACACGTGAAATAGGCAGATGATGGAAGTACTTGGGATCTGAAAATTGAGTTTTCAGTTATCGACCTCATACGTTTAGAAATACCATGAAACGTGGACATTTCTTGGTCCCGGGCTGATTGGTGAATTTTTTCACGACGCGAAAAGTGCCGAGCTGACGTAAGTACTTGGGATTTGAAAATTGAGTTTTCAGTTATCGACCTCATACGTTTAGAAATACCATGAAACGTGGACATTTCTTGGTCCCGGGCTGATTGGTGAATTTTCTCACGACGCGAAAAATGCCGAGCTGATATAATTATTTGGGATCGGAAAATTGAGTTTCCTGTTATCGACGCTATACGTTTTGAAATACCATGAAACGTGGACATTTCTTGGTCCCGGGCCGATTGGCTCATTATTCAACAACACGTGAAATACGCAGATGATGTAAGTACTTGGGATCTGAAAATTGAGTTTTCAGTTATCGACCTCATACGTTTAGAAATACCATGAAACGTGGACATTTCTTGGTCCCGGGCTGATTGGTGAATTTTCTCTCGACGCGAAAAATGCCGAGCTGATATAAGTACTTGGGATCGGAAAATTGAGTTTCCTGTTATCGACGCTATACGTTTTGAAATACCATGAAACGTGGACATTTCTTGGTCCCGGGCCGATTGGCTCATTTTTCAACAACACGTGAAATACGCAGATGATGTAAGTACTTGGGATCTGAAAATTGAGTTTTCAGTTATCGACCTCATACGTTTAGAAATACCATGAAACGTGGACATTTCTTGGTCCCGGGCCGATTGGCTCATTTTTCAACAACACGTGAAATACGCAGATGATGTAAGTACTTGGGATCTGAAAATTGAGTTTTCAGTTATCGACCTCATACGTTTAGAAATACCATGAAACGTATTTATTTCTTGGTCGCGGGCTGATTGGTGAATTTTTTCACGACGCGAAAAATGCCGAGCTGATATAAGTACTTGGGATCTGAAAATTGCGTTTTCTGTTATCGACGCTATACGTTTATAAATACCATGAAACGTGGAGATTTCTTGGTCCCGGGCTGATTGGACCATTTTTCAATAACACGTGAAATAGGCAGATGATGGAAGTACTTGGGATCTGAAAATTGAGTTTTCAGTTATCGACCTCATACGTTTAGAAATACCATGAAACGTGGACATTTCTTGGTCCCGGGCTGATTGGTGAATTTTTTCACGACGCGAAAAGTGCCGAGCTGACATAAGTACTTGGGATTTGAAAATTGAGTTTTCAGTTATCGACCTCATACGTTTAGAAATACCATGAAACGTGGACATTTCTTGGTCCCGGGCTGATTGGTGAATTTTCTCACGACGCGAAAAATGCCGAGCTGATATAAGTATTTGGGATCGGAAAATTGAGTTTCCTGTTATCGACGCTATACGTTTTGAAATACCATGAAACGTGGACATTTCTTGGTCCCGGGCCGATTGGCTCATTATTCAACAACACGTGAAATACGCAGATGATGTAAGTACTTGGGATCTGAAAATTGAGTTTTCAGTTATCGACCTCATACGTTTAGAAATACCATGAAACGTGGACATTTCTTGGTCCCGGGCTGATTGGTGAATTTTCTCTCGACGCGAAAAATGCCGAGCTGATATAAGTACTTGGGATCGGAAAATTGAGTTTCCTGTTATCGACGCTATACGTTTTGAAATACCATGAAACGTGGACATTTCTTGGTCCCGGGCCGATTGGCTCATTTTTCAACAACACGTGAAATACGCAGATGATGTAAGTACTTGGGATCTGAAAATTGAGTTTTCAGTTATCGACCTCATACGTTTAGAAATACCCTGAAACGTGGACATTTCTTGGTCCCGGGCTGATTGGGGAATTATTTCACGACGCGAAAAATGCCGAGCTGATATAAGTACTTGGGATCTGAAAATTGCGTTTTCTGTTATCGACGCTATACGTTTATAAATACCATGAAACTTGGAGATTTCTTAGTCCCGGGCTGATTGGGGAATTTTTTCACGACGCGAAAAATTCCGAGCTGACATAAGTACTTGGGAACTGAAAATTGAGATTTCTGTTATCGACGCTATACGTTTAGAAATACCATGAAACGTGGACATTTCTTGGTCCCGGGCTGATTGGTGAATTTTTTCACGACGCGAAAAATGCCGAGCTGATATAAGTACTTGTGATCCGAAAATTGAGTTTTCTGTTATCGACGCTATACGTTTATAAATACCATGAAACGTGGAGATTTCTTAGTCCCGGGCTGATTGGGGAATTTTTTCACGACGCGAAAAATTCCGAGCTGACATAAGTACTTGGGATCTGAAAATTGAGTTTTCAGTTATCGACCTCATACGTTTAGAAATACCATGAAACGTGGACATTTCTTGGTCCCGGGCTGATTGGGGAATTATTTCACGACGCGAGAAATGCCGAGCTGATATAAGTACTTGGGATCTGAAAATTGCGTTTTCTGTTATCGACGCTATACGTTTATAAATACCATGAAACTTGGAGATTTCTTGGTCCCGGGCTGATTGGACCATTTTTCAATAACACGTGAAATAGGCAGATGATATAAGTACTTGGGATCTGAAAATTGAGTTTTCATTTATCGACCTCATACGTTTAGAAATACCATGAAACGTGAAGATTTCTTGGTCCCGGGCTGATTGGACCATTTTTCAATAACACGTGAAATAGGCAGATGATGGAAGTACTTGGGATCTGAAAATTGAGTTTTCAGTTATCGACCTCATACGTTTAGAAATACCATGAAACGTGGACATTTCTTGGTCCCGGGCTGATTGGTGAATTTTTTCACGACGCGAAAAATGCCGAGCTGATATAAGTACTTCGGATCCGAAAATTGAGTTTTCTGTTATCGACGCTATACGTTTATAAATACCATGAAACGTGAAGATTTCTTGGTCCCGGGCTGATTGGACCATTTTTCAACATCACGTAAAATACGCAACTGATATAAGTACTTGGGATCTGAAAATTGAGTTTTCTGTTATCGACGCTATACGTTTATAAATACCATGAAACGTGGAGATTCCTTAGTCCCGGGCTGATTGGGGAATTTTTTCACGACGCGAAAAATTCCGAGCTGACATAAGTACTTGGGAACTGAAAATTGAGATTTCTGTTATCGACGCTATACATTTAGAAATACCATGAAACGTGGACATTTCTTGGTCCCGGGCTGATTGGTGAATTTTTTCACGACGCGAAAAATGCCGAGCTGATATAAGTACTTGTGATCCGAAAATTGAGTTTTCCGTTATCGATGCTATACGTTTATTAATACCATGAAACGTGGAGATTTCTTAGTCCCGGGCTGATTGGGGAATTTTTTCACGACGCGAAAAATTCCGAGCTGACATAAGTACTTGGGATTTGAAAATTGCGTTTTCTGTTATCGACGCTATACGTTTATAAATACCATGAAACGTGGAGATTTCTTGGTCCCGGGCTGATTGGACCATTTTTCAATAACACGTGAAATAGGCAGATGATGGAAGTACTTGGGATCTGAAAATTGAGTTTTCAGTTATCGACCTCATACGTTTAGAAATACCATGAAACGTGGACATTTCTTGGTCCCGGGCTGATTGGTGAATTTTTTCACGACGCGAAAAGTGCCGAGCTGACATAAGTACTTGGGATTTGAAAATTGAGTTTTCAGTTATCGACCTCATACGTTTAGAAATACCATGAAACGTGGACATTTCTTGGTCCCGGGCTGATTGGTGAATTTTCTCACGACGCGAAAAATGCCGAGCTGATATAAGTATTTGGGATCGGAAAATTGAGTTTCCTGTTATCGACGCTATACGTTTTGAAATACCATGAAACGTGGACATTTCTTGGTCCCGGGCCGATTGGCTCATTATTCAACAACACGTGAAATACGCAGATGATGTAAGTACTTGGGATCTGAAAATTGAGTTTTCAGTTATCGACCTCATACGTTTAGAAATACCATGAAACGTGGACATTTCTTGGTCCCGGGCTGATTGGTGAATTTTCTCACGACGCGAAAAATGCCGAGCTGATATAAGTATTTGGGATCGGAAAATTGAGTTTCCTGTTATCGACGCTATACGTTTTGAAATACCATGAAACGTGGACATTTCTTGGTCCCGGGCCGATTGGCTCATTATTCAACAACACGTGAAATACGCAGATGATGTAAGTACATGGGATCTGAAAATTGAGTTTTCAGTTATCGACCTCATACGTTTAGAAATACCATGAAACGTGGACATTTCTTGGTCCCGGGCTGATTGGTGAATTTTCTCACGACGCGAAAAATGCCGAGCTGATATAAGTATTTGGGATCGGAAAATTGAGTTTCCTGTTATCGACGCTATACGTTTTGAAATACCATGAAACGTGGACATTTCTTGGTCCCGGGCTGATTGGACCATTTTTCAATAACACGTGAAATAGGCAGATGATATAAGTACTTGGGATCTGAAAATTGAGTTTTCAGTTATCGACCTCATACGTTTAGAAATACCATGAAACGTGGACATTTCTTGGTCCCGGGCCGATTGGCTCATTTTTCAACAACACGTGAAATACGCAGATGATATAAGTACTTGGGATCTCAAAATTGAGTTTTCAGTTATCGACCTCATACGTATAGAAATACCATGAAACGTGGACATTTCTTGGTCCCGGGCTGATTGGTGAATTTTTTCACGACGCGAAAAATGCCGAGCTGATATAAGTACTTGGGATCTGAAAATTGCGTTTTCTGTTATCGACGCTATACGTTGATAAATACCATGAAACGTGAAGATTTCTTGGTCCCGGGCTGATTGGACCATTTTTCAACAACACGTAAAATACGCAACTGATATAAGTACTTGGGATCTGAAAATTGAGTTTTCAGTTATCGACCTCATACGTTTAGAAATATCATGAAACGTGGACATTTCTTGGTCCCGGGCTGATTGGTGAATTTTTTCACGACGCGAAAAATGCCGAGCTGATATATGTACTTGGGATCTGAAAATTGCGTTTTCTGTTATCGACGCTATACGTTTATAAATACCATGAAACGTGGAGATTTCTTAGTCCCGGGCTGATTGGGGAATTTTTTCACGACGCGAAAAATTCCGAGCTGACATAAGTAGTTGGGAACTGAAAATTGAGTTTTCTGTTATCGACGCTATACGTTTAGAAATACCAGGAAACGTGGACATTTCTTGGTCCCGGGCTTATTGGTGAATTTTTTCACGACGCGAAAAATGCCGAGCTGATATAAGTACTTGTGATCCGAAAATTGAGTTTTCTGTTATCGACGCTATACGTTTATAAATACCATGAAACGTGGAGATTTCTTAGTCCCGGGCTGATTGGGGAATTTTTTCACGACGCGAGAAATTCCGAGCTGACATAAGTACTTGGGAACTGAAAATTGAGTTTTCTGTTATCGACGCTATACGTTTAGAAATACCATCAAACGTGGACATTTCTTCGTCCCGGGCTGATTGGTGAATTTTCTCTCGACGCGAAAAATGCCGAGCTGATATAAGTACTTGGGATCGGAAAATTGAGTTTCCTGTTATCGACGCTATACGTTTTGAAATACCATGAAACGTGGACATTTCTTGGTCCCGGGCCGATTGGCTCATTTTTCAACAACACGTGAAATACGCAGATGATGTAAGTACTTGGGATCTGAAAATTGAGTTTTCAGTTATCGACCTCATACGTTTAGAAATACCATGAAACGTGGACATTTCTTGGTCCCGGGCCGATTGGCTCATTTTTCAACAACACGTGAAATACGCAGATGATATAAGTACTTGGGATCTGAAAATTGAGTTTTCAGTTATCGACCTCATACGTTTAGAAATACCATGAAACGTATTTATTTCTTGGTCGCGGGCTGATTGGTGAATTTTTTCACGACGCCTAAAATGCCGAGCTGATATAAGTACTTGGGATCTGAAAATTGCGTTTTCTGTTATCGACGCTATACGTTTATAAATACCATGAAACGTGGAGATTTCTTGGTCCCGGGCTGATTGGACCATTTTTCAATAACACGTGAAATAGGCAGATGATGGAAGTACTTGGGATCTGAAAATTGAGTTTTCAGATATCGACCTCATACGTTTAGAAATACCATGAAACGTGGACATTTCTTGGTCCCGGGCTGATTGGTGAATTTTTTCACGACGCGAAAAGTGCCGAGCTGACGTAAGTACTTGGGATTTGAAAATTGAGTTTTCAGTTATCGACCTCATACGTTTAGAAATACCATGAAACGTGGACATTTCTTGGTCCCGGGCTGATTGGTGAATTTTCTCACGACGCGAAAAATGCCGAGCTGATATAATTATTTGGGATCGGAAAATTGAGTTTCCTGTTATCGACGCTATACGTTTTGAAATACCATGAAACGTGGACATTTCTTGGTCCCGGGCCGATTGGCTCATTATTCAACAACACGTGAAATACGCAGATGATGTAAGTACTTGGGATCTGAAAATTGAGTTTTCAGTTATCGACCTCATACGTTTAGAAATACCATGAAACGTGGACATTTCTTGGTCCCGGGCTGATTGGTGAATTTTCTCTCGACGCGAAAAATGCCGAGCTGATATAAGTACTTGGGATCGCAAAATTGAGTTTCCTGTTATCGACGCTATACGTTTTGAAATACCATGAAACGTGGACATTTCTTGGTCCCGGGCCGATTGGCTCATTTTTCAACAACATGTGAAATACGCAGATGATGTAAGTACTTGGGATCTGAAAATTGAGTTTTCAGTTATCGACCTCATACGTTTAGAAATACCATGAAACGTGGACATTTCTTGGTCCCGGGCCGATTGGCTCATTTTTCAACAACACGTGAAATACGCAGATGATGTAAGTACTTGGGATCTGAAAATTGAGTTTTCAGTTATCGACCTCATACGTTTAGAAATACCATGAAACGTATTTATTTCTTGGTCGCGGGCTGATTGGTGAATTTTTTCACGACGCGAAAAATGCCGAGCTGATATAAGTACTTGGGATCTGAAAATTGCGTTTTCTGTTATCGACGCTATACGTTTATAAATACCATGAAACGTGGAGATTTCTTGGTCCCGGGCTGATTGGACCATTTTTCAATAACACGTGAAATAGGCAGATGATGGAAGTACTTGGGATCTGAAAATTGAGTTTTCAGTTATCGACCTCATACGTTTAGAAATACCATGAAACGTGGACATTTCTTGGTCCCGGGCTGATTGGTGAATTTTTTCACGACGCGAAAAGTGCCGAGCTGACATAAGTACTTGGGATTTGAAAATTGAGTTTTCAGTTATCGACCTCATACGTTTAGAAATACCATGAAACGTGGACATTTCTTGGTCCCGGGCTGATTGGTGAATTTTCTCACGACGCGAAAAATGCCGAGCTGATATAAGTATTTGGGATCGGAAAATTGAGTTTCCTGTTATCGACGCTATACGTTTTGAAATACCATGAAACGTGGACATTTCTTGGTCCCGGGCCGATTGGCTCATTATTCAACAACACGTGAAATACGCAGATGATGTAAGTACTTGGGATCTGAAAATTGAGTTTTCAGTTATCGACCTCATACGTTTAGAAATACCATGAAACGTGGACATTTCTTGGTCCCGGGCTGATTGGTGAATTTTCTCTCGACGCGAAAAATGCCGAGCTGATATAAGTACTTGGGATCGGAAAATTGAGTTTCCTGTTATCGACGCTATACGTTTTGAAATACCATGAAACGTGGACATTTCTTGGTCCCGGGCCGATTGGCTCATTTTTCAACAACACGTGAAATACGCAGATGATGTAAGTACTTGGGATCTGAAAATTGAGTTTTCAGTTATCGACCTCATACGTTTAGAAATACCCTGAAACGTGGACATTTCTTGGTCCCGGGCTGATTGGGGAATTATTTCACGACGCGAAAAATGCCGAGCTGATATAAGTACTTGGGATCTGAAAATTGCGTTTTCTGTTATCGACGCTATACGTTTATAAATACCATGAAACTTGGAGATTTCTTAGTCCCGGGCTGATTGGGGAATTTTTTCACGACGCGAAAAATTCCGAGCTGACATAAGTACTTGGGAACTGAAAATTGAGATTTCTGTTATCGACGCTATACGTTTAGAAATACCATGAAACGTGGACATTTCTTGGTCCCGGGCTGATTGGTGAATTTTTTCACGACGCGAAAAATGCCGAGCTGATATAAGTACTTGTGATCCGAAAATTGAGTTTTCTGTTATCGACGCTATACGTTTATAAATACCATGAAACGTGGAGATTTCTTAGTCCCGGGCTGATTGGGGAATTTTTTCACGACGCGAAAAATTCCGAGCTGACATAAGTACTTGGGATCTGAAAATTGAGTTTTCAGTTATCGACCTCATACGTTTAGAAATACCATGAAACGTGGACATTTCTTGGTCCCGGGCTGATTGGGGAATTATTTCACGACGCGAGAAATGCCGAGCTGATATAAGTACTTGGGATCTGAAAATTGCGTTTTCTGTTATCGACGCTATACGTTTATAAATACCATGAAACTTGGAGATTTCTTGGTCCCGGTCTGATTGGACCATTTTTCAATAACACGTGAAATAGGCAGATGATATAAGTACTTGGGATCTGAAAATTGAGTTTTCATTTATCGACCTCATACGTTTAGAAATACCATGAAACGTGGAGATTTCTTGGTCCCGGGCTGATTGGACCATTTTTCAATAACACGTGAAATAGGCAGATGATGGAAGTACTTGGGATCTGAAAATTGAGTTTTCAGTTATCGACCTCATACGTTTAGAAATACCATGAAACGTGGACATTTCTTGGTCCCGGGCTGATTGGTGAATTTTTTCACGACGCGAAAAATGCCGAGCTGATATAAGTACTTCGGATCCGAAAATTGAGTTTTCTGTTATCGACGCTATACGTTTATAAATACCATGAAACGTGAAGATTTCTTGGTCCCGGGCTGATTGGACCATTTTTCAACATCACGTAAAATACGCAACTGATATAAGTACTTGGGATCTGAAAATTGAGTTTTCTGTTATCGACGCTATACGTTTATAAATACCATGAAACGTGGAGATTCCTTAGTCCCGGGCTGATTGGGGAATTTTTTCACGAAGCGAAAAATTCCGAGCTGACATAAGTACTTGGGAACTGAAAATTGAGATTTCTGTTATCGACGCTATACATTTAGAAATACCATGAAACGTGGACATTTCTTGGTCCCGGGCTGATTGGTGAATTTTTTCACGACGCGAAAAATGCCGAGCTGATATAAGTACTTGTGATCCGAAAATTGAGTTTTCCGTTATCGATGCTATACGTTTATTAATACCATGAAACGTGGAGATTTCTTAGTCCCGGGCTGATTGGGGAATTTTTTCACGACGCGAAAAATTCCGAGCTGACATAAGTACTTGGGATTTGAAAATTGAGTTTTCAGTTATCGACCTCATACGTTTAGAAATACCATGAAACGTGGACATTTCTTGGTCCCGGGCTGATTGGTGAATTTTCTCACGACGCGAAAAATGCCGAGCTGATATAAGTATTTGGGATCGGAAAATTGAGTTTCCTGTTATCGACGCTATACGTTTTGAAATACCATGAAACGTGGACATTTCTTGGTCCCGGGCCGATTGGCTCATTATTCAACAACACGTGAAATACGCAGATGATGTAAGTACATGGGATCTGAAAATTGAGTTTTCAGTTATCGACCTCATACGTTTAGAAATACCATGAAACGTGGACATTTCTTGGTCCCGGGCTGATTGGGGAATTATTTCACGACGCGAAAAATGCCGAGCTGATATAAGTACTTGGGATCTGAAAATTGCGTTTTCTGTTATCGACGCTATACGTTTTGAAATACCATGAAACGTGGACATTTCTTGGTCCCGGGCCGATTGGCTCATTTTTCAACAACACGTGAAATACGCAGATGATGTAAGTACTTGGGATCTGAAAATTGAGTTTTCAGTTATCGACCTCATACGTTTAGAAATACCATGAAACGTGGACATTTCTTGGTCCCGGGCTGATTGGTGAATTTTCTCTCGACGCGAAAAATGCCGAGCTGATATAAGTACTTGGGATCGGAAAATTGAGTTTCCTGTTATCGACGCTATACGTTTTGAAATACCATGAAACGTGGACATTTCTTGGTCCCGGGCCGATTGGCTCATTTTTCAACAACACGTGAAATACGCAGATGATGTAAGTACTTGGGATCTGAAAATTGAGTTTTCAGTTATCGACCTCATACGTTTAGAAATACCATGAAACGTGGACATTTCTTGGTCCCGGGCCGATTGGCTCATTTTTCAACAACACGTGAAATACGCAGATGATGTAAGTACTTGGGATCTGAAAATTGAGTTTTCAGTTATCGACCTCATACGTTTAGAAATACCATGAAACGTATTTATTTCTTGGTCGCGGGCTGATTGGTGAATTTTTTCACGACGCGAAAAATGCCGACCTGATATAAGTACTTGGGATCTGAAAATTGCGTTTTCTGTTATCGACGCTATACGTTTATAAATACCATGAAACGTGGAGATTTCTTGGTCCCGGGCTGATTGGACCATTTTTCAATAACACGTGAAATAGGCAGATGATGGAAGTACTTGGGATCTGAAAATTGAGTTTTCAGTTATCGACCTCATACGTTTAGAAATACCATGAAACGTGGACATTTCTTGGTCCCGGGCTGATTGGTGAATTTTTTCACGACGCGAAAAGTGCCGAGCTGACATAAGTACTTGGGATTTGAAAATTGAGTTTTCAGTTATCGACCTCATACGTTTAGAAATACCATGAAACGTGGACATTTCTTGGTCCCGGGCTGATTGGTGAATTTTCTCACGACGCGAAAAATGCCGAGCTGATATAAGTATTTGGGATCGGAAAATTGAGTTTCCTGTTATCGACGCTATACGTTTTGAAATACCATGAAACGTGGACATTTCTTGGTCCCGGGCCGATTGGCTCATTATTCAACAACACGTGAAATACGCAGATGATGTAAGTACTTGGGATCTGAAAATTGAGTTTTCAGTTATCGACCTCATACGTTTAGAAATACCATGAAACGTGGACATTTCTTGGTCCCGGGCTGATTGGTGAATTTTCTCTCGACGCGAAAAATGCCGAGCTGATATAAGTACTTGGGATCGCAAAATTGAGTTTCCTGTTATCGACGCTATACGTTTTGAAATACCATGAAACGTGGACATTTCTTGGTCCCGGGCCGATTGGCTCATTTTTCAACAACATGTGAAATACGCAGATGATGTAAGTACTTGGGATCTGAAAATTGAGTTTTCAGTTATCGACCTCATACGTTTAGAAATACCATGAAACGTGGACATTTCTTGGTCCCGGGCCGATTGGCTCATTTTTCAACAACACGTGAAATACGCAGATGATGTAAGTACTTGGGATCTGAAAATTGAGTTTTCAGTTATCGACCTCATACGTTTAGAAATACCATGAAACGTATTTATTTCTTGGTCGCGGGCTGATTGGTGAATTTTTTCACGACGCGAAAAATGCCGAGCTGATATAAGTACTTGGGATCTGAAAATTGTGTTTTCTGTTATCGACGCTATACGTTTATAAATACCATGAAACGTGGAGATTTCTTGGTCCCGGGCTGATTGGACCATTTTTCAATAACACGTGAAATAGGCAGATGATGGAAGTACTTAGGATCTGAAAATTGAGTTTTCAGTTATCGACCTCATACGTTTAGAAATACCATGAAACGTGGACATTTCTTGGTCCCGGGCTGATTGGTGAATTTTTTCACGACGCGAAAAGTGCCGAGCTGACATAAGTACTTGGGATTTGAAAATTGAGTTTTCAGTTATCGACCTCATACGTTTAGAAATACCATGAAACGTGGACATTTCTTGGTCCCGGGCTGATTGGTGAATTTTCTCACGACGCGAAAAATGCCGAGCTGATATAAGTATTTGGGATCGGAAAATTGAGTTTCCTGTTATCGACGCTATACGTTTTGAAATACCATGAAACGTGGACATTTCTTGGTCCCGGGCCGATTGGCTCATTATTCAACAACACGTGAAATACGCAGATGATGTAAGTACTTGGGATCTGAAAATTGAGTTTTCAGTTATCGACCTCATACGTTTAGAAATACCATGAAACGTGGACATTTCTTGGTCCCGGGCTGATTGGTGAATTTTCTCTCGACGCGAAAAATGCCGAGCTGATATAAGTACTTGGGATCGGAAAATTGAGTTTCCTGTTATCGACGCTATACGTTTTGAAATACCATGAAACGTGGACATTTCTTGGTCCCGGGCCGATTGGCTCATTTTTCAACAACACGTGAAATACGCAGATGATGTAAGTACTTGGGATCTGAAAATTGAGTTTTCAGTTATCGACCTCATACGTTTAGAAATACCCTGAAACGTGGACATTTCTTGGTCCCGGGCTGATTGGGGAATTATTTCACGACGCGAAAAATGCCGAGCTGATATAAGTACTTGGGATCTGAAAATTGCGTTTTCTGTTATCGACGCTATACGTTTATAAATACCATGAAACTTGGAGATTTCTTAGTCCCGGGCTGATTGGGGAATTTTTTCACGACGCGAAAAATTCCGAGCTGACATAAGTACTTGGGAACTGAAAATTGAGATTTCTGTTATCGACGCTATACGTTTAGAAATACCATGAAACGTGGACATTTCTTGGTCCCGGGCTGATTGGTGAATTTTTTCACGACGCGAAAAATGCCGAGCTGATATAAGTACTTGTGATCCGAAAATTGAGTTTTCTGTTATCGACGCTATACGTTTATAAATACCATGAAACGTGGAAATTTCTTAGTCCCGGGCTGATTGGGGAATTTTTTCACGACGCGAAAAATTCCGAGCTGACATAAGTACTTGGGATCTGAAAATTGAGTTTTCAGTTATCGACCTCATACGTTTAGAAATACCATGAAACGTGGACATTTCTTGGTCCCGGGCTGATTGGGGAATTATTTCACGACGCGAGAAATGCCGAGCTGATATAAGTACTTGGGATCTGAAAATTGCGTTTTCTGTTATCGACGCTATACGTTTATAAATACCATGAAACTTGGAGATTTCTTGGTCCCGGGCTGATTGGACCATTTTTCAATAACACGTGAAATAGGCAGATGATATAAGTACTTGGGATCTGAAAATTGAGTTTTCATTTATCGACCTCATACGTTTAGAAATACCATGAAACGTGGAGATTTCTTGGTCCCGGGCTGATTGGACCATTTTTCAATAACACGTGAAATAGGCAGATGATGGAAGTACTTGGGATCTGAAAATTGAGTTTTCAGTTATCGACCTCATACGTTTAGAAATACCATGAAACGTGGACATTTCTTGGTCCCGGGCTGATTGGTGAATTTTTTCACGACGCGAAAAATGCCGAGCTGATATAAGTACTTCGGATCCGAAAATTGAGTTTTCTGTTATCGACGCTATACGTTTATAAATACCATGAAACGTGAAGATTTCTTGGTCCCGGGCTGATTGGACCATTTTTCAACATCACGTAAAATACGCAACTGATATAAGTACTTGGGATCTGAAAATTGAGTTTTCTGTTATCGACGCTATACGTTTATAAATACCATGAAACGTGGAGATTCCTTAGTCCCGGGCTGATTGGGGAATTTTTTCACGAAGCGAAAAATTCCGAGCTGACATAAGTACTTGGGAACTGAAAATTGAGATTTCTGTTATCGACGCTATACATTTAGAAATACCATGAAACGTGGACATTTCTTGGTCCCGGGCTGATTGGTGAATTTTTTCACGACGCGAAAAATGCCGAGCTGATATAAGTACTTGTGATCCGAAAATTGAGTTTTCCGTTATCGATGCTATACGTTTATTAATACCATGAAACGTGGAGATTTCTTAGTCCCGGGCTGATTGGGGAATTTTTTCACGACGCGAAAAATTCCGAGCTGACATAAGTACTTGGGATTTGAAAATTGAGTTTTCAGTTATCGACCTCATACGTTTAGAAATACCATGAAACGTGGACATTTCTTGGTCCCGGGCTGATTGGTGAATTTTCTCACGACGCGAAAAATGCCGAGCTGATATAAGTATTTGGGATCGGAAAATTGAGTTTCCTGTTATCGACGCTATACGTTTTGAAATACCATGAAACGTGGACATTTCTTGGTCCCGGGCCGATTGGCTCATTATTCAACAACACGTGAAATACGCAGATGATGTAAGTACATGGGATCTGAAAATTGAGTTTTCAGTTATCGACCTCATACGTTTAGAAATACCATGAAACGTGGACATTTCTTGGTCCCGGGCTGATTGGGGAATTATTTCACGACGCGAAAAATGCCGAGCTGATATAAGTACTTGGGATCTGAAAATTGCGTTTTCTGTTATCGACGCTATACGTTTATAAATACCATGAAACTTGGAGATTTCTTAGTCCCGGGCTGATTGGGGAATTTTTTCACGACGCGAAAAATTCCGAGCTGACATAAGTACTTGGGAACTGAAAATTGAGATTTCTGTTATCGACGCTATACGTTTAGAAATACCATGAAACGTGGACATTTCTTGGTCCCGGGCCGATTGGCTCATTTTTCAACAACACGTGAAATACGCAGATGATGTAAGTACTTGGGATCTGAAAATTGAGTTTTCAGTTATCGACCTCATACGTTTAGAAATACCATGAAACGTGGACATTTCTTGGTCCCGGGCCGATTGGCTCATTTTTCAACAACACGTGAAATACGCAGATGATATAAGTACTTGGGATCTGAAAATTGAGTTTTCAGTTATCGACCTCATACGTTTAGAAATACCATGAAACGTATTTATTTCTTGGTCGCGGGCTGATTGGTGAATTTTTTCACGACGCCTAAAATGCCGAGCTGATATAAGTACTTGGGATCTGAAAATTGCGTTTTCTGTTATCGACGCTATACGTTTATAAATACCATGAAACGTGGAGATTTCTTGGTCCCGGGCTGATTGGACCATTTTTCAATAACACGTGAAATAGGCAGATGATGGAAGTACTTGGGATCTGAAAATTGAGTTTTCAGATATCGACCTCATACGTTTAGAAATACCATGAAACGTGGACATTTCTTGGTCCCGGGCTGATTGGTGAATTTTTTCACGACGCGAAAAGTGCCGAGCTGACGTAAGTACTTGGGATTTGAAAATTGAGTTTTCAGTTATCGACCTCATACGTTTAGAAATACCATGAAACGTGGACATTTCTTGGTCCCGGGCTGATTGGTGAATTTTCTCACGACGCGAAAAATGCCGAGCTGATATAATTATTTGGGATCGGAAAATTGAGTTTCCTGTTATCGACGCTATACGTTTTGAAATACCATGAAACGTGGACATTTCTTGGTCCCGGGCCGATTGGCTCATTATTCAACAACACGTGAAATACGCAGATGATGTAAGTACTTGGGATCTGAAAATTGAGTTTTCAGTTATCGACCTCATACGTTTAGAAATACCATGAAACGTGGACATTTCTTGGTCCCGGGCTGATTGGTGAATTTTCTCTCGACGCGAAAAATGCCGAGCTGATATAAGTACTTGGGATCGCAAAATTGAGTTTCCTGTTATCGACGCTATACGTTTTGAAATACCATGAAACGTGGACATTTCTTGGTCCCGGGCCGATTGGCTCATTTTTCAACAACATGTGAAATACGCAGATGATGTAAGTACTTGGGATCTGAAAATTGAGTTTTCAGTTATCGACCTCATACGTTTAGAAATACCATGAAACGTGGACATTTCTTGGTCCCGGGCCGATTGGCTCATTTTTCAACAACACGTGAAATACGCAGATGATGTAAGTACTTGGGATCTGAAAATTGAGTTTTCAGTTATCGACCTCATACGTTTAGAAATACCATGAAACGTATTTATTTCTTGGTCGCGGGCTGATTGGTGAATTTTTTCACGACGCGAAAAATGCCGAGCTGATATAAGTACTTGGGATCTGAAAATTGCGTTTTCTGTTATCGACGCTATACGTTTATAAATACCATGAAACGTGGAGATTTCTTGGTCCCGGGCTGATTGGACCATTTTTCAATAACACGTGAAATAGGCAGATGATGGAAGTACTTGGGATCTGAAAATTGAGTTTTCAGTTATCGACCTCATACGTTTAGAAATACCATGAAACGTGGACATTTCTTGGTCCCGGGCTGATTGGTGAATTTTTTCACGACGCGAAAAGTGCCGAGCTGACATAAGTACTTGGGATTTGAAAATTGAGTTTTCAGTTATCGACCTCATACGTTTAGAAATACCATGAAACGTGGACATTTCTTGGTCCCGGGCTGATTGGTGAATTTTCTCACGACGCGAAAAATGCCGAGCTGATATAAGTATTTGGGATCGGAAAATTGAGTTTCCTGTTATCGACGCTATACGTTTTGAAATACCATGAAACGTGGACATTTCTTGGTCCCGGGCCGATTGGCTCATTATTCAACAACACGTGAAATACGCAGATGATGTAAGTACTTGGGATCTGAAAATTGAGTTTTCAGTTATCGACCTCATACGTTTAGAAATACCATGAAACGTGGACATTTCTTGGTCCCGGGCTGATTGGTGAATTTTCTCTCGACGCGAAAAATGCCGAGCTGATATAAGTACTTGGGATCGGAAAATTGAGTTTCCTGTTATCGACGCTATACGTTTTGAAATACCATGAAACGTGGACATTTCTTGGTCCCGGGCCGATTGGCTCATTTTTCAACAACACGTGAAATACGCAGATGATGTAAGTACTTGGGATCTGAAAATTGAGTTTTCAGTTATCGACCTCATACGTTTAGAAATACCCTGAAACGTGGACATTTCTTGGTCCCGGGCTGATTGGGGAATTATTTCACGACGCGAAAAATGCCGAGCTGATATAAGTACTTGGGATCTGAAAATTGCGTTTTCTGTTATCGACGCTATACGTTTATAAATACCATGAAACTTGGAGATTTCTTAGTCCCGGGCTGATTGGGGAATTTTTTCACGACGCGAAAAATTCCGAGCTGACATAAGTACTTGGGAACTGAAAATTGAGATTTCTGTTATCGACGCTATACGTTTAGAAATACCATGAAACGTGGACATTTCTTGGTCCCGGGCTGATTGGTGAATTTTTTCACGACGCGAAAAATGCCGAGCTGATATAAGTACTTGTGATCCGAAAATTGAGTTTTCTGTTATCGACGCTATACGTTTATAAATACCATGAAACGTGGAGATTTCTTAGTCCCGGGCTGATTGGGGAATTTTTTCACGACGCGAAAAATTCCGAGCTGACATAAGTACTTGGGATCTGAAAATTGAGTTTTCAGTTATCGACCTCATACGTTTAGAAATACCATGAAACGTGGACATTTCTTGGTCCCGGGCTGATTGGGGAATTATTTCACGACGCGAGAAATGCCGAGCTGATATAAGTACTTGGGATCTGAAAATTGCGTTTTCTGTTATCGACGCTATACGTTTATAAATACCATGAAACTTGGAGATTTCTTGGTCCCGGTCTGATTGGACCATTTTTCAATAACACGTGAAATAGGCAGATGATATAAGTACTTGGGATCTGAAAATTGAGTTTTCATTTATCGACCTCATACGTTTAGAAATACCATGAAACGTGGAGATTTCTTGGTCCCGGGCTGATTGGACCATTTTTCAATAACACGTGAAATAGGCAGATGATGGAAGTACTTGGGATCTGAAAATTGAGTTTTCAGTTATCGACCTCATACGTTTAGAAATACCATGAAACGTGGACATTTCTTGGTCCCGGGCTGATTGGTGAATTTTTTCACGACGCGAAAAATGCCGAGCTGATATAAGTACTTCGGATCCGAAAATTGAGTTTTCTGTTATCGACGCTATACGTTTATAAATACCATGAAACGTGAAGATTTCTTGGTCCCGGGCTGATTGGACCATTTTTCAACATCACGTAAAATACGCAACTGATATAAGTACTTGGGATCTGAAAATTGAGTTTTCTGTTATCGACGCTATACGTTTATAAATACCATGAAACGTGGAGATTCCTTAGTCCCGGGCTGATTGGGGAATTTTTTCACGAAGCGAAAAATTCCGAGCTGACATAAGTACTTGGGAACTGAAAATTGAGATTTCTGTTATCGACGCTATACATTTAGAAATACCATGAAACGTGGACATTTCTTGGTCCCGGGCTGATTGGTGAATTTTTTCACGACGCGAAAAATGCCGAGCTGATATAAGTACTTGTGATCCGAAAATTGAGTTTTCCGTTATCGATGCTATACGTTTATTAATACCATGAAACGTGGAGATTTCTTAGTCCCGGGCTGATTGGGGAATTTTTTCACGACGCGAAAAATTCCGAGCTGACATAAGTACTTGGGATTTGAAAATTGAGTTTTCAGTTATCGACCTCATACGTTTAGAAATACCATGAAACGTGGACATTTCTTGGTCCCGGGCTGATTGGTGAATTTTCTCACGACGCGAAAAATGCCGAGCTGATATAAGTATTTGGGATCGGAAAATTGAGTTTCCTGTTATCGACGCTATACGTTTTGAAATACCATGAAACGTGGACATTTCTTGGTCCCGGGCCGATTGGCTCATTATTCAACAACACGTGAAATACGCAGATGATGTAAGTACATGGGATCTGAAAATTGAGTTTTCAGTTATCGACCTCATACGTTTAGAAATACCATGAAACGTGGACATTTCTTGGTCCCGGGCTGATTGGGGAATTATTTCACGACGCGAAAAATGCCGAGCTGATATAAGTACTTGGGATCTGAAAATTGCGTTTTCTGTTATCGACGCTATACGTTTTGAAATACCATGAAACGTGGACATTTCTTGGTCCCGGGCCGATTGGCTCATTTTTCAACAACACGTGAAATACGCAGATGATGTAAGTACTTGGGATCTGAAAATTGAGTTTTCAGTTATCGACCTCATACGTTTAGAAATACCATGAAACGTGGACATTTCTTGGTCCCGGGCTGATTGGTGAATTTTCTCTCGACGCGAAAAATGCCGAGCTGATATAAGTACTTGGGATCGGAAAATTGAGTTTCCTGTTATCGACGCTATACGTTTTGAAATACCATGAAACGTGGACATTTCTTGGTCCCGGGCCGATTGGCTCATTTTTCAACAACACGTGAAATACGCAGATGATGTAAGTACTTGGGATCTGAAAATTGAGTTTTCAGTTATCGACCTCATACGTTTAGAAATACCATGAAACGTGGACATTTCTTGGTCCCGGGCCGATTGGCTCATTTTTCAACAACACGTGAAATACGCAGATGATGTAAGTACTTGGGATCTGAAAATTGAGTTTTCAGTTATCGACCTCATACGTTTAGAAATACCATGAAACGTATTTATTTCTTGGTCGCGGGCTGATTGGTGAATTTTTTCACGACGCGAAAAATGCCGACCTGATATAAGTACTTGGGATCTGAAAATTGCGTTTTCTGTTATCGACGCTATACGTTTATAAATACCATGAAACGTGGAGATTTCTTGGTCCCGGGCTGATTGGACCATTTTTCAATAACACGTGAAATAGGCAGATGATGGAAGTACTTGGGATCTGAAAATTGAGTTTTCAGTTATCGACCTCATACGTTTAGAAATACCATGAAACGTGGACATTTCTTGGTCCCGGGCTGATTGGTGAATTTTTTCACGACGCGAAAAGTGCCGAGCTGACATAAGTACTTGGGATTTGAAAATTGAGTTTTCAGTTATCGACCTCATACGTTTAGAAATACCATGAAACGTGGACATTTCTTGGTCCCGGGCTGATTGGTGAATTTTCTCACGACGCGAAAAATGCCGAGCTGATATAAGTATTTGGGATCGGAAAATTGAGTTTCCTGTTATCGACGCTATACGTTTTGAAATACCATGAAACGTGGACATTTCTTGGTCCCGGGCCGATTGGCTCATTATTCAACAACACGTGAAATACGCAGATGATGTAAGTACTTGGGATCTGAAAATTGAGTTTTCAGTTATCGACCTCATACGTTTAGAAATACCATGAAACGTGGACATTTCTTGGTCCCGGGCTGATTGGTGAATTTTCTCTCGACGCGAAAAATGCCGAGCTGATATAAGTACTTGGGATCGCAAAATTGAGTTTCCTGTTATCGACGCTATACGTTTTGAAATACCATGAAACGTGGACATTTCTTGGTCCCGGGCCGATTGGCTCATTTTTCAACAACATGTGAAATACGCAGATGATGTAAGTACTTGGGATCTGAAAATTGAGTTTTCAGTTATCGACCTCATACGTTTAGAAATACCATGAAACGTGGACATTTCTTGGTCCCGGGCCGATTGGCTCATTTTTCAACAACACGTGAAATACGCAGATGATGTAAGTACTTGGGATCTGAAAATTGAGTTTTCAGTTATCGACCTCATACGTTTAGAAATACCATGAAACGTATTTATTTCTTGGTCGCGGGCTGATTGGTGAATTTTTTCACGACGCGAAAAATGCCGAGCTGATATAAGTACTTGGGATCTGAAAATTGTGTTTTCTGTTATCGACGCTATACGTTTATAAATACCATGAAACGTGGAGATTTCTTGGTCCCGGGCTGATTGGACCATTTTTCAATAACACGTGAAATAGGCAGATGATGGAAGTACTTAGGATCTGAAAATTGAGTTTTCAGTTATCGACCTCATACGTTTAGAAATACCATGAAACGTGGACATTTCTTGGTCCCGGGCTGATTGGTGAATTTTTTCACGACGCGAAAAGTGCCGAGCTGACATAAGTACTTGGGATTTGAAAATTGAGTTTTCAGTTATCGACCTCATACGTTTAGAAATACCATGAAACGTGGACATTTCTTGGTCCCGGGCTGATTGGTGAATTTTCTCACGACGCGAAAAATGCCGAGCTGATATAAGTATTTGGGATCGGAAAATTGAGTTTCCTGTTATCGACGCTATACGTTTTGAAATACCATGAAACGTGGACATTTCTTGGTCCCGGGCCGATTGGCTCATTATTCAACAACACGTGAAATACGCAGATGATGTAAGTACTTGGGATCTGAAAATTGAGTTTTCAGTTATCGACCTCATACGTTTAGAAATACCATGAAACGTGGACATTTCTTGGTCCCGGGCTGATTGGTGAATTTTCTCTCGACGCGAAAAATGCCGAGCTGATATAAGTACTTGGGATCGGAAAATTGAGTTTCCTGTTATCGACGCTATACGTTTTGAAATACCATGAAACGTGGACATTTCTTGGTCCCGGGCCGATTGGCTCATTTTTCAACAACACGTGAAATACGCAGATGATGTAAGTACTTGGGATCTGAAAATTGAGTTTTCAGTTATCGACCTCATACGTTTAGAAATACCCTGAAACGTGGACATTTCTTGGTCCCGGGCTGATTGGGGAATTATTTCACGACGCGAAAAATGCCGAGCTGATATAAGTACTTGGGATCTGAAAATTGCGTTTTCTGTTATCGACGCTATACGTTTATAAATACCATGAAACTTGGAGATTTCTTAGTCCCGGGCTGATTGGGGAATTTTTTCACGACGCGAAAAATTCCGAGCTGACATAAGTACTTGGGAACTGAAAATTGAGATTTCTGTTATCGACGCTATACGTTTAGAAATACCATGAAACGTGGACATTTCTTGGTCCCGGGCTGATTGGTGAATTTTTTCACGACGCGAAAAATGCCGAGCTGATATAAGTACTTGTGATCCGAAAATTGAGTTTTCTGTTATCGACGCTATACGTTTATAAATACCATGAAACGTGGAAATTTCTTAGTCCCGGGCTGATTGGGGAATTTTTTCACGACGCGAAAAATTCCGAGCTGACATAAGTACTTGGGATCTGAAAATTGAGTTTTCAGTTATCGACCTCATACGTTTAGAAATACCATGAAACGTGGACATTTCTTGGTCCCGGGCTGATTGGGGAATTATTTCACGACGCGAGAAATGCCGAGCTGATATAAGTACTTGGGATCTGAAAATTGCGTTTTCTGTTATCGACGCTATACGTTTATAAATACCATGAAACTTGGAGATTTCTTGGTCCCGGGCTGATTGGACCATTTTTCAATAACACGTGAAATAGGCAGATGATATAAGTACTTGGGATCTGAAAATTGAGTTTTCATTTATCGACCTCATACGTTTAGAAATACCATGAAACGTGGAGATTTCTTGGTCCCGGGCTGATTGGACCATTTTTCAATAACACGTGAAATAGGCAGATGATGGAAGTACTTGGGATCTGAAAATTGAGTTTTCAGTTATCGACCTCATACGTTTAGAAATACCATGAAACGTGGACATTTCTTGGTCCCGGGCTGATTGGTGAATTTTTTCACGACGCGAAAAATGCCGAGCTGATATAAGTACTTCGGATCCGAAAATTGAGTTTTCTGTTATCGACGCTATACGTTTATAAATACCATGAAACGTGAAGATTTCTTGGTCCCGGGCTGATTGGACCATTTTTCAACATCACGTAAAATACGCAACTGATATAAGTACTTGGGATCTGAAAATTGAGTTTTCTGTTATCGACGCTATACGTTTATAAATACCATGAAACGTGGAGATTCCTTAGTCCCGGGCTGATTGGGGAATTTTTTCACGAAGCGAAAAATTCCGAGCTGACATAAGTACTTGGGAACTGAAAATTGAGATTTCTGTTATCGACGCTATACATTTAGAAATACCATGAAACGTGGACATTTCTTGGTCCCGGGCTGATTGGTGAATTTTTTCACGACGCGAAAAATGCCGAGCTGATATAAGTACTTGTGATCCGAAAATTGAGTTTTCCGTTATCGATGCTATACGTTTATTAATACCATGAAACGTGGAGATTTCTTAGTCCCGGGCTGATTGGGGAATTTTTTCACGACGCGAAAAATTCCGAGCTGACATAAGTACTTGGGATTTGAAAATTGAGTTTTCAGTTATCGACCTCATACGTTTAGAAATACCATGAAACGTGGACATTTCTTGGTCCCGGGCTGATTGGTGAATTTTCTCACGACGCGAAAAATGCCGAGCTGATATAAGTATTTGGGATCGGAAAATTGAGTTTCCTGTTATCGACGCTATACGTTTTGAAATACCATGAAACGTGGACATTTCTTGGTCCCGGGCCGATTGGCTCATTATTCAACAACACGTGAAATACGCAGATGATGTAAGTACATGGGATCTGAAAATTGAGTTTTCAGTTATCGACCTCATACGTTTAGAAATACCATGAAACGTGGACATTTCTTGGTCCCGGGCTGATTGGGGAATTATTTCACGACGCGAAAAATGCCGAGCTGATATAAGTACTTGGGATCTGAAAATTGCGTTTTCTGTTATCGACGCTATACGTTTTGAAATACCATGAAACGTGGACATTTCTTGGTCCCGGGCCGATTGGCTCATTTTTCAACAACACGTGAAATACGCAGATGATGTAAGTACTTGGGATCTGAAAATTGAGTTTTCAGTTATCGACCTCATACGTTTAGAAATACCATGAAACGTGGACATTTCTTGGTCCCGGGCTGATTGGTGAATTTTCTCTCGACGCGAAAAATGCCGAGCTGATATAAGTACTTGGGATCGGAAAATTGAGTTTCCTGTTATCGACGCTATACGTTTTGAAATACCATGAAACGTGGACATTTCTTGGTCCCGGGCCGATTGGCTCATTTTTCAACAACACGTGAAATACGCAGATGATGTAAGTACTTGGGATCTGAAAATTGAGTTTTCAGTTATCGACCTCATACGTTTAGAAATACCATGAAACGTGGACATTTCTTGGTCCCGGGCCGATTGGCTCATTTTTCAACAACACGTGAAATACGCAGATGATGTAAGTACTTGGGATCTGAAAATTGAGTTTTCAGTTATCGACCTCATACGTTTAGAAATACCATGAAACGTATTTATTTCTTGGTCGCGGGCTGATTGGTGAATTTTTTCACGACGCGAAAAATGCCGAGCTGATATAAGTACTTGGGATCTGAAAATTGCGTTTTCTGTTATCGACGCTATACGTTTATAAATACCATGAAACGTGGAGATTTCTTGGTCCCGGGCTGATTGGACCATTTTTCAATAACACGTGAAATAGGCAGATGATGGAAGTACTTGGGATCTGAAAATTGAGTTTTCAGTTATCGACCTCATACGTTTAGAAATACCATGAAACGTGGACATTTCTTGGTCCCGGGCTGATTGGTGAATTTTTTCACGACGCGAAAAGTGCCGAGCTGACATAAGTACTTGGGATTTGAAAATTGAGTTTTCAGTTATCGACCTCATACGTTTAGAAATACCATGAAACGTGGACATTTCTTGGTCCCGGGCTGATTGGTGAATTTTCTCACGACGCGAAAAATGCCGAGCTGATATAAGTATTTGGGATCGGAAAATTGAGTTTCCTGTTATCGACGCTATACGTTTTGAAATACCATGAAACGTGGACATTTCTTGGTCCCGGGCCGATTGGCTCATTATTCAACAACACGTGAAATACGCAGATGATGTAAGTACTTGGGATCTGAAAATTGAGTTTTCAGTTATCGACCTCATACGTTTAGAAATACCATGAAACGTGGACATTCCTTGGTCCCGGGCTGATTGGTGAATTTTCTCTCGACGCGAAAAATGCCGAGCTGATATAAGTACTTGGGATCGGAAAATTGAGTTTCCTGTTATCGACGCTATACGTTTTGAAATACCATGAAACGTGGACATTTCTTGGTCCCGGGCCGATTGGCTCATTTTTCAACAACACGTGAAATACGCAGATGATGTAAGTACTTGGGATCTGAAAATTGAGTTTTCAGTTATCGACCTCATACGTTTAGAAATACCCTGAAACGTGGACATTTCTTGGTCCCGGGCTGATTGGGGAATTATTTCACGACGCGAAAAATGCCGAGCTGATATAAGTACTTGGGATCTGAAAATTGCGTTTTCTGTTATCGACGCTATACGTTTATAAATACCATGAAACTTGGAGATTTCTTAGTCCCGGGCTGATTGGGGAATTTTTTCACGACGCGAAAAATTCCGAGCTGACATAAGTACTTGGGAACTGAAAATTGAGATTTCTGTTATCGACGCTATACGTTTAGAAATACCATGAAACGTGGACATTTCTTGGTCCCGGGCTGATTGGTGAATTTTTTCACGACGCGAAAAATGCCGAGCTGATATAAGTACTTGTGATCCGAAAATTGAGTTTTCTGTTATCGACGCTATACGTTTATAAATACCATGAAACGTGGAGATTTCTTAGTCCCGGGCTGATTGGGGAATTTTTTCACGACGCGAAAAATTCCGAGCTGACATAAGTACTTGGGATCTGAAAATTGAGTTTTCAGTTATCGACCTCATACGTTTAGAAATACCATGAAACGTGGACATTTCTTGGTCCCGGGCTGATTGGGGAATTATTTCACGACGCGAGAAATGCCGAGCTGATATAAGTACTTGGGATCTGAAAATTGCGTTTTCTGTTATCGACGCTATACGTTTATAAATACCATGAAACTTGGAGATTTCTTGGTCCCGGGCTGATTGGACCATTTTTCAATAACACGTGAAATAGGCAGATGATATAAGTACTTGGGATCTGAAAATTGAGTTTTCATTTATCGACCTCATACGTTTAGAAATACCATGAAACGTGGAGATTTCTTGGTCCCGGGCTGATTGGACCATTTTTCAATAACACGTGAAATAGGCAGATGATGGAAGTACTTGGGATCTGAAAATTGAGTTTTCAGTTATCGACCTCATACGTTTAGAAATACCATGAAACGTGGACATTTCTTGGTCCCGGGCTGATTGGTGAATTTTTTCACGACGCGAAAAATGCCGAGCTGATATAAGTACTTCGGATCCGAAAATTGAGTTTTCTGTTATCGACGCTATACGTTTATAAATACCATGAAACGTGAAGATTTCTTGGTCCCGGGCTGATTGGACCATTTTTCAACATCACGTAAAATACGCAACTGATATAAGTACTTGGGATCTGAAAATTGAGTTTTCTGTTATCGACGCTATACGTTTATAAATACCATGAAACGTGGAGATTCCTTAGTCCCGGGCTGATTGGGGAATTTTTTCACGACGCGAAAAATTCCGAGCTGACATAAGTACTTGGGAACTGAAAATTGAGATTTCTGTTATCGACGCTATACGTTTAGAAATACCATGAAACGTGGACATTTCTTGGTCCCGGGCTGATTGGTGAATTTTTTCACGACGCGAAAAATGCCGAGCTGATATAAGTACTTGTGATCCGAAAATTGAGTTTTCCGTTATCGATGCTATACGTTTATTAATACCATGAAACGTGGAGATTTCTTAGTCCCGGGCTGATTGGGGAATTTTTTCACGACGCGAAAAATTCCGAGCTGACATAAGTACTTGGGATTTGAAAATTGAGTTTTCAGTTATCGACCTCATACGTTTAGAAATACCATGAAACGTGGACATTTCTTGGTCCCGGGCTGATTGGTGAATTTTCTCACGACGCGAAAAATGCCGAGCTGATATAAGTATTTGGGATCGGAAAATTGAGTTTCCTGTTATCGACGCTATACGTTTTGAAATACCATGAAACGTGGACATTTCTTGGTCCCGGGCCGATTGGCTCATTATTCAACAACACGTGAAATACGCAGATGATGTAAGTACATGGGATCTGAAAATTGAGTTTTCAGTTATCGACCTCATACGTTTAGAAATACCATGAAACGTGGACATTTCTTGGTCCCGGGCTGATTGGGGAATTATTTCACGACGCGAAAAATGCCGAGCTGATATAAGTACTTGGGATCTGAAAATTGCGTTTTCTGTTATCGACGCTATACGTTTATAAATACCATGAAACTTGGAGATTTCTTGGTCCCGGGCTGATTGGACCATTTTTCAATAACACGTGAAATAGGCAGATGATATAAGTACTTGGGATCTGAAAATTGAGTTTTCAGTTATCGACCTCATACGTTTAGAAATACCATGAAACGTGGACATTTCTTGGTCCCGGGCCGATTGGCTCATTTTTCAACAACACGTGAAATACGCAGATGATATAAGTACTTGGGATCTCAAAATTGAGTTTTCAGTTATCGACCTCATACGTATAGAAATACCATGAAACGTGGACATTTCTTGGTCCCGGGCTGATTGGTGAATTTTTTCACGACGCGAAAAATGCCGAGCTGATATAAGTACTTGTGATACGAAAATTGAGTTTTCTGTTATCGACGCTATACGTTTATAAATACCATGAAACGTGGAGATTTCTTAGTCCCGGGCTCATTGGGGAATTTTTTCACGACGCGAAAAATTCCGAGCTGACATAAGTACTTGGGATCTGAAAATTGAGTTTTCAGTTATCGACCTCATACGTTTAGAAATACCATGAAACGTGGACATTTCTTGGTCCCGGGCTGATTGGTGAATTTTCTCACGACGCGAAAAATGCCGAGCTGATATAAGTACTTGGGATCGGAAAATTGAGTTTCCTGTTATCGACGCTATACGTTTTGAAATACCATGAAACGTGGACATTTCTTAGTCCCGGGCCGATTGGGTTATTTTTCAATAACACGTGAAATACGCAGATGATATAAGTACTTGGGATCTGAAAATTGAGTTTTCAGTTATCGACATCATACGTTTAGAAATACCATGAAACGTGGAGATTTCTTGGTCCCGGGCTGATTGGACCATTTTTCAATAACACGTGAAATAGGCAGATGATATAAGTACTTGGGATCTGAAAATTGAGTTTTCAGTTATCGACTTCATACGTTTAGAAATACCATGAAACGTGGACATTTCTTGGTCCCGGGCCGATTGGCTCATTTTTCAACAACACGTGAAATACGCAGATGATATAAGTACTTGGGATCTGAAAATTGAGTTTTCAGTTATCGACCTCATACGTTTAGAAATACCATGAAACGTGTTTATTTCTTGGTCGCGGGCTGATTGGTGAATTTTTTCACGACGCGAAAAATGCCGAGCTGATATAAGTACTTGGGATCTGAAAATTGCGTTTTCTGTTATCGACGCTATACGTTTATAAATACCATGAAACTTGGAGATTTCTTGGTCCCGGGCTGATTGGACCATTTTTCAATAACACGTGAAATAGGCAGATGATATAAGTACTTGGGATCTGAAAATTGAGTTTTCAGTTATCGACCTCATACGTTTAGAAATACCATGAATCGTGGACATTTCTTGGTCCCGGGCTGATTGGTGAATTTTTTCACGACGCGAAAAATGCCGAGCTGATATAAGTACTTGGGATCTGAAAATTGCGTTTTCTGTTATCGACGCTATACGTTTATAAATACCATGAAACGTGGAGATTTCTTGGTCCCGGGCTGATTGGACCATTTTTCAATAACACGTGAAATAGGTAGATGATATAAGTACTTGGGATCTGAAAATTGAGTTTTCAGTTATCGACCTCATACGTTTAGAAATATCATGAAACGTGGACATTTCTTGGTCCCGGGCTGATTGGTGAATTTTTTCACGACGCGAAAAATGCCGAGCTGATATATGTACTTGGGATCTGAAAATTGCGTTTTCTGTTATCGACGCTATACGTTTTTAAATACCATGAAACGTGAAGATTTCTTGGTCCCGGGCTGATTGGACCATTTTTCAACAACACGTAAAATACGCAACTGATATAAGTACTTGGGATCTGAAAATTGAGTTTTCTGTTATCGACGCTATACGTTTATAAATACCATGAAACGTGGAGATTTCTTAGTCCCGGGCTGATTGGGGAATTTTTTCACGACGCGAAAAATTCCGAGCTGACATAAGTACTTGGGAACTGAAAATTGAGTTTTCTGTTATCGACGCTATACGTTTAGAAATACCAGGAAACGTGGACATTTCTTGGTCCCGGGCTTATTGGTGAATTTTTTCACGACGCGAAAAATGCCGAGCTGATATAAGTACTTGTGATCCGAAAATTGAGTTTTCTGTTATCGACGCTATACGTTTATAAATACCATGAAACGTGGAGATTTCTTAGTCCCGGGCTGATTGGGGAATTTTTTCACGACGCGAAAAATTCCGAGCTGACATAAGTACTTGGGAACTGAAAATTGAGTTTTCTGTTATCGACGCTATACGTTTAGAAATACCATGAAACGTGGACATTTCTTGGTCCCGGGCTGATTGGTGAATTTTCTCTCGACGCGAAAAATGCCGAGCTGATATAAGTACTTGGGATCGGAAAATTGAGTTTCCTGTTATCGACGCTATACGTTTTGAAATACCATGAAACGTGGACATTTCTTAGTCCCGGGCCGATTGGGTTATTTTTCAATAACACGTGAAATACGCAGATGATATAAGTACTTGGGATCTGAAAATTGAGTTTTCAGTTATCGACATCATACGTTTAGAAATACCATGAAACGTGGAGATTTCTTGGTCCCGGGCTGATTGGACCATTTTTCAATAACACGTGAAATAGGCAGATGATATAAGTACTTGGGATCTGAAAATTGAGTTTTCAGTTATCGACCTCATACGTTTAGAAATACCATGAAACGTGGACATTTCTTGGTCCCGGGCCGATTGGCTCATTTTTCAACAACACGTGAAATACGCAGATGATATAAGTACTTGGGATCTGAAAATTGAGTTTTCAGTTATCGACCTCATACGTTTAGAAATACCATGAAACGTGTTTATTTCTTGGTCGCGGGCTGATTGGTGAATTTTTTCACGACGCGAAAAATGCCGAGCTGATATAAGTACTTGGGATCTGAAAATTGCGTTTTCTGTTATCGACGCTATACGTTTATAAATACCATGAAACTTGGAGATTTCTTGGTCCCGGGCTGATTGGACCATTTTTCAATAACACGTGAAATAGGCAGATGATATAAGTACTTGGGATCTGAAAATTGAGTTTTCAGTTATCGACCTCATACGTTTAGAAATACCATGAAACGTGGACATTTCTTGGTCCCGGGCTGATTGGTGAATTTTTTCACGACGCGAAAAATGCCGAGCTGATATAAGTACTTGGGATCTGAAAATTGCGTTTTCTGTTATCGACGCTATACGTTTATAAATACCATGAAACGTGGAGATTTCTTGGTCCCGGGCTGATTGGACCATTTTTCAATAACACGTGAAATAGGTAGATGATATAAGTACTTGGGATCTGAAAATTGAGTTTTCAGTTATCGACCTCATACGTTTAGAAATATCATGAAACGTGGACATTTCTTGGTCCCGGGCTGATTGGTGAATTTTTTCACGACGCGAAAAATGCCGAGCTGATATATGTACTTGGGATCTGAAAATTGCGTTTTCTGTTATCGACGCTATACGTTTTTAAATACCATGAAACGTGAAGATTTCTTGGTCCCGGGCTGATTGGACCATTTTTCAACAACACGTAAAATACGCAACTGATATAAGTACTTGGGATCTGAAAATTGAGTTTTCTGTTATCGACGCTATACGTTTATAAATACCATGAAACGTGGAGATTTCTTAGTCCCGGGCTGATTGGGGAATTTTTTCACGACGCGAAAAATTCCGAGCTGACATAAGTACTTGGGAACTGAAAATTGAGTTTTCTGTTATCGACGCTATACGTTTAGAAATACCAGGAAACGTGGACATTTCTTGGTCCCGGGCTTATTGGTGAATTTTTTCACGACGCGAAAAATGCCGAGCTGATATAAGTACTTGTGATCCGAAAATTGAGTTTTCTGTTATCGACGCTATACGTTTATAAATACCATGAAACGTGGAGATTTCTTAGTCCCGGGCTGATTGGGGAATTTTTTCACGACGCGAAAAATTCCGAGCTGACATAAGTACTTGGGAACTGAAAATTGAGTTTCCTGTTATCGACGCTATACGTTTTGAAATACCATGAAACGTGGACATTTCTTGGTCCCGGGCCGATTGGCTCATTATTCAACAACACGTGAAATACGCAGATGATGTAAGTACTTGGGATCTGAAAATTGAGTTTTCAGTTATCGACCTCATACGTTTAGAAATACCATGAAACGTGGACATTTCTTGGTCCCGGGCTGATTGGTGAATTTTCTCACGACGCGAAAAATGCCGAGCTGATATAAGTATTTGGGATCGGAAAATTGAGTTTCCTGTTATCGACGCTATACGTTTTGAAATACCATGAAACGTGGACATTTCTTGGTCCCGGGCCGATTGGCTCATTATTCAACAACACGTGAAATACGCAGATGATGTAAGTACATGGGATCTGAAAATTGAGTTTTCAGTTATCGACCTCATACGTTTAGAAATACCATGAAACGTGGACATTTCTTGGTCCCGGGCTGATTGGGGAATTATTTCACGACGCGAAAAATGCCGAGCTGATATAAGTACTTGGGATCTGAAAATTGCGTTTTCTGTTATCGACGCTATACGTTTATAAATACTATGAAACTTGGAGATTTCTTGGTCCCGGGCTGATTGGACCATTTTTCAATAACACGTGAAATAGGCAGATGATATAAGTACTTGGGATCTGAAAATTGAGTTTTCAGTTATCGACCTCATACGTTTAGAAATACCATGAAACGTGGACATTTCTTGGTCCCGGGCTGATTGGTGAATTTTCTCTCGACGCGAAAAATGCCGAGCTGATATAAGTACTTGGGATCGGAAAATTGAGTTTTCTGTTATCGACGCTATACGTTTATAAATACCATGAAACGTGGAGATTTCTTGGTCCCGGGCTGATTGGACCATTTTTCAATAACACGTGAAATAGGTAGATGATATAAGTACTTGGGATCTGAAAATTGAGTTTTCAGTTATCGACCTCATACGTTTAGAAATATCATGAAACGTGGACATTTCTTGGTCCCGGGCTGATTGGTGAATTTTTTCACGACGCGAAAAATGCCGAGCTGATATATGTACTTGGGATCTGAAAATTGCGTTTTCTGTTATCGACGCTATACGTTTTTAAATACCATGAAACGTGAAGATTTCTTGGTCCCGGGCTGATTGGACCATTTTTCAACAACACGTAAAATACGCAACTGATATAAGTACTTGGGATCTGAAAATTGAGTTTTCTGTTATCGACGCTATACGTTTATAAATACCATGAAACGTGGAGATTTCTTAGTCCCGGGCTGATTGGGGAATTTTTTCACGACGCGAAAAATTCCGAGCTGACATAAGTACTTGGGAACTGAAAATTGAGTTTTCTGTTATCGACGCTATACGTTTAGAAATACCAGGAAACGTGGACATTTCTTGGTCCCGGGCTTATTGGTGAATTTTTTCACGACGCGAAAAATGCCGAGCTGATATAAGTACTTGTGATCCGAAAATTGAGTTTTCTGTTATCGACGCTATACGTTTATAAATACCATGAAACGTGGAGATTTCTTAGTCCCGGGCTGATTGGGGAATTTTTTCACGACGCGAAAAATTCCGAGCTGACATAAGTACTTGGGAACTGAAAATTGAGTTTCCTGTTATCGACGCTATACGTTTTGAAATACCATGAAACGTGGACATTTCTTGGTCCCGGGCCGATTGGCTCATTATTCAACAACACGTGAAATACGCAGATGATGTAAGTACTTGGGATCTGAAAATTGAGTTTTCAGTTATCGACCTCATACGTTTAGAAATACCATGAAACGTGGACATTTCTTGGTCCCGGGCTGATTGGTGAATTTTCTCACGACGCGAAAAATGCCGAGCTGATATAAGTATTTGGGATCGGAAAATTGAGTTTCCTGTTATCGACGCTATACGTTTTGAAATACCATGAAACGTGGACATTTCTTGGTCCCGGGCCGATTGGCTCATTATTCAACAACACGTGAAATACGCAGATGATGTAAGTACATGGGATCTGAAAATTGAGTTTTCAGTTATCGACCTCATACGTTTAGAAATACCATGAAACGTGGACATTTCTTGGTCCCGGGCTGATTGGGGAATTATTTCACGACGCGAAAAATGCCGAGCTGATATAAGTACTTGGGATCTGAAAATTGCGTTTTCTGTTATCGACGCTATACGTTTATAAATACTATGAAACTTGGAGATTTCTTGGTCCCGGGCTGATTGGACCATTTTTCAATAACACGTGAAATAGGCAGATGATATAAGTACTTGGGATCTGAAAATTGAGTTTTCAGTTATCGACCTCATACGTTTAGAAATACCATGAAACGTGGACATTTCTTGGTCCCGGGCTGATTGGTGAATTTTCTCTCGACGCGAAAAATGCCGAGCTGATATAAGTACTTGGGATCGGAAAATTGAGTTTCCTGTTATCGACGCTATACGTTTTGAAATACCATGAAACGTGGACATTTCTTGGTCCCGGGCTGATTGGTGAATTTTTTCACGACGCGAAAAATGCCGAGCTGATATAAGTACTTGGGATCTGAAAATTGCGTTTTCTGTTATCGACGCTATACGTTGATAAATACCATGAAACGTGAAGATTTCTTGGTCCCGGGCTGATTGGACCATTTTTCAACAACACGTAAAATACGCAACTGATATAAGTACTTGGGATCTGAAAATTGAGTTTTCAGTTATCGACCTCATACGTTTAGAAATATCATGAAACGTGGACATTTCTTGGTCCCGGGCCGATTGGCTCATTTTTCAACAACACGTGAAATACGCAGATGATATAAGTACTTGGGATCTGAAAATTGAGTTTTCAGTTATCGACCTCATACGTTTAGAAATACCATGAAACGTATTTATTTCTTGGTCGCGGGCTGATTGGTGAATTTTTTCACGACGCGAAAAATGCCGAGCTGATATAAGTACTTGGGATCTGAAAATTGCGTTTTCTGTTATCGACGCTATACGTTTATAAATACCATGAAACGTGGAGATTTCTTGGTCCCGGGCTGATTGGACCATTTTTCAATAACACGTGAAATAGGCAGATGATGGAAGTACTTGGGATCTGAAAATTGAGTTTTCAGTTATCGACCTCATACGTTTAGAAATACCATGAAACGTGGACATTTCTTGGTCCCGGGCTGATTGGTGAATTTTTTCACGACGCGAAAAGTGCCGAGCTGACGTAAGTACTTGGGATTTGAAAATTGAGTTTTCAGTTATCGACCTCATACGTTTAGAAATACCATGAAACGTGGACATTTCTTGGTCCCGGGCTGATTGGTGAATTTTCTCACGACGCGAAAAATGCCGAGCTGATATAATTATTTGGGATCGGAAAATTGAGTTTCCTGTTATCGACGCTATACGTTTTGAAATACCATGAAACGTGGACATTTCTTGGTCCCGGGCCGATTGGCTCATTATTCAACAACACGTGAAATACGCAGATGATGTAAGTACTTGGGATCTGAAAATTGAGTTTTCAGTTATCGACCTCATACGTTTAGAAATACCATGAAACGTGGACATTTCTTGGTCCCGGGCTGATTGGTGAATTTTCTCTCGACGCGAAAAATGCCGAGCTGATATAAGTACTTGGGATCGGAAAATTGAGTTTCCTGTTATCGACGCTATACGTTTTGAAATACCATGAAACGTGGACATTTCTTGGTCCCGGGCCGATTGGCTCATTTTTCAACAACACGTGAAATACGCAGATGATGTAAGTACTTGGGATCTGAAAATTGAGTTTTCAGTTATCGACCTCATACGTTTAGAAATACCATGAAACGTGGACATTTCTTGGTCCCGGGCCGATTGGCTCATTTTTCAACAACACGTGAAATACGCAGATGATGTAAGTACTTGGGATCTGAAAATTGAGTTTTCAGTTATCGACCTCATACGTTTAGAAATACCATGAAACGTATTTATTTCTTGGTCGCGGGCTGATTGGTGAATTTTTTCACGACGCGAAAAATGCCGAGCTGATATAAGTACTTGGGATCTGAAAATTGCGTTTTCTGTTATCGACGCTATACGTTTATAAATACCATGAAACGTGGAGATTTCTTGGTCCCGGGCTGATTGGACCATTTTTCAATAACACGTGAAATAGGCAGATGATGGAAGTACTTGGGATCTGAAAATTTAGTTTTCAGTTATCGACCTCATACGTTTAGAAATACCATGAAACGTGGACATTTCTTGGTCCCGGGCTGATTGGTGAATTTTTTCACGACGCGAAAAGTGCCGAGCTGACATAAGTACTTGGGATTTGAAAATTGAGTTTTCAGTTATCGACCTCATACGTGTAGAAATACCATGAAACGTGGACATTTCTTGGTCCCGGGCTGATTGGTGAATTTTCTCACGACGCGAAAAATGCCGAGCTGATATAAGTATTTGGGATCGGAAAATTGAGTTTCCTGTTATCGACGCTATACGTTTTGAAATACCATGAAACGTGGACATTTCTTGGTCCCGGGCCGATTGGCTCATTATTCAACAACACGTGAAATACGCAGATGATGTAAGTACTTGGGATCTGAAAATTGAGTTTTCAGTTATCGACCTCATACGTTTAGAAATACCATGAAACGTGGACATTTCTTGGTCCCGGGCTGATTGGTGAATTTTCTCTCGACGCGAAAAATGCCGAGCTGATATAAGTACTTGGGATCGGAAAATTGAGTTTCCTGTTATCGACGCTATACGTTTTGAAATACCATGAAACGTGGACATTTCTTGGTCCCGGGCCGATTGGCTCATTTTTCAACAACACGTGAAATACGCAGATGATGTAAGTACTTGGGATCTGAAAATTGAGTTTTCAGTTATCGACCTCATACGTTTAGAAATACCCTGAAACGTGGACATTTCTTGGTCCCGGGCTGATTGGGGAATTATTTCACGACGCGAAAAATGCCGAGCTGATATAAGTACTTGGGATCTGAAAATTGCGTTTTCTGTTATCGACGCTATACGTTTATAAATACCATGAAACTTGGAGATTTCTTAGTCCCGGGCTGATTGGGGAATTTTTTCACGACGCGAAAAATTCCGAGCTGACATAAGTACTTGGGAACTGAAAATTGAGATTTCTGTTATCGACGCTATACGTTTAGAAATACCATGAAACGTGGACATTTCTTGGTCCCGGGCTGATTGGTGAATTTTTTCACGACGCGAAAAATGCCGAGCTGATATAAGTACTTGTGATCCGAAAATTGAGTTTTCTGTTATCGACGCTATACGTTTATAAATACCATGAAACGTGGAGATTTCTTAGTCCCGGGCTGATTGGGGAATTTTTTCACGACGCGAAAAATTCCGAGCTGACATAAGTACTTGGGATCTGAAAATTGAGTTTTCAGTTATCGACCTCATACGTTTAGAAATACCATGAAACGTGGACATTTCTTGGTCCCGGGCTGATTGGGGAATTATTTCACGACGCGAGAAATGCCGAGCTGATATAAGTACTTGGGATCTGAAAATTGCGTTTTCTGTTATCGACGCTATACGTTTATAAATATCATGAAACTTGGAGATTTCTTGGTCCCGGGCTGATTGGACCATTTTTCAATAACACGTGAAATAGGCAGATGATATAAGTACTTGGGATCTGAAAATTGAGTTTTCATTTATCGACCTCATACGTTTAGAAATACCATGAAACGTGGAGATTTCTTGGTCCCGGGCTGATTGGACCATTTTTCAATAACACGTGAAATAGGCAGATGATGGAAGTACTTGGGATCTGAAAATTGAGTTTTCAGTTATCGACCTCATACGTTTAGAAATACCATGAAACGTGGACATTTCTTGGTCCCGGGCTGATTGGTGAATTTTTTCACGACGCGAAAAATGCCGAGCTGATATAAGTACTTCGGATCCGAAAATTGAGTTTTCTGTTATCGACGCTATACGTTTATAAATACCATGAAACGTGAAGATTTCTTGGTCCCGGGCTGATTGGACCATTTTTCAACATCACGTAAAATACGCAACTGATATAAGTACTTGGGATCTGAAAATTGAGTTTTCTGTTATCGACGCTATACGTTTATAAATACCATGAAACGTGGAGATTCCTTAGTCCCGGGCTGATTGGGGAATTTTTTCACGACGCGAAAAATTCCGAGCTGACATAAGTACTTGGGAACTGAAAATTGAGATTTCTGTTATCGACGCTATACGTTTAGAAATACCATGAAACGTGGACATTTCTTGGTCCCGGGCTGATTGGTGAATTTTTTCACGACGCGAAAAATGCCGAGCTGATATAAGTACTTGTGATCCGAAAATTGAGTTTTCCGTTATCGATGCTATACGTTTATTAATACCATGAAACGTGGAGATTTCTTAGTCCCGGGCTGATTGGGGAATTTTTTCACGACGCGAAAAATTCCGAGCTGACATAAGTACTTGGGATTTGAAAATTGAGTTTTCAGTTATCGACCTCATACGTTTAGAAATACCATGAAACGTGGACATTTCTTGGTCCCGGGCTGATTGGTGAATTTTCTCACGACGCGAAAAATGCCGAGCTGATATAAGTATTTGGGATCGGAAAATTGAGTTTCCTGTTATCGACGCTATACGTTTTGAAATACCATGAAACGTGGACATTTCTTGGTCCCGGGCCGATTGGCTCATTATTCAACAACACGTGAAATACGCAGATGATGTAAGTACATGGGATCTGAAAATTGAGTTTTCAGTTATCGACCTCATACGTTTAGAAATACCATGAAACGTGGACATTTCTTGGTCCCGGGCTGATTGGGGAATTATTTCACGACGCGAAAAATGCCGAGCTGATATAAGTACTTGGGATCTGAAAATTGCGTTTTCTGTTATCGACGCTATACGTTTATAAATACCATGAAACTTGGAGATTTCTTGGTCCCGGGCTGATTGGACCATTTTTCAATAACACGTGAAATAGGCAGATGATATAAGTACTTGGGATCTGAAAATTGAGTTTTCAGTTATCGACCTCATACGTTTAGAAATACCATGAAACGTGGACATTTCTTGGTCCCGGGCCGATTGGCTCATTTTTCAACAACACGTGAAATACGCAGATGATATAAGTACTTGGGATCTCAAAATTGAGTTTTCAGTTATCGACCTCATACGTATAGAAATACCATGAAACGTGGACATTTCTTGGTCCCGGGCTGATTGGTGAATTTTTTCACGACGCGAAAAATGCCGAGCTGATATAAGTACTTGTGATACGAAAATTGAGTTTTCTGTTATCGACGCTATACGTTTATAAATACCATGAAACGTGGAGATTTCTTAGTCCCGGGCTCATTGGGGAATTTTTTCACGACGCGAAAAATTCCGAGCTGACATAAGTACTTGGGATCTGAAAATTGAGTTTTCAGTTATCGACCTCATACGTTTAGAAATACCATGAAACGTGGACATTTCTTGGTCCCGGGCTGATTGGTGAATTTTCTCACGACGCGAAAAATGCCGAGCTGATATAAGTACTTGGGATCGGAAAATTGAGTTTCCTGTTATCGACGCTATACGTTTTGAAATACCATGAAACGTGGACATTTCTTAGTCCCGGGCCGATTGGGTTATTTTTCAATAACACGTGAAATACGCAGATGATATAAGTACTTGGGATCTGAAAATTGAGTTTTCAGTTATCGACATCATACGTTTAGAAATACCATGAAACGTGGAGATTTCTTGGTCCCGGGCTGATTGGACCATTTTTCAATAACACGTGAAATAGGCAGATGATATAAGTACTTGGGATCTGAAAATTGAGTTTTCAGTTATCGACCTCATACGTTTAGAAATACCATGAAACGTGGACATTTCTTGGTCCCGGGCCGATTGGCTCATTTTTCAACAACACGTGAAATACGCAGATGATGTAAGTACTTGGGATCTGAAAATTGAGTTTTCAGTTATCGACCTCATACGTTTAGAAATACCATGAAACGTATTTATTTCTTGGTCGCGGGCTGATTGGTGAATTTTTTCACGACGCGAAAAATGCCGAGCTGATATAAGTACTTGGGATCTGAAAATTGCGTTTTCTGTTATCGACGCTATACGTTTATAAATACCATGAAACGTGGAGATTTCTTGGTCCCGGGCTGATTGGACCATTTTTCAATAACACGTGAAATAGGCAGATGATGGAAGTACTTGGGATCTGAAAATTGAGTTTTCAGTTATCGACCTCATACGTTTAGAAATACCATGAAACGTGGACATTTCTTGGTCCCGGGCTGATTGGTGAATTTTTTCACGACGCGAAAAGTGCCGAGCTGACATAAGTACTTGGGATTTGAAAATTGAGTTTTCAGTTATCGACCTCATACGTTTAGAAATACCATGAAACGTGGACATTTCTTGGTCCCGGGCTGATTGGTGAATTTTCTCACGACGCGAAAAATGCCGAGCTGATATAAGTATTTGGGATCGGAAAATTGAGTTTCCTGTTATCGACGCTATACGTTTTGAAATACCATGAAACGTGGACATTTCTTGGTCCCGGGCCGATTGGCTCATTATTCAACAACACGTGAAATACGCAGATGATGTAAGTACTTGGGATCTGAAAATTGAGTTTTCAGTTATCGACCTCATACGTTTAGAAATACCATGAAACGTGGACATTTCTTGGTCCCGGGCTGATTGGTGAATTTTCTCTCGACGCGAAAAATGCCGAGCTGATATAAGTACTTGGGATCGGAAAATTGAGTTTCCTGTTATCGACGCTATACGTTTTGAAATACCATGAAACGTGGACATTTCTTGGTCCCGGGCCGATTGGCTCATTTTTCAACAACACGTGAAATACGCAGATGATGTAAGTACTTGGGATCTGAAAATTGAGTTTTCAGTTATCGACCTCATACGTTTAGAAATACCCTGAAACGTGGACATTTCTTGGTCCCGGGCTGATTGGGGAATTATTTCACGACGCGAAAAATGCCGAGCTGATATAAGTACTTGGGATCTGAAAATTGCGTTTTCTGTTATCGACGCTATACGTTTATAAATACCATGAAACTTGGAGATTTCTTAGTCCCGGGCTGATTGGGGAATTTTTTCACGACGCGAAAAATTCCGAGCTGACATAAGTACTTGGGAACTGAAAATTGAGATTTCTGTTATCGACGCTATACGTTTAGAAATACCATGAAACGTGGACATTTCTTGGTCCCGGGCTGATTGGTGAATTTTTTCACGACGCGAAAAATGCCGAGCTGATATAAGTACTTGTGATCCGAAAATTGAGTTTTCTGTTATCGACGCTATACGTTTATAAATACCATGAAACGTGGAGATTTCTTAGTCCCGGGCTGATTGGGGAATTTTTTCACGACGCGAAAAATTCCGAGCTGACATAAGTACTTGGGATCTGAAAATTGAGTTTTCAGTTATCGACCTCATACGTTTAGAAATACCATGAAACGTGGACATTTCTTGGTCCCGGGCTGATTGGGGAATTATTTCACGACGCGAGAAATGCCGAGCTGATATAAGTACTTGGGATCTGAAAATTGCGTTTTCTGTTATCGACGCTATACGTTTATAAATACCATGAAACTTGGAGATTTCTTGGTCCCGGGCTGATTGGACCATTTTTCAATAACACGTGAAATAGGCAGATGATATAAGTACTTGGGATCTGAAAATTGAGTTTTCATTTATCGACCTCATACGTTTAGAAATACCATGAAACGTGGAGATTTCTTGGTCCCGGGCTGATTGGACCATTTTTCAATAACACGTGAAATAGGCAGATGATGGAAGTACTTGGGATCTGAAAATTGAGTTTTCAGTTATCGACCTCATACGTTTAGAAATACCATGAAACGTGGACATTTCTTGGTCCCGGGCTGATTGGTGAATTTTTTCACGACGCGAAAAATGCCGAGCTGATATAAGTACTTCGGATCCGAAAATTGAGTTTTCTGTTATCGACGCTATACGTTTATAAATACCATGAAACGTGAAGATTTCTTGGTCCCGGGCTGATTGGACCATTTTTCAACATCACGTAAAATACGCAACTGATATAAGTACTTGGGATCTGAAAATTGAGTTTTCTGTTATCGACGCTATACGTTTATAAATACCATGAAACGTGGAGATTCCTTAGTCCCGGGCTGATTGGGGAATTTTTTCACGAAGCGAAAAATTCCGAGCTGACATAAGTACTTGGGAACTGAAAATTGAGATTTCTGTTATCGACGCTATACATTTAGAAATACCATGAAACGTGGACATTTCTTGGTCCCGGGCTGATTGGTGAATTTTTTCACGACGCGAAAAATGCCGAGCTGATATAAGTACTTGTGATCCGAAAATTGAGTTTTCCGTTATCGATGCTATACGTTTATTAATACCATGAAACGTGGAGATTTCTTAGTCCCGGGCTGATTGGGGAATTTTTTCACGACGCGAAAAATTCCGAGCTGACATAAGTACTTGGGATTTGAAAATTGAGTTTTCAGTTATCGACCTCATACGTTTAGAAATACCATGAAACGTGGACATTTCTTGGTCCCGGGCTGATTGGTGAATTTTCTCACGACGCGAAAAATGCCGAGCTGATATAAGTATTTGGGATCGGAAAATTGAGTTTCCTGTTATCGACGCTATACGTTTTGAAATACCATGAAACGTGGACATTTCTTGGTCCCGGGCCGATTGGCTCATTATTCAACAACACGTGAAATACGCAGATGATGTAAGTACATGGGATCTGAAAATTGAGTTTTCAGTTATCGACCTCATACGTTTAGAAATACCATGAAACGTGGACATTTCTTGGTCCCGGGCTGATTGGGGAATTATTTCACGACGCGAAAAATGCCGAGCTGATATAAGTACTTGGGATCTGAAAATTGCGTTTTCTGTTATCGACGCTATACGTTTTGAAATACCATGAAACGTGGACATTTCTTGGTCCCGGGCCGATTGGCTCATTTTTCAACAACACGTGAAATACGCAGATGATGTAAGTACTTGGGATCTGAAAATTGAGTTTTCAGTTATCGACCTCATACGTTTAGAAATACCATGAAACGTGGACATTTCTTGGTCCCGGGCTGATTGGTGAATTTTCTCTCGACGCGAAAAATGCCGAGCTGATATAAGTACTTGGGATCGGAAAATTGAGTTTCCTGTTATCGACGCTATACGTTTTGAAATACCATGAAACGTGGACATTTCTTGGTCCCGGGCCGATTGGCTCATTTTTCAACAACACGTGAAATACGCAGATGATGTAAGTACTTGGGATCTGAAAATTGAGTTTTCAGTTATCGACCTCATACGTTTAGAAATACCATGAAACGTGGACATTTCTTGGTCCCGGGCCGATTGGCTCATTTTTCAACAACACGTGAAATACGCAGATGATGTAAGTACTTGGGATCTGAAAATTGAGTTTTCAGTTATCGACCTCATACGTTTAGAAATACCATGAAACGTATTTATTTCTTGGTCGCGGGCTGATTGGTGAATTTTTTCACGACGCGAAAAATGCCGACCTGATATAAGTACTTGGGATCTGAAAATTGCGTTTTCTGTTATCGACGCTATACGTTTATAAATACCATGAAACGTGGAGATTTCTTGGTCCCGGGCTGATTGGACCATTTTTCAATAACACGTGAAATAGGCAGATGATGGAAGTACTTGGGATCTGAAAATTGAGTTTTCAGTTATCGACCTCATACGTTTAGAAATACCATGAAACGTGGACATTTCTTGGTCCCGGGCTGATTGGTGAATTTTTTCACGACGCGAAAAGTGCCGAGCTGACATAAGTACTTGGGATTTGAAAATTGAGTTTTCAGTTATCGACCTCATACGTTTAGAAATACCATGAAACGTGGACATTTCTTGGTCCCGGGCTGATTGGTGAATTTTCTCACGACGCGAAAAATGCCGAGCTGATATAAGTATTTGGGATCGGAAAATTGAGTTTCCTGTTATCGACGCTATACGTTTTGAAATACCATGAAACGTGGACATTTCTTGGTCCCGGGCCGATTGGCTCATTATTCAACAACACGTGAAATACGCAGATGATGTAAGTACTTGGGATCTGAAAATTGAGTTTTCAGTTATCGACCTCATACGTTTAGAAATACCATGAAACGTGGACATTTCTTGGTCCCGGGCTGATTGGTGAATTTTCTCTCGACGCGAAAAATGCCGAGCTGATATAAGTACTTGGGATCGCAAAATTGAGTTTCCTGTTATCGACGCTATACGTTTTGAAATACCATGAAACGTGGACATTTCTTGGTCCCGGGCCGATTGGCTCATTTTTCAACAACATGTGAAATACGCAGATGATGTAAGTACTTGGGATCTGAAAATTGAGTTTTCAGTTATCGACCTCATACGTTTAGAAATACCATGAAACGTGGACATTTCTTGGTCCCGGGCCGATTGGCTCATTTTTCAACAACACGTGAAATACGCAGATGATGTAAGTACTTGGGATCTGAAAATTGAGTTTTCAGTTATCGACCTCATACGTTTAGAAATACCATGAAACGTATTTATTTCTTGGTCGCGGGCTGATTGGTGAATTTTTTCACGACGCGAAAAATGCCGAGCTGATATAAGTACTTGGGATCTGAAAATTGCGTTTTCTGTTATCGACGCTATACGTTTATAAATACCATGAAACGTGGAGATTTCTTGGTCCCGGGCTGATTGGACCATTTTTCAATAACACGTGAAATAGGCAGATGATGGAAGTACTTGGGATCTGAAAATTGAGTTTTCAGTTATCGACCTCATACGTTTAGAAATACCATGAAACGTGGACATTTCTTGGTCCCGGGCTGATTGGTGAATTTTTTCACGACGCGAAAAGTGCCGAGCTGACATAAGTACTTGGGATTTGAAAATTGAGTTTTCAGTTATCGACCTCATACGTTTAGAAATACCATGAAACGTGGACATTTCTTGGTCCCGGGCTGATTGGTGAATTTTCTCACGACGCGAAAAATGCCGAGCTGATATAAGTATTTGGGATCGGAAAATTGAGTTTCCTGTTATCGACGCTATACGTTTTGAAATACCATGAAACGTGGACATTTCTTGGTCCCGGGCCGATTGGCTCATTATTCAACAACACGTGAAATACGCAGATGATGTAAGTACTTGGGATCTGAAAATTGAGTTTTCAGTTATCGACCTCATACGTTTAGAAATACCATGAAACGTGGACATTTCTTGGTCCCGGGCTGATTGGTGAATTTTCTCTCGACGCGAAAAATGCCGAGCTGATATAAGTACTTGGGATCGGAAAATTGAGTTTCCTGTTATCGACGCTATACGTTTTGAAATACCATGAAACGTGGACATTTCTTGGTCCCGGGCCGATTGGCTCATTTTTCAACAACACGTGAAATACGCAGATGATGTAAGTACTTGGGATCTGAAAATTGAGTTTTCAGTTATCGACCTCATACGTTTAGAAATACCCTGAAACGTGGACATTTCTTGGTCCCGGGCTGATTGGGGAATTATTTCACGACGCGAAAAATGCCGAGCTGATATAATTACTTGGGATCTGAAAATTGCGTTTTCTGTTATCGACGCTATACGTTTATAAATACCATGAAACTTGGAGATTTCTTAGTCCCGGGCTGATTGGGGAATTTTTTCACGACGCGAAAAATTCCGAGCTGACATAAGTACTTGGGAACTGAAAATTGAGATTTCTGTTATCGACGCTATACGTTTAGAAATACCATGAAACGTGGACATTTCTTGGTCCCGGGCTGATTGGTGAATTTTTTCACGACGCGAAAAATGCCGAGCTGATATAAGTACTTGTGATCCGAAAATTGAGTTTTCTGTTATCGACGCTATACGTTTATAAATACCATGAAACGTGGAGATTTCTTAGTCCCGGGCTGATTGGGGAATTTTTTCACGACGCGAAAAATTCCGAGCTGACATAAGTACTTGGGATCTGAAAATTGAGTTTTCAGTTATCGACCTCATACGTTTAGAAATACCATGAAACGTGGACATTTCTTGGTCCCGGGCTGATTGGGGAATTATTTCACGACGCGAGAAATGCCGAGCTGATATAAGTACTTGGGATCTGAAAATTGCGTTTTCTGTTATCGACGCTATACGTTTATAAATACCATGAAACTTGGAGATTTCTTGGTCCCGGGCTGATTGGACCATTTTTCAATAACACGTGAAATAGGCAGATGATATAAGTACTTGGGATCTGAAAATTGAGTTTTCATTTATCGACCTCATACGTTTAGAAATACCATGAAACGTGGAGATTTCTTGGTCCCGGGCTGATTGGACCATTTTTCAATAACACGTGAAATAGGCAGATGATGGAAGTACTTGGGATCTGAAAATTGAGTTTTCAGTTATCGACCTCATACGTTTAGAAATACCATGAAACGTGGACATTTCTTGGTCCCGGGCTGATTGGTGAATTTTTTCACGACGCGAAAAATGCCGAGCTGATATAAGTACTTCGGATCCGAAAATTGAGTTTTCTGTTATCGACGCTATACGTTTATAAATACCATGAAACGTGAAGATTTCTTGGTCCCGGGCTGATTGGACCATTTTTCAACATCACGTAAAATACGCAACTGATATAAGTACTTGGGATCTGAAAATTGAGTTTTCTGTTATCGACGCTATACGTTTATAAATACCATGAAACGTGGAGATTCCTTAGTCCCGGGCTGATTGGGGAATTTTTTCACGAAGCGAAAAATTCCGAGCTGACATAAGTACTTGGGAACTGAAAATTGAGATTTCTGTTATCGACGCTATACATTTAGAAATACCATGAAACGTGGACATTTCTTGGTCCCGGGCTGATTGGTGAATTTTTTCACGACGCGAAAAATGCCGAGCTGATATAAGTACTTGTGATCCGAAAATTGAGTTTTCCGTTATCGATGCTATACGTTTATTAATACCATGAAACGTGGAGATTTCTTAGTCCCGGGCTGATTGGGGAATTTTTTCACGACGCGAAAAATTCCGAGCTGACATAAGTACTTGGGATTTGAAAATTGAGTTTTCAGTTATCGACCTCATACGTTTAGAAATACCATGAAACGTGGACATTTCTTGGTCCCGGGCTGATTGGTGAATTTTCTCACGACGCGAAAAATGCCGAGCTGATATAAGTATTTGGGATCGGAAAATTGAGTTTCCTGTTATCGACGCTATACGTTTTGAAATACCATGAAACGTGGACATTTCTTGGTCCCGGGCCGATTGGCTCATTATTCAACAACACGTGAAATACGCAGATGATGTAAGTACATGGGATCTGAAAATTGAGTTTTCAGTTATCGACCTCATACGTTTAGAAATACCATGAAACGTGGACATTTCTTGGTCCCGGGCTGATTGGGGAATTATTTCACGACGCGAAAAATGCCGAGCTGATATAAGTACTTGGGATCTGAAAATTGCGTTTTCTGTTATCGACGCTATACGTTTTGAAATACCATGAAACGTGGACATTTCTTGGTCCCGGGCCGATTGGCTCATTTTTCAACAACACGTGAAATACGCAGATGATGTAAGTACTTGGGATCTGAAAATTGAGTTTTCAGTTATCGACCTCATACGTTTAGAAATACCATGAAACGTGGACATTTCTTGGTCCCGGGCTGATTGGTGAATTTTCTCTCGACGCGAAAAATGCCGAGCTGATATAAGTACTTGGGATCGGAAAATTGAGTTTCCTGTTATCGACGCTATACGTTTTGAAATACCATGAAACGTGGACATTTCTTGGTCCCGGGCCGATTGGCTCATTTTTCAACAACACGTGAAATACGCAGATGATGTAAGTACTTGGGATCTGAAAATTGAGTTTTCAGTTATCGACCTCATACGTTTAGAAATACCATGAAACGTGGACATTTCTTGGTCCCGGGCCGATTGGCTCATTTTTCAACAACACGTGAAATACGCAGATGATGTAAGTACTTGGGATCTGAAAATTGAGTTTTCAGTTATCGACCTCATACGTTTAGAAATACCATGAAACGTATTTATTTCTTGGTCGCGGGCTGATTGGTGAATTTTTTCACGACGCGAAAAATGCCGAGCTGATATAAGTACTTGGGATCTGAAAATTGCGTTTTCTGTTATCGACGCTATACGTTTATAAATACCATGAAACGTGGAGATTTCTTGGTCCCGGGCTGATTGGACCATTTTTCAATAACACGTGAAATAGGCAGATGATGGAAGTACTTGGGATCTGAAAATTGAGTTTTCAGTTATCGACCTCATACGTTTAGAAATACCATGAAACGTGGACATTTCTTGGTCCCGGGCTGATTGGTGAATTTTTTCACGACGCGAAAAGTGCCGAGCTGACATAAGTACTTGGGATTTGAAAATTGAGTTTTCAGTTATCGACCTCATACGTTTAGAAATACCATGAAACGTGGACATTTCTTGGTCCCGGGCTGATTGGTGAATTTTCTCACGACGCGAAAAATGCCGAGCTGATATAAGTATTTGGGATCGGAAAATTGAGTTTCCTGTTATCGACGCTATACGTTTTGAAATACCATGAAACGTGGACATTTCTTGGTCCCGGGCCGATTGGCTCATTATTCAACAACACGTGAAATACGCAGATGATGTAAGTACTTGGGATCTGAAAATTGAGTTTTCAGTTATCGACCTCATACGTTTAGAAATACCATGAAACGTGGACATTCCTTGGTCCCGGGCTGATTGGTGAATTTTCTCTCGACGCGAAAAATGCCGAGCTGATATAAGTACTTGGGATCGGAAAATTGAGTTTCCTGTTATCGACGCTATACGTTTTGAAATACCATGAAACGTGGACATTTCTTGGTCCCGGGCCGATTGGCTCATTTTTCAACAACACGTGAAATACGCAGATGATGTAAGTACTTGGGATCTGAAAATTGAGTTTTCAGTTATCGACCTCATACGTTTAGAAATACCCTGAAACGTGGACATTTCTTGGTCCCGGGCTGATTGGGGAATTATTTCACGACGCGAAAAATGCCGAGCTGATATAAGTACTTGGGATCTGAAAATTGCGTTTTCTGTTATCGACGCTATACGTTTATAAATACCATGAAACTTGGAGATTTCTTAGTCCCGGGCTGATTGGGGAATTTTTTCACGACGCGAAAAATTCCGAGCTGACATAAGTACTTGGGAACTGAAAATTGAGATTTCTGTTATCGACGCTATACGTTTAGAAATACCATGAAACGTGGACATTTCTTGGTCCCGGGCTGATTGGTGAATTTTTTCACGACGCGAAAAATGCCGAGCTGATATAAGTACTTGTGATCCGAAAATTGAGTTTTCTGTTATCGACGCTATACGTTTATAAATACCATGAAACGTGGAGATTTCTTAGTCCCGGGCTGATTGGGGAATTTTTTCACGACGCGAAAAATTCCGAGCTGACATAAGTACTTGGGATCTGAAAATTGAGTTTTCAGTTATCGACCTCATACGTTTAGAAATACCATGAAACGTGGACATTTCTTGGTCCCGGGCTGATTGGGGAATTATTTCACGACGCGAGAAATGCCGAGCTGATATAAGTACTTGGGATCTGAAAATTGCGTTTTCTGTTATCGACGCTATACGTTTATAAATACCATGAAACTTGGAGATTTCTTGGTCCCGGGCTGATTGGACCATTTTTCAATAACACGTGAAATAGGCAGATGATATAAGTACTTGGGATCTGAAAATTGAGTTTTCATTTATCGACCTCATACGTTTAGAAATACCATGAAACGTGGAGATTTCTTGGTCCCGGGCTGATTGGACCATTTTTCAATAACACGTGAAATAGGCAGATGATGGAAGTACTTGGGATCTGAAAATTGAGTTTTCAGTTATCGACCTCATACGTTTAGAAATACCATGAAACGTGGACATTTCTTGGTCCCGGGCTGATTGGTGAATTTTTTCACGACGCGAAAAATGCCGAGCTGATATAAGTACTTCGGATCCGAAAATTGAGTTTTCTGTTATCGACGCTATACGTTTATAAATACCATGAAACGTGAAGATTTCTTGGTCCCGGGCTGATTGGACCATTTTTCAACATCACGTAAAATACGCAACTGATATAAGTACTTGGGATCTGAAAATTGAGTTTTCTGTTATCGACGCTATACGTTTATAAATACCATGAAACGTGGACATTTCTTGGTCCCGGGCTGATTGGTGAATTTTCTCACGACGCGAAAAATGCCGAGCTGATATAAGTATTTGGGATCGGAAAATTGAGTTTCCTGTTATCGACGCTATACGTTTTGAAATACCATGAAACGTGGACATTTCTTGGTCCCGGGCCGATTGGCTCATTATTCAACAACACGTGAAATACGCAGATGATGTAAGTACATGGGATCTGAAAATTGAGTTTTCAGTTATCGACCTCATACGTTTAGAAATACCATGAAACGTGGACATTTCTTGGTCCCGGGCTGATTGGGGAATTATTTCACGACGCGAAAAATGCCGAGCTGATATAAGTACTTGGGATCTGAAAATTGCGTTTTCTGTTATCGACGCTATACGTTTTGAAATACCATGAAACGTGGACATTTCTTGGTCCCGGGCCGATTGGCTCATTTTTCAACAACACGTGAAATACGCAGATGATGTAAGTACTTGGGATCTGAAAATTGAGTTTTCAGTTATCGACCTCATACGTTTAGAAATACCATGAAACGTGGACATTTCTTGGTCCCGGGCTGATTGGTGAATTTTCTCTCGACGCGAAAAATGCCGAGCTGATATAAGTACTTGGGATCGGAAAATTGAGTTTCCTGTTATCGACGCTATACGTTTTGAAATACCATGAAACGTGGACATTTCTTGGTCCCGGGCCGATTGGCTCATTTTTCAACAACACGTGAAATACGCAGATGATGTAAGTACTTGGGATCTGAAAATTGAGTTTTCAGTTATCGACCTCATACGTTTAGAAATACCATGAAACGTGGACATTTCTTGGTCCCGGGCCGATTGGCTCATTTTTCAACAACACGTGAAATACGCAGATGATGTAAGTACTTGGGATCTGAAAATTGAGTTTTCAGTTATCGACCTCATACGTTTAGAAATACCATGAAACGTATTTATTTCTTGGTCGCGGGCTGATTGGTGAATTTTTTCACGACGCGAAAAATGCCGACCTGATATAAGTACTTGGGATCTGAAAATTGCGTTTTCTGTTATCGACGCTATACGTTTATAAATACCATGAAACGTGGAGATTTCTTGGTCCCGGGCTGATTGGACCATTTTTCAATAACACGTGAAATAGGCAGATGATGGAAGTACTTGGGATCTGAAAATTGAGTTTTCAGTTATCGACCTCATACGTTTAGAAATACCATGAAACGTGGACATTTCTTGGTCCCGGGCTGATTGGTGAATTTTTTCACGACGCGAAAAGTGCCGAGCTGACATAAGTACTTGGGATTTGAAAATTGAGTTTTCAGTTATCGACCTCATACGTTTAGAAATACCATGAAACGTGGACATTTCTTGGTCCCGGGCTGATTGGTGAATTTTCTCACGACGCGAAAAATGCCGAGCTGATATAAGTATTTGGGATCGGAAAATTGAGTTTCCTGTTATCGACGCTATACGTTTTGAAATACCATGAAACGTGGACATTTCTTGGTCCCGGGCCGATTGGCTCATTATTCAACAACACGTGAAATACGCAGATGATGTAAGTACTTGGGATCTGAAAATTGAGTTTTCAGTTATCGACCTCATACGTTTAGAAATACCATGAAACGTGGACATTTCTTGGTCCCGGGCTGATTGGTGAATTTTCTCTCGACGCGAAAAATGCCGAGCTGATATAAGTACTTGGGATCGCAAAATTGAGTTTCCTGTTATCGACGCTATACGTTTTGAAATACCATGAAACGTGGACATTTCTTGGTCCCGGGCCGATTGGCTCATTTTTCAACAACATGTGAAATACGCAGATGATGTAAGTACTTGGGATCTGAAAATTGAGTTTTCAGTTATCGACCTCATACGTTTAGAAATACCATGAAACGTGGACATTTCTTGGTCCCGGGCCGATTGGCTCATTTTTCAACAACACGTGAAATACGCAGATGATGTAAGTACTTGGGATCTGAAAATTGAGTTTTCAGTTATCGACCTCATACGTTTAGAAATACCATGAAACGTATTTATTTCTTGGTCGCGGGCTGATTGGTGAATTTTTTCACGACGCGAAAAATGCCGAGCTGATATAAGTACTTGGGATCTGAAAATTGCGTTTTCTGTTATCGACGCTATACGTTTATAAATACCATGAAACGTGGAGATTTCTTGGTCCCGGGCTGATTGGACCATTTTTCAATAACACGTGAAATAGGCAGATGATGGAAGTACTTGGGATCTGAAAATTGAGTTTTCAGTTATCGACCTCATACGTTTAGAAATACCATGAAACGTGGACATTTCTTGGTCCCGGGCTGATTGGTGAATTTTTTCACGACGCGAAAAGTGCCGAGCTGACATAAGTACTTGGGATTTGAAAATTGAGTTTTCAGTTATCGACCTCATACGTTTAGAAATACCATGAAACGTGGACATTTCTTGGTCCCGGGCTGATTGGTGAATTTTCTCACGACGCGAAAAATGCCGAGCTGATATAAGTATTTGGGATCGGAAAATTGAGTTTCCTGTTATCGACGCTATACGTTTTGAAATACCATGAAACGTGGACATTTCTTGGTCCCGGGCCGATTGGCTCATTATTCAACAACACGTGAAATACGCAGATGATGTAAGTACTTGGGATCTGAAAATTGAGTTTTCAGTTATCGACCTCATACGTTTAGAAATACCATGAAACGTGGACATTTCTTGGTCCCGGGCTGATTGGTGAATTTTCTCTCGACGCGAAAAATGCCGAGCTGATATAAGTACTTGGGATCGGAAAATTGAGTTTCCTGTTATCGACGCTATACGTTTTGAAATACCATGAAACGTGGACATTTCTTGGTCCCGGGCCGATTGGCTCATTTTTCAACAACACGTGAAATACGCAGATGATGTAAGTACTTGGGATCTGAAAATTGAGTTTTCAGTTATCGACCTCATACGTTTAGAAATACCCTGAAACGTGGACATTTCTTGGTCCCGGGCTGATTGGGGAATTATTTCACGACGCGAAAAATGCCGAGCTGATATAATTACTTGGGATCTGAAAATTGCGTTTTCTGTTATCGACGCTATACGTTTATAAATACCATGAAACTTGGAGATTTCTTAGTCCCGGGCTGATTGGGGAATTTTTTCACGACGCGAAAAATTCCGAGCTGACATAAGTACTTGGGAACTGAAAATTGAGATTTCTGTTATCGACGCTATACGTTTAGAAATACCATGAAACGTGGACATTTCTTGGTCCCGGGCTGATTGGTGAATTTTTTCACGACGCGAAAAATGCCGAGCTGATATAAGTACTTGTGATCCGAAAATTGAGTTTTCTGTTATCGACGCTATACGTTTATAAATACCATGAAACGTGGAGATTTCTTAGTCCCGGGCTGATTGGGGAATTTTTTCACGACGCGAAAAATTCCGAGCTGACATAAGTACTTGGGATCTGAAAATTGAGTTTTCAGTTATCGACCTCATACGTTTAGAAATACCATGAAACGTGGACATTTCTTGGTCCCGGGCTGATTGGGGAATTATTTCACGACGCGAGAAATGCCGAGCTGATATAAGTACTTGGGATCTGAAAATTGCGTTTTCTGTTATCGACGCTATACGTTTATAAATACCATGAAACTTGGAGATTTCTTGGTCCCGGGCTGATTGGACCATTTTTCAATAACACGTGAAATAGGCAGATGATATAAGTACTTGGGATCTGAAAATTGAGTTTTCATTTATCGACCTCATACGTTTAGAAATACCATGAAACGTGGAGATTTCTTGGTCCCGGGCTGATTGGACCATTTTTCAATAACACGTGAAATAGGCAGATGATGGAAGTACTTGGGATCTGAAAATTGAGTTTTCAGTTATCGACCTCATACGTTTAGAAATACCATGAAACGTGGACATTTCTTGGTCCCGGGCTGATTGGTGAATTTTTTCACGACGCGAAAAATGCCGAGCTGATATAAGTACTTCGGATCCGAAAATTGAGTTTTCTGTTATCGACGCTATACGTTTATAAATACCATGAAACGTGAAGATTTCTTGGTCCCGGGCTGATTGGACCATTTTTCAACATCACGTAAAATACGCAACTGATATAAGTACTTGGGATCTGAAAATTGAGTTTTCTGTTATCGACGCTATACGTTTATAAATACCATGAAACGTGGAGATTCCTTAGTCCCGGGCTGATTGGGGAATTTTTTCACGAAGCGAAAAATTCCGAGCTGACATAAGTACTTGGGAACTGAAAATTGAGATTTCTGTTATCGACGCTATACATTTAGAAATACCATGAAACGTGGACATTTCTTGGTCCCGGGCTGATTGGTGAATTTTTTCACGACGCGAAAAATGCCGAGCTGATATAAGTACTTGTGATCCGAAAATTGAGTTTTCCGTTATCGATGCTATACGTTTATTAATACCATGAAACGTGGAGATTTCTTAGTCCCGGGCTGATTGGGGAATTTTTTCACGACGCGAAAAATTCCGAGCTGACATAAGTACTTGGGATTTGAAAATTGAGTTTTCAGTTATCGACCTCATACGTTTAGAAATACCATGAAACGTGGACATTTCTTGGTCCCGGGCTGATTGGTGAATTTTCTCACGACGCGAAAAATGCCGAGCTGATATAAGTATTTGGGATCGGAAAATTGAGTTTCCTGTTATCGACGCTATACGTTTTGAAATACCATGAAACGTGGACATTTCTTGGTCCCGGGCCGATTGGCTCATTATTCAACAACACGTGAAATACGCAGATGATGTAAGTACATGGGATCTGAAAATTGAGTTTTCAGTTATCGACCTCATACGTTTAGAAATACCATGAAACGTGGACATTTCTTGGTCCCGGGCTGATTGGGGAATTATTTCACGACGCGAAAAATGCCGAGCTGATATAAGTACTTGGGATCTGAAAATTGCGTTTTCTGTTATCGACGCTATACGTTTTGAAATACCATGAAACGTGGACATTTCTTGGTCCCGGGCCGATTGGCTCATTTTTCAACAACACGTGAAATACGCAGATGATGTAAGTACTTGGGATCTGAAAATTGAGTTTTCAGTTATCGACCTCATACGTTTAGAAATACCATGAAACGTGGACATTTCTTGGTCCCGGGCTGATTGGTGAATTTTCTCTCGACGCGAAAAATGCCGAGCTGATATAAGTACTTGGGATCGGAAAATTGAGTTTCCTGTTATCGACGCTATACGTTTTGAAATACCATGAAACGTGGACATTTCTTGGTCCCGGGCCGATTGGCTCATTTTTCAACAACACGTGAAATACGCAGATGATGTAAGTACTTGGGATCTGAAAATTGAGTTTTCAGTTATCGACCTCATACGTTTAGAAATACCATGAAACGTGGACATTTCTTGGTCCCGGGCCGATTGGCTCATTTTTCAACAACACGTGAAATACGCAGATGATGTAAGTACTTGGGATCTGAAAATTGAGTTTTCAGTTATCGACCTCATACGTTTAGAAATACCATGAAACGTATTTATTTCTTGGTCGCGGGCTGATTGGTGAATTTTTTCACGACGCGAAAAATGCCGAGCTGATATAAGTACTTGGGATCTGAAAATTGCGTTTTCTGTTATCGACGCTATACGTTTATAAATACCATGAAACGTGGAGATTTCTTGGTCCCGGGCTGATTGGACCATTTTTCAATAACACGTGAAATAGGCAGATGATGGAAGTACTTGGGATCTGAAAATTGAGTTTTCAGTTATCGACCTCATACGTTTAGAAATACCATGAAACGTGGACATTTCTTGGTCCCGGGCTGATTGGTGAATTTTTTCACGACGCGAAAAGTGCCGAGCTGACATAAGTACTTGGGATTTGAAAATTGAGTTTTCAGTTATCGACCTCATACGTTTAGAAATACCATGAAACGTGGACATTTCTTGGTCCCGGGCTGATTGGTGAATTTTCTCACGACGCGAAAAATGCCGAGCTGATATAAGTATTTGGGATCGGAAAATTGAGTTTCCTGTTATCGACGCTATACGTTTTGAAATACCATGAAACGTGGACATTTCTTGGTCCCGGGCCGATTGGCTCATTATTCAACAACACGTGAAATACGCAGATGATGTAAGTACTTGGGATCTGAAAATTGAGTTTTCAGTTATCGACCTCATACGTTTAGAAATACCATGAAACGTGGACATTCCTTGGTCCCGGGCTGATTGGTGAATTTTCTCTCGACGCGAAAAATGCCGAGCTGATATAAGTACTTGGGATCGGAAAATTGAGTTTCCTGTTATCGACGCTATACGTTTTGAAATACCATGAAACGTGGACATTTCTTGGTCCCGGGCCGATTGGCTCATTTTTCAACAACACGTGAAATACGCAGATGATGTAAGTACTTGGGATCTGAAAATTGAGTTTTCAGTTATCGACCTCATACGTTTAGAAATACCCTGAAACGTGGACATTTCTTGGTCCCGGGCTGATTGGGGAATTATTTCACGACGCGAAAAATGCCGAGCTGATATAAGTACTTGGGATCTGAAAATTGCGTTTTCTGTTATCGACGCTATACGTTTATAAATACCATGAAACTTGGAGATTTCTTAGTCCCGGGCTGATTGGGGAATTTTTTCACGACGCGAAAAATTCCGAGCTGACATAAGTACTTGGGAACTGAAAATTGAGATTTCTGTTATCGACGCTATACGTTTAGAAATACCATGAAACGTGGACATTTCTTGGTCCCGGGCTGATTGGTGAATTTTTTCACGACGCGAAAAATGCCGAGCTGATATAAGTACTTGTGATCCGAAAATTGAGTTTTCTGTTATCGACGCTATACGTTTATAAATACCATGAAACGTGGAGATTTCTTAGTCCCGGGCTGATTGGGGAATTTTTTCACGACGCGAAAAATTCCGAGCTGACATAAGTACTTGGGATCTGAAAATTGAGTTTTCAGTTATCGACCTCATACGTTTAGAAATACCATGAAACGTGGACATTTCTTGGTCCCGGGCTGATTGGGGAATTATTTCACGACGCGAGAAATGCCGAGCTGATATAAGTACTTGGGATCTGAAAATTGCGTTTTCTGTTATCGACGCTATACGTTTATAAATACCATGAAACTTGGAGATTTCTTGGTCCCGGGCTGATTGGACCATTTTTCAATAACACGTGAAATAGGCAGATGATATAAGTACTTGGGATCTGAAAATTGAGTTTTCATTTATCGACCTCATACGTTTAGAAATACCATGAAACGTGGAGATTTCTTGGTCCCGGGCTGATTGGACCATTTTTCAATAACACGTGAAATAGGCAGATGATGGAAGTACTTGGGATCTGAAAATTGAGTTTTCAGTTATCGACCTCATACGTTTAGAAATACCATGAAACGTGGACATTTCTTGGTCCCGGGCTGATTGGTGAATTTTTTCACGACGCGAAAAATGCCGAGCTGATATAAGTACTTCGGATCCGAAAATTGAGTTTTCTGTTATCGACGCTATACGTTTATAAATACCATGAAACGTGAAGATTTCTTGGTCCCGGGCTGATTGGACCATTTTTCAACATCACGTAAAATACGCAACTGATATAAGTACTTGGGATCTGAAAATTGAGTTTTCTGTTATCGACGCTATACGTTTATAAATACCATGAAACGTGGAGATTCCTTAGTCCCGGGCTGATTGGGGAATTTTTTCACGACGCGAAAAATTCCGAGCTGACATAAGTACTTGGGAACTGAAAATTGAGATTTCTGTTATCGACGCTATACGTTTAGAAATACCATGAAACGTGGACATTTCTTGGTCCCGGGCTGATTGGTGAATTTTTTCACGACGCGAAAAATGCCGAGCTGATATAAGTACTTGTGATCCGAAAATTGAGTTTTCCGTTATCGATGCTATACGTTTATTAATACCATGAAACGTGGAGATTTCTTAGTCCCGGGCTGATTGGGGAATTTTTTCACGACGCGAAAAATTCCGAGCTGACATAAGTACTTGGGATTTGAAAATTGAGTTTTCAGTTATCGACCTCATACGTTTAGAAATACCATGAAACGTGGACATTTCTTGGTCCCGGGCTGATTGGTGAATTTTCTCACGACGCGAAAAATGCCGAGCTGATATAAGTATTTGGGATCGGAAAATTGAGTTTCCTGTTATCGACGCTATACGTTTTGAAATACCATGAAACGTGGACATTTCTTGGTCCCGGGCCGATTGGCTCATTATTCAACAACACGTGAAATACGCAGATGATGTAAGTACATGGGATCTGAAAATTGAGTTTTCAGTTATCGACCTCATACGTTTAGAAATACCATGAAACGTGGACATTTCTTGGTCCCGGGCTGATTGGGGAATTATTTCACGACGCGAAAAATGCCGAGCTGATATAAGTACTTGGGATCTGAAAATTGCGTTTTCTGTTATCGACGCTATACGTTTATAAATACCATGAAACTTGGAGATTTCTTGGTCCCGGGCTGATTGGACCATTTTTCAATAACACGTGAAATAGGCAGATGATATAAGTACTTGGGATCTGAAAATTGAGTTTTCAGTTATCGACCTCATACGTTTAGAAATACCATGAAACGTGGACATTTCTTGGTCCCGGGCCGATTGGCTCATTTTTCAACAACACGTGAAATACGCAGATGATATAAGTACTTGGGATCTCAAAATTGAGTTTTCAGTTATCGACCTCATACGTATAGAAATACCATGAAACGTGGACATTTCTTGGTCCCGGGCTGATTGGTGAATTTTTTCACGACGCGAAAAATGCCGAGCTGATATAAGTACTTGTGATACGAAAATTGAGTTTTCTGTTATCGACGCTATACGTTTATAAATACCATGAAACGTGGAGATTTCTTAGTCCCGGGCTCATTGGGGAATTTTTTCACGACGCGAAAAATTCCGAGCTGACATAAGTACTTGGGATCTGAAAATTGAGTTTTCAGTTATCGACCTCATACGTTTAGAAATACCATGAAACGTGGACATTTCTTGGTCCCGGGCTGATTGGTGAATTTTCTCACGACGCGAAAAATGCCGAGCTGATATAAGTACTTGGGATCGGAAAATTGAGTTTCCTGTTATCGACGCTATACGTTTTGAAATACCATGAAACGTGGACATTTCTTAGTCCCGGGCCGATTGGGTTATTTTTCAATAACACGTGAAATACGCAGATGATATAAGTACTTGGGATCTGAAAATTGAGTTTTCAGTTATCGACATCATACGTTTAGAAATACCATGAAACGTGGAGATTTCTTGGTCCCGGGCTGATTGGACCATTTTTCAATAACACGTGAAATAGGCAGATGATATAAGTACTTGGGATCTGAAAATTGAGTTTTCAGTTATCGACTTCATACGTTTAGAAATACCATGAAACGTGGACATTTCTTGGTCCCGGGCCGATTGGCTCATTTTTCAACAACACGTGAAATACGCAGATGATATAAGTACTTGGGATCTGAAAATTGAGTTTTCAGTTATCGACCTCATACGTTTAGAAATACCATGAAACGTGTTTATTTCTTGGTCGCGGGCTGATTGGTGAATTTTTTCACGACGCGAAAAATGCCGAGCTGATATAAGTACTTGGGATCTGAAAATTGCGTTTTCTGTTATCGACGCTATACGTTTATAAATACCATGAAACTTGGAGATTTCTTGGTCCCGGGCTGATTGGACCATTTTTCAATAACACGTGAAATAGGCAGATGATATAAGTACTTGGGATCTGAAAATTGAGTTTTCAGTTATCGACCTCATACGTTTAGAAATACCATGAAACGTGGACATTTCTTGGTCCCGGGCTGATTGGTGAATTTTTTCACGACGCGAAAAATGCCGAGCTGATATAAGTACTTGGGATCTGAAAATTGCGTTTTCTGTTATCGACGCTATACGTTTATAAATACCATGAAACGTGGAGATTTCTTGGTCCCGGGCTGATTGGACCATTTTTCAATAACACGTGAAATAGGTAGATGATATAAGTACTTGGGATCTGAAAATTGAGTTTTCAGTTATCGACCTCATACGTTTAGAAATATCATGAAACGTGGACATTTCTTGGTCCCGGGCTGATTGGTGAATTTTTTCACGACGCGAAAAATGCCGAGCTGATATATGTACTTGGGATCTGAAAATTGCGTTTTCTGTTATCGACGCTATACGTTTTTAAATACCATGAAACGTGAAGATTTCTTGGTCCCGGGCTGATTGGACCATTTTTCAACAACACGTAAAATACGCAACTGATATAAGTACTTGGGATCTGAAAATTGAGTTTTCTGTTATCGACGCTATACGTTTATAAATACCATGAAACGTGGAGATTTCTTAGTCCCGGGCTGATTGGGGAATTTTTTCACGACGCGAAAAATTCCGAGCTGACATAAGTACTTGGGAACTGAAAATTGAGTTTTCTGTTATCGACGCTATACGTTTAGAAATACCAGGAAACGTGGACATTTCTTGGTCCCGGGCTTATTGGTGAATTTTTTCACGACGCGAAAAATGCCGAGCTGATATAAGTACTTGTGATCCGAAAATTGAGTTTTCTGTTATCGACGCTATACGTTTATAAATACCATGAAACGTGGAGATTTCTTAGTCCCGGGCTGATTGGGGAATTTTTTCACGACGCGAAAAATTCCGAGCTGACATAAGTACTTGGGAACTGAAAATTGAGTTTTCTGTTATCGACGCTATACGTTTAGAAATACCATGAAACGTGGACATTTCTTGGTCCCGGGCTGATTGGTGAATTTTCTCTCGACGCGAAAAATGCCGAGCTGATATAAGTACTTGGGATCGGAAAATTGAGTTTCCTGTTATCGACGCTATACGTTTTGAAATACCATGAAACGTGGACATTTCTTAGTCCCGGGCCGATTGGGTTATTTTTCAATAACACGTGAAATACGCAGATGATATAAGTACTTGGGATCTGAAAATTGAGTTTTCAGTTATCGACATCATACGTTTAGAAATACCATGAAACGTGGAGATTTCTTGGTCCCGGGCTGATTGGACCATTTTTCAATAACACGTGAAATAGGCAGATGATATAAGTACTTGGGATCTGAAAATTGAGTTTTCAGTTATCGACCGCATACGTTTAGAAATACCATGAAACGTGGACATTTCTTGGTCCCGGGCCGATTGGCTCATTTTTCAACAACACGTGAAATACGCAGATGATATAAGTACTTGGGATCTGAAAATTGAGTTTTCAGTTATCGACCTCATACGTTTAGAAATACCATGAAACGTGTTTATTTCTTGGTCGCGGGCTGATTGGTGAATTTTTTCACGACGCGAAAAATGCCGAGCTGATATAAGTACTTGGGATCTGAAAATTGCGTTTTCTGTTATCGACGCTATACGTTTATAAATACCATGAAACTTGGAGATTTCTTGGTCCCGGGCTGATTGGACCATTTTTCAATAACACGTGAAATAGGCAGATGATATAAGTACTTGGGATCTGAAAATTGAGTTTTCAGTTATCGACCTCATACGTTTAGAAATACCATGAAACGTGGACATTTCTTGGTCCCGGGCTGATTGGTGAATTTTTTCACGACGCGAAAAATGCCGAGCTGATATAAGTACTTGGGATCTGAAAATTGCGTTTTCTGTTATCGACGCTATACGTTTATAAATACCATGAAACGTGGAGATTTCTTGGTCCCGGGCTGATTGGACCATTTTTCAATAACACGTGAAATAGGTAGATGATATAAGTACTTGGGATCTGAAAATTGAGTTTTCAGTTATCGACCTCATACGTTTAGAAATATCATGAAACGTGGACATTTCTTGGTCCCGGGCTGATTGGACCATTTTTCAACAACACGTAAAATACGCAACTGATATAAGTACTTGGGATCTGAAAATTGAGTTTTCTGTTATCGACGCTATACGTTTATAAATACCATGAAACGTGGAGATTTCTTAGTCCCGGGCTGATTGGGGAATTTTTTCACGACGCGAAAAATTCCGAGCTGACATAAGTACTTGGGAACTGAAAATTGAGTTTTCTGTTATCGACGCTATACGTTTAGAAATACCAGGAAACGTGGACATTTCTTGGTCCCGGGCTTATTGGTGAATTTTTTCACGACGCGAAAAATGCCGAGCTGATATAAGTACTTGTGATCCGAAAATTGAGTTTTCTGTTATCGACGCTATACGTTTATAAATACCATGAAACGTGGAGATTTCTTAGTCCCGGGCTGATTGGGGAATTTTTTCACGACGCGAAAAATTCCGAGCTGACATAAGTACTTGGGAACTGAAAATTGAGTTTCCTGTTATCGACGCTATACGTTTTGAAATACCATGAAACGTGGACATTTCTTGGTCCCGGGCCGATTGGCTCATTATTCAACAACACGTGAAATACGCAGATGATGTAAGTACTTGGGATCTGAAAATTGAGTTTTCAGTTATCGACCTCATACGTTTAGAAATACCATGAAACGTGGACATTTCTTGGTCCCGGGCTGATTGGTGAATTTTCTCACGACGCGAAAAATGCCGAGCTGATATAAGTATTTGGGATCGGAAAATTGAGTTTCCTGTTATCGACGCTATACGTTTTGAAATACCATGAAACGTGGACATTTCTTGGTCCCGGGCCGATTGGCTCATTATTCAACAACACGTGAAATACGCAGATGATGTAAGTACATGGGATCTGAAAATTGAGTTTTCAGTTATCGACCTCATACGTTTAGAAATACCATGAAACGTGGACATTTCTTGGTCCCGGGCTGATTGGGGAATTATTTCACGACGCGAAAAATGCCGAGCTGATATAAGTACTTGGGATCTGAAAATTGCGTTTTCTGTTATCGACGCTATACGTTTATAAATACTATGAAACTTGGAGATTTCTTGGTCCCGGGCTGATTGGACCATTTTTCAATAACACGTGAAATAGGCAGATGATATAAGTACTTGGGATCTGAAAATTGAGTTTTCAGTTATCGACCTCATACGTTTAGAAATACCATGAAACGTGGACATTTCTTGGTCCCGGGCTGATTGGTGAATTTTCTCTCGACGCGAAAAATGCCGAGCTGATATAAGTACTTGGGATCGGAAAATTGAGTTTCCTGTTATCGACGCTATACGTTTTGAAATACCATGAAACGTGGACATTTCTTGGTCCCGGGCTGATTGGTGAATTTTTTCACGACGCGAAAAATGCCGAGCTGATATAAGTACTTGGGATCTGAAAATTGCGTTTTCTGTTATCGACGCTATACGTTGATAAATACCATGAAACGTGAAGATTTCTTGGTCCCGGGCTGATTGGACCATTTTTCAACAACACGTAAAATACGCAACTGATATAAGTACTTGGGATCTGAAAATTGAGTTTTCAGTTATCGACCTCATACGTTTAGAAATATCATGAAACGTGGACATTTCTTGGTCCCGGGCTGATTGGTGAATTTTTTCACGACGCGAAAAATGCCGAGCTGATATATGTACTTGGGATCTGAAAATTGCGTTTTCTGTTATCGACGCTATACGTTTATAAATACCATGAAACGTGGAGATTTCTTAGTCCCGGGCTGATTGTGGAATTTTTTCACGACGCGAAAAATTCCGAGCTGACATAAGTAGTTGGGAACTGAAAATTGAGTTTTCTGTTATCGACGCTATACGTTTAGAAATACCAGGAAACGTGGACATTTCTTGGTCCCGGGCTTATTGGTGAATTTTTTCACGACGCGAAAAATGCCGAGCTGATATAAGTACTTGTGATCCGAAAATTGAGTTTTCTGTTATCGACGCTATACGTTTATAAATACCATGAAACGTGGAGATTTCTTAGTCCCGGGCTGATTGGGGAATTTTTTCACGACGCGAGAAATTCCGAGCTGACATAAGTACTTGGGAACTGAAAATTGAGTTTTCTGTTATCGACGCTATACGTTTAGAAATACCATCAAACGTGGACATTTCTTCGTCCCGGGCTGATTGGTGAATTTTCTCTCGACGCGAAAAATGCCGAGCTGATATAAGTACTTGGGATCGGAAAATTGAGTTTCCTGTTATCGACGCTATACGTTTTGAAATACCATGAAACGTGGACATTTCTTGGTCCCGGGCCGATTGGCTCATTTTTCAACAACACGTGAAATACGCAGATGATGTAAGTACTTGGGATCTGAAAATTGAGTTTTCAGTTATCGACCTCATACGTTTAGAAATACCATGAAACGTGGACATTTCTTGGTCCCGGGCCGATTGGCTCATTTTTCAACAACACGTGAAATACGCAGATGATATAAGTACTTGGGATCTGAAAATTGAGTTTTCAGTTATCGACCTCATACGTTTAGAAATACCATGAAACGTATTTATTTCTTGGTCGCGGGCTGATTGGTGAATTTTTTCACGACGCGAAAAATGCCGAGCTGATATAAGTACTTGGGATCTGAAAATTGCGTTTTCTGTTATCGACGCTATACGTTTATAAATACCATGAAACGTGGAGATTTCTTGGTCCCGGGCTGATTGGACCATTTTTCAATAACACGTGAAATAGGCAGATGATGGAAGTACTTGGGATCTGAAAATTGAGTTTTCAGTTATCGACCTCATACGTTTAGAAATACCATGAAACGTGGACATTTCTTGGTCCCGGGCTGATTGGTGAATTTTTTCACGACGCGAAAAGTGCCGAGCTGACGTAAGTACTTGGGATTTGAAAATTGAGTTTTCAGTTATCGACCTCATACGTTTAGAAATACCATGAAACGTGGACATTTCTTGGTCCCGGGCTGATTGGTGAATTTTCTCACGACGCGAAAAATGCCGAGCTGATATAATTATTTGGGATCGGAAAATTGAGTTTCCTGTTATCGACGCTATACGTTTTGAAATACCATGAAACGTGGACATTTCTTGGTCCCGGGCCGATTGGCTCATTATTCAACAACACGTGAAATACGCAGATGATGTAAGTACTTGGGATCTGAAAATTGAGTTTTCAGTTATCGACCTCATACGTTTAGAAATACCATGAAACGTGGACATTTCTTGGTCCCGGGCTGATTGGTGAATTTTCTCTCGACGCGAAAAATGCCGAGCTGATATAAGTACTTGGGATCGGAAAATTGAGTTTCCTGTTATCGACGCTATACGTTTTGAAATACCATGAAACGTGGACATTTCTTGGTCCCGGGCCGATTGGCTCATTTTTCAACAACACGTGAAATACGCAGATGATGTAAGTACTTGGGATCTGAAAATTGAGTTTTCAGTTATCGACCTCATACGTTTAGAAATACCATGAAACGTGGACATTTCTTGGTCCCGGGCCGATTGGCTCATTTTTCAACAACACGTGAAATACGCAGATGATGTAAGTACTTGGGATCTGAAAATTGAGTTTTCAGTTATCGACCTCATACGTTTAGAAATACCATGAAACGTATTTATTTCTTGGTCGCGGGCTGATTGGTGAATTTTTTCACGACGCGAAAAATGCCGAGCTGATATAAGTACTTGGGATCTGAAAATTGCGTTTTCTGTTATCGACGCTATACGTTTATAAATACCATGAAACGTGGAGATTTCTTGGTCCCGGGCTGATTGGACCATTTTTCAATAACACGTGAAATAGGCAGATGATGGAAGTACTTGGGATCTGAAAATTTAGTTTTCAGTTATCGACCTCATACGTTTAGAAATACCATGAAACGTGGACATTTCTTGGTCCCGGGCTGATTGGTGAATTTTTTCACGACGCGAAAAGTGCCGAGCTGACATAAGTACTTGGGATTTGAAAATTGAGTTTTCAGTTATCGACCTCATACGTGTAGAAATACCATGAAACGTGGACATTTCTTGGTCCCGGGCTGATTGGTGAATTTTCTCACGACGCGAAAAATGCCGAGCTGATATAAGTATTTGGGATCGGAAAATTGAGTTTCCTGTTATCGACGCTATACGTTTTGAAATACCATGAAACGTGGACATTTCTTGGTCCCGGGCCGATTGGCTCATTATTCAACAACACGTGAAATACGCAGATGATGTAAGTACTTGGGATCTGAAAATTGAGTTTTCAGTTATCGACCTCATACGTTTAGAAATACCATGAAACGTGGACATTTCTTGGTCCCGGGCTGATTGGTGAATTTTCTCTCGACGCGAAAAATGCCGAGCTGATATAAGTACTTGGGATCGGAAAATTGAGTTTCCTGTTATCGACGCTATACGTTTTGAAATACCATGAAACGTGGACATTTCTTGGTCCCGGGCCGATTGGCTCATTTTTCAACAACACGTGAAATACGCAGATGATGTAAGTACTTGGGATCTGAAAATTGAGTTTTCAGTTATCGACCTCATACGTTTAGAAATACCCTGAAACGTGGACATTTCTTGGTCCCGGGCTGATTGGGGAATTATTTCACGACGCGAAAAATGCCGAGCTGATATAAGTACTTGGGATCTGAAAATTGCGTTTTCTGTTATCGACGCTATACGTTTATAAATACCATGAAACTTGGAGATTTCTTAGTCCCGGGCTGATTGGGGAATTTTTTCACGACGCGAAAAATTCCGAGCTGACATAAGTACTTGGGAACTGAAAATTGAGATTTCTGTTATCGACGCTATACGTTTAGAAATACCATGAAACGTGGACATTTCTTGGTCCCGGGCTGATTGGTGAATTTTTTCACGACGCGAAAAATGCCGAGCTGATATAAGTACTTGTGATCCGAAAATTGAGTTTTCTGTTATCGACGCTATACGTTTATAAATACCATGAAACGTGGAGATTTCTTAGTCCCGGGCTGATTGGGGAATTTTTTCACGACGCGAAAAATTCCGAGCTGACATAAGTACTTGGGATCTGAAAATTGAGTTTTCAGTTATCGACCTCATACGTTTAGAAATACCATGAAACGTGGACATTTCTTGGTCCCGGGCTGATTGGGGAATTATTTCACGACGCGAGAAATGCCGAGCTGATATAAGTACTTGGGATCTGAAAATTGCGTTTTCTGTTATCGACGCTATACGTTTATAAATATCATGAAACTTGGAGATTTCTTGGTCCCGGGCTGATTGGACCATTTTTCAATAACACGTGAAATAGGCAGATGATATAAGTACTTGGGATCTGAAAATTGAGTTTTCATTTATCGACCTCATACGTTTAGAAATACCATGAAACGTGGAGATTTCTTGGTCCCGGGCTGATTGGACCATTTTTCAATAACACGTGAAATAGGCAGATGATGGAAGTACTTGGGATCTGAAAATTGAGTTTTCAGTTATCGACCTCATACGTTTAGAAATACCATGAAACGTGGACATTTCTTGGTCCCGGGCTGATTGGTGAATTTTTTCACGACGCGAAAAATGCCGAGCTGATATAAGTACTTCGGATCCGAAAATTGAGTTTTCTGTTATCGACGCTATACGTTTATAAATACCATGAAACGTGAAGATTTCTTGGTCCCGGGCTGATTGGACCATTTTTCAACATCACGTAAAATACGCAACTGATATAAGTACTTGGGATCTGAAAATTGAGTTTTCTGTTATCGACGCTATACGTTTATAAATACCATGAAACGTGGAGATTCCTTAGTCCCGGGCTGATTGGGGAATTTTTTCACGACGCGAAAAATTCCGAGCTGACATAAGTACTTGGGAACTGAAAATTGAGATTTCTGTTATCGACGCTATACGTTTAGAAATACCATGAAACGTGGACATTTCTTGGTCCCGGGCTGATTGGTGAATTTTTTCACGACGCGAAAAATGCCGAGCTGATATAAGTACTTGTGATCCGAAAATTGAGTTTTCCGTTATCGATGCTATACGTTTATTAATACCATGAAACGTGGAGATTTCTTAGTCCCGGGCTGATTGGGGAATTTTTTCACGACGCGAAAAATTCCGAGCTGACATAAGTACTTGGGATTTGAAAATTGAGTTTTCAGTTATCGACCTCATACGTTTAGAAATACCATGAAACGTGGACATTTCTTGGTCCCGGGCTGATTGGTGAATTTTCTCACGACGCGAAAAATGCCGAGCTGATATAAGTATTTGGGATCGGAAAATTGAGTTTCCTGTTATCGACGCTATACGTTTTGAAATACCATGAAACGTGGACATTTCTTGGTCCCGGGCCGATTGGCTCATTATTCAACAACACGTGAAATACGCAGATGATGTAAGTACATGGGATCTGAAAATTGAGTTTTCAGTTATCGACCTCATACGTTTAGAAATACCATGAAACGTGGACATTTCTTGGTCCCGGGCTGATTGGGGAATTATTTCACGACGCGAAAAATGCCGAGCTGATATAAGTACTTGGGATCTGAAAATTGCGTTTTCTGTTATCGACGCTATACGTTTATAAATACCATGAAACTTGGAGATTTCTTGGTCCCCGGCTGATTGGACCATTTTTCAATAACACGTGAAATAGGCAGATGATATAAGTACTTGGGATCTGAAAATTGAGTTTTCAGTTATCGACCTCATACGTTTAGAAATACCATGAAACGTGGACATTTCTTGGTCCCGGGCCGATTGGCTCATTTTTCAACAACACGTGAAATACGCAGATGATATAAGTACTTGGGATCTCAAAATTGAGTTTTCAGTTATCGACCTCATACGTATAGAAATACCATGAAACGTGGACATTTCTTGGTCCCGGGCTGATTGGTGAATTTTTTCACGACGCGAAAAATGCCGAGCTGATATAAGTACTTGGGATCTGAAAATTGCGTTTTCTGTTATCGACGCTATACGTTTAGAAATACCATGAAACGTGGACATTTCTTGGTCCCGGGCCGATTGGGTTATTTTTCAATAACACGTGAAATACGCAGATGATATAAGTACTTGGGATCTGAAAATTGAGTTTTCAGTTATCGACATCATACGTTTAGAAATACCATGAAACGTGGAGATTTCTTGGTCCCGGGCTGATTGGACCATTTTTCAATAACACGTGAAATAGGCAGATGATATAAGTACTTGGGATCTGAAAATTGAGTTTTCAGTTATCGACCTCATACGTTTAGAAATACCATGAAACGTGGACATTTCTTGGTCCCGGGCCGATTGGCTCATTTTTCAACAACACGTGAAATACGCAGATGATATAAGTACTTGGGATCTGAAAATTGAGTTTTCAGTTATCGACCTCATACGTTTAGAAATACCATGAAACGTGTTTATTTCTTGGTCGCGGGCTGATTGGTGAATTTTTTCACGACGCGAAAAATGCCGAGCTGATATAAGTACTTGGGATCTGAAAATTGCGTTTTCTGTTATCGACGCTATACGTTTATAAATACCATGAAACTTGGAGATTTCTTGGTCCCGGGCTGATTGGACCATTTTTCAATAACACGTGAAATAGGCAGATGATATAAGTACTTGGGATCTGAAAATTGAGTTTTCAGTTATCGACCTCATACGTTTAGAAATACCATGAAACGTGGACATTTCTTGGTCCCGGGCTGATTGGTGAATTTTTTCACGACGCGAAAAATGCCGAGCTGATATAAGTACTTGGGATCTGAAAATTGCGTTTTCTGTTATCGACGCTATACGTTTATAAATACCATGAAACGTGGAGATTTCTTGGTCCCGGGCTGATTGGACCATTTTTCAATAACACGTGAAATAGGTAGATGATATAAGTACTTGGGATCTGAAAATTGAGTTTTCAGTTATCGACCTCATACGTTTAGAAATATCATGAAACGTGGACATTTCTTGGTCCCGGGCTGATTGGTGAATTTTTTCACGACGCGAAAAATGCCGAGCTGATATATGTACTTGGGATCTGAAAATTGCGTTTTCTGTTATCGACGCTATACGTTTTTAAATACCATGAAACGTGAAGATTTCTTGGTCCCGGGCTGATTGGACCATTTTTCAACAACACGTAAAATACGCAACTGATATAAGTACTTGGGATCTGAAAATTGAGTTTTCTGTTATCGACGCTATACGTTTATAAATACCATGAAACGTGGAGATTTCTTAGTCCCGGGCTGATTGGGGAATTTTTTCACGACGCGAAAAATTCCGAGCTGACATAAGTACTTGGGAACTGAAAATTGAGTTTTCTGTTATCGACGCTATACGTTTAGAAATACCAGGAAACGTGGACATTTCTTGGTCCCGGGCTTATTGGTGAATTTTTTCACGACGCGAAAAATGCCGAGCTGATATAAGTACTTGTGATACGAAAATTGAGTTTTCTGTTATCGACGCTATACGTTTATAAATACCATGAAACGTGGAGATTTCTTAGTCCCGGGCTCATTGGGGAATTTTTTCACGACGCGAAAAATTCCGAGCTGACATAAGTACTTGGGATCTGAAAATTGAGTTTTCAGTTATCGACCTCATACGTTTAGAAATACCATGAAACGTGGACATTTCTTGGTCCCGGGCTGATTGGTGAATTTTCTCACGACGCGAAAAATGCCGAGCTGATATAAGTACTTGGGATCGGAAAATTGAGTTTCCTGTTATCGACGCTATACGTTTTGAAATACCATGAAACGTGGACATTTCTTAGTCCCGGGCCGATTGGGTTATTTTTCAATAACACGTGAAATACGCAGATGATATAAGTACTTGGGATCTGAAAATTGAGTTTTCAGTTATCGACATCATACGTTTAGAAATACCATGAAACGTGGAGATTTCTTGGTCCCGGGCTGATTGGACCATTTTTCAATAACACGTGAAATAGGCAGATGATATAAGTACTTGGGATCTGAAAATTGAGTTTTCAGTTATCGACTTCATACGTTTAGAAATACCATGAAACGTGGACATTTCTTGGTCCCGGGCCGATTGGCTCATTTTTCAACAACACGTGAAATACGCAGATGATATAAGTACTTGGGATCTGAAAATTGAGTTTTCAGTTATCGACCTCATACGTTTAGAAATACCATGAAACGTGTTTATTTCTTGGTCGCGGGCTGATTGGTGAATTTTTTCACGACGCGAAAAATGCCGAGCTGATATAAGTACTTGGGATCTGAAAATTGCGTTTTCTGTTATCGACGCTATACGTTTATAAATACCATGAAACTTGGAGATTTCTTGGTCCCGGGCTGATTGGACCATTTTTCAATAACACGTGAAATAGGCAGATGATATAAGTACTTGGGATCTGAAAATTGAGTTTTCAGTTATCGACCTCATACGTTTAGAAATACCATGAAACGTGGACATTTCTTGGTCCCGGGCTGATTGGTGAATTTTTTCACGACGCGAAAAATGCCGAGCTGATATAAGTACTTGGGATCTGAAAATTGCGTTTTCTGTTATCGACGCTATACGTTTATAAATACCATGAAACGTGGAGATTTCTTGGTCCCGGGCTGATTGGACCATTTTTCAATAACACGTGAAATAGGTAGATGATATAAGTACTTGGGATCTGAAAATTGAGTTTTCAGTTATCGACCTCATACGTTTAGAAATATCATGAAACGTGGACATTTCTTGGTCCCGGGCTGATTGGTGAATTTTTTCACGACGCGAAAAATGCCGAGCTGATATATGTACTTGGGATCTGAAAATTGCGTTTTCTGTTATCGACGCTATACGTTTTTAAATACCATGAAACGTGAAGATTTCTTGGTCCCGGGCTGATTGGACCATTTTTCAACAACACGTAAAATACGCAACTGATATAAGTACTTGGGATCTGAAAATTGAGTTTTCTGTTATCGACGCTATACGTTTATAAATACCATGAAACGTGGAGATTTCTTAGTCCCGGGCTGATTGGGGAATTTTTTCACGACGCGAAAAATTCCGAGCTGACATAAGTACTTGGGAACTGAAAATTGAGTTTTCTGTTATCGACGCTATACGTTTAGAAATACCAGGAAACGTGGACATTTCTTGGTCCCGGGCTTATTGGTGAATTTTTTCACGACGCGAAAAATGCCGAGCTGATATAAGTACTTGTGATCCGAAAATTGAGTTTTCTGTTATCGACGCTATACGTTTATAAATACCATGAAACGTGGAGATTTCTTAGTCCCGGGCTGATTGGGGAATTTTTTCACGACGCGAAAAATTCCGAGCTGACATAAGTACTTGGGAACTGAAAATTGAGTTTCCTGTTATCGACGCTATACGTTTTGAAATACCATGAAACGTGGACATTTCTTGGTCCCGGGCCGATTGGCTCATTATTCAACAACACGTGAAATACGCAGATGATGTAAGTACTTGGGATCTGAAAATTGAGTTTTCAGTTATCGACCTCATACGTTTAGAAATACCATGAAACGTGGACATTTCTTGGTCCCGGGCTGATTGGTGAATTTTCTCACGACGCGAAAAATGCCGAGCTGATATAAGTATTTGGGATCGGAAAATTGAGTTTCCTGTTATCGACGCTATACGTTTTGAAATACCATGAAACGTGGACATTTCTTGGTCCCGGGCCGATTGGCTCATTATTCAACAACACGTGAAATACGCAGATGATGTAAGTACATGGGATCTGAAAATTGAGTTTTCAGTTATCGACCTCATACGTTTAGAAATACCATGAAACGTGGACATTTCTTGGTCCCGGGCTGATTGGGGAATTATTTCACGACGCGAAAAATGCCGAGCTGATATAAGTACTTGGGATCTGAAAATTGCGTTTTCTGTTATCGACGCTATACGTTTATAAATACTATGAAACTTGGAGATTTCTTGGTCCCGGGCTGATTGGACCATTTTTCAATAACACGTGAAATAGGCAGATGATATAAGTACTTGGGATCTGAAAATTGAGTTTTCAGTTATCGACCTCATACGTTTAGAAATACCATGAAACGTGGACATTTCTTGGTCCCGGGCTGATTGGTGAATTTTCTCTCGACGCGAAAAATGCCGAGCTGATATAAGTACTTGGGATCGGAAAATTGAGTTTTCTGTTATCGACGCTATACGTTTATAAATACCATGAAACGTGGAGATTTCTTGGTCCCGGGCTGATTGGACCATTTTTCAATAACACGTGAAATAGGTAGATGATATAAGTACTTGGGATCTGAAAATTGAGTTTTCAGTTATCGACCTCATACGTTTAGAAATATCATGAAACGTGGACATTTCTTGGTCCCGGGCTGATTGGTGAATTTTTTCACGACGCGAAAAATGCCGAGCTGATATATGTACTTGGGATCTGAAAATTGCGTTTTCTGTTATCGACGCTATACGTTTTTAAATACCATGAAACGTGAAGATTTCTTGGTCCCGGGCTGATTGGACCATTTTTCAACAACACGTAAAATACGCAACTGATATAAGTACTTGGGATCTGAAAATTGAGTTTTCTGTTATCGACGCTATACGTTTATAAATACCATGAAACGTGGAGATTTCTTAGTCCCGGGCTGATTGGGGAATTTTTTCACGACGCGAAAAATTCCGAGCTGACATAAGTACTTGGGAACTGAAAATTGAGTTTTCTGTTATCGACGCTATACGTTTAGAAATACCAGGAAACGTGGACATTTCTTGGTCCCGGGCTTATTGGTGAATTTTTTCACGACGCGAAAAATGCCGAGCTGATATAAGTACTTGTGATCCGAAAATTGAGTTTTCTGTTATCGACGCTATACGTTTATAAATACCATGAAACGTGGAGATTTCTTAGTCCCGGGCTGATTGGGGAATTTTTTCACGACGCGAAAAATTCCGAGCTGACATAAGTACTTGGGAACTGAAAATTGAGTTTCCTGTTATCGACGCTATACGTTTTGAAATACCATGAAACGTGGACATTTCTTGGTCCCGGGCCGATTGGCTCATTATTCAACAACACGTGAAATACGCAGATGATGTAAGTACTTGGGATCTGAAAATTGAGTTTTCAGTTATCGACCTCATACGTTTAGAAATACCATGAAACGTGGACATTTCTTGGTCCCGGGCTGATTGGTGAATTTTCTCACGACGCGAAAAATGCCGAGCTGATATAAGTATTTGGGATCGGAAAATTGAGTTTCCTGTTATCGACGCTATACGTTTTGAAATACCATGAAACGTGGACATTTCTTGGTCCCGGGCCGATTGGCTCATTATTCAACAACACGTGAAATACGCAGATGATGTAAGTACATGGGATCTGAAAATTGAGTTTTCAGTTATCGACCTCATACGTTTAGAAATACCATGAAACGTGGACATTTCTTGGTCCCGGGCTGATTGGGGAATTATTTCACGACGCGAAAAATGCCGAGCTGATATAAGTACTTGGGATCTGAAAATTGCGTTTTCTGTTATCGACGCTATACGTTTATAAATACTATGAAACTTGGAGATTTCTTGGTCCCGGGCTGATTGGACCATTTTTCAATAACACGTGAAATAGGCAGATGATATAAGTACTTGGGATCTGAAAATTGAGTTTTCAGTTATCGACCTCATACGTTTAGAAATACCATGAAACGTGGACATTTCTTGGTCCCGGGCTGATTGGTGAATTTTCTCTCGACGCGAAAAATGCCGAGCTGATATAAGTACTTGGGATCGGAAAATTGAGTTTCCTGTTATCGACGCTATACGTTTTGAAATACCATGAAACGTGGACATTTCTTGGTCCCGGGCTGATTGGTGAATTTTTTCACGACGCGAAAAATGCCGAGCTGATATAAGTACTTGGGATCTGAAAATTGCGTTTTCTGTTATCGACGCTATACGTTGATAAATACCATGAAACGTGAAGATTTCTTGGTCCCGGGCTGATTGGACCATTTTTCAACAACACGTAAAATACGCAACTGATATAAGTACTTGGGATCTGAAAATTGAGTTTTCAGTTATCGACCTCATACGTTTAGAAATATCATGAAACGTGGACATTTCTTGGTCCCGGGCTGATTGGTGAATTTTTTCACGACGCGAAAAATGCCGAGCTGATATATGTACTTGGGATCTGAAAATTGCGTTTTCTGTTATCGACGCTATACGTTTATAAATACCATGAAACGTGGAGATTTCTTAGTCCCGGGCTGATTGTGGAATTTTTTCACGACGCGAAAAATTCCGAGCTGACATAAGTAGTTGGGAACTGAAAATTGAGTTTTCTGTTATCGACGCTATACGTTTAGAAATACCAGGAAACGTGGACATTTCTTGGTCCCGGGCTGATTGGACCATTTTTCAATAACACGTGAAATAGGCAGATGATATAAGTACTTGGGATCTGAAAATTGAGTTTTCAGTTATCGACCTCATACGTTTAGAAATACCATGAAACGTGGACATTTCTTGGTCCCGGGCTGATTGGTGAATTTTCTCACGACGCGAAAAATGCCGAGCTGATATAAGTATTTGGGATCGGAAAATTGAGTTTCCTGTTATCGACGCTATACGTTTTGAAATACCATGAAACGTGGACATTTCTTGGTCCCGGGCCGATTGGCTCATTATTCAACAACACGTGAAATACGCAGATGATGTAAGTACATGGGATCTGAAAATTGAGTTTTCAGTTATCGACCTCATACGTTTAGAAATACCATGAAACGTGGACATTTCTTGGTCCCGGGCTGATTGGTGAATTTTCTCACGACGCGAAAAATGCCGAGCTGATATAAGTATTTGGGATCGGAAAATTGAGTTTCCTGTTATCGACGCTATACGTTTTGAAATACCATGAAACGTGGACATTTCTTGGTCCCGGGCCGATTGGCTCATTATTCAACAACACGTGAAATACGCAGATGATGTAAGTACATGGGATCTGAAAATTGAGTTTTCAGTTATCGACCTCATACGTTTAGAAATACCATGAAACGTGGACATTTCTTGGTCCCGGGCTGATTGGGGAATTATTTCACGACGCGAAAAATGCCGAGCTGATATAAGTACTTGGGATCTGAAAATTGCGTTTTCTGTTATCGACGCTATACGTTTATAAATACCATGAAACTTGGAGATTTCTTGGTCCCGGGCTGATTGGACCATTTTTCAATAACACGTGAAATAGGCAGATGATATAAGTACTTGGGATCTGAAAATTGAGTTTTCAGTTATCGACCTCATACGTTTAGAAATACCATGAAACGTGGACATTTCTTGGTCCCGGGCCGATTGGCTCATTTTTCAACAACACGTGAAATACGCAGATGATATAAGTACTTGGGATCTCAAAATTGAGTTTTCAGTTATCGACCTCATACGTATAGAAATACCATGAAACGTGGACATTTCTTGGTCCCGGGCTGATTGGTGAATTTTTTCACGACGCGAAAAATGCCGAGCTGATATAAGTACTTGTGATACGAAAATTGAGTTTTCTGTTATCGACGCTATACGTTTATAAATACCATGAAACGTGGAGATTTCTTAGTCCCGGGCTCATTGGGGAATTTTTTCACGACGCGAAAAATTCCGAGCTGACATAAGTACTTGGGATCTGAAAATTGAGTTTTCAGTTATCGACCTCATACGTTTAGAAATACCATGAAACGTGGACATTTCTTGGTCCCGGGCTGATTGGTGAATTTTCTCACGACGCGAAAAATGCCGAGCTGATATAAGTACTTGGGATCGGAAAATTGAGTTTCCTGTTATCGACGCTATACGTTTTGAAATACCATGAAACGTGGACATTTCTTAGTCCCGGGCCGATTGGGTTATTTTTCAATAACACGTGAAATACGCAGATGATATAAGTACTTGGGATCTGAAAATTGAGTTTTCAGTTATCGACATCATACGTTTAGAAATACCATGAAACGTGGAGATTTCTTGGTCCCGGGCTGATTGGACCATTTTTCAATAACACGTGAAATAGGCAGATGATATAAGTACTTGGGATCTGAAAATTGAGTTTTCAGTTATCGACTTCATACGTTTAGAAATACCATGAAACGTGGACATTTCTTGGTCCCGGGCCGATTGGCTCATTTTTCAACAACACGTGAAATACGCAGATGATATAAGTACTTGGGATCTGAAAATTGAGTTTTCAGTTATCGACCTCATACGTTTAGAAATACCATGAAACGTGTTTATTTCTTGGTCGCGGGCTGATTGGTGAATTTTTTCACGACGCGAAAAATGCCGAGCTGATATAAGTACTTGGGATCTGAAAATTGCGTTTTCTGTTATCGACGCTATACGTTTATAAATACCATGAAACTTGGAGATTTCTTGGTCCCGGGCTGATTGGACCATTTTTCAATAACACGTGAAATAGGCAGATGATATAAGTACTTGGGATCTGAAAATTGAGTTTTCAGTTATCGACCTCATACGTTTAGAAATACCATGAAACGTGGACATTTCTTGGTCCCGGGCTGATTGGTGAATTTTTTCACGACGCGAAAAATGCCGAGCTGATATAAGTACTTGGGATCTGAAAATTGCGTTTTCTGTTATCGACGCTATACGTTTATAAATACCATGAAACGTGGAGATTTCTTGGTCCCGGGCTGATTGGACCATTTTTCAATAACACGTGAAATAGGTAGATGATATAAGTACTTGGGATCTGAAAATTGAGTTTTCAGTTATCGACCTCATACGTTTAGAAATATCATGAAACGTGGACATTTCTTGGTCCCGGGCTGATTGGTGAATTTTTTCACGACGCGAAAAATGCCGAGCTGATATATGTACTTGGGATCTGAAAATTGCGTTTTCTGTTATCGACGCTATACGTTTTTAAATACCATGAAACGTGAAGATTTCTTGGTCCCGGGCTGATTGGACCATTTTTCAACAACACGTAAAATACGCAACTGATATAAGTACTTGGGATCTGAAAATTGAGTTTTCTGTTATCGACGCTATACGTTTATAAATACCATGAAACGTGGAGATTTCTTAGTCCCGGGCTGATTGGGGAATTTTTTCACGACGCGAAAAATTCCGAGCTGACATAAGTACTTGGGAACTGAAAATTGAGTTTTCTGTTATCGACGCTATACGTTTAGAAATACCAGGAAACGTGGACATTTCTTGGTCCCGGGCTTATTGGTGAATTTTTTCACGACGCGAAAAATGCCGAGCTGATATAAGTACTTGTGATCCGAAAATTGAGTTTTCTGTTATCGACGCTATACGTTTATAAATACCATGAAACGTGGAGATTTCTTAGTCCCGGGCTGATTGGGGAATTTTTTCACGACGCGAAAAATTCCGAGCTGACATAAGTACTTGGGAACTGAAAATTGAGTTTTCTGTTATCGACGCTATACGTTTAGAAATACCATGAAACGTGGACATTTCTTGGTCCCGGGCTGATTGGTGAATTTTCTCTCGACGCGAAAAATGCCGAGCTGATATAAGTACTTGGGATCGGAAAATTGAGTTTCCTGTTATCGACGCTATACGTTTTGAAATACCATGAAACGTGGACATTTCTTAGTCCCGGGCCGATTGGGTTATTTTTCAATAACACGTGAAATACGCAGATGATATAAGTACTTGGGATCTGAAAATTGAGTTTTCAGTTATCGACATCATACGTTTAGAAATACCATGAAACGTGGAGATTTCTTGGTCCCGGGCTGATTGGACCATTTTTCAATAACACGTGAAATAGGCAGATGATATAAGTACTTGGGATCTGAAAATTGAGTTTTCAGTTATCGACCGCATACGTTTAGAAATACCATGAAACGTGGACATTTCTTGGTCCCGGGCCGATTGGCTCATTTTTCAACAACACGTGAAATACGCAGATGATATAAGTACTTGGGATCTGAAAATTGAGTTTTCAGTTATCGACCTCATACGTTTAGAAATACCATGAAACGTGTTTATTTCTTGGTCGCGGGCTGATTGGTGAATTTTTTCACGACGCGAAAAATGCCGAGCTGATATAAGTACTTGGGATCTGAAAATTGCGTTTTCTGTTATCGACGCTATACGTTTATAAATACCATGAAACTTGGAGATTTCTTGGTCCCGGGCTGATTGGACCATTTTTCAATAACACGTGAAATAGGCAGATGATATAAGTACTTGGGATCTGAAAATTGAGTTTTCAGTTATCGACCTCATACGTTTAGAAATACCATGAAACGTGGACATTTCTTGGTCCCGGGCTGATTGGTGAATTTTTTCACGACGCGAAAAATGCCGAGCTGATATAAGTACTTGGGATCTGAAAATTGCGTTTTCTGTTATCGACGCTATACGTTTATAAATACCATGAAACGTGGAGATTTCTTGGTCCCGGGCTGATTGGACCATTTTTCAATAACACGTGAAATAGGTAGATGATATAAGTACTTGGGATCTGAAAATTGAGTTTTCAGTTATCGACCTCATACGTTTAGAAATATCATGAAACGTGGACATTTCTTGGTCCCGGGCTGATTGGACCATTTTTCAACAACACGTAAAATACGCAACTGATATAAGTACTTGGGATCTGAAAATTGAGTTTTCTGTTATCGACGCTATACGTTTATAAATACCATGAAACGTGGAGATTTCTTAGTCCCGGGCTGATTGGGGAATTTTTTCACGACGCGAAAAATTCCGAGCTGACATAAGTACTTGGGAACTGAAAATTGAGTTTTCTGTTATCGACGCTATACGTTTAGAAATACCAGGAAACGTGGACATTTCTTGGTCCCGGGCTTATTGGTGAATTTTTTCACGACGCGAAAAATGCCGAGCTGATATAAGTACTTGTGATCCGAAAATTGAGTTTTCTGTTATCGACGCTATACGTTTATAAATACCATGAAACGTGGAGATTTCTTAGTCCCGGGCTGATTGGGGAATTTTTTCACGACGCGAAAAATTCCGAGCTGACATAAGTACTTGGGAACTGAAAATTGAGTTTCCTGTTATCGACGCTATACGTTTTGAAATACCATGAAACGTGGACATTTCTTGGTCCCGGGCCGATTGGCTCATTATTCAACAACACGTGAAATACGCAGATGATGTAAGTACTTGGGATCTGAAAATTGAGTTTTCAGTTATCGACCTCATACGTTTAGAAATACCATGAAACGTGGACATTTCTTGGTCCCGGGCTGATTGGTGAATTTTCTCACGACGCGAAAAATGCCGAGCTGATATAAGTATTTGGGATCGGAAAATTGAGTTTCCTGTTATCGACGCTATACGTTTTGAAATACCATGAAACGTGGACATTTCTTGGTCCCGGGCCGATTGGCTCATTATTCAACAACACGTGAAATACGCAGATGATGTAAGTACATGGGATCTGAAAATTGAGTTTTCAGTTATCGACCTCATACGTTTAGAAATACCATGAAACGTGGACATTTCTTGGTCCCGGGCTGATTGGGGAATTATTTCACGACGCGAAAAATGCCGAGCTGATATAAGTACTTGGGATCTGAAAATTGCGTTTTCTGTTATCGACGCTATACGTTTATAAATACTATGAAACTTGGAGATTTCTTGGTCCCGGGCTGATTGGACCATTTTTCAATAACACGTGAAATAGGCAGATGATATAAGTACTTGGGATCTGAAAATTGAGTTTTCAGTTATCGACCTCATACGTTTAGAAATACCATGAAACGTGGACATTTCTTGGTCCCGGGCTGATTGGTGAATTTTCTCTCGACGCGAAAAATGCCGAGCTGATATAAGTACTTGGGATCGGAAAATTGAGTTTCCTGTTATCGACGCTATACGTTTTGAAATACCATGAAACGTGGACATTTCTTGGTCCCGGGCTGATTGGTGAATTTTTTCACGACGCGAAAAATGCCGAGCTGATATAAGTACTTGGGATCTGAAAATTGCGTTTTCTGTTATCGACGCTATACGTTGATAAATACCATGAAACGTGAAGATTTCTTGGTCCCGGGCTGATTGGACCATTTTTCAACAACACGTAAAATACGCAACTGATATAAGTACTTGGGATCTGAAAATTGAGTTTTCAGTTATCGACCTCATACGTTTAGAAATATCATGAAACGTGGACATTTCTTGGTCCCGGGCTGATTGGTGAATTTTTTCACGACGCGAAAAATGCCGAGCTGATATATGTACTTGGGATCTGAAAATTGCGTTTTCTGTTATCGACGCTATACGTTTATAAATACCATGAAACGTGGAGATTTCTTAGTCCCGGGCTGATTGTGGAATTTTTTCACGACGCGAAAAATTCCGAGCTGACATAAGTAGTTGGGAACTGAAAATTGAGTTTTCTGTTATCGACGCTATACGTTTAGAAATACCAGGAAACGTGGACATTTCTTGGTCCCGGGCTTATTGGTGAATTTTTTCACGACGCGAAAAATGCCGAGCTGATATAAGTACTTGTGATCCGAAAATTGAGTTTTCTGTTATCGACGCTATACGTTTATAAATACCATGAAACGTGGAGATTTCTTAGTCCCGGGCTGATTGGGGAATTTTTTCACGACGCGAGAAATTCCGAGCTGACATAAGTACTTGGGAACTGAAAATTGAGTTTTCTGTTATCGACGCTATACGTTTAGAAATACCATCAAACGTGGACATTTCTTCGTCCCGGGCTGATTGGTGAATTTTCTCTCGACGCGAAAAATGCCGAGCTGATATAAGTACTTGGGATCGGAAAATTGAGTTTCCTGTTATCGACGCTATACGTTTTGAAATACCATGAAACGTGGACATTTCTTGGTCCCGGGCCGATTGGCTCATTTTTCAACAACACGTGAAATACGCAGATGATGTAAGTACTTGGGATCTGAAAATTGAGTTTTCAGTTATCGACCTCATACGTTTAGAAATACCATGAAACGTGGACATTTCTTGGTCCCGGGCCGATTGGCTCATTTTTCAACAACACGTGAAATACGCAGATGATATAAGTACTTGGGATCTGAAAATTGAGTTTTCAGTTATCGACCTCATACGTTTAGAAATACCATGAAACGTATTTATTTCTTGGTCGCGGGCTGATTGGTGAATTTTTTCACGACGCGAAAAATGCCGAGCTGATATAAGTACTTGGGATCTGAAAATTGCGTTTTCTGTTATCGACGCTATACGTTTATAAATACCATGAAACGTGGAGATTTCTTGGTCCCGGGCTGATTGGACCATTTTTCAATAACACGTGAAATAGGCAGATGATGGAAGTACTTGGGATCTGAAAATTGAGTTTTCAGTTATCGACCTCATACGTTTAGAAATACCATGAAACGTGGACATTTCTTGGTCCCGGGCTGATTGGTGAATTTTTTCACGACGCGAAAAGTGCCGAGCTGACGTAAGTACTTGGGATTTGAAAATTGAGTTTTCAGTTATCGACCTCATACGTTTAGAAATACCATGAAACGTGGACATTTCTTGGTCCCGGGCTGATTGGTGAATTTTCTCACGACGCGAAAAATGCCGAGCTGATATAATTATTTGGGATCGGAAAATTGAGTTTCCTGTTATCGACGCTATACGTTTTGAAATACCATGAAACGTGGACATTTCTTGGTCCCGGGCCGATTGGCTCATTATTCAACAACACGTGAAATACGCAGATGATGTAAGTACTTGGGATCTGAAAATTGAGTTTTCAGTTATCGACCTCATACGTTTAGAAATACCATGAAACGTGGACATTTCTTGGTCCCGGGCTGATTGGTGAATTTTCTCTCGACGCGAAAAATGCCGAGCTGATATAAGTACTTGGGATCGGAAAATTGAGTTTCCTGTTATCGACGCTATACGTTTTGAAATACCATGAAACGTGGACATTTCTTGGTCCCGGGCCGATTGGCTCATTTTTCAACAACACGTGAAATACGCAGATGATGTAAGTACTTGGGATCTGAAAATTGAGTTTTCAGTTATCGACCTCATACGTTTAGAAATACCATGAAACGTGGACATTTCTTGGTCCCGGGCCGATTGGCTCATTTTTCAACAACACGTGAAATACGCAGATGATGTAAGTACTTGGGATCTGAAAATTGAGTTTTCAGTTATCGACCTCATACGTTTAGAAATACCATGAAACGTATTTATTTCTTGGTCGCGGGCTGATTGGTGAATTTTTTCACGACGCGAAAAATGCCGAGCTGATATAAGTACTTGGGATCTGAAAATTGCGTTTTCTGTTATCGACGCTATACGTTTATAAATACCATGAAACGTGGAGATTTCTTGGTCCCGGGCTGATTGGACCATTTTTCAATAACACGTGAAATAGGCAGATGATGGAAGTACTTGGGATCTGAAAATTTAGTTTTCAGTTATCGACCTCATACGTTTAGAAATACCATGAAACGTGGACATTTCTTGGTCCCGGGCTGATTGGTGAATTTTTTCACGACGCGAAAAGTGCCGAGCTGACATAAGTACTTGGGATTTGAAAATTGAGTTTTCAGTTATCGACCTCATACGTGTAGAAATACCATGAAACGTGGACATTTCTTGGTCCCGGGCTGATTGGTGAATTTTCTCACGACGCGAAAAATGCCGAGCTGATATAAGTATTTGGGATCGGAAAATTGAGTTTCCTGTTATCGACGCTATACGTTTTGAAATACCATGAAACGTGGACATTTCTTGGTCCCGGGCCGATTGGCTCATTATTCAACAACACGTGAAATACGCAGATGATGTAAGTACTTGGGATCTGAAAATTGAGTTTTCAGTTATCGACCTCATACGTTTAGAAATACCATGAAACGTGGACATTTCTTGGTCCCGGGCTGATTGGTGAATTTTCTCTCGACGCGAAAAATGCCGAGCTGATATAAGTACTTGGGATCGGAAAATTGAGTTTCCTGTTATCGACGCTATACGTTTTGAAATACCATGAAACGTGGACATTTCTTGGTCCCGGGCCGATTGGCTCATTTTTCAACAACACGTGAAATACGCAGATGATGTAAGTACTTGGGATCTGAAAATTGAGTTTTCAGTTATCGACCTCATACGTTTAGAAATACCCTGAAACGTGGACATTTCTTGGTCCCGGGCTGATTGGGGAATTATTTCACGACGCGAAAAATGCCGAGCTGATATAAGTACTTGGGATCTGAAAATTGCGTTTTCTGTTATCGACGCTATACGTTTATAAATACCATGAAACTTGGAGATTTCTTAGTCCCGGGCTGATTGGGGAATTTTTTCACGACGCGAAAAATTCCGAGCTGACATAAGTACTTGGGAACTGAAAATTGAGATTTCTGTTATCGACGCTATACGTTTAGAAATACCATGAAACGTGGACATTTCTTGGTCCCGGGCTGATTGGTGAATTTTTTCACGACGCGAAAAATGCCGAGCTGATATAAGTACTTGTGATCCGAAAATTGAGTTTTCTGTTATCGACGCTATACGTTTATAAATACCATGAAACGTGGAGATTTCTTAGTCCCGGGCTGATTGGGGAATTTTTTCACGACGCGAAAAATTCCGAGCTGACATAAGTACTTGGGATCTGAAAATTGAGTTTTCAGTTATCGACCTCATACGTTTAGAAATACCATGAAACGTGGACATTTCTTGGTCCCGGGCTGATTGGGGAATTATTTCACGACGCGAGAAATGCCGAGCTGATATAAGTACTTGGGATCTGAAAATTGCGTTTTCTGTTATCGACGCTATACGTTTATAAATATCATGAAACTTGGAGATTTCTTGGTCCCGGGCTGATTGGACCATTTTTCAATAACACGTGAAATAGGCAGATGATATAAGTACTTGGGATCTGAAAATTGAGTTTTCATTTATCGACCTCATACGTTTAGAAATACCATGAAACGTGGAGATTTCTTGGTCCCGGGCTGATTGGACCATTTTTCAATAACACGTGAAATAGGCAGATGATGGAAGTACTTGGGATCTGAAAATTGAGTTTTCAGTTATCGACCTCATACGTTTAGAAATACCATGAAACGTGGACATTTCTTGGTCCCGGGCTGATTGGTGAATTTTTTCACGACGCGAAAAATGCCGAGCTGATATAAGTACTTCGGATCCGAAAATTGAGTTTTCTGTTATCGACGCTATACGTTTATAAATACCATGAAACGTGAAGATTTCTTGGTCCCGGGCTGATTGGACCATTTTTCAACATCACGTAAAATACGCAACTGATATAAGTACTTGGGATCTGAAAATTGAGTTTTCTGTTATCGACGCTATACGTTTATAAATACCATGAAACGTGGAGATTCCTTAGTCCCGGGCTGATTGGGGAATTTTTTCACGACGCGAAAAATTCCGAGCTGACATAAGTACTTGGGAACTGAAAATTGAGATTTCTGTTATCGACGCTATACGTTTAGAAATACCATGAAACGTGGACATTTCTTGGTCCCGGGCTGATTGGTGAATTTTTTCACGACGCGAAAAATGCCGAGCTGATATAAGTACTTGTGATCCGAAAATTGAGTTTTCCGTTATCGATGCTATACGTTTATTAATACCATGAAACGTGGAGATTTCTTAGTCCCGGGCTGATTGGGGAATTTTTTCACGACGCGAAAAATTCCGAGCTGACATAAGTACTTGGGATTTGAAAATTGAGTTTTCAGTTATCGACCTCATACGTTTAGAAATACCATGAAACGTGGACATTTCTTGGTCCCGGGCTGATTGGTGAATTTTCTCACGACGCGAAAAATGCCGAGCTGATATAAGTATTTGGGATCGGAAAATTGAGTTTCCTGTTATCGACGCTATACGTTTTGAAATACCATGAAACGTGGACATTTCTTGGTCCCGGGCCGATTGGCTCATTATTCAACAACACGTGAAATACGCAGATGATGTAAGTACATGGGATCTGAAAATTGAGTTTTCAGTTATCGACCTCATACGTTTAGAAATACCATGAAACGTGGACATTTCTTGGTCCCGGGCTGATTGGGGAATTATTTCACGACGCGAAAAATGCCGAGCTGATATAAGTACTTGGGATCTGAAAATTGCGTTTTCTGTTATCGACGCTATACGTTTATAAATACCATGAAACTTGGAGATTTCTTGGTCCCCGGCTGATTGGACCATTTTTCAATAACACGTGAAATAGGCAGATGATATAAGTACTTGGGATCTGAAAATTGAGTTTTCAGTTATCGACCTCATACGTTTAGAAATACCATGAAACGTGGACATTTCTTGGTCCCGGGCCGATTGGCTCATTTTTCAACAACACGTGAAATACGCAGATGATATAAGTACTTGGGATCTCAAAATTGAGTTTTCAGTTATCGACCTCATACGTATAGAAATACCATGAAACGTGGACATTTCTTGGTCCCGGGCTGATTGGTGAATTTTTTCACGACGCGAAAAATGCCGAGCTGATATAAGTACTTGGGATCTGAAAATTGCGTTTTCTGTTATCGACGCTATACGTTTAGAAATACCATGAAACGTGGACATTTCTTGGTCCCGGGCCGATTGGGTTATTTTTCAATAACACGTGAAATACGCAGATGATATAAGTACTTGGGATCTGAAAATTGAGTTTTCAGTTATCGACATCATACGTTTAGAAATACCATGAAACGTGGAGATTTCTTGGTCCCGGGCTGATTGGACCATTTTTCAATAACACGTGAAATAGGCAGATGATATAAGTACTTGGGATCTGAAAATTGAGTTTTCAGTTATCGACCTCATACGTTTAGAAATACCATGAAACGTGGACATTTCTTGGTCCCGGGCCGATTGGCTCATTTTTCAACAACACGTGAAATACGCAGATGATATAAGTACTTGGGATCTGAAAATTGAGTTTTCAGTTATCGACCTCATACGTTTAGAAATACCATGAAACGTGTTTATTTCTTGGTCGCGGGCTGATTGGTGAATTTTTTCACGACGCGAAAAATGCCGAGCTGATATAAGTACTTGGGATCTGAAAATTGCGTTTTCTGTTATCGACGCTATACGTTTATAAATACCATGAAACTTGGAGATTTCTTGGTCCCGGGCTGATTGGACCATTTTTCAATAACACGTGAAATAGGCAGATGATATAAGTACTTGGGATCTGAAAATTGAGTTTTCAGTTATCGACCTCATACGTTTAGAAATACCATGAAACGTGGACATTTCTTGGTCCCGGGCTGATTGGTGAATTTTTTCACGACGCGAAAAATGCCGAGCTGATATAAGTACTTGGGATCTGAAAATTGCGTTTTCTGTTATCGACGCTATACGTTTATAAATACCATGAAACGTGGAGATTTCTTGGTCCCGGGCTGATTGGACCATTTTTCAATAACACGTGAAATAGGTAGATGATATAAGTACTTGGGATCTGAAAATTGAGTTTTCAGTTATCGACCTCATACGTTTAGAAATATCATGAAACGTGGACATTTCTTGGTCCCGGGCTGATTGGTGAATTTTTTCACGACGCGAAAAATGCCGAGCTGATATATGTACTTGGGATCTGAAAATTGCGTTTTCTGTTATCGACGCTATACGTTTTTAAATACCATGAAACGTGAAGATTTCTTGGTCCCGGGCTGATTGGACCATTTTTCAACAACACGTAAAATACGCAACTGATATAAGTACTTGGGATCTGAAAATTGAGTTTTCTGTTATCGACGCTATACGTTTATAAATACCATGAAACGTGGAGATTTCTTAGTCCCGGGCTGATTGGGGAATTTTTTCACGACGCGAAAAATTCCGAGCTGACATAAGTACTTGGGAACTGAAAATTGAGTTTTCTGTTATCGACGCTATACGTTTAGAAATACCAGGAAACGTGGACATTTCTTGGTCCCGGGCTTATTGGTGAATTTTTTCACGACGCGAAAAATGCCGAGCTGATATAAGTACTTGTGATACGAAAATTGAGTTTTCTGTTATCGACGCTATACGTTTATAAATACCATGAAACGTGGAGATTTCTTAGTCCCGGGCTCATTGGGGAATTTTTTCACGACGCGAAAAATTCCGAGCTGACATAAGTACTTGGGATCTGAAAATTGAGTTTTCAGTTATCGACCTCATACGTTTAGAAATACCATGAAACGTGGACATTTCTTGGTCCCGGGCTGATTGGTGAATTTTCTCACGACGCGAAAAATGCCGAGCTGATATAAGTACTTGGGATCGGAAAATTGAGTTTCCTGTTATCGACGCTATACGTTTTGAAATACCATGAAACGTGGACATTTCTTAGTCCCGGGCCGATTGGGTTATTTTTCAATAACACGTGAAATACGCAGATGATATAAGTACTTGGGATCTGAAAATTGAGTTTTCAGTTATCGACATCATACGTTTAGAAATACCATGAAACGTGGAGATTTCTTGGTCCCGGGCTGATTGGACCATTTTTCAATAACACGTGAAATAGGCAGATGATATAAGTACTTGGGATCTGAAAATTGAGTTTTCAGTTATCGACTTCATACGTTTAGAAATACCATGAAACGTGGACATTTCTTGGTCCCGGGCCGATTGGCTCATTTTTCAACAACACGTGAAATACGCAGATGATATAAGTACTTGGGATCTGAAAATTGAGTTTTCAGTTATCGACCTCATACGTTTAGAAATACCATGAAACGTGTTTATTTCTTGGTCGCGGGCTGATTGGTGAATTTTTTCACGACGCGAAAAATGCCGAGCTGATATAAGTACTTGGGATCTGAAAATTGCGTTTTCTGTTATCGACGCTATACGTTTATAAATACCATGAAACTTGGAGATTTCTTGGTCCCGGGCTGATTGGACCATTTTTCAATAACACGTGAAATAGGCAGATGATATAAGTACTTGGGATCTGAAAATTGAGTTTTCAGTTATCGACCTCATACGTTTAGAAATACCATGAAACGTGGACATTTCTTGGTCCCGGGCTGATTGGTGAATTTTTTCACGACGCGAAAAATGCCGAGCTGATATAAGTACTTGGGATCTGAAAATTGCGTTTTCTGTTATCGACGCTATACGTTTATAAATACCATGAAACGTGGAGATTTCTTGGTCCCGGGCTGATTGGACCATTTTTCAATAACACGTGAAATAGGTAGATGATATAAGTACTTGGGATCTGAAAATTGAGTTTTCAGTTATCGACCTCATACGTTTAGAAATATCATGAAACGTGGACATTTCTTGGTCCCGGGCTGATTGGTGAATTTTTTCACGACGCGAAAAATGCCGAGCTGATATATGTACTTGGGATCTGAAAATTGCGTTTTCTGTTATCGACGCTATACGTTTTTAAATACCATGAAACGTGAAGATTTCTTGGTCCCGGGCTGATTGGACCATTTTTCAACAACACGTAAAATACGCAACTGATATAAGTACTTGGGATCTGAAAATTGAGTTTTCTGTTATCGACGCTATACGTTTATAAATACCATGAAACGTGGAGATTTCTTAGTCCCGGGCTGATTGGGGAATTTTTTCACGACGCGAAAAATTCCGAGCTGACATAAGTACTTGGGAACTGAAAATTGAGTTTTCTGTTATCGACGCTATACGTTTAGAAATACCAGGAAACGTGGACATTTCTTGGTCCCGGGCTTATTGGTGAATTTTTTCACGACGCGAAAAATGCCGAGCTGATATAAGTACTTGTGATCCGAAAATTGAGTTTTCTGTTATCGACGCTATACGTTTATAAATACCATGAAACGTGGAGATTTCTTAGTCCCGGGCTGATTGGGGAATTTTTTCACGACGCGAAAAATTCCGAGCTGACATAAGTACTTGGGAACTGAAAATTGAGTTTCCTGTTATCGACGCTATACGTTTTGAAATACCATGAAACGTGGACATTTCTTGGTCCCGGGCCGATTGGCTCATTATTCAACAACACGTGAAATACGCAGATGATGTAAGTACTTGGGATCTGAAAATTGAGTTTTCAGTTATCGACCTCATACGTTTAGAAATACCATGAAACGTGGACATTTCTTGGTCCCGGGCTGATTGGTGAATTTTCTCACGACGCGAAAAATGCCGAGCTGATATAAGTATTTGGGATCGGAAAATTGAGTTTCCTGTTATCGACGCTATACGTTTTGAAATACCATGAAACGTGGACATTTCTTGGTCCCGGGCCGATTGGCTCATTATTCAACAACACGTGAAATACGCAGATGATGTAAGTACATGGGATCTGAAAATTGAGTTTTCAGTTATCGACCTCATACGTTTAGAAATACCATGAAACGTGGACATTTCTTGGTCCCGGGCTGATTGGGGAATTATTTCACGACGCGAAAAATGCCGAGCTGATATAAGTACTTGGGATCTGAAAATTGCGTTTTCTGTTATCGACGCTATACGTTTATAAATACTATGAAACTTGGAGATTTCTTGGTCCCGGGCTGATTGGACCATTTTTCAATAACACGTGAAATAGGCAGATGATATAAGTACTTGGGATCTGAAAATTGAGTTTTCAGTTATCGACCTCATACGTTTAGAAATACCATGAAACGTGGACATTTCTTGGTCCCGGGCTGATTGGTGAATTTTCTCTCGACGCGAAAAATGCCGAGCTGATATAAGTACTTGGGATCGGAAAATTGAGTTTTCTGTTATCGACGCTATACGTTTATAAATACCATGAAACGTGGAGATTTCTTGGTCCCGGGCTGATTGGACCATTTTTCAATAACACGTGAAATAGGTAGATGATATAAGTACTTGGGATCTGAAAATTGAGTTTTCAGTTATCGACCTCATACGTTTAGAAATATCATGAAACGTGGACATTTCTTGGTCCCGGGCTGATTGGTGAATTTTTTCACGACGCGAAAAATGCCGAGCTGATATATGTACTTGGGATCTGAAAATTGCGTTTTCTGTTATCGACGCTATACGTTTTTAAATACCATGAAACGTGAAGATTTCTTGGTCCCGGGCTGATTGGACCATTTTTCAACAACACGTAAAATACGCAACTGATATAAGTACTTGGGATCTGAAAATTGAGTTTTCTGTTATCGACGCTATACGTTTATAAATACCATGAAACGTGGAGATTTCTTAGTCCCGGGCTGATTGGGGAATTTTTTCACGACGCGAAAAATTCCGAGCTGACATAAGTACTTGGGAACTGAAAATTGAGTTTTCTGTTATCGACGCTATACGTTTAGAAATACCAGGAAACGTGGACATTTCTTGGTCCCGGGCTTATTGGTGAATTTTTTCACGACGCGAAAAATGCCGAGCTGATATAAGTACTTGTGATCCGAAAATTGAGTTTTCTGTTATCGACGCTATACGTTTATAAATACCATGAAACGTGGAGATTTCTTAGTCCCGGGCTGATTGGGGAATTTTTTCACGACGCGAAAAATTCCGAGCTGACATAAGTACTTGGGAACTGAAAATTGAGTTTCCTGTTATCGACGCTATACGTTTTGAAATACCATGAAACGTGGACATTTCTTGGTCCCGGGCCGATTGGCTCATTATTCAACAACACGTGAAATACGCAGATGATGTAAGTACTTGGGATCTGAAAATTGAGTTTTCAGTTATCGACCTCATACGTTTAGAAATACCATGAAACGTGGACATTTCTTGGTCCCGGGCTGATTGGTGAATTTTCTCACGACGCGAAAAATGCCGAGCTGATATAAGTATTTGGGATCGGAAAATTGAGTTTCCTGTTATCGACGCTATACGTTTTGAAATACCATGAAACGTGGACATTTCTTGGTCCCGGGCCGATTGGCTCATTATTCAACAACACGTGAAATACGCAGATGATGTAAGTACATGGGATCTGAAAATTGAGTTTTCAGTTATCGACCTCATACGTTTAGAAATACCATGAAACGTGGACATTTCTTGGTCCCGGGCTGATTGGGGAATTATTTCACGACGCGAAAAATGCCGAGCTGATATAAGTACTTGGGATCTGAAAATTGCGTTTTCTGTTATCGACGCTATACGTTTATAAATACTATGAAACTTGGAGATTTCTTGGTCCCGGGCTGATTGGACCATTTTTCAATAACACGTGAAATAGGCAGATGATATAAGTACTTGGGATCTGAAAATTGAGTTTTCAGTTATCGACCTCATACGTTTAGAAATACCATGAAACGTGGACATTTCTTGGTCCCGGGCTGATTGGTGAATTTTCTCTCGACGCGAAAAATGCCGAGCTGATATAAGTACTTGGGATCGGAAAATTGAGTTTCCTGTTATCGACGCTATACGTTTTGAAATACCATGAAACGTGGACATTTCTTGGTCCCGGGCTGATTGGTGAATTTTTTCACGACGCGAAAAATGCCGAGCTGATATAAGTACTTGGGATCTGAAAATTGCGTTTTCTGTTATCGACGCTATACGTTGATAAATACCATGAAACGTGAAGATTTCTTGGTCCCGGGCTGATTGGACCATTTTTCAACAACACGTAAAATACGCAACTGATATAAGTACTTGGGATCTGAAAATTGAGTTTTCAGTTATCGACCTCATACGTTTAGAAATATCATGAAACGTGGACATTTCTTGGTCCCGGGCTGATTGGTGAATTTTTTCACGACGCGAAAAATGCCGAGCTGATATATGTACTTGGGATCTGAAAATTGCGTTTTCTGTTATCGACGCTATACGTTTATAAATACCATGAAACGTGGAGATTTCTTAGTCCCGGGCTGATTGTGGAATTTTTTCACGACGCGAAAAATTCCGAGCTGACATAAGTAGTTGGGAACTGAAAATTGAGTTTTCTGTTATCGACGCTATACGTTTAGAAATACCAGGAAACGTGGACATTTCTTGGTCCCGGGCTTATTGGTGAATTTTTTCACGACGCGAAAAATGCCGAGCTGATATAAGTACTTGTGATCCGAAAATTGAGTTTTCTGTTATCGACGCTATACGTTTATAAATACCATGAAACGTGGAGATTTCTTAGTCCCGGGCTGATTGGGGAATTTTTTCACGACGCGAGAAATTCCGAGCTGACATAAGTACTTGGGAACTGAAAATTGAGTTTTCTGTTATCGACGCTATACGTTTAGAAATACCATCAAACGTGGACATTTCTTCGTCCCGGGCTGATTGGTGAATTTTCTCTCGACGCGAAAAATGCCGAGCTGATATAAGTACTTGGGATCGGAAAATTGAGTTTCCTGTTATCGACGCTATACGTTTTGAAATACCATGAAACGTGGACATTTCTTGGTCCCGGGCCGATTGGCTCATTTTTCAACAACACGTGAAATACGCAGATGATGTAAGTACTTGGGATCTGAAAATTGAGTTTTCAGTTATCGACCTCATACGTTTAGAAATACCATGAAACGTGGACATTTCTTGGTCCCGGGCCGATTGGCTCATTTTTCAACAACACGTGAAATACGCAGATGATATAAGTACTTGGGATCTGAAAATTGAGTTTTCAGTTATCGACCTCATACGTTTAGAAATACCATGAAACGTATTTATTTCTTGGTCGCGGGCTGATTGGTGAATTTTTTCACGACGCGAAAAATGCCGAGCTGATATAAGTACTTGGGATCTGAAAATTGCGTTTTCTGTTATCGACGCTATACGTTTATAAATACCATGAAACGTGGAGATTTCTTGGTCCCGGGCTGATTGGACCATTTTTCAATAACACGTGAAATAGGCAGATGATGGAAGTACTTGGGATCTGAAAATTGAGTTTTCAGTTATCGACCTCATACGTTTAGAAATACCATGAAACGTGGACATTTCTTGGTCCCGGGCTGATTGGTGAATTTTTTCACGACGCGAAAAGTGCCGAGCTGACGTAAGTACTTGGGATTTGAAAATTGAGTTTTCAGTTATCGACCTCATACGTTTAGAAATACCATGAAACGTGGACATTTCTTGGTCCCGGGCTGATTGGTGAATTTTCTCACGACGCGAAAAATGCCGAGCTAATATAATTATTTGGGATCGGAAAATTGAGTTTCCTGTTATCGACGCTATACGTTTTGAAATACCATGAAACGTGGACATTTCTTGGTCCCGGGCCGATTGGCTCATTATTCAACAACACGTGAAATACGCAGATGATGTAAGTACTTGGGATCTGAAAATTGAGTTTTCAGTTATCGACCTCATACGTTTAGAAATACCATGAAACGTGGACATTTCTTGGTCCCGGGCTGATTGGTGAATTTTCTCTCGACGCGAAAAATGCCGAGCTGATATAAGTACTTGGGATCGGAAAATTGAGTTTCCTGTTATCGACGCTATACGTTTTGAAATACCATGAAACGTGGACATTTCTTGGTCCCGGGCCGATTGGCTCATTTTTCAACAACACGTGAAATACGCAGATGATGTAAGTACTTGGGATCTGAAAATTGAGTTTTCAGTTATCGACCTCATACGTTTAGAAATACCATGAAACGTGGACATTTCTTGGTCCCGGGCCGATTGGCTCATTTTTCAACAACACGTGAAATACGCAGATGATGTAAGTACTTGGGATCTGAAAATTGAGTTTTCAGTTATCGACCTCATACGTTTAGAAATACCATGAAACGTATTTATTTCTTGGTCGCGGGCTGATTGGTGAATTTTTTCACGACGCGAAAAATGCCGAGCTGATATAAGTACTTGGGATCTGAAAATTGCGTTTTCTGTTATCGACGCTATACGTTTATAAATACCATGAAACGTGGAGATTTCTTGGTCCCGGGCTGATTGGACCATTTTTCAATAACACGTGAAATAGGCAGATGATGGAAGTACTTGGGATCTGAAAATTTAGTTTTCAGTTATCGACCTCATACGTTTAGAAATACCATGAAACGTGGACATTTCTTGGTCCCGGGCTGATTGGTGAATTTTTTCACGACGCGAAAAGTGCCGAGCTGACATAAGTACTTGGGATTTGAAAATTGAGTTTTCAGTTATCGACCTCATACGTGTAGAAATACCATGAAACGTGGACATTTCTTGGTCCCGGGCTGATTGGTGAATTTTCTCACGACGCGAAAAATGCCGAGCTGATATAAGTATTTGGGATCGGAAAATTGAGTTTCCTGTTATCGACGCTATACGTTTTGAAATACCATGAAACGTGGACATTTCTTAGTCCCGGGCTGATTGGGGAATTGTTTCACGACGCGAAAAATTCCGAGCTGACATAAGTACTTGGGATCTGAAAATTGAGTTTTCAGTTATCGACCTCATACGTTTAGAAATACCATGAAACGTGGACATTTCTTGGTCCCGGGCTGATTCGGGAATTATTTCACGACGCGAGAAATGCCGAGCTGATATAAGTACTTGGGATCTGAAAATTGCGTTTTCTGTTATCGACGCTATACGTTTATAAATACCATGAAACTTGGAGATTTCTTGGTCCCGGGCTGATTGGACCATTTTTCAATAACACGTGAAATAGGCAGATGATATAAGTACTTGGGATCTGAAAATTGAGTTTTCAGTTATCGACCTCATACGTTTAGAAATACCATGAAACGTGGAGATTTCTTGGTCCCGGGCTGATTGGACCATTTTTCAATAACACGTGAAATAGGCAGATGATGGAAGTACTTGGGATCTGAAAATTGAGTTTTCAGTTATCGACCTCATACGTTTAGAAATACCATGAAACGTGGACATTTCTTGGTCCCGGGCTGATTGGTGAATTTTCTCTCGACGCGAAAAATGCCGAGCTGATATAAGTACTTGGGATCGGAAAATTGAGTTTCCTGTTATCGACGCTATACGTTTTGAAATACCATGAAACGTGGACATTTCTTGGTCCCGGGCCGATTGGCTCATTTTTCAACAACACGTGAAATACGCAGATGATGTAAGTACTTGGGATCTGAAAATTGAGTTTTCAGTTATCGACCTCATACGTTTAGAAATACCCTGAAACGTGGACATTTCTTGGTCCCGGGCTGATTGGGGAATTATTTCACGACGCGAAAAATGCCGAGCTGATATAAGTACTTGGGATCTGAAAATTGCGTTTTCTGTTATCGACGCTATACGTTTATAAATACCATGAAACTTGGAGATTTCTTAGTCCCGGGCTGATTGGGGAATTTTTTCACGACGCGAAAAATTCCGAGCTGACATAAGTACTTGGGAACTGAAAATTGAGATTTCTGTTATCGACGCTATACGTTTAGAAATACCATGAAACGTGGACATTTCTTGGTCCCGGGCTGATTGGTGAATTTTTTCACGACGCGAAAAATGCCGAGCTGATATAAGTACTTGTGATCCGAAAATTGAGTTTTCTGTTATCGACGCTATACGTTTATAAATACCATGAAACGTGGAGATTTCTTAGTCCCGGGCTGATTGGGGAATTTTTTCACGACGCGAAAAATTCCGAGCTGACATAAGTACTTGGGATCTGAAAATTGAGTTTTCAGTTATCGACCTCATACGTTTAGAAATACCATGAAACGTGGACATTTCTTGGTCCCGGGCTGATTGGGGAATTATTTCACGACGCGAGAAATGCCGAGCTGATATAAGTACTTGGGATCTGAAAATTGCGTTTTCTGTTATCGACGCTATACGTTTATAAATACCATGAAACTTGGAGATTTCTTGGTCCCGGGCTGATTGGACCATTTTTCAATAACACGTGAAATAGGCAGATGATATAAGTACTTGGGATCTGAAAATTGAGTTTTCATTTATCGACCTCATACGTTTAGAAATACCATGAAACGTGGAGATTTCTTGGTCCCGGGCTGATTGGACCATTTTTCAATAACACGTGAAATAGGCAGATGATGGAAGTACTTGGGATCTGAAAATTGAGTTTTCAGTTATCGACCTCATACGTTTAGAAATACCATGAAACGTGGACATTTCTTGGTCCCGGGCTGATTGGTGAATTTTTTCACGACGCGAAAAATGCCGAGCTGATATAAGTACTTCGGATCCGAAAATTGAGTTTTCTGTTATCGACGCTATACGTTTATAAATACCATGAAACGTGAAGATTTCTTGGTCCCGGGCTGATTGGACCATTTTTCAACATCACGTAAAATACGCAACTGATATAAGTACTTGGGATCTGAAAATTGAGTTTTCTGTTATCGACGCTATACGTTTATAAATACCATGAAACGTGGAGATTCCTTAGTCCCGGGCTGATTGGGGAATTTTTTCACGACGCGAAAAATTCCGAGCTGACATAAGTACTTGGGATTTGAAAATTGAGTTTTCAGTTATCGACCTCATACGTTTAGAAATACCATGAAACGTGGACATTTCTTGGTCCCGGGCTGATTGGTGAATTTTCTCACGACGCGAAAAATGCCGAGCTGATATAAGTATTTGGGATCGGAAAATTGAGTTTCCTGTTATCGACGCTATACGTTTTGAAATACCATGAAACGTGGACATTTCTTGGTCCCGGGCCGATTGGCTCATTATTCAACAACACGTGAAATACGCAGATGATGTAAGTACATGGGATCTGAAAATTGAGTTTTCAGTTATCGACCTCATACGTTTAGAAATACCATGAAACGTGGACATTTCTTGGTCCCGGGCTGATTGGGGAATTATTTCACGACGCGAAAAATGCCGAGCTGATATAAGTACTTGGGATCTGAAAATTGCGTTTTCTGTTATCGACGCTATACGTTTTGAAATACCATGAAACGTGGACATTTCTTGGTCCCGGGCCGATTGGCTCATTTTTCAACAACACGTGAAATACGCAGATGATGTAAGTACTTGGGATCTGAAAATTGAGTTTTCAGTTATCGACCTCATACGTTTAGAAATACCATGAAACGTGGACATTTCTTGGTCCCGGGCCGATTGGCTCATTTTTCAACAACACGTGAAATACGCAGATGATATAAGTACTTGGGATCTCAAAATTGAGTTTTCAGTTATCGACCTCATACGTATAGAAATACCATGAAACGTGGACATTTCTTGGTCCCGGGCTGATTGGTGAATTTTTTCACGACGCGAAAAATGCCGAGCTGATATAAGTACTTGGGATCTGAAAATTGCGTTTTCTGTTATCGACGCTATACGTTGATAAATACCATGAAACGTGAAGATTTCTTGGTCCCGGGCTGATTGGACCATTTTTCAACAACACGTAAAATACGCAACTGATATAAGTACTTGGGATCTGAAAATTGAGTTTTCAGTTATCGACCTCATACGTTTAGAAATATCATGAAACGTGGACATTTCTTGGTCCCGGGCTGATTGGTGAATTTTTTCACGACGCGAAAAATGCCGAGCTGATATATGTACTTGGGATCTGAAAATTGCGTTTTCTGTTATCGACGCTATACGTTTATAAATACCATGAAACGTGGAGATTTCTTAGTCCCGGGCTGATTGGGGAATTTTTTCACGACGCGAAAAATTCCGAGCTGACATAAGTACTTGGGAACTGAAAATTGAGTTTTCTGTTATCGACGCTATACGTTTAGAAATACCAGGAAACGTGGACATTTCTTGGTCCCGGGCTTATTGGTGAATTTCTTCACGACGCGAAAAATGCCGAGCTGATATAAGTACTTGTGATCCGAAAATTGAGTTTTCTGTTATCGACGCTATACGTTTATAAATACCATGAAACGTGGAGATTTCTTAGTCCCGGGCTGATTGGGGAATTTTTTCACGACACGAGAAATTCCGAGCTGACATAAGTACTTGGGAACTGAAAATTGAGTTTTCTGTTATCGACGCTATACGTTTAGAAATACCATGAAACGTGGAGATTTCTTGGTCCCGGGCTGATTGGACCATTTTTCAATAACACGTGAAATAGGCAGATGATGGAAGTACTTGGGATCTGAAAATTGAGTTTTCAGTTATCGACCTCATACGTTTAGAAATACCATGAAACGTGGACATTTCTTGGTCCCGGGCTGATTGGTGAATTTTTTCACGACGCGAAAAGTGCCGAGCTGACGTAAGTACTTGGGATCGGAAAATTGAGTTTCCTGTTATCGACGCTATACGTTTTGAAATACCATGAAACGTGGACATTTCTTGGTCCCGGGCCGATTGGCTCATTTTTCAACAACACGTGAAATACGCAGATGATGTAAGTACTTGGGATCTGAAAATTGAGTTTTCAGTTATCGACCTCATACGTTTAGAAATACCCTGAAACGTGGACATTTCTTGGTCCCGGGCTGATTGGGGAATTATTTCACGACGCGAAAAATGCCGAGCTGATATAAGTACTTGGGATCTGAAAATTGCGTTTTCTGTTATCGACGCTATACGTTTATAAATACCATGAAACTTGGAGATTTCTTAGTCCCGGGCTGATTGGGGAATTTTTTCACGACGCGAAAAATTCCGAGCTGACATAAGTACTTGGGAACTGAAAATTGAGATTTCTGTTATCGACGCTATACGTTTAGAAATACCATGAAACGTGGACATTTCTTGGTCCCGGGCTGATTGGTGAATTTTTTCACGACGCGAAAAATGCCGAGCTGATATAAGTACTTGTGATCCGAAAATTGAGTTTTCTGTTATCGACGCTATACGTTTATAAATACCATGAAACGTGGAGATTTCTTAGTCCCGGGCTGATTGGGGAATTGTTTCACGACGCGAAAAATTCCGAGCTGACATAAGTACTTGGGATCTGAAAATTGAGTTTTCAGTTATCGACCTCATACGTTTAGAAATACCATGAAACGTGGACATTTCTTGGTCCCGGGCTGATTCGGGAATTATTTCACGACGCGAGAAATGCCGAGCTGATATAAGTACTTGGGATCTGAAAATTGCGTTTTCTGTTATCGACGCTATACGTTTATAAATACCATGAAACTTGGAGATTTCTTGGTCCCGGGCTGATTGGACCATTTTTCAATAACACGTGAAATAGGCAGATGATATAAGTACTTGGGATCTGAAAATTGAGTTTTCAGTTATCGACCTCATACGTTTAGAAATACCATGAAACGTGGAGATTTCTTGGTCCCGGGCTGATTGGACCATTTTTCAATAACACGTGAAATAGGCAGATGATGGAAGTACTTGGGATCTGAAAATTGAGTTTTCAGTTATCGACCTCATACGTTTAGAAATACCATGAAACGTGGACATTTCTTGGTCCCGGGCTGATTGGTGAATTTTTTCACGACGCGAAAAATGCCGAGCTGATATAAGTACTTCGGATCCGAAAATTGAGTTTTCTGTTATCGACCTCATACGTTTAGAAATACCATGAAACGTGGACATTTCTTGGTCCCGGGCTGATTGGTGAATTTTCTCACGACGCGAAAAATGCCGAGCTGATATAAGTATTTGGGATCGGAAAATTGAGTTTCCTGTTATCGACGCTATACGTTTTGAAATACCATGAAACGTGGACATTTCTTGGTCCCGGGCCGATTGGCTCATTATTCAACAACACGTGAAATACGCAGATGATGTAAGTACTTGGGATCTGAAAATTGAGTTTTCAGTTATCGACCTCATACGTTTAGAAATACCATGAAACGTGGACATTTCTTGGTCCCGGGCTGATTGGTGAATTTTCTCTCGACGCGAAAAATGCCGAGCTGATATAAGTACTTGGGATCGGAAAATTGAGTTTCCTGTTATCGACGCTATACGTTTTGAAATACCATGAAACGTGGACATTTCTTGGTCCCGGGCCGATTGGCTCATTTTTCAACAACACGTGAAATACGCAGATGATGTAAGTACTTGGGATCTGAAAATTGAGTTTTCAGTTATCGACCTCATACGTTTAGAAATACCCTGAAACGTGGACATTTCTTGGTCCCGGGCTGATTGGGGAATTATTTCACGACGCGAAAAATGCCGAGCTGATATAAGTACTTGGGATCTGAAAATTGCGTTTTCTGTTATCGACGCTATACGTTTATAAATACCATGAAACTTGGAGATTTCTTAGTCCCGGGCTGATTGGGGAATTTTTTCACGACGCGAAAAATTCCGAGCTGACATAAGTACTTGGGAACTGAAAATTGAGATTTCTGTTATCGACGCTATACGTTTAGAAATACCATGAAACGTGGACATTTCTTGGTCCCGGGCTGATTGGTGAATTTTTTCACGACGCGAAAAATGCCGAGCTGATATAAGTACTTGTGATCCGAAAATTGAGTTTTCTGTTATCGACGCTATACGTTTATAAATACCATGAAACGTGGAGATTTCTTAGTCCCGGGCTGATTGGGGAATTTTTTCACGACGCGAAAAATTCCGAGCTGACATAAGTACTTGGGATCTGAAAATTGAGTTTTCAGTTATCGACCTCATACGTTTAGAAATACCATGAAACGTGGACATTTCTTGGTCCCGGGCTGATTGGGGAATTATTTCACGACGCGAGAAATGCCGAGCTGATATAAGTACTTGGGATCTGAAAATTGCGTTTTCTGTTATCGACGCTATACGTTTATAAATACCATGAAACTTGGAGATTTCTTGGTCCCGGGCTGATTGGACCATTTTTCAATAACACGTGAAATAGGCAGATGATATAAGTACTTGGGATCTGAAAATTGAGTTTTCATTTATCGACCTCATACGTTTAGAAATACCATGAAACGTGGAGATTTCTTGGTCCCGGGCTGATTGGACCATTTTTCAATAACACGTGAAATAGGCAGATGATGGAAGTACTTGGGATCTGAAAATTGAGTTTTCAGTTATCGACCTCATACGTTTAGAAATACCATGAAACGTGGACATTTCTTGGTCCCGGGCTGATTGGTGAATTTTTTCACGACGCGAAAAATGCCGAGCTGATATAAGTACTTCGGATCCGAAAATTGAGTTTTCTGTTATCGACGCTATACGTTTATAAATACCATGAAACGTGAAGATTTCTTGGTCCCGGGCTGATTGGACCATTTTTCAACATCACGTAAAATACGCAACTGATATAAGTACTTGGGATCTGAAAATTGAGTTTTCTGTTATCGACGCTATACGTTTATAAATACCATGAAACGTGGAGATTCCTTAGTCCCGGGCTGATTGGGGAATTTTTTCACGACGCGAAAAATTCCGAGCTGACATAAGTACTTGGGAACTGAAAATTGAGATTTCTGTTATCGACGCTATACGTTTAGAAATACCATGAAACGTGGACATTTCTTGGTCCCGGGCTGATTGGTGAATTTTTTCACGACGCGAAAAATGCCGAGCTGATATAAGTACTTGTGATCCGAAAATTGAGTTTTCCGTTATCGATGCTATACGTTTATTAATACCATGAAACGTGGAGATTTCTTAGTCCCGGGCTGATTGGGGAATTTTTTCACGACGCGAAAAATTCCGAGCTGACATAAGTACTTGGGATTTGAAAATTGAGTTTTCAGTTATCGACCTCATACGTTTAGAAATACCATGAAACGTGGACATTTCTTGGTCCCGGGCTGATTGGTGAATTTTCTCACGACGCGAAAAATGCCGAGCTGATATAAGTATTTGGGATCGGAAAATTGAGTTTCCTGTTATCGACGCTATACGTTTTGAAATACCATGAAACGTGGACATTTCTTGGTCCCGGGCCGATTGGCTCATTATTCAACAACACGTGAAATACGCAGATGATGTAAGTACATGGGATCTGAAAATTGAGTTTTCAGTTATCGACCTCATACGTTTAGAAATACCATGAAACGTGGACATTTCTTGGTCCCGGGCTGATTGGTGAATTTTCTCACGACGCGAAAAATGCCGAGCTGATATAAGTACTTGGGATCGGAAAATTGAGTTTCCTGTTATCGACGCTATACGTTTTGAAATACCATGAAACGTGGACATTTCTTAGTCCCGGGCCGATTGGGTTATTTTTCAATAACACGTGAAATACGCAGATGATATAAGTACTTGGGATCTGAAAATTGAGTTTTCAGTTATCGACATCATACGTTTAGAAATACCATGAAACGTGGAGATTTCTTGGTCCCGGGCTGATTGGACCATTTTTCAATAACACGTGAAATAGGCAGATGATATAAGTACTTGGGATCTGAAAATTGAGTTTTCAGTTATCGACCTCATACGTTTAGAAATACCATGAAACGTGGACATTTCTTGGTCCCGGGCCGATTGGCTCATTTTTCAACAACACGTGAAATACGCAGATGATATAAGTACTTGGGATCTGAAAATTGAGTTTTCAGTTATCGACCTCATACGTTTAGAAATACCATGAAACGTGTTTATTTCTTGGTCGCGGGCTGATTGGTGAATTTTTTCACGACGCGAAAAATGCCGAGCTGATATAAGTACTTGGGATCTGAAAATTGCGTTTTCTGTTATCGACGCTATACGTTTATAAATACCATGAAACTTGGAGATTTCTTGGTCCCGGGCTGATTGGACCATTTTTCAATAACACGTGAAATAGGCAGATGATATAAGTACTTGGGATCTGAAAATTGAGTTTTCAGTTATCGACCTCATACGTTTAGAAATACCATGAAACGTGGACATTTCTTGGTCCCGGGCTGATTGGTGAATTTTTTCACGACGCGAAAAATGCCGAGCTGATATAAGTACTTGGGATCTGAAAATTGCGTTTTCTGTTATCGACGCTATACGTTTATAAATACCATGAAACGTGGAGATTTCTTGGTCCCGGGCTGATTGGACCATTTTTCAATAACACGTGAAATAGGTAGATGATATAAGTACTTGGGATCTGAAAATTGAGTTTTCAGTTATCGACCTCATACGTTTAGAAATATCATGAAACGTGGACATTTCTTGGTCCCGGGCTGATTGGTGAATTTTTTCACGACGCGAAAAATGCCGAGCTGATATATGTACTTGGGATCTGAAAATTGCGTTTTCTGTTATCGACGCTATACGTTTATAAATACCATGAAACGTGGAGATTTCTTAGTCCCGGGCTGATTGGGGAATTTTTTCACGACGCGAAAAATTCCGAGCTGACATAAGTACTTGGGAACTGAAAATTGAGTTTTCTGTTATCGACGCTATACGTTTAGAAATACCAGAAAACGTGGACATTTCTTGGTCCCGGGCTTATTGGTGAATTTTTTCACGACGCGAAAAATGCCGAGCTGATATAAGTACTTGTGATCCGAAAATTGAGTTTTCTGTTATCGACGCTATACGTTTATAAATACCATGAAACGTGGAGATTTCTTAGTCCCGGGCTGATTGGGGAATTTTTTCACGACGCGAGAAATTCCGAGCTGACATAAGTACTTGGGAACTGAAAATTGAGTTTTCTGTTATCGACGCTATACGTTTAGAAATACCATCAAACGTGGACATTTCTTGGTCCCGGGCTGATTGGTGAATTTTCTCTCGACGCGAAAAATGCCGAGCTGATATAAGTACTTGGGATCGGAAAATTGAGTTTCCTGTTATCGACGCTATACGTTTTGAAATACCATGAAACGTGGACATTTCTTGGTCCCGGGCCGATTGGCTCATTTTTCAACAACACGTGAAATACGCAGATGATGTAAGTACTTGGGATCTGAAAATTGAGTTTTCAGTTATCGACCTCATACGTTTAGAAATACCATGAAACGTGGACATTTCTTGGTCCCGGGCCGATTGGCTCATTTTTCAACAACACGTGAAATACGCAGATGATATAAGTACTTGGGATCTGAAAATTGAGTTTTCAGTTATCGACCTCATACGTTTAGAAATACCATGAAACGTATTTATTTCTTGGTCGCGGGCTGATTGGTGAATTTTTTCACGACGCGAAAAATGCCGAGCTGATATAAGTACTTGGGATCTGAAAATTGCGTTTTCTGTTATCGACGCTATACGTTTATAAATACCATGAAACGTGGAGATTTCTTGGTCCCGGGCTGATTGGACCATTTTTCAATAACACGTGAAATAGGCAGATGATGGAAGTACTTGGGATCTGAAAATTGAGTTTTCAGTTATCGACCTCATACGTTTAGAAATACCATGAAACGTGGACATTTCTTGGTCCCGGGCTGATTGGTGAATTTTTTCACGACGCGAAAAGTGCCGAGCTGACGTAAGTACTTGGGATCGGAAAATTGAGTTTCCTGTTATCGACGCTATACGTTTTGAAATACCATGAAACGTGGACATTTCTTGGTCCCGGGCCGATTGGCTCATTTTTCAACAACACGTGAAATACGCAGATGATGTAAGTACTTGGGATCTGAAAATTGAGTTTTCAGTTATCGACCTCATACGTTTAGAAATACCCTGAAACGTGGACATTTCTTGGTCCCGGGCTGATTGGGGAATTATTTCACGACGCGAAAAATGCCGAGCTGATATAAGTACTTGGGATCGGAAAATTGAGTTTCCTGTTATCGACGCTATACGTTTTGAAATACCATGAAACGTGGACATTTCTTAGTCCCGGGCCGATTGGGTTATTTTTCAATAACACGTGAAATACGCAGATGATATAAGTACTTGGGATCTGAAAATTGAGTTTTCAGTTATCGACATCATACGTTTAGAAATACCATGAAACGTGGAGATTTCTTGGTCCCGGGCTGATTGGACCATTTTTCAATAACACGTGAAATAGGCAGATGATATAAGTACTTGGGATCTGAAAATTGAGTTTTCAGTTATCGACTTCATACGTTTAGAAATACCATGAAACGTGGACATTTCTTGGTCCCGGGCCGATTGGCTCATTTTTCAACAACACGTGAAATACGCAGATGATATAAGTACTTGGGATCTGAAAATTGAGTTTTCAGTTATCGACCTCATACGTTTAGAAATACCATGAAACGTGTTTATTTCTTGGTCGCGGGCTGATTGGTGAATTTTTTCACGACGCGAAAAATGCCGAGCTGATATAAGTACTTGGGATCTGAAAATTGCGTTTTCTGTTATCGACGCTATACGTTTATAAATACCATGAAACTTGGAGATTTCTTGGTCCCGGGCTGATTGGACCATTTTTCAATAACACGTGAAATAGGCAGATGATATAAGTACTTGGGATCTGAAAATTGAGTTTTCAGTTATCGACCTCATACGTTTAGAAATACCATGAAACGTGGACATTTCTTGGTCCCGGGCTGATTGGTGAATTTTTTCACGACGCGAAAAATGCCGAGCTGATATAAGTACTTGGGATCTGAAAATTGCGTTTTCTGTTATCGACGCTATACGTTTATAAATACCATGAAACGTGGAGATTTCTTGGTCCCGGGCTGATTGGACCATTTTTCAATAACACGTGAAATAGGTAGATGATATAAGTACTTGGGATCTGAAAATTGAGTTTTCAGTTATCGACCTCATACGTTTAGAAATATCATGAAACGTGGACATTTCTTGGTCCCGGGCTGATTGGTGAATTTTTTCACGACGCGAAAAATGCCGAGCTGATATATGTACTTGGGATCTGAAAATTGCGTTTTCTGTTATCGACGCTATACGTTTTTAAATACCATGAAACGTGAAGATTTCTTGGTCCCGGGCTGATTGGACCATTTTTCAACAACACGTAAAATACGCAACTGATATAAGTACTTGGGATCTGAAAATTGAGTTTTCTGTTATCGACGCTATACGTTTATAAATACCATGAAACGTGGAGATTTCTTAGTCCCGGGCTGATTGGGGAATTTTTTCACGACGCGAAAAATTCCGAGCTGACATAAGTACTTGGGAACTGAAAATTGAGTTTTCTGTTATCGACGCTATACGTTTAGAAATACCAGGAAACGTGGACATTTCTTGGTCCCGGGCTTATTGGTGAATTTTTTCACGACGCGAAAAATGCCGAGCTGATATAAGTACTTGTGATCCGAAAATTGAGTTTTCTGTTATCGACGCTATACGTTTATAAATACCATGAAACGTGGAGATTTCTTAGTCCCGGGCTGATTGGGGAATTTTTTCACGACGCGAAAAATTCCGAGCTGACATAAGTACTTGGGAACTGAAAATTGAGTTTCCTGTTATCGACGCTATACGTTTTGAAATACCATGAAACGTGGACATTTCTTGGTCCCGGGCCGATTGGCTCATTATTCAACAACACGTGAAATACGCAGATGATGTAAGTACTTGGGATCTGAAAATTGAGTTTTCAGTTATCGACCTCATACGTTTAGAAATACCATGAAACGTGGACATTTCTTGGTCCCGGGCTGATTGGTGAATTTTCTCACGACGCGAAAAATGCCGAGCTGATATAAGTATTTGGGATCGGAAAATTGAGTTTCCTGTTATCGACGCTATACGTTTTGAAATACCATGAAACGTGGACATTTCTTGGTCCCGGGCCGATTGGCTCATTATTCAACAACACGTGAAATACGCAGATGATGTAAGTACATGGGATCTGAAAATTGAGTTTTCAGTTATCGACCTCATACGTTTAGAAATACCATGAAACGTGGACATTTCTTGGTCCCGGGCTGATTGGGGAATTATTTCACGACGCGAAAAATGCCGAGCTGATATAAGTACTTGGGATCTGAAAATTGCGTTTTCTGTTATCGACGCTATACGTTTATAAATACTATGAAACTTGGAGATTTCTTGGTCCCGGGCTGATTGGACCATTTTTCAATAACACGTGAAATAGGCAGATGATATAAGTACTTGGGATCTGAAAATTGAGTTTTCAGTTATCGACCTCATACGTTTAGAAATACCATGAAACGTGGACATTTCTTGGTCCCGGGCTGATTGGTGAATTTTCTCTCGACGCGAAAAATGCCGAGCTGATATAAGTACTTGGGATCGGAAAATTGAGTTTTCTGTTATCGACGCTATACGTTTATAAATACCATGAAACGTGGAGATTTCTTGGTCCCGGGCTGATTGGACCATTTTTCAATAACACGTGAAATAGGTAGATGATATAAGTACTTGGGATCTGAAAATTGAGTTTTCAGTTATCGACCTCATACGTTTAGAAATATCATGAAACGTGGACATTTCTTGGTCCCGGGCTGATTGGTGAATTTTTTCACGACGCGAAAAATGCCGAGCTGATATATGTACTTGGGATCTGAAAATTGCGTTTTCTGTTATCGACGCTATACGTTTTTAAATACCATGAAACGTGAAGATTTCTTGGTCCCGGGCTGATTGGACCATTTTTCAACAACACGTAAAATACGCAACTGATATAAGTACTTGGGATCTGAAAATTGAGTTTTCTGTTATCGACGCTATACGTTTATAAATACCATGAAACGTGGAGATTTCTTAGTCCCGGGCTGATTGGGGAATTTTTTCACGACGCGAAAAATTCCGAGCTGACATAAGTACTTGGGAACTGAAAATTGAGTTTTCTGTTATCGACGCTATACGTTTAGAAATACCAGGAAACGTGGACATTTCTTGGTCCCGGGCTTATTGGTGAATTTTTTCACGACGCGAAAAATGCCGAGCTGATATAAGTACTTGTGATCCGAAAATTGAGTTTTCTGTTATCGACGCTATACGTTTATAAATACCATGAAACGTGGAGATTTCTTAGTCCCGGGCTGATTGGGGAATTTTTTCACGACGCGAAAAATTCCGAGCTGACATAAGTACTTGGGAACTGAAAATTGAGTTTCCTGTTATCGACGCTATACGTTTTGAAATACCATGAAACGTGGACATTTCTTGGTCCCGGGCCGATTGGCTCATTATTCAACAACACGTGAAATACGCAGATGATGTAAGTACTTGGGATCTGAAAATTGAGTTTTCAGTTATCGACCTCATACGTTTAGAAATACCATGAAACGTGGACATTTCTTGGTCCCGGGCTGATTGGTGAATTTTCTCACGACGCGAAAAATGCCGAGCTGATATAAGTATTTGGGATCGGAAAATTGAGTTTCCTGTTATCGACGCTATACGTTTTGAAATACCATGAAACGTGGACATTTCTTGGTCCCGGGCCGATTGGCTCATTATTCAACAACACGTGAAATACGCAGATGATGTAAGTACATGGGATCTGAAAATTGAGTTTTCAGTTATCGACCTCATACGTTTAGAAATACCATGAAACGTGGACATTTCTTGGTCCCGGGCTGATTGGGGAATTATTTCACGACGCGAAAAATGCCGAGCTGATATAAGTACTTGGGATCTGAAAATTGCGTTTTCTGTTATCGACGCTATACGTTTATAAATACTATGAAACTTGGAGATTTCTTGGTCCCGGGCTGATTGGACCATTTTTCAATAACACGTGAAATAGGCAGATGATATAAGTACTTGGGATCTGAAAATTGAGTTTTCAGTTATCGACCTCATACGTTTAGAAATACCATGAAACGTGGACATTTCTTGGTCCCGGGCTGATTGGTGAATTTTCTCTCGACGCGAAAAATGCCGAGCTGATATAAGTACTTGGGATCGGAAAATTGAGTTTCCTGTTATCGACGCTATACGTTTTGAAATACCATGAAACGTGGACATTTCTTGGTCCCGGGCTGATTGGTGAATTTTTTCACGACGCGAAAAATGCCGAGCTGATATAAGTACTTGGGATCTGAAAATTGCGTTTTCTGTTATCGACGCTATACGTTGATAAATACCATGAAACGTGAAGATTTCTTGGTCCCGGGCTGATTGGACCATTTTTCAACAACACGTAAAATACGCAACTGATATAAGTACTTGGGATCTGAAAATTGAGTTTTCAGTTATCGACCTCATACGTTTAGAAATATCATGAAACGTGGACATTTCTTGGTCCCGGGCTGATTGGTGAATTTTTTCACGACGCGAAAAATGCCGAGCTGATATATGTACTTGGGATCTGAAAATTGCGTTTTCTGTTATCGACGCTATACGTTTATAAATACCATGAAACGTGGAGATTTCTTAGTCCCGGGCTGATTGTGGAATTTTTTCACGACGCGAAAAATTCCGAGCTGACATAAGTAGTTGGGAACTGAAAATTGAGTTTTCTGTTATCGACGCTATACGTTTAGAAATACCAGGAAACGTGGACATTTCTTGGTCCCGGGCTTATTGGTGAATTTTTTCACGACGCGAAAAATGCCGAGCTGATATAAGTACTTGTGATCCGAAAATTGAGTTTTCTGTTATCGACGCTATACGTTTATAAATACCATGAAACGTGGAGATTTCTTAGTCCCGGGCTGATTGGGGAATTTTTTCACGACGCGAGAAATTCCGAGCTGACATAAGTACTTGGGAACTGAAAATTGAGTTTTCTGTTATCGACGCTATACGTTTAGAAATACCATCAAACGTGGACATTTCTTCGTCCCGGGCTGATTGGTGAATTTTCTCTCGACGCGAAAAATGCCGAGCTGATATAAGTACTTGGGATCGGAAAATTGAGTTTCCTGTTATCGACGCTATACGTTTTGAAATACCATGAAACGTGGACATTTCTTGGTCCCGGGCCGATTGGCTCATTTTTCAACAACACGTGAAATACGCAGATGATGTAAGTACTTGGGATCTGAAAATTGAGTTTTCAGTTATCGACCTCATACGTTTAGAAATACCATGAAACGTGGACATTTCTTGGTCCCGGGCCGATTGGCTCATTTTTCAACAACACGTGAAATACGCAGATGATATAAGTACTTGGGATCTGAAAATTGAGTTTTCAGTTATCGACCTCATACGTTTAGAAATACCATGAAACGTATTTATTTCTTGGTCGCGGGCTGATTGGTGAATTTTTTCACGACGCGAAAAATGCCGAGCTGATATAAGTACTTGGGATCTGAAAATTGCGTTTTCTGTTATCGACGCTATACGTTTATAAATACCATGAAACGTGGAGATTTCTTGGTCCCGGGCTGATTGGACCATTTTTCAATAACACGTGAAATAGGCAGATGATGGAAGTACTTGGGATCTGAAAATTGAGTTTTCAGTTATCGACCTCATACGTTTAGAAATACCATGAAACGTGGACATTTCTTGGTCCCGGGCTGATTGGTGAATTTTTTCACGACGCGAAAAGTGCCGAGCTGACGTAAGTACTTGGGATTTGAAAATTGAGTTTTCAGTTATCGACCTCATACGTTTAGAAATACCATGAAACGTGGACATTTCTTGGTCCCGGGCTGATTGGTGAATTTTCTCACGACGCGAAAAATGCCGAGCTAATATAATTATTTGGGATCGGAAAATTGAGTTTCCTGTTATCGACGCTATACGTTTTGAAATACCATGAAACGTGGACATTTCTTGGTCCCGGGCCGATTGGCTCATTATTCAACAACACGTGAAATACGCAGATGATGTAAGTACTTGGGATCTGAAAATTGAGTTTTCAGTTATCGACCTCATACGTTTAGAAATACCATGAAACGTGGACATTTCTTGGTCCCGGGCTGATTGGTGAATTTTCTCTCGACGCGAAAAATGCCGAGCTGATATAAGTACTTGGGATCGGAAAATTGAGTTTCCTGTTATCGACGCTATACGTTTTGAAATACCATGAAACGTGGACATTTCTTGGTCCCGGGCCGATTGGCTCATTTTTCAACAACACGTGAAATACGCAGATGATGTAAGTACTTGGGATCTGAAAATTGAGTTTTCAGTTATCGACCTCATACGTTTAGAAATACCATGAAACGTGGACATTTCTTGGTCCCGGGCCGATTGGCTCATTTTTCAACAACACGTGAAATACGCAGATGATGTAAGTACTTGGGATCTGAAAATTGAGTTTTCAGTTATCGACCTCATACGTTTAGAAATACCATGAAACGTATTTATTTCTTGGTCGCGGGCTGATTGGTGAATTTTTTCACGACGCGAAAAATGCCGAGCTGATATAAGTACTTGGGATCTGAAAATTGCGTTTTCTGTTATCGACGCTATACGTTTATAAATACCATGAAACGTGGAGATTTCTTGGTCCCGGGCTGATTGGACCATTTTTCAATAACACGTGAAATAGGCAGATGATGGAAGTACTTGGGATCTGAAAATTTAGTTTTCAGTTATCGACCTCATACGTTTAGAAATACCATGAAACGTGGACATTTCTTGGTCCCGGGCTGATTGGTGAATTTTTTCACGACGCGAAAAGTGCCGAGCTGACATAAGTACTTGGGATTTGAAAATTGAGTTTTCAGTTATCGACCTCATACGTGTAGAAATACCATGAAACGTGGACATTTCTTGGTCCCGGGCTGATTGGTGAATTTTCTCACGACGCGAAAAATGCCGAGCTGATATAAGTATTTGGGATCGGAAAATTGAGTTTCCTGTTATCGACGCTATACGTTTTGAAATACCATGAAACGTGGACATTTCTTGGTCCCGGGCCGATTGGCTCATTATTCAACAACACGTGAAATACGCAGATGATGTAAGTACTTGGGATCTGAAAATTGAGTTTTCAGTTATCGACCTCATACGTTTAGAAATACCATGAAACGTGGACATTTCTTGGTCCCGGGCTGATTGGTGAATTTTCTCTCGACGCGAAAAATGCCGAGCTGATATAAGTACTTGGGATCGGAAAATTGAGTTTCCTGTTATCGACGCTATACGTTTTGAAATACCATGAAACGTGGACATTTCTTGGTCCCGGGCCGATTGGCTCATTTTTCAACAACACGTGAAATACGCAGATGATGTAAGTACTTGGGATCTGAAAATTGAGTTTTCAGTTATCGACCTCATACGTTTAGAAATACCCTGAAACGTGGACATTTCTTGGTCCCGGGCTGATTGGGGAATTATTTCACGACGCGAAAAATGCCGAGCTGATATAAGTACTTGGGATCTGAAAATTGCGTTTTCTGTTATCGACGCTATACGTTTATAAATACCATGAAACTTGGAGATTTCTTAGTCCCGGGCTGATTGGGGAATTTTTTCACGACGCGAAAAATTCCGAGCTGACATAAGTACTTGGGAACTGAAAATTGAGATTTCTGTTATCGACGCTATACGTTTAGAAATACCATGAAACGTGGACATTTCTTGGTCCCGGGCTGATTGGTGAATTTTTTCACGACGCGAAAAATGCCGAGCTGATATAAGTACTTGTGATCCGAAAATTGAGTTTTCTGTTATCGACGCTATACGTTTATAAATACCATGAAACGTGGAGATTTCTTAGTCCCGGGCTGATTGGGGAATTTTTTCACGACGCGAAAAATTCCGAGCTGACATAAGTACTTGGGATCTGAAAATTGAGTTTTCAGTTATCGACCTCATACGTTTAGAAATACCATGAAACGTGGACATTTCTTGGTCCCGGGCTGATTGGGGAATTATTTCACGACGCGAAAAATGCCGAGCTGATATAAGTACTTCGGATCCGAAAATTGAGTTTTCTGTTATCGACGCTATACGTTTATAAATACCATGAAACGTGAAGATTTCTTGGTCCCGGGCTGATTGGACCATTTTTCAATAACACGTGAAATAGGCAGATGATGGAAGTACTTGGGATCTGAAAATTGAGTTTTCAGTTATCGACCTCATACGTTTAGAAATACCATGAAACGTGGACATTTCTTGGTCCCGGGCTGATTGGTGAATTTTTTCACGACGCGAAAAATGCCGAGCTGATATAAGTACTTCGGATCCGAAAATTGAGTTTTCTGTTATCGACGCTATACGTTTATAAATACCATGAAACGTGAAGATTTCTTGGTCCCGGGCTGATTGGACCATTTTTCAACATCACGTAAAATACGCAACTGATATAAGTACTTGGGATCTGAAAATTGAGTTTTCTGTTATCGACGCTATACGTTTATAAATACCATGAAACGTGGAGATTCCTTAGTCCCGGGCTGATTGGGGAATTTTTTCACGACGCGAAAAATTCCGAGCTGACATAAGTACTTGGGATTTGAAAATTGAGTTTTCAGTTATCGACCTCATACGTTTAGAAATACCATGAAACGTGGACATTTCTTGGTCCCGGGCTGATTGGTGAATTTTCTCACGACGCGAAAAATGCCGAGCTGATATAAGTATTTGGGATCGGAAAATTGAGTTTCCTGTTATCGACGCTATACGTTTTGAAATACCATGAAACGTGGACATTTCTTGGTCCCGGGCCGATTGGCTCATTATTCAACAACACGTGAAATACGCAGATGATGTAAGTACATGGGATCTGAAAATTGAGTTTTCAGTTATCGACCTCATACGTTTAGAAATACCATGAAACGTGGACATTTCTTGGTCCCGGGCTGATTGGGGAATTATTTCACGACGCGAAAAATGCCGAGCTGATATAAGTACTTGGGATCTGAAAATTGCGTTTTCTGTTATCGACGCTATACGTTTTGAAATACCATGAAACGTGGACATTTCTTGGTCCCGGGCCGATTGGCTCATTTTTCAACAACACGTGAAATACGCAGATGATGTAAGTACTTGGGATCTGAAAATTGAGTTTTCAGTTATCGACCTCATACGTTTAGAAATACCATGAAACGTGGACATTTCTTGGTCCCGGGCCGATTGGCTCATTTTTCAACAACACGTGAAATACGCAGATGATATAAGTACTTGGGATCTCAAAATTGAGTTTTCAGTTATCGACCTCATACGTATAGAAATACCATGAAACGTGGACATTTCTTGGTCCCGGGCTGATTGGTGAATTTTTTCACGACGCGAAAAATGCCGAGCTGATATAAGTACTTGGGATCTGAAAATTGCGTTTTCTGTTATCGACGCTATACGTTGATAAATACCATGAAACGTGAAGATTTCTTGGTCCCGGGCTGATTGGACCATTTTTCAACAACACGTAAAATACGCAACTGATATAAGTACTTGGGATCTGAAAATTGAGTTTTCAGTTATCGACCTCATACGTTTAGAAATATCATGAAACGTGGACATTTCTTGGTCCCGGGCTGATTGGTGAATTTTTTCACGACGCGAAAAATGCCGAGCTGATATATGTACTTGGGATCTGAAAATTGCGTTTTCTGTTATCGACGCTATACGTTTATAAATACCATGAAACGTGGAGATTTCTTAGTCCCGGGCTGATTGGGGAATTTTTTCACGACGCGAAAAATTCCGAGCTGACATAAGTACTTGGGAACTGAAAATTGAGTTTTCTGTTATCGACGCTATACGTTTAGAAATACCAGGAAACGTGGACATTTCTTGGTCCCGGGCTTATTGGTGAATTTTTTCACGACGCGAAAAATGCCGAGCTGATATAAGTACTTGTGATCCGAAAATTGAGTTTTCTGTTATCGACGCTATACGTTTATAAATACCATGAAACGTGGAGATTTCTTAGTCCCGGGCTGATTGGGGAATTTTTTCACGACGCGAGAAATTCCGAGCTGACATAAGTACTTGGGAACTGAAAATTGAGTTTTCTGTTATCGACGCTATACGTTTAGAAATACCATGAAACGTGGAGATTTCTTGGTCCCGGGCTGATTGGACCATTTTTCAATAACACGTGAAATAGGCAGATGATGGAAGTACTTGGGATCTGAAAATTGAGTTTTCAGTTATCGACCTCATACGTTTAGAAATACCATGAAACGTGGACATTTCTTGGTCCCGGGCTGATTGGTGAATTTTTTCACGACGCGAAAAGTGCCGAGCTGACGTAAGTACTTGGGATCGGAAAATTGAGTTTCCTGTTATCGACGCTATACGTTTTGAAATACCATGAAACGTGGACATTTCTTGGTCCCGGGCCGATTGGCTCATTTTTCAACAACACGTGAAATACGCAGATGATGTAAGTACTTGGGATCTGAAAATTGAGTTTTCAGTTATCGACCTCATACGTTTAGAAATACCCTGAAACGTGGACATTTCTTGGTCCCGGGCTGATTGGGGAATTATTTCACGACGCGAAAAATGCCGAGCTGATATAAGTACTTGGGATCTGAAAATTGCGTTTTCTGTTATCGACGCTATACGTTTATAAATACCATGAAACTTGGAGATTTCTTAGTCCCGGGCTGATTGGGGAATTTTTTCACGACGCGAAAAATTCCGAGCTGACATAAGTACTTGGGAACTGAAAATTGAGATTTCTGTTATCGACGCTATACGTTTAGAAATACCATGAAACGTGGACATTTCTTGGTCCCGGGCTGATTGGTGAATTTTTTCACGACGCGAAAAATGCCGAGCTGATATAAGTACTTGTGATCCGAAAATTGAGTTTTCTGTTATCGACGCTATACGTTTATAAATACCATGAAACGTGGAGATTTCTTAGTCCCGGGCTGATTGGGGAATTGTTTCACGACGCGAAAAATTCCGAGCTGACATAAGTACTTGGGATCTGAAAATTGAGTTTTCAGTTATCGACCTCATACGTTTAGAAATACCATGAAACGTGGACATTTCTTGGTCCCGGGCTGATTCGGGAATTATTTCACGACGCGAGAAATGCCGAGCTGATATAAGTACTTGGGATCTGAAAATTGCGTTTTCTGTTATCGACGCTATACGTTTATAAATACCATGAAACTTGGAGATTTCTTGGTCCCGGGCTGATTGGACCATTTTTCAATAACACGTGAAATAGGCAGATGATATAAGTACTTGGGATCTGAAAATTGAGTTTTCAGTTATCGACCTCATACGTTTAGAAATACCATGAAACGTGGAGATTTCTTGGTCCCGGGCTGATTGGACCATTTTTCAATAACACGTGAAATAGGCAGATGATGGAAGTACTTGGGATCTGAAAATTGAGTTTTCAGTTATCGACCTCATACGTTTAGAAATACCATGAAACGTGGACATTTCTTGGTCCCGGGCTGATTGGTGAATTTTCTCTCGACGCGAAAAATGCCGAGCTGATATAAGTACTTGGGATCGGAAAATTGAGTTTCCTGTTATCGACGCTATACGTTTTGAAATACCATGAAACGTGGACATTTCTTGGTCCCGGGCCGATTGGCTCATTTTTCAACAACACGTGAAATACGCAGATGATGTAAGTACTTGGGATCTGAAAATTGAGTTTTCAGTTATCGACCTCATACGTTTAGAAATACCCTGAAACGTGGACATTTCTTGGTCCCGGGCTGATTGGGGAATTATTTCACGACGCGAAAAATGCCGAGCTGATATAAGTACTTGGGATCTGAAAATTGCGTTTTCTGTTATCGACGCTATACGTTTATAAATACCATGAAACTTGGAGATTTCTTAGTCCCGGGCTGATTGGGGAATTTTTTCACGACGCGAAAAATTCCGAGCTGACATAAGTACTTGGGAACTGAAAATTGAGATTTCTGTTATCGACGCTATACGTTTAGAAATACCATGAAACGTGGACATTTCTTGGTCCCGGGCTGATTGGTGAATTTTTTCACGACGCGAAAAATGCCGAGCTGATATAAGTACTTGTGATCCGAAAATTGAGTTTTCTGTTATCGACGCTATACGTTTATAAATACCATGAAACGTGGAGATTTCTTAGTCCCGGGCTGATTGGGGAATTTTTTCACGACGCGAAAAATTCCGAGCTGACATAAGTACTTGGGATCTGAAAATTGAGTTTTCAGTTATCGACCTCATACGTTTAGAAATACCATGAAACGTGGACATTTCTTGGTCCCGGGCTGATTGGGGAATTATTTCACGACGCGAGAAATGCCGAGCTGATATAAGTACTTGGGATCTGAAAATTGCGTTTTCTGTTATCGACGCTATACGTTTATAAATACCATGAAACTTGGAGATTTCTTGGTCCCGGGCTGATTGGACCATTTTTCAATAACACGTGAAATAGGCAGATGATATAAGTACTTGGGATCTGAAAATTGAGTTTTCATTTATCGACCTCATACGTTTAGAAATACCATGAAACGTGGAGATTTCTTGGTCCCGGGCTGATTGGACCATTTTTCAATAACACGTGAAATAGGCAGATGATGGAAGTACTTGGGATCTGAAAATTGAGTTTTCAGTTATCGACCTCATACGTTTAGAAATACCATGAAACGTGGACATTTCTTGGTCCCGGGCTGATTGGTGAATTTTTTCACGACGCGAAAAATGCCGAGCTGATATAAGTACTTCGGATCCGAAAATTGAGTTTTCTGTTATCGACGCTATACGTTTATAAATACCATGAAACGTGAAGATTTCTTGGTCCCGGGCTGATTGGACCATTTTTCAACATCACGTAAAATACGCAACTGATATAAGTACTTGGGATCTGAAAATTGAGTTTTCTGTTATCGACGCTATACGTTTATAAATACCATGAAACGTGGAGATTCCTTAGTCCCGGGCTGATTGGGGAATTTTTTCACGACGCGAAAAATTCCGAGCTGACATAAGTACTTGGGATTTGAAAATTGAGTTTTCAGTTATCGACCTCATACGTTTAGAAATACCATGAAACGTGGACATTTCTTGGTCCCGGGCTGATTGGTGAATTTTCTCACGACGCGAAAAATGCCGAGCTGATATAAGTATTTGGGATCGGAAAATTGAGTTTCCTGTTATCGACGCTATACGTTTTGAAATACCATGAAACGTGGACATTTCTTGGTCCCGGGCCGATTGGCTCATTATTCAACAACACGTGAAATACGCAGATGATGTAAGTACATGGGATCTGAAAATTGAGTTTTCAGTTATCGACCTCATACGTTTAGAAATACCATGAAACGTGGACATTTCTTGGTCCCGGGCTGATTGGGGAATTATTTCACGACGCGAAAAATGCCGAGCTGATATAAGTACTTGGGATCTGAAAATTGCGTTTTCTGTTATCGACGCTATACGTTTTGAAATACCATGAAACGTGGACATTTCTTGGTCCCGGGCCGATTGGCTCATTTTTCAACAACACGTGAAATACGCAGATGATGTAAGTACTTGGGATCTGAAAATTGAGTTTTCAGTTATCGACCTCATACGTTTAGAAATACCATGAAACGTGGACATTTCTTGGTCCCGGGCCGATTGGCTCATTTTTCAACAACACGTGAAATACGCAGATGATATAAGTACTTGGGATCTCAAAATTGAGTTTTCAGTTATCGACCTCATACGTATAGAAATACCATGAAACGTGGACATTTCTTGGTCCCGGGCTGATTGGTGAATTTTTTCACGACGCGAAAAATGCCGAGCTGATATAAGTACTTGGGATCTGAAAATTGCGTTTTCTGTTATCGACGCTATACGTTGATAAATACCATGAAACGTGAAGATTTCTTGGTCCCGGGCTGATTGGACCATTTTTCAACAACACGTAAAATACGCAACTGATATAAGTACTTGGGATCTGAAAATTGAGTTTTCAGTTATCGACCTCATACGTTTAGAAATATCATGAAACGTGGACATTTCTTGGTCCCGGGCTGATTGGTGAATTTTTTCACGACGCGAAAAATGCCGAGCTGATATATGTACTTGGGATCTGAAAATTGCGTTTTCTGTTATCGACGCTATACGTTTATAAATACCATGAAACGTGGAGATTTCTTAGTCCCGGGCTGATTGGGGAATTTTTTCACGACGCGAAAAATTCCGAGCTGACATAAGTACTTGGGAACTGAAAATTGAGTTTTCTGTTATCGACGCTATACGTTTAGAAATACCAGGAAACGTGGACATTTCTTGGTCCCGGGCTTATTGGTGAATTTCTTCACGACGCGAAAAATGCCGAGCTGATATAAGTACTTGTGATCCGAAAATTGAGTTTTCTGTTATCGACGCTATACGTTTATAAATACCATGAAACGTGGAGATTTCTTAGTCCCGGGCTGATTGGGGAATTTTTTCACGACGCGAGAAATTCCGAGCTGACATAAGTACTTGGGAACTGAAAATTGAGTTTTCTGTTATCGACGCTATACGTTTAGAAATACCATGAAACGTGGAGATTTCTTGGTCCCGGGCTGATTGGACCATTTTTCAATAACACGTGAAATAGGCAGATGATGGAAGTACTTGGGATCTGAAAATTGAGTTTTCAGTTATCGACCTCATACGTTTAGAAATACCATGAAACGTGGACATTTCTTGGTCCCGGGCTGATTGGTGAATTTTTTCACGACGCGAAAAGTGCCGAGCTGACGTAAGTACTTGGGATCGGAAAATTGAGTTTCCTGTTATCGACGCTATACGTTTTGAAATACCATGAAACGTGGACATTTCTTGGTCCCGGGCCGATTGGCTCATTTTTCAACAACACGTGAAATACGCAGATGATGTAAGTACTTGGGATCTGAAAATTGAGTTTTCAGTTATCGACCTCATACGTTTAGAAATACCCTGAAACGTGGACATTTCTTGGTCCCGGGCTGATTGGGGAATTATTTCACGACGCGAAAAATGCCGAGCTGATATAAGTACTTGGGATCTGAAAATTGCGTTTTCTGTTATCGACGCTATACGTTTATAAATACCATGAAACTTGGAGATTTCTTAGTCCCGGGCTGATTGGGGAATTTTTTCACGACGCGAAAAATTCCGAGCTGACATAAGTACTTGGGAACTGAAAATTGAGATTTCTGTTATCGACGCTATACGTTTAGAAATACCATGAAACGTGGACATTTCTTGGTCCCGGGCTGATTGGTGAATTTTTTCACGACGCGAAAAATGCCGAGCTGATATAAGTACTTGTGATCCGAAAATTGAGTTTTCTGTTATCGACGCTATACGTTTATAAATACCATGAAACGTGGAGATTTCTTAGTCCCGGGCTGATTGGGGAATTGTTTCACGACGCGAAAAATTCCGAGCTGACATAAGTACTTGGGATCTGAAAATTGAGTTTTCAGTTATCGACCTCATACGTTTAGAAATACCATGAAACGTGGACATTTCTTGGTCCCGGGCTGATTCGGGAATTATTTCACGACGCGAGAAATGCCGAGCTGATATAAGTACTTGGGATCTGAAAATTGCGTTTTCTGTTATCGACGCTATACGTTTATAAATACCATGAAACTTGGAGATTTCTTGGTCCCGGGCTGATTGGACCATTTTTCAATAACACGTGAAATAGGCAGATGATATAAGTACTTGGGATCTGAAAATTGAGTTTTCAGTTATCGACCTCATACGTTTAGAAATACCATGAAACGTGGAGATTTCTTGGTCCCGGGCTGATTGGACCATTTTTCAATAACACGTGAAATAGGCAGATGATGGAAGTACTTGGGATCTGAAAATTGAGTTTTCAGTTATCGACCTCATACGTTTAGAAATACCATGAAACGTGGACATTTCTTGGTCCCGGGCTGATTGGTGAATTTTTTCACGACGCGAAAAATGCCGAGCTGATATAAGTACTTCGGATCCGAAAATTGAGTTTTCTGTTATCGACCTCATACGTTTAGAAATACCATGAAACGTGGACATTTCTTGGTCCCGGGCTGATTGGTGAATTTTCTCACGACGCGAAAAATGCCGAGCTGATATAAGTATTTGGGATCGGAAAATTGAGTTTCCTGTTATCGACGCTATACGTTTTGAAATACCATGAAACGTGGACATTTCTTGGTCCCGGGCCGATTGGCTCATTATTCAACAACACGTGAAATACGCAGATGATGTAAGTACTTGGGATCTGAAAATTGAGTTTTCAGTTATCGACCTCATACGTTTAGAAATACCATGAAACGTGGACATTTCTTGGTCCCGGGCTGATTGGTGAATTTTCTCTCGACGCGAAAAATGCCGAGCTGATATAAGTACTTGGGATCGGAAAATTGAGTTTCCTGTTATCGACGCTATACGTTTTGAAATACCATGAAACGTGGACATTTCTTGGTCCCGGGCCGATTGGCTCATTTTTCAACAACACGTGAAATACGCAGATGATGTAAGTACTTGGGATCTGAAAATTGAGTTTTCAGTTATCGACCTCATACGTTTAGAAATACCCTGAAACGTGGACATTTCTTGGTCCCGGGCTGATTGGGGAATTATTTCACGACGCGAAAAATGCCGAGCTGATATAAGTACTTGGGATCTGAAAATTGCGTTTTCTGTTATCGACGCTATACGTTTATAAATACCATGAAACTTGGAGATTTCTTAGTCCCGGGCTGATTGGGGAATTTTTTCACGACGCGAAAAATTCCGAGCTGACATAAGTACTTGGGAACTGAAAATTGAGATTTCTGTTATCGACGCTATACGTTTAGAAATACCATGAAACGTGGACATTTCTTGGTCCCGGGCTGATTGGTGAATTTTTTCACGACGCGAAAAATGCCGAGCTGATATAAGTACTTGTGATCCGAAAATTGAGTTTTCTGTTATCGACGCTATACGTTTATAAATACCATGAAACGTGGAGATTTCTTAGTCCCGGGCTGATTGGGGAATTTTTTCACGACGCGAAAAATTCCGAGCTGACATAAGTACTTGGGATCTGAAAATTGAGTTTTCAGTTATCGACCTCATACGTTTAGAAATACCATGAAACGTGGACATTTCTTGGTCCCGGGCTGATTGGGGAATTATTTCACGACGCGAGAAATGCCGAGCTGATATAAGTACTTGGGATCTGAAAATTGCGTTTTCTGTTATCGACGCTATACGTTTATAAATACCATGAAACTTGGAGATTTCTTGGTCCCGGGCTGATTGGACCATTTTTCAATAACACGTGAAATAGGCAGATGATATAAGTACTTGGGATCTGAAAATTGAGTTTTCATTTATCGACCTCATACGTTTAGAAATACCATGAAACGTGGAGATTTCTTGGTCCCGGGCTGATTGGACCATTTTTCAATAACACGTGAAATAGGCAGATGATGGAAGTACTTGGGATCTGAAAATTGAGTTTTCAGTTATCGACCTCATACGTTTAGAAATACCATGAAACGTGGACATTTCTTGGTCCCGGGCTGATTGGTGAATTTTTTCACGACGCGAAAAATGCCGAGCTGATATAAGTACTTCGGATCCGAAAATTGAGTTTTCTGTTATCGACGCTATACGTTTATAAATACCATGAAACGTGAAGATTTCTTGGTCCCGGGCTGATTGGACCATTTTTCAACATCACGTAAAATACGCAACTGATATAAGTACTTGGGATCTGAAAATTGAGTTTTCTGTTATCGACGCTATACGTTTATAAATACCATGAAACGTGGAGATTCCTTAGTCCCGGGCTGATTGGGGAATTTTTTCACGACGCGAAAAATTCCGAGCTGACATAAGTACTTGGGAACTGAAAATTGAGATTTCTGTTATCGACGCTATACGTTTAGAAATACCATGAAACGTGGACATTTCTTGGTCCCGGGCTGATTGGTGAATTTTTTCACGACGCGAAAAATGCCGAGCTGATATAAGTACTTGTGATCCGAAAATTGAGTTTTCCGTTATCGATGCTATACGTTTATTAATACCATGAAACGTGGAGATTTCTTAGTCCCGGGCTGATTGGGGAATTTTTTCACGACGCGAAAAATTCCGAGCTGACATAAGTACTTGGGATTTGAAAATTGAGTTTTCAGTTATCGACCTCATACGTTTAGAAATACCATGAAACGTGGACATTTCTTGGTCCCGGGCTGATTGGTGAATTTTCTCACGACGCGAAAAATGCCGAGCTGATATAAGTATTTGGGATCGGAAAATTGAGTTTCCTGTTATCGACGCTATACGTTTTGAAATACCATGAAACGTGGACATTTCTTGGTCCCGGGCCGATTGGCTCATTATTCAACAACACGTGAAATACGCAGATGATGTAAGTACATGGGATCTGAAAATTGAGTTTTCAGTTATCGACCTCATACGTTTAGAAATACCATGAAACGTGGACATTTCTTGGTCCCGGGCTGATTGGTGAATTTTCTCACGACGCGAAAAATGCCGAGCTGATATAAGTACTTGGGATCGGAAAATTGAGTTTCCTGTTATCGACGCTATACGTTTTGAAATACCATGAAACGTGGACATTTCTTAGTCCCGGGCCGATTGGGTTATTTTTCAATAACACGTGAAATACGCAGATGATATAAGTACTTGGGATCTGAAAATTGAGTTTTCAGTTATCGACATCATACGTTTAGAAATACCATGAAACGTGGAGATTTCTTGGTCCCGGGCTGATTGGACCATTTTTCAATAACACGTGAAATAGGCAGATGATATAAGTACTTGGGATCTGAAAATTGAGTTTTCAGTTATCGACCTCATACGTTTAGAAATACCATGAAACGTGGACATTTCTTGGTCCCGGGCCGATTGGCTCATTTTTCAACAACACGTGAAATACGCAGATGATATAAGTACTTGGGATCTGAAAATTGAGTTTTCAGTTATCGACCTCATACGTTTAGAAATACCATGAAACGTGTTTATTTCTTGGTCGCGGGCTGATTGGTGAATTTTTTCACGACGCGAAAAATGCCGAGCTGATATAAGTACTTGGGATCTGAAAATTGCGTTTTCTGTTATCGACGCTATACGTTTATAAATACCATGAAACTTGGAGATTTCTTGGTCCCGGGCTGATTGGACCATTTTTCAATAACACGTGAAATAGGCAGATGATATAAGTACTTGGGATCTGAAAATTGAGTTTTCAGTTATCGACCTCATACGTTTAGAAATACCATGAAACGTGGACATTTCTTGGTCCCGGGCTGATTGGTGAATTTTTTCACGACGCGAAAAATGCCGAGCTGATATAAGTACTTGGGATCTGAAAATTGCGTTTTCTGTTATCGACGCTATACGTTTATAAATACCATGAAACGTGGAGATTTCTTGGTCCCGGGCTGATTGGACCATTTTTCAATAACACGTGAAATAGGTAGATGATATAAGTACTTGGGATCTGAAAATTGAGTTTTCAGTTATCGACCTCATACGTTTAGAAATATCATGAAACGTGGACATTTCTTGGTCCCGGGCTGATTGGTGAATTTTTTCACGACGCGAAAAATGCCGAGCTGATATATGTACTTGGGATCTGAAAATTGCGTTTTCTGTTATCGACGCTATACGTTTATAAATACCATGAAACGTGGAGATTTCTTAGTCCCGGGCTGATTGGGGAATTTTTTCACGACGCGAAAAATTCCGAGCTGACATAAGTACTTGGGAACTGAAAATTGAGTTTTCTGTTATCGACGCTATACGTTTAGAAATACCAGAAAACGTGGACATTTCTTGGTCCCGGGCTTATTGGTGAATTTTTTCACGACGCGAAAAATGCCGAGCTGATATAAGTACTTGTGATCCGAAAATTGAGTTTTCTGTTATCGACGCTATACGTTTATAAATACCATGAAACGTGGAGATTTCTTAGTCCCGGGCTGATTGGGGAATTTTTTCACGACGCGAGAAATTCCGAGCTGACATAAGTACTTGGGAACTGAAAATTGAGTTTTCTGTTATCGACGCTATACGTTTAGAAATACCATCAAACGTGGACATTTCTTGGTCCCGGGCTGATTGGTGAATTTTCTCTCGACGCGAAAAATGCCGAGCTGATATAAGTACTTGGGATCGGAAAATTGAGTTTCCTGTTATCGACGCTATACGTTTTGAAATACCATGAAACGTGGACATTTCTTGGTCCCGGGCCGATTGGCTCATTTTTCAACAACACGTGAAATACGCAGATGATGTAAGTACTTGGGATCTGAAAATTGAGTTTTCAGTTATCGACCTCATACGTTTAGAAATACCATGAAACGTGGACATTTCTTGGTCCCGGGCCGATTGGCTCATTTTTCAACAACACGTGAAATACGCAGATGATATAAGTACTTGGGATCTGAAAATTGAGTTTTCAGTTATCGACCTCATACGTTTAGAAATACCATGAAACGTATTTATTTCTTGGTCGCGGGCTGATTGGTGAATTTTTTCACGACGCGAAAAATGCCGAGCTGATATAAGTACTTGGGATCTGAAAATTGCGTTTTCTGTTATCGACGCTATACGTTTATAAATACCATGAAACGTGGAGATTTCTTGGTCCCGGGCTGATTGGACCATTTTTCAATAACACGTGAAATAGGCAGATGATGGAAGTACTTGGGATCTGAAAATTGAGTTTTCAGTTATCGACCTCATACGTTTAGAAATACCATGAAACGTGGACATTTCTTGGTCCCGGGCTGATTGGTGAATTTTTTCACGACGCGAAAAGTGCCGAGCTGACGTAAGTACTTGGGATCGGAAAATTGAGTTTCCTGTTATCGACGCTATACGTTTTGAAATACCATGAAACGTGGACATTTCTTGGTCCCGGGCCGATTGGCTCATTTTTCAACAACACGTGAAATACGCAGATGATGTAAGTACTTGGGATCTGAAAATTGAGTTTTCAGTTATCGACCTCATACGTTTAGAAATACCCTGAAACGTGGACATTTCTTGGTCCCGGGCTGATTGGGGAATTATTTCACGACGCGAAAAATGCCGAGCTGATATAAGTACTTGGGATCTGAAAATTGCGTTTTCTGTTATCGACGCTATACGTTTATAAATACCATGAAACTTGGAGATTTCTTAGTCCCGGGCTGATTGGGGAATTTTTTCACGACGCGAAAAATTCCGAGCTGACATAAGTACTTGGGAACTGAAAATTGAGATTTCTGTTATCGACGCTATACGTTTAGAAATACCATGAAACGTGGACATTTCTTGGTCCCGGGCTGATTGGTGAATTTTTTCACGACGCGAAAAATGCCGAGCTGATATAAGTACTTGTGATCCGAAAATTGAGTTTTCTGTTATCGACGCTATACGTTTATAAATACCATGAAACGTGGAGATTTCTTAGTCCCGGGCTGATTGGGGAATTTTTTCACGACGCGAAAAATTCCGAGCTGACATAAGTACTTGGGAACTGAAAATTGAGTTTCCTGTTATCGACGCTATACGTTTTGAAATACCATGAAACGTGGACATTTCTTGGTCCCGGGCCGATTGGCTCATTATTCAACAACACGTGAAATACGCAGATGATGTAAGTACTTGGGATCTGAAAATTGAGTTTTCAGTTATCGACCTCATACGTTTAGAAATACCATGAAACGTGGACATTTCTTGGTCCCGGGCTGATTGGTGAATTTTCTCACGACGCGAAAAATGCCGAGCTGATATAAGTATTTGGGATCGGAAAATTGAGTTTCCTGTTATCGACGCTATACGTTTTGAAATACCATGAAACGTGGACATTTCTTGGTCCCGGGCCGATTGGCTCATTATTCAACAACACGTGAAATACGCAGATGATGTAAGTACATGGGATCTGAAAATTGAGTTTTCAGTTATCGACCTCATACGTTTAGAAATACCATGAAACGTGGACATTTCTTGGTCCCGGGCTGATTGGGGAATTATTTCACGACGCGAAAAATGCCGAGCTGATATAAGTACTTGGGATCTGAAAATTGCGTTTTCTGTTATCGACGCTATACGTTTATAAATACTATGAAACTTGGAGATTTCTTGGTCCCGGGCTGATTGGACCATTTTTCAATAACACGTGAAATAGGCAGATGATATAAGTACTTGGGATCTGAAAATTGAGTTTTCAGTTATCGACCTCATACGTTTAGAAATACCATGAAACGTGGACATTTCTTGGTCCCGGGCTGATTGGTGAATTTTCTCTCGACGCGAAAAATGCCGAGCTGATATAAGTACTTGGGATCGGAAAATTGAGTTTCCTGTTATCGACGCTATACGTTTTGAAATACCATGAAACGTGGACATTTCTTGGTCCCGGGCTGATTGGTGAATTTTTTCACGACGCGAAAAATGCCGAGCTGATATAAGTACTTGGGATCTGAAAATTGCGTTTTCTGTTATCGACGCTATACGTTTATAAATACCATGAAACGTGGAGATTTCTTGGTCCCGGGCTGATTGGACCATTTTTCAATAACACGTGAAATAGGTAGATGATATAAGTACTTGGGATCTGAAAATTGAGTTTTCAGTTATCGACCTCATACGTTTAGAAATATCATGAAACGTGGACATTTCTTGGTCCCGGGCTGATTGGTGAATTTTTTCACGACGCGAAAAATGCCGAGCTGATATATGTACTTGGGATCTGAAAATTGCGTTTTCTGTTATCGACGCTATACGTTTTTAAATACCATGAAACGTGAAGATTTCTTGGTCCCGGGCTGATTGGACCATTTTTCAACAACACGTAAAATACGCAACTGATATAAGTACTTGGGATCTGAAAATTGAGTTTTCTGTTATCGACGCTATACGTTTATAAATACCATGAAACGTGGAGATTTCTTAGTCCCGGGCTGATTGGGGAATTTTTTCACGACGCGAAAAATTCCGAGCTGACATAAGTACTTGGGAACTGAAAATTGAGTTTTCTGTTATCGACGCTATACGTTTAGAAATACCAGGAAACGTGGACATTTCTTGGTCCCGGGCTTATTGGTGAATTTTTTCACGACGCGAAAAATGCCGAGCTGATATAAGTACTTGTGATACGAAAATTGAGTTTTCTGTTATCGACGCTATACGTTTATAAATACCATGAAACGTGGAGATTTCTTAGTCCCGGGCTCATTGGGGAATTTTTTCACGACGCGAAAAATTCCGAGCTGACATAAGTACTTGGGATCTGAAAATTGAGTTTTCAGTTATCGACCTCATACGTTTAGAAATACCATGAAACGTGGACATTTCTTGGTCCCGGGCTGATTGGTGAATTTTCTCACGACGCGAAAAATGCCGAGCTGATATAAGTACTTGGGATCGGAAAATTGAGTTTCCTGTTATCGACGCTATACGTTTTGAAATACCATGAAACGTGGACATTTCTTAGTCCCGGGCCGATTGGGTTATTTTTCAATAACACGTGAAATACGCAGATGATATAAGTACTTGGGATCTGAAAATTGAGTTTTCAGTTATCGACATCATACGTTTAGAAATACCATGAAACGTGGAGATTTCTTGGTCCCGGGCTGATTGGACCATTTTTCAATAACACGTGAAATAGGCAGATGATATAAGTACTTGGGATCTGAAAATTGAGTTTTCAGTTATCGACTTCATACGTTTAGAAATACCATGAAACGTGGACATTTCTTGGTCCCGGGCCGATTGGCTCATTTTTCAACAACACGTGAAATACGCAGATGATATAAGTACTTGGGATCTGAAAATTGAGTTTTCAGTTATCGACCTCATACGTTTAGAAATACCATGAAACGTGTTTATTTCTTGGTCGCGGGCTGATTGGTGAATTTTTTCACGACGCGAAAAATGCCGAGCTGATATAAGTACTTGGGATCTGAAAATTGCGTTTTCTGTTATCGACGCTATACGTTTATAAATACCATGAAACTTGGAGATTTCTTGGTCCCGGGCTGATTGGACCATTTTTCAATAACACGTGAAATAGGCAGATGATATAAGTACTTGGGATCTGAAAATTGAGTTTTCAGTTATCGACCTCATACGTTTAGAAATACCATGAAACGTGGACATTTCTTGGTCCCGGGCTGATTGGTGAATTTTTTCACGACGCGAAAAATGCCGAGCTGATATAAGTACTTGGGATCTGAAAATTGCGTTTTCTGTTATCGACGCTATACGTTTATAAATACCATGAAACGTGGAGATTTCTTGGTCCCGGGCTGATTGGACCATTTTTCAATAACACGTGAAATAGGTAGATGATATAAGTACTTGGGATCTGAAAATTGAGTTTTCAGTTATCGACCTCATACGTTTAGAAATATCATGAAACGTGGACATTTCTTGGTCCCGGGCTGATTGGTGAATTTTTTCACGACGCGAAAAATGCCGAGCTGATATATGTACTTGGGATCTGAAAATTGCGTTTTCTGTTATCGACGCTATACGTTTTTAAATACCATGAAACGTGAAGATTTCTTGGTCCCGGGCTGATTGGACCATTTTTCAACAACACGTAAAATACGCAACTGATATAAGTACTTGGGATCTGAAAATTGAGTTTTCTGTTATCGACGCTATACGTTTATAAATACCATGAAACGTGGAGATTTCTTAGTCCCGGGCTGATTGGGGAATTTTTTCACGACGCGAAAAATTCCGAGCTGACATAAGTACTTGGGAACTGAAAATTGAGTTTTCTGTTATCGACGCTATACGTTTAGAAATACCAGGAAACGTGGACATTTCTTGGTCCCGGGCTTATTGGTGAATTTTTTCACGACGCGAAAAATGCCGAGCTGATATAAGTACTTGTGATCCGAAAATTGAGTTTTCTGTTATCGACGCTATACGTTTATAAATACCATGAAACGTGGAGATTTCTTAGTCCCGGGCTGATTGGGGAATTTTTTCACGACGCGAAAAATTCCGAGCTGACATAAGTACTTGGGAACTGAAAATTGAGTTTCCTGTTATCGACGCTATACGTTTTGAAATACCATGAAACGTGGACATTTCTTGGTCCCGGGCCGATTGGCTCATTATTCAACAACACGTGAAATACGCAGATGATGTAAGTACTTGGGATCTGAAAATTGAGTTTTCAGTTATCGACCTCATACGTTTAGAAATACCATGAAACGTGGACATTTCTTGGTCCCGGGCTGATTGGTGAATTTTCTCACGACGCGAAAAATGCCGAGCTGATATAAGTATTTGGGATCGGAAAATTGAGTTTCCTGTTATCGACGCTATACGTTTTGAAATACCATGAAACGTGGACATTTCTTGGTCCCGGGCCGATTGGCTCATTATTCAACAACACGTGAAATACGCAGATGATGTAAGTACATGGGATCTGAAAATTGAGTTTTCAGTTATCGACCTCATACGTTTAGAAATACCATGAAACGTGGACATTTCTTGGTCCCGGGCCGATTGGCTCATTTTTCAACAACACGTGAAATACGCAGATGATATAAGTACTTGGGATCTGAAAATTGAGTTTTCAGTTATCGACCTCATACGTTTAGAAATACCATGAAACGTATTTATTTCTTGGTCGCGGGCTGATTGGTGAATTTTTTCACGACGCGAAAAATGCCGAGCTGATATAAGTACTTGGGATCTGAAAATTGCGTTTTCTGTTATCGACGCTATACGTTTATAAATACCATGAAACGTGGAGATTTCTTGGTCCCGGGCTGATTGGACCATTTTTCAATAACACGTGAAATAGGCAGATGATGGAAGTACTTGGGATCTGAAAATTGAGTTTTCAGTTATCGACCTCATACGTTTAGAAATACCATGAAACGTGGACATTTCTTGGTCCCGGGCTGATTGGTGAATTTTCTCTCGACGCGAAAAATGCCGAGCTGATATAAGTACTTGGGATCGGAAAATTGAGTTTCCTGTTATCGACGCTATACGTTTTGAAATACCATGAAACGTGGACATTTCTTGGTCCCGGGCTGATTGGTGAATTTTCTCACGACGCGAAAAATGCCGAGCTGATATAAGTATTTGGGATCGGAAAATTGAGTTTCCTGTTATCGACGCTATACGTTTTGAAATACCATGAAACGTGGACATTTCTTGGTCCCGGGCCGATTGGCTCATTATTCAACAACACGTGAAATACGCAGATGATGTAAGTACTTGGGATCTGAAAATTGAGTTTTCAGTTATCGACCTCATACGTTTAGAAATACCATGAAACGTGGACATTTCTTGGTCCCGGGCTGATTGGTGAATTTTCTCTCGACGCGAAAAATGCCGAGCTGATATAAGTACTTGGGATCGGAAAATTGAGTTTCCTGTTATCGACGCTATACGTTTTGAAATACCATGAAACGTGGACATTTCTTGGTCCCGGGCCGATTGGCTCATTTTTCAACAACACGTGAAATACGCAGATGATGTAAGTACTTGGGATCTGAAAATTGAGTTTTCAGTTATCGACCTCATACGTTTAGAAATACCCTGAAACGTGGACATTTCTTGGTCCCGGGCTGATTGGGGAATTATTTCACGACGCGAAAAATGCCGAGCTGATATAAGTACTTGGGATCTGAAAATTGCGTTTTCTGTTATCGACGCTATACGTTTATAAATACCATGAAACTTGGAGATTTCTTAGTCCCGGGCTGATTGGGGAATTTTTTCACGACGCGAAAAATTCCGAGCTGACATAAGTACTTGGGAACTGAAAATTGAGATTTCTGTTATCGACGCTATACGTTTAGAAATACCATGAAACGTGGACATTTCTTGGTCCCGGGCTGATTGGTGAATTTTTTCACGACGCGAAAAATGCCGAGCTGATATAAGTACTTGTGATCCGAAAATTGAGTTTTCTGTTATCGACGCTATACGTTTATAAATACCATGAAACGTGGAGATTTCTTAGTCCCGGGCTGATTGGGGAATTTTTTCACGACGCGAAAAATTCCGAGCTGACATAAGTACTTGGGATCTGAAAATTGAGTTTTCAGTTATCGACCTCATACGTTTAGAAATACCATGAAACGTGGACATTTCTTGGTCCCGGGCTGATTGGGGAATTATTTCACGACGCGAGAAATGCCGAGCTGATATAAGTACTTGGGATCTGAAAATTGCGTTTTCTGTTATCGACGCTATACGTTTATAAATACCATGAAACTTGGAGATTTCTTGGTCCCGGGCTGATTGGACCATTTTTCAATAACACGTGAAATAGGCAGATGATATAAGTACTTGGGATCTGAAAATTGAGTTTTCATTTATCGACCTCATACGTTTAGAAATACCATGAAACGTGGAGATTTCTTGGTCCCGGGCTGATTGGACCATTTTTCAATAACACGTGAAATAGGCAGATGATGGAAGTACTTGGGATCTGAAAATTGAGTTTTCAGTTATCGACCTCATACGTTTAGAAATACCATGAAACGTGGACATTTCTTGGTCCCGGGCTGATTGGTGAATTTTTTCACGACGCGAAAAATGCCGAGCTGATATAAGTACTTCGGATCCGAAAATTGAGTTTTCTGTTATCGACGCTATACGTTTATAAATACCATGAAACGTGAAGATTTCTTGGTCCCGGGCTGATTGGACCATTTTTCAACATCACGTAAAATACGCAACTGATATAAGTACTTGGGATCTGAAAATTGAGTTTTCTGTTATCGACGCTATACGTTTATAAATACCATGAAACGTGGAGATTCCTTAGTCCCGGGCTGATTGGGGAATTTTTTCACGACGCGAAAAATTCCGAGCTGACATAAGTACTTGGGAACTGAAAATTGAGATTTCTGTTATCGACGCTATACGTTTAGAAATACCATGAAACGTGGACATTTCTTGGTCCCGGGCTGATTGGTGAATTTTTTCACGACGCGAAAAATGCCGAGCTGATATAAGTACTTGTGATCCGAAAATTGAGTTTTCCGTTATCGATGCTATACGTTTATTAATACCATGAAACGTGGAGATTTCTTAGTCCCGGGCTGATTGGGGAATTTTTTCACGACGCGAAAAATTCCGAGCTGACATAAGTACTTGGGATTTGAAAATTGAGTTTTCAGTTATCGACCTCATACGTTTAGAAATACCATGAAACGTGGACATTTCTTGGTCCCGGGCTGATTGGTGAATTTTCTCACGACGCGAAAAATGCCGAGCTGATATAAGTATTTGGGATCGGAAAATTGAGTTTCCTGTTATCGACGCTATACGTTTTGAAATACCATGAAACGTGGACATTTCTTGGTCCCGGGCCGATTGGCTCATTATTCAACAACACGTGAAATACGCAGATGATGTAAGTACATGGGATCTGAAAATTGAGTTTTCAGTTATCGACCTCATACGTTTAGAAATACCATGAAACGTGGACATTTCTTGGTCCCGGGCTGATTGGTGAATTTTCTCACGACGCGAAAAATGCCGAGCTGATATAAGTACTTGGGATCGGAAAATTGAGTTTCCTGTTATCGACGCTATACGTTTTGAAATACCATGAAACGTGGACATTTCTTAGTCCCGGGCCGATTGGGTTATTTTTCAATAACACGTGAAATACGCAGATGATATAAGTACTTGGGATCTGAAAATTGAGTTTTCAGTTATCGACATCATACGTTTAGAAATACCATGAAACGTGGAGATTTCTTGGTCCCGGGCTGATTGGACCATTTTTCAATAACACGTGAAATAGGCAGATGATATAAGTACTTGGGATCTGAAAATTGAGTTTTCAGTTATCGACCTCATACGTTTAGAAATACCATGAAACGTGGACATTTCTTGGTCCCGGGCCGATTGGCTCATTTTTCAACAACACGTGAAATACGCAGATGATATAAGTACTTGGGATCTGAAAATTGAGTTTTCAGTTATCGACCTCATACGTTTAGAAATACCATGAAACGTGTTTATTTCTTGGTCGCGGGCTGATTGGTGAATTTTTTCACGACGCGAAAAATGCCGAGCTGATATAAGTACTTGGGATCTGAAAATTGCGTTTTCTGTTATCGACGCTATACGTTTATAAATACCATGAAACTTGGAGATTTCTTGGTCCCGGGCTGATTGGACCATTTTTCAATAACACGTGAAATAGGCAGATGATATAAGTACTTGGGATCTGAAAATTGAGTTTTCAGTTATCGACCTCATACGTTTAGAAATACCATGAAACGTGGACATTTCTTGGTCCCGGGCTGATTGGTGAATTTTTTCACGACGCGAAAAATGCCGAGCTGATATAAGTACTTGGGATCTGAAAATTGCGTTTTCTGTTATCGACGCTATACGTTTATAAATACCATGAAACGTGGAGATTTCTTGGTCCCGGGCTGATTGGACCATTTTTCAATAACACGTGAAATAGGTAGATGATATAAGTACTTGGGATCTGAAAATTGAGTTTTCAGTTATCGACCTCATACGTTTAGAAATATCATGAAACGTGGACATTTCTTGGTCCCGGGCTGATTGGTGAATTTTTTCACGACGCGAAAAATGCCGAGCTGATATATGTACTTGGGATCTGAAAATTGCGTTTTCTGTTATCGACGCTATACGTTTATAAATACCATGAAACTTGGAGATTTCTTGGTCCCGGGCTGATTGGACCATTTTTCAATAACACGTGAAATAGGCAGATGATATAAGTACTTGGGATCTGAAAATTGAGTTTTCATTTATCGACCTCATACGTTTAGAAATACCATGAAACGTGGAGATTTCTTGGTCCCGGGCTGATTGGACCATTTTTCAATAACACGTGAAATAGGCAGATGATGGAAGTACTTGGGATCTGAAAATTGAGTTTTCAGTTATCGACCTCATACGTTTAGAAATACCATGAAACGTGGACATTTCTTGGTCCCGGGCTGATTGGTGAATTTTTTCACGACGCGAAAAATGCCGAGCTGATATAAGTACTTCGGATCCGAAAATTGAGTTTTCTGTTATCGACGCTATACGTTTATAAATACCATGAAACGTGAAGATTTCTTGGTCCCGGGCTGATTGGACCATTTTTCAACATCACGTAAAATACGCAACTGATATAAGTACTTGGGATCTGAAAATTGAGTTTTCTGTTATCGACGCTATACGTTTATAAATACCATGAAACGTGGAGATTCCTTAGTCCCGGGCTGATTGGGGAATTTTTTCACGACGCGAAAAATTCCGAGCTGACATAAGTACTTGGGAACTGAAAATTGAGATTTCTGTTATCGACGCTATACGTTTAGAAATACCATGAAACGTGGACATTTCTTGGTCCCGGGCTGATTGGTGAATTTTTTCACGACGCGAAAAATGCCGAGCTGATATAAGTACTTGTGATCCGAAAATTGAGTTTTCCGTTATCGATGCTATACGTTTATTAATACCATGAAACGTGGAGATTTCTTAGTCCCGGGCTGATTGGGGAATTTTTTCACGACGCGAAAAATTCCGAGCTGACATAAGTACTTGGGATTTGAAAATTGAGTTTTCAGTTATCGACCTCATACGTTTAGAAATACCATGAAACGTGGACATTTCTTGGTCCCGGGCTGATTGGTGAATTTTCTCACGACGCGAAAAATGCCGAGCTGATATAAGTATTTGGGATCGGAAAATTGAGTTTCCTGTTATCGACGCTATACGTTTTGAAATACCATGAAACGTGGACATTTCTTGGTCCCGGGCCGATTGGCTCATTATTCAACAACACGTGAAATACGCAGATGATGTAAGTACATGGGATCTGAAAATTGAGTTTTCAGTTATCGACCTCATACGTTTAGAAATACCATGAAACGTGGACATTTCTTGGTCCCGGGCTGATTGGTGAATTTTCTCACGACGCGAAAAATGCCGAGCTGATATAAGTACTTGGGATCGGAAAATTGAGTTTCCTGTTATCGACGCTATACGTTTTGAAATACCATGAAACGTGGACATTTCTTAGTCCCGGGCCGATTGGGTTATTTTTCAATAACACGTGAAATACGCAGATGATATAAGTACTTGGGATCTGAAAATTGAGTTTTCAGTTATCGACATCATACGTTTAGAAATACCATGAAACGTGGAGATTTCTTGGTCCCGGGCTGATTGGACCATTTTTCAATAACACGTGAAATAGGCAGATGATATAAGTACTTGGGATCTGAAAATTGAGTTTTCAGTTATCGACCTCATACGTTTAGAAATACCATGAAACGTGGACATTTCTTGGTCCCGGGCCGATTGGCTCATTTTTCAACAACACGTGAAATACGCAGATGATATAAGTACTTGGGATCTGAAAATTGAGTTTTCAGTTATCGACCTCATACGTTTAGAAATACCATGAAACGTGTTTATTTCTTGGTCGCGGGCTGATTGGTGAATTTTTTCACGACGCGAAAAATGCCGAGCTGATATAAGTACTTGGGATCTGAAAATTGCGTTTTCTGTTATCGACGCTATACGTTTATAAATACCATGAAACTTGGAGATTTCTTGGTCCCGGGCTGATTGGACCATTTTTCAATAACACGTGAAATAGGCAGATGATATAAGTACTTGGGATCTGAAAATTGAGTTTTCAGTTATCGACCTCATACGTTTAGAAATACCATGAAACGTGGACATTTCTTGGTCCCGGGCTGATTGGTGAATTTTTTCACGACGCGAAAAATGCCGAGCTGATATAAGTACTTGGGATCTGAAAATTGCGTTTTCTGTTATCGACGCTATACGTTTATAAATACCATGAAACGTGGAGATTTCTTGGTCCCGGGCTGATTGGACCATTTTTCAATAACACGTGAAATAGGTAGATGATATAAGTACTTGGGATCTGAAAATTGAGTTTTCAGTTATCGACCTCATACGTTTAGAAATATCATGAAACGTGGACATTTCTTGGTCCCGGGCTGATTGGTGAATTTTTTCACGACGCGAAAAATGCCGAGCTGATATATGTACTTGGGATCTGAAAATTGCGTTTTCTGTTATCGACGCTATACGTTTATAAATACCATGAAACGTGGAGATTTCTTAGTCCCGGGCTGATTGGGGAATTTTTTCACGACGCGAAAAATTCCGAGCTGACATAAGTACTTGGGAACTGAAAATTGAGTTTTCTGTTATCGACGCTATACGTTTAGAAATACCAGAAAACGTGGACATTTCTTGGTCCCGGGCTTATTGGTGAATTTTTTCACGACGCGAAAAATGCCGAGCTGATATAAGTACTTGTGATCCGAAAATTGAGTTTTCTGTTATCGACGCTATACGTTTATAAATACCATGAAACGTGGAGATTTCTTAGTCCCGGGCTGATTGGGGAATTTTTTCACGACGCGAGAAATTCCGAGCTGACATAAGTACTTGGGAACTGAAAATTGAGTTTTCTGTTATCGACGCTATACGTTTAGAAATACCATCAAACGTGGACATTTCTTGGTCCCGGGCTGATTGGTGAATTTTCTCTCGACGCGAAAAATGCCGAGCTGATATAAGTACTTGGGATCGGAAAATTGAGTTTCCTGTTATCGACGCTATACGTTTTGAAATACCATGAAACGTGGACATTTCTTGGTCCCGGGCCGATTGGCTCATTTTTCAACAACACGTGAAATACGCAGATGATGTAAGTACTTGGGATCTGAAAATTGAGTTTTCAGTTATCGACCTCATACGTTTAGAAATACCATGAAACGTGGACATTTCTTGGTCCCGGGCCGATTGGCTCATTTTTCAACAACACGTGAAATACGCAGATGATATAAGTACTTGGGATCTGAAAATTGAGTTTTCAGTTATCGACCTCATACGTTTAGAAATACCATGAAACGTATTTATTTCTTGGTCGCGGGCTGATTGGTGAATTTTTTCACGACGCGAAAAATGCCGAGCTGATATAAGTACTTGGGATCTGAAAATTGCGTTTTCTGTTATCGACGCTATACGTTTATAAATACCATGAAACGTGGAGATTTCTTGGTCCCGGGCTGATTGGACCATTTTTCAATAACACGTGAAATAGGCAGATGATGGAAGTACTTGGGATCTGAAAATTGAGTTTTCAGTTATCGACCTCATACGTTTAGAAATACCATGAAACGTGGACATTTCTTGGTCCCGGGCTGATTGGTGAATTTTTTCACGACGCGAAAAGTGCCGAGCTGACGTAAGTACTTGGGATCGGAAAATTGAGTTTCCTGTTATCGACGCTATACGTTTTGAAATACCATGAAACGTGGACATTTCTTGGTCCCGGGCCGATTGGCTCATTTTTCAACAACACGTGAAATACGCAGATGATGTAAGTACTTGGGATCTGAAAATTGAGTTTTCAGTTATCGACCTCATACGTTTAGAAATACCCTGAAACGTGGACATTTCTTGGTCCCGGGCTGATTGGGGAATTATTTCACGACGCGAAAAATGCCGAGCTGATATAAGTACTTGGGATCTGAAAATTGCGTTTTCTGTTATCGACGCTATACGTTTATAAATACCATGAAACTTGGAGATTTCTTAGTCCCGGGCTGATTGGGGAATTTTTTCACGACGCGAAAAATTCCGAGCTGACATAAGTACTTGGGAACTGAAAATTGAGATTTCTGTTATCGACGCTATACGTTTAGAAATACCATGAAACGTGGACATTTCTTGGTCCCGGGCTGATTGGTGAATTTTTTCACGACGCGAAAAATGCCGAGCTGATATAAGTACTTGTGATCCGAAAATTGAGTTTTCTGTTATCGACGCTATACGTTTATAAATACCATGAAACGTGGAGATTTCTTAGTCCCGGGCTGATTGGGGAATTTTTTCACGACGCGAAAAATTCCGAGCTGACATAAGTACTTGGGAACTGAAAATTGAGTTTCCTGTTATCGACGCTATACGTTTTGAAATACCATGAAACGTGGACATTTCTTGGTCCCGGGCCGATTGGCTCATTATTCAACAACACGTGAAATACGCAGATGATGTAAGTACTTGGGATCTGAAAATTGAGTTTTCAGTTATCGACCTCATACGTTTAGAAATACCATGAAACGTGGACATTTCTTGGTCCCGGGCTGATTGGTGAATTTTCTCACGACGCGAAAAATGCCGAGCTGATATAAGTATTTGGGATCGGAAAATTGAGTTTCCTGTTATCGACGCTATACGTTTTGAAATACCATGAAACGTGGACATTTCTTGGTCCCGGGCCGATTGGCTCATTATTCAACAACACGTGAAATACGCAGATGATGTAAGTACATGGGATCTGAAAATTGAGTTTTCAGTTATCGACCTCATACGTTTAGAAATACCATGAAACGTGGACATTTCTTGGTCCCGGGCTGATTGGGGAATTATTTCACGACGCGAAAAATGCCGAGCTGATATAAGTACTTGGGATCTGAAAATTGCGTTTTCTGTTATCGACGCTATACGTTTATAAATACTATGAAACTTGGAGATTTCTTGGTCCCGGGCTGATTGGACCATTTTTCAATAACACGTGAAATAGGCAGATGATATAAGTACTTGGGATCTGAAAATTGAGTTTTCAGTTATCGACCTCATACGTTTAGAAATACCATGAAACGTGGACATTTCTTGGTCCCGGGCTGATTGGTGAATTTTCTCTCGACGCGAAAAATGCCGAGCTGATATAAGTACTTGGGATCGGAAAATTGAGTTTCCTGTTATCGACGCTATACGTTTTGAAATACCATGAAACGTGGACATTTCTTGGTCCCGGGCTGATTGGTGAATTTTTTCACGACGCGAAAAATGCCGAGCTGATATAAGTACTTGGGATCTGAAAATTGCGTTTTCTGTTATCGACGCTATACGTTGATAAATACCATGAAACGTGAAGATTTCTTGGTCCCGGGCTGATTGGACCATTTTTCAACAACACGTAAAATACGCAACTGATATAAGTACTTGGGATCTGAAAATTGAGTTTTCAGTTATCGACCTCATACGTTTAGAAATATCATGAAACGTGGACATTTCTTGGTCCCGGGCTGATTGGTGAATTTTTTCACGACGCGAAAAATGCCGAGCTGATATATGTACTTGGGATCTGAAAATTGCGTTTTCTGTTATCGACGCTATACGTTTATAAATACCATGAAACGTGGAGATTTCTTAGTCCCGGGCTGATTGTGGAATTTTTTCACGACGCGAAAAATTCCGAGCTGACATAAGTAGTTGGGAACTGAAAATTGAGTTTTCTGTTATCGACGCTATACGTTTAGAAATACCAGGAAACGTGGACATTTCTTGGTCCCGGGCTTATTGGTGAATTTTTTCACGACGCGAAAAATGCCGAGCTGATATAAGTACTTGTGATCCGAAAATTGAGTTTTCTGTTATCGACGCTATACGTTTATAAATACCATGAAACGTGGAGATTTCTTAGTCCCGGGCTGATTGGGGAATTTTTTCACGACGCGAGAAATTCCGAGCTGACATAAGTACTTGGGAACTGAAAATTGAGTTTTCTGTTATCGACGCTATACGTTTAGAAATACCATCAAACGTGGACATTTCTTCGTCCCGGGCTGATTGGTGAATTTTCTCTCGACGCGAAAAATGCCGAGCTGATATAAGTACTTGGGATCGGAAAATTGAGTTTCCTGTTATCGACGCTATACGTTTTGAAATACCATGAAACGTGGACATTTCTTGGTCCCGGGCCGATTGGCTCATTTTTCAACAACACGTGAAATACGCAGATGATGTAAGTACTTGGGATCTGAAAATTGAGTTTTCAGTTATCGACCTCATACGTTTAGAAATACCATGAAACGTGGACATTTCTTGGTCCCGGGCCGATTGGCTCATTTTTCAACAACACGTGAAATACGCAGATGATATAAGTACTTGGGATCTGAAAATTGAGTTTTCAGTTATCGACCTCATACGTTTAGAAATACCATGAAACGTATTTATTTCTTGGTCGCGGGCTGATTGGTGAATTTTTTCACGACGCGAAAAATGCCGAGCTGATATAAGTACTTGGGATCTGAAAATTGCGTTTTCTGTTATCGACGCTATACGTTTATAAATACCATGAAACGTGGAGATTTCTTGGTCCCGGGCTGATTGGACCATTTTTCAATAACACGTGAAATAGGCAGATGATGGAAGTACTTGGGATCTGAAAATTGAGTTTTCAGTTATCGACCTCATACGTTTAGAAATACCATGAAACGTGGACATTTCTTGGTCCCGGGCTGATTGGTGAATTTTTTCACGACGCGAAAAGTGCCGAGCTGACGTAAGTACTTGGGATTTGAAAATTGAGTTTTCAGTTATCGACCTCATACGTTTAGAAATACCATGAAACGTGGACATTTCTTGGTCCCGGGCTGATTGGTGAATTTTCTCACGACGCGAAAAATGCCGAGCTGATATAATTATTTGGGATCGGAAAATTGAGTTTCCTGTTATCGACGCTATACGTTTTGAAATACCATGAAACGTGGACATTTCTTGGTCCCGGGCCGATTGGCTCATTATTCAACAACACGTGAAATACGCAGATGATGTAAGTACTTGGGATCTGAAAATTGAGTTTTCAGTTATCGACCTCATACGTTTAGAAATACCATGAAACGTGGACATTTCTTGGTCCCGGGCTGATTGGTGAATTTTCTCTCGACGCGAAAAATGCCGAGCTGATATAAGTACTTGGGATCGGAAAATTGAGTTTCCTGTTATCGACGCTATACGTTTTGAAATACCATGAAACGTGGACATTTCTTGGTCCCGGGCCGATTGGCTCATTTTTCAACAACACGTGAAATACGCAGATGATGTAAGTACTTGGGATCTGAAAATTGAGTTTTCAGTTATCGACCTCATACGTTTAGAAATACCATGAAACGTGGACATTTCTTGGTCCCGGGCCGATTGGCTCATTTTTCAACAACACGTGAAATACGCAGATGATGTAAGTACTTGGGATCTGAAAATTGAGTTTTCAGTTATCGACCTCATACGTTTAGAAATACCATGAAACGTATTTATTTCTTGGTCGCGGGCTGATTGGTGAATTTTTTCACGACGCGAAAAATGCCGAGCTGATATAAGTACTTGGGATCTGAAAATTGCGTTTTCTGTTATCGACGCTATACGTTTATAAATACCATGAAACGTGGAGATTTCTTGGTCCCGGGCTGATTGGACCATTTTTCAATAACACGTGAAATAGGCAGATGATGGAAGTACTTGGGATCTGAAAATTTAGTTTTCAGTTATCGACCTCATACGTTTAGAAATACCATGAAACGTGGACATTTCTTGGTCCCGGGCTGATTGGTGAATTTTTTCACGACGCGAAAAGTGCCGAGCTGACATAAGTACTTGGGATTTGAAAATTGAGTTTTCAGTTATCGACCTCATACGTGTAGAAATACCATGAAACGTGGACATTTCTTGGTCCCGGGCTGATTGGTGAATTTTCTCACGACGCGAAAAATGCCGAGCTGATATAAGTATTTGGGATCGGAAAATTGAGTTTCCTGTTATCGACGCTATACGTTTTGAAATACCATGAAACGTGGACATTTCTTGGTCCCGGGCCGATTGGCTCATTATTCAACAACACGTGAAATACGCAGATGATGTAAGTACTTGGGATCTGAAAATTGAGTTTTCAGTTATCGACCTCATACGTTTAGAAATACCATGAAACGTGGACATTTCTTGGTCCCGGGCTGATTGGTGAATTTTCTCTCGACGCGAAAAATGCCGAGCTGATATAAGTACTTGGGATCGGAAAATTGAGTTTCCTGTTATCGACGCTATACGTTTTGAAATACCATGAAACGTGGACATTTCTTGGTCCCGGGCCGATTGGCTCATTTTTCAACAACACGTGAAATACGCAGATGATGTAAGTACTTGGGATCTGAAAATTGAGTTTTCAGTTATCGACCTCATACGTTTAGAAATACCCTGAAACGTGGACATTTCTTGGTCCCGGGCTGATTGGGGAATTATTTCACGACGCGAAAAATGCCGAGCTGATATAAGTACTTGGGATCTGAAAATTGCGTTTTCTGTTATCGACGCTATACGTTTATAAATACCATGAAACTTGGAGATTTCTTAGTCCCGGGCTGATTGGGGAATTTTTTCACGACGCGAAAAATTCCGAGCTGACATAAGTACTTGGGAACTGAAAATTGAGATTTCTGTTATCGACGCTATACGTTTAGAAATACCATGAAACGTGGACATTTCTTGGTCCCGGGCTGATTGGTGAATTTTTTCACGACGCGAAAAATGCCGAGCTGATATAAGTACTTGTGATCCGAAAATTGAGTTTTCTGTTATCGACGCTATACGTTTATAAATACCATGAAACGTGGAGATTTCTTAGTCCCGGGCTGATTGGGGAATTTTTTCACGACGCGAAAAATTCCGAGCTGACATAAGTACTTGGGATCTGAAAATTGAGTTTTCAGTTATCGACCTCATACGTTTAGAAATACCATGAAACGTGGACATTTCTTGGTCCCGGGCTGATTGGGGAATTATTTCACGACGCGAGAAATGCCGAGCTGATATAAGTACTTGGGATCTGAAAATTGCGTTTTCTGTTATCGACGCTATACGTTTATAAATACCATGAAACTTGGAGATTTCTTGGTCCCGGGCTGATTGGACCATTTTTCAATAACACGTGAAATAGGCAGATGATATAAGTACTTGGGATCTGAAAATTGAGTTTTCATTTATCGACCTCATACGTTTAGAAATACCATGAAACGTGGAGATTTCTTGGTCCCGGGCTGATTGGACCATTTTTCAATAACACGTGAAATAGGCAGATGATGGAAGTACTTGGGATCTGAAAATTGAGTTTTCAGTTATCGACCTCATACGTTTAGAAATACCATGAAACGTGGACATTTCTTGGTCCCGGGCTGATTGGTGAATTTTTTCACGACGCGAAAAATGCCGAGCTGATATAAGTACTTCGGATCCGAAAATTGAGTTTTCTGTTATCGACGCTATACGTTTATAAATACCATGAAACGTGAAGATTTCTTGGTCCCGGGCTGATTGGACCATTTTTCAACATCACGTAAAATACGCAACTGATATAAGTACTTGGGATCTGAAAATTGAGTTTTCTGTTATCGACGCTATACGTTTATAAATACCATGAAACGTGGAGATTCCTTAGTCCCGGGCTGATTGGGGAATTTTTTCACGACGCGAAAAATTCCGAGCTGACATAAGTACTTGGGATTTGAAAATTGAGTTTTCAGTTATCGACCTCATACGTTTAGAAATACCATGAAACGTGGACATTTCTTGGTCCCGGGCTGATTGGTGAATTTTCTCACGACGCGAAAAATGCCGAGCTGATATAAGTATTTGGGATCGGAAAATTGAGTTTCCTGTTATCGACGCTATACGTTTTGAAATACCATGAAACGTGGACATTTCTTGGTCCCGGGCCGATTGGCTCATTATTCAACAACACGTGAAATACGCAGATGATGTAAGTACATGGGATCTGAAAATTGAGTTTTCAGTTATCGACCTCATACGTTTAGAAATACCATGAAACGTGGACATTTCTTGGTCCCGGGCTGATTGGGGAATTATTTCACGACGCGAAAAATGCCGAGCTGATATAAGTACTTGGGATCTGAAAATTGCGTTTTCTGTTATCGACGCTATACGTTTTGAAATACCATGAAACGTGGACATTTCTTGGTCCCGGGCCGATTGGCTCATTTTTCAACAACACGTGAAATACGCAGATGATGTAAGTACTTGGGATCTGAAAATTGAGTTTTCAGTTATCGACCTCATACGTTTAGAAATACCATGAAACGTGGACATTTCTTGGTCCCGGGCCGATTGGCTCATTTTTCAACAACACGTGAAATACGCAGATGATATAAGTACTTGGGATCTCAAAATTGAGTTTTCAGTTATCGACCTCATACGTATAGAAATACCATGAAACGTGGACATTTCTTGGTCCCGGGCTGATTGGTGAATTTTTTCACGACGCGAAAAATGCCGAGCTGATATAAGTACTTGGGATCTGAAAATTGCGTTTTCTGTTATCGACGCTATACGTTGATAAATACCATGAAACGTGAAGATTTCTTGGTCCCGGGCTGATTGGACCATTTTTCAACAACACGTAAAATACGCAACTGATATAAGTACTTGGGATCTGAAAATTGAGTTTTCAGTTATCGACCTCATACGTTTAGAAATATCATGAAACGTGGACATTTCTTGGTCCCGGGCTGATTGGTGAATTTTTTCACGACGCGAAAAATGCCGAGCTGATATATGTACTTGGGATCTGAAAATTGCGTTTTCTGTTATCGACGCTATACGTTTATAAATACCATGAAACGTGGAGATTTCTTAGTCCCGGGCTGATTGGGGAATTTTTTCACGACGCGAAAAATTCCGAGCTGACATAAGTACTTGGGAACTGAAAATTGAGTTTTCTGTTATCGACGCTATACGTTTAGAAATACCAGGAAACGTGGACATTTCTTGGTCCCGGGCTTATTGGTGAATTTTTTCACGACGCGAAAAATGCCGAGCTGATATAAGTACTTGTGATCCGAAAATTGAGTTTTCTGTTATCGACGCTATACGTTTATAAATACCATGAAACGTGGAGATTTCTTAGTCCCGGGCTGATTGGGGAATTTTTTCACGACGCGAGAAATTCCGAGCTGACATAAGTACTTGGGAACTGAAAATTGAGTTTTCTGTTATCGACGCTATACGTTTAGAAATACCATGAAACGTGGAGATTTCTTGGTCCCGGGCTGATTGGACCATTTTTCAATAACACGTGAAATAGGCAGATGATGGAAGTACTTGGGATCTGAAAATTGAGTTTTCAGTTATCGACCTCATACGTTTAGAAATACCATGAAACGTGGACATTTCTTGGTCCCGGGCTGATTGGTGAATTTTTTCACGACGCGAAAAGTGCCGAGCTGACGTAAGTACTTGGGATCGGAAAATTGAGTTTCCTGTTATCGACGCTATACGTTTTGAAATACCATGAAACGTGGACATTTCTTGGTCCCGGGCCGATTGGCTCATTTTTCAACAACACGTGAAATACGCAGATGATGTAAGTACTTGGGATCTGAAAATTGAGTTTTCAGTTATCGACCTCATACGTTTAGAAATACCCTGAAACGTGGACATTTCTTGGTCCCGGGCTGATTGGGGAATTATTTCACGACGCGAAAAATGCCAAGCTGATATAAGTACTTGGGATCTGAAAATTGCGTTTTCTGTTATCGACGCTATACGTTTATAAATACCATGAAACTTGGAGATTTCTTAGTCCCGGGCTGATTGGGGAATTTTTTCACGACGCGAAAAATTCCGAGCTGACATAAGTACTTGGGAACTGAAAATTGAGATTTCTGTTATCGACGCTATACGTTTAGAAATACCATGAAACGTGGACATTTCTTGGTCCCGGGCTGATTGGTGAATTTTTTCACGACGCGAAAAATGCCGAGCTGATATAAGTACTTGTGATCCGAAAATTGAGTTTTCTGTTATCGACGCTATACGTTTATAAATACCATGAAACGTGGAGATTTCTTAGTCCCGGGCTGATTGGGGAATTGTTTCACGACGCGAAAAATTCCGAGCTGACATAAGTACTTGGGATCTGAAAATTGAGTTTTCAGTTATCGACCTCATACGTTTAGAAATACCATGAAACGTGGACATTTCTTGGTCCCGGGCTGATTCGGGAATTATTTCACGACGCGAGAAATGCCGAGCTGATATAAGTACTTGGGATCTGAAAATTGCGTTTTCTGTTATCGACGCTATACGTTTATAAATACCATGAAACTTGGAGATTTCTTGGTCCCGGGCTGATTGGACCATTTTTCAATAACACGTGAAATAGGCAGATGATATAAGTACTTGGGATCTGAAAATTGAGTTTTCAGTTATCGACCTCATACGTTTAGAAATACCATGAAACGTGGAGATTTCTTGGTCCCGGGCTGATTGGACCATTTTTCAATAACACGTGAAATAGGCAGATGATGGAAGTACTTGGGATCTGAAAATTGAGTTTTCAGTTATCGACCTCATACGTTTAGAAATACCATGAAACGTGGACATTTCTTGGTCCCGGGCTGATTGGTGAATTTTTTCACGACGCGAAAAATGCCGAGCTGATATAAGTACTTCGGATCCGAAAATTGAGTTTTCTGTTATCGACCTCATACGTTTAGAAATACCATGAAACGTGGACATTTCTTGGTCCCGGGCTGATTGGTGAATTTTCTCACGACGCGAAAAATGCCGAGCTGATATAAGTATTTGGGATCGGAAAATTGAGTTTCCTGTTATCGACGCTATACGTTTTGAAATACCATGAAACGTGGACATTTCTTGGTCCCGGGCCGATTGGCTCATTATTCAACAACACGTGAAATACGCAGATGATGTAAGTACTTGGGATCTGAAAATTGAGTTTTCAGTTATCGACCTCATACGTTTAGAAATACCATGAAACGTGGACATTTCTTGGTCCCGGGCTGATTGGTGAATTTTCTCTCGACGCGAAAAATGCCGAGCTGATATAAGTACTTGGGATCGGAAAATTGAGTTTCCTGTTATCGACGCTATACGTTTTGAAATACCATGAAACGTGGACATTTCTTGGTCCCGGGCCGATTGGCTCATTTTTCAACAACACGTGAAATACGCAGATGATGTAAGTACTTGGGATCTGAAAATTGAGTTTTCAGTTATCGACCTCATACGTTTAGAAATACCCTGAAACGTGGACATTTCTTGGTCCCGGGCTGATTGGGGAATTATTTCACGACGCGAAAAATGCCGAGCTGATATAAGTACTTGGGATCTGAAAATTGCGTTTTCTGTTATCGACGCTATACGTTTATAAATACCATGAAACTTGGAGATTTCTTAGTCCCGGGCTGATTGGGGAATTTTTTCACGACGCGAAAAATTCCGAGCTGACATAAGTACTTGGGAACTGAAAATTGAGATTTCTGTTATCGACGCTATACGTTTAGAAATACCATGAAACGTGGACATTTCTTGGTCCCGGGCTGATTGGTGAATTTTTTCACGACGCGAAAAATGCCGAGCTGATATAAGTACTTGTGATCCGAAAATTGAGTTTTCTGTTATCGACGCTATACGTTTATAAATACCATGAAACGTGGAGATTTCTTAGTCCCGGGCTGATTGGGGAATTTTTTCACGACGCGAAAAATTCCGAGCTGACATAAGTACTTGGGATCTGAAAATTGAGTTTTCAGTTATCGACCTCATACGTTTAGAAATACCATGAAACGTGGACATTTCTTGGTCCCGGGCTGATTGGGGAATTATTTCACGACGCGAGAAATGCCGAGCTGATATAAGTACTTGGGATCTGAAAATTGCGTTTTCTGTTATCGACGCTATACGTTTATAAATACCATGAAACTTGGAGATTTCTTGGTCCCGGGCTGATTGGACCATTTTTCAATAACACGTGAAATAGGCAGATGATATAAGTACTTGGGATCTGAAAATTGAGTTTTCATTTATCGACCTCATACGTTTAGAAATACCATGAAACGTGGAGATTTCTTGGTCCCGGGCTGATTGGACCATTTTTCAATAACACGTGAAATAGGCAGATGATGGAAGTACTTGGGATCTGAAAATTGAGTTTTCAGTTATCGACCTCATACGTTTAGAAATACCATGAAACGTGGACATTTCTTGGTCCCGGGCTGATTGGTGAATTTTTTCACGACGCGAAAAATGCCGAGCTGATATAAGTACTTCGGATCCGAAAATTGAGTTTTCTGTTATCGACGCTATACGTTTATAAATACCATGAAACGTGAAGATTTCTTGGTCCCGGGCTGATTGGACCATTTTTCAACATCACGTAAAATACGCAACTGATATAAGTACTTGGGATCTGAAAATTGAGTTTTCTGTTATCGACGCTATACGTTTATAAATACCATGAAACGTGGAGATTCCTTAGTCCCGGGCTGATTGGGGAATTTTTTCACGACGCGAAAAATTCCGAGCTGACATAAGTACTTGGGAACTGAAAATTGAGATTTCTGTTATCGACGCTATACGTTTAGAAATACCATGAAACGTGGACATTTCTTGGTCCCGGGCTGATTGGTGAATTTTTTCACGACGCGAAAAATGCCGAGCTGATATAAGTACTTGTGATCCGAAAATTGAGTTTTCCGTTATCGATGCTATACGTTTATTAATACCATGAAACGTGGAGATTTCTTAGTCCCGGGCTGATTGGGGAATTTTTTCACGACGCGAAAAATTCCGAGCTGACATAAGTACTTGGGATTTGAAAATTGAGTTTTCAGTTATCGACCTCATACGTTTAGAAATACCATGAAACGTGGACATTTCTTGGTCCCGGGCTGATTGGTGAATTTTCTCACGACGCGAAAAATGCCGAGCTGATATAAGTATTTGGGATCGGAAAATTGAGTTTCCTGTTATCGACGCTATACGTTTTGAAATACCATGAAACGTGGACATTTCTTGGTCCCGGGCCGATTGGCTCATTATTCAACAACACGTGAAATACGCAGATGATGTAAGTACATGGGATCTGAAAATTGAGTTTTCAGTTATCGACCTCATACGTTTAGAAATACCATGAAACGTGGACATTTCTTGGTCCCGGGCTGATTGGTGAATTTTCTCACGACGCGAAAAATGCCGAGCTGATATAAGTACTTGGGATCGGAAAATTGAGTTTCCTGTTATCGACGCTATACGTTTTGAAATACCATGAAACGTGGACATTTCTTAGTCCCGGGCCGATTGGGTTATTTTTCAATAACACGTGAAATACGCAGATGATATAAGTACTTGGGATCTGAAAATTGAGTTTTCAGTTATCGACATCATACGTTTAGAAATACCATGAAACGTGGAGATTTCTTGGTCCCGGGCTGATTGGACCATTTTTCAATAACACGTGAAATAGGCAGATGATATAAGTACTTGGGATCTGAAAATTGAGTTTTCAGTTATCGACCTCATACGTTTAGAAATACCATGAAACGTGGACATTTCTTGGTCCCGGGCCGATTGGCTCATTTTTCAACAACACGTGAAATACGCAGATGATATAAGTACTTGGGATCTGAAAATTGAGTTTTCAGTTATCGACCTCATACGTTTAGAAATACCATGAAACGTGTTTATTTCTTGGTCGCGGGCTGATTGGTGAATTTTTTCACGACGCGAAAAATGCCGAGCTGATATAAGTACTTGGGATCTGAAAATTGCGTTTTCTGTTATCGACGCTATACGTTTATAAATACCATGAAACTTGGAGATTTCTTGGTCCCGGGCTGATTGGACCATTTTTCAATAACACGTGAAATAGGCAGATGATATAAGTACTTGGGATCTGAAAATTGAGTTTTCAGTTATCGACCTCATACGTTTAGAAATACCATGAAACGTGGACATTTCTTGGTCCCGGGCTGATTGGTGAATTTTTTCACGACGCGAAAAATGCCGAGCTGATATAAGTACTTGGGATCTGAAAATTGCGTTTTCTGTTATCGACGCTATACGTTTATAAATACCATGAAACGTGGAGATTTCTTGGTCCCGGGCTGATTGGACCATTTTTCAATAACACGTGAAATAGGTAGATGATATAAGTACTTGGGATCTGAAAATTGAGTTTTCAGTTATCGACCTCATACGTTTAGAAATATCATGAAACGTGGACATTTCTTGGTCCCGGGCTGATTGGTGAATTTTTTCACGACGCGAAAAATGCCGAGCTGATATATGTACTTGGGATCTGAAAATTGCGTTTTCTGTTATCGACGCTATACGTTTATAAATACCATGAAACGTGGAGATTTCTTAGTCCCGGGCTGATTGGGGAATTTTTTCACGACGCGAAAAATTCCGAGCTGACATAAGTACTTGGGAACTGAAAATTGAGTTTTCTGTTATCGACGCTATACGTTTAGAAATACCAGAAAACGTGGACATTTCTTGGTCCCGGGCTTATTGGTGAATTTTTTCACGACGCGAAAAATGCCGAGCTGATATAAGTACTTGTGATCCGAAAATTGAGTTTTCTGTTATCGACGCTATACGTTTATAAATACCATGAAACGTGGAGATTTCTTAGTCCCGGGCTGATTGGGGAATTTTTTCACGACGCGAGAAATTCCGAGCTGACATAAGTACTTGGGAACTGAAAATTGAGTTTTCTGTTATCGACGCTATACGTTTAGAAATACCATCAAACGTGGACATTTCTTGGTCCCGGGCTGATTGGTGAATTTTCTCTCGACGCGAAAAATGCCGAGCTGATATAAGTACTTGGGATCGGAAAATTGAGTTTCCTGTTATCGACGCTATACGTTTTGAAATACCATGAAACGTGGACATTTCTTGGTCCCCGGCCGATTGGCTCATTTTTCAACAACACGTGAAATACGCAGATGATGTAAGTACTTGGGATCTGAAAATTGAGTTTTCAGTTATCGACCTCATACGTTTAGAAATACCATGAAACGTGGACATTTCTTGGTCCCGGGCCGATTGGCTCATTTTTCAACAACACGTGAAATACGCAGATGATATAAGTACTTGGGATCTGAAAATTGAGTTTTCAGTTATCGACCTCATACGTTTAGAAATACCATGAAACGTATTTATTTCTTGGTCGCGGGCTGATTGGTGAATTTTTTCACGACGCGAAAAATGCCGAGCTGATATAAGTACTTGGGATCTGAAAATTGCGTTTTCTGTTATCGACGCTATACGTTTATAAATACCATGAAACGTGGAGATTTCTTGGTCCCGGGCTGATTGGACCATTTTTCAATAACACGTGAAATAGGCAGATGATGGAAGTACTTGGGATCTGAAAATTGAGTTTTCAGTTATCGACCTCATACGTTTAGAAATACCATGAAACGTGGACATTTCTTGGTCCCGGGCTGATTGGTGAATTTTTTCACGACGCGAAAAGTGCCGAGCTGACGTAAGTACTTGGGATCGGAAAATTGAGTTTCCTGTTATCGACGCTATACGTTTTGAAATACCATGAAACGTGGACATTTCTTGGTCCCGGGCCGATTGGCTCATTTTTCAACAACACGTGAAATACGCAGATGATGTAAGTACTTGGGATCTGAAAATTGAGTTTTCAGTTATCGACCTCATACGTTTAGAAATACCCTGAAACGTGGACATTTCTTGGTCCCGGGCTGATTGGGGAATTATTTCACGACGCGAAAAATGCCGAGCTGATATAAGTACTTGGGATCTGAAAATTGCGTTTTCTGTTATCGACGCTATACGTTTATAAATACCATGAAACTTGGAGATTTCTTAGTCCCGGGCTGATTGGGGAATTTTTTCACGACGCGAAAAATTCCGAGCTGACATAAGTACTTGGGAACTGAAAATTGAGATTTCTGTTATCGACGCTATACGTTTAGAAATACCATGAAACGTGGACATTTCTTGGTCCCGGGCTGATTGGTGAATTTTTTCACGACGCGAAAAATGCCGAGCTGATATAAGTACTTGTGATCCGAAAATTGAGTTTTCTGTTATCGACGCTATACGTTTATAAATACCATGAAACGTGGAGATTTCTTAGTCCCGGGCTGATTGGGGAATTGTTTCACGACGCGAAAAATTCCGAGCTGACATAAGTACTTGGGATCTGAAAATTGAGTTTTCAGTTATCGACCTCATACGTTTAGAAATACCATGAAACGTGGACATTTCTTGATCCCGGGCTGATTCGGGAATTATTTCACGACGCGAGAAATGCCGAGCTGATATAAGTACTTGGGATCTGAAAATTGCGTTTTCTGTTATCGACGCTATACGTTTATAAATACCATGAAACTTGGAGATTTCTTGGTCCCGGGCTGATTGGACCATTTTTCAATAACACGTGAAATAGGCAGATGATATAAGTACTTGGGATCTGAAAATTGAGTTTTCAGTTATCGACCTCATACGTTTAGAAATACCATGAAACGTGGAGATTTCTTGGTCCCGGGCTGATTGGACCATTTTTCAATAACACGTGAAATAGGCAGATGATGGAAGTACTTGGGATCTGAAAATTGAGTTTTCAGTTATCGACCTCATACGTTTAGAAATACCATGAAACGTGGACATTTCTTGGTCCCGGGCTGATTGGTGAATTTTTTCACGACGCGAAAAATGCCGAGCTGATATAAGTACTTCGGATCCGAAAATTGAGTTTTCTGTTATCGACCTCATACGTTTAGAAATACCATGAAACGTGGACATTTCTTGGTCCCGGGCTGATTGGTGAATTTTCTCACGACGCGAAAAATGCCGAGCTGATATAAGTATTTGGGATCGGAAAATTGAGTTTCCTGTTATCGACGCTATAGGTTTTGAAATACCATGAAACGTGGACATTTCTTGGTCCCGGGCCGATTGGCTCATTATTCAACAACACGTGAAATACGCAGATGATGTAAGTACTTGGGATCTGAAAATTGAGTTTTCAGTTATCGACCTCATACGTTTAGAAATACCATGAAACGTGGACATTTCTTGGTCCCGGGCTGATTGGTGAATTTTCTCTCGACGCGAAAAATGCCGAGCTGATATAAGTACTTGGGATCGGAAAATTGAGTTTCCTGTTATCGAAGCTATACGTTTTGAAATACCATGAAACGTGGACATTTCTTGGTCCCGGGCCGATTGGCTCATTTTTCAACAACACGTGAAATACGCAGATGATGTAAGTACTTGGGATCTGAAAATTGAGTTTTCAGTTATCGACCTCATACGTTTAGAAATACCCTGAAACGTGGACATTTCTTGGTCCCGGGCTGATTGGGGAATTATTTCACGACGCGAAAAATGCCGAGCTGATATAAGTACTTGGGATCTGAAAATTGCGTTTTCTGTTATCGACGCTATACGTTTATAAATACCATGAAACTTGGAGATTTCTTAGTCCCGGGCTGATTGGGGAATTTTTTCACGACGCGAAAAATTCCGAGCTGACATAAGTACTTGGGAACTGAAAATTGAGATTTCTGTTATCGACGCTATACGTTTAGAAATACCATGAAACGTGGACATTTCTTGGTCCCGGGCTGATTGGTGAATTTTTTCAAGACGCGAAAAATGCCGAGCTGATATAAGTACTTGTGATCCGAAAATTGAGTTTTCTGTTATCGACGCTATACGTTTATAAATACCATGAAACGTGGAGATTTCTTAGTCCCGGGCTGATTGGGGAATTTTTTTACGACGCGAAAAATTCCGAGCTGACATAAGTACTTGGGATCTGAAAATTGAGTTTTCAGTTATCGACCTCATACGTTTAGAAATACCATGAAACGTGGACATTTCTTGGTCCCGGGCTGATTGGTGAATTTTTTCACGACGCGAAAAATGCCGAGCTGATATAAGTACTTGTGATCCGAAAATTGAGTTTTCCGTTATCGATGCTATACGTTTATTAATACCATGAAACGTGGAGATTTCTTAGTCCCGGGCTGATTGGGGAATTTTTTCACGACGCGAAAAATTCCGAGCTGACATAAGTACTTGGGATTTGAAAATTGAGTTTTCAGTTATCGACCTCATACGTTTAGAAATACCATGAAACGTGGACATTTCTTGGTCCCGGGCTGATTGGTGAATTTTCTCACGACGCGAAAAATGCCGAGCTGATATAAGTATTTGGGATCGGAAAATTGAGTTTCCTGTTATCGACGCTATACGTTTTGAAATACCATGAAACGTGGACATTTCTTGGTCCCGGGCCGATTGGCTCATTATTCAACAACACGTGAAATACGCAGATGATGTAAGTACATGGGATCTGAAAATTGAGTTTTCAGTTATCGACCTCATACGTTTAGAAATACCATGAAACGTGGACATTTCTTGGTCCCGGGCTGATTGGTGAATTTTCTCACGACGCGAAAAATGCCGAGCTGATATAAGTACTTGGGATCGGAAAATTGAGTTTCCTGTTATCGACGCTATACGTTTTGAAATACCATGAAACGTGGACATTTCTTAGTCCCGGGCCGATTGGGTTATTTTTCAATAACACGTGAAATACGCAGATGATATAAGTACTTGGGATCTGAAAATTGAGTTTTCAGTTATCGACATCATACGTTTAGAAATACCATGAAACGTGGAGATTTCTTGGTCCCGGGCTGATTGGACCATTTTTCAATAACACGTGAAATAGGCAGATGATATAAGTACTTGGGATCTGAAAATTGAGTTTTCAGTTATCGACCTCATACGTTTAGAAATACCATGAAACGTGGACATTTCTTGGTCCCGGGCCGATTGGCTCATTTTTCAACAACACGTGAAATACGCAGATGATATAAGTACTTGGGATCTGAAAATTGAGTTTTCAGTTATCGACCTCATACGTTTAGAAATACCATGAAACGTGTTTATTTCTTGGTCGCGGGCTGATTGGTGAATTTTTTCACGACGCGAAAAATGCCGAGCTGATATAAGTACTTGGGATCTGAAAATTGCGTTTTCTGTTATCGACGCTATACGTTTATAAATACCATGAAACTTGGAGATTTCTTGGTCCCGGGCTGATTGGACCATTTTTCAATAACACGTGAAATAGGCAGATGATATAAGTACTTGGGATCTGAAAATTGAGTTTTCAGTTATCGACCTCATACGTTTAGAAATACCATGAAACGTGGACATTTCTTGGTCCCGGGCTGATTGGTGAATTTTTTCACGACGCGAAAAATGCCGAGCTGATATAAGTACTTGGGATCTGAAAATTGCGTTTTCTGTTATCGACGCTATACGTTTATAAATACCATGAAACGTGGAGATTTCTTGGTCCCGGGCTGATTGGACCATTTTTCAATAACACGTGAAATAGGTAGATGATATAAGTACTTGGGATCTGAAAATTGAGTTTTCAGTTATCGACCTCATACGTTTAGAAATATCATGAAACGTGGACATTTCTTGGTCCCGGGCTGATTGGTGAATTTTTTCACGACGCGAAAAATGCCGAGCTGATATATGTACTTGGGATCTGAAAATTGCGTTTTCTGTTATCGACGCTATACGTTTTTAAATACCATGAAACGTGAAGATTTCTTGGTCCCGGGCTGATTGGACCATTTTTCAACAACACGTAAAATACGCAACTGATATAAGTACTTGGGATCTGAAAATTGAGTTTTCTGTTATCGACGCTATACGTTTATAAATACCATGAAACGTGGAGATTTCTTAGTCCCGGGCTGATTGGGGAATTTTTTCACGACGCGAAAAATTCCGAGCTGACATAAGTACTTGGGAACTGAAAATTGAGTTTTCTGTTATCGACGCTATACGTTTAGAAATACCAGGAAACGTGGACATTTCTTGGTCCCGGGCTTATTGGTGAATTTTTTCACGACGCGAAAAATGCCGAGCTGATATAAGTACTTGTGATCCGAAAATTGAGTTTTCTGTTATCGACGCTATACGTTTATAAATACCATGAAACGTGGAGATTTCTTAGTCCCGGGCTGATTGGGGAATTTTTTCACGACGCGAAAAATTCCGAGCTGACATAAGTACTTGGGAACTGAAAATTGAGTTTTCTGTTATCGACGCTATACGTTTAGAAATACCATGAAACGTGGACATTTCTTGGTCCCGGGCTGATTGGTGAATTTTCTCTCGACGCGAAAAATGCCGAGCTGATATAAGTACTTGGGATCGGAAAATTGAGTTTCCTGTTATCGACGCTATACGTTTTGAAATACCATGAAACGTGGACATTTCTTGGTCCCGGGCCGATTGGCTCATTTTTCAACAACACGTGAAATACGCAGATGATATAAGTACTTGGGATCTGAAAATTGAGTTTTCAGTTATCGACCTCATACGTTTAGAAATACCATGAAACGTATTTATTTCTTGGTCGCGGGCTGATTGGTGAATTTTTTCACGACGCGAAAAATGCCGAGCTGATATAAGTACTTGGGATCTGAAAATTGCGTTTTCTGTTATCGACGCTATACGTTTATAAATACCATGAAACGTGGAGATTTCTTGGTCCCGGGCTGATTGGACCATTTTTCAATAACACGTGAAATAGGCAGATGATGGAAGTACTTGGGATCTGAAAATTGAGTTTTCAGTTATCGACCTCATACGTTTAGAAATACCATGAAACGTGGACATTTCTTGGTCCCGGGCTGATTGGTGAATTTTTTCACGACGCGAAAAGTGCCGAGCTGACATAAGTACTTGGGATTTGAAAATTGAGTTTTCAGTTATCGACCTCATACGTTTAGAAATACCATGAAACGTGGACATTTCTTGGTCCCGGGCTGATTGGTGAATTTTCTCACGACGCGAAAAATGCCGAGCTGATATAAGTATTTGGGATCGGAAAATTGAGTTTCCTGTTATCGACGCTATACGTTTTGAAATACCATGAAACGTGGACATTTCTTGGTCCCGGGCCGATTGGCTCATTATTCAACAACACGTGAAATACGCAGATGATGTAAGTACTTGGGATCTGAAAATTGAGTTTTCAGTTATCGACCTCATACGTTTAGAAATACCATGAAACGTGGACATTTCTTGGTCCCGGGCTGATTGGTGAATTTTCTCACGACGCGAAAAATGCCGAGCTGATATAAGTATTTGGGATCGGAAAATTGAGTTTCCTGTTATCGACGCTATACGTTTTGAAATACCATGAAACGTGGACATTTCTTGGTCCCGGGCCGATTGGCTCATTATTCAACAACACGTGAAATACGCAGATGATGTAAGTACATGGGATCTGAAAATTGAGTTTTCAGTTATCGACCTCATACGTTTAGAAATACCATGAAACGTGGACATTTCTTGGTCCCGGGCTGATTGGGGAATTATTTCACGACGCGAAAAATGCCGAGCTGATATAAGTACTTGGGATCTGAAAATTGCGTTTTCTGTTATCGACGCTATACGTTTATAAATACTATGAAACTTGGAGATTTCTTGGTCCCGGGCTGATTGGACCATTTTTCAATAACACGTGAAATAGGCAGATGATATAAGTACTTGGGATCTGAAAATTGAGTTTTCAGTTATCGACCTCATACGTTTAGAAATACCATGAAACGTGGACATTTCTTGGTCCCGGGCCGATTGGCTCATTTTTCAACAACACGTGAAATACGCAGATGATATAAGTACTTGGGATCTCAAAATTGAGTTTTCAGTTATCGACCTCATACGTATAGAAATACCATGAAACGTGGACATTTCTTGGTCCCGGGCTGATTGGTGAATTTTTTCACGACGCGAAAAATGCCGAGCTGATATAAGTACTTGGGATCTGAAAATTGCGTTTTCTGTTATCGACGCTATACGTTGATAAATACCATGAAACGTGAAGATTTCTTGGTCCCGGGCTGATTGGACCATTTTTCAACAACACGTAAAATACGCAACTGATATAAGTACTTGGGATCTGAAAATTGAGTTTTCAGTTATCGACCTCATACGTTTAGAAATATCATGAAACGTGGACATTTCTTGGTCCCGGGCTGATTGGTGAATTTTTTCACGACGCGAAAAATGCCGAGCTGATATATGTACTTGGGATCTGAAAATTGCGTTTTCTGTTATCGACGCTATACGTTTATAAATACCATGAAACGTGGAGATTTCTTAGTCCCGGGCTGATTGGGGAATTTTTTCACGACGCGAAAAATTCCGAGCTGACATAAGTAGTTGGGAACTGAAAATTGAGTTTTCTGTTATCGACGCTATACGTTTAGAAATACCAGGAAACGTGGACATTTCTTGGTCCCGGGCTTATTGGTGAATTTTTTCACGACGCGAAAAATGCCGAGCTGATATAAGTACTTGTGATCCGAAAATTGAGTTTTCTGTTATCGACGCTATACGTTTATAAATACCATGAAACGTGGAGATTTCTTAGTCCCGGGCTGATTGGGGAATTTTTTCACGACGCGAGAAATTCCGAGCTGACATAAGTACTTGGGAACTGAAAATTGAGTTTTCTGTTATCGACGCTATACGTTTAGAAATACCATCAAACGTGGACATTTCTTCGTCCCGGGCTGATTGGTGAATTTTCTCTCGACGCGAAAAATGCCGAGCTGATATAAGTACTTGGGATCGGAAAATTGAGTTTCCTGTTATCGACGCTATACGTTTTGAAATACCATGAAACGTGGACATTTCTTGGTCCCGGGCCGATTGGCTCATTTTTCAACAACACGTGAAATACGCAGATGATGTAAGTACTTGGGATCTGAAAATTGAGTTTTCAGTTATCGACCTCATACGTTTAGAAATACCATGAAACGTGGACATTTCTTGGTCCCGGGCCGATTGGCTCATTTTTCAACAACACGTGAAATACGCAGATGATATAAGTACTTGGGATCTGAAAATTGAGTTTTCAGTTATCGACCTCATACGTTTAGAAATACCATGAAACGTATTTATTTCTTGGTCGCGGGCTGATTGGTGAATTTTTTCACGACGCGAAAAATGCCGAGCTGATATAAGTACTTGGGATCTGAAAATTGCGTTTTCTGTTATCGACGCTATACGTTTATAAATACCATGAAACGTGGAGATTTCTTGGTCCCGGGCTGATTGGACCATTTTTCAATAACACGTGAAATAGGCAGATGATGGAAGTACTTGGGATCTGAAAATTGAGTTTTCAGTTATCGACCTCATACGTTTAGAAATACCATGAAACGTGGACATTTCTTGGTCCCGGGCTGATTGGTGAATTTTTTCACGACGCGAAAAGTGCCGAGCTGACGTAAGTACTTGGGATTTGAAAATTGAGTTTTCAGTTATCGACCTCATACGTTTAGAAATACCATGAAACGTGGACATTTCTTGGTCCCGGGCTGATTGGTGAATTTTCTCACGACGCGAAAAATGCCGAGCTGATATAATTATTTGGGATCGGAAAATTGAGTTTCCTGTTATCGACGCTATACGTTTTGAAATACCATGAAACGTGGACATTTCTTGGTCCCGGGCCGATTGGCTCATTATTCAACAACACGTGAAATACGCAGATGATGTAAGTACTTGGGATCTGAAAATTGAGTTTTCAGTTATCGACCTCATACGTTTAGAAATACCATGAAACGTGGACATTTCTTGGTCCCGGGCTGATTGGTGAATTTTCTCTCGACGCGAAAAATGCCGAGCTGATATAAGTACTTGGGATCGGAAAATTGAGTTTCCTGTTATCGACGCTATACGTTTTGAAATACCATGAAACGTGGACATTTCTTGGTCCCGGGCCGATTGGCTCATTTTTCAACAACATGTGAAATACGCAGATGATGTAAGTACTTGGGATCTGAAAATTGAGTTTTCAGTTATCGACCTCATACGTTTAGAAATACCATGAAACGTGGACATTTCTTGGTCCCGGGCCGATTGGCTCATTTTTCAACAACACGTGAAATACGCAGATGATGTAAGTACTTGGGATCTGAAAATTGAGTTTTCAGTTATCGACCTCATACGTTTAGAAATACCATGAAACGTATTTATTTCTTGGTCACGGGCTGATTGGTGAATTTTTTCACGACGCGAAAAATGCCGAGCTGATATAAGTACTTGGGATCTGAAAATTGCGTTTTCTGTTATCGACGCTATACGTTTATAAATACCATGAAACGTGGAGATTTCTTGGTCCCGGGCTGATTGGACCATTTTTCAATAACACGTGAAATAGGCAGATGATGGAAGTACTTGGGATCTGAAAATTGAGTTTTCAGTTATCGACCTCATACGTTTAGAAATACCATGAAACGTGGACATTTCTTGGTCCCGGGCTGATTGGTGAATTTTTTCACGACGCGAAAAGTGCCGAGCTGACATAAGTACTTGGGATTTGAAAATTGAGTTTTCAGTTATCGACCTCATACGTTTAGAAATACCATGAAACGTGGACATTTCTTGGTCCCGGGCTGATTGGTGAATTTTCTCACGACGCGAAAAATGCCGAGCTGATATAAGTATTTGGGATCGGAAAATTGAGTTTCCTGTTATCGACGCTATACGTTTTGAAATACCATGAAACGTGGACATTTCTTGGTCCCGGGCCGATTGGCTCATTATTCAACAACACGTGAAATACGCAGATGATGTAAGTACTTGGGATCTGAAAATTGAGTTTTCAGTTATCGACCTCATACGTTTAGAAATACCATGAAACGTGGACATTTCTTGGTCCCGGGCTGATTGGTGAATTTTCTCTCGACGCGAAAAATGCCGAGCTGATATAAGTACTTGGGATCGGAAAATTGAGTTTCCTGTTATCGACGCTATACGTTTTGAAATACCATGAAACGTGGACATTTCTTGGTCCCGGGCCGATTGGCTCATTTTTCAACAACACGTGAAATACGCAGATGATGTAAGTACTTGGGATCTGAAAATTGAGTTTTCAGTTATCGACCTCATACGTTTAGAAATACCCTGAAACGTGGACATTTCTTGGTCCCGGGCTGATTGGGGAATTATTTCACGACGCGAAAAATGCCGAGCTGATATAAGTACTTGGGATCTGAAAATTGCGTTTTCTGTTATCGACGCTATACGTTTATAAATACCATGAAACTTGGAGATTTCTTAGTCCCGGGCTGATTGGGGAATTTTTTCACGACGCGAAAAATTCCGAGCTGACATAAGTACTTGGGAACTGAAAATTGAGATTTCTGTTATCGACGCTATACGTTTAGAAATACCATGAAACGTGGACATTTCTTGGTCCCGGGCTGATTGGTGAATTTTTTCACGACGCGAAAAATGCCGAGCTGATATAAGTACTTGTGATCCGAAAATTGAGTTTTCTGTTATCGACGCTATACGTTTATAAATACCATGAAACGTGGAGATTTCTTAGTCCCGGGCTGATTGGGGAATTTTTTCACGACGCGAGAAATTCCGAGCTGACATAAGTACTTGGGAACTGAAAATTGAGTTTTCTGTTATCGACGCTATACGTTTAGAAATACCATGAAACGTGGAGATTTCTTGGTCCCGGGCTGATTGGACCATTTTTCAATAACACGTGAAATAGGCAGATGATGGAAGTACTTGGGATCTGAAAATTGAGTTTTCAGTTATCGACCTCATACGTTTAGAAATACCATGAAACGTGGACATTTCTTGGTCCCGGGCTGATTGGTGAATTTTTTCACGACGCGAAAAGTGCCGAGCTGACGTAAGTACTTGGGATCGGAAAATTGAGTTTCCTGTTATCGACGCTATACGTTTTGAAATACCATGAAACGTGGACATTTCTTGGTCCCGGGCCGATTGGCTCATTTTTCAACAACACGTGAAATACGCAGATGATGTAAGTACTTGGGATCTGAAAATTGAGTTTTCAGTTATCGACCTCATACGTTTAGAAATACCCTGAAACGTGGACATTTCTTGGTCCCGGGCTGATTGGGGAATTATTTCACGACGCGAAAAATGCCGAGCTGATATAAGTACTTGGGATCTGAAAATTGCGTTTTCTGTTATCGACGCTATACGTTTATAAATACCATGAAACTTGGAGATTTCTTAGTCCCGGGCTGATTGGGGAATTTTTTCACGACGCGAAAAATTCCGAGCTGACATAAGTACTTGGGAACTGAAAATTGAGATTTCTGTTATCGACGCTATACGTTTAGAAATACCATGAAACGTGGACATTTCTTGGTCCCGGGCTGATTGGTGAATTTTTTCACGACGCGAAAAATGCCGAGCTGATATAAGTACTTGTGATCCGAAAATTGAGTTTTCTGTTATCGACGCTATACGTTTATAAATACCATGAAACGTGGAGATTTCTTAGTCCCGGGCTGATTGGGGAATTGTTTCACGACGCGAAAAATTCCGAGCTGACATAAGTACTTGGGATCTGAAAATTGAGTTTTCAGTTATCGACCTCATACGTTTAGAAATACCATGAAACGTGGACATTTCTTGGTCCCGGGCTGATTCGGGAATTATTTCACGACGCGAGAAATGCCGAGCTGATATAAGTACTTGGGATCTGAAAATTGCGTTTTCTGTTATCGACGCTATACGTTTATAAATACCATGAAACTTGGAGATTTCTTGGTCCCGGGCTGATTGGACCATTTTTCAATAACACGTGAAATAGGCAGATGATATAAGTACTTGGGATCTGAAAATTGAGTTTTCAGTTATCGACCTCATACGTTTAGAAATACCATGAAACGTGGAGATTTCTTGGTCCCGGGCTGATTGGACCATTTTTCAATAACACGTGAAATAGGCAGATGATGGAAGTACTTGGGATCTGAAAATTGAGTTTTCAGTTATCGACCTCATACGTTTAGAAATACCATGAAACGTGGACATTTCTTGGTCCCGGGCTGATTGGTGAATTTTTTCACGACGCGAAAAATGCCGAGCTGATATAAGTACTTCGGATCCGAAAATTGAGTTTTCTGTTATCGACCTCATACGTTTAGAAATACCATGAAACGTGGACATTTCTTGGTCCCGGGCTGATTGGTGAATTTTCTCACGACGCGAAAAATGCCGAGCTGATATAAGTATTTGGGATCGGAAAATTGAGTTTCCTGTTATCGACGCTATACGTTTTGAAATACCATGAAACGTGGACATTTCTTGGTCCCGGGCCGATTGGCTCATTATTCAACAACACGTGAAATACGCAGATGATGTAAGTACATGGGATCTGAAAATTGAGTTTTCAGTTATCGACCTCATACGTTTAGAAATACCATGAAACGTGGACATTTCTTGGTCCCGGGCTGATTGGTGAATTTTCTCACGACGCGAAAAATGCCGAGCTGATATAAGTACTTGGGATCGGAAAATTGAGTTTCCTGTTATCGACGCTATACGTTTTGAAATACCATGAAACGTGGACATTTCTTAGTCCCGGGCCGATTGGGTTATTTTTCAATAACACGTGAAATACGCAGATGATATAAGTACTTGGGATCTGAAAATTGAGTTTTCAGTTATCGACATCATACGTTTAGAAATACCATGAAACGTGGAGATTTCTTGGTCCCGGGCTGATTGGACCATTTTTCAATAACACGTGAAATAGGCAGATGATATAAGTACTTGGGATCTGAAAATTGAGTTTTCAGTTATCGACCTCATACGTTTAGAAATACCATGAAACGTGGACATTTCTTGGTCCCGGGCCGATTGGCTCATTTTTCAACAACACGTGAAATACGCAGATGATATAAGTACTTGGGATCTGAAAATTGAGTTTTCAGTTATCGACCTCATACGTTTAGAAATACCATGAAACGTGTTTATTTCTTGGTCGCGGGCTGATTGGTGAATTTTTTCACGACGCGAAAAATGCCGAGCTGATATAAGTACTTGGGATCTGAAAATTGCGTTTTCTGTTATCGACGCTATACGTTTATAAATACCATGAAACTTGGAGATTTCTTGGTCCCGGGCTGATTGGACCATTTTTCAATAACACGTGAAATAGGCAGATGATATAAGTACTTGGGATCTGAAAATTGAGTTTTCAGTTATCGACCTCATACGTTTAGAAATACCATGAAACGTGGACATTTCTTGGTCCCGGGCTGATTGGTGAATTTTTTCACGACGCGAAAAATGCCGAGCTGATATAAGTACTTGGGATCTGAAAATTGCGTTTTCTGTTATCGACGCTATACGTTTATAAATACCATGAAACGTGGAGATTTCTTGGTCCCGGGCTGATTGGACCATTTTTCAATAACACGTGAAATAGGTAGATGATATAAGTACTTGGGATCTGAAAATTGAGTTTTCAGTTATCGACCTCATACGTTTAGAAATATCATGAAACGTGGACATTTCTTGGTCCCGGGCTGATTGGTGAATTTTTTCACGACGCGAAAAATGCCGAGCTGATATATGTACTTGGGATCTGAAAATTGCGTTTTCTGTTATCGACGCTATACGTTTATAAATACCATGAAAGGTGGAGATTTCTTAGTCCCGGGCTGATTGGGGAATTTTTTCACGACGCGAAAAATTCCGAGCTGACATAAGTACTTGGGAACTGAAAATTGAGTTTTCTGTTATCGACGCTATACGTTTAGAAATACCAGAAAACGTGGACATTTCTTGGTCCCGGGCTTATTGGTGAATTTTTTCACGACGCGAAAAATGCCGAGCTGATATAAGTACTTGTGATCCGAAAATTGAGTTTTCTGTTATCGACGCTATACGTTTATAAATACCATGAAACGTGGAGATTTCTTAGTCCCGGGCTGATTGGGGAATTTTTTCACGACGCGAGAAATTCCGAGCTGACATAAGTACTTGGGAACTGAAAATTGAGTTTTCTGTTATCGACGCTATACGTTTAGAAATACCATCAAACGTGGACATTTCTTGGTCCCGGGCTGATTGGTGAATTTTCTCTCGACGCGAAAAATGCCGAGCTGATATAAGTACTTGGGATCGGAAAATTGAGTTTCGTGTTATCGACGCTATACGTTTTGAAATACCATGAAACGTGGACATTTCTTGGTCCCGGGCCGATTGGCTCATTTTTCAACAACACGTGAAATACGCAGATGATGTAAGTACTTGGGATCTGAAAATTGAGTTTTCAGTTATCGACCTCATACGTTTAGAAATACCATGAAACGTGGACATTTCTTGGTCCCGGGCCGATTGGCTCATTTTTCAACAACACGTGAAATACGCAGATGATATAAGTACTTGGGATCTGAAAATTGAGTTTTCAGTTATCGACCTCATACGTTTAGAAATACCATGAAACGTATTTATTTCTTGGTCGCGGGCTGATTGGTGAATTTTTTCACGACGCGAAAAATGCCGAGCTGATATAAGTACTTGGGATCTGAAAATTGCGTTTTCTGTTATCGACGCTATACGTTTATAAATACCATGAAACGTGGAGATTTCTTGGTCCCGGGCTGATTGGACCATTTTTCAATAACACGTGAAATAGGCAGATGATGGAAGTACTTGGGATCTGAAAATTGAGTTTTCAGTTATCGACCTCATACGTTTAGAAATACCATGAAACGTGGACATTTCTTGGTCCCGGGCTGATTGGTGAATTTTTTCACGACGCGAAAAGTGCCGAGCTGACGTAAGTACTTGGGATCGGAAAATTGAGTTTCCTGTTATCGACGCTATACGTTTTGAAATACCATGAAACGTGGACATTTCTTGGTCCCGGGCCGATTGGCTCATTTTTCAACAACACGTGAAATACGCAGATGATGTAAGTACTTGGGATCTGAAAATTGAGTTTTCAGTTATCGACCTCATACGTTTAGAAATACCCTGAAACGTGGACATTTCTTGGTCCCGGGCTGATTGGGGAATTATTTCACGACGCGAAAAATGCCGAGCTGATATAAGTACTTGGGATCTGAAAATTGCGTTTTCTGTTATCGACGCTATACGTTTATAAATACCATGAAACTTGGAGATTTCTTAGTCCCGGGCTGATTGGGGAATTTTTTCACGACGCGAAAAATTCCGAGCTGACATAAGTACTTGGGAACTGAAAATTGAGATTTCTGTTATCGACGCTATACGTTTAGAAATACCATGAAACGTGGACATTTCTTGGTCCCGGGCTGATTGGTGAATTTTTTCACGACGCGAAAAATGCCGAGCTGATATAAGTACTTGTGATCCGAAAATTGAGTTTTCTGTTATCGACGCTATACGTTTATAAATACCATGAAACGTGGAGATTTCTTAGTCCCGGGCTGATTGGGGAATTGTTTCACGACGCGAAAAATTCCGAGCTGACATAAGTACTTGGGATCTGAAAATTGAGTTTTCAGTTATCGACCTCATACGTTTAGAAATACCATGAAACGTGGACATTTCTTGGTCCCGGGCTGATTCGGGAATTATTTCACGACGCGAGAAATGCCGAGCTGATATAAGTACTTGGGATCTGAAAATTGCGTTTTCTGTTATCGACGCTATACGTTTATAAATACCATGAAACTTGGAGATTTCTTGGTCCCGGGCTGATTGGACCATTTTTCAATAACACGTGAAATAGGCAGATGATATAAGTACTTGGGATCTGAAAATTGAGTTTTCAGTTATCGACCTCATACGTTTAGAAATACCATGAAACGTGGAGATTTCTTGGTCCCGGGCTGATTGGACCATTTTTCAATAACACGTGAAATAGGCAGATGATGGAAGTACTTGGGATCTGAAAATTGAGTTTTCAGTTATCGACCTCATACGTTTAGAAATACCATGAAACGTGGACATTTCTTGGTCCCGGGCTGATTGGTGAATTTTTTCACGACGCGAAAAATGCCGAGCTGATATAAGTACTTCGGATCCGAAAATTGAGTTTTCAGTTATCGACCTCATACGTTTAGAAATACCATGAAACGTGGACATTTCTTGGTCCCGGGCTGATTGGTGAATTTTTTCACGACGCGAAAAATGCCGAGCTGATATAAGTACTTCGGATCCGAAAATTGAGTTTTCTGTTATCGACCTCATACGTTTAGAAATACCATGAAACGTGGACATTTCTTGGTCCCGGGCTGATTGGTGAATTTTCTCACGACGCGAAAAATGCCGAGCTGATATAAGTATTTGGGATCGGAAAATTGAGTTTCCTGTTATCGACGCTATAGGTTTTGAAATACCATGAAACGTGGACATTTCTTGGTCCCGGGCCGATTGGCTCATTATTCAACAACACGTGAAATACGCAGATGATGTAAGTACTTGGGATCTGAAAATTGAGTTTTCAGTTATCGACCTCATACGTTTAGAAATACCATGAAACGTGGACATTTCTTGGTCCCGGGCTGATTGGTGAATTTTCTCTCGACGCGAAAAATGCCGAGCTGATATAAGTACTTGGGATCGGAAAATTGAGTTTCCTGTTATCGACGCTATACGTTTTGAAATACCATGAAACGTGGACATTTCTTGGTCCCGGGCCGATTGGCTCATTTTTCAACAACACGTGAAATACGCAGATGATGTAAGTACTTGGGATCTGAAAATTGAGTTTTCAGTTATCGACCTCATACGTTTAGAAATACCCTGAAACGTGGACATTTCTTGGTCCCGGGCTGATTGGGGAATTATTTCACGACGCGAAAAATGCCGAGCTGATATAAGTACTTGGGATCTGAAAATTGCGTTTTCTGTTATCGACGCTATACGTTTATAAATACCATGAAACTTGGAGATTTCTTAGTCCCGGGCTGATTGGGGAATTTTTTCACGACGCGAAAAATTCCGAGCTGACATAAGTACTTGGGAACTGAAAATTGAGATTTCTGTTATCGACGCTATACGTTTAGAAATACCATGAAACGTGGACATTTCTTGGTCCCGGGCTGATTGGTGAATTTTTTCAAGACGCGAAAAATGCCGAGCTGATATAAGTACTTGTGATCCGAAAATTGAGTTTTCTGTTATCGACGCTATACGTTTATAAATACCATGAAACGTGGAGATTTCTTAGTCCCGGGCTGATTGGGGAATTTTTTCACGACGCGAAAAATTCCGAGCTGACATAAGTACTTGGGATCTGAAAATTGAGTTTTCAGTTATCGACCTCATACGTTTAGAAATACCATGAAACGTGGACATTTCTTGGTCCCGGGCTGATTGGTGAATTTTTTCACGACGCGAAAAATGCCGAGCTGATATAAGTACTTGTGATCCGAAAATTGAGTTTTCCGTTATCGATGCTATACGTTTATTAATACCATGAAACGTGGAGATTTCTTAGTCCCGGGCTGATTGGGGAATTTTTTCACGACGCGAAAAATTCCGAGCTGACATAAGTACTTGGGATTTGAAAATTGAGTTTTCAGTTATCGACCTCATACGTTTAGAAATACCATGAAACGTGGACATTTCTTGGTCCCGGGCTGATTGGTGAATTTTCTCACGACGCGAAAAATGCCGAGCTGATATAAGTATTTGGGATCGGAAAATTGAGTTTCCTGTTATCGACGCTATACGTTTTGAAATACCATGAAACGTGGACATTTCTTGGTCCCGGGCCGATTGGCTCATTATTCAACAACACGTGAAATACGCAGATGATGTAAGTACATGGGATCTGAAAATTGAGTTTTCAGTTATCGACCTCATACGTTTAGAAATACCATGAAACGTGGACATTTCTTGGTCCCGGGCTGATTGGTGAATTTTCTCACGACGCGAAAAATGCCGAGCTGATATAAGTACTTGGGATCGGAAAATTGAGTTTCCTGTTATCGACGCTATACGTTTTGAAATACCATGAAACGTGGACATTTCTTAGTCCCGGGCCGATTGGGTTATTTTTCAATAACACGTGAAATACGCAGATGATATAAGTACTTGGGATCTGAAAATTGAGTTTTCAGTTATCGACATCATACGTTTAGAAATACCATGAAACGTGGAGATTTCTTGGTCCCGGGCTGATTGGACCATTTTTCAATAACACGTGAAATAGGCAGATGATATAAGTACTTGGGATCTGAAAATTGAGTTTTCAGTTATCGACCTCATACGTTTAGAAATACCATGAAACGTGGACATTTCTTGGTCCCGGGCCGATTGGCTCATTTTTCAACAACACGTGAAATACGCAGATGATATAAGTACTTGGGATCTGAAAATTGAGTTTTCAGTTATCGACCTCATACGTTTAGAAATACCATGAAACGTGTTTATTTCTTGGTCGCGGGCTGATTGGTGAATTTTTTCACGACGCGAAAAATGCCGAGCTGATATAAGTACTTGGGATCTGAAAATTGCGTTTTCTGTTATCGACGCTATACGTTTATAAATACCATGAAACTTGGAGATTTCTTGGTCCCGGGCTGATTGGACCATTTTTCAATAACACGTGAAATAGGCAGATGATATAAGTACTTGGGATCTGAAAATTGAGTTTTCAGTTATCGACCTCATACGTTTAGAAATACCATGAAACGTGGACATTTCTTGGTCCCGGGCTGATTGGTGAATTTTTTCACGACGCGAAAAATGCCGAGCTGATATAAGTACTTGGGATCTGAAAATTGCGTTTTCTGTTATCGACGCTATACGTTTATAAATACCATGAAACGTGGAGATTTCTTGGTCCCGGGCTGATTGGACCATTTTTCAATAACACGTGAAATAGGTAGATGATATAAGTACTTGGGATCTGAAAATTGAGTTTTCAGTTATCGACGTCATACGTTTAGAAATATCATGAAACGTGGACATTTCTTGGTCCCGGGCTGATTGGTGAATTTTTTCACGACGCGAAAAATGCCGAGCTGATATATGTACTTGGGATCTGAAAATTGCGTTTTCTGTTATCGACGCTATACGTTTTTAAATACCATGAAACGTGAAGATTTCTTGGTCCCGGGCTGATTGGACCATTTTTCAACAACACGTAAAATACGCAACTGATATAAGTACTTGGGATCTGAAAATTGAGTTTTCTGTTATCGACGCTATACGTTTATAAATACCATGAAACGTGGAGATTTCTTAGTCCCGGGCTGATTGGGGAATTTTTTCACGACGCGAAAAATTCCGAGCTGACATAAGTACTTGGGAACTGAAAATTGAGTTTTCTGTTATCGACGCTATACGTTTAGAAATACCAGGAAACGTGGACATTTCTTGGTCCCGGGCTTATTGGTGAATTTTTTCACGACGCGAAAAATGCCGAGCTGATATAAGTACTTGTGATCCGAAAATTGAGTTTTCTGTTATCGACGCTATACGTTTATAAATACCATGAAACGTGGAGATTTCTTAGTCCCGGGCTGATTGGGGAATTTTTTCACGACGCGAAAAATTCCGAGCTGACATAAGTACTTGGGAACTGAAAATTGAGTTTTCTGTTATCGACGCTATACGTTTAGAAATACCATGAAACGTGGACATTTCTTGGTCCCGGGCTGATTGGTGAATTTTCTCTCGACGCGAAAAATGCCGAGCTGATATAAGTACTTGGGATCGGAAAATTGAGTTTCCTGTTATCGACGCTATACGTTTTGAAATACCATGAAACGTGGACATTTCTTGGTCCCGGGCCGATTGGCTCATTTTTCAACAACACGTGAAATACGCAGATGATATAAGTACTTGGGATCTGAAAATTGAGTTTTCAGTTATCGACCTCATACGTTTAGAAATACCATGAAACGTATTTATTTCTTGGTCGCGGGCTGATTGGTGAATTTTCTCACGACGCGAAAAATGCCGAGCTGATATAAGTACTTGGGATCTGAAAATTGCGTTTTCTGTTATCGACGCTATACGTTTATAAATACCATGAAACGTGGAGATTTCTTGGTCCCGGGCTGATTGGACCATTTTTCAATAACACGTGAAATAGGCAGATGATGGAAGTACTTGGGATCTGAAAATTGAGTTTTCAGTTATCGACCTCATACGTTTAGAAATACCATGAAACGTGGACATTTCTTGGTCCCGGGCTGATTGGTGAATTTTTTCACGACGCGAAAAGTGCCGAGCTGACATAAGTACTTGGGATTTGAAAATTGAGTTTTCAGTTATCGACCTCATACGTTTAGAAATACCATGAAACGTGGACATTTCTTGGTCCCGGGCTGATTGGTGAATTTTCTCACGACGCGAAAAATGCCGAGCTGATATAAGTATTTGGGATCGGAAAATTGAGTTTCCTGTTATCGACGCTATACGTTTTGAAATACCATGAAACGTGGACATTTCTTGGTCCCGGGCCGATTGGCTCATTATTCAACAACACGTGAAATACGCAGATGATGTAAGTACTTGGGATCTGAAAATTGAGTTTTCAGTTATCGACCTCATACGTTTAGAAATACCATGAAACGTGGACATTTCTTGGTCCCGGGCTGATTGGTGAATTTTCTCACGACGCGAAAAATGCCGAGCTGATATAAGTATTTGGGATCGGAAAATTGAGTTTCCTGTTATCGACGCTATACGTTTTGAAATACCATGAAACGTGGACATTTCTTGGTCCCGGGCCGATTGGCTCATTATTCAACAACACGTGAAATACGCAGATGATGTAAGTACATGGGATCTGAAAATTGAGTTTTCAGTTATCGACCTCATACGTTTAGAAATACCATGAAACGTGGACATTTCTTGGTCCCGGGCTGATTGGGGAATTATTTCACGACGCGAAAAATGCCGAGCTGATATAAGTACTTGGGATCTGAAAATTGCGTTTTCTGTTATCGACGCTATACGTTTATAAATACTATGAAACTTGGAGATTTCTTGGTCCCGGGCTGATTGGACCATTTTTCAATAACACGTGAAATAGGCAGATGATATAAGTACTTGGGATCTGAAAATTGAGTTTTCAGTTATCGACCTCATACGTTTAGAAATACCATGAAACGTGGACATTTCTTGGTCCCGGGCCGATTGGCTCATTTTTCAACAACACGTGAAATACGCAGATGATATAAGTACTTGGGATCTCAAAATTGAGTTTTCAGTTATCGACCTCATACGTATAGAAATACCATGAAACGTGGACATTTCTTGGTCCCGGGCTGATTGGTGAATTTTTTCACGACGCGAAAAATGCCGAGCTGATATAAGTACTTGGGATCTGAAAATTGCGTTTTCTGTTATCGACGCTATACGTTTATAAATACCATGAAACGTGGAGATTTCTTAGTCCCGGGCTGATTGGGGAATTTTTTCACGACGCGAAAAATTCCGAGCTGACATAAGTAGTTGGGAACTGAAAATTGAGTTTTCTGTTATCGACGCTATACGTTTAGAAATACCAGGAAACGTGGACATTTCTTGGTCCCGGGCTTATTGGTGAATTTTTTCACGACGCGAAAAATGCCGAGCTGATATAAGTACTTGTGATCCGAAAATTGAGTTTTCTGTTATCGACGCTATACGTTTATAAATACCATGAAACGTGGAGATTTCTTAGTCCCGGGCTGATTGGGGAATTTTTTCACGACGCGAGAAATTCCGAGCTGACATAAGTCCTTGGGAACTGAAAATTGAGTTTTCTGTTATCGACGCTATACGTTTAGAAATACCATCAAACGTGGACATTTCTTCGTCCCGGGCTGATTGGTGAATTTTCTCTCGACGCGAAAAATGCCGAGCTGATATAAGTACTTGGGATCGGAAAATTGAGTTTCCTGTTATCGACGCTATACGTTTTGAAATACCATGAAACGTGGACATTTCTTGGTCCCGGGCCGATTGGCTCATTTTTCAACAACACGTGAAATACGCAGATGATGTAAGTACTTGGGATCTGAAAATTGAGTTTTCAGTTATCGACCTCATACGTTTAGAAATACCATGAAACGTGGACATTTCTTGGTCCCGGGCCGATTGGCTCATTTTTCAACAACACGTGAAATACGCAGATGATATAAGTACTTGGGATCTGAAAATTGAGTTTTCAGTTATCGACCTCATACGTTTAGAAATACCATGAAACGTATTTATTTCTTGGTCGCGGGCTGATTGGTGAATTTTTTCACGACGCGAAAAATGCCGAGCTGATATAAGTACTTGGGATCTGAAAATTGCGTTTTCTGTTATCGACGCTATACGTTTATAAATACCATGAAACGTGGAGATTTCTTGGTCCCGGGCTGATTGGACCATTTTTCAATAACACGTGAAATAGGCAGATGATGGAAGTACTTGGGATCTGAAAATTGAGTTTTCAGTTATCGACCTCATACGTTTAGAAATACCATGAAACGTGGACATTTCTTGGTCCCGGGCTGATTGGTGAATTTTTTCACGACGCGAAAAGTGCCGAGCTGACGTAAGTACTTGGGATTTGAAAATTGAGTTTTCAGTTATCGACCTCATACGTTTAGAAATACCATGAAACGTGGACATTTCTTGGTCCCGGGCTGATTGGTGAATTTTCTCACGACGCGAAAAATGCCGAGCTGATATAATTATTTGGGATCGGAAAATTGAGTTTCCTGTTATCGACGCTATACGTTTTGAAATACCATGAAACGTGGACATTTCTTGGTCCCGGGCCGATTGGCTCATTATTCAACAACACGTGAAATACGCAGATGATGTAAGTACTTGGGATCTGAAAATTGAGTTTTCAGTTATCGACCTCATACGTTTAGAAATACCATGAAACGTGGACATTTCTTGGTCCCGGGCTGATTGGTGAATTTTCTCTCGACGCGAAAAATGCCGAGCTGATATAAGTACTTGGGATCGGAAAATTGAGTTTCCTGTTATCGACGCTATACGTTTTGAAATACCATGAAACGTGGACATTTCTTGGTCCCGGGCCGATTGGCTCATTTTTCAACAACATGTGAAATACGCAGATGATGTAAGTACTTGGGATCTGAAAATTGAGTTTTCAGTTATCGACCTCATACGTTTAGAAATACCATGAAACGTGGACATTTCTTGGTCCCGGGCCGATTGGCTCATTTTTCAACAACACGTGAAATACGCAGATGATGTAAGTACTTGGGATCTGAAAATTGAGTTTTCAGTTATCGACCTCATACGTTTAGAAATACCATGAAACGTATTTATTTCTTGGTCACGGGCTGATTGGTGAATTTTTTCACGACGCGAAAAATGCCGAGCTGATATAAGTACTTGGGATCTGAAAATTGCGTTTTCTGTTATCGACGCTATACGTTTATAAATACCATGAAACGTGGAGATTTCTTGGTCCCGGGCTGATTGGACCATTTTTCAATAACACGTGAAATAGGCAGATGATGGAAGTACTTGGGATCTGAAAATTGAGTTTTCAGTTATCGACCTCATACGTTTAGAAATACCATGAAACGTGGACATTTCTTGGTCCCGGGCTGATTGGTGAATTTTTTCACGACGCGAAAAGTGCCGAGCTGACATAAGTACTTGGGATTTGAAAATTGAGTTTTCAGTTATCGACCTCATACGTTTAGAAATACCATGAAACGTGGACATTTCTTGGTCCCGGGCTGATTGGTGAATTTTCTCACGACGCGAAAAATGCCGAGCTGATATAAGTATTTGGGATCGGAAAATTGAGTTTCCTGTTATCGACGCTATACGTTTTGAAATACCATGAAACGTGGACATTTCTTGGTCCCGGGCCGATTGGCTCATTATTCAACAACACGTGAAATACGCAGATGATGTAAGTACTTGGGATCTGAAAATTGAGTTTTCAGTTATCGACCTCATACGTTTAGAAATACCATGAAACGTGGACATTTCTTGGTCCCGGGCTGATTGGTGAATTTTCTCTCGACGCGAAAAATGCCGAGCTGATATAAGTACTTGGGATCGGAAAATTGAGTTTCCTGTTATCGACGCTATACGTTTTGAAATACCATGAAACGTGGACATTTCTTGGTCCCGGGCCGATTGGCTCATTTTTCAACAACACGTGAAATACGCAGATGATGTAAGTACTTGGGATCTGAAAATTGAGTTTTCAGTTATCGACCTCATACGTTTAGAAATACCCTGAAACGTGGACATTTCTTGGTCCCGGGCTGATTGGGGAATTATTTCACGACGCGAAAAATGCCGAGCTGATATAAGTACTTGGGATCTGAAAATTGCGTTTTCTGTTATCGACGCTATACGTTTATAAATACCATGAAACTTGGAGATTTCTTAGTCCCGGGCTGATTGGGGAATTTTTTCACGACGCGAAAAATTCCGAGCTGACATAAGTACTTGGGAACTGAAAATTGAGATTTCTGTTATCGACGCTATACGTTTAGAAATACCATGAAACGTGGACATTTCTTGGTCCCGGGCTGATTGGTGAATTTTTTCACGACGCGAAAAATGCCGAGCTGATATAAGTACTTGTGATCCGAAAATTGAGTTTTCTGTTATCGACGCTATACGTTTATAAATACCATGAAACGTGGAGATTTCTTAGTCCCGGGCTGATTGGGGAATTTTTTCACGACGCGAAAAATTCCGAGCTGACATAAGTACTTGGGAACTGAAAATTGAGTTTCCTGTTATCGACGCTATACGTTTTGAAATACCATGAAACGTGGACATTTCTTGGTCCCGGGCCGATTGGCTCATTATTCAACAACACGTGAAATACGCAGATGATGTAAGTACTTGGGATCTGAAAATTGAGTTTTCAGTTATCGACCTCATACGTTTAGAAATACCATGAAACGTGGACATTTCTTGGTCCCGGGCTGATTGGTGAATTTTCTCACGACGCGAAAAATGCCGAGCTGATATAAGTATTTGGGATCGGAAAATTGAGTTTCCTGTTATCGACGCTATACGTTTTGAAATACCATGAAACGTGGACATTTCTTGGTCCCGGGCCGATTGGCTCATTATTCAACAACACGTGAAATACGCAGATGATGTAAGTACATGGGATCTGAAAATTGAGTTTTCAGTTATCGACCTCATACGTTTAGAAATACCATGAAACGTGGACATTTCTTGGTCCCGGGCTGATTGGGGAATTATTTCACGACGCGAAAAATGCCGAGCTGATATAAGTACTTGGGATCTGAAAATTGCGTTTTCTGTTATCGACGCTATACGTTTATAAATACTATGAAACTTGGAGATTTCTTGGTCCCGGGCTGATTGGACCATTTTTCAATAACACGTGAAATAGGCAGATGATATAAGTACTTGGGATCTGAAAATTGAGTTTTCAGTTATCGACCTCATACGTTTAGAAATACCATGAAACGTGGACATTTCTTGGTCCCGGGCTGATTGGTGAATTTTCTCTCGACGCGAAAAATGCCGAGCTGATATAAGTACTTGGGATCGGAAAATTGAGTTTTCTGTTATCGACGCTATACGTTTATAAATACCATGAAACGTGGAGATTTCTTGGTCCCGGGCTGATTGGACCATTTTTCAATAACACGTGAAATAGGTAGATGATATAAGTACTTGGGATCTGAAAATTGAGTTTTCAGTTATCGACCTCATACGTTTAGAAATATCATGAAACGTGGACATTTCTTGGTCCCGGGCTGATTGGTGAATTTTTTCACGACGCGAAAAATGCCGAGCTGATATATGTACTTGGGATCTGAAAATTGCGTTTTCTGTTATCGACGCTATACGTTTTTAAATACCATGAAACGTGAAGATTTCTTGGTCCCGGGCTGATTGGACCATTTTTCAACAACACGTAAAATACGCAACTGATATAAGTACTTGGGATCTGAAAATTGAGTTTTCTGTTATCGACGCTATACGTTTATAAATACCATGAAACGTGGAGATTTCTTAGTCCCGGGCTGATTGGGGAATTTTTTCACGACGCGAAAAATTCCGAGCTGACATAAGTACTTGGGAACTGAAAATTGAGTTTTCTGTTATCGACGCTATACGTTTAGAAATACCAGGAAACGTGGACATTTCTTGGTCCCGGGCTTATTGGTGAATTTTTTCACGACGCGAAAAATGCCGAGCTGATATAAGTACTTGTGATCCGAAAATTGAGTTTTCTGTTATCGACGCTATACGTTTATAAATACCATGAAACGTGGAGATTTCTTAGTCCCGGGCTGATTGGGGAATTTTTTCACGACGCGAAAAATTCCGAGCTGACATAAGTACTTGGGAACTGAAAATTGAGTTTCCTGTTATCGACGCTATACGTTTTGAAATACCATGAAACGTGGACATTTCTTGGTCCCGGGCCGATTGGCTCATTATTCAACAACACGTGAAATACGCAGATGATGTAAGTACTTGGGATCTGAAAATTGAGTTTTCAGTTATCGACCTCATACGTTTAGAAATACCATGAAACGTGGACATTTCTTGGTCCCGGGCTGATTGGTGAATTTTCTCACGACGCGAAAAATGCCGAGCTGATATAAGTATTTGGGATCGGAAAATTGAGTTTCCTGTTATCGACGCTATACGTTTTGAAATACCATGAAACGTGGACATTTCTTGGTCCCGGGCCGATTGGCTCATTATTCAACAACACGTGAAATACGCAGATGATGTAAGTACATGGGATCTGAAAATTGAGTTTTCAGTTATCGACCTCATACGTTTAGAAATACCATGAAACGTGGACATTTCTTGGTCCCGGGCTGATTGGGGAATTATTTCACGACGCGAAAAATGCCGAGCTGATATAAGTACTTGGGATCTGAAAATTGCGTTTTCTGTTATCGACGCTATACGTTTATAAATACTATGAAACTTGGAGATTTCTTGGTCCCGGGCTGATTGGACCATTTTTCAATAACACGTGAAATAGGCAGATGATATAAGTACTTGGGATCTGAAAATTGAGTTTTCAGTTATCGACCTCATACGTTTAGAAATACCATGAAACGTGGACATTTCTTGGTCCCGGGCTGATTGGTGAATTTTCTCTCGACGCGAAAAATGCCGAGCTGATATAAGTACTTGGGATCGGAAAATTGAGTTTCCTGTTATCGACGCTATACGTTTTGAAATACCATGAAACGTGGACATTTCTTGGTCCCGGGCTGATTGGTGAATTTTTTCACGACGCGAAAAATGCCGAGCTGATATAAGTACTTGGGATCTGAAAATTGCGTTTTCTGTTATCGACGCTATACGTTGATAAATACCATGAAACGTGAAGATTTCTTGGTCCCGGGCTGATTGGACCATTTTTCAACAACACGTAAAATACGCAACTGATATAAGTACTTGGGATCTGAAAATTGAGTTTTCAGTTATCGACCTCATACGTTTAGAAATATCATGAAACGTGGACATTTCTTGGTCCCGGGCTGATTGGTGAATTTTTTCACGACGCGAAAAATGCCGAGCTGATATATGTACTTGGGATCTGAAAATTGCGTTTTCTGTTATCGACGCTATACGTTTATAAATACCATGAAACGTGGAGATTTCTTAGTCCCGGGCTGATTGTGGAATTTTTTCACGACGCGAAAAATTCCGAGCTGACATAAGTAGTTGGGAACTGAAAATTGAGTTTTCTGTTATCGACGCTATACGTTTAGAAATACCAGGAAACGTGGACATTTCTTGGTCCCGGGCTTATTGGTGAATTTTTTCACGACGCGAAAAATGCCGAGCTGATATAAGTACTTGTGATCCGAAAATTGAGTTTTCTGTTATCGACGCTATACGTTTATAAATACCATGAAACGTGGAGATTTCTTAGTCCCGGGCTGATTGGGGAATTTTTTCACGACGCGAGAAATTCCGAGCTGACATAAGTACTTGGGAACTGAAAATTGAGTTTTCTGTTATCGACGCTATACGTTTAGAAATACCATCAAACGTGGACATTTCTTCGTCCCGGGCTGATTGGTGAATTTTCTCTCGACGCGAAAAATGCCGAGCTGATATAAGTACTTGGGATCGGAAAATTGAGTTTCCTGTTATCGACGCTATACGTTTTGAAATACCATGAAACGTGGACATTTCTTGGTCCCGGGCCGATTGGCTCATTTTTCAACAACACGTGAAATACGCAGATGATGTAAGTACTTGGGATCTGAAAATTGAGTTTTCAGTTATCGACCTCATACGTTTAGAAATACCATGAAACGTGGACATTTCTTGGTCCCGGGCCGATTGGCTCATTTTTCAACAACACGTGAAATACGCAGATGATATAAGTACTTGGGATCTGAAAATTGAGTTTTCAGTTATCGACCTCATACGTTTAGAAATACCATGAAACGTATTTATTTCTTGGTCGCGGGCTGATTGGTGAATTTTTTCACGACGCGAAAAATGCCGAGCTGATATAAGTACTTGGGATCTGAAAATTGCGTTTTCTGTTATCGACGCTATACGTTTATAAATACCATGAAACGTGGAGATTTCTTGGTCCCGGGCTGATTGGACCATTTTTCAATAACACGTGAAATAGGCAGATGATGGAAGTACTTGGGATCTGAAAATTGAGTTTTCAGTTATCGACCTCATACGTTTAGAAATACCATGAAACGTGGACATTTCTTGGTCCCGGGCTGATTGGTGAATTTTTTCACGACGCGAAAAGTGCCGAGCTGACGTAAGTACTTGGGATTTGAAAATTGAGTTTTCAGTTATCGACCTCATACGTTTAGAAATACCATGAAACGTGGACATTTCTTGGTCCCGGGCTGATTGGTGAATTTTCTCACGACGCGAAAAATGCCGAGCTGATATAATTATTTGGGATCGGAAAATTGAGTTTCCTGTTATCGACGCTATACGTTTTGAAATACCATGAAACGTGGACATTTCTTGGTCCCGGGCCGATTGGCTCATTATTCAACAACACGTGAAATACGCAGATGATGTAAGTACTTGGGATCTGAAAATTGAGTTTTCAGTTATCGACCTCATACGTTTAGAAATACCATGAAACGTGGACATTTCTTGGTCCCGGGCTGATTGGTGAATTTTCTCTCGACGCGAAAAATGCCGAGCTGATATAAGTACTTGGGATCGGAAAATTGAGTTTCCTGTTATCGACGCTATACGTTTTGAAATACCATGAAACGTGGACATTTCTTGGTCCCGGGCCGATTGGCTCATTTTTCAACAACACGTGAAATACGCAGATGATGTAAGTACTTGGGATCTGAAAATTGAGTTTTCAGTTATCGACCTCATACGTTTAGAAATACCATGAAACGTGGACATTTCTTGGTCCCGGGCCGATTGGCTCATTTTTCAACAACACGTGAAATACGCAGATGATGTAAGTACTTGGGATCTGAAAATTGAGTTTTCAGTTATCGACCTCATACGTTTAGAAATACCATGAAACGTATTTATTTCTTGGTCGCGGGCTGATTGGTGAATTTTTTCACGACGCGAAAAATGCCGAGCTGATATAAGTACTTGGGATCTGAAAATTGCGTTTTCTGTTATCGACGCTATACGTTTATAAATACCATGAAACGTGGAGATTTCTTGGTCCCGGGCTGATTGGACCATTTTTCAATAACACGTGAAATAGGCAGATGATGGAAGTACTTGGGATCTGAAAATTTAGTTTTCAGTTATCGACCTCATACGTTTAGAAATACCATGAAACGTGGACATTTCTTGGTCCCGGGCTGATTGGTGAATTTTTTCACGACGCGAAAAGTGCCGAGCTGACATAAGTACTTGGGATTTGAAAATTGAGTTTTCAGTTATCGACCTCATACGTGTAGAAATACCATGAAACGTGGACATTTCTTGGTCCCGGGCTGATTGGTGAATTTTCTCACGACGCGAAAAATGCCGAGCTGATATAAGTATTTGGGATCGGAAAATTGAGTTTCCTGTTATCGACGCTATACGTTTTGAAATACCATGAAACGTGGACATTTCTTGGTCCCGGGCCGATTGGCTCATTATTCAACAACACGTGAAATACGCAGATGATGTAAGTACTTGGGATCTGAAAATTGAGTTTTCAGTTATCGACCTCATACGTTTAGAAATACCATGAAACGTGGACATTTCTTGGTCCCGGGCTGATTGGTGAATTTTCTCTCGACGCGAAAAATGCCGAGCTGATATAAGTACTTGGGATCGGAAAATTGAGTTTCCTGTTATCGACGCTATACGTTTTGAAATACCATGAAACGTGGACATTTCTTGGTCCCGGGCCGATTGGCTCATTTTTCAACAACACGTGAAATACGCAGATGATGTAAGTACTTGGGATCTGAAAATTGAGTTTTCAGTTATCGACCTCATACGTTTAGAAATACCCTGAAACGTGGACATTTCTTGGTCCCGGGCTGATTGGGGAATTATTTCACGACGCGAAAAATGCCGAGCTGATATAAGTACTTGGGATCTGAAAATTGCGTTTTCTGTTATCGACGCTATACGTTTATAAATACCATGAAACTTGGAGATTTCTTAGTCCCGGGCTGATTGGGGAATTTTTTCACGACGCGAAAAATTCCGAGCTGACATAAGTACTTGGGAACTGAAAATTGAGATTTCTGTTATCGACGCTATACGTTTAGAAATACCATGAAACGTGGACATTTCTTGGTCCCGGGCTGATTGGTGAATTTTTTCACGACGCGAAAAATGCCGAGCTGATATAAGTACTTGTGATCCGAAAATTGAGTTTTCTGTTATCGACGCTATACGTTTATAAATACCATGAAACGTGGAGATTTCTTAGTCCCGGGCTGATTGGGGAATTTTTTCACGACGCGAAAAATTCCGAGCTGACATAAGTACTTGGGATCTGAAAATTGAGTTTTCAGTTATCGACCTCATACGTTTAGAAATACCATGAAACGTGGACATTTCTTGGTCCCGGGCTGATTGGGGAATTATTTCACGACGCGAGAAATGCCGAGCTGATATAAGTACTTGGGATCTGAAAATTGCGTTTTCTGTTATCGACGCTATACGTTTATAAATACCATGAAACTTGGAGATTTCTTGGTCCCGGGCTGATTGGCTCATTTTTCAATAACACGTGAAATACGCAGATGATATAAGTACTTGGGATCTGAAAATTGAGTTTTCATTTATCGACCTCATACGTTTAGAAATACCATGAAACGTGGAGATTTCTTGGTCCCGGGCTGATTGGACCATTTTTCAATAACACGTGAAATAGGCAGATGATGGAAGTACTTGGGATCTGAAAATTGAGTTTTCAGTTATCGACCTCATACGTTTAGAAATACCATGAAACGTGGACATTTCTTGGTCCCGGGCTGATTGGTGAATTTTTTCACGACGCGAAAAATGCCGAGCTGATATAAGTACTTCGGATCCGAAAATTGAGTTTTCTGTTATCGACGCTATACGTTTATAAATACCATGAAACGTGAAGATTTCTTGGTCCCGGGCTGATTGGACCATTTTTCAACATCACGTAAAATACGCAACTGATATAAGTACTTGGGATCTGAAAATTGAGTTTTCTGTTATCGACGCTATACGTTTATAAATACCATGAAACGTGGAGATTCCTTAGTCCCGGGCTGATTGGGGAATTTTTTCACGACGCGAAAAATTCCGAGCTGACATAAGTACTTGGGATTTGAAAATTGAGTTTTCAGTTATCGACCTCATACGTTTAGAAATACCATGAAACGTGGACATTTCTTGGTCCCGGGCTGATTGGTGAATTTTCTCACGACGCGAAAAATGCCGAGCTGATATAAGTATTTGGGATCGGAAAATTGAGTTTCCTGTTATCGACGCTATACGTTTTGAAATACCATGAAACGTGGACATTTCTTGGTCCCGGGCCGATTGGCTCATTATTCAACAACACGTGAAATACGCAGATGATGTAAGTACATGGGATCTGAAAATTGAGTTTTCAGTTATCGACCTCATACGTTTAGAAATACCATGAAACGTGGACATTTCTTGGTCCCGGGCTGATTGGTGAATTTTTTCACGACGCGAAAAGTGCCGAGCTGACATAAGTACTTGGGATTTGAAAATTGAGTTTTCAGTTATCGACCTCATACGTTTAGAAATACCATGAAACGTGGACATTTCTTGGTCCCGGGCTGATTGGTGAATTTTCTCACGACGCGAAAAATGCCGAGCTGATATAAGTATTTGGGATCGGAAAATTGAGTTTCCTGTTATCGACGCTATACGTTTTGAAATACCATGAAACGTGGACATTTCTTGGTCCCGGGCCGATTGGCTCATTATTCAACAACACGTGAAATACGCAGATGATGTAAGTACTTGGGATCTGAAAATTGAGTTTTCAGTTATCGACCTCATACGTTTAGAAATACCATGAAACGTGGACATTTCTTGGTCCCGGGCTGATTGGTGAATTTTCTCTCGACGCGAAAAATGCCGAGCTGATATAAGTACTTGGGATCGGAAAATTGAGTTTCCTGTTATCGACGCTATACGTTTTGAAATACCATGAAACGTGGACATTTCTTGGTCCCGGGCCGATTGGCTCATTTTTCAACAACACGTGAAATACGCAGATGATGTAAGTACTTGGGATCTGAAAATTGAGTTTTCAGTTATCGACCTCATACGTTTAGAAATACCCTGAAACGTGGACATTTCTTGGTCCCGGGCTGATTGGGGAATTATTTCACGACGCGAAAAATGCCGAGCTGATATAAGTACTTGGGATCTGAAAATTGCGTTTTCTGTTATCGACGCTATACGTTTATAAATACCATGAAACTTGGAGATTTCTTAGTCCCGGGCTGATTGGGGAATATTTTCACGACGCGAAAAATTCCGAGCTGACATAAGTACTTGGGAACTGAAAATTGAGATTTCTGTTATCGACGCTATACGTTTAGAAATACCATGAAACGTGGACATTTCTTGGTCCCGGGCTGATTGGTGAATTTTTTCACGACGCGAAAAATGCCGAGCTGATATAAGTACTTGTGATCCGAAAATTGAGTTTTCTGTTATCGACGCTATACGTTTATAAATACCATGAAACGTGGAGATTTCTTAGTCCCGGGCTGATTGGGGAATTTTTTCACGACGCGAAAAATTGCGAGCTGACATAAGTACTTGGGATCTGAAAATTGAGTTTTCAGTTATCGACCTCATACGTTTAGAAATACCATGAAACGTGGACATTTCTTGGTCCCGGGCTGATTCGGGAATTATTTCACGACGCGAGAAATGCCGAGCTGATATAAGTACTTGGGATCTGAAAATTGCGTTTTCTGTTATCGACGCTATACGTTTATAAATACCATGAAACTTGGAGATTTCTTGGTCCCGGGCTGATTGGACCATTTTTCAATAACACGTGAAATAGGCAGATGATATAAGTACTTGGGATCTGAAAATTGAGTTTTCAGTTATCGACCTCATACGTTTAGAAATACCATGAAACGTGGAGATTTCTTGGTCCCGGGCTGATTGGACCATTTTTCAATAACACGTGAAATAGGCAGATGATGGAAGTACTTGGGATCTGAAAATTGAGTTTTCAGTTATCGACCTCATACGTTTAGAAATACCATGAAACGTGGACATTTCTTGGTCCCGGGCTGATTGGTGAATTTTTTCACGACGCGAAAAATGCCGAGCTGATATAAGTACTTCGGATCCGAAAATTGAGTTTTCTGTTATCGACGCTATACGTTTATAAATACCATGAAACGTGAAGATTTCTTGGTCCCGGGCTGATTGGACCATTTTTCAACATCACGTAAAATACGCAACTGATATAAGTACTTGGGATCTGAAAATTGAGTTTTCTGTTATCGACGCTATACGTTTATAAATACCATGAAACGTGGAGATTCCTTAGTCCCGGGCTGATTGGGGAATTTTTTCACGACGCGAAAAATTCCGAGCTGACATAAGTACTTGGGAACTGAAAATTGAGATTTCTGTTATCGACGCTATACGTTTAGAAATACCATGAAACGTGGACATTTCTTGGTCCCGGGCTGATTGGTGAATTTTTTCACGACGCGAAAAATGCCGAGCTGATATAAGTACTTGTGATCCGAAAATTGAGTTTTCTGTTATCGACGCTATACGTTTATAAATACCATGAAACGTGGAGATTTCTTAGTCCCGGGCTGATTGGGGAATTGTTTCACGACGCGAAAAATTCCGAGCTGACATAAGTACTTGGGATCTGAAAATTGAGTTTTCAGTTATCGACCTCATACGTTTAGAAATACCATGAAACGTGGACATTTCTTGGTCCCGGGCTGATTCGGGAATTATTTCACGACGCGAGAAATGCCGAGCTGATATAAGTACTTGGGATCTGAAAATTGCGTTTTCTGTTATCGACGCTATACGTTTATAAATACCATGAAACTTGGAGATTTCTTGGTCCCGGGCTGATTGGACCATTTTTCAATAACACGTGAAATAGGCAGATGATATAAGTACTTGGGATCTGAAAATTGAGTTTTCAGTTATCGACCTCATACGTTTAGAAATACCATGAAACGTGGAGATTTCTTGGTCCCGGGCTGATTGGACCATTTTTCAATAACACGTGAAATAGGCAGATGATGGAAGTACTTGGGATCTGAAAATTGAGTTTTCAGTTATCGACCTCATACGTTTAGAAATACCATGAAACGTGGACATTTCTTGGTCCCGGGCTGATTGGTGAATTTTTTCACGACGCGAAAAATGCCGAGCTGATATAAGTACTTCGGATCCGAAAATTGAGTTTTCTGTTATCGACCTCATACGTTTAGAAATACCATGAAACGTGGACATTTCTTGGTCCCGGGCTGATTGGTGAATTTTCTCACGACGCGAAAAATGCCGAGCTGATATAAGTATTTGGGATCGGAAAATTGAGTTTCCTGTTATCGACGCTATACGTTTTGAAATACCATGAAACGTGGACATTTCTTGGTCCCGGGCCGATTGGCTCATTATTCAACAACACGTGAAATACGCAGATGATGTAAGTACTTGGGATCTGAAAATTGAGTTTTCAGTTATCGACCTCATACGTTTAGAAATACCATGAAACGTGGACATTTCTTGGTCCCGGGCTGATTGGTGAATTTTCTCTCGACGCGAAAAATGCCGAGCTGATATAAGTACTTGGGATCGGAAAATTGAGTTTCCTGTTATCGACGCTATACGTTTTGAAATACCATGAAACGTGGACATTTCTTGGTCCCGGGCCGATTGGCTCATTTTTCAACAACACGTGAAATACGCAGATGATGTAAGTACTTGGGATCTGAAAATTGAGTTTTCAGTTATCGACCTCATACGTTTAGAAATACCCTGAAACGTGGACATTTCTTGGTCCCGGGCTGATTGGGGAATTATTTCACGACGCGAAAAATGCCGAGCTGATATAAGTACTTGGGATCTGAAAATTGCGTTTTCTGTTATCGACGCTATACGTTTATAAATACCATGAAACTTGGAGATTTCTTAGTCCCGGGCTGATTGGGGAATTTTTTCACGACGCGAAAAATTCCGAGCTGACATAAGTACTTGGGAACTGAAAATTGAGATTTCTGTTATCGACGCTATACGTTTAGAAATACCATGAAACGTGGACATTTCTTGGTCCCGGGCTGATTGGTGAATTTTTTCACGACGCGAAAAATGCCGAGCTGATATAAGTACTTGGGATCGGAAAATTGAGTTTCCTGTTATCGACGCTATACGTTTTGAAATACCATGAAACGTGGACATTTCTTGGTCCCGGGCCGATTGGCTCATTTTTCAACAACACGTGAAATACGCAGATGATGTAAGTACTTGGGATCTGAAAATTGAGTTTTCAGTTATCGACCTCATACGTTTAGAAATACCCTGAAACGTGGACATTTCTTGGTCCCGGGCTGATTGGGGAATTATTTCACGACGCGAAAAATGCCGAGCTGATATAAGTACTTGGGATCTGAAAATTGCGTTTTCTGTTATCGACGCTATACGTTTATAAATACCATGAAACTTGGAGATTTCTTAGTCCCGGGCTGATTGGGGAATTTTTTCACGACGCGAAAAATTCCGAGCTGACATAAGTACTTGGGAACTGAAAATTGAGATTTCTGTTATCGACGCTATACGTTTAGAAATACCATGAAACGTGGACATTTCTTGGTCCCGGGCTGATTGGTGAATTTTTTCACGACGCGAAAAATGCCGAGCTGATATAAGTACTTGTGATCCGAAAATTGAGTTTTCTGTTATCGACGCTATACGTTTATAAATACCATGAAACGTGGAGATTTCTTAGTCCCGGGCTGATTGGGGAATTTTTTCACGACGCGAAAAATTCCGAGCTGACATAAGTACTTGGGATCTGAAAATTGAGTTTTCAGTTATCGACCTCATACGTTTAGAAATACCATGAAACGTGGACATTTCTTGGTCCCGGGCTGATTGGGGAATTATTTCACGACGCGAGAAATGCCGAGCTGATATAAGTACTTGGGATCTGAAAATTGCGTTTTCTGTTATCGACGCTATACGTTTATAAATACCATGAAACTTGGAGATTTCTTGGTCCCGGGCTGATTGGCTCATTTTTCAATAACACGTGAAATACGCAGATGATATAAGTACTTGGGATCTGAAAATTGAGTTTTCATTTATCGACCTCATACGTTTAGAAATACCATGAAACGTGGAGATTTCTTGGTCCCGGGCTGATTGGACCATTTTTCAATAACACGTGAAATAGGCAGATGATGGAAGTACTTGGGATCTGAAAATTGAGTTTTCAGTTATCGACCTCATACGTTTAGAAATACCATGAAACGTGGACATTTCTTGGTCCCGGGCTGATTGGTGAATTTTTTCACGACGCGAAAAATGCCGAGCTGATATAAGTACTTCGGATCCGAAAATTGAGTTTTCTGTTATCGACGCTATACGTTTATAAATACCATGAAACGTGAAGATTTCTTGGTCCCGGGCTGATTGGACCATTTTTCAACATCACGTAAAATACGCAACTGATATAAGTACTTGGGATCTGAAAATTGAGTTTTCTGTTATCGACGCTATACGTTTATAAATACCATGAAACGTGGAGATTCCTTAGTCCCGGGCTGATTGGGGAATTTTTTCACGACGCGAAAAATTCCGAGCTGACATAAGTACTTGGGATTTGAAAATTGAGTTTTCAGTTATCGACCTCATACGTTTAGAAATACCATGAAACGTGGACATTTCTTGGTCCCGGGCTGATTGGTGAATTTTCTCACGACGCGAAAAATGCCGAGCTGATATAAGTATTTGGGATCGGAAAATTGAGTTTCCTGTTATCGACGCTATACGTTTTGAAATACCATGAAACGTGGACATTTCTTGGTCCCGGGCCGATTGGCTCATTATTCAACAACACGTGAAATACGCAGATGATGTAAGTACATGGGATCTGAAAATTGAGTTTTCAGTTATCGACCTCATACGTTTAGAAATACCATGAAACGTGGACATTTCTTGGTCCCGGGCTGATTGGTGAATTTTTTCACGACGCGAAAAGTGCCGAGCTGACATAAGTACTTGGGATTTGAAAATTGAGTTTTCAGTTATCGACCTCATACGTTTAGAAATACCATGAAACGTGGACATTTCTTGGTCCCGGGCTGATTGGTGAATTTTCTCACGACGCGAAAAATGCCGAGCTGATATAAGTATTTGGGATCGGAAAATTGAGTTTCCTGTTATCGACGCTATACGTTTTGAAATACCATGAAACGTGGACATTTCTTGGTCCCGGGCCGATTGGCTCATTATTCAACAACACGTGAAATACGCAGATGATGTAAGTACTTGGGATCTGAAAATTGAGTTTTCAGTTATCGACCTCATACGTTTAGAAATACCATGAAACGTGGACATTTCTTGGTCCCGGGCTGATTGGTGAATTTTCTCTCGACGCGAAAAATGCCGAGCTGATATAAGTACTTGGGATCGGAAAATTGAGTTTCCTGTTATCGACGCTATACGTTTTGAAATACCATGAAACGTGGACATTTCTTGGTCCCGGGCCGATTGGCTCATTTTTCAACAACACGTGAAATACGCAGATGATGTAAGTACTTGGGATCTGAAAATTGAGTTTTCAGTTATCGACCTCATACGTTTAGAAATACCCTGAAACGTGGACATTTCTTGGTCCCGGGCTGATTGGGGAATTATTTCACGACGCGAAAAATGCCGAGCTGATATAAGTACTTGGGATCTGAAAATTGCGTTTTCTGTTATCGACGCTATACGTTTATAAATACCATGAAACTTGGAGATTTCTTAGTCCCGGGCTGATTGGGGAATATTTTCACGACGCGAAAAATTCCGAGCTGACATAAGTACTTGGGAACTGAAAATTGAGATTTCTGTTATCGACGCTATACGTTTAGAAATACCATGAAACGTGGACATTTCTTGGTCCCGGGCTGATTGGTGAATTTTTTCACGACGCGAAAAATGCCGAGCTGATATAAGTACTTGTGATCCGAAAATTGAGTTTTCTGTTATCGACGCTATACGTTTATAAATACCATGAAACGTGGAGATTTCTTAGTCCCGGGCTGATTGGGGAATTTTTTCACGACGCGAAAAATTGCGAGCTGACATAAGTACTTGGGATCTGAAAATTGAGTTTTCAGTTATCGACCTCATACGTTTAGAAATACCATGAAACGTGGACATTTCTTGGTCCCGGGCTGATTCGGGAATTATTTCACGACGCGAGAAATGCCGAGCTGATATAAGTACTTGGGATCTGAAAATTGCGTTTTCTGTTATCGACGCTATACGTTTATAAATACCATGAAACTTGGAGATTTCTTGGTCCCGGGCTGATTGGACCATTTTTCAATAACACGTGAAATAGGCAGATGATATAAGTACTTGGGATCTGAAAATTGAGTTTTCAGTTATCGACCTCATACGTTTAGAAATACCATGAAACGTGGAGATTTCTTGGTCCCGGGCTGATTGGACCATTTTTCAATAACACGTGAAATAGGCAGATGATGGAAGTACTTGGGATCTGAAAATTGAGTTTTCAGTTATCGACCTCATACGTTTAGAAATACCATGAAACGTGGACATTTCTTGGTCCCGGGCTGATTGGTGAATTTTTTCACGACGCGAAAAATGCCGAGCTGATATAAGTACTTCGGATCCGAAAATTGAGTTTTCTGTTATCGACGCTATACGTTTATAAATACCATGAAACGTGAAGATTTCTTGGTCCCGGGCTGATTGGACCATTTTTCAACATCACGTAAAATACGCAACTGATATAAGTACTTGGGATCTGAAAATTGAGTTTTCTGTTATCGACGCTATACGTTTATAAATACCATGAAACGTGGAGATTCCTTAGTCCCGGGCTGATTGGGGAATTTTTTCACGACGCGAAAAATTCCGAGCTGACATAAGTACTTGGGAACTGAAAATTGAGATTTCTGTTATCGACGCTATACGTTTAGAAATACCATGAAACGTGGACATTTCTTGGTCCCGGGCTGATTGGTGAATTTTTTCACGACGCGAAAAATGCCGAGCTGATATAAGTACTTGTGATCCGAAAATTGAGTTTTCTGTTATCGACGCTATACGTTTATAAATACCATGAAACGTGGAGATTTCTTAGTCCCGGGCTGATTGGGGAATTGTTTCACGACGCGAAAAATTCCGAGCTGACATAAGTACTTGGGATCTGAAAATTGAGTTTTCAGTTATCGACCTCATACGTTTAGAAATACCATGAAACGTGGACATTTCTTGGTCCCGGGCTGATTCGGGAATTATTTCACGACGCGAGAAATGCCGAGCTGATATAAGTACTTGGGATCTGAAAATTGCGTTTTCTGTTATCGACGCTATACGTTTATAAATACCATGAAACTTGGAGATTTCTTGGTCCCGGGCTGATTGGACCATTTTTCAATAACACGTGAAATAGGCAGATGATATAAGTACTTGGGATCTGAAAATTGAGTTTTCAGTTATCGACCTCATACGTTTAGAAATACCATGAAACGTGGAGATTTCTTGGTCCCGGGCTGATTGGACCATTTTTCAATAACACGTGAAATAGGCAGATGATGGAAGTACTTGGGATCTGAAAATTGAGTTTTCAGTTATCGACCTCATACGTTTAGAAATACCATGAAACGTGGACATTTCTTGGTCCCGGGCTGATTGGTGAATTTTTTCACGACGCGAAAAATGCCGAGCTGATATAAGTACTTCGGATCCGAAAATTGAGTTTTCTGTTATCGACCTCATACGTTTAGAAATACCATGAAACGTGGACATTTCTTGGTCCCGGGCTGATTGGTGAATTTTCTCACGACGCGAAAAATGCCGAGCTGATATAAGTATTTGGGATCGGAAAATTGAGTTTCCTGTTATCGACGCTATACGTTTTGAAATACCATGAAACGTGGACATTTCTTGGTCCCGGGCCGATTGGCTCATTATTCAACAACACGTGAAATACGCAGATGATGTAAGTACTTGGGATCTGAAAATTGAGTTTTCAGTTATCGACCTCATACGTTTAGAAATACCATGAAACGTGGACATTTCTTGGTCCCGGGCTGATTGGTGAATTTTCTCTCGACGCGAAAAATGCCGAGCTGATATAAGTACTTGGGATCGGAAAATTGAGTTTCCTGTTATCGACGCTATACGTTTTGAAATACCATGAAACGTGGACATTTCTTGGTCCCGGGCCGATTGGCTCATTTTTCAACAACACGTGAAATACGCAGATGATGTAAGTACTTGGGATCTGAAAATTGAGTTTTCAGTTATCGACCTCATACGTTTAGAAATACCCTGAAACGTGGACATTTCTTGGTCCCGGGCTGATTGGGGAATTATTTCACGACGCGAAAAATGCCGAGCTGATATAAGTACTTGGGATCTGAAAATTGCGTTTTCTGTTATCGACGCTATACGTTTATAAATACCATGAAACTTGGAGATTTCTTAGTCCCGGGCTGATTGGGGAATTTTTTCACGACGCGAAAAATTCCGAGCTGACATAAGTACTTGGGAACTGAAAATTGAGATTTCTGTTATCGACGCTATACGTTTAGAAATACCATGAAACGTGGACATTTCTTGGTCCCGGGCTGATTGGTGAATTTTTTCACGACGCGAAAAATGCCGAGCTGATATAAGTACTTGTGATCCGAAAATTGAGTTTTCTGTTATCGACGCTATACGTTTATAAATACCATGAAACGTGGAGATTTCTTAGTCCCGGGCTGATTGGGGAATTTTTTCACGACGCGAAAAATTCCGAGCTGACATAAGTACTTGGGATCTGAAAATTGAGTTTTCAGTTATCGACCTCATACGTTTAGAAATACCATGAAACGTGGACATTTCTTGGTCCCGGGCTGATTGGGGAATTATTTCACGACGCGAGAAATGCCGAGCTGATATAAGTACTTGGGATCTGAAAATTGCGTTTTCTGTTATCGACGCTATATGTTTATAAATACCATGAAACTTGGAGATTTCTTGGTCCCGGGCTGATTGGACCATTTTTCAATAACACGTGAAATAGGCAGATGATATAAGTACTTGGGATCTGAAAATTGAGTTTTCATTTATCGACCTCATACGTTTAGAAATACCATGAAACGTGGAGATTTCTTGGTCCCGGGCTGATTGGACCATTTTTCAATAACACGTGAAATAGGCAGATGATGGAAGTACTTGGGATCTGAAAATTGAGTTTTCAGTTATCGACCTCATACGTTTAGAAATACCATGAAACGTGGACATTTCTTGGTCCCGGGCTGATTGGTGAATTTTTTCACGACGCGAAAAATGCCGAGCTGATATAAGTACTTCGGATCCGAAAATTGAGTTTTCTGTTATCGACGCTATACGTTTATAAATACCATGAAACGTGAAGATTTCTTGGTCCCGGGCTGATTGGACCATTTTTCAACATCACGTAAAATACGCAACTGATATAAGTACTTGGGATCTGAAAATTGAGTTTTCTGTTATCGACGCTATACGTTTATAAATACCATGAAACGTGGAGATTCCTTAGTCCCGGGCTGATTGGGGAATTTTTTCACGACGCGAAAAATTCCGAGCTGACATAAGTACTTGGGAACTGAAAATTGAGATTTCTGTTATCGACGCTATACGTTTAGAAATACCATGAAACGTGGACATTTCTTGGTCCCGGGCTGATTGGTGAATTTTTTCACGACGCGAAAAATGCCGAGCTGATATAAGTACTTGTGATCCGAAAATTGAGTTTTCCGTTATCGATGCTATACGTTTATTAATACCATGAAACGTGGAGATTTCTTAGTCCCGGGCTGATTGGGGAATTTTTTCACGACGCGAAAAATTCCGAGCTGACATAAGTACTTGGGATTTGAAAATTGAGTTTTCAGTTATCGACCTCATACGTTTAGAAATACCATGAAACGTGGACATTTCTTGGTCCCGGGCTGATTGGTGAATTTTCTCACGACGCGAAAAATGCCGAGCTGATATAAGTATTTGGGATCGGAAAATTGAGTTTCCTGTTATCGACGCTATACGTTTTGAAATACCATGAAACGTGGACATTTCTTGGTCCCGGGCCGATTGGCTCATTATTCAACAACACGTGAAATACGCAGATGATGTAAGTACATGGGATCTGAAAATTGAGTTTTCAGTTATCGACCTCATACGTTTAGAAATACCATGAAACGTGGAGATTTCTTGGTCCCGGGCTGATTGGACCATTTTTCAATAACACGTGAAATAGGCAGATGATGGAAGTACTTGGGATCTGAAAATTGAGTTTTCAGTTATCGACCTCATACGTTTAGAAATACCATGAAACGTGGACATTTCTTGGTCCCGGGCTGATTGGTGAATTTTTTCACGACGCGAAAAATGCCGAGCTGATATAAGTACTTCGGATCCGAAAATTGAGTTTTCTGTTATCGACGCTATACGTTTATAAATACCATGAAACGTGAAGATTTCTTGGTCCCGGGCTGATTGGACCATTTTTCAACATCACGTAAAATACGCAACTGATATAAGTACTTGGGATCTGAAAATTGAGTTTTCTGTTATCGACGCTATACGTTTATAAATACCATGAAACGTGGAGATTCCTTAGTCCCGGGCTGATTGGGGAATTTTTTCACGACGCGAAAAATTCCGAGCTGACATAAGTACTTGGGAACTGAAAATTGAGATTTCTGTTATCGACGCTATACGTTTAGAAATACCATGAAACGTGGACATTTCTTGGTCCCGGGCTGATTGGTGAATTTTTTCACGACGCGAAAAATGCCGAGCTGATATAAGTACTTGTGATCCGAAAATTGAGTTTTCCGTTATCGATGCTATACGTTTATTAATACCATGAAACGTGGAGATTTCTTAGTCCCGGGCTGATTGGGGAATTTTTTCACGACGCGAAAAATTCCGAGCTGACATAAGTACTTGGGATTTGAAAATTGAGTTTTCAGTTATCGACCTCATACGTTTAGAAATACCATGAAACGTGGACATTTCTTGGTCCCGGGCTGATTGGTGAATTTTCTCACGACGCGAAAAATGCCGAGCTGATATAAGTATTTGGGATCGGAAAATTGAGTTTCCTGTTATCGACGCTATACGTTTTGAAATACCATGAAACGTGGACATTTCTTGGTCCCGGGCCGATTGGCTCATTATTCAACAACACGTGAAATACGCAGATGATGTAAGTACATGGGATCTGAAAATTGAGTTTTCAGTTATCGACCTCATACGTTTAGAAATACCATGAAACGTGGACATTTCTTGGTCCCGGGCTGATTGGTGAATTTTCTCACGACGCGAAAAATGCCGAGCTGATATAAGTACTTGGGATCGGAAAATTGAGTTTCCTGTTATCGACGCTATACGTTTTGAAATACCATGAAACGTGGACATTTCTTAGTCCCGGGCCGATTGGGTTATTTTTCAATAACACGTGAAATACGCAGATGATATAAGTACTTGGGATCTGAAAATTGAGTTTTCAGTTATCGACATCATACGTTTAGAAATACCATGAAACGTGGAGATTTCTTGGTCCCGGGCTGATTGGACCATTTTTCAATAACACGTGAAATAGGCAGATGATATAAGTACTTGGGATCTGAAAATTGAGTTTTCAGTTATCGACCTCATACGTTTAGAAATACCATGAAACGTGGACATTTCTTGGTCCCGGGCCGATTGGCTCATTTTTCAACAACACGTGAAATACGCAGATGATATAAGTACTTGGGATCTGAAAATTGAGTTTTCAGTTATCGACCTCATACGTTTAGAAATACCATGAAACGTGTTTATTTCTTGGTCGCGGGCTGATTGGTGAATTTTTTCACGACGCGAAAAATGCCGAGCTGATATAAGTACTTGGGATCTGAAAATTGCGTTTTCTGTTATCGACGCTATACGTTTATAAATACCATGAAACTTGGAGATTTCTTGGTCCCGGGCTGATTGGACCATTTTTCAATAACACGTGAAATAGGCAGATGATATAAGTACTTGGGATCTGAAAATTGAGTTTTCAGTTATCGACCTCATACGTTTAGAAATACCATGAAACGTGGACATTTCTTGGTCCCGGGCTGATTGGTGAATTTTTTCACGACGCGAAAAATGCCGAGCTGATATAAGTACTTGGGATCTGAAAATTGCGTTTTCTGTTATCGACGCTATACGTTTATAAATACCATGAAACGTGGAGATTTCTTGGTCCCGGGCTGATTGGACCATTTTTCAATAACACGTGAAATAGGTAGATGATATAAGTACTTGGGATCTGAAAATTGAGTTTTCAGTTATCGACCTCATACGTTTAGAAATATCATGAAACGTGGACATTTCTTGGTCCCGGGCTGATTGGTGAATTTTTTCACGACGCGAAAAATGCCGAGCTGATATATGTACTTGGGATCTGAAAATTGCGTTTTCTGTTATCGACGCTATACGTTTATAAATACCATGAAACGTGGAGATTTCTTAGTCCCGGGCTGATTGGGGAATTTTTTCACGACGCGAAAAATTCCGAGCTGACATAAGTACTTGGGAACTGAAAATTGAGTTTTCTGTTATCGACGCTATACGTTTAGAAATACCAGAAAACGTGGACATTTCTTGGTCCCGGGCTTATTGGTGAATTTTTTCACGACGCGAAAAATGCCGAGCTGATATAAGTACTTGTGATCCGAAAATTGAGTTTTCTGTTATCGACGCTATACGTTTATAAATACCATGAAACGTGGAGATTTCTTAGTCCCGGGCTGATTGGGGAATTTTTTCACGACGCGAGAAATTCCGAGCTGACATAAGTACTTGGGAACTGAAAATTGAGTTTTCTGTTATCGACGCTATACGTTTAGAAATACCATCAAACGTGGACATTTCTTGGTCCCGGGCTGATTGGTGAATTTTCTCTCGACGCGAAAAATGCCGAGCTGATATAAGTACTTGGGATCGGAAAATTGAGTTTCCTGTTATCGACGCTATACGTTTTGAAATACCATGAAACGTGGACATTTCTTGGTCCCGGGCCGATTGGCTCATTTTTCAACAACACGTGAAATACGCAGATGATGTAAGTACTTGGGATCTGAAAATTGAGTTTTCAGTTATCGACCTCATACGTTTAGAAATACCATGAAACGTGGACATTTCTTGGTCCCGGGCCGATTGGCTCATTTTTCAACAACACGTGAAATACGCAGATGATATAAGTACTTGGGATCTGAAAATTGAGTTTTCAGTTATCGACCTCATACGTTTAGAAATACCATGAAACGTATTTATTTCTTGGTCGCGGGCTGATTGGTGAATTTTTTCACGACGCGAAAAATGCCGAGCTGATATAAGTACTTGGGATCTGAAAATTGCGTTTTCTGTTATCGACGCTATACGTTTATAAATACCATGAAACGTGGAGATTTCTTGGTCCCGGGCTGATTGGACCATTTTTCAATAACACGTGAAATAGGCAGATGATGGAAGTACTTGGGATCTGAAAATTGAGTTTTCAGTTATCGACCTCATACGTTTAGAAATACCATGAAACGTGGACATTTCTTGGTCCCGGGCTGATTGGTGAATTTTTTCACGACGCGAAAAGTGCCGAGCTGACGTAAGTACTTGGGATCGGAAAATTGAGTTTCCTGTTATCGACGCTATACGTTTTGAAATACCATGAAACGTGGACATTTCTTGGTCCCGGGCCGATTGGCTCATTTTTCAACAACACGTGAAATACGCAGATGATGTAAGTACTTGGGATCTGAAAATTGAGTTTTCAGTTATCGACCTCATACGTTTAGAAATACCCTGAAACGTGGACATTTCTTGGTCCCGGGCTGATTGGGGAATTATTTCACGACGCGAAAAATGCCGAGCTGATATAAGTACTTGGGATCTGAAAATTGCGTTTTCTGTTATCGACGCTATACGTTTATAAATACCATGAAACTTGGAGATTTCTTAGTCCCGGGCTGATTGGGGAATTTTTTCACGACGCGAAAAATTCCGAGCTGACATAAGTACTTGGGAACTGAAAATTGAGATTTCTGTTATCGACGCTATACGTTTAGAAATACCATGAAACGTGGACATTTCTTGGTCCCGGGCTGATTGGTGAATTTTTTCACGACGCGAAAAATGCCGAGCTGATATAAGTACTTGTGATCCGAAAATTGAGTTTTCTGTTATCGACGCTATACGTTTATAAATACCATGAAACGTGGAGATTTCTTAGTCCCGGGCTGATTGGGGAATTGTTTCACGACGCGAAAAATTCCGAGCTGACATAAGTACTTGGGATCTGAAAATTGAGTTTTCAGTTATCGACCTCATACGTTTAGAAATACCATGAAACGTGGACATTTCTTGGTCCCGGGCTGATTCGGGAATTATTTCACGACGCGAGAAATGCCGAGCTGATATAAGTACTTGGGATCTGAAAATTGCGTTTTCTGTTATCGACGCTATACGTTTATAAATACCATGAAACTTGGAGATTTCTTGGTCCCGGGCTGATTGGACCATTTTTCAATAACACGTGAAATAGGCAGATGATATAAGTACTTGGGATCTGAAAATTGAGTTTTCAGTTATCGACCTCATACGTTTAGAAATACCATGAAACGTGGAGATTTCTTGGTCCCGGGCTGATTGGACCATTTTTCAATAACACGTGAAATAGGCAGATGATGGAAGTACTTGGGATCTGAAAATTGAGTTTTCAGTTATCGACCTCATACGTTTAGAAATACCATGAAACGTGGACATTTCTTGGTCCCGGGCTGATTGGTGAATTTTTTCACGACGCGAAAAATGCCGAGCTGATATAAGTACTTCGGATCCGAAAATTGAGTTTTCTGTTATCGACCTCATACGTTTAGAAATACCATGAAACGTGGACATTTCTTGGTCCCGGGCTGATTGGTGAATTTTCTCACGACGCGAAAAATGCCGAGCTGATATAAGTATTTGGGATCGGAAAATTGAGTTTCCTGTTATCGACGCTATAGGTTTTGAAATACCATGAAACGTGGACATTTCTTGGTCCCGGGCCGATTGGCTCATTATTCAACAACACGTGAAATACGCAGATGATGTAAGTACTTGGGATCTGAAAATTGAGTTTTCAGTTATCGACCTCATACGTTTAGAAATACCATGAAACGTGGACATTTCTTGGTCCCGGGCTGATTGGTGAATTTTCTCTCGACGCGAAAAATGCCGAGCTGATATAAGTACTTGGGATCGGAAAATTGAGTTTCCTGTTATCGACGCTATACGTTTTGAAATACCATGAAACGTGGACATTTCTTGGTCCCGGGCCGATTGGCTCATTTTTCAACAACACGTGAAATACGCAGATGATGTAAGTACTTGGGATCTGAAAATTGAGTTTTCAGTTATCGACCTCATACGTTTAGAAATACCCTGAAACGTGGACATTTCTTGGTCCCGGGCTGATTGGGGAATTATTTCACGACGCGAAAAATGCCGAGCTGATATAAGTACTTGGGATCTGAAAATTGCGTTTTCTGTTATCGACGCTATACGTTTATAAATACCATGAAACTTGGAGATTTCTTAGTCCCGGGCTGATTGGGGAATTTTTTCACGACGCGAAAAATTCCGAGCTGACATAAGTACTTGGGAACTGAAAATTGAGATTTCTGTTATCGACGCTATACGTTTAGAAATACCATGAAACGTGGACATTTCTTGGTCCCGGGCTGATTGGTGAATTTTTTCAAGACGCGAAAAATGCCGAGCTGATATAAGTACTTGTGATCCGAAAATTGAGTTTTCTGTTATCGACGCTATACGTTTATAAATACCATGAAACGTGGAGATTTCTTAGTCCCGGGCTGATTGGGGAATTTTTTCACGACGCGAAAAATTCCGAGCTGACATAAGTACTTGGGATCTGAAAATTGAGTTTTCAGTTATCGACCTCATACGTTTAGAAATACCATGAAACGTGGACATTTCTTGGTCCCGGGCTGATTGGTGAATTTTTTCACGACGCGAAAAATGCCGAGCTGATATAAGTACTTGTGATCCGAAAATTGAGTTTTCCGTTATCGATGCTATACGTTTATTAATACCATGAAACGTGGAGATTTCTTAGTCCCGGGCTGATTGGGGAATTTTTTCACGACGCGAAAAATTCCGAGCTGACATAAGTACTTGGGATTTGAAAATTGAGTTTTCAGTTATCGACCTCATACGTTTAGAAATACCATGAAACGTGGACATTTCTTGGTCCCGGGCTGATTGGTGAATTTTCTCACGACGCGAAAAATGCCGAGCTGATATAAGTATTTGGGATCGGAAAATTGAGTTTCCTGTTATCGACGCTATACGTTTTGAAATACCATGAAACGTGGACATTTCTTGGTCCCGGGCCGATTGGCTCATTATTCAACAACACGTGAAATACGCAGATGATGTAAGTACATGGGATCTGAAAATTGAGTTTTCAGTTATCGACCTCATACGTTTAGAAATACCATGAAACGTGGACATTTCTTGGTCCCGGGCTGATTGGTGAATTTTCTCACGACGCGAAAAATGCCGAGCTGATATAAGTACTTGGGATCGGAAAATTGAGTTTCCTGTTATCGACGCTATACGTTTTGAAATACCATGAAACGTGGACATTTCTTAGTCCCGGGCCGATTGGGTTATTTTTCAATAACACGTGAAATACGCAGATGATATAAGTACTTGGGATCTGAAAATTGAGTTTTCAGTTATCGACATCATACGTTTAGAAATACCATGAAACGTGGAGATTTCTTGGTCCCGGGCTGATTGGACCATTTTTCAATAACACGTGAAATAGGCAGATGATATAAGTACTTGGGATCTGAAAATTGAGTTTTCAGTTATCGACCTCATACGTTTAGAAATACCATGAAACGTGGACATTTCTTGGTCCCGGGCCGATTGGCTCATTTTTCAACAACACGTGAAATACGCAGATGATATAAGTACTTGGGATCTGAAAATTGAGTTTTCAGTTATCGACCTCATACGTTTAGAAATACCATGAAACGTGTTTATTTCTTGGTCGCGGGCTGATTGGTGAATTTTTTCACGACGCGAAAAATGCCGAGCTGATATAAGTACTTGGGATCTGAAAATTGCGTTTTCTGTTATCGACGCTATACGTTTATAAATACCATGAAACTTGGAGATTTCTTGGTCCCGGGCTGATTGGACCATTTTTCAATAACACGTGAAATAGGCAGATGATATAAGTACTTGGGATCTGAAAATTGAGTTTTCAGTTATCGACCTCATACGTTTAGAAATACCATGAAACGTGGACATTTCTTGGTCCCGGGCTGATTGGTGAATTTTTTCACGACGCGAAAAATGCCGAGCTGATATAAGTACTTGGGATCTGAAAATTGCGTTTTCTGTTATCGACGCTATACGTTTATAAATACCATGAAACGTGGAGATTTCTTGGTCCCGGGCTGATTGGACCATTTTTCAATAACACGTGAAATAGGTAGATGATATAAGTACTTGGGATCTGAAAATTGAGTTTTCAGTTATCGACCTCATACGTTTAGAAATATCATGAAACGTGGACATTTCTTGGTCCCGGGCTGATTGGTGAATTTTTTCACGACGCGAAAAATGCCGAGCTGATATATGTACTTGGGATCTGAAAATTGCGTTTTCTGTTATCGACGCTATACGTTTTTAAATACCATGAAACGTGAAGATTTCTTGGTCCCGGGCTGATTGGACCATTTTTCAACAACACGTAAAATACGCAACTGATATAAGTACTTGGGATCTGAAAATTGAGTTTTCTGTTATCGACGCTATACGTTTATAAATACCATGAAACGTGGAGATTTCTTAGTCCCGGGCTGATTGGGGAATTTTTTCACGACGCGAAAAATTCCGAGCTGACATAAGTACTTGGGAACTGAAAATTGAGTTTTCTGTTATCGACGCTATACGTTTAGAAATACCAGGAAACGTGGACATTTCTTGGTCCCGGGCTTATTGGTGAATTTTTTCACGACGCGAAAAATGCCGAGCTGATATAAGTACTTGTGATCCGAAAATTGAGTTTTCTGTTATCGACGCTATACGTTTATAAATACCATGAAACGTGGAGATTTCTTAGTCCCGGGCTGATTGGGGAATTTTTTCACGACGCGAAAAATTCCGAGCTGACATAAGTACTTGGGAACTGAAAATTGAGTTTTCTGTTATCGACGCTATACGTTTAGAAATACCATGAAACGTGGACATTTCTTGGTCCCGGGCTGATTGGTGAATTTTCTCTCGACGCGAAAAATGCCGAGCTGATATAAGTACTTGGGATCGGAAAATTGAGTTTCCTGTTATCGACGCTATACGTTTTGAAATACCATGAAACGTGGACATTTCTTGGTCCCGGGCCGATTGGCTCATTTTTCAACAACACGTGAAATACGCAGATGATATAAGTACTTGGGATCTGAAAATTGAGTTTTCAGTTATCGACCTCATACGTTTAGAAATACCATGAAACGTATTTATTTCTTGGTCGCGGGCTGATTGGTGAATTTTTTCACGACGCGAAAAATGCCGAGCTGATATAAGTACTTGGGATCTGAAAATTGCGTTTTCTGTTATCGACGCTATACGTTTATAAATACCATGAAACGTGGAGATTTCTTGGTCCCGGGCTGATTGGACCATTTTTCAATAACACGTGAAATAGGCAGATGATGGAAGTACTTGGGATCTGAAAATTGAGTTTTCAGTTATCGACCTCATACGTTTAGAAATACCATGAAACGTGGACATTTCTTGGTCCCGGGCTGATTGGTGAATTTTTTCACGACGCGAAAAGTGCCGAGCTGACATAAGTACTTGGGATTTGAAAATTGAGTTTTCAGTTATCGACCTCATACGTTTAGAAATACCATGAAACGTGGACATTTCTTGGTCCCGGGCTGATTGGTGAATTTTCTCACGACGCGAAAAATGCCGAGCTGATATAAGTATTTGGGATCGGAAAATTGAGTTTCCTGTTATCGACGCTATACGTTTTGAAATACCATGAAACGTGGACATTTCTTGGTCCCGGGCCGATTGGCTCATTATTCAACAACACGTGAAATACGCAGATGATGTAAGTACTTGGGATCTGAAAATTGAGTTTTCAGTTATCGACCTCATACGTTTAGAAATACCATGAAACGTGGACATTTCTTGGTCCCGGGCTGATTGGTGAATTTTCTCACGACGCGAAAAATGCCGAGCTGATATAAGTATTTGGGATCGGAAAATTGAGTTTCCTGTTATCGACGCTATACGTTTTGAAATACCATGAAACGTGGACATTTCTTGGTCCCGGGCCGATTGGCTCATTATTCAACAACACGTGAAATACGCAGATGATGTAAGTACATGGGATCTGAAAATTGAGTTTTCAGTTATCGACCTCATACGTTTAGAAATACCATGAAACGTGGACATTTCTTGGTCCCGGGCTGATTGGGGAATTATTTCACGACGCGAAAAATGCCGAGCTGATATAAGTACTTGGGATCTGAAAATTGCGTTTTCTGTTATCGACGCTATACGTTTATAAATACTATGAAACTTGGAGATTTCTTGGTCCCGGGCTGATTGGACCATTTTTCAATAACACGTGAAATAGGCAGATGATATAAGTACTTGGGATCTGAAAATTGAGTTTTCAGTTATCGACCTCATACGTTTAGAAATACCATGAAACGTGGACATTTCTTGGTCCCGGGCCGATTGGCTCATTTTTCAACAACACGTGAAATACGCAGATGATATAAGTACTTGGGATCTCAAAATTGAGTTTTCAGTTATCGACCTCATACGTATAGAAATACCATGAAACGTGGACATTTCTTGGTCCCGGGCTGATTGGTGAATTTTTTCACGACGCGAAAAATGCCGAGCTGATATAAGTACTTGGGATCTGAAAATTGCGTTTTCTGTTATCGACGCTATACGTTGATAAATACCATGAAACGTGAAGATTTCTTGGTCCCGGGCTGATTGGACCATTTTTCAACAACACGTAAAATACGCAACTGATATAAGTACTTGGGATCTGAAAATTGAGTTTTCAGTTATCGACCTCATACGTTTAGAAATATCATGAAACGTGGACATTTCTTGGTCCCGGGCTGATTGGTGAATTTTTTCACGACGCGAAAAATGCCGAGCTGATATATGTACTTGGGATCTGAAAATTGCGTTTTCTGTTATCGACGCTATACGTTTATAAATACCATGAAACGTGGAGATTTCTTAGTCCCGGGCTGATTGGGGAATTTTTTCACGACGCGAAAAATTCCGAGCTGACATAAGTAGTTGGGAACTGAAAATTGAGTTTTCTGTTATCGACGCTATACGTTTAGAAATACCAGGAAACGTGGACATTTCTTGGTCCCGGGCTTATTGGTGAATTTTTTCACGACGCGAAAAATGCCGAGCTGATATAAGTACTTGTGATCCGAAAATTGAGTTTTCTGTTATCGACGCTATACGTTTATAAATACCATGAAACGTGGAGATTTCTTAGTCCCGGGCTGATTGGGGAATTTTTTCACGACGCGAGAAATTCCGAGCTGACATAAGTACTTGGGAACTGAAAATTGAGTTTTCTGTTATCGACGCTATACGTTTAGAAATACCATCAAACGTGGACATTTCTTCGTCCCGGGCTGATTGGTGAATTTTCTCTCGACGCGAAAAATGCCGAGCTGATATAAGTACTTGGGATCGGAAAATTGAGTTTCCTGTTATCGACGCTATACGTTTTGAAATACCATGAAACGTGGACATTTCTTGGTCCCGGGCCGATTGGCTCATTTTTCAACAACACGTGAAATACGCAGATGATGTAAGTACTTGGGATCTGAAAATTGAGTTTTCAGTTATCGACCTCATACGTTTAGAAATACCATGAAACGTGGACATTTCTTGGTCCCGGGCCGATTGGCTCATTTTTCAACAACACGTGAAATACGCAGATGATATAAGTACTTGGGATCTGAAAATTGAGTTTTCAGTTATCGACCTCATACGTTTAGAAATACCATGAAACGTATTTATTTCTTGGTCGCGGGCTGATTGGTGAATTTTTTCACGACGCGAAAAATGCCGAGCTGATATAAGTACTTGGGATCTGAAAATTGCGTTTTCTGTTATCGACGCTATACGTTTATAAATACCATGAAACGTGGAGATTTCTTGGTCCCGGGCTGATTGGACCATTTTTCAATAACACGTGAAATAGGCAGATGATGGAAGTACTTGGGATCTGAAAATTGAGTTTTCAGTTATCGACCTCATACGTTTAGAAATACCATGAAACGTGGACATTTCTTGGTCCCGGGCTGATTGGTGAATTTTTTCACGACGCGAAAAGTGCCGAGCTGACGTAAGTACTTGGGATTTGAAAATTGAGTTTTCAGTTATCGACCTCATACGTTTAGAAATACCATGAAACGTGGACATTTCTTGGTCCCGGGCTGATTGGTGAATTTTCTCACGACGCGAAAAATGCCGAGCTGATATAATTATTTGGGATCGGAAAATTGAGTTTCCTGTTATCGACGCTATACGTTTTGAAATACCATGAAACGTGGACATTTCTTGGTCCCGGGCCGATTGGCTCATTATTCAACAACACGTGAAATACGCAGATGATGTAAGTACTTGGGATCTGAAAATTGAGTTTTCAGTTATCGACCTCATACGTTTAGAAATACCATGAAACGTGGACATTTCTTGGTCCCGGGCTGATTGGTGAATTTTCTCTCGACGCGAAAAATGCCGAGCTGATATAAGTACTTGGGATCGGAAAATTGAGTTTCCTGTTATCGACGCTATACGTTTTGAAATACCATGAAACGTGGACATTTCTTGGTCCCGGGCCGATTGGCTCATTTTTCAACAACATGTGAAATACGCAGATGATGTAAGTACTTGGGATCTGAAAATTGAGTTTTCAGTTATCGACCTCATACGTTTAGAAATACCATGAAACGTGGACATTTCTTGGTCCCGGGCCGATTGGCTCATTTTTCAACAACACGTGAAATACGCAGATGATGTAAGTACTTGGGATCTGAAAATTGAGTTTTCAGTTATCGACCTCATACGTTTAGAAATACCATGAAACGTATTTATTTCTTGGTCACGGGCTGATTGGTGAATTTTTTCACGACGCGAAAAATGCCGAGCTGATATAAGTACTTGTGATCCGAAAATTGAGTTTTCCGTTATCGATGCTATACGTTTATTAATACCATGAAACGTGGAGATTTCTTAGTCCCGGGCTGATTGGGGAATTTTTTCACGACGCGAAAAATTCCGAGCTGACATAAGTACTTGGGATTTGAAAATTGAGTTTTCAGTTATCGACCTCATACGTTTAGAAATACCATGAAACGTGGACATTTCTTGGTCCCGGGCTGATTGGTGAATTTTCTCACGACGCGAAAAATGCCGAGCTGATATAAGTATTTGGGATCGGAAAATTGAGTTTCCTGTTATCGACGCTATACGTTTTGAAATACCATGAAACGTGGACATTTCTTGGTCCCGGGCCGATTGGCTCATTATTCAACAACACATGAAATACGCAGATGATGTAAGTACATGGGATCTGAAAATTGAGTTTTCAGTTATCGACCTCATACGTTTAGAAATACCATGAAACGTGGACATTTCTTGGTCCCGGGCTGATTGGGGAATTATTTCACGACGCGAAAAATGCCGAGCTGATATAAGTACTTGGGATCTGAAAATTGCGTTTTCTGTTATCGACGCTATACGTTTTGAAATACCATGAAACGTGGACATTTCTTGGTCCCGGGCCGATTGGCTCATTTTTCAACAACACGTGAAATACGCAGATGATGTAAGTACTTGGGATCTGAAAATTGAGTTTTCAGTTATCGACCTCATACGTTTAGAAATACCATGAAACGTGGACATTTCTTGGTCCCGGGCCGATTGGCTCATTTTTCAACAACACGTGAAATACGCAGATGATATAAGTACTTGGGATCTCAAAATTGAGTTTTCAGTTATCGACCTCATACGTATAGAAATACCATGAAACGTGGACATTTCTTGGTCCCGGGCTGATTGGTGAATTTTTTCACGACGCGAAAAATGCCGAGCTGATATAAGTACTTGGGATCTGAAAATTGCGTTTTCTGTTATCGACGCTATACGTTGATAAATACCATGAAACGTGAAGATTTCTTGGTCCCGGGCTGATTGGACCATTTTTCAACAACACGTAAAATACGCAACTGATATAAGTACTTGGGATCTGAAAATTGAGTTTTCAGTTATCGACCTCATACGTTTAGAAATATCATGAAACGTGGACATTTCTTGGTCCCGGGCTGATTGGTGAATTTTTTCACGACGCGAAAAATGCCGAGCTGATATATGTACTTGGGATCTGAAAATTGCGTTTTCTCTTATCGACGCTATACGTTTATAAATACCATGAAACGTGGAGATTTCTTAGTCCCGGGCTGATTGGGGAATTTTTTCACGACGCGAAAAATTCCGAGCTGACATAAGTACTTGGGAACTGAAAATTGAGTTTTCTGTTATCGACGCTATACGTTTAGAAATACCAGGAAACGTGGACATTTCTTGGTCCCGGGCTTATTGGTGAATTTTTTCACGACGCGAAAAATGCCGAGCTGATATAAGTACTTGTGATCCGAAAATTGAGTTTTCTGTTATCGACGCTATACGTTTATAAATACCATGAAACGTGGAGATTTCTTAGTCCCGGGCTGATTGGGGAATTTTTTCACGACGCGAGAAATTCCGAGCTGACATAAGTACTTGGGAACTGAAAATTGAGTTTTCTGTTATCGACGCTATACGTTTAGAAATACCATCAAACGTGGACATTTCTTGGTCCCGGGCTGATTGGTGAATTTTCTCTCGACGCGAAAAATGCCGAGCTGATATAAGTACTTGGGATCGGAAAATTGAGTTTCCTGTTATCGACGCTATACGTTTTGAAATACCATGAAACGTGGACATTTCTTGGTCCCGGGCCGATTGGCTCATTTTTCAACAACACGTGAAATACGCAGATGATGTAAGTACTTGGGATCTGAAAATTGAGTTTTCAGTTATCGACCTCATACGTTTAGAAATACCATGAAACGTGGACATTTCTTGGTCCCGGGCCGATTGGCTCATTTTTCAACAACACGTGAAATACGCAGATGATATAAGTACTTGGGATCTGAAAATTGAGTTTTCAGTTATCGACCTCATACGTTTAGAAATACCATGAAACGTATTTATTTCTTGGTCGCGGGCTGATTGGTGAATTTTTTCACGACGCGAAAAATGCCGAGCTGATATAAGTACTTGGGATCTGAAAATTGCGTTTTCTGTTATCGACGCTATACGTTTATAAATACCATGAAACGTGGAGATTTCTTGGTCCCGGGCTGATTGGACCATTTTTCAATAACACGTGAAATAGGCAGATGATGGAAGTACTTGGGATCTGAAAATTGAGTTTTCAGTTATCGACCTCATACGTTTAGAAATACCATGAAACGTGGACATTTCTTGGTCCCGGGCTGATTGGTGAATTTTTTCACGACGCGAAAAGTGCCGAGCTGACGTAAGTACTTGGGATTTGAAAATTGAGTTTTCAGTTATCGACCTCATACGTTTAGAAATACCATGAAACGTGGACATTTCTTGGTCCCGGGCTGATTGGTGAATTTTCTCACGACGCGAAAAATGCCGAGCTGATATAATTATTTGGGATCGGAAAATTGAGTTTCCTGTTATCGACGCTATACGTTTTGAAATACCATGAAACGTGGACATTTCTTGGTCCCGGGCCGATTGGCTCATTATTCAACAACACGTGAAATACGCAGATGATGTAAGTACTTGGGATCTGAAAATTGAGTTTTCAGTTATCGACCTCATACGTTTAGAAATACCATGAAACGTGGACATTTCTTGGTCCCGGGCCGATTGGCTCATTATTCAACAACACGTGAAATACGCAGATGATGTAAGTACTTGGGATCTGAAAATTGAGTTTTCAGTTATCGACCTCATACGTTTAGAAATACCATGAAACGTGGACATTCCTTGGTCCCGGGCTGATTGGTGAATTTTCTCTCGACGCGAAAAATGCCGAGCTGATATAAGTACTTGGGATCGGAAAATTGAGTTTCCTGTTATCGACGCTATACGTTTTGAAATACCATGAAACGTGGACATTTCTTGGTCCCGGGCCGATTGGCTCATTTTTCAACAACACGTGAAATACGCAGATGATGTAAGTACTTGGGATCTGAAAATTGAGTTTTCAGTTATCGACCTCATACGTTTAGAAATACCCTGAAACGTGGACATTTCTTGGTCCCGGGCTGATTGGGGAATTATTTCACGACGCGAAAAATGCCGAGCTGATATAAGTACTTGGGATCTGAAAATTGCGTTTTCTGTTATCGATGCTATACGTTTATAAATACCATGAAACTTGGAGATTTCTTAGTCCCGGGCTGATTGGGGAATTTTTTCACGACGCGAAAAATTCCGAGCTGACATAAGTACTTGGGAACTGAAAATTGAGATTTCTGTTATCGACGCTATACGTTTAGAAATACCATGAAACGTGGACATTTCTTGGTCCCGGGCTGATTGGTGAATTTTTTCACGACGCGAAAAATGCCGAGCTGATATAAGTACTTGTGATCCGAAAATTGAGTTTTCTGTTATCGACGCTATACGTTTATAAATACCATGAAACGTGGAGATTTCTTAGTCCCGGGCTGATTGGGGAATTTTTTCACGACGCGAAAAATTCCGAGCTGACATAAGTACTTGGGATCTGAAAATTGAGTTTTCAGTTATCGACCTCATACGTTTAGAAATACCATGAAACGTGGACATTTCTTGGTCCCGGGCTGATTGGGGAATTATTTCACGACGCGAGAAATGCCGAGCTGATATAAGTACTTGGGATCTGAAAATTGCGTTTTCTGTTATCGACGCTATACGTTTATAAATACCATGAAACTTGGAGATTTCTTGGTCCCGGGCTGATTGGACCATTTTTCAATAACACGTGAAATAGGCAGATGATATAAGTACTTGGGATCTGAAAATTGAGTTTTCATTTATCGACCTCATACGTTTAGAAATACCATGAAACGTGGAGATTTCTTGGTCCCGGGCTGATTGGACCATTTTTCAATAACACGTGAAATAGGCAGATGATGGAAGTACTTGGGATCTGAAAATTGAGTTTTCAGTTATCGACCTCATACGTTTAGAAATACCATGAAACGTGGACATTTCTTGGTCCCGGGCTGATTGGTGAATTTTTTCACGACGCGAAAAATGCCGAGCTGATATAAGTACTTCGGATCCGAAAATTGAGTTTTCTGTTATCGACGCTATACGTTTATAAATACCATGAAACGTGAAGATTTCTTGGTCCCGGGCTGATTGGACCATTTTTCAACATCACGTAAAATACGCAACTGATATAAGTACTTGGGATCTGAAAATTGAGTTTTCTGTTATCGACGCTATACGTTTATAAATACCATGAAACGTGGAGATTCCTTAGTCCCGGGCTGATTGGGGAATTTTTTCACGACGCGAAAAATTCCGAGCTGACATAAGTACTTGGGAACTGAAAATTGAGATTTCTGTTATCGACGCTATACGTTTAGAAATACCATGAAACGTGGACATTTCTTGGTCCCGGGCTGATTGGTGAATTTTTTCACGACGCGAAAAATGCCGAGCTGATATAAGTACTTGTGATCCGAAAATTGAGTTTTCCGTTATCGATGCTATACGTTTATTAATACCATGAAACGTGGAGATTTCTTAGTCCCGGGCTGATTGGGGAATTTTTTCACGACGCGAAAAATTCCGAGCTGACATAAGTACTTGGGATTTGAAAATTGAGTTTTCAGTTATCGACCTCATACGTTTAGAAATACCATGAAACGTGGACATTTCTTGGTCCCGGGCTGATTGGTGAATTTTCTCACGACGCGAAAAATGCCGAGCTGATATAAGTATTTGGGATCGGAAAATTGAGTTTCCTGTTATCGACGCTATACGTTTTGAAATACCATGAAACGTGGACATTTCTTGGTCCCGGGCCGATTGGCTCATTATTCAACAACACGTGAAATACGCAGATGATGTAAGTACATGGGATCTGAAAATTGAGTTTTCAGTTATCGACCTCATACGTTTAGAAATACCATGAAACGTGGACATTTCTTGGTCCCGGGCTGATTGGGGAATTATTTCACGACGCGAAAAATGCAGAGCTGATATAAGTACTTGGGATCTGAAAATTGCGTTTTCTGTTATCGACGCTATACGTTTATAAATACCATGAAACTTGGAGATTTCTTGGTCCCGGGCTGATTGGACCATTTTTCAATAACACGTGAAATAGGCAGATGATATAAGTACTTGGGATCTCAAAATTGAGTTTTCAGTTATCGACCTCATACGTATAGAAATACCATGAAACGTGGACATTTCTTGGTCCCGGGCTGATTGGTGAATTTTTTCACGACGCGAAAAATGCCGAGCTGATATAAGTACTTGTGATACGAAAATTGAGTTTTCTGTTATCGACGCTATACGTTTATAAATACCATGAAACGTGGAGATTTCTTAGTCCCGGGCTCATTGGGGAATTTTTTCACGACGCGAAAAATTCCGAGCTGACATAAGTACTTGGGATCTGAAAATTGAGTTTTCAGTTATCGACCTCATACGTTTAGAAATACCATGAAACGTGGACATTTCTTGGTCCCGGGCTGATTGGTGAATTTTCTCACGACGCGAAAAATGCCGAGCTGATATAAGTACTTGGGATCGGAAAATTGAGTTTCCTGTTATCGACGCTATACGTTTTGAAATACCATGAAACGTGGACATTTCTTAGTCCCGGGCCGATTGGGTTATTTTTCAATAACACGTGAAATACGCAGATGATATAAGTACTTGGGATCTGAAAATTGAGTTTTCAGTTATCGACATCATACGTTTAGAAATACCATGAAACGTGGAGATTTCTTGGTCCCGGGCTGATTGGACCATTTTTCAATAACACGTGAAATAGGCAGATGATATAAGTACTTGGGATCTGAAAATTGAGTTTTCAGTTATCGACCTCATACGTTTAGAAATACCATGAAACGTGGACATTTCTTGGTCCCGGGCCGATTGGCTCATTTTTCAACAACACGTGAAATACGCAGATGATATAAGTACTTGGGATCTGAAAATTGAGTTTTCAGTTATCGACCTCATACGTTTAGAAATACCATGAAACGTGTTTATTTCTTGGTCGCGGGCTGATTGGTGAATTTTTTCACGACGCGAAAAATGCCGAGCTGATATAAGTACTTGGGATCTGAAAATTGCGTTTTCTGTTATCGACGCTATACGTTTATAAATACCATGAAACTTGGAGATTTCTTGGTCCCGGGCTGATTGGACCATTTTTCAATAACACGTGAAATAGGCAGATGATATAAGTACTTGGGATCTGAAAATTGAGTTTTCAGTTATCGACCTCATACGTTTAGAAATACCATGAAACGTGGACATTTCTTGGTCCCGGGCTGATTGGTGAATTTTTTCACGACGCGAAAAATGCCGAGCTGATATAAGTACTTGGGATCTGAAAATTGCGTTTTCTGTTATCGACGCTATACGTTTATAAATACCATGAAACGTGGAGATTTCTTGGTCCCGGGCTGATTGGACCATTTTTCAATAACACGTGAAATAGGTAGATGATATAAGTACTTGGGATCTGAAAATTGAGTTTTCAGTTATCGACCTCATACGTTTAGAAATATCATGAAACGTGGACATTTCTTGGTCCCGGGCTGATTGGTGAATTTTTTCACGACGCGAAAAATGCCGAGCTGATATATGTACTTGGGATCTGAAAATTGCGTTTTCTGTTATCGACGCTATACGTTTTTAAATACCATGAAACGTGAAGATTTCTTGGTCCCGGGCTGATTGGACCATTTTTCAACAACACGTAAAATACGCAACTGATATAAGTACTTGGGATCTGAAAATTGAGTTTTCTGTTATCGACGCTATACGTTTATAAATACCATGAAACGTGGAGATTTCTTAGTCCCGGGCTGATTGGGGAATTTTTTCACGACGCGAAAAATTCCGAGCTGACATAAGTACTTGGGAACTGAAAATTGAGTTTTCTGTTATCGACGCTATACGTTTAGAAATACCAGGAAACGTGGACATTTCTTGGTCCCGGGCTTATTGGTGAATTTTTTCACGACGCGAAAAATGCCGAGCTGATATAAGTACTTGTGATCCGAAAATTGAGTTTTCTGTTATCGACGCTATACGTTTATAAATACCATGAAACGTGGAGATTTCTTAGTCCCGGGCTGATTGGGGAATTTTTTCACGACGCGAAAAATTCCGAGCTGACATAAGTACTTGGGAACTGAAAATTGAGTTTTCTGTTATCGACGCTATACGTTTAGAAATACCATGAAACGTGGACATTTCTTGGTCCCGGGCTGATTGGTGAATTTTCTCTCGACGCGAAAAATGCCGAGCTGATATAAGTACTTGGGATCGGAAAATTGAGTTTCCTGTTATCGACGCTATACGTTTTGAAATACCATGAAACGTGGACATTTCTTGGTCCCGGGCCGATTGGCTCATTTTTCAACAACACGTGAAATACGCAGATGATATAAGTACTTGGGATCTGAAAATTGAGTTTTCAGTTATCGACCTCATACGTTTAGAAATACCATGAAACGTATTTATTTCTTGGTCGCGGGCTGATTGGTGAATTTTTTCACGACGCGAAAAATGCCGAGCTGATATAAGTACTTGGGATCTGAAAATTGCGTTTTCTGTTATCGACGCTATACGTTTATAAATACCATGAAACGTGGAGATTTCTTGGTCCCGGGCTGATTGGACCATTTTTCAATAACACGTGAAATAGGCAGATGATGGAAGTACTTGGGATCTGAAAATTGAGTTTTCAGTTATCGACCTCATACGTTTAGAAATACCATGAAACGTGGACATTTCTTGGTCCCGGGCTGATTGGTGAATTTTTTCACGACGCGAAAAGTGCCGAGCTGACATAAGTACTTGGGATTTGAAAATTGAGTTTTCAGTTATCGACCTCATACGTTTAGAAATACCATGAAACGTGGACATTTCTTGGTCCCGGGCTGATTGGTGAATTTTCTCACGACGCGAAAAATGCCGAGCTGATATAAGTATTTGGGATCGGAAAATTGAGTTTCCTGTTATCGACGCTATACGTTTTGAAATACCATGAAACGTGGACATTTCTTGGTCCCGGGCCGATTGGCTCATTATTCAACAACACGTGAAATACGCAGATGATGTAAGTACTTGGGATCTGAAAATTGAGTTTTCAGTTATCGACCTCATACGTTTAGAAATACCATGAAACGTGGACATTTCTTGGTCCCGGGCTGATTGGTGAATTTTCTCTCGACGCGAAAAATGCCGAGCTGATATAAGTACTTGGGATCGGAAAATTGAGTTTCCTGTTATCGACGCTATACGTTTTGAAATACCATGAAACGTGGACATTTCTTGGTCCCGGGCCGATTGGCTCATTTTTCAACAACACGTGAAATACGCAGATGATGTAAGTACTTGGGATCTGAAAATTGAGTTTTCAGTTATCGACCTCATACGTTTAGAAATACCCTGAAACGTGGACATTTCTTGGTCCCGGGCTGATTGGGGAATTATTTCACGACGCGAAAAATGCCGAGCTGATATAAGTACTTGGGATCTGAAAATTGCGTTTTCTGTTATCGACGCTATACGTTTATAAATACCATGAAACTTGGAGATTTCTTAGTCCCGGGCTGATTGGGGAATATTTTCACGACGCGAAAAATTCCGAGCTGACATAAGTACTTGGGAACTGAAAATTGAGATTTCTGTTATCGACGCTATACGTTTAGAAATACCATGAAACGTGGACATTTCTTGGTCCCGGGCTGATTGGTGAATTTTTTCACGACGCGAAAAATGCCGAGCTGATATAAGTACTTGTGATCCGAAAATTGAGTTTTCTGTTATCGACGCTATACGTTTATAAATACCATGAAACGTGGAGATTTCTTAGTCCCGGGCTGATTGGGGAATTTTTTCACGACGCGAAAAATTCCGAGCTGACATAAGTACTTGGGATCTGAAAATTGAGTTTTCAGTTATCGACCTCATACGTTTAGAAATACCATGAAACGTGGACATTTCTTGGTCCCGGGCTGATTCGGGAATTATTTCACGACGCGAGAAATGCCGAGCTGATATAAGTACTTGGGATCTGAAAATTGCGTTTTCTGTTATCGACGCTATACGTTTATAAATACCATGAAACTTGGAGATTTCTTGGTCCCGGGCTGATTGGACCATTTTTCAATAACACGTGAAATAGGCAGATGATATAAGTACTTGGGATCTGAAAATTGAGTTTTCAGTTATCGACCTCATACGTTTAGAAATACCATGAAACGTGGAGATTTCTTGGTCCCGGGCTGATTGGACCATTTTTCAATAACACGTGAAATAGGCAGATGATGGAAGTACTTGGGATCTGAAAATTGAGTTTTCAGTTATCGACCTCATACGTTTAGAAATACCATGAAACGTGGACATTTCTTGGTCCCGGGCTGATTGGTGAATTTTTTCACGACGCGAAAAATGCCGAGCTGATATAAGTACTTCGGATCCGAAAATTGAGTTTTCTGTTATCGACGCTATACGTTTATAAATACCATGAAACGTGAAGATTTCTTGGTCCCGGGCTGATTGGACCATTTTTCAACATCACGTAAAATACGCAACTGATATAAGTACTTGGGATCTGAAAATTGAGTTTTCTGTTATCGACGCTATACGTTTATAAATACCATGAAACGTGGAGATTCCTTAGTCCCGGGCTGATTGGGGAATTTTTTCACGACGCGAAAAATTCCGAGCTGACATAAGTACTTGGGAACTGAAAATTGAGATTTCTGTTATCGACGCTATACGTTTAGAAATACCATGAAACGTGGACATTTCTTGGTCCCGGGCTGATTGGTGAATTTTTTCACGACGCGAAAAATGCCGAGCTGATATAAGTACTTGTGATCCGAAAATTGAGTTTTCCGTTATCGATGCTATACGTTTATTAATACCATGAAACGTGGAGATTTCTTAGTCCCGGGCTGATTGGGGAATTTTTCAACAACACGTGAAATACGCAGATGATATAAGTACTTGGGATCTCAAAATTGAGTTTTCAGTTATCGACCTCATACGTATAGAAATACCATGAAACGTGGACATTTCTTGGTCCCGGGCTGATTGGTAAATTTTTTCACGACGCGAAAAATGCCGAGCTGATATAAGTACTTGGGATCTGAAAATTGCGTTTTCTGTTATCGACGCTATACGTTGATAAATACCATGAAACGTGAAGATTTCTTGGTCCCGGGCTGATTGGACCATTTTTCAACAACACGTAAAATACGCAACTGATATAAGTACTTGGGATCTGAAAATTGAGTTTTCTGTTATCGACGATATACGTTTATAAATACCATGAAACGTGGAGATTTCTTAGTCCCGGGCTGATTGGGGAATTTTTTCACGACGCGAAAAATTCCGAGCTGACATAAGTACTTGGGAACTGAAAATTGAGTTTTCTGTTATCGACGCTATACGTTTAGAAATACCATGAAACGTGGACATTTCTTGGTCCCGGGCTGATTGGTGAATTTTTTCACGACGCGAAAAATGCCGAGCTGATATAAGTACTTGTGATACGAAAATTGAGTTTTCTGTTATCGACGCTATACGTTTATAAATACCATGAAACGTGGAGATTTCTTAGTCCCGGGCTCATTGGGGAATTTTTTCACGACGCGAAAAATTCCGAGCTGACATAAGTACTTGGGATCTGAAAATTGAGTTTTCAGTTATCGACCTCATACGTTTAGAAATACCATGAAACGTGGACATTTCTTGGTCCCGGGCTGATTGGTGAATTTTCTCACGACGCGAAAAATGCCGAGCTGATATAAGTACTTGGGATCGGAAAATTGAGTTTCCTGTTATCGACGCTATACGTTTTGAAATACCATGAAACGTGGACATTTCTTAGTCCCGGGCCGATTGGGTTATTTTTCAATAACACGTGAAATACGCAGATGATATAAGTACTTGGGATCTGAAAATTGAGTTTTCAGTTATCGACATCATACGTTTAGAAATACCATGAAACGTGGACATTTCTTGGTCCCGGGCCGATTGGCTCATTTTTCAACAACACGTGAAATACGCAGATGATGTAAGTACTTGGGATCTGAAAATTGAGTTTTCAGTTATCGACCTCATACGTTTAGAAATACCATGAAACGTGGAGATTTCTTGGTCCCGGGCTGATTGGACCATTTTTCAATAACACGTGAAATAGGCAGATGATATAAGTACTTGGGATCTGAAAATTGAGTTTTCAGTTATCGACCTCATACGTTTAGAAATATCATGAAACGTGGACATTTCTTGGTCCCGGGCTGATTGGTGAATTTTTTCACGACGCGAAAAATGCCGAGCTGATATATGTACTTGGGATCTGAAAATTGCGTTTTCTGTTATCGACGCTATACGTTTATAAATACCATGAAACGTGGAGATTTCTTAGTCCCGGGCTGATTGGGGAATTTTTTCACGACGCGAAAAATTCCGAGCTGACATAAGTACTTGGGAACTGAAAATTGAGTTTTCTGTTATCGACGCTATACGTTTAGAAATACCAGGAAACGTGGACATTTCTTGGTCCCGGGCTTATTGGTGAATTTTTTCACGACGCGAAAAATGCCGAGCTGATATAAGTACTTGTGATCCGAAAATTGAGTTTTCTGTTATCGACGCTATAAGTTTATAAATACCATGAAACGTGGAGATTTCTTAGTCCCGGGCTGATTGGGGAATTTTTTCACGACGCGAAAAATTCCGAGCTGACATAAGTACTTGGGATTTGAAAATTGAGTTTTCAGTTATCGACCTCATACGTTTAGAAATACCATGAAACGTGGACATTTCTTGGTCCCGGGCTGATTGGTGAATTTTCTCACGACGCGAAAAATGCCGAGCTGATATAAGTATTTGGGATCGGAAAATTGAGTTTCCTGTTATCGACGCTATACGTTTTGAAATACCATGAAACGTGGACATTTCTTGGTCCCGGGCCGATTGGCTCATTATTCAACAACACGTGAAATACGCAGATGATGTAAGTACATGGGATCTGAAAATTGAGTTTTCAGTTATCGACCTCATACGTTTAGAAATACCATGAAACGTGGACATTTCTTGGTCCCGGGCTGATTGGTGAATTTTCTCACGACGCGAAAAATGCCGAGCTGATATAAGTACTTGGGATCGGAAAATTGAGTTTCCTGTTATCGACGCTATACGTTTTGAAATACCATGAAACGTGGACATTTCTTAGTCCCGGGCCGATTGGGTTATTTTTCAATAACACGTGAAATACGCAGATGATATAAGTACTTGGGATCTGAAAATTGAGTTTTCAGTTATCGACATCATACGTTTAGAAATACCATGAAACGTGGAGATTTCTTGGTCCCGGGCTGATTGGACCATTTTTCAATAACACGTGAAATAGGCAGATGATATAAGTACTTGGGATCTGAAAATTGAGTTTTCAGTTATCGACCTCATACGTTTAGAAATACCATGAAACGTGGACATTTCTTGGTCCCGGGCCGATTGGCTCATTTTTCAACAACACGTGAAATACGCAGATGATATAAGTACTTGGGATCTGAAAATTGAGTTTTCAGTTATCGACCTCATACGTTTAGAAATACCATGAAACGTGTTTATTTCTTGGTCGCGGGCTGATTGGTGAATTTTTTCACGACGCGAAAAATGCCGAGCTGATATAAGTACTTGGGATCTGAAAATTGCGTTTTCTGTTATCGACGCTATACGTTTATAAATACCATGAAACTTGGAGATTTCTTGGTCCCGGGCTGATTGGACCATTTTTCAATAACACGTGAAATAGGCAGATGATATAAGTACTTGGGATCTGAAAATTGAGTTTTCAGTTATCGACCTCATACGTTTAGAAATACCATGAAACGTGGACATTTCTTGGTCCCGGGCTGATTGGTGAATTTTTTCACGACGCGAAAAATGCCGAGCTGATATAAGTACTTGGGATCTGAAAATTGCGTTTTCTGTTATCGACGCTATACGTTTATAAATACCATGAAACGTGGAGATTTCTTGGTCCCGGGCTGATTGGACCATTTTTCAATAACACGTGAAATAGGTAGATGATATAAGTACTTGGGATCTGAAAATTGAGTTTTCAGTTATCGACCTCATACGTTTAGAAATATCATGAAACGTGGACATTTCTTGGTCCCGGGCTGATTGGTGAATTTTTTCACGACGCGAAAAATGCCGAGCTGATATATGTACTTGGGATCTGAAAATTGCGTTTTCTGTTATCGACGCTATACGTTTTTAAATACCATGAAACGTGAAGATTTCTTGGTCCCGGGCTGATTGGACCATTTTTCAACAACACGTAAAATACGCAACTGATATAAGTACTTGGGATCTGAAAATTGAGTTTTCTGTTATCGACGCTATACGTTTATAAATACCATGAAACGTGGAGATTTCTTAGTCCCGGGCTGATTGGGGAATTTTTTCACGACGCGAAAAATTCCGAGCTGACATAAGTACTTGGGATCTGAAAATTGAGTTTTCAGTTATCGACCTCATACGTTTAGAAATACCATGAAACGTGGACATTTCTTGGTCCCGGGCTGATTGGTGAATTTTTTCACGACGCGAAAAATGCCGAGCTGATATAAGTACTTGTGATCCGAAAATTGAGTTTTCCGTTATCGATGCTATACGTTTATTAATACCATGAAACGTGGAGATTTCTTAGTCCCGGGCTGATTGGGGAATTTTTTCACGACGCGAAAAATTCCGAGCTGACATAAGTACTTGGGATTTGAAAATTGAGTTTTCAGTTATCGACCTCATACGTTTAGAAATACCATGAAACGTGGACATTTCTTGGTCCCGGGCTGATTGGTGAATTTTCTCACGACGCGAAAAATGCCGAGCTGATATAAGTATTTGGGATCGGAAAATTGAGTTTCCTGTTATCGACGCTATACGTTTTGAAATACCATGAAACGTGGACATTTCTTGGTCCCGGGCCGATTGGCTCATTATTCAACAACACGTGAAATACGCAGATGATGTAAGTACATGGGATCTGAAAATTGAGTTTTCAGTTATCGACCTCATACGTTTAGAAATACCATGAAACGTGGACATTTCTTGGTCCCGGGCTGATTGGTGAATTTTCTCACGACGCGAAAAATGCCGAGCTGATATAAGTACTTGGGATCGGAAAATTGAGTTTCCTGTTATCGACGCTATACGTTTTGAAATACCATGAAACGTGGACATTTCTTAGTCCCGGGCCGATTGGGTTATTTTTCAATAACACGTGAAATACGCAGATGATATAAGTACTTGGGATCTGAAAATTGAGTTTTCAGTTATCGACATCATACGTTTAGAAATACCATGAAACGTGGAGATTTCTTGGTCCCGGGCTGATTGGACCATTTTTCAATAACACGTGAAATAGGCAGATGATATAAGTACTTGGGATCTGAAAATTGAGTTTTCAGTTATCGACCTCATACGTTTAGAAATACCATGAAACGTGGACATTTCTTGGTCCCGGGCCGATTGGCTCATTTTTCAACAACACGTGAAATACGCAGATGATATAAGTACTTGGGATCTGAAAATTGAGTTTTCAGTTATCGACCTCATACGTTTAGAAATACCATGAAACGTGTTTATTTCTTGGTCGCGGGCTGATTGGTGAATTTTTTCACGACGCGAAAAATGCCGAGCTGATATAAGTACTTGGGATCTGAAAATTGCGTTTTCTGTTATCGACGCTATACGTTTATAAATACCATGAAACTTGGAGATTTCTTGGTCCCGGGCTGATTGGACCATTTTTCAATAACACGTGAAATAGGCAGATGATATAAGTACTTGGGATCTGAAAATTGAGTTTTCAGTTATCGACCTCATACGTTTAGAAATACCATGAAACGTGGACATTTCTTGGTCCCGGGCTGATTGGTGAATTTTTTCACGACGCGAAAAATGCCGAGCTGATATAAGTACTTGGGATCTGAAAATTGCGTTTTCTGTTATCGACGCTATACGTTTATAAATACCATGAAACGTGGAGATTTCTTGGTCCCGGGCTGATTGGACCATTTTTCAATAACACGTGAAATAGGTAGATGATATAAGTACTTGGGATCTGAAAATTGAGTTTTCAGTTATCGACCTCATACGTTTAGAAATATCATGAAACGTGGACATTTCTTGGTCCCGGGCTGATTGGTGAATTTTTTCACGACGCGAAAAATGCCGAGCTGATATATGTACTTGGGATCTGAAAATTGCGTTTTCTGTTATCGACGCTATACGTTTTTAAATACCATGAAACGTGAAGATTTCTTGGTCCCGGGCTGATTGGACCATTTTTCAACAACACGTAAAATACGCAACTGATATAAGTACTTGGGATCTGAAAATTGAGTTTTCTGTTATCGACGCTATACGTTTATAAATACCATGAAACGTGGAGATTTCTTAGTCCCGGGCTGATTGGGGAATTTTTTCACGACGCGAAAAATTCCGAGCTGACATAAGTACTTGGGAACTGAAAATTGAGTTTTCTGTTATCGACGCTATACGTTTAGAAATACCAGGAAACGTGGACATTTCTTGGTCCCGGGCTTATTGGTGAATTTTTTCACGACGCGAAAAATGCCGAGCTGATATAAGTACTTGTGATCCGAAAATTGAGTTTTCTGTTATCGACGCTATACGTTTATAAATACCATGAAACGTGGAGATTTCTTAGTCCCGGGCTGATTGGGGAATTTTTTCACGACGCGAAAAATTCCGAGCTGACATAAGTACTTGGGAACTGAAAATTGAGTTTTCTGTTATCGACGCTATACGTTTAGAAATACCATGAAACGTGGACATTTCTTGGTCCCGGGCTGATTGGTGAATTTTCTCTCGACGCGAAAAATGCCGAGCTGATATAAGTACTTGGGATCGGAAAATTGAGTTTCCTGTTATCGACGCTATACGTTTTGAAATACCATGAAACGTGGACATTTCTTGGTCCCGGGCCGATTGGCTCATTTTTCAACAACACGTGAAATACGCAGATGATATAAGTACTTGGGATCTGAAAATTGAGTTTTCAGTTATCGACCTCATACGTTTAGAAATACCATGAAACGTATTTATTTCTTGGTCGCGGGCTGATTGGTGAATTTTTTCACGACGCGAAAAATGCCGAGCTGATATAAGTACTTGGGATCTGAAAATTGCGTTTTCTGTTATCGACGCTATACGTTTATAAATACCATGAAACGTGGAGATTTCTTGGTCCCGGGCTGATTGGACCATTTTTCAATAACACGTGAAATAGGCAGATGATGGAAGTACTTGGGATCTGAAAATTGAGTTTTCAGTTATCGACCTCATACGTTTAGAAATACCATGAAACGTGGACATTTCTTGGTCCCGGGCTGATTGGTGAATTTTTTCACGACGCGAAAAGTGCCGAGCTGACATAAGTACTTGGGATTTGAAAATTGAGTTTTCAGTTATCGACCTCATACGTTTAGAAATACCATGAAACGTGGACATTTCTTGGTCCCGGGCTGATTGGTGAATTTTCTCACGACGCGAAAAATGCCGAGCTGATATAAGTATTTGGGATCGGAAAATTGAGTTTCCTGTTATCGACGCTATACGTTTTGAAATACCATGAAACGTGGACATTTCTTGGTCCCGGGCCGATTGGCTCATTATTCAACAACACGTGAAATACGCAGATGATGTAAGTACTTGGGATCTGAAAATTGAGTTTTCAGTTATCGACCTCATACGTTTAGAAATACCATGAAACGTGGACATTTCTTGGTCCCGGGCTGATTGGTGAATTTTCTCACGACGCGAAAAATGCCGAGCTGATATAAGTATTTGGGATCGGAAAATTGAGTTTCCTGTTATCGACGCTATACGTTTTGAAATACCATGAAACGTGGACATTTCTTGGTCCCGGGCCGATTGGCTCATTATTCAACAACACGTGAAATACGCAGATGATGTAAGTACATGGGATCTGAAAATTGAGTTTTCAGTTATCGACCTCATACGTTTAGAAATACCATGAAACGTGGACATTTCTTGGTCCCGGGCTGATTGGGGAATTATTTCACGACGCGAAAAATGCCGAGCTGATATAAGTACTTGGGATCTGAAAATTGCGTTTTCTGTTATCGACGCTATACGTTTATAAATACTATGAAACTTGGAGATTTCTTGGTCCCGGGCTGATTGGTGAATTTTTTCACGACGCGAAAAATGCCGAGCTGATATAAGTACTTGGGATCTGAAAATTGCGTTTTCTGTTATCGACGCTATACGTTGATAAATACCATGAAACGTGAAGATTTCTTGGTCCCGGGCTGATTGGACCATTTTTCAACAACACGTAAAATACGCAACTGATATAAGTACTTGGGATCTGAAAATTGAGTTTTCAGTTATCGACCTCATACGTTTAGAAATATCATGAAACGTGGACATTTCTTGGTCCCGGGCTGATTGGTGAATTTTTTCACGACGCGAAAAATGCCGAGCTGATATATGTACTTGGGATCTGAAAATTGCGTTTTCTGTTATCGACGCTATACGTTTATAAATACCATGAAACGTGGAGATTTCTTAGTCCCGGGCTGATTGGGGAATTTTTTCACGACGCGAAAAATTCCGAGCTGACATAAGTAGTTGGGAACTGAAAATTGAGTTTTCTGTTATCGACGCTATACGTTTAGAAATACCAGGAAACGTGGACATTTCTTGGTCCCGGGCTTATTGGTGAATTTTTTCACGACGCGAAAAATGCCGAGCTGATATAAGTACTTGTGATCCGAAAATTGAGTTTTCTGTTATCGACGCTATACGTTTATAAATACCATGAAACGTGGAGATTTCTTAGTCCCGGGCTGATTGGGGACTTTTTTCACGACGCGAGAAATTCCGAGCTGACATAAGTACTTGGGAACTGAAAATTGAGTTTTCTGTTATCGACGCTATACGTTTAGAAATACCATCAAACGTGGACATTTCTTCGTCCCGGGCTGATTGGTGAATTTTCTCTCGACGCGAAAAATGCCGAGCTGATATAAGTACTTGGGATCGGAAAATTGAGTTTCCTGTTATCGACGCTATACGTTTTGAAATACCATGAAACGTGGACGTTTCTTGGTCCCGGGCCGATTGGCTCATTTTTCAACAACACGTGAAATACGCAGATGATGTAAGTACTTGGGATCTGAAAATTGAGTTTTCAGTTATCGACCTCATACGTTTAGAAATACCATGAAACGTGGACATTTCTTGGTCCCGGGCCGATTTCCTCATTTTTCAACAACACGTGAAATACGCAGATGATATAAGTACTTGGGATCTGAAAATTGAGTTTTCAGTTATCGACCTCATACGTTTAGAAATACCATGAAACGTATTTATTTCTTGGTCGCGGGCTGATTGGTGAATTTTTTCACGACGCGAAAAATGCCGAGCTGATATAAGTACTTGGGATCTGAAAATTGCGTTTTCTGTTATCGACGCTATACGTTTATAAATACCATGAAACGTGGAGATTTCTTGGTCCCGGGCTGATTGGACCATTTTTCAATAACACGTGAAATAGGCAGATGATGGAAGTACTTGGGATCTGAAAATTGAGTTTTCAGTTATCGACCTCATACGTTTAGAAATACCATGAAACGTGGACATTTCTTGGTCCCGGGCTGATTGGTGAATTTTTTCACGACGCGAAAAGTGCCGAGCTGACGTAAGTACTTGGGATTTGAAAATTGAGTTTTCAGTTATCGACCTCATACGTTTAGAAATACCATGAAACGTGGACATTTCTTGGTCCCGGGCTGATTGGTGAATTTTCTCACGACGCGAAAAATGCCGAGCTGATATAATTATTTGGGATCGGAAAATTGAGTTTCCTGTTATCGACGCTATACGTTTTGAAATACCATGAAACGTGGACATTTCTTGGTCCCGGGCCGATTGGCTCATTTTTCAACAACACGTGAAATACGCAGATGATATAAGTACTTGGGATCTGAAAATTGAGTTTTCAGTTATCGACCTCATACGTTTAGAAATACCATGAAACGTATTTATTTCTTGGTCGCGGGCTGATTGGTGAATTTTTTCACGACGCGAAAAATGCCGAGCTGATATAAGTACTTGGGATCTGAAAATTGCGTTTTCTGTTATCGACGCTATACGTTTATAAATACCATGAAACGTGGAGATTTCTTGGTCCCGGGCTGATTGGACCATTTTTCAATAACACGTGAAATAGGCAGATGATGGAAGTACTTGGGATCTGAAAATTGAGTTTTCAGTTATCGACCTCATACGTTTAGAAATACCATGAAACGTGGACATTTCTTGGTCCCGGGCTGATTGGTGAATTTTTTCACGACGCGAAAAGTGCCGAGCTGACGTAAGTACTTGGGATTTGAAAATTGAGTTTTCAGTTATCGACCTCATACGTTTAGAAATACCATGAAACGTGGACATTTCTTGGTCCCGGGCTGATTGGTGAATTTTCTCACGACGCGAAAAATGCCGAGCTGATATAATTATTTGGGATCGGAAAATTGAGTTTCCTGTTATCGACGCTATACGTTTTGAAATACCATGAAACGTGGACATTTCTTGGTCCCGGGCCGATTGGCTCATTATTCAACAACACGTGAAATACGCAGATGATGTAAGTACTTGGGATCTGAAAATTGAGTTTTCAGTTATCGACCTCATACGTTTAGAAATACCATGAAACGTGGACATTTCTTGGTCCCGGGCTGATTGGTGAATTTTCTCTCGACGCGAAAAATGCCGAGCTGATATAAGTACTTGGGATCGGAAAATTGAGTTTCCTGTTATCGACGCTATACGTTTTGAAATACCATGAAACGTGGACATTTCTTGGTCCCGGGCCGATTGGCTCATTTTTCAACAACACGTGAAATACGCAGATGATGTAAGTACTTGGGATCTGAAAATTGAGTTTTCAGTTATCGACCTCATACGTTTAGAAATACCATGAAACGTGGACATTTCTTGGTCCCGGGCCGATTGGCTCATTTTTCAACAACACGTGAAATACGCAGATGATGTAAGTACTTGGGATCTGAAAATTGAGTTTTCAGTTATCGACCTCATACGTTTAGAAATACCATGAAACGTATTTATTTCTTGGTCGCGGGCTGATTGGTGAATTTTTTCACGACGCGAAAAATTCCGAGCTGACATAAGTACTTGGGAACTGAAAATTGAGATTTCTGTTATCGACGCTATACGTTTAGAAATACCATGAAACGTGGACATTTCTTGGTCCCGGGCCAATTGGACCATTTTTCAACAACACGTGAGATACGCAGATGATATAAGTACTTGGGATCTGAAAATTGAGTTTCCTGTTATCGACGCTATACGTTTTGAAATAACATGAAACGTGGACATTTCTTGGTCCCGGGCCAATTGGACCATTTTTCAACAACACGTGAGATACGCAGATGATATAAGTACTTGGGATCTGAAAATTGAGTTTCCTGTTATCGACGCTATACGTTTTGAAATAACATGAAACGCGGACATTTCTTGGTCCCGGGCCGATTGGACCTTTTTTCAACAACTCGTGAGATACGCAGATGATATAAGTACTTGGGATCTGAAAATTGAGTTTTCAGTTATCGACCTTATATGTTTAGAAATACCATGAAACGTGGAGATTTCTTGGTCCCGGGCTGATTGGACCATTTTTTCACCGCGCGAAAAATTCCGAGCTGATATAAGTACTTGGGACCTGAAAATTGTGTTTTCTGTTATCGACGCAATACGTTTAGAAATACCATGAAACGTGGAGATTTCTTGGTCCCGTGCTGATTGGGGAATTTTTTCACGACGCGAAAAATTCCGAGCTGATATAAGTACTTGGGACCCGAAAATTGTGTTTCCTGTTATCGACGCTATACGTTTTAAAATACCATGAAACGTGGACATTTCTCGGTCCCGGGCCGATTGGACCATTTTTCAACATCTCGTGAGATACGCAGATGATATAAGTACTTGGGATCTGAAAATTGAGTTTCCTGTTATCGACGCTATGCGTTTTGAAATACCATGAAACGTGGACATTTCTTAGTCCCGGGCCGATTGGGTTATTTTTCAATAACACGTGAAATACGCAGATGATATAAGTACTTGGGATCTGAAAATTGAGTTTTCAGTTATCGACATCATACGTTTAGAAATACCATGAAACGTGGAGATTTCTTGGTCCCGGGCTGATTGGACCATTTTTCAATAACACGTGAAATAGGCAGATGATATAAGTACTTGGGATCTGAAAATTGAGTTTTCAGTTATCGACCTCATACGTTTAGAAATACCATGAAACGTGGACATTTCTTGGTCCCGGGCTGATTGGTGAATTTTCTCACGACGCGAAAAATGCCGAGCTGATATAAGTACTTGGGATCGGAAAATTGAGTTTCCTGTTATCGACGCTATACGTTTTGAAATACCATGAAACGTGGACATTTCTTAGTCCCGGGCCGATTGGGTTATTTTTCAATAACACGTGAAATACGCAGATGATATAAGTACTTGGGATCTGAAAATTGAGTTTTCAGTTATCGACATCATACGTTTAGAAATACCATGAAACGTGGAGATTTCTTGGTCCCGGGCTGATTGGACCATTTTTCAATAACACGTGAAATAGGCAGATGATATAAGTACTTGGGATCTGAAAATTGAGTTTTCAGTTATCGACCTCATACGTTTAGAAATACCATGAAACGTGGACATTTCTTGGTCCCGGGCCGATTGGCTCATTTTTCAACAACACGTGAAATACGCAGATGATATAAGTACTTGGGATCTGAAAATTGAGTTTTCAGTTATCGACCTCATACGTTTAGAAATACCATGAAACGTGTTTATTTCTTGGTCGCGGGCTGATTGGTGAATTTTTTCACGACGCGAAAAATGCCGAGCTGATATAAGTACTTGGGATCTGAAAATTGCGTTTTCTGTTATCGACGCTATACGTTTATAAATACCATGAAACTTGGAGATTTCTTGGTCCCGGGCTGATTGGACCATTTTTCAATAACACGTGAAATAGGCAGATGATATAAGTACTTGGGATCTGAAAATTGAGTTTTCAGTTATCGACCTCATACGTTTAGAAATACCATGAAACGTGGACATTTCTTGGTCCCGGGCTGATTGGTGAATTTTTTCACGACGCGAAAAATGCCGAGCTGATATAAGTACTTGGGATCTGAAAATTGCGTTTTCTGTTATCGACGCTATACGTTTATAAATACCATGAAACGTGGAGATTTCTTGGTCCCGGGCTGATTGGACCATTTTTCAATAACACGTGAAATAGGTAGATGATATAAGTACTTGGGATCTGAAAATTGAGTTTTCAGTTATCGACCTCATACGTTTAGAAATATCATGAAACGTGGACATTTCTTGGTCCCGGGCTGATTGGTGAATTTTTTCACGACGCGAAAAATGCCGAGCTGATATATGTACTTGGGATCTGAAAATTGCGTTTTCTGTTATCGACGCTATACGTTTTTAAATACCATGAAACGTGAAGATTTCTTGGTCCCGGGCTGATTGGACCATTTTTCAACAACACGTAAAATACGCAACTGATATAAGTACTTGGGATCTGAAAATTGAGTTTTCTGTTATCGACGCTATACGTTTATAAATACCATGAAACGTGGAGATTTCTTAGTCCCGGGCTGATTGGGGAATTTTTTCACGACGCGAAAAATTCCGAGCTGACATAAGTACTTGGGAACTGAAAATTGAGTTTTCTGTTATCGACGCTATACGTTTAGAAATACCAGGAAACGTGGACATTTCTTGGTCCCGGGCTTATTGGTGAATTTTTTCACGACGCGAAAAATGCCGAGCTGATATAAGTACTTGTGATCCGAAAATTGAGTTTTCTGTTATCGACGCTATACGTTTATAAATACCATGAAACGTGGAGATTTCTTAGTCCCGGGCTGATTGGGGAATTTTTTCACGACGCGAAAAATTCCGAGCTGACATAAGTACTTGGGAACTGAAAATTGAGTTTTCTGTTATCGACGCTATACGTTTAGAAATACCATGAAACGTGGACATTTCTTGGTCCCGGGCTGATTGGTGAATTTTCTCTCGACGCGAAAAATGCCGAGCTGATATAAGTACTTGGGATCGGAAAATTGAGTTTCCTGTTATCGACGCTATACGTTTTGAAATACCATGAAACGTGGACATTTCTTGGTCCCGGGCCGATTGGCTCATTTTTCAACAACACGTGAAATACGCAGATGATATAAGTACTTGGGATCTGAAAATTGAGTTTTCAGTTATCGACCTCATACGTTTAGAAATACCATGAAACGTATTTATTTCTTGGTCGCGGGCTGATTGGTGAATTTTTTCACGACGCGAAAAATGCCGAGCTGATATAAGTACTTGGGATCTGAAAATTGCGTTTTCTGTTATCGACGCTATACGTTTATAAATACCATGAAACGTGGAGATTTCTTGGTCCCGGGCTGATTGGACCATTTTTCAATAACACGTGAAATAGGCAGATGATGGAAGTACTTGGGATCTGAAAATTGAGTTTTCAGTTATCGACCTCATACGTTTAGAAATACCATGAAACGTGGACATTTCTTGGTCCCGGGCTGATTGGTGAATTTTTTCACGACGCGAAAAGTGCCGAGCTGACATAAGTACTTGGGATTTGAAAATTGAGTTTTCAGTTATCGACCTCATACGTTTAGAAATACCATGAAACGTGGACATTTCTTGGTCCCGGGCTGATTGGTGAATTTTCTCACGACGCGAAAAATGCCGAGCTGATATAAGTATTTGGGATCGGAAAATTGAGTTTCCTGTTATCGACGCTATACGTTTTGAAATACCATGAAACGTGGACATTTCTTGGTCCCGGGCCGATTGGCTCATTATTCAACAACACGTGAAATACGCAGATGATGTAAGTACTTGGGATCTGAAAATTGAGTTTTCAGTTATCGACCTCATACGTTTAGAAATACCATGAAACGTGGACATTTCTTGGTCCCGGGCTGATTGGTGAATTTTCTCACGACGCGAAAAATGCCGAGCTGATATAAGTATTTGGGATCGGAAAATTGAGTTTCCTGTTATCGACGCTATACGTTTTGAAATACCATGAAACGTGGACATTTCTTGGTCCCGGGCCGATTGGCTCATTATTCAACAACACGTGAAATACGCAGATGATGTAAGTACATGGGATCTGAAAATTGAGTTTTCAGTTATCGACCTCATACGTTTAGAAATACCATGAAACGTGGACATTTCTTGGTCCCGGGCTGATTGGGGAATTATTTCACGACGCGAAAAATGCCGAGCTGATATAAGTACTTGGGATCTGAAAATTGCGTTTTCTGTTATCGACGCTATACGTTTATAAATACTATGAAACTTGGAGATTTCTTGGTCCCGGGCTGATTGGTGAATTTTTTCACGACGCGAAAAATGCCGAGCTGATATAAGTACTTGGGATCTGAAAATTGCGTTTTCTGTTATCGACGCTATACGTTGATAAATACCATGAAACGTGAAGATTTCTTGGTCCCGGGCTGATTGGACCATTTTTCAACAACACGTAAAATACGCAACTGATATAAGTACTTGGGATCTGAAAATTGAGTTTTCAGTTATCGACCTCATACGTTTAGAAATATCATGAAACGTGGACATTTCTTGGTCCCGGGCTGATTGGTGAATTTTTTCACGACGCGAAAAATGCCGAGCTGATATATGTACTTGGGATCTGAAAATTGCGTTTTCTGTTATCGACGCTATACGTTTATAAATACCATGAAACGTGGAGATTTCTTAGTCCCGGGCTGATTGGGGAATTTTTTCACGACGCGAAAAATTCCGAGCTGACATAAGTAGTTGGGAACTGAAAATTGAGTTTTCTGTTATCGACGCTATACGTTTAGAAATACCAGGAAACGTGGACATTTCTTGGTCCCGGGCTTATTGGTGAATTTTTTCACGACGCGAAAAATGCCGAGCTGATATAAGTACTTGTGATCCGAAAATTGAGTTTTCTGTTATCGACGCTATACGTTTATAAATACCATGAAACGTGGAGATTTCTTAGTCCCGGGCTGATTGGGGACTTTTTTCACGACGCGAGAAATTCCGAGCTGACATAAGTACTTGGGAACTGAAAATTGAGTTTTCTGTTATCGACGCTATACGTTTAGAAATACCATCAAACGTGGACATTTCTTCGTCCCGGGCTGATTGGTGAATTTTCTCTCGACGCGAAAAATGCCGAGCTGATATAAGTACTTGGGATCGGAAAATTGAGTTTCCTGTTATCGACGCTATACGTTTTGAAATACCATGAAACGTGGACGTTTCTTGGTCCCGGGCCGATTGGCTCATTTTTCAACAACACGTGAAATACGCAGATGATGTAAGTACTTGGGATCTGAAAATTGAGTTTTCAGTTATCGACCTCATACGTTTAGAAATACCATGAAACGTGGACATTTCTTGGTCCCGGGCCGATTTCCTCATTTTTCAACAACACGTGAAATACGCAGATGATATAAGTACTTGGGATCTGAAAATTGAGTTTTCAGTTATCGACCTCATACGTTTAGAAATACCATGAAACGTATTTATTTCTTGGTCGCGGGCTGATTGGTGAATTTTTTCACGACGCGAAAAATGCCGAGCTGATATAAGTACTTGGGATCTGAAAATTGCGTTTTCTGTTATCGACGCTATACGTTTATAAATACCATGAAACGTGGAGATTTCTTGGTCCCGGGCTGATTGGACCATTTTTCAATAACACGTGAAATAGGCAGATGATGGAAGTACTTGGGATCTGAAAATTGAGTTTTCAGTTATCGACCTCATACGTTTAGAAATACCATGAAACGTGGACATTTCTTGGTCCCGGGCTGATTGGTGAATTTTTTCACGACGCGAAAAGTGCCGAGCTGACGTAAGTACTTGGGATTTGAAAATTGAGTTTTCAGTTATCGACCTCATACGTTTAGAAATACCATGAAACGTGGACATTTCTTGGTCCCGGGCTGATTGGTGAATTTTCTCACGACGCGAAAAATGCCGAGCTGATATAATTATTTGGGATCGGAAAATTGAGTTTCCTGTTATCGACGCTATACGTTTTGAAATACCATGAAACGTGGACATTTCTTGGTCCCGGGCCGATTGGCTCATTTTTCAACAACACGTGAAATACGCAGATGATATAAGTACTTGGGATCTGAAAATTGAGTTTTCAGTTATCGACCTCATACGTTTAGAAATACCATGAAACGTATTTATTTCTTGGTCGCGGGCTGATTGGTGAATTTTTTCACGACGCGAAAAATGCCGAGCTGATATAAGTACTTGGGATCTGAAAATTGCGTTTTCTGTTATCGACGCTATACGTTTATAAATACCATGAAACGTGGAGATTTCTTGGTCCCGGGCTGATTGGACCATTTTTCAATAACACGTGAAATAGGCAGATGATGGAAGTACTTGGGATCTGAAAATTGAGTTTTCAGTTATCGACCTCATACGTTTAGAAATACCATGAAACGTGGACATTTCTTGGTCCCGGGCTGATTGGTGAATTTTTTCACGACGCGAAAAGTGCCGAGCTGACGTAAGTACTTGGGATTTGAAAATTGAGTTTTCAGTTATCGACCTCATACGTTTAGAAATACCATGAAACGTGGACATTTCTTGGTCCCGGGCTGATTGGTGAATTTTCTCACGACGCGAAAAATGCCGAGCTGATATAATTATTTGGGATCGGAAAATTGAGTTTCCTGTTATCGACGCTATACGTTTTGAAATACCATGAAACGTGGACATTTCTTGGTCCCGGGCCGATTGGCTCATTATTCAACAACACGTGAAATACGCAGATGATGTAAGTACTTGGGATCTGAAAATTGAGTTTTCAGTTATCGACCTCATACGTTTAGAAATACCATGAAACGTGGACATTTCTTGGTCCCGGGCTGATTGGTGAATTTTCTCTCGACGCGAAAAATGCCGAGCTGATATAAGTACTTGGGATCGGAAAATTGAGTTTCCTGTTATCGACGCTATACGTTTTGAAATACCATGAAACGTGGACATTTCTTGGTCCCGGGCCGATTGGCTCATTTTTCAACAACACGTGAAATACGCAGATGATGTAAGTACTTGGGATCTGAAAATTGAGTTTTCAGTTATCGACCTCATACGTTTAGAAATACCATGAAACGTGGACATTTCTTGGTCCCGGGCCGATTGGCTCATTTTTCAACAACACGTGAAATACGCAGATGATGTAAGTACTTGGGATCTGAAAATTGAGTTTTCAGTTATCGACCTCATACGTTTAGAAATACCATGAAACGTATTTATTTCTTGGTCGCGGGCTGATTGGTGAATTTTTTCACGACGCGAAAAATTCCGAGCTGACATAAGTACTTGGGAACTGAAAATTGAGATTTCTGTTATCGACGCTATACGTTTAGAAATACCATGAAACGTGGACATTTCTTGGTCCCGGGCCAATTGGACCATTTTTCAACAACACGTGAGATACGCAGATGATATAAGTACTTGGGATCTGAAAATTGAGTTTCCTGTTATCGACGCTATACGTTTTGAAATAACATGAAACGTGGACATTTCTTGGTCCCGGGCCAATTGGACCATTTTTCAACAACACGTGAGATACGCAGATGATATAAGTACTTGGGATCTGAAAATTGAGTTTCCTGTTATCGACGCTATACGTTTTGAAATAACATGAAACGCGGACATTTCTTGGTCCCGGGCCGATTGGACCTTTTTTCAACAACTCGTGAGATACGCAGATGATATAAGTACTTGGGATCTGAAAATTGAGTTTTCAGTTATCGACCTTATATGTTTAGAAATACCATGAAACGTGGAGATTTCTTGGTCCCGGGCTGATTGGACCATTTTTTCACCGCGCGAAAAATTCCGAGCTGATATAAGTACTTGGGACCTGAAAATTGTGTTTTCTGTTATCGACGCAATACGTTTAGAAATACCATGAAACGTGGAGATTTCTTGGTCCCGTGCTGATTGGGGAATTTTTTCACGACGCGAAAAATTCCGAGCTGATATAAGTACTTGGGACCCGAAAATTGTGTTTCCTGTTATCGACGCTATACGTTTTAAAATACCATGAAACGTGGACATTTCTCGGTCCCGGGCCGATTGGACCATTTTTCAACATCTCGTGAGATACGCAGATGATATAAGTACTTGGGATCTGAAAATTGAGTTTCCTGTTATCGACGCTATGCGTTTTGAAATACCATGAAACGTGGACATTTCTTGGTCCCGGACTGATTGGACCATTTTTTCACGACGCGAAAAATTCCGAGCTGATATAAGTACTTGGGACCTGAAAATTGTGTTTTCTTTTATCGACGCAATACGTTTAGAAATACCATGAAACGTGGACATTTCATGGTCCCGGGCCGATTGGACCATTTTTCAACAACACGTGAGATACGCAGATGATATAAGTACTTGGGATCTGAAAATTGAGTTTTCAGTTATCGACCTCATACGTTTAGAAATACCATGAAACGTGGACATTTCTTGGTCCCGGGCCAATTGGACCATTTTTCAACAACACGTGAGATACGCAGATGATATAAGTACTTGGGATCTGAAAATTGAGTTTCCTGTTATCGAAGCTATACGTTTTGAAATAATATGAAACGTGGACATTTCTTGGTCCCGGGCCAATTGGACCATTTTTCAACAACACGTGAGATACGCAGATGATATAAGTACTTGGGATCTGAAAATTGAGTTTCCTGTTATCGACGCTATACGTTTTGAAATAACATGAAACGCGGACATTTCATGGTCCCGGGCTGATTGGACCATTTTTTCACGACGGGAAAAATTCCGAGCTGATATAAGTACTTGAGACCTGAAAATTGTGTTTTCTGTTATCGACGCAATACGTTTAGAAATACCATGAAACGTGGACATTTCTTGGTCCCGGGCCGATTGGACCTTTTTTCAACAACTCGTGAGATACGCAGATGATATAAGTACTTGGGACCTGAAAATTGTGTTTTCTGTTATCGACGCTATACGTTTATAAATACCATGAAACGTGGAGATTTCTTGGTCCCGTGCTGATTGGGGAATTTTTTCACGACGCGAAACATTCCGAGCTGATATAAGTACTTGGGACCCGAAAATTGTGTTTTCTGTTATCGACGCTTTACGTTTAGAAATACCATGAAACGTGGACATTTCATGGTCCCGGGCCGATTGGACCTTTTTTCAACAACTCGTGAGATACGCAGATGATATAAGTACTTGGGATCTGAAAATTGAGTTTCCTGTTATCGACGCTATACGTTTTGAAATAACATGAAACGCGGACATTTCATGGTCCCGGGCTGATTGGACCATTTTTTCACGACGCGAAAAATTACGAGCTGATATAAGTACTTGAGACCTGAAAATTGTGTTTTCTGTTATCGACGCAATACGTTTAGAAATACCATGAAACGTGGAGATTTCTTGGTCACGTGCTGATTGGGGAATTTTTTCACGACGCGAAAAATTCCGAGCTGATATAAGTACTTGGGACCTGAAAATTGTGTTTTCTGTTATCGACGCTTTACGTTTAGAAATACCATGAAACGTGGACATTTCATGGTCACGGGCCGATTGGACCATTTTTCAACAACACGTGAGATACGCAGATGATATAAGTACTTGGGATCTGAAAATTGAGTTTTCAGTTATCGACCTCATACGTTTAGAAATACCATGAAACGTGGACATTTCTTGGTCCCGGGCCAATTGGACCATTTTTCAACAACACGTGAGATACGCAGATGATATAAGTACTTGGGATCTGAAAATTGAGTTTCCTGTTATCGACGCTATACGTTTTGAAATAACATGAAACGTGGACATTTCTTGGTCCCGGGCCAATTGGACCATTTTTCAACAACACGTGAGATACGCAGATGATATAAGTACTTGGGATCTGAAAATTGAGTTTCCTGTTATCGACGCTATACGTTTTGAAATAACATGAAACGCGGACATTTCTTGGTCCCGGGCCGATTGGACCTTTTTTCAACAACTCGTGAGATACGCAGATGATATAAGTACTTGGGATCTGAAAATTGAGTTTTCAGTTATCGACCTTATATGTTTAGAAATACCATGAAACGTGGAGATTTCTTGGTCCCGGGCTGATTGGACCATTTTTTCACGACGCGAAAAATTCCGAGCTGATATAAGTACTTGGGACCTGAAAATTGTGTTTTCTGTTATCGACGCAATACGTTTAGAAATACCATGAAACGTGGACATTTCATGGTCCCGGGCCGATTGGACCATTTTTCAACAACACGTGAGATACGCAGATGATATAAGTACTTGGGATCTGAAAATTGAGTTTTCAGTTATCGACCTCATACGTTTAGAAATACCATGAAACGTGGACATTTCTTGGTCCCGGGCCAATTGGACCATTTTTCAACAACACGTGAGATACGCAGATGATATAAGTACTTGGGATCTGAAAATTGAGTTTCCTGTTATCGAAGCTATACGTTTTGAAATAATATGAAACGTGGACATTTCTTGGTCCCGGGCCAATTGGACCATTTTTCAACAACACGTGAGATACGCAGATGATATAAGTACTTGGGATCTGAAAATTGAGTTTCCTGTTATCGACGCTATACGTTTTGAAATAACATGAAACGCGGACATTTCATGGTCCCGGGCTGATTGGACCATTTTTTCACGACGGGAAAAATTCCGAGCTGATATAAGTACTTGAGACCTGAAAATTGTGTTTTCTGTTATCGACGCAATACGTTTAGAAATACCATGAAACGTGGACATTTCTTGGTCCCGGGCCGATTGGACCTTTTTTCAACAACTCGTGAGATACGCAGATGATATAAGTACTTGGGACCTGAAAATTGTGTTTTCTGTTATCGACGCTATACGTTTATAAATACCATGAAACGTGGAGATTTCTTGGTCCCGTGCTGATTGGGGAATTTTTTCACGACGCGAAACATTCCGAGCTGATATAAGTACTTGGGACCTGAAAATTGTGTTTTCTGTTATCGACGCTATACGTTTATAAATACCATGAAACGAGGACATTTCTTGATCCCGGGCCGATTGGACCTTTTTTCAACATCTCGTGAGATACGCAGATGATATAAGTACTTGGGATCTGAAAATTGAGTTTTCAGTTATCGACCTTATATGTTTAGAAATACCATGAAACGTGGATATTTCTTGGTCCCGGGCTGATTGGACCATTTTTTCACCGCGCGAAAAATTCCGAGCTGATATAAGTACTTGGGACCTGAAAATTGTGTTTTCTGTTATCGACGCTATACGTTTATAAATACCATGAAACGAGGACATTTCTTGATCCCGGGCCGATTGGACCTTTTTTCAACATCTCGTGAGATACGCAGATGATATAAGTACTTGGGATCTGAAAATTGAGTTTTCAGTTATCGATCTTATATGTTTAGAAATACCATGAAACGTGGACATTTCTTGGTCCCGGGCTGATTGGACCATTTTTTCACGACGCGAAAAATTCCGAGCTGATATAAGTACTTGGGATCTGAAAATTGAGTTTCGTGTTATCGACGCTATACGTTTTGAAATACCATGAAACGTGAACATTTCTTGGTCCCGGGCCGATTGGACCATTTTTCAACAACACGTGAAATATGCAGATGATATAAGTACTTGGGATCTGAAAATTGAGTTTTCAGATATCGACCTCATATGTTTAGAAATACCATGAAACGTGGACATTTCTTGGTCCCGGGCTGATTGGACCATTTTTTCACCGCGCGAAAAATTCCGAGCTGATATAAGTACTTGGGGTCTGAAAATTGAGTTTCCTGTTATCGACGCTATGCGTTTTGAAATACCATGAAACGTGGACATTTCTTGGTCCCGGACTGATTGGACCATTTTTCAACAACACGTGAGATACGCAGATGATATAAGTACTTGGGATCTGAAAATTGAGTTTCCTGTTATCGACGCTATACGTTTTGAAATAACATGAAACGTGGACATTTCTTGGTCCCGGGCCAATTGGACCATTTTTCAACAACACGTGAGATACGCAGATGATATAAGTACTTGGGATCTGAAAATTGAGTTTCCTGTTATCGACGCTATACGTTTTGAAATAACATAAAACGCGGACATTTCATGGTCCCGGACTGATTGGACCATTTTTTCACGACGCGAAAAATTCCGAGCTGATATAAGTACTTGGGACCTGAAAATTGTGTTTTCTGTTATCGACGCAATACGTTTAGAAATACCATGAAACGTGGACATTTCATGGTCCCGGGCCGATTGGACCATTTTTCAACAACACGTGAGATACGCAGATGATATAAGTACTTGGGATCTGAAAATTGAGTTTTCAGTTATCGACCTCATACGTTTAGAAATACCATGAAACGTGGACATTTCTTGGTCCCGGGCCAATTGGACCATTTTTCAACAACACGTGAGATACGCAGATGATATAAGTACTTGGGATCTGAAAATTGAGTTTCCTGTTATCGAAGCTATACGTTTTGAAATAATATGAAACGTGGACATTTCTTGGTCCCGGGCCAATTGGACCATTTTTCAACAACACGTGAGATACGCAGATGATATAAGTACTTGGGATCTGAAAATTGAGTTTCCTGTTATCGACGCTATACGTTTTGAAATAACATGAAACGCGGACATTTCATGGTCCCGGGCTGATTGGACCATTTTTTCACGACGGGAAAAATTCCGAGCTGATATAAGTACTTGAGACCTGAAAATTGTGTTTTCTGTTATCGACGCAATACGTTTAGAAATACCATGAAACGTGGACATTTCTTGGTCCCGGGCCGATTGGACCTTTTTTCAACAACTCGTGAGATACGCAGATGATATAAGTACTTGGGACCTGAAAATTGTGTTTTCTGTTATCGACGCTATACGTTTATAAATACCATGAAACGTGGAGATTTCTTGGTCCCGTGCTGATTGGGGAATTTTTTCACGACGCGAAACATTCCGAGCTGATATAAGTACTTGGGACCCGAAAATTGTGTTTTCTGTTATCGACGCTTTACGTTTAGAAATACCATGAAACGTGGACATTTCATGGTCCCGGGCCGATTGGACCTTTTTTCAACAACTCGTGAGATACGCAGATGATATAAGTACTTGGGATCTGAAAACTGAGTTTCCTGTTATCGACGCTATACGTTTTGAAATAACATGAAACGCGGACATTTCATGGTCCCGGGCTGATTGGACCATTTTTTCACGACGCGAAAAATTACGAGCTGATATAAGTACTTGAGACCTGAAAATTGTGTTTTCTGTTATCGACGCAATACGTTTAGAAATACCATGAAACGTGGAGATTTCTTGGTCACGTGCTGATTGGGGAATTTTTTCACGACGCGAAAAATTCCGAGCTGATATAAGTACTTGGGACCTGAAAATTGTGTTTTCTGTTATCGACGCTTTACGTTTAGAAATACCATGAAACGTGGACATTTCATGGTCACGGGCCGATTGGACCATTTTTCAACAACACGTGAGATACGCAGATGATATAAGTACTTGGGATCTGAAAATTGAGTTTTCAGTTATCGACCTCATACGTTTAGAAATACCATGAAACGTGGACATTTCTTGGTCCCGGGCCAATTGGACCATTTTTCAACAACACGTGAGATACGCAGATGATATAAGTACTTGGGATCTGAAAATTGAGTTTCCTGTTATCGACGCTATACGTTTTGAAATAACATGAAACGTGGACATTTCTTGGTCCCGGGCCAATTGGACCATTTTTCAACAACACGTGAGATACGCAGATGATATAAGTACTTGGGATCTGAAAATTGAGTTTCCTGTTATCGACGCTATACGTTTTGAAATAACATGAAACGCGGACATTTCTTGGTCCCGGGCCGATTGGACCTTTTTTCAACAACTCGTGAGATACGCAGATGATATAAGTACTTGGGATCTGAAAATTGAGTTTTCAGTTATCGACCTTATATGTTTAGAAATACCATGAAACGTGGAGATTTCTTGGTCCCGGGCTGATTGGACCATTTTTTCACGACGCGAAAAATTCCGAGCTGATATAAGTACTTGGGACCTGAAAATTGTGTTTTCTGTTATCGACGCTATACGTTTATAAATACCATGAAACGTGGACATTTCTTGGTCCCGGGCCAATTGGACCATTTTTCAACAACACGTGAGATACGCAGATGATATAAGTACATGGGATCTGAAAATTGAGTTTTCAGTTATCGACCTTATATGTTTAGAAATACCATGAAACGTGGACATTTCTTGGTCCCGGGCCGATTGGACCTTTTTTCAACAACTCGTGTGATACGCAGATGATATAAGTACTTGGGATCTGAAAATTGAGTTTTCAGTTATCGACCTTATATGTTTAGAAATACCATGAAACGTGGACATTTCTTGGTCCCGGGCTGATTGGACCATTTTTTCACCGCGCGAAAAATTCCGAGCTGATATAAGTACTTGGGACCTGAAAATTGTGTTTTCTGTTATCGACGCTATACGTTTATAAATACCATGAAACGAGGACATTTCTTGATCCCGGGCCGATTGGACCTTTTTTCAACATCTCGTGAGATACGCAGATGATATAAGTACTTGGGATCTGAAAATTGAGTTTTCAGTTATCGATCTTATATGTTTAGAAATACCATGAAACGTGGACATTTCTTGGTCCCGGGCTGATTGGACCATTTTTTCACGACGCGAAAAATTCCGAGCTGATATAAGTACTTGGGATCTGAAAATTGAGTTTCGTGTTATCGACGCTATACGTTTTGAAATACCATGAAACGTGAACATTTCTTGGTCCCGGGCCGATTGGACCATTTTTCAACAACACGTGAAATATGCAGATGATATAAGTACTTGGGATCTGAAAATTGAGTTTTCAGATATCGACCTCATATGTTTAGAAATACCATGAAACGTGGACATTTCTTGGTCCCGGGCTGATTGGACCATTTTTTCACCGCGCGAAAAATTCCGAGCTGATATAAGTATTTGAGACCTGAAAATTGTGTTTTCTGTTATCGACGCAATACGTTTAGAAATACCATGAAACGTGGACATTTCTTGGTCCCGGGCCGATTGGACCTTTTTTCAACAACTCGTGTGATACGCAGATGATATAAGTACTTGGGATCTGAAAATTGAGTTTTCAGTTATCGACCTTATATGTTTAGAAATACCATGAAACGTGGACATTTCTTGGTCCCGGGCTGATTGGACCATTTTTTCACCGCGCGAAAAATTCCGAGCTGATATAAGTACTTGGGACCTGAAAATTGTGTTTTCTGTTATCGACGCTATACGTTTATAAATACCATGAAACGAGGACATTTCTTGATCCCGGGCCGATTGGACCTTTTTTCAACATCTCGTGAGATACGCAGATGATATAAGTACTTGGGATCTGAAAATTGAGTTTTCAGTTATCGATCTTATATGTTTAGAAATACCATGAAACGTGGACATTTCTTGGTCCCGGGCTGATTGGACCATTTTTTCACGACGCGAAAAATTCCGAGCTGATATAAGTACTTGGGATCTGAAAATTGAGTTTCGTGTTATGGACGCTATACGTTTTGAAATACCATGAAACGTGAACATTTCTTGGTCCCGGGCCGATTGGACCATTTTTCAACAACACGTGAAATATGCAGATGATATAAGTACTTGGGATCTGAAAATTGAGTTTTCAGATATCGACCTCATATGTTTAGAAATACCATGAAACGTGGACATTTCTTGGTCCCGGGCTGATTGGACCATTTTTTCACCGCGCGAAAAATTCCGAGCTGTTATAAGTACTTGGGACCTGAAAATTGTGTTTTCTGTTATCGACGCAATACGTTTAGAAATACCATGAAACGTGGAGATTTCTTGGTCCCGTGCTGATTGGGGAATTTTTTCACGACGCGAAAAATTCCGAGCTGATATAAGTACTTGGGACCTGAAAATTGAGTTTCCTGTTATCGACGCTATACGTTTTAAAATACCATGAAACGTGGACATTTCTCGGTCCCGGGCCGATTGGACCATTTTTCAACAACACGTGAAATACGCAGATGATATAAGTACTTGGGATCTGAAAATTGAGTTTCCTGTTATCGACGCTACACGTTTGGAATTGCCATGAAACGTGGACATTTCTTGGTCCCGGGCTAATTGGTGAATTTTTTCACGACGCGAAAAATGCCGAGCTGATATAAGTACTTGAGATCTGAATATTCAGTTTCCAGGTATCGACGCTATACGTTTAGAAATACCATGAAACGTGGACATTTCTTGGTCCCGGGCTGATTGATGAATTTTTTCACGACGCGAAAATTGTCGAGCTGATATAAGTACTTGGGGTCTGAAAATTGAGTTTCCTGTTATCGACGCTATGCGGTTTGAAATACCATGAAACGTGGACATTTCTTGGTCCCGGACTGATTGGACCATTTTTCAACAACACGTGAGATACGCAGATGATATAAGTACTTGGGATCTGAAAATTGAGTTTCCTGTTATCGACGCTATACGTTTTGAAATAACATGAAACGTGGACATTTCTTGGTCCCGGACTGATTGGACCATTTTTCAACAACACGTGAGATACGCAGATGATATAAGTACTTGGGATCTGAAAATTGAGTTTCCTGTTATCGACGCTATACGTTTTGAAATAACATGAAACGTGGACATTTCTTGGTCCCGGGCCAATTGGACCATTTTTCAACAACACGTGAGATACGCAGATGATATAAGTACTTGGGATCTGAAAATTGAGTTTCCTGTTATCGACGCTATACGTTTTGAAATAACATAAAACGCGGACATTTCATGGTCCCGGACTGATTGGACCATTTTTTCACGACGCGAAAAATTCCGAGCTGATATAAGTACTTGGGACCTGAAAATTGTGTTTTCTGTTATCGACGCAATACGTTTAGAAATACCATGAAACGTGGACATTTCATGGTCCCGGGCCGATTGGACCATTTTTCAACAACACGTGAGATACGCAGATGATATAAGTACTTGGGATCTGAAAATTGAGTTTTCAGTTATCGACCTCATACGTTTAGAAATACCATGAAACGTGGACATTTCTTGGTCCCGGGCCAATTGGACCATTTTTCAACAACACGTGAGATACGCAGATGATATAAGTACTTGGGATCTGAAAATTGAGTTTCCTGTTATCGAAGCTATACGTTTTGAAATAATATGAAACGTGGACATTTCTTGGTCCCGGGCCAATTGGACCATTTTTCAACAACACGTGAGATACGCAGATGATATAAGTACTTGGGATCTGAAAATTGAGTTTCCTGTTATCGACGCTATACGTTTTGAAATAACATGAAACGCGGACATTTCATGGTCCCGGGCTGATTGGACCATTTTTTCACGACGGGAAAAATTCCGAGCTGATATAAGTACTTGAGACCTGAAAATTGTGTTTTCTGTTATCGACGCAATACGTTTAGAAATACCATGAAACGTGGACATTTCTTGGTCCCGGGCCGATTGGACCTTTTTTCAACAACTCGTGAGATACGCAGATGATATAAGTACTTGGGACCTGAAAATTGTGTTTTCTGTTATCGACGCTATACGTTTATAAATACCATGAAACGTGGAGATTTCTTGGTCCCGTGCTGATTGGGGAATTTTTTCACGACGCGAAACATTCCGAGCTGATATAAGTACTTGGGACCCGAAAATTGTGTTTTCTGTTATCGACGCTTTACGTTTAGAAATACCATGAAACGTGGACATTTCATGGTCCCGGGCCGATTGGACCTTTTTTCAACAACTCGTGAGATACGCAGATGATATAAGTACTTGGGATCTGAAAATTGAGTTTTCAGTTATCGATCTTATATGTTTAGAAATACCATGAAACGTGGACATTTCTTGGTCCCGGGCTGATTGGACCATTTTTTCACGACGCGAAAAATTCCGAGCTGATATAAGTACTTGGGATCTGAAAATTGAGTTTCGTGTTATCGACGCTATACGTTTTGAAATACCATGAAACGTGAACATTTCTTGGTCCCGGGCCGATTGGACCATTTTTCAACAACACGTGAAATATGCAGATGATATAAGTACTTGGGATCTGAAAATTGAGTTTTCAGATATCGACCTCATATGTTTAGAAATACCATGAAACGTGGACATTTCTTGGTCCCGGGCTGATTGGACCATTTTTTCACCGCGCGAAAAATTCCGAGCTGATATAAGTACTTGGGACCTGAAAATTGTGTTTTCTGTTATCGACGCAATACGTTTAGAAATACCATGAAACGTGGAGATTTCTTGGTCCCGGGCTGATTGGACCATTTTTCAATAACACGTGAAATAGGCAGATGATGGAAGTACTTGGGATCTGAAAATTGAGTTTTCAGTTATCGACCTCATACGTTTAGAAATACCATGAAACGTGGACATTTCTTGGTCCCGGGCTGATTGGTGAATTTTTTCACGACGCGAAAAATGCCGAGCTGATATAAGTACTTCGGATCCGAAAATTGAGTTTTCTGTTATCGACGCTATACGTTTATAAATACCATGAAACGTGAAGATTTCTTGGTCCCGGGCTGATTGGACCATTTTTCAACATCACGTAAAATACGCAACTGATATAAGTACTTGGGATCTGAAAATTGAGTTTTCTGTTATCGACGCTATACGTTTATAAATACCATGAAACGTGGAGATTCCTTAGTCCCGGGCTGATTGGGGAATTTTTTCACGACGCGAAAAATTCCGAGCTGACATAAGTACTTGGGAACTGAAAATTGAGATTTCTGTTATCGACGCTATACGTTTAGAAATACCATGAAACGTGGACATTTCTTGGTCCCGGGCTGATTGGTGAATTTTTTCACGACGCGAAAAATGCCGAGCTGATATAAGTACTTGTGATCCGAAAATTGAGTTTTCCGTTATCGATGCTATACGTTTATTAATACCATGAAACGTGGAGATTTCTTAGTCCCGGGCTGATTGGGGAATTTTTCAACAACACGTGAAATACGCAGATGATATAAGTACTTGGGATCTCAAAATTGAGTTTTCAGTTATCGACCTCATACGTATAGAAATACCATGAAACGTGGACATTTCTTGGTCCCGGGCTGATTGGTAAATTTTTTCACGACGCGAAAAATGCCGAGCTGATATAAGTACTTGGGATCTGAAAATTGCGTTTTCTGTTATCGACGCTATACGTTGATAAATACCATGAAACGTGAAGATTTCTTGGTCCCGGGCTGATTGGACCATTTTTCAACAACACGTAAAATACGCAACTGATATAAGTACTTGGGATCTGAAAATTGAGTTTTCTGTTATCGACGATATACGTTTATAAATACCATGAAACGTGGAGATTTCTTAGTCCCGGGCTGATTGGGGAATTTTTTCACGACGCGAAAAATTCCGAGCTGACATAAGTACTTGGGAACTGAAAATTGAGTTTTCTGTTATCGACGCTATACGTTTAGAAATACCATGAAACGTGGACATTTCTTGGTCCCGGGCTGATTGGTGAATTTTTTCACGACGCGAAAAATGCCGAGCTGATATAAGTACTTGTGATACGAAAATTGAGTTTTCTGTTATCGACGCTATACGTTTATAAATACCATGAAACGTGGAGATTTCTTAGTCCCGGGCTCATTGGGGAATTTTTTCACGACGCGAAAAATTCCGAGCTGACATAAGTACTTGGGATCTGAAAATTGAGTTTTCAGTTATCGACCTCATACGTTTAGAAATACCATGAAACGTGGACATTTCTTGGTCCCGGGCTGATTGGTGAATTTTCTCACGACGCGAAAAATGCCGAGCTGATATAAGTACTTGGGATCGGAAAATTGAGTTTCCTGTTATCGACGCTATACGTTTTGAAATACCATGAAACGTGGACATTTCTTAGTCCCGGGCCGATTGGGTTATTTTTCAATAACACGTGAAATACGCAGATGATATAAGTACTTGGGATCTGAAAATTGAGTTTTCAGTTATCGACATCATACGTTTAGAAATACCATGAAACGTGGACATTTCTTGGTCCCGGGCCGATTGGCTCATTTTTCAACAACACGTGAAATACGCAGATGATGTAAGTACTTGGGATCTGAAAATTGAGTTTTCAGTTATCGACCTCATACGTTTAGAAATACCATGAAACGTGGAGATTTCTTGGTCCCGGGCTGATTGGACCATTTTTCAATAACACGTGAAATAGGCAGATGATATAAGTACTTGGGATCTGAAAATTGAGTTTTCAGTTATCGACCTCATACGTTTAGAAATATCATGAAACGTGGACATTTCTTGGTCCCGGGCTGATTGGTGAATTTTTTCACGACGCGAAAAATGCCGAGCTGATATATGTACTTGGGATCTGAAAATTGCGTTTTCTGTTATCGACGCTATACGTTTATAAATACCATGAAACGTGGAGATTTCTTAGTCCCGGGCTGATTGGGGAATTTTTTCACGACGCGAAAAATTCCGAGCTGACATAAGTACTTGGGAACTGAAAATTGAGTTTTCTGTTATCGACGCTATACGTTTAGAAATACCAGGAAACGTGGACATTTCTTGGTCCCGGGCTTATTGGTGAATTTTTTCACGACGCGAAAAATGCCGAGCTGATATAAGTACTTGTGATCCGAAAATTGAGTTTTCTGTTATCGACGCTATAAGTTTATAAATACCATGAAACGTGGAGATTTCTTAGTCCCGGGCTGATTGGGGAATTTTTTCACGACGCGAAAAATTCCGAGCTGACATAAGTACTTGGGATTTGAAAATTGAGTTTTCAGTTATCGACCTCATACGTTTAGAAATACCATGAAACGTGGACATTTCTTGGTCCCGGGCTGATTGGTGAATTTTCTCACGACGCGAAAAATGCCGAGCTGATATAAGTATTTGGGATCGGAAAATTGAGTTTCCTGTTATCGACGCTATACGTTTTGAAATACCATGAAACGTGGACATTTCTTGGTCCCGGGCCGATTGGCTCATTATTCAACAACACGTGAAATACGCAGATGATGTAAGTACATGGGATCTGAAAATTGAGTTTTCAGTTATCGACCTCATACGTTTAGAAATACCATGAAACGTGGACATTTCTTGGTCCCGGGCTGATTGGTGAATTTTCTCACGACGCGAAAAATGCCGAGCTGATATAAGTACTTGGGATCGGAAAATTGAGTTTCCTGTTATCGACGCTATACGTTTTGAAATACCATGAAACGTGGACATTTCTTAGTCCCGGGCCGATTGGGTTATTTTTCAATAACACGTGAAATACGCAGATGATATAAGTACTTGGGATCTGAAAATTGAGTTTTCAGTTATCGACATCATACGTTTAGAAATACCATGAAACGTGGAGATTTCTTGGTCCCGGGCTGATTGGACCATTTTTCAATAACACGTGAAATAGGCAGATGATATAAGTACTTGGGATCTGAAAATTGAGTTTTCAGTTATCGACCTCATACGTTTAGAAATACCATGAAACGTGGACATTTCTTGGTCCCGGGCCGATTGGCTCATTTTTCAACAACACGTGAAATACGCAGATGATATAAGTACTTGGGATCTGAAAATTGAGTTTTCAGTTATCGACCTCATACGTTTAGAAATACCATGAAACGTGTTTATTTCTTGGTCGCGGGCTGATTGGTGAATTTTTTCACGACGCGAAAAATGCCGAGCTGATATAAGTACTTGGGATCTGAAAATTGCGTTTTCTGTTATCGACGCTATACGTTTATAAATACCATGAAACTTGGAGATTTCTTGGTCCCGGGCTGATTGGACCATTTTTCAATAACACGTGAAATAGGCAGATGATATAAGTACTTGGGATCTGAAAATTGAGTTTTCAGTTATCGACCTCATACGTTTAGAAATACCATGAAACGTGGACATTTCTTGGTCCCGGGCTGATTGGTGAATTTTTTCACGACGCGAAAAATGCCGAGCTGATATAAGTACTTGGGATCTGAAAATTGCGTTTTCTGTTATCGACGCTATACGTTTATAAATACCATGAAACGTGGAGATTTCTTGGTCCCGGGCTGATTGGACCATTTTTCAATAACACGTGAAATAGGTAGATGATATAAGTACTTGGGATCTGAAAATTGAGTTTTCAGTTATCGACCTCATACGTTTAGAAATATCATGAAACGTGGACATTTCTTGGTCCCGGGCTGATTGGTGAATTTTTTCACGACGCGAAAAATGCCGAGCTGATATATGTACTTGGGATCTGAAAATTGCGTTTTCTGTTATCGACGCTATACGTTTTTAAATACCATGAAACGTGAAGATTTCTTGGTCCCGGGCTGATTGGACCATTTTTCAACAACACGTAAAATACGCAACTGATATAAGTACTTGGGATCTGAAAATTGAGTTTTCTGTTATCGACGCTATACGTTTATAAATACCATGAAACGTGGAGATTTCTTAGTCCCGGGCTGATTGGGGAATTTTTTCACGACGCGAAAAATTCCGAGCTGACATAAGTACTTGGGATCTGAAAATTGAGTTTTCAGTTATCGACCTCATACGTTTAGAAATACCATGAAACGTGGACATTTCTTGGTCCCGGGCTGATTGGTGAATTTTTTCACGACGCGAAAAATGCCGAGCTGATATAAGTACTTGTGATCCGAAAATTGAGTTTTCCGTTATCGATGCTATACGTTTATTAATACCATGAAACGTGGAGATTTCTTAGTCCCGGGCTGATTGGGGAATTTTTTCACGACGCGAAAAATTCCGAGCTGACATAAGTACTTGGGATTTGAAAATTGAGTTTTCAGTTATCGACCTCATACGTTTAGAAATACCATGAAACGTGGACATTTCTTGGTCCCGGGCTGATTGGTGAATTTTCTCACGACGCGAAAAATGCCGAGCTGATATAAGTATTTGGGATCGGAAAATTGAGTTTCCTGTTATCGACGCTATACGTTTTGAAATACCATGAAACGTGGACATTTCTTGGTCCCGGGCCGATTGGCTCATTATTCAACAACACGTGAAATACGCAGATGATGTAAGTACATGGGATCTGAAAATTGAGTTTTCAGTTATCGACCTCATACGTTTAGAAATACCATGAAACGTGGACATTTCTTGGTCCCGGGCTGATTGGTGAATTTTCTCACGACGCGAAAAATGCCGAGCTGATATAAGTACTTGGGATCGGAAAATTGAGTTTCCTGTTATCGACGCTATACGTTTTGAAATACCATGAAACGTGGACATTTCTTAGTCCCGGGCCGATTGGGTTATTTTTCAATAACACGTGAAATACGCAGATGATATAAGTACTTGGGATCTGAAAATTGAGTTTTCAGTTATCGACATCATACGTTTAGAAATACCATGAAACGTGGAGATTTCTTGGTCCCGGGCTGATTGGACCATTTTTCAATAACACGTGAAATAGGCAGATGATATAAGTACTTGGGATCTGAAAATTGAGTTTTCAGTTATCGACCTCATACGTTTAGAAATACCATGAAACGTGGACATTTCTTGGTCCCGGGCCGATTGGCTCATTTTTCAACAACACGTGAAATACGCAGATGATATAAGTACTTGGGATCTGAAAATTGAGTTTTCAGTTATCGACCTCATACGTTTAGAAATACCATGAAACGTGTTTATTTCTTGGTCGCGGGCTGATTGGTGAATTTTTTCACGACGCGAAAAATGCCGAGCTGATATAAGTACTTGGGATCTGAAAATTGCGTTTTCTGTTATCGACGCTATACGTTTATAAATACCATGAAACTTGGAGATTTCTTGGTCCCGGGCTGATTGGACCATTTTTCAATAACACGTGAAATAGGCAGATGATATAAGTACTTGGGATCTGAAAATTGAGTTTTCAGTTATCGACCTCATACGTTTAGAAATACCATGAAACGTGGACATTTCTTGGTCCCGGGCTGATTGGTGAATTTTTTCACGACGCGAAAAATGCCGAGCTGATATAAGTACTTGGGATCTGAAAATTGCGTTTTCTGTTATCGACGCTATACGTTTATAAATACCATGAAACGTGGAGATTTCTTGGTCCCGGGCTGATTGGACCATTTTTCAATAACACGTGAAATAGGTAGATGATATAAGTACTTGGGATCTGAAAATTGAGTTTTCAGTTATCGACCTCATACGTTTAGAAATATCATGAAACGTGGACATTTCTTGGTCCCGGGCTGATTGGTGAATTTTTTCACGACGCGAAAAATGCCGAGCTGATATATGTACTTGGGATCTGAAAATTGCGTTTTCTGTTATCGACGCTATACGTTTTTAAATACCATGAAACGTGAAGATTTCTTGGTCCCGGGCTGATTGGACCATTTTTCAACAACACGTAAAATACGCAACTGATATAAGTACTTGGGATCTGAAAATTGAGTTTTCTGTTATCGACGCTATACGTTTATAAATACCATGAAACGTGGAGATTTCTTAGTCCCGGGCTGATTGGGGAATTTTTTCACGACGCGAAAAATTCCGAGCTGACATAAGTACTTGGGAACTGAAAATTGAGTTTTCTGTTATCGACGCTATACGTTTAGAAATACCAGGAAACGTGGACATTTCTTGGTCCCGGGCTTATTGGTGAATTTTTTCACGACGCGAAAAATGCCGAGCTGATATAAGTACTTGTGATCCGAAAATTGAGTTTTCTGTTATCGACGCTATACGTTTATAAATACCATGAAACGTGGAGATTTCTTAGTCCCGGGCTGATTGGGGAATTTTTTCACGACGCGAAAAATTCCGAGCTGACATAAGTACTTGGGAACTGAAAATTGAGTTTTCTGTTATCGACGCTATACGTTTAGAAATACCATGAAACGTGGACATTTCTTGGTCCCGGGCTGATTGGTGAATTTTCTCTCGACGCGAAAAATGCCGAGCTGATATAAGTACTTGGGATCGGAAAATTGAGTTTCCTGTTATCGACGCTATACGTTTTGAAATACCATGAAACGTGGACATTTCTTGGTCCCGGGCCGATTGGCTCATTTTTCAACAACACGTGAAATACGCAGATGATATAAGTACTTGGGATCTGAAAATTGAGTTTTCAGTTATCGACCTCATACGTTTAGAAATACCATGAAACGTATTTATTTCTTGGTCGCGGGCTGATTGGTGAATTTTTTCACGACGCGAAAAATGCCGAGCTGATATAAGTACTTGGGATCTGAAAATTGCGTTTTCTGTTATCGACGCTATACGTTTATAAATACCATGAAACGTGGAGATTTCTTGGTCCCGGGCTGATTGGACCATTTTTCAATAACACGTGAAATAGGCAGATGATGGAAGTACTTGGGATCTGAAAATTGAGTTTTCAGTTATCGACCTCATACGTTTAGAAATACCATGAAACGTGGACATTTCTTGGTCCCGGGCTGATTGGTGAATTTTTTCACGACGCGAAAAGTGCCGAGCTGACATAAGTACTTGGGATTTGAAAATTGAGTTTTCAGTTATCGACCTCATACGTTTAGAAATACCATGAAACGTGGACATTTCTTGGTCCCGGGCTGATTGGTGAATTTTCTCACGACGCGAAAAATGCCGAGCTGATATAAGTATTTGGGATCGGAAAATTGAGTTTCCTGTTATCGACGCTATACGTTTTGAAATACCATGAAACGTGGACATTTCTTGGTCCCGGGCCGATTGGCTCATTATTCAACAACACGTGAAATACGCAGATGATGTAAGTACTTGGGATCTGAAAATTGAGTTTTCAGTTATCGACCTCATACGTTTAGAAATACCATGAAACGTGGACATTTCTTGGTCCCGGGCTGATTGGTGAATTTTCTCACGACGCGAAAAATGCCGAGCTGATATAAGTATTTGGGATCGGAAAATTGAGTTTCCTGTTATCGACGCTATACGTTTTGAAATACCATGAAACGTGGACATTTCTTGGTCCCGGGCTGATTGGTGAATTTTCTCACGACGCGAAAAATGCCGAGCTGATATAAGTACTTGGGATCTGAAAATTGCGTTTTCTGTTATCGACGCTATACGTTTATAAATACCATGAAACTTGGAGATTTCTTAGTCCCGGGCTGATTGGGGAATTTTTTCACGACGCGAAAAATTCCGAGCTGACATAAGTACTTGGGAACTGAAAATTGAGATTTCTGTTATCGACGCTATACGTTTAGAAATACCATGAAACGTGGACATTTCTTGGTCCCGGGCTGATTGGTGAATTTTTTCACGACGCGAAAAATGCCGAGCTGATATAAGTACTTGTGATCCGAAAATTGAGTTTTCTGTTATCGACGCTATACGTTTATAAATACCATGAAACGTGGAGATTTCTTAGTCCCGGGCTGATTGGGGAATTTTTTCACGACGCGAAAAATTCCGAGCTGACATAAGTACTTGGGATCTGAAAATTGAGTTTTCAGTTATCGACCTCATACGTTTAGAAATACCATGAAACGTGGACATTTCTTGGTCCCGGGCTGATTGGGGAATTATTTCACGACGCGAGAAATGCCGAGCTGATATAAGTACTTGGGATCTGAAAATTGCGTTTTCTGTTATCGACGCTATACGTTTATAAATACCATGAAACTTGGAGATTTCTTGGTCCCGGGCTGATTGGACCATTTTTCAATAACACGTGAAATAGGCAGATGATATAAGTACTTGGGATCTGAAAATTGAGTTTTCATTTATCGACCTCATACGTTTAGAAATACCATGAAACGTGGAGATTTCTTGGTCCCGGGCTGATTGGACCATTTTTCAATAACACGTGAAATAGGCAGATGATGGAAGTACTTGGGATCTGAAAATTGAGTTTTCAGTTATCGACCTCATACGTTTAGAAATACCATGAAACGTGGACATTTCTTGGTCCCGGGCTGATTGGTGAATTTTTTCACGACGCGAAAAATGCCGAGCTGATATAAGTACTTCGGATCCGAAAATTGAGTTTTCTGTTATCGACGCTATACGTTTATAAATACCATGAAACGTGAAGATTTCTTGGTCCCGGGCTGATTGGACCATTTTTCAACATCACGTAAAATACGCAACTGATATAAGTACTTGGGATCTGAAAATTGAGTTTTCTGTTATCGACGCTATACGTTTATAAATACCATGAAACGTGGAGATTCCTTAGTCCCGGGCTGATTGGGGAATTTTTTCACGAAGCGAAAAATTCCGAGCTGACATAAGTACTTGGGAACTGAAAATTGAGATTTCTGTTATCGACGCTATACATTTAGAAATACCATGAAACGTGGACATTTCTTGGTCCCGGGCTGATTGGTGAATTTTTTCACGACGCGAAAAATGCCGAGCTGATATAAGTACTTGTGATCCGAAAATTGAGTTTTCCGTTATCGATGCTATACGTTTATTAATACCATGAAACGTGGAGATTTCTTAGTCCCGGGCTGATTGGGGAATTTTTTCACGACGCGAAAAATTCCGAGCTGACATAAGTACTTGGGATTTGAAAATTGAGTTTTCAGTTATCGACCTCATACGTTTAGAAATACCATGAAACGTGGACATTTCTTGGTCCCGGGCTGATTGGTGAATTTTCTCACGACGCGAAAAATGCCGAGCTGATATAAGTATTTGGGATCGGAAAATTGAGTTTCCTGTTATCGACGCTATACGTTTTGAAATACCATGAAACGTGGACATTTCTTGGTCCCGGGCCGATTGGCTCATTATTCAACAACACATGAAATACGCAGATGATGTAAGTACATGGGATCTGAAAATTGAGTTTTCAGTTATCGACCTCATACGTTTAGAAATACCATGAAACGTGGACATTTCTTGGTCCCGGGCTGATTGGGGAATTATTTCACGACGCGAAAAATGCCGAGCTGATATAAGTACTTGGGATCTGAAAATTGCGTTTTCTGTTATCGACGCTATACGTTTTGAAATACCATGAAACGTGGACATTTCTTGGTCCCGGGCCGATTGGCTCATTTTTCAACAACACGTGAAATACGCAGATGATGTAAGTACTTGGGATCTGAAAATTGAGTTTTCAGTTATCGACCTCATACGTTTAGAAATACCATGAAACGTGGACATTTCTTGGTCCCGGGCCGATTGGCTCATTTTTCAACAACACGTGAAATACGCAGATGATATAAGTACTTGGGATCTCAAAATTGAGTTTTCAGTTATCGACCTCATACGTATAGAAATACCATGAAACGTGGACATTTCTTGGTCCCGGGCTTATTGGTGAATTTTTTCACGACGCGAAAAATGCCGAGCTGATATAAGTACTTGGGATCTGAAAATTGCGTTTTCTGTTATCGACGCTATACGTTGATAAATACCATGAAACGTGAAGATTTCTTGGTCCCGGGCTGATTGGACCATTTTTCAACAACACGTAAAATACGCAACTGATATAAGTACTTGGGATCTGAAAATTGAGTTTTCAGTTATCGACCTCATACGTTTAGAAATATCATGAAACGTGGACATTTCTTGGTCCCGGGCTGATTGGTGAATTTTTTCACGACGCGAAAAATGCCGAGCTGATATATGTACTTGGGATCTGAAAATTGCGTTTTCTCTTATCGACGCTATACGTTTATAAATACCATGAAACGTGGAGATTTCTTAGTCCCGGGCTGATTGGGGAATTTTTTCACGACGCGAAAAATTCCGAGCTGACATAAGTACTTGGGAACTGAAAATTGAGTTTTCTGTTATCGACGCTATACGTTTAGAAATACCAGGAAACGTGGACATTTCTTGGTCCCGGGCTTATTGGTGAATTTTTTCACGACGCGAAAAATGCCGAGCTGATATAAGTACTTGTGATCCGAAAATTGAGTTTTCTGTTATCGACGCTATACGTTTATAAATACCATGAAACGTGGAGATTTCTTAGTCCCGGGCTGATTGGGGAATTTTTTCACGACGCGAGAAATTCCGAGCTGACATAAGTACTTGGGAACTGAAAATTGAGTTTTCTGTTATCGACGCTATACGTTTAGAAATACCATCAAACGTGGACATTTCTTGGTCCCGGGCTGATTGGTGAATTTTCTCTCGACGCGAAAAATGCCGAGCTGATATAAGTACTTGGGATCGGAAAATTGAGTTTCCTGTTATCGACGCTATACGTTTTGAAATACCATGAAACGTGGACATTTCTTGGTCCCGGGCCGATTGGCTCATTTTTCAACAACACGTGAAATACGCAGATGATGTAAGTACTTGGGATCTGAAAATTGAGTTTTCAGTTATCGACCTCATACGTTTAGAAATACCATGAAACGTGGACATTTCTTGGTCCCGGGCCGATTGGCTCATTTTTCAACAACACGTGAAATACGCAGATGATATAAGTACTTGGGATCTGAAAATTGAGTTTTCAGTTATCGACCTCATACGTTTAGAAATACCATGAAACGTATTTATTTCTTGGTCGCGGGCTGATTGGTGAATTTTTTCACGACGCGAAAAATGCCGAGCTGATATAAGTACTTGGGATCTGAAAATTGCGTTTTCTGTTATCGACGCTATACGTTTATAAATACCATGAAACGTGGAGATTTCTTGGTCCCGGGCTGATTGGACCATTTTTCAATAACACGTGAAATAGGCAGATGATGGAAGTACTTGGGATCTGAAAATTGAGTTTTCAGTTATCGACCTCATACGTTTAGAAATACCATGAAACGTGGACATTTCTTGGTCCCGGGCTGATTGGTGAATTTTTTCACGACGCGAAAAGTGCCGAGCTGACGTAAGTACTTGGGATTTGAAAATTGAGTTTTCAGTTATCGACCTCATACGTTTAGAAATACCATGAAACGTGGACATTTCTTGGTCCCGGGCTGATTGGTGAATTTTCTCACGACGCGAAAAATGCCGAGCTGATATAATTATTTGGGATCGGAAAATTGAGTTTCCTGTTATCGACGCTATACGTTTTGAAATACCATGAAACGTGGACATTTCTTGGTCCCGGGCCGATTGGCTCATTATTCAACAACACGTGAAATACGCAGATGATGTAAGTACTTGGGATCTGAAAATTGAGTTTTCAGTTATCGACCTCATACGTTTAGAAATACCATGAAACGTGGACATTTCTTGGTCCCGGGCTGATTGGTGAATTTTCTCTCGACGCGAAAAATGCCGAGCTGATATAAGTACTTGGGATCGGAAAATTGAGTTTCCTGTTATCGACGCTATACGTTTTGAAATACCATGAAACGTGGACATTTCTTGGTCCCGGGCCGATTGGCTCATTTTTCAACAACACGTGAAATACGCAGATGATGTAAGTACTTGGGATCTGAAAATTGAGTTTTCAGTTATCGACCTCATACGTTTAGAAATACCATGAAACGTGGACATTTCTTGGTCCCGGGCCGATTGGCTCATTTTTCAACAACACGTGAAATACGCAGATGATGTAAGTACTTGGGATCTGAAAATTGAGTTTTCAGTTATCGACCTCATACGTTTAGAAATACCATGAAACGTATTTATTTCTTGGTCGCGGGCTGATTGGTGAATTTTTTCACGACGCGAAAAATTCCGAGCTGACATAAGTACTTGGGAACTGAAAATTGAGATTTCTGTTATCGACGCTATACGTTTAGAAATACCATGAAACGTGGACATTTCTTGGTCCCGGGCCAATTGGACCATTTTTCAACAACACGTGAGATACGCAGATGATATAAGTACTTGGGATCTGAAAATTGAGTTTCCTGTTATCGACGCTATACGTTTTGAAATAACATGAAACGTGGACATTTCTTGGTCCCGGGCCAATTGGACCATTTTTCAACAACACGTGAGATACGCAGATGATATAAGTACTTGGGATCTGAAAATTGAGTTTCCTGTTATCGACGCTATACGTTTTGAAATAACATGAAACGCGGACATTTCTTGGTCCCGGGCCGATTGGACCTTTTTTCAACAACTCGTGAGATACGCAGATGATATAAGTACTTGGGATCTGAAAATTGAGTTTTCAGTTATCGACCTTATATGTTTAGAAATACCATGAAACGTGGAGATTTCTTGGTCCCGGGCTGATTGGACCATTTTTTCACCGCGCGAAAAATTCCGAGCTGATATAAGTACTTGGGACCTGAAAATTGTGTTTTCTGTTATCGACGCAATACGTTTAGAAATACCATGAAACGTGGAGATTTCTTGGTCCCGTGCTGATTGGGGAATTTTTTCACGACGCGAAAAATTCCGAGCTGATATAAGTACTTGGGACCCGAAAATTGTGTTTCCTGTTATCGACGCTATACGTTTTAAAATACCATGAAACGTGGACATTTCTCGGTCCCGGGCCGATTGGACCATTTTTCAACATCTCGTGAGATACGCAGATGATATAAGTACTTGGGATCTGAAAATTGAGTTTCCTGTTATCGACGCTATGCGTTTTGAAATACCATGAAACGTGGACATTTCTTGGTCCCGGACTGATTGGACCATTTTTTCACGACGCGAAAAATTCCGAGCTGATATAAGTACTTGGGACCTGAAAATTGTGTTTTCTTTTATCGACGCAATACGTTTAGAAATACCATGAAACGTGGACATTTCATGGTCCCGGGCCGATTGGACCATTTTTCAACAACACGTGAGATACGCAGATGATATAAGTACTTGGGATCTGAAAATTGAGTTTTCAGTTATCGACCTCATACGTTTAGAAATACCATGAAACGTGGACATTTCTTGGTCCCGGGCCAATTGGACCATTTTTCAACAACACGTGAGATACGCAGATGATATAAGTACTTGGGATCTGAAAATTGAGTTTCCTGTTATCGAAGCTATACGTTTTGAAATAATATGAAACGTGGACATTTCTTGGTCCCGGGCCAATTGGACCATTTTTCAACAACACGTGAGATACGCAGATGATATAAGTACTTGGGATCTGAAAATTGAGTTTCCTGTTATCGACGCTATACGTTTTGAAATAACATGAAACGCGGACATTTCATGGTCCCGGGCTGATTGGACCATTTTTTCACGACGGGAAAAATTCCGAGCTGATATAAGTACTTGAGACCTGAAAATTGTGTTTTCTGTTATCGACGCAATACGTTTAGAAATACCATGAAACGTGGACATTTCTTGGTCCCGGGCCGATTGGACCTTTTTTCAACAACTCGTGAGATACGCAGATGATATAAGTACTTGGGACCTGAAAATTGTGTTTTCTGTTATCGACGCTATACGTTTATAAATACCATGAAACGTGGAGATTTCTTGGTCCCGTGCTGATTGGGGAATTTTTTCACGACGCGAAACATTCCGAGCTGATATAAGTACTTGGGACCCGAAAATTGTGTTTTCTGTTATCGACGCTTTACGTTTAGAAATACCATGAAACGTGGACATTTCATGGTCCCGGGCCGATTGGACCTTTTTTCAACAACTCGTGAGATACGCAGATGATATAAGTACTTGGGATCTGAAAATTGAGTTTCCTGTTATCGACGCTATACGTTTTGAAATAACATGAAACGCGGACATTTCATGGTCCCGGGCTGATTGGACCATTTTTTCACGACGCGAAAAATTACGAGCTGATATAAGTACTTGAGACCTGAAAATTGTGTTTTCTGTTATCGACGCAATACGTTTAGAAATACCATGAAACGTGGAGATTTCTTGGTCACGTGCTGATTGGGGAATTTTTTCACGACGCGAAAAATTCCGAGCTGATATAAGTACTTGGGACCTGAAAATTGTGTTTTCTGTTATCGACGCTTTACGTTTAGAAATACCATGAAACGTGGACATTTCATGGTCACGGGCCGATTGGACCATTTTTCAACAACACGTGAGATACGCAGATGATATAAGTACTTGGGATCTGAAAATTGAGTTTTCAGTTATCGACCTCATACGTTTAGAAATACCATGAAACGTGGACATTTCTTGGTCCCGGGCCAATTGGACCATTTTTCAACAACACGTGAGATACGCAGATGATATAAGTACTTGGGATCTGAAAATTGAGTTTTCAGTTATCGACCTCATACGTTTAGAAATACCATGAAACGTGGAGATTTCTTGGTCCCGGGCTGATTGGACCATTTTTCAATAACACGTGAAATAGGCAGATGATGGAAGTACTTGGGATCTGAAAATTGAGTTTTCAGTTATCGACCTCATACGTTTAGAAATACCATGAAACGTGGACATTTCTTGGTCCCGGGCTGATTGGTGAATTTTTTCACGACGCGAAAAATGCCGAGCTGATATAAGTACTTCGGATCCGAAAATTGAGTTTTCTGTTATCGACGCTATACGTTTATAAATACCATGAAACGTGAAGATTTCTTGGTCCCGGGCTGATTGGACCATTTTTCAACATCACGTAAAATACGCAACTGATATAAGTACTTGGGATCTGAAAATTGAGTTTTCTGTTATCGACGCTATACGTTTATAAATACCATGAAACGTGGAGATTCCTTAGTCCCGGGCTGATTGGGGAATTTTTTCACGACGCGAAAAATTCCGAGCTGACATAAGTACTTGGGAACTGAAAATTGAGATTTCTGTTATCGACGCTATACGTTTAGAAATACCATGAAACGTGGACATTTCTTGGTCCCGGGCTGATTGGTGAATTTTTTCACGACGCGAAAAATGCCGAGCTGATATAAGTACTTGTGATCCGAAAATTGAGTTTTCCGTTATCGATGCTATACGTTTATTAATACCATGAAACGTGGAGATTTCTTAGTCCCGGGCTGATTGGGGAATTTTTCAACAACACGTGAAATACGCAGATGATATAAGTACTTGGGATCTCAAAATTGAGTTTTCAGTTATCGACCTCATACGTATAGAAATACCATGAAACGTGGACATTTCTTGGTCCCGGGCTGATTGGTAAATTTTTTCACGACGCGAAAAATGCCGAGCTGATATAAGTACTTGGGATCTGAAAATTGCGTTTTCTGTTATCGACGCTATACGTTGATAAATACCATGAAACGTGAAGATTTCTTGGTCCCGGGCTGATTGGACCATTTTTCAACAACACGTAAAATACGCAACTGATATAAGTACTTGGGATCTGAAAATTGAGTTTTCTGTTATCGACGATATACGTTTATAAATACCATGAAACGTGGAGATTTCTTAGTCCCGGGCTGATTGGGGAATTTTTTCACGACGCGAAAAATTCCGAGCTGACATAAGTACTTGGGAACTGAAAATTGAGTTTTCTGTTATCGACGCTATACGTTTAGAAATACCATGAAACGTGGACATTTCTTGGTCCCGGGCTGATTGGTGAATTTTTTCACGACGCGAAAAATGCCGAGCTGATATAAGTACTTGTGATACGAAAATTGAGTTTTCTGTTATCGACGCTATACGTTTATAAATACCATGAAACGTGGAGATTTCTTAGTCCCGGGCTCATTGGGGAATTTTTTCACGACGCGAAAAATTCCGAGCTGACATAAGTACTTGGGATCTGAAAATTGAGTTTTCAGTTATCGACCTCATACGTTTAGAAATACCATGAAACGTGGACATTTCTTGGTCCCGGGCTGATTGGTGAATTTTCTCACGACGCGAAAAATGCCGAGCTGATATAAGTACTTGGGATCGGAAAATTGAGTTTCCTGTTATCGACGCTATACGTTTTGAAATACCATGAAACGTGGACATTTCTTAGTCCCGGGCCGATTGGGTTATTTTTCAATAACACGTGAAATACGCAGATGATATAAGTACTTGGGATCTGAAAATTGAGTTTTCAGTTATCGACATCATACGTTTAGAAATACCATGAAACGTGGACATTTCTTGGTCCCGGGCCGATTGGCTCATTTTTCAACAACACGTGAAATACGCAGATGATGTAAGTACTTGGGATCTGAAAATTGAGTTTTCAGTTATCGACCTCATACGTTTAGAAATACCATGAAACGTGGAGATTTCTTGGTCCCGGGCTGATTGGACCATTTTTCAATAACACGTGAAATAGGCAGATGATATAAGTACTTGGGATCTGAAAATTGAGTTTTCAGTTATCGACCTCATACGTTTAGAAATATCATGAAACGTGGACATTTCTTGGTCCCGGGCTGATTGGTGAATTTTTTCACGACGCGAAAAATGCCGAGCTGATATATGTACTTGGGATCTGAAAATGGCGTTTTCTGTTATCGACGCTATACGTTTATAAATACCATGAAACGTGGAGATTTCTTAGTCCCGGGCTGATTGGGGAATTTTTTCACGACGCGAAAAATTCCGAGCTGACATAAGTACTTGGGAACTGAAAATTGAGTTTTCTGTTATCGACGCTATACGTTTAGAAATACCAGGAAACGTGGACATTTCTTGGTCCCGGGCTTATTGGTGAATTTTTTCACGACGCGAAAAATGCCGAGCTGATATAAGTACTTGTGATCCGAAAATTGAGTTTTCTGTTATCGACGCTATACGTTTATAAATACCATGAAACGTGGAGATTTCTTAGTCCCGGGCTGATTGGGGAATTTTTTCACGACGCGAAAAATTCCGAGCTGACATAAGTACTTGGGATTTGAAAATTGAGTTTTCAGTTATCGACCTCATACGTTTAGAAATACCATGAAACGTGGACATTTCTTGGTCCCGGGCTGATTGGTGAATTTTCTCACGACGCGAAAAATGCCGAGCTGATATAAGTATTTGGGATCGGAAAATTGAGTTTCCTGTTATCGACGCTATACGTTTTGAAATACCATGAAACGTGGACATTTCTTGGTCCCGGGCCGATTGGCTCATTATTCAACAACACGTGAAATACGCAGATGATGTAAGTACATGGGATCTGAAAATTGAGTTTTCAGTTATCGACCTCATACGTTTAGAAATACCATGAAACGTGGACATTTCTTGGTCCCGGGCTGATTGGTGAATTTTCTCACGACGCGAAAAATGCCGAGCTGATATAAGTACTTGGGATCGGAAAATTGAGTTTCCTGTTATCGACGCTATACGTTTTGAAATACCATGAAACGTGGACATTTCTTAGTCCCGGGCCGATTGGACCTTTTTTCAACATCTCGTGAGATACGCAGATGATATAAGTACTTGGGATCTGAAAATTGAGTTTTCAGTTATCGATCTTATATGTTTAGAAATACCATGAAACGTGGACATTTCTTGGTCCCGGGCCGATTGGACCTTTTTTCAACAACTCGTGTGATACGCAGATGATATAAGTACTTGGGATCTGAAAATTGAGTTTTCAGTTATCGACCTTATATGTTTAGAAATACCATGAAACGTGGACATTTCTTGGTCCCGGGCTGATTGGACCATTTTTTCACCGCGCGAAAAATTCCGAGCTGATATAAGTACTTGGGACCTGAAAATTGTGTTTTCTGTTATCGACGCTATACGTTTATAAATACCATGAAACGAGGACATTTCTTGATCCCGGGCCGATTGGACCTTTTTTCAACATCTCGTGAGATACGCAGATGATATAAGTACTTGGGATCTGAAAATTGAGTTTTCAGTTATCGATCTTATATGTTTAGAAATACCATGAAACGTGGACATTTCTTGGTCCCGGGCTGATTGGACCATTTTTTCACGACGCGAAAAATTCCGAGCTGATATAAGTACTTGGGATCTGAAAATTGAGTTTCGTGTTATGGACGCTATACGTTTTGAAATACCATGAAACGTGAACATTTCTTGGTCCCGGGCCGATTGGACCATTTTTCAACAACACGTGAAATATGCAGATGATATAAGTACTTGGGATCTGAAAATTGAGTTTTCAGATATCGACCTCATATGTTTAGAAATACCATGAAACGTGGACATTTCTTGGTCCCGGGCTGATTGGACCATTTTTTCACCGCGCGAAAAATTCCGAGCTGTTATAAGTACTTGGGACCTGAAAATTGTGTTTTCTGTTATCGACGCTATACGTTTATAAATACCATGAAACGTGGAGATTTCTTAGTCCCGGGCTGATTGGGGAATTTTTTCACGACGCGAAAAATTCCGAGCTGACATAAGTACTTGGGAACTGAAAATTGAGTTTTCTGTTATCGACGCTATACGTTTAGAAATACCAGGAAACGTGGACATTTCTTGGTCCCGGGCTTATTGGTGAATTTTTTCACGACGCGAAAAATGCCGAGCTGATATAAGTACTTGTGATCCGAAAATTGAGTTTTCTGTTATCGACGCTATACGTTTATAAATACCATGAAACGTGGAGATTTCTTAGTCCCGGGCTGATTGGGGAATTTTTTCACGACGCGAAAAATTCCGAGCTGACATAAGTACTTGGGATTTGAAAATTGAGTTTTCAGTTATCGACCTCATACGTTTAGAAATACCATGAAACGTGGACATTTCTTGGTCCCGGGCTGATTGGTGAATTTTCTCACGACGCGAAAAATGCCGAGCTGATATAAGTATTTGGGATCGGAAAATTGAGTTTCCTGTTATCGACGCTATACGTTTTGAAATACCATGAAACGTGGACATTTCTTGGTCCCGGGCCGATTGGCTCATTATTCAACAACACGTGAAATACGCAGATGATGTAAGTACATGGGATCTGAAAATTGAGTTTTCAGTTATCGACCTCATACGTTTAGAAATACCATGAAACGTGGACATTTCTTGGTCCCGGGCTGATTGGTGAATTTTCTCACGACGCGAAAAATGCCGAGCTGATATAAGTACTTGGGATCGGAAAATTGAGTTTCCTGTTATCGACGCTATACGTTTTGAAATACCATGAAACGTGGACATTTCTTAGTCCCGGGCCGATTGGACCTTTTTTCAACATCTCGTGAGATACGCAGATGATATAAGTACTTGGGATCTGAAAATTGAGTTTTCAGTTATCGATCTTATATGTTTAGAAATACCATGAAACGTGGACATTTCTTGGTCCCGGGCCGATTGGACCTTTTTTCAACAACTCGTGTGATACGCAGATGATATAAGTACTTGGGATCTGAAAATTGAGTTTTCAGTTATCGACCTTATATGTTTAGAAATACCATGAAACGTGGACATTTCTTGGTCCCGGGCTGATTGGACCATTTTTTCACCGCGCGAAAAATTCCGAGCTGATATAAGTACTTGGGACCTGAAAATTGTGTTTTCTGTTATCGACGCTATACGTTTATAAATACCATGAAACGAGGACATTTCTTGATCCCGGGCCGATTGGACCTTTTTTCAACATCTCGTGAGATACGCAGATGATATAAGTACTTGGGATCTGAAAATTGAGTTTTCAGTTATCGATCTTATATGTTTAGAAATACCATGAAACGTGGACATTTCTTGGTCCCGGGCTGATTGGACCATTTTTTCACGACGCGAAAAATTCCGAGCTGATATAAGTACTTGGGATCTGAAAATTGAGTTTCGTGTTATGGACGCTATACGTTTTGAAATACCATGAAACGTGAACATTTCTTGGTCCCGGGCCGATTGGACCATTTTTCAACAACACGTGAAATATGCAGATGATATAAGTACTTGGGATCTGAAAATTGAGTTTTCAGATATCGACCTCATATGTTTAGAAATACCATGAAACGTGGACATTTCTTGGTCCCGGGCTGATTGGACCATTTTTTCACCGCGCGAAAAATTCCGAGCTGTTATAAGTACTTGGGACCTGAAAATTGTGTTTTCTGTTATCGACGCAATACGTTTAGAAATACCATGAAACGTGGAGATTTCTTGGTCCCGTGCTGATTGGGGAATTTTTTCACGACGCGAAAAATTCCGAGCTGATATAAGTACTTGGGACCTGAAAATTGAGTTTCCTGTTATCGACGCTATACGTTTTAAAATACCATGAAACGTGGACATTTCTCGGTCCCGGGCCGATTGGACCATTTTTCAACAACACGTGAAATACGCAGATGATATAAGTACTTGGGATCTGAAAATTGAGTTTCCTGTTATCGACGCTACACGTTTGGAATTGCCATGAAACGTGGACATTTCTTGGTCCCGGGCTAATTGGTGAATTTTTTCACGACGCGAAAAATGCCGAGCTGATATAAGTACTTGAGATCTGAATATTCAGTTTCCAGGTATCGACGCTATACGTTTAGAAATACCATGAAACGTGGACATTTCTTGGTCCCGGGCTGATTGATGAATTTTTTCACGACGCGAAAATTGTCGAGCTGATATAAGTACTTGGGGTCTGAAAATTGAGTTTCCTGTTATCGACGCTATGCGGTTTGAAATACCATGAAACGTGGACATTTCTTGGTCCCGGACTGATTGGACCATTTTTCAACAACACGTGAGATACGCAGATGATATAAGTACTTGGGATCTGAAAATTGAGTTTCCTGTTATCGACGCTATACGTTTTGAAATAACATGAAACGTGGACATTTCTTGGTCCCGGACTGATTGGACCATTTTTCAACAACACGTGAGATACGCAGATGATATAAGTACTTGGGATCTGAAAATTGAGTTTCCTGTTATCGACGCTATACGTTTTGAAATAACATGAAACGTGGACATTTCTTGGTCCCGGGCCAATTGGACCATTTTTCAACAACACGTGAGATACGCAGATGATATAAGTACTTGGGATCTGAAAATTGAGTTTCCTGTTATCGACGCTATACGTTTTGAAATAACATAAAACGCGGACATTTCATGGTCCCGGACTGATTGGACCATTTTTTCACGACGCGAAAAATTCCGAGCTGATATAAGTACTTGGGACCTGAAAATTGTGTTTTCTGTTATCGACGCAATACGTTTAGAAATACCATGAAACGTGGACATTTCATGGTCCCGGGCCGATTGGACCATTTTTCAACAACACGTGAGATACGCAGATGATATAAGTACTTGGGATCTGAAAATTGAGTTTTCAGTTATCGACCTCATACGTTTAGAAATACCATGAAACGTGGACATTTCTTGGTCCCGGGCCAATTGGACCATTTTTCAACAACACGTGAGATACGCAGATGATATAAGTACTTGGGATCTGAAAATTGAGTTTCCTGTTATCGAAGCTATACGTTTTGAAATAATATGAAACGTGGACATTTCTTGGTCCCGGGCCAATTGGACCATTTTTCAACAACACGTGAGATACGCAGATGATATAAGTACTTGGGATCTGAAAATTGAGTTTCCTGTTATCGACGCTATACATTTTGAAATAACATGAAACGCGGACATTTCATGGTCCCGGGCTGATTGGACCATTTTTTCACGACGGGAAAAATTCCGAGCTGATATAAGTACTTGAGACCTGAAAATTGTGTTTTCTGTTATCGACGCAATACGTTTAGAAATACCATGAAACGTGGACATTTCTTGGTCCCGGGCCGATTGGACCTTTTTTCAACAACTCGTGAGATACGCAGATGATATAAGTACTTGGGACCTGAAAATTGTGTTTTCTGTTATCGACGCTATACGTTTATAAATACCATGAAACGTGGAGATTTCTTGGTCCCGTGCTGATTGGGGAATTTTTTCACGACGCGAAACATTCCGAGCTGATATAAGTACTTGGGACCCGAAAATTGTGTTTTCTGTTATCGACGCTTTACGTTTAGAAATACCATGAAACGTGGACATTTCATGGTCCCGGGCCGATTGGACCTTTTTTCAACAACTCGTGAGATACGCAGATGATATAAGTACTTGGGATCTGAAAATTGAGTTTTCAGTTATCGATCTTATATGTTTAGAAATACCATGAAACGTGGACATTTCTTGGTCCCGGGCTGATTGGACCATTTTTTCACGACGCGAAAAATTCCGAGCTGATATAAGTACTTGGGATCTGAAAATTGAGTTTCGTGTTATCGACGCTATACGTTTTGAAATACCATGAAACGTGAACATTTCTTGGTCCCGGGCCGATTGGACCATTTTTCAACAACACGTGAAATATGCAGATGATATAAGTACTTGGGATCTGAAAATTGAGTTTTCAGATATCGACCTCATATGTTTAGAAATACCATGAAACGTGGACATTTCTTGGTCCCGGGCTGATTGGACCATTTTTTCACCGCGCGAAAAATTCCGAGCTGATATAAGTACTTGGGACCTGAAAATTGTGTTTTCTGTTATCGACGCAATACGTTTAGAAATACCATGAAACGTGGAGATTTCTTGGTCCCGTGCTGATTGGGGAATTTTTTCACGACGCGAAAAATTCCGAGCTGATATAAGTACTTGGGACCTGAAAATTGAGTTTCCTGTTATCGACGCTATACGTTTTAAAATACCATGAAACGTGGACATTTCTCGGTCCCGGGCCGATTGGACCATTTTTCAACAACACGTGAAATACGCAGATGATATAAGTACTTGGGATCTGAAAATTGAGTTTCCTGTTATCGACGCTACACGTTTGGAATTACCATGAAACGTGGACATTTCTTGGTCCCGGGCTAATTGGTGAATTTTTTCACGACGCGAAAAATGCCGAGCTGATATAAGTACTTGAGATCTGAATATTCAGTTTCCAGGTATCGACGCTATACGTTTAGAAATACCATGAAACGTGGACATTTCTTGGTCCCGGGCTGATTGATGAATTTTTTCACGACGAGAAAATTGTCGAGCTGATATAAGTACTTGGGGTCTGAAAATTGAGTTTCCTGTTATCGACGCTATACGTTTTGAAATAACATGAAACGTGGACATTTCATGGTCCCGGGCTGATTGGACCATTTTTTCACGACGCGAAAAATTCCGAGCTGATATAAGTACTTGGGATCTGAAAATTGAGTTTCGTGTTATCGACGCTATACGTTTTGAAATACCATGAAACGTGAACATTTCTTGGTCCCGGGCCGATTGGACCATTTTTCAACAACACGTGAAATACGCAGATGATATAAGTACTTGGGATCTGAAAATTGAGTTTTCAGATATCGACCTCATATGTTTAGAAATACCATGAAACGTGGAGATTTCTTGGTCCCGTCCTGATTGGGGAATTTTTTCACGACGCGAAAAATTCCGAGCTGATGTAAGTACTTGGGACCAGAAAATTGTGTTTTCTGTTATCGACGCTCTACGTTTAGAAATACCATGAAACGTGGACATTTCTTGGTCCCGGGCCGATTGGACCTTTTTTCAACAACTCGTGAGATACGCAGATGATATAAGTACTTGGGATCTGAAAATTGAGTTTTCAGTTATCGACCTTATATGTTTAGAAATACCATGAAACGTGGAGATTTCTTGGTCCCGGGCTGATTGGACCATTTTTTCACGACGCGAAAAATTCCGAGCTGACATAAGTACTTGGGACCTGAAAATTGTGTTTTCTGTTATCGACGCTATACGTTTATAAATACCATGAAACGTGGAGATTTCTTGGTCCCGTGCTGATTGGACCATTTTTCAACAACACGTGAGATACGCAGATGATATAAGTACTTGGGATCTGAAAATTGAGTTTTCTGTTATCGACGCTATACGTGTTCAAATAACATGAAACGTGGACATTTCATGGTCCCGGGCGGATTGGACCATTTTTCAACAACACGTGAGATACGCAAATGATATAAGTACTTGGGATCTGAAAATTGAGTTTTCAGTTATCGACCTTATACGTTTAGAAATACCATGAAACGTGGACATTTCTTGGTCCCGGACTGATTGGACCATTTTTCAACAACACGTGAGATACGCAGCTGATATAAGTACTTGGGATCTGAAAATTGAGTTTCGTGTTATCGACGCTATACGTTTTGAAATACCATGAAACGTGAACATTTCTTGGTCCCGGGCCGATTGGACCATTTTTCAACAAAACGTGAAATACGCAGATGATATAAGTACTTGGGATCTGAAAATTGAGTTTTCTGTTATCGACGCTATACGTTTATAAATACCATGAAACGTGGACATTTCTTGGTCCCGGGCCGATTGGACCATTTTTCAACAACACGTGAAATACGCAGATGATATAAGTACTTGGGTTCTGAAAATTGAGTTTCCTGTTATCGACGCTATGCGTTTTGAAATACCATGAAACGTGGACATTTCATGGTCCCGGGCTGATTGGACCATTTTTTCACGACGCGAAAAATTCCGAGCTGATATAAGTACTTGGGATCTGAAAATTGTGTTTTCTGTTATCGACGCTATACGTTTATAAATACCATGAAACGTGGACATTTCTTGGTCCCGGGCTGATTGGGGAATTTTTTCACGACGCGAAAAATTCTGAGCTGATATAAGTACTTGGGACCTGAAAATTGTGTTTTCTGTTATCGACGTTTTACGTTTAGAAATACCATGCAACGTGGACATTTCTTGGTCCCGGGCTGATTGGACCATTTTTCAACAACACGTGAGATACGCAGATGATATAAGTACTTGGGATCTGAAAATTGAGTTTCCTGTTATCGACGCTATACGTTTTGAAATAACATGAAACCTGGACATTTCATGGTCCCGGGCTGATTGGTGAATTTTCTCTCGACGCGAAAAATGCCGAGCTGATATAAGTACTTGGGATCGGAAAATTGAGTTTCCTGTTATCGACGCTATACGTTTTGAAATACCATGAAACGTGGACATTTCTTGGTCCCGGGCCGATTGGCTCATTTTTCAACAACACGTGAAATACGCAGATGATGTAAGTACTTGGGATCTGAAAATTGAGTTTTCAGTTATCGACCTCATACGTTTAGAAATACCCTGAAACGTGGACATTTCTTGGTCCCGGGCTGATTGGGGAATTATTTCACGACGCGAAAAATGCCGAGCTGATATAAGTACTTGGGATCTGAAAATTGCGTTTTCTGTTATCGACGCTATACGTTTATAAATACCATGAAACTTGGAGATTTCTTAGTCCCGGGCTGATTGGGGAATTTTTTCACGACGCGAAAAATTCCGAGCTGACATAAGTACTTGGGAACTGAAAATTGAGATTTCTGTTATCGACGCTATACGTTTAGAAATACCATGAAACGTGGACATTTCTTGGTCCCGGGCTGATTGGTGAATTTTTTCACGACGCGAAAAATGCCGAGCTGATATAAGTACTTGTGATCCGAAAATTGAGTTTTCTGTTATCGACGCTATACGTTTATAAATACCATGAAACGTGGAGATTTCTTAGTCCCGGGCTGATTGGGGAATTTTTTCACGACGCGAAAAATTCCGAGCTGACATAAGTACTTGGGATCTGAAAATTGAGTTTTCAGTTATCGACCTCATACGTTTAGAAATACCATGAAACGTGGACATTTCTTGGTCCCGGGCTGATTGGGGAATTATTTCACGACGCGAGAAATGCCGAGCTGATATAAGTACTTGGGACCTGAAAATTGTGTTTTCTGTTATCGACGCTATACGTTTATAAATACCATGAAACGAGGACATTTCTTGATCCCGGGCCGATTGGACCTTTTTTCAACATCTCGTGAGATACGCAGATGATATAAGTACTTGGGATCTGAAAATTGAGTTTTCAGTTATCGATCTTATATGTTTAGAAATACCATGAAACGTGGACATTTCTTGGTCCCGGGCTGATTGGACCATTTTTTCACGACGCGAAAAATTCCGAGCTGATATAAGTACTTGGGATCTGAAAATTGAGTTTCGTGTTATGGACGCTATACGTTTTGAAATACCATGAAACGTGAACATTTCTTGGTCCCGGGCCGATTGGACCATTTTTCAACAACACGTGAAATATGCAGATGATATAAGTACTTGGGATCTGAAAATTGAGTTTTCAGATATCGACCTCATATGTTTAGAAATACCATGAAACGTGGACATTTCTTGGTCCCGGGCTGATTGGACCATTTTTTCACCGCGCGAAAAATTCCGAGCTGTTATAAGTACTTGGGACCTGAAAATTGTGTTTTCTGTTATCGACGCTATACGTTTATAAATACCATGAAACGTGGAGATTTCTTAGTCCCGGGCTGATTGGGGAATTTTTTCACGACGCGAAAAATTCCGAGCTGACATAAGTACTTGGGAACTGAAAATTGAGTTTTCTGTTATCGACGCTATACGTTTAGAAATACCAGGAAACGTGGACATTTCTTGGTCCCGGGCTTATTGGTGAATTTTTTCACGACGCGAAAAATGCCGAGCTGATATAAGTACTTGTGATCCGAAAATTGAGTTTTCTGTTATCGACGCTATACGTTTATAAATACCATGAAACGTGGAGATTTCTTAGTCCCGGGCTGATTGGGGAATTTTTTCACGACGCGAAAAATTCCGAGCTGACATAAGTACTTGGGATTTGAAAATTGAGTTTTCAGTTATCGACCTCATACGTTTAGAAATACCATGAAACGTGGACATTTCTTGGTCCCGGGCTGATTGGTGAATTTTCTCACGACGCGAAAAATGCCGAGCTGATATAAGTATTTGGGATCGGAAAATTGAGTTTCCTGTTATCGACGCTATACGTTTTGAAATACCATGAAACGTGGACATTTCTTGGTCCCGGGCCGATTGGCTCATTATTCAACAACACGTGAAATACGCAGATGATGTAAGTACATGGGATCTGAAAATTGAGTTTTCAGTTATCGACCTCATACGTTTAGAAATACCATGAAACGTGGACATTTCTTGGTCCCGGGCTGATTGGTGAATTTTCTCACGACGCGAAAAATGCCGAGCTGATATAAGTACTTGGGATCGGAAAATTGAGTTTCCTGTTATCGACGCTATACGTTTTGAAATACCATGAAACGTGGACATTTCTTAGTCCCGGGCCGATTGGACCTTTTTTCAACATCTCGTGAGATACGCAGATGATATAAGTACTTGGGATCTGAAAATTGAGTTTTCAGTTATCGATCTTATATGTTTAGAAATACCATGAAACGTGGACATTTCTTGGTCCCGGGCCGATTGGACCTTTTTTCAACAACTCGTGTGATACGCAGATGATATAAGTACTTGGGATCTGAAAATTGAGTTTTCAGTTATCGACCTTATATGTTTAGAAATACCATGAAACGTGGACATTTCTTGGTCCCGGGCTGATTGGACCATTTTTTCACCGCGCGAAAAATTCCGAGCTGATATAAGTACTTGGGACCTGAAAATTGTGTTTTCTGTTATCGACGCTATACGTTTATAAATACCATGAAACGAGGACATTTCTTGATCCCGGGCCGATTGGACCTTTTTTCAACATCTCGTGAGATACGCAGATGATATAAGTACTTGGGATCTGAAAATTGAGTTTTCAGTTATCGATCTTATATGTTTAGAAATACCATGAAACGTGGACATTTCTTGGTCCCGGGCTGATTGGACCATTTTTTCACGACGCGAAAAATTCCGAGCTGATATAAGTACTTGGGATCTGAAAATTGAGTTTCGTGTTATGGACGCTATACGTTTTGAAATACCATGAAACGTGAACATTTCTTGGTCCCGGGCCGATTGGACCATTTTTCAACAACACGTGAAATATGCAGATGATATAAGTACTTGGGATCTGAAAATTGAGTTTTCAGATATCGACCTCATATGTTTAGAAATACCATGAAACGTGGACATTTCTTGGTCCCGGGCTGATTGGACCATTTTTTCACCGCGCGAAAAATTCCGAGCTGTTATAAGTACTTGGGACCTGAAAATTGTGTTTTCTGTTATCGACGCAATACGTTTAGAAATACCATGAAACGTGGAGATTTCTTGGTCCCGTGCTGATTGGGGAATTTTTTCACGACGCGAAAAATTCCGAGCTGATATAAGTACTTGGGACCTGAAAATTGAGTTTCCTGTTATCGACGCTATACGTTTTAAAATACCATGAAACGTGGACATTTCTCGGTCCCGGGCCGATTGGACCATTTTTCAACAACACGTGAAATACGCAGATGATATAAGTACTTGGGATCTGAAAATTGAGTTTCCTGTTATCGACGCTACACGTTTGGAATTGCCATGAAACGTGGACATTTCTTGGTCCCGGGCTAATTGGTGAATTTTTTCACGACGCGAAAAATGCCGAGCTGATATAAGTACTTGAGATCTGAATATTCAGTTTCCAGGTATCGACGCTATACGTTTAGAAATACCATGAAACGTGGACATTTCTTGGTCCCGGGCTGATTGATGAATTTTTTCACGACGCGAAAATTGTCGAGCTGATATAAGTACTTGGGGTCTGAAAATTGAGTTTCCTGTTATCGACGCTATGCGGTTTGAAATACCATGAAACGTGGACATTTCTTGGTCCCGGACTGATTGGACCATTTTTCAACAACACGTGAGATACGCAGATGATATAAGTACTTGGGATCTGAAAATTGAGTTTCCTGTTATCGACGCTATACGTTTTGAAATAACATGAAACGTGGACATTTCTTGGTCCCGGACTGATTGGACCATTTTTCAACAACACGTGAGATACGCAGATGATATAAGTACTTGGGATCTGAAAATTGAGTTTCCTGTTATCGACGCTATACGTTTTGAAATAACATGAAACGTGGACATTTCTTGGTCCCGGGCCAATTGGACCATTTTTCAACAACACGTGAGATACGCAGATGATATAAGTACTTGGGATCTGAAAATTGAGTTTCCTGTTATCGACGCTATACGTTTTGAAATAACATAAAACGCGGACATTTCATGGTCCCGGACTGATTGGACCATTTTTTCACGACGCGAAAAATTCCGAGCTGATATAAGTACTTGGGACCTGAAAATTGTGTTTTCTGTTATCGACGCAATACGTTTAGAAATACCATGAAACGTGGACATTTCATGGTCCCGGGCCGATTGGACCATTTTTCAACAACACGTGAGATACGCAGATGATATAAGTACTTGGGATCTGAAAATTGAGTTTTCAGTTATCGACCTCATACGTTTAGAAATACCATGAAACGTGGACATTTCTTGGTCCCGGGCCAATTGGACCATTTTTCAACAACACGTGAGATACGCAGATGATATAAGTACTTGGGATCTGAAAATTGAGTTTCCTGTTATCGAAGCTATACGTTTTGAAATAATATGAAACGTGGACATTTCTTGGTCCCGGGCCAATTGGACCATTTTTCAACAACACGTGAGATACGCAGATGATATAAGTACTTGGGATCTGAAAATTGAGTTTCCTGTTATCGACGCTATACGTTTTGAAATAACATGAAACGCGGACATTTCATGGTCCCGGGCTGATTGGACCATTTTTTCACGACGGGAAAAATTCCGAGCTGATATAAGTACTTGAGACCTGAAAATTGTGTTTTCTGTTATCGACGCAATACGTTTAGAAATACCATGAAACGTGGACATTTCTTGGTCCCGGGCCGATTGGACCTTTTTTCAACAACTCGTGAGATACGCAGATGATATAAGTACTTGGGACCTGAAAATTGTGTTTTCTGTTATCGACGCTATACGTTTATAAATACCATGAAACGTGGAGATTTCTTGGTCCCGTGCTGATTGGGGAATTTTTTCACGACGCGAAACATTCCGAGCTGATATAAGTACTTGGGACCCGAAAATTGTGTTTTCTGTTATCGACGCTTTACGTTTAGAAATACCATGAAACGTGGACATTTCATGGTCCCGGGCCGATTGGACCTTTTTTCAACAACTCGTGAGATACGCAGATGATATAAGTACTTGGGATCTGAAAATTGAGTTTTCAGTTATCGATCTTATATGTTTAGAAATACCATGAAACGTGGACATTTCTTGGTCCCGGGCTGATTGGACCATTTTTTCACGACGCGAAAAATTCCGAGCTGATATAAGTACTTGGGATCTGAAAATTGAGTTTCGTGTTATCGACGCTATACGTTTTGAAATACCATGAAACGTGAACATTTCTTGGTCCCGGGCCGATTGGACCATTTTTCAACAACACGTGAAATATGCAGATGATATAAGTACTTGGGATCTGAAAATTGAGTTTTCAGATATCGACCTCATATGTTTAGAAATACCATGAAACGTGGACATTTCTTGGTCCCGGGCTGATTGGACCATTTTTTCACCGCGCGAAAAATTCCGAGCTGATATAAGTACTTGGGACCTGAAAATTGTGTTTTCTGTTATCGACGCAATACGTTTAGAAATACCATGAAACGTGGAGATTTCTTGGTCCCGTGCTGATTGGGGAATTTTTTCACGACGCGAAAAATTCCGAGCTGATATAAGTACTTGGGACCTGAAAATTGAGTTTCCTGTTATCGACGCTATACGTTTTAAAATACCATGAAACGTGGACATTTCTCGGTCCCGGGCCGATTGGACCATTTTTCAACAACACGTGAAATACGCAGATGATATAAGTACTTGGGATCTGAAAATTGAGTTTCCTGTTATCGACGCTACACGTTTGGAATTACCATGAAACGTGGACATTTCTTGGTCCCGGGCTAATTGGTGAATTTTTTCACGACGCGAAAAATGCCGAGCTGATATAAGTACTTGAGATCTGAATATTCAGTTTCCAGGTATCGACGCTATACGTTTAGAAATACCATGAAACGTGGACATTTCTTGGTCCCGGGCTGATTGATGAATTTTTTCACGACGAGAAAATTGTCGAGCTGATATAAGTACTTGGGGTCTGAAAATTGAGTTTCCTGTTATCGACGCTATACGTTTTGAAATAACATGAAACGTGGACATTTCATGGTCCCGGGCTGATTGGACCATTTTTTCACGACGCGAAAAATTCCGAGCTGATATAAGTACTTGGGATCTGAAAATTGAGTTTCGTGTTATCGACGCTATACGTTTTGAAATACCATGAAACGTGAACATTTCTTGGTCCCGGGCCGATTGGACCATTTTTCAACAACACGTGAAATACGCAGATGATATAAGTACTTGGGATCTGAAAATTGAGTTTTCAGATATCGACCTCATATGTTTAGAAATACCATGAAACGTGGAGATTTCTTGGTCCCGTCCTGATTGGGGAATTTTTTCACGACGCGAAAAATTCCGAGCTGATGTAAGTACTTGGGACCAGAAAATTGTGTTTTCTGTTATCGACGCTCTACGTTTAGAAATACCATGAAACGTGGACATTTCTTGGTCCCGGGCCGATTGGACCTTTTTTCAACAACTCGTGAGATACGCAGATGATATAAGTACTTGGGATCTGAAAATTGAGTTTTCAGTTATCGACCTTATATGTTTAGAAATACCATGAAACGTGGAGATTTCTTGGTCCCGGGCTGATTGGACCATTTTTTCACGACGCGAAAAATTCCGAGCTGACATAAGTACTTGGGACCTGAAAATTGTGTTTTCTGTTATCGACGCTATACGTTTATAAATACCATGAAACGTGGAGATTTCTTGGTCCCGTGCTGATTGGACCATTTTTCAACAACACGTGAGATACGCAGATGATATAAGTACTTGGGATCTGAAAATTGAGTTTTCTGTTATCGACGCTATACGTGTTCAAATAACATGAAACGTGGACATTTCATGGTCCCGGGCGGATTGGACCATTTTTCAACAACACGTGAGATACGCAAATGATATAAGTACTTGGGATCTGAAAATTGAGTTTTCAGTTATCGACCTTATACGTTTAGAAATACCATGAAACGTGGACATTTCTTGGTCCCGGACTGATTGGACCATTTTTCAACAACACGTGAGATACGCAGCTGATATAAGTACTTGGGATCTGAAAATTGAGTTTCGTGTTATCGACGCTATACGTTTTGAAATACCATGAAACGTGAACATTTCTTGGTCCCGGGCCGATTGGACCATTTTTCAACAAAACGTGAAATACGCAGATGATATAAGTACTTGGGATCTGAAAATTGAGTTTTCTGTTATCGACGCTATACGTTTATAAATACCATGAAACGTGGACATTTCTTGGTCCCGGGCCGATTGGACCATTTTTCAACAACACGTGAAATACGCAGATGATATAAGTACTTGGGTTCTGAAAATTGAGTTTCCTGTTATCGACGCTATGCGTTTTGAAATACCATGAAACGTGGACATTTCATGGTCCCGGGCTGATTGGACCATTTTTTCACGACGCGAAAAATTCCGAGCTGATATAAGTACTTGGGATCTGAAAATTGTGTTTTCTGTTATCGACGCTATACGTTTATAAATACCATGAAACGTGGACATTTCTTGGTCCCGGGCTGATTGGGGAATTTTTTCACGACGCGAAAAATTCTGAGCTGATATAAGTACTTGGGACCTGAAAATTGTGTTTTCTGTTATCGACGTTTTACGTTTAGAAATACCATGCAACGTGGACATTTCTTGGTCCCGGGCTGATTGGACCATTTTTCAACAACACGTGAGATACGCAGATGATATAAGTACTTGGGATCTGAAAATTGAGTTTCCTGTTATCGACGCTATACGTTTTGAAATAACATGAAACCTGGACATTTCATGGTCCCGGGCTGATTGGTGAATTTTCTCTCGACGCGAAAAATGCCGAGCTGATATAAGTACTTGGGATCGGAAAATTGAGTTTCCTGTTATCGACGCTATACGTTTTGAAATACCATGAAACGTGGACATTTCTTGGTCCCGGGCCGATTGGCTCATTTTTCAACAACACGTGAAATACGCAGATGATGTAAGTACTTGGGATCTGAAAATTGAGTTTTCAGTTATCGACCTCATACGTTTAGAAATACCCTGAAACGTGGACATTTCTTGGTCCCGGGCTGATTGGGGAATTATTTCACGACGCGAAAAATGCCGAGCTGATATAAGTACTTGGGATCTGAAAATTGCGTTTTCTGTTATCGACGCTATACGTTTATAAATACCATGAAACTTGGAGATTTCTTAGTCCCGGGCTGATTGGGGAATTTTTTCACGACGCGAAAAATTCCGAGCTGACATAAGTACTTGGGAACTGAAAATTGAGATTTCTGTTATCGACGCTATACGTTTAGAAATACCATGAAACGTAGACATTTCTTGGTCCCGGGCTGATTGGTGAATTTTTTCACGACGCGAAAAATGCCGAGCTGATATAAGTACTTGTGATCCGAAAATTGAGTTTTCTGTTATCGACGCTATACGTTTATAAATACCATGAAACGTGGAGATTTCTTAGTCCCGGGCTGATTGGGGAATTTTTTCACGACGCGAAAAATTCCGAGCTGACATAAGTACTTGGGATCTGAAAATTGAGTTTTCAGTTATCGACCTCATACGTTTAGAAATACCATGAAACGTGGACATTTCTTGGTCCCGGGCTGATTGGGGAATTATTTCACGACGCGAGAAATGCCGAGCTGATATAAGTACTTGGGATCTGAAAATTGCGTTTTCTGTTATCGACGCTATACGTTTATAAATACCATGAAACTTGGAGATTTCTTGGTCCCGGGCTGATTGGACCATTTTTCAATAACACGTGAAATAGGCAGATGATATAAGTACTTGGGATCTGAAAATTGAGTTTTCATTTATCGACCTCATACGTTTAGAAATACCATGAAACGTGGAGATTTCTTGGTCCCGGGCTGATTGGACCATTTTTCAATAACACGTGAAATAGGCAGATGATGGAAGTACTTGGGATCTGAAAATTGAGTTTTCAGTTATCGACCTCATACGTTTAGAAATACCATGAAACGTGGACATTTCTTGGTCCCGGGCTGATTGGTGAATTTTTTCACGACGCGAAAAATGCCGAGCTGATATAAGTACTTCGGATCCGAAAATTGAGTTTTCTGTTATCGACGCTATACGTTTATAAATACCATGAAACGTGAAGATTTCTTGGTCCCGGGCTGATTGGACCATTTTTCAACATCACGTAAAATACGCAACTGATATAAGTACTTGGGATCTGAAAATTGAGTTTTCTGTTATCGACGCTATACGTTTATAAATACCATGAAACGTGGAGATTCCTTAGTCCCGGGCTGATTGGGGAATTTTTTCACGACGCGAAAAATTCCGAGCTGACATAAGTACTTGGGAACTGAAAATTGAGATTTCTGTTATCGACGCTATACGTTTAGAAATACCATGAAACGTGGACATTTCTTGGTCCCGGGCTGATTGGTGAATTTTTTCACGACGCGAAAAATGCCGAGCTGATATAAGTACTTGTGATCCGAAAATTGAGTTTTCCGTTATCGATGCTATACGTTTATTAATACCATGAAACGTGGAGATTTCTTAGTCCCGGGCTGATTGGGGAATTTTTTCACGACGCGAAAAATTCCGAGCTGACATAAGTACTTGGGATTTGAAAATTGAGTTTTCAGTTATCGACCTCATACGTTTAGAAATACCATGAAACGTGGACATTTCTTGGTCCCGGGCTGATTGGTGAATTTTCTCACGACGCGAAAAATGCCGAGCTGATATAAGTATTTGGGATCGGAAAATTGAGTTTCCTGTTATCGACGCTATACGTTTTGAAATACCATGAAACGTGGACATTTCTTGGTCCCGGGCCGATTGGCTCATTATTCAACAACACGTGAAATACGCAGATGATGTAAGTACATGGGATCTGAAAATTGAGTTTTCAGTTATCGACCTCATACGTTTAGAAATACCATGAAACGTGGACATTTCTTGGTCCCGGGCTGATTGGGGAATTATTTCACGACGCGAAAAATGCCGAGCTGATATAAGTACTTGGGATCTGAAAATTGCGTTTTCTGTTATCGACGCTATACGTTTATAAATACCATGAAACTTGGAGATTTCTTGGTCCCGGGCTGATTGGACCATTTTTCAATAACACGTGAAATAGGCAGATGATATAAGTACTTGGGATCTCAAAATTGAGTTTTCAGTTATCGACCTCATACGTATAGAAATACCATGAAACGTGGACATTTCTTGGTCCCGGGCTGATTGGTGAATTTTTTCACGACGCGAAAAATGCCGAGCTGATATAAGTACTTGTGATACGAAAATTGAGTTTTCTGTTATCGACGCTATACGTTCATAAATACCATGAAACGTGGAGATTTCTTAGTCCCGGGCTCATTGGGGAATTTTTTCACGACGCGAAAAATTCCGAGCTGACATAAGTACTTGGGATCTGAAAATTGAGTTTTCAGTTATCGACCTCATACGTTTAGAAATACCATGAAACGTGGACATTTCTTGGTCCCGGGCTGATTGGTGAATTTTCTCACGACGCGAAAAATGCCGAGCTGATATAAGTACTTGGGATCGGAAAATTGAGTTTCCTGTTATCGACGCTATACGTTTTGAAATACCATGAAACGTGGACATTTCTTAGTCCCGGGCCGATTGGGTTATTTTTCAATAACACGTGAAATACGCAGATGATATAAGTACTTGGGATCTGAAAATTGAGTTTTCAGTTATCGACATCATACGTTTAGAAATACCATGAAACGTGGAGATTTCTTGGTCCCGGGCTGATTGGACCATTTTTCAATAACACGTGAAATAGGCAGATGATATAAGTACTTGGGATCTGAAAATTGAGTTTTCAGTTATCGACCTCATACGTTTAGAAATACCATGAAACGTGGACATTTCTTGGTCCCGGGCCGATTGGCTCATTTTTCAACAACACGTGAAATACGCAGATGATATAAGTACTTGGGATCTGAAAATTGAGTTTTCAGTTATCGACCTCATACGTTTAGAAATACCATGAAACGTGTTTATTTCTTGGTCGCGGGCTGATTGGTGAATTTTTTCACGACGCGAAAAATGCCGAGCTGATATAAGTACTTGGGATCTGAAAATTGCGTTTTCTGTTATCGACGCTATACGTTTATAAATACCATGAAACTTGGAGATTTCTTGGTCCCGGGCTGATTGGACCATTTTTCAATAACACGTGAAATAGGCAGATGATATAAGTACTTGGGATCTGAAAATTGAGTTTTCAGTTATCGACCTCATACGTTTAGAAATACCATGAAACGTGGACATTTCTTGGTCCCGGGCTGATTGGTGAATTTTTTCACGACGCGAAAAATGCCGAGCTGATATAAGTACTTGGGATCTGAAAATTGCGTTTTCTGTTATCGACGCTATACGTTTATAAATACCATGAAACGTGGAGATTTCTTGGTCCCGGGCTGATTGGACCATTTTTCAATAACACGTGAAATAGGTAGATGATATAAGTACTTGGGATCTGAAAATTGAGTTTTCAGTTATCGACCTCATACGTTTAGAAATATCATGAAACGTGGACATTTCTTGGTCCCGGGCTGATTGGTGAATTTTTTCACGACGCGAAAAATGCCGAGCTGATATATGTACTTGGGATCTGAAAATTGCGTTTTCTGTTATCGACGCTATACGTTTTTAAATACCATGAAACGTGAAGATTTCTTGGTCCCGGGCTGATTGGACCATTTTTCAACAACACGTAAAATACGCAACTGATATAAGTACTTGGGATCTGAAAATTGAGTTTTCTGTTATCGACGCTATACGTTTATAAATACCATGAAACGTGGAGATTTCTTAGTCCCGGGCTGATTGGGGAATTTTTTCACGACGCGAAAAATTCCGAGCTGACATAAGTACTTGGGAACTGAAAATTGAGTTTTCTGTTATCGACGCTATACGTTTAGAAATACCAGGAAACGTGGACATTTCTTGGTCCCGGGCTTATTGGTGAATTTTTTCACGACGCGAAAAATGCCGAGCTGATATAAGTACTTGTGATCCGAAAATTGAGTTTTCTGTTATCGACGCTATACGTTTATAAATACCATGAAACGTGGAGATTTCTTAGTCCCGGGCTGATTGGGGAATTTTTTCACGACGCGAAAAATTCCGAGCTGACATAAGTACTTGGGAACTGAAAATTGAGTTTTCTGTTATCGACGCTATACGTTTAGAAATACCATGAAACGTGGACATTTCTTGGTCCCGGGCTGATTGGTGAATTTTCTCTCGACGCGAAAAATGCCGAGCTGATATAAGTACTTGGGATCGGAAAATTGAGTTTCCTGTTATCGACGCTATACGTTTTGAAATACCATGAAACGTGGACATTTCTTGGTCCCGGGCCGATTGGCTCATTTTTCAACAACACGTGAAATACGCAGATGATATAAGTACTTGGGATCTGAAAATTGAGTTTTCAGTTATCGACCTCATACGTTTAGAAATACCATGAAACGTATTTATTTCTTGGTCGCGGGCTGATTGGTGAATTTTTTCACGACGCGAAAAATGCCGAGCTGATATAAGTACTTGGGATCTGAAAATTGCGTTTTCTGTTATCGACGCTATACGTTTATAAATACCATGAAACGTGGAGATTTCTTGGTCCCGGGCTGATTGGACCATTTTTCAATAACACGTGAAATAGGCAGATGATGGAAGTACTTGGGATCTGAAAATTGAGTTTTCAGTTATCGACCTCATACGTTTAGAAATACCATGAAACGTGGACATTTCTTGGTCCCGGGCTGATTGGTGAATTTTTTCACGACGCGAAAAGTGCCGAGCTGACATAAGTACTTGGGATTTGAAAATTGAGTTTTCAGTTATCGACCTCATACGTTTAGAAATACCATGAAACGTGGACATTTCTTGGTCCCGGGCTGATTGGTGAATTTTCTCACGACGCGAAAAATGCCGAGCTGATATAAGTACTTGTGATCCGAAAATTGAGTTTTCCGTTATCGATGCTATACGTTTATTAATACCATGAAACGTGGAGATTTCTTAGTCCCGGGCTGATTGGGGAATTTTTCAACAACACGTGAAATACGCAGATGATATAAGTACTTGGGATCTCAAAATTGAGTTTTCAGTTATCGACCTCATACGTATAGAAATACCATGAAACGTGGACATTTCTTGGTCCCGGGCTGATTGGTAAATTTTTTCACGACGCGAAAAATGCCGAGCTGATATAAGTACTTGGGATCTGAAAATTGCGTTTTCTGTTATCGACGCTATACGTTGATAAATACCATGAAACGTGAAGATTTCTTGGTCCCGGGCTGATTGGACCATTTTTCAACAACACGTAAAATACGCAACTGATATAAGTACTTGGGATCTGAAAATTGAGTTTTCTGTTATCGACGATATACGTTTATAAATACCATGAAACGTGGAGATTTCTTAGTCCCGGGCTGATTGGGGAATTTTTTCACGACGCGAAAAATTCCGAGCTGACATAAGTACTTGGGAACTGAAAATTGAGTTTTCTGTTATCGACGCTATACGTTTAGAAATACCATGAAACGTGGACATTTCTTGGTCCCGGGCTGATTGGTGAATTTTTTCACGACGCGAAAAATGCCGAGCTGATATAAGTACTTGTGATACGAAAATTGAGTTTTCTGTTATCGACGCTATACGTTTATAAATACCATGAAACGTGGAGATTTCTTAGTCCCGGGCTCATTGGGGAATTTTTTCACGACGCGAAAAATTCCGAGCTGACATAAGTACTTGGGATCTGAAAATTGAGTTTTCAGTTATCGACCTCATACGTTTAGAAATACCATGAAACGTGGACATTTCTTGGTCCCGGGCTGATTGGTGAATTTTCTCACGACGCGAAAAATGCCGAGCTGATATAAGTACTTGGGATCGGAAAATTGAGTTTCCTGTTATCGACGCTATACGTTTTGAAATACCATGAAACGTGGACATTTCTTAGTCCCGGGCCGATTGGGTTATTTTTCAATAACACGTGAAATACGCAGATGATATAAGTACTTGGGATCTGAAAATTGAGTTTTCAGTTATCGACATCATACGTTTAGAAATACCATGAAACGTGGACATTTCTTGGTCCCGGGCCGATTGGCTCATTTTTCAACAACACGTGAAATACGCAGATGATGTAAGTACTTGGGATCTGAAAATTGAGTTTTCAGTTATCGACCTCATACGTTTAGAAATACCATGAAACGTGGAGATTTCTTGGTCCCGGGCTGATTGGACCATTTTTCAATAACACGTGAAATAGGCAGATGATATAAGTACTTGGGATCTGAAAATTGAGTTTTCAGTTATCGACCTCATACGTTTAGAAATATCATGAAACGTGGACATTTCTTGGTCCCGGGCTGATTGGTGAATTTTTTCACGACGCGAAAAATGCCGAGCTGATATATGTACTTGGGATCTGAAAATGGCGTTTTCTGTTATCGACGCTATACGTTTATAAATACCATGAAACGTGGAGATTTCTTAGTCCCGGGCTGATTGGGGAATTTTTTCACGACGCGAAAAATTCCGAGCTGACATAAGTACTTGGGAACTGAAAATTGAGTTTTCTGTTATCGACGCTATACGTTTAGAAATACCAGGAAACGTGGACATTTCTTGGTCCCGGGCTTATTGGTGAATTTTTTCACGACGCGAAAAATGCCGAGCTGATATAAGTACTTGTGATCCGAAAATTGAGTTTTCTGTTATCGACGCTATACGTTTATAAATACCATGAAACGTGGAGATTTCTTAGTCCCGGGCTGATTGGGGAATTTTTTCACGACGCGAAAAATTCCGAGCTGACATAAGTACTTGGGATTTGAAAATTGAGTTTTCAGTTATCGACCTCATACGTTTAGAAATACCATGAAACGTGGACATTTCTTGGTCCCGGGCTGATTGGTGAATTTTCTCACGACGCGAAAAATGCCGAGCTGATATAAGTATTTGGGATCGGAAAATTGAGTTTCCTGTTATCGACGCTATACGTTTTGAAATACCATGAAACGTGGACATTTCTTGGTCCCGGGCCGATTGGCTCATTATTCAACAACACGTGAAATACGCAGATGATGTAAGTACATGGGATCTGAAAATTGAGTTTTCAGTTATCGACCTCATACGTTTAGAAATACCATGAAACGTGGACATTTCTTGGTCCCGGGCTGATTGGTGAATTTTTTCACGACGCGAAAAATGCCGAGCTGATATAAGTACTTGGGATCTGAAAATTGCGTTTTCTGTTATCGACGCTATACGTTTATAAATACCATGAAACGTGGAGATTTCTTGGTCCCGGGCTGATTGGACCATTTTTCAATAACACGTGAAATAGGTAGATGATATAAGTACTTGGGATCTGAAAATTGAGTTTTCAGTTATCGACCTCATACGTTTAGAAATATCATGAAACGTGGACATTTCTTGGTCCCGGGCTGATTGGTGAATTTTTTCACGACGCGAAAAATGCCGAGCTGATATATGTACTTGGGATCTGAAAATTGCGTTTTCTGTTATCGACGCTATACGTTTTTAAATACCATGAAACGTGAAGATTTCTTGGTCCCGGGCTGATTGGACCATTTTTCAACAACACGTAAAATACGCAACTGATATAAGTACTTGGGATCTGAAAATTGAGTTTTCTGTTATCGACGCTATACGTTTATAAATACCATGAAACGTGGAGATTTCTTAGTCCCGGGCTGATTGGGGAATTTTTTCACGACGCGAAAAATTCCGAGCTGACATAAGTACTTGGGATCTGAAAATTGAGTTTTCAGTTATCGACCTCATACGTTTAGAAATACCATGAAACGTGGACATTTCTTGGTCCCGGGCTGATTGGTGAATTTTTTCACGACGCGAAAAATGCCGAGCTGATATAAGTACTTGTGATCCGAAAATTGAGTTTTCCGTTATCGATGCTATACGTTTATTAATACCATGAAACGTGGAGATTTCTTAGTCCCGGGCTGATTGGGGAATTTTTTCACGACGCGAAAAATTCCGAGCTGACATAAGTACTTGGGATTTGAAAATTGAGTTTTCAGTTATCGACCTCATACGTTTAGAAATACCATGAAACGTGGACATTTCTTGGTCCCGGGCTGATTGGTGAATTTTCTCACGACGCGAAAAATGCCGAGCTGATATAAGTATTTGGGATCGGAAAATTGAGTTTCCTGTTATCGACGCTATACGTTTTGAAATACCATGAAACGTGGACATTTCTTGGTCCCGGGCCGATTGGCTCATTATTCAACAACACGTGAAATACGCAGATGATGTAAGTACATGGGATCTGAAAATTGAGTTTTCAGTTATCGACCTCATACGTTTAGAAATACCATGAAACGTGGACATTTCTTGGTCCCGGGCTGATTGGTGAATTTTCTCACGACGCGAAAAATGCCGAGCTGATATAAGTACTTGGGATCGGAAAATTGAGTTTCCTGTTATCGACGCTATACGTTTTGAAATACCATGAAACGTGGACATTTCTTAGTCCCGGGCCGATTGGGTTATTTTTCAATAACACGTGAAATACGCAGATGATATAAGTACTTGGGATCTGAAAATTGAGTTTTCAGTTATCGACATCATACGTTTAGAAATACCATGAAACGTGGAGATTTCTTGGTCCCGGGCTGATTGGACCATTTTTCAATAACACGTGAAATAGGCAGATGATATAAGTACTTGGGATCTGAAAATTGAGTTTTCAGTTATCGACCTCATACGTTTAGAAATACCATGAAACGTGGACATTTCTTGGTCCCGGGCCGATTGGCTCATTTTTCAACAACACGTGAAATACGCAGATGATATAAGTACTTGGGATCTGAAAATTGAGTTTTCAGTTATCGACCTCATACGTTTAGAAATACCATGAAACGTGTTTATTTCTTGGTCGCGGGCTGATTGGTGAATTTTTTCACGACGCGAAAAATGCCGAGCTGATATAAGTACTTGGGATCTGAAAATTGCGTTTTCTGTTATCGACGCTATACGTTTATAAATACCATGAAACTTGGAGATTTCTTGGTCCCGGGCTGATTGGACCATTTTTCAATAACACGTGAAATAGGCAGATGATATAAGTACTTGGGATCTGAAAATTGAGTTTTCAGTTATCGACCTCATACGTTTAGAAATACCATGAAACGTGGACATTTCTTGGTCCCGGGCTGATTGGTGAATTTTTTCACGACGCGAAAAATGCCGAGCTGATATAAGTACTTGGGATCTGAAAATTGCGTTTTCTGTTATCGACGCTATACGTTTATAAATACCATGAAACGTGGAGATTTCTTGGTCCCGGGCTGATTGGACCATTTTTCAATAACACGTGAAATAGGTAGATGATATAAGTACTTGGGATCTGAAAATTGAGTTTTCAGTTATCGACCTCATACGTTTAGAAATATCATGAAACGTGGACATTTCTTGGTCCCGGGCTGATTGGTGAATTTTTTCACGACGCGAAAAATGCCGAGCTGATATATGTACTTGGGATCTGAAAATTGCGTTTTCTGTTATCGACGCTATACGTTTTTAAATACCATGAAACGTGAAGATTTCTTGGTCCCGGGCTGATTGGACCATTTTTCAACAACACGTAAAATACGCAACTGATATAAGTACTTGGGATCTGAAAATTGAGTTTTCTGTTATCGACGCTATACGTTTATAAATACCATGAAACGTGGAGATTTCTTAGTCCCGGGCTGATTGGGGAATTTTTTCACGACGCGAAAAATTCCGAGCTGACATAAGTACTTGGGAACTGAAAATTGAGTTTTCTGTTATCGACGCTATACGTTTAGAAATACCAGGAAACGTGGACATTTCTTGGTCCCGGGCTTATTGGTGAATTTTTTCACGACGCGAAAAATGCCGAGCTGATATAAGTACTTGTGATCCGAAAATTGAGTTTTCTGTTATCGACGCTATACGTTTATAAATACCATGAAACGTGGAGATTTCTTAGTCCCGGGCTGATTGGGGAATTTTTTCACGACGCGAAAAATTCCGAGCTGACATAAGTACTTGGGAACTGAAAATTGAGTTTTCTGTTATCGACGCTATACGTTTAGAAATACCATGAAACGTGGACATTTCTTGGTCCCGGGCTGATTGGTGAATTTTCTCTCGACGCGAAAAATGCCGAGCTGATATAAGTACTTGGGATCGGAAAATTGAGTTTCCTGTTATCGACGCTATACGTTTTGAAATACCATGAAACGTGGACATTTCTTGGTCCCGGGCCGATTGGCTCATTTTTCAACAACACGTGAAATACGCAGATGATATAAGTACTTGGGATCTGAAAATTGAGTTTTCAGTTATCGACCTCATACGTTTAGAAATACCATGAAACGTATTTATTTCTTGGTCGCGGGCTGATTGGTGAATTTTTTCACGACGCGAAAAATGCCGAGCTGATATAAGTACTTGGGATCTGAAAATTGCGTTTTCTGTTATCGACGCTATACGTTTATAAATACCATGAAACGTGGAGATTTCTTGGTCCCGGGCTGATTGGACCATTTTCCAATAACACGTGAAATAGGCAGATGATGGAAGTACTTGGGATCTGAAAATTGAGTTTTCAGTTATCGACCTCATACGTTTAGAAATACCATGAAACGTGGACATTTCTTGGTCCCGGGCTGATTGGTGAATTTTTTCACGACGCGAAAAGTGCCGAGCTGACATAAGTACTTGGGATTTGAAAATTGAGTTTTCAGTTATCGACCTCATACGTTTAGAAATACCATGAAACGTGGACATTTCTTGGTCCCGGGCTGATTGGTGAATTTTCTCACGACGCGAAAAATGCCGAGCTGATATAAGTATTTGGGATCGGAAAATTGAGTTTCCTGTTATCGACGCTATACGTTTTGAAATACCATGAAACGTGGACATTTCTTGGTCCCGGGCCGATTGGCTCATTATTCAACAACACGTGAAATACGCAGATGATGTAAGTACTTGGGATCTGAAAATTGAGTTTTCAGTTATCGACCTCATACGTTTAGAAATACCATGAAACGTGGACATTTCTTGGTCCCGGGCTGATTGGTGAATTTTCTCACGACGCGAAAAATGCCGAGCTGATATAAGTATTTGGGATCGGAAAATTGAGTTTCCTGTTATCGACGCTATACGTTTTGAAATACCATGAAACGTGGACATTTCTTGGTCCCGGGCCGATTGGCTCATTATTCAACAACACGTGAAATACGCAGATGATGTAAGTACATGGGATCTGAAAATTGAGTTTTCAGTTATCGACCTCATACGTTTAGAAATACCATGAAACGTGGACATTTCTTGGTCCCGGGCTGATTGGGGAATTATTTCACGACGCGAAAAATGCCGAGCTGATATAAGTACTTGGGATCTGAAAATTGCGTTTTCTGTTATCGACGCTATACGTTTATAAATACTATGAAACTTGGAGATTTCTTGGTCCCGGGCTGATTGGACCATTTTTCAATAACACGTGAAATAGGCAGATGATATAAGTACTTGGGATCTGAAAATTGAGTTTTCAGTTATCGACCTCATACGTTTAGAAATACCATGAAACGTGGACATTTCTTGGTCCCGGGCCGATTGGCTCATTTTTCAACAACACGTGAAATACGCAGATGATATAAGTACTTGGGATCTCAAAATTGAGTTTTCAGTTATCGACCTCATACGTATAGAAATACCATGAAACGTGGACATTTCTTGGTCCCGGGCTGATTGGTGAATTTTTTCACGACGCGAAAAATGCCGAGCTGATATAAGTACTTGGGATCTGAAAATTGCGTTTTCTGTTATCGACGCTATACGTTGATAAATACCATGAAACGTGAAGATTTCTTGGTCCCGGGCTGATTGGACCATTTTTCAACAACACGTAAAATACGCAACTGATATAAGTACTTGGGATCTGAAAATTGAGTTTTCAGTTATCGACCTCATACGTTTAGAAATATCATGAAACGTGGACATTTCTTGGTCCCGGGCTGATTGGTGAATTTTTTCACGACGCGAAAAATGCCGAGCTGATATATGTACTTGGGATCTGAAAATTGCGTTTTCTGTTATCGACGCTATACGTTTATAAATACCATGAAACGTGGAGATTTCTTAGTCCCGGGCTGATTGGGGAATTTTTTCACGACGCGAAAAATTCCGAGCTGACATAAGTAGTTGGGAACTGAAAATTGAGTTTTCTGTTATCGACGCTATACGTTTAGAAATACCAGGAAACGTGGACATTTCTTGGTCCCGGGCTTATTGGTGAATTTTTTCACGACGCGAAAAATGCCGAGCTGATATAAGTACTTGTGATCCGAAAATTGAGTTTTCTGTTATCGACGCTATACGTTTATAAATACCATGAAACGTGGAGATTTCTTAGTCCCGGGCTGATTGGGGAATTTTTTCACGACGCGAGAAATTCCGAGCTGACATAAGTACTTGGGAACTGAAAATTGAGTTTTCTGTTATCGACGCTATACGTTTAGAAATACCATCAAACGTGGACATTTCTTCGTCCCGGGCTGATTGGTGAATTTTCTCTCGACGCGAAAAATGCCGAGCTGATATAAGTACTTGGGATCGGAAAATTGAGTTTCCTGTTATCGACGCTATACGTTTTGAAATACCATGAAACGTGGACATTTCTTGGTCCCGGGCCGATTGGCTCATTTTTCAACAACACGTGAAATACGCAGATGATGTAAGTACTTGGGATCTGAAAATTGAGTTTTCAGTTATCGACCTCATACGTTTAGAAATACCATGAAACGTGGACATTTCTTGGTCCCGGGCCGATTGGCTCATTTTTCAACAACACGTGAAATACGCAGATGATATAAGTACTTGGGATCTGAAAATTGAGTTTTCAGTTATCGACCTCATACGTTTAGAAATACCATGAAACGTATTTATTTCTTGGTCGCGGGCTGATTGGTGAATTTTTTCACGACGCGAAAAATGCCGAGCTGATATAAGTACTTGGGATCTGAAAATTGCGTTTTCTGTTATCGACGCTATACGTTTATAAATACCATGAAACGTGGAGATTTCTTGGTCCCGGGCTGATTGGACCATTTTTCAATAACACGTGAAATAGGCAGATGATGGAAGTACTTGGGATCTGAAAATTGAGTTTTCAGTTATCGACCTCATACGTTTAGAAATACCATGAAACGTGGACATTTCTTGGTCCCGGGCTGATTGGTGAATTTTTTCACGACGCGAAAAGTGCCGAGCTGACGTAAGTACTTGGGATTTGAAAATTGAGTTTTCAGTTATCGACCTCATACGTTTAGAAATACCATGAAACGTGGACATTTCTTGGTCCCGGGCTGATTGGTGAATTTTCTCACGACGCGAAAAATGCCGAGCTGATATAATTATTTGGGATCGGAAAATTGAGTTTCCTGTTATCGACGCTATACGTTTTGAAATACCATGAAACGTGGACATTTCTTGGTCCCGGGCCGATTGGCTCATTATTCAACAACACGTGAAATACGCAGATGATGTAAGTACTTGGGATCTGAAAATTGAGTTTTCAGTTATCGACCTCATACGTTTAGAAATACCATGAAACGTGGACATTTCTTGGTCCCGGGCTGATTGGTGAATTTTCTCTCGACGCGAAAAATGCCGAGCTGATATAAGTACTTGGGATCGGAAAATTGAGTTTCCTGTTATCGACGCTATACGTTTTGAAATACCATGAAACGTGGACATTTCTTGGTCCCGGGCCGATTGGCTCATTTTTCAACAACATGTGAAATACGCAGATGATGTAAGTACTTGGGATCTGAAAATTGAGTTTTCAGTTATCGACCTCATACGTTTAGAAATACCATGAAACGTGGACATTTCTTGGTCCCGGGCCGATTGGCTCATTTTTCAACAACACGTGAAATACGCAGATGATGTAAGTACTTGGGATCTGAAAATTGAGTTTTCAGTTATCGACCTCATACGTTTAGAAATACCATGAAACGTATTTATTTCTTGGTCACGGGCTGATTGGTGAATTTTTTCACGACGCGAAAAATGCCGAGCTGATATAAGTACTTGGGATCTGAAAATTGCGTTTTCTGTTATCGACGCTATACGTTTATAAATACCATGAAACGTGGAGATTTCTTGGTCCCGGGCTGATTGGACCATTTTTCAATAACACGTGAAATAGGCAGATGATGGAAGTACTTGGGATCTGAAAATTGAGTTTTCAGTTATCGACCTCATACGTTTAGAAATACCATGAAACGTGGACATTTCTTGGTCCCGGGCTGATTGGTGAATTTTTTCACGACGCGAAAAGTGCCGAGCTGACATAAGTACTTGGGATTTGAAAATTGAGTTTTCAGTTATCGACCTCATACGTTTAGAAATACCATGAAACGTGGACATTTCTTGGTCCCGGGCTGATTGGTGAATTTTCTCACGACGCGAAAAATGCCGAGCTGATATAAGTATTTGGGATCGGAAAATTGAGTTTCCTGTTATCGACGCTATACGTTTTGAAATACCATGAAACGTGGACATTTCTTGGTCCCGGGCCGATTGGCTCATTATTCAACAACACGTGAAATACGCAGATGATGTAAGTACTTGGGATCTGAAAATTGAGTTTTCAGTTATCGACCTCATACGTTTAGAAATACCATGAAACGTGGACATTTCTTGGTCCCGGGCTGATTGGTGAATTTTCTCTCGACGCGAAAAATGCCGAGCTGATATAAGTACTTGGGATCGGAAAATTGAGTTTCCTGTTATCGACGCTATACGTTTTGAAATACCATGAAACGTGGACATTTCTTGGTCCCGGGCCGATTGGCTCATTTTTCAACAACACGTGAAATACGCAGATGATGTAAGTACTTGGGATCTGAAAATTGAGTTTTCAGTTATCGACCTCATACGTTTAGAAATACCCTGAAACGTGGACATTTCTTGGTCCCGGGCTGATTGGGGAATTATTTCACGACGCGAAAAATGCCGAGCTGATATAAGTACTTGGGATCTGAAAATTGCGTTTTCTGTTATCGACGCTATACGTTTATAAATACCATGAAACTTGGAGATTTCTTAGTCCCGGGCTGATTGGGGAATTTTTTCACGACGCGAAAAATTCCGAGCTGACATAAGTACTTGGGAACTGAAAATTGAGATTTCTGTTATCGACGCTATACGTTTAGAAATACCATGAAACGTGGACATTTCTTGGTCCCGGGCTGATTGGTGAATTTTTTCACGACGCGAAAAATGCCGAGCTGATATAAGTACTTGTGATCCGAAAATTGAGTTTTCTGTTATCGACGCTATACGTTTATAAATACCATGAAACGTGGAGATTTCTTAGTCCCGGGCTGATTGGGGAATTTTTTCACGACGCGAAAAATTCCGAGCTGACATAAGTACTTGGGATCTGAAAATTGAGTTTTCAGTTATCGACCTCATACGTTTAGAAATACCATGAAACGTGGACATTTCTTGGTCCCGGGCTGATTGGGGAATTATTTCACGACGCGAGAAATGCCGAGCTGATATAAGTACTTGGGATCTGAAAATTGCGTTTTCTGTTATCGACGCTATACGTTTATAAATACCATGAAACTTGGAGATTTCTTGGTCCCGGGCTGATTGGACCATTTTTCAATAACACGTGAAATAGGCAGATGATATAAGTACTTGGGATCTGAAAATTGAGTTTTCATTTATCGACCTCATACGTTTAGAAATACCATGAAACGTGGAGATTTCTTGGTCCCGGGCTGATTGGACCATTTTTCAATAACACGTGAAATAGGCAGATGATGGAAGTACTTGGGATCTGAAAATTGAGTTTTCAGTTATCGACCTCATACGTTTAGAAATACCATGAAACGTGGACATTTCTTGGTCCCGGGCTGATTGGTGAATTTTTTCACGACGCGAAAAATGCCGAGCTGATATAAGTACTTCGGATCCGAAAATTGAGTTTTCTGTTATCGACGCTATACGTTTATAAATACCATGAAACGTGAAGATTTCTTGGTCCCGGGCTGATTGGACCATTTTTCAACATCACGTAAAATACGCAACTGATATAAGTACTTGGGATCTGAAAATTGAGTTTTCTGTTATCGACGCTATACGTTTATAAATACCATGAAACGTGGAGATTCCTTAGTCCCGGGCTGATTGGGGAATTTTTTCACGAAGCGAAAAATTCCGAGCTGACATAAGTACTTGGGAACTGAAAATTGAGATTTCTGTTATCGACGCTATACATTTAGAAATACCATGAAACGTGGACATTTCTTGGTCCCGGGCTGATTGGTGAATTTTTTCACGACGCGAAAAATGCCGAGCTGATATAAGTACTTGTGATCCGAAAATTGAGTTTTCCGTTATCGATGCTATACGTTTATTAATACCATGAAACGTGGAGATTTCTTAGTCCCGGGCTGATTGGGGAATTTTTTCACGACGCGAAAAATTCCGAGCTGACATAAGTACTTGGGATTTGAAAATTGAGTTTTCAGTTATCGACCTCATACGTTTAGAAATACCATGAAACGTGGACATTTCTTGGTCCCGGGCTGATTGGTGAATTTTCTCACGACGCGAAAAATGCCGAGCTGATATAAGTATTTGGGATCGGAAAATTGAGTTTCCTGTTATCGACGCTATACGTTTTGAAATACCATGAAACGTGGACATTTCTTGGTCCCGGGCCGATTGGCTCATTATTCAACAACACATGAAATACGCAGATGATGTAAGTACATGGGATCTGAAAATTGAGTTTTCAGTTATCGACCTCATACGTTTAGAAATACCATGAAACGTGGACATTTCTTGGTCCCGGGCTGATTGGGGAATTATTTCACGACGCGAAAAATGCCGAGCTGATATAAGTACTTGGGATCTGAAAATTGCGTTTTCTGTTATCGACGCTATACGTTTTGAAATACCATGAAACGTGGACATTTCTTGGTCCCGGGCCGATTGGCTCATTTTTCAACAACACGTGAAATACGCAGATGATGTAAGTACTTGGGATCTGAAAATTGAGTTTTCAGTTATCGACCTCATACGTTTAGAAATACCATGAAACGTGGACATTTCTTGGTCCCGGGCCGATTGGCTCATTTTTCAACAACACGTGAAATACGCAGATGATATAAGTACTTGGGATCTCAAAATTGAGTTTTCAGTTATCGACCTCATACGTATAGAAATACCATGAAACGTGGACATTTCTTGGTCCCGGGCTTATTGGTGAATTTTTTCACGACGCGAAAAATGCCGAGCTGATATAAGTACTTGGGATCTGAAAATTGCGTTTTCTGTTATCGACGCTATACGTTGATAAATACCATGAAACGTGAAGATTTCTTGGTCCCGGGCTGATTGGACCATTTTTCAACAACACGTAAAATACGCAACTGATATAAGTACTTGGGATCTGAAAATTGAGTTTTCAGTTATCGACCTCATACGTTTAGAAATATCATGAAACGTGGACATTTCTTGGTCCCGGGCTGATTGGTGAATTTTTTCACGACGCGAAAAATGCCGAGCTGATATATGTACTTGGGATCTGAAAATTGCGTTTTCTCTTATCGACGCTATACGTTTATAAATACCATGAAACGTGGAGATTTCTTAGTCCCGGGCTGATTGGGGAATTTTTTCACGACGCGAAAAATTCCGAGCTGACATAAGTACTTGGGAACTGAAAATTGAGTTTTCTGTTATCGACGCTATACGTTTAGAAATACCAGGAAACGTGGACATTTCTTGGTCCCGGGCTTATTGGTGAATTTTTTCACGACGCGAAAAATGCCGAGCTGATATAAGTACTTGTGATCCGAAAATTGAGTTTTCTGTTATCGACGCTATACGTTTATAAATACCATGAAACGTGGAGATTTCTTAGTCCCGGGCTGATTGGGGAATTTTTTCACGACGCGAGAAATTCCGAGCTGACATAAGTACTTGGGAACTGAAAATTGAGTTTTCTGTTATCGACGCTATACGTTTAGAAATACCATCAAACGTGGACATTTCTTGGTCCCGGGCTGATTGGTGAATTTTCTCTCGACGCGAAAAATGCCGAGCTGATATAAGTACTTGGGATCGGAAAATTGAGTTTCCTGTTATCGACGCTATACGTTTTGAAATACCATGAAACGTGGACATTTCTTGGTCCCGGGCCGATTGGCTCATTTTTCAACAACACGTGAAATACGCAGATGATGTAAGTACTTGGGATCTGAAAATTGAGTTTTCAGTTATCGACCTCATACGTTTAGAAATACCATGAAACGTGGACATTTCTTGGTCCCGGGCCGATTGGCTCATTTTTCAACAACACGTGAAATACGCAGATGATATAAGTACTTGGGATCTGAAAATTGAGTTTTCAGTTATCGACCTCATACGTTTAGAAATACCATGAAACGTATTTATTTCTTGGTCGCGGGCTGATTGGTGAATTTTTTCACGACGCGAAAAATGCCGAGCTGATATAAGTACTTGGGATCTGAAAATTGCGTTTTCTGTTATCGACGCTATACGTTTATAAATACCATGAAACGTGGAGATTTCTTGGTCCCGGGCTGATTGGACCATTTTTCAATAACACGTGAAATAGGCAGATGATGGAAGTACTTGGGATCTGAAAATTGAGTTTTCAGTTATCGACCTCATACGTTTAGAAATACCATGAAACGTGGACATTTCTTGGTCCCGGGCTGATTGGTGAATTTTTTCACGACGCGAAAAGTGCCGAGCTGACGTAAGTACTTGGGATTTGAAAATTGAGTTTTCAGTTATCGACCTCATACGTTTAGAAATACCATGAAACGTGGACATTTCTTGGTCCCGGGCTGATTGGTGAATTTTCTCACGACGCGAAAAATGCCGAGCTGATATAATTATTTGGGATCGGAAAATTGAGTTTCCTGTTATCGACGCTATACGTTTTGAAATACCATGAAACGTGGACATTTCTTGGTCCCGGGCCGATTGGCTCATTATTCAACAACACGTGAAATACGCAGATGATGTAAGTACTTGGGATCTGAAAATTGAGTTTTCAGTTATCGACCTCATACGTTTAGAAATACCATGAAACGTGGACATTTCTTGGTCCCGGGCTGATTGGTGAATTTTCTCTCGACGCGAAAAATGCCGAGCTGATATAAGTACTTGGGATCGGAAAATTGAGTTTCCTGTTATCGACGCTATACGTTTTGAAATACCATGAAACGTGGACATTTCTTGGTCCCGGGCCGATTGGCTCATTTTTCAACAACACGTGAAATACGCAGATGATGTAAGTACTTGGGATCTGAAAATTGAGTTTTCAGTTATCGACCTCATACGTTTAGAAATACCATGAAACGTGGACATTTCTTGGTCCCGGGCCGATTGGCTCATTTTTCAACAACACGTGAAATACGCAGATGATGTAAGTACTTGGGATCTGAAAATTGAGTTTTCAGTTATCGACCTCATACGTTTAGAAATACCATGAAACGTATTTATTTCTTGGTCGCGGGCTGATTGGTGAATTTTTTCACGACGCGAAAAATTCCGAGCTGACATAAGTACTTGGGAACTGAAAATTGAGATTTCTGTTATCGACGCTATACGTTTAGAAATACCATGAAACGTGGACATTTCTTGGTCCCGGGCCAATTGGACCATTTTTCAACAACACGTGAGATACGCAGATGATATAAGTACTTGGGATCTGAAAATTGAGTTTCCTGTTATCGACGCTATACGTTTTGAAATAACATGAAACGTGGACATTTCTTGGTCCCGGGCCAATTGGACCATTTTTCAACAACACGTGAGATACGCAGATGATATAAGTACTTGGGATCTGAAAATTGAGTTTCCTGTTATCGACGCTATACGTTTTGAAATAACATGAAACGCGGACATTTCTTGGTCCCGGGCCGATTGGACCTTTTTTCAACAACTCGTGAGATACGCAGATGATATAAGTACTTGGGATCTGAAAATTGAGTTTTCAGTTATCGACCTTATATGTTTAGAAATACCATGAAACGTGGAGATTTCTTGGTCCCGGGCTGATTGGACCATTTTTTCACCGCGCGAAAAATTCCGAGCTGATATAAGTACTTGGGACCTGAAAATTGTGTTTTCTGTTATCGACGCAATACGTTTAGAAATACCATGAAACGTGGAGATTTCTTGGTCCCGTGCTGATTGGGGAATTTTTTCACGACGCGAAAAATTCCGAGCTGATATAAGTACTTGGGACCCGAAAATTGTGTTTCCTGTTATCGACGCTATACGTTTTAAAATACCATGAAACGTGGACATTTCTCGGTCCCGGGCCGATTGGACCATTTTTCAACATCTCGTGAGATACGCAGATGATATAAGTACTTGGGATCTGAAAATTGAGTTTCCTGTTATCGACGCTATGCGTTTTGAAATACCATGAAACGTGGACATTTCTTGGTCCCGGACTGATTGGACCATTTTTTCACGACGCGAAAAATTCCGAGCTGATATAAGTACTTGGGACCTGAAAATTGTGTTTTCTTTTATCGACGCAATACGTTTAGAAATACCATGAAACGTGGACATTTCATGGTCCCGGGCCGATTGGACCATTTTTCAACAACACGTGAGATACGCAGATGATATAAGTACTTGGGATCTGAAAATTGAGTTTTCAGTTATCGACCTCATACGTTTAGAAATACCATGAAACGTGGACATTTCTTGGTCCCGGGCCAATTGGACCATTTTTCAACAACACGTGAGATACGCAGATGATATAAGTACTTGGGATCTGAAAATTGAGTTTCCTGTTATCGAAGCTATACGTTTTGAAATAATATGAAACGTGGACATTTCTTGGTCCCGGGCCAATTGGACCATTTTTCAACAACACGTGAGATACGCAGATGATATAAGTACTTGGGATCTGAAAATTGAGTTTCCTGTTATCGACGCTATACGTTTTGAAATAACATGAAACGCGGACATTTCATGGTCCCGGGCTGATTGGACCATTTTTTCACGACGGGAAAAATTCCGAGCTGATATAAGTACTTGAGACCTGAAAATTGTGTTTTCTGTTATCGACGCAATACGTTTAGAAATACCATGAAACGTGGACATTTCTTGGTCCCGGGCCGATTGGACCTTTTTTCAACAACTCGTGAGATACGCAGATGATATAAGTACTTGGGACCTGAAAATTGTGTTTTCTGTTATCGACGCTATACGTTTATAAATACCATGAAACGTGGAGATTTCTTGGTCCCGTGCTGATTGGGGAATTTTTTCACGACGCGAAACATTCCGAGCTGATATAAGTACTTGGGACCCGAAAATTGTGTTTTCTGTTATCGACGCTTTACGTTTAGAAATACCATGAAACGTGGACATTTCATGGTCCCGGGCCGATTGGACCTTTTTTCAACAACTCGTGAGATACGCAGATGATATAAGTACTTGGGATCTGAAAATTGAGTTTCCTGTTATCGACGCTATACGTTTTGAAATAACATGAAACGCGGACATTTCATGGTCCCGGGCTGATTGGACCATTTTTTCACGACGCGAAAAATTACGAGCTGATATAAGTACTTGAGACCTGAAAATTGTGTTTTCTGTTATCGACGCAATACGTTTAGAAATACCATGAAACGTGGAGATTTCTTGGTCACGTGCTGATTGGGGAATTTTTTCACGACGCGAAAAATTCCGAGCTGATATAAGTACTTGGGACCTGAAAATTGTGTTTTCTGTTATCGACGCTTTACGTTTAGAAATACCATGAAACGTGGACATTTCATGGTCACGGGCCGATTGGACCATTTTTCAACAACACGTGAGATACGCAGATGATATAAGTACTTGGGATCTGAAAATTGAGTTTTCAGTTATCGACCTCATACGTTTAGAAATACCATGAAACGTGGACATTTCTTGGTCCCGGGCCAATTGGACCATTTTTCAACAACACGTGAGATACGCAGATGATATAAGTACTTGGGATCTGAAAATTGAGTTTTCAGTTATCGACCTCATACGTTTAGAAATACCATGAAACGTGGAGATTTCTTGGTCCCGGGCTGATTGGACCATTTTTCAATAACACGTGAAATAGGCAGATGATGGAAGTACTTGGGATCTGAAAATTGAGTTTTCAGTTATCGACCTCATACGTTTAGAAATACCATGAAACGTGGACATTTCTTGGTCCCGGGCTGATTGGTGAATTTTTTCACGACGCGAAAAATGCCGAGCTGATATAAGTACTTCGGATCCGAAAATTGAGTTTTCTGTTATCGACGCTATACGTTTATAAATACCATGAAACGTGAAGATTTCTTGGTCCCGGGCTGATTGGACCATTTTTCAACATCACGTAAAATACGCAACTGATATAAGTACTTGGGATCTGAAAATTGAGTTTTCTGTTATCGACGCTATACGTTTATAAATACCATGAAACGTGGAGATTCCTTAGTCCCGGGCTGATTGGGGAATTTTTTCACGACGCGAAAAATTCCGAGCTGACATAAGTACTTGGGAACTGAAAATTGAGATTTCTGTTATCGACGCTATACGTTTAGAAATACCATGAAACGTGGACATTTCTTGGTCCCGGGCTGATTGGTGAATTTTTTCACGACGCGAAAAATGCCGAGCTGATATAAGTACTTGTGATCCGAAAATTGAGTTTTCCGTTATCGATGCTATACGTTTATTAATACCATGAAACGTGGAGATTTCTTAGTCCCGGGCTGATTGGGGAATTTTTCAACAACACGTGAAATACGCAGATGATATAAGTACTTGGGATCTCAAAATTGAGTTTTCAGTTATCGACCTCATACGTATAGAAATACCATGAAACGTGGACATTTCTTGGTCCCGGGCTGATTGGTAAATTTTTTCACGACGCGAAAAATGCCGAGCTGATATAAGTACTTGGGATCTGAAAATTGCGTTTTCTGTTATCGACGCTATACGTTGATAAATACCATGAAACGTGAAGATTTCTTGGTCCCGGGCTGATTGGACCATTTTTCAACAACACGTAAAATACGCAACTGATATAAGTACTTGGGATCTGAAAATTGAGTTTTCTGTTATCGACGATATACGTTTATAAATACCATGAAACGTGGAGATTTCTTAGTCCCGGGCTGATTGGGGAATTTTTTCACGACGCGAAAAATTCCGAGCTGACATAAGTACTTGGGAACTGAAAATTGAGTTTTCTGTTATCGACGCTATACGTTTAGAAATACCATGAAACGTGGACATTTCTTGGTCCCGGGCTGATTGGTGAATTTTTTCACGACGCGAAAAATGCCGAGCTGATATAAGTACTTGTGATACGAAAATTGAGTTTTCTGTTATCGACGCTATACGTTTATAAATACCATGAAACGTGGAGATTTCTTAGTCCCGGGCTCATTGGGGAATTTTTTCACGACGCGAAAAATTCCGAGCTGACATAAGTACTTGGGATCTGAAAATTGAGTTTTCAGTTATCGACCTCATACGTTTAGAAATACCATGAAACGTGGACATTTCTTGGTCCCGGGCTGATTGGTGAATTTTCTCACGACGCGAAAAATGCCGAGCTGATATAAGTACTTGGGATCGGAAAATTGAGTTTCCTGTTATCGACGCTATACGTTTTGAAATACCATGAAACGTGGACATTTCTTAGTCCCGGGCCGATTGGGTTATTTTTCAATAACACGTGAAATACGCAGATGATATAAGTACTTGGGATCTGAAAATTGAGTTTTCAGTTATCGACATCATACGTTTAGAAATACCATGAAACGTGGACATTTCTTGGTCCCGGGCCGATTGGCTCATTTTTCAACAACACGTGAAATACGCAGATGATGTAAGTACTTGGGATCTGAAAATTGAGTTTTCAGTTATCGACCTCATACGTTTAGAAATACCATGAAACGTGGAGATTTCTTGGTCCCGGGCTGATTGGACCATTTTTCAATAACACGTGAAATAGGCAGATGATATAAGTACTTGGGATCTGAAAATTGAGTTTTCAGTTATCGACCTCATACGTTTAGAAATATCATGAAACGTGGACATTTCTTGGTCCCGGGCTGATTGGTGAATTTTTTCACGACGCGAAAAATGCCGAGCTGATATATGTACTTGGGATCTGAAAATGGCGTTTTCTGTTATCGACGCTATACGTTTATAAATACCATGAAACGTGGAGATTTCTTAGTCCCGGGCTGATTGGGGAATTTTTTCACGACGCGAAAAATTCCGAGCTGACATAAGTACTTGGGAACTGAAAATTGAGTTTTCTGTTATCGACGCTATACGTTTAGAAATACCAGGAAACGTGGACATTTCTTGGTCCCGGGCTTATTGGTGAATTTTTTCACGACGCGAAAAATGCCGAGCTGATATAAGTACTTGTGATCCGAAAATTGAGTTTTCTGTTATCGACGCTATACGTTTATAAATACCATGAAACGTGGAGATTTCTTAGTCCCGGGCTGATTGGGGAATTTTTTCACGACGCGAAAAATTCCGAGCTGACATAAGTACTTGGGATTTGAAAATTGAGTTTTCAGTTATCGACCTCATACGTTTAGAAATACCATGAAACGTGGACATTTCTTGGTCCCGGGCTGATTGGTGAATTTTCTCACGACGCGAAAAATGCCGAGCTGATATAAGTATTTGGGATCGGAAAATTGAGTTTCCTGTTATCGACGCTATACGTTTTGAAATACCATGAAACGTGGACATTTCTTGGTCCCGGGCCGATTGGCTCATTATTCAACAACACGTGAAATACGCAGATGATGTAAGTACATGGGATCTGAAAATTGAGTTTTCAGTTATCGACCTCATACGTTTAGAAATACCATGAAACGTGGACATTTCTTGGTCCCGGGCTGATTGGTGAATTTTCTCACGACGCGAAAAATGCCGAGCTGATATAAGTACTTGGGATCGGAAAATTGAGTTTCCTGTTATCGACGCTATACGTTTTGAAATACCATGAAACGTGGACATTTCTTAGTCCCGGGCCGATTGGACCTTTTTTCAACATCTCGTGAGATACGCAGATGATATAAGTACTTGGGATCTGAAAATTGAGTTTTCAGTTATCGATCTTATATGTTTAGAAATACCATGAAACGTGGACATTTCTTGGTCCCGGGCCGATTGGACCTTTTTTCAACAACTCGTGTGATACGCAGATGATATAAGTACTTGGGATCTGAAAATTGAGTTTTCAGTTATCGACCTTATATGTTTAGAAATACCATGAAACGTGGACATTTCTTGGTCCCGGGCTGATTGGACCATTTTTTCACCGCGCGAAAAATTCCGAGCTGATATAAGTACTTGGGACCTGAAAATTGTGTTTTCTGTTATCGACGCTATACGTTTATAAATACCATGAAACGAGGACATTTCTTGATCCCGGGCCGATTGGACCTTTTTTCAACATCTCGTGAGATACGCAGATGATATAAGTACTTGGGATCTGAAAATTGAGTTTTCAGTTATCGATCTTATATGTTTAGAAATACCATGAAACGTGGACATTTCTTGGTCCCGGGCTGATTGGACCATTTTTTCACGACGCGAAAAATTCCGAGCTGATATAAGTACTTGGGATCTGAAAATTGAGTTTCGTGTTATGGACGCTATACGTTTTGAAATACCATGAAACGTGAACATTTCTTGGTCCCGGGCCGATTGGACCATTTTTCAACAACACGTGAAATATGCAGATGATATAAGTACTTGGGATCTGAAAATTGAGTTTTCAGATATCGACCTCATATGTTTAGAAATACCATGAAACGTGGACATTTCTTGGTCCCGGGCTGATTGGACCATTTTTTCACCGCGCGAAAAATTCCGAGCTGTTATAAGTACTTGGGACCTGAAAATTGTGTTTTCTGTTATCGACGCTATACGTTTATAAATACCATGAAACGTGGAGATTTCTTAGTCCCGGGCTGATTGGGGAATTTTTTCACGACGCGAAAAATTCCGAGCTGACATAAGTACTTGGGAACTGAAAATTGAGTTTTCTGTTATCGACGCTATACGTTTAGAAATACCAGGAAACGTGGACATTTCTTGGTCCCGGGCTTATTGGTGAATTTTTTCACGACGCGAAAAATGCCGAGCTGATATAAGTACTTGTGATCCGAAAATTGAGTTTTCTGTTATCGACGCTATACGTTTATAAATACCATGAAACGTGGAGATTTCTTAGTCCCGGGCTGATTGGGGAATTTTTTCACGACGCGAAAAATTCCGAGCTGACATAAGTACTTGGGATTTGAAAATTGAGTTTTCAGTTATCGACCTCATACGTTTAGAAATACCATGAAACGTGGACATTTCTTGGTCCCGGGCTGATTGGTGAATTTTCTCACGACGCGAAAAATGCCGAGCTGATATAAGTATTTGGGATCGGAAAATTGAGTTTCCTGTTATCGACGCTATACGTTTTGAAATACCATGAAACGTGGACATTTCTTGGTCCCGGGCCGATTGGCTCATTATTCAACAACACGTGAAATACGCAGATGATGTAAGTACATGGGATCTGAAAATTGAGTTTTCAGTTATCGACCTCATACGTTTAGAAATACCATGAAACGTGGACATTTCTTGGTCCCGGGCTGATTGGTGAATTTTCTCACGACGCGAAAAATGCCGAGCTGATATAAGTACTTGGGATCGGAAAATTGAGTTTCCTGTTATCGACGCTATACGTTTTGAAATACCATGAAACGTGGACATTTCTTAGTCCCGGGCCGATTGGACCTTTTTTCAACATCTCGTGAGATACGCAGATGATATAAGTACTTGGGATCTGAAAATTGAGTTTTCAGTTATCGATCTTATATGTTTAGAAATACCATGAAACGTGGACATTTCTTGGTCCCGGGCCGATTGGACCTTTTTTCAACAACTCGTGTGATACGCAGATGATATAAGTACTTGGGATCTGAAAATTGAGTTTTCAGTTATCGACCTTATATGTTTAGAAATACCATGAAACGTGGACATTTCTTGGTCCCGGGCTGATTGGACCATTTTTTCACCGCGCGAAAAATTCCGAGCTGATATAAGTACTTGGGACCTGAAAATTGTGTTTTCTGTTATCGACGCTATACGTTTATAAATACCATGAAACGAGGACATTTCTTGATCCCGGGCCGATTGGACCTTTTTTCAACATCTCGTGAGATACGCAGATGATATAAGTACTTGGGATCTGAAAATTGAGTTTTCAGTTATCGATCTTATATGTTTAGAAATACCATGAAACGTGGACATTTCTTGGTCCCGGGCTGATTGGACCATTTTTTCACGACGCGAAAAATTCCGAGCTGATATAAGTACTTGGGATCTGAAAATTGAGTTTCGTGTTATGGACGCTATACGTTTTGAAATACCATGAAACGTGAACATTTCTTGGTCCCGGGCCGATTGGACCATTTTTCAACAACACGTGAAATATGCAGATGATATAAGTACTTGGGATCTGAAAATTGCGTTTTCTGTTATCGACGCTATACGTTTATAAATACCATGAAACGTGGAGATTTCTTAGTCCCGGGCTGATTGGGGAATTTTTTCACGACGCGAAAAATTCCGAGCTGACATAAGTACTTGGGAACTGAAAATTGAGTTTTCTGTTATCGACGCTATACGTTTAGAAATACCAGGAAACGTGGACATTTCTTGGTCCCGGGCTTATTGGTGAATTTTTTCACGACGCGAAAAATGCCGAGCTGATATAAGTACTTGTGATCCGAAAATTGAGTTTTCTGTTATCGACGCTATAAGTTTATAAATACCATGAAACGTGGAGATTTCTTAGTCCCGGGCTGATTGGGGAATTTTTTCACGACGCGAAAAATTCCGAGCTGACATAAGTACTTGGGATTTGAAAATTGAGTTTTCAGTTATCGACCTCATACGTTTAGAAATACCATGAAACGTGGACATTTCTTGGTCCCGGGCTGATTGGTGAATTTTCTCACGACGCGAAAAATGCCGAGCTGATATAAGTATTTGGGATCGGAAAATTGAGTTTCCTGTTATCGACGCTATACGTTTTGAAATACCATGAAACGTGGACATTTCTTGGTCCCGGGCCGATTGGCTCATTATTCAACAACACGTGAAATACGCAGATGATGTAAGTACATGGGATCTGAAAATTGAGTTTTCAGTTATCGACCTCATACGTTTAGAAATACCATGAAACGTGGACATTTCTTGGTCCCGGGCTGATTGGTGAATTTTCTCACGACGCGAAAAATGCCGAGCTGATATAAGTACTTGGGATCGGAAAATTGAGTTTCCTGTTATCGACGCTATACGTTTTGAAATACCATGAAACGTGGACATTTCTTAGTCCCGGGCCGATTGGGTTATTTTTCAATAACACGTGAAATACGCAGATGATATAAGTACTTGGGATCTGAAAATTGAGTTTTCAGTTATCGACATCATACGTTTAGAAATACCATGAAACGTGGAGATTTCTTGGTCCCGGGCTGATTGGACCATTTTTCAATAACACGTGAAATAGGCAGATGATATAAGTACTTGGGATCTGAAAATTGAGTTTTCAGTTATCGACCTCATACGTTTAGAAATACCATGAAACGTGGACATTTCTTGGTCCCGGGCCGATTGGCTCATTTTTCAACAACACGTGAAATACGCAGATGATATAAGTACTTGGGATCTGAAAATTGAGTTTTCAGTTATCGACCTCATACGTTTAGAAATACCATGAAACGTGTTTATTTCTTGGTCGCGGGCTGATTGGTGAATTTTTTCACGACGCGAAAAATGCCGAGCTGATATAAGTACTTGGGATCTGAAAATTGCGTTTTCTGTTATCGACGCTATACGTTTATAAATACCATGAAACTTGGAGATTTCTTGGTCCCGGGCTGATTGGACCATTTTTCAATAACACGTGAAATAGGCAGATGATATAAGTACTTGGGATCTGAAAATTGAGTTTTCAGTTATCGACCTCATACGTTTAGAAATACCATGAAACGTGGACATTTCTTGGTCCCGGGCTGATTGGTGAATTTTTTCACGACGCGAAAAATGCCGAGCTGATATAAGTACTTGGGATCTGAAAATTGCGTTTTCTGTTATCGACGCTATACGTTTATAAATACCATGAAACGTGGAGATTTCTTGGTCCCGGGCTGATTGGACCATTTTTCAATAACACGTGAAATAGGTAGATGATATAAGTACTTGGGATCTGAAAATTGAGTTTTCAGTTATCGACCTCATACGTTTAGAAATATCATGAAACGTGGACATTTCTTGGTCCCGGGCTGATTGGTGAATTTTTTCACGACGCGAAAAATGCCGAGCTGATATATGTACTTGGGATCTGAAAATTGCGTTTTCTGTTATCGACGCTATACGTTTTTAAATACCATGAAACGTGAAGATTTCTTGGTCCCGGGCTGATTGGACCATTTTTCAACAACACGTAAAATACGCAACTGATATAAGTACTTGGGATCTGAAAATTGAGTTTTCTGTTATCGACGCTATACGTTTATAAATACCATGAAACGTGGAGATTTCTTAGTCCCGGGCTGATTGGGGAATTTTTTCACGACGCGAAAAATTCCGAGCTGACATAAGTACTTGGGATCTGAAAATTGAGTTTTCAGTTATCGACCTCATACGTTTAGAAATACCATGAAACGTGGACATTTCTTGGTCCCGGGCTGATTGGTGAATTTTTTCACGACGCGAAAAATGCCGAGCTGATATAAGTACTTGTGATCCGAAAATTGAGTTTTCCGTTATCGATGCTATACGTTTATTAATACCATGAAACGTGGAGATTTCTTAGTCCCGGGCTGATTGGGGAATTTTTTCACGACGCGAAAAATTCCGAGCTGACATAAGTACTTGGGATTTGAAAATTGAGTTTTCAGTTATCGACCTCATACGTTTAGAAATACCATGAAACGTGGACATTTCTTGGTCCCGGGCTGATTGGTGAATTTTCTCACGACGCGAAAAATGCCGAGCTGATATAAGTATTTGGGATCGGAAAATTGAGTTTCCTGTTATCGACGCTATACGTTTTGAAATACCATGAAACGTGGACATTTCTTGGTCCCGGGCCGATTGGCTCATTATTCAACAACACGTGAAATACGCAGATGATGTAAGTACATGGGATCTGAAAATTGAGTTTTCAGTTATCGACCTCATACGTTTAGAAATACCATGAAACGTGGACATTTCTTGGTCCCGGGCTGATTGGTGAATTTTCTCACGACGCGAAAAATGCCGAGCTGATATAAGTACTTGGGATCGGAAAATTGAGTTTCCTGTTATCGACGCTATACGTTTTGAAATACCATGAAACGTGGACATTTCTTAGTCCCGGGCCGATTGGGTTATTTTTCAATAACACGTGAAATACGCAGATGATATAAGTACTTGGGATCTGAAAATTGAGTTTTCAGTTATCGACATCATACGTTTAGAAATACCATGAAACGTGGAGATTTCTTGGTCCCGGGCTGATTGGACCATTTTTCAATAACACGTGAAATAGGCAGATGATATAAGTACTTGGGATCTGAAAATTGAGTTTTCAGTTATCGACCTCATACGTTTAGAAATACCATGAAACGTGGACATTTCTTGGTCCCGGGCCGATTGGCTCATTTTTCAACAACACGTGAAATACGCAGATGATATAAGTACTTGGGATCTGAAAATTGAGTTTTCAGTTATCGACCTCATACGTTTAGAAATACCATGAAACGTGTTTATTTCTTGGTCGCGGGCTGATTGGTGAATTTTTTCACGACGCGAAAAATGCCGAGCTGATATAAGTACTTGGGATCTGAAAATTGCGTTTTCTGTTATCGACGCTATACGTTTATAAATACCATGAAACTTGGAGATTTCTTGGTCCCGGGCTGATTGGACCATTTTTCAATAACACGTGAAATAGGCAGATGATATAAGTACTTGGGATCTGAAAATTGAGTTTTCAGTTATCGACCTCATACGTTTAGAAATACCATGAAACGTGGACATTTCTTGGTCCCGGGCTGATTGGTGAATTTTTTCACGACGCGAAAAATGCCGAGCTGATATAAGTACTTGGGATCTGAAAATTGCGTTTTCTGTTATCGACGCTATACGTTTATAAATACCATGAAACGTGGAGATTTCTTGGTCCCGGGCTGATTGGACCATTTTTCAATAACACGTGAAATAGGTAGATGATATAAGTACTTGGGATCTGAAAATTGAGTTTTCAGTTATCGACCTCATACGTTTAGAAATATCATGAAACGTGGACATTTCTTGGTCCCGGGCTGATTGGTGAATTTTTTCACGACGCGAAAAATGCCGAGCTGATATATGTACTTGGGATCTGAAAATTGCGTTTTCTGTTATCGACGCTATACGTTTTTAAATACCATGAAACGTGAAGATTTCTTGGTCCCGGGCTGATTGGACCATTTTTCAACAACACGTAAAATACGCAACTGATATAAGTACTTGGGATCTGAAAATTGAGTTTTCTGTTATCGACGCTATACGTTTATAAATACCATGAAACGTGGAGATTTCTTAGTCCCGGGCTGATTGGGGAATTTTTTCACGACGCGAAAAATTCCGAGCTGACATAAGTACTTGGGAACTGAAAATTGAGTTTTCTGTTATCGACGCTATACGTTTAGAAATACCAGGAAACGTGGACATTTCTTGGTCCCGGGCTTATTGGTGAATTTTTTCACGACGCGAAAAATGCCGAGCTGATATAAGTACTTGTGATCCGAAAATTGAGTTTTCTGTTATCGACGCTATACGTTTATAAATACCATGAAACGTGGAGATTTCTTAGTCCCGGGCTGATTGGGGAATTTTTTCACGACGCGAAAAATTCCGAGCTGACATAAGTACTTGGGAACTGAAAATTGAGTTTTCTGTTATCGACGCTATACGTTTAGAAATACCATGAAACGTGGACATTTCTTGGTCCCGGGCTGATTGGTGAATTTTCTCTCGACGCGAAAAATGCCGAGCTGATATAAGTACTTGGGATCGGAAAATTGAGTTTCCTGTTATCGACGCTATACGTTTTGAAATACCATGAAACGTGGACATTTCTTGGTCCCGGGCCGATTGGCTCATTTTTCAACAACACGTGAAATACGCAGATGATATAAGTACTTGGGATCTGAAAATTGAGTTTTCAGTTATCGACCTCATACGTTTAGAAATACCATGAAACGTATTTATTTCTTGGTCGCGGGCTGATTGGTGAATTTTTTCACGACGCGAAAAATGCCGAGCTGATATAAGTACTTGGGATCTGAAAATTGCGTTTTCTGTTATCGACGCTATACGTTTATAAATACCATGAAACGTGGAGATTTCTTGGTCCCGGGCTGATTGGACCATTTTTCAATAACACGTGAAATAGGCAGATGATGGAAGTACTTGGGATCTGAAAATTGAGTTTTCAGTTATCGACCTCATACGTTTAGAAATACCATGAAACGTGGACATTTCTTGGTCCCGGGCTGATTGGTGAATTTTTTCACGACGCGAAAAGTGCCGAGCTGACATAAGTACTTGGGATTTGAAAATTGAGTTTTCAGTTATCGACCTCATACGTTTAGAAATACCATGAAACGTGGACATTTCTTGGTCCCGGGCTGATTGGTGAATTTTCTCACGACGCGAAAAATGCCGAGCTGATATAAGTATTTGGGATCGGAAAATTGAGTTTCCTGTTATCGACGCTATACGTTTTGAAATACCATGAAACGTGGACATTTCTTGGTCCCGGGCCGATTGGCTCATTATTCAACAACACGTGAAATACGCAGATGATGTAAGTACTTGGGATCTGAAAATTGAGTTTTCAGTTATCGACCTCATACGTTTAGAAATACCATGAAACGTGGACATTTCTTGGTCCCGGGCTGATTGGTGAATTTTCTCACGACGCGAAAAATGCCGAGCTGATATAAGTATTTGGGATCGGAAAATTGAGTTTCCTGTTATCGACGCTATACGTTTTGAAATACCATGAAACGTGGACATTTCTTGGTCCCGGGCTGATTGGTGAATTTTCTCACGACGCGAAAAATGCCGAGCTGATATAAGTACTTGGGATCTGAAAATTGCGTTTTCTGTTATCGACGCTATACGTTTATAAATACCATGAAACTTGGAGATTTCTTAGTCCCGGGCTGATTGGGGAATTTTTTCACGACGCGAAAAATTCCGAGCTGACATAAGTACTTGGGAACTGAAAATTGAGATTTCTGTTATCGACGCTATACGTTTAGAAATACCATGAAACGTGGACATTTCTTGGTCCCGGGCTGATTGGTGAATTTTTTCACGACGCGAAAAATGCCGAGCTGATATAAGTACTTGTGATCCGAAAATTGAGTTTTCTGTTATCGACGCTATACGTTTATAAATACCATGAAACGTGGAGATTTCTTAGTCCCGGGCTGATTGGGGAATTTTTTCACGACGCGAAAAATTCCGAGCTGACATAAGTACTTGGGATCTGAAAATTGAGTTTTCAGTTATCGACCTCATACGTTTAGAAATACCATGAAACGTGGACATTTCTTGGTCCCGGGCTGATTGGGGAATTATTTCACGACGCGAGAAATGCCGAGCTGATATAAGTACTTGGGATCTGAAAATTGCGTTTTCTGTTATCGACGCTATACGTTTATAAATACCATGAAACTTGGAGATTTCTTGGTCCCGGGCTGATTGGACCATTTTTCAATAACACGTGAAATAGGCAGATGATATAAGTACTTGGGATCTGAAAATTGAGTTTTCATTTATCGACCTCATACGTTTAGAAATACCATGAAACGTGGAGATTTCTTGGTCCCGGGCTGATTGGACCATTTTTCAATAACACGTGAAATAGGCAGATGATGGAAGTACTTGGGATCTGAAAATTGAGTTTTCAGTTATCGACCTCATACGTTTAGAAATACCATGAAACGTGGACATTTCTTGGTCCCGGGCTGATTGGTGAATTTTTTCACGACGCGAAAAATGCCGAGCTGATATAAGTACTTCGGATCCGAAAATTGAGTTTTCTGTTATCGACGCTATACGTTTATAAATACCATGAAACGTGAAGATTTCTTGGTCCCGGGCTGATTGGACCATTTTTCAACATCACGTAAAATACGCAACTGATATAAGTACTTGGGATCTGAAAATTGAGTTTTCTGTTATCGACGCTATACGTTTATAAATACCATGAAACGTGGAGATTCCTTAGTCCCGGGCTGATTGGGGAATTTTTTCACGAAGCGAAAAATTCCGAGCTGACATAAGTACTTGGGAACTGAAAATTGAGATTTCTGTTATCGACGCTATACATTTAGAAATACCATGAAACGTGGACATTTCTTGGTCCCGGGCTGATTGGTGAATTTTTTCACGACGCGAAAAATGCCGAGCTGATATAAGTACTTGTGATCCGAAAATTGAGTTTTCCGTTATCGATGCTATACGTTTATTAATACCATGAAACGTGGAGATTTCTTAGTCCCGGGCTGATTGGGGAATTTTTTCACGACGCGAAAAATTCCGAGCTGACATAAGTACTTGGGATTTGAAAATTGAGTTTTCAGTTATCGACCTCATACGTTTAGAAATACCATGAAACGTGGACATTTCTTGGTCCCGGGCTGATTGGTGAATTTTCTCACGACGCGAAAAATGCCGAGCTGATATAAGTATTTGGGATCGGAAAATTGAGTTTCCTGTTATCGACGCTATACGTTTTGAAATACCATGAAACGTGGACATTTCTTGGTCCCGGGCCGATTGGCTCATTATTCAACAACACATGAAATACGCAGATGATGTAAGTACATGGGATCTGAAAATTGAGTTTTCAGTTATCGACCTCATACGTTTAGAAATACCATGAAACGTGGACATTTCTTGGTCCCGGGCTGATTGGGGAATTATTTCACGACGCGAAAAATGCCGAGCTGATATAAGTACTTGGGATCTGAAAATTGCGTTTTCTGTTATCGACGCTATACGTTTTGAAATACCATGAAACGTGGACATTTCTTGGTCCCGGGCCGATTGGCTCATTTTTCAACAACACGTGAAATACGCAGATGATGTAAGTACTTGGGATCTGAAAATTGAGTTTTCAGTTATCGACCTCATACGTTTAGAAATACCATGAAACGTGGACATTTCTTGGTCCCGGGCCGATTGGCTCATTTTTCAACAACACGTGAAATACGCAGATGATATAAGTACTTGGGATCTCAAAATTGAGTTTTCAGTTATCGACCTCATACGTATAGAAATACCATGAAACGTGGACATTTCTTGGTCCCGGGCTTATTGGTGAATTTTTTCACGACGCGAAAAATGCCGAGCTGATATAAGTACTTGGGATCTGAAAATTGCGTTTTCTGTTATCGACGCTATACGTTGATAAATACCATGAAACGTGAAGATTTCTTGGTCCCGGGCTGATTGGACCATTTTTCAACAACACGTAAAATACGCAACTGATATAAGTACTTGGGATCTGAAAATTGAGTTTTCAGTTATCGACCTCATACGTTTAGAAATATCATGAAACGTGGACATTTCTTGGTCCCGGGCTGATTGGTGAATTTTTTCACGACGCGAAAAATGCCGAGCTGATATATGTACTTGGGATCTGAAAATTGCGTTTTCTCTTATCGACGCTATACGTTTATAAATACCATGAAACGTGGAGATTTCTTAGTCCCGGGCTGATTGGGGAATTTTTTCACGACGCGAAAAATTCCGAGCTGACATAAGTACTTGGGAACTGAAAATTGAGTTTTCTGTTATCGACGCTATACGTTTAGAAATACCAGGAAACGTGGACATTTCTTGGTCCCGGGCTTATTGGTGAATTTTTTCACGACGCGAAAAATGCCGAGCTGATATAAGTACTTGTGATCCGAAAATTGAGTTTTCTGTTATCGACGCTATACGTTTATAAATACCATGAAACGTGGAGATTTCTTAGTCCCGGGCTGATTGGGGAATTTTTTCACGACGCGAGAAATTCCGAGCTGACATAAGTACTTGGGAACTGAAAATTGAGTTTTCTGTTATCGACGCTATACGTTTAGAAATACCATCAAACGTGGACATTTCTTGGTCCCGGGCTGATTGGTGAATTTTCTCTCGACGCGAAAAATGCCGAGCTGATATAAGTACTTGGGATCGGAAAATTGAGTTTCCTGTTATCGACGCTATACGTTTTGAAATACCATGAAACGTGGACATTTCTTGGTCCCGGGCCGATTGGCTCATTTTTCAACAACACGTGAAATACGCAGATGATGTAAGTACTTGGGATCTGAAAATTGAGTTTTCAGTTATCGACCTCATACGTTTAGAAATACCATGAAACGTGGACATTTCTTGGTCCCGGGCCGATTGGCTCATTTTTCAACAACACGTGAAATACGCAGATGATATAAGTACTTGGGATCTGAAAATTGAGTTTTCAGTTATCGACCTCATACGTTTAGAAATACCATGAAACGTATTTATTTCTTGGTCGCGGGCTGATTGGTGAATTTTTTCACGACGCGAAAAATGCCGAGCTGATATAAGTACTTGGGATCTGAAAATTGCGTTTTCTGTTATCGACGCTATACGTTTATAAATACCATGAAACGTGGAGATTTCTTGGTCCCGGGCTGATTGGACCATTTTTCAATAACACGTGAAATAGGCAGATGATGGAAGTACTTGGGATCTGAAAATTGAGTTTTCAGTTATCGACCTCATACGTTTAGAAATACCATGAAACGTGGACATTTCTTGGTCCCGGGCTGATTGGTGAATTTTTTCACGACGCGAAAAGTGCCGAGCTGACGTAAGTACTTGGGATTTGAAAATTGAGTTTTCAGTTATCGACCTCATACGTTTAGAAATACCATGAAACGTGGACATTTCTTGGTCCCGGGCTGATTGGTGAATTTTCTCACGACGCGAAAAATGCCGAGCTGATATAATTATTTGGGATCGGAAAATTGAGTTTCCTGTTATCGACGCTATACGTTTTGAAATACCATGAAACGTGGACATTTCTTGGTCCCGGGCCGATTGGCTCATTATTCAACAACACGTGAAATACGCAGATGATGTAAGTACTTGGGATCTGAAAATTGAGTTTTCAGTTATCGACCTCATACGTTTAGAAATACCATGAAACGTGGACATTTCTTGGTCCCGGGCTGATTGGTGAATTTTCTCTCGACGCGAAAAATGCCGAGCTGATATAAGTACTTGGGATCGGAAAATTGAGTTTCCTGTTATCGACGCTATACGTTTTGAAATACCATGAAACGTGGACATTTCTTGGTCCCGGGCCGATTGGCTCATTTTTCAACAACACGTGAAATACGCAGATGATGTAAGTACTTGGGATCTGAAAATTGAGTTTTCAGTTATCGACCTCATACGTTTAGAAATACCATGAAACGTGGACATTTCTTGGTCCCGGGCCGATTGGCTCATTTTTCAACAACACGTGAAATACGCAGATGATGTAAGTACTTGGGATCTGAAAATTGAGTTTTCAGTTATCGACCTCATACGTTTAGAAATACCATGAAACGTATTTATTTCTTGGTCGCGGGCTGATTGGTGAATTTTTTCACGACGCGAAAAATTCCGAGCTGACATAAGTACTTGGGAACTGAAAATTGAGATTTCTGTTATCGACGCTATACGTTTAGAAATACCATGAAACGTGGACATTTCTTGGTCCCGGGCCAATTGGACCATTTTTCAACAACACGTGAGATACGCAGATGATATAAGTACTTGGGATCTGAAAATTGAGTTTCCTGTTATCGACGCTATACGTTTTGAAATAACATGAAACGTGGACATTTCTTGGTCCCGGGCCAATTGGACCATTTTTCAACAACACGTGAGATACGCAGATGATATAAGTACTTGGGATCTGAAAATTGAGTTTCCTGTTATCGACGCTATACGTTTTGAAATAACATGAAACGCGGACATTTCTTGGTCCCGGGCCGATTGGACCTTTTTTCAACAACTCGTGAGATACGCAGATGATATAAGTACTTGGGATCTGAAAATTGAGTTTTCAGTTATCGACCTTATATGTTTAGAAATACCATGAAACGTGGAGATTTCTTGGTCCCGGGCTGATTGGACCATTTTTTCACCGCGCGAAAAATTCCGAGCTGATATAAGTACTTGGGACCTGAAAATTGTGTTTTCTGTTATCGACGCAATACGTTTAGAAATACCATGAAACGTGGAGATTTCTTGGTCCCGTGCTGATTGGGGAATTTTTTCACGACGCGAAAAATTCCGAGCTGATATAAGTACTTGGGACCCGAAAATTGTGTTTCCTGTTATCGACGCTATACGTTTTAAAATACCATGAAACGTGGACATTTCTCGGTCCCGGGCCGATTGGACCATTTTTCAACATCTCGTGAGATACGCAGATGATATAAGTACTTGGGATCTGAAAATTGAGTTTCCTGTTATCGACGCTATGCGTTTTGAAATACCATGAAACGTGGACATTTCTTGGTCCCGGACTGATTGGACCATTTTTTCACGACGCGAAAAATTCCGAGCTGATATAAGTACTTGGGACCTGAAAATTGTGTTTTCTTTTATCGACGCAATACGTTTAGAAATACCATGAAACGTGGACATTTCATGGTCCCGGGCCGATTGGACCATTTTTCAACAACACGTGAGATACGCAGATGATATAAGTACTTGGGATCTGAAAATTGAGTTTTCAGTTATCGACCTCATACGTTTAGAAATACCATGAAACGTGGACATTTCTTGGTCCCGGGCCAATTGGACCATTTTTCAACAACACGTGAGATACGCAGATGATATAAGTACTTGGGATCTGAAAATTGAGTTTCCTGTTATCGAAGCTATACGTTTTGAAATAATATGAAACGTGGACATTTCTTGGTCCCGGGCCAATTGGACCATTTTTCAACAACACGTGAGATACGCAGATGATATAAGTACTTGGGATCTGAAAATTGAGTTTCCTGTTATCGACGCTATACGTTTTGAAATAACATGAAACGCGGACATTTCATGGTCCCGGGCTGATTGGACCATTTTTTCACGACGGGAAAAATTCCGAGCTGATATAAGTACTTGAGACCTGAAAATTGTGTTTTCTGTTATCGACGCAATACGTTTAGAAATACCATGAAACGTGGACATTTCTTGGTCCCGGGCCGATTGGACCTTTTTTCAACAACTCGTGAGATACGCAGATGATATAAGTACTTGGGACCTGAAAATTGTGTTTTCTGTTATCGACGCTATACGTTTATAAATACCATGAAACGTGGAGATTTCTTGGTCCCGTGCTGATTGGGGAATTTTTTCACGACGCGAAACATTCCGAGCTGATATAAGTACTTGGGACCCGAAAATTGTGTTTTCTGTTATCGACGCTTTACGTTTAGAAATACCATGAAACGTGGACATTTCATGGTCCCGGGCCGATTGGACCTTTTTTCAACAACTCGTGAGATACGCAGATGATATAAGTACTTGGGATCTGAAAATTGAGTTTCCTGTTATCGACGCTATACGTTTTGAAATAACATGAAACGCGGACATTTCATGGTCCCGGGCTGATTGGACCATTTTTTCACGACGCGAAAAATTACGAGCTGATATAAGTACTTGAGACCTGAAAATTGTGTTTTCTGTTATCGACGCAATACGTTTAGAAATACCATGAAACGTGGAGATTTCTTGGTCACGTGCTGATTGGGGAATTTTTTCACGACGCGAAAAATTCCGAGCTGATATAAGTACTTGGGACCTGAAAATTGTGTTTTCTGTTATCGACGCTTTACGTTTAGAAATACCATGAAACGTGGACATTTCATGGTCACGGGCCGATTGGACCATTTTTCAACAACACGTGAGATACGCAGATGATATAAGTACTTGGGATCTGAAAATTGAGTTTTCAGTTATCGACCTCATACGTTTAGAAATACCATGAAACGTGGACATTTCTTGGTCCCGGGCCAATTGGACCATTTTTCAACAACACGTGAGATACGCAGATGATATAAGTACTTGGGATCTGAAAATTGAGTTTTCAGTTATCGACCTCATACGTTTAGAAATACCATGAAACGTGGAGATTTCTTGGTCCCGGGCTGATTGGACCATTTTTCAATAACACGTGAAATAGGCAGATGATGGAAGTACTTGGGATCTGAAAATTGAGTTTTCAGTTATCGACCTCATACGTTTAGAAATACCATGAAACGTGGACATTTCTTGGTCCCGGGCTGATTGGTGAATTTTTTCACGACGCGAAAAATGCCGAGCTGATATAAGTACTTCGGATCCGAAAATTGAGTTTTCTGTTATCGACGCTATACGTTTATAAATACCATGAAACGTGAAGATTTCTTGGTCCCGGGCTGATTGGACCATTTTTCAACATCACGTAAAATACGCAACTGATATAAGTACTTGGGATCTGAAAATTGAGTTTTCTGTTATCGACGCTATACGTTTATAAATACCATGAAACGTGGAGATTCCTTAGTCCCGGGCTGATTGGGGAATTTTTTCACGACGCGAAAAATTCCGAGCTGACATAAGTACTTGGGAACTGAAAATTGAGATTTCTGTTATCGACGCTATACGTTTAGAAATACCATGAAACGTGGACATTTCTTGGTCCCGGGCTGATTGGTGAATTTTTTCACGACGCGAAAAATGCCGAGCTGATATAAGTACTTGTGATCCGAAAATTGAGTTTTCCGTTATCGATGCTATACGTTTATTAATACCATGAAACGTGGAGATTTCTTAGTCCCGGGCTGATTGGGGAATTTTTCAACAACACGTGAAATACGCAGATGATATAAGTACTTGGGATCTCAAAATTGAGTTTTCAGTTATCGACCTCATACGTATAGAAATACCATGAAACGTGGACATTTCTTGGTCCCGGGCTGATTGGTAAATTTTTTCACGACGCGAAAAATGCCGAGCTGATATAAGTACTTGGGATCTGAAAATTGCGTTTTCTGTTATCGACGCTATACGTTGATAAATACCATGAAACGTGAAGATTTCTTGGTCCCGGGCTGATTGGACCATTTTTCAACAACACGTAAAATACGCAACTGATATAAGTACTTGGGATCTGAAAATTGAGTTTTCTGTTATCGACGATATACGTTTATAAATACCATGAAACGTGGAGATTTCTTAGTCCCGGGCTGATTGGGGAATTTTTTCACGACGCGAAAAATTCCGAGCTGACATAAGTACTTGGGAACTGAAAATTGAGTTTTCTGTTATCGACGCTATACGTTTAGAAATACCATGAAACGTGGACATTTCTTGGTCCCGGGCTGATTGGTGAATTTTTTCACGACGCGAAAAATGCCGAGCTGATATAAGTACTTGTGATACGAAAATTGAGTTTTCTGTTATCGACGCTATACGTTTATAAATACCATGAAACGTGGAGATTTCTTAGTCCCGGGCTCATTGGGGAATTTTTTCACGACGCGAAAAATTCCGAGCTGACATAAGTACTTGGGATCTGAAAATTGAGTTTTCAGTTATCGACCTCATACGTTTAGAAATACCATGAAACGTGGACATTTCTTGGTCCCGGGCTGATTGGTGAATTTTCTCACGACGCGAAAAATGCCGAGCTGATATAAGTACTTGGGATCGGAAAATTGAGTTTCCTGTTATCGACGCTATACGTTTTGAAATACCATGAAACGTGGACATTTCTTAGTCCCGGGCCGATTGGGTTATTTTTCAATAACACGTGAAATACGCAGATGATATAAGTACTTGGGATCTGAAAATTGAGTTTTCAGTTATCGACATCATACGTTTAGAAATACCATGAAACGTGGACATTTCTTGGTCCCGGGCCGATTGGCTCATTTTTCAACAACACGTGAAATACGCAGATGATGTAAGTACTTGGGATCTGAAAATTGAGTTTTCAGTTATCGACCTCATACGTTTAGAAATACCATGAAACGTGGAGATTTCTTGGTCCCGGGCTGATTGGACCATTTTTCAATAACACGTGAAATAGGCAGATGATATAAGTACTTGGGATCTGAAAATTGAGTTTTCAGTTATCGACCTCATACGTTTAGAAATATCATGAAACGTGGACATTTCTTGGTCCCGGGCTGATTGGTGAATTTTTTCACGACGCGAAAAATGCCGAGCTGATATATGTACTTGGGATCTGAAAATGGCGTTTTCTGTTATCGACGCTATACGTTTATAAATACCATGAAACGTGGAGATTTCTTAGTCCCGGGCTGATTGGGGAATTTTTTCACGACGCGAAAAATTCCGAGCTGACATAAGTACTTGGGAACTGAAAATTGAGTTTTCTGTTATCGACGCTATACGTTTAGAAATACCAGGAAACGTGGACATTTCTTGGTCCCGGGCTTATTGGTGAATTTTTTCACGACGCGAAAAATGCCGAGCTGATATAAGTACTTGTGATCCGAAAATTGAGTTTTCTGTTATCGACGCTATACGTTTATAAATACCATGAAACGTGGAGATTTCTTAGTCCCGGGCTGATTGGGGAATTTTTTCACGACGCGAAAAATTCCGAGCTGACATAAGTACTTGGGATTTGAAAATTGAGTTTTCAGTTATCGACCTCATACGTTTAGAAATACCATGAAACGTGGACATTTCTTGGTCCCGGGCTGATTGGTGAATTTTCTCACGACGCGAAAAATGCCGAGCTGATATAAGTATTTGGGATCGGAAAATTGAGTTTCCTGTTATCGACGCTATACGTTTTGAAATACCATGAAACGTGGACATTTCTTGGTCCCGGGCCGATTGGCTCATTATTCAACAACACGTGAAATACGCAGATGATGTAAGTACATGGGATCTGAAAATTGAGTTTTCAGTTATCGACCTCATACGTTTAGAAATACCATGAAACGTGGACATTTCTTGGTCCCGGGCTGATTGGTGAATTTTCTCACGACGCGAAAAATGCCGAGCTGATATAAGTACTTGGGATCGGAAAATTGAGTTTCCTGTTATCGACGCTATACGTTTTGAAATACCATGAAACGTGGACATTTCTTAGTCCCGGGCCGATTGGACCTTTTTTCAACATCTCGTGAGATACGCAGATGATATAAGTACTTGGGATCTGAAAATTGAGTTTTCAGTTATCGATCTTATATGTTTAGAAATACCATGAAACGTGGACATTTCTTGGTCCCGGGCCGATTGGACCTTTTTTCAACAACTCGTGTGATACGCAGATGATATAAGTACTTGGGATCTGAAAATTGAGTTTTCAGTTATCGACCTTATATGTTTAGAAATACCATGAAACGTGGACATTTCTTGGTCCCGGGCTGATTGGACCATTTTTTCACCGCGCGAAAAATTCCGAGCTGATATAAGTACTTGGGACCTGAAAATTGTGTTTTCTGTTATCGACGCTATACGTTTATAAATACCATGAAACGAGGACATTTCTTGATCCCGGGCCGATTGGACCTTTTTTCAACATCTCGTGAGATACGCAGATGATATAAGTACTTGGGATCTGAAAATTGAGTTTTCAGTTATCGATCTTATATGTTTAGAAATACCATGAAACGTGGACATTTCTTGGTCCCGGGCTGATTGGACCATTTTTTCACGACGCGAAAAATTCCGAGCTGATATAAGTACTTGGGATCTGAAAATTGAGTTTCGTGTTATGGACGCTATACGTTTTGAAATACCATGAAACGTGAACATTTCTTGGTCCCGGGCCGATTGGACCATTTTTCAACAACACGTGAAATATGCAGATGATATAAGTACTTGGGATCTGAAAATTGAGTTTTCAGATATCGACCTCATATGTTTAGAAATACCATGAAACGTGGACATTTCTTGGTCCCGGGCTGATTGGACCATTTTTTCACCGCGCGAAAAATTCCGAGCTGTTATAAGTACTTGGGACCTGAAAATTGTGTTTTCTGTTATCGACGCTATACGTTTATAAATACCATGAAACGTGGAGATTTCTTAGTCCCGGGCTGATTGGGGAATTTTTTCACGACGCGAAAAATTCCGAGCTGACATAAGTACTTGGGAACTGAAAATTGAGTTTTCTGTTATCGACGCTATACGTTTAGAAATACCAGGAAACGTGGACATTTCTTGGTCCCGGGCTTATTGGTGAATTTTTTCACGACGCGAAAAATGCCGAGCTGATATAAGTACTTGTGATCCGAAAATTGAGTTTTCTGTTATCGACGCTATACGTTTATAAATACCATGAAACGTGGAGATTTCTTAGTCCCGGGCTGATTGGGGAATTTTTTCACGACGCGAAAAATTCCGAGCTGACATAAGTACTTGGGATTTGAAAATTGAGTTTTCAGTTATCGACCTCATACGTTTAGAAATACCATGAAACGTGGACATTTCTTGGTCCCGGGCTGATTGGTGAATTTTCTCACGACGCGAAAAATGCCGAGCTGATATAAGTATTTGGGATCGGAAAATTGAGTTTCCTGTTATCGACGCTATACGTTTTGAAATACCATGAAACGTGGACATTTCTTGGTCCCGGGCCGATTGGCTCATTATTCAACAACACGTGAAATACGCAGATGATGTAAGTACATGGGATCTGAAAATTGAGTTTTCAGTTATCGACCTCATACGTTTAGAAATACCATGAAACGTGGACATTTCTTGGTCCCGGGCTGATTGGTGAATTTTCTCACGACGCGAAAAATGCCGAGCTGATATAAGTACTTGGGATCGGAAAATTGAGTTTCCTGTTATCGACGCTATACGTTTTGAAATACCATGAAACGTGGACATTTCTTAGTCCCGGGCCGATTGGACCTTTTTTCAACATCTCGTGAGATACGCAGATGATATAAGTACTTGGGATCTGAAAATTGAGTTTTCAGTTATCGATCTTATATGTTTAGAAATACCATGAAACGTGGACATTTCTTGGTCCCGGGCCGATTGGACCTTTTTTCAACAACTCGTGTGATACGCAGATGATATAAGTACTTGGGATCTGAAAATTGAGTTTTCAGTTATCGACCTTATATGTTTAGAAATACCATGAAACGTGGACATTTCTTGGTCCCGGGCTGATTGGACCATTTTTTCACCGCGCGAAAAATTCCGAGCTGATATAAGTACTTGGGACCTGAAAATTGTGTTTTCTGTTATCGACGCTATACGTTTATAAATACCATGAAACGAGGACATTTCTTGATCCCGGGCCGATTGGACCTTTTTTCAACATCTCGTGAGATACGCAGATGATATAAGTACTTGGGATCTGAAAATTGAGTTTTCAGTTATCGATCTTATATGTTTAGAAATACCATGAAACGTGGACATTTCTTGGTCCCGGGCTGATTGGACCATTTTTTCACGACGCGAAAAATTCCGAGCTGATATAAGTACTTGGGATCTGAAAATTGAGTTTCGTGTTATGGACGCTATACGTTTTGAAATACCATGAAACGTGAACATTTCTTGGTCCCGGGCCGATTGGACCATTTTTCAACAACACGTGAAATATGCAGATGATATAAGTACTTGGGATCTGAAAATTGAGTTTTCAGATATCGACCTCATATGTTTAGAAATACCATGAAACGTGGACATTTCTTGGTCCCGGGCTGATTGGACCATTTTTTCACCGCGCGAAAAATTCCGAGCTGTTATAAGTACTTGGGACCTGAAAATTGTGTTTTCTGTTATCGACGCAATACGTTTAGAAATACCATGAAACGTGGAGATTTCTTGGTCCCGTGCTGATTGGGGAATTTTTTCACGACGCGAAAAATTCCGAGCTGATATAAGTACTTGGGACCTGAAAATTGAGTTTCCTGTTATCGACGCTATACGTTTTAAAATACCATGAAACGTGGACATTTCTCGGTCCCGGGCCGATTGGACCATTTTTCAACAACACGTGAAATACGCAGATGATATAAGTACTTGGGATCTGAAAATTGAGTTTCCTGTTATCGACGCTACACGTTTGGAATTGCCATGAAACGTGGACATTTCTTGGTCCCGGGCTAATTGGTGAATTTTTTCACGACGCGAAAAATGCCGAGCTGATATAAGTACTTGAGATCTGAATATTCAGTTTCCAGGTATCGACGCTATACGTTTAGAAATACCATGAAACGTGGACATTTCTTGGTCCCGGGCTGATTGATGAATTTTTTCACGACGCGAAAATTGTCGAGCTGATATAAGTACTTGGGGTCTGAAAATTGAGTTTCCTGTTATCGACGCTATGCGGTTTGAAATACCATGAAACGTGGACATTTCTTGGTCCCGGACTGATTGGACCATTTTTCAACAACACGTGAGATACGCAGATGATATAAGTACTTGGGATCTGAAAATTGAGTTTCCTGTTATCGACGCTATACGTTTTGAAATAACATGAAACGTGGACATTTCTTGGTCCCGGACTGATTGGACCATTTTTCAACAACACGTGAGATACGCAGATGATATAAGTACTTGGGATCTGAAAATTGAGTTTCCTGTTATCGACGCTATACGTTTTGAAATAACATGAAACGTGGACATTTCTTGGTCCCGGGCCAATTGGACCATTTTTCAACAACACGTGAGATACGCAGATGATATAAGTACTTGGGATCTGAAAATTGAGTTTCCTGTTATCGACGCTATACGTTTTGAAATAACATAAAACGCGGACATTTCATGGTCCCGGACTGATTGGACCATTTTTTCACGACGCGAAAAATTCCGAGCTGATATAAGTACTTGGGACCTGAAAATTGTGTTTTCTGTTATCGACGCAATACGTTTAGAAATACCATGAAACGTGGACATTTCATGGTCCCGGGCCGATTGGACCATTTTTCAACAACACGTGAGATACGCAGATGATATAAGTACTTGGGATCTGAAAATTGAGTTTTCAGTTATCGACCTCATACGTTTAGAAATACCATGAAACGTGGACATTTCTTGGTCCCGGGCCAATTGGACCATTTTTCAACAACACGTGAGATACGCAGATGATATAAGTACTTGGGATCTGAAAATTGAGTTTCCTGTTATCGAAGCTATACGTTTTGAAATAATATGAAACGTGGACATTTCTTGGTCCCGGGCCAATTGGACCATTTTTCAACAACACGTGAGATACGCAGATGATATAAGTACTTGGGATCTGAAAATTGAGTTTCCTGTTATCGACGCTATACATTTTGAAATAACATGAAACGCGGACATTTCATGGTCCCGGGCTGATTGGACCATTTTTTCACGACGGGAAAAATTCCGAGCTGATATAAGTACTTGAGACCTGAAAATTGTGTTTTCTGTTATCGACGCAATACGTTTAGAAATACCATGAAACGTGGACATTTCTTGGTCCCGGGCCGATTGGACCTTTTTTCAACAACTCGTGAGATACGCAGATGATATAAGTACTTGGGACCTGAAAATTGTGTTTTCTGTTATCGACGCTATACGTTTATAAATACCATGAAACGTGGAGATTTCTTGGTCCCGTGCTGATTGGGGAATTTTTTCACGACGCGAAACATTCCGAGCTGATATAAGTACTTGGGACCCGAAAATTGTGTTTTCTGTTATCGACGCTTTACGTTTAGAAATACCATGAAACGTGGACATTTCATGGTCCCGGGCCGATTGGACCTTTTTTCAACAACTCGTGAGATACGCAGATGATATAAGTACTTGGGATCTGAAAATTGAGTTTTCAGTTATCGATCTTATATGTTTAGAAATACCATGAAACGTGGACATTTCTTGGTCCCGGGCTGATTGGACCATTTTTTCACGACGCGAAAAATTCCGAGCTGATATAAGTACTTGGGATCTGAAAATTGAGTTTCGTGTTATCGACGCTATACGTTTTGAAATACCATGAAACGTGAACATTTCTTGGTCCCGGGCCGATTGGACCATTTTTCAACAACACGTGAAATATGCAGATGATATAAGTACTTGGGATCTGAAAATTGAGTTTTCAGATATCGACCTCATATGTTTAGAAATACCATGAAACGTGGACATTTCTTGGTCCCGGGCTGATTGGACCATTTTTTCACCGCGCGAAAAATTCCGAGCTGATATAAGTACTTGGGACCTGAAAATTGTGTTTTCTGTTATCGACGCAATACGTTTAGAAATACCATGAAACGTGGAGATTTCTTGGTCCCGTGCTGATTGGGGAATTTTTTCACGACGCGAAAAATTCCGAGCTGATATAAGTACTTGGGACCTGAAAATTGAGTTTCCTGTTATCGACGCTATACGTTTTAAAATACCATGAAACGTGGACATTTCTCGGTCCCGGGCCGATTGGACCATTTTTCAACAACACGTGAAATACGCAGATGATATAAGTACTTGGGATCTGAAAATTGAGTTTCCTGTTATCGACGCTACACGTTTGGAATTACCATGAAACGTGGACATTTCTTGGTCCCGGGCTAATTGGTGAATTTTTTCACGACGCGAAAAATGCCGAGCTGATATAAGTACTTGAGATCTGAATATTCAGTTTCCAGGTATCGACGCTATACGTTTAGAAATACCATGAAACGTGGACATTTCTTGGTCCCGGGCTGATTGATGAATTTTTTCACGACGAGAAAATTGTCGAGCTGATATAAGTACTTGGGGTCTGAAAATTGAGTTTCCTGTTATCGACGCTATACGTTTTGAAATAACATGAAACGTGGACATTTCATGGTCCCGGGCTGATTGGACCATTTTTTCACGACGCGAAAAATTCCGAGCTGATATAAGTACTTGGGATCTGAAAATTGAGTTTCGTGTTATCGACGCTATACGTTTTGAAATACCATGAAACGTGAACATTTCTTGGTCCCGGGCCGATTGGACCATTTTTCAACAACACGTGAAATACGCAGATGATATAAGTACTTGGGATCTGAAAATTGAGTTTTCAGATATCGACCTCATATGTTTAGAAATACCATGAAACGTGGAGATTTCTTGGTCCCGTCCTGATTGGGGAATTTTTTCACGACGCGAAAAATTCCGAGCTGATGTAAGTACTTGGGACCAGAAAATTGTGTTTTCTGTTATCGACGCTCTACGTTTAGAAATACCATGAAACGTGGACATTTCTTGGTCCCGGGCCGATTGGACCTTTTTTCAACAACTCGTGAGATACGCAGATGATATAAGTACTTGGGATCTGAAAATTGAGTTTTCAGTTATCGACCTTATATGTTTAGAAATACCATGAAACGTGGAGATTTCTTGGTCCCGGGCTGATTGGACCATTTTTTCACGACGCGAAAAATTCCGAGCTGACATAAGTACTTGGGACCTGAAAATTGTGTTTTCTGTTATCGACGCTATACGTTTATAAATACCATGAAACGTGGAGATTTCTTGGTCCCGTGCTGATTGGACCATTTTTCAACAACACGTGAGATACGCAGATGATATAAGTACTTGGGATCTGAAAATTGAGTTTTCTGTTATCGACGCTATACGTGTTCAAATAACATGAAACGTGGACATTTCATGGTCCCGGGCGGATTGGACCATTTTTCAACAACACGTGAGATACGCAAATGATATAAGTACTTGGGATCTGAAAATTGAGTTTTCAGTTATCGACCTTATACGTTTAGAAATACCATGAAACGTGGACATTTCTTGGTCCCGGACTGATTGGACCATTTTTCAACAACACGTGAGATACGCAGCTGATATAAGTACTTGGGATCTGAAAATTGAGTTTCGTGTTATCGACGCTATACGTTTTGAAATACCATGAAACGTGAACATTTCTTGGTCCCGGGCCGATTGGACCATTTTTCAACAAAACGTGAAATACGCAGATGATATAAGTACTTGGGATCTGAAAATTGAGTTTTCTGTTATCGACGCTATACGTTTATAAATACCATGAAACGTGGACATTTCTTGGTCCCGGGCCGATTGGACCATTTTTCAACAACACGTGAAATACGCAGATGATATAAGTACTTGGGTTCTGAAAATTGAGTTTCCTGTTATCGACGCTATGCGTTTTGAAATACCATGAAACGTGGACATTTCATGGTCCCGGGCTGATTGGACCATTTTTTCACGACGCGAAAAATTCCGAGCTGATATAAGTACTTGGGATCTGAAAATTGTGTTTTCTGTTATCGACGCTATACGTTTATAAATACCATGAAACGTGGACATTTCTTGGTCCCGGGCTGATTGGGGAATTTTTTCACGACGCGAAAAATTCTGAGCTGATATAAGTACTTGGGACCTGAAAATTGTGTTTTCTGTTATCGACGTTTTACGTTTAGAAATACCATGCAACGTGGACATTTCTTGGTCCCGGGCTGATTGGACCATTTTTCAACAACACGTGAGATACGCAGATGATATAAGTACTTGGGATCTGAAAATTGAGTTTCCTGTTATCGACGCTATACGTTTTGAAATAACATGAAACCTGGACATTTCATGGTCCCGGGCTGATTGGTGAATTTTCTCTCGACGCGAAAAATGCCGAGCTGATATAAGTACTTGGGATCGGAAAATTGAGTTTCCTGTTATCGACGCTATACGTTTTGAAATACCATGAAACGTGGACATTTCTTGGTCCCGGGCCGATTGGCTCATTTTTCAACAACACGTGAAATACGCAGATGATGTAAGTACTTGGGATCTGAAAATTGAGTTTTCAGTTATCGACCTCATACGTTTAGAAATACCCTGAAACGTGGACATTTCTTGGTCCCGGGCTGATTGGGGAATTATTTCACGACGCGAAAAATGCCGAGCTGATATAAGTACTTGGGATCTGAAAATTGCGTTTTCTGTTATCGACGCTATACGTTTATAAATACCATGAAACTTGGAGATTTCTTAGTCCCGGGCTGATTGGGGAATTTTTTCACGACGCGAAAAATTCCGAGCTGACATAAGTACTTGGGAACTGAAAATTGAGATTTCTGTTATCGACGCTATACGTTTAGAAATACCATGAAACGTGGACATTTCTTGGTCCCGGGCTGATTGGTGAATTTTTTCACGACGCGAAAAATGCCGAGCTGATATAAGTACTTGTGATCCGAAAATTGAGTTTTCTGTTATCGACGCTATACGTTTATAAATACCATGAAACGTGGAGATTTCTTAGTCCCGGGCTGATTGGGGAATTTTTTCACGACGCGAAAAATTCCGAGCTGACATAAGTACTTGGGATCTGAAAATTGAGTTTTCAGTTATCGACCTCATACGTTTAGAAATACCATGAAACGTGGACATTTCTTGGTCCCGGGCTGATTGGGGAATTATTTCACGACGCGAGAAATGCCGAGCTGATATAAGTACTTGGGACCTGAAAATTGTGTTTTCTGTTATCGACGCTATACGTTTATAAATACCATGAAACGAGGACATTTCTTGATCCCGGGCCGATTGGACCTTTTTTCAACATCTCGTGAGATACGCAGATGATATAAGTACTTGGGATCTGAAAATTGAGTTTTCAGTTATCGATCTTATATGTTTAGAAATACCATGAAACGTGGACATTTCTTGGTCCCGGGCTGATTGGACCATTTTTTCACGACGCGAAAAATTCCGAGCTGATATAAGTACTTGGGATCTGAAAATTGAGTTTCGTGTTATGGACGCTATACGTTTTGAAATACCATGAAACGTGAACATTTCTTGGTCCCGGGCCGATTGGACCATTTTTCAACAACACGTGAAATATGCAGATGATATAAGTACTTGGGATCTGAAAATTGAGTTTTCAGATATCGACCTCATATGTTTAGAAATACCATGAAACGTGGACATTTCTTGGTCCCGGGCTGATTGGACCATTTTTTCACCGCGCGAAAAATTCCGAGCTGTTATAAGTACTTGGGACCTGAAAATTGTGTTTTCTGTTATCGACGCTATACGTTTATAAATACCATGAAACGTGGAGATTTCTTAGTCCCGGGCTGATTGGGGAATTTTTTCACGACGCGAAAAATTCCGAGCTGACATAAGTACTTGGGAACTGAAAATTGAGTTTTCTGTTATCGACGCTATACGTTTAGAAATACCAGGAAACGTGGACATTTCTTGGTCCCGGGCTTATTGGTGAATTTTTTCACGACGCGAAAAATGCCGAGCTGATATAAGTACTTGTGATCCGAAAATTGAGTTTTCTGTTATCGACGCTATACGTTTATAAATACCATGAAACGTGGAGATTTCTTAGTCCCGGGCTGATTGGGGAATTTTTTCACGACGCGAAAAATTCCGAGCTGACATAAGTACTTGGGATTTGAAAATTGAGTTTTCAGTTATCGACCTCATACGTTTAGAAATACCATGAAACGTGGACATTTCTTGGTCCCGGGCTGATTGGTGAATTTTCTCACGACGCGAAAAATGCCGAGCTGATATAAGTATTTGGGATCGGAAAATTGAGTTTCCTGTTATCGACGCTATACGTTTTGAAATACCATGAAACGTGGACATTTCTTGGTCCCGGGCCGATTGGCTCATTATTCAACAACACGTGAAATACGCAGATGATGTAAGTACATGGGATCTGAAAATTGAGTTTTCAGTTATCGACCTCATACGTTTAGAAATACCATGAAACGTGGACATTTCTTGGTCCCGGGCTGATTGGTGAATTTTCTCACGACGCGAAAAATGCCGAGCTGATATAAGTACTTGGGATCGGAAAATTGAGTTTCCTGTTATCGACGCTATACGTTTTGAAATACCATGAAACGTGGACATTTCTTAGTCCCGGGCCGATTGGACCTTTTTTCAACATCTCGTGAGATACGCAGATGATATAAGTACTTGGGATCTGAAAATTGAGTTTTCAGTTATCGATCTTATATGTTTAGAAATACCATGAAACGTGGACATTTCTTGGTCCCGGGCCGATTGGACCTTTTTTCAACAACTCGTGTGATACGCAGATGATATAAGTACTTGGGATCTGAAAATTGAGTTTTCAGTTATCGACCTTATATGTTTAGAAATACCATGAAACGTGGACATTTCTTGGTCCCGGGCTGATTGGACCATTTTTTCACCGCGCGAAAAATTCCGAGCTGATATAAGTACTTGGGACCTGAAAATTGTGTTTTCTGTTATCGACGCTATACGTTTATAAATACCATGAAACGAGGACATTTCTTGATCCCGGGCCGATTGGACCTTTTTTCAACATCTCGTGAGATACGCAGATGATATAAGTACTTGGGATCTGAAAATTGAGTTTTCAGTTATCGATCTTATATGTTTAGAAATACCATGAAACGTGGACATTTCTTGGTCCCGGGCTGATTGGACCATTTTTTCACGACGCGAAAAATTCCGAGCTGATATAAGTACTTGGGATCTGAAAATTGAGTTTCGTGTTATGGACGCTATACGTTTTGAAATACCATGAAACGTGAACATTTCTTGGTCCCGGGCCGATTGGACCATTTTTCAACAACACGTGAAATATGCAGATGATATAAGTACTTGGGATCTGAAAATTGAGTTTTCAGATATCGACCTCATATGTTTAGAAATACCATGAAACGTGGACATTTCTTGGTCCCGGGCTGATTGGACCATTTTTTCACCGCGCGAAAAATTCCGAGCTGTTATAAGTACTTGGGACCTGAAAATTGTGTTTTCTGTTATCGACGCAATACGTTTAGAAATACCATGAAACGTGGAGATTTCTTGGTCCCGTGCTGATTGGGGAATTTTTTCACGACGCGAAAAATTCCGAGCTGATATAAGTACTTGGGACCTGAAAATTGAGTTTCCTGTTATCGACGCTATACGTTTTAAAATACCATGAAACGTGGACATTTCTCGGTCCCGGGCCGATTGGACCATTTTTCAACAACACGTGAAATACGCAGATGATATAAGTACTTGGGATCTGAAAATTGAGTTTCCTGTTATCGACGCTACACGTTTGGAATTGCCATGAAACGTGGACATTTCTTGGTCCCGGGCTAATTGGTGAATTTTTTCACGACGCGAAAAATGCCGAGCTGATATAAGTACTTGAGATCTGAATATTCAGTTTCCAGGTATCGACGCTATACGTTTAGAAATACCATGAAACGTGGACATTTCTTGGTCCCGGGCTGATTGATGAATTTTTTCACGACGCGAAAATTGTCGAGCTGATATAAGTACTTGGGGTCTGAAAATTGAGTTTCCTGTTATCGACGCTATGCGGTTTGAAATACCATGAAACGTGGACATTTCTTGGTCCCGGACTGATTGGACCATTTTTCAACAACACGTGAGATACGCAGATGATATAAGTACTTGGGATCTGAAAATTGAGTTTCCTGTTATCGACGCTATACGTTTTGAAATAACATGAAACGTGGACATTTCTTGGTCCCGGACTGATTGGACCATTTTTCAACAACACGTGAGATACGCAGATGATATAAGTACTTGGGATCTGAAAATTGAGTTTCCTGTTATCGACGCTATACGTTTTGAAATAACATGAAACGTGGACATTTCTTGGTCCCGGGCCAATTGGACCATTTTTCAACAACACGTGAGATACGCAGATGATATAAGTACTTGGGATCTGAAAATTGAGTTTCCTGTTATCGACGCTATACGTTTTGAAATAACATAAAACGCGGACATTTCATGGTCCCGGACTGATTGGACCATTTTTTCACGACGCGAAAAATTCCGAGCTGATATAAGTACTTGGGACCTGAAAATTGTGTTTTCTGTTATCGACGCAATACGTTTAGAAATACCATGAAACGTGGACATTTCATGGTCCCGGGCCGATTGGACCATTTTTCAACAACACGTGAGATACGCAGATGATATAAGTACTTGGGATCTGAAAATTGAGTTTTCAGTTATCGACCTCATACGTTTAGAAATACCATGAAACGTGGACATTTCTTGGTCCCGGGCCAATTGGACCATTTTTCAACAACACGTGAGATACGCAGATGATATAAGTACTTGGGATCTGAAAATTGAGTTTCCTGTTATCGAAGCTATACGTTTTGAAATAATATGAAACGTGGACATTTCTTGGTCCCGGGCCAATTGGACCATTTTTCAACAACACGTGAGATACGCAGATGATATAAGTACTTGGGATCTGAAAATTGAGTTTCCTGTTATCGACGCTATACGTTTTGAAATAACATGAAACGCGGACATTTCATGGTCCCGGGCTGATTGGACCATTTTTTCACGACGGGAAAAATTCCGAGCTGATATAAGTACTTGAGACCTGAAAATTGTGTTTTCTGTTATCGACGCAATACGTTTAGAAATACCATGAAACGTGGACATTTCTTGGTCCCGGGCCGATTGGACCTTTTTTCAACAACTCGTGAGATACGCAGATGATATAAGTACTTGGGACCTGAAAATTGTGTTTTCTGTTATCGACGCTATACGTTTATAAATACCATGAAACGTGGAGATTTCTTGGTCCCGTGCTGATTGGGGAATTTTTTCACGACGCGAAACATTCCGAGCTGATATAAGTACTTGGGACCCGAAAATTGTGTTTTCTGTTATCGACGCTTTACGTTTAGAAATACCATGAAACGTGGACATTTCATGGTCCCGGGCCGATTGGACCTTTTTTCAACAACTCGTGAGATACGCAGATGATATAAGTACTTGGGATCTGAAAATTGAGTTTTCAGTTATCGATCTTATATGTTTAGAAATACCATGAAACGTGGACATTTCTTGGTCCCGGGCTGATTGGACCATTTTTTCACGACGCGAAAAATTCCGAGCTGATATAAGTACTTGGGATCTGAAAATTGAGTTTCGTGTTATCGACGCTATACGTTTTGAAATACCATGAAACGTGAACATTTCTTGGTCCCGGGCCGATTGGACCATTTTTCAACAACACGTGAAATATGCAGATGATATAAGTACTTGGGATCTGAAAATTGAGTTTTCAGATATCGACCTCATATGTTTAGAAATACCATGAAACGTGGACATTTCTTGGTCCCGGGCTGATTGGACCATTTTTTCACCGCGCGAAAAATTCCGAGCTGATATAAGTACTTGGGACCTGAAAATTGTGTTTTCTGTTATCGACGCAATACGTTTAGAAATACCATGAAACGTGGAGATTTCTTGGTCCCGTGCTGATTGGGGAATTTTTTCACGACGCGAAAAATTCCGAGCTGATATAAGTACTTGGGACCTGAAAATTGAGTTTCCTGTTATCGACGCTATACGTTTTAAAATACCATGAAACGTGGACATTTCTCGGTCCCGGGCCGATTGGACCATTTTTCAACAACACGTGAAATACGCAGATGATATAAGTACTTGGGATCTGAAAATTGAGTTTCCTGTTATCGACGCTACACGTTTGGAATTACCATGAAACGTGGACATTTCTTGGTCCCGGGCTAATTGGTGAATTTTTTCACGACGCGAAAAATGCCGAGCTGATATAAGTACTTGAGATCTGAATATTCAGTTTCCAGGTATCGACGCTATACGTTTAGAAATACCATGAAACGTGGACATTTCTTGGTCCCGGGCTGATTGATGAATTTTTTCACGACGAGAAAATTGTCGAGCTGATATAAGTACTTGGGGTCTGAAAATTGAGTTTCCTGTTATCGACGCTATACGTTTTGAAATAACATGAAACGTGGACATTTCATGGTCCCGGGCTGATTGGACCATTTTTTCACGACGCGAAAAATTCCGAGCTGATATAAGTACTTGGGATCTGAAAATTGAGTTTCGTGTTATCGACGCTATACGTTTTGAAATACCATGAAACGTGAACATTTCTTGGTCCCGGGCCGATTGGACCATTTTTCAACAACACGTGAAATACGCAGATGATATAAGTACTTGGGATCTGAAAATTGAGTTTTCAGATATCGACCTCATATGTTTAGAAATACCATGAAACGTGGAGATTTCTTGGTCCCGTCCTGATTGGGGAATTTTTTCACGACGCGAAAAATTCCGAGCTGATGTAAGTACTTGGGACCAGAAAATTGTGTTTTCTGTTATCGACGCTCTACGTTTAGAAATACCATGAAACGTGGACATTTCTTGGTCCCGGGCCGATTGGACCTTTTTTCAACAACTCGTGAGATACGCAGATGATATAAGTACTTGGGATCTGAAAATTGAGTTTTCAGTTATCGACCTTATATGTTTAGAAATACCATGAAACGTGGAGATTTCTTGGTCCCGGGCTGATTGGACCATTTTTTCACGACGCGAAAAATTCCGAGCTGACATAAGTACTTGGGACCTGAAAATTGTGTTTTCTGTTATCGACGCTATACGTTTATAAATACCATGAAACGTGGAGATTTCTTGGTCCCGTGCTGATTGGACCATTTTTCAACAACACGTGAGATACGCAGATGATATAAGTACTTGGGATCTGAAAATTGAGTTTTCTGTTATCGACGCTATACGTGTTCAAATAACATGAAACGTGGACATTTCATGGTCCCGGGCGGATTGGACCATTTTTCAACAACACGTGAGATACGCAAATGATATAAGTACTTGGGATCTGAAAATTGAGTTTTCAGTTATCGACCTTATACGTTTAGAAATACCATGAAACGTGGACATTTCTTGGTCCCGGACTGATTGGACCATTTTTCAACAACACGTGAGATACGCAGCTGATATAAGTACTTGGGATCTGAAAATTGAGTTTCGTGTTATCGACGCTATACGTTTTGAAATACCATGAAACGTGAACATTTCTTGGTCCCGGGCCGATTGGACCATTTTTCAACAAAACGTGAAATACGCAGATGATATAAGTACTTGGGATCTGAAAATTGAGTTTTCTGTTATCGACGCTATACGTTTATAAATACCATGAAACGTGGACATTTCTTGGTCCCGGGCCGATTGGACCATTTTTCAACAACACGTGAAATACGCAGATGATATAAGTACTTGGGTTCTGAAAATTGAGTTTCCTGTTATCGACGCTATGCGTTTTGAAATACCATGAAACGTGGACATTTCATGGTCCCGGGCTGATTGGACCATTTTTTCACGACGCGAAAAATTCCGAGCTGATATAAGTACTTGGGATCTGAAAATTGTGTTTTCTGTTATCGACGCTATACGTTTATAAATACCATGAAACGTGGACATTTCTTGGTCCCGGGCTGATTGGGGAATTTTTTCACGACGCGAAAAATTCTGAGCTGATATAAGTACTTGGGACCTGAAAATTGTGTTTTCTGTTATCGACGTTTTACGTTTAGAAATACCATGCAACGTGGACATTTCTTGGTCCCGGGCTGATTGGACCATTTTTCAACAACACGTGAGATACGCAGATGATATAAGTACTTGGGATCTGAAAATTGAGTTTCCTGTTATCGACGCTATACGTTTTGAAATAACATGAAACCTGGACATTTCATGGTCCCGGGCTGATTGGTGAATTTTCTCTCGACGCGAAAAATGCCGAGCTGATATAAGTACTTGGGATCGGAAAATTGAGTTTCCTGTTATCGACGCTATACGTTTTGAAATACCATGAAACGTGGACATTTCTTGGTCCCGGGCCGATTGGCTCATTTTTCAACAACACGTGAAATACGCAGATGATGTAAGTACTTGGGATCTGAAAATTGAGTTTTCAGTTATCGACCTCATACGTTTAGAAATACCCTGAAACGTGGACATTTCTTGGTCCCGGGCTGATTGGGGAATTATTTCACGACGCGAAAAATGCCGAGCTGATATAAGTACTTGGGATCTGAAAATTGCGTTTTCTGTTATCGACGCTATACGTTTATAAATACCATGAAACTTGGAGATTTCTTAGTCCCGGGCTGATTGGGGAATTTTTTCACGACGCGAAAAATTCCGAGCTGACATAAGTACTTGGGAACTGAAAATTGAGATTTCTGTTATCGACGCTATACGTTTAGAAATACCATGAAACGTAGACATTTCTTGGTCCCGGGCTGATTGGTGAATTTTTTCACGACGCGAAAAATGCCGAGCTGATATAAGTACTTGTGATCCGAAAATTGAGTTTTCTGTTATCGACGCTATACGTTTATAAATACCATGAAACGTGGAGATTTCTTAGTCCCGGGCTGATTGGGGAATTTTTTCACGACGCGAAAAATTCCGAGCTGACATAAGTACTTGGGATCTGAAAATTGAGTTTTCAGTTATCGACCTCATACGTTTAGAAATACCATGAAACGTGGACATTTCTTGGTCCCGGGCTGATTGGGGAATTATTTCACGACGCGAGAAATGCCGAGCTGATATAAGTACTTGGGATCTGAAAATTGCGTTTTCTGTTATCGACGCTATACGTTTATAAATACCATGAAACTTGGAGATTTCTTGGTCCCGGGCTGATTGGACCATTTTTCAATAACACGTGAAATAGGCAGATGATATAAGTACTTGGGATCTGAAAATTGAGTTTTCATTTATCGACCTCATACGTTTAGAAATACCATGAAACGTGGAGATTTCTTGGTCCCGGGCTGATTGGACCATTTTTCAATAACACGTGAAATAGGCAGATGATGGAAGTACTTGGGATCTGAAAATTGAGTTTTCAGTTATCGACCTCATACGTTTAGAAATACCATGAAACGTGGACATTTCTTGGTCCCGGGCTGATTGGTGAATTTTTTCACGACGCGAAAAATGCCGAGCTGATATAAGTACTTCGGATCCGAAAATTGAGTTTTCTGTTATCGACGCTATACGTTTATAAATACCATGAAACGTGAAGATTTCTTGGTCCCGGGCTGATTGGACCATTTTTCAACATCACGTAAAATACGCAACTGATATAAGTACTTGGGATCTGAAAATTGAGTTTTCTGTTATCGACGCTATACGTTTATAAATACCATGAAACGTGGAGATTCCTTAGTCCCGGGCTGATTGGGGAATTTTTTCACGACGCGAAAAATTCCGAGCTGACATAAGTACTTGGGAACTGAAAATTGAGATTTCTGTTATCGACGCTATACGTTTAGAAATACCATGAAACGTGGACATTTCTTGGTCCCGGGCTGATTGGTGAATTTTTTCACGACGCGAAAAATGCCGAGCTGATATAAGTACTTGTGATCCGAAAATTGAGTTTTCCGTTATCGATGCTATACGTTTATTAATACCATGAAACGTGGAGATTTCTTAGTCCCGGGCTGATTGGGGAATTTTTTCACGACGCGAAAAATTCCGAGCTGACATAAGTACTTGGGATTTGAAAATTGAGTTTTCAGTTATCGACCTCATACGTTTAGAAATACCATGAAACGTGGACATTTCTTGGTCCCGGGCTGATTGGTGAATTTTCTCACGACGCGAAAAATGCCGAGCTGATATAAGTATTTGGGATCGGAAAATTGAGTTTCCTGTTATCGACGCTATACGTTTTGAAATACCATGAAACGTGGACATTTCTTGGTCCCGGGCCGATTGGCTCATTATTCAACAACACGTGAAATACGCAGATGATGTAAGTACATGGGATCTGAAAATTGAGTTTTCAGTTATCGACCTCATACGTTTAGAAATACCATGAAACGTGGACATTTCTTGGTCCCGGGCTGATTGGGGAATTATTTCACGACGCGAAAAATGCCGAGCTGATATAAGTACTTGGGATCTGAAAATTGCGTTTTCTGTTATCGACGCTATACGTTTATAAATACCATGAAACTTGGAGATTTCTTGGTCCCGGGCTGATTGGACCATTTTTCAATAACACGTGAAATAGGCAGATGATATAAGTACTTGGGATCTCAAAATTGAGTTTTCAGTTATCGACCTCATACGTATAGAAATACCATGAAACGTGGACATTTCTTGGTCCCGGGCTGATTGGTGAATTTTTTCACGACGCGAAAAATGCCGAGCTGATATAAGTACTTGTGATACGAAAATTGAGTTTTCTGTTATCGACGCTATACGTTCATAAATACCATGAAACGTGGAGATTTCTTAGTCCCGGGCTCATTGGGGAATTTTTTCACGACGCGAAAAATTCCGAGCTGACATAAGTACTTGGGATCTGAAAATTGAGTTTTCAGTTATCGACCTCATACGTTTAGAAATACCATGAAACGTGGACATTTCTTGGTCCCGGGCTGATTGGTGAATTTTCTCACGACGCGAAAAATGCCGAGCTGATATAAGTACTTGGGATCGGAAAATTGAGTTTCCTGTTATCGACGCTATACGTTTTGAAATACCATGAAACGTGGACATTTCTTAGTCCCGGGCCGATTGGGTTATTTTTCAATAACACGTGAAATACGCAGATGATATAAGTACTTGGGATCTGAAAATTGAGTTTTCAGTTATCGACATCATACGTTTAGAAATACCATGAAACGTGGAGATTTCTTGGTCCCGGGCTGATTGGACCATTTTTCAATAACACGTGAAATAGGCAGATGATATAAGTACTTGGGATCTGAAAATTGAGTTTTCAGTTATCGACCTCATACGTTTAGAAATACCATGAAACGTGGACATTTCTTGGTCCCGGGCCGATTGGCTCATTTTTCAACAACACGTGAAATACGCAGATGATATAAGTACTTGGGATCTGAAAATTGAGTTTTCAGTTATCGACCTCATACGTTTAGAAATACCATGAAACGTGTTTATTTCTTGGTCGCGGGCTGATTGGTGAATTTTTTCACGACGCGAAAAATGCCGAGCTGATATAAGTACTTGGGATCTGAAAATTGCGTTTTCTGTTATCGACGCTATACGTTTATAAATACCATGAAACTTGGAGATTTCTTGGTCCCGGGCTGATTGGACCATTTTTCAATAACACGTGAAATAGGCAGATGATATAAGTACTTGGGATCTGAAAATTGAGTTTTCAGTTATCGACCTCATACGTTTAGAAATACCATGAAACGTGGACATTTCTTGGTCCCGGGCTGATTGGTGAATTTTTTCACGACGCGAAAAATGCCGAGCTGATATAAGTACTTGGGATCTGAAAATTGCGTTTTCTGTTATCGACGCTATACGTTTATAAATACCATGAAACGTGGAGATTTCTTGGTCCCGGGCTGATTGGACCATTTTTCAATAACACGTGAAATAGGTAGATGATATAAGTACTTGGGATCTGAAAATTGAGTTTTCAGTTATCGACCTCATACGTTTAGAAATATCATGAAACGTGGACATTTCTTGGTCCCGGGCTGATTGGTGAATTTTTTCACGACGCGAAAAATGCCGAGCTGATATATGTACTTGGGATCTGAAAATTGCGTTTTCTGTTATCGACGCTATACGTTTTTAAATACCATGAAACGTGAAGATTTCTTGGTCCCGGGCTGATTGGACCATTTTTCAACAACACGTAAAATACGCAACTGATATAAGTACTTGGGATCTGAAAATTGAGTTTTCTGTTATCGACGCTATACGTTTATAAATACCATGAAACGTGGAGATTTCTTAGTCCCGGGCTGATTGGGGAATTTTTTCACGACGCGAAAAATTCCGAGCTGACATAAGTACTTGGGAACTGAAAATTGAGTTTTCTGTTATCGACGCTATACGTTTAGAAATACCAGGAAACGTGGACATTTCTTGGTCCCGGGCTTATTGGTGAATTTTTTCACGACGCGAAAAATGCCGAGCTGATATAAGTACTTGTGATCCGAAAATTGAGTTTTCTGTTATCGACGCTATACGTTTATAAATACCATGAAACGTGGAGATTTCTTAGTCCCGGGCTGATTGGGGAATTTTTTCACGACGCGAAAAATTCCGAGCTGACATAAGTACTTGGGAACTGAAAATTGAGTTTTCTGTTATCGACGCTATACGTTTAGAAATACCATGAAACGTGGACATTTCTTGGTCCCGGGCTGATTGGTGAATTTTCTCTCGACGCGAAAAATGCCGAGCTGATATAAGTACTTGGGATCGGAAAATTGAGTTTCCTGTTATCGACGCTATACGTTTTGAAATACCATGAAACGTGGACATTTCTTGGTCCCGGGCCGATTGGCTCATTTTTCAACAACACGTGAAATACGCAGATGATATAAGTACTTGGGATCTGAAAATTGAGTTTTCAGTTATCGACCTCATACGTTTAGAAATACCATGAAACGTATTTATTTCTTGGTCGCGGGCTGATTGGTGAATTTTTTCACGACGCGAAAAATGCCGAGCTGATATAAGTACTTGGGATCTGAAAATTGCGTTTTCTGTTATCGACGCTATACGTTTATAAATACCATGAAACGTGGAGATTTCTTGGTCCCGGGCTGATTGGACCATTTTTCAATAACACGTGAAATAGGCAGATGATGGAAGTACTTGGGATCTGAAAATTGAGTTTTCAGTTATCGACCTCATACGTTTAGAAATACCATGAAACGTGGACATTTCTTGGTCCCGGGCTGATTGGTGAATTTTTTCACGACGCGAAAAGTGCCGAGCTGACATAAGTACTTGGGATTTGAAAATTGAGTTTTCAGTTATCGACCTCATACGTTTAGAAATACCATGAAACGTGGACATTTCTTGGTCCCGGGCTGATTGGTGAATTTTCTCACGACGCGAAAAATGCCGAGCTGATATAAGTACTTGTGATCCGAAAATTGAGTTTTCCGTTATCGATGCTATACGTTTATTAATACCATGAAACGTGGAGATTTCTTAGTCCCGGGCTGATTGGGGAATTTTTCAACAACACGTGAAATACGCAGATGATATAAGTACTTGGGATCTCAAAATTGAGTTTTCAGTTATCGACCTCATACGTATAGAAATACCATGAAACGTGGACATTTCTTGGTCCCGGGCTGATTGGTAAATTTTTTCACGACGCGAAAAATGCCGAGCTGATATAAGTACTTGGGATCTGAAAATTGCGTTTTCTGTTATCGACGCTATACGTTGATAAATACCATGAAACGTGAAGATTTCTTGGTCCCGGGCTGATTGGACCATTTTTCAACAACACGTAAAATACGCAACTGATATAAGTACTTGGGATCTGAAAATTGAGTTTTCTGTTATCGACGATATACGTTTATAAATACCATGAAACGTGGAGATTTCTTAGTCCCGGGCTGATTGGGGAATTTTTTCACGACGCGAAAAATTCCGAGCTGACATAAGTACTTGGGAACTGAAAATTGAGTTTTCTGTTATCGACGCTATACGTTTAGAAATACCATGAAACGTGGACATTTCTTGGTCCCGGGCTGATTGGTGAATTTTTTCACGACGCGAAAAATGCCGAGCTGATATAAGTACTTGTGATACGAAAATTGAGTTTTCTGTTATCGACGCTATACGTTTATAAATACCATGAAACGTGGAGATTTCTTAGTCCCGGGCTCATTGGGGAATTTTTTCACGACGCGAAAAATTCCGAGCTGACATAAGTACTTGGGATCTGAAAATTGAGTTTTCAGTTATCGACCTCATACGTTTAGAAATACCATGAAACGTGGACATTTCTTGGTCCCGGGCTGATTGGTGAATTTTCTCACGACGCGAAAAATGCCGAGCTGATATAAGTACTTGGGATCGGAAAATTGAGTTTCCTGTTATCGACGCTATACGTTTTGAAATACCATGAAACGTGGACATTTCTTAGTCCCGGGCCGATTGGGTTATTTTTCAATAACACGTGAAATACGCAGATGATATAAGTACTTGGGATCTGAAAATTGAGTTTTCAGTTATCGACATCATACGTTTAGAAATACCATGAAACGTGGACATTTCTTGGTCCCGGGCCGATTGGCTCATTTTTCAACAACACGTGAAATACGCAGATGATGTAAGTACTTGGGATCTGAAAATTGAGTTTTCAGTTATCGACCTCATACGTTTAGAAATACCATGAAACGTGGAGATTTCTTGGTCCCGGGCTGATTGGACCATTTTTCAATAACACGTGAAATAGGCAGATGATATAAGTACTTGGGATCTGAAAATTGAGTTTTCAGTTATCGACCTCATACGTTTAGAAATATCATGAAACGTGGACATTTCTTGGTCCCGGGCTGATTGGTGAATTTTTTCACGACGCGAAAAATGCCGAGCTGATATATGTACTTGGGATCTGAAAATGGCGTTTTCTGTTATCGACGCTATACGTTTATAAATACCATGAAACGTGGAGATTTCTTAGTCCCGGGCTGATTGGGGAATTTTTTCACGACGCGAAAAATTCCGAGCTGACATAAGTACTTGGGAACTGAAAATTGAGTTTTCTGTTATCGACGCTATACGTTTAGAAATACCAGGAAACGTGGACATTTCTTGGTCCCGGGCTTATTGGTGAATTTTTTCACGACGCGAAAAATGCCGAGCTGATATAAGTACTTGTGATCCGAAAATTGAGTTTTCTGTTATCGACGCTATACGTTTATAAATACCATGAAACGTGGAGATTTCTTAGTCCCGGGCTGATTGGGGAATTTTTTCACGACGCGAAAAATTCCGAGCTGACATAAGTACTTGGGATTTGAAAATTGAGTTTTCAGTTATCGACCTCATACGTTTAGAAATACCATGAAACGTGGACATTTCTTGGTCCCGGGCTGATTGGTGAATTTTCTCACGACGCGAAAAATGCCGAGCTGATATAAGTATTTGGGATCGGAAAATTGAGTTTCCTGTTATCGACGCTATACGTTTTGAAATACCATGAAACGTGGACATTTCTTGGTCCCGGGCCGATTGGCTCATTATTCAACAACACGTGAAATACGCAGATGATGTAAGTACATGGGATCTGAAAATTGAGTTTTCAGTTATCGACCTCATACGTTTAGAAATACCATGAAACGTGGACATTTCTTGGTCCCGGGCTGATTGGTGAATTTTTTCACGACGCGAAAAATGCCGAGCTGATATAAGTACTTGGGATCTGAAAATTGCGTTTTCTGTTATCGACGCTATACGTTTATAAATACCATGAAACGTGGAGATTTCTTGGTCCCGGGCTGATTGGACCATTTTTCAATAACACGTGAAATAGGTAGATGATATAAGTACTTGGGATCTGAAAATTGAGTTTTCAGTTATCGACCTCATACGTTTAGAAATATCATGAAACGTGGACATTTCTTGGTCCCGGGCTGATTGGTGAATTTTTTCACGACGCGAAAAATGCCGAGCTGATATATGTACTTGGGATCTGAAAATTGCGTTTTCTGTTATCGACGCTATACGTTTTTAAATACCATGAAACGTGAAGATTTCTTGGTCCCGGGCTGATTGGACCATTTTTCAACAACACGTAAAATACGCAACTGATATAAGTACTTGGGATCTGAAAATTGAGTTTTCTGTTATCGACGCTATACGTTTATAAATACCATGAAACGTGGAGATTTCTTAGTCCCGGGCTGATTGGGGAATTTTTTCACGACGCGAAAAATTCCGAGCTGACATAAGTACTTGGGATCTGAAAATTGAGTTTTCAGTTATCGACCTCATACGTTTAGAAATACCATGAAACGTGGACATTTCTTGGTCCCGGGCTGATTGGTGAATTTTTTCACGACGCGAAAAATGCCGAGCTGATATAAGTACTTGTGATCCGAAAATTGAGTTTTCCGTTATCGATGCTATACGTTTATTAATACCATGAAACGTGGAGATTTCTTAGTCCCGGGCTGATTGGGGAATTTTTTCACGACGCGAAAAATTCCGAGCTGACATAAGTACTTGGGATTTGAAAATTGAGTTTTCAGTTATCGACCTCATACGTTTAGAAATACCATGAAACGTGGACATTTCTTGGTCCCGGGCTGATTGGTGAATTTTCTCACGACGCGAAAAATGCCGAGCTGATATAAGTATTTGGGATCGGAAAATTGAGTTTCCTGTTATCGACGCTATACGTTTTGAAATACCATGAAACGTGGACATTTCTTGGTCCCGGGCCGATTGGCTCATTATTCAACAACACGTGAAATACGCAGATGATGTAAGTACATGGGATCTGAAAATTGAGTTTTCAGTTATCGACCTCATACGTTTAGAAATACCATGAAACGTGGACATTTCTTGGTCCCGGGCTGATTGGTGAATTTTCTCACGACGCGAAAAATGCCGAGCTGATATAAGTACTTGGGATCGGAAAATTGAGTTTCCTGTTATCGACGCTATACGTTTTGAAATACCATGAAACGTGGACATTTCTTAGTCCCGGGCCGATTGGGTTATTTTTCAATAACACGTGAAATACGCAGATGATATAAGTACTTGGGATCTGAAAATTGAGTTTTCAGTTATCGACATCATACGTTTAGAAATACCATGAAACGTGGAGATTTCTTGGTCCCGGGCTGATTGGACCATTTTTCAATAACACGTGAAATAGGCAGATGATATAAGTACTTGGGATCTGAAAATTGAGTTTTCAGTTATCGACCTCATACGTTTAGAAATACCATGAAACGTGGACATTTCTTGGTCCCGGGCCGATTGGCTCATTTTTCAACAACACGTGAAATACGCAGATGATATAAGTACTTGGGATCTGAAAATTGAGTTTTCAGTTATCGACCTCATACGTTTAGAAATACCATGAAACGTGTTTATTTCTTGGTCGCGGGCTGATTGGTGAATTTTTTCACGACGCGAAAAATGCCGAGCTGATATAAGTACTTGGGATCTGAAAATTGCGTTTTCTGTTATCGACGCTATACGTTTATAAATACCATGAAACTTGGAGATTTCTTGGTCCCGGGCTGATTGGACCATTTTTCAATAACACGTGAAATAGGCAGATGATATAAGTACTTGGGATCTGAAAATTGAGTTTTCAGTTATCGACCTCATACGTTTAGAAATACCATGAAACGTGGACATTTCTTGGTCCCGGGCTGATTGGTGAATTTTTTCACGACGCGAAAAATGCCGAGCTGATATAAGTACTTGGGATCTGAAAATTGCGTTTTCTGTTATCGACGCTATACGTTTATAAATACCATGAAACGTGGAGATTTCTTGGTCCCGGGCTGATTGGACCATTTTTCAATAACACGTGAAATAGGTAGATGATATAAGTACTTGGGATCTGAAAATTGAGTTTTCAGTTATCGACCTCATACGTTTAGAAATATCATGAAACGTGGACATTTCTTGGTCCCGGGCTGATTGGTGAATTTTTTCACGACGCGAAAAATGCCGAGCTGATATATGTACTTGGGATCTGAAAATTGCGTTTTCTGTTATCGACGCTATACGTTTTTAAATACCATGAAACGTGAAGATTTCTTGGTCCCGGGCTGATTGGACCATTTTTCAACAACACGTAAAATACGCAACTGATATAAGTACTTGGGATCTGAAAATTGAGTTTTCTGTTATCGACGCTATACGTTTATAAATACCATGAAACGTGGAGATTTCTTAGTCCCGGGCTGATTGGGGAATTTTTTCACGACGCGAAAAATTCCGAGCTGACATAAGTACTTGGGAACTGAAAATTGAGTTTTCTGTTATCGACGCTATACGTTTAGAAATACCAGGAAACGTGGACATTTCTTGGTCCCGGGCTTATTGGTGAATTTTTTCACGACGCGAAAAATGCCGAGCTGATATAAGTACTTGTGATCCGAAAATTGAGTTTTCTGTTATCGACGCTATACGTTTATAAATACCATGAAACGTGGAGATTTCTTAGTCCCGGGCTGATTGGGGAATTTTTTCACGACGCGAAAAATTCCGAGCTGACATAAGTACTTGGGAACTGAAAATTGAGTTTTCTGTTATCGACGCTATACGTTTAGAAATACCATGAAACGTGGACATTTCTTGGTCCCGGGCTGATTGGTGAATTTTCTCTCGACGCGAAAAATGCCGAGCTGATATAAGTACTTGGGATCGGAAAATTGAGTTTCCTGTTATCGACGCTATACGTTTTGAAATACCATGAAACGTGGACATTTCTTGGTCCCGGGCCGATTGGCTCATTTTTCAACAACACGTGAAATACGCAGATGATATAAGTACTTGGGATCTGAAAATTGAGTTTTCAGTTATCGACCTCATACGTTTAGAAATACCATGAAACGTATTTATTTCTTGGTCGCGGGCTGATTGGTGAATTTTTTCACGACGCGAAAAATGCCGAGCTGATATAAGTACTTGGGATCTGAAAATTGCGTTTTCTGTTATCGACGCTATACGTTTATAAATACCATGAAACGTGGAGATTTCTTGGTCCCGGGCTGATTGGACCATTTTCCAATAACACGTGAAATAGGCAGATGATGGAAGTACTTGGGATCTGAAAATTGAGTTTTCAGTTATCGACCTCATACGTTTAGAAATACCATGAAACGTGGACATTTCTTGGTCCCGGGCTGATTGGTGAATTTTTTCACGACGCGAAAAGTGCCGAGCTGACATAAGTACTTGGGATTTGAAAATTGAGTTTTCAGTTATCGACCTCATACGTTTAGAAATACCATGAAACGTGGACATTTCTTGGTCCCGGGCTGATTGGTGAATTTTCTCACGACGCGAAAAATGCCGAGCTGATATAAGTATTTGGGATCGGAAAATTGAGTTTCCTGTTATCGACGCTATACGTTTTGAAATACCATGAAACGTGGACATTTCTTGGTCCCGGGCCGATTGGCTCATTATTCAACAACACGTGAAATACGCAGATGATGTAAGTACTTGGGATCTGAAAATTGAGTTTTCAGTTATCGACCTCATACGTTTAGAAATACCATGAAACGTGGACATTTCTTGGTCCCGGGCTGATTGGTGAATTTTCTCACGACGCGAAAAATGCCGAGCTGATATAAGTATTTGGGATCGGAAAATTGAGTTTCCTGTTATCGACGCTATACGTTTTGAAATACCATGAAACGTGGACATTTCTTGGTCCCGGGCCGATTGGCTCATTATTCAACAACACGTGAAATACGCAGATGATGTAAGTACATGGGATCTGAAAATTGAGTTTTCAGTTATCGACCTCATACGTTTAGAAATACCATGAAACGTGGACATTTCTTGGTCCCGGGCTGATTGGGGAATTATTTCACGACGCGAAAAATGCCGAGCTGATATAAGTACTTGGGATCTGAAAATTGCGTTTTCTGTTATCGACGCTATACGTTTATAAATACTATGAAACTTGGAGATTTCTTGGTCCCGGGCTGATTGGACCATTTTTCAATAACACGTGAAATAGGCAGATGATATAAGTACTTGGGATCTGAAAATTGAGTTTTCAGTTATCGACCTCATACGTTTAGAAATACCATGAAACGTGGACATTTCTTGGTCCCGGGCCGATTGGCTCATTTTTCAACAACACGTGAAATACGCAGATGATATAAGTACTTGGGATCTCAAAATTGAGTTTTCAGTTATCGACCTCATACGTATAGAAATACCATGAAACGTGGACATTTCTTGGTCCCGGGCTGATTGGTGAATTTTTTCACGACGCGAAAAATGCCGAGCTGATATAAGTACTTGGGATCTGAAAATTGCGTTTTCTGTTATCGACGCTATACGTTGATAAATACCATGAAACGTGAAGATTTCTTGGTCCCGGGCTGATTGGACCATTTTTCAACAACACGTAAAATACGCAACTGATATAAGTACTTGGGATCTGAAAATTGAGTTTTCAGTTATCGACCTCATACGTTTAGAAATATCATGAAACGTGGACATTTCTTGGTCCCGGGCTGATTGGTGAATTTTTTCACGACGCGAAAAATGCCGAGCTGATATATGTACTTGGGATCTGAAAATTGCGTTTTCTGTTATCGACGCTATACGTTTATAAATACCATGAAACGTGGAGATTTCTTAGTCCCGGGCTGATTGGGGAATTTTTTCACGACGCGAAAAATTCCGAGCTGACATAAGTAGTTGGGAACTGAAAATTGAGTTTTCTGTTATCGACGCTATACGTTTAGAAATACCAGGAAACGTGGACATTTCTTGGTCCCGGGCTTATTGGTGAATTTTTTCACGACGCGAAAAATGCCGAGCTGATATAAGTACTTGTGATCCGAAAATTGAGTTTTCTGTTATCGACGCTATACGTTTATAAATACCATGAAACGTGGAGATTTCTTAGTCCCGGGCTGATTGGGGAATTTTTTCACGACGCGAGAAATTCCGAGCTGACATAAGTACTTGGGAACTGAAAATTGAGTTTTCTGTTATCGACGCTATACGTTTAGAAATACCATCAAACGTGGACATTTCTTCGTCCCGGGCTGATTGGTGAATTTTCTCTCGACGCGAAAAATGCCGAGCTGATATAAGTACTTGGGATCGGAAAATTGAGTTTCCTGTTATCGACGCTATACGTTTTGAAATACCATGAAACGTGGACATTTCTTGGTCCCGGGCCGATTGGCTCATTTTTCAACAACACGTGAAATACGCAGATGATGTAAGTACTTGGGATCTGAAAATTGAGTTTTCAGTTATCGACCTCATACGTTTAGAAATACCATGAAACGTGGACATTTCTTGGTCCCGGGCCGATTGGCTCATTTTTCAACAACACGTGAAATACGCAGATGATATAAGTACTTGGGATCTGAAAATTGAGTTTTCAGTTATCGACCTCATACGTTTAGAAATACCATGAAACGTATTTATTTCTTGGTCGCGGGCTGATTGGTGAATTTTTTCACGACGCGAAAAATGCCGAGCTGATATAAGTACTTGGGATCTGAAAATTGCGTTTTCTGTTATCGACGCTATACGTTTATAAATACCATGAAACGTGGAGATTTCTTGGTCCCGGGCTGATTGGACCATTTTTCAATAACACGTGAAATAGGCAGATGATGGAAGTACTTGGGATCTGAAAATTGAGTTTTCAGTTATCGACCTCATACGTTTAGAAATACCATGAAACGTGGACATTTCTTGGTCCCGGGCTGATTGGTGAATTTTTTCACGACGCGAAAAGTGCCGAGCTGACGTAAGTACTTGGGATTTGAAAATTGAGTTTTCAGTTATCGACCTCATACGTTTAGAAATACCATGAAACGTGGACATTTCTTGGTCCCGGGCTGATTGGTGAATTTTCTCACGACGCGAAAAATGCCGAGCTGATATAATTATTTGGGATCGGAAAATTGAGTTTCCTGTTATCGACGCTATACGTTTTGAAATACCATGAAACGTGGACATTTCTTGGTCCCGGGCCGATTGGCTCATTATTCAACAACACGTGAAATACGCAGATGATGTAAGTACTTGGGATCTGAAAATTGAGTTTTCAGTTATCGACCTCATACGTTTAGAAATACCATGAAACGTGGACATTTCTTGGTCCCGGGCTGATTGGTGAATTTTCTCTCGACGCGAAAAATGCCGAGCTGATATAAGTACTTGGGATCGGAAAATTGAGTTTCCTGTTATCGACGCTATACGTTTTGAAATACCATGAAACGTGGACATTTCTTGGTCCCGGGCCGATTGGCTCATTTTTCAACAACATGTGAAATACGCAGATGATGTAAGTACTTGGGATCTGAAAATTGAGTTTTCAGTTATCGACCTCATACGTTTAGAAATACCATGAAACGTGGACATTTCTTGGTCCCGGGCCGATTGGCTCATTTTTCAACAACACGTGAAATACGCAGATGATGTAAGTACTTGGGATCTGAAAATTGAGTTTTCAGTTATCGACCTCATACGTTTAGAAATACCATGAAACGTATTTATTTCTTGGTCACGGGCTGATTGGTGAATTTTTTCACGACGCGAAAAATGCCGAGCTGATATAAGTACTTGGGATCTGAAAATTGCGTTTTCTGTTATCGACGCTATACGTTTATAAATACCATGAAACGTGGAGATTTCTTGGTCCCGGGCTGATTGGACCATTTTTCAATAACACGTGAAATAGGCAGATGATGGAAGTACTTGGGATCTGAAAATTGAGTTTTCAGTTATCGACCTCATACGTTTAGAAATACCATGAAACGTGGACATTTCTTGGTCCCGGGCTGATTGGTGAATTTTTTCACGACGCGAAAAGTGCCGAGCTGACATAAGTACTTGGGATTTGAAAATTGAGTTTTCAGTTATCGACCTCATACGTTTAGAAATACCATGAAACGTGGACATTTCTTGGTCCCGGGCTGATTGGTGAATTTTCTCACGACGCGAAAAATGCCGAGCTGATATAAGTATTTGGGATCGGAAAATTGAGTTTCCTGTTATCGACGCTATACGTTTTGAAATACCATGAAACGTGGACATTTCTTGGTCCCGGGCCGATTGGCTCATTATTCAACAACACGTGAAATACGCAGATGATGTAAGTACTTGGGATCTGAAAATTGAGTTTTCAGTTATCGACCTCATACGTTTAGAAATACCATGAAACGTGGACATTTCTTGGTCCCGGGCTGATTGGTGAATTTTCTCTCGACGCGAAAAATGCCGAGCTGATATAAGTACTTGGGATCGGAAAATTGAGTTTCCTGTTATCGACGCTATACGTTTTGAAATACCATGAAACGTGGACATTTCTTGGTCCCGGGCCGATTGGCTCATTTTTCAACAACACGTGAAATACGCAGATGATGTAAGTACTTGGGATCTGAAAATTGAGTTTTCAGTTATCGACCTCATACGTTTAGAAATACCCTGAAACGTGGACATTTCTTGGTCCCGGGCTGATTGGGGAATTATTTCACGACGCGAAAAATGCCGAGCTGATATAAGTACTTGGGATCTGAAAATTGCGTTTTCTGTTATCGACGCTATACGTTTATAAATACCATGAAACTTGGAGATTTCTTAGTCCCGGGCTGATTGGGGAATTTTTTCACGACGCGAAAAATTCCGAGCTGACATAAGTACTTGGGAACTGAAAATTGAGATTTCTGTTATCGACGCTATACGTTTAGAAATACCATGAAACGTGGACATTTCTTGGTCCCGGGCTGATTGGTGAATTTTTTCACGACGCGAAAAATGCCGAGCTGATATAAGTACTTGTGATCCGAAAATTGAGTTTTCTGTTATCGACGCTATACGTTTATAAATACCATGAAACGTGGAGATTTCTTAGTCCCGGGCTGATTGGGGAATTTTTTCACGACGCGAAAAATTCCGAGCTGACATAAGTACTTGGGATCTGAAAATTGAGTTTTCAGTTATCGACCTCATACGTTTAGAAATACCATGAAACGTGGACATTTCTTGGTCCCGGGCTGATTGGGGAATTATTTCACGACGCGAGAAATGCCGAGCTGATATAAGTACTTGGGATCTGAAAATTGCGTTTTCTGTTATCGACGCTATACGTTTATAAATACCATGAAACTTGGAGATTTCTTGGTCCCGGGCTGATTGGACCATTTTTCAATAACACGTGAAATAGGCAGATGATATAAGTACTTGGGATCTGAAAATTGAGTTTTCATTTATCGACCTCATACGTTTAGAAATACCATGAAACGTGGAGATTTCTTGGTCCCGGGCTGATTGGACCATTTTTCAATAACACGTGAAATAGGCAGATGATGGAAGTACTTGGGATCTGAAAATTGAGTTTTCAGTTATCGACCTCATACGTTTAGAAATACCATGAAACGTGGACATTTCTTGGTCCCGGGCTGATTGGTGAATTTTTTCACGACGCGAAAAATGCCGAGCTGATATAAGTACTTCGGATCCGAAAATTGAGTTTTCTGTTATCGACGCTATACGTTTATAAATACCATGAAACGTGAAGATTTCTTGGTCCCGGGCTGATTGGACCATTTTTCAACATCACGTAAAATACGCAACTGATATAAGTACTTGGGATCTGAAAATTGAGTTTTCTGTTATCGACGCTATACGTTTATAAATACCATGAAACGTGGAGATTCCTTAGTCCCGGGCTGATTGGGGAATTTTTTCACGAAGCGAAAAATTCCGAGCTGACATAAGTACTTGGGAACTGAAAATTGAGATTTCTGTTATCGACGCTATACATTTAGAAATACCATGAAACGTGGACATTTCTTGGTCCCGGGCTGATTGGTGAATTTTTTCACGACGCGAAAAATGCCGAGCTGATATAAGTACTTGTGATCCGAAAATTGAGTTTTCCGTTATCGATGCTATACGTTTATTAATACCATGAAACGTGGAGATTTCTTAGTCCCGGGCTGATTGGGGAATTTTTTCACGACGCGAAAAATTCCGAGCTGACATAAGTACTTGGGATTTGAAAATTGAGTTTTCAGTTATCGACCTCATACGTTTAGAAATACCATGAAACGTGGACATTTCTTGGTCCCGGGCTGATTGGTGAATTTTCTCACGACGCGAAAAATGCCGAGCTGATATAAGTATTTGGGATCGGAAAATTGAGTTTCCTGTTATCGACGCTATACGTTTTGAAATACCATGAAACGTGGACATTTCTTGGTCCCGGGCCGATTGGCTCATTATTCAACAACACATGAAATACGCAGATGATGTAAGTACATGGGATCTGAAAATTGAGTTTTCAGTTATCGACCTCATACGTTTAGAAATACCATGAAACGTGGACATTTCTTGGTCCCGGGCTGATTGGGGAATTATTTCACGACGCGAAAAATGCCGAGCTGATATAAGTACTTGGGATCTGAAAATTGCGTTTTCTGTTATCGACGCTATACGTTTTGAAATACCATGAAACGTGGACATTTCTTGGTCCCGGGCCGATTGGCTCATTTTTCAACAACACGTGAAATACGCAGATGATGTAAGTACTTGGGATCTGAAAATTGAGTTTTCAGTTATCGACCTCATACGTTTAGAAATACCATGAAACGTGGACATTTCTTGGTCCCGGGCCGATTGGCTCATTTTTCAACAACACGTGAAATACGCAGATGATATAAGTACTTGGGATCTCAAAATTGAGTTTTCAGTTATCGACCTCATACGTATAGAAATACCATGAAACGTGGACATTTCTTGGTCCCGGGCTTATTGGTGAATTTTTTCACGACGCGAAAAATGCCGAGCTGATATAAGTACTTGGGATCTGAAAATTGCGTTTTCTGTTATCGACGCTATACGTTGATAAATACCATGAAACGTGAAGATTTCTTGGTCCCGGGCTGATTGGACCATTTTTCAACAACACGTAAAATACGCAACTGATATAAGTACTTGGGATCTGAAAATTGAGTTTTCAGTTATCGACCTCATACGTTTAGAAATATCATGAAACGTGGACATTTCTTGGTCCCGGGCTGATTGGTGAATTTTTTCACGACGCGAAAAATGCCGAGCTGATATATGTACTTGGGATCTGAAAATTGCGTTTTCTCTTATCGACGCTATACGTTTATAAATACCATGAAACGTGGAGATTTCTTAGTCCCGGGCTGATTGGGGAATTTTTTCACGACGCGAAAAATTCCGAGCTGACATAAGTACTTGGGAACTGAAAATTGAGTTTTCTGTTATCGACGCTATACGTTTAGAAATACCAGGAAACGTGGACATTTCTTGGTCCCGGGCTTATTGGTGAATTTTTTCACGACGCGAAAAATGCCGAGCTGATATAAGTACTTGTGATCCGAAAATTGAGTTTTCTGTTATCGACGCTATACGTTTATAAATACCATGAAACGTGGAGATTTCTTAGTCCCGGGCTGATTGGGGAATTTTTTCACGACGCGAGAAATTCCGAGCTGACATAAGTACTTGGGAACTGAAAATTGAGTTTTCTGTTATCGACGCTATACGTTTAGAAATACCATCAAACGTGGACATTTCTTGGTCCCGGGCTGATTGGTGAATTTTCTCTCGACGCGAAAAATGCCGAGCTGATATAAGTACTTGGGATCGGAAAATTGAGTTTCCTGTTATCGACGCTATACGTTTTGAAATACCATGAAACGTGGACATTTCTTGGTCCCGGGCCGATTGGCTCATTTTTCAACAACACGTGAAATACGCAGATGATGTAAGTACTTGGGATCTGAAAATTGAGTTTTCAGTTATCGACCTCATACGTTTAGAAATACCATGAAACGTGGACATTTCTTGGTCCCGGGCCGATTGGCTCATTTTTCAACAACACGTGAAATACGCAGATGATATAAGTACTTGGGATCTGAAAATTGAGTTTTCAGTTATCGACCTCATACGTTTAGAAATACCATGAAACGTATTTATTTCTTGGTCGCGGGCTGATTGGTGAATTTTTTCACGACGCGAAAAATGCCGAGCTGATATAAGTACTTGGGATCTGAAAATTGCGTTTTCTGTTATCGACGCTATACGTTTATAAATACCATGAAACGTGGAGATTTCTTGGTCCCGGGCTGATTGGACCATTTTTCAATAACACGTGAAATAGGCAGATGATGGAAGTACTTGGGATCTGAAAATTGAGTTTTCAGTTATCGACCTCATACGTTTAGAAATACCATGAAACGTGGACATTTCTTGGTCCCGGGCTGATTGGTGAATTTTTTCACGACGCGAAAAGTGCCGAGCTGACGTAAGTACTTGGGATTTGAAAATTGAGTTTTCAGTTATCGACCTCATACGTTTAGAAATACCATGAAACGTGGACATTTCTTGGTCCCGGGCTGATTGGTGAATTTTCTCACGACGCGAAAAATGCCGAGCTGATATAATTATTTGGGATCGGAAAATTGAGTTTCCTGTTATCGACGCTATACGTTTTGAAATACCATGAAACGTGGACATTTCTTGGTCCCGGGCCGATTGGCTCATTATTCAACAACACGTGAAATACGCAGATGATGTAAGTACTTGGGATCTGAAAATTGAGTTTTCAGTTATCGACCTCATACGTTTAGAAATACCATGAAACGTGGACATTTCTTGGTCCCGGGCTGATTGGTGAATTTTCTCTCGACGCGAAAAATGCCGAGCTGATATAAGTACTTGGGATCGGAAAATTGAGTTTCCTGTTATCGACGCTATACGTTTTGAAATACCATGAAACGTGGACATTTCTTGGTCCCGGGCCGATTGGCTCATTTTTCAACAACACGTGAAATACGCAGATGATGTAAGTACTTGGGATCTGAAAATTGAGTTTTCAGTTATCGACCTCATACGTTTAGAAATACCATGAAACGTGGACATTTCTTGGTCCCGGGCCGATTGGCTCATTTTTCAACAACACGTGAAATACGCAGATGATGTAAGTACTTGGGATCTGAAAATTGAGTTTTCAGTTATCGACCTCATACGTTTAGAAATACCATGAAACGTATTTATTTCTTGGTCGCGGGCTGATTGGTGAATTTTTTCACGACGCGAAAAATTCCGAGCTGACATAAGTACTTGGGAACTGAAAATTGAGATTTCTGTTATCGACGCTATACGTTTAGAAATACCATGAAACGTGGACATTTCTTGGTCCCGGGCCAATTGGACCATTTTTCAACAACACGTGAGATACGCAGATGATATAAGTACTTGGGATCTGAAAATTGAGTTTCCTGTTATCGACGCTATACGTTTTGAAATAACATGAAACGTGGACATTTCTTGGTCCCGGGCCAATTGGACCATTTTTCAACAACACGTGAGATACGCAGATGATATAAGTACTTGGGATCTGAAAATTGAGTTTCCTGTTATCGACGCTATACGTTTTGAAATAACATGAAACGCGGACATTTCTTGGTCCCGGGCCGATTGGACCTTTTTTCAACAACTCGTGAGATACGCAGATGATATAAGTACTTGGGATCTGAAAATTGAGTTTTCAGTTATCGACCTTATATGTTTAGAAATACCATGAAACGTGGAGATTTCTTGGTCCCGGGCTGATTGGACCATTTTTTCACCGCGCGAAAAATTCCGAGCTGATATAAGTACTTGGGACCTGAAAATTGTGTTTTCTGTTATCGACGCAATACGTTTAGAAATACCATGAAACGTGGAGATTTCTTGGTCCCGTGCTGATTGGGGAATTTTTTCACGACGCGAAAAATTCCGAGCTGATATAAGTACTTGGGACCCGAAAATTGTGTTTCCTGTTATCGACGCTATACGTTTTAAAATACCATGAAACGTGGACATTTCTCGGTCCCGGGCCGATTGGACCATTTTTCAACATCTCGTGAGATACGCAGATGATATAAGTACTTGGGATCTGAAAATTGAGTTTCCTGTTATCGACGCTATGCGTTTTGAAATACCATGAAACGTGGACATTTCTTGGTCCCGGACTGATTGGACCATTTTTTCACGACGCGAAAAATTCCGAGCTGATATAAGTACTTGGGACCTGAAAATTGTGTTTTCTTTTATCGACGCAATACGTTTAGAAATACCATGAAACGTGGACATTTCATGGTCCCGGGCCGATTGGACCATTTTTCAACAACACGTGAGATACGCAGATGATATAAGTACTTGGGATCTGAAAATTGAGTTTTCAGTTATCGACCTCATACGTTTAGAAATACCATGAAACGTGGACATTTCTTGGTCCCGGGCCAATTGGACCATTTTTCAACAACACGTGAGATACGCAGATGATATAAGTACTTGGGATCTGAAAATTGAGTTTCCTGTTATCGAAGCTATACGTTTTGAAATAATATGAAACGTGGACATTTCTTGGTCCCGGGCCAATTGGACCATTTTTCAACAACACGTGAGATACGCAGATGATATAAGTACTTGGGATCTGAAAATTGAGTTTCCTGTTATCGACGCTATACGTTTTGAAATAACATGAAACGCGGACATTTCATGGTCCCGGGCTGATTGGACCATTTTTTCACGACGGGAAAAATTCCGAGCTGATATAAGTACTTGAGACCTGAAAATTGTGTTTTCTGTTATCGACGCAATACGTTTAGAAATACCATGAAACGTGGACATTTCTTGGTCCCGGGCCGATTGGACCTTTTTTCAACAACTCGTGAGATACGCAGATGATATAAGTACTTGGGACCTGAAAATTGTGTTTTCTGTTATCGACGCTATACGTTTATAAATACCATGAAACGTGGAGATTTCTTGGTCCCGTGCTGATTGGGGAATTTTTTCACGACGCGAAACATTCCGAGCTGATATAAGTACTTGGGACCCGAAAATTGTGTTTTCTGTTATCGACGCTTTACGTTTAGAAATACCATGAAACGTGGACATTTCATGGTCCCGGGCCGATTGGACCTTTTTTCAACAACTCGTGAGATACGCAGATGATATAAGTACTTGGGATCTGAAAATTGAGTTTCCTGTTATCGACGCTATACGTTTTGAAATAACATGAAACGCGGACATTTCATGGTCCCGGGCTGATTGGACCATTTTTTCACGACGCGAAAAATTACGAGCTGATATAAGTACTTGAGACCTGAAAATTGTGTTTTCTGTTATCGACGCAATACGTTTAGAAATACCATGAAACGTGGAGATTTCTTGGTCACGTGCTGATTGGGGAATTTTTTCACGACGCGAAAAATTCCGAGCTGATATAAGTACTTGGGACCTGAAAATTGTGTTTTCTGTTATCGACGCTTTACGTTTAGAAATACCATGAAACGTGGACATTTCATGGTCACGGGCCGATTGGACCATTTTTCAACAACACGTGAGATACGCAGATGATATAAGTACTTGGGATCTGAAAATTGAGTTTTCAGTTATCGACCTCATACGTTTAGAAATACCATGAAACGTGGACATTTCTTGGTCCCGGGCCAATTGGACCATTTTTCAACAACACGTGAGATACGCAGATGATATAAGTACTTGGGATCTGAAAATTGAGTTTCCTGTTATCGACGCTATACGTTTTGAAATAACATGAAACGTGGACATTTCTTGGTCCCGGGCCAATTGGACCATTTTTCAACAACACGTGAGATACGCAGATGATATAAGTACTTGGGATCTGAAAATTGAGTTTCCTGTTATCGACGCTATACGTTTTGAAATAACATGAAACGCGGACATTTCTTGGTCCCGGGCCGATTGGACCTTTTTTCAACAACTCGTGAGATACGCAGATGATATAAGTACTTGGGATCTGAAAATTGAGTTTTCAGTTATCGACCTTATATGTTTAGAAATACCATGAAACGTGGAGATTTCTTGGTCCCGGGCTGATTGGACCATTTTTTCACGACGCGAAAAATTCCGAGCTGATATAAGTACTTGGGACCTGAAAATTGTGTTTTCTGTTATCGACGCAATACGTTTAGAAATACCATGAAACGTGGACATTTCATGGTCCCGGGCCGATTGGACCATTTTTCAACAACACGTGAGATACGCAGATGATATAAGTACTTGGGATCTGAAAATTGAGTTTTCAGTTATCGACCTCATACGTTTAGAAATACCATGAAACGTGGACATTTCTTGGTCCCGGGCCAATTGGACCATTTTTCAACAACACGTGAGATACGCAGATGATATAAGTACTTGGGATCTGAAAATTGAGTTTCCTGTTATCGAAGCTATACGTTTTGAAATAATATGAAACGTGGACATTTCTTGGTCCCGGGCCAATTGGACCATTTTTCAACAACACGTGAGATACGCAGATGATATAAGTACTTGGGATCTGAAAATTGAGTTTCCTGTTATCGACGCTATACGTTTTGAAATAACATGAAACGCGGACATTTCATGGTCCCGGGCTGATTGGACCATTTTTTCACGACGGGAAAAATTCCGAGCTGATATAAGTACTTGAGACCTGAAAATTGTGTTTTCTGTTATCGACGCAATACGTTTAGAAATACCATGAAACGTGGACATTTCTTGGTCCCGGGCCGATTGGACCTTTTTTCAACAACTCGTGAGATACGCAGATGATATAAGTACTTGGGACCTGAAAATTGTGTTTTCTGTTATCGACGCTATACGTTTATAAATACCATGAAACGTGGAGATTTCTTGGTCCCGTGCTGATTGGGGAATTTTTTCACGACGCGAAACATTCCGAGCTGATATAAGTACTTGGGACCTGAAAATTGTGTTTTCTGTTATCGACGCTATACGTTTATAAATACCATGAAACGAGGACATTTCTTGATCCCGGGCCGATTGGACCTTTTTTCAACATCTCGTGAGATACGCAGATGATATAAGTACTTGGGATCTGAAAATTGAGTTTTCAGTTATCGACCTTATATGTTTAGAAATACCATGAAACGTGGATATTTCTTGGTCCCGGGCTGATTGGACCATTTTTTCACCGCGCGAAAAATTCCGAGCTGATATAAGTACTTGGGACCTGAAAATTGTGTTTTCTGTTATCGACGCTATACGTTTATAAATACCATGAAACGAGGACATTTCTTGATCCCGGGCCGATTGGACCTTTTTTCAACATCTCGTGAGATACGCAGATGATATAAGTACTTGGGATCTGAAAATTGAGTTTTCAGTTATCGATCTTATATGTTTAGAAATACCATGAAACGTGGACATTTCTTGGTCCCGGGCTGATTGGACCATTTTTTCACGACGCGAAAAATTCCGAGCTGATATAAGTACTTGGGATCTGAAAATTGAGTTTCGTGTTATCGACGCTATACGTTTTGAAATACCATGAAACGTGAACATTTCTTGGTCCCGGGCCGATTGGACCATTTTTCAACAACACGTGAAATATGCAGATGATATAAGTACTTGGGATCTGAAAATTGAGTTTTCAGATATCGACCTCATATGTTTAGAAATACCATGAAACGTGGACATTTCTTGGTCCCGGGCTGATTGGACCATTTTTTCACCGCGCGAAAAATTCCGAGCTGATATAAGTACTTGGGGTCTGAAAATTGAGTTTCCTGTTATCGACGCTATGCGTTTTGAAATACCATGAAACGTGGACATTTCTTGGTCCCGGACTGATTGGACCATTTTTCAACAACACGTGAGATACGCAGATGATATAAGTACTTGGGATCTGAAAATTGAGTTTCCTGTTATCGACGCTATACGTTTTGAAATAACATGAAACGTGGACATTTCTTGGTCCCGGGCCAATTGGACCATTTTTCAACAACACGTGAGATACGCAGATGATATAAGTACTTGGGATCTGAAAATTGAGTTTCCTGTTATCGACGCTATACGTTTTGAAATAACATAAAACGCGGACATTTCATGGTCCCGGACTGATTGGACCATTTTTTCACGACGCGAAAAATTCCGAGCTGATATAAGTACTTGGGACCTGAAAATTGTGTTTTCTGTTATCGACGCAATACGTTTAGAAATACCATGAAACGTGGACATTTCATGGTCCCGGGCCGATTGGACCATTTTTCAACAACACGTGAGATACGCAGATGATATAAGTACTTGGGATCTGAAAATTGAGTTTTCAGTTATCGACCTCATACGTTTAGAAATACCATGAAACGTGGACATTTCTTGGTCCCGGGCCAATTGGACCATTTTTCAACAACACGTGAGATACGCAGATGATATAAGTACTTGGGATCTGAAAATTGAGTTTCCTGTTATCGAAGCTATACGTTTTGAAATAATATGAAACGTGGACATTTCTTGGTCCCGGGCCGATTGGACCTTTTTTCAACAACTCGTGAGATACGCAGATGATATAAGTACTTGGGATCTGAAAACTGAGTTTCCTGTTATCGACGCTATACGTTTTGAAATAACATGAAACGCGGACATTTCATGGTCCCGGGCTGATTGGACCATTTTTTCACGACGCGAAAAATTACGAGCTGATATAAGTACTTGAGACCTGAAAATTGTGTTTTCTGTTATCGACGCAATACGTTTAGAAATACCATGAAACGTGGAGATTTCTTGGTCACGTGCTGATTGGGGAATTTTTTCACGACGCGAAAAATTCCGAGCTGATATAAGTACTTGGGACCTGAAAATTGTGTTTTCTGTTATCGACGCTTTACGTTTAGAAATACCATGAAACGTGGACATTTCATGGTCACGGGCCGATTGGACCATTTTTCAACAACACGTGAGATACGCAGATGATATAAGTACTTGGGATCTGAAAATTGAGTTTTCAGTTATCGACCTCATACGTTTAGAAATACCATGAAACGTGGACATTTCTTGGTCCCGGGCCAATTGGACCATTTTTCAACAACACGTGAGATACGCAGATGATATAAGTACTTGGGATCTGAAAATTGAGTTTCCTGTTATCGACGCTATACGTTTTGAAATAACATGAAACGTGGACATTTCTTGGTCCCGGGCCAATTGGACCATTTTTCAACAACACGTGAGATACGCAGATGATATAAGTACTTGGGATCTGAAAATTGAGTTTCCTGTTATCGACGCTATACGTTTTGAAATAACATGAAACGCGGACATTTCTTGGTCCCGGGCCGATTGGACCTTTTTTCAACAACTCGTGAGATACGCAGATGATATAAGTACTTGGGATCTGAAAATTGAGTTTTCAGTTATCGACCTTATATGTTTAGAAATACCATGAAACGTGGAGATTTCTTGGTCCCGGGCTGATTGGACCATTTTTTCACGACGCGAAAAATTCCGAGCTGATATAAGTACTTGGGACCTGAAAATTGTGTTTTCTGTTATCGACGCTATACGTTTATAAATACCATGAAACGTGGAGATTTCTTGGTCCCGTGCTGATTGGGGAATTTTTTCACGACGCGAAACATTCCGAGCTGATATAAGTACTTGGGACCCGAAAATTGTGTTTTCTGTTATCGACGCTTTACGTTTAGAAATACCATGAAACGTGGACATTTCATGGTCCCGGGCCGATTGGACCATTTTTCAACAACACGTGAGATACGCAGATGATATAAGTACTTGGGATCTGAAAATTGAGTTTCCTGTTATCGACTCTATACGTTTTGAAATAACATGAAACGTGGACATTTCTTGGTCCCGGGCCAATTGGACCATTTTTCAACAACACGTGAGATACGCAGATGATATAAGTACTTGGGATCTGAAAATTGAGTTTTCAGTTATCGACCTTATATGTTTAGAAATACCATGAAACGTGGACATTTCTTGGTCCCGGGCTGATTGGACCATTTTTTCACCGCGCGAAAAATTCCGAGCTGATATAAGTACTTGGGACCTGAAAATTGTGTTTTCTGTTATCGACGCTATACGTTTATAAATACCATGAAACGTGGACATTTCTTGGTCCCGGGCCAATTGGACCATTTTTCAACAACACGTGAGATACGCAGATGATATAAGTACATGGGATCTGAAAATTGAGTTTTCAGTTATCGACCTTATATGTTTAGAAATACCATGAAACGTGGACATTTCTTGGTCCCGGGCCGATTGGACCTTTTTTCAACAACTCGTGTGATACGCAGATGATATAAGTACTTGGGATCTGAAAATTGAGTTTTCAGTTATCGACCTTATATGTTTAGAAATACCATGAAACGTGGACATTTCTTGGTCCCGGGCTGATTGGACCATTTTTTCACCGCGCGAAAAATTCCGAGCTGATATAAGTACTTGGGACCTGAAAATTGTGTTTTCTGTTATCGACGCTATACGTTTATAAATACCATGAAACGAGGACATTTCTTGATCCCGGGCCGATTGGACCTTTTTTCAACATCTCGTGAGATACGCAGATGATATAAGTACTTGGGATCTGAAAATTGAGTTTTCAGTTATCGATCTTATATGTTTAGAAATACCATGAAACGTGGACATTTCTTGGTCCCGGGCTGATTGGACCATTTTTTCACGACGCGAAAAATTCCGAGCTGATATAAGTACTTGGGATCTGAAAATTGAGTTTCGTGTTATCGACGCTATACGTTTTGAAATACCATGAAACGTGAACATTTCTTGGTCCCGGGCCGATTGGACCATTTTTCAACAACACGTGAAATATGCAGATGATATAAGTACTTGGGATCTGAAAATTGAGTTTTCAGATATCGACCTCATATGTTTAGAAATACCATGAAACGTGGACATTTCTTGGTCCCGGGCCGATTGGCTCATTTTTCAACAACACGTGAAATACGCAGATGATGTAAGTACTTGGGATCTGAAAATTGAGTTTTCAGTTATCGACCTCATACGTTTAGAAATACCATGAAACGTGGACATTTCTTGGTCCCGGGCCGATTGGCTCATTTTTCAACAACACGTGAAATACGCAGATGATATAAGTACTTGGGATCTGAAAATTGAGTTTTCAGTTATCGACCTCATACGTTTAGAAATACCATGAAACGTATTTATTTCTTGGTCGCGGGCTGATTGGTGAATTTTTTCACGACGCGAAAAATGCCGAGCTGATATAAGTACTTGGGATCTGAAAATTGCGTTTTCTGTTATCGACGCTATACGTTTATAAATACCATGAAACGTGGAGATTTCTTGGTCCCGGGCTGATTGGACCATTTTTCAATAACACGTGAAATAGGCAGATGATGGAAGTACTTGGGATCTGAAAATTGAGTTTTCAGTTATCGACCTCATACGTTTAGAAATACCATGAAACGTGGACATTTCTTGGTCCCGGGCTGATTGGTGAATTTTTTCACGACGCGAAAAGTGCCGAGCTGACGTAAGTACTTGGGATTTGAAAATTGAGTTTTCAGTTATCGACCTCATACGTTTAGAAATACCATGAAACGTGGACATTTCTTGGTCCCGGGCTGATTGGTGAATTTTCTCACGACGCGAAAAATGCCGAGCTGATATAATTATTTGGGATCGGAAAATTGAGTTTCCTGTTATCGACGCTATACGTTTTGAAATACCATGAAACGTGGACATTTCTTGGTCCCGGGCCGATTGGCTCATTATTCAACAACACGTGAAATACGCAGATGATGTAAGTACTTGGGATCTGAAAATTGAGTTTTCAGTTATCGACCTCATACGTTTAGAAATACCATGAAACGTGGACATTTCTTGGTCCCGGGCTGATTGGTGAATTTTCTCTCGACGCGAAAAATGCCGAGCTGATATAAGTACTTGGGATCGGAAAATTGAGTTTCCTGTTATCGACGCTATACGTTTTGAAATACCATGAAACGTGGACATTTCTTGGTCCCGGGCCGATTGGCTCATTTTTCAACAACACGTGAAATACGCAGATGATGTAAGTACTTGGGATCTGAAAATTGAGTTTTCAGTTATCGACCTCATACGTTTAGAAATACCATGAAACGTGGACATTTCTTGGTCCCGGGCCGATTGGCTCATTTTTCAACAACACGTGAAATACGCAGATGATGTAAGTACTTGGGATCTGAAAATTGAGTTTTCAGTTATCGACCTCATACGTTTAGAAATACCATGAAACGTATTTATTTCTTGGTCGCGGGCTGATTGGTGAATTTTTTCACGACGCGAAAAATTCCGAGCTGACATAAGTACTTGGGAACTGAAAATTGAGATTTCTGTTATCGACGCTATACGTTTAGAAATACCATGAAACGTGGACATTTCTTGGTCCCGGGCCAATTGGACCATTTTTCAACAACACGTGAGATACGCAGATGATATAAGTACTTGGGATCTGAAAATTGAGTTTCCTGTTATCGACGCTATACGTTTTGAAATAACATGAAACGTGGACATTTCTTGGTCCCGGGCCAATTGGACCATTTTTCAACAACACGTGAGATACGCAGATGATATAAGTACTTGGGATCTGAAAATTGAGTTTCCTGTTATCGACGCTATACGTTTTGAAATAACATGAAACGCGGACATTTCTTGGTCCCGGGCCGATTGGACCTTTTTTCAACAACTCGTGAGATACGCAGATGATATAAGTACTTGGGATCTGAAAATTGAGTTTTCAGTTATCGACCTTATATGTTTAGAAATACCATGAAACGTGGAGATTTCTTGGTCCCGGGCTGATTGGACCATTTTTTCACCGCGCGAAAAATTCCGAGCTGATATAAGTACTTGGGACCTGAAAATTGTGTTTTCTGTTATCGACGCAATACGTTTAGAAATACCATGAAACGTGGAGATTTCTTGGTCCCGTGCTGATTGGGGAATTTTTTCACGACGCGAAAAATTCCGAGCTGATATAAGTACTTGGGACCCGAAAATTGTGTTTCCTGTTATCGACGCTATACGTTTTAAAATACCATGAAACGTGGACATTTCTCGGTCCCGGGCCGATTGGACCATTTTTCAACATCTCGTGAGATACGCAGATGATATAAGTACTTGGGATCTGAAAATTGAGTTTCCTGTTATCGACGCTATGCGTTTTGAAATACCATGAAACGTGGACATTTCTTGGTCCCGGACTGATTGGACCATTTTTTCACGACGCGAAAAATTCCGAGCTGATATAAGTACTTGGGACCTGAAAATTGTGTTTTCTTTTATCGACGCAATACGTTTAGAAATACCATGAAACGTGGACATTTCATGGTCCCGGGCCGATTGGACCATTTTTCAACAACACGTGAGATACGCAGATGATATAAGTACTTGGGATCTGAAAATTGAGTTTTCAGTTATCGACCTCATACGTTTAGAAATACCATGAAACGTGGACATTTCTTGGTCCCGGGCCAATTGGACCATTTTTCAACAACACGTGAGATACGCAGATGATATAAGTACTTGGGATCTGAAAATTGAGTTTCCTGTTATCGAAGCTATACGTTTTGAAATAATATGAAACGTGGACATTTCTTGGTCCCGGGCCAATTGGACCATTTTTCAACAACACGTGAGATACGCAGATGATATAAGTACTTGGGATCTGAAAATTGAGTTTCCTGTTATCGACGCTATACGTTTTGAAATAACATGAAACGCGGACATTTCATGGTCCCGGGCTGATTGGACCATTTTTTCACGACGGGAAAAATTCCGAGCTGATATAAGTACTTGAGACCTGAAAATTGTGTTTTCTGTTATCGACGCAATACGTTTAGAAATACCATGAAACGTGGACATTTCTTGGTCCCGGGCCGATTGGACCTTTTTTCAACAACTCGTGAGATACGCAGATGATATAAGTACTTGGGACCTGAAAATTGTGTTTTCTGTTATCGACGCTATACGTTTATAAATACCATGAAACGTGGAGATTTCTTGGTCCCGTGCTGATTGGGGAATTTTTTCACGACGCGAAACATTCCGAGCTGATATAAGTACTTGGGACCCGAAAATTGTGTTTTCTGTTATCGACGCTTTACGTTTAGAAATACCATGAAACGTGGACATTTCATGGTCCCGGGCCGATTGGACCTTTTTTCAACAACTCGTGAGATACGCAGATGATATAAGTACTTGGGATCTGAAAATTGAGTTTCCTGTTATCGACGCTATACGTTTTGAAATAACATGAAACGCGGACATTTCATGGTCCCGGGCTGATTGGACCATTTTTTCACGACGCGAAAAATTACGAGCTGATATAAGTACTTGAGACCTGAAAATTGTGTTTTCTGTTATCGACGCAATACGTTTAGAAATACCATGAAACGTGGAGATTTCTTGGTCACGTGCTGATTGGGGAATTTTTTCACGACGCGAAAAATTCCGAGCTGATATAAGTACTTGGGACCTGAAAATTGTGTTTTCTGTTATCGACGCTTTACGTTTAGAAATACCATGAAACGTGGACATTTCATGGTCACGGGCCGATTGGACCATTTTTCAACAACACGTGAGATACGCAGATGATATAAGTACTTGGGATCTGAAAATTGAGTTTTCAGTTATCGACCTCATACGTTTAGAAATACCATGAAACGTGGACATTTCTTGGTCCCGGGCCAATTGGACCATTTTTCAACAACACGTGAGATACGCAGATGATATAAGTACTTGGGATCTGAAAATTGAGTTTCCTGTTATCGACGCTATACGTTTTGAAATAACATGAAACGTGGACATTTCTTGGTCCCGGGCCAATTGGACCATTTTTCAACAACACGTGAGATACGCAGATGATATAAGTACTTGGGATCTGAAAATTGAGTTTCCTGTTATCGACGCTATACGTTTTGAAATAACATGAAACGCGGACATTTCTTGGTCCCGGGCCGATTGGACCTTTTTTCAACAACTCGTGAGATACGCAGATGATATAAGTACTTGGGATCTGAAAATTGAGTTTTCAGTTATCGACCTTATATGTTTAGAAATACCATGAAACGTGGAGATTTCTTGGTCCCGGGCTGATTGGACCATTTTTTCACGACGCGAAAAATTCCGAGCTGATATAAGTACTTGGGACCTGAAAATTGTGTTTTCTGTTATCGACGCAATACGTTTAGAAATACCATGAAACGTGGACATTTCATGGTCCCGGGCCGATTGGACCATTTTTCAACAACACGTGAGATACGCAGATGATATAAGTACTTGGGATCTGAAAATTGAGTTTTCAGTTATCGACCTCATACGTTTAGAAATACCATGAAACGTGGACATTTCTTGGTCCCGGGCCAATTGGACCATTTTTCAACAACACGTGAGATACGCAGATGATATAAGTACTTGGGATCTGAAAATTGAGTTTCCTGTTATCGAAGCTATACGTTTTGAAATAATATGAAACGTGGACATTTCTTGGTCCCGGGCCAATTGGACCATTTTTCAACAACACGTGAGATACGCAGATGATATAAGTACTTGGGATCTGAAAATTGAGTTTCCTGTTATCGACGCTATACGTTTTGAAATAACATGAAACGCGGACATTTCATGGTCCCGGGCTGATTGGACCATTTTTTCACGACGGGAAAAATTCCGAGCTGATATAAGTACTTGAGACCTGAAAATTGTGTTTTCTGTTATCGACGCAATACGTTTAGAAATACCATGAAACGTGGACATTTCTTGGTCCCGGGCCGATTGGACCTTTTTTCAACAACTCGTGAGATACGCAGATGATATAAGTACTTGGGACCTGAAAATTGTGTTTTCTGTTATCGACGCTATACGTTTATAAATACCATGAAACGTGGAGATTTCTTGGTCCCGTGCTGATTGGGGAATTTTTTCACGACGCGAAACATTCCGAGCTGATATAAGTACTTGGGACCTGAAAATTGTGTTTTCTGTTATCGACGCTATACGTTTATAAATACCATGAAACGAGGACATTTCTTGATCCCGGGCCGATTGGACCTTTTTTCAACATCTCGTGAGATACGCAGATGATATAAGTACTTGGGATCTGAAAATTGAGTTTTCAGTTATCGACCTTATATGTTTAGAAATACCATGAAACGTGGATATTTCTTGGTCCCGGGCTGATTGGACCATTTTTTCACCGCGCGAAAAATTCCGAGCTGATATAAGTACTTGGGACCTGAAAATTGTGTTTTCTGTTATCGACGCTATACGTTTATAAATACCATGAAACGAGGACATTTCTTGATCCCGGGCCGATTGGACCTTTTTTCAACATCTCGTGAGATACGCAGATGATATAAGTACTTGGGATCTGAAAATTGAGTTTTCAGTTATCGATCTTATATGTTTAGAAATACCATGAAACGTGGACATTTCTTGGTCCCGGGCTGATTGGACCATTTTTTCACGACGCGAAAAATTCCGAGCTGATATAAGTACTTGGGATCTGAAAATTGAGTTTCGTGTTATCGACGCTATACGTTTTGAAATACCATGAAACGTGAACATTTCTTGGTCCCGGGCCGATTGGACCATTTTTCAACAACACGTGAAATATGCAGATGATATAAGTACTTGGGATCTGAAAATTGAGTTTTCAGATATCGACCTCATATGTTTAGAAATACCATGAAACGTGGACATTTCTTGGTCCCGGGCTGATTGGACCATTTTTTCACCGCGCGAAAAATTCCGAGCTGATATAAGTACTTGGGGTCTGAAAATTGAGTTTCCTGTTATCGACGCTATGCGTTTTGAAATACCATGAAACGTGGACATTTCTTGGTCCCGGACTGATTGGACCATTTTTCAACAACACGTGAGATACGCAGATGATATAAGTACTTGGGATCTGAAAATTGAGTTTCCTGTTATCGACGCTATACGTTTTGAAATAACATGAAACGTGGACATTTCTTGGTCCCGGGCCAATTGGACCATTTTTCAACAACACGTGAGATACGCAGATGATATAAGTACTTGGGATCTGAAAATTGAGTTTCCTGTTATCGACGCTATACGTTTTGAAATAACATAAAACGCGGACATTTCATGGTCCCGGACTGATTGGACCATTTTTTCACGACGCGAAAAATTCCGAGCTGATATAAGTACTTGGGACCTGAAAATTGTGTTTTCTGTTATCGACGCAATACGTTTAGAAATACCATGAAACGTGGACATTTCATGGTCCCGGGCCGATTGGACCATTTTTCAACAACACGTGAGATACGCAGATGATATAAGTACTTGGGATCTGAAAATTGAGTTTTCAGTTATCGACCTCATACGTTTAGAAATACCATGAAACGTGGACATTTCTTGGTCCCGGGCCAATTGGACCATTTTTCAACAACACGTGAGATACGCAGATGATATAAGTACTTGGGATCTGAAAATTGAGTTTCCTGTTATCGAAGCTATACGTTTTGAAATAATATGAAACGTGGACATTTCTTGGTCCCGGGCCGATTGGACCTTTTTTCAACAACTCGTGAGATACGCAGATGATATAAGTACTTGGGATCTGAAAACTGAGTTTCCTGTTATCGACGCTATACGTTTTGAAATAACATGAAACGCGGACATTTCATGGTCCCGGGCTGATTGGACCATTTTTTCACGACGCGAAAAATTACGAGCTGATATAAGTACTTGAGACCTGAAAATTGTGTTTTCTGTTATCGACGCAATACGTTTAGAAATACCATGAAACGTGGAGATTTCTTGGTCACGTGCTGATTGGGGAATTTTTTCACGACGCGAAAAATTCCGAGCTGATATAAGTACTTGGGACCTGAAAATTGTGTTTTCTGTTATCGACGCTTTACGTTTAGAAATACCATGAAACGTGGACATTTCATGGTCACGGGCCGATTGGACCATTTTTCAACAACACGTGAGATACGCAGATGATATAAGTACTTGGGATCTGAAAATTGAGTTTTCAGTTATCGACCTCATACGTTTAGAAATACCATGAAACGTGGACATTTCTTGGTCCCGGGCCAATTGGACCATTTTTCAACAACACGTGAGATACGCAGATGATATAAGTACTTGGGATCTGAAAATTGAGTTTCCTGTTATCGACGCTATACGTTTTGAAATAACATGAAACGTGGACATTTCTTGGTCCCGGGCCAATTGGACCATTTTTCAACAACACGTGAGATACGCAGATGATATAAGTACTTGGGATCTGAAAATTGAGTTTCCTGTTATCGACGCTATACGTTTTGAAATAACATGAAACGCGGACATTTCTTGGTCCCGGGCCGATTGGACCTTTTTTCAACAACTCGTGAGATACGCAGATGATATAAGTACTTGGGATCTGAAAATTGAGTTTTCAGTTATCGACCTTATATGTTTAGAAATACCATGAAACGTGGAGATTTCTTGGTCCCGGGCTGATTGGACCATTTTTTCACGACGCGAAAAATTCCGAGCTGATATAAGTACTTGGGACCTGAAAATTGTGTTTTCTGTTATCGACGCTATACGTTTATAAATACCATGAAACGTGGAGATTTCTTGGTCCCGTGCTGATTGGGGAATTTTTTCACGACGCGAAACATTCCGAGCTGATATAAGTACTTGGGACCCGAAAATTGTGTTTTCTGTTATCGACGCTTTACGTTTAGAAATACCATGAAACGTGGACATTTCATGGTCCCGGGCCGATTGGACCATTTTTCAACAACACGTGAGATACGCAGATGATATAAGTACTTGGGATCTGAAAATTGAGTTTCCTGTTATCGACTCTATACGTTTTGAAATAACATGAAACGTGGACATTTCTTGGTCCCGGGCCAATTGGACCATTTTTCAACAACACGTGAGATACGCAGATGATATAAGTACTTGGGATCTGAAAATTGAGTTTTCAGTTATCGACCTTATATGTTTAGAAATACCATGAAACGTGGACATTTCTTGGTCCCGGGCTGATTGGACCATTTTTTCACCGCGCGAAAAATTCCGAGCTGATATAAGTACTTGGGACCTGAAAATTGTGTTTTCTGTTATCGACGCTATACGTTTATAAATACCATGAAACGTGGACATTTCTTGGTCCCGGGCCAATTGGACCATTTTTCAACAACACGTGAGATACGCAGATGATATAAGTACATGGGATCTGAAAATTGAGTTTTCAGTTATCGACCTTATATGTTTAGAAATACCATGAAACGTGGACATTTCTTGGTCCCGGGCCGATTGGACCTTTTTTCAACAACTCGTGTGATACGCAGATGATATAAGTACTTGGGATCTGAAAATTGAGTTTTCAGTTATCGACCTTATATGTTTAGAAATACCATGAAACGTGGACATTTCTTGGTCCCGGGCTGATTGGACCATTTTTTCACCGCGCGAAAAATTCCGAGCTGATATAAGTACTTGGGACCTGAAAATTGTGTTTTCTGTTATCGACGCTATACGTTTATAAATACCATGAAACGAGGACATTTCTTGATCCCGGGCCGATTGGACCTTTTTTCAACATCTCGTGAGATACGCAGATGATATAAGTACTTGGGATCTGAAAATTGAGTTTTCAGTTATCGATCTTATATGTTTAGAAATACCATGAAACGTGGACATTTCTTGGTCCCGGGCTGATTGGACCATTTTTTCACGACGCGAAAAATTCCGAGCTGATATAAGTACTTGGGATCTGAAAATTGAGTTTCGTGTTATCGACGCTATACGTTTTGAAATACCATGAAACGTGAACATTTCTTGGTCCCGGGCCGATTGGACCATTTTTCAACAACACGTGAAATATGCAGATGATATAAGTACTTGGGATCTGAAAATTGAGTTTTCAGATATCGACCTCATATGTTTAGAAATACCATGAAACGTGGACATTTCTTGGTCCCGGGCTGATTGGACCATTTTTTCACCGCGCGAAAAATTCCGAGCTGATATAAGTATTTGAGACCTGAAAATTGTGTTTTCTGTTATCGACGCAATACGTTTAGAAATACCATGAAACGTGGACATTTCTTGGTCCCGGGCCGATTGGACCTTTTTTCAACAACTCGTGTGATACGCAGATGATATAAGTACTTGGGATCTGAAAATTGAGTTTTCAGTTATCGACCTTATATGTTTAGAAATACCATGAAACGTGGACATTTCTTGGTCCCGGGCTGATTGGACCATTTTTTCACCGCGCGAAAAATTCCGAGCTGATATAAGTACTTGGGACCTGAAAATTGTGTTTTCTGTTATCGACGCTATACGTTTATAAATACCATGAAACGAGGACATTTCTTGATCCCGGGCCGATTGGACCTTTTTTCAACATCTCGTGAGATACGCAGATGATATAAGTACTTGGGATCTGAAAATTGAGTTTTCAGTTATCGATCTTATATGTTTAGAAATACCATGAAACGTGGACATTTCTTGGTCCCGGGCTGATTGGACCATTTTTTCACGACGCGAAAAATTCCGAGCTGATATAAGTACTTGGGATCTGAAAATTGAGTTTCGTGTTATGGACGCTATACGTTTTGAAATACCATGAAACGTGAACATTTCTTGGTCCCGGGCCGATTGGACCATTTTTCAACAACACGTGAAATATGCAGATGATATAAGTACTTGGGATCTGAAAATTGAGTTTTCAGATATCGACCTCATATGTTTAGAAATACCATGAAACGTGGACATTTCTTGGTCCCGGGCTGATTGGACCATTTTTTCACCGCGCGAAAAATTCCGAGCTGTTATAAGTACTTGGGACCTGAAAATTGTGTTTTCTGTTATCGACGCAATACGTTTAGAAATACCATGAAACGTGGAGATTTCTTGGTCCCGTGCTGATTGGGGAATTTTTTCACGACGCGAAAAATTCCGAGCTGATATAAGTACTTGGGACCTGAAAATTGAGTTTCCTGTTATCGACGCTATACGTTTTAAAATACCATGAAACGTGGACATTTCTCGGTCCCGGGCCGATTGGACCATTTTTCAACAACACGTGAAATACGCAGATGATATAAGTACTTGGGATCTGAAAATTGAGTTTCCTGTTATCGACGCTACACGTTTGGAATTGCCATGAAACGTGGACATTTCTTGGTCCCGGGCTAATTGGTGAATTTTTTCACGACGCGAAAAATGCCGAGCTGATATAAGTACTTGAGATCTGAATATTCAGTTTCCAGGTATCGACGCTATACGTTTAGAAATACCATGAAACGTGGACATTTCTTGGTCCCGGGCTGATTGATGAATTTTTTCACGACGCGAAAATTGTCGAGCTGATATAAGTACTTGGGGTCTGAAAATTGAGTTTCCTGTTATCGACGCTATGCGGTTTGAAATACCATGAAACGTGGACATTTCATGGTCCCGGACTGATTGGACCATTTTTCAACAACACGTGAGATACGCAGATGATATAAGTACTTGGGATCTGAAAATTGAGTTTCCTGTTATCGACGCTATACGTTTTGAAATAACATGAAACGTGGACATTTCTTGGTCCCGGACTGATTGGACCATTTTTCAACAACACGTGAGATACGCAGATGATATAAGTACTTGGGATCTGAAAATTGAGTTTCCTGTTATCGACGCTATACGTTTTGAAATAACATGAAACGTGGACATTTCTTGGTCCCGGGCCAATTGGACCATTTTTCAACAACACGTGAGATACGCAGATGATATAAGTACTTGGGATCTGAAAATTGAGTTTCCTGTTATCGACGCTATACGTTTTGAAATAACATAAAACGCGGACATTTCATGGTCCCGGACTGATTGGACCATTTTTTCACGACGCGAAAAATTCCGAGCTGATATAAGTACTTGGGACCTGAAAATTGTGTTTTCTGTTATCGACGCAATACGTTTAGAAATACCATGAAACGTGGACATTTCATGGTCCCGGGCCGATTGGACCATTTTTCAACAACACGTGAGATACGCAGATGATATAAGTACTTGGGATCTGAAAATTGAGTTTTCAGTTATCGACCTCATACGTTTAGAAATACCATGAAACGTGGACATTTCTTGGTCCCGGGCCAATTGGACCATTTTTCAACAACACGTGAGATACGCAGATGATATAAGTACTTGGGATCTGAAAATTGAGTTTCCTGTTATCGAAGCTATACGTTTTGAAATAATATGAAACGTGGACATTTCTTGGTCCCGGGCCAATTGGACCATTTTTCAACAACACGTGAGATACGCAGATGATATAAGTACTTGGGATCTGAAAATTGAGTTTCCTGTTATCGACGCTATACGTTTTGAAATAACATGAAACGCGGACATTTCATGGTCCCGGGCTGATTGGACCATTTTTTCACGACGGGAAAAATTCCGAGCTGATATAAGTACTTGAGACCTGAAAATTGTGTTTTCTGTTATCGACGCAATACGTTTAGAAATACCATGAAACGTGGACATTTCTTGGTCCCGGGCCGATTGGACCTTTTTTCAACAACTCGTGAGATACGCAGATGATATAAGTACTTGGGACCTGAAAATTGTGTTTTCTGTTATCGACGCTATACGTTTATAAATACCATGAAACGTGGAGATTTCTTGGTCCCGTGCTGATTGGGGAATTTTTTCACGACGCGAAACATTCCGAGCTGATATAAGTACTTGGGACCCGAAAATTGTGTTTTCTGTTATCGACGCTTTACGTTTAGAAATACCATGAAACGTGGACATTTCATGGTCCCGGGCCGATTGGACCTTTTTTCAACAACTCGTGAGATACGCAGATGATATAAGTACTTGGGATCTGAAAATTGAGTTTTCAGTTATCGATCTTATATGTTTAGAAATACCATGAAACGTGGACATTTCTTGGTCCCGGGCTGATTGGACCATTTTTTCACGACGCGAAAAATTCCGAGCTGATATAAGTACTTGGGATCTGAAAATTGAGTTTCGTGTTATCGACGCTATACGTTTTGAAATACCATGAAACGTGAACATTTCTTGGTCCCGGGCCGATTGGACCATTTTTCAACAACACGTGAAATATGCAGATGATATAAGTACTTGGGATCTGAAAATTGAGTTTTCAGATATCGACCTCATATGTTTAGAAATACCATGAAACGTGGACATTTCTTGGTCCCGGGCTGATTGGACCATTTTTTCACCGCGCGAAAAATTCCGAGCTGATATAAGTACTTGGGACCTGAAAATTGTGTTTTCTGTTATCGACGCAATACGTTTAGAAATACCATGAAACGTGGAGATTTCTTGGTCCCGTGCTGATTGGGGAATTTTTTCACGACGCGAAAAATTCCGAGCTGATATAAGTACTTGGGACCTGAAAATTGAGTTTCCTGTTATCGACGCTATACGTTTTAAAATACCATGAAACGTGGACATTTCTCGGTCCCGGGCCGATTGGACCATTTTTCAACAACACGTGAAATACGCAGATGATATAAGTACTTGGGATCTGAAAATTGAGTTTCCTGTTATCGACGCTACACGTTTGGAATTACCATGAAACGTGGACATTTCTTGGTCCCGGGCTAATTGGTGAATTTTTTCACGACGCGAAAAATGCCGAGCTGATATAAGTACTTGAGATCTGAATATTCAGTTTCCAGGTATCGACGCTATACGTTTAGAAATACCATGAAACGTGGACATTTCTTGGTCCCGGGCTGATTGATGAATTTTTTCACGACGAGAAAATTGTCGAGCTGATATAAGTACTTGGGGTCTGAAAATTGAGTTTCCTGTTATCGACGCTATACGTTTTGAAATAACATGAAACGTGGACATTTCATGGTCCCGGGCTGATTGGACCATTTTTTCACGACGCGAAAAATTCCGAGCTGATATAAGTACTTGGGATCTGAAAATTGAGTTTCGTGTTATCGACGCTATACGTTTTGAAATACCATGAAACGTGAACATTTCTTGGTCCCGGGCCGATTGGACCATTTTTCAACAACACGTGAAATACGCAGATGATATAAGTACTTGGGATCTGAAAATTGAGTTTTCAGATATCGACCTCATATGTTTAGAAATACCATGAAACGTGGAGATTTCTTGGTCCCGTCCTGATTGGGGAATTTTTTCACGACGCGAAAAATTCCGAGCTGATGTAAGTACTTGGGACCAGAAAATTGTGTTTTCTGTTATCGACGCTCTACGTTTAGAAATACCATGAAACGTGGACATTTCTTGGTCCCGGGCCGATTGGACCTTTTTTCAACAACTCGTGAGATACGCAGATGATATAAGTACTTGGGATCTGAAAATTGAGTTTTCAGTTATCGACCTTATATGTTTAGAAATACCATGAAACGTGGAGATTTCTTGGTCCCGGGCTGATTGGACCATTTTTTCACGACGCGAAAAATTCCGAGCTGACATAAGTACTTGGGACCTGAAAATTGTGTTTTCTGTTATCGACGCTATACGTTTATAAATACCATGAAACGTGGAGATTTCTTGGTCCCGTGCTGATTGGACCATTTTTCAACAACACGTGAGATACGCAGATGATATAAGTACTTGGGATCTGAAAATTGAGTTTTCTGTTATCGACGCTATACGTGTTCAAATAACATGAAACGTGGACATTTCATGGTCCCGGGCGGATTGGACCATTTTTCAACAACACGTGAGATACGCAAATGATATAAGTACTTGGGATCTGAAAATTGAGTTTTCAGTTATCGACCTTATACGTTTAGAAATACCATGAAACGTGGACATTTCTTGGTCCCGGACTGATTGGACCATTTTTCAACAACACGTGAGATACGCAGCTGATATAAGTACTTGGGATCTGAAAATTGAGTTTCGTGTTATCGACGCTATACGTTTTGAAATACCATGAAACGTGAACATTTCTTGGTCCCGGGCCGATTGGACCATTTTTCAACAAAACGTGAAATACGCAGATGATATAAGTACTTGGGATCTGAAAATTGAGTTTTCTGTTATCGACGCTATACGTTTATAAATACCATGAAACGTGGACATTTCTTGGTCCCGGGCCGATTGGACCATTTTTCAACAACACGTGAAATACGCAGATGATATAAGTACTTGGGTTCTGAAAATTGAGTTTCCTGTTATCGACGCTATGCGTTTTGAAATACCATGAAACGTGGACATTTCATGGTCCCGGGCTGATTGGACCATTTTTTCACGACGCGAAAAATTCCGAGCTGATATAAGTACTTGGGATCTGAAAATTGTGTTTTCTGTTATCGACGCTATACGTTTATAAATACCATGAAACGTGGACATTTCTTGGTCCCGGGCTGATTGGGGAATTTTTTCACGACGCGAAAAATTCTGAGCTGATATAAGTACTTGGGACCTGAAAATTGTGTTTTCTGTTATCGACGTTTTACGTTTAGAAATACCATGCAACGTGGACATTTCTTGGTCCCGGGCTGATTGGACCATTTTTCAACAACACGTGAGATACGCAGATGATATAAGTACTTGGGATCTGAAAATTGAGTTTCCTGTTATCGACGCTATACGTTTTGAAATAACATGAAACCTGGACATTTCATGGTCCCGGGCTGATTGGACCATTTTTTCACGACGCGAAAAATTCCGAGCTGATATAAGTACTTGGGACCTGAAAATTGAGTTTCCTCTTATCGACGCTATACGTTTTAAAATACCATGAAACGTGGACATTTCTCGGTCCCGGGCCGATTGGACCATTTTTCAACAACACGTGAAATACGCAGATGATATAAGTACTTGGGATCTGAAAATTGAGTTTCCTGTTATCGACGCTATACGTTTTGAAATAACATAAAACGCGGACATTTCATGGTCCCGGGCTGATTGGACCATTTTTTCACGACGCGGAAAATTCCGAGCTGATATAAGTATTTGAGACCTGAAAATTGTGTTTTCTGTTATCGACGCAATACGTTTAGAAATACCATGAAACGTGGACATTTCATGGTCCCGGGCCGATTGGACCTTTTTTCAACAACTCGTGTGATACGCAGATGATATAAGTACTTGGGACCTGAAAATTGTGTTTTCTGTTATCGACGCAATACGTTTAGAAATACCATGAAACGTGGAGATTTCTTGGTCACGTGCTGATTGGGGAATTTTTTCACGACGCGAAAAATTCCGAGCTGATATAAGTACTTGGGACCTGAAAATTGTGTTTTCTGTTATCGACGCTTTACGTTTAGAAATACCATGAAACGTGGACATTTCATGGTCACGGGCCGATTGGACCATTTTTCAACAACACGTGAGATACGCAGATGATATAAGTACTTGGGATCTGAAAATTGAGTTTTCAGTTATCGACCTCATACGTTTAGAAATACCATGAAACGTGGACATTTCTTGGTCCTGGGCCAATTGGACCATTTTTCAACAACACGTGAGATACGCAGATGATATAAGTACTTGGGATCTGAAAATTGAGTTTCCTGTTATCGACGCTATACGTTTTGAAATAACATGAAACGTGGACATTTCTTGGTCCCGGGCCAATTGGACCATTTTTCAACAACACGTGAGATACGCAGATGATATAAGTACTTGGGATCTGAAAATTGAGTTTCCTGTTATCGACGCTATACGTTTTGAAATAACATGAAACGCGGACATTTCTTGGTCCCGGGCCGATTGGACCTTTTTTCAACAACTCGTGAGATACGCAGATGATATAAGTACTTGGGATCTGAAAATTGAGTTTTCAGTTATCGACCTTATATGTTTAGAAATACCATGAAACGTGGAGATTTCTTGGTCCCGGGCTGATTGGACTATTTTTTCACGACGCGAAAAATTCCGAGCTGATATAAGTACTTGGGACCTGAAAATTGTGTTTTCTGTTATCGACGCTATACGTTTATAAATACCATGAAACGTGGAGATTTCTTGGTCCCGTGCTGATTGGGGAATTTTTTCACGACGCGAAACATTCCGAGCTGATATAAGTACTTGGGACCCGAAAATTGTGTTTTCTGTTATCGACGCTTTACGTTTAGAAATACCATGAAACGTGGACATTTCATGGTCCCGGGCCGATTGGACCATTTTTCAACAACACGTGAGATACGCAGATGATATAAGTACTTGGGATCTGAAAATTGAGTTTCCTGTTATCGACTCTATACGTTTTGAAATAACATGAAACGTGGACATTTCTTGGTCCCGGGCCAATTGGACCATTTTTCAACAACACGTGAGATACGCAGATGATATAAGTACTTGGGATCTGAAAATTGAGTTTCCTGTTATCGACGATATACGTTTTGAAATAACATAAAACGCGGACATTTCATGGTCCCGGGCTGATTGGACCATTTTTTCACGACGCGAAAAATTCCGAGCTGATATAAGTATTTGAGACCTGAAAATTGTGTTTTCTGTTATCGACGCAATACGTTTAGAAATACCATGAAACGTGGACATTTCTTGGTCCCGGGCCGATTGGACCTTTTTTCAACAACTCGTGTGATACGCAGATGATATAAGTACTTGGGATCTGAAAATTGAGTTTTCAGTTATCGACCTTATATGTTTAGAAATACCATGAAACGTGGACATTTCTTGGTCCCGGGCTGATTGGACCATTTTTTCACCGCGCGAAAAATTCCGAGCTGATATAAGTACTTGGGACCTGAAAATTGTGTTTTCTGTTATCGACGCTATACGTTTATAAATACCATGAAACGAGGACATTTCTTGATCCCGGGCCGATTGGACCTTTTTTCAACATCTCGTGAGATACGCAGATGATATAAGTACTTGGGATCTGAAAATTGAGTTTTCAGTTATCGATCTTATATGTTTAGAAATACCATGAAACGTGGACATTTCTTGGTCCCGGGCTGATTGGACCATTTTTTCACGACGCGAAAAATTCCGAGCTGATATAAGTACTTGGGATCTGAAAATTGAGTTTCGTGTTATCGACGCTATACGTTTTGAAATACCATGAAACGTGAACATTTCTTGGTCCCGGGCCGATTGGACCATTTTTCAACAACACGTGAAATATGCAGATGATATAAGTACTTGGGATCTGAAAATTGAGTTTTCAGATATCGACCTCATATGTTTAGAAATACCATGAAACGTGGATATTTCTTGGTCCCGGGCTGATTGGACCATTTTTTCACCGCGCGAAAAATTCCGAGCTGATATAAGTACTTGGGACCTGAAAATTGTGTTTTCTGTTATCGACGCAATACGTTTAGAAATACCATGAAACGTGGAGATTTCTTGGTCCCGTGCTGATTGGGGAATTTTTTCACGACGCGAAAAATTCCGAGCTGATATAAGTACTTGGGACCTGAAAATTGAGTTTCCTGTTATCGACGCTATACGTTTTAAAATACCATGAAACGTGGACATTTCTCGGTCCCGGGCCGATTGGACCATTTTTCAACAACACGTGAAATACGCAGATGATATAAGTACTTGGGATCTGAAAATTGAGTTTCCTGTTATCGACGCTACACGTTTGGAATTGCCATGAAACATGGACATTTCTTGGTCCCGGGCTAATTGGTGAATTTTTTCACGACGCGAAAAATGCCGAGCTGATATAAGTACTTGAGATCTGAATATTCAGTTTCCAGGTATCGACGCTATACGTTTAGAAATACCATGAAACGTGGACATTTCTTGGTCCCGGGCTGATTGATGAATTTTTTCACGACGCGAAAATTGTCGAGCTGATATAAGTACTTGGGGTCTGAAAATTGAGTTTCCTGTTATCGACGCTATGCGTTTTGAAATACCATGAAACGTGGACATTTCTTGGTCCCGGACTGATTGGACCATTTTTCAACAACACGTGAGATACGCAGATGATATAAGTACTTGGGATCTGAAAATTGAGTTTCCTGTTATCGACGCTATACGTTTTGAAATAACATGAAACGTGGACATTTCTTGGTCCCGGACTGATTGGACCATTTTTCAACAACACGTGAGATACGCAGATGATATAAGTACTTGGGATCTGAAAATTGAGTTTCCTGTTATCGACGCTATACGTTTTGAAATAACATGAAACGTGGACATTTCTTGGTCCCGGGCCAATTGGACCATTTTTCAACAACACGTGAGATACGCAGATGATATAAGTACTTGGGATCTGAAAATTGAGTTTCCTGTTATCGACGCTATACGTTTTGAAATAACATAAAACGCGGACATTTCATGGTCCCGGACTGATTGGACCATTTTTTCACGACGCGAAAAATTCCGAGCTGATATAAGTACTTGGGACCTGAAAATTGTGTTTTCTGTTATCGACGCAATACGTTTAGAAATACCATGAAACGTGGACATTTCATGGTCCCGGGCCGATTGGACCATTTTTCAACAACACGTGAGATACGCAGATGATATAAGTACTTGGGATCTGAAAATTGAGTTTTCAGTTATCGACCTCATACGTTTAGAAATACCATGAAACGTGGACATTTCTTGGTCCCGGGCCAATTGGACCATTTTTCAACAACACGTGAGATACGCAGATGATATAAGTACTTGGGATCTGAAAATTGAGTTTCCTGTTATCGAAGCTATACGTTTTGAAATAATATGAAACGTGGACATTTCTTGGTCCCGGGCCAATTGGACCATTTTTCAACAACACGTGAGATACGCAGATGATATAAGTACTTGGGATCTGAAAATTGAGTTTCCTGTTATCGACGCTATACGTTTTGAAATAACATGAAACGCGGACATTTCATGGTCCCGGGCTGATTGGACCATTTTTTCACGACGGGAAAAATTCCGAGCTGATATAAGTACTTGAGACCTGAAAATTGTGTTTTCTGTTATCGACGCAATACGTTTAGAAATACCATGAAACGTGGACATTTCTTGGTCCCGGGCCGATTGGACCTTTTTTCAACAACTCGTGAGATACGCAGATGATATAAGTACTTGGGACCTGAAAATTGTGTTTTCTGTTATCGACGCTATACGTTTATAAATACCATGAAACGTGGAGATTTCTTGGTCCCGTGCTGATTGGGGAATTTTTTCACGACGCGAAACATTCCGAGCTGATATAAGTACTTGGGACCCGAAAATTGTGTTTTCTGTTATCGACGCTTTACGTTTAGAAATACCATGAAACGTGGACATTTCATGGTCCCGGGCCGATTGGACCTTTTTTCAACAACTCGTGAGATACGCAGATGATATAAGTACTTGGGATCTGAAAATTGAGTTTTCAGTTATCGATCTTATATGTTTAGAAATACCATGAAACGTGGACATTTCTTGGTCCCGGGCTGATTGGACCATTTTTTCACGACGCGAAAAATTCCGAGCTGATATAAGTACTTGGGATCTGAAAATTGAGTTTCGTGTTATCGACGCTATACGTTTTGAAATACCATGATACGTGAACATTTCTTGGTCCCGGGCCGATTGGACCATTTTTCAACAACACGTGAAATATGCAGATGATATAAGTACTTGGGATCTGAAAATTGAGTTTTCAGATATCGACCTCATATGTTTAGAAATACCATGAAACGTGGACATTTCTTGGTCCCGGGCTGATTGGACCATTTTTTCACCGCGCGAAAAATTCCGAGCTGATATAAGTACTTGGGACCTGAAAATTGTGTTTTCTGTTATCGACGCAATACGTTTAGAAATACCATGAAACGTGGAGATTTCTTGGTCCCGTGCTGATTGGGGAATTTTTTCACGACGCGAAAAATTCCGAGCTGATATAAGTACTTGGGACCTGAAAATTGAGTTTCCTGTTATCGACGCTATACGTTTTAAAATACCATGAAACGTGGACATTTCTCGGTCCCGGGCCGATTGGACCATTTTTCAACAACACGTGAAATACGCAGATGATATAAGTACTTGGGATCTGAAAATTGAGTTTCCTGTTATCGACGCTACACGTTTGGAATTACCATGAAACGTGGACATTTCTTGGTCCCGGGCTAATTGGTGAATTTTTTCACGACGCGAAAAATGCCGAGCTGATATAAGTACTTGAGATCTGAATATTCAGTTTCCAGGTATCGACGCTATACGTTTAGAAATACCATGAAACGTGGACATTTCTTGGTCCCGGGCTGATTGATGAATTTTTTCACGACGCGAAAATTGTCGAGCTGATATAAGTACTTGGGGTCTGAAAATTGAGTTTCCTGTTATCGACGCTATGCGTTTTGAAATACCATGAAACGTGGACATTTCTTGGTCCCGGATTGATTGGACCATTTTTCAACAACACGTGAGATACGCAGATGATATAAGTACTTGGGATCTGAAAATTGAGTTTCCTGTTATCGACGCTATACGTTTTGAAATAACATGAAACGTGGACATTTCATGGTCCCGGGCTGATTGGACCATTTTTTCACGACGCGAAAAATTCCGAGCTGATATAAGTACTTGGGATCTGAAAATTGAGTTTCGTGTTATCGACGCTATACGTTTTGAAATACCATGAAACGTGAACATTTCTTGGTCCCGGGCCGATTGGACCATTTTTCAACAACACGTGAAATACGCAGATGATATAAGTACTTGGGATCTGAAAATTGAGTTTTCAGATATCGACCTCATATGTTTAGAAATACCATGAAACGTGGAGATTTCTTGGTCCCGTGCTGATTGGGGAATTTTTTCACGACGCGAAAAATTCCGAGCTGATGTAAGTACTTGGGACCAGAAAATTGTGTTTTCTGTTATCGACGCTCAACGTTTAGAAATACCATGAAACGTGGACATTTCTTGGTCCCGGGCCGATTGGACCTTTTTTCAACAACTCGTGAGATACGCAGATGATATAAGTACTTGGGATCTGAAAATTGAGTTTTCAGTTATCGACCTTATATGTTTAGAAATACCATGAAACGTGGAGATTTCTTGGTCCCGGGCTGATTGGACCATTTTTTCACGACGCGAAAAATTCCGAGCTGACATAAGTACTTGGGACCTGAAAATTGTGTTTTCTGTTATCGACGCTATACGTTTATAAATACCATGAAACGTGGACATTTCTTGGTCCCGGACTGATTGGACCATTTTTCAACAACACGTGAGATACGCAGCTGATATAAGTACTTGGGATCTGAAAATTGAGTTTCGTGTTATCGACGCTATACGTTTTGAAATACCATGAAACGTGAACATTTCTTGGTCCCGGGCCGATTGGACCATTTTTCAACAAAACGTGAAATACGCAGATGATATAAGTACTTGGGATCTGAAAATTGAGTTTTCTGTTATCGACGCTATACGTTTATAAATACCATGAAACGTGGACATTTCTTGGTCCCGGGCCGATTGGACCATTTTTCAACAACACGTGAAATACGCAGATGATATAAGTACTTGGGTTCTGAAAATTGAGTTTCCTGTTATCGACGCTATGCGTTTTGAAATACCATGAAACGTGGACATTTCATGGTCCCGGGCTGATTGGACCATTTTTTCACGACGCGAAAAATTCCGAGCTGATATAAGTACTTGGGATCTGAAAATTGTGTTTTCTGTTATCGACGCTATACGTTTATAAATACCATGAAACGTGGACATTTCTTGGTCCCGGGCTGATTGGGGAATTTTTTCACGACGCGAAAAATTCTGAGCTGATATAAGTACTTGGGACCTGAAAATTGTGTTTTCTGTTATCGACGTTTTACGTTTAGAAATACCATGCAACGTGGACATTTCTTGGTCCCGGGCTGATTGGACCATTTTTCAACAACACGTGAGATACGCAGATGATATAAGTACTTGGGATCTGAAAATTGAGTTTCCTGTTATCGACGCTATACGTTTTGAAATAACATGAAACCTGGACATTTCATGGTCCCGGGCTGATTGGACCATTTTTTCACGACGCGAAAAATTCCGAGCTGATATAAGTACTTGGGACCTGAAAATTGTGTTTTCTGTTATCGACGCAATACGTTTAGAAATACCACGAAACGTGGAGATTTCTTGGTCCCGTGCTGATTGGGGAATTTTTTCACGACGCGAAAAATTCCGAGCTGATATAAGTACTTGGGACCTGAAAATTGAGTTTCCTCTTATCGACGCTATACGTTTTAAAATACCATGAAACGTGGACATTTCTCGGTCCCGGGCCGATTGGACCATTTTTCAACAACACGTGAAATACGCAGATGATATAAGTACTTGGGATCTGAAAATTGAGTTTCCTGTTATCGACGCTATACGTTTTGAAATAACATAAAATGCGGACATTTCATGGTCCCGGGCTGATTGGACCATTTTTTCACGACGCGGAAAATTCCGAGCTGATATAAGTACTTGGGATCTGAAAATTGAGTTTCGTGTTATCGACGCTATACGTTTTGAAATACCATGAAACGTGAACATTTCTTGGTCCCGGGCCGATTGGACCATTTTTCAACAACACGTGAAATACGCAGATGATATAAGTACTTGGGATCTGAAAATTGAGTTTTCAGATATCGACCTCATATGTTTAGAAATACCATGAAACGTGGAGATTTCTTGGTCCCGTGCTGATTGGGGAATTTTTTCACGACGCGAAAAATTCCGAGCTGATGTAAGTACTTGGGACCAGAAAATTGTGTTTTCTGTTATCGACGCTCTACGTTTAGAAATACCATGAAACGTGGACATTTCTTGGTCCCGGGCCGATTGGACCTTTTTTCAACAACTCGTGAGATACGCAGATGATATAAGTACTTGGGATCTGAAAATTGAGTTTTCAGTTATCGACCTTATATGTTTAGAAATACCATGAAACGTGGAGATTTCTTGGTCCCGGGCTGATTGGACCATTTTTTCACGACGCGAAAAATTCCGAGCTGACATAAGTACTTGGGACCTGAAAATTGTGTTTTCTGTTATCGACGCTATACGTTTATAAATACCATGAAACGTGGAGATTTCTTGGTCCCGTGCTGATTGGACCATTTTTCAACAACACGTGAGATACGCAGATGATATAAGTACTTGGGATCTGAAAATTGAGTTTTCTGTTATCGACGCTATACGTGTTCAAATAACATGAAACGTGGACATTTCATGGTCCCGGGCCGATTGGACCATTTTTCAACAACACGTGAGATACGCAGATGATATAAGTACTTGGGATCTGAAAATTGAGTTTTCAGTTATCGACCTCATACGTTTAGAAATACCATGAAACGTGGACATTTCTTGGTCCCGGGCCAATTGGACCATTTTTCAACAACACGTGAGATACGCAGATGATATAAGTACTTGGGATCTGAAAATTGAGTTTCCTGTTATCGACGCTATACGTTTTGAAATAACATGAAACGTGGACATTTCTTGGTCCCGGGCCAATTGGACCATTTTTCAACAACACGTGAGATACGCAGATGATATAAGTACTTGGGATCTGAAAATTGAGTTTCCTGTTATCGACGCTATACGTTTTGAAATAACATGAAACGCGGACATTTCTTGGTCCCGGGCCGATTGGACCTTTTTTCAACAACTCGTGAGATACGCAGATGATATAAGTACTTGGGATCTGAAAATTGAGTTTTCAGTTATCGACCTTATATGTTTAGAAATACCATGAAACGTGGAGATTTCTTGGTCCCGGGCTGATTGGACCATTTTTTCACCGCGCGAAAAATTCCGAGCTGATATAAGTACTTGGGACCTGAAAATTGTGTTTTCTGTTATCGACGCAATACGTTTAGAAATACCATGAAACGTGGAGATTTCTTGGTCCCGTGCTGATTGGGGAATTTTTTCACGACGCGAAAAATTCCGAGCTGATATAAGTACTTGGGACCCGAAAATTGTGTTTCCTGTTATCGACGCTATACGTTTTAAAATACCATGAAACGTGGACATTTCTCGGTCCCGGGCCGATTGGACCATTTTTCAACATCTCGTGAGATACGCAGATGATATAAGTACTTGGGATCTGAAAATTGAGTTTCCTGTTATCGACGCTATGCGTTTTGAAATACCATGAAACGTGGACATTTCTTGGTCCCGGACTGATTGGACCATTTTTTCACGACGCGAAAAATTCCGAGCTGATATAAGTACTTGGGACCTGAAAATTGTGTTTTCTTTTATCGACGCAATACGTTTAGAAATACCATGAAACGTGGACATTTCATGGTCCCGGGCCGATTGGACCATTTTTCAACAACACGTGAGATACGCAGATGATATAAGTACTTGGGATCTGAAAATTGAGTTTTCAGTTATCGACCTCATACGTTTAGAAATACCATGAAACGTGGACATTTCTTGGTCCCGGGCCAATTGGACCATTTTTCAACAACACGTGAGATACGCAGATGATATAAGTACTTGGGATCTGAAAATTGAGTTTCCTGTTATCGAAGCTATACGTTTTGAAATAATATGAAACGTGGACATTTCTTGGTCCCGGGCCAATTGGACCATTTTTCAACAACACGTGAGATACGCAGATGATATAAGTACTTGGGATCTGAAAATTGAGTTTCCTGTTATCGACGCTATACGTTTTGAAATAACATGAAACGCGGACATTTCATGGTCCCGGGCTGATTGGACCATTTTTTCACGACGGGAAAAATTCCGAGCTGATATAAGTACTTGAGACCTGAAAATTGTGTTTTCTGTTATCGACGCAATACGTTTAGAAATACCATGAAACGTGGACATTTCTTGGTCCCGGGCCGATTGGACCTTTTTTCAACAACTCGTGAGATACGCAGATGATATAAGTACTTGGGACCTGAAAATTGTGTTTTCTGTTATCGACGCTATACGTTTATAAATACCATGAAACGTGGAGATTTCTTGGTCCCGTGCTGATTGGGGAATTTTTTCACGACGCGAAACATTCCGAGCTGATATAAGTACTTGGGACCCGAAAATTGTGTTTTCTGTTATCGACGCTTTACGTTTAGAAATACCATGAAACGTGGACATTTCATGGTCCCGGGCCGATTGGACCTTTTTTCAACAACTCGTGAGATACGCAGATGATATAAGTACTTGGGATCTGAAAATTGAGTTTCCTGTTATCGACGCTATACGTTTTGAAATAACATGAAACGCGGACATTTCATGGTCCCGGGCTGATTGGACCATTTTTTCACGACGCGAAAAATTACGAGCTGATATAAGTACTTGAGACCTGAAAATTGTGTTTTCTGTTATCGACGCAATACGTTTAGAAATACCATGAAACGTGGAGATTTCTTGGTCACGTGCTGATTGGGGAATTTTTTCACGACGCGAAAAATTCCGAGCTGATATAAGTACTTGGGACCTGAAAATTGTGTTTTCTGTTATCGACGCTTTACGTTTAGAAATACCATGAAACGTGGACATTTCATGGTCACGGGCCGATTGGACCATTTTTCAACAACACGTGAGATACGCAGATGATATAAGTACTTGGGATCTGAAAATTGAGTTTTCAGTTATCGACCTCATACGTTTAGAAATACCATGAAACGTGGACATTTCTTGGTCCCGGGCCAATTGGACCATTTTTCAACAACACGTGAGATACGCAGATGATATAAGTACTTGGGATCTGAAAATTGAGTTTCCTGTTATCGACGCTATACGTTTTGAAATAACATGAAACGTGGACATTTCTTGGTCCCGGGCCAATTGGACCATTTTTCAACAACACGTGAGATACGCAGATGATATAAGTACTTGGGATCTGAAAATTGAGTTTCCTGTTATCGACGCTATACGTTTTGAAATAACATGAAACGCGGACATTTCTTGGTCCCGGGCCGATTGGACCTTTTTTCAACAACTCGTGAGATACGCAGATGATATAAGTACTTGGGATCTGAAAATTGAGTTTTCAGATATCGACCTCATATGTTTAGAAATACCATGAAACGTGGACATTTCTTGGTCCCGGGCTGATTGGACCATTTTTTCACCGCGCGAAAAATTCCGAGCTGATATAAGTACTTGGGACCTGAAAATTGTGTTTTCTGTTATCGACGCAATACGTTTAGAAATACCATGAAACGTGGAGATTTCTTGGTCCCGTGCTGATTGGGGAATTTTTTCACGACGCGAAAAATTCCGAGCTGATATAAGTACTTGGGACCTGAAAATTGAGTTTCCTGTTATCGACGCTATACGTTTTAAAATACCATGAAACGTGGACATTTCTCGGTCCCGGGCCGATTGGACCTTTTTTCAACAACTCGTGAGATACGCAGATGATATAAGTACTTGGGATCTGAAAATTGAGTTTTCAGTTATCGACCTTATATGTTTAGAAATACCATGAAACGTGGAGATTTCTTGGTCCCGGGCTGATTGGACCATTTTTTCACGACGCGAAAAATTCCGAGCTGATATAAGTACTTGGGACCTGAAAATTGTGTTTTCTGTTATCGACGCTATACGTTTTGAAATACCATGAAACGTGAACATTTCTTGGTCCCGGGCCGATTGGACCATTTTTCAACAACACGTGAAATATGCAGATGATATAAGTACTTGGGATCTGAAAATTGAGTTTTCAGATATCGACCTCATATGTTTAGAAATACCATGAAACGTGGACATTTCTTGGTCCCGGGCTGATTGGACCATTTTTTCACCGCGCGAAAAATTCCGAGCTGATATAAGTACTTGGGACCTGAAAATTGTGTTTTCTGTTATCGACGCAATACGTTTAGAAATACCATGAAACGTGGAGATTTCTTGGTCCCGTGCTGATTGGGGAATTTTTTCACGACGCGAAAAATTCCGAGCTGATATAAGTACTTGGGACCTGAAAATTGAGTTTCCTGTTATCGACGCTATACGTTTTAAAATACCATGAAACGTGGACATTTCTCGGTCCCGGGCCGATTGGACCATTTTTCAACAACACGTGAAATACGCAGATGATATAAGTACTTGGGATCTGAAAATTGAGTTTTCAGTTATCGATGCCATACGTTTAGAAATACCATGAAACGTGGACATTTCTTGGTCCCGGGCTGATTGGGGAATTTTTTCACGACGCGAAAAATTCCGAGCTGATGTAAGTACTTGGGATCTGAAAATTGAGTTTTCAGTTATCGATGCCATACGTTTAGAAATACCATAAAACGTGGACATTTCTTGGTCCTGGGCTGATTGGGCAATTTTTTCACGACGCGAAAAATTCCGAGCTGATATAAGTACTTGGGATCTGAAAATTGAGTTTTCAGTTATCGATGCCATACGTTTAGAAATACCATGAAACGTGGACATTTCTTGGTCCCGGGCTGATTGGGGAATTTTTTCACGACGCGAAAAATTCCGAGCTGATGTAAGTACTTGGGATCTGAAAATTGAGTTTTCAGTTATCGATGCCATACGTTTAGAAATACCATAAAACGTGGACATTTCTTGGTCCTGGGCTGATTGGGCAATTTTTACACGACGCGAAAAATTCCGAGCTGATGTAAGTACTTGGGATCTGAAAATTGAGTTTTCAGTTATCGATGCCATACGTTTTGAAATACCATGAAACGTGGACATTTCTTGGTCCCGGGCTGATTGTGCAATTTTTTCACGACGCGAAAAATTCCGAGCTGATATAAGTACTTGGGATCTGAAAATTGAGTTTTCAGTTATCGATGCCATACGTTTAGAAATACCATGAAACGTGGACATTTCTTGGTCCCGGGCTGATTGGGCAATTTTTTCACGATGCGAAAAATTCCGAGCTGATGTAAGTACTTGGGATCTGAAAATTGAGTTTTCAGTTATCGACTCCATACGTTTAGAAATACCATGAAACTTGGACATTTCTTGGTCCCGGGCTGATTGTGCAATTTTTTCACGACGCGAAAAATTCCGAGCTGATGTAAGTACTTGGGATCTGAAAATTGAGTTTTCAGTTATCGATGCCATACGTTTTGAAATACCATGAAACGTGGACATTTCTTGGTCCCGGGCTGATTGGGCAATTTATTAAAAACATGTAAAATACGCAGATGATATAAGTACTTGGGATCTGAAAATTGACTTTTCAATTATCGACGCCATAAGTTTAGAAATACCATGAAACGTGGACATTTCTTGGTCCCGGGCTGATTGGGGAATTTTTTCACGACGCGAAAAATTCCGAGCTGATGTAAGTACTTGGGATCTGAAAATTGAGTTTTCAGTTATCGATGCCATACGTTTAGAAATACCATAAAACGTGGACATTTCTTGGTCCCGGGCTGATTGGGGAATTTTTTCACGACGCGAAAAATTCCGAGCTGATGTAAGTACTTGGGATCTGAAAATTGAGTTTTCAGTTATCGATGCCATACGTTTAGAAATACCATAAAACGTGGACATTTCTTGGTCCTGGGCTGATTGGGCAATTTTTACACGACGCGAAAAATTCCGAGCTGATGTAAGTACTTGGGATCTGAAAATTGAGTTTTCAGTTATCGATGCCATACGTTTTGAAATACCATGAAACGTGGACATTTCTTGGTCCCGGGCTGATTGGGCAATTTATTAAAAACATGTAAAATACGCAGATGATATAAGTACTTGGGATCTGAAAATTGACTTTTCAATTATCGACGCCATACGTTTAGAAATACCATGAAACGTGGACATTTCTTGGTCCCGGGCTGATTGGGGAATTTTTTCACGACGCGAAAAATTCCGAGCTGATGTAAGTACTTGGGATCTGAAAATTGAGTTTTCAGTTATCGATGCCATACGTTTAGAAATACCACGAAACGTGGACATTTCTTGGTCCCGGGCTGATTGGGCAATTTTTTCACGACGCGAAATATTCCGAGCTGATGTACGTACTTGGGATCTGAAAATTGAGTTTTCAGTTATCGACTCCATACGTTTAGAAATACCATGAAACGTGGACATTTCTTGGTCCCGGGCTGATTGGGCAATTTTTTCACGACGCGAAAAATTCCGAGCTGATGTAAGTACTTGGGATCTGAAAATTGAGTTTTCAGTTATCGATGCCATACGTTTAGAAATACCATGATACGTGGAGATTTCTTGGGCCCGGGCTGATTGGACCATTTTTTAACAACATGTAAATTACGCAGATGATATAAGTACTTGGGATCTGAAAATTGAGTTTTCAGTTATCGATGCCATACGTTTAGAAATACCATGAAACGTGGACATTTCTTGGTCACGGGCTGATTGGGGAATTTTTTCACGACGCGAAAAATTCCGAGCTGATGTAAGTACTTGGGATCTGAAAATTGAGTTTTCAGTTATCGATGCCATACGTTTAGAAATACCATGAAACGTGGAGATGTCTTGGGCCCGGGCTGATTGGACCATTTTTTAACAACATGTAAATTACGCAGATGATATAAGTACTTGGGATCTGAAAATTGAGTTTTCAGTTATCGATGCCATACGTTTAGAAATACCATGAAACGTGGACATTTCTTGGTCACGGGCTGATTGGGGAATTTTTTCACGACGCGAAAAATTCCGAGCTGATGTAAGTACTTGGGATCTGAAAATTGAGTTTTCAGTTATCGATGCCATACGTTTAGAAATACCATGAAACGTGGACATTTCTTGGTCCCGGGCTGATTGGGCAATTTTTTCACGATGCGAAAAATTCCGAGCTGATGTAAGTACTTGGGATCTGAAAATTGAGTTTTCAGTTATCGACTCCATACGTTTAGAAATACCATGAAACTTGGACATTTCTTGGTCCCGGGCTGATTGGGCAATTTTTTCACGACGCGAAAAATTCCGAGCTGATATAAGTACTTGGGACCTGAAAATTGTGTTTTCTGTTATCGACGCAATACGTTTAGAAATACCATGAAACGTGGAGATTTCTTGGTCCCGTGCTGATTGGGGAATTTTTTCACGACGCGAAAAATTCCGAGCTGATATAAGTACTTGGGACCCGAAAATTGTGTTTCCTGTTATCGACGCTATACGTTTTAAAATACCATGAAACGTGGACATTTCTCGGTCCCGGGCCGATTGGACCATTTTTCAACATCTCGTGAGATACGCAGATGATATAAGTACTTGGGATCTGAAAATTGAGTTTCCTGTTATCGACGCTATGCGTTTTGAAATACCATGAAACGTGGACATTTCTTGGTCCCGGACTGATTGGACCATTTTTTCACGACGCGAAAAATTCCGAGCTGATATAAGTACTTGGGACCTGAAAATTGTGTTTTCTTTTATCGACGCAATACGTTTAGAAATACCATGAAACGTGGACATTTCATGGTCCCGGGCCGATTGGACCATTTTTCAACAACACGTGAGATACGCAGATGATATAAGTACTTGGGATCTGAAAATTGAGTTTTCAGTTATCGACCTCATACGTTTAGAAATACCATGAAACGTGGACATTTCTTGGTCCCGGGCCAATTGGACCATTTTTCAACAACACGTGAGATACGCAGATGATATAAGTACTTGGGATCTGAAAATTGAGTTTCCTGTTATCGAAGCTATACGTTTTGAAATAATATGAAACGTGGACATTTCTTGGTCCCGGGCCAATTGGACCATTTTTCAACAACACGTGAGATACGCAGATGATATAAGTACTTGGGATCTGAAAATTGAGTTTCCTGTTATCGACGCTATACGTTTTGAAATAACATGAAACGCGGACATTTCATGGTCCCGGGCTGATTGGACCATTTTTTCACGACGGGAAAAATTCCGAGCTGATATAAGTACTTGAGACCTGAAAATTGTGTTTTCTGTTATCGACGCAATACGTTTAGAAATACCATGAAACGTGGACATTTCTTGGTCCCGGGCCGATTGGACCTTTTTTCAACAACTCGTGAGATACGCAGATGATATAAGTACTTGGGACCTGAAAATTGTGTTTTCTGTTATCGACGCTATACGTTTATAAATACCATGAAACGTGGAGATTTCTTGGTCCCGTGCTGATTGGGGAATTTTTTCACGACGCGAAACATTCCGAGCTGATATAAGTACTTGGGACCCGAAAATTGTGTTTTCTGTTATCGACGCTTTACGTTTAGAAATACCATGAAACGTGGACATTTCATGGTCCCGGGCCGATTGGACCTTTTTTCAACAACTCGTGAGATACGCAGATGATATAAGTACTTGGGATCTGAAAATTGAGTTTCCTGTTATCGACGCTATACGTTTTGAAATAACATGAAACGCGGACATTTCATGGTCCCGGGCTGATTGGACCATTTTTTCACGACGCGAAAAATTACGAGCTGATATAAGTACTTGAGACCTGAAAATTGTGTTTTCTGTTATCGACGCAATACGTTTAGAAATACCATGAAACGTGGAGATTTCTTGGTCACGTGCTGATTGGGGAATTTTTTCACGACGCGAAAAATTCCGAGCTGATATAAGTACTTGGGACCTGAAAATTGTGTTTTCTGTTATCGACGCTTTACGTTTAGAAATACCATGAAACGTGGACATTTCATGGTCACGGGCCGATTGGACCATTTTTCAACAACACGTGAGATACGCAGATGATATAAGTACTTGGGATCTGAAAATTGAGTTTTCAGTTATCGACCTCATACGTTTAGAAATACCATGAAACGTGGACATTTCTTGGTCCCGGGCCAATTGGACCATTTTTCAACAACACGTGAGATACGCAGATGATATAAGTACTTGGGATCTGAAAATTGAGTTTCCTGTTATCGACGCTATACGTTTTGAAATAACATGAAACGTGGACATTTCTTGGTCCCGGGCCAATTGGACCATTTTTCAACAACACGTGAGATACGCAGATGATATAAGTACTTGGGATCTGAAAATTGAGTTTCCTGTTATCGACGCTATACGTTTTGAAATAACATGAAACGCGGACATTTCTTGGTCCCGGGCCGATTGGACCTTTTTTCAACAACTCGTGAGATACGCAGATGATATAAGTACTTGGGATCTGAAAATTGAGTTTTCAGATATCGACCTCATATGTTTAGAAATACCATGAAACGTGGACATTTCTTGGTCCCGGGCTGATTGGACCATTTTTTCACCGCGCGAAAAATTCCGAGCTGATATAAGTACTTGGGACCTGAAAATTGTGTTTTCTGTTATCGACGCAATACGTTTAGAAATACCATGAAACGTGGAGATTTCTTGGTCCCGTGCTGATTGGGGAATTTTTTCACGACGCGAAAAATTCCGAGCTGATATAAGTACTTGGGACCTGAAAATTGAGTTTCCTGTTATCGACGCTATACGTTTTAAAATACCATGAAACGTGGACATTTCTCGGTCCCGGGCCGATTGGACCTTTTTTCAACAACTCGTGAGATACGCAGATGATATAAGTACTTGGGATCTGAAAATTGAGTTTTCAGTTATCGACCTTATATGTTTAGAAATACCATGAAACGTGGAGATTTCTTGGTCCCGGGCTGATTGGACCATTTTTTCACGACGCGAAAAATTCCGAGCTGATATAAGTACTTGGGACCTGAAAATTGTGTTTTCTGTTATCGACGCTATACGTTTTGAAATACCATGAAACGTGAACATTTCTTGGTCCCGGGCCGATTGGACCATTTTTCAACAACACGTGAAATATGCAGATGATATAAGTACTTGGGATCTGAAAATTGAGTTTTCAGATATCGACCTCATATGTTTAGAAATACCATGAAACGTGGACATTTCTTGGTCCCGGGCTGATTGGACCATTTTTTCACCGCGCGAAAAATTCCGAGCTGATATAAGTACTTGGGACCTGAAAATTGTGTTTTCTGTTATCGACGCAATACGTTTAGAAATACCATGAAACGTGGAGATTTCTTGGTCCCGTGCTGATTGGGGAATTTTTTCACGACGCGAAAAATTCCGAGCTGATATAAGTACTTGGGACCTGAAAATTGAGTTTCCTGTTATCGACGCTATACGTTTTAAAATACCATGAAACGTGGACATTTCTCGGTCCCGGGCCGATTGGACCATTTTTCAACAACACGTGAAATACGCAGATGATATAAGTACTTGGGATCTGAAAATTGAGTTTTCAGTTATCGATGCCATACGTTTAGAAATACCATGAAACGTGGACATTTCTTGGTCCCGGGCTGATTGGGGAATTTTTTCACGACGCGAAAAATTCCGAGCTGATGTAAGTACTTGGGATCTGAAAATTGAGTTTTCAGTTATCGATGCCATACGTTTAGAAATACCATAAAACGTGGACATTTCTTGGTCCTGGGCTGATTGGGCAATTTTTTCACGACGCGAAAAATTCCGAGCTGATATAAGTACTTGGGATCTGAAAATTGAGTTTTCAGTTATCGATGCCATACGTTTAGAAATACCATGAAACGTGGACATTTCTTGGTCCCGGGCTGATTGGGGAATTTTTTCACGACGCGAAAAATTCCGAGCTGATGTAAGTACTTGGGATCTGAAAATTGAGTTTTCAGTTATCGATGCCATACGTTTAGAAATACCATAAAACGTGGACATTTCTTGGTCCTGGGCTGATTGGGCAATTTTTACACGACGCGAAAAATTCCGAGCTGATGTAAGTACTTGGGATCTGAAAATTGAGTTTTCAGTTATCGATGCCATACGTTTTGAAATACCATGAAACGTGGACATTTCTTGGTCCCGGGCTGATTGTGCAATTTTTTCACGACGCGAAAAATTCCGAGCTGATATAAGTACTTGGGATCTGAAAATTGAGTTTTCAGTTATCGATGCCATACGTTTAGAAATACCATGAAACGTGGACATTTCTTGGTCCCGGGCTGATTGGGCAATTTTTTCACGATGCGAAAAATTCCGAGCTGATGTAAGTACTTGGGATCTGAAAATTGAGTTTTCAGTTATCGACTCCATACGTTTAGAAATACCATGAAACTTGGACATTTCTTGGTCCCGGGCTGATTGTGCAATTTTTTCACGACGCGAAAAATTCCGAGCTGATGTAAGTACTTGGGATCTGAAAATTGAGTTTTCAGTTATCGATGCCATACGTTTTGAAATACCATGAAACGTGGACATTTCTTGGTCCCGGGCTGATTGGGCAATTTATTAAAAACATGTAAAATACGCAGATGATATAAGTACTTGGGATCTGAAAATTGACTTTTCAATTATCGACGCCATAAGTTTAGAAATACCATGAAACGTGGACATTTCTTGGTCCCGGGCTGATTGGGGAATTTTTTCACGACGCGAAAAATTCCGAGCTGATGTAAGTACTTGGGATCTGAAAATTGAGTTTTCAGTTATCGATGCCATACGTTTAGAAATACCATAAAACGTGGACATTTCTTGGTCCCGGGCTGATTGGGGAATTTTTTCACGACGCGAAAAATTCCGAGCTGATGTAAGTACTTGGGATCTGAAAATTGAGTTTTCAGTTATCGATGCCATACGTTTAGAAATACCATAAAACGTGGACATTTCTTGGTCCTGGGCTGATTGGGCAATTTTTACACGACGCGAAAAATTCCGAGCTGATGTAAGTACTTGGGATCTGAAAATTGAGTTTTCAGTTATCGATGCCATACGTTTTGAAATACCATGAAACGTGGACATTTCTTGGTCCCGGGCTGATTGGGCAATTTATTAAAAACATGTAAAATACGCAGATGATATAAGTACTTGGGATCTGAAAATTGACTTTTCAATTATCGACGCCATACGTTTAGAAATACCATGAAACGTGGACATTTCTTGGTCCCGGGCTGATTGGGGAATTTTTTCACGACGCGAAAAATTCCGAGCTGATGTAAGTACTTGGGATCTGAAAATTGAGTTTTCAGTTATCGATGCCATACGTTTAGAAATACCACGAAACGTGGACATTTCTTGGTCCCGGGCTGATTGGGCAATTTTTTCACGACGCGAAATATTCCGAGCTGATGTACGTACTTGGGATCTGAAAATTGAGTTTTCAGTTATCGACTCCATACGTTTAGAAATACCATGAAACGTGGACATTTCTTGGTCCCGGGCTGATTGGGCAATTTTTTCACGACGCGAAAAATTCCGAGCTGATGTAAGTACTTGGGATCTGAAAATTGAGTTTTCAGTTATCGATGCCATACGTTTAGAAATACCATGATACGTGGAGATTTCTTGGGCCCGGGCTGATTGGACCATTTTTTAACAACATGTAAATTACGCAGATGATATAAGTACTTGGGATCTGAAAATTGAGTTTTCAGTTATCGATGCCATACGTTTAGAAATACCATGAAACGTGGACATTTCTTGGTCACGGGCTGATTGGGGAATTTTTTCACGACGCGAAAAATTCCGAGCTGATGTAAGTACTTGGGATCTGAAAATTGAGTTTTCAGTTATCGATGCCATACGTTTAGAAATACCATGAAACGTGGAGATGTCTTGGGCCCGGGCTGATTGGACCATTTTTTAACAACATGTAAATTACGCAGATGATATAAGTACTTGGGATCTGAAAATTGAGTTTTCAGTTATCGATGCCATACGTTTAGAAATACCATGAAACGTGGACATTTCTTGGTCACGGGCTGATTGGGGAATTTTTTCACGACGCGAAAAATTCCGAGCTGATGTAAGTACTTGGGATCTGAAAATTGAGTTTTCAGTTATCGATGCCATACGTTTAGAAATACCATGAAACGTGGACATTTCTTGGTCCCGGGCTGATTGGGCAATTTTTTCACGATGCGAAAAATTCCGAGCTGATGTAAGTACTTGGGATCTGAAAATTGAGTTTTCAGTTATCGACTCCATACGTTTAGAAATACCATGAAACTTGGACATTTCTTGGTCCCGGGCTGATTGGGCAATTTTTTCACGACGCGAAAAATTCCGAGCTGATATAAGTACTTGGGATCTGAAAATTGAGTTTTCAGTTATCGATGCCATACGTTTAGAAATACCATGAAACGTGGACATTTCTTGGTCCCGGGCTGATTGGGGAATTTTTTCACGACGCGAAAAATTCCGAGCTGATGTAAGTACTTGGGATCTGAAAATTGAGTTTTCAGTTATCGATGCCATACGTTTAGAAATACCATAAAACGTGGACATTTCTTGGTCCTGGGCTGATTGGGCAATTTTTTCACGACGCGAAAAATTCCGAGCTGATATAAGTACTTGGGATCTGAAAATTGAGTTTTCAGTTATCGATGCCATACGTTTAGAAATACCATGAAACGTGGACATTTCTTGGTCCCGGGCTGATTGGGGAATTTTTTCACGACGCGAAAAATTCCGAGCTGATGTAAGTACTTGGGATCTGAAAATTGAGTTTTCAGTTATCGATGCCATACGTTTAGAAATACCATAAAACGTGGACATTTCTTGGTCCTGGGCTGATTGGGCAATTTTTACACGACGCGAAAAATTCCGAGCTGATGTAAGTACTTGGGATCTGAAAATTGAGTTTTCAGTTATCGATGCCATACGTTTTGAAATACCATGAAACGTGGACATTTCTTGGTCCCGGGCTGATTGTGCAATTTTTTCACGACGCGAAAAATTCCGAGCTGATATAAGTACTTGGGATCTGAAAATTGAGTTTTCAGTTATCGATGCCATACGTTTAGAAATACCATGAAACGTGGACATTTCTTGGTCCCGGGCTGATTGGGCAATTTTTTCACGATGCGAAAAATTCCGAGCTGATGTAAGTACTTGGGATCTGAAAATTGAGTTTTCAGTTATCGACTCCATACGTTTCGAAAAATTCCGAGCTGATGTAAGTACTTGGGATCTGAAAATTGAGTTTTCAGTTATCGATGCCATACGTTTTGAAATACCATGAAACGTGGACATTTCTTGGTCCCGGGCTGATTGGGCAATTTATTAAAAACATGTAAAATACGCAGATGATATAAGTACTTGGGATCTGAAAATTGACTTTTCAATTATCGACGCCATAAGTTTAGAAATACCATGAAACGTGGACATTTCTTGGTCCCGGGCTGATTGGGGAATTTTTTCACGACGCGAAAAATTCCGAGCTGATGTAAGTACTTGGGATCTGAAAATTGAGTTTTCAGTTATCGATGCCATACGTTTAGAAATACCATAAAACGTGGACATTTCTTGGTCCCGGGCTGATTGGGGAATTTTTTCACGACGCGAAAAATTCCGAGCTGATGTAAGTACTTGGGATCTGAAAATTGAGTTTTCAGTTATCGATGCCATACGTTTAGAAATACCATAAAACGTGGACATTTCTTGGTCCTGGGCTGATTGGGCAATTTTTACACGACGCGAAAAATTCCGAGCTGATGTAAGTACTTGGGATCTGAAAATTGAGTTTTCAGTTATCGATGCCATACGTTTTGAAATACCATGAAACGTGGACATTTCTTGGTCCCGGGCTGATTGGGCAATTTATTAAAAACATGTAAAATACGCAGATGATATAAGTACTTGGGATCTGAAAATTGACTTTTCAATTATCGACGCCATACGTTTAGAAATACCATGAAACGTGGACATTTCTTGGTCCCGGGCTGATTGGGGAATTTTTTCACGACGCGAAAAATTCCGAGCTGATGTAAGTACTTGGGATCTGAAAATTGAGTTTTCAGTTATCGATGCCATACGTTTAGAAATACCACGAAACGTGGACATTTCTTGGTCCCGGGCTGATTGGGCAATTTTTTCACGACGCGAAATATTCCGAGCTGATGTACGTACTTGGGATCTGAAAATTGAGTTTTCAGTTATCGACTCCATACGTTTAGAAATACCATGAAACGTGGACATTTCTTGGTCCCGGGCTGATTGGGCAATTTTTTCACGACGCGAAAAATTCCGAGCTGATGTAAGTACTTGGGATCTGAAAATTGAGTTTTCAGTTATCGATGCCATACGTTTAGAAATACCATGATACGTGGAGATTTCTTGGGCCCGGGCTGATTGGACCATTTTTTAACAACATGTAAATTACGCAGATGATATAAGTACTTGGGATCTGAAAATTGAGTTTTCAGTTATCGATGCCATACGTTTAGAAATACCATGAAACGTGGACATTTCTTGGTCACGGGCTGATTGGGGAATTTTTTCACGACGCGAAAAATTCCGAGCTGATGTAAGTACTTGGGATCTGAAAATTGAGTTTTCAGTTATCGATGCCATACGTTTAGAAATACCATGAAACGTGGAGATGTCTTGGGCCCGGGCTGATTGGACCATTTTTTAACAACATGTAAATTACGCAGATGATATAAGTACTTGGGATCTGAAAATTGAGTTTTCAGTTATCGATGCCATACGTTTAGAAATACCATGAAACGTGGACATTTCTTGGTCACGGGCTGATTGGGGAATTTTTTCACGACGCGAAAAATTCCGAGCTGATGTAAGTACTTGGGATCTGAAAATTGAGTTTTCAGTTATCGATGCCATACGTTTAGAAATACCATGAAACGTGGACATTTCTTGGTCCCGGGCTGATTGGGCAATTTTTTCACGACGCGAAAAATTCCGAGCTGATGTAAGTACTTGGGATCTGAAAATTGAGTTTTCAGTTATCGATGCCATACGTTTAGAAATACCATGATACGTGGAGATTTCTTGGGCCCGGGCTGATTGGACCATTTTTTAACAACATGTAAATTACGCAGATGATATAAGTACTTGGGATCTGAAAATTGAGTTTTCAGTTATCGATGCCATACGTTTAGAAATACCATGAAACGTGGACATTTCTTGGTCACGGGCTGATTGGGGAATTTTTTCACGACGCGAAAAATTCCGAGCTGATGTAAGTACTTGGGATCTGAAAATTGAGTTTTCAGTTATCGATGCCATACGTTTAGAAATACCATGAAACGTGGACATTTCTTGGTCCCGGGCTGATTGGGGAATTTTTTCACGACGCGAAAAATTCCGAGCTGATGTAAGTACTTGGGATCTGAAAATTGAGTTTTCAGTTATCGATGCCATACGTTTAGAAATACCATGAAACGTGGAGATTTCTTGGGCCCGGGCTGATTGGACCATTTTTTAACAACATGTAAATTACGCAGATGATATAAGTACTTGGGATCTGAAAATTGAGTTTTCAGTTATCGATGCCATACGTTTAGAAATACCATGAAACGTGGACATTTCTTGGTCACGGGCTGATTGGGGAATTTTTTCACGACGCGAAAAATTCCGAGCTGATGTAAGTACTTGGGATCTGAAAATTGAGTTTTCAGTTATCGATGCCATACGTTTAGAAATACCATGAAACGTGGACATTTCTTGGTCCCGGGCTGATTGGGGAATTTTTTCACGACGCGAAAAATTCCGAGCTGATGTAAGTACTTGGGATCTGAAAATTGAGTTTTCAGTTATCGATGCCATACGTTTTGAAATACCATGAAACGTGGACATTTCTTGGTCCCGGGCTGATTGTGCAATTTTTTCACGACGCGAAAAATTCCGAGCTGATATAAGTACTTGGGATCTGAAAATTGAGTTTTCAGTTATCGATGCCATACGTTTAGAAATACCATGAAACGTAGACATTTCTTGGTCCCGGGCTGATTGGGCAATTTTTTCACGATGCGAAAAATTCCGAGCTGATGTAAGTACTTGGGATCTGAAAATTGAGTTTTCAGTTATCGACTCCATACGTTTAGAAATACCATGAAACTTGGACATTTCTTGGTCCCGGGCTGATTGTGCAATTTTTTCACGACGCGAAAAATTCCGAGCTGATATAAGTACTTGGGATCTGAAAATTGAGTTTTCAGTTATCGATGCCATACGTTTAGAAAAACCATGAAACGTGGACATTTCTTGGTCCCGGGCTGATTGGGGAATTTTTTCACGACGCGAAAAATTCCGAGCTGATGTAAGTACTTGGGATCTGAAAATTGAGTTTTCAGTTATCGATGCCATACGTTTAGAAATACCATAAAACGTGGACATTTCTTGGTCCTGGGCTGATTGGGCAATTTTTACACGACGCGAAAAATTCCGAGCTGATGTAAGTACTTGGGATCTGAAAATTGAGTTTTCAGTTATCGATGCCATACGTTTTGAAATACCATGAAACGTGGACATTTCTTGGTCCCGGGCTGATTGGGCAATTTATTAAAAACATGTAAAATACGCAGATGATATAAGTACTTGGGATCTGAAAATTGACTTTTCAATTATCGACGCCATACGTTTAGAAATACCATGAAACGTGGACATTTCTTGGTCCCGGGCTGATTGGGGAATTTTTTCACGACGCGAAAAATTCCGAGCTGATGTAAGTACTTGGGATCTGAAAATTGAGTTTTCAGTTATCGATGCCATACGTTTAGAAATACCACGAAACGTGGACATTTCTTGGTCCCGGGCTGATTGTGCAATTTTTTCACGACGCGAAAAATTCCGAGCTGATATAAGTACTTGGGATCTGAAAATTGAGTTTTCAGTTATCGATGCCATACGTTTAGAAAAACCATGAAACGTGGACATTTCTTGGTCCCGGGCTGATTGGGGAATTTTTTCACGACGCGAAAAATTCCGAGCTGATGTAAGTACTTGGGATCTGAAAATTGAGTTTTCAGTTATCGATGCCATACGTTTAGAAATACCTTAAAACGTGGACATTTCTTGGTCCTGGGCTGATTGGGCAATTTTTACACGACGCGAAAAATTCCGAGCTGATGTAAGTACTTGGGATCTGAAAATTGAGTTTTCAGTTATCGATGCCATACGTTTTGAAATACCATGAAACGTGGACATTTCTTGGTCCCGGGCTGATTGGGCAATTTATTAAAAACATGTAAAATACGCAGATGATATAAGTACTTGGGATCTGAAAATTGACTTTTCAATTATCGACGCCATACGTTTAGAAATACCATGAAACGTGGACATTTCTTGGTCCCGGGCTGATTGGGGAATTTTTTCACGACGCGAAAAATTCCGAGCTGATGTAAGTACTTGGGATCTGAAAATTGAGTTTTCAGTTATCGATGCCATACGGTTAGAAATACCATGAAACGTGGAGATTTCTTGGGCCCGGGCTGATTGGACCATTTTTTAACAACATGTAAATTACGCAGATGATATAAGTACTTGGGATCTGAAAATTGACTTTTCAATTATCGACGCCATAAGTTTAGAAATACCATGAAACGTGGACATTTCTTGGTCCCGGGCTGATTGGGGAATTTTTTCACGACGCGAAAAATTCCGAGCTGATGTAAGTACTTGGGATCTGAAAATTGAGTTTTCAGTTATCGATGCCATACGTTTAGAAATACCATAAAACGTGGACATTTCTTGGTCCTGGGCTGATTGGGCAATTTTTACACGACGCGAAAAATTCCGAGCTGATGTAAGTACTTGGGATCTGAAAATTGAGTTTTCAGTTATCGATGCCATACGTTTTGAAATACCATGAAACGTGGACATTTCTTGGTCCCGGGCTGATTGGGCAATTTATTAAAAACATGTAAAATACGCAGATGATATAAGTACTTGGGATCTGAAAATTGACTTTTCAATTATCGACGCCATACGTTTAGAAATACCATGAAACGTGGACATTTCTTGGTCCCGGGCTGATTGGGGAATTTTTTCACGACGCGAAAAATTCCGAGCTGATGTAAGTACTTGGGATCTGAAAATTGAGTTTTCAGTTATCGATGCCATACGTTTAGAAATACCACGAAACGTGGACATTTCTTGGTCCCGGGCTGATTGTGCAATTTTTTCACGACGCGAAAAATTCCGAGCTGATATAAGTACTTGGGATCTGAAAATTGAGTTTTCAGTTATCGATGCCATACGTTTAGAAAAACCATGAAACGTGGACATTTCTTGGTCCCGGGCTGATTGGGGAATTTTTTCACGACGCGAAAAATTCCGAGCTGATGTAAGTACTTGGGATCTGAAAATTGAGTTTTCAGTTATCGATGCCATACGTTTAGAAATACCTTAAAACGTGGACATTTCTTGGTCCTGGGCTGATTGGGCAATTTTTACACGACGCGAAAAATTCCGAGCTGATGTAAGTACTTGGGATCTGAAAATTGAGTTTTCAGTTATCGATGCCATACGTTTTGAAATACCATGAAACGTGGACATTTCTTGGTCCCGGGCTGATTGGGCAATTTATTAAAAACATGTAAAATACGCAGATGATATAAGTACTTGGGATCTGAAAATTGACTTTTCAATTATCGACGCCATACGTTTAGAAATACCATGAAACGTGGACATTTCTTGGTCCCGGGCTGATTGGGGAATTTTTTCACGACGCGAAAAATTCCGAGCTGATGTAAGTACTTGGGATCTGAAAATTGAGTTTTCAGTTATCGATGCCATACGTTTAGAAATACCACGAAACGTGGACATTTCTTGGTCCCGGGCTGATTGGGCAATTTTTTCACGACGCGAAATATTCCGAGCTGATGTACGTACTTGGGATCTGAAAATTGAGTTTTCAGTTATCGACTCCATACGTTTAGAAATACCATGAAACGTGGACATTTCTTGGTCCCGGGCTGATTGGGCAATTTTTTCACGACGCGAAAAATTCCGAGCTGATGTAAGTACTTGGGATCTGAAAATTGAGTTTTCAGTTATCGATGCCATACGATTAGAAATACCATGAAACGTGGAGATTTCTTGGGCCCGGGCTGATTGGACCATTTTTTAACAACATGTAAATTACGCAAATGATATAAGTACTTGGGATCTGAAAATTGAGTTTTCAGTTATCGATGCCATACGTTTAGAAATACCATGAAACGGGGACATTTCTTGGTCCCGGGCTGATTGGGCAATTTTTTCACGACGCGAAATATTCCGAGCTGATGTACGTACTTGGGATCTGAAAATTGAGTTTTCAGTTATCGATGCCATACGTTTAGAAATACCATGAAACGTGGACATTTCTTGGTCCCGGGCTGATTGGGCAATTTTTTCACGATGCGAAAAATTCCGAGCTGATGTAAGTACTTGGGATCTGAAAATTGAGTTTTCAGTTATCGACTCCATACGTTTAGGAATACCATGAAACTTGGACATTTCTTGGTCGCGTGCTGATTGTGCAATTTTTTCACGACGCGAAAAATTCCGAGCTGATATAAGTACTTGGGATCTGAAAATTGAGTTTTCAGTTATCGATGCCATACGTTTAGAAATACCATGAAACGTGGACATTTCTTGGTCCCGGGCTGATTGGGGAATTTTTTCACGACGCGAAAAATTCCGAGCTGATGTAAGTACTTGGGATCTGAAAATTGAGTTTTCAGTTATCGATGCCATACGTTTTGAAATACCATGAAACGTGGACATTTCTTGGTCCCGGGCTGATTGTGCAATTTTTTCACGACGCGAAAAATTCCGAGCTGATGTAAGTACTTGGGATCTGAAAATTGAGTTTTCAGTTATCGATGCCATACGTTTAGAAATACCATAAAACGTGGACATTTCTTGGTCCTGGGCTGATTGGGCAATTTTTACACGACGCGAAAATTTCCGAGCTGATGTAAGTACTTGGGATCTGAAAATTGAGTTTTCAGTTATCGATGCCATACGTTTAGAAATACCATAAAACGTGGACATTTCTTGGTCCTGGGCTGATTGGGCAATTTTTTCACGACGCGAAAAATTCCGAGCTGATATAAGTACTTGGGATCTGAAAATTGAGTTTTCAGTTATCGATGCCATACGTTTAGAAATACCATGAAACGTGGACATTTCTTGGTCCCGGGCTGATTGGGGAATTTTTTCACGACGCGAAAAATTCCGAGCTGATGTAAGTACTTGGGATCTGAAAATTGAGTTTTCAGTTATCGATGCCATACGTTTAGAAATACCATAAAACGTGGACATTTCTTGGTCCTGGGCTGATTGGGCAATTTTTACACGACGCGAAAAATTCCGAGCTGATGTAAGTACTTGGGATCTGAAAATTGAGTTTTCAGTTATCGATGCCATACGTTTAGAAATACCATGAAACTTGGACATTTCTTGGTCCCGGGCTGATTGTGCAATTTTTTCACGACGCGAAAAATTCCGAGCTGATATAAGTACTTGGGATCTGAAAATTGAGTTTTCAGTTATCGATGCCATACGTTTAGAAAAACCATGAAACGTGGACATTTCTTGGTCCCGGGCTGATTGGGGAATTTTTTCACGACGCGAAAAATTCCGAGCTGATGTAAGTACTTGGGATCTGAAAATTGAGTTTTCAGTTATCGATGCCATACGTTTAGAAATACCATAAAACGTGGACATTTCTTGGTCCTGGGCTGATTGGGCAATTTTTACACGACGCGAAAAATTCCGAGCTGATGTAAGTACTTGGGATCTGAAAATTGAGTTTTCAGTTATCGATGCCATACGTTTTGAAATACCATGAAACGTGGACATTTCTTGGTCCCGGGCTGATTGGGCAATTTATTAAAAACATGTAAAATACGCAGATGATATAAGTACTTGGGATCTGAAAATTGACTTTTCAATTATCGACGCCATACGTTTAGAAATACCATGAAACGTGGACATTTCTTGGTCCCGGGCTGATTGGGGAATTTTTTCACGACGCGAAAAATTCCGAGCTGATGTAAGTACTTGGGATCTGAAAATTGAGTTTTCAGTTATCGATGCCATACGTTTAGAAATACCACGAAACGTGGACATTTCTTGGTCCCGGGCTGATTGTGCAATTTTTTCACGACGCGAAAAATTCCGAGCTGATATAAGTACTTGGGATCTGAAAATTGAGTTTTCAGTTATCGATGCCATACGTTTAGAAAAACCATGAAACGTGGACATTTCTTGGTCCCGGGCTGATTGGGGAATTTTTTCACGACGCGAAAAATTCCGAGCTGATGTAAGTACTTGGGATCTGAAAATTGAGTTTTCAGTTATCGATGCCATACGTTTAGAAATACCTTAAAACGTGGACATTTCTTGGTCCTGGGCTGATTGGGCAATTTTTACACGACGCGAAAAATTCCGAGCTGATGTAAGTACTTGGGATCTGAAAATTGAGTTTTCAGTTATCGATGCCATACGTTTTGAAATACCATGAAACGTGGACATTTCTTGGTCCCGGGCTGATTGGGCAATTTATTAAAAACATGTAAAATACGCAGATGATATAAGTACTTGGGATCTGAAAATTGACTTTTCAATTATCGACGCCATACGTTTAGAAATACCATGAAACGTGGACATTTCTTGGTCCCGGGCTGATTGGGGAATTTTTTCACGACGCGAAAAATTCCGAGCTGATGTAAGTACTTGGGATCTGAAAATTGAGTTTTCAGTTATCGATGCCATACGGTTAGAAATACCATGAAACGTGGAGATTTCTTGGGCCCGGGCTGATTGGACCATTTTTTAACAACATGTAAATTACGCAGATGATATAAGTACTTGGGATCTGAAAATTGACTTTTCAATTATCGACGCCATAAGTTTAGAAATACCATGAAACGTGGACATTTCTTGGTCCCGGGCTGATTGGGGAATTTTTTCACGACGCGAAAAATTCCGAGCTGATGTAAGTACTTGGGATCTGAAAATTGAGTTTTCAGTTATCGATGCCATACGTTTAGAAATACCATAAAACGTGGACATTTCTTGGTCCTGGGCTGATTGGGCAATTTTTACACGACGCGAAAAATTCCGAGCTGATGTAAGTACTTGGGATCTGAAAATTGAGTTTTCAGTTATCGATGCCATACGTTTTGAAATACCATGAAACGTGGACATTTCTTGGTCCCGGGCTGATTGGGCAATTTATTAAAAACATGTAAAATACGCAGATGATATAAGTACTTGGGATCTGAAAATTGACTTTTCAATTATCGACGCCATACGTTTAGAAATACCATGAAACGTGGACATTTCTTGGTCCCGGGCTGATTGGGGAATTTTTTCACGACGCGAAAAATTCCGAGCTGATGTAAGTACTTGGGATCTGAAAATTGAGTTTTCAGTTATCGATGCCATACGTTTAGAAATACCACGAAACGTGGACATTTCTTGGTCCCGGGCTGATTGGGCAATTTTTTCACGACGCGAAATATTCCGAGCTGATGTACGTACTTGGGATCTGAAAATTGAGTTTTCAGTTATCGACTCCATACGTTTAGAAATACCATGAAACGTGGACATTTCTTGGTCCCGGGCTGATTGGGCAATTTTTTCACGACGCGAAAAATTCCGAGCTGATGTAAGTACTTGGGATCTGAAAATTGAGTTTTCAGTTATCGATGCCATACGATTAGAAATACCATGAAACGTGGAGATTTCTTGGGCCCGGGCTGATTGGACCATTTTTTAACAACATGTAAATTACGCAAATGATATAAGTACTTGGGATCTGAAAATTGAGTTTTCAGTTATCGATGCCATACGTTTAGAAATACCATGAAACGGGGACATTTCTTGGTCCCGGGCTGATTGGGCAATTTTTTCACGACGCGAAATATTCCGAGCTGATGTACGTACTTGGGATCTGAAAATTGAGTTTTCAGTTATCGATGCCATACGTTTAGAAATACCATGAAACGTGGACATTTCTTGGTCCCGGGCTGATTGGGCAATTTTTTCACGATGCGAAAAATTCCGAGCTGATGTAAGTACTTGGGATCTGAAAATTGAGTTTTCAGTTATCGACTCCATACGTTTAGGAATACCATGAAACTTGGACATTTCTTGGTCGCGTGCTGATTGTGCAATTTTTTCACGACGCGAAAAATTCCGAGCTGATATAAGTACTTGGGATCTGAAAATTGAGTTTTCAGTTATCGATGCCATACGTTTAGAAATACCATGAAACGTGGACATTTCTTGGTCCCGGGCTGATTGGGGAATTTTTTCACGACGCGGAAAATTCCGAGCTGATGTAAGTACTTGGGATCTGAAAATTGAGTTTTCAGTTATCGATGCCATACGTTTTGAAATACCATGAAACGTGGACATTTCTTGGTCCCGGGCTGATTGTGCAATTTTTTCACGACGCGAAAAATTCCGAGCTGATGTAAGTACTTGGGATCTGAAAATTGAGTTTTCAGTTATCGATGCCATACGTTTAGAAATACCATAAAACGTGGACATTTCTTGGTCCTGGGCTGATTGGGCAATTTTTACACGACGCGAAAATTTCCGAGCTGATGTAAGTACTTGGGATCTGAAAATTGAGTTTTCAGTTATCGATGCCATACGTTTAGAAATACCATAAAACGTGGACATTTCTTGGTCCTGGGCTGATTGGGCAATTTTTTCACGACGCGAAAAATTCCGAGCTGATATAAGTACTTGGGATCTGAAAATTGAGTTTTCAGTTATCGATGCCATACGTTTAGAAATACCATGAAACGTGGACATTTCTTGGTCCCGGGCTGATTGGGGAATTTTTTCACGACGCGAAAAATTCCGAGCTGATGTAAGTACTTGGGATCTGAAAATTGAGTTTTCAGTTATCGATGCCATACGTTTAGAAATACCATAAAACGTGGACATTTCTTGGTCCTGGGCTGATTGGGCAATTTTTACACGACGCGAAAAATTCCGAGCTGATGTAAGTACTTGGGATCTGAAAATTGAGTTTTCAGTTATCGATGCCATACGTTTTGAAATACCATGAAACGTGGACATTTCTTGGTCCCGGGCTGATTGGGCAATTTATTAAAAACATGTAAAATACGCAGATGATATAAGTACTTGGGATCTGAAAATTGACTTTTCAATTATCGACGCCATACGTTTAGAAATACCATGAAACGTGGACATTTCTTGGTCCCGGGCTGATTGGGGAATTTTTTCACGACGCGAAAAATTCCGAGCTGATGTAAGTACTTGGGATCTGAAAATTGAGTTTTCAGTTATCGATGCCATACGTTTAGAAATACCACGAAACGTGGACATTTCTTGGTCCCGGGCTGATTGTGCAATTTTTTCACGACGCGAAAAATTCCGAGCTGATATAAGTACTTGGGATCTGAAAATTGAGTTTTCAGTTATCGATGCCATACGTTTAGAAAAACCATGAAACGTGGACATTTCTTGGTCCCGGGCTGATTGGGGAATTTTTTCACGACGCGAAAAATTCCGAGCTGATGTAAGTACTTGGGATCTGAAAATTGAGTTTTCAGTTATCGATGCCATACGTTTAGAAATACCTTAAAACGTGGACATTTCTTGGTCCTGGGCTGATTGGGCAATTTTTACACGACGCGAAAAATTCCGAGCTGATGTAAGTACTTGGGATCTGAAAATTGAGTTTTCAGTTATCGATGCCATACGTTTTGAAATACCATGAAACGTGGACATTTCTTGGTCCCGGGCTGATTGGGCAATTTATTAAAAACATGTAAAATACGCAGATGATATAAGTACTTGGGATCTGAAAATTGACTTTTCAATTATCGACGCCATACGTTTAGAAATACCATGAAACGTGGACATTTCTTGGTCCCGGGCTGATTGGGGAATTTTTTCACGACGCGAAAAATTCCGAGCTGATGTAAGTACTTGGGATCTGAAAATTGAGTTTTCAGTTATCGATGCCATACGTTTAGAAATACCACGAAACGTGGACATTTCTTGGTCCCGGGCTGATTGGGCAATTTTTTCACGACGCGAAATATTCCGAGCTGATGTACGTACTTGGGATCTGAAAATTGAGTTTTCAGTTATCGACTCCATACGTTTAGAAATACCATGAAACGTGGACATTTCTTGGTCCCGGGCTGATTGGGCAATTTTTTCACGACGCGAAAAATTCCGAGCTGATGTAAGTACTTGGGATCTGAAAATTGAGTTTTCAGTTATCGATGCCATACGATTAGAAATACCATGAAACGTGGAGATTTCTTGGGCCCGGGCTGATTGGACCATTTTTTAACAACATGTAAATTACGCAAATGATATAAGTACTTGGGATCTGAAAATTGAGTTTTCAGTTATCGATGCCATACGTTTAGAAATACCATGAAACGGGGACATTTCTTGGTCCCGGGCTGATTGGGCAATTTTTTCACGACGCGAAATATTCCGAGCTGATGTACGTACTTGGGATCTGAAAATTGAGTTTTCAGTTATCGATGCCATACGTTTAGAAATACCATGAAACGTGGACATTTCTTGGTCCCGGGCTGATTGGGCAATTTTTTCACGATGCGAAAAATTCCGAGCTGATGTAAGTACTTGGGATCTGAAAATTGAGTTTTCAGTTATCGACTCCATACGTTTAGGAATACCATGAAACTTGGACATTTCTTGGTCGCGTGCTGATTGTGCAATTTTTTCACGACGCGAAAAATTCCGAGCTGATATAAGTACTTGGGATCTGAAAATTGAGTTTTCAGTTATCGATGCCATACGTTTAGAAATACCATGAAACGTGGACATTTCTTGGTCCCGGGCTGATTGGGGAATTTTTTCACGACGCGAAAAATTCCGAGCTGATGTAAGTACTTGGGATCTGAAAATTGAGTTTTCAGTTATCGATGCCATACGTTTTGAAATACCATGAAACGTGGACATTTCTTGGTCCCGGGCTGATTGTGCAATTTTTTCACGACGCGAAAAATTCCGAGCTGATGTAAGTACTTGGGATCTGAAAATTGAGTTTTCAGTTATCGATGCCATACGTTTAGAAATACCATAAAACGTGGACATTTCTTGGTCCTGGGCTGATTGGGCAATTTTTACACGACGCGAAAATTTCCGAGCTGATGTAAGTACTTGGGATCTGAAAATTGAGTTTTCAGTTATCGATGCCATACGTTTAGAAATACCATAAAACGTGGACATTTCTTGGTCCTGGGCTGATTGGGCAATTTTTTCACGACGCGAAAAATTCCGAGCTGATATAAGTACTTGGGATCTGAAAATTGAGTTTTCAGTTATCGATGCCATACGTTTAGAAATACCATGAAACGTGGACATTTCTTGGTCCCGGGCTGATTGGGGAATTTTTTCACGACGCGAAAAATTCCGAGCTGATGTAAGTACTTGGGATCTGAAAATTGAGTTTTCAGTTATCGATGCCATACGTTTAGAAATACCATAAAACGTGGACATTTCTTGGTCCTGGGCTGATTGGGCAATTTTTACACGACGCGAAAAATTCCGAGCTGATGTAAGTACTTGGGATCTGAAAATTGAGTTTTCAGTTATCGATGCCATACGTTTAGAAATACCATGAAACTTGGACATTTCTTGGTCCCGGGCTGATTGTGCAATTTTTTCACGACGCGAAAAATTCCGAGCTGATATAAGTACTTGGGATCTGAAAATTGAGTTTTCAGTTATCGATGCCATACGTTTAGAAAAACCATGAAACGTGGACATTTCTTGGTCCCGGGCTGATTGGGGAATTTTTTCACGACGCGAAAAATTCCGAGCTGATGTAAGTACTTGGGATCTGAAAATTGAGTTTTCAGTTATCGATGCCATACGTTTAGAAATACCATAAAACGTGGACATTTCTTGGTCCTGGGCTGATTGGGCAATTTTTACACGACGCGAAAAATTCCGAGCTGATGTAAGTACTTGGGATCTGAAAATTGAGTTTTCAGTTATCGATGCCATACGTTTTGAAATACCATGAAACGTGGACATTTCTTGGTCCCGGGCTGATTGGGCAATTTATTAAAAACATGTAAAATACGCAGATGATATAAGTACTTGGGATCTGAAAATTGACTTTTCAATTATCGACGCCATACGTTTAGAAATACCATGAAACGTGGACATTTCTTGGTCCCGGGCTGATTGGGGAATTTTTTCACGACGCGAAAAATTCCGAGCTGATGTAAGTACTTGGGATCTGAAAATTGAGTTTTCAGTTATCGATGCCATACGTTTAGAAATACCACGAAACGTGGACATTTCTTGGTCCCGGGCTGATTGTGCAATTTTTTCACGACGCGAAAAATTCCGAGCTGATATAAGTACTTGGGATCTGAAAATTGAGTTTTCAGTTATCGATGCCATACGTTTAGAAAAACCATGAAACGTGGACATTTCTTGGTCCCGGGCTGATTGGGGAATTTTTTCACGACGCGAAAAATTCCGAGCTGATGTAAGTACTTGGGATCTGAAAATTGAGTTTTCAGTTATCGATGCCATACGTTTAGAAATACCTTAAAACGTGGACATTTCTTGGTCCTGGGCTGATTGGGCAATTTTTACACGACGCGAAAAATTCCGAGCTGATGTAAGTACTTGGGATCTGAAAATTGAGTTTTCAGTTATCGATGCCATACGTTTTGAAATACCATGAAACGTGGACATTTCTTGGTCCCGGGCTGATTGGGCAATTTATTAAAAACATGTAAAATACGCAGATGATATAAGTACTTGGGATCTGAAAATTGACTTTTCAATTATCGACGCCATACGTTTAGAAATACCATGAAACGTGGACATTTCTTGGTCCCGGGCTGATTGGGGAATTTTTTCACGACGCGAAAAATTCCGAGCTGATGTAAGTACTTGGGATCTGAAAATTGAGTTTTCAGTTATCGATGCCATACGGTTAGAAATACCATGAAACGTGGAGATTTCTTGGGCCCGGGCTGATTGGACCATTTTTTAACAACATGTAAATTACGCAGATGATATAAGTACTTGGGATCTGAAAATTGACTTTTCAATTATCGACGCCATAAGTTTAGAAATACCATGAAACGTGGACATTTCTTGGTCCCGGGCTGATTGGGGAATTTTTTCACGACGCGAAAAATTCCGAGCTGATGTAAGTACTTGGGATCTGAAAATTGAGTTTTCAGTTATCGATGCCATACGTTTAGAAATACCATAAAACGTGGACATTTCTTGGTCCTGGGCTGATTGGGCAATTTTTACACGACGCGAAAAATTCCGAGCTGATGTAAGTACTTGGGATCTGAAAATTGAGTTTTCAGTTATCGATGCCATACGTTTTGAAATACCATGAAACGTGGACATTTCTTGGTCCCGGGCTGATTGGGCAATTTATTAAAAACATGTAAAATACGCAGATGATATAAGTACTTGGGATCTGAAAATTGACTTTTCAATTATCGACGCCATACGTTTAGAAATACCATGAAACGTGGACATTTCTTGGTCCCGGGCTGATTGGGGAATTTTTTCACGACGCGAAAAATTCCGAGCTGATGTAAGTACTTGGGATCTGAAAATTGAGTTTTCAGTTATCGATGCCATACGTTTAGAAATACCACGAAACGTGGACATTTCTTGGTCCCGGGCTGATTGGGCAATTTTTTCACGACGCGAAATATTCCGAGCTGATGTACGTACTTGGGATCTGAAAATTGAGTTTTCAGTTATCGACTCCATACGTTTAGAAATACCATGAAACGTGGACATTTCTTGGTCCCGGGCTGATTGGGCAATTTTTTCACGACGCGAAAAATTCCGAGCTGATGTAAGTACTTGGGATCTGAAAATTGAGTTTTCAGTTATCGATGCCATACGATTAGAAATACCATGAAACGTGGAGATTTCTTGGGCCCGGGCTGATTGGACCATTTTTTAACAACATGTAAATTACGCAAATGATATAAGTACTTGGGATCTGAAAATTGAGTTTTCAGTTATCGATGCCATACGTTTAGAAATACCATGAAACGGGGACATTTCTTGGTCCCGGGCTGATTGGGCAATTTTTTCACGACGCGAAATATTCCGAGCTGATGTACGTACTTGGGATCTGAAAATTGAGTTTTCAGTTATCGATGCCATACGTTTAGAAATACCATGAAACGTGGACATTTCTTGGTCCCGGGCTGATTGGGCAATTTTTTCACGATGCGAAAAATTCCGAGCTGATGTAAGTACTTGGGATCTGAAAATTGAGTTTTCAGTTATCGACTCCATACGTTTAGGAATACCATGAAACTTGGACATTTCTTGGTCGCGTGCTGATTGTGCAATTTTTTCACGACGCGAAAAATTCCGAGCTGATATAAGTACTTGGGATCTGAAAATTGAGTTTTCAGTTATCGATGCCATACGTTTAGAAATACCATGAAACGTGGACATTTCTTGGTCCCGGGCTGATTGGGGAATTTTTTCACGACGCGAAAAATTCCGAGCTGATGTAAGTACTTGGGATCTGAAAATTGAGTTTTCAGTTATCGATGCCATACGTTTTGAAATACCATGAAACGTGGACATTTCTTGGTCCCGGGCTGATTGTGCAATTTTTTCACGACGCGAAAAATTCCGAGCTGATGTAAGTACTTGGGATCTGAAAATTGAGTTTTCAGTTATCGATGCCATACGTTTAGAAATACCATAAAACGTGGACATTTCTTGGTCCTGGGCTGATTGGGCAATTTTTACACGACGCGAAAATTTCCGAGCTGATGTAAGTACTTGGGATCTGAAAATTGAGTTTTCAGTTATCGATGCCATACGTTTAGAAATACCATAAAACGTGGACATTTCTTGGTCCTGGGCTGATTGGGCAATTTTTTCACGACGCGAAAAATTCCGAGCTGATATAAGTACTTGGGATCTGAAAATTGAGTTTTCAGTTATCGATGCCATACGTTTAGAAATACCATGAAACGTGGACATTTCTTGGTCCCGGGCTGATTGGGGAATTTTTTCACGACGCGAAAAATTCCGAGCTGATGTAAGTACTTGGGATCTGAAAATTGAGTTTTCAGTTATCGATGCCATACGTTTAGAAATACCATAAAACGTGGACATTTCTTGGTCCTGGGCTGATTGGGCAATTTTTACACGACGCGAAAAATTCCGAGCTGATGTAAGTACTTGGGATCTGAAAATTGAGTTTTCAGTTATCGATGCCATACGTTTTGAAATACCATGAAACGTGGACATTTCTTGGTCCCGGTCTGATTGGGCAATTTATTAAAAACATGTAAAATACGCAGATGATATAAGTACTTGGGATCTGAAAATTGACTTTTCAATTATCGACGCCATACGTTTAGAAATACCATGAAACGTGGACATTTCTTGGTCCCGGGCTGATTGGGGAATTTTTTCACGACGCGAAAAATTCCGAGCTGATGTAAGTACTTGGGATCTGAAAATTGAGTTTTCAGTTATCGATGCCATACGTTTAGAAATACCACGAAACGTGGACATTTCTTGGTCCCGGGCTGACTGGGCAATTTTTTCACGACGCGAAATATTCCGAGCTGATGTACGTACTTGGGATCTGAAAATTGAGTTTTCAGTTATCGACTCCATACGTTTAGAAATACCATGAAACGTGGACATTTCTTGGTCCCGGGCTGATTGGGCAATTTTTTCACGACGCGAAAAATTCCGAGCTGATATAACTACTTGGGATCTGAAAATTGAGTTTTCAGTTATCGATGCCATACGTTTAGAAATACCATGAAACGTGGACATTTCTTGGTCCCGGGCTGATTGGGGAATTTTTTCACGACGCGAAAAATTCCGAGCTGATGTAAGTACTTGGGATCTGAAAATTGAGTTTTCAGTTATCGATGCCATACGGTTAGAAATACCATGAAACGTGGAGATTTCTTGGGCCCGGGCTGATTGGACCATTTTTTAACAACATGTAAATTACGCAGATGATATAAGTACTTGGGATCTGAAAATTGAGTTTTCAGTTATCGATGCCATACGTTTAGAAATACCATGAAACGTGGACATTTCTTGGTCACGGGCTGATTGGGGAATTTTTTCACGACGCGAAAAATACCGAGCTGATGTAAGTACTTGGGATCTGAAAATTGAGTTTTCAGTTATCGATGCCATACGTTTAGAAATACCATGAAACGTGGACATTTCTTGGTCCCGGGCTGATTGGGGAATTTTTTCACGACGCGAAAAATTCCGAGGTGATGTAAGTACTTGGGATCTGAAAATTGAGTTTTCAGTTATCGATGCCATACGATTTGAAATACCATGAAACGTGGACATTTCTTGGTCCCGGGCTGATTGTGCAATTTTTTCACGACGCGAAAAATTCCGAGCTGATATAAGTACTTGGGATCTGAAAATTGAGTTTTCAGTTATCGATGCCATACGTTTAGAAATACCATGAAACGTGGACATTTCTTGGTCCCGGGCTGATTGGGCAATTTTTTCACGATGCGAAAAATTCCGAGCTGATGTAAGTACTTGGGATCTGAAAATTGAGTTTTCAGTTATCGACTCCATACGTTTAGGAATACCATGAAACTTGGACATTTCTTGGTCGCGTGCTGATTGTGCAATTTTTTCACGACGCGAAAAATTCCGAGCTGATATAAGTACTTGGGATCTGAAAATTGAGTTTTCAGTTATCGATGCCATACGTTTAGAAATACCATGAAACGTGGACATTTCTTGGTCCCGGGCTGATTGGGGAATTTTTTCACGACGCGAAAAATTCCGAGCTGATGTAAGTACTTGGGATCTGAAAATTGAGTTTTCAGTTATCGATGCCATACGTTTTGAAATACCATGAAACGTGGACATTTCTTGGTCCCGGGCTGATTGTGCAATTTTTTCACGACGCGAAAAATTCCGAGCTGATGTAAGTACTTGGGATCTGAAAATTGAGTTTTCAGTTATCGATGCCATACGTTTAGAAATACCATAAAACGTGGACATTTCTTGGTCCTGGGCTGATTGGGCAATTTTTACACGACGCGAAAATTTCCGAGCTGATGTAAGTACTTGGGATCTGAAAATTGAGTTTTCAGTTATCGATGCCATACGTTTAGAAATACCATAAAACGTGGACATTTCTTGGTCCTGGGCTGATTGGGCAATTTTTTCACGACGCGAAAAATTCCGAGCTGATATAAGTACTTGGGATCTGAAAATTGAGTTTTCAGTTATCGATGCCATACGTTTAGAAATACCATGAAACGTGGACATTTCTTGGTCCCGGGCTGATTGGGGAATTTTTTCACGACGCGAAAAATTCCGAGCTGATGTAAGTACTTGGGATCTGAAAATTGAGTTTTCAGTTATCGATGCCATACGTTTAGAAATACCATAAAACGTGGACATTTCTTGGTCCTGGGCTGATTGGGCAATTTTTACACGACGCGAAAAATTCCGAGCTGATGTAAGTACTTGGGATCTGAAAATTGAGTTTTCAGTTATCGATGCCATACGTTTAGAAATACCATGAAACTTGGACATTTCTTGGTCCCGGGCTGATTGTGCAATTTTTTCACGACGCGAAAAATTCCGAGCTGATATAAGTACTTGGGATCTGAAAATTGAGTTTTCAGTTATCGATGCCATACGTTTAGAAAAACCATGAAACGTGGACATTTCTTGGTCCCGGGCTGATTGGGGAATTTTTTCACGACGCGAAAAATTCCGAGCTGATGTAAGTACTTGGGATCTGAAAATTGAGTTTTCAGTTATCGATGCCATACGTTTAGAAATACCATAAAACGTGGACATTTCTTGGTCCTGGGCTGATTGGGCAATTTTTACACGACGCGAAAAATTCCGAGCTGATGTAAGTACTTGGGATCTGAAAATTGAGTTTTCAGTTATCGATGCCATACGTTTTGAAATACCATGAAACGTGGACATTTCTTGGTCCCGGGCTGATTGGGCAATTTATTAAAAACATGTAAAATACGCAGATGATATAAGTACTTGGGATCTGAAAATTGACTTTTCAATTATCGACGCCATACGTTTAGAAATACCATGAAACGTGGACATTTCTTGGTCCCGGGCTGATTGGGGAATTTTTTCACGACGCGAAAAATTCCGAGCTGATGTAAGTACTTGGGATCTGAAAATTGAGTTTTCAGTTATCGATGCCATACGTTTAGAAATACCACGAAACGTGGACATTTCTTGGTCCCGGGCTGATTGTGCAATTTTTTCACGACGCGAAAAATTCCGAGCTGATATAAGTACTTGGGATCTGAAAATTGAGTTTTCAGTTATCGATGCCATACGTTTAGAAAAACCATGAAACGTGGACATTTCTTGGTCCCGGGCTGATTGGGGAATTTTTTCACGACGCGAAAAATTCCGAGCTGATGTAAGTACTTGGGATCTGAAAATTGAGTTTTCAGTTATCGATGCCATACGTTTAGAAATACCTTAAAACGTGGACATTTCTTGGTCCTGGGCTGATTGGGCAATTTTTACACGACGCGAAAAATTCCGAGCTGATGTAAGTACTTGGGATCTGAAAATTGAGTTTTCAGTTATCGATGCCATACGTTTTGAAATACCATGAAACGTGGACATTTCTTGGTCCCGGGCTGATTGGGCAATTTATTAAAAACATGTAAAATACGCAGATGATATAAGTATTTGGGATCTGAAAATTGACTTTTCAATTATCGACGCCATACGTTTAGAAATACCATGAAACGTGGACATTTCTTGGTCCCGGGCTGATTGGGGAATTTTTTCACGACGCGAAAAATTCCGAGCTGATGTAAGTACTTGGGATCTGAAAATTGAGTTTTCAGTTATCGATGCCATACGGTTAGAAATACCATGAAACGTGGAGATTTCTTGGGCCCGGGCTGATTGGACCATTTTTTAACAACATGTAAATTACGCAGATGATATAAGTACTTGGGATCTGAAAATTGACTTTTCAATTATCGACGCCATAAGTTTAGAAATACCATGAAACGTGGACATTTCTTGGTCCCGGGCTGATTGGGGAATTTTTTCACGACGCGAAAAATTCCGAGCTGATGTAAGTACTTGGGATCTGAAAATTGAGTTTTCAGTTATCGATGCCATACGTTTAGAAATACCATAAAACGTGGACATTTCTTGGTCCTGGGCTGATTGGGCAATTTTTACACGACGCGAAAAATTCCGAGCTGATGTAAGTACTTGGGATCTGAAAATTGAGTTTTCAGTTATCGATGCCATACGTTTTGAAATACCATGAAACGTGGACATTTCTTGGTCCCGGGCTGATTGGGCAATTTATTAAAAACATGTAAAATACGCAGATGATATAAGTACTTGGGATCTGAAAATTGACTTTTCAATTATCGACGCCATACGTTTAGAAATACCATGAAACGTGGACATTTCTTGGTCCCGGGCTGATTGGGGAATTTTTTCACGACGCGAAAAATTCCGAGCTGATGTAAGTACTTGGGATCTGAAAATTGAGTTTTCAGTTATCGATGCCATACGTTTAGAAATACCACGAAACGTGGACATTTCTTGGTCCCGGGCTGATTGTGCAATTTTTTCACGACGCGAAAAATTCCGAGCTGATATAAGTACTTGGGATCTGAAAATTGAGTTTTCAGTTATCGATGCCATACGTTTAGAAAAACCATGAAACGTGGACATTTCTTGGTCCCGGGCTGATTGGGGAATTTTTTCACGACGCGAAAAATTCCGAGCTGATGTAAGTACTTGGGATCTGAAAATTGAGTTTTCAGTTATCGATGCCATACGTTTAGAAATACCTTAAAACGTGGACATTTCTTGGTCCTGGGCTGATTGGGCAATTTTTACACGACGCGAAAAATTCCGAGCTGATGTAAGTACTTGGGATCTGAAAATTGAGTTTTCAGTTATCGATGCCATACGTTTTGAAATACCATGAAACGTGGACATTTCTTGGTCCCGGGCTGATTGGGCAATTTATTAAAAACATGTAAAATACGCAGATGATATAAGTACTTGGGATCTGAAAATTGACTTTTCAATTATCGACGCCATACGTTTAGAAATACCATGAAACGTGGACATTTCTTGGTCCCGGGCTGATTGGGGAATTTTTTCACGACGCGAAAAATTCCGAGCTGATGTAAGTACTTGGGATCTGAAAATTGAGTTTTCAGTTATCGATGCCATACGTTTAGAAATACCACGAAACGTGGACATTTCTTGGTCCCGGGCTGATTGGGCAATTTTTTCACGACGCGAAATATTCCGAGCTGATGTACGTACTTGGGATCTGAAAATTGAGTTTTCAGTTATCGACTCCATACGTTTAGAAATACCATGAAACGTGGACATTTCTTGGTCCCGGGCTGATTGGGCAATTTTTTCACGACGCGAAAAATTCCGAGCTGATGTAAGTACTTGGGATCTGAAAATTGAGTTTTCAGTTATCGATGCCATACGATTAGAAATACCATGAAACGTGGAGATTTCTTGGGCCCGGGCTGATTGGACCATTTTTTAACAACATGTAAATTACGCAAATGATATAAGTACTTGGGATCTGAAAATTGAGTTTTCAGTTATCGATGCCATACGTTTAGAAATACCATGAAACGGGGACATTTCTTGGTCCCGGGCTGATTGGGCAATTTTTTCACGACGCGAAATATTCCGAGCTGATGTACGTACTTGGGATCTGAAAATTGAGTTTTCAGTTATCGACTCCATACGTTTAGGAATACCATGAAACTTGGACATTTCTTGGTCGCGTGCTGATTGTGCAATTTTTTCACGACGCGAAAAATTCCGAGCTGATATAAGTACTTGGGATCTGAAAATTGAGTTTTCAGTTATCGATGCCATACGTTTAGAAATACCATGAAACGTGGACATTTCTTGGTCCCGGGCTGATTGGGGAATTTTTTCACGACGCGAAAAATTCCGAGCTGATGTAAGTACTTGGGATCTGAAAATTGAGTTTTCAGTTATCGATGCCATACGTTTTGAAATACCATGAAACGTGGACATTTCTTGGTCCCGGGCTGATTGTGCAATTTTTTCACGACGCGAAAAATTCCGAGCTGATGTAAGTACTTGGGATCTGAAAATTGAGTTTTCAGTTATCGATGCCATACGTTTAGAAATACCATAAAACGTGGACATTTCTTGGTCCTGGGCTGATTGGGCAATTTTTACACGACGCGAAAATTTCCGAGCTGATGTAAGTACTTGGGATCTGAAAATTGAGTTTTCAGTTATCGATGCCATACGTTTAGAAATACCATAAAACGTGGACATTTCTTGGTCCTGGGCTGATTGGGCAATTTTTTCACGACGCGAAAAATTCCGAGCTGATATAAGTACTTGGGATCTGAAAATTGAGTTTTCAGTTATCGATGCCATACGTTTAGAAATACCATGAAACGTGGACATTTCTTGGTCCCGGGCTGATTGGGGAATTTTTTCACGACGCGAAAAATTCCGAGCTGATGTAAGTACTTGGGATCTGAAAATTGAGTTTTCAGTTATCGATGCCATACGTTTAGAAATACCATAAAACGTGGACATTTCTTGGTCCTGGGCTGATTGGGCAATTTTTACACGACGCGAAAAATTCCGAGCTGATGTAAGTACTTGGGATCTGAAAATTGAGTTTTCAGTTATCGATGCCATACGTTTTGAAATACCATGAAACGTGGACATTTCTTGGTCCCGGTCTGATTGGGCAATTTATTAAAAACATGTAAAATACGCAGATGATATAAGTACTTGGGATCTGAAAATTGACTTTTCAATTATCGACGCCATACGTTTAGAAATACCATGAAACGTGGACATTTCTTGGTCCCGGGCTGATTGGGGAATTTTTTCACGACGCGAAAAATTCCGAGCTGATGTAAGTACTTGGGATCTGAAAATTGAGTTTTCAGTTATCGATGCCATACGTTTAGAAATACCACGAAACGTGGACATTTCTTGGTCCCGGGCTGACTGGGCAATTTTTTCACGACGCGAAATATTCCGAGCTGATGTACGTACTTGGGATCTGAAAATTGAGTTTTCAGTTATCGACTCCATACGTTTAGAAATACCATGAAACGTGGACATTTCTTGGTCCCGGGCTGATTGGGCAATTTTTTCACGACGCGAAAAATTCCGAGCTGATATAACTACTTGGGATCTGAAAATTGAGTTTTCAGTTATCGATGCCATACGTTTAGAAATACCATGAAACGTGGACATTTCTTGGTCCCGGGCTGATTGGGGAATTTTTTCACGACGCGAAAAATTCCGAGCTGATGTAAGTACTTGGGATCTGAAAATTGAGTTTTCAGTTATCGATGCCATACGGTTAGAAATACCATGAAACGTGGAGATTTCTTGGGCCCGGGCTGATTGGACCATTTTTTAACAACATGTAAATTACGCAGATGATATAAGTACTTGGGATCTGAAAATTGAGTTTTCAGTTATCGATGCCATACGTTTTGAAATACCATGAAACGTGGACATTTCTTGGTCCCGGGCTGATTGGGCAATTTATTAAAAACATGTAAAATACGCAGATGATATAAGTACTTGGGATCTGAAAATTGACTTTTCAATTATCGACGCCATACGTTTAGAAATACCATGAAACGTGGACATTTCTTGGTCCCGGGCTGATTGGGGAATTTTTTCACGACGCGAAAAATTCCGAGCTGATGTAAGTACTTGGGATCTGAAAATTGAGTTTTCAGTTATCGATGCCATACGTTTAGAAATACCACGAAACGTGGACATTTCTTGGTCCCGGGCTGATTGTGCAATTTTTTCACGACGCGAAAAATTCCGAGCTGATATAAGTACTTGGGATCTGAAAATTGAGTTTTCAGTTATCGATGCCATACGTTTAGAAAAACCATGAAACGTGGACATTTCTTGGTCCCGGGCTGATTGGGGAATTTTTTCACGACGCGAAAAATTCCGAGCTGATGTAAGTACTTGGGATCTGAAAATTGAGTTTTCAGTTATCGATGCCATACGTTTAGAAATACCTTAAAACGTGGACATTTCTTGGTCCTGGGCTGATTGGGCAATTTTTACACGACGCGAAAAATTCCGAGCTGATGTAAGTACTTGGGATCTGAAAATTGAGTTTTCAGTTATCGATGCCATACGTTTTGAAATACCATGAAACGTGGACATTTCTTGGTCCCGGGCTGATTGGGCAATTTATTAAAAACATGTAAAATACGCAGATGATATAAGTACTTGGGATCTGAAAATTGACTTTTCAATTATCGACGCCATACGTTTAGAAATACCATGAAACGTGGACATTTCTTGGTCCCGGGCTGATTGGGGAATTTTTTCACGACGCGAAAAATTCCGAGCTGATGTAAGTACTTGGGATCTGAAAATTGAGTTTTCAGTTATCGATGCCATACGTTTAGAAATACCACGAAACGTGGACATTTCTTGGTCCCGGGCTGATTGGGCAATTTTTTCACGACGCGAAATATTCCGAGCTGATGTACGTACTTGGGATCTGAAAATTGAGTTTTCAGTTATCGACTCCATACGTTTAGAAATACCATGAAACGTGGACATTTCTTGGTCCCGGGCTGATTGGGCAATTTTTTCACGACGCGAAAAATTCCGAGCTGATGTAAGTACTTGGGATCTGAAAATTGAGTTTTCAGTTATCGATGCCATACGATTAGAAATACCATGAAACGTGGAGATTTCTTGGGCCCGGGCTGATTGGACCATTTTTTAACAACATGTAAATTACGCAAATGATATAAGTACTTGGGATCTGAAAATTGAGTTTTCAGTTATCGATGCCATACGTTTAGAAATACCATGAAACGGGGACATTTCTTGGTCCCGGGCTGATTGGGCAATTTTTTCACGACGCGAAATATTCCGAGCTGATGTACGTACTTGGGATCTGAAAATTGAGTTTTCAGTTATCCACTCCATACGTTTAGGAATACCATGAAACTTGGACATTTCTTGGTCGCGTGCTGATTGTGCAATTTTTTCACGACGCGAAAAATTCCGAGCTGATATAAGTACTTGGGATCTGAAAATTGAGTTTTCAGTTATCGATGCCATACGTTTAGAAATACCATGAAACGTGGACATTTCTTGGTCCCGGGCTGATTGGGGAATTTTTTCACGACGCGAAAAATTCCGAGCTGATGTAAGTACTTGGGATCTGAAAATTGAGTTTTCAGTTATCGATGCCATACGTTTTGAAATACCATGAAACGTGGACATTTCTTGGTCCCGGGCTGATTGTGCAATTTTTTCACGACGCGAAAAATTCCGAGCTGATGTAAGTACTTGGGATCTGAAAATTGAGTTTTCAGTTATCGATGCCATACGTTTAGAAATACCATAAAACGTGGACATTTCTTGGTCCTGGGCTGATTGGGCAATTTTTACACGACGCGAAAATTTCCGAGCTGATGTAAGTACTTGGGATCTGAAAATTGAGTTTTCAGTTATCGATGCCATACGTTTAGAAATACCATAAAACGTGGACATTTCTTGGTCCTGGGCTGATTGGGCAATTTTTTCACGACGCGAAAAATTCCGAGCTGATATAAGTACTTGGGATCTGAAAATTGAGTTTTCAGTTATCGATGCCATACGTTTAGAAATACCATGAAACGTGGACATTTCTTGGTCCCGGGCTGATTGGGGAATTTTTTCACGACGCGAAAAATTCCGAGCTGATGTAAGTACTTGGGATCTGAAAATTGAGTTTTCAGTTATCGATGCCATACGTTTAGAAATACCATAAAACGTGGACATTTCTTGGTCCTGGGCTGATTGGGCAATTTTTACACGACGCGAAAAATTCCGAGCTGATGTAAGTACTTGGGATCTGAAAATTGAGTTTTCAGTTATCGATGCCATACGTTTTGAAATACCATGAAACGTGGACATTTCTTGGTCCCGGTCTGATTGGGCAATTTATTAAAAACATGTAAAATACGCAGATGATATAAGTACTTGGGATCTGAAAATTGACTTTTCAATTATCGACGCCATACGTTTAGAAATACCATGAAACGTGGACATTTCTTGGTCCCGGGCTGATTGGGGAATTTTTTCACGACGCGAAAAATTCCGAGCTGATGTAAGTACTTGGGATCTGAAAATTGAGTTTTCAGTTATCGATGCCATACGTTTAGAAATACCACGAAACGTGGACATTTCTTGGTCCCGGGCTGACTGGGCAATTTTTTCACGACGCGAAATATTCCGAGCTGATGTACGTACTTGGGATCTGAAAATTGAGTTTTCAGTTATCGACTCCATACGTTTAGAAATACCATGAAACGTGGACATTTCTTGGTCCCGGGCTGATTGGGCAATTTTTTCACGACGCGAAAAATTCCGAGCTGATATAACTACTTGGGATCTGAAAATTGAGTTTTCAGTTATCGATGCCATACGTTTAGAAATACCATGAAACGTGGACATTTCTTGGTCCCGGGCTGATTGGGGAATTTTTTCACGACGCGAAAAATTCCGAGCTGATGTAAGTACTTGGGATCTGAAAATTGAGTTTTCAGTTATCGATGCCATACGGTTAGAAATACCATGAAACGTGGAGATTTCTTGGGCCCGGGCTGATTGGACCATTTTTTAACAACATGTAAATTACGCAGATGATATAAGTACTTGGGATCTGAAAATTGAGTTTTCAGTTATCGATGCCATACGTTTAGAAATACCATGAAACGTGGACATTTCTTGGTCACGGGCTGATTGGGGAATTTTTTCACGACGCGAAAAATTCCGAGCTGATGTAAGTACTTGGGATCTGAAAATTGAGTTTTCAGTTATCGATGCCATACGTTTAGAAATACCATGAAACGTGGACATTTCTTGGTCCCGGGCTGATTGGGGAATTTTTTCACGACGCGAAAAATTCCGAGGTGATGTAAGTACTTGGGATCTGAAAATTGAGTTTTCAGTTATCGATGCCATACGTTTTGAAATACCATGAAACGTGGACATTTCTTGGTCCCGGGCTGATTGTGCAATTTTTTCACGACGCGAAAAATTCCGAGCTGATATAAGTACTTGGGATCTGAAAATTGAGTTTTCAGTTATCGATGCCATACGTTTAGAAATACCATGAAACGTGGACATTTCTTGGTCCCGGGCTGATTGGGCAATTTTTTCACGATGCGAAAAATTCCGAGCTGATGTAAGTACTTGGGATCTGAAAATTGAGTTTTCAGTTATCGACTCCATACGTTTAGAAATACCATGAAACTTGGACATTTCTTGGTCCCGGGCTGATTGTGCAATTTTTTCACGACGCGAAAAATTCCGAGCTGATGTAAGTACTTGGGATCTGAAAATTGAGTTTTCAGTTATCGATGCCATACGTTTTGAAATACCATGAAACGTGGACATTTCTTGGTCCCGGGCTGATTGGGCAATTTATTAAAAACATGTAAAATACGCAGATGATATAAGTACTTGGGATCTGAAAATTGACTTTTCAATTATCGACGCCATAAGTTTAGAAATACCATGAAACGTGGACATTTCTTGGTCCCGGGCTGATTGGGGAATTTTTTCACGACGCGAAAAATTCCGAGCTGATGTAAGTACTTGGAATCTGAAAATTGAGTTTTCAGTTATCGATGCCATACGTTTAGAAATACCATAAAACGTGGACATTTCTTGGTCCTGGGCTGATTGGGCAATTTTTACACGACGCGAAAAATTCCGAGCTGATGTAAGTACTTGGGATCTGAAAATTGAGTTTTCAGTTATCGATGCCATACGTTTTGAAATACCATGAAACGTGGACATTTCTTGGTCCCGGGCTGATTGGGCAATTTATTAAAAACATGTAAAATACGCAGATGATATAAGTACTTGGGATCTGAAAATTGACTTTTCAATTATCGACGCCATACGTTTAGAAATACCATGAAACGTGGACATTTCTTGGTCCCGGGCTGATTGGGGAATTTTTTCACGACGCGAAAAATTCCGAGCTGATGTAAGTACTTGGGATCTGAAAATTGAGTTTTCAGTTATCGATGCCATACGTTTAGAAATACCACGAAACGTGGACATTTCTTGGTCCCGGGCTGATTGGGCAATTTTTTCACGACGCGAAATATTCCGAGCTGATGTACGTACTTGGGATCTGAAAATTGAGTTTTCAGTTATCGACTCCATACGTTTAGAAATACCATGAAACGTGGACATTTCTTGGTCCCGGGCTGATTGGGCAATTTTTTCACGACGCGAAAAATTCCGAGCTGATGTAAGTACTTGGGATCTGAAAATTGAGTTTTCAGTTATCGATGCCATACGTTTAGAAATACCATGATACGTGGAGATTTCTTGGGCCCGGGCTGATTGGACCATTTTTTAACAACATGTAAATTACGCAGATGATATAAGTACTTGGGATCTGAAAATTGAGTTTTCAGTTATCGATGCCATACGTTTAGAAATACCATGAAACGTGGACATTTCTTGGTCACGGGCTGATTGGGGAATTTTTTCACGACGCGAAAAATTCCGAGCTGATGTAAGTACTTGGGATCTGAAAATTGAGTTTTCAGTTATCGATGCCATACGTTTAGAAATACCATGAAACGTGGAGATTTCTTGGGCCCGGGCTGATTGGACCATTTTTTAACAACATGTAAATTACGCAGATGATATAAGTACTTGGGATCTGAAAATTGAGTTTTCAGTTATCGATGCCATACGTTTAGAAATACCATGAAACGTGGACATTTCTTGGTCACGGGCTGATTGGGGAATTTTTTCACGACGCGAAAAATTCCGAGCTGATGTAAGTACTTGGGATCTGAAAATTGAGTTTTCAGTTATCGATGCCATACGTTTAGAAATACCATGAAACGTGGACATTTCTTGGTCCCGGGCTGATTGGGGAATTTTTTCACGACGCGAAAAATTCCGAGCTGATGTAAGTACTTGGGATCTGAAAATTGAGTTTTCAGTTATCGATGCCATACGTTTAGAAATACCACGAAACGTGGACATTTCTTGGTCCCGGGCTGATTGGGCAATTTTTTCACGACGCGAAATATTCCGAGCTGATGTACGTACTTAGGATCTGAAAATTGAGTTTTCAGTTATCGATGCCATACGTTTTGAAATACCATGAAACGTGGACATTTCTTGGTCCCGGGCTGATTGTGCAATTTTTTCACGACGCGAAAAATTCCGAGCTGATATAAGTACTTGGGATCTGAAAATTGAGTTTTCAGTTATCGATGCCATACGTTTAGAAATACCATGAAACGTGGACATTTCTTGGTCCCGGGCTGATTGGGCAATTTTTTCACGATGCGAAAAATTCCGAGCTGATGTAAGTACTTGGGATCTGAAAATTGAGTTTTCAGTTATCGACTCCATACGTTTAGAAATACCATGAAACTTGGACATTTCTTGGTCCCGGGCTGATTGTGCAATTTTTTCACGACGCGAAAAATTCCGAGCTGATGTAAGTACTTGGGATCTGAAAATTGAGTTTTCAGTTATCGATGCCATACGTTTTGAAATACCATGAAACGTGGACATTTCTTGGTCCCGGGCTGATTGGGCAATTTATTAAAAACATGTAAAATACGCAGATGATATAAGTACTTGGGATCTGAAAATTGACTTTTCAATTATCGACGCCATAAGTTTAGAAATACCATGAAACGTGGACATTTCTTGGTCCCGGGCTGATTGGGGAATTTTTTCACGACGCGAAAAATTCCGAGCTGATGTAAGTACTTGGGATCTGAAAATTGAGTTTTCAGTTATCGATGCCATACGTTTAGAAATACCATAAAACGTGGACATTTCTTGGTCCTGGGCTGATTGGGCAATTTTTACACGACGCGAAAAATTCCGAGCTGATGTAAGTACTTGGGATCTGAAAATTGAGTTTTCAGTTATCGATGCCATACGTTTTGAAATACCATGAAACGTGGACATTTCTTGGTCCCGGGCTGATTGGGCAATTTATTAAAAACATGTAAAATACGCAGATGATATAAGTACTTGGGATCTGAAAATTGACTTTTCAATTATCGACGCCATACGTTTAGAAATACCATGAAACGTGGACATTTCTTGGTCCCGGGCTGATTGGGGAATTTTTTCACGACGCGAAAAATTCCGAGCTGATGTAAGTACTTGGGATCTGAAAATTGAGTTTTCAGTTATCGATGCCATACGTTTAGAAATACCACGAAACGTGGACATTTCTTGGTCCCGGGCTGATTGGGCAATTTTTTCACGACGCGAAATATTCCGAGCTGATGTACGTACTTGGGATCTGAAAATTGAGTTTTCAGTTATCGACTCCATACGTTTAGAAATACCATGAAACGTGGACATTTCTTGGTCCCGGGCTGATTGGGCAATTTTTTCACGACGCGAAAAATTCCGAGCTGATGTAAGTACTTGGGATCTGAAAATTGAGTTTTCAGTTATCGATGCCATACGTTTAGAAATACCATGATACGTGGAGATTTCTTGGGCCCGGGCTGATTGGACCATTTTTTAACAACATGTAAATTACGCAGATGATATAAGTACTTGGGATCTGAAAATTGAGTTTTCAGTTATCGATGCCATACGTTTAGAAATACCATGAAACGTGGACATTTCTTGGTCACGGGCTGATTGGGGAATTTTTTCACGACGCGAAAAATTCCGAGCTGATGTAAGTACTTGGGATCTGAAAATTGAGTTTTCAGTTATCGATGCCATACGTTTAGAAATACCATGAAACGTGGAGATTTCTTGGGCCCGGGCTGATTGGACCATTTTTTAACAACATGTAAATTACGCAGATGATATAAGTACTTGGGATCTGAAAATTGAGTTTTCAGTTATCGATGCCATACGTTTAGAAATACCATGAAACGTGGACATTTCTTGGTCACGGGCTGATTGGGGAATTTTTTCACGACGCGAAAAATTCCGAGCTGATGTAAGTACTTGGGATCTGAAAATTGAGTTTTCAGTTATCGATGCCATACGTTTAGAAATACCATGAAACGTGGACATTTCTTGGTCCCGGGCTGATTGGGGAATTTTTTCACGACGCGAAAAATTCCGAGCTGATGTAAGTACTTGGGATCTGAAAATTGAGTTTTCAGTTATCGATGCCATACGTTTAGAAATACCACGAAACGTGGACATTTCTTGGTCCCGGGCTGATTGGGCAATTTTTTCACGACGCGAAATATTCCGAGCTGATGTACGTACTTAGGATCTGAAAATTGAGTTTTCAGTTATCGACTCCATACGTTTAGAAATACCATGAAACGTGGACATTTCTTGGTCCCGGGCTGATTGGGCAATTTTTTCACGACGCGAAAAATTCCGAGCTGATGTAAGTACTTGGGATCTGAAAATTGAGTTTTCAGTTATCGATGCCATACGTTTAGAAATACCATGATACGTGGAGATTTCTTGGGCCCGGGCTGATTGGACCATTTTTTAACAACATGTAAATTACGCAGATGATATAAGTACTTGGGATCTGAAAATTGAGTTTTCAGTTATCGATGCCATACGTTTAGAAATACCATGAAACGTGGACATTTCTTGGTCACGGGCTGATTGGGGAATTTTTTCACGACGCGAAAAATTCCGAGCTGATGTAAGTACTTGGGATCTGAAAATTGAGTTTTCAGTTATCGATGCCATACGTTTAGAAATACCATGAAACGTGGACATTTCTTGGTCCCGGGCTGATTGGGGAATTTTTTCACGACGCGAAAAATTCCGAGCTGATGTAAGTACTTGGGATCTGAAAATTGAGTTTTCAGTTATCGATGCCATACGTTTAGAAATACCATAAAACGTGGACATTTCTTGGTCCTGGGCTGATTGGGCAATTTTTACACGACGCGAAAAATTCCGAGCTGATGTAAGTACTTGGGATCTGAAAATTGAGTTTTCAGTTATCGATGCCATACGTTTTGAAATACCATGAAACGTGGACATTTCTTGGTCCCGGGCTGATTGGGCAATTTATTAAAAACATGTAAAATACGCAGATGATATAAGTACTTGGGATCTGAAAATTGACTTTTCAATTATCGACGCCATACGTTTAGAAATACCATGAAACGTGGACATTTCTTGGTCCCGGGCTGATTGGGGAATTTTTTCACGACGCGAAAAATTCCGAGCTGATGTAAGTACTTGGGATCTGAAAATTGAGTTTTCAGTTATCGATGCCATACGTTTAGAAATACCACGAAACGTGGACATTTCTTGGTCCCGGGCTGATTGGGCAATTTTTTCACGACGCGAAATATTCCGAGCTGATGTACGTACTTGGGATCTGAAAATTGAGTTTTCAGTTATCGACTCCATACGTTTAGAAATACCATGAAACGTGGACATTTCTTGGTCCCGGGCTGATTGGGCAATTTTTTCACGACGCGAAAAATTCCGAGCTGATATAAGTACTTGGGATCTGAAAATTGAGTTTTCAGTTATCGATGCCATACGTTTAGAAATACCATGAAACGTGGACATTTCTTGGTCCCGGGCTGATTGGGGAATTTTTTCACGACGCGAAAAATTCCGAGCTGATGTAAGTACTTGGGATCTGAAAATTGAGTTTTCAGTTATCGATGCCATACGTTTAGAAATACCATGAAACGTGGAGATTTCTTGGGCCCGGGCTGATCTGACCATTTTTTAACAACATGTAAATTACGCAGATGATATAAGTACTTGGGATCTGAAAATTGAGTTTTCAGTTATCGATGCCATACGTTTAGAAATACCATGAAACGTGGACATTTCTTGGTCACGGGCTGATTGGGGAATTTTTTCACGACGCGAAAAATTCCGAGCTGATGTAAGTACTTGGGATCTGAAAATTGAGTTTTCAGTTATCGATGCCATACGTTTAGAAATACCATGAAACGTGGACATTTCTTGGTCCCGGGCTGATTGGGGAATTTTTTCACGACGCGAAAAATTCCGAGCTGATGTAAGTACTTGGGATCTGAAAATTGAGTTTTCAGTTATCGATGCCATACGTTTTGAAATACCATGAAACGTGGACATTTCTTGGTCCCGGGCTGATTGTGCAATTTTTTCACGACGCGAAAAATTCCGAGCTGATATAAGTACTTGGGATCTGAAAATTGAGTTTTCAGTTATCGATGCCATACGTTTAGAAATACCATGAAACGTAGACATTTCTTGGTCCCGGGCTGATTGGGCAATTTTTTCACGATGCGAAAAATTCCGAGCTGATGTAAGTACTTGGGATCTGAAAATTGAGTTTTCAGTTATCGACTCCATACGTTTAGAAATACCATGAAACTTGGACATTTCTTGGTCCCGGGCTGATTGTGCAATTTTTTCACGACGCGAAAAATTCCGAGCTGATATAAGTACTTGGGATCTGAAAATTGAGTTTTCAGTTATCGATGCCATACGTTTAGAAAAACCATGAAACGTGGACATTTCTTGGTCCCGGGCTGATTGGGGAATTTTTTCACGACGCGAAAAATTCCGAGCTGATGTAAGTACTTGGGATCTGAAAATTGAGTTTTCAGTTATCGATGCCATACGTTTAGAAATACCATAAAACGTGGACATTTCTTGGTCCTGGGCTGATTGGGCAATTTTTACACGACGCGAAAAATTCCGAGCTGATGTAAGTACTTGGGATCTGAAAATTGAGTTTTCAGTTATCGATGCCATACGTTTTGAAATACCATGAAACGTGGACATTTCTTGGTCCCGGGCTGATTGGGCAATTTATTAAAAACATGTAAAATACGCAGATGATATAAGTACTTGGGATCTGAAAATTGACTTTTCAATTATCGACGCCATACGTTTAGAAATACCATGAAACGTGGACATTTCTTGGTCCCGGGCTGATTGGGGAATTTTTTCACGACGCGAAAAATTCCGAGCTGATGTAAGTACTTGGGATCTGAAAATTGAGTTTTCAGTTATCGATGCCATACGTTTAGAAATACCACGAAACGTGGACATTTCTTGGTCCCGGGCTGATTGGGCAATTTTTTCACGACGCGAAATATTCCGAGCTGATGTACGTACTTGGGATCTGAAAATTGAGTTTTCAGTTATCGACTCCATACGTTTAGAAATACCATGAAACGTGGACATTTCTTGGTCCCGGGCTGATTGGGCAATTTTTTCACGACGCGAAAAATTCCGAGCTGATGTAAGTACTTGGGATCTGAAAATTGAGTTTTCAGTTATCGATGCCATACGATTAGAAATACCATGAAACGTGGAGATTTCTTGGGCCCGGGCTGATTGGACCATTTTTTAACAACATGTAAATTACGCAGATGATATAAGTACTTGGGATCTGAAAATTGAGTTTTCAGTTATCGATGCCATACGTTTAGAAATACCATGAAACGTGGACATTTCTTGGTCACGGGCTGATTGGGGAATTTTTTCACGACGCGAAAAATTCCGAGCTGATGTAAGTACTTGGGATCTGAAAATTGAGTTTTCAGTTATCGATGCCATACGTTTAGAAATACCATAAAACGTGGACATTTCTTGGTCCTGGGCTGATTGGGCAATTTTTACACGACGCGAAAAATTCCGAGCTGATGTAAGTACTTGGGATCTGAAAATTGAGTTTTCAGTTATCGATGCCATACGTTTTGAAATACCATGAAACGTGGACATTTCTTGGTCCCGGGCTGATTGGGGAATTTTTTCACGACGCGAAAAATTCCGAGCTGATGTAAGTACTTGGGATCTGAAAATTGAGTTTTCAGTTATCGATGCCATACGTTTAGAAATACCATAAAACGTGGACATTTCTTGGTCCTGGGCTGATTGGGCAATTTTTACACGACGCGAAAAATTCCGAGCTGATGTAAGTACTTGGGATCTGAAAATTGAGTTTTCAGTTATCGATGCCATACGTTTTGAAATACCATGAAACGTGGACATTTCTTGGTCCCGGGCTGATTGGGCAATTTATTAAAAACATGTAAAATACGCAGATGATATAAGTACTTGGGATCTGAAAATTGACTTTTCAATTATCGACGCCATACGTTTAGAAATACCATGAAACGTGGACATTTCTTGGTCCCGGGCTGATTGGGGAATTTTTTCACGACGCGAAAAATTCCGAGCTGATGTAAGTACTTGGGATCTGAAAATTGAGTTTTCAGTTATCGATGCCATACGTTTAGAAATACCACGAAACGTGGACATTTCTTGGTCCCGGGCTGATTGGGCAATTTTTTCACGACGCGAAATATTCCGAGCTGATGTACGTACTTGGGATCTGAAAATTGAGTTTTCAGTTATCGACTCCATACGTTTAGAAATACCATGAAACGTGGACATTTCTTGGTCCCGGGCTGATTGGGCAATTTTTTCACGACGCGAAAAATTCCGAGCTGATGTAAGTACTTGGGATCTGAAAATTGAGTTTTCAGTTATCGATGCCATACGATTAGAAATACCATGAAACGTGGAGATTTCTTGGGCCCGGGCTGATTGGACCATTTTTTAACAACATGTAAATTACGCAGATGATATAAGTACTTGGGATCTGAAAATTGAGTTTTCAGTTATCGATGCCATACGTTTAGAAATACCATGAAACGTGGACATTTCTTGGTCACGGGCTGATTGGGGAATTTTTTCACGACGCGAAAAATTCCGAGCTGATGTAAGTACTTGGGATCTGAAAATTGAGTTTTCAGTTATCGATGCCATACGTTTAGAAATACCATAAAACGTGGACATTTCTTGGTCCTGGGCTGATTGGGCAATTTTTACACGACGCGAAAAATTCCGAGCTGATGTAAGTACTTGGGATCTGAAAATTGAGTTTTCAGTTATCGATGCCATACGTTTTGAAATACCATGAAACGTGGACATTTCTTGGTCCCGGGCTGATTGGGGAATTTTTTCACGACGCGAAAAATTCCGAGCTGATGTAAGTACTTGGGATCTGAAAATTGAGTTTTCAGTTATCGATGCCATACGTTTAGAAATACCATAAAACGTGGACATTTCTTGGTCCTGGGCTGATTGGGCAATTTTTACACGACGCGAAAAATTCCGAGCTGATGTAAGTACTTGGGATCTGAAAATTGAGTTTTCAGTTATCGATGCCATACGTTTTGAAATACCATGAAACGTGGACATTTCTTGGTCCCGGTCTGATTGGGCAATTTATTAAAAACATGTAAAATACGCAGATGATATAAGTACTTGGGATCTGAAAATTGACTTTTCAATTATCGACGCCATACGTTTAGAAATACCATGAAACGTGGACATTTCTTGGTCCCGGGCTGATTGGGCAATTTTTTCACGATGCGAAAAATTCCGAGCTGATGTAAGTACTTGGGATCTGAAAATTGAGTTTTCAGTTATCGACTCCATACGTTTAGAAATACCATGAAACTTGGACATTTCTTGGTCGCGTGCTGATTGTGCAATTTTTTCACGACGCGAAAAATTCCGAGCTGATATAAGTACTTGGGATCTGAAAATTGAGTTTTCAGTTATCGATGCCATACGTTTAGAAATACCATGAAACGTGGACATTTCTTGGTCCCGGGCTGATTGGGGAATTTTTTCACGACGCGAAAAATTCCGAGCTGATGTAAGTACTTGGGATCTGAAAATTGAGTTTTCAGTTATCGATGCCATACGTTTTGAAATACCATGAAACGTGGACATTTCTTGGTCCCGGGCTGATTGTGCAATTTTTTCACGACGCGAAAAATTCCGAGCTGATGTAAGTACTTGGGATCTGAAAATTGAGTTTTCAGTTATCGATGCCATACGTTTAGAAATACCATAAAACGTGGACATTTCTTGGTCCTGGGCTGATTGGGCAATTTTTACACGACGCGAAAATTTCCGAGCTGATGTAAGTACTTGGGATCTGAAAATTGAGTTTTCAGTTATCGATGCCATACGTTTAGAAATACCATAAAACGTGGACATTTCTTGGTCCTGGGCTGATTGGGCAATTTTTTCACGACGCGAAAAATTCCGAGCTGATATAAGTACTTGGGATCTGAAAATTGAGTTTTCAGTTATCGATGCCATACGTTTAGAAATACCATGAAACGTGGACATTTCTTGGTCCCGGGCTGATTGGGGAATTTTTTCACGACGCGAAAAATTCCGAGCTGATGTAAGTACTTGGGATCTGAAAATTGAGTTTTCAGTTATCGATGCCATACGTTTAGAAATACCATAAAACGTGGACATTTCTTGGTCCTGGGCTGATTGGGCAATTTTTTCACGACGCGAAAAATTCCGAGCTGATATAAGTACTTGGGATCTGAAAATTGAGTTTTCAGTTATCGATGCCATACGTTTAGAAATACCATGAAACGTGGACATTTCTTGGTCCCGGGCTGATTGGGGAATTTTTTCACGACGCGAAAAATTCCGAGCTGATGTAAGTACTTGGGATCTGAAAATTGAGTTTTCAGTTATCGATGCCATACGTTTAGAAATACCATAAAACGTGGACATTTCTTGGTCCTGGGCTGATTGGGCAATTTTTACACGACGCGAAAAATTCCGAGCTGATGTAAGTACTTGGGATCTGAAAATTGAGTTTTCAGTTATCGATGCCATACGTTTTGAAATACCATGAAACGTGGACATTTCTTGGTCCCGGGCTGATTGTGCAATTTTTTCACGACGCGAAAAATTCCGAGCTGATATAAGTACTTGGGATCTGAAAATTGAGTTTTCAGTTATCGATGCCATACGTTTAGAAATACCATGAAACGTGGACATTTCTTGGTCCCGGGCTGATTGGGCAATTTTTTCACGATGCGAAAAATTCCGAGCTGATGTAAGTACTTGGGATCTGAAAATTGAGTTTTCAGTTATCGACTCCATACGTTTAGAAATACCATGAAACTTGGACATTTCTTGGTCCCGGGCTGATTGTGCAATTTTTTCACGACGCGAAAAATTCCGAGCTGATGTAAGTACTTGGGATCTGAAAATTGAGTTTTCAGTTATCGATGCCATACGTTTTGAAATACCATGAAACGTGGACATTTCTTGGTCCCGGGCTGATTGGGCAATTTATTAAAAACATGTAAAATACGCAGATGATATAAGTACTTGGGATCTGAAAATTGACTTTTCAATTATCGACGCCATAAGTTTAGAAATACCATGAAACGTGGACATTTCTTGGTCCCGGGCTGATTGGGGAATTTTTTCACGACGCGAAAAATTCCGAGCTGATGTAAGTACTTGGGATCTGAAAATTGAGTTTTCAGTTATCGATGCCATACGTTTAGAAATACCATAAAACGTGGACATTTCTTGGTCCCGGGCTGATTGGGGAATTTTTTCACGACGCGAAAAATTCCGAGCTGATGTAAGTACTTGGGATCTGAAAATTGAGTTTTCAGTTATCGATGCCATACGTTTTGAAATACCATGAAACGTGGACATTTCTTGGTCCCGGGCTGATTGGGCAATTTATTAAAAACATGTAAAATACGCAGATGATATAAGTACTTGGGATCTGAAAATTGACTTTTCAATTATCGACGCCATACGTTTAGAAATACCATGAAACGTGGACATTTCTTGGTCCCGGGCTGATTGGGGAATTTTTTCACGACGCGAAAAATTCCGAGCTGATGTAAGTACTTGGGATCTGAAAATTGAGTTTTCAGTTATCGATGCCATACGTTTAGAAATACCACGAAACGTGGACATTTCTTGGTCCCGGGCTGATTGGGCAATTTTTTCACGACGCGAAATATTCCGAGCTGATGTACGTACTTGGGATCTGAAAATTGAGTTTTCAGTTATCGACTCCATACGTTTAGAAATACCATGAAACGTGGACATTTCTTGGTCCCGGGCTGATTGGGCAATTTTTTCACGACGCGAAAAATTCCGAGCTGATGTAAGTACTTGGGATCTGAAAATTGAGTTTTCAGTTATCGATGCCATACGTTTAGAAATACCATGATACGTGGAGATTTCTTGGGCCCGGGCTGATTGGACCATTTTTTAACAACATGTAAATTACGCAGATGATATAAGTACTTGGGATCTGAAAATTGAGTTTTCAGTTATCGATGCCATACGTTTAGAAATACCATGAAACGTGGACATTTCTTGGTCACGGGCTGATTGGGGAATTTTTTCACGACGCGAAAAATTCCGAGCTGATGTAAGTACTTGGGATCTGAAAATTGAGTTTTCAGTTATCGATGCCATACGTTTAGAAATACCATGAAACGTGGAGATGTCTTGGGCCCGGGCTGATTGGACCATTTTTTAACAACATGTAAATTACGCAGATGATATAAGTACTTGGGATCTGAAAATTGAGTTTTCAGTTATCGATGCCATACGTTTAGAAATACCATGAAACGTGGACATTTCTTGGTCACGGGCTGATTGGGGAATTTTTTCACGACGCGAAAAATTCCGAGCTGATGTAAGTACTTGGGATCTGAAAATTGAGTTTTCAGTTATCGATGCCATACGTTTAGAAATACCATGAAACGTGGACATTTCTTGGTCCCGGGCTGATTGGGCAATTTTTTCACGATGCGAAAAATTCCGAGCTGATGTAAGTACTTGGGATCTGAAAATTGAGTTTTCAGTTATCGACTCCATACGTTTAGAAATACCATGAAACTTGGACATTTCTTGGTCCCGGGCTGATTGGGCAATTTTTTCACGACGCGAAAAATTCCGAGCTGATATAAGTACTTGGGATCTGAAAATTGAGTTTTCAGTTATCGATGCCATACGTTTAGAAATACCATGAAACGTGGACATTTCTTGGTCCCGGGCTGATTGGGGAATTTTTTCACGACGCGAAAAATTCCGAGCTGATGTAAGTACTTGGGATCTGAAAATTGAGTTTTCAGTTATCGATGCCATACGTTTAGAAATACCATAAAACGTGGACATTTCTTGGTCCTGGGCTGATTGGGCAATTTTTTCACGACGCGAAAAATTCCGAGCTGATATAAGTACTTGGGATCTGAAAATTGAGTTTTCAGTTATCGATGCCATACGTTTAGAAATACCATGAAACGTGGACATTTCTTGGTCCCGGGCTGATTGGGGAATTTTTTCACGACGCGAAAAATTCCGAGCTGATGTAAGTACTTGGGATCTGAAAATTGAGTTTTCAGTTATCGATGCCATACGTTTAGAAATACCATAAAACGTGGACATTTCTTGGTCCTGGGCTGATTGGGCAATTTTTACACGACGCGAAAAATTCCGAGCTGATGTAAGTACTTGGGATCTGAAAATTGAGTTTTCAGTTATCGATGCCATACGTTTTGAAATACCATGAAACGTGGACATTTCTTGGTCCCGGGCTGATTGTGCAATTTTTTCACGACGCGAAAAATTCCGAGCTGATATAAGTACTTGGGATCTGAAAATTGAGTTTTCAGTTATCGATGCCATACGTTTAGAAATACCATGAAACGTGGACATTTCTTGGTCCCGGGCTGATTGGGCAATTTTTTCACGATGCGAAAAATTCCGAGCTGATGTAAGTACTTGGGATCTGAAAATTGAGTTTTCAGTTATCGACTCCATACGTTTAGAAATACCATGAAACTTGGACATTTCTTGGTCCCGGGCTGATTGTGCAATTTTTTCACGACGCGAAAAATTCCGAGCTGATGTAAGTACTTGGGATCTGAAAATTGAGTTTTCAGTTATCGATGCCATACGTTTTGAAATACCATGAAACGTGGACATTTCTTGGTCCCGGGCTGATTGGGCAATTTATTAAAAACATGTAAAATACGCAGATGATATAAGTACTTGGGATCTGAAAATTGACTTTTCAATTATCGACGCCATAAGTTTAGAAATACCATGAAACGTGGACATTTCTTGGTCCCGGGCTGATTGGGGAATTTTTTCACGACGCGAAAAATTCCGAGCTGATGTAAGTACTTGGGATCTGAAAATTGAGTTTTCAGTTATCGATGCCATACGTTTAGAAATACCATAAAACGTGGACATTTCTTGGTCCCGGGCTGATTGGGGAATTTTTTCACGACGCGAAAAATTCCGAGCTGATGTAAGTACTTGGGATCTGAAAATTGAGTTTTCAGTTATCGATGCCATACGTTTAGAAATACCATAAAACGTGGACATTTCTTGGTCCTGGGCTGATTGGGCAATTTTTACACGACGCGAAAAATTCCGAGCTGATGTAAGTACTTGGGATCTGAAAATTGAGTTTTCAGTTATCGATGCCATACGTTTTGAAATACCATGAAACGTGGACATTTCTTGGTCCCGGGCTGATTGGGCAATTTATTAAAAACATGTAAAATACGCAGATGATATAAGTACTTGGGATCTGAAAATTGACTTTTCAATTATCGACGCCATACGTTTAGAAATACCATGAAACGTGGACATTTCTTGGTCCCGGGCTGATTGGGGAATTTTTTCACGACGCGAAAAATTCCGAGCTGATGTAAGTACTTGGGATCTGAAAATTGAGTTTTCAGTTATCGATGCCATACGTTTAGAAATACCACGAAACGTGGACATTTCTTGGTCCCGGGCTGATTGGGCAATTTTTTCACGACGCGAAATATTCCGAGCTGATGTACGTACTTGGGATCTGAAAATTGAGTTTTCAGTTATCGACTCCATACGTTTAGAAATACCATGAAACGTGGACATTTCTTGGTCCCGGGCTGATTGGGCAATTTTTTCACGACGCGAAAAATTCCGAGCTGATGTAAGTACTTGGGATCTGAAAATTGAGTTTTCAGTTATCGATGCCATACGTTTAGAAATACCATGATACGTGGAGATTTCTTGGGCCCGGGCTGATTGGACCATTTTTTAACAACATGTAAATTACGCAGATGATATAAGTACTTGGGATCTGAAAATTGAGTTTTCAGTTATCGATGCCATACGTTTAGAAATACCATGAAACGTGGACATTTCTTGGTCACGGGCTGATTGGGGAATTTTTTCACGACGCGAAAAATTCCGAGCTGATGTAAGTACTTGGGATCTGAAAATTGAGTTTTCAGTTATCGATGCCATACGTTTAGAAATACCATGAAACGTGGAGATGTCTTGGGCCCGGGCTGATTGGACCATTTTTTAACAACATGTAAATTACGCAGATGATATAAGTACTTGGGATCTGAAAATTGAGTTTTCAGTTATCGATGCCATACGTTTAGAAATACCATGAAACGTGGACATTTCTTGGTCACGGGCTGATTGGGGAATTTTTTCACGACGCGAAAAATTCCGAGCTGATGTAAGTACTTGGGATCTGAAAATTGAGTTTTCAGTTATCGATGCCATACGTTTAGAAATACCATGAAACGTGGACATTTCTTGGTCCCGGGCTGATTGGGCAATTTTTTCACGACGCGAAAAATTCCGAGCTGATGTAAGTACTTGGGATCTGAAAATTGAGTTTTCAGTTATCGATGCCATACGTTTAGAAATACCATGATACGTGGAGATTTCTTGGGCCCGGGCTGATTGGACCATTTTTTAACAACATGTAAATTACGCAGATGATATAAGTACTTGGGATCTGAAAATTGAGTTTTCAGTTATCGATGCCATACGTTTAGAAATACCATGAAACGTGGACATTTCTTGGTCACGGGCTGATTGGGGAATTTTTTCACGACGCGAAAAATTCCGAGCTGATGTAAGTACTTGGGATCTGAAAATTGAGTTTTCAGTTATCGATGCCATACGTTTAGAAATACCATGAAACGTGGACATTTCTTGGTCCCGGGCTGATTGGGGAATTTTTTCACGACGCGAAAAATTCCGAGCTGATGTAAGTACTTAGGATCTGAAAATTGAGTTTTCAGTTATCGATGCCATACGTTTAGAAATACCATAAAACGTGGACATTTCTTGGTCCTGGGCTGATTGGGCAATTTTTACACGACGCGAAAAATTCCGAGCTGATGTAAGTACTTGGGATCTGAAAATTGAGTTTTCAGTTATCGATGCCATACGTTTTGAAATACCATGAAACGTGGACATTTCTTGGTCCCGGGCTGATTGGGCAATTTATTAAAAACATGTAAAATACGCAGATGATATAAGTACTTGGGATCTGAAAATTGACTTTTCAATTATCGACGCCATACGTTTAGAAATACCATGAAACGTGGATATTTCTTGGTCCCGGGCTGATTGGGGAATTTTTTCACGACGCGAAAAATTCCGAGCTGATGTAAGTACTTGGGATCTGAAAATTGAGTTTTCAGTTATCGATGCCATACGTTTAGAAATACCACGAAACGTGGACATTTCTTGGTCCCGGGCTGATTGGGCAATTTTTTCACGACGCGAAATATTCCGAGCTGATGTACGTACTTGGGATCTGAAAATTGAGTTTTCAGTTATCGACTCCATACGTTTAGAAATACCATGAAACGTGGACATTTCTTGGTCCCGGGCTGATTGGGCAATTTTTTCACGACGCGAAAAATTCCGAGCTGATATAAGTACTTGGGATCTGAAAATTGAGTTTTCAGTTATCGATGCCATACGTTTAGAAATACCATGAAACGTGGACATTTCTTGGTCCCGGGCTGATTGGGGAATTTTTTCACGACGCGAAAAATTCCGAGCTGATGTAAGTACTTGGGATCTGAAAATTGAGTTTTCAGTTATCGATGCCATACGTTTAGAAATACCACGAAACGTGGACATTTCTTGGTCCCGGGCTGATTGGGCAATTTTTTCACGACGCGAAATATTCCGAGCTGATGTACGTACTTGGGATCTGAAAATTGAGTTTTCAGTTATCGACTCCATACGTTTAGAAATACCATGAAACGTGGACATTTCTTGGTCCCGGGCTGATTGGGCAATTTTTTCACGACGCGAAAAATTCCGAGCTGATGTAAGTACTTGGGATCTGAAAATTGAGTTTTCAGTTATCGATGCCATACGATTAGAAATACCATGAAACGTGGAGATTTCTTGGGCCCGGGCTGATTGGACCATTTTTTAACAACATGTAAATTACGCAGATGATATAAGTACTTGGGATCTGAAAATTGAGTTTTCAGTTATCGATGCCATACGTTTAGAAATACCATGAAACGTGGACATTTCTTGGTCACGGGCTGATTGGGGAATTTTTTCACGACGCGAAAAATTCCGAGCTGATGTAAGTACTTGGGATCTGAAAATTGAGTTTTCAGTTATCGATGCCATACGTTTAGAAATACCATGAAACGTGGACATTTCTTGGTCCCGGGCTGATTGGGGAATTTTTTCACGACGCGAAAAATTCCGAGCTGATGTAAGTACTTGGGATCTGAAAATTGAGTTTTCAGTTATCGATGCCATACGTTTAGAAATACCATGAAACGTGGACATTTCTTGGTCCCGGGCTGATTGGGCAATTTTTTCACGATGCGAAAAATTCCGAGCTGATGTAAGTACTTGGGATCTGAAAATTGAGTTTTCAGTTATCGACTCCATACGTTTAGAAATACCATGAAACTTGGACATTTCTTGGTCCCGGGCTGATTGGGCAATTTTTTCACGACGCGAAAAATTCCGAGCTGATATAAGTACTTGGGATCTGAAAATTGAGTTTTCAGTTATCGATGCCATACGTTTAGAAATACCATGAAACGTGGACATTTCTTGGTCCCGGGCTGATTGGGGAATTTTTTCACGACGCGAAAAATTCCGAGCTGATGTAAGTACTTGGGATCTGAAAATTGAGTTTTCAGTTATCGATGCCATACGTTTAGAAATACCATGAAACGTGGAGATTTCTTGGGCCCGGGCTGATTGGACCATTTTTTAACAACATGTAAATTACGCAGATGATATAAGTACTTGGGATCTGAAAATTGAGTTTTCAGTTATCGACTCCATACGTTTAGAAATACCATGAAACTTGGACATTTCTTGGTCGCGTGCTGATTGTGCAATTTTTTCACGACGCGAAAAATTCCGAGCTGATATAAGTACTTGGGATCTGAAAATTGAGTTTTCAGTTATCGATGCCATACGTTTAGAAATACCATGAAACGTGGACATTTCTTGGTCCCGGGCTGATTGGGGAATTTTTTCACGACGCGAAAAATTCCGAGCTGATGTAAGTACTTGGGATCTGAAAATTGAGTTTTCAGTTATCGATGCCATACGTTTTGAAATACCATGAAACGTGGACATTTCTTGGTCCCGGGCTGATTGTGCAATTTTTTCACGACGCGAAAAATTCCGAGCTGATGTAAGTACTTGGGATCTGAAAATTGAGTTTTCAGTTATCGATGCCATACGTTTAGAAATACCATGAAACGTGGACATTTCTTGGTCACGGGCTGATTGGGGAATTTTTTCACGACGCGAAAAATTCCGAGCTGATGTAAGTACTTGGGATCTGAAAATTGAGTTTTCAGTTATCGATGCCATACGTTTTGAAATACCATGAAACGTGGACATTTCTTGGTCCCGGGCTGATTGTGCAATTTTTTCACGACGCGAAAAATTCCGAGCTGATATAAGTACTTGGGATCTGAAAATTGAGTTTTCAGTTATCGATGTCATACGTTTAGAAATACCATGAAACGTGGACATTTCTTGGTCCCGGGCTGATTGGGCAATTTTTTCACGATGCGAAAAATTCCGAGCTGATGTAAGTACTTGGGATCTGAAAATTGAGTTTTCAGTTATCGACTCCATACGTTTAGAAATACCATGAAACTTGGACATTTCTTGTTCCCGGGCTGATTGTGCAATTTTTTCACGACGCGAAAAATTCCGAGCTGATGTAAGTACTTGGGATCTGAAAATTGAGTTTTTAGTTATCGATGCCATACGTTTTGAAATACCATGAAACGTGGACATTTCTTGGTCCCGGGCTGATTGGGCAATTTATTAAAAACATGTAAAATACGCAGATGATATAAGTACTTGGGATCTGAAAATTGACTTTTCAATTATCGACGCCATAAGTTTAGAAATACCATGAAACGTGGACATTTCTTGGTCCCGGGCTGATTGGGGAATTTTTTCACGACGCGAAAAATTCCGAGCTGATATAAGTACTTGGGATCTGAAAATTGAGTTTTCAGTTATCGATGCCATACGTTTAGAAATACCATGAAACGTGGACATTTCTTGGTCCCGGGCTGATTGGGGAATTTTTTCACGACGCGAAAAATTCCGAGCTGATGTAAGTACTTGGGATCTGAAAATTGAGTTTTCAGTTATCGATGCCATACGTTTAGAAATACCACGAAACGTGGACATTTCTTGGTCCCGGGCTGATTGGGCAATTTTTTCACGACGCGAAATATTCCGAGCTGATGTACGTACTTGGGATCTGAAAATTGAGTTTTCAGTTATCGACTCCATACGTTTAGAAATACCATGAAACGTGGACATTTCTTGGTCCCGGGCTGATTGGGCAATTTTTTCACGACGCGAAAAATTCCGAGCTGATGTAAGTACTTGGGATCTGAAAATTGAGTTTTCAGTTATCGATGCCATACGATTAGAAATACCATGAAACGTGGAGATTTCTTGGGCCCGGGCTGATTGGACCATTTTTTAACAACATGTAAATTACGCAGATGATATAAGTACTTGGGATCTGAAAATTGAGTTTTCAGTTATCGATGCCATACGTTTAGAAATACCATGAAACGTGGACATTTCTTGGTCACGGGCTGATTGGGGAATTTTTTCACGACGCGAAAAATTCCGAGCTGATGTAAGTACTTGGGATCTGAAAATTGAGTTTTCAGTTATCGATGCCATACGTTTAGAAATACCACGAAACGTGGACATTTCTTGGTCCCGGGCTGATTGGGCAATTTTTTCACGACGCGAAATATTCCGAGCTGATGTACGTACTTGGGATCTGATAATTGAGTTTTCAGTTATCGACTCCATACGTTTAGAAATACCATGAAACGTGGACATTTCTTGGTCCCGGGCTGATTGGGCAATTTTTTCACGACGCGAAAAATTCCGAGCTGATGTAAGTACTTGGGATCTGAAAATTGAGTTTTCAGTTATCGATGCCATACGATTAGAAATACCATGAAACGTGGAGATTTCTTGGGCCCGGGCTGATTGGACCATTTTTTAACAACATGTAAATTACGCAAATGATATAAGTACTTGGGATCTGAAAATTGAGTTTTCAGTTATCGATGCCATACGTTTAGAAATACCATGAAACGTGGACATTTCTTGGTCACGGGCTGATTGGGGAATTTTTTCACGACGCGAAAAATTCCGAGCTGATGTAAGTACTTGGGATCTGAAAATTGAGTTTTCAGTTATCGATGCCATACGTTTAGAAATACCATGAAACGTGGACATTTCTTGGTCCCGGGCTGATTGGGGAATTTTTTCACGACGCGAAAAATTCCGAGCTGATGTAAGTACTTGGGATCTGAAAATTGAGTTTTCAGTTATCGATGCCATACGTTTAGAAATACCATGAAACGTGGACATTTCTTGGTCCCGGGCTGATTGGGCAATTTTTTCACGATGCGAAAAATTCCGAGCTGATGTAAGTACTTGGGATCTGAAAATTGAGTTTTCAGTTATCGACTCCATACGTTTAGAAATACCATGAAACTTGGACATTTCTTGGTCCCGGGCTGATTGGGCAATTTTTTCACGACGCGAAAAATTCCGAGCTGATATAAGTACTTGGGATCTGAAAATTGAGTTTTCAGTTATCGATGCCATACGTTTAGAAATACCATGAAACGTGGACATTTCTTGGTCCCGGGCTGATAGGGGAATTTTTTCACGACGCGAAAAATTCCGAGCTGATGTAAGTACTTGGGATCTGAAAATTGAGTTTTCAGTTATCGATGCCATACGTTTAGAAATACCATGAAACGTGGAGATTTCTTGGGCCCGGGCTGATTGGACCATTTTTTAACAACATGTAAATTACGCAGATGATATAAGTACTTGGGATCTGAAAATTGAGTTTTCAGTTATCGATGCCATACGTTTAGAAATACCATGAAACGTGGACATTTCTTGGTCCCGGGCTGATTGGGCAATTTTTTCACGACGCGAAATATTCCGAGCTGATGTACGTACTTGGGATCTGAAAATTGAGTTTTCAGTTATCGATGCCATACGTTTAGAAATACCATGAAACGTGGACATTTCTTGGTCCCGGGCTGATTGGGCAATTTTTTCACGATGCGAAAAATTCCGAGCTGATGTAAGTACTTGGGATCTGAAAATTGAGTTTTCAGTTATCGACTCCATACGTTTAGAAATACCATGAAACTTGGACATTTCTTGGTCGCGTGCTGATTGTGCAATTTTTTCACGACGCGAAAAATTCCGAGCTGATATAAGTACTTGGGATCTGAAAATTGAGTTTTCAGTTATCGATGCCATACGTTTAGAAATACCATGAAACGTGGACATTTCTTGGTCCCGGGCTGATTGGGGAATTTTTTCACGACGCGAAAAATTCCGAGCTGATGTAAGTACTTGGGATCTGAAAATTGAGTTTTCAGTTATCGATGCCATACGTTTTGAAATACCATGAAACGTGGACATTTCTTGGTCCCGGGCTGATTGTGCAATTTTTTCACGACGCGAAAAATTCCGAGCTGATGTAAGTACTTGGGATCTGAAAATTGAGTTTTCAGTTATCGATGCCATACGTTTAGAAATACCATAAAACGTGGACATTTCTTGGTCCTGGGCTGATTGGGCAATTTTTACACGACGCGAAAATTTCCGAGCTGATGTAAGTACTTGGGATCTGAAAATTGAGTTTTCAGTTATCGATGCCATACGTTTAGAAATACCATAAAACGTGGACATTTCTTGGTCCTGGGCTGATTGGGCAATTTTTTCACGACGCGAAAAATTCCGAGCTGATATAAGTACTTGGGATCTGAAAATTGAGTTTTCAGTTATCGATGCCATACGTTTAGAAATACCATGAAACGTGGACATTTCTTGGTCCCGGGCTGATTGGGGAATTTTTTCACGACGCGAAAAATTCCGAGCTGATGTAAGTACTTGGGATCTGAAAATTGAGTTTTCAGTTATCGATGCCATACGTTTAGAAATACCATAAAACGTGGACATTTCTTGGTCCTGGGCTGATTGGGCAATTTTTACACGACGCGAAAAATTCCGAGCTGATGTAAGTACTTGGGATCTGAAAATTGAGTTTTCAGTTATCGATGCCATACGTTTTGAAATACCATGAAACGTGGACATTTCTTGGTCCCGGTCTGATTGGGCAATTTATTAAAAACATGTAAAATACGCAGATGATATAAGTACTTGGGATCTGAAAATTGACTTTTCAATTATCGACGCCATACGTTTAGAAATACCATGAAACGTGGACATTTCTTGGTCCCGGGCTGATTGGGGAATTTTTTCACGACGCGAAAAATTCCGAGCTGATGTAAGTACTTGGGATCTGAAAATTGAGTTTTCAGTTATCGATGCCATACGTTTAGAAATACCACGAAACGTGGACATTTCTTGGTCCCGGGCTGACTGGGCAATTTTTTCACGACGCGAAATATTCCGAGCTGATGTACGTACTTGGGATCTGAAAATTGAGTTTTCAGTTATCGACTCCATACGTTTAGAAATACCATGAAACGTGGACATTTCTTGGTCCCGGGCTGATTGGGCAATTTTTTCACGACGCGAAAAATTCCGAGCTGATATAACTACTTGGGATCTGAAAATTGAGTTTTCAGTTATCGATGCCATACGTTTAGAAATACCATGAAACGTGGACATTTCTTGGTCCCGGGCTGATTGGGGAATTTTTTCACGACGCGAAAAATTCCGAGCTGATGTAAGTACTTGGGATCTGAAAATTGAGTTTTCAGTTATCGATGCCATACGGTTAGAAATACCATGAAACGTGGAGATTTCTTGGGCCCGGGCTGATTGGACCATTTTTTAACAACATGTAAATTACGCAGATGATATAAGTACTTGGGATCTGAAAATTGAGTTTTCAGTTATCGATGCCATACGTTTAGAAATACCATGAAACGTGGACATTTCTTGGTCACGGGCTGATTGGGGAATTTTTTCACGACGCGAAAAATTCCGAGCTGATGTAAGTACTTGGGATCTGAAAATTGAGTTTTCAGTTATCGATGCCATACGTTTAGAAATACCATGAAACGTGGACATTTCTTGGTCCCGGGCTGATTGGGGAATTTTTTCACGACGCGAAAAATTCCGAGCTGATGTAAGTACTTGGGATCTGAAAATTGAGTTTTCAGTTATCGATGCCATACGTTTTGAAATACCATGAAACGTGGACATTTCTTGGTCCCGGGCTGATTGTGCAATTTTTTCACGACGCGAAAAATTCCGAGCTGATATAAGTACTTGGGATCTGAAAATTGAGTTTTCAGTTATCGATGCCATACGTTTAGAAATACCATGAAACGTGGACATTTCTTGGTCCCGGGCTGATTGGGCAATTTTTTCACGATGCGAAAAATTCCGAGCTGATGTAAGTACTTGGGATCTGAAAATTGAGTTTTCAGTTATCGACTCCATACGTTTAGAAATACCATGAAACTTGGACATTTCTTGGTCCCGGGCTGATTGTGCAATTTTTTCACGACGCGAAAAATTCCGAGCTGATGTAAGTACTTGGGATCTGAAAATTGAGTTTTCAGTTATCGATGCCATACGTTTTGAAATACCATGAAACGTGGACATTTCTTGGTCCCGGGCTGATTGGGCAATTTATTAAAAACATGTAAAATACGCAGATGATATAAGTACTTGGGATCTGAAAATTGACTTTTCAATTATCGACGCCATAAGTTTAGAAATACCATGAAACGTGGACATTTCTTGGTCCCGGGCTGATTGGGGAATTTTTTCACGACGCGAAAAATTCCGAGCTGATGTAAGTACTTGGGATCTGAAAATTGAGTTTTCAGTTATCGATGCCATACGTTTAGAAATACCATAAAACGTGGACATTTCTTGGTCCTGGGCTGATTGGGCAATTTTTACACGACGCGAAAAATTCCGAGCTGATGTAAGTACTTGGGATCTGAAAATTGAGTTTTCAGTTATCGATGCCATACGTTTTGAAATACCATGAAACGTGGACATTTCTTGGTCCCGGGCTGATTGGGCAATTTATTAAAAACATGTAAAATACGCAGATGATATAAGTACTTGGGATCTGAAAATTGACTTTTCAATTATCGACGCCATACGTTTAGAAATACCATGAAACGTGGACATTTCTTGGTCCCGGGCTGATTGGGGAATTTTTTCACGACGCGAAAAATTCCGAGCTGATGTAAGTACTTGGGATCTGAAAATTGAGTTTTCAGTTATCGATGCCATACGTTTAGAAATACCACGAAACGTGGACATTTCTTGGTCCCGGGCTGATTGGGCAATTTTTTCACGACGCGAAATATTCCGAGCTGATGTACGTACTTGGGATCTGAAAATTGAGTTTTCAGTTATCGACTCCATACGTTTAGAAATACCATGAAACGTGGACATTTCTTGGTCCCGGGCTGATTGGGCAATTTTTTCACGACGCGAAAAATTCCGAGCTGATGTAAGTACTTGGGATCTGAAAATTGAGTTTTCAGTTATCGATGCCATACGTTTAGAAATACCATGATACGTGGAGATTTCTTGGGCCCGGGCTGATTGGACCATTTTTTAACAACATGTAAATTACGCAGATGATATAAGTACTTGGGATCTGAAAATTGAGTTTTCAGTTATCGATGCCATACGTTTAGAAATACCATGAAACGTGGACATTTCTTGGTCACGGGCTGATTGGGGAATTTTTTCACGACGCGAAAAATTCCGAGCTGATGTAAGTACTTGGGATCTGAAAATTGAGTTTTCAGTTATCGATGCCATACGTTTAGAAATACCATGAAACGTGGAGATGTCTTGGGCCCGGGCTGATTGGACCATTTTTTAACAACATGTAAATTACGCAGATGATATAAGTACTTGGGATCTGAAAATTGAGTTTTCAGTTATCGATGCCATACGTTTAGAAATACCATGAAACGTGGACATTTCTTGGTCACGGGCTGATTGGGGAATTTTTTCACGACGCGAAAAATTCCGAGCTGATGTAAGTACTTGGGATCTGAAAATTGAGTTTTCAGTTATCGATGCCATACGTTTAGAAATACCATGAAACGTGGACATTTCTTGGTCCCGGGCTGATTGGGGAATTTTTTCACGACGCGAAAAATTCCGAGCTGATGTAAGTACTTGGGATCTGAAAATTGAGTTTTCAGTTATCGATGCCATACGTTTAGAAATACCAGGAAACGTGGACATTTCTTGGTCACGGGCTGATTGGGGAATTTTTTCACGACGCGAAAAATTCCGAGCTGATGTAAGTACTTGGGATCTGAAAATTGAGTTTTCAGTTATCGATGCCATACGTTTAGAAATACCACGAAACGTGGACATTTCTTGGTCCCGGGCTGATTGGGCAATTTTTTCACGACGCGAAATATTCCGAGCTGATGTACGTACTTGGGATCTGAAAATTGAGTTTTCAGTTATCGACTCCATACGTTTAGAAATACCATGAAACGTGGACATTTCTTGGTCCCGGGCTGATTGGGCAATTTTTTCACGACGCGAAAAATTCCGAGCTGATATAAGTACTTGGGATCTGAAAATTGAGTTTTCAGTTATCGATGCCATACGTTTAGAAATACCATGAAACGTGGACATTTCTTGGTCCCGGGCTGATTGGGGAATTTTTTCACGACGCGAAAAATTCCGAGCTGATGTAAGTACTTGGGATCTGAAAATTGAGTTTTCAGTTATCGATGCCATACGTTTAGAAATACCATGAAACGTGGAGATTTCTTGGGCCCGGGCTGATTGGACCATTTTTTAACAACATGTAAATTACGCAGATGATATAAGTACTTGGGATCTGAAAATTGAGTTTTCAGTTATCGATGCCATACGTTTAGAAATACCATGAAACGTGGACATTTCTTGGTCACGGGCTGATTGGGGAATTTTTTCACGACGCGAAAAATTCCGAGCTGATGTAAGTACTTGGGATCTGAAAATTGAGTTTTCAGTTATCGATGCCATACGTTTAGAAATACCATGAAACGTGGACATTTCTTGGTCCCGGGCTGATTGGGGAATTTTTTCACGACGCGAAAAATTCCGAGCTGATGTAAGTACTTGGGATCTGAAAATTGAGTTTTCAGTTATCGATGCCATACGTTTTGAAATACCATGAAACGTGGACATTTCTTGGTCCCGGGCTGATTGTGCAATTTTTTCACGACGCGAAAAATTCCGAGCTGATATAAGTACTTGGGATCTGTAAATTGAGTTTTCAGTTATCGATGCCATACGTTTAGAAATACCATGAAACGTGGACATTTCTTGGTCCCGGGCTGATTGGGCAATTTTTTCACGATGCGAAAAATTCCGAGCTGATGTAAGTACTTGGGATCTGAAAATTGAGTTTTCAGTTATCGATGCCATACGATTAGAAATACCATGAAACGTGGAGATTTCTTGGGCCCGGGCTGATTGGACCATTTTTTAACAACATGTAAATTACGCAGATGATATAAGTACTTGGGATCTGAAAATTGAGTTTTCAGTTATCGATGCCATACGTTTAGAAATACCATGAAACGTGGACATTTCTTGGTCACGGGCTGATTGGGGAATTTTTTCACGACGCGAAAAATTCCGAGCTGATGTAAGTACTTGGGATCTGAAAATTGAGTTTTCAGTTATCGATGCCATACGTTTAGAAATACCATAAAACGTGGACATTTCTTGGTCCTGGGCTGATTGGGCAATTTTTACACGACGCGAAAAATTCCGAGCTGATGTAAGTACTTGGGATCTGAAAATTGAGTTTTCAGTTATCGATGCCATACGTTTTGAAATACCATGAAACGTGGACATTTCTTGGTCCCGGGCTGATTGGGCAATTTATTAAAAACATGTAAAATACGCAGATGATATAAGTACTTGGGATCTGAAAATTGACTTTTCAATTATCGACGCCATACGTTTAGAAATACCATGAAACGTGGACATTTCTTGGTCCCGGGCTGATTGGGGAATTTTTTCACGACGCGAAAAATTCCGAGCTGATGTAAGTACTTGGGATCTGAAAATTGAGTTTTCAGTTATCGATGCCATACGTTTAGAAATACCACGAAACGTGGACATTTCTTGGTCCCGGGCTGATTGGGCAATTTTTTCACGACGCGAAATATTCCGAGCTGATGTACGTACTTGGGATCTGAAAATTGAGTTTTCAGTTATCGACTCCATACGTTTAGAAATACCATGAAACGTGGACATTTCTTGGTCCCGGGCTGATTGGGCAATTTTTTCACGACGCGAAAAATTTCGAGCTGATGTAAGTACTTGGGATCTGAAAATTGAGTTTTCAGTTATCGATGCCATACGATTAGAAATACCATGAAACGTGGAGATTTCTTGGGCCCGGGCTGATTGGACCATTTTTTAACAACATGTAAATTACGCAAATGATATAAGTACTTGGGATCTGAAAATTGAGTTTTCAGTTATCGATGCCATACGTTTAGAAATACCATGAAACGTGGACATTTCTTGGTCACGGGCTGATTGGGGAATTTTTTCACGACGCGAAAAATTCCGAGCTGATGTAAGTACTTGGGATCTGAAAATTGAGTTTTCAGTTATCGATGCCATACGTTTCGAAATACCATGAAACGTGGACATTTCTTGGTCCCGGGCTGATTGGGGAATTTTTTCACGACGCGAAAAATTCCGAGCTGATGTAAGTACTTGGGATCTGAAAATTGAGTTTTCAGTTATCGATGCCATACGTTTAGAAATACCATGAAACGTGGACATTTCTTGGTCCCGGGCTGATTGGGCAATTTTTTCACGATGCGAAAAATTCCGAGCTGATGTAAGTACTTGGGATCTGAAAATTGAGTTTTCAGTTATCGACTCCATACGTTTAGAAATACCATGAAACTTGGACATTTCTTGGTCCCGGGCTGATTGGGCAATTTTTTCACGACGCGAAAAATTCCGAGCTGATATAAGTACTTGGGATCTGAAAATTGAGTTTTCAGTTATCGATGCCATACGTTTAGAAATACCATGAAACGTGGACATTTCTTGGTCCCGGGCTGATTGGGGAATTTTTTCACGACGCGAAAAATTCCGAGCTGATGTAAGTACTTGGGATCTGAAAATTGAGTTTTCAGTTATCGATGCCATACGTTTAGAAATACCATGAAACGTGGAGATTTCTTGGGCCCGGGCTGATTGGACCATTTTTTAACAACATGTAAATTACGCAGATGATATAAGTACTTGGGATCTGAAAATTGAGTTTTCAGTTATCGATGCCATACGTTTAGAAATACCATGAAACGTGGACATTTCTTGGTCCCGGGCTGATTGGGCAATTTTTTCACGACGCGAAATATTCCGAGCTGATGTACGTACTTGGGATCTGAAAATTGAGTTTTCAGTTATCGATGCCATACGTTTAGAAATACCATGAAACGTGGACATTTCTTGGTCCCGGGCTGATTGGACCATTTTTTAACAACATGTAAATTACGCAGATGATATAAGTACTTGGGATCTGAAAATTGAGTTTTCAGTTATCGATGCCATACGTTTAGAAATACCATGAAACGTGGACATTTCTTGGTCCCGGGCTGATTGGGCAATTTTTTCACGACGCGAAATATTCCGAGCTGATGTACGTACTTGGGATCTGAAAATTGAGTTTTCAGTTATCGATGCCATACGTTTAGAAATACCATGAAACGTGGACATTTCTTGGTCCCGGGCTGATTGGGCAATTTTTTCACGATGCGAAAAATTCCGAGCTGATGTAAGTACTTGGGATCTGAAAATTGAGTTTTCAGTTATCGACTCCATACGTTTAGAAATACCATGAAACTTGGACAGTTCTTGGTCGCGTGCTGATTGTGCAATTTTTTCACGACGCGAAAAATTCCGAGCTGATATAAGTACTTGGGGTCTGAAAATTGAGTTTTCAGTTATCGATGCCATACGTTTAGAAATACCATGAAACGTGGACATTTCTTGGTCCCGGGCTGATTGGGGAATTTTTTCACGACGCGAAAAATTCCGAGCTGATGTAAGTACTTGGGATCTGAAAATTGAGTTTTCAGTTATCGATGCCATACGTTTTGAAATACCATGAAACGTGGACATTTCTTGGTCCCGGGCTGATTGTGCAATTTTTTCACGACGCGAAAAATTCCGAGCTGATGTAAGTACTTGGGATCTGAAAATTGAGTTTTCAGTTATCGATGCCATACGTTTAGAAATACCATAAAACGTGGACATTTCTTGGTCCTGGGCTGATTGGGCAATTTTTACACGACGCGAAAATTTCCGAGCTGATGTAAGTACTTGGGATCTGAAAATTGAGTTTTCAGTTATCGATGCCATATGTTTAGAAATACCATAAAACGTGGACATTTCTTGGTCCTGGGCTGATTGGGCAATTTTTTCACGACGCGAAAAATTCCGAGCTGATATAAGTACTTGGGATCTGAAAATTGAGTTTTCAGTTATCGATGCCATACGTTTAGAAATACCATGAAACGTGGACATTTCTTGGTCCCGGGCTGATTGGGGAATTTTTTCACGACGCGAAAAATTCCGAGCTGATGTAAGTACTTGGGATCTGAAAATTGAGTTTTCAGTTATCGATGCCATACGTTTAGAAATACCATAAAACGTGGACATTTCTTGGTCCTGGGCTGATTGGGCAATTTTTACACGACGCGAAAAATTCCGAGCTGATGTAAGTACTTGGGATCTGAAAATTGAGTTTTCAGTTATCGATGCCATACGTTTTGAAATACCATGAAACGTGGACATTTCTTGGTCCCGGTCTGATTGGGCAATTTATTAAAAACATGTAAAATACGCAGATGATATAAGTACTTGGGATCTGAAAATTGACTTTTCAATTATCGACGCCATACGTTTAGAAATACCATGAAACGTGGACATTTCTTGGTCCCGGGCTGATTGGGGAATTTTTTCACGACGCGAAAAATTCCGAGCTGATGTGAGTACTTGGGATCTGAAAATTGAGTTTTCAGTTATCGATGCCATACGTTTAGAAATACCACGAAACGTGGACATTTCTTGGTCCCGGGCTGACTGGGCAATTTTTTCACGACGCGAAATATTCCGAGCTGATGTACGTACTTGGGATCTGAAAATTGAGTTTTCAGTTATCGACTCCATACGTTTAGAAATACCATGAAACGTGGACATTTCTTGGTCCCGGGCTGATTGGGCAATTTTTTCACGACGCGAAAAATTCCGAGCTGATATAACTACTTGGGATCTGAAAATTGAGTTTTCAGTTATCGATGCCATACGTTTAGAAATACCATGAAACGTGGACATTTCTTGGTCCCGGGCTGATTGGGGAATTTTTTCACGACGCGAAAAATTCCGAGCTGATGTAAGTACTTGGGATCTGAAAATTGAGTTTTCAGTTATCGATGCCATACGGTTAGAAATACCATGAAACGTGGAGATTTCTTGGGCCCGGGCTGATTGGACCATTTTTTAACAACATGTAAATTACGCAGATGATATAAGTACTTGGGATCTGAAAATTGAGTTTTCAGTTATCGATGCCATACGTTTAGAAATACCATGAAACGTGGACATTTCTTGGTCACGGGCTGATTGGGGAATTTTTTCACGACGCGAAAAATTCCGAGCTGATGTAAGTACTTGGGATCTGAAAATTGAGTTTTCAGTTATCGATGCCATACGTTTAGAAATACCATGAAACGTGGACATTTCTTGGTCCCGGGCTGATTGGGGAATTTTTTCACGACGCGAAAAATTCCGAGCTGATGTAAGTACTTGGGATCTGAAAATTGAGTTTTCAGTTATCGATGCCATACGTTTTGAAATACCATGAAACGTGGACATTTCTTGGTCCCGGGCTGATTGTGCAATTTTTTCACGACGCGAAAAATTCCGAGCTGATATAAGTACTTGGGATCTGAAAATTGAGTTTTCAGTTATCGATGCCATACGTTTAGAAATACCATGAAACGTGGACATTTCTTGGTCCCGGGCTGATTGGGCAATTTTTTCACGATGCGAAAAATTCCGAGCTGATGTAAGTACTTGGGATCTGAAAATTGAGTTTTCAGTTATCGACTCCATACGTTTAGAAATACCATGAAACTTGGACATTTCTTGGTCCCGGGCTGATTGTGCAATTTTTTCACGACGCGAAAAATTCCGAGCTGATGTAAGTACTTGGGATCTGAAAATTGAGTTTTCAGTTATCGATGCCATACGTTTTGAAATACCATGAAACGTGGACATTTCTTGGTCCCGGGCTGATTGGGCAATTTATTAAAAACATGTAAAATACGCAGATGATATAAGTACTTGGGATCTGAAAATTGACTTTTCAATTATCGACGCCATAAGTTTAGAAATACCATGAAACGTGGACATTTCTTGGTCCCGGGCTGATTGGGGAATTTTTTCACGACGCGAAAAATTCCGAGCTGATGTAAGTACTTGGGATCTGAAAATTGAGTTTTCAGTTATCGATGCCATACGTTTTGAAATACCATGAAACGTGGACATTTCTTGGTCCCGGGCTGATTGTGCAATTTTTTCACGACGCGAAAAATTCCGAGCTGATATAAGTACTTGGGATCTGAAAATTGAGTTTTCAGTTATCGATGCCATACGTTTAGAAATACCATGAAACGTGGACATTTCTTGGTCCCGGGCTGATTGGGCAATTTTTTCACGATGCGAAAAATTCCGAGCTGATGTAAGTACTTGGGATCTGAAAATTGAGTTTTCAGTTATCGACTCCATACGTTTAGAAATACCATGAAACTTGGACATTTCTTGGTCCCGGGCTGATTGTGCAATTTTTTCACGACGCGAAAAATTCCGAGCTGATGTAAGTACTTGGGATCTGAAAATTGAGTTTTCAGTTATCGATGCCATACGTTTTGAAATACCATGAAACGTGGACATTTCTTGGTCCCGGGCTGATTGGGCAATTTATTAAAAACATGTAAAATACGCAGATGATATAAGTACTTGGGATCTGAAAATTGACTTTTCAATTATCGACGCCATAAGTTTAGAAATACCATGAAACGTGGACATTTCTTGGTCCCGGGCTGATTGGGGAATTTTTTCACGACGCGAAAAATTCCGAGCTGATGTAAGTACTTGGGATCTGAAAATTGAGTTTTCAGTTATCGATGCCATACGTTTAGAAATACCATAAAACGTGGACATTTCTTGGTCCTGGGCTGATTGGGCAATTTTTACACGACGCGAAAAATTCCGAGCTGATGTAAGTACTTGGGATCTGAAAATTGAGTTTTCAGTTATCGATGCCATACGTTTTGAAATACCATGAAACGTGGACATTTCTTGGTCCCGGGCTGATTGGGCAATTTATTAAAAACATGTAAAATACGCAGATGATATAAGTACTTGGGATCTGAAAATTGACTTTTCAATTATCGACGCCATACGTTTAGAAATACCATGAAACGTGGACATTTCTTGGTCCCGGGCTGATTGGGGAATTTTTTCACGACGCGAAAAATTCCGAGCTGATGTAAGTACTTGGGATCTGAAAATTGAGTTTTCAGTTATCGATGCCATACGTTTAGAAATACCACGAAACGTGGACATTTCTTGGTCCCGGGCTGATTGGGCAATTTTTTCACGACGCGAAATATTCCGAGCTGATGTACGTACTTGGGATCTGAAAATTGAGTTTTCAGTTATCGACTCCATACGTTTAGAAATACCATGAAACGTGGACATTTCTTGGTCCCGGGCTGATTGGGCAATTTTTTCACGACGCGAAAAATTCCGAGCTGATGTAAGTACTTGGGATCTGAAAATTGAGTTTTCAGTTATCGATGCCATACGTTTAGAAATACCATGATACGTGGAGATTTCTTGGGCCCGGGCTGATTGGACCATTTTTTAACAACATGTAAATTACGCAGATGATATAAGTACTTGGGATCTGAAAATTGAGTTTTCAGTTATCGATGCCATACGTTTAGAAATACCATGAAACGTGGACATTTCTTGGTCACGGGCTGATTGGGGAATTTTTTCACGACGCGAAAAATTCCGAGCTGATGTAAGTACTTGGGATCTGAAAATTGAGTTTTCAGTTATCGATGCCATACGTTTAGAAATACCATGAAACGTGGACATTTCTTGGTCCCGGGCTGATTGGGGAATTTTTTCACGACGCGAAAAATTCCGAGCTGATGTAAGTACTTGGGATCTGAAAATTGAGTTTTCAGTTATCGATGCCATACGTTTAGAAATACCATAAAACGTGGACATTTCTTGGTCCTGGGCTGATTGGGCAATTTTTACACGACGCGAAAAATTCCGAGCTGATGTAAGTACTTGGGATCTGAAAATTGAGTTTTCAGTTATCGATGCCATACGTTTTGAAATACCATGAAACGTGGACATTTCTTGGTCCCGGGCTGATTGGGCAATTTATTAAAAACATGTAAAATACGCAGATGATATAAGTACTTGGGATCTGAAAATTGACTTTTCAATCATCGACGCCATACGTTTAGAAATACCATGAAACGTGGATATTTCTTGGTCCCGGGCTGATTGGGGAATTTTTTCACGACGCGAAAAATTCCGAGCTGATGTAAGTACTTGGGATCTGAAAATTGAGTTTTCAGTTATCGATGCCATACGTTTAGAAATACCACGAAACGTGGACATTTCTTGGTCCCGGGCTGATTGGGCAATTTTTTCACGACGCGAAATATTCCGAGCTGATGTACGTACTTGGGATCTGAAAATTGAGTTTTCAGTTATCGACTCCATACGTTTAGAAATACCATGAAACGTGGACATTTCTTGGTCCCGGGCTGATTGGGCAATTTTTTCACGACGCGAAAAATTCCGAGCTGATATAAGTACTTGGGATCTGAAAATTGAGTTTTCAGTTATCGATGCCATACGTTTAGAAATACCATGAAACGTGGACATTTCTTGGTCCCGGGCTGATTGGGGAATTTTTTCACGACGCGAAAAATTCCGAGCTGATGTAAGTACTTGGGATCTGAAAATTGAGTTTTCAGTTATCGATGCCATACGTTTAGAAATACCACGAAACGTGGACATTTCTTGGTCCCGGGCTGATTGGGCAATTTTTTCACGACGCGAAATATTCCGAGCTGATGTACGTACTTGGGATCTGAAAATTGAGTTTTCAGTTATCGACTCCATACGTTTAGAAATACCATGAAACGTGGACATTTCTTGGTCCCGGGCTGATTGGGCAATTTTTTCACGACGCGAAAAATTCCGAGCTGATGTAAGTACTTGGGATCTGAAAATTGAGTTTTCAGTTATCGATGCCATACGATTAGAAATACCATGAAACGTGGAGATTTCTTGGGCCCGGGCTGATTGGACCATTTTTTAACAACATGTAAATTACGCAGATGATATAAGTACTTGGGATCTGAAAATTGAGTTTTCAGTTATCGATGCCATACGTTTAGAAATACCATGAAACGTGGACATTTCTTGGTCACGGGCTGATTGGGGAATTTTTTCACGACGCGAAAAATTCCGAGCTGATGTAAGTACTTGGGATCTGAAAATTGAGTTTTCAGTTATCGATGCCATACGTTTAGAAATACCATAAAACGTGGACATTTCTTGGTCCTGGGCTGATTGGGCAATTTTTACACGACGCGAAAAATTCCGAGCTGATGTAAGTACTTGGGATCTGAAAATTGAGTTTTCAGTTATCGATGCCATACGTTTTGAAATACCATGAAACGTGGACATTTCTTGGTCCCGGGCTGATTGGGCAATTTATTAAAAACATGTAAAATACGCAGATGATATAAGTACTTGGGATCTGAAAATTGACTTTTCAATTATCGACGCCATACGTTTAGAAATACCATGAAACGTGGACATTTCTTGGTCCCGGGCTGATTGGGGAATTTTTTCACGACGCGAAAAATTCCGAGCTGATGTAAGTACTTGGGATCTGAAAATTGAGTTTTCAGTTATCGATGCCATACGTTTAGAAATACCACGAAACGTGGACATTTCTTGGTCCCGGGCTGATTGGGCAATTTTTTCACGACGCGAAATATTCCGAGCTGATGTACGTACTTGGGATCTGAAAATTGAGTTTTCAGTTATCGACTCCATACGTTTAGAAATACCATGAAACGTGGACATTTCTTGGTCCCGGGCTGATTGGGCAATTTTTTCACGACGCGAAAAATTCCGAGCTGATGTAAGTACTTGGGATCTGAAAATTGAGTTTTCAGTTATCGATGCCATACGATTAGAAATACCATGAAACGTGGAGATTTCTTGGGCCCGGGCTGATTGGACCATTTTTTAACAACATGTAAATTACGCAAATGATATAAGTACTTGGGATCTGAAAATTGAGTTTTCAGTTATCGATGCCATACGTTTAGAAATACCATGAAACGTGGACATTTCTTGGTCACGGGCTGATTGGGGAATTTTTTCACGACGCGAAAAATTCCGAGCTGATGTAAGTACTTGGGATCTGAAAATTGAGTTTTCAGTTATCGATGCCATACGTTTAGAAATACCATGAAACGTGGACATTTCTTGGTCCCGGGCTGATTGGGGAATTTTTTCACGACGCGAAAAATTCCGAGCTGATGTAAGTACTTGGGATCTGAAAATTGAGTTTTCAGTTATCGATGCCATACGTTTAGAAATACCATGAAACGTGGACATTTCTTGGTCCCGGGCTGATTGGGCAATTTTTTCACGATGCAAAAAATTCCGAGCTGATGTAAGTACTTGGGATCTGAAAATTGAGTTTTCAGTTATCGACTCCATACGTTTAGAAATACCATGAAACTTGGACATTTCTTGGTCCCGGGCTGATTGGGCAATTTTTTCACGACGCGAAAAATTCCGAGCTGATATAAGTACTTGGGATCTGAAAATTGAGTTTTCAGTTATCGATGCCATACGTTTAGAAATACCATGAAACGTGGACATTTCTTGGTCCCGGGCTGATTGGGGAATTTTTTCACGACGCGAAAAATTCCGAGCTGATGTAAGTACTTGGGATCTGAAAATTGAGTTTTCAGTTATCGATGCCATACGTTTAGAAATACCATGAAACGTGGAGATTTCTTGGGCCCGGGCTGATTGGACCATTTTTTAACAACATGTAAATTACGCAGATGATATAAGTACTTGGGATCTGAAAATTGAGTTTTCAGTTATCGATGCCATACGTTTAGAAATACCATGAAACGTGGACATTTCTTGGTCCCGGGCTGATTGGGCAATTTTTTCACGATGCGAAAAATTCCGAGCTGATGTAAGTACTTGGGATCTGAAAATTGAGTTTTCAGTTATCGACTCCATACGTTTAGAAATACCATGAAACTTGGACATTTCTTGGTCGCGTGCTGATTGTGCAATTTTTTCACGACGCGAAAAATTCCGAGCTGATATAAGTACTTGGGATCTGAAAATTGAGTTTTCAGTTATCGATGCCATACGTTTAGAAATACCATGAAACGTGGACATTTCTTGGTCCCGGGCTGATTGGGGAATTTTTTCACGACGCGAAAAATTCCGAGCTGATGTAAGTACTTGGGATCTGAAAATTGAGTTTTCAGTTATCGATGCCATACGTTTTGAAATACCATGAAACGTGGACATTTCTTGGTCCCGGGCTGATTGTGCAATTTTTTCACGACGCGAAAAATTCCGAGCTGATGTAAGTACTTGGGATCTGAAAATTGAGTTTTCAGTTATCGATGCCATACGTTTAGAAATACCATAAAACGTGGACATTTCTTGGTCCTGGGCTGATTGGGCAATTTTTACACGACGCGAAAATTTCCGAGCTGATGTAAGTACTTGGGATCTGAAAATTGAGTTTTCAGTTATCGATGCCATACGTTTAGAAATACCATAAAACGTGGACATTTCTTGGTCCCGGGCTGATTGGGGAATTTTTTCACGACGCGAAAAATTCCGAGCTGATGTAAGTACTTGGGATCTGAAAATTGAGTTTTCAGTTATCGATGCCATACGTTTAGAAATACCATGAAACGTGGAGATTTCTTGGGCCCGGGCTGATTGGACCATTTTTTAACAACATGTAAATTACGCAGATGATATAAGTACTTGGGATCTGAAAATTGAGTTTTCAGTTATCGATGCCATACGTTTAGAAATACCATGAAACGTGGACATTTCTTGGTCCCGGGCTGATTGGGCAATTTTTTCACGACGCGAAATATTCCGAGCTGATGTACGTACTTGGGATCTGAAAATTGAGTTTTCAGTTATCGATGCCATACGTTTAGAAATACCATGAAACGTGGACATTTCTTGGTCCCGGGCTGATTGGGCAATTTTTTCACGATGCGAAAAATTCCGAGCTGATGTAAGTACTTGGGATCTGAAAATTGAGGTTTCAGTTATCGACTCCATACGTTTAGAAATACCATGAAACTTGGACATTTCTTGGTCGCGTGCTGATTGTGCAATTTTTTCACGACGCGAAAAATTCCGAGCTGATATAAGTACTTGGGATCTGAAAATTGAGTTTTCAGTTATCGATGCCATACGTTTAGAAATACCATGAAACGTGGACATTTCTTGGTCCCGGGCTGATTGGGGAATTTTTTCACGACGCGAAAAATTCCGAGCTGATGTAAGTACTTGGGATCTGAAAATTGAGTTTTCAGTTATCGATGCCATACGTTTTGAAATACCATGAAACGTGGACATTTCTTGGTCCCGGGCTGATTGTGCAATTTTTTCACGACGCGAAAAATTCCGAGCTGATGTAAGTACTTGGGATCTGAAAATTGAGTTTTCAGTTATCGATGCCATACGTTTAGAAATACCATAAAACGTGGACATTTCTTGGTCCTGGGCTGATTGGGCAATTTTTACACGACGCGAAAATTTCCGAGCTGATGTAAGTACTTGGGATCTGAAAATTGAGTTTTCAGTTATCGATGCCATACGTTTAGAAATACCATAAAACGTGGACATTTCTTGGTCCTGGGCTGATTGGGCAATTTTTTCACGACGCGAAAAATTCCGAGCTGATATAAGTACTTGGGATCTGAAAATTGAGTTTTCAGTTATCGATGCCATACGTTTAGAAATACCACGAAACGTGGACATTTCTTGGTCCCGGGCTGATTGGGGAATTTTTTCACGACGCGAAAAATTCCGAGCTGATGTAAGTACTTGGGATCTGAAAATTGAGTTTTCAGTTATCGATGCCATACGTTTTGAAATACCATGAAACGTGGACATTTCTTGGTCCCGGGCTGATTGTGCAATTTTTTCACGACGCGAAAAATTCCGAGCTGATATAAGTACTTGGGATCTGAAAATTGAGTTTTCAGTTATCGATGCCATACGTTTAGAAATACCATGAAACGTGGACATTTCTTGGTCCCGGGCTGATTGGGCAATTTTTTCACGATGCGAAAAATTCCGAGCTGATGTAAGTACTTGGGATCTGAAAATTGAGTTTTCAGTTATCGATGCCATACGATTAGAAATACCATGAAACGTGGAGATTTCTTGGGCCCGGGCTGATTGGACCATTTTTTAACAACATGTAAATTACGCAGATGATATAAGTACTTGGGATCTGAAAATTGAGTTTTCAGTTATCGATGCCATACGTTTAGAAATACCATGAAACGTGGACATTTCTTGGTCACGGGCTGATTGGGGAATTTTTTCACGACGCGAAAAATTCCGAGCTGATGTAAGTACTTGGGATCTGAAAATTGAGTTTTCAGTTATCGATGCCATACGTTTAGAAATACCATAAAACGTGGACATTTCTTGGTCCTGGGCTGATTGGGCAATTTTTTCACGACGCGAAAAATTCCGAGCTGATATAAGTACTTGGGATCTGAAAATTGAGTTTTCAGTTATCGATGCCATACGTTTTGAAATACCATGAAACGTGGACATTTCTTGGTCCCGGTCTGATTGGGCAATTTATTAAAAACATGTAAAATACGCAGATGATATAAGTACTTGGGATCTGAAAATTGACTTTTCAATTATCGACGCCATACGTTTAGAAATACCATGAAACGTGGACATTTCTTGGTCCCGGGCTGATTGGGGAATTTTTTCACGACGCGAAAAATTCCGAGCTGATGTACGTACTTGGGATCTGAAAATTGAGTTTTCAGTTATCGACTCCATACGTTTAGAAATACCATGAAACGTGGACATTTCTTGGTCCCGGGCTGATTGGGGAATTTTTTCACGACGCGAAAAATTCCGAGCTGATGTAAGTACTTGGGATCTGAAAATTGAGTTTTCAGTTATCGATGCCATACGTTTAGAAATACCATGAAACGTGGAGATTTCTTGGGCCCGGGCTGATTGGGCAATTTATTAAAAACATGTAAAATACGCAGATGATATAAGTACTTGGGATCTGAAAATTGACTTTTCAATTATCGACGCCATACGTTTAGAAATACCATGAAACGTGGACATTTCTTGGTCCCGGGCTGATTGGGGAATTTTTTCACGACGCGAAAAATTCCGAGCTGATGTAAGTACTTGGGATCTGAAAATTGAGTTTTCAGTTATCGATGCCATACGTTTAGAAATACCACGAAACGTGGACATTTCTTGGTCCCGGGCTGATTGGGGAATTTTTTCACGACGCGAAAAATTCCGAGCTGATGTAAGTACTTGGGATCTGAAAATTGAGTTTTCAGTTATCGATGCCATACGTTTAGAAATACCATGAAACGTGGACATTTCTTGGTCCCGGGCTGATTGGGCAATTTATTAAAAACATGTAAAATACGCAGATGATATAAGTACTTGGGATCTGAAAATGGACTTTTCAATTATCGACGTCATACATTTAGAAATACCATGAAACGTGGACATTTCTTGGTCCCGGGCTGATTGGGGAATTTTTTCACGACGCGAAAAATTCCGAGCTGATGTAAGTACTTGGGATCTGAAAATTGAGTTTTCAGTTATCGATGCCATACGTTTAGAAATACCACGAAACGTGGACATTTCTTGGTCCCGGGCTGATTGGGCAATTTTTTCACGACGCGAAATATTCCGAGCTGATGTACGTACTTGGGATCTGAAAATTGAGTTTTCAGTTATCGACTCCATACGTTTAGAAATACCATGAAACGTGGACATTTCTTGGTCCCGGGCTGATTGGGCAATTTTTTCACGACGCGAAAAATTCCGAGCTGATATAAGTACTTGGGATCTGAAAATTGAGTTTTCAGTTATCGATGCCATACGTTTAGAAATACCATGAAACGTGGAGATTTCTTGGGCCCGGGCTGATTGGACCATTTTTTAACAACATGTAAATTACGCAGATGATATAAGTACTTGGGATCTGAAAATTGAGTTTTCAGTTATCGATGCCATACGTTTAGAAATACCATGAAACGTGGACATTTCTTGGTCACGGGCTGATTGGGGAATTTTTTCACGACGCGAAAAATTCCGAGCTGATGTAAGTACTTGGGATCTGAAAATTGAGTTTTCAGTTATCGATGCCATACGTTTAGAAATACCATGAAACGTGGACATTTCTTGGTCCCGGGCTGATTGGGGAATTTCTTCACGACGCGAAAAATTCCGAGCTGATGTAAGTACTTGGGATCTGAAAATTGAGTTTTCAGTTATCGATGCCATACGTTTAGAAATACCACGAAACGTGGACATTTCTTGGTCCCGGGCTGATTGGGCAATTTTTTCACGATGCGAAATATTCCGAGCTGATGTACGTACTTGGGATATGAAAATTGAGTTTTCAGTTATCGACTCCATACGTTTAGAAATACCATGAAACGTGGACATTTCTTGGTCCCGGGCTGATTGGGCAATTTTTTCACGACGCGAAAAATTCCGAGCTGATATAAGTACTTGGGATCTGAAAATTGAGTTTTCAGTTATCGATGCCATACGTTTAGAAATACCATGAAACGTGGACATTTCTTGGTCCCGGGCTGATTGGGGAATTTTTTCACGACGCGAAATATTCCGAGCTGATGTACGTACTTGGGATATGAAAATTGAGTTTTCAGTTATCGACTCCATACGTTTAGAAATACCATGAAACGTGGACATTTCTTGGTCCCGGGCCGATTGGACCTTTTTTCAACAACTCGTGAGATACGCAGATGATATAAGTACTTGGGATCTGAAAATTGAGTTTTCAGTTATCGACCTTATATGTTTAGAAATACCATGAAACGTGGAGATTTCTTGGTCCCGGGCTGATTGGACCATTTTTTCACGACGCGAAAAATTCCGAGCTGATATAAGTACTTGGGACCTGAAAATTGTGTTTTCTGTTATCGACGCTATACGTTTATAAATACCATGAAACGTGGAGATTTCTTGGTCCCGTGCTGATTGGGGAATTTTTTCACGACGCGAAACATTCCGAGCTGATATAAGTACTTGGGACCCGAAAATTGTGTTTTCTGTTATCGACGCTTTACGTTTAGAAATACCATGAAACGTGGACATTTCATGGTCCCGGGCCGATTGGACCATTTTTCAACAACACGTGAGATACGCAGATGATATAAGTACTTGGGATCTGAAAATTGAGTTTCCTGTTATCGACTCTATACGTTTTGAAATAACATGAAACGTGGACATTTCTTGGTCCCGGGCCAATTGGACCATTTTTCAACAACACGTGAGCTACGCAGATGATATAAGTACTTGGGATCTGAAAATTGAGTTTCCTGTTATCGACGCTATACGTTTTGAAATAACATACAACGCGGACATTTCATGGTCCCGGGCTGATTGGACCATTTTTTCACGACGCGAAAAATTCCGAGCTGATATAAGTATTTGAGACCTGAAAATTGTGTTTTCTGTTATCGACGCAATACGTTTAGAAATACCATGAAACGTGGACATTTCTTGGTCCCGGGCCGATTGGACCTTTTTTCAACAACTCGTGTGACACGCAGATGATATAAGTACTTGGGATCTGAAAATTGAGTTTTCAGTTATCGACCTTATATGTTTAGAAATACCATGAAACGTGGAGATTTCTTGGTCCCGTGCTGATTGGGGAATTTTTTCACGACGCGAAAAATTCCGAGCTGATATAAGTACTTGGGACCTGAAAATTGTGTTTTCTGTTATCGACGCTTTACGTTTAGAAATACCATGAAACGTGGACATTTCATGGTCCCGGGCCGATTGGACCATTTTTCAACAACACGTGAGATACGCAGATGATATAAGTACTTGGGATCTGAAAATTGAGTTTTCAGTTATCGACCTCATACGTTTAGAAATACCATGAAACGTGGACATTTCTTGGTCCCGGGCCAATTGGACCATTTTTCAACAACACGTGAGATACGCAGATGATATAAGTACTTGGGATCTGAAAATTGAGTTTCCTGTTATCGACGCTATACGTTTTGAAATAATATGAAACGTGGACATTTCTTGGTCCCGGGCCAATTGGACCATTTTTCAACAACACGTGAGATACGCAGATGATATAAGTACTTGGGATCTGAAAATTGAGTTTCCTGTTATCGACGCTATACGTTTTGAAATAACATGAAACGCGGACATTTCATGGTCCCGGGCTGATTGGACCATTTTTTCACGACGGGAAAAATTCCGAGCTGATATAAGTACTTGAGACCTGAAAATTGTGTTTTCTGTTATCGACGCAATACGTTTAGAAATACCATGAAACGTGGACATTTCTTGGTCCCGGGCCGATTGCACCATTTTTTCACGACGCGAAAAATTCCGAGCTGATATAAGTACTTGGGATCTGAAAATTGAGTTTTCAGTTATCGATGCCATACGTTTTGAAATACCATGAAACGTGGACATTTCTTGGTCCCGGGCTGATTGTGCAATTTTTTCACGACGCGAAAAATTCCGAGCTGATATAAGTACTTGGGATCTGAAAATTGAGTTTTCAGTTATCGATGCTATACGTTTAGAAATACCATGAAACGTGGACATTTCTTGGTCCCGGGCTGATTGGGCAATTTTTTCACGATGCGAAAAATTCCGAGCTGATGTAAGTACTTGGGATCCGAAAATTGAGTTTTCAGTTATCGACTCCATACGTTTAGAAATACCATGAAACTTGGACATTTCTTGGTCCCGGGCTGATTTTGCAATTTTTTCACGACGCGAAAAATTCCGAGCTGATATAAGTACTTGGGATCTGAAAATTGAGTTTTCAGTTATCGATGCCATACGTTTAGAAATACCATGAAACGTGGACATTTCTTGGTCCCGGGCTGATTGGGGAATTTTTTCACGACGCGAAAAATTCCGAGCTGATGTAAGTACTTGGGATCTGAAAATTGAGTTTTCAGTTATCGATGCCATACGTTTAGAAATACCATAAAACGTGGACATTTCTTGGTCCTGGGCTGATTGGGCAATTTTTACACGACGCGAAAATTTCCGAGCTGATGTAAGTACTTGGGATCTGAAAATTGAGTTTTCAGTTATCGATGCCATACGTTTAGAAATACCATAAAACGTGGACATTTCTTGGTCCTGGGCTGATTGGGCAATTTTTTCACGACGCGAAAAATTCCGAGCTGATATAAGTACTTGGGATCTGAAAATTGAGTTTTCAGTTATCGATGCCATACGTTTAGAAATACCATGAAACGTGGACATTTCTTGGTCCCGGGCTGATTGGGGAATTTTTTCACGACGCGAAAAATTCCGAGCTGATGTAAGTACTTGGGATCTGAAAATTGAGTTTTCAGTTATCGATGCCATACGTTTAGAAATACCATAAAACGTGGACATTTCTTGGTCCTGGGCTGATTGGGCAATTTTTACACGACGCGAAAAATTCCGAGCTGATGTAAGTACTTGGGATCTGAAAATTGAGTTTTCAGTTATCGATGCCATACGTTTTGAAATACCATGAAACGTGGACATTTCTTGGTCCCGGTCTGATTGGGCAATTTATTAAAAACATGTAAAATACGCAGATGATATAAGTACTTGGGATCTGAAAATTGACTTTTCAATTATCGACGCCATACGTTTAGAAATACCATGAAACGTGGACATTTCTTGGTCCCGGGCTGATTGGGGAATTTTTTCACGACGCGAAAAATTCCGAGCTGATGTAAGTACTTGGGATCTGAAAATTGAGTTTTCAGTTATCGATGCCATACGTTTAGAAATACCACGAAACGTGGACATTTCTTGGTCCCGGGCTGATTGGGCAATTTTTTCACGACGCGAAATATTCCGAGCTGATGTACGTACTTGGGATCTGAAAATTGAGTTTTCAGTTATCGACTCCATACGTTTAGAAATACCATGAAACGTGGACATTTCTTGGTCCCGGGCTGATTGGGCAATTTTTTCACGACGCGAAAAATTCCGAGCTGATATAACTACTTGGGATCTGAAAATTGAGTTTTCAGTTATCGATGCCATACGTTTAGAAATACCATGAAACGTGGACATTTCTTGGTCCCGGGCTGATTGGGGAATTTTTTCACGACACGAAAAATTCCGAGCTGATGTAAGTACTTGGGATCTGAAAATTGAGTTTTCAGTTATCGATGCCATACGGTTAGAAATACCATGAAACGTGGAGATTTCTTGGGCCCGGGCTGATTGGACCATTTTTTAACAACATGTAAATTACGCAGATGATATAAGTACTTGGGATCTGAAAATTGAGTTTTCAGTTATCGATGCCATACGTTTAGAAATACCATGAAACGTGGACATTTCTTGGTCCCGGGCTGATTGGGGAATTTTTTCACGACGCGAAAAATTCCGAGCTGATGTAAGTACTTGGGATCTGAAAATTGAGTTTTCAGTTATCGATGCCATACGTTTAGAAATACCATAAAACGTGGACATTTCTTGGTCCTGGGCTGATTGGGCAATTTTTTCACGACGCGAAAAATTCCGAGCTGATGTAAGTACTTGGGATCTGAAAATTGAGTTTTCAGTTATCGATGCCATACGTTTTGAAATACCATGAAACGTGGACATTTCTTGGTCCCGGGCTGATTGGGCAATTTATTAAAAACATGTAAAATACGCAGATGATATAAGTACTTGGGATCTGAAAATTGACTTTTCAATTATCGACGCCATAAGTTTAGAAATACCATGAAACGTGGACATTTCTTGGTCCCGGGCTGATTGGGGAATTTTTTCACGACGCGAAAAATTCCGAGCTGATGTAAGTACTTGGGATCTGAAAATTGAGTTTTCAGTTATCGATGCCATACGTTTAGAAATACCACGAAACGTGGACATTTCTTGGTCCCGGGCTGATTGGGCAATTTTTTCACGACGCGAAATATTCCGAGCTGATGTACGTACTTGGGATCTGAAAATTGAGTTTTCAGTTATCGACTCCATACGTTTAGAAATACCATGAAACGTGGACATTTCTTGGTCCCGGGCTGATTGGGCAATTTTTTCACGACGCGAAAAATTCCGAGCTGATGTAAGTACTTGGGATCTGAAAATTGAGTTTTCAGTTATCGATGCCATACGTTTAGAAATACCATGATACGTGGAGATTTCTTGGGCCCGGGCTGATTGGACCATTTTTTAACAACATGTAAATTACGCAGATGATATAAGTACTTGGGATCTGAAAATTGAGTTTTCAGTTATCGATGCCATACGTTTAGAAATACCATGAAACGTGGACATTTCTTGGTCACGGGCTGATTGGGGAATTTTTTCACGACGCGAAAAATTCCGAGCTGATGTAAGTACTTGGGATCTGAAAATTGAGTTTTCAGTTATCGATGCCATACGTTTAGAAATACCATGAAACGTGGAGATTTCTTGGGCCCGGGCTGATTGGACCATTTTTTAACAACATGTAAATTACGCAGATGATATAAGTACTTGGGATCTGAAAATTGAGTTTTCAGTTATCGATGCCATACGTTTAGAAATACCATGAAACGTGGACATTTCTTGGTCACGGGCTGATTGGGGAATTTTTTCACGACGCGAAAAATTCCGAGCTGATGTAAGTACTTGGGATCTGAAAATTGAGTTTTCAGTTATCGATGCCATACGTTTAGAAATACCATGAAACGTGGACATTTCTTGGTCCCGGGGTGATTGGGGAATTTTTTCACGACGCGAAAAATTCCGAGCTGATGTAAGTACTTGGGATCTGAAAATTGAGTTTTCAGTTATCGATGCCATACGTTTAGAAATACCATAAAACGTGGACATTTCTTGGTCCTGGGCTGATTGGGCAATTTTTACACGACGCGAAAAATTCCGAGCTGATGTAAGTACTTGGGATCTGAAAATTCAGTTTTCAGTTATCGATGCCATACGTTTTGAAATACCATGAAACGTGGACATTTCTTGGTCCCGGGCTGATTGGGCAATTTATTAAAAACATGTAAAATACGCAGATGATATAAGTACTTGGGATCTGAAAATTGACTTTTCAATTATCGACGCCATACGTTTAGAAATACCATGAAACGTGGACATTTCTTGGTCCCGGGCTGATTGGGGAATTTTTTCACGACGCGAAAAATTCCGAGCTGATGTAAGTACTTGGGATCTGAAAATTGAGTTTTCAGTTATCGATGCCATACGTTTAGAAATACCACGAAACGTGGACATTTCTTGGTCCCGGGCTGATTGGGCAATTTTTTCACGACGCGAAATATTCCGAGCTGATGTACGTACTTGGGATCTGAAAATTGAGTTTTCAGTTATCGACTCCATACGTTTAGAAATACCATGAAACGTGGACATTTCTTGGTCCCGGGCTGATTGGGCAATTTATTAAAAACATGTAAAATACGCAGATGATATAAGTACTTGGGATCTGAAAATTGACTTTTCAATTATCGACGCCATACGTTTAGAAATACCATGAAACGTGGACATTTCTTGGTCCCGGGCTGATTGGGGAATTTTTTCACGACGCGAAAAATTCCGAGCTGATGTAAGTACTTGGGATCTGAAAATTGAGTTTTCAGTTATCGATGCCATACGTTTAGAAATACCACGAAACGTGGACATTTCTTGGTCCCGGGCTGATTGGGCAATTTTTTCACGACGCGAAATATTCCGAGCTGATGTACGTACTTGGGATCTGAAAATTGAGTTTTCAGTTATCGACTCCATACGTTTAGAAATACCATGAAACGTGGACATTTCTTGGTCCCGGGCTGATTGGGCAATTTTTTCACGACGCGAAAAATTCCGAGCTGATATAAGTACTTGGGATCTGAAAATTGAGTTTTCAGTTATCGATGCCATACGTTTAGAAATACCATGAAACGTGGACATTTCTTGGTCCCGGGCTGATTGGGGAATTTTTTCACGACGCGAAAAATTCCGAGCTGATGTAAGTACTTGGGATCTGAAAATTGAGTTTTCAGTTATCGATGCCATACGTTTAGAAATACCATGAAACGTGGAGATTTCTTGGGCCCGGGCTGATTGGACCATTTTTTAACAACATGTAAATTACGCAGATGATATAAGTACTTGGGATCTGAAAATTGAGTTTTCAGTTATCGATGCCATACGTTTAGAAATACCATGAAACGTGGACATTTCTTGGTCACGGGCTGATTGGGGAATTTTTTCACGACGCGAAAAATTCCGAGCTGATGTAAGTACTTGGGATCTGAAAATTGAGTTTTCAGTTATCGATGCCATACGTTTAGAAATACCATGAAACGTGGACATTTCTTGGTCCCGGGCTGATTGGGGAATTTTTTCACGACGCGAAAAATTCCGAGCTGATGTAAGTACTTGGGATCTGAAAATTGAGTTTTCAGTTATCGATGCCATACGTTTTGAAATACCATGAAACGTGGACATTTCTTGGTCCCGGGCTGATTGTGCAATTTTTTCACGACGCGAAAAATTCCGAGCTGATATAAGTACTTGGGATCTGAAAATTGAGTTTTCAGTTATCGATGCCATACGTTTAGAAATACCATGAAACGTGGACATTTCTTGGTCCCGGGCTGATTGGGCAATTTTTTCACGATGCGAAAAATTCCGAGCTGATGTAAGTACTTGGGATCTGAAAATTGAGTTTTCAGTTATCGACTCCATACGTTTAGAAATACCATGAAACTTGGACATTTCTTGGTCCCGGGCTGATTGTGCAATTTTTTCACGACGCGAAAAATTCCGAGCTGATATAAGTACTTGGGATCTGAAAATTGAGTTTTCAGTTATCGATGCCATACGTTTAGAAAAACCATGAAACGTGGACATTTCTTGGTCCCGGGCTGATTGGGGAATTTTTTCACGACGCGAAAAATTCCGAGCTGATGTAAGTACTTGGGATCTGAAAATTGAGTTTTCAGTTATCGATGCCATACGTTTAGAAATACCTTAAAACGTGGACATTTCTTGGTCCTGGGCTGATTGGGCAATTTTTACACGACGCGAAAAATTCCGAGCTGATGTAAGTACTTGGGATCTGAAAATTGAGTTTTCAGTTATCGATGCCATACGTTTTGAAATACCATGAAACGTGGACATTTCTTGGTCCCGGGCTGATTGGGCAATTTATTAAAAACATGTAAAATACGCAGATGATATAAGTACTTGGGATCTGAAAATTGACTTTTCAATTATCGACGCCATACGTTTAGAAATACCATGAAACGTGGACATTTCTTGGTCCCGGGCTGATTGGGGAATTTTTTCACGACGCGAAAAATTCCGAGCTGATGTAAGTACTTGGGATCTGAAAATTGAGTTTTCAGTTATCGATGCCATACGTTTAGAAATACCACGAAACGTGGACATTTCTTGGTCCCGGGCTGATTGGGCAATTTTTTCACGACGCGAAATATTCCGAGCTGATGTACGTACTTGGGATCTGAAAATTGAGTTTTCAGTTATCGACTCCATACGTTTAGAAATACCATGAAACGTGGACATTTCTTGGTCCCGGGCTGATTGGGCAATTTTTTCACGACGCGAAAAATTCCGAGCTGATATAACTACTTGGGATCTGAAAATTGAGTTTTCAGTTATCGATGCCATACGTTTAGAAATACCATGAAACGTGGACATTTCTTGGTCCCGGGCTGATTGGGGAATTTTTTCACGACACGAAAAATTCCGAGCTGATGTAAGTACTTGGGATCTGAAAATTGAGTTTTCAGTTATCGATGCCATACGGTTAGAAATACCATGAAACGTGGAGATTTCTTGGGCCCGGGCTGATTGGACCATTTTTTAACAACATGTAAATTACGCAGATGATATAAGTACTTGGGATCTGAAAATTGAGTTTTCAGTTATCGATGCCATACGTTTAGAAATACCATGAAACGTGGACATTTCTTGGTCCCGGGCTGATTGGGGAATTTTTTCACGACGCGAAAAATTCCGAGCTGATGTAAGTACTTGGGATCTGAAAATTGAGTTTTCAGTTATCGATGCCATACGTTTAGAAATACCATAAAACGTGGACATTTCTTGGTCCTGGGCTGATTGGGCAATTTTTTCACGACGCGAAAAATTCCGAGCTGATGTAAGTACTTGGGATCTGAAAATTGAGTTTTCAGTTATCGATGCCATACGTTTTGAAATACCATGAAACGTGGACATTTCTTGGTCCCGGGCTGATTGGGCAATTTATTAAAAACATGTAAAATACGCAGATGATATAAGTACTTGGGATCTGAAAATTGACTTTTCAATTATCGACGCCATAAGTTTAGAAATACCATGAAACGTGGACATTTCTTGGTCCCGGGCTGATTGGGGAATTTTTTCACGACGCGAAAAATTCCGAGCTGATGTAAGTACTTGGGATCTGAAAATTGAGTTTTCAGTTATCGATGCCATACGTTTAGAAATACCACGAAACGTGGACATTTCTTGGTCCCGGGCTGATTGGGCAATTTTTTCACGACGCGAAATATTCCGAGCTGATGTACGTACTTGGGATCTGAAAATTGAGTTTTCAGTTATCGACTCCATACGTTTAGAAATACCATGAAACGTGGACATTTCTTGGTCCCGGGCTGATTGGGCAATTTTTTCACGACGCGAAAAATTCCGAGCTGATGTAAGTACTTGGGATCTGAAAATTGAGTTTTCAGTTATCGATGCCATACGTTTAGAAATACCATGATACGTGGAGATTTCTTGGGCCCGGGCTGATTGGACCATTTTTTAACAACATGTAAATTACGCAGATGATATAAGTACTTGGGATCTGAAAATTGAGTTTTCAGTTATCGATGCCATACGTTTAGAAATACCATGAAACGTGGACATTTCTTGGTCACGGGCTGATTGGGGAATTTTTTCACGACGCGAAAAATTCCGAGCTGATGTAAGTACTTGGGATCTGAAAATTGAGTTTTCAGTTATCGATGCCATACGTTTAGAAATACCATGAAACGTGGAGATTTCTTGGGCCCGGGCTGATTGGACCATTTTTTAACAACATGTAAATTACGCAGATGATATAAGTACTTGGGATCTGAAAATTGAGTTTTCAGTTATCGATGCCATACGTTTAGAAATACCATGAAACGTGGACATTTCTTGGTCACGGGCTGATTGGGGAATTTTTTCACGACGCGAAAAATTCCGAGCTGATGTAAGTACTTGGGATCTGAAAATTGAGTTTTCAGTTATCGATGCCATACGTTTAGAAATACCATGAAACGTGGACATTTCTTGGTCCCGGGGTGATTGGGGAATTTTTTCACGACGCGAAAAATTCCGAGCTGATGTAAGTACTTGGGATCTGAAAATTGAGTTTTCAGTTATCGATGCCATACGTTTTGAAATACCATGAAACGTGGACATTTCTTGGTCCCGGGCTGATTGGGCAATTTATTAAAAACATGTAAAATACGCAGATGATATAAGTACTTGGGATCTGAAAATTGACTTTTCAATTATCGACGCCATACGTTTAGAAATACCATGAAACGTGGACATTTCTTGGTCCCGGGCTGATTGGGGAATTTTTTCACGACGCGAAAAATTCCGAGCTGATGTAAGTACTTGGGATCTGAAAATTGAGTTTTCAGTTATCGATGCCATACGTTTAGAAATACCACGAAACGTGGACATTTCTTGGTCCCGGGCTGATTGGGCAATTTTTTCACGACGCGAAATATTCCGAGCTGATGTACGTACTTGGGATCTGAAAATTGAGTTTTCAGTTATCGACTCCATACGTTTAGAAATACCATGAAACGTGGACATTTCTTGGTCCCGGGCTGATTGGGCAATTTTTTCACGACGCGAAAAATTCCGAGCTGATATAAGTACTTGGGATCTGAAAATTGAGTTTTCAGTTACCGATGCCATACGTTTAGAAATACCATGAAACGTGGACATTTCTTGGTCCCGGGCTGATTGGGGAATTTTTTCACGACGCGAAAAATTCCGAGCTGATGTAAGTACTTGGGATCTGAAAATTGAGTTTTCAGTTATCGATGCCATACGTTTAGAAATACCATAAAACGTGGACATTTCTTGGTCCTGGGCTGATTGGGCAATTTTTACACGACGCGAAAAATTCCGAGCTGATGTAAGTACTTGGGATCTGAAAATTGAGTTTTCAGTTATCGATGCCATACGTTTTGAAATACCATGAAACGTGGACATTTCTTGGTCCCGGGCTGATTGGGCAATTTATTAAAAACATGTAAAATACGCAGATGATATAAGTACTTGGGATCTGAAAATTGACTTTTCAATTATCGACGCCATACGTTTAGAAATACCATGAAACGTGGACATTTCTTGGTCCCGGGCTGATTGGGGAATTTTTTCACGACGCGAAAAATTCCGAGCTGATGTAAGTACTTGGGATCTGAAAATTGAGTTTTCAGTTATCGATGCCATACGTTTAGAAATACCACGAAACGTGGACATTTCTTGGTCCCGGGCTGATTGGGCAATTTTTTCACGACGCGAAATATTCCGAGCTGATGTACGTACTTGGGATCTGAAAATTGAGTTTTCAGTTATCGACTCCATACGTTTAGAAATACCATGAAACGTGGACATTTCTTGGTCCCGGGCTGATTGGACAATTTTTTCACGACGCGAAAAATTCCGAGCTGATATAAGTACTTGGGATCTGAAAATTGAGTTTTCAGTTATCGATGCCATACGTTTAGAAATACCATGAAACGTGGACATTTCTTGGTCCCGGGCTGATTGGGGAATTTTTTCACGACGCGAAAAATTCCGAGCTGATGTAAGTACTTGGGATCTGAAAATTGAGTTTTCAGTTATCGATGCCATACGTTTAGAAATACCATGAAACGTGGAGATTTCTTGGGCCCGGGCTGATTGGACCATTTTTTAACAACATGTAAATTACGCAGATGATATAAGTACTTGGGATCTGAAAATTGAGTTTTCAGTTATCGATGCCATACGTTTAGAAATACCATGAAACGTGGACATTTCTTGGTCACGGGCTGATTGGGGAATTTTTTCACGACGCGAAAAATTCCGAGCTGATGTAAGTACTTGGGATCTGAAAATTGAGTTTTCAGTTATCGATGCCATACGTTTAGAAATACCATGAAACGTGGACATTTCTTGGTCCCGGGCTGATTGGGGAATTTTTTCACGACGCGAAAAATTCCGAGCTGATGTAAGTACTTGGGATCTGAAAATTGAGTTTTCAGTTATCGATGCCATACGTTTTGAAATACCATGAAACGTGGACATTTCTTGGTCCCGGGCTGATTGTGCAATTTTTTCACGACGCGAAAAATTCCGAGCTGATATAAGTACTTGGGATCTGAAAATTGAGTTTTCAGTTATCGATGCCATACGTTTAGAAATACCATGAAACGTGGACATTTCTTGGTCCCGGGCTGATTGGGGAATTTTTTCACGACGCGAAAAATTCCGAGCTGATGTAAGTACTTGGGATCTGAAAATTGAGTTTTCAGTTATCGATGCCATACGTTTAGAAATACCATAAAACGTGGACATTTCTTGGTCCTGGGCTGATTGGGCAATTTTTACACGACGCGAAAAATTCCGAGCTGATGTAAGTACTTGGGATCTGAAAATTGAGTTTTCAGTTATCGATGCCATACGTTTTGAAATACCATGAAACGTGGACATTTCTTGGTCCCGGGCTGATTGGGCAATTTATTAAAAACATGTAAAATACGCAGATGATATAAGTACTTGGGATCTGAAAATTGACTTTTCAATTATCGACGCCATACGTTTAGAAATACCATGAAACGTGGACATTTCTTGGTCCCGGGCTGATTGGGGAATTTTTTCACGACGCGAAAAATTCCGAGCTGATGTAAGTACTTGGGATCTGAAAATTGAGTTTTCAGTTATCGATGCCATACGTTTAGAAATACCACGAAACGTGGACATTTCTTGGTCCCGGGCTGATTGGGCAATTTTTTCACGACGCGAAATATTCCGAGCTGATGTACGTACTTGGGATCTGAAAATTGAGTTTTCAGTTATCGACTCCATACGTTTAGAAATACCATGAAACGTGGACATTTCTTGGTCCCGGGCTGATTGGGCAATTTTTTCACGACGCGAAAAATTCCGAGCTGATATAAGTACTTGGGATCTGAAAATTGAGTTTTCAGTTATCGATGCCATACGTTTAGAAATACCATGAAACGTGGACATTTCTTGGTCCCGGGCTGATTGGGGAATTTTTTCACGACGCGAAAAATTCCGAGCTGATGTAAGTACTTGGGATCTGAAAATTGAGTTTTCAGTTATCGATGCCATACGTTTAGAAATACCATGAAACGTGGAGATTTCTTGGGCCCGGGCTGATTGGACCATTTTTTAACAACATGTAAATTACGCAGATGATATAAGTACTTGGGATCTGAAAATTGAGTTTTCAGTTATCGATGCCATACGTTTAGAAATACCATGAAACGTGGACATTTCTTGGTCACGGGCTGATTGGGGAATTTTTTCACGACGCGAAAAATTCCGAGCTGATGTAAGTACTTGGGATCTGAAAATTGAGTTTTCAGTTATCGATGCCATACGTTTAGAAATACCATGAAACGTGGACATTTCTTGGTCCCGGGCTGATTGGGCAATTTTTTCACGATGCGAAAAATTCCGAGCTGATGTAAGTACTTGGGATCTGAAAATTGAGTTTTCAGTTATCGATGCCATACGTTTAGAAATACCATGAAACGTGGACATTTCTTGGTCCCGGGCTGATTGGGGAATTTTTTCACGACGCGAAAAATTCCGAGCTGATGTAAGTACTTGGGATCTGAAAATTGAGTTTTCAGTTATCGATGCCATACGTTTAGAAATACCACGAAACGTGGACATTTCTTGGTCCCGGGCTGATTGGGCAATTTTTTCACGACGCGAAATATTCCGAGCTGATGTACGTACTTGGGATCTGAAAATTGAGTTTTCAGTTATCGACTCCATACGTTTAGAAATACCATGAAACGTGGACATTTCTTGGTCCCGGGCTGATTGGGCAATTTTTTCACGACGCGAAAAATTCCGAGCTGATATAAGTACTTGGGATCTGAAAATTGAGTTTTCAGTTATCGATGCCATACGTTTAGAAATACCATGAAACGTGGACATTTCTTGGTCCCGGGCTGATTGGGGAATTTTTTCACGACGCGAAAAATTCCGAGCTGATGTAAGTACTTGGGATCTGAAAATTGAGTTTTCAGTTATCGATGCCATACGTTTAGAAATACCATGAAACGTGGAGATTTCTTGGGCCCGGGCTGATTGGACCATTTTTTAACAACATGTAAATTACGCAGATGATATAAGTACTTGGGATCTGAAAATTGAGTTTTCAGTTATCGATGCCATACGTTTAGAAATACCATGAAACGTGGACATTTCTTGGTCACGGGCTGATTGGGGAATTTTTTCACGACGCGAAAAATTCCGAGCTGATGTAAGTACTTGGGATCTGAAAATTGAGTTTTCAGTTATCGATGCCATACGTTTAGAAATACCATGAAACGTGGACATTTCTTGGTCCCGGGCTGATTGGGGAATTTTTTCACGACGCGAAAAATTCCGAGCTGATGTAAGTACTTGGGATCTGAAAATTGAGTTTTCAGTTATCGATGCCATACGTTTTGAAATACCATGAAACGTGGACATTTCTTGGTCCCGGGCTGATTGTGCAATTTTTTCACGACGCGAAAAATTCCGAGCTGATATAAGTACTTGGGATCTGAAAATTGAGTTTTCAGTTATCGATGCCATACGTTTAGAAATACCATGAAACGTGGACATTTCTTGGTCCCGGGCTGATTGGGCAATTTTTTCACGATGCGAAAAATTCCGAGCTGATGTAAGTACTTGGGATCTGAAAATTGAGTTTTCAGTTATCGACTCCATACGTTTAGAAATACCATGAAACTTGGACATTTCTTGGTCCCGGGCTGATTGTGCAATTTTTTCACGACGCGAAAAATTCCGAGCTGATATAAGTACTTGGGATCTGAAAATTGAGTTTTCAGTTATCGATGCCATACGTTTAGAAAAACCATGAAACGTGGACATTTCTTGGTCCCGGGCTGATTGGGGAATTTTTTCACGACGCGAAAAATTCCGAGCTGATGTAAGTACTTGGGATCTGAAAATTGAGTTTTCAGTTATCGATGCCATACGTTTAGAAATACCTTAAAACGTGGACATTTCTTGGTCCTGGGCTGATTGGGCAATTTTTACACGACGCGAAAAATTCCGAGCTGATGTAAGTACTTGGGATCTGAAAATTGAGTTTTCAGTTATCGATGCCATACGTTTTGAAATACCATGAAACGTGGACATTTCTTGGTCCCGGGCTGATTGGGCAATTTATTAAAAACATGTAAAATACGCAGATGATATAAGTACTTGGGATCTGAAAATTGACTTTTCAATTATCGACGCCATACGTTTAGAAATACCATGAAACGTGGACATTTCTTGGTCCCGGGCTGATTGGGGAATTTTTTCACGACGCGAAAAATTCCGAGCTGATGTAAGTACTTGGGATCTGAAAATTGAGTTTTCAGTTATCGATGCCATACGTTTAGAAATACCACGAAACGTGGACATTTCTTGGTCCCGGGCTGATTGGGCAATTTTTTCACGACGCGAAATATTCCGAGCTGATGTACGTACTTGGGATCTGAAAATTGAGTTTTCAGTTATCGACTCCATACGTTTAGAAATACCATGAAACGTGGACATTTCTTGGTCCCGGGCTGATTGGGCAATTTTTTCACGACGCGAAAAATTCCGAGCTGATGTAAGTACTTGGGATCTGAAAATTGAGTTTTCAGTTATCGATGCCATACGATTAGAAATACCATGAAACGTGGAGATTTCTTGGGCCCGGGCTGATTGGACCATTTTTTAACAACATGTAAATTACGCAAATGATATAAGTACTTGGGATCTGAAAATTGAGTTTTCAGTTATCGATGCCATACGTTTAGAAATACCATGAAACGTGGACATTTCTTGGTCACGGGCTGATTGGGGAATTTTTTCACGACGCGAAAAATTCCGAGCTGATGTAAGTACTTGGGATCTGAAAATTGAGTTTTCAGTTATCGATGCCATACGTTTAGAAATACCATGAAACGTGGAGATTTCTTGGGCCCGGGCTGATTGGACCATTTTTTAACAACATGTAAATTACGCAGATGATATAAGTACTTGGGATCTGAAAATTGAGTTTTCAGTTATCGATGCCATACGTTTAGAAATACCATGAAACGGGGACATTTCTTGGTCCCGGGCTGATTGGGCAATTTTTTCACGACGCGAAATATTCCGAGCTGATGTACGTACTTGGGATCTGAAAATTGAGTTTTCAGTTATCGATGCCATACGTTTAGAAATACCATGAAACGTGGACATTTCTTGGTCCCGGGCTGATTGGGCAATTTTTTCACGATGCGAAAAATTCCGAGCTGATGTAAGTACTTGGGATCTGAAAATTGAGTTTTCAGTTATCGACTCCATACGTTTAGGAATACCATGAAACTTGGACATTTCTTGGTCGCGTGCTGATTGTGCAATTTTTTCACGACGCGAAAAATTCCGAGCTGATATAAGTACTTGGGATCTGAAAATTGAGTTTTCAGTTATCGATGCCATACGTTTAGAAATACCATGAAACGTGGACATTTCTTGGTCCCGGGCTGATTGGGGAATTTTTTCACGACGCGAAAAATTCCGAGCTGATGTAAGTACTTGGGATCTGAAAATTGAGTTTTCAGTTATCGATGCCATACGTTTTGAAATACCATGAAACGTGGACATTTCTTGGTCCCGGGCTGATTGTGCAATTTTTTCACGACGCGAAAAATTCCGAGCTGATGTAAGTACTTGGGATCTGAAAATTGAGTTTTCAGTTATCGATGCCATACGTTTAGAAATACCATAAAACGTGGACATTTCTTGGTCTTGGGCTGATTGGGCAATTTTTACACGACGCGAAAATTTCCGAGCTGATGTAAGTACTTGGGATCTGAAAATTGAGTTTTCAGTTATCGATGCCATACGTTTAGAAATACCATAAAACGTGGACATTTCTTGGTCCTGGGCTGATTGGGCAATTTTTTCACGACGCGAAAAATTCCGAGCTGATATAAGTACTTGGGATCTGAAAATTGAGTTTTCAGTTATCGATGCCATACGTTTTGAAATACCATGAAACGTGGACATTTCTTGGTCCCGGTCTGATTGGGCAATTTATTAAAAACATGTAAAATACGCAGATGATATAAGTACTTGGGATCTGAAAATTGACTTTTCAATTATCGACGCCATACGTTTAGAAATACCATGAAACGTGGACATTTCTTGGTCCCGGGCTGATTGGGGAATTTTTTCACGACGCGAAAAATTCCGAGCTGATGTACGTACTTGGGATCTGAAAATTGAGTTTTCAGTTATCGACTCCATACGTTTAGAAATACCATGAAACGTGGACATTTCTTGGTCCCGGGCTGATTGGGGAATTTTTTCACGACGCGAAAAATTCCGAGCTGATGTAAGTACTTGGGATCTGAAAATTGAGTTTTCAGTTATCGATGCCATACGTTTAGAAATACCATGAAACGTGGAGATTTCTTGGGCCCGGGCTGATTGGGCAATTTATTAAAAACATGTAAAATACGCAGATGATATAAGTACTTGGGATCTGAAAATTGACTTTTCAATTATCGACGCCATACGTTTAGAAATACCATGAAACGTGGACATTTCTTGGTCCCGGGCTGATTGGGGAATTTTTTCACGACGCGAAAAATTCCGAGCTGATGTAAGTACTTGGGATCTGAAAATTGAGTTTTCAGTTATCGATGCCATACGTTTAGAAATACCACGAAACGTGGACATTTCTTGGTCCCGGGCTGATTGGGGAATTTTTTCACGACGCGAAAAATTCCGAGCTGATGTAAGTACTTGGGATCTGAAAATTGAGTTTTCAGTTATCGATGCCATACGTTTAGAAATACCATGAAACGTGGACATTTCTTGGTCCCGGGCTGATTGGGCAATTTATTAAAAACATGTAAAATACGCAGATGATATAAGTACTTGGGATCTGAAAATGGACTTTTCAATTATCGACGTCATACATTTAGAAATACCATGAAACGTGGACATTTCTTGGTCCCGGGCTGATTGGGGAATTTTTTCACGACGCGAAAAATTCCGAGCTGATGTAAGTACTTGGGATCTGAAAATTGAGTTTTCAGTTATCGATGCCATACGTTTAGAAATACCACGAAACGTGGACATTTCTTGGTCCCGGGCTGATTGGGCAATTTTTTCACGACGCGAAATATTCCGAGCTGATGTACGTACTTGGGATCTGAAAATTGAGTTTTCAGTTATCGACTCCATACGTTTAGAAATACCATGAAACGTGGACATTTCTTGGTCCCGGGCTGATTGGGCAATTTTTTCACGACGCGAAAAATTCCGAGCTGATATAAGTACTTGGGATCTGAAAATTGAGTTTTCAGTTATCGATGCCATACGTTTAGAAATACCATGAAACGTGGAGATTTCTTGGGCCCGGGCTGATTGGACCATTTTTTAACAACATGTAAATTACGCAGATGATATAAGTACTTGGGATCTGAAAATTGAGTTTTCAGTTATCGATGCCATACGTTTAGAAATACCATGAAACGTGGACATTTCTTGGTCACGGGCTGATTGGGGAATTTTTTCACGACGCGAAAAATTCCGAGCTGATGTAAGTACTTGGGATCTGAAAATTGAGTTTTCAGTTATCGATGCCATACGTTTAGAAATACCATGAAACGTGGACATTTCTTGGTCCCGGGCTGATTGGGGAATTTCTTCACGACGCGAAAAATTCCGAGCTGATGTAAGTACTTGGGATCTGAAAATTGAGTTTTCAGTTATCGATGCCATACGTTTAGAAATACCACGAAACGTGGACATTTCTTGGTCCCGGGCTGATTGGGCAATTTTTTCACGACGCGAAATATTCCGAGCTGATGTACGTACTTGGGATATGAAAATTGAGTTTTCAGTTATCGACTCCATACGTTTAGAAATACCATGAAACGTGGACATTTCTTGGTCCCGGGCTGATTGGGCAATTTTTTCACGACGCGAAAAATTCCGAGCTGATATAAGTACTTGGGATCTGAAAATTGAGTTTTCAGTTATCGATGCCATACGTTTAGAAATACCATGAAACGTGGACATTTCTTGGTCCCGGGCTGATTGGGGAATTTTTTCACGACGCGAAATATTCCGAGCTGATGTACGTACTTGGGATATGAAAATTGAGTTTTCAGTTATCGACTCCATACGTTTAGAAATACCATGAAACGTGGACATTTCTTGGTCCCGGGCCGATTGGACCTTTTTTCAACAACTCGTGAGATACGCAGATGATATAAGTACTTGGGATCTGAAAATTGAGTTTTCAGTTATCGATGCCATATGTTTAGAAATACCATGAAACGTGGAGATTTCTTGGGCCCGGGCTGATTGGACCATTTTTTAACAACATGTAAATTACGCAGATGATATAAGTACTTGGGATCTGAAAATTGAGTTTTCAGTTATCGATGCCATACGTTTAGAAATACCATGAAACGTGGACATTTCTTGGTCACGGGCTGATTGGGGAATTTTTTCACGACGCGAAAAATTCCGAGCTGATGTAAGTACTTGGGATCTGAAAATTGAGTTTTCAGTTATCGATGCCATACGTTTAGAAATACCATGAAACGTGGACATTTCTTGGTCCCGGGCTGATTGGGGAATTTTTTCACGACGCGAAAAATTCCGAGCTGATGTAAGTACTTGGGATCTGAAAATTGAGTTTTCAGTTATCGATGCCATACGTTTAGAAATACCACGAAACGTGGACATTTCTTGGTCCCGGGCTGATTGGGCAATTTTTTCACGACGCGAAAAATTCCGAGCTGATGTACGTACTTGGGATCTGAAAATTGAGTTTTCAGTTATCGACTCCATACGTTTAGAAATACCATGAAACTTGGACATTTCTTGGTCCCGGGCTGATTGTGCAATTTTTTCACGACGCGAAAAATTCCGAGCTGATATAAGTACTTGGGATCTGAAAATTGAGTTTTCAGTTATCGATGCCATACGTTTAGAAATACCATGAAACGTGGACATTTCTTGGTCCCGGGCTGATTGGGCAATTTTTACACGACGCGAAAAATTCCGAGCTGATGTAAGTACTTGGGATCTGAAAATTGAGTTTTCAGTTATCGATGCCATACGTTTTGAAATACCATGAAACGTGGACATTTCTTGGTCCCGGGCTGATTGGGCAATTTATTAAAAACATGTAAAATACGCAGATGATATAAGTACTTGGGATCTGAAAATTGACTTTTCAATTATCGACGCCATACGTTTAGAAATACCATGAAACGTGGACATTTCTTGGTCTCGGGCTGATTGGGGAATTTTTTCACGACGCGAAAAATTCCGAGCTGATGTAAGTACTTGGGATCTGAAAATTGAGTTTTCAGTTATCGATGCCATACGTTTAGAAATACCACGAAACGTGGACATTTCTTGGTCCCGGGCTGATTGGGCAATTTTTTCACGACGCGAAATATTCCGAGCTGATGTACGTACTTGGGATCTGAAAATTGAGTTTTCAGTTATCGACTCCATACGTTTAGAAATACCATGAAACGTGGACATTTCTTGGTCCCGGGCTGATTGGGCAATTTTTTCACGACGCGAAAAATTCCGAGCTGATATAAGTACTTGGGATCTGAAAATTGAGTTTTCAGTTATCGATTCCATACGTTTAGAAATACCATGAAACGTGGACATTTCTTGGTCCCGGGCTGATTGGGGAATTTTTTCACGACGCGAAAAATTCCGAGCTGATGTAAGTACTTGGGATCTGAAAATTGAGTTTTCAGTTATCGATGCCATACGTTTAGAAATACCATGAAACGTGGAGATTTCTTGGGCCCGGGCTGATTGGACCATTTTTTAACAACATGTAAATTACGCAGATGATATAAGTACTTGGGATCTGAAAATTGAGTTTTCAGTTATCGATGCCATACGTTTAGAAATACCATGAAACGTGGACATTTCTTGGTCACGGGCTGATTGGGGAATTTTTTCACGACGCGAAAAATTCCGAGCTGATGTAAGTACTTGGGATCTGAAAATTGAGTTTTCAGTTATCAATGCCATACGTTTAGAAATACCATGAAACCTGGACATTTCTCGGTCCCGGTCTAATTAAGCTGATTTTCACGACGCGAAAAATGCCGAGCTGATATAAGTACTTGGGATCTGAAAATTGAGTTTTCAGTTATCGATGCCATACGTTTAGAAATACCATGAAACGTGGAGATTTCTTGGTCCCGGGCTGATTGGACCATTTTTTAACAACATGTAAAATACGCAGATGATATAAGTACTTGGGATCTGAAAATTGACGTTTCAGTTATCGACGCCGTACGTTTAGAAATACCATGAAACGTGGAGATTTCTTGGTCCCGGGCTGATTGGGCAATTTTTTCACGACGCGAAATATTCCGAGCTGATGTACGTACTTGGGATCTGAAAATTGAGTTTTCAGTTATCGACTCCATACGTTTAGAAATACCATGAAACGTGGACATTTCTTGGTCCCGGGCTGATTGGGCAATTTTTTCACGACGCGAAAAATTCCGAGCTGATATAAGTACTTGGGATCTGAAAATTGAGTTTTCAGTTATCGATTCCATACGTTTAGAAATACCATGAAACGTGGACATTTCTTGGTCCCGGGCTGATTGGGGAATTTTTTCACGACGCGAAAAATTCCGAGCTGATGTAAGTACTTGGGATCTGAAAATTGAGTTTTCAGTTATCGATGCCATACGTTTAGAAATACCATGAAACGTGGAGATTTCTTGGGCCCGGGCTGATTGGACCATTTTTTAACAACATGTAAATTACGCAGATGATATAAGTACTTGGGATCTGAAAATTGAGTTTTCAGTTATCGATGCCATACGTTTAGAAATACCATGAAACGTGGACATTTCTTGGTCACGGGCTGATTGGGGAATTTTTTCACGACGCGAAAAATTCCGAGCTGATGTAAGTACTTGGGATCTGAAAATTGAGTTTTCAGTTATCAATGCCATACGTTTAGAAATACCATGAAACCTGGACATTTCTCGGTCCCGGTCTAATTAAGCTGATTTTCACGACGCGAAAAATGCCGAGCTGATATAAGTACTTGGGATCTGAAAATTGAGTTTTCAGTTATCGATGCCATACGTTTAGAAATACCATGAAACGTGGAGATTTCTTGGTCCCGGGCTGATTGGACCATTTTTTAACAACATGTAAAATACGCAGATGATATAAGTACTTGGGATCTGAAAATTGACGTTTCAGTTATCGACGCCGTACGTTTAGAAATACCATGAAACGTGGAGATTTCTTGGTCCCGGGCTGATTGGGGAATTTTTTCACGACGCGAAAAATTCCGAACTGATGGAAGTACTTAGGAACTGAAAATTGAGTTTTCATTTATCGATGCCATACGTTTAGAAATACCATGAAACCTGGACATTTCTCGGTCCCGGTCTAATTAAGCTGATTTTCACGACGCGAAAAATGCCGAGCTGATATAAGTACTTGGGGTCTGAAAATTGACTTTTCAGTTATCGACGTCATACGTTTAGAAATACAATGAAACGTGGAGATTTCTTGGACCCGGGCTGATTGGGGAATTTTTTCACGACGCGAAAAATTCCGAGCTGATATAAGTACTTGGGATCTGAAATTTGAGTTTTCAGTTATCGATGCCATACGTTTAGAAATACCATGAAACGTGGAGATTTCTCGGTCCCGGGCTGATTGGACCATTTTTTAACAACATGTAAAATACGCAGATGATATAAGTACTTGGGATCTGAAAATTGACTTTTCAGTTATCGACGCCATACGTTTAGAAATACCATGAAACGTGGAGATTTCTTGGTCACGGGCTGATTGGGGAATTTTTTCACGACGCGAAAAATTCCGAACTGATGTAAGTACTTAGGAACTGAAAATTGAGTTTTCAGTTATCGATGCCATACGTTTAGAAATACCATGAAACGAGGACATTTCTCGGTCCCGGGCTGATTAAGCTGATTTTCACGACGCGAAAAATGCCGAGCTGATATAAGTACTTGGGATCTGAAAATTGAGTTTTCAGTTATCGATGCCATACGTTTAGAAATACCATGAAACGTGGAGATTTCTTGGTCCCGGGCTGATTGGACCATTTTTTAACAACATGTAAAATACGCAGATGATATAAGTACTTGGGATCTGAAAATTGACGTTTCAGTTATCGACGCCATACGTTTAGAAATACCATGAAACGTGGAGATTTCTTGGTCCCGGGCTGATTGGGGAATTTTTTCACGACGCGAAAAATTCCGAACTGATGTAAGTACTTAGGAACTGAAAATTGAGTTTTCAGTTATCGATGCTATACGTTTAGAAATACCATGAAACGTGGACATTTCTCGGTCCCGGGCTGATTGGACCATTTTTTAACAACATGTAAAATACGCAGATGATATAAGTACTTGGGATCTGAAAATTGACTTTTCAGTTATCGACGCCATACGTTTAGAAATACCATGAAACGTGGAGATTTCTTGGTCACGGGCTGATTGGGGAATTTTTTCACGACGCGAAAAATTCCGAACTGATGTAAGTACTTAGGAACTGAAAATTGAGTTTTCAGTTATCGATGCCATACGTTTAGAAATACCATGAAACGTGGACATTTCTCGGTCCCGGGCTGATTAAGCTGATTTTCACAACGCGAAAAATGCCGAGCTGATATAAGTACTTGGGATCTGAAAATTGAGTTTTCAGTTATCGACGCCATACGTTTAGAAATACCATGAAACGTGGACATTTCTTGGTCACGGGCTGATTGGGGAATTTTTTCACGACGCGAAAAATTCCGAGCTGATGTAAGTACTTGGGATCTGAAAATTGAGTTTTCAGTTATCGATGCCATACGTTTAGAAATACCATGAAACGTGGAGATTTCTTGGGCCCGGGCTGATTGGACCATTTTTTAACAACATGTAAATTACGCAGATGATATAAGTACTTGGGATCTGAAAATTGAGTTTTCAGTTATCGATGCCATACGTTTAGAAATACCATGAAACGTGGACATTTCTTGGTCACGGGCTGATTGGGGAATTTTTTCACGACGCGAAAAATTCCGAGCTGATGTAAGTACTTGGGATCTGAAAATTGAGTTTTCAGTTATCGATGCCATACGTTTAGAAATACCATGAAACGTGGAGATTTCTTGGGCCCGGGCTGATTGGACCATTTTTTAACAACATGTAAATTACGCAGATGATATAACTACTTGGGATCTGAAAATTGAGTTTTCAGTTATCGATGCCATACGTTTAGAAATACCATGAAACGTGGACATTTCTTGGTCCCGGGCTGATTGGAGAATTTTTCACGACGCGAAAAATTCCGAGCTGATGTAAGTACTTGGGATCTGAAAATTGAGTTTTCAGTTATCGATGCCATACGTTTAGAAATACCACGAAACGTGGACATTTCTTGGTCCCGGGCTGATTGGGCAATTTTTTCACGACGCGAAATATTCCGAGCTGATGTACGTACTTGGGATCTGAATATTGAGTTTTCAGTTATCGACTCCATACGTTTAGAAATACCATGAAACGTGGACGTTTCTTGGTCCCGGGCTGATTGGACAATTTTTTCACGACGCGAAAAATTCCGAGCTGATGTAAGTACTTGGGATCTGAAAATTGAGTTTTCAGTTATCGATGCCATACGTTTAGAAATACCATGAAACGTGGACATTTCTTGGTCCCGGGCTGATTGGGGAATTTTTTCACGACGCGAAAAATTCCGAGCTGATGTAAGTACTTGGGATCTGAAAATTGAGTTTTCAGTTATCGATGCCATACGTTTTGAAATACCATGAAACGTGGACATTTCTTGGTCCCGGGCTGATTGTGCAATTTTTTCACGACGCGAAAAATTCCGAGCTGATATAAGTACTTGGGATCTGAAAATTGAGTTTTCAGTTATCGATGCCATACGTTTAGAAATACCATGAAACGTGGACATTTCTTGGTCCCGGGCTGATTGGGCAATTTTTTCACGATGCGAAAAATTCCGAGCTGATGTAAGTACTTGGGATCTGAAAATTGACTTTTCAGTTATCGACTCCATACGTTTAGAAATACCATGAAACTTGGACATTTCTTGGTCCCGGGCTGATTGTGCAATTTTTTCACGACGCGAAAAATTCCGAGCTGATATAAGTACTTGGGATCTGAAAATTGAGTTTTCAGTTATCGATGCCATACGTTTAGAAAAACCATGAAACGTGGACATTTCTTGGTCCCGGGCTGATTGGGGAATTTTTTCACGACGCGAAAAATTCCGAGCTGATGTAAGTACTTGGGATCTGAAAATTGAGTTTTCAGTTATCGATGCCATACGTTTAGAAATACCATAAAACGTGGACATTTCTTGGTCCTGGGCTGATTGGGCAATTTTTACACGACGCGAAAAATTCCGAGCTGATGTAAGTACTTGGGATCTGAAAATTGAGTTTTCAGTTATCGATGCCATACGTTTAGAAATACCACGAAACGTGGACATTTCTTGGTCCCGGGCTGATTGGGGAATTTTTTCACGACGCGAAAAATTCCGAGCTGATGTAAGTACTTGGGATCTGAAAATTGAGTTTTCAGTTATCGATGCCATACGTTTAGAAATACCACGAAACGTGGACATTTCTTGGTCCCGGGCTGATTGGGCAATTTTTTCACGACGCGAAGTATTCCGAGCTGATGTACGTACTTGGGATCTGAAAATTGAGTTTTCAGTTATCGACTCCATACGTTTAGAAATACCATGAAACGTGAACATTTCTTGGTCCCGGGCTGATTGGGCAATTTTTTCACGACGCGAAAAATTCCGAGCTGATGTAAGTACTTGGGATCTGAAAATTGAGTTTTCAGTTATCGATGCCATACGATTAGAAATACCATGAAACGTGGAGATTTCTTGGGCCCGGGCTGATTGGACCATTTTTTAACAACATGTAAATTACGCAGATGATATAAGTACTTGGGATCTGAAAATTGAGTTTTCAGTTATCGATGCCATACGTTTAGAAATACCATGAAACGTGGACATTTCTTGGTCACGGGCTGATTGGGGAATTTTTTCACGACGCGAAAAATTCCGAGCTGATGTAAGTACTTGGGATCTGAAAATTGAGTTTTCAGTTATCGATGCCATACGTTTAGAAATACCATGAAACGTGGACATTTCTTGGTCCCGGGCTGATTGGGGAATTTTTTCACGACGCGAAAAATTCCGAGCTGATGTAAGTACTTGGGATCTGAAAATTGAGTTTTCAGTTATCGATGCCATACGTTTAGAAATACCACGAAACGTGGACATTTCTTGGTCCCGGGCTGATTGGGCAATTTTTTCACGACGCGAAATATTCCGAGCTGATGTACGTACTTGGGATCTGAAAATTGAGTTTTCAGTTATCGACTCCATACGTTTAGAAATACCATGAAACGTGGACATTTCTTGGTCCCGGGCTGATTGGGCAATTTTTTCACGACGCGAAAAATTCCGAGCTGATGTAAGTACTTGGGATCTGAAAATTGAGTTTTCAGTTATCGATGCCATACGTTTAGAAATACCATGAAACGTGGAGATTTCTTGGGCCCGGGCTGATTGGACCATTTTTTAACAACATGTAAATTACGCAGATGATATAAGTACTTGGGATCTGAAAATTGAGTTTTCAGTTATCGATGCCATACGTTTAGAAATACCATGAAACGTGGACATTTCTTGGTCACGGGCTGATTGGGGAATTTTTTCACGACGCGAAAAATTCCGAGCTGATGTAAGTACTTGGGATCTGAAAATTGAGTTTTCAGTTATCGATGCCATACGTTTAGAAATACCATGAAACGTGGACATTTTTTGGTCCCGGGCTGATTGGGGAATTTTTTCACGACGCGAAAAATTCCGAGCTGATGTAAGTACTTGGGATCTGAAAATTGAGTTTTCAGTTATCGATGCCATACGTTTAGAAATACCACGAAACGTGGACATTTCTTGGTCCCGGGCTGATTGGGCAATTTTTTCACGACGCGAAAAATTCCGAGCTGATGTACGTACTTGGGATCTGAAAATTGAGTTTTCAGTTATCGACTCCATACGTTTAGAAATACCATGAAACTTGGACATTTCTTGGTCCCGGGCTGATTGTGCAATTTTTTCACGACGCGAAAAATTCCGAGCTGATATAAGTACTTGGGATCTGAAAATTGAGTTTTCAGTTATCGATGCCATACGTTTAGAAATACCATGAAACGTGGACATTTCTTGGTCCCGGGCTGATTGGGCAATTTTTTCACGATGCGAAAAATTCCGAGCTGATGTAAGTACTTGGGATCTGAAAATTGAGTTTTCAGTTATCGACTCCATACGTTTAGAAATACCATGAAACTTGGACATTTCTTGGTCCCGGGCTGATTATGCAATTTTTTCACGACGCGAAAAATTCCGAGCTGATATAAGTACTTGGGATCTGAAAATTGAGTTTTCAGTTGTCGATGCCATACGTTTAGAAATACCATGAAACGTGGACATTTCTTGGTCCCGGGCTGATTGGGGAATTTTTTCACGACGCGAAAAATTCCGAGCTGATGTAACTACTTGGGATCTGAAAATTGAGTTTTCAGTTATCGATGCCATACGTTTAGAAATACCATAAAACGTGGACATTTCTTGGTCCTGGGCTGATTGGGCAATTTTTACACGACGCGAAAAATTCCGAGCTGATGTAAGTACTTGGGATCTGAAAATTGAGTTTTCAGTTATCGATGCCATACGTTTTGAAATACCATGAAACGTGGACATTTCTTGGTCCCGGGCTGATTGGGCAATTTATTAAAAACATGTAAAATACGCAGATGATATAAGTACTTGGGATCTGAAAATTGACTTTTCAATTATCGACGCCATACGTTTAGAAATACCATGAAACGTGGACATTTCTTGGTCTCGGGCTGATTGGGGAATTTTTTCACGACGCGAAAAATTCCGAGCTGATGTAAGTACTTGGGATCTGAAAATTGAGTTTTCAGTTATCGATGCCATACGTTTAGAAATACCACGAAACGTGGACATTTCTTGGTCCCGGGCTGATTGGGCAATTTTTTCACGACGCGAAATATTCCGAGCTGATGTACGTACTTGGGATCTGAAAATTGAGTTTTCAGTTATCGACTCCATACGTTTAGAAATACCATGAAACGTGGACATTTCTTGGTCCCGGGCTGATTGGGCAATTTTTTCACGACGCGAAAAATTCCGAGCTGATATAAGTACTTGGGATCTGAAAATTGAGTTTTCAGTTATCGATGCCATACGTTTAGAAATACCATGAAACGTGGACATTTCTTGGTCCCGGGCTGATTGGGGAATTTTTTCACGACGCGAAAAATTCCGAGCTGATGTAAGTACTTGGGATCTGAAAATTGAGTTTTCAGTTATCGATGCCATACGTTTAGAAATACCATGAAACGTGGAGATTTCTTGGGCCCGGGCTGATTGGACCATTTTTTAACAACATGTAAATTACGCAGATGATATAAGTAGTTGGGATCTGAAAATTGAGTTTTCAGTTATCGATGCCATACGTTTAGAAATACCATGAAACGTGGACATTTCTTGGTCACGGGCTGATTGGGGAATTTTTTCACGACGCGAAAAATTCCGAGCTGATGTAAGTACTTGGGATCTGAAAATTGAGTTTTCAGTTATCGATGCCATACGTTTAGAAATACCATGAAACGTGGACATTTCTTGGTCCCGGGCTGATTGGGGAATTTTTTCACGACGCGAAAAATTCCGAGCTGATGTAAGTACTTGGGATCTGAAAATTGAGTTTTCAGTTATCGATGCCATACGTTTTGAAATACCATGAAACGTGGACATTTCTTGGTCCCGGGCTGATTGTGCAATTTTTTCACGACGCGAAAAATTCCGAGCTGATATAAGTACTTGGGATCTGAAAATTGAGTTTTCAGTTATCGATGCCATACGTTTAGAAATACCATGAAACGTGGACATTTCTTGGTCCCGGGCTGATTGGGCAATTTTTTCACGATGCGTAAAATTCCGAGCTGATGTAAGTACTTGGGATCTGAAAATTGAGTTTTCAGTTATCGACTCCATACGTTTAGAAATACCATGAAACTTGGACATTTCTTGGTCCCGGGCTGATTGTGCAATTTTTTCACGACGCGAAAAATTCCGAGCTGATATAAGTACTTGGGATCTGAAAATTGAGTTTTCAGTTATCGATGCCATACGTTTAGAAAAACCATGAAACGTGGACATTTCTTGGTCCCGGGCTGATTGGGGAATTTTTTCACGACGCGAAAAATTCCGAGCTGATGTAAGTACTTGGGATCTGAAAATTGAGTTTTCAGTTATCGATGCCATACGTTTAGAAATACCATAAAACGTGGACATTTCTTGGTCCTGGGCTGATTGGGCAATTTTTACACGACGCGAAAAATTCCGAGCTGATGTAAGTACTTGGGATCTGAAAATTGAGTTTTCAGTTATCGATGCCATACGTTTTGAAATACCATGAAACGTGGACATTTCTTGGTCCCGGGCTGATTGGGCAATTTATTAAAAACATGTAAAATACGCAGATGATATAAGTACTTGGGATCTGAAAATTGACTTTTCAATTATCGACGCCATACGTTTAGATATACCATGAAACGTGGACATTTCTTGGTCCCGGGCTGATTGGGGAATTTTTTCACGACGCGAAAAATTCCGAGCTGATGTAAGTACTTGGGATCTGAAAATTGAGTTTTCAGTTATCGATGCCATACGTTTAGAAATACCACGAAACGTGGACATTTCTTGGTCCCGGGCTGATTGGGCAATTTTTTCACGACGCGAAATATTCCGAGCTGATGTACGTACTTGGGATCTGAAAATTGAGTTTTCAGTTATCGACTCCATACGTTTAGAAATACCATGAAACGTGAACATTTCTTGGTCCCGGGCTGATTGGGCAATTTTTTCACGACGCGAAAAATTCCGAGCTGATGTAAGTACTTGGGATCTGAAAATTGAGTTTTCAGTTATCGATGCCATACGATTAGAAATACCATGAAACGTGGAGATTTCTTGGGCCCGGGCTGATTGGACCATTTTTTAACAACATGTAAATTACGCAGATGATATAAGTACTTGGGATCTGAAAATTGAGTTTTCAGTTATCGATGCCATACGTTTAGAAATACCACGAAACGTGGACATTTCTTGGTCCCGGGCTGATTGGGCAATTTTTTCACGACGCGAAATATTCCGAGCTGATGTACGTACTTGGGATCTGAAAATTGAGTTTTCAGTTATCGACTCCATACGTTTAGAAATACCATGAAACGTGGACATTTCTTGGTCCCGGGCTGATTGGGCAATTTTTTCACGACGCGAAAAATTCCGAGCTGATATAAGTACTTGGGATCTGAAAATTGAGTTTTCAGTTATCGATGCCATACGTTTAGAAATACCATGAAACGTGGACATTTCTTGGTCCCGGGCTGATTGGGGAATTTTTTCACGACGCGAAAAATTCCGAGCTGATGTAAGTACTTGGGATCTGAAAATTGAGTTTTCAGTTATCGATGCCATACGTTTAGAAATACCATGAAACGTGGAGATTTCTTGGGCCCGGGCTGATTGGACCATTTTTTAACAACATGTAAATTACGCAGATGATATAAGTACTTGGGATCTGAAAATTGAGTTTTCAGTTATCGATGCCATACGTTTAGAAATACCATGAAACGTGGACATTTCTTGGTCACGGGCTGATTGGGGAATTTTTTCACGACGCGAAAAATTCCGAGCTGATGTAAGTACTTGGGATCTGAAAATTGAGTTTTCAGTTATCGATGCCATACGTTTAGAAATACCATGAAACCTGGACATTTCTCGGTCCCGGTCTAATTAAGCTGATTTTCACGACGCGAAAAATGCCGAGCTGATATAAGTACTTGGGATCTGAAAATTGAGTTTTCAGTTATCGATGCCATACGTTTAGAAATACCATGAAACGTGGAGATTTCTTGGTCCCGGGCTGATTGGACCATTTTTTAACAACATGTAAAATACGCAGATGATATAAGTACTTGGGATCTGAAAATTGACGTTTCAGTTATCGACGCCGTACGTTTAGAAATACCATGAAACGTGGAGATTTCTTGGTCCCGGGCTGATTGGGGAATTTTTTCACGACGCGAAAAATTCCGAACTGATGTAAGTACTTAGGAACTGAAAATTGAGTTTTCATTTATCGATGCCATACGTTTAGAAATACCATGAAACCTGGACATTTCTCGGTCCCGGTCTAATTAAGCTGATTTTCACGACGCGAAAAATGCCGAGCTGATATAAGTACTTGGGGTCTGAAAATTGACTTTTCAGTTATCGACGTCATACGTTTAGAAATACAATGAAACGTGGAGATTTCTTGGACCCGGGCTGATTGGGGAATTTTTTCACGACGCGAAAAATTCCGAGCTGATATAAGTACTTGGGATCTGAAATTTGAGTTTTCAGTTATCGATGCCATACGTTTAGAAATACCATGAAACGTGGAGATTTCTCGGTCCCGGGCTGATTGGACCATTTTTTAACAACATGTAAAATACGCAGATGATATAAGTACTTGGGATCTGAAAATTGACTTTTCAGTTATCGACGCCATACGTTTAGAAATACCATGAAACGTGGAGATTTCTTGGTCACGGGCTGATTGGGGAATTTTTTCACGACGCGAAAAATTCCGAACTGATGTAAGTACTTAGGAACTGAAAATTGAGTTTTCAGTTATCGATGCCATACGTTTAGAAATACCATGAAACGTGGACATTTCTCGGTCCCGGGCTGATTAAGCTGATTTTCACGACGCGAAAAATGCCGAGCTGATATAAGTACTTGGGATCTGAAAATTGAGTTTTCAGTTATCGATGCCATACGTTTAGAAATACCATGAAACGTGGAGATTTCTTGGTCCCGGGCTGATTGGACCATTTTTTAACAACATGTAAAATACGCAGATGATATAAGTACTTGGGATCTGAAAATTGACGTTTCAGTTATCGACGCCATACGTTTAGAAATACCATGAAACGTGGAGATTTCTTGGTCTCGGGCTGATTGGGGAATTTTTTCACGACGCGAAAAATTCCGAACTGATGTAAGTACTTAGGAACTGAAAATTGAGTTTTCAGTTATCGATGCTATACGTTTAGAAATACCATGAAACGTGGACATTTCTCGGTCCCGGGCTGATTGGACCATTTTTTAACAACATGTAAAATACGCAGATGATATAAGTAATTGGGATCTGAAAATTGACTTTTCAGTTATCGACGCCATACGTTTAGAAATACCATGAAACGTGGAGATTTCTTGGTCACGGGCTGATTGGGGAATTTTTTCACGACGCGAAAAATTCCGAACTGATGTAAGTACTTAGGAACTGAAAATTGAGTTTTCAGTTATCGATGCCATACGTTTAGAAATACCATGAAACGTGGACATTTCTCGGTCCCGGGCTGATTAAGCTGATTTTCACAACGCGAAAAATGCCGAGCTGATATAAGTACTTGGGATCTGAAAATTGAGTTTTCAGTTATCGACGCCATACGTTTAGAAATACCATGAAACGTGGACATTTCTTGGTCACGGGCTGATTGGGGAATTTTTTCACGACGCGAAAAATTCCGAGCTGATGTAAGTACTTGGGATCTGAAAATTGAGTTTTCAGTTATCGATGCCATACGTTTAGAAATACCATGAAACGTGGAGATTTCTTGGGCCCGGGCTGATTGGACCATTTTTTAACAACATGTAAATTACGCAGATGATATAAGTACTTGGGATCTGAAAATTGAGTTTTCAGTTATCGATGCCATACGTTTAGAAATACCATGAAACGTGGACATTTCTTGGTCACGGGCTGATTGGGGAATTTTTTCACGACGCGAAAAATTCCGAGCTGATGGAAGTACTTGGGATCTGAAAATTGAGTTTTCAGTTATCGATGCCATACGTTTAGAAATACCATGAAACGTGGAGATTTCTTGGGCCCGGGCTGATTGGACCATTTTTTAACAACATGTAAATTACGCAGATGATATAACTACTTGGGATCTGAAAATTGAGTTTTCAGTTATCGATGCCATACGTTTAGAAATACCATGAAACGTGGACATTTCTTGGTCCCGGGCTGATTGGAGAATTTTTCACGACGCGAAAAATTCCGAGCTGATGTAAGTACTTGGGATCTGAAAATTGAGTTTTCAGTTATCGATGCCATACGTTTAGAAATACCACGAAACGTGGACATTTCTTGGTCCCGGGCTGATTGGGCAATTTTTTCACGACGCGAAATATTCCGAGCTGATGTACGAACTTGGGATCTGAATATTGAGTTTTCAGTTATCGACTCCATACGTTTAGAAATACCATGAAACGTGGACGTTTCTTGGTCCCGGGCTGATTGGGCAATTTTTTCACGACGCGAAAAATTCCGAGCTGATGTAAGTACTTGGGATCTGAAAATTGAGTTTTCAGTTATCGATGCCATACGTTTAGAAATACCATGAAACGTGGACATTTCTTGGTCCCGGGCTGATTGGGGAATTTTTTCACGACGCGAAAAATTCCGAGCTGATGTAAGTACTTGGGATCTGAAAATTGAGTTTTCAGTTATCGATGCCATACGTTTTGAAATACCATGAAACGTGGACATTTCTTGGTCCCGGGCTGATTGTGCAATTTTTTCACGACGCGAAAAATTCCGAGCTGATATAAGTACTTGGGATCTGAAAATTGAGTTTTCAGTTATCGATGCCATACGTTTAGAAATACCATGAAACGTGGACATTTCTTGGTCCCGGGCTGATTGGGCAATTTTTTCACGATGCGAAAAATTCCGAGCTGATGTAAGTACTTGGGATCTGAAAATTGAGTTTTCAGTTATCGACTCCATACGTTTAGAAATACCATGAAACTTGGACATTTCTTGGTCCCGGGCTGATTGTGCAATTTTTTCACGACGCGAAAAATTCCGAGCTGATATAAGTACTTGGGATCTGAAAATTGAGTTTTCAGTTATCGATGCCATACGTTTAGAAAAACCATGAAACGTGGACATTTCTTGGTCCCGGGCTGATTGGGGAATTTTTTGACGACGCGAAAAATTCCGAGCTGATGTAAGTACTTGGGATCTGAAAATTGAGTTTTCAGTTATCGATGCCATACGTTTAGAAATACCATAAAACGTGGACATTTCTTGGTCCTGGGCTGATTGGGCAATTTTTACACGACGCGAAAAATTCCGAGCTGATGTAAGTACTTGGGATCTGAAAATTGAGTTTTCAGTTATCGATGCCATACGTTTAGAAATACCACGAAACGTGGACATTTCTTGGTCCCGGGCTGATTGGGGAATTTTTTCACGACGCGAAAAATTCCGAGCTGATGTAAGTACTTGGGATCTGAAAATTGAGTTTTCAGTTATCGATGCCATACGTTTAGAAATACCATGAAACGTGGACATTTCTTGGTCCCGGGCTGATTGGGGAATTTTTTCACGACGCGAAAAATTCCGAGCTGATGTAAGTACTTGGGATCTGAAAATTGAGTTTTCAGTTATCGATGCCATACGTTTTGAAATACCATGAAACGTGGACATTTCTTGGTCCCGGGCTGATTGTGCAATTTTTTCACGACGCGAAAAATTCCGAGCTGATATAAGTACTTGGGATCTGAAAATTGAGTTTTCAGTTATCGATGCCATACGTTTAGAAATACCATGAAACGTGGACATTTCTTGGTCCCGGGCTGATTGGGCAATTTTTTCACGATGCGAAAAATTCCGAGCTGATGTAAGTACTTGGGATCTGAAAATTGAGTTTTCAGTTATCGACTCCATACGTTTAGAAATACCATGAAACTTGGACATTTCTTGGTCCCGGGCTGATTGTGCAATTTTTTCACGACGCGAAAAATTCCGAGCTGATATAAGTACTTGGGATCTGAAAATTGAGTTTTCAGTTATCGATGCCATACGTTTAGAAAAACCATGAAACGTGGACATTTCTTGGTCCCGGGCTGATTGGGGAATTTTTTCACGACGCGAAAAATTCCGAGCTGATGTAAGTACTTGGGATCTGAAAATTGAGTTTTCAGTTATCGATGCCATACGTTTAGAAATACCATAAAACGTGGACATTTCTTGGTCCTGGGCTGATTGGGCAATTTTTACACGACGCGAAAAATTCCGAGCTGATGTAAGTACTTGGGATCTGAAAATTGAGTTTTCAGTTATCGATGCCATACGTTTTGAAATACCATGAAACGTGGACATTTCTTGGTCCCGGGCTGATTGGGCAATTTATTAAAAACATGTAAAATACGCAGATGATATAAGTACTTGGGATCTGAAAATTGACTTTTCAATTATCGACGCCATACGTTTAGATATACCATGAAACGTGGACATTTCTTGGTCCCGGGCTGATTGGGGAATTTTTTCACGACGCGAAAAATTCCGAGCTGATGTAAGTACTTGGGATCTGAAAATTGAGTTTTCAGTTATCGATGCCATACGTTTAGAAATACCACGAAACGTGGACATTTCTTGGTCCCGGGCTGATTGGGCAATTTTTTCACGACGCGAAATATTCCGAGCTGATGTACGTACTTGGGATCTGAAAATTGAGTTTTCAGTTATCGACTCCATACGTTTAGAAATACCATGAAACGTGAACATTTCTTGGTCCCGGGCTGATTGGGCAATTTTTTCACGACGCGAAAAATTCCGAGCTGATGTAAGTACTTGGGATCTGAAAATTGAGTTTTCAGTTATCGATGCCATACGATTAGAAATACCATGAAACGTGGAGATTTCTTGGGCCCGGGCTGATTGGACCATTTTTTAACAACATGTAAATTACGCAGATGATATAAGTACTTGGGATCTGAAAATTGAGTTTTCAGTTATCGATGCCATACGTTTAGAAATACCATGAAACGTGGACATTTCTTGGTCACGGGCTGATTGGGGAATTTTTTCACGACGCGAAAAATTCCGAGCTGATGTAAGTACTTGGGATCTGAAAATTGAGTTTTCAGTTATCGATGCCATACGTTTAGAAATACCACGAAACGTGGACATTTCTTGGTCCCGGGCTGATTGGGCAATTTTTTCACGACGCGAAATATTCCGAGCTGATGTACGTACTTGGGATCTGAAAATTGAGTTTTCAGTTATCGACTCCATACGTTTAGAAATACCATGAAACGTGGACATTTCTTGGTCCCGGGCTGATTGGGCAATTTTTTCACGACGCGAAAAATTCCGAGCTGATGTAAGTACTTGGGATCTGAAAATTGAGTTTTCAGTTATCGATGCCATACGTTTAGAAATACCATGAAACGTGGAGATTTCTTGGGCCCGGGCTGATTGGACCATTTTTTAACAACATGTAAATTACGCAGATGATATAAGTACTTGGGATCTGAAAATTGAGTTTTCAGTTATCGATGCCATACGTTTAGAAATACCATGAAACGTGGACATTTCTTGGTCACGGGCTGATTGGGGAATTTTTTCACGACGCGAAAAATTCCGAGCTGATGTAAGTACTTGGGATCTGAAAATTGAGTTTTCAGTTATCGATGCCATACGTTTTGAAATACCATGAAACGTGGACATTTCTTGGTCCCGGGCTGATTGTGCAATTTTTTCACGACGCGAAAAATTCCGAGCTGATATAAGTACTTGGGATCTGAAAATTGAGTTTTCAGTTATCGATGCCATACGTTTAGAAATACCATGAAACGTGGACATTTCTTGGTCCCGGGCTGATTGGGCAATTTTTTCACGATGCGAAAAATTCCGAGCTGATGTAAGTACTTGGGATCTGAAAATTGAGTTTTCAGTTATCGACTCCATACGTTTAGAAATACCATGAAACTTGGACATTTCTTGGTCCCGGGCTGATTGTGCAATTTTTTCACGACGCGAAAAATTCCGAGCTGATATAAGTACTTGGGATCTGAAAATTGAGTTTTCAGTTATCGATGCCATACGTTTAGAAAAACCATGAAACGTGGACATTTCTTGGTCCCGGGCTGATTGGGGAATTTTTTCACGACGCGAAAAATTCCGAGCTGATGTAAGTACTTGGGATCTGAAAATTGAGTTTTCAGTTATCGATGCCATACGTTTAGAAATACCATAAAACGTGGACATTTCTTGGTCCTGGGCTGATTGGGCAATTTTTACACGACGCGAAAAATTCCGAGCTGATGTAAGTACTTGGGATCTGAAAATTGAGTTTTCAGTTATCGATGCCATACGTTTTGAAATACCATGAAACGTGGACATTTCTTGGTCCCGGGCTGATTGGGCAATTTATTAAAAACATGTAAAATACGCAGATGATATAAGTACTTGGGATCTGAAAATTGACTTTTCAATTATCGACGCCATACGTTTAGATATACCATGAAACGTGGACATTTCTTGGTCCCGGGCTGATTGGGGAATTTTTTCACGACGCGAAAAATTCCGAGCTGATGTAAGTACTTGGGATCTGAAAATTGAGTTTTCAGTTATCGATGCCATACGTTTAGAAATACCACGAAACGTGGACATTTCTTGGTCCCGGGCTGATTGGGCAATTTTTTCACGACGCGAAATATTCCGAGCTGATGTACGTACTTGGGATCTGAAAATTGAGTTTTCAGTTATCGACTCCATACGTTTAGAAATACCATGAAACGTGAACATTTCTTGGTCCCGGGCTGATTGGGCAATTTTTTCACGACGCGAAAAATTCCGAGCTGATGTAAGTACTTGGGATCTGAAAATTGAGTTTTCAGTTATCGATGCCATACGATTAGAAATACCATGAAACGTGGAGATTTCTTGGGCCCGGGCTGATTGGACCATTTTTTAACAACATGTAAATTACGCAGATGATATAAGTACTTGGGATCTGAAAATTGAGTTTTCAGTTATCGATGCCATACGTTTAGAAATACCATGAAACGTGGACATTTCTTGGTCACGGGCTGATTGGGGAATTTTTTCACGACGCGAAAAATTCCGAGCTGATGTAAGTACTTGGGATCTGAAAATTGAGTTTTCAGTTATCGATGCCATACGTTTAGAAATACCACGAAACGTGGACATTTCTTGGTCCCGGGCTGATTGGGCAATTTTTTCACGACGCGAAATATTCCGAGCTGATGTACGTACTTGGGATCTGAAAATTGAGTTTTCAGTTATCGACTCCATACGTTTAGAAATACCATGAAACGTGGACATTTCTTGGTCCCGGGCTGATTGGGGAATTTTTTCACGACGCGAAAAATTCCGAGCTGATGTAAGTACTTGGGATCTGAAAATTGAGTTTTCAGTTATCGATGCCATACGTTTAGAAATACCATGAAACGTGGAGATTTCTTGGGCCCGGGCTGATTGGACCATTTTTTAACAACATGTAAATTACGCAGATGATATAAGTACTTGGGATCTGAAAATTGAGTTTTCAGTTATCGATGCCATACGTTTAGAAATACCATGAAACGTGGACATTTCTTGGTCACGGGCTGATTGGGGAATTTTTTCACGACGCGAAAAATTCCGAGCTGATGTAAGTACTTGGGATCTGAAAATTGAGTTTTCAGTTATCGATGCCATACGTTTAGAAATACCATGAAACCTGGACATTTCTCGGTCCCGGTCTAATTAAGCTGATTTTCACGACGCGAAAAATGCCGAGCTGATATAAGTACTTGGGATCTGAAAATTGAGTTTTCAGTTATCGATGCCATACGTTTAGAAATACCATGAAACGTGGAGATTTCTTGGTCCCGGGCTGATTGGACCATTTTTTAACAACATGTAAAATACGCAGATGATATAAGTACTTGGGATCTGAAAATTGACGTTTCAGTTATCGACGCCGTACGTTTAGAAATACCATGAAACGTGGAGATTTCTTGGTCCCGGGCTGATTGGGGAATTTTTTCACGACGCGAAAAATTCCGAACTGATGTAAGTACTTAGGAACTGAAAATTGAGTTTTCATTTATCGATGCCATACGTTTAGAAATACCATGAAACCTGGACATTTCTCGGTCCCGGTCTAATTAAGCTGATTTTCACGACGCGAAAAATGCCGAGCTGATATAAGTACTTGGGGTCTGAAAATTGACTTTTCAGTTATCGACGTCATACGTTTAGAAATACAATGAAACGTGGAGATTTCTTGGACCCGGGCTGATTGGGGAATTTTTTCACGACGCGAAAAATTCCGAGCTGATATAAGTACTTGGGATCTGAAATTTGAGTTTTCAGTTATCGATGCCATACGTTTAGAAATACCATGAAACGTGGAGATTTCTCGGTCCCGGGCTGATTGGACCATTTTTTAACAACATGTAAAATACGCAGATGATATAAGTACTTGGGATCTGAAAATTGACTTTTCAGTTATCGACGCCATACGTTTAGAAATACCATGAAACGTGGAGATTTCTTGGTCACGGGCTGATTGGGGAATTTTTTCACGACGCGAAAAATTCCGAACTGATGTAAGTACTTAGGAACTGAAAATTGAGTTTTCAGTTATCGATGCCATACGTTTAGAAATACCATGAAACGTGGACATTTCTCGGTCCCGGGCTGATTAAGCTGATTTTCACGACGCGAAAAATGCCGAGCTGATATAAGTACTTGGGATCTGAAAATTGAGTTTTCAGTTATCGATGCCATACGTTTAGAAATACCATGAAACGTGGAGATTTCTTGGTCCCGGGCTGATTGGACCATTTTTTAACAACATGTAAAATACGCAGATGATATAAGTACTTGGGATCTGAAAATTGACGTTTCAGTTATCGACGCCATACGTTTAGAAATACCATGAAACGTGGAGATTTCTTGGTCCCGGGCTGATTGGGGAATTTTTTCACGACGCGAAAAATTCCGAACTGATGTAAGTACTTAGGAACTGAAAATTGAGTTTTCAGTTATCGATGCTATACGTTTAGAAATACCATGAAACGTGGACATTTCTCGGTCCCGGGCTGATTGGACCATTTTTTAACAACATGTAAAATACGCAGATGATATAAGTAATTGGGATCTGAAAATTGACTTTTCAGTTATCGACGCCATACGTTTAGAAATACCATGAAACGTGGAGATTTCTTGGTCACGGGCTGATTGGGGAATTTTTTCACGACGCGAAAAATTCCGAACTGATGTAAGTACTTAGGAACTGAAAATTGAGTTTTCAGTTATCGATGCCATACGTTTAGAAATACCATGAAACGTGGACATTTCTCGGTCCCGGGCTGATTAAGCTGATTTTCACAACGCGAAAAATGCCGAGCTGATATAAGTACTTGGGATCTGAAAATTGAGTTTTCAGTTATCGACGCCATACGTTTAGAAATACCATGAAACGTGGACATTTCTTGGTCACGGGCTGATTGGGGAATTTTTTCACGACGCGAAAAATTCCGAGCTGATGTAAGTACTTGGGATCTGAAAATTGAGTTTTCAGTTATCGATGCCATACGTTTAGAAATACCATGAAACGTGGAGATTTCTTGGGCCCGGGCTGATTGGACCATTTTTTAACAACATGTAAATTACGCAGATGATATAAGTACTTGGGATCTGAAAATTGAGTTTTCAGTTATCGATGCCATACGTTTAGAAATACCATGAAACGTGGACATTTCTTGGTCACGGGCTGATTGGGGAATTTTTTCACGACGCGAAAAATTCCGAGCTGATGTAAGTACTTGGGATCTGAAAATTGAGTTTTCAGTTATCGATGCCATACGTTTAGAAATACCATGAAACGTGGAGATTTCTTGGGCCCGGGCTGATTGGACCATTTTTTAACAACATGTAAATTACGCAGATGATATAACTACTTGGGATCTGAAAATTGAGTTTTCAGTTATCGATGCCATACGTTTAGAAATACCATGAAACGTGGACATTTCTTGGTCCCGGGCTGATTGGAGAATTTTTCACGACGCGAAAAATTCCGAGCTGATGTAAGTACTTGGGATCTGAAAATTGAGTTTTCAGTTATCGATGCCATACGTTTAGAAATACCACGAAACGTGGACATTTCTTGGTCCCGGGCTGATTGGGCAATTTTTTCACGACGCGAAATATTCCGAGCTGATGTACGTACTTGGGATCTGAATATTGAGTTTTCAGTTATCGACTCCATACGTTTAGAAATACCATGAAACGTGGACGTTTCTTGGTCCCGGGCTGATTGGGCAATTTTTTCACGACGCGAAAAATTCCGAGCTGATGTAAGTACTTGGGATCTGAAAATTGAGTTTTCAGTTATCGATGCCATACGTTTAGAAATACCATGAAACGTGGACATTTCTTGGTCCCGGGCTGATTGGGGAATTTTTTCACGACGCGAAAAATTCCGAGCTGATGTAAGTACTTGGGATCTGAAAATTGAGTTTTCAGTTATCGATGCCATACGTTTTGAAATACCATGAAACGTGGACATTTCTTGGTCCCGGGCTGATTGTGCAATTTTTTCACGACGCGAAAAATTCCGAGCTGATATAAGTACTTGGGATCTGAAAATTGAGTTTTCAGTTATCGATGCCATACGTTTAGAAATACCATGAAACGTGGACATTTCTTGGTCCCGGGCTGATTGGGCAATTTTTTCACGATGCGAAAAATTCCGAGCTGATGTAAGTACTTGGGATCTGAAAATTGAGTTTTCAGTTATCGATGCCATACGTTTAGAAATACCATAAAACGTGGACATTTTTTGGTCCTGGGCTGATTGGGCAATTTTTACACGACGCGAAAAATTCCGAGCTGATGTAAGTACTTGGGATCTGAAAATTGAGTTTTCAGTTATCGATGCCATACGTTTAGAAATACCACGAAACGTGGACATTTCTTGGTCCCGGGCTGATTGGGGAATTTTTTCACGACGCGAAAAATTCCGAGCTGATGTAAGTACTTGGGATCTGAAAATTGAGTTTTCAGTTATCGATGCCATACGTTTAGAAATACCACGAAACGTGGACAGTTCTTGGTCCCGGGCTGATTGGGCAATTTTTTCACGACGCGAAATATTCCGAGCTGATGTACGTACTTGGGATCTGAAAATTGAGTTTTCAGTTATCGACTCCATACGTTTAGAAATACCATGAAACGTGAACATTTCTTGGTCCCGGGCTGATTGGGCAATTTTTTCACGACGCGAAAAATTCCGAGCTGATGTAAGTACTTGGGATCTGAAAATTGAGTTTTCAGTTATCGATGCCATACGATTAGAAATACCATGAAACGTGGAGATTTCTTGGGCCCGGGCTGATTGGACCATTTTTTAACAACATGTAAATTACGCAGATGATATAAGTACTTGGGATCTGAAAATTGAGTTTTCAGTTATCGATGCCATACGTTTAGAAATACCATGAAACGTGGACATTTCTTGGTCACGGGCTGATTGGGGAATTTTTTCACGACGCGAAAAATTCCGAGCTGATGTAAGTACTTGGGATCTGAAAATTGAGTTTTCAGTTATCGATGCCATACGTTTAGAAATACCATGAAACGTGGACATTTCTTGGTCCCGGGCTGATTGGGGAATTTTTTCACGACGCGAAAAATTCCGAGCTGATGTAAGTACTTGGGATCTGAAAATTGAGTTTTCAGTTATCGATGCCATACGTTTAGAAATACCACGAAACGTGGACATTTCTTGGTCCCGGGCTGATTGGGCAATTTTTTCACGACGCGAAATATTCCGAGCTGATGTACGTACTTGGGATCTGAAAATTGAGTTTTCAGTTATCGACTCCATACGTTTAGAAATACCATGAAACGTGGACATTTCTTGGTCCCGGGCTGATTGGGCAATTTTTTCACGACGCGAAAAATTCCGAGCTGATGTAAGTACTTGGGATCTGAAAATTGAGTTTTCAGTTATCGATGCCATACGTTTAGAAATACCATGAAACGTGGAGATTTCTTGGGCCCGGGCTGATTGGACCATTTTTTAACAACATGTAAATTACGCAGATGATATAAGTACTTGGGATCTGAAAATTGAGTTTTCAGTTATCGATGCCATACGTTTAGAAATACCATGAAACGTGGACATTTCTTGGTCACGGGCTGATTGGGGAATTTTTTCACGACGCGAAAAATTCCGAGCTGATGTAAGTACTTGGGATCTGAAAATTGAGTTTTCAGTTATCGATGCCATACGTTTAGAAATACCATGAAACGTGGACATTTTTTGGTCCCGGGCTGATTGGGGAATTTTTTCACGACGCGAAAAATTCCGAGCTGATGTAAGTACTTGGGATCTGAAAATTGAGTTTTCAGTTATCGATGCGATACGTTTAGAAATACCACGAAACGTGGACATTTCTTGGTCCCGGGCTGATTGGGCAATTTTTTCACGACGCGAAAAATTCCGAGCTGATGTACGTACTTGGGATCTGAAAATTGAGTTTTCAGTTATCGACTCCATACGTTTAGAAATACCATGAAACTTGGACATTTCTTGGTCCCGGGCTGATTGTGCAATTTTTTCACGACGCGAAAAATTCCGAGCTGATATAAGTACTTGGGATCTGAAAATTGAGTTTTCAGTTATCGATGCCATACGTTTAGAAATACCATGAAACGTGGACATTTCTTGGTCCCGGGCTGATTGGGCAATTTTTTCACGATGCGAAAAATTCCGAGCTGATGTAAGTACTTGGGATCTGAAAATTGAGTTTTCAGTTATCGACTCCATACGTTTAGAAATACCATGAAACTTGGACATTTCTTGGTCCCGGGCTGATTATGCAATTTTTTCACGACGCGAAAAATTCCGAGCTGATATAAGTACTTGGGATCTGAAAATTGAGTTTTCAGTTGTCGATGCCATACGTTTAGAAATACCATGAAACGTGGACATTTCTTGGTCCCGGGCTGATTGGGGAATTTTTTCACGACGCGAAAAATTCCGAGCTGATGTAACTACTTGGGATCTGAAAATTGAGTTTTCAGTTATCGATGCCATACGTTTAGAAATACCATAAAACGTGGACATTTCTTGGTCCTGGGCTGATTGGGCAATTTTTACACGACGCGAAAAATTCCGAGCTGATGTAAGTACTTGGGATCTGAAAATTGAGTTTTCAGTTATCGATGCCATACGTTTTGAAATACCATGAAACGTGGACATTTCTTGGTCCCGGGCTGATTGGGCAATTTATTAAAAACATGTAAAATACGCAGATGATATAAGTACTTGGGATCTGAAAATTGACTTTTCAATTATCGACGCCATACGTTTAGAAATACCATGAAACGTGGACATTTCTTGGTCTCGGGCTGATTGGGGAATTTTTTCACGACGCGAAAAATTCCGAGCTGATGTAAGTACTTGGGATCTGAAAATTGAGTTTTCAGTTATCGATGCCATACGTTTAGAAATACCACGAAACGTGGACATTTCTTGGTCCCGGGCTGATTGGGCAATTTTTTCACGACGCGAAATATTCCGAGCTGATGTACGTACTTGGGATCTGAAAATTGAGTTTTCAGTTATCGACTCCATACGTTTAGAAATACCATGAAACGTGGACATTTCTTGGTCCCGGGCTGATTGGGCAATTTTTTCACGACGCGAAAAATTCCGAGCTGATATAAGTACTTGGGATCTGAAAATTGAGTTTTCAGTTATCGATGCCATACGTTTAGAAATACCATGAAACGTGGACATTTCTTGGTCCCGGGCTGATTGGGGAATTTTTTCACGACGCGAAAAATTCCGAGCTGATGTAAGTACTTGGGATCTGAAAATTGAGTTTTCAGTTATCGATGCCATACGTTTAGAAATACCATGAAACGTGGAGATTTCTTGGGCCCGGGCTGATTGGACCATTTTTTAACAACATGTAAATTACGCAGATGATATAAGTAGTTGGGATCTGAAAATTGAGTTTTCAGTTATCGATGCCATACGTTTAGAAATACCATGAAACGTGGACATTTCTTGGTCACGGGCTGATTGGGGAATTTTTTCACGACGCGAAAAATTCCGAGCTGATGTAAGTACTTGGGATCTGAAAATTGAGTTTTCAGTTATCGATGCCATACGTTTAGAAATACCATGAAACGTGGACATTTCTTGGTCCCGGGCTGATTGGGGAATTTTTTCACGACGCGAAAAATTCCGAGCTGATATAAGTACTTGGGATCTGAAAATTGAGTTTTCAGTTATCGATGCCATACGTTTAGAAAAACCATGAAACGTGGACATTTCTTGGTCCCGGGCTGATTGGGGAATTTTTTCACGACGCGAAAAATTCCGAGCTGATGTAAGTACTTGGGATCTGAAAATTGAGTTTTCAGTTATCGATGCCATACGTTTAGAAATACCATAAAACGTGGACATTTCTTGGTCCTGGGCTGATTGGGCAATTTTTACACGACGCGAAAAATTCCGAGCTGATGTAAGTACTTGGGATCTGAAAATTGAGTTTTCAGTTATCGATGCCATACGTTTTGAAATACCATGAAACGTGGACATTTCTTGGTCCCGGGCTGATTGGGCAATTTATTAAAAACATGTAAAATACGCAGATGATATAAGTACTTGGGATCTGAAAATTGACTTTTCAATTATCGACGCCATACGTTTAGATATACCATGAAACGTGGACATTTCTTGGTCCCGGGCTGATTGGGGAATTTTTTCACGACGCGAAAAATTCCGAGCTGATGTAAGTACTTGGGATCTGAAAATTGAGTTTTCAGTTATCGATGCCATACGTTTAGAAATACCACGAAACGTGGACATTTCTTGGTCCCGGGCTGATTGGGCAATTTTTTCACGACGCGAAATATTCCGAGCTGATGTACGTACTTGGGATCTGAAAATTGAGTTTTCAGTTATCGACTCCATACGTTTAGAAATACCATGAAACGTGAACATTTCTTGGTCCCGGGCTGATTGGGCAATTTTTTCACGACGCGAAAAATTCCGAGCTGATGTAAGTACTTGGGATCTGAAAATTGAGTTTTCAGTTATCGATGCCATACGATTAGAAATACCATGAAACGTGGAGATTTCTTGGGCCCGGGCTGATTGGACCATTTTTTAACAACATGTAAATTACGCAGATGATATAAGTACTTGGGATCTGAAAATTGAGTTTTCAGTTATCGATGCCATACGTTTAGAAATACCATGAAACGTGGACATTTCTTGGTCACGGGCTGATTGGGGAATTTTTTCACGACGCGAAAAATTCCGAGCTGATGTAAGTACTTGGGATCTGAAAATTGAGTTTTCAGTTATCGATGCCATACGTTTAGAAATACCACGAAACGTGGACATTTCTTGGTCCCGGGCTGATTGGGCAATTTTTTCACGACGCGAAATATTCCGAGCTGATGTACGTACTTGGGATCTGAAAATTGAGTTTTCAGTTATCGACTCCATACGTTTAGAAATACCATGAAACGTGGACATTTCTTGGTCCCGGGCTGATTGGGCAATTTTTTCACGACGCGAAAAATTCCGAGCTGATATAAGTACTTGGGATCTGAAAATTGAGTTTTCAGTTATCGATGCCATACGTTTAGAAATACCATGAAACGTGGACATTTCTTGGTCCCGGGCTGATTGGGGAATTTTTTCACGACGCGAAAAATTCCGAGCTGATGTAAGTACTTGGGATCTGAAAATTGAGTTTTCAGTTATCGATGCCATACGTTTAGAAATACCATGAAACGTGGAGATTTCTTGGGCCCGGGCTGATTGGACCATTTTTTAACAACATGTAAATTACGCAGATGATATAAGTACTTGGGATCTGAAAATTGAGTTTTCAGTTATCGATGCCATACGTTTAGAAATACCATGAAACGTGGACATTTCTTGGTCACGGGCTGATTGGGGAATTTTTTCACGACGCGAAAAATTCCGAGCTGATGTAAGTACTTGGGATCTGAAAATTGAGTTTTCAGTTATCGATGCCATACGTTTAGAAATACCATGAAACCTGGACATTTCTCGGTCCCGGTCTAATTAAGCTGATTTTCACGACGCGAAAAATGCCGAGCTGATATAAGTACTTGGGATCTGAAAATTGAGTTTTCAGTTATCGATGCCATACGTTTAGAAATACCATGAAACGTGGAGATTTCTTGGTCCCGGGCTGATTGGACCATTTTTTAACAACATGTAAAATACGCAGATGATATAAGTACTTGGGATCTGAAAATTGACGTTTCAGTTATCGACGCCGTACGTTTAGAAATACCATGAAACGTGGAGATTTCTTGGTCCCGGGCTGATTGGGGAATTTTTTCACGACGCGAAAAATTCCGAACTGATGTAAGTACTTAGGAACTGAAAATTGAGTTTTCATTTATCGATGCCATACGTTTAGAAATACCATGAAACCTGGACATTTCTCGGTCCCGGTCTAATTAAGCTGATTTTCACGACGCGAAAAATGCCGAGCTGATATAAGTACTTGGGGTCTGAAAATTGACTTTTCAGTTATCGACGTCATACGTTTAGAAATACAATGAAACGTGGAGATTTCTTGGACCCGGGCTGATTGGGGAATTTTTTCACGACGCGAAAAATTCCGAGCTGATATAAGTACTTGGGATCTGAAATTTGAGTTTTCAGTTATCGATGCCATACGTTTAGAAATACCATGAAACGTGGAGATTTCTCGGTCCCGGGCTGATTGGACCATTTTTTAACAACATGTAAAATACGCAGATGATATAAGTACTTGGGATCTGAAAATTGACTTTTCAGTTATCGACGCCATACGTTTAGAAATACCATGAAACGTGGAGATTTCTTGGTCACGGGCTGATTGGGGAATTTTTTCACGACGCGAAAAATTCCGAACTGATGTAAGTACTTAGGAACTGAAAATTGAGTTTTCAGTTATCGATGCCATACGTTTAGAAATACCATGAAACGTGGACATTTCTCGGTCCCGGGCTGATTAAGCTGATTTTCACGACGCGAAAAATGCCGAGCTGATATAAGTACTTGGGATCTGAAAATTGAGTTTTCAGTTATCGATGCCATACGTTTAGAAATACCATGAAACGTGGAGATTTCTTGGTCCCGGGCTGATTGGACCATTTTTTAACAACATGTAAAATACGCAGATGATATAAGTACTTGGGATCTGAAAATTGACGTTTCAGTTATCGACGCCATACGTTTAGAAATACCATGAAACGTGGAGATTTCTTGGTCCCGGGCTGATTGGGGAATTTTTTCACGACGCGAAAAATTCCGAACTGATGTAAGTACTTAGGAACTGAAAATTGAGTTTTCAGTTATCGATGCTATACGTTTAGAAATACCATGAAACGTGGACATTTCTCGGTCCCGGGCTGATTGGACCATTTTTTAACAACATGTAAAATACGCAGATGATATAAGTAATTGGGATCTGAAAATTGACTTTTCAGTTATCGACGCCATACGTTTAGAAATACCATGAAACGTGGAGATTTCTTGGTCACGGGCTGATTGGGGAATTTTTTCACGACGCGAAAAATTCCGAACTGATGTAAGTACTTAGGAACTGAAAATTGAGTTTTCAGTTATCGATGCCATACGTTTAGAAATACCATGAAACGTGGACATTTCTCGGTCCCGGGCTGATTAAGCTGATTTTCACAACGCGAAAAATGCCGAGCTGATATAAGTACTTGGGATCTGAAAATTGAGTTTTCAGTTATCGACGCCATACGTTTAGAAATACCATGAAACGTGGACATTTCTTGGTCACGGGCTGATTGGGGAATTTTTTCACGACGCGAAAAATTCCGAGCTGATGTAAGTACTTGGGATCTGAAAATTGAGTTTTCAGTTATCGATGCCATACGTTTAGAAATACCATGAAACGTGGAGATTTCTTGGGCCCGGGCTGATTGGACCATTTTTTAACAACATGTAAATTACGCAGATGATATAAGTACTTGGGATCTGAAAATTGAGTTTTCAGTTATCGATGCCATACGTTTAGAAATACCATGAAACGTGGACATTTCTTGGTCACGGGCTGATTGGGGAATTTTTTCACGACGCGAAAAATTCCGAGCTGATGTAAGTACTTGGGATCTGAAAATTGAGTTTTCAGTTATCGATGCCATACGTTTAGAAATACCATGAAACGTGGAGATTTCTTGGGCCCGGGCTGATTGGACCATTTTTTAACAACATGTAAATTACGCAGATGATATAACTACTTGGGATCTGAAAATTGAGTTTTCAGTTATCGATGCCATACGTTTAGAAATACCATGAAACGTGGACATTTCTTGGTCCCGGGCTGATTGGAGAATTTTTCACGACGCGAAAAATTCCGAGCTGATGTAAGTACTTGGGATCTGAAAATTGAGTTTTCAGTTATCGATGCCATACGTTTAGAAATACCACGAAACGTGGACATTTCTTGGTCCCGGGCTGATTGGGCAATTTTTTCACGACGCGAAATATTCCGAGCTGATGTACGTACTTGGGATCTGAATATTGAGTTTTCAGTTATCGACTCCATACGTTTAGAAATACCATGAAACGTGGACGTTTCTTGGTCCCGGGCTGATTGGGCAATTTTTTCACGACGCGAAAAATTCCGAGCTGATGTAAGTACTTGGGATCTGAAAATTGAGTTTTCAGTTATCGATGCCATACGTTTAGAAATACCATGAAACGTGGACATTTCTTGGTCCCGGGCTGATTGGGGAATTTTTTCACGACGCGAAAAATTCCGAGCTGATGTAAGTACTTGGGATCTGAAAATTGAGTTTTCAGTTATCGATGCCATACGTTTTGAAATACCATGAAACGTGGACATTTCTTGGTCCCGGGCTGATTGTGCAATTTTTTCACGACGCGAAAAATTCCGAGCTGATATAAGTACTTGGGATCTGAAAATTGAGTTTTCAGTTATCGATGCCATACGTTTAGAAATACCATGAAACGTGGACATTTCTTGGTCCCGGGCTGATTGGGCAATTTTTTCACGATGCGAAAAATTCCGAGCTGATGTAAGTACTTGGGATCTGAAAATTGAGTTTTCAGTTATCGATGCCATACGTTTAGAAATACCATAAAACGTGGACATTTTTTGGTCCTGGGCTGATTGGGCAATTTTTACACGACGCGAAAAATTCCGAGCTGATGTAAGTACTTGGGATCTGAAAATTGAGTTTTCAGTTATCGATGCCATACGTTTAGAAATACCACGAAACGTGGACATTTCTTGGTCCCGGGCTGATTGGGGAATTTTTTCACGACGCGAAAAATTCCGAGCTGATGTAAGTACTTGGGATCTGAAAATTGAGTTTTCAGTTATCGATGCCATACGTTTAGAAATACCACGAAACGTGGACAGTTCTTGGTCCCGGGCTGATTGGGCAATTTTTTCACGACGCGAAATATTCCGAGCTGATGTACGTACTTGGGATCTGAAAATTGAGTTTTCAGTTATCGACTCCATACGTTTAGAAATACCATGAAACGTGAACATTTCTTGGTCCCGGGCTGATTGGGCAATTTTTTCACGACGCGAAAAATTCCGAGCTGATGTAAGTACTTGGGATCTGAAAATTGAGTTTTCAGTTATCGATGCCATACGATTAGAAATACCATGAAACGTGGAGATTTCTTGGGCCCGGGCTGATTGGACCATTTTTTAACAACATGTAAATTACGCAGATGATATAAGTACTTGGGATCTGAAAATTGAGTTTTCAGTTATCGATGCCATACGTTTAGAAATACCATGAAACGTGGACATTTCTTGGTCACGGGCTGATTGGGGAATTTTTTCACGACGCGAAAAATTCCGAGCTGATGTAAGTACTTGGGATCTGAAAATTGAGTTTTCAGTTATCGATGCCATACGTTTAGAAATACCATGAAACGTGGACATTTCTTGGTCCCGGGCTGATTGGGGAATTTTTTCACGACGCGAAAAATTCCGAGCTGATGTAAGTACTTGGGATCTGAAAATTGAGTTTTCAGTTATCGATGCCATACGTTTAGAAATACCACGAAACGTGGACATTTCTTGGTCCCGGGCTGATTGGGCAATTTTTTCACGACGCGAAATATTCCGAGCTGATGTACGTACTTGGGATCTGAAAATTGAGTTTTCAGTTATCGACTCCATACGTTTAGAAATACCATGAAACGTGGACATTTCTTGGTCCCGGGCTGATTGGGCAATTTTTTCACGACGCGAAAAATTCCGAGCTGATGTAAGTACTTGGGATCTGAAAATTGAGTTTTCAGTTATCGATGCCATACGTTTAGAAATACCATGAAACGTGGAGATTTCTTGGGCCCGGGCTGATTGGACCATTTTTTAACAACATGTAAATTACGCAGATGATATAAGTACTTGGGATCTGAAAATTGAGTTTTCAGTTATCGATGCCATACGTTTAGAAATACCATGAAACGTGGACATTTCTTGGTCACGGGCTGATTGGGGAATTTTTTCACGACGCGAAAAATTCCGAGCTGATGTAAGTACTTGGGATCTGAAAATTGAGTTTTCAGTTATCGATGCCATACGTTTAGAAATACCATGAAACGTGGACATTTTTTGGTCCCGGGCTGATTGGGGAATTTTTTCACGACGCGAAAAATTCCGAGCTGATGTAAGTACTTGGGATCTGAAAATTGAGTTTTCAGTTATCGATGCGATACGTTTAGAAATACCACGAAACGTGGACATTTCTTGGTCCCGGGCTGATTGGGCAATTTTTTCACGACGCGAAAAATTCCGAGCTGATGTACGTACTTGGGATCTGAAAATTGAGTTTTCAGTTATCGACTCCATACGTTTAGAAATACCATGAAACTTGGACATTTCTTGGTCCCGGGCTGATTGTGCAATTTTTTCACGACGCGAAAAATTCCGAGCTGATATAAGTACTTGGGATCTGAAAATTGAGTTTTCAGTTATCGATGCCATACGTTTAGAAATACCATGAAACGTGGACATTTCTTGGTCCCGGGCTGATTGGGCAATTTTTTCACGATGCGAAAAATTCCGAGCTGATGTAAGTACTTGGGATCTGAAAATTGAGTTTTCAGTTATCGACTCCATACGTTTAGAAATACCATGAAACTTGGACATTTCTTGGTCCCGGGCTGATTATGCAATTTTTTCACGACGCGAAAAATTCCGAGCTGATATAAGTACTTGGGATCTGAAAATTGAGTTTTCAGTTGTCGATGCCATACGTTTAGAAATACCATGAAACGTGGACATTTCTTGGTCCCGGGCTGATTGGGGAATTTTTTCACGACGCGAAAAATTCCGAGCTGATGTAACTACTTGGGATCTGAAAATTGAGTTTTCAGTTATCGATGCCATACGTTTAGAAATACCATAAAACGTGGACATTTCTTGGTCCTGGGCTGATTGGGCAATTTTTACACGACGCGAAAAATTCCGAGCTGATGTAAGTACTTGGGATCTGAAAATTGAGTTTTCAGTTATCGATGCCATACGTTTTGAAATACCATGAAACGTGGACATTTCTTGGTCCCGGGCTGATTGGGCAATTTATTAAAAACATGTAAAATACGCAGATGATATAAGTACTTGGGATCTGAAAATTGACTTTTCAATTATCGACGCCATACGTTTAGAAATACCATGAAACGTGGACATTTCTTGGTCTCGGGCTGATTGGGGAATTTTTTCACGACGCGAAAAATTCCGAGCTGATGTAAGTACTTGGGATCTGAAAATTGAGTTTTCAGTTATCGATGCCATACGTTTAGAAATACCACGAAACGTGGACATTTCTTGGTCCCGGGCTGATTGGGCAATTTTTTCACGACGCGAAATATTCCGAGCTGATGTACGTACTTGGGATCTGAAAATTGAGTTTTCAGTTATCGACTCCATACGTTTAGAAATACCATGAAACGTGGACATTTCTTGGTCCCGGGCTGATTGGGCAATTTTTTCACGACGCGAAAAATTCCGAGCTGATATAAGTACTTGGGATCTGAAAATTGAGTTTTCAGTTATCGATGCCATACGTTTAGAAATACCATGAAACGTGGACATTTCTTGGTCCCGGGCTGATTGGGGAATTTTTTCACGACGCGAAAAATTCCGAGCTGATGTAAGTACTTGGGATCTGAAAATTGAGTTTTCAGTTATCGATGCCATACGTTTAGAAATACCATGAAACGTGGAGATTTCTTGGGCCCGGGCTGATTGGACCATTTTTTAACAACATGTAAATTACGCAGATGATATAAGTAGTTGGGATCTGAAAATTGAGTTTTCAGTTATCGATGCCATACGTTTAGAAATACCATGAAACGTGGACATTTCTTGGTCACGGGCTGATTGGGGAATTTTTTCACGACGCGAAAAATTCCGAGCTGATGTAAGTACTTGGGATCTGAAAATTGAGTTTTCAGTTATCGATGCCATACGTTTAGAAATACCATGAAACGTGGACATTTCTTGGTCCCGGGCTGATTGGGGAATTTTTTCACGACGCGAAAAATTCCGAGCTGATGTAAGTACTTGGGATCTGAAAATTGAGTTTTCAGTTATCGATGCCATACGTTTTGAAATACCATGAAACGTGGACATTTCTTGGTCCCGGGCTGATTGTGCAATTTTTTCACGACGCGAAAAATTCCGAGCTGATATAAGTACTTGGGATCTGAAAATTGAGTTTTCAGTTATCGATGCCATACGTTTAGAAATACCATGAAACGTGGACATTTCTTGGTCCCGGGCTGATTGGGCAATTTTTTCACGATGCGAAAAATTCCGAGCTGATGTAAGTACTTGGGATCTGAAAATTGAGTTTTCAGTTATCGACTCCATACGTTTAGAAATACCATGAAACTTGGACATTTCTTGGTCCCGGGCTGATTGTGCAATTTTTTCACGACGCGAAAAATTCCGAGCTGATATAAGTACTTGGGATCTGAAAATTGAGTTTTCAGTTATCGATGCCATACGTTTAGAAAAACCATGAAACGTGGACATTTCTTGGTCCCGGGCTGATTGGGGAATTTTTTCACGACGCGAAAAATTCCGAGCTGATGTAAGTACTTGGGATCTGAAAATTGAGTTTTCAGTTATCGATGCCATACGTTTAGAAATACCATAAAACGTGGACATTTCTTGGTCCTGGGCTGATTGGGCAATTTTTACACGACGCGAAAAATTCCGAGCTGATGTAAGTACTTGGGATCTGAAAATTGAGTTTTCAGTTATCGATGCCATACGTTTTGAAATACCATGAAACGTGGACATTTCTTGGTCCCGGGCTGATTGGGCAATTTATTAAAAACATGTAAAATACGCAGATGATATAAGTACTTGGGATCTGAAAATTGACTTTTCAATTATCGACGCCATACGTTTAGATATACCATGAAACGTGGACATTTCTTGGTCCCGGGCTGATTGGGGAATTTTTTCACGACGCGAAAAATTCCGAGCTGATGTAAGTACTTGGGATCTGAAAATTGAGTTTTCAGTTATCGATGCCATACGTTTAGAAATACCACGAAACGTGGACATTTCTTGGTCCCGGGCTGATTGGGCAATTTTTTCACGACGCGAAATATTCCGAGCTGATGTACGTACTTGGGATCTGAAAATTGAGTTTTCAGTTATCGACTCCATACGTTTAGAAATACCATGAAACGTGAACATTTCTTGGTCCCGGGCTGATTGGGCAATTTTTTCACGACGCGAAAAATTCCGAACTGATGTAAGTACTTGGGATCTGAAAATTGAGTTTTCAGTTATCGATGCCATACGATTAGAAATACCATGAAACGTGGAGATTTCTTGGGCCCGGGCTGATTGGACCATTTTTTAACAACATGTAAATTACGCAGATGATATAAGTACTTGGGATCTGAAAATTGAGTTTTCAGTTATCGATGCCATACGTTTAGAAATACCATGAAACGTGGACATTTCTTGGTCACGGGCTGATTGGGGAATTTTTTCACGACGCGAAAAATTCCGAGCTGATGTAAGTACTTGGGATCTGAAAATTGAGTTTTCAGTTATCGATGCCATACGTTTAGAAATACCATGAAACGTGGACATTTCTTGGTCCCGGGCTGATTGGGGAATTTTTTCACGACGCGAAAAATTCCGAGCTGATGTAAGTACTTGGGATCTGAAAATTGAGTTTTCAGTTATCGATGCCATACGTTTAGAAATACCACGAAACGTGGACATTTCTTGGTCCCGGGCTGATTGGGCAATTTTTTCACGACGCGAAATATTCCGAGCTGATGTACGTACTTGGGATCTGAAAATTGAGTTTTCAGTTATCGACTCCATACGTTTAGAAATACCATGAAACGTGGACATTTCTTGGTCCCGGGCTGATTGGGCAATTTTTTCACGATGCGAAAAATTCCGAGCTGATGTAAGTACTTGGGATCTGAAAATTGAGTTTTCAGTTATCGATGCCATACGATTAGAAATACCATGAAACGTGGAGATTTCTTGGGCCCGGGCTGATTGGACCATTTTTTAACAACATGTAAATTACGCAGATGATATAAGTACTTGGGATCTGAAAATTGAGTTTTCAGTTATCGATGCCATACGTTTAGAAATACCATGAAACGTGGACATTTCTTGGTCACGGGCTGATTGGGGAATTTTTTCACGACGCGAAAAATTCCGAGCTGATGTAAGTACTTGGGATCTGAAAATTGAGTTTTCAGTTATCGATGCCATACGTTTAGAAATACCATGAAACGTGGACATTTCTTGGTCCCGGGCTGATTGGGGAATTTTTTCACGACGCGAAAAATTCCGAGCTGATGTAAGTACTTGGGATCTGAAAATTGAGTTTTCAGTTATCGATGCCATACGTTTAGAAATACCACGAAACGTGGACATTTCTTGGTCCCGGGCTGATTGGGCAATTTTTTCACGACGCGAAATATTCCGAGCTGATGTACGTACTTGGGATCTGAAAATTGAGTTTTCAGTTATCGACTCCATACGTTTAGAAATACCATGAAACGTGGACATTTCTTGGTCCCGGGCTGATTGGGCAATTTTTTCACGATGCGAAAAATTCCGAGCTGATGTAAGTACTTGGGATCTGAAAATTGAGTTTTCAGTTATCGATGCCATATGTTTAGAAATACCATGAAACGTGGAGATTTCTTGGGCCCGGGCTGATTGGACCATTTTTTAACAACATGTAAATTACGCAGATGATATAAGTACTTGGGATCTGAAAATTGAGTTTTCAGTTATCGATGCCATACGTTTAGAAATACCATGAAACGTGGACATTTCTTGGTCACGGGCTGATTGGGGAATTTTTTCACGACGCGAAAAATTCCGAGCTGATGTAAGTACTTGGGATCTGAAAATTGAGTTTTCAGTTATCGATGCCATACGTTTAGAAATACCATGAAACGTGGACATTTCTTGGTCCCGGGCTGATTGGGGAATTTTTTCACGACGCGAAAAATTCCGAGCTGATGTAAGTACTTGGGATCTGAAAATTGAGTTTTCAGTTATCGATGCCATACGTTTAGAAATACCACGAAACGTGGACATTTCTTGGTCCCGGGCTGATTGGGCAATTTTTTCACGACGCGAAAAATTCCGAGCTGATGTACGTACTTGGGATCTGAAAATTGAGTTTTCAGTTATCGACTCCATACGTTTAGAAATACCATGAAACTTGGACATTTCTTGGTCCCGGGCTGATTGTGCAATTTATTAAAAACATGTAAAATACGCAGATGATATAAGTACTTGGGATCTGAAAATTGACTTTTCAATTATCGACGCCATACGTTTAGAAATACCATGAAACGTGGACATTTCTTGGTCTCGGGCTGATTGGGGAATTTTTTCACGACGCGAAAAATTCCGAGCTGATGTAAGTACTTGGGATCTCAAAATTGAGTTTTCAGTTATCGATGCCATACGTTTAGAAATACCACGAAACGTGGACATTTCTTGGTCCCGGGCTGATTGGGCAATTTTTTCACGACGCGAAATATTCCGAGCTGATGTACGTACTTGGGATCTGAAAATTGAGTTTTCAGTTATCGACTCCATACGTTTAGAAATACCATGAAACGTGGACATTTCTTGGTCCCGGGCTGATTGGGCAATTTTTTCACGACGCGAAAAATTCCGAGCTGATATAAGTACTTGGGATCTGAAAATTGAGTTTTCAGTTATAGATGCCATACGTTTAGAAATACCATGAAACGTGGACATTTCTTGGTCCCGGGCTGATTGGGGAATTTTTTCACGACGCGAAAAATTCCGAGCTGATGTAAGTAATTGGGATCTGAAAATTGAGTTTTCAGTTATCGATGCCATACGTTTAGAAATACCATGAAACGTGGAGATTTCTTGGGCCCGGGCTGATTGGACCATTTTTTAACAACATGTAAATTACGCAGATGATATAAGTACTTGGGATCTGAAAATTGAGTTTTCAGTTATCGATGCCATACGTTTAGAAATACCATGAAACGTGGACATTTCTTGGTCACGGGCTGATTGGGGAATTTTTTCACGACGTGAAAAATTCCGAGCTGATGTAAGTACTTGGGATCTGAAAATTGAGTTTTCAGTTATCGATGCCATACGTTTAGAAATACCATGAAACGTGGACATTTCTTGGTCCCGGGCTGATTGGGGAATTTTTTCACGACGCGAAAAATTCCGAGCTGATGTAAGTACTTGGGATCTGAAAATTGAGTTTTCAGTTATCGATGCCATACGTTTTGAAATACCATGAAACGTGGACATTTCTTGGTCCCGGGCTGATTGTGCAATTTTTTCACGACGCGAAAAATTCCGAGCTGATATAAGTACTTGGGATCTGAAAATTGAGTTTTCAGTTATCGATGCCATACGTTTAGAAATACCATGAAACGTGGACATTTCTTGGTCACGGGCTGATTGGGGAATTTTTTCACGACGCGAAAAATTCCGAGCTGATGTAAGTACTTGGGATCTGAAAATTGAGTTTTCAGTTATCGATGCCATACGTTTAGAAATACCATGAAACGTGGAGATTTCTTGGGCCCGGGCTGATTGGACCATTTTTTAACAACATGTAAATTACGCAGATGATATAACTACTTGGGATCTGAAAATTGAGTTTTCAGTTATCGATGCCATACGTTTAGAAATACCATGAAACGTGGACATTTCTTGGTCCCGGGCTGATTGGAGAATTTTTCACGACGCGAAAAATTCCGAGCTGATGTAAGTACTTGGGATCTGAAAATTGAGTTTTCAGTTATCGATGCCATACGTTTAGAAATACCACGAAACGTGGACATTTCTTGGTCCCGGGCTGATTGGGCAATTTTTTCACGACGCGAAATATTCCGAGCTGATGTACGTACTTGGGATCTGAATATTGAGTTTTCAGTTATCGACTCCATACGTTTAAAAATACCATGAAACGTGGACGTTTCTTGGTCCCGGGCTGATTGGGCAATTTTTTCACGACGCGAAAAATTCCGAGCTGATGTAAGTACTTGGGATCTGAAAATTGAGTTTTCAGTTATCGATGCCATACGTTTAGAAATACCATGAAACGTGGACATTTCTTGGTCCCGGGCTGATTGGGGAATTTTTTCACGACGCGAAAAATTCCGAGCTGATGTAAGTACTTGGGATCTGAAAATTGAGTTTTCAGTTATCGATGCCATACGTTTTGAAATACCATGAAACGTGGACATTTCTTGGTCCCGGGCTGATTGTGCAATTTTTTCACGACGCGAAAAATTCCGAGCTGATATAAGTACTTGGGATCTGAAAATTGAGTTTTCAGTTATCGATGCCATACGTTTAGAAATACCATGAAACGTGGACATTTCTTGGTCCCGGGCTGATTGGGCAATTTTTTCACGATGCGAAAAATTCCGAGCTGATGTAAGTACTTGGGATCTGAAAATTGAGTTTTCAGTTATCGACTCCATACGTTTAGAAATACCATGAAACTTGGACATTTCTTGGTCCCGGGCTGATTGTGCAATTTTTTCACGACGCGAAAAATTCCGAGCTGATATAAGTACTTGGGATCTGAAAATTGAGTTTTCAGTTATCGATGCCATACGTTTAGAAAAACCATGAAACGTGGACATTTCTTGGTCCCGGGCTGATTGGGGAATTTTTTGACGACGCGAAAAATTCCGAGCTGATGAAAGTACTTGGGATCTGAAAATTGAGTTTTCAGTTATCGATGCCATACGTTTAGAAATACCATAAAACGTGGACATTTCTTGGTCCTGGGCTGATTGGGCAATTTTTACACGACGCGAAAAATTCCGAGCTGATGTAAGTACTTGGGATCTGAAAATTGAGTTTTCAGTTATCGATGCCATACGTTTAGAAATACCACGAAACGTGGACATTTCTTGGTCCCGGGCTGATTGGGGAATTTTTTCACGACGCGAAAAATTCCGAGCTGATGTAAGTACTTGGGATCTGAAAATTGAGTTTTCAGTTATCGATGCCATACGTTTAGAAATACCACGAAACGTGGACATTTCTTGGTCCCGGGCTGATTGGGCAATTTTTTCACGACGCGAAATATTCCGAGCTGATGTACGTACTTGGGATCTGAAAATTGAGTTTTCAGTTATCGACTCCATACGTTTAGAAATACCATGAAACGTGAACATTTCTTGGTCCCGGGCTGATTGGGCAATTTTTTCACGACGCGAAAAATTCCGAGCTGATGTAAGTACTTGGGATCTGAAAATTGAGTTTTCAGTTATCGATGCCATACGATTAGAAATACCATGAAACGTGGAGATTTCTTGAGCCCGGGCTGATTGGACCATTTTTTAACAACATGTAAATTACGCAGATGATATAAGTACTTGGGATCTGAAAATTGAGTTTTCAGTTATCGATGCCATACGTTTAGAAATACCATGAAACGTGGACATTTCTTGGTCACGGGCTGATTGGGGAATTTTTTCACGACGCGAAAAATTCCGAGCTGATGTAAGTACTTGGGATCTGAAAATTGAGTTTTCAGTTATCGATGCCATACGTTTAGAAATACCATGAAACGTGGACATTTCTTGGTCCCGGGCTGATTGGGGAATTTTTTCACGACGCGAAAAATTCCGAGCTGATGTAAGTACTTGGGATCTGAAAATTGAGTTTTCAGTTATCGATGCCATACGTTTAGAAATACCACGAAACGTGGACATTTCTTGGTCCCGGGCTGATTGGGCAATTTTTTCACGACGCGAAATATTCCGAGCTGATGTACGTACTTGGGATCTGAAAATTGAGTTTTCAGTTATCGACTCCATACGTTTAGAAATACCATGAAACGTGGACATTTCTTGGTCCCGGGCTGATTGGGCAATTTTTTCACGACGCGAAAAATTCCGAGCTGATGTAAGTACTTGGGATCTGAAAATTGAGTTTTCAGTTATCGATGCCATACGTTTAGAAATACCATGAAACGTGGAGATTTCTTGGGCCCGGGCTGATTGGACCATTTTTTAACAACATGTAAATTACGCAGATGATATAAGTACTTGGGATCTGAAAATTGAGTTTTCAGTTATCGATGCCATACGTTTAGAAATACCATGAAACGTGGACATTCCTTGGTCACGGGCTGATTGGGGAATTTTTTCACGACGCGAAAAATTCCGAGCTGATGTAAGTACTTGGGATCTGAAAATTGAGTTTTCAGTTATCGATGCCATACGTTTAGAAATACCATGAAACGTGGACATTTTTTGGTCCCGGGCTGATTGGGGAATTTTTTCACGACGCGAAAAATTCCGAGCTGATGTAAGTACTTGGGATCTGAAAATTGAGTTTTCAGTTATCGATGCCATACGTTTACAAATACCACGAAACGTGGACATTTCTTGGTCCCGGGCTGATTGGGCAATTTTTTCACGACGCGAAAAATTCCGAGCTGATGTACGTACTTGGGATCTGAAAATTGAGTTTTCAGTTATCGACTCCATACGTTTAGAAATACCATGAAACTTGGACATTTCTTGGTCCCGGGCTGATTGTGCAATTTTTTCACGACGCGAAAAATTCCGAGCTGATATAAGTACTTGGGATCTGAAAATTGAGTTTTCAGTTATCGATGCCATACGTTTAGAAATACCATGAAACGTGGACATTTCTTGGTCCCGGGCTGATTGGGCAATTTTTTCACGATGCGAAAAATTCCGAGCTGATGTAAGTACTTGGGATCTGAAAATTGAGTTTTCAGTTATCGACTCCATACGTTTAGAAATACCATGAAACTTGGACATTTCTTGGTCCCGGGCTGATTATGCAATTTTTTCACGACGCGAAAAATTCCGAGCTGATATAAGTACTTGGGATCTGAAAATTGAGTTTTCAGTTGTCGATGCCATACGATTAGAAATACCATGAAACGTGGACATTTCTTGGTCCCGGGCTGATTGGGGAATTTTTTCACGACGCGAAAAATTCCGAGCTGATGTAACTACTTGGGATCTGAAAATTGAGTTTTCAGTTATCGATGCCATACGTTTAGAAATACCATAAAACGTGGACATTTCTTGGTCCTGGGCTGATTGGGCAATTTTTACACGACGCGAAAAATTCCGAGCTGATGTAAGTACTTGGGATCTGAAAATTGAGTTTTCAGTTATCGATGCCATACGTTTTGAAATACCATGAAACGTGGACATTTCTTGGTCCCGGGCTGATTGGGCAATTTATTAAAAACATGTAAAATACGCAGATGATATAAGTACTTGGGATCTGAAAATTGACTTTTCAATTATCGACGCCATACGTTTAGAAATACCATGAAACGTGGACATTTCTTGGTCTCGGGCTGATTGGGGAATTTTTTCACGACGCGAAAAATTCCGAGCTGATGTAAGTACTTGGGATCTGAAAATTGAGTTTTCAGTTATCGATGCCATACGTTTAGAAATACCACGAAACGTGGACATTTCTTGGTCCCGGGCTGATTGGGCAATTTTTTCACGACGCGAAATATTCCGAGCTGATGTACGTACTTGGGATCTGAAAATTGAGTTTTCAGTTATCGACTCCATACGTTTAGAAATACCATGAAACGTGGACATTTCTTGGTCCCGGGCTGATTGGGCAATTTTTTCACGACGCGAAAAATTCCGAGCTGATATAAGTACTTGGGATCTGAAAATTGAGTTTTCAGTTATCGATGCCATACGTTTAGAAATACCATGAAACGTGGACATTTCTTGGTCCCGGGCTGATTGGGGAATTTTTTCACGACGCGAAAAATTCCGAGCTGATGTAAGTACTTGGGATCTGAAAATTGAGTTTTCAGTTATCGATGCCATACGTTTAGAAATACCATGAAACGTGGAGATTTCTTGGGCCCGGGCTGATTGGACCATTTTTTAACAACATGTAAATTACGCAGATGATATAAGTAGTTGGGATCTGAAAATTGAGTTTTCAGTTATCGATGCCATACGTTTAGAAATACCATGAAACGTGGACATTTCTTGGTCACGGGCTGATTGGGGAATTTTTTCACGACGCGAAAAATTCCGAGCTGATGTAAGTACTTGGGATCTGAAAATTGAGTTTTCAGTTATCGATGCCATACGTTTAGAAATACCATGAAACGTGGACATTTCTTGGTCCCGGGCTGATTGGGGAATTTTTTCACGACGCGAAAAATTCCGAGCTGATGTAAGTACTTGGGATCTGAAAATTGAGTTTTCAGTTATCGATGCCATACGTTTTGAAATACCATGAAACGTGGACATTTCTTGGTCCCGGGCTGATTGTGCAATTTTTTCACGACGCGAAAAATTCCGAGCTGATATAAGTACTTGGGATCTGAAAATTGAGTTTTCAGTTATCGATGCCATACGTTTAGAAATACCATGAAACGTGGACATTTCTTGGTCCCGGGCTGATTGGGCAATTTTTTCACGATGCGAAAAATTCCGAGCTGATGTAAGTACTTGGGATCTGAAAATTGAGTTTTCAGTTATCGACTCCATACGTTTAGAAATACCATGAAACTTGGACATTTCTTGGTCCCGGGCCGATTGCGCAATTTTTTCACGACGCGAAAAATTCCGAGCTGATATAAGTACTTTTGATCTGAAAATTGAGTTTTCAGTTATCGATGCCATACGTTTAGAAAAACCATGAAACGTGGACATTTCTTGGTCCCGGGCTGATTGGGGAATTTTTTCACGACGCGAAAAATTCCGAGCTGATGTAAGTACTTGGGATCTGAAAATTGAGTTTTCAGTTATCGATGCCATACGTTTAGAAATACCATAAAACGTGGACATTTCTTGGTCCTGGGCTGATTGGGCAATTTTTACACGACGCGAAAAATTCCGAGCTGATGTAAGTACTTGGGATCTGAAAATTGAGTTTTCAGTTATCGATGCCATACGTTTTGAAATACCATGAAACGTGGACATTTCTTGGTCCCGGGCTGATTGGGCAATTTATTAAAAACATGTAAAATACGCAGATGATATAAGTACTTGGGATCTGAAAATTGACTTTTCAATTATCGACGCCATACGTTTAGATATACCATGAAACGTGGACATTTCTTGGTCCCGGGCTGATTGGGGAATTTTTTCACGACGCGAAAAATTCCGAGCTGATGTAAGTACTTGGGATCTGAAAATTGAGTTTTCAGTTATCGATGCCATACGTTTAGAAATACCACGAAACGTGGACATTTCTTGGTCCCGGGCTGATTGGGCAATTTTTTCACGACGCGAAATATTCCGAGCTGATGTACGTACTTGGGATCTGAAAATTGAGTTTTCAGTTATCGACTCCATACGTTTAGAAATACCATGAAACGTGAACATTTCTTGGTCCCGGGCTGATTGGGCAATTTTTTCACGACGCGAAAAATTCCGAACTGATGTAAGTACTTGGGATCTGAAAATTGAGTTTGCAGTTATCGATGCCATACGATTAGAAATACCATGAAACGTGGAGATTTCTTGGGCCCGGGCTGATTGGACCATTTTTTAACAACATGTAAATTACGCAGATGATATAAGTACTTGGGATCTGAAAATTGAGTTTTCAGTTATCGATGCCATACGTTTAGAAATACCACGAAACGTGGACATTTCTTGGTCCCGGGCTGATTGGGCAATTTTTTCACGACGCGAAATATTCCGAGCTGATGTACGTACTTGGGATCTGAAAATTGAGTTTTCAGTTATCGACTCCATACGTTTAGAAATACCATGAAACGTGGACATTTCTTGGTCCCGGGCTGATTGGGCAATTTTTTCACGATGCGAAAAATTCCGAGCTGATGTAAGTACTTGGGATCTGAAAATTGAGTTTTCAGTTATCGACTCCATACGTTTAGAAATACCATGAAACGTGGACATTTCTTGGTCCCGGGCTGATTGGGCAATTTTTTCACGATGCGAAAAATTCCGAGCTGATGTAAGTACTTGGGATCTGAAAATTGAGTTTTCAGTTATCGATGCCATATGTTTAGAAATACCATGAAACGTGGAGATTTCTTGGGCCCGGGCTGATTGGACCATTTTTTAACAACATGTAAATTACGCAGATGATATAAGTACTTGGGATCTGAAAATTGAGTTTTCAGTTATCGATGCCATACGTTTAGAAATACCATGAAACGTGGACATTTCTTGGTCACGGGCTGATTGGGGAATTTTTTCACGACGCGAAAAATTCCGAGCTGATGTAAGTACTTGGGATCTGAAAATTGAGTTTTCAGTTATCGATGCCATACGTTTAGAAATACCATGAAACGTGGACATTTCTTGGTCCCGGGCTGATTGGGGAATTTTTTCACGACGCGAAAAATTCCGAGCTGATGTAAGTACTTGGGATCTGAAAATTGAGTTTTCAGTTATCGATGCCATACGTTTAGAAATACCACGAAACGTGGACATTTCTTGGTCCCGGGCTGATTGGGCAATTTTTTCACGACGCGAAAAATTCCGAGCTGATGTACGTACTTGGGATCTGAAAATTGAGTTTTCAGTTATCGACTCCATACGTTTAGAAATACCATGAAACTTGGACATTTCTTGGTCCCGGGCTGATTGTGCAATTTATTAAAAACATGTAAAATACGCAGATGATATAAGTACTTGGGATCTGAAAATTGACTTTTCAATTATCGACGCCATACGTTTAGAAATACCATGAAACGTGGACATTTCTTGGTCTCGGGCTGATTGGGGAATTTTTTCACGACGCGAAAAATTCCGAGCTGATGTAAGTACTTGGGATCTGAAAATTGAGTTTTCAGTTATCGATGCCATACGTTTAGAAATACCACGAAACGTGGACATTTCTTGGTCCCGGGCTGATTGGGCAATTTTTTCACGACGCGAAATATTCCGAGCTGATGTACGTACTTGGGATCTGAAAATTGAGTTTTCAGTTATCGACTCCATACGTTTAGAAATACCATGAAACGTGGACATTTCTTGGTCCCGGGCTGATTGGGCAATTTTTTCACGACGCGAAAAATTCCGAGCTGATATAAGTACTTGGGATCTGAAAATTGAGTTTTCAGTTATAGATGCCATACGTTTAGAAATACCATGAAACGTGGACATTTCTTGGTCCCGGGCTGATTGGGGAATTTTTTCACGACGCGAAAAATTCCGAGCTGATGTAAGTACTTGGGATCTGAAAATTGAGTTTTCAGTTATCGATGCCATACGTTTAGAAATACCATGAAACGTGGAGATTTCTTGGGCCCGGGCTGATTGGACCATTTTTTAACAACATGTAAATTACGCAGATGATATAAGTACTTGGGATCTGAAAATTGAGTTTTCAGTTATCGATGCCATACGTTTAGAAATACCATGAAACGTGGACATTTCTTGGTCACGGGCAGATTGGGGAATTTTTTCACGACGCGAAAAATTCCGAGCTGATGTAAGTACTTGGGATCTGAAAATTGAGTTTTCAGTTATCGATGCCATACGTTTAGAAATACCATGAAACGTGGACATTTCTTGGTCCCGGGCTGATTGGGGAATTTTTTCACGACGCGAAAAATTCCGAGCTGATGTAAGTACTTGGGATCTGAAAATTGAGTTTTCAGTTATCGATGCCATACGTTTTGAAATACCATGAAACGTGGACATTTCTTGGTCCCGGGCTGATTGTGCAATTTTTTCACGACGCGAAAAATTCCGAGCTGATATAAGTACTTGGGATCTGAAAATTGAGTTTTCAGTTATCGATGCCATACGTTTAGAAATACCATGAAACGTGGACATTTCTTGGTCCCGGGCTGATTGGGCAATTTTTTCACGATGCGAAAAATTCCGAGCTGATGTAAGTACTTGGGATCTGAAAATTGAGTTTTCAGTTATCGACTCCATACGTTTAGAAATACCATGAAACTTGGACATTTCTTGGTCCCGGGCTGATTGTGCAATTTTTTCACGACGCGAAAAATTCCGAGCTGATATAAGTACTTGGGATCTGAAAATTGAGTTTTCAGTTATCGATGCCATACGTTTAGAAATACCATGAAACGTGGACATTTCTTGGTCCCGGGCTGATTGGGGAATTTTTTCACGACGCGAAAAATTCCGAGCTGATGTAAGTACTTGGGATCTGAAAATTGAGTTTTCAGTTATCGATGCCATACGTTTAGAAATACCATAAAACGTGGACATTTCTTGGTCCTGGGCTGATTGGGCAATTTTTACACGACGCGAAAAATTCCGAGCTGATGTAAGTACTTGGGATCTGAAAATTGAGTTTTCAGTTATCGATGCCATACGTTTTGAAATACCATGAAACGTGGACATTTCTTGGTCCCGGGCTGATTGGGCAATTTATTAAAAACATGTAAAATACGCAGATGATATAAGTACTTGGGATCTGAAAATTGACTTTTCAATTATCGACGCCATACGTTTAGGAATACCATGAAACGTGGACATTTCTTGGTCCCGGGCTGATTGGGGAATTTTTTCACGACGCGAAAAATTCCGAGCTGATGTAAGTACTTGGGATCTGAAAATTGAGTTTTCAGTTATCGATGCCATACGTTTAGAAATACCACGAAACGTGGACATTTCTTGGTCCCGGGCTGATTGGGCAATTTTTTCACGACGCGAAATATTCCGAGCTGATGTACGTACTTGGGATCTGAAAATTGAGTTTTCAGTTATCGATGCCATACGTTTAGAAATACCATGAAACGTGGAGATTTCTTGGGCCCGGGCTGATTGGACCATTTTTTAACAACATGTAAATTACGCAGATGATATAAGTACTTGGGATCTGAAAATTGAGTTTTCAGTTATCGATGCCATACGTTTAGAAATACCATGAAACGTGGACATTTCTTGGTCACGGGCTGATTGGGGAATTTTTTCACGACGCGAAAAATTCCGAGCTGATGTAAGTACTTGGGATCTGAAAATTGAGTTTTCAGTTATCGATGCCATACGTTTAGAAATACCATGAAACGTGGAGATTTCTTGGGCCCGGGCTGATTGGACCATTTTTTAACAACATGTAAATTACGCAGATGATATAAGTACTTGGGATCTGAAAATTGAGTTTTTAGTTATCGATGCCATACGTTTAGAAATACCATGAAACGTGGACATTTCTTGGTCCCGGGCTGATTGGGCAATTTTTTCACGACGCGAAAAATTCCGAGCTGATGTACGTACTTGGGATCTGAAAATTGAGTTTTCAGTTATCGATGCCATACGTTTAGAAATACCATGAAACGTGGACATTTCTTGGTCCCGGGCTGATTAAGGGGAAGCTGGAGTAGATTTAATTACCGACTTTGGTCGGTAAAAATGTTCGGTTTCGTAGTTTACAAACTACGTTGTTAATATATTACAAATATGTTTCAAATTGCACAGGATTGTACTATTAATGTAGGCGCATCGGTGTCCACTCGAATTTCGGGTGAAAACGCTTGAAATATAAAGAAAATCGTAATTTCCTAAGCTTACCGAAAATCAATATGGCTGCTCGATCTGTCAACACCACCTATTTCGTCCGATATAAACATTTCTAGAAATTACAATAAAAAAAAGAGCGTGGACGCCGATTCTATAAGGTTCTCCGTATTTTTTAAGACTGTTGGAATGGCGATAGCACAAAAGAAGCGCACGTAGTTTGTAAACTACGTTTTTGCAGTTTTTTCGCGACCAGAGTCGGTCAAGAAGAGCGCGAATGTAGTTTCCCGATTAGGACACAGATGGCGCCGACGTCATCTTCCAAACAGTGAAAAGTGAATTGAAGAGAGACGAATTAAACGATTTCGAATTCTAATGAGTGATGGGGCTATCGAAGAATTTCATTCTTTTTGAACTATATACTTTTTCGCATAAATCCCGGTAGAGTTTTTGAAAATCGACAAAAAATCTGGAAGCCTCGAAGAAAATATTTACCTTGCATTATGCACATGTGATTCGTTGCTCCACGAAGAGGCAATTAGCACTATCAAAACGCACAAAGTACGTTCAATTTTTATGTAAAAACTTATTAAACTGTCGAGCCTCATTTTATTTACTTTTATTTGTATCTTTCAGATGACCAATTTTTCATTACCAATATTGGAGAAGTTGTTCGTCAAGACTCTCATTCCCACTTCATCGTCCTATCACAACAAAATCCTGGAGCAAACATTCCTCAATCACGATTTACCCTAAGTTGAGCAAAATATTAGAAAGTTGATCGAGAAATTAATCGAACAGAAACATATGCTGTACGCTGTGGCATTGCTGAATCAGTTGGAGGCAATTCTACCGGCACTTGCAATTTAGGAAAGCTGTTTTCGATTGTTACGCAAAAAATAAACTTAGCCGGGGGTAGGAATGTACATTATAATGAGAATGTATTTAAAATTCTTTTCGTATAAAACCACGATTATATATTTTTATTGAATGAATGCCCATCCTTGGCCGAGAGGCCATTGACTAGTTTTATATAAATACAAGAAATGTATTTCTCAAAAGTGTACAAGAATATGAATTTATATCACTCTTAAAAAAATCAGCAGGTACAATATTTCGCATTTTCGATATGAATATTTTTGTCGGTTTATTCGATCCTTCATTGGCTTTCGGGTTGCCTAGGTGCTAACTAACGAGCAGTTTCAGTCATGTTATTGTATTTGACAGTTCTTGGGAACAGTCAAAATAATGTTGTGCTTTGTGAGTAATAATAAGATGTGGCCGATCGCCGATTGCTACAAATTTGTAACAACGAACGCACAAATGAACTTACAACTGGAACAAGATATGGGAAAGAGATGTTATCACGCCGAGCAGGAATAGGCCCGATAACCGGCGTCTTTTAAAACAGAGTCCAAGAGAATTTACCAAGAGGCCTTCGATTTTACAGATCGCGTGGCCCCGACAGATCGAAATTTTAAGCGATTTAACACAGCATTCGCAATGTTGCCAGCCACAATGAGTAAAATAGAAAACGAAATTGCAACTGCTAAGACGAAGATTTTCTGTCTAAGGCAGACTGCGGATGCCGAAGCTGTAAGTAAAATAAACATAAAAAGGTTGCAAAGTGGAACCTTGCACATTGTGTCCTGAACATTTTTCACTTTTTATTAATTTTACTATCCCTATTAGAAAGATCGTCAATTTTCGGTCTCTCGTAGAGGAAGCTTTGTAAAAATTGAAAAATAATGGGGGATCAATATTGGTGTGGTCCATTTTGGCACAATATATATTTATTACAGGGCACCTCTCAAAGCTATTCTCTATTATGAAAAAATTATCCTCGCAAATCAAAGAAATAAAAAAAAATTTAAGAATTTTTAAATTTTCTTGTCTTAAAATTTTGTTCACTGCATATTCTCATGTATAATTGTATATGTTTGCATTTTTTGTATTACATGATTGTAGAGATTCTGGATACCACTGCGACAGTGAGTTATTGTGCTATGGTAGTTTTAGAGTAAAAAATAATTGCAACTGCGAAAAATGTGTGCTGTGAGAGAGAAAATTACAGGGTGAGCAAATATTTTTAACAAATTAACGTCGAATTCTATCCCTAACCTTGTCTGATAATAGTCTACTTGTGTGCCAAATTTCAGCTACACATCTAAAATGGATGCAAAGTAGAACCTTGCATATTGCTTCCTCATTATTTGTCGCTTTCCACAAATCTTCCTCTATGAGGAAGTACGTAAGTCAATTTTGGCTTCCTCCTAGAGGAAGCTTTGTAGAAAACGAAAAATAAATGTTGTGATTTTGTTTTTAATATTTCGTTATTAGAGCGTTTCAGAATTTGTTGTATTCATTTTAGCAATATGTTAGAGTGTATTTGAACCAATTTATCTCAATTGTCGGAAAAGTTTGAGCGATAACGTCAATTTTTTTAATAATTTAAAGTGCCATTCATCCAATTAACATTTTTAACCGCATGTCACTACATTATATTTATATAACGGCTCAATATTATTTCGTTTTCATATAAAATTTTGGCTCGCTATATAAAGTTTTGCAAAAGTTAATGTGATAAAATCAATTTAAAAAAAATTAAAGGTTCTATAAAATGTAAACCACCGCACCGATTTCAGCCAAATTAAATACCTAATATCTGTGGATAGTTTTTGAAAGAAATCCCAATAACTGAAGAGGCGTCAATACACCACGTTTGTGCAAAATTTCAGTTCGATGCATCGTGCTGTTCGAGAGTTATGGTTTTCTGAATGCTTTGAATGTTCGTACTTACGGTCATTACATATAAAAAAAAAATAATATTCGATGTTACATACGACTATAAATCACAGTTACAAACATTGTTACAATTTCACTTTAATTAGGGACAAACTTTTGTTTTACTTTCTTAACTTTTGTGGAAGTTATAGCGAAAATATAAAATTTGTAGAAAAATTCAAAATGTCATAAAATCCGAACTACTTTACCCATCATCACCAAATTTGGTATGTAGCAGCAATGTATTTGATTTTTTGTCTATAGAATATTTCAGTTGATTTGTTGAGAATCGACGTGATTTAGAGCAAAATTATATTTTTTTTCGAAAATTCAAAATTCTATAAAATCGGAACCGCTTTACCGATTTCATGGAAATTCAATACCAAAAAACATCAACGTATTTTTATCACAGAAAAACTGTGCTATATGAAAATTAAAAAATTCTCGTAAAAAGAGTGACTGATAATGGGATAATTTGCAGGTTTCGGCCACAGAATGAACAAACTATATTCTGTTGATGTGGAGAACAATTAGTTTTATTATTAAATATTTTGTTACACTCGTTTCTGAAGGAAACCCGCCGACTCCACAGCCTCCTTAAATTTTTTTAGGGCTTTCAGAGTCTCGCGCTGTTTTTTATTTTTTTCGGCCCGCCTCCGACGTCGCCTCTCCTCTGGCGTCTCGTGACAGGCCTGTTGTCCAGCGTTTTGTCCTTCTATGCGCTGCAACAAATAACATAAACGTGGTTATAGTAGAGTACGATTCCAAGCGACTGAATATAATAAAGAAGCAATGAGGAATGTTTAAACATTGTATGCATTCCATCCGGTTTTGAACAGTCAAAAAGTTGATCGTTCCCAAAAAATCCTAAATTTTGTCAATTTGCATAATTATATAAAAAGGATTCGGGTACATTTTTTTGGAATTTTCGGATGACGTTTTTTTCAGTTTTTTAGAATTTTGATTTTTTCTAAAAATCGTTATATCTTTAAAATACGAAATTACAGAGAAAAAATTTAAAGGAAAAAAAGTCGCAGTTTTAGATAAACTTGACAAACATTTTTTTAAAGAATTTTCCGAATAAAAAAAAACTCAATTTTCATTACAAATATAATTTTTTTTTTCAGTCGGTATGTCATCCTGTATTTTTCTCAAAAAATTCCAGAAAATACTTTGAAGTGTGTACAGGAACTACATTTTTTTTTACGACGGTTCGAATCTTTCTTCGGACGTTATGCTTGGTTTTACCATCATGGAGAAAAATGCTTGGTGGCGCATATATAACCAAGCGCTTGGTTGTTCTAACCAAGCATTTCTTTCCGTGATCAACGTATTTTTTTTTTTAATTTGATTTTGATTTGTGCGAAATGAATAAAAAAAAAATTTTGTATATTTTTTATGAAAATTAAGTTTTTTTCGGTTCGGAAAATTCTTTTAAAAAAATGTTGACAAGTTTATCTAAAACTGCGACTTTTTTTTCCTCTACATTTTTTCTCTGTAATTTTATATTTTTAAGATATAACGATATTTAGGAAAAATCGAAATTCTAAGAAACTAAAAAAAAAACGTCAACCGAATATTCCAAAAAAATTTACCCGAATCCTTTTTATATAATTATGCAAATTGACAAAATTTAGGATTTTTTCGGAACTATCAACTTTTTGACCGTTCAAAACCGGATGGAATGCCTCGTATACATTACCGGTGAACGGTTCCTCGGCAGCGGCTCGCGTTTTTGATGTTCCCATTGTTCGAATTGCCGATCCCTCTCCTTGCGATTTTCCCACTCCATACGTTCCCGCTTCTGCCGCTCCCACTCCGCCTCCCATTCCTTTCGCTGCTTCTGCTCCCGCTCCTTTTGCTCCCGTTCGTGCCACTCCCGCTTCTGCCGCTCCCACTCCACCTCCCACTCCTTCCGCTGCTTCTGCTCCTGCTCCTGACGCTCCCGCTTTTGCCGCTCCCATTCCCACTCTTTTCGCTCCTTATGCTGCCGCTCCCATTCCTGACGCTCCCGCTCTCTATGCTCCCTTTCTCGTTCCTGACGATCCCGCTCCCGCTCCTTCCGCTCCCGCTCCTTAAGCTCCCGCTCCTTCCGCTCCCGCTCCTTACGCTCCCGCTGCTTACGCTCCCGCTCCTTACGCTCCCGCTCCTTCCGCTCCTTATCCTCCTGCTCTTTTTTCTTCTTTAATTCCCGCTCACGCTGTACCTCATTCTGCTATTGAAAAAAAAGCATTATAAGAAAAAAATCTCCGAAAATTCGCAGTACAAATACAAATATGAGACATTACACACCAATTCAGCCACCGGATTTTTCAATGTACCTAAAAAATGTTGGATTTTTGCGACATTGTAACTACATCCTTTCAGAGAAAGTACCAAATTTCCAGGACCGCTGGTGATCCGTTTTCGAGATAAACCGTTTTATTTCGTTTCGTTTGGTCATATCTCCATTTCCCCGAAGCGTTTTATCAAATATTTTTCTATGATACTCCTTCACATGTGAACAAAATTTGAGATAATACTGTGAGAAATTTGAATTTTTTTTTGTGACGGCAAATTTTTATATTTTATTCTACAAAATCGAAATTTACCAGCATATCGACAGTTCCTTTGATGAAATTCACCATTGATAATCAATAATCGTTAAATCATGTCGGAAATTACAGCCAGGTATCTGAGAATTTAGAGGAGTTGTAAAGTCTTTGCAGACATTTCATGAAAAATTGAGATTGCAATAAAATTACAACTCTATCGATTCTCGCTAAAGTTGATACACATCACGGTTGGATGGTAATCCATGTTACGTACAAAATTTCAGTTCGATATCTTTTAATGTGCGAAATTTATAGGGTGAAAACGATTTGTTCAAAATTTAAAAAATGTACAATTGTAATTTTCCAATTTTACAACATATTGAAAATTTTGGAAAAATCATTTTGACGCTATAACTCCGCAAATTAAGAGATATCTGGCTGAAATGTTGTACCATTTTTGGCGAGAATCGATACAATGATTCTAATTTTATTGTAATTTCAATTATTCTTTAAATGTCTGCAAAGACTTCAACTCCTGTAAATTCTGAGACATGTGGCTCCAATTTTAGACATGCTTTAACGATTATTGATTATCAATGATAAATTTTGTCAAAGGAACTGTCGATATGCAGGTAAATTTCGATTTTGGTGAATAACAAATTTTAAGAAGCCGTCATGCCATGTTTATTCAATTTTTTACTATTATTTTAAACAGTTTAATCTTAAATTTTTTTCACATATGGGCGTTCAAGCCGTTCAAACTTTATGGAAATTTTATTTTTCGACAAATCGCGTCCTCGCGAAGGCTGGTTTAGATAAAAAGATACCGGGTTCTGATTTGATCCACATACGGATTACCATGGTATAAGGTTTTAATATAAATTTTAAAAAATCGGTTCAACTGTTTACATTCTATGACTCTTTAAGTTTTTGTTAAAATGTCTAGAGCATAAACAAGCTTGCAACGTATGAGGAATTTGTAAAAAATGAAAAATAATGAGGAAGCAATTGCTAAAGTTCTACTATGCAGATTTCTGTTACGTACTGTTTATATAATTATTTTCTATTTTTTTAATTAGCGTTAAATTCGATTATAGATTATTTCTACCTCTAATCCGAGATTTGTAAAAGGACCTTTCTCCACTGAACTGTTTTTTTTCGTTCTATCTTCACTCACCCATTATGAATCAGTACGTAGAAGGGCTAGGTGGCAAATCGAATAATGTATGAGATATAATTTGGTTGTTTTCTTCCTTTTAAATATTCTCAAATTATATTTCGCACATTACTGCATTTGCCACATTGCCCTCTTCCGCACATTTTCATCATGGGTCAGTGAAAATAGAGGATGGTCCTTACTTAGAAAACTTAGATTAGAGGTAGAAAAAACCTATAATCGAATGTGACGCGATTTGATGAATTTTTTTAGCAATCATATAAAAAGTACGTAAAAAACCGACGTTTTTCTTAATTTTAATTTACAATACGCTTTGGTTATCGAGATATCACTAAAACTAAAAATGACAAAATTTTTTGATTACATTAAAAACTCGGGTGATTGAATTGATATGGAATGTCTCATATATTACTCATATACGAGGTTAATGACCATACACGGTCATTACATGTTAACTTACATGTTCTATTTGCACCCACGTCTTTGACGATTTATCGTAAACGACGTTGGGGTGCTCGTTGTTGTCCGCAATTTCAACAGAATTGCTACTTGATTGCACCCCAACGTCGTTTCCGGATTGGTGTTGGTTGCGGGGCGCTGCTGCTGCTGCTTGTTCCTGCAGCAGGGTTTTTAAGTGTCGGAGCGCCTCTGCCGTACGGCGCTGCTCGTCGAGCAGTTCTGCAAGAACCTGTAAAAATAAAATTATGATTATTTTAATACAACACACCGCAAAAAGCTGTGTGTTATTCACATGCACTTACGTCAGCAGCAACAACAATGGAGTTTTTTGCCGCCATAGTTTGAACTGGTCTCTGAAATAATTTTTGAATTTTTACAAAACGGTTTGACATACATTTCGGGTGGGGATCGAAATAGCGAATACTTTAAAAAGCTAATTTAAAAATAATGAACTTCTGAATCGCGAATGGCCATCATTATGAAGTTCGCTATTATAGTAATTCGCTATTTTGACAAAGAGTATGAATCATTGAAAACTGGTTTTCAATGATTATATTTCAAGTATTATATTTCACTTTTGAATTTCTTACGCAGGGGTCACACTGGAATACATTAAAAAAGTGAGAGCAACCACAGAAAAAATAGACTATAAAACTGGAAATCACTTCTGCCTCAGTGCTTTAGAAAGAATTATATTTTAAGCACTTACACAAAATGGATCACCAGTTTTGTAGTCTATTTTTTCTAAGGTTGGTTTCACTTTTTTAATATATTTCAGTGTAACCCCTGTGTAAGAACTTCAAAAGTGAAATATAATACTTGATCCAAACAGTATTTTACACAGAGTACAACTCATTCAAAACCATTTGGATTCCTCGAATACTCTGCAACAAGTGCAACACAACTGCGTTAGTTTTTCAAACAGAATTCTGTTTGCAGCACTTATGCAACACTATTATATTTGTTGTAGATATAAAAAAATGTTTACTTACAGTACAGTTTCTGATCGACCAAACTGGTTTTTCATGCTTCATACTGTTTGTAAGAAGACTGACCGTACCAAATATATGATTTTTTTAGTTACACAGAAGCCACAAGAAAATGTAGTGACAATGTACCAGCAAGTACAGAAGAATTGACTACAAAACTGGTAATCACTTCTGCCGAAGTTCTTCAGATACAATTGTATTGGAAGCATTTATGCAGAAATAATTACCAGTTTTATAGTCAATTTTGTCTGTACTTGCTGGTACATTGTCACTACATTTTCTTGTGCCTTCTGTATAACTAAAAAAAATCATATATTTGGTACGGTCAGTCTTCTTACAAACAGTATGAAGCATGAAAAACCAGTTTGGTCGATCAGAAACTGTACTGTAAGTAAACATTTTTTTATATCTACAACAAATATAATAGTGTTGCATAAGTGCTGCAAACAGAATTCTGTTTGAAACACTAACGCAGTTGTGTTGCACTTGTTGCAGAGTATTCGAGGAACCCAAACCGTTTTTAATGATTTGTACCCTGTGTAAAATACTGTTTGGATCAAGTATTATATTTCAGTTTTGAAGTTCTTACACAGGGGTCACACTGAAATATATTTTAAAAGTGAAATCAACCTCAGAAAAAAATAGACTACTGTTGACTAAAACTTGAAAGAAACTTCTGGTTTCACACAATGGAATCCTGGGAAAAAATCATTATATATTATCATGTATCACCATATGTAATCATATAGAATTATATGTAATTATACATAATAATATATTTGAAATGTCTCTATAGACAAAATTCATATATAATTATACATAATTATATATATTTATATATGATTATATATGGTTACATATGACAATAGTTTTCGATTTATCATTCGAAATTACATTGTATACATTCGCGCGCGAACGTGTACGGGCTCAGTTGCGCGGTCACACAATGTAAACAAATCGGTTTATTGTTTTTATTGTGGAAATACGCAAGCGAGACTCGCAAGGTCACGCGCGGCCATTAATACAATGTAAAAGCCGAAAGAAAAGTTTTAAAGTCTATATGAAAATTAACAAGATCTTACCTCATCTATTGTTTCTTCATTTTTATTTGGCTCGGGATCATCGCGCTGGCTCCTCGTTCTCGGTCGCTCTATGGGTGGTAAACTTTTTGCTGTAGGTCACGAAAACAAAAGTATTACATTAATTTGATTCTATAATTGTTTACGGTAAACATAATATTTATTCACCATCCGCACGAATAATCAGAAAAACAAAAGCACTTACTGTTTCGACTAATCGTTGCAAACTGATGAAAACTGATTCCCAGCCCGGCTCACGAGCTTCCAGTAGTAGGAGTGGGGCGGAAGCAGGCCCAATTGAGCCAATCGTGACTGAGAGATTAACCGGGCGCCGCGCCAATTCGTCAGTCGAGTGAGCGAATCAGCGGGCTCTCGGCTGAATTCGATTTCCGGCGCCACGATCGTAGTTGTACAAAATAAAAATACAATTTCCATTTTTTCATGAACTACAGAAATCGTGTATTGCAGATCGGAAATTCTAAGCCTTATCCCAAACGAGGTTGAACTTTGATGATATTTTTCAAAAAAGTGTATTAGAACCCATGCGGTTGCAAATATCGATCGAAATGGAAAATATGTACGTAACTTTAACGTGCGTGCGCTAACACGAAATTCTGCGCATGCGCATCAACTCATTCGCTCACCGAAAAAGTAAGTTTGTTGTATCAAATTATCTCGAAAGCGAGTGGACGTTGCTGAAACTTTCTTATAACTTTTTTTCTTTACCATAAATTGCTACAAATTACATACATAAACTTTTTTTTTACGGTTCATCGTTTTGCCGTATCAGCGATGTAAATAAAGTATAAACATTTGTTTTAAATTAATTAATATCGGAAAACCATGCGCACAAATATTTCTTTTTTTCCGACTTACTCCCCGAGATATGATAATTAATTTAGAATAAAAGCTTATACTTTATTTACTTACACCGCTGATATGGCGAAACGATGAAGCGTAAAAAAATGTTTATGTACGTAATTTGTAGAAATTTATTATTATGAAAACAGAAACTTTCAGCCACGTCCAATCGTTTTCGAGATACAGTCGAAAAACCAATCTACTTCTCCACCGGTCGAGTGGGTTGACGGGCTCGCGCAGAGTTTCATGTTAGCGCGAACTCGTCAAGTCACTCGGCCGAGAAACAGTTACTAGTTCTCAGATTTTGTAGCGACTGAACGGATGTTCCTGAAAATTACGAAAAATTGTGTACATATGTTTAGAGGTGCGCACTCGAATTAAGTGCTCATATACTTTTATTTGTAACTTAATAATTTGTTTGTTACATATAAACACTAGGAAAACAATGAAAATATTTGTTATCTTTGTGTGTTAGCTAAACATTGAATTCATAAATATGTTCTTGACTCCTGGGGGAGTAAGGCGAAAAAAAAACTGTGAACAAGCTTTTCAGATGATAATTAACTTGGAAAAAGCTTATACTTTACTTACATCGCCGATATGACAAAGCGGCGATGATTATTTTAGCGGCGTCATAAATTTCTCCAAATTACGTAAATCAACTTTTTTTTTACGGCTCACCGCTTTGCCATATCGGCGATGGATGTAAAGTATAAGCTTTTTCCAAGTTAATTATCATCTGGAAAGCATGCTCGTAATTTTTTTTTCGCCTTACTCCCCAGGAGTCAAGAACATATTTATGAGTTCGACGTTTGGCTAACACACAAAGAAAAAATATATTTTAATTACTTTTCTAGTGTTTATATCAAACAAACAAATTATTAGATTTCAGATAAAAGTATATCAGCAATTATTTCGAGTGCGCATCGCTAAACAGATGTACACAATTTTTCGTAATTTTTAAGAACGTCCGTTCGGTCGCTACAAAATCAGAGAACTAGAAAGTGTTTCTCGGCCGAGTGACTTGACGGGCTCGCGCCAACATGAAACTCTGCGCGAGCCCGTCAACCCACTCGACCGGTGGAGAAGTAGATTGGTTTTTCGACTGTATCTCGAAAACAACTAAGCTGGGCTATAAGTTCCTTATAACTTATTTTAATCGTCATAAATTTCTCCAAATTACGTAAATCAACTTTTTTTTTACGGCTCACCGCTTTGCCATATCGGCGATGGATGTAAATTATAAGCTTTTTCCAAGTTAATTATCATCTGGAAAGCATGCTCGTAATTTTTTTTTCGCCTTACTCCCCAGGAGTCAAGAACATATTTATGAGTTCGACGTTTGGCTAACACACAAAGAAAAAATATATTTTAATTATTTTTCTAGTGTTTATATCAAACAAACAAATTATTAAGTTTCAGATAAAAGTATATCAGTAATTATTTCGAGTGCGCATCGCTAAATAGATGTACACAATTTTTCGTAATTTTTAAGAACGTCCGTTCGGTCGCTGCAAAATCAGAGAACTAGAAAGTGTTTCTCGGCCGAAAAACATTTTCAACGGGCACAATATTTCGTTAGAGGACTTGTTCAATCCATCCAGAATGCCGTGATTCGAATGCTTTACATTATTGTTTCTGATATCTGCTTTCCACATGGTGGTCGAACCCGGCTCATCCGAAAAGCATGAAGCAATGGACAGTAATAAAAGTAATATTTGAGTCGTAATTTATTGTAACCACAACGTTTTCTAGAATTCCGCAGTAATTCACGAATGCATACGTTGTAAAAAAAATTATTTCCGTAGTTTCCTAAGAAAGACTTGCTCTTTCATCTTCGACGAATCATGCTGTAGGGACCCTTCAATTTTATTTTAGTATACTCTATTTCCATCTTATAATATGTTTCTTTAATTAATTATATCCTCCCAAAATAGCAATCCATTTAATCTATACGTACAATGTATGCGTATATATTCGATCATTCGGGCAAAAAAATAGTAAACAAACGCGAGTTTGTTTACTATTTTGTTATCTGGGGAGGAACCGCGTGGAATAGAATGAGATGCAAGGAAAACAACTGAAGCGCGGCTATGCTTGCGAGAGTCGCTCCCACTTACTTTAGCTCGGTAGTGGGAAAAGGAGGAGAAGTCTTCTCGAAGAACAAAGCGAGAGGGAACGAAAACAAGCGAAGCTCGGCTAAGCGGGAGTGTTCCGGTAGTAACGTGTCAGCGGTAATCGCCTCGATCGGAATCGCTACTGTCATTGAGGCAGTTGTTTTCTATCAAACGTTGTTGACACAAGTAATCATAATTAGATTGGTGAAGAAGTGTTGACATTTTTTACAACTATTAGTATAATCTACATTGTGTTAAATCGTATTAGTAAACACGTTCAGGATGGGGAACTTGAGAATACGTGGGAAACTGTTTGTGTCATCTCGAAGGAAATCCAACCGCAAATCAATTGTGAAAAGGTTAGTTATTGCAGATACAAATTTTCATTAATCCTCCGCCGTCACACGGAATGGATGTAACATTGTACTTACAGGGGGTCGCAATGACCCCCTGTAAGTACATTTACATAATTGTCGCGTTAATTGTATCGTTCTGAATAACTTAGAAAAATGCATGTTATTACTTTGAACATTCTAGAATATGAAATTATAGGTATTATATCTTAATTCCATTTTTAAATGACGTAAAAAAAATCAGCAAATTGTCGATGCGTAAAATAAAGCCGTTTTTGCTTCCTCGTAGAGGTAACTTTGTTTTCTTGAAAATTTTATTTTTCTGAGATTTTCGTGTCAGGCCACTCAGAGTGGACCAAAACGTCGAGAAACGTGGTTTACAAAAAAATGTCTGTAAGTTTGTGTGCAGATTTCCTTATAAGCGTTAAAACTGTCATCATTTTATATGTGTATATGTGGGCTGTCATACAACAATGTTTGATTGCAGCTGCGCGGATTGGTTAGAAAATGGAAATTTTACAGCATTCAACATTTTTAAAAGCTTCGTTTTCCCGCTAGAACTTTAGCAGATTAAAAGATATCGGGCTGAAATTTCATACGTAAATGACTTATCATCAAATCATGACGTGCACCAAATTTGGCGTGAATCTCTATAGTGGTTCTAATTTTATTGCACATCTACTATTTTATATGTCTGCAAAAACTTCAACTCCTATAACTTCTAAGACAGCCGGCAGCAATTTTCACGACGATTTCACGATTGTTGATTATCACAGATTAATTTAGTTAAAGGAACTGTCGATATGTCGCTATATTTCGATTTGGATTAATAACAAAGAGATGACTCAGAACTTTTCTGCATCTGCAAAATTTTCACATTAACCAGCCGTAAATATTTTTTTCCCTAGGCAGGTTTTTGCGTCTCACCATTACCTACAAGCACGATTTTTAGTTAGTTTTTCATTTTTTTTTTTTTTTTTTCTGAATTGGTCATCATTTTTGTCATTTCTGCGGTTAGCCAGTTGTACTGGGTCACCGGATGATGCAAAAATATTTTTTCCAAGGCATATATATTCGTTTTGTGCATATCCTCCAGGCCATATTTTTAGCTTTTTTAAAAATTATATTTAAAAAATTGCCAGCATTATCTGCATTTTTTTCCGTTGCCCAGTTGTACCGTTTCAAATTTATCCACAGCAGATGATTGCGTTTTGCAATTATCTCCAGTCAGTTTTATCAGTTTTTTTCCGATGTTTTTCAAAAATTCGTAGTCACTTTTGTCATTATTCTGCGGTTGACCGGTTGTACCGGGTCAATAACCGTAACCGTAACCGGCCTCGAAGATTGTCTTCCACTAAACATCTGTGTATATTTTGAATAAAAAGAGTCTGTATATTCAGAAGGACCATTTTTCTAGTACATGATCAATTTTACTATAAACATGTTTCCCAGAGAGGACAACAATGGTGAAATTGTGGTTGTAACGATAAATAAAGTAATCAGAAACTAAATTGTGGCACGTGTTATTATTTTTATAGTAGAACTCACTATATTTAGCAATATATCATATTCATTTTTCTCAGTGTATATTCTAAATTAACAGAGTCTGTATTCTAATTGCTAAGAAATTATGCAAAATATGGTACATAATTAACTGCATCAACCGGTGACCCGGTACAACAGGCCAACCGCAGAAAAATGACAAATCTGACTACGAATTTTTTAAAAACATCGGAAAAAAAATGAAAAAACGGCCTAGAGATAATTGCAAAACGCAAACATTTGTTTTGAAAAAAAAATAATTCCACTAACAGGTGAAACGGTACAACTGGCCAACCGAAAAAACGCAAATTTTCCGCCGAAAATGACCGCCAATTCTTGAAAATTCGCAGGAAAAAAAAAGAAATCGTGCTTGTCGATAATGGTGAGACGCAAAAACCTGCTAAGGGAAAAAAATTTTGTTCGCCGCGTTAAATAGTTACGGCTGGTCAAAGTGAAAATTTTGAACATGAAGAAAACTTCGGAGTATTAAAAAGAGAAAGAAATATCGTCACGAAGAAAATTAAGTTTTGAAAATTTTCGCAGATTTAACTGAAATTTTGTTCATACCTTTAAAAGGTTCAAATTCTATGACACTTTGAATTTTTAGAAAAATGTCTAGTGCATAAACAATCCTGTAAAGTTTTACTTTGAAAATTGCTTCCTCATTATGTTTCGCTTATTGCAAAGCTTCCTCTATGGAAGCCAAAGTAGATTAACAAAATCAGAAAATATGGTGTAAGATTGTTTAGAGATGCGCATTCGAAATAACAGCTTGTAACCTTTTTCTGTAACCTAATAATTTGTTTATTACACATAAAAACAAGAAAAACGATGAAAATATTTTTTAAATTTTAGGTGGGAGCAAAATTTGGACTCATAAATATTTTCTTCACTCTCGGGGGAGTAAGTCTAAAAAAGATTATTTGTGGTTGCTCTTTTCCTATAATAATCAATTTAATATAAAAGTTTGTATTTTATTCGTTTGAATTTAGAGGAACTGTCGATATGTTGCTAAATTTCGATTTTGATGAATAAAACAGAAATAAATACCATCATGAAGAAAATAAAGTTTTGAAATGTTTCGCAGATTTATCTCCACTTTAGTTCATATGGTTAAACGGTTCAAATTCTACTATACTTTGAATTCTTATAAATATGTCTGGTGTATAAACTAGCCTGTTAAGTATTATTTTGAAAACTGCTTTCTCATTATTTTTCGCTTTTTACAAAGCTTTCTCTACGACGAAGCCAAAATCGATTAGTATACTTCCCCATATAGATGGGTATAGGTGGCTTTGTTTTTACTTAAAATATCATTACTGCTGCAACTTTCATGTTTTTAGTCATTTAATTTTAGGTTTATACACTTGAGATGATAGTTTAAGTAAAAATAGAGTGAATCCGGCCCGCGTACTGACTTTCGTTTCGACCGCCACGAGGCAACTGCTGTCTCAATATGTCCGACCCTAGTCTGTACTTACGGAGGAAAGATCAAAGCACTTTTAGACGGTAGGACAGTTGCCTTGGCCACCGAAAATGTGTAGTAATTTTGACTTAAAGTTGAGCCCTAATTCTGACCCCTCGTGACCGAGGAGGCTTAAGTTCTTTACGCGTAACATCGGTCACTCTTTGCATTAAGTTTGTAACATATGTAGTATTGGTTACAGGCGAAAGTCTGTGATAAAGTCCGTTGGATCTGGAAACATATTGGATACAGTGGATGTCTCTTTGGATACTGTGAGCCAATGCACACCTTCTCGAGATCATGAAATAAAAGTGAAAAGTTCAGAATCTTCAGTAGTGACAAATGTTGAAGCTGCCGAAATGTCAGGTGTGCAGAGAAATCCAGAGGTGAGTAATGCGATATTGTCACGAATGTATGTGAACGGCAACTCTTCGACTGTCAGCGCTAACGTCGACAGTGCAGAATTTTCTGTGAATGAAAATGTGGCCTGTGCAGATCTCGCTGTCGACGCTGAAACGAATGATACAGATGCTGCTGACAGCGCTAAAGTAGAAAAGTATCACATTAAAGAAGCGAATATCGAAGGTCGCCGACTAGTTGAAATCAGTTTTGTATACGACGAGATTCATAGGACGTTCAATGACCATGCGCGTAAAACTGACTGCCGTTTTGGTGATTGGAAATTCGTGAATACTTGTCGCCGTGGATTCCTGACCAAGTTGTTCTTCCACTGCCGAAACTGTGATCATAGTGACAGCTTTTGGTCAGAACCGATCGGTGAGGGTTATGTCGATGTAAATACAGGGGCTACTGTTGGAAGTTTAACTACGGGTATAGGATTCGCTCAATTGGAAGAACTCTGTGCAGCTATAAATGTCCCTTGTATGTCCGAAAAGACATACATCAAACACCGTGAAAGTGTTATTGGTGATATAACGAAGACTGCCCAGGACGAAATGAGATTAGCGGGCGCGGCTGAAAAAGAATTGGCTGTAAATAGAGGAGATATTCATAATGGTATTCCCTACATTTCAGTCGTCGTTGATGGCAGCTGGATAAAAAGATCGTACGGTACCAACTACGATTCCCTTTCTGGCGTTGGTGCCATTATAGGCTTTAATACGGGTAAAGTCCTTTTCATTGGCATTCGAAATAAGTTTTGTACAGTTTGCGACAGAGCACAAAACGGTGGCACGGAACCCAAGCAACACAAATGCTACAAAAACTTCGATCGCAATGCGAGTTCAACAAGTATGGAGGCCGATGCTATCGTTGAGGGGTTTAAAAGTAGCTTAGAAACGCACGGATTAATATACAAAATGGTAGTTGCCGATGGCGACAGCAACGTTTATAAATCAATCAGAGATAATGATCCATATCGCGATCAGGGGGTACAGGTAAGAAAAATTGAGTGTACCAATCATCTTCTACGTAACCTGTGCAAAAAAATCAGAGCCGTGTCAGAAATGACGCAGTCAAAGGGGCAGAGAAAACGCGGATTCGTGAAGGCTCGAAGTGCAGTCGAAGGGAAATTGTCCACGATTCGGAAGGAAGTGGTAGAGGCAACTGCCCGGTGGAGGAATGATGAGCAGCCTTATCACTGCCGAGTGAGAGGTCTGCAAAATGAACTGCTGGGTATCTGCAGCCATGTCTTTGGCGAGCATAAGCGATGTGGAAATCACGAGTGTAAAGATAATGGAAAACAAGATGGAAAGAATATTGTACCAGATCTGAAGACCCATGGCCTATATCAAAAAGTGTCGCATGCTGTCGAGTACATCAGCTGTTTTTCTGACAGTCTGTTGTTTAAATTTACAAACAACGCCGCAGAGGCATTCAATGCCATCATATGCAAAGACATAGGAGGAAAACGAATAAATTACGGTTTGCGAGGATCTTACAACGCCCGCGTGGCAGCGTCGGTTGTGCAATTTAACACACAAGAGGTCCTCACGAAGTATCACGAAAGTATTTGTAAGATGGTTCCTTCTATAGCAAAGCGACTGGAGAAGCGACGTAAAACGAAGGTACAAAAGGCGAAACTAGCACGTGCACAAAAAGGACGAAAAAGAGGGTTTCGGCGACCGCAAGGTCTTGATAAGCATTACGGGCCGAACTCGCAGAAACCCGATGTAGACCCCGATGTTTATGAGCTGCTCTGTGTAAACCATTCTAAAAAATTGTCCGAAAACGCAGAAAACTGGAAGCAAATTGAATGCGATACAAGAGCTCAGAGTCAGTCCGAATTGTGGACAGCTTTGCGAAAACAGATGCTGACAGCGTCTAACTTTGGACCTGTGTGTCGGATACGACCGACGACGTCGTGCGCAGCAAAAGTGAAAGAGATATTGTATCCACCAATATCAGACGCAATCGCTTTGTCGTATGGTCATGATTATGAGGACAGAGCAAGAAAGGAAATGACCGCCAAACTTAAAAAAGAAATTCGACCCTGCGGTTTATTTGTAGATCAGGAATTTCCCTTCCTAGGTGCTTCACCCGACGGCCTAGTTGAAATTAAATGTCCTTTGACTGCGAAGGATTTCACAGTTCAGGAAGCAGCCGAGGCATTCACGCACATGAAAGGCATCTTCGATAAAAAGAACGCTGGAGTCATGAACCGGAATCACCGATATTTTTATCAGGTGCAAGGTCAAATGCATGTTTCACAACGACGGTACTGTATTTTCGTGGTTTGGTCACCGAATTACATTAAATGGATTCGAGTGAACAGAGACGATATTTTCTGGGAACGTCAAATGAAACATCTTCTTATACAATTTTACAATGAGTGCATGCTTCCAGAAATCTTAGACAGTCGATTCAATAGACCTATGCCAATTCGGAATCCGGATTACATAAATAAGGCTATAGAAGACGCTAAGGAGAAAAAAGCGCGATGTGACATTAGTCGAATGTGCAAGCCTAGCAAAAGGAGCGTTTCGGAAACTGGTATCGTGCAGCAAGCTGGCGACTGTTTAAATATCAAACACAAGAAGGGTAAGGGTTTTGGGTCTAAGGGGGCAAAAGCTGCAGCCTTTGATCCTAAGGAAGCTGCATCTGAGGACTTGGTACCTGAGAAAGCGATGGATGCGGCTTTCGTGCCTGAAGTAGCGAAAGCTGCAGGTTTTGCGCATGCAGTTGCAAATCCTAAGGGCTTTGCGTCTGAAGAAGCGAAAGCATGTGAAGAGTCACATAACACATGCGTTTCAAAAGCAACTATCACAGAGGAAGCTGACGACTGCGTAATTGTTGGTTACGAGCAGGGTGAAGGCTTTACACCGGAGGCCGCGAAATCTTTCAGAAAGACGCTAGATATTAAAATAATTTGCATCACCAGCTTTAGAAATAACGTCCTGCCGGTAGACAGTTGGTTGAATGATGATTCTTTAGATGAGTTCCTACGTATAGTGAGACAAAAGTACGAGTTTGAAACGCAAAGTGTGGAATACATGTACTCTCATCCTACTTTGATCGAACCTGTCCAAAGCAAGCGTAGCGTCCAACTCATCGGAGGAAGAGCGACGAACCATTGGAGATGCCTCTACTTCAATGGCACGAGACTTCCTGTGTTTGATAGTCTCCCAAGCTTGACTGATTATAGGCTGGTCAATGAGGAGAAAAAGTATATTCGATTGCGATTCCCTACGGTTCGCGAAATTGATATTACTTTCCAAAAGGTCCAACAGCAACCAGTTGGCGTAAGTTGCGGTATTTACGCTTCCGCGTTCGCCACGAGCGTGGTTTTTGGACGAGACCCTTGTAAAGAAACGTATTCCAAAGATGAAGCTTTGATGCGGCGTCACTTCCTACGGATTCTCGAAGGCGAGACGCTATTATTGTTTCCTCAAGAATAATCGTAATTCTTGGAATGACGTACCCAATTTCAAGATGAACACAGTTTTTCGCAGAATTACCTTGCAGACTAATTCCCTTCTAATAAACCCCGAATTGAAGTTGGAGTCTTCTAACAAGACATGTGCTATTTTTATTCATAAATTTGCACTCGCTGCCAGAGCTGTTGAACAAAACGTGGGCTGCATTTGATTCAATAAATCCGAACTTGCTATCAGAGTCGTCTAGAAGACGTGTGCTGATATTATTCAGCAAATTCGGACTTGCAACCAGAGTTGTCTAACAAGACGTGTGCTGGATTTGATTCAAGAAATCCGAACTTGCGACCAGAGTCGTCTAACAAGACGTGTGCTGGATTTGATTCAAGAAATCCGAACTTGCGACCAGAGTCGTCTAACAAGACGTGCGCTGGATTTCATTCAAGAAATCCGAACTTGCTACCAGAGTCGTCTAGCAAGACGTGTGCTGATATTATTCAGCAAGTTCGGACTTGTGACCAGAGTCGTCTGACAAGACGTGTGCTGATATTATTCAGCAAGTCGGACTTGCGACCAGAGTCGTCTGACAAGACGTGTGCTGAATTTGGTTCGACAAATCCGAACATGCTAACAGAGTCATCTAACAAGACGTTTGCTGGTTATTTTAATAGTAACTCATTACTTTTTAATTTTTTAAAATTCTGTTTACAGCGCTTATAGTTTTGCTGTAATAGTGGCAATAAAAAAATAAATGCTAACTTTCCGTTGTTGATTTACCGAATAACGAACCAAGCGTATTACGCCGTATTGGGTAATAATTAGTAGACACTTCTCTGTTCGTAAACAGCATTTGTATGTTTCTGAAAGTTTTGAATTTAGATGCGAGCGAGTCGCATGACTGTCATGTTGAAGAAGTAGGTTGTAGTCATAAATAACTCGTACAAAACTTTGATACGCGGACAGGAAACTCGTCATTTTTGTCGTCGTCCTTCAAGGAAATGTACATGTCAGTATTCAGTGCTGCGTATTCTGCGACGTCGGTTGATGTCATGTATATGTTTTATACCTTCTAGTAAATGTGGTATGAAAAAACACTTCACACTATTTGTACATTTTATTTAAAAAATTGGATTAGTGGCCGTCAACATACATTAAATATGTAAAATGAAATTGAGCCAACGATTTTGCTTCTTTGAATAGTCTCTTTCTCGGACAATAAATGTTTTGCAAACTCTCAGAACCTATGCACATAATTAGGAAAGAAGAAGACATCCATTCGAAGTGCAAATTTGAAAAATGATTCGAAATTAATATAATTTTTTTGTGATACATCCCATGTACAATTGCAGCTGTATTTACGCCCATTTTTTGTAGTAACCTCCATATTTTTCCGAAAAGTAATGAATTATAATAATACGAAAAAAATCGTTAGCGTAATTTATTTAATATTTTTAATCTTTGTTAACTTCGTAACAACTAATTTGATAAACATAGAGCGGTGGTGTAAAATGTCAAGAGATCCAGTATTGTCGCCATATAAAGAACTTGAAATGTATTTTATTTATCGCATGAGATCAACAAGACGTTAACGCTCACCCTGATATGTCAGAACTGAATACTTTCAATTGATAATGAAATGAAATTTAATCAGCAGTTCCCCGTTCAGAAAAGTGCACTATTAGCAGGATTTCGCTTGCAAAAACCGCATGGTATGAAAAGTTTGGTTCGAAAAATTGACAACAAAAACAAGTTCGTTGCATTTTAAAGTTTTTTTTTACGGCTACTACCGCATGACAGACATCGCTGTAGAGAATGTTGGAAAACATCATGTTTTCATATTGAACACGAAAAACAATGAAGTTTTTACGTGTGGCTATCAATTCAAGGAATTGATAGCCACACGTAAAGATGTATGCGCCGTTTCGCCGCCGTGCGAGTCATTCATACATGTTCAGGAGGCGAAAAAATATTTACGATAATTTTTACTAAAGTTTTTCGGATAATACACGAAAATAACAAATGTTTTAATTGTTTTTGTTACGTTTATCGCTAATAAACGAATTATAGTCGAAAAAAAAGTATATAAGTAAGAATTCCACATGGGCGTTTCATAACAAAAATTATAAAGTTACGTGTAATTTTTAGGAACATCCGTTCGCCGAGTGGGTATAAATTTATGACGATCAAATTACGTTATAAGGAACATTCAGCCACGTCCAGTCGTTTTCGAGATAAAGTGGAAAAAGAAACATACTTTTCCGTCGACCAAGTGGGTTGACGGGCTGGCGCAGAGTTTCATGTTGGTGCGAGCCCGTCAAGTCACTCGGACGGGAAACAGTTTCTAGTCCTCCGATTTCGTAGTAACCAATCGTATATTCCTACAAATTGCAAAAAAATTTCTAAGTTTCCTTAGAGATGCGCACTTGAAATGCGTGCTGATGAACGTATTTTGTTACTTAACAATTTGTCTATTAGAGGTAAAAACATCAAAAAGTATGACAATATTTTTTATGTTTGTGTTTGCCAAAAATCGGACTTCTAAATATTGTCTTCACTCCTGGTGAAGTAAGTCGACAAGAAATCAATATTTGTGAGCATGCTTTTCAGATAATTAATGTAATACAAAAACTTATGGAGCATTCCTTACCAACTCGACCAACGGCCGACCCTCAAATTCCCAAAAATGGTTCGCATTGTTTTATGTTATTCTTCCTCATGAAAAATACATGTAGATTTTTTTTCAGATTTCTTGTAACGTTGCTTTTTAATTATAAATATTTAAACCTAAAAAACGCCGTTTTTTAGAAATGTGACATTTTTTTTTTAATTCCGCGATGAACAACAAAATTTTTGGTCCACAAGCCAAAGTCGATAAAACATTATTTCTATTTTTTGTTGTTGTATTTTATAATGTTATTTTCTTTATAAATACATCTACCCAAAATCTTAAAAAATATTCAAAGCTTTGACAAAAATACTGTTATGAAAATTACCAGTGGTCGTGATTTCACATCAAGCTTTATTAGCTATCTACTTCACATTTTTTATACATACAGCCGCATTTCATGCCAACTCGACTAACGGCTGAAACTCACCTAATCAAATATTGATCGCGATTTTTCATGTTATTTCGATTTTTTAGTGGTGTTTTTCAATGATAAATATTTAAAGCTAAATAAAGGATGCCCTAATTTACAAATCCAAAAATAATTTGAAAAAAATTACGATGAACAACAACATTTTGATCACAAGCGCAAGTGCAAATATAATTTTTTCTGCATTTTTTGGTATTGATTGTATTTTTTCGATAATCGCAGACCATATTTGGTTACATGAGGTTCAGCCGTTGGTCTAGTTAACATGAAATGCGCCCTGCGTATCATAAATTCCTAATAGATAGTTCATAGAGCCCGAAGTGAAATTACGACCATTGGTAGTTTTCATAACAGTTCTTCCATGAAATTAAATCAGAATTAGATGGATTTAAAAAAAATCATGAAGTACAAGAGAAATAGGAAAAATCATTTCTCCACTTTGGCTTATGGATAAAAAATGTTGTTGTTTGTCGTAGTTTTTAAAAAAGAAAATTCAGAATTTAAGAGAATCGCGTTTGTTTCTTTAACCATAAATATTTATAGTTCAAAAACGACGTTATAAAAAATCTGAAAAAACTGTACATGCATTTTTATGCGGACCAATAACATAAAAAATCGTAATCCATATTTGGAAAGTTGAGGGTCGGTCGTTGGTCAAATTGGTATGCAATGCCCCTTATACTTTATTTGTTTATATCGCTAACATGGCAAAACGATGAAGCGTAAAAAAAACTGCTATGTACGTAGTTTGTAAAAATGTATGATGATGAAAAGAAGTTAGAAGGAACTTACAATGTGAAGAAACAAGTCAACGTTTACGTTTACCTCTACAAGAAATATTAAAAGGTCAAAGAAGTTGGAAGTATATTCGCATAGAGAAAATGTTTTTATAAAGTAATTCGTGTTTATTTCAAAGGTACAGTAATAACATGACTCTTACGATAATAATGATATCCTTATTAATTATGATAATTACGATATAAATTCATAAACATTTTCGCGCGCTAAACAGGTGTCACACAACGTGAACGCTGCGAATCTAAAGGCATACCGGCGCAACCCTGTTCCCTCTCCCCTACTGCCCAGCAGAAGTCCGTGAAGAATAGAACAACAGCTAGTGGAAGCGCAACGACATACAACGAAGGTCGCTGTGCTGATGACAACTGTTTCATTAATAAATTCGTAATTGCTCGACTGTCGACAAGTTAATTGTTACTGTAACGGGTGATTGTTACGTTAAAAAGTGCGATTTCAAGAATAACGTATTTGTTTTGTGGTGAATATCTTCGAAAGGAACAATGGAAACCTTCACTACGGATTCGTCAGGGATTAAATTTGGATTAGTGAAGGATCACGGAAAGAGTAACCTACAAAAAGCGAAATCTCTGATAGAACGTCTACCGATGCGGGATCACCGTTATGCCGTACATGTGGTAAGTGTCATGTATATATTCTTTATTTACTTTTTATTGAACGCCACAAGCAGCGTTATAAATGCCTAATACTTATAAAAATAAAGATTATGATACAAAGAGCTCTGTAATTATGATTTTATAATAATAAAATGTAGTGATTATAATATGATGACTAAGCTTTTGAATAGCTGCAGGAATTATTATTTTTCAATAAATTTTCATGATAATCTTTTAAAAAAAAATCATGAAACATAATTAATGCATTAAGAAAGTAATGCATTAATTCTCCCTTCCATTTTTCCACTATTTCTTTCAATGTTCAAGCGAAAATTAGTATTTTTTGCAGCTATTCAAACATTTACGATCTATTTTATAATCACTACATGTTATTATTATGGAATCATAATTACAAAACAACCTGTATTGCAAACTATATTTCATGTATTAATGGGGGGTAACATAACAAAGCGACTGTAATTTTCATCGCACTACAGTAACTTAAGACTTATTTACTTTGTAAATAATCTACTTTGTACTATTAATTTCCTATCTCGCGAATGACCCTCAAGATATCTGCATATAAAAAATGCTGAAGCAATGTGTAAGATTTTACATTGTATCTTTTTTTGTATTGCTTAATATCATGGTAAAAAGGCTTGCAACCAGTAGTTTTCGAGGTGGAATATACAACTTCAGAACGATAGTGAAGGTTAAAATTCGGTATCTTAAAGAAAAAAAATATTGGTTGGTTTTTCCGACAGAAAGTGGGATCTATATATTCGGAAATCAGAAACAGAAAAAAGTAACTTTTTTAAAAATCATGGTTAAAAGGTTTATATCCGGTGGTTTTCTAGGTACAATGTGCGACTTAAGAATGATAGTGAAAGTTAAGATCTTGTAATGATAACTTGTAGCGATTATAAAATTACATGTGAACCTTTGAATAGCTGTAAGAAAAATCTAATTTGTAATTAAATTTTGGGAGAAATGGTGAGAAAAATGGAGAAGCACAGTTCTCCATTACGAATGCATTAACAATATTTCTTCATTTTTGAGTAGGATTACCATCAAATTTAATGGGAAAGTAATATTTTTTGGTGCTGTTGTAAAGTTTGCACATCATATTATGATCGCTGCAAATTATTATTATAAAAACTTAATTACAAAACCAATTGTACTCTCAATTTTATTTATAGAACAATTAGGGATTTACAACTCTATGGTGAAGGTTAAAATTCGATATCTTGAGAAAAAAAAGAAATAATATTCGTTTGGATTTTCCGACCGATAGTCAGATCTGTGAACTCTGAAATCAGAAACGGAAAAAGCCACATTTTTTAAAAACATGATAAAAACACATTAAACCGATAATTTCCGATGTACATTATGCGACTTGAAAATGATAGTGAAGGTTAAAATTCAATTTCTTGAAAAAAAAAAAAAAAAAAAATGAATCGGATTTTTAGAGCGAAATTCAGATCAGTGAATTCGGAAATCAGAAACGGAAAAAGTATTTTTTTTTTTTTTAAATCATGATAAATAATGAGGAAGCAATGTGCAAAGTTCTACTTTGCATCCTTGTTTAAAATAGATCAATAAACATATTATGAATTCGCTTTTTCTATTTCGTTACTTCGGCACTTCGATATTATTACATCGTTTATGAAAGTAAGTGTGATAAGGTAAATTTTTAAAAACAATTCAACGTTCCATAAAATGTAAAATTGCATACCGTTCGTCACTAAATTATACATATGACCGATTCCATGTTAATTCAGCCACCAAAAAAAAAAAAAAAAAATTCAAAATTTTCAGCAAAAATCAGATTTAAGGGGTAAGGTCACTGTAACGGCCCAAAAAAAAAGGTTTTTTCACTAATTTTTTGCTCTCGAAATTGAAGGTATTTGAAAAAAAACTTTTAATGGTGTTATCGGGCATACATTAACCTTTATTATAAAATTTTTTAACCGTAAAAAAAAAACAAAATGGCGGCTCCACAGCTATCTTCCCGGGACATGTTTTGCTTCCAGGGCTCCGCGGCACGCAGCACCACTGGTGCACTTTTGAATCTAGAATAAAAAAAAAAAACCATTAATCTAGAGGGCTATAGCTAGAGAATGTCGATCGGATTTTAAAAAGTATCAATTTTTGTGGATTTGGCGTGCGTTTGAAAAAAAAAATTGATTTTTGACGAAAAAAACGGCAAGTTTTTTGTTAATAAAAAATCAATAAATAAAGTTCTTGAAAATTCCGATCGTCATTCTCAAGATAATGTAAGTGTTCACATCTGGTTAAAATTTGAAGTAAAAAAAATGAAAATTGTTCGAGTTATGCTGCGTGCCATTTTGAAAAACCATGTTTCGAGAAAAACGCGTTTAAAGTTTTGCGAATAGTTTTTTATTGAAAAAAATTAAAAAAAGAAGTTAAAAAAAATTTTTACCGTTAGTCTGCAATCCCAGCACCATACATTTGTCCTTCGATAGCCAAATTTTCGTCTTCTTCGTCTTTCCTGGTTGATTTTTGGAGCGCGCGCGCACTTTTAGCCGCGTCGCTCAGAGATGTCTCCGCGTGCGTGATGCGTTTGGCGTCGGCTTCGATGCAGAAATTATATAACTGTACACCAATTTCCACCTCCAACATCTTGAATATTTGCAAGACGTTGGTAAGGCCGCCATTGAATATGCAAACAGCGATATCCGTCGCGATATCTAGTACAGTTTTTCCGCTTGAGGATGATTTGGGGGCCAAACTCCAAACGGTAGCGTTGAAACTTTCGTTATTGTTTTGAGTATAGGCCCCCAAGCAACGCTCCAGCAACTCGTCCCGGCTCAATTCCATGTAGATGGGTTTGATGGCTTGATAAACCTCCTCACTCATTGGCTGATTGTGATGATACGCATCCAAGGCATTTTCTGCATTCGCTTTCTTCCAACTGCACCAATTCTCCGAACATTTTTCGTGCTGAGGCTTTTCATCCGTTGACATTTTGTGAAAAAGGGTTGCCCAGATCTCATTTTTCATATTTTTGATGGAATCGGCATTTCGACGGATTGCTAAGCCGTAATAAATGCTTAGTTCGTCAATCAATTTGGCAGTGAGTTTTCCTCTTCCCCCGAGACCTTTTGTTCCTTTCTTTAAGTTTCTCAATCGAGTTCCCATTCTTTTTTGCACGTGATCTATGCACTCTTTTTTTTTAACATCAACATTTTCATAAGGCTTCGAATCCACGATGCCTTTGAAAGTTTTGGAATCGCCATCTCCGATATAATTGCAGTATTTTATTCCGTATAAATCTTCTGAGCGTTGGAACATTTCGACGACAGCATCGACTTCCATTTTTCCCGATGATCCTTCGTGATTGGCTTGGCATTCATCGGCGTGACTTATTTGCCATTCCTCGAATTCCGTTGTTCCGTTTTTGGACTTCCAGTGCTCGCATGATTTGCAATACTTTGATTTCACTTCGACGTCGATTATTTTTCCAGATGACCAGCTGATCAATGACGTGACTCCAAAAAGCGATGAAAATCCGCGTTTTCGCCATGAGCCATCGCCGGAAACCGTTACTCCGTCAGTTTGTCCATTTTTCTGGCTTTCCTCCTTCTCTTCTTGCGCTGCTTTCTTCATGCTTGCATCTCTCACTGCTTTCGTTGCGATTGCTATCGTTTTGACCAATTTATCATAAAATGAATGAAAAATTGGGTGTGGCAAATCCATGAACGCGCAAAATTTTTTGATTCCATGTAATCCTATTCCAATCAGTCGCATTGCAAGCACGATTCTATGATTTATTTCATATGCATTGCGAATTAATTTGGAACTCGGAATATCCACATCGGGACATTTTGGGCAAACGATTACAATTTTGAATCCTAAACCACGAGGACTTCTTTCTCGAAACGCAATGTCAGATCCGCACGTTTTGCACTTCACGTGCTGGGCAATAACGGCAAAAACGGCGCAGAAATTGATGATTCTATAGCCGAATTGACTATTAACATCGAATTCCTCGATGCAGTCCTTCAGTTTTTTCGCCGAAGCACTGACGCCCGGCTCATCACTCTCACGTTCGTATTGATTCAAGGGTCGTTTCTTCCCGCCTGACCGACGCCGCGTTGGATACGAGGTTTTCGTACCTTTTTTTCCAAGATACACTCGAGCACTCATTTCAACTACACGTTCGTAAATTTTACAGTGAAATTGTAAAGAAACCACGAAAAACACGCAAAAATCGTCGCTTATGAAGAATCAATCGCTCTTTACTGTGCGCTTGCTGTCTCTAAACTAATGGAATTTTTCTTGATAATGCTCAAAAGGATCGAAAGGACACGTGGAACATTAATACCGGCGGTTAGGAGCAATGGGGGGGGACCTATTGTGTCGTCCCTTTTCGTCATTATGTTTACCGCAGGTAGTCGTTTCGGAGCAAGTTTTGACACGCTTGGCGGCGACCTTCATTTCCTAAGGACAACAAATTTTTTTTCGCACAGGACCTTTTTTTTCTTATTCTAGAGGGTTTAAACTATTTTTTAAGCCAATAAAAAAAAAATCGATTTTTCAAAAATTTTACAGTGGCCTTACCCCTTAATTATTCCCATATGTTTACCAAATTAAAAAATCGAAATATATTCAGCGATTCGGAATCCCATTACAAAAAAATGCTTAATATTGGTTATTCGTATACAGAATTCGTGGAAATTAATTCAGCTACAATATAGCGGAGGTTTTACCGGAAAAAAATATTTTCCATGATTTTACTCTAAAAATAGGTGTATAAAGTCAGCGACTGGATGTCCCATAAAAATCAAATTTGCAAAAATTTGTCATCCATATACAGAATTCGAGGAAAACTCGCCGAAAAAAAAATAATTTGCGATCATTATGCCGTAAAATTTGAGTTTAGAGTTGTCAATTGGATCTCCATTAATTTTGTTCTTGTAGATCATGAAATTCCGTAAATTTTGGTTATTTAGAAATCTCGATACAATGAATCGTTCCCAATATATAGCTATGTGAGTAAAAAATTGAAAAAATCAATATGTAGCGAATAAATTTTATTTCGATTTTTAAATTTGGTCAACATTTTGGTATAATGAAATCTGATTTTTGCTGAAAATGTTGCATTTTTTTTTTTTTTTTTTTTTTTTTGGTGGCTGAATTACTATGGAATCGTTCATATATAATGGCTGAATATTGTTTCATTTACATACAAAAGTTGAGCTCGCTATCTGTAGTTTTGCTAAATTTACAATAGTACGATAATGTCTTTTTTTTAAATCCAATTCTATAAAATCTGAACCGCTTTACCGATTCGTAAAGCGGTAAAGCGCTTAATTCAATACCAAACAACATTGGTTGCACTTGTTGTTATAAATAACTATTTAGGGCAGCCCAACAAGATATCCCCCCAAAATATCCCATTACCGAAATATCCCCGCACCAAAATATTCCCTGATAAAATATCACCTCGCTAAAATAACTTTTTATTTTTTACCGAGGCATCACTTAAGAGACGCAAAAAAATAAAAAGTTAAAAATGAAATACCGTAATATATATATGGGTCATTCCAGGTCAAATCGACCAGGGTCTGACCCTCACCCGCTCCAATTTAACTTTTTATGACAGATGCTTATCTGACATACCGAAAAAATGTGACCAATTTTTTTTCCGGATTTTTATCCTTTTCTTATAGTTTTCTAATTTTGAAAAATTTTCCAAATAGCACTTTCGACATTTTTTTAAATTCTGAAAAAAATAACATAAATTCTGTGTCGAAAACCGAAAATGGCCCAACAAGAAAAACAATGGGCGGGCGAAAGGGTAATTTTCTATAAATTTTTTTTATAAATTTTTTTTCTCCATTAAAAAATAGGTTTAAGAGCCTGGTATATCTTTGAAATGAACAATGAACTGAAAAGTCATTAAAATTAAATTGTTAATTAATTCTATAATCAAGAAAAGGAAAATGTCGAAAAGCGGTTCGAAAATGTCAGCCGTATACCCAATTTGCAAAAAGTTCATTGTATAATTCCGCAAGGCGATGGTAGTGTAATTGTAAAAAATAATTCATCTTCATCGAATTGCAAAACCCACAAAATTCAGAGATCGTTGTAAAAGTAAGTGTTGTACCTGCCCATTTTGATTTTTACGGCGATATTTTTGGTTTTGGCTGCAAAATTTGTGATTTTTTTCAGAACTTTTAAAAATGTCGAAAGTGACGTTTGGCAGAATTTCCAAAATTAGGAAACTATGAGAAAAGGATAAAAATCTGAAAAAAATTTGGTAATATTTTTTCGGTATGCCAGATAAGCATCTGTCATAAAAAATGAAATTCGAGCGGGTAAGGGTCATACCCTGGTCGATTTGACCTGGAATGCCCCATATATTACATATATAGCCTTTTCAGGAATAATAATAATCCGTGACGTTCTTTAGGGGTCCTGTTACTTTCTTTTTTTATTTCCCTTTTTTAGGTGGTTTTGTGTTTTATTTTTGCTTCCTCGCAGAGGAAGCTTTGATTTTGTGAAAAACAAGATATACTGGATACTCATGTCAGATTATTCAGACTGCTTTAAAACACCGAAAAAGGGGCTTAAAAACAATGTCCGGATGGATGTATGAGTGTGTGGCAGGCTTGCAAAATTCAAATCGCTGTATCTCAAAAACGGCTTTAACAATCAAGCTGAAATTTGGTACACGGGGAGAGATTTTATACGACTTTAAATTTTTCGAAAAATGTCTGTATGTTTGCTACCTGTCGCAATTTTTGAGCTAGTGAGATAAATAGATCTCGACAAATAAATTAATCAAAAATGTCAGTCGGTATTAAATTTGAGCGTAATCCATCAAGTGGTTCAGATTTTATAGAATTTTGAATTTTCGAAAAATTCATGTTTTCGTTCTAATTCAAGTTAATTTCTACCAGTAGATGTCGAATTTGATGAAGATCGGTAAAGAGATTCGGATTTTATAGGATTTGCCACAATCGATAAATTCACGTCGACGTTATAATTTAAGTCAATTTCGACTAATTCAGTAAATTTGATACGAGATACCAAATTAAAATTTGGTGCGCATACGGATTTACATGTAATAAAGTTGAGGTACGAATTTAACATGAATCGGTTAAGCGGTTCAAATTTTATGACACTTTGAGTTTTTATATAAACGTCTCTCGAGCCAAAACAAGTCTGCAAAGTAGAACCTTGCAGATTGTTTGATCATTATTTTCTGCTTTTTACAAAGTTTCCTCTATGAGGAAGCCAAAATCGATCAACTTACTTTCTCATCGAGGTAGCTTTGTAAAAAGCAAAAAATAATGAGGAAGCAATTTGCAAAGTTCTACTTTGCAGGCTTGTTTATGATTTTGGTTGTGTTTGAGGACGTTTGGGGAGATATTTAGGTGAGGGGATATTTTTTGTTGGAGATATTCTGGAGGAATATTTTGGCGCGGTGATATTTTGGCGTGGATCAAATGTCGGGTAGCAATTTAGCCAGCATTTAGCAATCTAGACTATATGTGACGCAAGTTAGAGCGACCACGTACTTTTTTCAAAAAATTCGATGTCGAATGTCAAAAATTGCAACTATGTAAGAGAGGTGGTGCTTCATGTGTGTCCCAAATTTAAGCTCGATAGACAAAAGTATTCTTGAGTTCTCAACTTTCGAAATTTTCGAGTTGTACACAATCACACACACACGGACATTTCTAGATCATTTTTCTGGACAATTCTGTGTCCTGACATAAAAATCAATTTTTTTTTCATGCAAACAGCTTCCTTTTCAAGGAAGTAATAGTAAATTACGATACAAGTGCGATGAAACTTTTTCGCACGAGTTCGGCATACAATTTTATGCCACGTGCGTGAAGTACCATTTCACGCACGTTGTGGCATAAAGAATATAATTACATTATATCTCGCTCATTTATTCGTTTGACATCTTGTCCTTCTGCATACTTCTTCATAATAGGTCAGAGAAGTAGAAAAAAAAATCAATAGAGGATCGTCCTTACTTAGAAAAGTTAGATTCAGAGAAAAAAAAATTAACTGTTGATTTTGGTTGCGACCACTATATACAATGTGTAGGGAGGTAGCGGCAATGGAATGGTCAATGAAAAGAAATTTTGTTTATTTCATTTCGACGTTTCGACTCTTGTCCGAGTCATCTTCAGGATTTCTTTTTTATTTTTTTGATCACTGTAAAATTTTTTTATACATATAAATAACAAGAAATACACAAGAAATTATTAAATATAGAAATAGATGATCTTAATTTTAAAATAAAAAATGTACAATATCTTATACAAAAAACACTACCATTGATATTAAGCACACCGATAAACATTCATAGTAGATTCTTTGAACTAGAAAACGGGATACTCATAAGAAAAAACAATGCTTTATACACAAAACATCAAATAAAATTACAGAAACTCAGACAAAGTAGAAATAATACAATTCACAATCATATATTTGACACTAAGGATTTTTTAATAGCAATAAATTCACAAAGAAATAATACTGATCTAAGAGAGATAACTCAAATAAACAATACCGTCAATAACAATACAATAGATAATGACGATAATAATAACGATAGTAACTTTCCTAATCAGAATATACACAATTTAAAATTGAACCAACAACAAACAAATAATGGAATAAAAAACCTAAGAACAAATAATGAAAAAGATCAAAATATACATGCAGATTCATTTAAAGAAATATTGAAATTGAACAATGTCAATAATGAGTGGAACAACAAAACAAAAGGATGGGTAATCAACCAAACAGACACAGAAATACCAAGGCACGTAGAATTGTTTTTATCTCTAGGACCTAAATTTTGCTTTCCATATTTAAATATAAAAGAATAGAAAATAGCGAATCATAAATCGATTATAGAATTTGAATCTAAATTACATTTAATACCAAAAGATAAAATTGATTCATCCAGAAGTAATCTAGCAAACATACTAAGTAGATACAACAACATTAATTTAAAAAAAGATACAAATAAAGTCATAATAGACACAAAAACATTTTTAGCGTCCAAACCAGATATAATGGTAACCAGAGCTGATAAAGGTAATAGCACAGTAATTTTAAAGAAAGCAGAATATATTAACAAATCGCTAGATCTACTAAAAGATGAATCAACATATATAATAGTAAATAGAGATCCGTTAAAAAGCACACAAAATACAATTACTAAAATATTAAAACATTGGAAAGCGAACAAATTCATAGATGACACTAGATTTGAAATGCTAAAACCAGACAATACAAATTTAGCTAGAATGTACACATTACCTAAAATACACAAAATAAATACTCCAATGAGACCAATAGTATCGTCAATAAATAGTCCTACACACAAAATAGCAGACTTCATACAAAGGGTCATCAATAAACATATAGACACTTCGAAAACCACCTCTTACATTAAAGACAGCTTCTCACTGAAATCAATAGTATCGAAAATAAACCTTCCTGACAATTTTGTATTAATATCCATGGATGTCACATCCCTTTACACCAATGTTCCAAAAAACCTAGTTATGCAGAGTTTAGAAAACAGAAGAACTATGTTTGGAGAAGGTACATTGGTTGATGAATTGAAAAAAGCGGTAGATATAGTCATGTCATCTACTTATTTCACTTTTAACAACAGTACGTATAAGCAAGTTTCAGGTCTTCCGATGGGCTCCCCCTTAGCTCCAGTCCTATCTAACATCGTCATGATTGACTTAGAAGAAAACTGTTTAAAAAAATTAAAATTCAAACCTCCCTTGTACAGGAGATTCGTAGATGACATAATTATTGCACTACCAAGTGACGAAATAGACAAAACATTAGAAATTTTCAATGCTTACCACCCAAAATTACAGTTCACCATAGAAAAAGAGAATAATAACAGAATACCTTTTTTGGACATGTACTTAATCAGAGAGAACAATAAAATTATTACAAACTGGTATCAAAAACCAACATGGTCAGGAAGATTTATGAATTTCTTCTCGAGTCATCCCATACAACAAAAAGTTGGTACTGTATACATGCTAGTAGATAGAGCAATTAAGTTGTCACATGAAAAATTTAGGAACCAAAATTTGAATTTAATAACCGAAACACTAATTCACAATTGTTACCCAAAGGAATTTATAAACAAACACATAAAAGCTAGATTACTGACATTAAATATAAACAATAACATAGAAACAAAAGAAAAACTAGATTTTGACACTAGTAGAATCATGAAATTTCCATTCATGGAACATATTCACTATCCATTAATAAGATTTTTTAAAGAATTTGACATTAATCTAGTTACAGACAACAAACATAATATTAATAATTTAATTGGTTCTACTAAAGACAAAATTTCCCCTCTTTTAAAATCAGGACTTGTGTATAGAATTCCTTGTGAAAATTGTGATGCAACATATATAGGTCAAACAAAAAGGTACCTAAAAACCAGGATTCAGGAACATAAAAATAGTACAAAAAATCCAAAGAAAGATAATACAGCGTTAATGGTACATAGCAAAGAATTACAACACAATTTTAAATTTAACGAAGTAGAGATTCTAGCAACGGAAAAAAACTGGAAAAAAAGATTACTCTTAGAAATGATTTGGATAAAAAAAGACGAACACGCAACTAATTTTAGAACTGACATAGAGAAATTAAGTATTATATATAACGCTATAATATAAATAAAAATAAAGAAACATATTATTATATTCATTACCGACGTAATAGTAGAATAAATTACCGACATAGAAATAACCACAAAATCTGTACATAAACCGATCTAAAAAACAAAATAATTAACTCACAGATAAGAAAACAAGATTAAAATTCAAATTAGTCATATGACATATAAGATAAGACTATTTACCGAAATAACTGTCCACACACAAATCTTAAATTCTCTGTTTGAGAACCAATGCTACATAAGCAAGAAAGAATCTAATTTACCACCATGCTTCGAACGAATAAGAGATTTAATTCAAAATTTAAAATAAAATACAATATTGTAGATTGATTACTATACTTAAAAAGACAGAAACAAATAACAATACAAAACAAAAGCTTATTATTTAAAAAGAAAAATTGAATTTCATGTATATTAATTGCTCAAAAGAAAATATATATCTAAAAAGTGTGCTAACAGAAAAGTGACTCCGTTAACATGGTTAACCTAAAAATTAACCTACGTGGAGAACACGAAAATTATATCAAGAATTTCAAAAGTTATATAAAAAAAATGGAACAAATTCAAATGGGAAAAAAACTTTTAATGTCGAAAATTGAGAGCGAAAAAACATTATCGGTGAGTTAATTATAAATACAATAAACTATAAGAATATAAAATTAAAATCATGAAAAAAGTATAAGTATAAGATAAAATGTAAAGAAAAACGAAAAAACCAGCTATATAAAAACCAATAATGATAAAATTTTATAAACAAAAAATAATAATAAAAATAAGTAAAATATAAAATTGTTTTTCAAATATAGTATAATTATATTAAAACAAAATTTTTTTTTTTTTTTTTTTTTGTTAAAAATGAAAATGTATAAAGAAAGTTAAAAATTATATTTATTAGTATGGAACTAAACTAAAGTACAACTACAGAAAATTGTTATTTATATGTATAAAAAAATTTTACAGTGATCAAAAAAATAAAAAAGAAATCCTGAAGATGACTCGGACAAGAGTCGAAACGTCGAAATGAAATAAACAAAATTTCTTTTCATTGACCATTCCATTGCCGCTACCTCCCTACACAAAAAAAAATTAATCATATCTTATACATTATTGGGTTTGCCATTTTTGCCTCCTGCATACTTCTTCATAATAGATCAGTGGAAAACGAGAAAAAGATCACTTCATTAGAGGATGGCCCTTACTTAGGAAACTTATATTAAAATAGAAAAGAAAAAATAATTAAATTATATCTCGTACATTAATGCGATTGCCATTTGGGTCTTCTGCATACTTCTTCATAATGAGTCAATTTTATTAATAATCTGAAATAATAAAAACATATAAAGGCCTAATTCTGAATAATTATTAAGATTTTTTTTTATTCGTTACAGTTTCGGAACGTCATTGAGCCCTGTGACGAGGTAATACAGTGGTCTGAAGAACATATTGCATCTTTTGTAGATGATGTGCTCGAGCTATGGCTGCAGTCCGTTGAGGATTATAGACTGTACGAGAAATGTAAGGTAGCCATAGGAGAACAGCACAACAGTAAATCAACTAAGGGTAAGCGAAAAAATACAGTAAGTCGTAAAATTCATGAACGCTTCAACGACAATGTCGGAAATATAAATCTAGACGAAGTCGCAGGCAGCGTTGGAGACGAACGACGCTCTGTTGTATCGCGCATGGAGCAATTTTTCATCCACGCAACTCATGATAATGCCAAGTATTGGTATATTTATAACAGCGAAACTCCACCACAAGGGATTGAAAGTTGTCTGAGTGGCATTAGCGGCCATTTGGATCCAACGAAAAATTCCAGGATCGAGGAGATGCCCGGTATCAATACCAGCATGTTTTATGTTGGGACCGCAGGGAGTTTTACGAAGATGCATGTCGAAGATAGTATTGCAGACAGCGTGAACATCATCCATGCTGGCAAAGAGAAAATCTGGATGATAATCGACAGAGAAGATTACGCTCGCATAAGTGGCATCATCAATCGGAAATTGAAAGAAGTGTTGCATGTTGTAAACAATAAAGAAGACGAAGGGTCAATGGAAGTTTGTGTGTTGCCTCTGCAGCACAAAAATCTGGTTTTGACTCCGCGACTTCTGGACGAATATAACATACGATACGAATTTGTGGTGCAAAAAGCAGGTGATCTATTGTATGTTCGCTACGGAATCCTGCATCAAGTGATAAATGTGGGCGTAAATGTTGCTGAAGCCATCAACGTGGGAAGCGATGGATGGAATTATAGTAATGACATGAAGATGCTTTGTTCGTGCGAATAATGTCAGTTGGTACATGCCGCAACGAACACCGATGTAGACATGTCGGTAAAAGTTGGAAAACTGAAACGGCGAGTGCACATATGCGATACATGTGGTAAAAGTTTCAGCACCAAGATGTTACTCGCAAAGCACCAGAAGGATGACCACCGCACATCGACGAACCATTTGTGTGGAATATGCGATAAGGTATTCCAACATGCTCAAAGCCTAAACCGACACGTTCGATTAACCCACTCTCATGCCGAAAAAGATGGAATGAGACGGAGCCTTTGTGACGTATGCAACAAGGGAGTAGCGGATATAGTCCGACACAAGCGAGAAAGACACCAACAGCTGGTGGAATGCTCCAAGTGTAGGACGCAGTATACTCGACACGACCTTGTTGAGCATAAGAAAATATGCATTAAATTCTCTTGCACGGATTGTAGCAAAGAGTTTAAATCACATCAGTCATTGGCAAACCACTGCGCGAGATGGTGCGAGGCAGGAACGAAACCGAGGATGAGCAAAAAAAAAAAGTCGATGAGTAAAACGAGACCGATGACAAATCTTCAGCTGTAAGGTTTATTCGTCAGATAAGTGTGTTGATTGCAGGAAGCGCCAAGGACCTGCACTAATGTCAATCTTGTCTTTCATCAGAAGTGTGCTGGTATTGATGAGCAACATGTTCATTCATGTTCTGAATACGTCTTTAATACGTTGACAGATTTCGAGAAATTGTGAATCAAAGACAGTCATTTGAAGGTTTGATTTTTATGAGCAGTTTTTACGATCGTCTTTCAATACTCGTACTGATTTCGACAGGTGGCAAGTTGAATACAGAGTCATCTGTAGGGGCAAGTGCTGATTTTTCGACACGAGGAGCTGTCAGAGCCAATCCTCAGAAGTGTGCTGAGTTCGACAAGTAACGAGTCGAACGGAGAGTCATCTGCGGCGGCACGTGTTGATCTTTGGACACAAACAGCTGTCAAAGCCGGTCCTCAGAAGTGTGCTGAGTTCGACAAGTAGCGAATCGAACACGGAGTCATCTGAAGAGACATGTGCGGATTTTTAGGCGCAGCTGTGATATCTTGACATTCACCAGAAGTGTGCTGGTTTCGATGGGCAACAAGTGGAAGTCTCAATACGTTCTTTGATACGTGGACAGATTTTGACCAGTTGCGAATCGAAGACAGAGTCATCTGAAGGTACTTGTATCGATTTTTACGAGTAGCTGTTAAGGGCGATGCGGAAGTGTGCTGATGTTCATAAGCTCCAAGTCGAAACAACAATAGTCTTTCGATACGTGTGCTATTTCCAATGATATCGAGTTGAACACAGTCATCTGCAGTGATATGAGCTGATTTTGTACGACGGGCTGTCAAAGCCGGTTCTCAGTTGTGTGCTGAGTTCGGCAATTACCGAGTCGAACACAGTCGTCTCAAGAGAGGTAGTGCGAAGTTTTTCTTTCTGATATAGAAAGTTTTTTTTACTTTTTTTCTAGAGATTTGTATGCTTGTCCTCAGAAGTGTGCTGAGTTCGACAAGTAACGAATCGAACACAGAGTCATCTACAGCGGTACGTATTGATTTTTGGACACGAAGAGCTGTCAAAGCCGGTCCTCAGAAGTGTGCTGAGTTCGACAAGTAGCGAATCGAACACAGAGTCATCTGAAGAGACATGTGCGGATTTTTAGGCGCGGCTGTGATATCTTGACATTCATCAGAAGTGTGCTGGTTTCGATGGCCAACAAGTGGAAGTCTCAATACGTTCTTTGATACGTGGACAGATTTTGACCAGTTGCGAATCGAAGACAGAGTCATCTGAAGGTACTTGTATCGATTTTTACGAGTAGCTGTTAAGGGCGATGCGGAAGTGTGCTGATGTTCATAAGCTCCAAGTCGAAACAACAACAGTCTTTCGATACGTGTGCTGTTTCCGATGATAGCGAGTTGAACACAGTCATCTGCAGTGATATGTGCTGATTTTGTACGACGGGCTGTCAAAGCCGGTTCTCAGTTGTGTGCTGAGTTCGGCAAATACCGAGTCGAACACAGTCATATCAAGAGACGTAGTACAAAGTTTTTCTTTCTGATATAGAAAGTTTTTTTAAATTTTTTTCTAGAATTTTGTATGCTTGTCCTCAGAAGTGTGCTGAGTTCGACAAGTAAGGAATCGAACACAGAGTCATCTACAGCGGTACGTGCTGATTTTTTGACACGAAGAGCTGTCAAGGACGGTCCTCAGAAGTGTGGTGAATTCGGCAATTACCGAGTTGAACACAGTCATCTCAAGAGGCGTAGTGCATAAGTTTTGCTTTGTGATAAAGAAAGCTTTTTTCACTTTTTTCCCTAGAGATTTGTATGCTTAGGTACTCAGGATGGTCTGACACTTTTAAAAAAAGTGGTTTAAACCGTTTGGCATACAATTTGAGGTAAACGGATCATGGCGAACATTTTATTGCTCAAATAGTGAAAAAGTCTTTTCCACGGTGACTCGCAAATTTTGATATGCCGTGATGAAATTCCCTACAAAATAGACATTCATTGAATCATGATTGGTGTTGAATTTGACTATCATCGATCGAGCGATTCCAATTTTATGACAATTTGAAGATTTTAAATAATTCCACTGTACTGTTGTAAATGTTAAGGTGATGTGTTACATATCCTCCGTGTCTCTTAGATTGTTATAAATGCGAGTGAGATAGCTGAATTTTCCCGAAGTGTTATTCTTTTCCACGGATGATTTTGCAAAAAAAGTCGAGAAGTACTGACTACAGAGTGCCAAGTTGCAGTCACCACTTCTCGTCTTTTTCCTGAAAAATCAATTGTGACCAAGTACAACGCTTTACAGTTTTTGTTACCTAACGAGCAGTAGCAGATCATCTTAAGCGACCTCGCTGCATTTGTCGATGGGAATTCACGATAATGTTCTCTGCAACCGGAACGACGATCGTTGAAAAACCGGCAAAACAACCGGTCGTTTTTTACAAAGATACAACTGCTCAAACAACCAGTAAAACAACCACTCAGTCAAGCCACAATGGCAGTGGCGGCTATAACTGTGTGGCGGCTCGACTGGTTTGTTCGGCGGTTGTTCTTGCGGTCGTTTTTCTAGTAGCAACCATAGTGACGGCACCTACTGGTTGTTTAAACGGTCGCTTGTTCGGTTGTTAAAAAAAAACTGCACTGCAACGAGTGATTTATTTTCTGGTCGTTTAGGTGGTTGCATTTTTGCACGAAACGACTGGTTGCTTTCCTGGTTGTTAGTATGGATGCAGAGTTTGCTACGGTGGTTGGAATCTAGAAAAGTTTAAAAACTTTAATTCTCTTAAAATTAGAACCTCCCAATCGATAGTCGTTAAATTTCACCATAATCATGGTTTAGTGTTGGTCCATTTATGTGGTACATTCCAGACAGATATATTGTCATTTTCGAGAGCTAGTGCGTGAACGCTATGGTTCAAACAATTTTAAATGCCATAAAATGCTTACCTGTTGCCTGATCCACGTCAGATTTGGACCTGAACATTGTTTATAATAGACTATATGAGAACCGAATTCGAAGCAAATCTATGGGAAACAGAGAATCTTATAAGAATGTTTTCTTTATTTCGAAGTGATATCAAAATCAAAAGCACAGGGGTAAAATCTTCAATCTTCAATCATCCATTTTGGGTGAATTCTTGTAAAGAATTATAGCCGGGTAGCTTACAAGTCACCAGAGTTAGAGAGTGTTTTCTAGTTCTAGATGTCATACAATGGAAAATATTTGATTGATTCTAAAAGTTCAATACGAATCATTGTATGATTCTCGTTGACTAGTATATACAATTTATCTCGGTTTGTGACTATCCGGATGTTTTTTCCACTGTGATTATTGTATTATTGATAACAACCACATGAGGCATCTAAAAACCAGATTAAAATATTTTTTTAACGGTTTTCGGAATGCAATAAGTAGGGTAGTGCACTGTAACGCTCGTAATTGCTACATAACCCTTGCGGATCTGAAGAATCGCAGAATAACCGAAGAGTGACCGGTCGTTATGGAACAAAAAATCTCTCCAAAATAATCCAGAAGCAACCTAGTGACTGGCGGGAACCGTAAAGTGACCCGGAATGAACCCAATGGTCCGTTTCGGATTACTATTCGGTTATTAAAGAACTTTCAAATAACTAAAATCAACGTTTAACAAAGTGTCGGTTACTTCTGCGTTACTTTGAGGTTTGTTTTTGGTTAAAACATTGGTCGCTTTGTAGTTGCAATCGGGTTATTTTTTGTTCCAAAGCAACGGTCGCTGTGCCGATTACATTATGGTCGTGTTACGGTAAAGCAACTGGAAATTAACCTCATAATGACGGGTACTTGTATATGACCGGAAAACAACCACAAAATGACGGTTGCTCGGATCCGCTAGAGAAGAATTCTATGACAAAACTGTCAAAATTTCTAGGAACGGAGTTGCTCCGGTACCCTGTGTCTGTTCCTGGACCCATCACTTGTTGAGTGGAACGGCAACATTGGGTTCCAGATATAAACTCGTATCCTAGAATAATATTATTGCATTACTTTTTATGAGACGCACATCATACACAATTGAAGTTCCTCGAACGCACAATGCGTTACAAACATTGTGTTTTTTTGAGGTTACTTGGATAGCGTATGACCGCGTTTTAGTTTCGCCGGAACACGCTTCATCGCGCTGTAGCGTGTCTCGGCCGTCTACGGCGCGAACTGGTACTGCAGTGCAGCCGGCTGCACACAGAGCGCGCTGTAGTCAAGTTCCGGACGCCGCACGCGTTAGTCGATAAGGTAGAATAAGCTTTTTTTAGTTCAAACTTAGCGGCGCTGGGGTCACGTCGGTTTGGAAAATCGCCTCCAGCAGCCCCTTAATCCATATTGTAGCTCTATCAATGTTTTTGTTATGAATTTTGATTTTGGCATTTAGATGATCTATTTCTAAATTTAAAATTTTCCTGAATGTGTGATTGAGTAATTTTTCTAACTTAATTGTATTTTTTTGTAGAAAGAAATTCGTTTTGTTGATCTTTGTAGTGTCTAAATGTATAGGAATGAGACCTTCTTGTCTGCATCTAAGCAAAAAATTTTGTTTTTATGTAGATCGTATTTTTGATTCACTTTCGTTTTTCCAAGATTTGTAATATTTGAGAGATTCGTAGCCGTGCTGATAAAGGATGGTCTGGAAGAAAGAGCTAATGATTGGAGTCGTTGGTGATGTTGTGAGAGTTCGAGTTTAAAGCCAAATATAAACTTGTTTGTGGTTTCTTTTGTGGCCGAGATAAGAATAGATGAGTGAGTAGTTGGCTATTGGCGGCCAGGTGTAATGAGTAAAAAATTCCTCAAGTTCAAAACGTTTCGACCCTGGTCTAGTCTTTAGACACTTTCAATGCGTAACATCCTAAATTACAATTCCCAATAGAAAGAGAACATGAATTCAACTCCATTCCTTTTCTAGACATAAAACTAATTAGAGAAAACGATAAGATTATAACAGATTGCTATAGAAAACAAACGTGGTCACGCAGATATATGATTTTCTTCTCAGAACAACACAATTAAAGATTGGAATTATTCTCATGTTAACTGACAGAGGTATCAAATTAGCAGATCAGAGATTCTGGAATAAAAACATTGAAATCATAAAAAACACATTAATATCAAATTGCTTTTCTGAATATTTCATTAACAAACACATTAAGAACAGGCTCAAATCAATAAATAAAACTTCTGACAACAACGCACAAAAAGAAGAATTTGACACTAAAAGATTATTAAATTTACCCTTTGTTCGACAGATTCACTACTGCTGTAACACGGTGGATGTTACAAGCGATGCCCCACAGGCTGGCTCGAAGGCCACCACACCACCTAATTTATTATAAGTTATTTTTAGTATCCTTTCCCTTATTTATTAGAATTCCAGCTTCGCTCCCTCCCCCCCCCTTTTTCTATTCCCGGTGCGAATGTGTTGTATGTTGGGAAGAGTCCGCGAGAAGACTCGCGATCTCCGAGGACCCCTCTGGCCGTGTGTCACTGTGTGAATGCTGCGGGAGGTGGGTAGAGGGTGAGCGGGAGAGACGTCGCCAAGCCGTCGCACACACGCTCGAATAAGGCCCCCCTCCAGCCCACCAGAGGATACAGCAGTCGCCGATACCCCGCCAACTGCGTATCGAGCGATCTGCCGAATATCGAGCGACGATTGATGGGCCTCCTGTCGCCACCTGTCAGTCATCAGGACAAACGCTTCACACCTCGACTCACTGACCAAAGCTGAAGCACAGTGGTCACATGACGCATCTCGGCCAATCAGGGGGGTCCTAATTTATGCAGGACAAGGAAGACGATCTTCTCGGGACTTCGAGTCAAGCCACCGCCGCGTTCGGCCATTTTTATATTAAATCATTTTTGAGTGAGTTTGAGTCCGGGGAGTATTGTTCCCCGGCAATCTATTGTGCGTATTTTGTGAGTGAGTGCCCCGGATTATTTTTGAGACCCCCTTTCACCCCCTTGTTCCCTAATTTACCCCCCTTTATTTTCTTTAATAATTATCGCATAAAGTGTATGTAGAGTGTAAGCACCGACGCCACGTGCTACCCGGCGTTTCGAGAAGTATTTTATAATATATCTCGCGTGCGTGGTAGTGTGATGGTGATGCGGTAATCTAGAGTTATTTTTGCATTGCGTTGTTATTGTTATTTAATCCCTCCTCCCCCTGACCGTGTCTCTACTTTTTAGCTAGCCGAGTCCTTCTATTTTTCTCACCAATTTTTAATGAATATTCCCCCCCGTAATTGTAATAGTTTTGCCCGCAAATATCTAGCGTTTACCCTCCCAGTGATCCCCACCATCTTCCCCCACCCGGCCGTGCCGGACTTAGAAAAATTCCCGACCCGTTGGACTTAGAAGATTTTCGACAGTGCCGGACTTAGAATAATTTCAGCTCTTCTCGGACTCTGAAATTTTTCGACGTCGGCTGGACTTAGAATATTTTCGACTCCCTTCGGACTCTGAAAATTTTCGACTGACTTTGGACTTAGAAAATTTTCCCCGTTTTCTCGGTGCTACCCCGTAGGTAGCTGGCGCCCACCTTTCCCATTCTTTTATTTTTGGGTATTTTATTATTTTCTGTTACATCGAGTCTTTAGTTTTCTTTTCTTATTCTTATTATTATAATTGATATTTGGGTTCTGTTGGGTGATTTTCTTTTTGTGATCATTTTATTATTTTCTTTTATATCGAGTCCCCGGTTTTTGGTTTATTATTGTTATCATTTATATTTGGGTTTTCCTTATTATTCTTTTGTTAGTTGTTTTACTATTTTTATTGTATAGAAGCAGCCCAGCTGAATAAATCTGTTATTTTCTTTTGGATCATCATTTTGTCCGGTGCCATTTCATTGTTGACCCTTTCCCCTCCCACCAATAAGGAGGATTGGTCACACTGCATACATCAATTTCTCAAAACAAACCAGATCAATTTAGTTAACAGTAATAAACACAGTATCTACAAAGTCACTGGTTCCACAAAAAACAAAATACCAAATTTACTTAAATCACAGTCAGTTTACAACATTCCATGCAAAGATTGTAATAGCACATATATTGGACAAACAAAAAGACACCTTAAAATAAGAAAACAAGAACACAAAAATAGTCAAAATCACCCGGATAAGAATCACACAACACTAGCACAGCACATACCACAAGCAAATCATACTTTTAATTTTGATAATACGAAAATCTTAACAATAGAACCTTAACAATAGAATCTACAAGAAAAGATTGTTAATGGAAATGATTTACATTAAGAAAGAAAAAAATTCTATTAATGTCAGAATATTTCTAAGCTAAGTAACACATATAGATTCCATCATATAACATTTGACTAGAGGAAAAAAAGGCATTAGAACTTAAGAACTATATTAATTTATTCACTGCGTTATAATAGTAGATGATTTCACAAAAGAATAGTTAACAGTAATTTAAACATAATAACACATATAAAATTTATACTTTTGACATGAAATTTTGTATAAAAAACATCTTTTTAAATTTACCAACGTTATTAGATATTTGTAATAAAGAAATTTAATTTATACTGACTTGGTGATTATGTTTACATTATAGTTAAACCTGTAAATAGCAATATCTGAAATTATTAATTCACATACATAGACATACTGATTTACATAAATCACCACACGTGAAAAAATTTGAGTGAAAAATAACATAAAAAAAGGTAATGAATATACTGATAAACAGAAAAGTAATGAAGAAACAGATAAACATTGTCGTTCTTAATAAAATTATATTATTGTAATTATTTTTATTGCAAGAAATTCACCTATATCATGACATCAATACAGGTAACCTAAAATAATTATCAAGCACATGGGCTGGAGAGCCCGGTGACCAAAATCGGAACAATTGGTGGCAAAATCATTTATATAAAAATCACATATTCACTGATCGAACATGAATACAGCATGCACCCGTTATTATGTAGGTACTTTAATTAACAGTTGCTCCATCCAGTCATTATAGGACAATAGTATTAAGACTATTAAGCGATAAAGCGCTTAAGATTAAGCGGTAAAGAATCCTTCGTAGTGCTCCAAATAAAATGTTTAGCATCTATTAGCATTATTACTTCACTGACATAAAGTTTATTGTTGATCTTACAAATTGTATTTGTTATAATTAATAGTAAATAATTCATTGTTGTTATTATATAAAATATTACATTTAGACAATATATGACAATAGTACAGATTAAGCGGTAAAGACTCCTACGTAGTGCGAATGAAATGTTTAGCATCTATCATTATTACTTCATTGATACAAAATTTATTGTTGATCTTACAAATTTTATTTATTATAATTAATAGAAAATGATCCTTGGTTTTATATTTTTTTTAATTATTCTTTTGTAGATATAATTAAGTAAACCACTGAAGAGGACCCAGACCAGGATCGAAACGTTTTGAATTTGAGGAATTTTTTACTCATTACACCTGGCCGCCAATTGCCGACTACCCACTCATCTATTCTTATCTCGGCCACAAAAGAAACCACAAGCAAGTTCTCGTATTGATTGCAAAGAAACTGGTTCAGCTCTCTATAGTTCAGCGATTCGACTAGCCTCGAATATCAATGAGGTATTTTCGTGTATCCTCGGGATACACAGTCTAAATTTTCTGTCGCGGAAGACAGCCTCGAAGAAAAATACATTCGGCCATGCAAAAAATCAATCAAGAAATTTCTGATTTATATTTGAATCTTACATAACGTATTATATCGCTCGAAGGTGCAAATATTTTGTTAATAAATATTGAGAAATATACTCCCATTATATAACATTTTTATTTCAAATTTTGCATAATTTTTTTTTCCAATTTTCTGTTTTTTCGCTCAGCCTTTAGATTAAATTTCTCCATCTTGAAGGAGACGGATTCCTTTTCGAAAAAGTTCCAGGAATACAAAAAAAAAAAAAATATTTCAAATTTTTAAAAATTGTCATAATCGTCCAAAAATCGATTTATATTTTTAAAATAGGTTTTTTTCCATGAAAAATGTAACATCTTGTCTTAAACATTTTTTTTCGTTATCCTTGCAACAAACACAATAAAATTGATTCTTAGCAATTTTTCGCTCCGACACACTATTTCCATGTAATAAAATCGGAGAGAAAAAACAAGCAAAAATCGCATTTTCCTGTAATTTCACCCCTATCAATGCCACCATGAATTTAATACTAATCAATATTTTTGTTTCAAAGAGTACTATAGCATTCGTCGATTGCAGAAAAATTCAAGATATTAAGGTTTTGAAGTGGTCATGTTCATGTGGAATGTCTCATATTAAAAACACAATATAAGTGTCATATTATAATGTTAGAATTTTTTTGTAGAAACATAATAAAGAATGAAAAGGACTTAGACCATGGACGAAACGTAAAAAGGAAGGAATTAAAGAATAATTCATACACTTTACATGGCCACCAGTAGCCGACAACCCAATTTCTTAATTGTTTACATCCGGCCACAGCAGTCAATAACCGATATTAATGTATAAAATTTAACTATTAAGTAACGAATCAGTTACACATAAACAAAAAATATAAGTTACAAATAGGAAAGAAAAACGAAAAGAGAGTCATGGAAAAATAATTCATTTTAATTTTCTAAACATATATATATGCACTCAACGTGAACTAAAATCTCTAGGGTACCTCACAGCTCGTTCAAATCAGAGGCCTCTCCGAGGTCGAGCGCTGTTCTTCGAAGCCACCTCGTCTGAGGTGGCAGGTGTTACGTCACGCAATTTTTCTGAAGGACTCACTCACAAGGGTTCACGCCACAGAGACGAAAGGGACTGAGCTAGAGGGTGCCTAGGCTGGCGAAAGCCCATATACCCCCAAGGGGGTCTGTAACGTATCATTGTACGCGTGCATGGATGGGAGAGCACTCGACGTCGTCGTCTCTCGGGCCATTGTTTTTTTTACTGACTCTTGCAATTTCAAGTCTCTGGGTGGATTGTTGCAAGTATATCCTAGCAAAAGCCTTGCTACGTGTACATGGAAATAATTAAGGGGCCAGAAAAGAAATTTGATGTCAGTGTCTTTGCAGCGTAAATAATTTACGACTGAGGGCTTCCAGAGAGTGACGAAAAGCAGAGTCCGTGAGTTCGAGCCGTCGCGCTGGCTCACCGCTGGCCCCGTTGTTCGTCTCTAAAGGCGTAAGGTATCCACATGTCCATGTAAATGAGGTGCCCAAGTTGGGGTGCCCGTGGGGTCAATAAATAACGGAGATAAAATGAACAGAAATACGACATTCACTGATTTCATAAGCCGAATTATTTCCTTCACTCTTTTTTCTAACGTTCATAAAACTCCCGAGTCAGAGATCGTAAAATTGAAATACCTCAGGGACGAGTATTTTCTTGTGAGTCAGGAAGAGTTGATAATTGGCAACGATATCAGAAGAGGTGATAATCTCACGACTCCGGCGCATGGAGTCACCGGCGACTATGACGCAGAAGAAATGTAGAATAAAAGGAAGCACTGTAAGCCATGGAACCTCGCGGAGAAGCTCCTGCCGCACGTTGCCACGCGTGTCACGCAGCAGATAAAGTGGCAACGAGAACCAACGGAGATAAGATACGAGCCAAGATGCCCCGGGCTGCAGCAAAGACGGCGGATCGGAAGGATAGCTGGCGATGCTACTCTAACGCATCAGTATGAAGAACAAAGAAGTGGACCCGTAACGCAGATCACGAATGAAAAATCTCCCCTTTCCATGTACCCCCCTGTCACCTTGTTTTTGGAAACGAAGGAGTTGATTAATCAATTAATTCATAAATGAAGTTGAGTAGGAATTTATAAAAATAAGGTATGAATAATTAATTTTTATTGTTAAATGAAATCAATCAGAAAGGGAGTAATATTTTGATAGTTAAATTAGCTAATAATTTCAGTCCGGGCACAGCAACTTAATTAAACTGTTTATCATTTCAGCAATTTGATTTAAATATTTCATTCTGTTACCAGCTGATAAATAAATTGCGTGAAACTGTTAATTGACTATTCAATTGGGTATAAACAATGCCAATAACAATGGTTAATTAATTATTCAAATCAGAAGCACTTAAAAATAGGAACATGATTATTAATATTGCTGCCCTGGCCTCGTTAAAACTAATTTATTAATTTGTTTTATTACATCTCACATTAACCTTTTCATTAAATTATTAATTAAGAATAAATTACCATAGGAGCGATCGGTAAATTGGGAAAAATATTAACCTGAATATTATTATAGATCATTAAGGGGGGAGCCTGCTTTAGAGGCTTGAAAATATCGATGGTTTTTTGTTGCATAAATGTCTTCCTAAACTATCCAAGAATGTGTCCCTAAAATTTCAGGAGCAAATTCGAAACATTTTCGGAGTTACAGAAGAAATAGTGAGCATGCGTCGAGCAGGTATACGAGCGGCCGGATCATTGCGCGCGCGCGCTCCGCCCCATTAGAAATATGAAGAGATACGTAGTGCACTCATTAACAGCATGTGAACGATATTTAAATTTCTAATTTGATCAATTTTATTATCATTCATGATAAATTGAAGCCATTCTGCCTTACCGACAAGTATCTTTTTGTCGGATGAGTTGATTCCCAGTTTGCCGCAATCGTTGCTAACCTCGGAATAAATTTCTACCATTTCTACTGATTCCATGTGAGGCACATGTCTCGATTCAGCGTTGAACACGTGTGCTCGACGACTTAAGGTTAGAAAATCGCGATGACGTTCCATGACCGTAATTTACGTAAGAATATATTTTTAATTGGTGATGCTGATCCACAAATAATTGGAAGCAAATTGCCTTCAAAATTGCAGGTGCTCAAAGCACTTTTTTATAATACTCGGGTTTTAAAATTAACAATACATGAAAGTGCCACAATAACTGCCAAGGAAGTGTTTGTGTTTTGGGATAAAGCCGGTATACCGGTACAAACTTTGCCTGAATGCAAAAAATTTTTTTATTCCGGAATGTATTTCATTTGACTAAATCAGAAAAAAAATCATTAACTGAGATTTGCATTTTTATCATTCTTATTCACATTAAAGCGTGGTTCATGGCTCCACTTGCTACTGCTGCTCCCCATCACGATTTGAATTTTTTCAAACAACTATATTCATATAATTCTATTAATTTAGTTGTGGCGAAGATTGCATTGAAAAAATTTTCGAACCATCTTTGGTACTTAAACCCCGAAAATGCTGCAATGGCTTTTTTTTACGAGAATGTGTCTGCAAATATAAAGAAAAGGATGGTTGAAAACATAAAAAATGCAGAAGATCAAGATGAAGAAATCTCTGAACTTCCCAAACGTTTCAATATCCACGAGATGAATTTTTGTTCTTTGATCGACAAGGACATTGATTTCTTTATCAGTTCCAAATCGATGGCATTTTTCGAAAGATTCGAAATCAACACCTCATTCTTTGATATCGATGTGAGCGAGTGGATTTCTAATGAAAATTATTTACAAGGCTTAAAAATAGTTAAAGGAATTAAAGTGGTTAACGATTTTGCAGAAAGAGGAGTGAAACGTATTACAGAGTACAATGATCGTCTCACTTATGATGAAGATCAGAAACAATTCATTGTACAAATAATTGAAAAATATAAACAAAAATATCCTGATATTAACAAAGCAACTTTGCTCCAACCGATGTAATTCATTATTGTAAGTTGATTTTTGAAATAAATGACATCATTCATTTTAATTCACAATAAAATTGATAAAATTGGAAATTTGAATATTGTTAACATTTAATTATTGAGTGTGCTACGTATTTCTTTATAATCTTATATACATACGAAAAATAAATTGCAGCTATTCGACGTCAAACTCCTGTTTTGACCATAATGATCGACTTTTGGAATAAATGATGACAGTTTTTTGCTAATTACGTGATAACTATTAAATTCAAGAGAATTTCACAAAACACCTTTTTTTAGAGCATTATATTTCCCACAAAAACATTATACAAAATTCTTTTATGAGAAATAGTTTTGAAATAAAAAACAATTTTCTTATCAAAATTTTGAATACATGCATTTTTTTCATATAAAAATTCGACAGCTCGGTGGGGTGGGTTAGAATTATTGGACAAAGTTCCGCTTGCGCCTAATTTTTTTTTAGATATGTTGATTACTTTTGAGGAACAATACCAAAGAATTTCCAACATCACCAAATTAAGAACCACCCTAGTATATATGAGCTGGCTGCGTCGGCTTGAGCAAAACTACATTTAGCATTTAAGTTCAGTTTTGATTTGTCTTTCGGCACGTGAACATCTTGAAATCATGCAGAGCTATCTGAAAGTGAGCAAATGTTCAAGTGAACGTACTGGAAAGCCGCGGAAGCGCAGATACCACGGCAATCAGTTTCATAATGTTTCGTCATCGGACGATGGAGAAGCTAATACTAGCCGTAGTGAAAAGAAATTGACGTCGGCGACTACGGACGATGTTATAATTTATCCGTCTCATTGCTATCGGATAATTGAGTTTGTCTCTGTGTTTTTAGCAATTTCTGAGTTAGTTATTTGCAATTTGTATAAGCAGAGAATAACGTTTGCCGAAAGCGGCCATCGACGTCTAGGATTCAAAATCGTTTTGTCGTGTAAATGCGGTAAACTAAAAATTTAATCCAGACCGTTAATTCACACCGGCTACGATATTAACAGAAGAATTGTTATCGTCATGAGGCTTTTAGGTGTCGCACGAGAAGGCATTAACAATTTTTGTGGCCTTATGGATATATCTCAAGGCTTAGCAAAATCGACGAATGACCAAATCGTGCAACACCTGTATACAGCGTCGAAAACAATGTTTGAGAGCGCCTGCAAAAAAGCCGTCGAAGAGGAAAAAGAACTTAACGTACAAAATGAAAGACCAGCTGACCATTTGAAAGTTTTGGGCGATGGATCGTGGAACAAACGTGGATATACTTCATTGTACGGTGTAACTACACTTATTGGGTACTACAGTGGCAAAGTGATCGATCTCGACGTTGACGACGCTGAAGCGACAAACACCCTGGCTGCTTTTAAACATCCACCACGTCTAATTGACGAACATGTCGAGAAGCACATTCGTCCTGTGTACAAGGAATTATCTAAGGACGAGCTGGTAACGAGGTGTTTGGGTGGACACACACAAAATGCGAACGAGTCGTTCAATTCCACTGTGTGGCGCATGACCTAAACACCTTCACTCAGGCATTAAAATCGTCGAGATTGCGGCTTACATCGCTGGAGGAATGTTCAATGAAGGCTACAGTGCAGCATTGAAAAACATGCAGTTACTAGATTTGAAAATTGGACAGCTATGCAACAATTTCGCCGAGAGAGCCGACAAGGAGCGCGTCACCCGAGAAAACAGGCGCGCTTCATTTTCAAGTAAAGAGGCCAGAACAGCCCGCAGACTCGAACATCTGGGCGAAAACCAATTTTTAGAAGAGTCTGAAGAGCAACTCTATGGACCAGTAATCGCTGATTAGCATATTAATGCGGTAAGTTCAAGAAAATTACGATTTTTTATATACGAAAACTTTGACGCGCGATTTCTCGGTTTTTCATTTTTACGATTTTTCCTAATTGGCGGGAAAGATAGGGAGAAAATTAAACGTCCTATCGAAACTAGACAAAATGGATTGTATTCGGGATTAAATTCTCTTCTAGTTGAACCTAAAAAACCTTAACAAAGTTAAGATTTACCCACTTTTTAAACAATTTAAAGTGAATTTTTTTTTCCAAAAAAATGATTTTTTTTTTCAATTTGCGAAAAATTGTTGAATTTTTCACTTTTTGTTGAATTTTCTTGGGTTAACTAGAAGCAATACTATTGAAAAATAATTTTTTTTTTGGGTTCTTTGTTTCAGATGGAAATTGCGACCTGCATCTTTCCCGCCGCACGACAAATGCACACTCGAGGCGCCTCGGCGAAATGCTTGTACCAGGCATAAAAAAGTTTCGTTTCTATCGGATATTTCTTTCCTTCCCAAAAAATCCTCGAAAAAATTGATTTTTTGAAGCCTCTAAAGCAGCCCCCCCCCCCCCCCCCTTAAGAAACATAGGAGTAATCTAGGTATACGAAATAGTGGCAGAACTGATTAAGAGCACCCTATGACCCTTGAGAGTGAGAGTGAGAGAGAAAAATCTCAGACCTCGTTATTATTATTATTATTATTATTATATATGATTAAACGCTGAGATGCGTAGACTCTCCGATGCCCTTGAGAGCATGAGAGAGAGAAAAGTCTTGAACATCGTTATTAATATTATTATATATGATTCAACCCTCAGAAGCGTAAAATCTCCGATGCCCCTTGAGAATCAAAGAGAGATAGAGAAAAAATGTTCGGGTATTGATATTAATATTATTATTATCACATCCGATTTGACACTCTGATGCGTAGTCTATCATACCCTTGAGAGAGAGTGTATGTGTGCGTGCGTGCGTGCGTGCATGCGTGCATGTTAATAATTCTTCAAACTTCTGATTACGTCACCTTCCAGAAGCTTCTAGAACCTTCTAGAACATTCGAGGACTTTCGCGGTGACTCTTTGCCCACTGTGCTATTTGATCCCGGTTGGTCGAGAACCCGCCTAGTATACCTACTTATGACGGGAGTTACTGGTCGGTATGTTAACCTTAGTACCAGTCTCGTCTCAGGAAACGACTAAAAGAGAATGATCAAAATCGAGAGGCTCTGGTTTGTAGTTATTGGCCAGTAAAGGCTGCCTGCGTCGCCAAGTAGTTTACCCAAGTTTTAAGATTTCTATGGTATACACATTGCCCTCGGGGCTTACAGTGAGAGTAACTAGCCGGTATGCTAACCTGAGCACTAGTACTGGACTGTAAGGGGCTACGGAAAAATGTGAACACCTTCTCGAAAAGAAAATGTTTGAAAAGGGTGTTTCAATCAGGAGGTTTTGGTTTGCAGTTTTCGGCCGGTAAGGGTTGCCTGCGCCGTCAATTAGCTTACCTAAGTCTCGAGATTTTGGCGAAATTTATAATACTTTTCGCAGTTCACAGCGAGAGTACTAGCCGGTATGTTAGCCTATGTCAATAGGTAAAGATAGGAGGAATGAAATTTAAGAAATTAGAGAAATTAAGCAAGAAAAAGGCAAGTTGTGTTATTATTGAAATTTTTAAATTTTAATCTAGGTCTTAAATAAAAAGATGTTTAATTTAAATTTAATTTTTATTAAGTTTTATATTAATCTTAATTTTAAAAAAGAATTTTTTTAAAGATTTTGATTAATTTTAATTTTTTTATTTTGTTTATGTGACGGCCCTGCAATACATTGCATATAAAAAGACGATTCGAATCAGAGCAACATGTAGGTGACATTAGCGCAGTGGTTAGCGCTCTTGCTTAGGAACTTAACAGTCCGGGTTCGAGTCCCGGTGATCAGAATATATTTTCTCTCTTCGATACTTCGTCTGGCCGTCCTCACTATCAATCTACACTCTTCCCCCAAATCTCCGCTTGGTCATTACATTTAACATTTTAAATTTTATTTTTATGAATGCCGGCCGCTACACGGCAATACGTGTAGCAACGTCGGCACGTTGTGAACTTCCGGAACGTTGAAAAATAGTAGATTACTTTTTCAAATTCGATGGCTATCGCTTGAGAGTCGATCGCCATATCTCCACCGTGAGAATGTTCTTCCTGATCTCTTTGGAGATTTTTCATGGCCTGAGTTTTAGATTCAAGCGCAGCCTGGACGCCTCCAATAGTTCTGCGAAGATCCTTTACATCGTGGGTGCTCGATTCAATCGCTGATCTTACATTGCTGACTGATGTACTAAGTTCATTGATGTCATGTGTGTTGTTCTCAATAGCGACCTTTACAACATCCACAGCAGTACTCAGAGCACCCAAATCATACGTTTTTTAGTTTTTATATTTTGACTGGCCAAATCGCTGTTTCATGTTGATTTTTTATTTCTTCACATAACTTTCTATGACATAAAGATATACGATGATGTTTTAGTTTTTACGGAATCCCCACGAACAAAATGCAAATCGATTTTGTATTTTCAATTCTGAGGGGAAGAAAATCTTTGTGAAAACAAAAAGAAAGAATTTCGATAATAAATTAACGTATGCACAAATTGTTTGTTTATGTACTTATAGTTTGAAAAAATTATTTCTTAAATTTTGTTATCAAAATTCCAAATTCCGCTTAAAATACAGTAAAAGAAAATTAGAATTTGGTTTTCCAATAGATACTGTTTAAAAATCGTAATTTTATAATTTTATTTAAAGAAAAAAAAATATTTTTACGTTTCAAGTAAGAAAAATCATAACGCTGGCACACCTATAGAAGAAAAGAAAATATTACAGAGGGAGAAATATATGCGGCGGCGAAATACAAATATTATTGTAACGAAGATACGGTTGACGTCATATTTTAATTTCCGTGTTGTTTAATGGTGCCTTATCTTATACATTCGCTATATAAAAAAAAAAAAAACGTGCGTCATATTGATTTAACTTCACGTAGTAAAATTAATATGACGCACGTTTTTGTTTTTTTTTATATATAAAAAAAAAAAAGACAAAAACGTGTGTCATATTGATTTAACTACACGTAGTAAAATTAATATGACGCACGTTTTTGTTTTTTTTTTTATATACCGAATGTATAAGATAAGGCACCATTAAACAATACGGAAATTAAAATATGACGTCAACCGTATCATCGTTACAATAATATTTGTATTTCGCCGCCGAATATTTTTCTCTCTTTGTAATATTTTCTTTTCTTCTATAGGTGTGCCAGCATTATGATATTTTTTATTTTAACTACACGTAGTAAAATCAATATTGCGTCGGTTACACCTAATATAATAATTTACAGTTAACGCCAAGGAGTTTAAATATCTAATGCGGCAAAGCAAAACGATACAGTTGTCGTATAGTCACAGTCATTTCAACACTTGAATAATTCCTGTGGTTACATACGAATTCTAATTTTTCTTCCTACATAGGAAATAATTTTTTTTCTTTGTATAATTCTGTTATTTTTCTTAAAGAAAAACAGCTTTATAAAAAAAATTATTTTTCATTATTTTTGAATTTTTTCTATGCTTATTCATACGTATTTTTAAGAGAGACTTGAGAAATTAAAGATTTAAGATGAAATTTGAAAGTTAAAATTATTTTTTGAACTAATCATTAAACTTCGAAATTAAGATAAATTTCTATATTTTAATATCCAATTTTAAATTTAAGATCAATCTTAAAGACGTAATTGGATTTGAAATGAAGTTCGATCTTAACATTGATGAAATGTTTCGTTCGAATTTTTTATTGACACACAAACTAATATAATATTTAATTTGTATGTGCTCAATATTTTCAGGGCGTTTTTAATAATGCTGGGGATAGATCCGGTTTTCGGCCGGTTTGCCATAATAGCTTCGGTTGCCCTCCTGCAATGTGCCAAAGGGCGATATACATATCCTGTCATACTCGCCGGAGAAAATACGCCTATTTGGACAGCTCGCTGTAACCATTTTACAGGGTGTAAGGACAAACCCGTCCAATACAAGAGACTTAACAAAGATGTGCGTATGACAACAAATGAGAAAATCCAAGCCAACATTTCTGAGAGTCGAATTTGTAGACGGGACTTGGATTTTAAGATTGGTCTTAAGTTCTAACTTACGTCCGTAAAAACGACCCTAATTTCGATTATGGTAAACGTAATATTGCACTCACATATACACAAACATATGTTTCTTCTTTTCTTTCAATAATTACAGACCATCCGAAAGACCTTGCGGTATTGGAAGTCCGATGAATTCAAACAACTTTCCTTCGGGACGGGAAAACACGCACGCAGCATTGAACAAATAGACTATGCAGACTACGTGAGTTTCTTATTCTGTCATTGTGACTAGGCGAGGTTCAAAAGAGAAAGAATTACTTGTCCAGTCTGAGTTTTGAGAAAAAAGTAAACAAAGGATAACTTAACAATTCAAACTATAATTGTGATACAGGAGGATGAATCCTACGACTTTTATGGACCAGAAAGAATAGAAAACAAATTGGAATCTTCGGAAGGCAATGTAACAAGAACAAAACGATACAATATTTTTGATGAAGTTCAATATGGAATTGTCGTAGCTTCGGTACTAGTTATGGTCAACTATGACGCTAGCGCAGTTAAAGATAAAGTGTTAGTATACTTACCACATGAATTGCCATTTTTCTGATACTTTGCATAGTGATAAAGGTGGTTAATGACACTTTCTTTCTTCTAACTTGACAAACATAACCTAAACCCCTTTTCGTCGTTTTACGGCGATATCTTTCTTCACCAGTTCTCGAAGAAGATTTGTTAAGGAAAAAATACTTCACACTCTAGCCTATTGGAACAGCTTTAACATTAAGGTCTGGAACATCGAGGGCCTTCCGTATAAGGCACATGTGCAAGTCCGGCTTGTTGGAATTATCATTGGTCTTGTAAGCTCGTTCGCATTCTTGAAGAACGTTTGTGAAAATATTACCAATGTACTGAGAAAAAGGCTTGGTTGGTCTTACAAAGTCGTTCGCTGTATCATTTTTAATTAACTAACTTTTTGGTGCTTCCAAGCAAGACTTTTACTTTGTAATGGAGAAATCATAACGAACGGCGATTAATGTTTTGGTTATATTTACTTCAGGATCGAGGTGCAACTCCATACATTAGCACTTCCGATACTCCTGACACTTGCTTAATCAAGGCGAACAAGTACTGGGAGAGATCACCGAACGAATCGGAATTTCCACGTGATTCTTATCACGTTGTAGCAACTATGACTGAGTGAGAATTTAATTTATAGTCTTAATATGTAACTAGAGTTGAATCTCAAGTTGTAACTTGAAGTGGACTTTCATTTTCAGGTATAAGTTGTGACTTAGATTTATTACTAAAGCCGTAACTTCAGTTACGGATCTAACTACTTTTCACAAAGGAATCCGTACTTCCAGTAATTTATAGCTTTATGTTGAAACTTTAGTTCTAACTTGACATTACAAAAAAAATTCGAGCCTAAGACTTTTGTACAAAAATTACTTTCCCTTTTTGAGTTTTGGGGACAAAGGGAATAAACGAGATTTGTCACTGTGATTAGGCATTCAAACCTGGACTACTACAAATTCGATTCTAAGACACTTAATTATCACTTTTGTTTACTTTGAAGAATCTCATTGTACTGATATTCTCTTTATCAATGTCTTCAGTGTAGTACCATCTGGACCCTATGGACGATTCGAGGCTATTGACAGCAGTAATTGTTTAATCTAAAATTCAATTGACGTTTTGGGTTGTGTTATATGTTCCATCGTAATTTTACACTTATCATGTTTTTAGGAAACTTGCCAAGTATGTTAGTGTGGGACAATCTGAACTTTTGGAATCTGTTTTCTAAGCACCCTAAATCCTACCAGAACGCTGGAAACTTTTTGTAAATAAAAAACAAGCTTACAACGTTTATCTTGACAATATTTTATAGCATTACCTGAAATCAAGTTCAAGTGACTAATGGAAATTCATTGCAGACGGAATACGGCTTATGGATTCCCGAAAGTGTATGATCACATGGAGCCTGGGGAACGTATTGAGACGATTCTGCCAGGAATGTTGGCGTCAACTGAGCAACAGTGTAAAATAAAAAGACGGAATTATTCGGGACGTACCTGTCCGGTCAGTTTATTTTAATTTATTTTCTAAGTCATGCTTACAACTCTTCGTATTATTTTTCACATTCAACATCATCTTTTTTAAAAATTTCATCTTGTTTTGTCGATTGGGCTAACAAATTGGGACAATTAAGATAAACGATGTTCTAGCAGAAAGCATAGTCTATTATTTTTCAGACGTCTAGTACAAACTGCATTCTCTACTGTGAAGATGGGGGATTTTTCAATTTTTGTACGAAAGCTGGAATGGTTTTAGATGGAACTCCGTGCATAAATGGAGTGGTAAGTGAAACCTAAATTCTTCCTTAACACATTGCTATAATCCAGGTTATCAATATTTGTCTTTTTCTTTTTTCAGGTGGGCTAATCTATTCATTTACATAGAACTAGATGTCGCCACTGCTGCTACAACTTTTGCTTCATCAGATATTTATATTTATAAGAAACAACAATTTTCAGCGTTTTTTTCGATGCTATAATATAAATAGTACATTACAATACTTTTTCTGACAAGCGTGAATTTGTGAACTCGTGTGTTGCAATCATACCAGTTAAGTAAAAGTTTCTCGCACGAGTTCCGTACATAACTTTATTTCACGAGTGGCATACATTATTTTGTATTTGTCAAAATGTAAAAAATAAATAAATAAAATGCAGCATACTGTAATTGTCTTCATTAAATAATTTTAAAAAAAAGTCATGCTTTGCAGAACTTTAGTATTTTAAGAAATCAGAAGGCTTTTGGAGTGTCTTCAATGCGCCTAAAGTTTGCTGTGTTGATGAAGTATTTTCTTTGAACAAACGGAATAATATTCTTGTTTACTGTGGTGGAGATAATGGATAATAAAAAAATTATCACTTTTTGGCATGACTTTTGAAAGTTGTAAAAAATATAAGTATAATATAAAAATACAAGTCATATAAGTTGTTGCACCACGATAAACTGAATTTTTTAAAAGTGAATTAATTACATAATTAATAAGATTAATTGCGTAGAATTGATTGTTGTTATAAGATAAGTAGGTCGCAACTACGAGGCAGTCTTGTATGGAATGCGCCAACGCGACTGTGGTAATTGATTGCAGATATTGTTTGGAAAAGAATCAATTCATACAAATTAACTCATCTGTATAAATTACCTCCGAGATTAAGAACAACCCTCCAAGAGGGTTGTTCTTAATTTAACTTACTCCACCTTCGACCATCTCCGACGTGAGGTCTCGAGTAATTTTAAAAGCCGTAATCCGTAATCTGTATACTTTCAAAACTGCAATAAATATTTCTACTGTTTTAAAAATCACTTGAGTTCTAATCCTTAATTGACAAACCATCCTCAAAATGATTAAATAAATATTATGCTCTGTCTCGTACTTTAAGGAATACGTGACGAGCGGCATAACAAAGTGACACATGTGTGACATACTTTTCGGTAACATAGATTAATTAATTATTCTACCAATTCTGTAACACTCAAACCACGAACGAGAACACAAAAAGTAATTATTAAACGAGAACATATCGGGATGTAGTCACCTTCGGCCGTCCACCCTCGCTAATGCACTCGCAAAACCCGGTGAGTGCCAGCTAATTTTTGTTTCACCGGTATTAACAAACCGGTATGCCCTGGAGTTCGAGTGGAACTACTCTCGAACTCCGCAACAAAAAAAGAAAGAAACTTACCAATTTTTGTTTCACCGGAATTAGTAAACCGGTATGCCCCGAGTGCATCAACGAGAGCGACTGTGGCGGGAATGCACGGCCGCTCAGACTGTAGGTTGTGGTAGAGGGGTCGGGATCGGTTGTCAGTAAAAGACGCTGCTCTTAACGATAGGACGAGATTAGAGTCTCAAGAACTCTAATCTCCACGAGAGATAAAAGATCGCGAGAGCAAAATTAATTTGTTGGCTAAAAAGCCGCGAGATCATGCGAAAACGTATCGAGAGAGGAATCGATTGAGATTCTCGATATCATGGGCATAGCTGAAGCACCAGCGCTGCAACAACAGCGGTAGCACTGACAGCGCATTGCTGACATAGCGAGGGCAATACTAATTCGAAATAAATTTATTTTAATTTATTCCGGATGGAATGTTTACGGAAAACTCACCAAATTCATAAAAAAGATCGAAAGCGTTACGAGACCTATTGGTGGCAATTTACGGGATCACAGTATTTAATTTTCCACTGCTACGTACGAGAGCAACAAAAAAAATGTAAGAAAATTTTTATTATCGGTAGCAAATAATATCTCATGCGCTGGTTACATCCGAGAGCTAAATCAATTCATAGTTGTGAAGGGCAAGCCGAGATCAGCGTGAGGGGTTACTCCCCTCTCGATTCGAGAAAATATACAAAAAAAATTATTCTCAAAGGAATTTATAAAAGTATAAAATTTTCGAGAGCTGGTTTATTTTTACCCGTTGGTTACAGTCGGGAGCTAATCGTGTTCACGGGTAAATCGAGATCGGCGTGAAAGACAGCCTCTAGCGCAGTACGATAAAAATATTCAAAATTATATTCCCATCAGGGAACAAAAAAAATAAACAACAATACAGAGAATAAAATCGGTAGCCTATGGAGTTACCCGCTATTTTCAGTCGGTAGCAAATTAATTGCGGGTAAATCGAGATCGACGCGAGATAGTATCTCTCGCAGCACGAGAAGAAATGACAAAATCTAGTTGTACACGGACGGCCAAAAAAAAAAAAACAAAAAAAAATAAAGAGAACATAACGATACCGGCATAGGTGTGAGTTCTTCTCTCCGGAAGGTCGTCGGCGGGAGCATTTTGATTTTCCCAGAATGGTGGAGCGGGGTACATGTCCCGGGTCGGGAGTACAAGTCAGCTCTGGCATCGTAACGTGTCTCGCAAAACGAGAGCTGGGGCCTGCGGCCCCTATCATGAGATCTAGGTCTAACAACCCAAGTATCGAGAGCTAAGGGCTAACGCCCGTTGTTACGAGTGCCAGCTCCATCGATGTAAACATCGTGAGGTGAGGTTTAAAACCCATTACGAGAGCATAGACTCCATTGAGCCTATCACGAGAACTATGTGAGAGTCGTATGATTCGCTTCGAGAGAAGCGTGGGTGTTCAACCCGGGTTGAAGGGGGTCCTATTCCCTGGGTGAGCACGCAGCTGAGGGTCCGTTGCCCTCAGCCGCTACGGGACCCGATAGCGACGCATCGAGACCTTGGCTAAAAATGGGTCCCCTCGGCGAGCAGGGAATCCGACGTATCCCTGCTCGCCGAGCCCTGCAAGATCGCCAGGCATCGATTTATTTCCGTTTAAAATTCGAAATTCGGTGCGAAATTACGCACGTCGAGATCGCTGAAGTTAATTTATGAAATTCTAGAATTTCTAGAATTCCTCTTTGTCCGAGTTCAAAAATGCATAAAATAAATCGGCAAGACGAGACCTTGGTATCACATTAGCGATACATCTGAAATCGAGATTTCCATTCCAGATATGAAAATTCATTCTAATTCGAGAGCTGATTTGAAATCGCGAATGAAAGTGAGAGCGAGAATTAATCCAAAATCGAAAGTCACTGCGAGATCGTGGATTAATTCGAGATCGAAAATCAATTCGAGTTCGAGAGCGAGAACAAAATTCATTCGAGCGTAGAAAATTAATTCTGAGTTCGAATGATCGAGAACAAATTCGAACGTCAAAAATTAATTTGAGTCTGAATAATCGAGAACAAATTTTCGAAAATCGAACCTTACTTCGAGTTCGGATAAACGAGAGCAATGGAAACGTCGAAAATTAATTCGAGTTTGGAATAACGGACATAAATTCAAACGGCGAAAATTAAGTCGCGTCGAAGACACAAACAACAAACTCGAACAAACAAACATGGACGGGCAACCACAACAAACAACCAACTATTTCGACGGTCGAAAATTAATTCGAGTTCGAAAAAACGAGATCGATGAATTTTCGAACGTCGAAAATTAATTCGAGTTCGAAAAAACGAGATCGATGAATTTTCGAACGTCGAAAATTAATTCGAGTTCAAAAAAGCGAGATCAATGAATTTTCGACCGACGAAAATTAATTCGAGTTCGAAAAAAAAAAGAAAAAGGAAAACGAGAGCGAGACATTTTCGAACGTCGAAAATCGGGAATTAATCCAACGGCGAAAATTAATTCGCGTTCGAGAATCGGGGACTAATTCGACCCAATATTTAATTCGATCGAGAATTTCATCGAAAACGAGAAATATTGCGGGAGCTAAAATCTCATCGAAATCGAAAATTAACCCGAAATCGAGAATTTATGCGAGAACAGAATTATCTTGAAATCGAAAATTAATCCGAAATCAAGAGTTGATGCGAGAGCCAAATTCCGACATTCCATACGAAATCGGAAAAAAAGAAATTCGAGATCGTAATTAATTAAAACGAACAATTCGAGACCAATTATTCACGTGAGGGTGTGGAGAATAAATCGCCAAAATCGAGAGCATACCGGAAAGTCTACGAGAGCTCTTGACCCTTTACGGCGAAGACTAAAGATAAAGTGAATATGGAACTGCCAATTTCGGTTATCGAAAGTCAAAGGGACACGTGGTAGGGGCTCCTTCAAACCTAAAAAAAATTGTTTGTCCGAATTCGAGAGCGATTACAGTAACGGCCTCGTTCAAATTACGAGGGGGGGTTTAATGGTATCATCCCCCGAGCGTCATCGCTCCGCGAGCGACGCAGAGGGGGGGGGGGGGGGGGTGAGCCCCGCGCGGAAAAGGGTAGTCTTGGAAGAAGTCTTCATAAGGGTCGTGGAAAGTGTCGCTGAAATCTTGGAAAGAGTCTGCCGAATCTCAGAAAGAGTCTTGTATATCCTGGAAAAAGTCTCAGAAAGACTAACGGATAAGATCCGGAGCAGTACTTTTTCTCAGACGATAACTAAGACTAAAGAGTTTTGGTCATAGTCTGAGACAAAGTACTGCTCCGGATTGTATCCGTTACCCTTTCTAAGACTCATTCCAAGATATGAAAGACTCTGGCTGTAGCCGAGCTCTCTGCTCGGCTACAGCCAAGCAGCTACACAACACGTGCAGAGGCGTTTCCTCGTCCTCTCCGCATTTCCTACAGGTTCCTTCCTCATTGGCCCCTAGTATGTTCATGTGTTTCCTCAGGTGACAGTGTCCTGTAATTAGTCCAACTGTCATCGTAAGTTCACCCCTGCTAAGGTCTAGAAGGCGCTCCGCCAGTTTCCTGTTCGGTCCTGTTATCAGCGTCTTCGTTTGCCTCATTCCCGTCGCCACTTCGAAGGTCGACTGGTGTTGTCGCCCCGTCCACGCACGCATCTCCTCCTCCACCTGGCACTTGGCTATGCCCACTGCCGGTTCTGGGCCCACGAGAGGTTCAGACGATCCTTTCCTTGCCAGCTCGTCTGCTCTCTCGTTTCCCTTGATGCCTTCGTGGCCCGGCACCCACATCAGTGTGACCCTGTTGTGTTGCGCCAGACCCCTAAGCGCCGTCCTGCAGTCCCTCACGAGTCCTGATTTGACCCGGCGCTGTTCCAATGCCTTGAGCGCAGCCTGGCTATCGGTGCAAATACAGATCTTCTTGCCCCGATACCCTAGCCGCGAGTTTTCCAGCGCACAAGCCAGAATGGCCGTGATTTCTGCTTGGAACACCGTGCAATATTTGCCCAGCGGTATTGACGACTCCCTCCTTGAGTTTTCTAGGCACACTCCTGCCCCAGATCCCTCCTCAGTTCTAGATCCGTCCGTGAACAAGACCAACTCCTGTCCCATTGCTGGTCCCCTTACTTTGGTCCATTCTTCCCGAGTAGGGTACCCTACGGTGTACTTGCTGTCGAAGCAGTACTCCACCTGTCCCTCCTCGTGCTTCATCTGCGATGCCGGGCTCGCTTCCCTCAGGAGGGCCATTATTTTGGTATGTCCCCCCTTAGGTAGCTCCCCCATCCACTGCCCTCCGCACCTAAGTCGGTACGCGGCTTTGGCTGCCACCCCCCTGACTTCGACACCCAGTGGGGGTAAATACAGCAGCGCATCTAGCGCCGCGCTAGATGTGGTTCTCATGGCGCCCGTGATTGCTCGGGTCGCCAATCTCTGTACGTGCGTGAGCTTTCCCGTGGCCGTTTTCAGCTTCGTTCTTCCCCACCACACCAACGCTCCATACAGGATTACCGGCTTCACTACGGCCGAGTATAGCCAGTGTAGCATTCTCGGAGTTAGGCCCCAAGTCGCCCCACAGGCTCGTCGGGTTGCCCACAGCAGAGCACATGCCTTCCTGCATGTTCTCTCTACCTGAGGGCCCCAGTTCAGTTTTGCATCCATGATTACTCCCAGATGCTTGACCGAGTCCGTTCTCTTCACTTGTTTCCCCTGGAATATGGGGTTCTTCCACCCCTCCAGCTTCCGTTTGCGCGCGAAGATAACCATCTCCGTCTTCTCTGGGTTCACCGTTAACCCGACCTCTCTGCACCATCTGCCCACCTTCCTCAGTGCGTTCTGTGCCAGACATGCCGCAGTATTGGCGTCCATCGCCCTCACTACTATCGCAATATCGTCCGCATATCCCTGGGTGTATATGCCCTCCCCGTTCAATCTCTCTATGAGTTCGTTTACTACCAGACACCACAGCAGAGGAGATAGTACCCCTCCCTGCGGGCAGCCCCTCTCCACGGCCACCTTCAGTGTTCCTCCTCCCCGGTCCACCGTCAGCAGCCGGCTGGTTAGCATGTTATTAACCCATCTACTGGTAGCCTTATCGAGCCCATGCCTTTCCAACGCTTTGCGTATGGCCTCCACTGAAGTGTGCCCCCTCAATGTCCAAAAACAGTCCAACTGCCAGGCTGTCTTTTCCTCGGGCGTCCTCTAGTCTATAGACCAATTTGTGGAGTGCCGTCTCCGTGGATTTCCCCGCCTGGTAGGCGAACTGCAACTCATGGATGGGACTGCTTGTCAGCGCCCCGTCCCTAATGTCTCTGAACACCAGCATTTCCAGCGTTTTCAGCAGGAATGATGTCAGACTGATGGGTCTGAATGCCCCAGCCTGGTCGTAGTCGTTCCGCCCAGGCTTGGGTATAAATACCACCCTTGTTATCCTCCAGGACAGGGGTATGTATCCCAGTGCCACACAGGCCCTGAGAAGCTTCGTTATTGGGGCCAGAATCGCTTCCCGGCCCTGCTGTAGCAAGGCCGGGAAGATTCCGTCGGTCCCTGGTGCTTTATAGGGCTCGAATCCCGCTATCGCCCACTCAACTTTCTCCGCGGTAACGACGCCTCGCCCCAGTGCCTTTCCCCCTTTTTGCAACTCGAGTGTGGCCAGTTCGTCCACTCCTCGATCGCCTTGTATCCTGGGAAGTGCTTTCCCAGTAGCGTTTCCGCTTCCTCCCGCCAGGACTCCGTGAACCCTCCCGATGGGGTTCTAAAAGAGCCGCTCATCGGGATCGGGTCCCTGGTTAGTACCCTCTGAAGCCTCGCGGCTTCAGAGGTTCTCTCTATGTCCTGGCAGTATGTACGCCACGACTCCCTCTTCGAGTCCCTTATCGCGTTTTTTTAGGCCCTCTGGTGTTCCTTAAATCGGTCCCAGTCAATCTCAGCCCTTGTGTGCTTGGCTCTATTAAACGCGCTCCTGGTGTCTGCCCGCATTCTTTCCAGTCTGCTGTTCCACTAGGGTGTGTTGCCTTTGCCCTCTGTTTTCACCGGGCAGCTGTTTTCGTAGGAAGTGGTTAGTGCATCTTGGAGTATATCCACTGCGTGCTCCACCTCCACTTCACTACGGTATTTCGTTGGAAACCTGGCCATCCTACCTCCCAACTCTTCTCTAAACGATGGCCAGTCCGTAGATCTAGGGTTCCTGTACGGCCCCCTGTCTTTCTTGCCCGCATCCGCGGTCAGTTTGAACCTGATTTGTTTATGGTCCGAAAGCGACTGTTCATTGGAAACCCGCCACCTCGCGACCTTTCCCACCAGTTCATGCGTGCCCAGGGTGAGGTCACTTACCTCCGCCCTGCTACGTATTACAAAAGTTGGTTCCTTACCTACGTTGAGGATTTCTAACTCCGCTCCCGCGAGGAATTCCAGGAGTGCCTCTCCCCTCGGGTTGATATCCGAGCTCCCCCACACAGTGTGGTGCGAGTTTGCATCGCACCGGATGATTAGCGGCCTTCTCTTCGTCCTGCAGTCCTCCACGAGTCCTGTGATGTCCTCCGAGGGTGGTGGTGCCGGAGCGTTGTACAGCATGTATGCCGACGCCACTACCAGTTCCCTCTTCTGTCCCCCCAGGTAGATTTCGAACTTGACCGCTGCCAGATCACCCCGGGTGAACTCGCTCAACCCAGCGGCGGCTACTCCTTTTGTGAGGATGCACGCCCTTGGCCTGTCAACAGAGGTACAATAATGCAGCTGTCCCTGCTGAATGTTGAGACCCCTGACTCTGCCGCGGTAGAGCCACGGTTCTTGAATCAGGGAAATCTCAATCTGATCTGTCGTCACTCTCTTGGCGAGGACGCCTGTCGCCGCTGCGCTCTTGTGCAGGTTTATCTGTAAGAAACGAAGTCTACTCACCATTATTGGCTGCATCCTCCTGTTCCGACGCTGTCCTCTTCTCTCCTACCTTCGGGGGGTTGTTCTTCAGCAGCTTCACCGAAGCCCTCCCCATCCCGAAGTAGGGTTTCCACGCCACCGCCTCTAGGAACGGCAGCGACTCCTCGTCTACGCTGAGCACCAGTAGGGTATCTTTCTCCCCGTCCCCGTCCTGGCGCTCATGGACTGACCATCTCCTCGTGTTGAGACGCGGGTTCATCCTCGCCGGCCTCGTCAGGATCTTCTCCGTCTCGACTGGGGGCCCCGGTATCCACGCCATGGCCCTGATGTACTTTGGGAGTTCTTTCGGGTCCACTGCCACCAGACCCGCGCCCTCCCGTTTCCTGACGTTTTTCACCTGGCCATTCAGCCAGATCGCTGTTTGCTGGTCCGCGCAGACCACCCTCAGCGCCCCCTTATACAGGTAGGTCTCATTGAAGCGCGACATGAACTCCCCCTCCGGGATTTCGTTCGCTATCTCCATGAGCCCCTCCTGCACGAGGAGCGATTGTTCCTTTGTGATCTCCCTCTGAAAGCCCTCGTGGATGATGGCTAACTTCGGGAGATCACTTGCGGCGGAAGCGAAACTCTGCTCCCCAGATCCTCCTTCCCTGGTCCTTTTCGGTCCCCTCTTGTCCGATGCGGGAGTGTCCTTCGAGTCCCTAGTCCTCTTCCTCCACTCCGCCCGTCGTGCCTGTCCCTTCCCGCTGACCCCCTTCACACCCTGGTCCTTGCTCGTCCCATGTTGGTCCGTAGGGCCTGCCTCCAGCTTGCTACGCCGGAACTTCCTTCTGGCCGCGCCGCTATAGCGCGTCCTCTTAATGGAGATCCGGCTCACATCCCTCGCGAGTTCTTCATCCCGGCGATCTCCGGGACTTTCACTCCTGCCTGTTTTGCCATCGGAAGTGGTATCCTCTAGGGTCCCACTTTCCGATTGGCCTAGGGCGCTGCGGGGCGTTTTATCGCCCTCACCGCTGATTTCCTGGTGCCTTACCGGCCCCGATGGTTTTTGTGTTTGAGTGTATTGTGTGTCTGCTGTGTTGTCTGAGTGTGTGTTTTTGGTTTCTTGATTTCTGTTGTCCTCCATTGTTGGTCCCACGAGAATCTAGGGAAAAACGGTCCACCCCGGCAGAGCCCCGAGTGCCGGGGTAAGGTCTAAATACTCCGGAATTCGACCTGTTCTTCTGGAGGCACCGTTCACGACACTATCCCCCAGTGCCATTCAGCCCTCGGTACGGTAGCTAACGCCTTGGCTTGGGATGGCTATTGCAGAGTGCATATGCTGCCCCTCTGAGCGATGGGTACGCCGCTCTCCCTACGCTTAGACATGCCATATATAAATACATGCCATATATAAATGCCGCTTCGGGAAGTTTCATAACATTTTTATATTGCGTTACGTCAAAACTGTGTGTCGATTTTATTCGACCACCAATCTTCACATATTTGAGCGTTTCAGCGCAAGGTTCTTCCTGCTCTGGTCAGTGAATAAAAATATTATCCCTATACAACTCCCGACGGGAAACGCCGAAGACGCAAGCCCGTTATCGAAACCTAACCTTTCGGAAAATTATTCGGGATAGGGCTGAGAATGCTGACAATTCACACTAGTCTTTCTTTACGATAGTTATATGGCGATTAATTCTTGATTTTTAAAATGATTACAAAAATGGAATAAAAGAAATGATTTATAAATACGAAGTGTGGCTTTGAACAAAAAAAAAATGAATGAACTGGATATCTAATATTTGCTATTATAGATATTGATTGCACTTACTCTATTGTTTCGTTTCAATTTTTGGTAATCCTGGATATCTTCTTCAGTAGTCGAAATAGTAATCGTGGGAGGAATGCAGGCTAGGTATAATTCAAGAAATATATGCCGTATACTCGTCGTTCAATTTTTCGCTTGCAGTTTATTTATTCGATCGTAAAACGAAAGAAATAATTCATGTATAAACCACAGTAGTAAGGGGCAGGTATAGGGAGACGACAGTTCCCCCTCCCTCCCTCCCGCGGCGCGGCTGCTAGTGAGGGGGGTGGATAAGAGTGGGATTAATTAGGATAATTCCCCGAGCTGTGATTAGTTGTAAAAATTTCCTCTCCCTCCCACTCCTTTGATAAACATAGATGGGAATAATTAGCATAATTCCCCGAGCGTGGGTTGGTTGTCTAACTCCCCTCTCCACCCCCACTCCCTCGGATGAATTTTCCCTGTATTTTCTCAGACAAGTGGGATTAATTAGCATAATTCCCCGAGCTCCGGTTGGATGTCGAAATCCCCGTTCCACCCCACTACCTCGGTTGAATTTTCCCTGAATTTTCTCAGACAAGTGGGACTGATAAGGATAATTCCCCGAGCTTCGGTTGGATGTCGAAATCCCCGTTCCACCCCACTACCTCGGTTGAATTTTCCCTGAATTTTCTCAGACAAGTGGGACTGATAAGGATAATTCCCCGAGCGCTGAATGGTCGTTGAAAGTTTGTCCAGAGCGTCAGATTTTCGAGGTAAAATCGGCCAGTTCTACAGCTTGCTTCGGTTACGAAGATTTTTCACCTACAATCGAAAACTCGCGATTTTTTAGTGTTGGTAAGTTTACCTGTTGCTGCGCAGTTTTTGAGGGTAAATAATTCAGGTGGGTAAGTAGTTAAATGAAAAAACACAATTTTCTCACAAAATACGTTTATTATTAACACTGCACGCCATTTTCCGCGTGTGTTTGTGAAAATATTACGAATGTGTTTAGACGGCTGTTGAGCGAACGATTTTTGGAATAGTCAGCCGTGGTTTGGGCCTAGGTAGATCACTCGCTGGAGGTGGCCTTGCCGCTAGTTGTGTACAGGTTACGCATTCCCCTTGGTAGGAAGATGACCGTCAATTTCCATGTACAGTTGCGGTACGTCCTGATGCTCTATATAGAGCTGGTACGATGCAACCTCCGGGTCCAGTTGAATATGTGCTGGTAATTTATCTCAGAGAATAGGAATATAATCGCCCCAGTGTTGTATAAGCAGAGGTTTCTGTACGTATGCCAGTTCCTCTGGCTTCTTTTATACTGGAGCCAGTGATGGTGGTGATGGTAGTGGTGGTGGTAAAAGTATTTTTTTCTAACTGACAAGACGTGAATTTTTGTTTGTTTTTTATTTAGCGTTTACAAATGATACCCGAAACGGACAGTACATGTTTGTATGCACGATGTATTATCACATATATTGCCGGCCCCCTCCAGCACACTGGATCGTATATTTTGCGCATAACGTCTTTTGCGTTTTACATGTTTTAATTTTTTATAGTAGCATCGTACAATATTATCATTTTTCAGCTTATTTGCCGAAAATAGATGTAGAAATATATCTAGGCTATAGCCCCGGGACATATAATCAAGAAACATAACACAGTACACTCCGCACACTGCTGACTTGATTGACTGTAGAGTTCTTGTATTCCACTCGTAGGTTGCGGTGTTTCGACGTATACGGTTATGGTGTTTTTTAACGAGAGGGAATAGTCCGTAGCTATTGAAGAAGATACCTCGGCCATTGTTGTCAACGTACACGGCAACTCAATGCGTCCCTGGTTTGGTATGATCGTCGGTATTGGCGACGACTGCAGTGGGTCTAGACCAGCGACTGGGGATACGATCGGCCGGATAAACTCCTTTCGTCTGAGCTGGGATGTGTTGGGACGGCGTCGACGCTGGTGTTGCTGATGATGATGATGATGATGATGATGATGATGATGCTGATGACGGTACCCACCACGCGCTGCGGTCGGTGTTACCTGTCGTTTCGATGGTGGTGTCGGTGGTGGTGGTGGTGGTGGTGGTGGTGGTAGCGGGGTCGACTCTAGAGTCGTTGAGCGGAAAAGGGCAACTATTTCGTTACCTGTGAGAACCGTACGGTCACAGATGTCTGGCGTAATACTGTTGATACCGTTTGCAGGTGCCTTGGCTATATACCCTTGGCCCGCAGCGGAAATCTCTGCCTCGCTAGGTATCGTGATACGGACAGGTTTTTTAGGTGTGTCATCTGGCCAGTCCTTCCTGGTTACAGTTCCAAGCGGTTCGGTATAAATTGGATTTGTCGTATCGATCAGCTGTGTTTGGAGAAAACGTTTCAGTTTCCCCACGTTGTTTAATGCACATTTCACGTTATCTTCCCGTGAGATGCCGTGATAAATACACCATGTGTCGTACGGTGGCATTTCCTTGAATCTCGGTCCCTCAAAATTCTCCATGTTGATAATGTCTCGTCCAAGTATATCTCGTAAAATTTTGGCTTTTTGTGATCCACGTGTGTATCACAAAATCTTGTGTGTAGCTTTGTATTTCAAATTTTCTCCCGATTCTGCAGCTCGTCGTTTTAGTGACATCCTCTATAACGCGTAGACCCGCGCGTAAAGCCTCCTTACCCACGGCTTTAGCTCCTTTTTTCAACAGTGGAAGCACGCTCCTGAAGAGCCCGCCGAGAAATCGTCCTCGTTCATAAGGTGCACCGACATAGACGTTACTAATACGACTGCCATCACCACCAACTTAATTATCATAGTATGCCGTATAATGGGCTACTATTGCACCGAAAGCTACTATCGCTCGCTCGCTCATACGCGGGTCTACGTGAGCCGCTTAAAGTGTAGCATCAGGGTTAACGTTTCCTACTCGAATGTTATTGGTTTGCCCAGATGATCCCTTATATCTATTTAGATGGCCCGAAAACAATTGTTGAGTAGTGGTATATAATTTGGTGGTGAAAAATATTTCACTTGCGTCGAGCCATATGTATAGTGTGTTTTATCCAAATTGGCTATACGTAATAATGCGGCCTGAGTATCGCCCACTGTATAGGGTATACAGAGATCCGTGTAGACAAAGAGCTGTTCAGGTAAAGCTCGAGAGATGCAGGCAGGTGTTTGTGCCACGCGCTGCCTTCCACGGGTGAATCGTAGGTATCAACCGTTTTCATACCTGCCGAACTCTCGATGAACTGAAGCTCGTTGTTCGTCCACTCGAAATCATCCACATTTACATCGAAACCTAGTATACGTCGAAACTTCTCGGTAATGTGTAACACATTGTGCAATGGTGTCATTTTTGTACCACACATTTCCGACCACAATTTACCCTCAATAGCCGCATAACCGTTTGCCCCGTCAGAATTGACAATTTTTATACGAGCCTCCCGTAAGCCCGGAACATTATTTATCTTAACCATAAGTTCTTCAGGGTTTTTGTATACTATTTTTGTATTTTACAGGCCACACGATCTTTCATTTTATCACATGGTCTCCACTGAATCACCGTGTCTTCACTCTGTAAATGCGTCATTGTGCAGGGTATATGCATTTCCGATAAACCCACGGCCCATTGATCATGCAGATTTACTTCACGTGGAAGTTGTGTAATAAATGCGTTGTCGTGTTATTGGGATAGTATTACATACTGCTGTTACTCGGTAATACGAGAAAAAAATTTTCATCGTGGTACATAATGACGGTTGTAACGACGACGACGAACGGTCTCGAGCGAGCGCGTGCGCCCGAGTTTGTCAGATGGTGTACGCACTAGATGTAGGTATCCAGGAGTTAAATTTCGAAGGGTAGCCGACCCAACTGACAAAAATTTGTTTCTTCGCACCTTGTCCTTTGGTCCGTAATATACGATCGATTTTAAAACCTGTATCTGCCGTCAGGCGCTTCTCGTGCACAGGTGTTATTTCCTCGTTGCAGAAGAAACCGTCGAATAATTCTCCCTCGAGATCATGCAACTCGTAAATTTGTATTCCTTGTCGGTGTTATGTCAAAATCGTGGTCGATTTCTCAACCTTGATTTTACACATATTAGTGCGGTTAAATCTGTCGAGACGTTGATGAAGAGAAATGAATTTCTCTTAAACACAACTGAATGACAGATATAAAACACGCAAAACCCCTTTTGAGCCTAACCTTTCGGAAAATTGCTCGGGACAGGGTTGAGAATGCTATTGATAATTTAAAATAATAATTTGTCGAAAAGAAAATAATGTTGAAAAAGGAAAAAAATAATTATAAGGATGTTTATTTTTAAAACATGCAACAAAAATTAGACAGAAGAAGAAAAGTACTTACTTGTTTTGTGTCTCAGGAATCGATTTTTGTTTAGGGCGAGGATTAAAAAGTTAAATACTTATGAAATTTCACTAGTTAATTTTTTTTTAACTTTGCTTATGTTTATTAAGAAAAAAAATTGAACCAAATGTTACAATAAAAATTAGTCTGCCGCGAAAACCGAACTACTCACTCCGGAAAAGAAAACCAATTACTTGAATGAAAAAAATAATAAAATTTTATCAATTAATCATTCTAATTTAATTCAAATGAATAGACAAGATAAAAACAATACTTCAATTTCTCCGGAGATGAATTCGTTGGTCTTCACGGCGGGTTTAGCGACAACTACCTGTCAACTAATTTTCCGATGGCCGAAAACGTAATTGCCGTAATAATGATCTATTAGCGTATCGGACGCTGTCTTATATACCAAAGTCCCTACCTCTTTTTTTTCGTCATCCACGCGTGGATGACCTGTTTCTAAGGGATTATAATTCATGCACGTGGTACATACACAACGAGAGACATGGAAACGCGTGATAAATTGCAGTCTATTTTTAAATTTTGTTTTATTGTAATACATTTCCATGTTTCTAGCTTTACAAATACGTGTATGTCCCCTAGGACGATTACCTGACAGGGTGTCTATTTATTAATATTTCTATTCCCTAAGTTATATTAGATTTTCTTTTAATATATATATAAATTCGGCTTTGAATTGTATTAGGGTTTAGTTCGTATTTTGATTAGTTAAAAGATAATAATTAATTATATCGTCATATTATTTACTTGCCTAAGTTTAATTATTTCCCTTTTTTGTTTATCAATTAATTCCACTCTTTCTGTTTCCTTGGGGGAAGGGATCGAAAGAAGAGTATTTATGTTTTTTTTTTTTTTTTCAGAAACATCTCTATTAGGGTATCGAACATATTCGTATACCGAACTATATATTTTTTTAAACAATTGAGACCGGGTTAATTATGCTACATTGCTACTACTGTCTCAGAGCAAGCGGTATCGAGGCAGTCGTCACAGATGTGTTGCATCATCGTGCTACACATCCGCGCGTGGTTATTTAGCTGACCGCTGAGGGTCCGCTGAACCTCGATACACACTGCAGACAGTGTGCCGCCAGGTGTTTTATTAAATCCCTAGAAGTAGCGTCATTATACCTGTGGGTCATACGATTTTCTGATGGGTGCTATCGCACCGCGGAACAGAAAAAATAAGGATAAAATTTTTGTTTCTCTTTTTTTTTTTATAAAGTTACGTCAGGATGTAACACCTCCCCCCCTTAAAACGATTATAATGGAGATTGTAATGGAGTTCCGAAGGTTATATATGTGTATTTTCTAATATTGATTTCTATTTGTGACGATATTTATAATTAGTTTTCCTTTACTTTGTTAGCTGGGGTCCCTGTGCTATATTAAGTTTTATTAACTATTGAGTGTACGATTTGTATTTCTCGTGATTAATGTATGCTCCTTTTTCCTATCGTTATATGTGTATATATATATATATATATTTTATTACTTTCTTAGTCTTAATTTTTCCTAAAACCGCAAATTTTTGCTGATTTCCTTAAGTTGTACGTTTATTATTTCTATTATAAAACTTATCGGAGGATAGCTTCAGTCTTATTAATGTAATAAGATTTGTCATGATTATCCCAAAAAAATGTTCTTTTGACCGTTTTTTTTTTTTTTTTTTTTACTAAAATGAAGTACTGAAACTATCCTTATTTCTTTTCCTTTTTTTTTACACTTTAATAATTTTTGCTTATAATAAAATTTATCCTTTTTCCTGGATCAATGTCCTGTCTCATGAAAGAGTGGTATACATTTATGCAGGAATAAAGAAAAGAAATTTATCATTATGAGAATATATATATATGTATATAGTTCATACATTTTCTTCGGTGATGGTTTGGTAATAGAATTACTGCCGTTTTTCTTCCTTCTGGTGGAAATTTTTGATGGGGTGATGGTTTGAGTTTAATTAAGTCCATAGGTGGCACTGAGTTTATTTCACACTGTCTCTTTTTTTTGTTTCGGCACTGAGTTTGTTATACATTTTTCTTTCACTGAAGTCCCTTTTTTTTTTTTGTCTTTTCCACACTATTAAAAATTAATTTCACACACTTTAAACTAAGTTTTTTTTTGTCTGAGTCTTTTTTTTACACTATTTAAAACTAATTTCACACAAAGTTTTTTTTTTTTTTTCGTTTAACTGAGTCTTTTTTGTACTGTCCTTTTACACTGTTTTTTTTTGTTTTTTTTTTTTTTTACCATTCCTCACTGTGATAGTCGCTGGTATTGTCCTCATTTATGTCGTTGTCTGTAGAATCGGAGTCGCTGCTATCTTCATTGTTCATCGGTTCTTCGTTATATAATCCGACAATGGGTCTCTGTCCGGGTGGTTCTCGTTCAGGCAGGTAGATTCGGATGCTGATAGTTTCTTGATATTGCTGTACAATCACATTCCGGAGTTTTTTTTGGTATTTCGGGTGACTCCACTTCGATCATGTGGCTTAACATGATTTTGAAAGAATGACCCATTTCCTTTAGGATTGTCTTGAGGGGTTTTAGTTTGGCGAAAAGCGTCGTTCTTATTTTTCTTTGCTCCTCTAATATCATGCGTATAAGGTTTTGCCGAGAACACCTTGGCGCTGCTTTTACAGTGTTCTTGGTTCTCGCGTAATACCGAATTTTCTGGATCACGGCTCGTTTTTGGATTGGTCCAAGGTCGATCCAATGATCATCGTCATTGACCTCGCATCGTACGTCTCAATTTCTAATGGAATTTCCTCTCTTTGGTGGTATTGCGCCATTTTCACGATTATTCTTTTCGTTCCGGTACGTTACACAAAAACAGAATTGTTTTAAATGCCGAGTTGTGTTCACGACGAGAAGGAAATTTGAACTAAACTTGCGTCAAAAATACATAGCAATTTTTCCTTTGATATCCACTGTTCCTCTTTGTTCGGTAGTAGGGTTAATCTTCTGTCGGCTAGGTGCTAATTGAAGTTTGAAGAAGAATTTTATGTTGATCCTCATTGCGATCGGTAATCCGGTGACGAGTGGTGTTCCTTGTAGGTATGCCTTCTTCTTTTTTTATCTTGAGGGGTCTTCGTTTTTCCGGGTCCATGGGGGGGGGGGGGGGGATAAACTGTTTTCCTTAAGTATGAATGTCGGAGTAGCCTCTGTTACGTCCGGTTTGATTCAATTAGATTCTCCTGTGAGGGTAAAAAAAACTTTATGTCTATATCTTTGTTGATTATATTTTTATTCATATCTATATACGTATATGTTTGATGTGGTTATTATACTTGCGTTCGGTTTGGTCTCCTTTTTTTTTTATTTACTTACATAATCATCTTTACGATCTTTTGAGTCTGTCGGAATATCGTAAGAGACGTGAGTCTTTGGATAAAGATTTGATGGTTCTCCTGAGGTTGATGTTGTCTGTGACATGGATTCGTCTATATTCTGGGTCTTAGATCTGTAATTACTGTTGCATTCTTTGGAAGTCCAAATAAAAGATAATGGTCGTGTCGATCCTTGGGGAATTTTTGGGTAGTGTAAGAGGGGTATTTGATTTTCGGGACAGTTATTTGGGCTGGATGGGTGACAATTGTCAGCGGACTTGTTTTGAGATTCTATGAATTTCTTTTGAGCAGGGTCGAACTCAAAAGTTACATTTCCGTAGGGATATCCGACTGAACCTTCTTGTGGAGGTTCGAGGTTCTTATAATCTGTGGGTTGTGTAACCTTAGGATTGTTGGTATGGGTTGTCTCGGTATTCTCCGGGAGGGGTTTTGGATAATTTGTTTAGATGTAAGAGAACGAAAGTTACTGAATCCCATATAGCCCCTATCAAGTAGAGAGACCATCCGTAATACGGATTCCGTATATAGTATGTAGAGCATACCCGTGTATAATTGTATCGAAAATAAATTTTATTAACCGGCAGATTAGCAATATGCCTATTATTCCGGCACTAAAATTGCCAAATGTAGACATATATCCCCAGGTTTTGTCCCAGGTTGAATCGATAATTTTTTTTATTGAGTCTTCGTCTAGTAAATTAGCAATTGATCCGCCTTGAGTAATGGTGGGTTGTCCGGCTATAGCACGAGCTACGGAATTTAAAATAGCGGGACGTTCCGGGGGAAACATAATATGATCTCTGAGTTCCACCAGATCTTGTTGAGTATATATTCCACTAATGGCTAGGTTATGGGGATTTCTGTATAGCCATGTAGGTTTCGTAAGAAATTGTACTACGGTGGGTGGCATAGAACGAACGGGGTTAGGGCCTAAGCTGTACCATGCACCGTCTAGCATATACATAGGTGAAACTAATCTATTACAAGAAATTTGTACTCCGAGTTTAGTCAAAATATGAGTACGAGGTGAGAAATAATACGTATTGTTGTTCATAGAGACTGGTAATTGGTCATAACATTCTTTAGTTTGGAGAATTCTAACATCTACTGGAGTGCATTTGATTATGTGGGCTACTTCTCCGGCCATGAGAGCCATATATCCGGGGCCTTTCATTATGTTATAGGCAAATTCATCTGGTGATTTTCTCGCGATAGTTAGTGCATTTTGTAGAACTTGTCGTTCCAAATTACAACGTTGCAAAAGGGTGTCAAGATACATTTGTTTCATTTCCGTTCTAATGAGTTTTTCTACATATACAAATTTATAATTTACATACGTAAAAATATCTAGGTTATTAACGGCAATAAAGTCTTTTTGGATAAAGGGGTTTCCTTTTTTTGTTTCAACAATAATTCATTTTGGGTGTTCGGTATGTATCATAGTGTATCCACATATAGTTGTTCTTCCTTTGGCAGTAAGTGCAAATATGATTTCTCCCTCGGTCATGGAATATACTACTTGTTTGAAGTTAGTGTGAACGTCTACTATTTGGTCAGCGGTTCCTTCGTATAAGAGTCCGTATCTTTTTGTTTTGCAAGTGTCTTCGGGGAGAGAGTGCCAATAAGTATTTCCTCCATCTATATCGATACATCTTCCTTCGTTTAACTCGCATCTCGTTCCTGATTTTAAATGTACTTTGTTTGAATCTATATTTACATCAGCATGATAGTCTCGTAACGTAATTTTGACTGTTCCTTTGACAATAACACTATCCCAATTACCATAAGGATCTGATTAATAAACTCCTACGCAGTTACCGTCAGGGTCTAAACTGCCAGTGATGTGAACTGGTATAGAGATTGTTTGATTTCTAAGTATTCCGTGAATTTCGGTGTGTCCTATTTTTATTCTCCCATCTTGGTGCATTTGACGGCAGTTTTCGTGTGATACATTGTCGATATATGAATACTCCCCGTTAGGCACATCCATTGTGTGTGACAACATACCGCATCTTCGGATTATTCTGAAGATTTCTACTTTGCATTGGATTACATGTGTTGAACTATATTGATTTATTTGCAATAGTTGAATGTACTTTTTCGTTATATTTACATCCTGAGGAGGAATGTCGCATTCTCCTACTTCTAGGAGAGAGAGTGTAGTGATGTTGGTGGCTGCCCCTCCACAATTATAACCGATCAGACCCGAAGTGAGAGGAGGGTGGGAGGTTATTAAGAAAATCACCATTCTCCATAGCAGCACTTTTGTGGGATTCATCTGTAATTTCATGTAACAGGAACTCGATTTCAATTATGTTTGGCATGAGAGAATTTATATCTTTCTAAACAGGACTGGATTTTTCAAATATAACCGATCGGCGTGGCTGTGGTACATCGTAGATGCTTTGAGTAGTCGAATTATTTCGTCTAACTATTCTAATTAGGTCTAATTATTTCGGGACGCGATGTCGATGGCATTTCTACAGTGACTGGTCGTTTTGACGGAACTTGATATATCGGTTCTTTTATGATAGGAGGTTTCATAGATACATATATACCTGAAGTACTGCGTGCTGGGGAAGAGCGCAGCTCTGGTTCTTCTAATGTAGGTTCTGGAGTAGGTTTTCTTAATAGTCGATGTTCTTTTATGGACTCTTTTCTTTGGTTATTGGGGGTGAGCTGTGTAGGTTTCTTTTTACAAATGGCAAAAAAGACTACTAATAAAGCAACGTTGAGGGCTATTAATATATATATAAACTTCTTATTATTGGTGCGGTTTCTTCATTGATTATTGATTGCTCGTATTGTAAGTGTTGTCTAAGTTTTCCTGTTTCTTCGCTTAATTCGTGAAGGCTAATGTCGTAATTGAGGTTTTCGTCTTGGTCGAATCTAGTATATTCGTTTAAATACGAGAGTGACATATTTTGCAGGGGGCGGTAGGTGCTGATACTGGGTATTAATTCGGAGAGCTTGAGGGAAGCTAGGGGAGTATAATGAAGTTTGGTATTTCTAATAGGATTTTTATGTCCAGTAAGAATAGATTGTTTGTAACGGTTATGCACCCTTTTTCCATGTGAAATACCCCTTTCCCTGTTATTTCGGTTATGGTGGTTTCATTCGGACATATAATTTTTATTTCTTCAGATTTAGGTAATGAAAATAGCCACCCTGTACTATCTTTAAGGTTTTTCCAATAAGGTTTTTGGGTTTTTATTATTTTTATGTTGCATTTGATATTTACTGCTTGTTCAGTCAGTAGGAGGGTTTCACATTGAGGATAAGTTGATATATTGTACATCGGGTAGTTTGGAGGGCATACTAAATATTTCTTGTGTTGATGCTGGCAAGCATTCAACTGTTCGTCTGAAATCAACGCGTATTTACCCAATTTCCATGATATTATTAAATATGGTTCTCTGGGTTTTATGTATGCTGCTGCGTTAACGTTACTTCCGATTACTTGAGTCGTAGGGAGAGAGTGAAGCTTATATAGATGATGTGGGCTTGATTCTATTAAGGGAATGTGCATGATGATAATAATTTTATCGTTATGAAGTCCTGCTGTGAAACGAGACATTTTTGCTAATATTCCGGAATGTATTTCGGTGGTAATTATGGGAAATATTAATGGATGTTGTATCTGGTTGAATCCTTCCGCGATATCTTCCATGTTAGATGATGTTAAGAGTTCGGGGTGCAGGGAGCCCATTTTTGTAAGGTAAATCGGATCCAAAATAGATTTTAAATTGGCAAGATATGTTTCGGCAAGAAGTTCCACACTATTTCTCCATGCTAATAAATTTACTACGTATTCTTCTTCGACATGCGTAGTCTGATTATGGAATGTGTCGGTTAACATATGCCATGCTTTTGTATGGTAATGCTCTACTGTATCGATTTTTTCCTGTAGCGATGCGAACCCAGATTGTACTATTTGCATTTGTTTTTCAGGAATCGTAGTTATGTTTTCTTGTCTGAGGTATAGTTGCTCAATTTGATCATTGTAATATTTTGCTTCTTCGGGTGTTATAGTTGTATTTATACAATATTAAGTTATAGTATATAGGGTGTTATAATTCGTCTCCGATAGTTTCGAAAACTCCCAACGGTATTTTACCGGCATGAAGGCGGTTTTTGTAATTTAAGTCTCGTATGTTGGAAAGATATTTGTTGATTAGTGTTTCTCTGTATTGTACGTATTCGTTATTGATAAGGGCATTGCATTGATCTTTAAAAAGAGGAACACATTTGTCTCTTAATAGATCTAATGGTATAAAAGAAAGTCCTGATAACCGATTTTTAAATATTCTTAAGTCGATAAAAGTAACGACTTTCCACTGTGTCCTAGTGAGGTGAACGTCTCGCATAGTTTCGTAATATATCCCGGCTTCATTTTTTAGTGGTTGAATCCTGAAAGGTGATGATCCGAAAATTCCTCCGAGTGATAGGATGATGATTATGAGGTGCATCTTGATGCGTCGATGGTGTTGTTTCCTTGAATCATACACAAGCAATAAGCGTCGGGAATAGATTTGGAGATGATTAAAATATTTACTAGGAGAGTGAGAGAGAAAAGAAAAATGGACTTATTAAACTGTGTATTAAATTAGTTTATTATGGTTTAGTTTAATTTAGTTTATGCTCGTTTATTATTTAATATGCGCGTATTATATGTTTTGTTAAAGTGTTACATGCTAGGTTATTTCTAGGTGAGATTAATTTTTATTTCCTTTCCCATTCTGTTCAGATTAAGAATAGTGTTTACCAAGATAAGGTGTGCGGGGTGAAGGCATGTGTATCGCTGGTGTAGGTGTACGGGTAGTTTAAAAGGTAGACATTGATGGGATTAAAGACCTGTTCCCCTTTATCTTTCCGTTAGTGTGATTTGACGGGCTTCGAGTTCTCTTGCGACTGTAAGTGTTTACAATCTGTGGATCTGGGAGGGGGACTTCTGGTTTACTGCTTAATGTAGAGGGATTATCGACTATATGGATACCCTGGTTAGCACTAGTAATATCGGTAGTCATGTTTAAGAATCGGCAGCTTGGATTCCGTTGGGCGTGTTCTATCCAAGGATTTGGTGCATTCATTACTCCGGCAGTACCGCACATAAAACATATTACTGCTTCCCCGTTATAAAAGTATCTCGCTCTAGCCAAGCGTGTTTCTTTGTAGAAGGGAATTGAATTACGATGTATGAAACTTTTCATACGTTTGAAAAAGTCTTCGTAATAAGGGTATCGGGTGTTACTGTATCTGTCTTGAAGAAGCCTATTCCTGAATCGGTCTGGAGTCCTGTCTGTCTCGTTTCGTGGGTAGCTAGTGTCTATGCAATCTTTGAAACGATAAACACTTAGTTCGAGAGGGTTGGCTCCAATAGGTACATTACCGCATTTTTTTCCTAGTATAAATTTACAGTGATTTGACCATAATTGATGTTTTAGTGAAGGATTGTCTCCCTTTAGCTAATATGTGAAAGTTATCATACATTGAAAACAAGATACTTCATTATTGTTACCGGTGTGAAAGAATCCGGCCCTAGCAAGTTTATGAGGATCCATGTAAAGAATTATTTTACTGCGAAAACTAGCGAGCCTGACTTGCTCAAAGCGATAGCGTTCGTGAATTGATTTTATAGGCATATTTATTCTCCCTTTTTATTATTAGGATTGAATAGGAATTCTTGATTTTTTTAAACGATTCGAATGGACGACAACGTCTCGCCTAGGAAGTTTGATTCGTACGTTACCGTTAGTTAATATCGCTGATACCTCGTGTGGGCCTGTGTAGTGATCGCCAAGTTTTCCTGGTTTAGGTCCTTTAAACAAAAACACCGGTTCTCCTATTTTAAATATTAATGGGTTTATTTTCCTATCTTGATATTCTTTAGATTTTTCTTTACATTCCATAAGATTTTTGCGTCCAGTTTCTTGAATTTCGTGTATCTGTGTGGCTAGTTGAATTAGATAATCATCGTATGTAGCAAGTTTTTCTATTTCTGCCATGGGTATATTGGATGGTGTGCGGGCTATCTTACCGAATACGATTTCGTACGGGGTGTGTTTAGTACCTTCATGTACATTCGTATTATAGTTGTAAATTGCCAATTCGACCCTTTCGTCCCAATTACTTCGTTTCGTAGTATATTGTTTAAGATATTCACCGAGTACATGATGTGATCTTTCCAAGGAACCGTTAGATTGTGGATGGAAAGCTGTGGTTCTAATTTTTCGGATTTTAAATAATTTTGCTATTTGTGTCAGAAATTTACTCAAAAAGTTACTGCCTTGGTCAGTAAGAACTGCTTTTGGAGATCCAAAATAACAAATAAAACGTTTGACAAATGCCTCGGCTATAGTTACAGCTCTTGCGTTTGGTAAAGGGATTGCGACTGAATATTTTGTTAGTTGGTCTTGCATAGTGAGAATATATTCGTCAGTTATATTCATCCTGAAGATGATACAGTGTATCATCTTCAGTTTTAGGTAAGGGACCTACTATATCCATAGCGATTTTATCGAATGCAATTGCTGGGATATCGGTTATTACCATTGGCTGTTTTGTTTTTACTCTTACCAATTTCTTTAATTGACATTGTAAGCATCTTTGAATGTATAATTGAACATCTGATTTTAGATTTTTCCAATAATATTCATGGCGAATTCTATTATAAGTTTTGCTCACTCCTCTATGTCCGCCTATGGATGAACAATGCATTTCTTAAATAATCTTTTGCTGATCTTCAATATGAGGTTGTCTCACTGACCCATTGCAAATTATAATGTTTATTTCACTTTGTGCGAATATTCGATGAATCTTTGGTAAGATTTCTGTCCATGGTATATTTAATATAGTTTCGGATTTTGCGATGCTGACTGTTTGAATTGACAATTTTTCAATTAAATGACGAGAACTTTTTAATGCTTCTGTAATATTTTCCAAAATCAATGTGGGACCTTCGCCTGAATTATCAGTGATAGGTAGGGCCAGGTTAAACTTGTTGCTTCTCTTCCTAATAGATTGGGCTTTATTCAATGTTAAACTTTTTATACTTGGGAAGTCTTGATTGTTTTGTAGTGAGAGAGCTCCACTATCTATAGGTTCACAATTAGTGGAAACGAAATAAAGAAGGCTGTCTCTTCGTGTGTGAAATAAGTCTCGAGATTGTATAACATTTGGCGCGATAATCCTTCCCTTGATAGCTTTATGAACAGTAGGTGCGGATAATAATTTAGGTTCTCGTTCTTCGTCGCTGGAAGACTCGGTGTCACTGGTCTCAATGGGCTTAATGATGTGTTTTTTCGTTCCCGCTCAAGTTTTATTGACACGAGGATTTTCTTCGGATAAATTTTCGTGAGTGTATTTTTCGTCTCGAGTTAGCGTATTGCTATGAGGTGTTTCTGCTAACGTCAAGTGCTCTTCATGTTTGTCTGTATTTGCAAGGTAGAGTTGTAACAGGGAATAGTCGTTCGGAAACCTTACATCGTTCGTAATTTTTACTTTTTTCTTTACACGCGCTTCTAGTGGTGTTCGTGAACTTGTGTTTGTTGAATAATTCTCTCCAGTTATATCGTTTTTTACTGCGGTCTGTAATGTTTCGTTGTCTGATGTAAGGGCAGGCATCTCTATTGTATGGCTAGGTTTTATCTGTGGTTCGCAAGGGTCCGGTGGTTCCCGGTCCCACTCGCACTCTTTTATTTCGTTATTGCAATCTATATCTTCCTGTATATTTTCATTACCTTGTTCATCGTCGTTATCATCAGAATCTTCCTCTAATAATTTAGAAATTTCGGCATCGGATAATTTATTCGGTCGCTTCGTATGATTATTAGTTATCGATTTTAATTGAGTGATAAAGATATTGTTAATTTCGATGGGATTTCTAGAAAGAGCATCTGCATTAACGTTAGTTTTTCCCGCTTTGTAAATTATATTGTATTCATACTCAGCGAGTTTTAATCTCCATCGTAAAATTTTTAGGTTTCCATCTGTTGCGCGGCGGAACCATAACAAAGGTTTATGATCGGTGACTACAGTGAACGGGTGTCCATATAAATACGGTCGAAAGTGTAATATTGAATATACAATTGCCAATGCCTCTTTTTCGTAAGTATCGTATCGTTCCTCAATGAGGCTTAGTGCTCTGGAGGCGTAAGCACACGGATGATCGTTGTTAATCGATTCTTGTGAAAGGATACTTCCAATGGCATAACCTGATGCGTCTGTTGTCAAAATAAATGGTTTAGAGAAGTCTGGGTATCGTAAAACGGGCGCGCTACAAAGTTTATCCTTTAATATTTGAAAAGCTTCTTGTTGTTCTTCCCCCCATTCGAATGTACTTTCCTTGCGCAGCAGTGTGGTGAGAGGTTTTGTTATTTTTGATTAACCGTCAATGAATCTTCTGTAATAACCTGTTAATCCCAAGAACTGTTTGATATTTTTAACATTTTTAAGCCTTGGGTATTCCCGAACAGCTTCTAATTTTTTTGGATCTGGCCGAACTCCATTTTTTCCGATTATATGACCTAAATATGCTACCTCTTTTTTCAAAAATTCACATTTGTCGGGTTGTAGTTTTAGATTCGCGGCTTCTAAGCGCTTTATCAATTCGCGGTATATATCTTCATGTTGTTCAAGACTTCTAGCATATATCACAATGTCGTCTAAATAAACGAACACGCCGTTTCCAAGAAGCCCGCTTAATGTTAGATCCATAGCTCTTTGAAAAGTCGGAGGAGCATTTCTTAAACCGAATGGCATCCTCACGAATTCGTAATGACCGCGTGGGGTAGTAAAAGCAGTTTTATGCCGATCTTCTGGGGCGACTTCTATTTGATGAAATCCCGAAGCTAGATCGAAAACAGAAAAATATCGAGCGCCTCCTAATTGATCGTATATATCGTTAATATTAGGTATTGGGTACGCATCTGCAATTGTTTTTTCATTCAAGGCTCGATAGTCAAACACTACTCGCCACTTTTTATTACCCTGAGAATCGGCTTTCTTGGGCACGACCCATACAGGACAGTTGTAAGGAGAGGTAGATGGTATAATTATACCCTTGCTAAGCATGTCTTCTACTTGTTTTTCTATTTCCCCTTTTGTACACTCAGGCCACCGATAGCCCCGTGTATTGATAGGAAAATCGTCTGTTGTGGGAATTCTATGTTGCAAAATTGTAGTACACGTCAACAAATCTCCGGGGATTTGATATAAATGTGCACTGTCTACCAAAAGATTTTCTATGCTCGATTTTTCTTCCTCGTCTAATTCATTAAGTCTCAATAGTTCCTTAATTTGATCCACTTGATCGATGTTTGCAATTTCTGATACCATGCAGCATGAGTCTTCAACTTTATTAATTTCTATTTTTCCCTTATTATTTCCTTCTTCTGCTATTGATTCCTTTGATGATTCAAGAATACAAACTGGTTGTGAACAATTTAAACTTTCATTTTCAATTATGTTATTTGTAGATACAGAGTTTTCGATGGGTTTTGTAGGTTTAATTATTTCTTCAACTGAATTTACATCTTCAAAAATTTCTCCCGTAATCGATTTTTTATGACAACATTTTTCGTTTCCCTTGTTAATTTCCTTTTCCACCGACTTCGGTGTTAGAAACTTTGAGCAATTGACTTTTAATTTTTTTGATTCATTTTCTTTACCTTCTCTATTTTTTTCGAACGTTTTGTTTTCTTTTTCACAAATTTTAAACTTTTTCAGGTGTGCTGTGCCTACCACAGGTACAGTCGCCCCTAATAAACAAGAATTGGGTCCCTTTAAATCTTCCACAGGCCCTGGCCCTTCCGAAGGTTCAGTGAACTCTGTTGGTTTCGGGCTACCCTTTTTTACATAATTTATTTGCCGCTGCTTGTGAATTTTTCCGCTAAATCTAATTCAACAACACTTTTTTCCTGAATACAATTATTAAAATCTTCAAAGGATTCTACCATTTCACAAGGTTCAGACATTCCCGAAAAACATAAACTAGGCTCCATCAATTCTCCAACAGATCCTGTCCCTACTGCAGGTACATTCTCCTCTGCTGAGCTTTGGAAACCTTTAAAATTAAAACCAACATCGGACCTCTCCATAGGTACCGTTACCTTAATTGCTTCTTCATAAGTGTTATTTTCCTTAAAATTTTCTGTGCTTAATTCTTCAAGTCTTTGCGAACTAGTAGGCAAATTATCGATTCGTGTTTCGACCTTTAATTCATTATTTTCTTTATTATCGTTTTCTTTTGAACCTAATTCCTTTTTGAAAGACATGATTTCACAATTTTTAATCATTTCTGAACAATTTTCAATTTCCTTTTTTACCTTTTTCAAATACTCAAAAATATTATCTGATGTCCTCTCTGTATCTCCGCCATTTTTATTTCCACTAGTCTTAATAAAATTTTCATAAACATTTTCATGAACTGAATTTATTGAACAGTCTGATTCAACTTTAGATTTAAAATTTTCCTTTGATTCGATTTTTCTGTTTGCTTCTACCCAAGACTCTTCTTGGTTTCTTATTCATTTCGTCTGTTTTATACCTTTCTTTGACTCATCGCTGGAATCTACAGCTGCTCGGTTAGTAGGTAATTCCTCCAATGATTTTAATTCTACTACCGGCACGTGTATTTCTACTGGGTATGGATGACAATTAGTGATGTAAATATAGGCTTTACCATTTTTATTAGTGACAAACCCGCTTTGTATGTTAATCCCTTCACCTCCATTTAAGGCAGGCAAATATCCTTATAAGTCTAAATTTTTAATTCTCACAAAACATAATTTGGTGGTTTCTGCAGGTATTATAATAGTCTCCTGGGTGGCAAATGGAATGCTCATATTCTGCATTTCTAACTGTCTCTTTTCGTAATCAATTGTAACGCGACTTCCGTCATGATACTCGGATCCCAATATTCCCGCTTGATTGATGGGAAGATCAATCATTGTTATCAACCCGGGAAAAACGATTCATATATAATCATATATAATCATATATAAACTGCTCATATATGATTGTATATGAATTTTGTCTCTATATGATCATGCATGATCATATATGACTATGCATGATCATATATAATTGTATCTGGGTATACATGATCCTATATGAGAAAATATAATTGTGTATAATTGTATCTGAGCATATACAATCATATATAGTTATATGTGATTATATAAGACGATGCCTAAATAGATATAATCTTCTGAAGCATATAAGGTCAGTCATGATTATATATGATCATATACAATTGTTACAATGTAATTGTACATATATAATCGTGCCCATAATTATATAAATCGTCCGACGATTTCATTTCATATAGATTTAGTAACATGTAGACTAACACAAATTATTGAATCCTTAATACTCATATTTTTATTACCTTAATAATATGCAGTGCGCAGTCATATATGATTGTATATGATCATATATTGCACAGTCGACACACAGAATAGATCTCATATACAATCCTATATGATCATATCTGTTTATATATGACATGGTAAACAGGCAGTTTTGGTGTTATATATGGTCATATATAGGGTCATATATGCCAATGTATATATGGGGTATTCCACGGGTAACGGGACAGGTTTTGGCCGCCGGTCTCAACATTTTTTTTTCGTCAAGAATATCGTTTTCTGGTATCATAAAAACATTTCCACACAGTTATTGACCCCGATAAAGTCATAGTTTTTGTTGAGGCCTAATCGAAAAAAAAAAAAAAAAATATTACCCGTACCTTTGATTGTGTGTCTTTTACGTGTTAACAGAGCAAAAAAAAAATCTGACCAGTGCATTTTAACCGGGAAAAAACGCTCTTTTCAATAAAAAAAAGCAGAATATTAATCCGATATGTAAAAAAAAGTCTACGGCCCAAAAACTGCAAAAAAAAACAGTTTTTAATTTTTTTCACCCCTTAGGGTCTACTGAATTTTATCGAAAATTTTACTGAACATAGTTCAACATGTTAGAAATGTTCGGTAAAATTTTCAAGTTGCCTTTTTTTTTTGTTCGCTGGCAATTAAATAAATAAGTTTTATCTTCATCAATAGAAATGCAATGATATTGCATTACGCAGGGATCCGTGAAGTAAAAATATGCCTCTCAATGTGAATATCAATACTGTACCAGTTCAATATTAGTAAAATGTATAAAAACTGTTAATCTGAATGGAAATATTGCCTGCGTTAGTATATGGTGGCCCTGAAAAGGACCGTTTTTTGTGTTGTTTTAATGCTTCATGATGACTTTCGAGATCGGCGCAGTTGAATACGAATACGTTTTGAAGTTCATCCTTCCATCTTTGGCTGGTATGGCTGCATGAAACTTCAGTGTCCCGGGTACGGTTTTAGCCTTCGCATATCGTTCCTTCAAAAATTGGACTGCCAAATCGCTTTCGCTTTTCGCGCTAAAGTGGAAGTCAATCCCTTTGATATTCTGCGTGGCCCAATCGAAGAGCCGTTGTGGTGTTAAAATCTGACTTTCTGGAGGTAGTTGCAGGCTTGCACGTGCAGCAAGTCTCTTAACTGTGCCTGATATTCCGTCGCAAGCTCCTTTTCCATGCGCAGTGGCAAAGAAATGCTATTCAGCATCAATACCGAAGTCTTGTTTGTGACGAAGCAAGTTGATGAAGTTCTTACAATTCTTGTATTGCTGTGGAGCTCCATCCGAAAAGTAGTAAATTTTCTTCACCGAAAAGTGCGTCTTTAAGTATTGGACAAGAATCCGTTGAAAGGCGTACACTGAACTGGTTATGCGATCAAGACAATCAGAAATGATCGTCAGGTTTTTGTTGGCAATTCCATTCTCCGATTTATAGTAAATCACGAAGGGGTGAATCGTTGCCTGGCCATTATTCCAGTGAAATCCCTGAGAAGCATCCTGTGCAACGAATGCATAATTCTGGGCAAAGTCTAAATCGACAACAAATTCTCCTTCTTGAAGATTTTCCTTGATCGACCGGTGGTACGATGCTTGTTGCTTGGCGATAAAATCGTGAAAAAGCAACGTTGTTAACTCACAGCATAGCGTATCTACAAACTCATCCGTGGGGATCTCCAAAGTTTCTAACGTTGATCTGTCTACTGAAATCCAACGAGAATATTTGATTGTGTCGATTATCGCGTCGTCGAATTTCATTTTAAGCATCTCGTTCAATTTTTTGGTGCCGGGACATTCTTTGCACTTGCTTGAAAAACATTCTATCGTCGGATCCTTGCATACTATAAATTTTAAGCAATCCTTGTAGTCAGTCAGCGGGATGGTCCAGTCTGAAGTGAGCTGTCCGATTCTGCAAGCATCTAGCTTTAGTTTGACGTTGTGGTGTGAGGTACAAACGCACACAGTATGTGTGCCACTCTGACCCGCCAGAACGCAGAACGGTGGTCGAAGAGTAGCAAATCGTGAAAATCCAATTTCTATTTCCGGATACTTATCTCGAAAATTTCGATGCAACTCTTTCAGATTACAGAGAACTAATCTTTTCTGTATTCTTTCTCGTTGGCCAGAGGGTTTTTTAACGGAGACGAAATCTTTTTTTCCTGCTAGGACACGACTATTCTCGTCGTCGAGATAAAATGCTTGTACTGTCGCCGAGGTGGTTGGGTCGAGTACCTTTCCAGCTTTAGCAGTGGGTGTCGATATCACTCCTGTTTCTGAGTATAGCTGTTTAGCGATTTGTATCATCCGTCTGCTCGCAGCAAACTCCGACATTACCTCGTTTATCGACAGACTTTGCGGCAAAACAGTGAGTATTTGTATTTTATCTTGGCGAGAAGTAGTTTCCTTATCAAATTTGTCATGAAGTTGCTGTATCATCTCATCGTATAGCCGAGATTTCTTTTCTTCAACTGTTTTTGCGGACTCGTTCAAACCGGTTTTCAAAAATTCGTTTACCTTCTCATAAACTTTCTGCTTTTTGGCAGACGAGTATGTAACGGTCTGTTTACGTTTTTTCGCAATTGGTGACTCATCCACTAATTCGAGCAATCTTTCAAGTCCGCTATTGTTATTGGAAATCGCGAAACTTTGATAAGATGTAGTTGCTTCAGACTTTTCTTCCCCAACTGACGAATATTGAGAATAACCTCCAGGCTGACTTGTAAGGTTTTCCGAGTCCTTTTCATCTCGTGATAAAACACTAGAATCGCGTTTTTCTGAATGTCCGGGGTCAGGTTGACTCGTCGCGAGATCAAAACTATCCGATTTGTTGGAAGGTCCAGGTTTATCTAAAGCTCCAGATACAGTTTCCAGTTCCGGACTACATCGATTTTCTTCAATTTCGTCGTTCGGAACCGAAAGTGCATGCGGAGCCAGAGGCTTACCGTCAATTATCATACGACATTGTCTACAAAGATAAAGCCCTAATTTTAACGACGGCTCCCTGTCGATTTCGTGCTTAGTCACAAGTTTCACACGCGCACGTTTGTTTTTATGATTTTTTTTGTTGAATGGATTGTGGCAGTAATTTCTTACCATCGTGGATGAACCAAGTTAATAGTTTATGTTAAATAAATGTACACTTGTTCGGTTTGTTCATGAAACAGACCGTAGCTCTCTTAAACCTGCCGGGTAGTACGATTCACGCGGACCATGAAGAGAGACACTTCCATCTACCAGACCCCCCGAACAGGGCGCTCCACCCAATCACGTGCGATCTTAGTATCCCAACCAGCGCACCAACGAACTCCGAGCATTGTCCCAACTATACACCAATCGGAGACGAGTGATGTCCCAGTTCCAACGGAGCAAGTTCCGATGCGACGGAAGTTTCTACTATTCACGAAAAAATTGCGCATTTAATTGCGAGCGAACGAAAAAAAAAGGCAACTTGAAAATTTTACCGAACATTTCTAACATGTTGAACTATGTTCAGTAAAATTTTCGATAAAATTCAGTAGACCCTAAGGGGTGAAAAAAATTAAAAACTGTTTTTTTTTGCAGTTTTTGGGCCGTAGACTTTTTTTTACATATCGGATTAATATTCTGCTTTTTTTATTGAAAAGAGCGTTTTTTCCCGGTTAAAATGCACTGGTCAGATTTTTTTTTTGCTCTGTTAACACGTAAAAGACACACAATCAAAGGTACGGGTAATATTTTTTTTTTTTTTTTTTTCGATTAGGCCTCAACAAAAACTATGACTTTATCGGGGTCAATAACTGTGTGGAAATGTTTTTATATGATACCAGAAAACGATATTCTTGACGAAAAAAAAATTTTGAGACCGGCGGCCAAAACCTGTCCCGTTACCCGTGGAATACCCCATATACATATAAAGTTATATACGCTCATATACATTTGTATATGGATCCACATACAATCATATATGCGCTAAAAATGGGCGATATATAGTTGTATATAACTATATATGATCATATCTGTTCATATATGACATCGCAAGCTGGCGGTTTTGGTATTATATATGATCATGTATACCACTGTATATGTACATATAAACTCATATATGCTCATATATGTTTCCATATACAATGATATATTACGTTATATACAATTATATATAATTATACACAACTATACATGAAATTATATACAATTATATATGATTATATATGAACCGTTTTTCCCGGGTGACTAAGCGCTGGCACAACCCTGTGGTGATATACCAGCCCAACGGTTCACACTCAGTGTCGGCGCAATACCGTGAGGTAAGCGTTGGACCGGTATGATCATCCCGGAGTTGTGCCATCGTTCAGTCAGTACCTGTTCAGTATCGGTTCTGTACCTTACCAGAATTAGTTGCCAGCACTGGCATCGTTGGAAAAACCGTACTGGCACTGTACAGACTGAAGATTCTCCTCGGGACTACGGTACAACTCTGGTCCAGTACTGGCCCAACGTACTACACCAGTACCGCTAGCCAGTACCATGCCAGTACCAAGGGGCAAACATAGGACCGGTATGATCATCCCAACGTTGCGCCAGCGTTGAGTCTGTAATGTTACAATACCTCCCCAGTATTAGTCGCCAGTACCGTCAACGTTGGCAACGGTACTGCGCCAAGACCCAGCCGGTTTGAGATTCGTACATGGGTCATCATTGACACTAATTTTAGAGCATAAGAAGGTGGGTTCAGACGGGGAAGTGTGGGATTGTGTTATTAAGAGTGAAATAATAATGAAATATAAAAAAAAATTGATAATAAGATTCTTAAATCAATGACTCGAAGTTCGTACAGTCGGAGGTACTTCTGTACGGAGCTTAACACTCAACTTACTAGTTTTTATATTTTTCGCGCGGATATTTTACGAGTTTTTCTTTAACCTAGTTTAAGCAGGGTTTCTCCTGGAAAATTAAGGGAATAACTGACTCTAAGTTCGCACAGTCGGAGGTACTTCTGTACGGAGCTTAACACTCAACTTACTAATTTTTATATTTTCCGCTCGTGTATTTTACGAGCTTTTCTTTAACCTAGTTTAAGCAGGGTTTCTTCGATATTGCGAGTCTTCTCGCCGCCATATTCTGAAGTCGCGTAATTTGATTGTGTCAAGCGAATTACGGGTCTTTAGTTATGTCTTCATACGCAGAAGCATATGAAATAGTCATACGGTTATTTCTTTTTCTGATATTTGTAATGATAGGACAGATGAAGAAAAAGAGATGTTCCGTGCTTCTATTTTGTGAAAGATTGATTATTTTCTGGGATACGGATGTTTTTCAGACGTGAGCTCAAGAGAAAATATTATTTCGTTTTTTGGATAGTAAAAAAAAATATAATAATAATATCGCGGTCCTATCTCCAGAGATACAATTTAATAAGCATTTCTTTGACGCAGAATTGTTATTGCAGAATTCTTTGCCGGGCGCGGAGCTCGTGCGATAGTATACGAGTTTGTTATGGGTCGCGTGGACAGCGAGGTCGTGCGCTATAGTGCGTCGATCGTATGTGTGTGTTCGTGTGAGTAGGCTTACTCGATCGTCAATCGTCCGTATAAGGCGTGTGTATTGTCCACGTGATTCTACGCTGCTACCCCCGTGCGCACTATAGCTTGAGTGAGTAGAGATACCTCTTCGTTGTTCCAGCGCTTCTGCTACAGGAGACTCGAAAACGGCCGATTTCAGCAGTCAATTTATGCTCTAAAAACATTACAAATTGATAGCCTCGATCGTATTAACGTTTTATACTCGGGACACTAGTGGGTGAATCTCTCGGTTTCCACACAATCCAGAAATCACACCCACACACCTTACCACACGATATCTAAGAGGTTCTCTTATGTCGTGCGGGGCTTCAAGTGTGCGTGTTTATCCCACTCGACCTCTCGAGTACGACCGTTTCACGTTACGCGAATTATTGCAGTAACATCGGTCTCCCACTCAGTAAGGAAAAGTGTATTCAACATACACGCTTGTGCGAGTGTAAAAAAAATGAATTAGGGTGTGGCCCGTACGCAAGCTAAAGGCGGGAACATTGCCAGCCGATGTTCTGTGCTCGGGGGACAATCTTCTCTAAATTCACCCTCTTAACGCAGATAGCCAATGTCGCCATGCGTGGGGACCTGCGATTAAGGGGTGACCTAATTCTCACCAGACTAAGACGGCCAGTGCACTGTGCGTGGGAGACTTTGGTCCAGTGGAATATCCTATCGTTCTACCTTGAGACCCGATAGCAAGATCGTAATGTCAGGGGACCGGGTCGTTCAGGTGAACACTAGCTGGCTTCTACGATTAAATTTTATAGACGGTACAATATACAAAAATTTTACTGTGCTGTGAAGCAGCGATTGACTCCAACGATATGATTCGAGGATAAAAGTAAGAGTGAGCTCGTTTTCGAGGGTGCTGCTTTTATACCCTTTGAGTGGAGGACAGACGGGGAGTGGAAACAGTATAGTTGCTAATTTTGCCATAGCAGCACGATCGTGCTACGTGTCAATCACGTGATCGTTGGTCGACCTTGTTATATAATTAATGTCATTTCTGGAGCTCGTTTTAGGAGGTTCTATGGGGGTTGATGTGAGGTTTAAAATCCTTTCCCTGTGTTATTTGCCTACCCTCGGTAGGTTCAAAATATTCATTATATTGAAATAATAACTTTTGTGTTTCATCGATTGTTAATTATGGTAAATTAGACAATTGGTGTAGGTTTCCTATCTTCGCTTTGTTGTTTATTTTGTTTGTTTGAAAGATATTCAACAAATTGAGGATTTTCCATCAATTTGTTGAATAACTTTGTTGTTATTTAAGGTTTTTTGATTGTTTTATGAAAAAAAAGATTGTGTTGTGGTGGCATTTTCGTTTTTGTAATGCGTGATGTCTTTTAATTGTTGTGCAAAAGAAACTATTCTGGAATAAACAATTATCGGGGTGTAGTTCCCTTGGGTTTGAGCACCTCGGATAATTGTTAGACATTTTACCGGTGCGGTATTTAACGTAGGCTCTTTCCGTTTTTAGTGTAGGCTGGCTGCTTGAATTTTTGGGTACCGCCCTTTGGTCGGTGTTGACTTCCGTGGAATTTCTGTATTCCTGTTTGTATCGAAGATATTTGGCCCAATAATTGCGCTTCTTTACCCGTCTGTATGGTTGAGAGTAGGAGGGCAAAGAGTGTGATGATCGATGTTCGCGTTCGAAATCTATAGTCGAGCGACACTCACTATACCAAAACTGGTCAGTAATGGCCGCTCGAGATTGCGAGTCATGCTTATAGATCTATCGGTCTAGATCTATAGTTCTTGCCATACCGTCTCTCGTTCGTGCGTCGTGGTATACGCACTGTCGTTTCGGCGGAGGCGAGCGCCTACAGTGCACCGCTTATCGTGTGGAGCATCCTCCTCTCTGCGCCGCGTTATCGCGTTGCGTGAGGGATGGCCATTCGCACGTCAAGTGATGTGCTAGCGCTTGCTTGTTTGTTTACGTTCTCCTTTTATCGCGTGCCTGCTCGTTTATCTTAATGTTATATTCATTTGAGAATTTCGTGGTTCTTTTAGTTTTTCATAAGGTTCAGATGATTGGATAGTCATCTGAATAGTAAAATCTTTAATAAAATGATAATGAAAATTGTGTGGCATGGATGTTATCTTAATAAGGTTAAGATAGTTTTGACTTGGGCGTAGCTTTTGAAGATCGTATCCCAGGAAATTCTCAAACAAAAAAAAATCTTCTGGAGTAGCTCTGTGACGTTCCGTCACAATATATGGAGATATACATTTTTATTTTTTATTTATTTTCTTTTTTTATTATTTTTTTTTCTTTTTTGTAAACAGTCACATTTGAATTTCTGATTTCAAGTAATTAGTTCGACGAATATCGACAGATACGAGGATGGAGTCTGATAAAGTATTCTCACAGAAATTCGGTTACAACGTATTCATTCCTCCTCTTAACTCTGTTGAATGATAGAATTTATAGGCTTGTTTTAAGTAAAAACTGTTTCCCAGTCGTTTTTTTACAAAAAAAAGGTAGTTACGCACTATGAGTCTTTCTCCTTCCACAAAGAGTATGTAATTTCATAATCGTACAGCGACAGCGACAGCGACAGCGACAGCGACAGCGACAGCGACAGCGACAGCGACAGCGACAGCGACAGCGACAGCGACAGCGACAGCGACAGCGACAGCGACAACAACAACAACAACAACAACGTTCAATCTCCGCAACAATATTAAAGCTCCTTTAATAGCGTAGGGGCAACCACGGGAAACGCGGCCTCCCAGTCTGTACTGAAAGGTCCGAATCAGAAACCTACGCGCGAGTATCGGAAGATCGAGGGACATCCAACAGAGTCGTAGCGGGGGTAATTCCGATAGCCGGGAGGTGCTGCAGAGTTGTCGAAAGAGGGGAAGGAATATAGGGTGGACTGGTGAATAGAATATCGCGCGTCACCGATTCGGGGATCTAAGGTTCGACCCCCCAAGTGTCGATGATTCTAACACGCGTAGGGCCTTTCCCTCCTCTCTCTCCCAACGTTAGACACGATCAGTAGTTTGCTTCCGACGGAGGAGCTGGGAGGGACGCGAATGGTAAGGAGATATCGCGGAACGAGGGGTCACGCGAAGCAGGGCCAGAACGGCTCGTCGTGCCTGTTCTTTGGTCGCAATCTTGGCTACGGCTTTCTGTTGGAGGAGCCAACTAAGGCCCTTCGGGTGTTCTCGAATGTCCGTGATGAGGCGCATATGCTCCAAGAGTCGCTTTTTCCTGGCTCGCTTCGGCATAGGTGCTCTACTTTTGTTGGAAGTCTTTTTTTTAATATTTATTTATTTAGTTATTATTTGTTGTTCCTTCCTCTTTGGAGACTCGTGTGTCGCGTGCTCCTAACCAGGCGGCACAATGAGTCGTAGGAAGTGCGCCCGGAAAGAGTGGTAATTCTCCCATCCTCGACCGTGCGTGCATCCTGCTAGGCAGCACGGACATGGTACTAGAGTGAAGAGAGGCGGATAGACTTGATCGACAGGAGGGTGGATGCGGAGAAGAGGTAGGCCCTGACCACCGGATTATGGCAAGCGAGCATCCCAAAGAGAACACAGAATTACTCAAAATCGGAGGGAAGAGGAGGTGAAGGAAAAAGGGGAAAGGGGAGTGGGTGTATGTTCATCGGAGATTTGCATCGAAAGAGGCAGATTTTTGTTTGGGCCTTGAGAAAGGCCGATTTTCCTTGAGAAAGGCAAGTCGATACTAAAGCGTGTCCAATAGTGTGCCAAGTCCGTGGAGACGAAAGCCGGGGGTTCCGTTGACAAGTCAAGGTAATGTGAAAGCCAAGGTACCAAATAATCAAAGCCGTGGTATGTTTTGATCGATTTACTGTTGTTTTGCAGATACTGGTGGTCCGTGGGAGCGGTAAGGCGCGAGAGCGGCGAAACGGTCGAGTCTTATGGACGAGCGCATACGATGATGAGAGACTGTTGCCGAATTTGCTTGCGCACAGGTGCTCAGCGAGTGTTGAGACGTACGCGAGAGAGGAGTCAAGACTCGGCTCTTTCGCGTCTCATCTCGACTCGATATAAAACAAGCATTTAGGCGAAATTATAAAACAAAATTTTATCACTTAGATGTCGAATATTAGTAATCATTTATCTAATTATATAATGTATTTACGTTTCGTGGGTAAGGGGGTCTTGAGTGGTCTAACGCGCATCTGATATTTTTCCCCCTTCCGATTTTATAGTTTATTAATCGGAAATGGAAATTCCACGAATGAAAAGAAAAATAAATGATACCGCATTTTGGTATGATAAAAGGATTAGGTGAGATATATCCAAAAGTGAAGCTAAGAGTCGGATTTCGCACAATGCGCAACCAGAAAATCACTATAGCGAATTCCTGCTGCACTCGTCAAGATACGACGAGTAACCAGCGAGCCAATCACATCTTCGCGCTTGCTGGAACGTGATTACGACGCTGGAAGATAATCTTCTATATTATCCGTATATGAGGAATAGGTATACATATATAAATATATACACACGAATACATACATATTCGTGAATTTGGCTAATCACGACAATTTTATTCATTTTTCTCCCGGGACATATATCTCACCCGGAAGGAAAGTAAAACGCTTGCGTATAACAGACTTATCACGTAAATTATTATTTATTTGAAAACCATAAAAAATAAAGCGCAGATAAATTTTACTCGTATGTACGTAATAAGCGAAATGTATTTTTTCTTTGCTAATTAATAAACACTATCGAAAGCATACAAAATTCTGTTTTTTTTTGTAACTACAGAAAACTTCTTAGAGATTTTACCGATGTTAGTTTTCACACAACGTCACCTCGTAAGCACGTATCATAACATTTCACCATTTTGTGTATTTTGAATAATGCAAGGGGGATCGACAATTCTAGGCACGAACGTAAATGACAATTATTGTACGAAATTCCAAAACTTCTGTGTCATTTGTAATACAATAAACTTAATAATTTTACGTTATCAATTCCACAACGATAAACATGTTATGAAAAAGTCACGTCTTGCGATTCCATTCGCAACTTTTTTTGCAGCATTCTGGTCAATCGACGGTATCAGAACTTTCTTTTTAGTTTTTTTACCAAAGTGTCTAGAATTCTTCAATTCAGTTCTACGTTCTATAAATCCTACAGTAATAATCAAACAGTTTCTACGTTCTATAAATGTTTTTATTTAATCAAAAGATATGATGAGTAATAATATTTCATGTCATTATATTAACCCATCCATTTGTTACTATATTTGACACGTTGGTAAACAGTGTGACAGGAGAATTTAATTTAAGTATTTCCCTCGACGTCACACGCTAGATTTTCATCTCGAGGGCTAATCACAGAATAAAACTCTTAAAATGCGTATTATATGTAAGGAATGAGCCCTTCGATTATTATCCGCGCGTAACACCTGTCAATAGCGAATAATATTGTTCACCCTGTAAAGAAGCATACAATTGAGGCACTAGCGGAACAACGACAGCGATAGATCACCTCCAGTACCTAGTTCAACAGAGAGAGCGACGCACGATGTCGACCGTTAGAAAGACAAGGACGACGAGAATCATCGCGCATGCGGTAGACGATGGATTACAGCTGTCGATCCAAGTACGAAATTTCACACTCGGCAAAAGAGACTCGAGCAGTAGACTCAGTCAGAGATATATATCAGGTCTTGGTTAGGGATTGCCGATAGACAGAGTAGCGAGATGCTCTGCGTTTTGTCTTCTCGCATATGGACGAGATTTTGAGAAGTTCTCGAGGTCTTGTCAAAGGAACGTCAGACGTGGATCACTATAGAAGCTAGCGTGTTCTTGTAAAATATACGCTGTTACGGTTTATTGTAACCGCATCGGAAGGAAATTTGTCAATTGAGAAACCAGTGGAATCGTGAAATTTGTCAAAAGGAATAAAGTAATTGCCATTGTAATAGTGGAATCGTCGTATTTGGTATTATTTAATCTGTAAGTACGTTTGAATCATAAATCATAGCTCTCTCCCTCTCTCCCTCTCTCCCTCTCTCCCTCTCTCCCTCTCTCCCTCTCTCCCTCTCTCCCTCTCTCCCTCTCTCCCTCTCTCCCTCTCTCCCTCTCTCCCTCTCTCCCTCTCTCCCTCTCTCCCTCTCTCCCTCTCTCCCTCTCTCTCTCGTCTTGTCTTTTGTGTCTGAGCTAGCCAAGACGTGTTTAGAGGGAATTTACAAGTTGTTAGGTCTTTAAAACTAACTGGCGCCCAACTAATTATTTGTTTGTTTATTTGGTAAATTCAGAAAACTTATTCCAATAGAGCTTTGTCTCGCGTACTCTCAACGTGGGTCCATTGGAATAGAGTTTGTCTCAACAGACATTTTAAGAAATATCTTCTTCAATAGCGACCAATAGGTGAATTTGACGATCGCATTCTGACAAACTTTTTTTCAAACAAAGCTGCATTCTGAACATTTTATTTGGGTGTAAAAATATTTGAAAAACAGTTTTTTCCAAAAATAGAAGTTTTCAAATATTTGTATGCAGAAAAGTGTAAAGCATTTCAATTATTTTTTCTACAAGAAAAATTATATATATATATATATTCAAACTTTTTTTAACTAAATTAATTAAAATATACAGGGATCCTCGAAACGTCACCTCACTCCAACGAGGCTGCCAGATCCGAGATGTATGACGATAGCCTGGAAAGCTCCGAGTCACCCCCTGATCACGAGCGTGGGAGTTTGCAGAATCGCGACGTGCCTCATTTCATCGAAGAAATGGGGCAGGCTGTAATGGAGAGTCCTTCTCCCGAAGCTCACGACAGGGGCGACGCGGACGGGTCTGTCGAGTATAATCTGCCTGATTTTTACCAAGAAATCAGACAGAATATATCCGACAGCCCGGCTTCACCCGTGTCAGACGAAATGGAAAACATGAATCGTCTGGCCGAGTATTTGGACATGTTTGAGGACCCTGTGGCTCTCTTCCAAAGGGAGTCTTCCTCGCCTCGAGGTGCATTTGACCTCATACAGTACCTCCGAGTGCAAGGTATGATGTGAGATAATGTACCTGGTGGATTGGGATACGACACTACGTATGAGAGGGGCTTGAGTAGAGGAGCGTTCCGACGTGTTATGGAACTCCAGCAGTTTTACACTAATCGCAGTAGTTTGGTAGTTTTACAGCACTTGGACACCATCGATCAAGCTGCAAAGGAGTCGGACGAGTGCGACGACGATGAGGATTTAGTGGCCTCACGTTGGCTGGAGTCGTACGACGTTGAGCGGCTAGGAATGCTCGAGGATTAGTGACTGCGTGTGAGTAAAATCGCTGGTTATTTTACAGTTTGGCGACTTGTACTCCTCTCGCCAATTCATTCGCTGGCTGATGACCTGTATTTGACGTCATCATCCTCATCATCCTCATCATCCTCATCATCCTCATCATCCTCATCATCCTCATCATCCTCATCATCCTCATCATCCTCATCATCCTCATCATCCTCATCATCCTCATCATCCTCATCATCCTCATCATCCTCATCATCCTCATCATCCTCATCATCTTCATCATCTTCATCATCTTCATCTTCATCGTCGCCGTCATCGACATCGGGATCATCGCCGTCTTAAGCAGCCTCCTCACGATCTTCGTCACCAACGTCCTCCGAGGTTAGTAGTAGTGATAGTAGCCATAACGGTAGTGAAATCGTACAGATAGGCGGCAGTTTACGGGAAATAATCTCAGACGCGAGTGATTGTGGTCATTTAGAGTTAGTTAACGATGATACTAATGCGATTAGACCACCGGGTGAAAGGTTTACGGTAGTCGGTACCGCCCGCGATTGTTAGAACCGGAAATTTAAAGTTTTGTCCAGGCAGACGGATATTGCCTTAGTATCATCTCCCGAGTCGGTAAACCCAATAACGAGGATACGTGACGCTGTTTGGGATATTCACTATTATATCGTGCAAGGACGTAGTCAAACGGATCTTATAGAGGTTAGTTTTGAAACAGCGGCAGTATCTACCGGTGAGACCGACGTATCTATACAGCCAATATTTCGCTTCTGCGATGAACAATTGTGGAATCTGATGTGCTCGGTCAATCAGAGTTCACGTGTTCTATTGGCTAGTGATACGCTGCACTTCACCGTCACGTACATTGAAGTCCCGACCGGCCGAGGACTCCGCGTTTCAATGCTCACTAGTAAATCGGTTGTGCATATATCTCAGAGTTATAATTTATGTTTTCCGCGTTCTCTCGTCCCAGACGAATCGCTCTTATTTCGAAGACGACACCGAGAACGGTTCAGATCTTGAGATTTTGAATGTGGCGTATAGTCCCGGATTCAAGCTCTATTCGCCCATTACGAATCTGCTCGGTGCTGCCGGTGGACGGAATTATTGCATTCCATGCAATAAATCCTTTCGCCGGGTGAACCATCATGAATGCTCGAGTTGCCGCCGTCGCTGTTTAACGTCCCCGCCTTGCGTAGCGCACACTGACCTGCAGACTTCCAATGAACCCCTGGCTGCAGGTACTGAGTCCACGCGCAGGGTGAATGTTAATAACGATAATTTTGACAATCAACACTCGTGTAATAATTGTTGCAGGACTTTTTATAATCAGACGTGTTTTGAAAATCATTTAAAACCGCGGACGAATCGGCGTCAAACTGATAAGCATGAGCACTCAACCGTGTGTGAGATTCTAGGTGTATGTAAAATTTGCGGTAATACTATACATAACGTGAAGAGTGTTCACGAGTGCGGTGTATTATTTTGCCGTACCTGCAAAAGTTTACACGGCTCTAATGAACATTGCTTCATGCAAATCGCAAAAAATAGAGTCGTTAAAAATTCAGAAAACGTCGAAAAACATCCCGAGACGTTATTTATTTTCTATGATTTCGAAACAAGTCAAGACGAACTGTAGAATAGAGAAAATAATGCTCCGGATGCTGCACGCGAACACGACGTAACGCTCGCTGTTGTACATCAGCTTTGCGACGTGTGTTTAGATCTAGGTGACGCTAGGCCTGAAGGGTTTTGTCAATGGTGCGGGGTGTGTGAACACGTGTTTCGTGAAGATCTGGTTGCCGAGCTGGTTGATCTCGCCGTGCGACGAGAGACGAAGTTCCGCAGTATAGTTTGCATAGCTCATAATGCTAAATCGTTTGATGCTCAATTTATTTTGCGGAACATTGTCGAACGTCTAGCGGATATGCCAACTCCGAATATAATTTTAACTGGTAGCTCGATAATTTCAATGCGCGTTGGTCGCACTGTTTTTATCGACAGTTTAAATTATTTCCACATGCGGCTAGCTGATCTACCACGAGCTTTCGGATTCGATGACAAGATTGGGAAAGGTTACTTTCCTCATCTGTACAATACAAAGCACGTGGACAAGTCCAACCGCACGCTACCTGCAGTGAAGTACTACTCGCCAGACACGATGAGCGAGGGGTAGGTGCAAGTGAGGGAGAATAAAATATTTCATTTTGACGAGGAGATTATTAAGTATTGTAAAATGGATGTGGAAATTCTCCGTCTTGCTTGCCGGGAATTCCGTAAAATTTTTCTCGCGACGGGTAACGTTTGCCCCTTCACCGAGGCTGTAACGATAGCCTCAGCTTGCTCGCTCGTCTTCAGACGAAATTTCCTCAAACCCAACACGATTGGCGTTATACCTGCAAGTGGGTACAGGCGTGCGGGGAACCACTCGCAGCAAGTCATAGACTAGCTCTTATGGGTTGTGACGATACTTATTGTCCCCACATTAATATTTATTTTTAAGTCGGTAATTCGAGCGGTAGTAAAATTAATAAAGATGTGATGTATGCGAAAAAGTATTTGTTTGACAACAATTTCCTCACATGAGACCTTTTTGGCCGTCTTCGCCTTACAATATGATGATAAAATAGGTTCTCGAACTTATCAAGAGACGCGGTAGCGTCTCGACGCCAAGACTTAAACGAAAAATATGCGTCACGACCGAGACGCTGGCGCTACTCTTATTTACAGCAAGCTCGCCCCTTTTTCGTCTGCTACGAAATGTAACTCGAATTATCTCAGTCAAAACGTCGCCGACGCCAAATGTGTCAGGTTCAATATATTTTTTTTTTTCTCTTTCCAATGAGCTCTGTTTTAATAAAATCGGTGCCCGCAATGCTAATATCTGGCCACTTACATTTTCAGAATCGGTGAAAAATTTTTCACCGCACTCACACAACGTCGAAGTGCTGATGTGTCCGTCGATATACGTGCATGGCGTGTATCAGCCCGTCTTAACTCTAATCTCAGGCAATAGATCGCGGACGCTAAATGTATCAGCACCAATATTTTTTATTTTTTTTTCCTTTTTAATGAGACCGGTTGCGATAAAATCGGTTCCCGAAGTGCTGATATTTGGCCAATATTTCACTTTTGTCCGAACCCACACATCGAAACTGATTTGTCCAATCGCATATACGTGTGCGTACGTGTGTAAATAATAATCGATTCTCTTACATCAGATCGAAGAAAGGGGAAAACTGACGTGCGGTGGTGTGCATAGGCAAAAAAAGTGCCTCGCCGCGTTTAATATTATTAAATTATACAGTGTCGTTCGCGTTTAATTCAAGAGTGCCGTAACCGCGACAGTCATCATGAAGAAATCTAGACGTCCGAAACATACATTTCAAGTGAGTCGAAAGCGAGATAGACAATCGATCAAAAAATAAAAAAATAAATTAACCTCAAAATCTGACTGATCTTACTTATTTAATCATTGAATTTATTTAACAAATTGCAGCCACCCTTGGGAAACAGTGGCACAGGCTGCCCTAATAAGAAAATATCCCAATCCAATGAATACCAACGTACATGGCACTGATGTGTCATTGACCGTAAAGTCATTGAAGGTGTTCTTCGCACTCATAGACTTGTTACCAGTGACTTTGGCTTTCCAAAGTGGACACAGGCGGTAAGTTTAATGAAACGTACATTTTTTTAAATGCTATTGGATCAATACAAATACATTTAACACATAATTTTGTACATAATTAAGATAATTATACATTTGAAACTGTATCGGATGACTTAAATCAGAATACATTTGAAACTGAATCGGATGACTTAAATCAGAAGGATGTATTTTTTCTTGTTTAAATAATGATCTTTATTCTGATAGAATTTGTTTTTGGCTTTGGTCGCTTTTCTTATAACATTATTGTTGTTAAACTTCGACGTATCGACCTAATTTTTTATGGATGGAATTTTTGACACTCGTTCTCGGGGTCTGAGACATCGGTGTCGAAGATTCTGATGTTATCGACATTCCTATACAGGAAAGTTTCAAACATATTTCGAATCCCTGATTTTTAATTTAGTTCGCTCTAATTGCTCCACTAGTTCATTAAGAAATGATGGAGCAACCAGAGCGACCCATTTTTTACAATTAAAATAAATCGTGAAAAAATATCGCCACAGCCCGGGTTTGAACCGGGAACCTCGGATCACTAGTCCGATGCGTTACCAATTACACCACCGTGGCTATGGCGACATTAATTCACGATTCACTTTAAACTTTAACGTCAACTATGATTTTAAGAATTTGTTTTTGGCTTTGGTCGCTTTTCTTATAACATTATTGTTGTTAAACTTCGACGTATCGACCTAATTTTTTATGGATGGAATTTTTGACACTCGTTCTCGGGGTCTGAGACATCGGTGTCGAAGATTCTGATGTTATCGACATTCCTATACAGGAAAGTTTCAAACATATTTCGAATCCCTGATTTTTAATTTAGTTCGCTCTAATTGCTCCACTAGTTCATTAAGAAATGATGGAGCAACCAGAGCGACCCATTTTTTACAATTAAAATAAATCGTGAAAAAATATCGCCACAGCCCGGGTTTGAACCGGGAACCTCGGATCACTAGTCCGATGCGTTACCAATTACACCACCGTGGCTATGGCGACATTAATTCACGATTCACTTTAAACTTTAACGTCAACTATGATTTTAAGAATTTGTTTTTGGCTTTGGTCGCTTTTCTTATAACATTATTGTTGTTAAACTTCGACGTATCGACCTAATTTTTTATGGATGGAATTTTTGACACTCGTTCTCGGGGTCTGAGACATCGGTGTCGAAGATTCTGATGTTATCGACATTCCTATACAGGAAAGTTTCAAACATATTTCGAATCCCTGATTTTTAATTTAGTTCGCTCTAATTGCTTATTCTGATAGTTATATTTCTGTAATTGTTTATTCTGATAGTTATATTTTTCATATTTGTTATGTAGAAAAACCTGAGAATCGACATTTTTGTTGAAGTTCGAATGACGTTTAGTCATCTCTCATCCTTGTCGAGGCTTGGGTATTCTAATTTCATTGGCGATGGTTTTCAATAAAACTGTGTAAAGCTAAAATTAATCGAGCTGCTCTAAAAATTTGATGTATTTGGTGAAAATTAAGTTTTTTTTGGCATATAACTTCACCATATGGATATTCGTTGTTTGTCTGATCTCAACGACAATAATTCAGCGCTAATTGGCATGATTCACCAACAGAACCTACCGACGATCAACTTGACATTGCAAAATTGTTTCAAAATATGATTTTTGTGTTACAGGTGACGAGATGTTCTCCGACACCTACAAAATAAAGCTCATCGACAATGTTCTTTACAAAGTGTACGGCAAGGTACTGTTTGTTCATTTAAAAGATATTTGTCAGAGAAAATGTATCATTGAAGCACTAATTTAGCTTGTCTTTTTTCTCTCTAGCTTGTCACTCCTAAAAACAGTGAAATTGAGATTGCTGGGTTTAACCCGTCGGCTGAGAATGCTGACGAAGGTACCGATGAAACTGTGGAGTCTGGAGTCAATGTGATGCTCAACCATTGTCTACAGGAAATATATGCATTCGGCGACAAGAAGTCCCATACTCTCTACCTTAAGGACTAAATACATGAAGAACTGAGTTTCTATTTTAATCTAAATTTCATGTTAATTGATTTTAGTTTTGAACATTTGTACACACTTTTAGCTCCACAGTAAGCTGAAGATTTTTTTTTAAATACTAAATTTTATAAAATTTATACACATCTATAGATTGACTACTATTTTTGACCAACTATTTAGCCAGCTAACTCATAAATTGAAAGAGTTATTCTGCAAAACGATATCTTCAACATATTTAAAAACCCATAACATATTAATGTCTTATCGCATCAAAACATTAATTTCAAAAAGATTATTACTCTGATTTGTTCATAATTATTACAAAAGACTACATTTTTTATGAACAATAATTATTACAAAAGACTACATTTTTTATAAACAAAAATTAGTTATTCTTATGCCCAAAAATATGTGTAATAATCTTCTCTATCCTAGTGATGTCCCTTTTAATTGGCCGTTATTAATGCTTTGAATATCTGCTTGTTGCAGTGGGCAGAAAATTGAGCATTAATCAAAAACAAATTTCAATTAAAACGCGAAATAGATTTATTAAAAAATGTCATTCTTCGTTTATTAGCAATTAAAAGTGATAATTTTTTTTTTCTTTATTGAATGTAAATGACGTTTATATAATGATATTTGCAAAGCAGTGAACACTGACAACAAAGCTTTTTTTCTACATTTTGAACCAAAAAGCTAGATCTTTTAAAGCTTCATTTGCGATTAAAAAAGAAAAAAAAAAGAATTGCCCTTATGGCATTACTATGCATTACTAATGCATCTAGTAAAAAATCATGTATTTCCTTTGGACTTGTAAAAAAAAGTTCTTTCCAGTGCAGTATTGCAATCGAAGAAATGAAAAAAGTCTAATTTCTATATTATTTTGTTTTCTTTGGATCAGGGGTATTGAACATACAATATTTACGAATTATGTTTGAAGGGTAACTTACACAACTATAATCTAGAAAAAATAAATAAAGTACCATCGAAATGATGATTTTTTAGTCCCAGGGCGGAATAAATCCTACTGTATCTGTCTATCTATTTTTATTCACTGTTCAATATTTTCCATGGGGTTATGATTTTCAAAAAAAAATGAAATCCCACAAAAATATTTTTTCAAAACAAAAATGTGACGCCAAAACTTAAACGTGTAGCCATCCCAAAAAATCTCCTGCAAACAAAAACCCATAAAAAAAATCTCTTGCAAACAAAAAATAACTTACAAAAAAATTAATCCCATAAAAAAAAATCTGCAAACAAAAAACCCATTAAAAAAATCTTACAAAAAAATTAATCCCATAAGAAAAAATCTCTTGCAAACAAAAAATCCATAAAAAAAATCTCTTGCGAACAAAAAATAACTTACAAAAAAATTAATCCCATAAAAAAAAATTTCCTGCAAACAAAAAATCCATAAAAAAAATCTCTTGCGAACAAAAAATGCAAACAAAAAACCCATAAAAAAATCTCTTGTGAACAAAAAATAACTTACAAAAAAATTAATCCCATAAAAAAAAATCTCCTGCAAACAAAAAATCCATAAAAGAAATCTCTTGCGAACAAAAAATAACTTACAAAAAAATTAATGCGAATCAATATATTAGCCAAGACATAAAAAAAAGACATAAAAAAAAATCTCTTGCAAACAAAAAACCCATAAAAAAAATCTCTTGCAAACAAAAAATAACTTACAAAAAAATTAATGCGAATCAATATATTAGCGAAAGCATAAAAAAAGATGTAGATGTTTGTCAAAAAAAAAACTTGGCGTGCCAGCGTTTTGCTTCCGTACATAGTCCATTGAAATAAGTTCGGGACAGAAACTACATTTGCTTCAGACGGTGTGGCAATGGACATATTATGCACGCCTCGTGTGCGTAATACATCTTTTTTCACGCCTTGTAAAATTAGGTCAAATTACGTACAATACCCAACGGAAAATCTTTTTTCGCCCTTGTATAATAATTTACTATTATATGTGGTTTGGAGTATTACTTATTATATGTCGCGATAAACTCGCCGAGCTATGTTCTCAGTAAACACGAACAATCGCTAACTTCCGAACAGAAAATCGTAACTTCCGAATTATCTCCGTGTAATCTTCCTCTCAGTTCGGGTCATACTGACGTACGCAAAGTACTTTTCGTAGCTTCCTTCAGCCAGGCTTGCTAAATATCTCATGCTTTAAAATTAATTAAAAGTCATACAGTATTTTCGATCACTCTTCAATGAATAAATATTGCTGGTCGATTGTAATTAATTAAAAGTTAGCAATACTAAACTTTCTCTGAATCTTACTAATAAGTGGAAGTCAGTAGTGGTCCCGTCCTTATTTCAATGGACTATGTACGGAAGCAAAACGCTGGCACGCCAAGTTTTTTTTTTGACAAACATCTACATCTTTTTTTATGCTTTCGCTAATATATTGATTCGCATTAATTTTTTTGTAAGTTATTTTTTGTTTGCAAGAGATTTTTTTTATGGGTTTTTTGTTTGCAAGAGATTTTTTTTTATGCCTTTTTTTATGTCTTGGCTAATATATTGATTCGCATTAATTTTTTTGTAAGTTATTTTTTGTTCGCAAGAGATTTCTTTTATGGATTTTTTGTTTGCAGGAGATTTTTTTTTATGGGATTAATTTTTTTGTAAGTTATTTTTTGTTCACAAGAGATTTTTTATGGGTTTTTTGTTTGCATTTTTTGTTCGCAAGAGATTTTTTTTATGGATTTTTTGTTTGCAGGATGTTACGTCCCGGCTATTGATCGAGACGATACATACATTATTTGTATTTTTATTTGGATGGGTTTTTAAATCCGTAAAGGAATAAATTCCACGTTTTTGGATTTTTGTTTTATCTCTTTAAATTTATATGGTTATTTATAAAGTTTATTTCACTAAGAAGTGAAATAATAATACGCGATTACAATTAACGATTAAATATATATAACTGAGGTTTTGGAACGGTACGCTTGAACTTATAACTAGTCACGTTGGTGACAGTTTACACTTATTTAATACGCGGCACTTAAACGGACTAAATACTTATTAATTGTTTACTGTTTGAAGATTTGAATGAGACTAATTAGTTGAGGGAATGAGGTTGACCAAGAAGACTTGGGTGGGTGAAAAGTGGGGGTTAATTTAGTGATCGTGGGGAGGCCCAAAAGGTGCTGACCGTGCGTGCTCCGTGTGGTCAATGGATTTTATAGGAAATTGAAAGGAATTGCTGATTATTAGGGAGCGGAAATTAGTCAGCGGGATTATAGGTGAATGTTCAATGCACCCGAGGATTTGGCATCGGATGATTTTTAGGGAGCATTGAACCGGGGTTGGAATGTGGAAAAGGCAAGAAGGCAGTTTATGAATATTGGATATTGGAGGTAACGATGGGACAAAAGGATTTACTAGTATATAATAATATTAAGAATAAATAATAATAATTGACAAGAAAAATAGCCAGGACGTAACACCTCCCCTTCTGGTAATCCGTCGAAACAGCGTAGTGTTCGACGGGTACAAAGAAAAAGAAGCGCAAAGCGCGTACTGGCAATTTTTCTTTTAAATTAATGCAAAGTCTAATGGTGAAACGGCTCGAAAGGGGAATAGCCCCTGTAAAGTGTACTTAAATTAGCTTATTTACTTGGTTGGGGGAAATCAATTTTGTTGTGTGTGTGTGTGTGTGTATCAATTTTAAGAATTTAGGTCGAGAGGGTTGTGGCTCTTCTTGATGAGTGAAGAAGTTCATATGATTGGCGAAAAGGTAGTCGGGTGATTACGAAGATCGAAGGTTGGTTGATTTTGTGACGCCATTGCACGTTCAAACGGTACGAGATTTCGAATGACGACGAACGTTTCCTTCACGAGGCAACCTGAAACTATCGCAATAAGCATAGAAATTTCCTGGGATTCCAGAGGTAATCTTGCAACTAAATATTTAAGAGTTTCCATCTTACCTGGGGGAATAGAGAGGGTTTGGGTTAATTTTACCTATTTTTAGCTTTCAGTCCAGGTATTTTTGTGCTTACGTCATGGTGGAGATATGCATTTCTCCATGTCGAAGTACCATATTTTTTCTTGATTAATGTTCAGTAGATTACCTAAAACATGACTTAGTTTCCATTAAATACTTGGTCTTGCGACCAATAGATTTTCCATTTCACACCAGTTTTGAGGTGGTGGTGCAGGAGTGGAAATTCGGAACAAAAATTATTTATTGCGAACGTGTTTGAATCGTATGGGATTAATTAGGATGTATGTGGTGGGTCCCACACTGAAGGCAAATCTATTAATGAAGAATATATGTAGTGTCTTGAAATAGGCTTGATAATACGAACAGATATTCCAACGCTTCCCCATGACGTGATGTAAGTTACCAGAAAAATATTTTATATTTTTGGTAGTTGCATGGTCATTGCAGAAATCGAAAGTCTTAATTGCCTAATGAATTTCAGTTGGAAATATAAATGGCAGAGTATTCTCCGCTCTGATTTAGATTAAGAGAAAATTTCAAAACATAAGTAAGATTCGCTCTAGATTAAATTTAGTTCTCCTTAATAGTACGCTTAATAACTAAATTTATATTATGCCTTGTACCTATTGTTCTATACAAATCTAATTACATACAAAAGTTTCTTACTATCAATTATCTGGCTGCCTCCTATTCTAGTTTTCGATATTCCAAAATTAATCATGTTAGTACTATTCTACATTACTTATAGGTTAAAATTGACTTAGATTTATATTATATTCTAATTATAGTGTATTTTCTGTATTTTATATATTTGAAAAAGTATGTAATTGAACAGTTGTGGATTGATTTTAGAGAAAAGGAAATAACATGAAGATATAATAACAGGATAGCTGTAAGGAGATATCATACAGGAGCTTCATTATATTATTCGTCGAGAAGTTGGTATTGGTAATAGAAATTTTTCGTGAGAAAATGTTTAATAATAAATGTTAATAATATTATAAAAGTAATACGGCGGGAAGTATCATTTACTCGTAGAATTGTAGTCAGGAGAATGCGGTGGTCGTAGTAATAAGACTGGAAGAAAGTCTCCTTTTCTGTTTTAAAAACAGATCTAGCCTATTCCTTTCCTAGTTCCGCTAGGCTTTGGCGTCCGTTTACCGTATTGGCAATCGGTGTTATCTTCAATTGAGACCTTGCCTTTTAAAAGTTTCCGGCGGTCGTCGAAAGAGGACTCGTGGCAGTTTTTCCGAGTTTGGCCGCGAGAATGGGGTCGCGTTACTGCCAAATTGCTGATGACTCCAGGTATCATAAATTCGTTGACCTGCTCATCTCTTGTTGGCATCGTTACGGATTGAGAGTAGTGTTGTGTCATAGTGTTTACTTCCGCTGATATGGTCGTATCGACTGTGCTTATAAAGCGCGCATTCGATGGCGTTCGGCTCACTAACGAATCGGGTTCCGATTCCTGATATTTCGTATCGCAGTTGTCGTTTCGTTCAACGGCTTTGTCCAGATTTCCTAGTTGCGACGTTGAACTGAATATTTTAATTCGGGTCAGCTGATCGCTCGTATCTACCAAGGATTGTTGAACTTTCGCATTTACTGACGGCGTGTCTTCTTCATCGACGGTCTGAGAATCGGATGACGAGCAATGAGGCTGGGGTGACGGTGATGGATTCCGAGAAATATCTAGGCTGTCCATAATTTGAGAGACTTGGCGATCGAAGGATGTATTGTAGATTGATCTCATAGTTTCAATTGTTTCGTTGAATTCCGGTGAATGAAAAGTTCTGTTGGTGTTGGGACCACCGGTCAACTTCTGTCTCCTGAATTCTGTTTTCGCAGTATTAATGGAGGTTTGTGTTGTGGCTTCTGTTGGGGGTGGGCTTAACGCCTCCCCTGCTGAAGAATAAGCGAATTTTTTCGCCTCCCCTGCTGAAGCAAACGGGAAATTTTGTGCCTCCCCTGCTGAAGCAGAAGGGAAATTTTGTGCCTCCCCTGCTGAAGCAGAAGGAAAATTTGGTACCTCCCCTGCTGAAGCAGAAGGAAAGTTTGGCGCCTCCCCTGGTAAAACAGGGAGGTCGGTATCGGGTTCAACAGGTAGATTCTCCTGATGATTGCATGGAATATCACTGTTGTTTCCGGATGTTGGTTTGGCAACATACTGACTTGTCGAACAGTTGCATATATGCCAATCTTTAGTCGAAATGCAGTTGTTTATATGATTAACTTTGGTGGCTTTCTGTTGTTTTATGTAGTGTTGAGAGCCATTTAAGTTATCCGTATCACGAGCGGAGAAAAATTCTTCAGCTCCGTGTGCGTACAAAATTGCGTGTTCGATTGTCATGGGCTTTATGCACCGGACATGGCTCGCGATTCGTTTCGGCAGTCCATCAATGAAGCATTCTAGCGCATCTGAGCAGTTTTGTACTCGTAACAAGTAGGTTAACGCTTGACTGCAATGTACATTGTTAACGATATGTTGATCGATAAGACCAGCAAGCTGTTGGACTCTTGCTGCGTAGTGATTAATGGTTTCGTTAAATCCTTGAGTAACCATTGTCAATCGTTTCTTCAGGGCCAACGTAATCTTTTGAATCGAACAAAGCGACTGAAGATCTCTAAGAAGCGCAGTGATCGATCGGTAATTATGGCGTATCGGATGGATTTTGCGTCTCACATCGCCTTGCAGTTTTTCGAATAGTTGGTTCCGAAAACTGTCGAATTCGGTGGGCTGGAGGCATCCCATTGAGTGATGAACATCCAAGATAAATTCTTCTACAGGCATGTTTATTCCGTCAAACTCAGGGATTAAACTCAAGGCTCTCATGACCCAAATTGTTCCCCGAGATCGAGTTATGGTTTCGCAGTCTTTCTGTCGAGGGTCAAATTTTCCATAAAAATTTGGGGAAAACATTTGATGTTGTCGCGTTTCTGAGCTCGAATACATGCTATCGTAGGAATTCATTCTCCAAAACTGAGACATTTCTTCAACGTCAATTACGCAGTTTCTTTCAAAATTAGATTGTCAAAGAAAATTATTTAGTTAAATTTTGAAAGAACGGTTTGTGCGTATTACACTTGATTGTAAGTTTCATTGAACTTAGTTTTGAGCTATCGTTTTCTTATTATTTTAGATGAAAATTCGCAGGTCTTAAAATAAGCTTATCGCATATCTTAACTATTGAATTGCAACAGGATTGCTATTATTATTATTATTATTATTATTACTATTTTTTTTTGTTCTAGTGATTTTACGAAATTTAAGACATTGGATTCGATGTTTTGTTTATGAAAAGGAAAATACATAAGATAAAATCTTAAACATCAACATTTTTTCAATTTGTTAATACTATTGAGTCCAATCGAGTGAGATTAAGTCATATTCTAGTTCTAGATATTAGTTTTATTTAAAAGCTATAAATTGTTAATCGTACAATGCTAAATTGCTTTTTAGCAGGCGAGAACTCAGCTGAGCTCCCCCTCCCCCCTCAATAAGTGAACGACCTGTGGTCGAGCATGTGGTTGAGGCCAACAACTGAGTTGAGCACCTAAACGGGATTGTATAATATTCCTCATCAATGACCAAACAATAACACCTTTTTTTTTTTTTTACTAGTGGAAGCTATTCTTATATAAAAATTAATCACGTCCTGGTAGAACAGCATCAAAATAGTGCTCGCGAAAATCAAACTCGCACTTAAAAATTTAGATGTATGGTTCTAGATAAGCCTTAGATCAGTGTGAAAGTGGAAATTAATGGATGGAGTAGGGGCGGTATATATATATATATATATATATACAATTTTCTTCCGCCCCTACTCCATCCATTAATTTCCACTTTCACACTGATATATATATATATATATATATATCAGTGTATATATATATATATATATATATATATATATTAGGAAGATTTTGAAATGCGCCCAACACTCGCATCAGAGGTCATAGGATGATTGGTGTTATTCATTCGAAATGGACAAGGAACGGAGGGAATAAAACTTTTATTAGTTTTGATTTACGCGTTGTTTTAGTTTTTTAAAAGGATGCGCGATGTACTTTTATTTTTATTTTATTATTATTATTATTATGATTTTTAAGTATTTTTATTTAATAAGAAGTATAAAATGAGGAAATTTTAGGAAAAGAACAGAATAGTTAGGAAAGGCGATGGGATCGTTTAAAATTCGAAAGATTAGATGGTGATTATTTCACCTTAGTTTTCGATTTTTTTTTTTTTTTGAAATTTGTATTTCACGGGGGCCTATGGTGGCGGTTACTGGCCGGTATGGTAACCTAAGTACCAGCAACTGTCTCGAAGGAGCCCGTAGAAAATACGCTCTCAACAAACGATATGAGGGATGGATTTTCGAAATCACGAGGCCTCGGTTTGTAGTTATTGGCCGGTAAGGGTTGCCTGCGCCGCTAACTAATTTACCGAAGTCTCAAGATTTGTATGGTGAGCATATTGCCCTCGGGGCTTACAGTGAGAGTAACTAGCGGGTATGGTAGCCTGAGTACTAGTACTGGACTGCAAGGGCCTACGGAAAAATGTGCACACACTCGAAAAGAAGAATAGTGAAAAGGGACGTTCTAATCGGGAGACTATGGTTTGCAGTTTTTGGCCGGTAAGGGTTGCCTGCGCCGTCAACTAGCTTTCCTAAGTCTTAAAATTTTTGCGAAGCTTATACTACGTTCGGGGCTCACAACGAGAGTACTAGCCGGTATGGTAGCCTAAGTACTAGCACTGGGCTGTGAGAGCCTAATAGTACGTATAAGATACAAGAACGAAATAGGTAAGGATAAGAGAACGAGAGTTTTTATTTTTATTTCTAAGATTTTATTTATACTTTAATTTAAAAACTTCGTTTTAATTTCCTAATTACGTTTACTCCGTGCACAGCCGGTGTCGTGCGAGGAGTCGGATGATATGTCGGTGACTTGTTCGACAAGAGATCAACACACCGAATCCGATCCGTAACAACGCGGATATATAACTGCGCACTCAGCAGAATGCACTACCTTCGAACGGACTCTTGAGGTGTGTGAACGTTCGTTGAGCGCACTGGTATTCGCGATAGTTATTAAACTGAATAAACCTCTACTTTTATTCTAAATTACAATAAAAATATATGTAATATATTTTTTATTTATTATTCTAATTTCTCAATTCAAAATTAAGAAAAGAGTTTTTCCTCTTTTTTTCCTTTTTTATTAAATTTTAGATAAGATTTTTCTCCCAATTTTAAATCTCAATATTCAATTAAGATTCTCAATCTTAATTTTCTGTTTTAAACTTTAATTTTCAGTTAAGGTTTCCAACCTTAACTTTTAGTTTTAAACCTTTAATTTTTAATAAAAGTTTTTAAATCTTATTTTTCGATCTTAATTTGAATTAAGAATTCAAAATTAAGAAAGAATTTTTTAGTCTTAATTTTTAAATCTTAATAATCGATTAAGATTCTCTATCTTAATATTTAGTTTTAAACTTTAATTTTCAGTTAAGGTTTCCAACCTTAACTTTTGGTTTTAAACTTTTAATTTTTAATAAAAGTTTTCTAAACTTTTATTTTTTTTAATTTTAATTTGAATTAAGAATTCAAAATTAAGAAAAATTAACATCTAGTTTTAATTAAGATTTGTTATATTATTAAATCTTAATATTTCATTAAGATTATCAATCTTAATTTGTATTTTAAACTTCAATTTTAAATTAAAGTTTTCTAAATTTTATTTTTTTATTTTTATTTTTAAATCTTAATTCCTGAATAATGTTCTATTCCTGTAGAATAATCAATTATTACTAAAGGGTCTTTTTCTATTTGTACGTCTGGTTCAAACCAGATTTTGAATTTCGCCGTTTCGGGTACACTCAATTCTTCCCGAACTTGACGGCGTAGGGACTTAAAATAATTTCGTAGTTTTTTTTTTTTTTTGTTGATTTTCGGGGCTCGGGACTTAGCCTTTAGGGGGTAATTGACGAGGTCCATAAGCGGCGGATTAAAAATGTAGGTTTTACACGTAAGAAAATTTCATGGGGAATGATCGCGAATTTTTAAGTTTTGAGTTTAAATGTTGTAATTTTATTTTATACCATGCAATCCGCGTAAGTTGCTACAAACTTATTTGGATATGCAGGTGGATTTCGATTCTTATTGACGAAGGATATGAGCTCGCGGGCCCAGTCCTACGAGATTTAGTTATGTTGGACAGTGGTTGGTGATAGCCTTGCCTCCTGCCTTTTGTATTAAACTGTGCAATCCTAAAGTGCCACCTTATTTCGGAATGCAACAGTGGGTTTTCGATTTTTATTAACGGGAGCTGTGAGCTCGCGGGCCCAGTCTCACGAATTTTAAATTTGGGGTAAGGTAAACAAGGGAATTAATCAAATATAACGAATAAATATATTATATCTAATTATAACTAAGAGGAAAAAGTGAATAAAAGAGAAATATAAAATTTAGTGAAATAATGTTAAATTGATTTTTTTTTTCTTTTTTTTTTAAAGATTCAAAAAGAAATAAAAATGAGAGAATGCAATAAAAGTGCAAGAGGTAAATAGATATAAAGGAAATATAAAGGTACTCACGTAGAGCTGGTTACGATGACTGCGACGATGGTCCACCGTATCATGTTTGCGATAAGGTGTACGATACACGGCACGAGCTCCGACGAGTGCAGTGAGTGTCCCGGCCTATGATGGAATCTGCTGACTCCGCAGGTCGTTGGCTGGAAGGTGTTTGCACTGCCTTTGATGCCGATGAACGCTGGTCAGCTGGTGCACGACACTTTATCACTGCTGAATAAAGTCGCGAAAAATCGGATATGTTTCACCGGTTGTGAAAATACCCAAAAACGCGAATAATCGTAGTCCGCGCGTATAAATTAACGTGAAAAACTATCGATAGGTGTCCGATGAAAAATTGATTTTATCGGTTGTATATTAATAAAGATAAAACTCCAAAAACTCGGATACCCCACACTTAGCACCAGAAAATTTATGTTACGTCCCGGCTATTGATCGAGACGATACATACATTATTTGTATTTTTATTTGGATGGGTTTTTAAATCCGTAAAGGAATAAATTCCACGTTTTTGGATTTTTATTTTATCTCTTTAAATTTATATGGTTATTTATAAAGTTTATTTCACTAAGAAGTGAAATAATAATACGCGATTACAATTAACGATTAAATATATATAACTGAGGTTTTGGAACGGTACGCTTGAACTTATAACTAGTCACGTTGGTGACAGTTTACACTTATTTAATACGCGGCACTTAAACGGACTAAATACTTATTAATTGTTTACTGTTTGAAGATTTGAATGAGACTAATTAGTTGAGGGAATGAGGTTGACCAAGAAGACTTGGGTGGGTGAAAAGTGGGGGTTAATTTAGTGATCGTGGGGAGGCCCAAAAGGTGCTGACCGTGCGTGCTCCGTGTGGTCAATGGATTTTATAGGAAATTGAAAGGAATTGCTGATTATTAGGGAGCGGAAATTAGTCAGCGGGATTATAGGTGAATGTTCAATGCACCCGAGGATTTGGCATCGGATGATTTTTAGGGAGCATTGAACCGGGGTTGGAATGTGGAAAAGGCAAGAAGGCAGTTTATGAATATTGGATATTGGAGGTAACGATGGGACAAAAGGATTTACTAGTATATAATAATATTAAGAATAAATAATAATAATTGACAAGAAAAATAGCCAGGACGTAACACAGGACATTTTTTTTTATGGGATTAATTTTTTTGTAAGTTATTTTTTGTTCGCAAGAGATTTTTTTTTATGGGATTAATTTTTTTGTAAGTTATTTTTTGTTCGCAAGAGATTTTTTTTTATGGGATTAATTTTTTTGTACGTTATTTTTTGTTTGCAAGAGATTTTTTTTATGGATTTTTTGTTTGCAAGAGATTTTTTTTTATGGGATTAATTTTTTTGTAAGATTTTTTTAATGGGTTTTTTGTTTGCAGATTTTTTTTTATGGGATTAATTTTTTTGTAAGTTATTTTTTGTTTGCAAGAGATTTTTTTTATGGGTTTTTGTTTGCAGGAGATTTTTTTTTATGGGTCGATATTTCCCTTATTCTTTGTGATTTATACAATCCAAATCTTTTAAGATGACTTTTTGTTGAAGAAACAGCTCAAATTTTTCTGTTTCAGTTTTTCTTTTAAATACGACTTTTAGTCGGAGTTTTTTAATTATCAGATTCTGTATTTGAGAAAATTCTCAGTCAGAATTGTCATTTGACTGGTAATGATACCGACTTTATCGTTCTACTCCTCGTTGTCAACTGCCACTCCGGGCTACAGATGTCGTCTCGGGCGGTAATTCACTGAGGCTGAAATCCCGTTGTGCAATGGTTGTCGCTATCCTTGTCGATCTCGTCAGCTCGGACCTCTCGCTCTAGTCCCTTGTTGGTGTTGCAGATCGCGGTTCCCTCGTGGCGCTGAAATCGATCGACTCGCTGTTCGATACGGCGAAGGTTGCGATCCCGCAGTCTGCCGACGTGGCTGTGTGTGTGTGTGTGACGAGTGGGGTGCGACCGGTGTTGGTCGAAATCCGTATCTTTGGATACAGGACGTTTCTGTCACCAGGAAGTGACTCCTCCGGATCGTGTGGATGCTGGCACCCTCTCCGTGGCCTCGGATAGTCGTCGGGGAAACTGAAAAACTTTATTTCGGTGAGTTTTTACGTCTTTATAATTGTCCGTGTCTCTCGTCTGTCTCCCGTCTATCTCCGTTCCTTTTAAAGAGTTTATTTCTTTGAATGGGATGTTTGCTTTTGTAGTTTTAGATTCTCTCCTTTTTTCTAAGTCCTCAGAATCAATTTTTATGATAATTGGATACTTTGATAAGATTATATCTGCTTTCAAAGTTCCGAGGTTATCAGCTGATTTCTTTCCCTTGCTCGCTCCCGTCTGTCAAATTCTAAGTCCTTTTAATACTTCCCGAATTCCGTGACGGATCCTTTTGACACTTTTTAGCTTTCTAAACACCACTTGACTGTGACTGGAGAAACGTTGACTGTAGACTGTTGTAAAATAACTGATTTCTTTCTGAATTTTGGGTCTGTTTATATACAAAACAGCCCTCTATTCATCTTTCTCTTTCCTATTGCTTTTTACTATCCCTGTGTTCCTGTAGCCCATCCCCCTTGGTCCTGTAGCCCTTTTTGCCCTAAATATTAATAATTTTCACCTTCAGTTCTATTTCCTATACCCAGCCTTGGCGTGAGTCTACAATTTAGAGCTGGTCAGCTAGCCAAGCTCTTGACGGCTCACGCTTGGTATTCAGTTTGCTCAACGTGATCCTTTTTCCTTTTAGTTTTTAATTTTATAAATTTGTGTGGAGATTTCTGTTTAATTTTTATTTTTTTTTGTGGTTTTTAATGTATTTTTCCTTTTTTTTCAGATTTACAATATCTGGTTTTGGGCAGAGGCAGCTGCGGCTACCTGTCATCGTGGTGCGACTGAGGTTCTTTCGGTATGAGAGGTAGTTATTCATTCATCCGATTTGGATTTTATTTATCATTTTTAATTAGTATTGTTTTCATTAATTTCCTTTTTTCTATTTATTTTGTTTTTTTTTTATTTACAGGTCAGATGATGACCAGTGTCACGGCGACAGACATTCAGCGATTCTAAATAACCGGTGTACCTTTTTGGTGAGTTTTTAAAAATTTATTTCCTTTTAATTTGGTAGAATTCTTTTTATTAATTGCTAATTCGTTTTCTTTTTCTTTTTAGTTTTAGGGATCCCTCTGGATGGGGAAGCATAATATCCCGCTAGGACGATAAGTGGGTCGGAAGGTGCTGCGCAGTCTCGCAGCAGCAGGCTTTTTCTTTTCAGGGTAGAGCGTGAGGTAGGTCAGGGGATTATCCACTCTGCAGGTGACCGCGAGTTTCGTTTGCCTGAAGGACCACGTGTCGATGGGTACCTTGAGTTGAACAATCGACGAATAGTTTACCAATATCATGGTTGTTATTGGCACGGTTGTCCAACCTATTACCCGAACGACCGTGCTCGCGGTGGGCGTGCGGAAAATGAAAGCCTGGATTCGCGGTTCGCGAACACCTAAGCAATGAGTGCAAAGATACGTTCTCACGGGTACGATCTCGTAGAGATGTGGGAATGGAAATTTACAGAAATGCGTAAGCGTGATCCGACGATTGAGGAATTTTTGAAGGTTCACCCCCGTCGAATAGTGGAGTGTCTTAACCCGCGAGATGGTTTTTACGAGGAGCGTACGGGCAACATTGTCACGGGTTACGACACTACCCCAGGCGAGAGAATATCGTACATTGACATTTTCTCGTTATACCCGTACATTTAAAAAACAGGTAGATTCCCTGTGGATCACCCTACAATATATCTGGAGTCTGCGTGCGACGACCTATTCCAAGACTCGTACGACGCTCTAGGTACGAGTATCAACGGGATGATGCGGTGTACAATACTTCCACAGCAAAATTTGTTCCACCCTGTTCTACCCGTTCGAGCGCGCGGAAAACTAATATTTGCTCTTTGTCGCGAGTGCACAGAGACTGAAGTGGGCCTTGCCCACACGAGTCTCCAGACGAGCGGTCATTCACGGGTACATGGGCTACCGACGAGGTGCGAAAAGCCCTAGATGTAGGGTATAAAATCATAAAAATTAAAAACATTTGGGCCTATGAAACCACACGATACAATGCCGCAACACGTGACGGTGGTCTATTCGCCGAGTATGTCAATATATTTTTAAAAATAAAACAAGAGTCGAGAGGTTGGCCACATCACTGCGTCGACGAGTCGTCTCGCGTGCGTTACATCGATGATTACGAACGCGCTGAAGGAATATGGTTAGACGCCTCGCGAATAACAAAGAATTCCGGATTGCGTTCGGTGGCCAAACTATGCCTCAATTCGTTCTGGGAAAAGTTTGGTCAACGCGATAATAAGACGCGAACGGAGATAGTAAAATCGCGTGAACAACTGCTCGCCCTTTTGTACGATAGCGCTAAGGAGGTTAATCATCTACTACCAATCAACGACGACGATATGTACGTCAATTGGCAATGGCGTGAGGAAGCCGTTGTATCGAATCCGATGATAAACGTTGTAATAGCAGCGTTTACAACGACTAAAGCGCAACTCAAACTTTATAGCTATCTCGAGCGTTTAGATCGCCGAGTTTTGTATTATGATACAGACTCGGTTATCTATACCAATTCCGGCCACCCGATGAATGGTCTCCGCCACTAGGCGATCATCTCGGCGACATGACACACGAATTGTCGTCCGAAGGCGAGAACGCGTACATTAATTGCTTTGTCTCGGGTGGGCCGAAATTTTACGGCTACACTGTGGTTACAAGTGAGGATCCTCAAACTGTTGTAAAGACTGCCTGCAAGGTTAAGGGTATTAGCTTGAACTATGCCAACTCTAGGCTAATAAACTTTGAGTCCATTAAAGAGTTAATTTTAACCGATTTACCGTGCGACAACGATGAATCTATACGTCTACGTTTCTCCTCAATTCAGCGAACACCACAACACAATGTAATAACCCAAACAATGTACAAGACTTGTCGTGTGGTGTGCCGCAAGAGGAGACACGTAAACCATAGATTGTCGTTACCGTTCGGATTCAAAAACTAATTTTAAGTGTAGGTTAAGCTACTATAATTTGTAAATAAAAATTAAATCAGCGCTAACAAAAACAAAACGTATATATTTTACTTGTAAAATATTTTTATACTGTTTTGTTTTTATTTATACATATATTTTTCTAAAAATGTTTGCTACTGGAAATAAACTAATTTTAAATATACGATAAGCAAGTTTTTAGTTTGTAAATTTAAAAAATTATTTAAATAAACATTAACAAAAACCAAACGTACATATTGTTGATGTAAAATATTTTTATACTGTTTGGTTTCTATTTACACGTGTGCGTATTTTTATAAAAATGGTTGATACGAAAAATAAAATGAAGTTGAGTTGAAGTTAAGTTGTAAATAAACAATCCGTAATAATAAAAGCAAACGTATATATTTTACGTGTAAAATATTTTTATACTGTTTTGTTTTTATTTATTTATTAGCGTTTGTGAGAATTTATTTATCAACGTATTGTAAGAAAAAAAAAAATGAAAATTTTTCCGTAAAAAATGTTGATGACATGCTATTTTTGTAATATTAAAGTTGTTGGATATTTTAATAAAAAATAAATAAAAAATTAACTATTTGTGTACACCCTTTTTATTATCCTTCACTTAGGCTAATGAACATGCGCGTAAAGAAGCTGATTCGTGCGCATGTGCCACTGCGGTTAAATAAGTTTTTCGACACGCGCACGCGTTTATAAGCTTATGAACGTGTGAGCGTGTGTCTGTATAAGATGAACACCGCGTGCGCGTACACGTCGAAAAAGCTGGTAACGACGTGCGGGTCCGCCGCCGCCGCCGCCCGGAGTGTATAAGCTTATTGTACTGTAAATTGTCGCTGCGAATAAGAATTTGCATAGTTTTTTTCAATTGAAATCATGGACGTTAGATGGAAACATCCGTGGACATCACTCATATGTGGTCCTACAGGGTGCGGAAAAACTGTTTTCGTACGAAAATTTCTAAAATATCTACATTATATGAGTAATGTTGTTTTTGATAGAACCATATTTTATTATGGGGATTCGTTAGATCGTGATACGCGTGCGCTCCATATCGATGCTCTATTATCATCATCATCATCATCATCATCATCATCATCATCATCATCATCATCATCATCATCATCAATATTGTCGCCGTCGCCGTCATCGCTGTCGTCGCACAATTACATCGCTAGTAAAATTCCGAAAATTGAATTTAACGAAGGATTGCCTCAAGCGGTAGACTATTCCAATGATAATAATTTGAAAAAACTTATTATTATCGATGATCTGATGTGAGAATCGTCAAATAACACAATCGTGGACTTGTTCACAAAAGGTAGCCATCACAAAAATATAACCGTGATATTTATTACACAAAATATTTTTCATCAGAGTCATGGTCAGCGCGATATTTCCTTGAACGCTAATTATATCGTTATTGTCAAAAACCCACGAGACAGAGCACAAATTCGTCATCTTGCACGTCAAGTTTATCCGGACAATCCACAATTCTTGACGGAACCGTATTACGACGCGGCGGCGCAACCACACGGTTACCTTCTGCTTGATTTAAAACAATCGACACCCGATAATTGCCGATGTCGCACAACGATATTTCCTGACGACAAGCGTATGCAGGTGTACGTACCAAAAAAATTCACGTCAGCGTATTTAGTCGTGAATCATACGAGTTCCCTCGTCGGTCGATTGTGTATCGTGTTCGCAGCGAGAACACATGAGACACGCTACCGCAATGACGGCGAAACAATTAAAAAAAAAAAAATTGGTGACGAACATTCGAAAAAACACCCTTTGATAAACGAAGTGCTGCTCTGTTTAACGCACTCTATCACTCGAATAACGAGCAGCGAAAAGCCTTACTACGTGCTGCTGATAAAGCACTCGTTAAATGCATTTATGAATGCATTGTAAATACTCTGCATGGTAGTGTCTCCGTTAAGAGCAGTGTAAAAAACCGTTGAAAAATATATAACAGTGTACTTCGACGAATTGCCGCAAGTTGTACGAAGAAAAAGAACTGCTCTGGTGTTCCCGGTAAACAACGTGGGTTCAATTGGAGGGCGAAAAAGCGTTTAATAATACAGAAAGGAGGTGGTGTGTTTTTACCACTTTTATTAACGCATATTATCAGTACACTCGTTAATAGTTTGTTTGGCGGCAGAGGAGGTGGCAGCACCTGATCAGCTATGGAACACATGAAAAAAAATGGTTTTGGTACCGATCAACGACGATGACTGCGACGATAATACCGACGGTGGAATACCCATGACCGGTGGCGGTGACACTGGTAATATAGGCAATCTACACACTAGCTCGAAAACCGTTCAGACACCTGGCGACGCACAATCGCGACTTGACGCTGAATTTTACAAGCCTTTAAAGTAAAAAAAGTACAACGGTGATGACTCAAGTAAATGGAAGTCTTATATGCAAATACTACAGCGTTACTTATTCCTCAACTCTCAAAAATACGAGACACCAACGCCACCAACATCATCATCTTCTGAAGCAGCAGCAGTAGTAGCAACAGCAGAGCCAGCGGCTGAAAACCAAACTCAACTGCATGACGCAATAATTAACAGTATTCCTAAGACGTATAGACGCAAGGTAATGTCTCTCTTAAGCTATATACGCGGGTGTCAGGGTGTACAGAATAGTGTACAGTGGGATGATAAGGGACGTGTCACAATAAACGGACATTTCTTTGCAGAATCCAATAGTATTGATCTCGTCAATGACGCTGTACGTGCGAGAAAAGGCGTTGCTCCACACGCTCGAGCACATTTCATCACGAGACTTCGGGCCAGCGGTATACCTCGTGAATTCATCGGCAATGACACGTTGTGGCGTATGGGACATTCAGACCGTGGTACTAAACGTGTGCGAAACAACATTGAAGTCCGAAAAATAAATCATTTTGCCGTGGACAATGGTCGTGTACCTGGCGACGCGCTAATCACCGGCAATACTAGGGATAATGAATACGATGGTGACGACGAGGGTAATCCGATTGTGAGGCATCGTGAGGAACATTCGAAACGTCGTAAAACAATTAAACCCGAACGACCGGCTTTTGCAAAGTGGATTAAAATTTAAAACTCGTATAACAATTAGTGACACTATAATCACGAGCATAATTTTACGACATGCCATTTGAAAAAGAGTATTATAATCCTGCCAACCCTGCTGGTTTTTCTGGCGCTCGACGGCTAATAAACGGCCAAAATAAAGCTAACAACGTCTATGAATGGTTGACCCAGCAGGACGCCTACACGTTGCACAAACTCGTACGACGACTCTTTCCACGGCTCTCCTACAACGTTAGCAATATTGACGATGTTTGGGAGGCCGATCTAGTGGATCTACGTTCATTGGGAAGTTACAACGACAACGTGGCCAACCTGCTTATGGTAATTGACGTTGTTAGCAAGTACGCATGGGTCGAGCCTCTGAAGGATAAAACTGTGCGCAAAGTAACGCTGGGTTTTAAACGGATTTTTGAACTTAGCGCAGGACGGCAACCGGTATACCTGCAGACGGATCGGGGGAAAAAATTTTTCGGCAATGAACTACAAAATTTCCTGAAAGATCACGATATTCGTTTTCGTGTTGCGCGTAATCCCGATATAAAAGCCTCGATTGTGGAGCGTTTGAATCGTACCATTAAGGAGCGTATGTGGCGCTACTGTACGCACAAAAATACTCATCGGTACATTGACGTGTTGGAACAATTGGTTAACGCGTACAATAATGCCACCCATTCAACAATTAAAATGACACCTGCTGCTGTTACGCTACACAATGTTGAAATAGCAGTGCGTAATATGGCAAATGCCGCGGAGATACGACGAGAAAAAAGGTGTTTCACGGCGTATAAATACAAACTCGGAGATTATGTTCGAATTAGTAGAACGAAAGGCACCTTCGAGAAGGGTTATGAGAAGAATTGGAGTGAAAAATAGTTAGTTTCAATACATCGAAATACGCATACGGCACAACACAAGTAAAATATTTTTCTCCGCCTAATTACATACGTTTGATAAATAACTGTTTCCGCTCTATAGAAATAGATATAAGAGATCATTTGGGTGAACCGATACCATTCGAGTATGGAACGTTGAGGCAGTGTGTATCAATAATGAATCGTACGATGACTATACTCAACCAGAAACAGCGAAATATTACCTTGTGAAGTATAGCGAGTACGTTGAAAAACTAGGTGGAAGAGTTGAGAAGAAAATTATTATTCCAGGGAAATATGTCTATATCGTCCATAGAATACAAAACTTGATAAAAAATTTGTTGTGATGGCTACTATAGAATTACGCGTTTTATACCTATAATTCTATTGGACAACAGCAGTCGTGACTGGGAGTTTTGCAGTAGTGAAAAATGTATAAGGATCGAATATGAGACGGATATACCGTACAACACATACATCACAAAATGTATTGTTGATATTTTGCGGAATTCAGAGAATACATGTTATAAAGAGATTAAGGAACGTCTACACATCAGTACACCGCTCAGTCCGTCATTTTTCAACGCAAATGAATTTTACATAATCAGAGATAAGGAAAATCAACGCTTAACGGAAGATCTTGCTTGCAGCATCTTTAGACGATTGGAGGATTATAATAGAAAGAAAAAGCTACCTTGATAATTCATTTATATGCGTAAGAATAGATATAAATACCATTCCGAGACCCCCCAGGTAATACATTATAGTATGGTACGTTAAACCAATCACTTCGAATTAAGAGAGAGAGAGAGAGAGAGCAAGAGTTCCTCATAACAAGCAGTTATGGTGGCTCACTATACGGCTTACTACGAGAATCAAATCGATGGAGGAGCCGGGCGCATACACAACGTCTTTATCGGATCACCTTGTCAACGCGGACACGGGATCGGGAGCTTTCTTGGCGGAATGTGGACGAGTGTGTTTCCGTTACTAAAAAAGGGTGCTAAAGCTATTGGTAAAGAGGTCGTACGCACGGGTCTCCCCGTGATTCAGGACATCAGTGAGCACAAATAACCGTTTAAAGAGTCATTGCGCCATCGCGTGGCTGAATCTGGTAATAATTTACAACGGAAAGTGAATGAAAAAATTTCTCTTCTTATGAATGGCTTGGGATATAATACGATGAACACAACGAGAATGATGCAGTCGTTAACCGGACGTGCACGGGGACATACAAGAAAAAGGAAAAGACGTACAGGTACTTCGAAAAAATTACACGGTGTAATGACCAAGCGGGGATTTGGGGGAAGAGTGTAGATTGGTAGTGCGGACGGCCAGACGAAGTATCGAAGAGAGAAAATATATGGTGATCATCAGACTAGAACCCGGACTGTTCAGTTCCTAAGCAAGAGCGCTAACCACTGCGCTAATATCACCTACGTGTTTCTCTCATTCGAATCGTCCTCTTATATACAATGTAGTGCAGGGCCGTCACACCCCCCCCCCTGACTGAACTCGACGTTCTCGTAGACTGGGCAGAGCTGGGTGTCCTATTACGCGATTGCAGTGGAGAGCTTAGACGCTACGCGAAACCTGTGTCCATCGTCGGACCTCTTCCCTCGGCCGTGTTAAATCCCGCGAAGCAGCTCTTCAGTGCCAGGCTTGTGTTTGCGGGGATGTCTGTGTGTGCTCCAATGGTACAATGCGAATTGAGGACGTTTTTGGGCCCGATAACTTCTGACACCATGTAATGATTGAACTTTGTTAATGTCGTAAATGTCTTTATTGTTAATTCCGGGAGAGTGTACAATATATATAGGTCGATGTTAATGAGTTGAGATGTGGCTAAGAACTAACGGTCCTCGGCCGTCTCGCGGGGCCCTCGGACTCTCGCGTAATCTTAAGCGATAAGGGTTTCGTGGGATTGCAGAGGTAAGCATAGTCTCACGAAACAAAGTGACGGCAACACAAAGCTGCCGTTACAACGTTGTAACGAAGAGACGAAGAAGGAGAACTACCGTGAAGAAAAGCAACATAAAGAAGGGAGGTAAAAGGGCCACTTGTGGCCGGCGGATAAGGAAACGCAAAGCAAGCGATATTTTTGGAACCAGCTAAAAAGAAAAAATGTCTTTCTTACACTCACATTCTTGCGAGTGTATTAAGTCGGAGCTTGACTTATTCACGTTACCACCAACACAGCTATAGAAAACTCGCAATGGATTCACTACAAGCCCGTTTTGTCCCTCACGGACGACGGACCCTTGGAGTTTGATATACCTGGTCACGGGGAAGAATACCTCGATCTTGCCCACACAATGATCTCTGTAAAAGTTAAAGTTAGAGCTAGTGGTGAATCGACATATCAAGTTGCTCCTGTTAATAATTTCTTGCACAGTCTTTTCAATCAATTTGACGTGTATTTCAACCAGAAACTCGTGGCGACTCCGAATAATGCCTACCTCCACAGAGCATACATTGAAACTCTACTAAATTACAGACCTGCAGCGAAAGAATCACATCTCACCACTGCTTTATGGTACAACAATGATCCTGGAGCGTTCGATTCTCTACCCGACGACAGTACCAGAAATAATAGAGGGCATATTATACGCGAAAGATTCATAAAGAACGGAAAAACTATGCATATGATTGGCCATCGTCATTGTGATGTTTTCAATCAAGATAAATTTCTCATAAACGGTGTAGAAGTGCGTCTACGATTGGTACGATCAAAGGACGATTTTTGTCTCTTCGAAACACCTACTCAAGGAGTCACACACAGAATAGAAATCACCGAGGCTACTCTACTTGTGCGTAGAGCGAAAATTTCTCCAAATATCTTGATTGCACATGCAAAAATGCTCGCCAAAACTACGGCCAAGTATCCAGTAATACGCGTGGAAGTTAAAGCTTTTACCATGTATGGTGGCATCATGGGAGATACACTTGACAATGTTATTCTCGGGCAATTACCTAAATGAATAATTCTCGGTTTTGTGAATAACCGAGCATGTAACGGCAGCAGAATACTAAATCCTTTTAACTGTAATCATCATTCAATAATCTTCCTTTCTCTGTACGTGGATGGACAACAGATACCTAGCAAGCCTTTACGACCAGAGTTTGGTGACAATAGTACCTGGGTTTAGAGCTACCAGACTCTGTTTGCCGGCACAGGTATACATTGTCAAAACACCGGCATAGACATAAGCAGGGACGACTTCCCTAAAGATTACACCCCTAAGGTCTATACGCCTTTGGTTTAACACCAGACTTATCAGCCGGTTGCTTCAGCCACTGGAATCTCGTGAGACACGGCAGTCTAAGAATCGAAGTACGCTTCAACCATGCCTTGACGTCAACATTGAATTGTATTGTTTATGCAGAGTACGACAACGTTATAGACATAGACTCTACGCGACAGGTTATTACGGACTTTAGTGCGTGAGCTGGACCGCAGCATCCACACGGGCGCCATCAGCGTCCACGGCGGTGATGGTGGTGGAACTGGTATTTAAACCGCTCTCGAAACCACTGATGGCATCAGTCTTAGCAAACTCTAGCTATGGCCGTTATAGTAGATGTTCAAGCACTCTTTGGTGCAGTAGGAGAATTTCTACCGAAATAAATAACTGTAATGTCAACGGATAACGATTATATGGACATTAGCTTATTGAACCACCATACGACTTTGGTGAACTACCGAAACGCGTGCGAACAAGCAACAATAATCTAACGTGCTATCATCACGGTTTAGAATGGATCGACGATGATACACTGTTGAGAAAAGTTTACGCTAACCTGCGAGCTGTATGTAGGAATATTTTACGCATTTACACGCGCGGGGTACAGAAAGCTGAGCTTTTACATGATGTGCTGGGACGTGAAATTATTAATCTCGAGGAGTTTGAAGGCCTGTCGTTTAAAAATATGCCTGTCAATAATACGTTTTGTGTTCATCACGGTATGTTACAAGAGGATCAAACAATCTGTGCCCTTAACAACGTGGCTAAAATACGCTCGTGGCTTAACTTTCATGATCTTAACTGCGTTAGTCTAATTTATTCTCAACCACTCGCCATGTCAACGCCGATCAAAAAGATGCCGGCAGAGCCATCAACGACTACTAACAGCGAATCACCGAATAAAGAAAATCGAACGAGGAGGAATTCGCGCAATATAGAAATAAGCAAAGAGTATATATTGGATGACATTACACCGCCGTACAGCAGTCCAGAGACAAGTCTTCACGGAGGAACTGAGCCTGCTAACAACGAAATTCTGGCTCTTTTCCAAACTAGGGATCAGACGCCACCACGCCCGCCAAGACATCTACTGCAGCGCCAGCCTACTCCCCCACCACGGCGTTATCTACAGCGTCAGGTACAGCGCGAACGCCAATCACTGGCGAGGCAGAAACAACAGCCGCAGCAGAATCATGAACAGTCTACAGCTGCTGGAGAGTCTACAACAAATATCGGCTCAGACCAAAGGTGTCATCCGAGCCGATCGCAAACCGAGACACTGGTATGGACCTGCAGCGCTAGTTTTAAATACCGATGAGCACCATCAACCAGGCAACCATTGGGTTGCCACATACGTTGATAACAATGGACACGGCATCTTTTTCGATAGTTGTGGATTGCCCCCACTCATCAAACACCATAACCATCTACGCAGAAACTCTAGAACCTATGAGTGGAATACAACATCGCTACAGTCTACCGAATCTAAAGTGTGCCGCCTGATGTTTCTTGATTATATGTTTCGGGGTTATACTTTGGCTGATTTTTGCAATTATTTTTCATCAGACAAGATGGAACACGCACACGCACACGCACACGCACACGCACACGCACACGCACACGCACACGCACACGCACACGCACACGCACACGAATTTCGGAAAAGTTCCGAGTAGCGGTGCGTCGGACGCCGGCGAAGGGGTGGCGGGCGGTGGTTAGTGGCCCAACGGAGTGGGGGAGACGGGGCTACGGTATTTTAGCGATCTGTATACCTCGCTGCGGGTTTCGGAAAAATCTCGACCGGTGGCGCGTCGTACACCGGAGAGTGGGAGGCCTAGGTAGGGGGTGAGCCTCAGTGGGGCGAGACCTCGCGGCGCGCGCATCGGAACCCCCAGAGTAGGGAGTTACTACTTGACACATCTAGCACCCTTTGTGGTGGTATTAGAGGGAGGAAGTGGGGAGGATGAGGGCCAATGAGAATACCGCGGGGGGTGAGGGTGAGGGTAAGTGGGGGACCAATGTATCCGCGCGTGAACAATATTTTGGAACCTGCTTTTATGTGTCGTGTGGTCCATGTGGCTGATGGTGCCTGCGTTGTCATACGCACGCATGTTATGGACGCCACGTACGCCGAATTAGAGGCCTCGGTGATGAGCTTTTTTATCAGAGGCAAGGAGGCACCCCAGGCGAATAGCCCTGGGGGAGTTATATGAGGGCATGCCCTGTGTTATTGTGCAGAGTTGGCGAGTGGTTCGTGGGGAAGTTATTCTGAGTGACGGTGAAAACGGTTACTACGACGTGTGTCTCGTTGATACAGGTGAGCGGGTCTATATGGATCTGCATTACCTGTATCATCCGCAACCACTATGCCGCATGGTGCCTGCGTTGCGGTATGACTGTTTATTGTGTGGTCTTGCTCACGTTGAGAACGTGGGTTTAAGGTCATTCATAGAAGACCTTTGCCGTGACGAGTTGTTCGGCACTTTCAACGGTCTTACTGATGGAGGGCATGCGCCCTGCATACGCCTCCTGAATAATAAGCTGGTCGATGTGGGGCTTTTCATCGCCGAGAATCTCGGTGATGAAAACCTACATTACGACCAGGGATTAGAGGACGAGGGTTTTAACGACGAAGAATAAACAGGAGTGCGCGGTGTGTAGAATAGGAGTGCGCGGTGATAGAAACAGGAGTGTGTGTGTGCGTGTGAGTTTAAAAAACAGTGTTCCTCGCATGCACGGATTATACGCAGGCACCATGCGCCATAGTTATTCAAGGATCCATACGTCCCGGTGAGTTCAACAAATTATTATTAGTAATTTAAATAATTATTATTAAAAATAATATAAATAAATATAAAAAATATAAATAATATAAATAAATAAATAATGAAAATATTATTAAAAATATTATTAAATTTATTATTAATTTTTTTTTTTTTTGCTTTTCCAAAAACAAAAAAGGTGGTGCACTGTGACGACCCATCGCTCTCCATCCCTACCCCCACTCTCTCGCCCACACCTCAGCTTCTGGCGAACCGAGGAGTGGGGGGAAAGGAGTGGGGGTCGCCATAGTGCACCACCTACTACTTTCCTCAACTGTCCTCTCAGCTTACATTGGTCTCCTATTGCAATACAATATTTACTAGTGGCATTTAAGTTTTCTTGAATTTGCAGACGTCTTATTTCGAGTACATGTGTGTTAACGTAGATGACAAGTGTCCAAGTGGTGTGGTAAGAGCGAAGTGTGCCGAGTTTTTCCGATTATATTCCAGGGTTTCGAATGAGAGGTGTAATTTTGAATGCATCCTGGGGAATTAATGCGCCCGCGTGGCATCTGTAACATATACCCGTTTGATTTTATCTATGTGAACTGTTTTCTTTGTTTCTTCCTTAATACTCAAAACTACGTTATTTTGACTTAATACTTCTAAAACCTTATAGGGTCCTGACCAATGCGCGTCAAACTTTCCAGATCGCGGTTATTTTTGTAAGTAAATGAGGTCTCCTTCTCAGAAATCTGATTTCTTAATATAATACTTTTTAGTTCTTTCTTTATAATGGACAGCCTTTTGTAGAACCAATTGTCGAATTTCTTTAAAATTAGCAGTCAAACCCGCCATGTAGTCGTCGTAAGTGATGATTTTTTCAACTGGTGGAAATTCCGATGGCATTTGGGCCAAGTTTCCAAAAACCAGCTCAAAAGGGGTAAACCCTGTGCTTTCGTGGATGCTGCAATTATGAGCGAATGTCGCGAGTGTCAAAAGTTCATCCCAATCTCTTTTGTTGTCGATGAAGTGCTTGATGTATTCAATGAAGGTGTGATGACTGCGTTCGATTGCACCGTTTGACTGTGGATGGTACGCTGTTGTTCAATACTGTTGAATTTTGAAAAACTTTGCAAAGTCTTTAAACATTTCCGACATGAAGTTCCGACCCTTATCTGTTATTATTGCTCGAGGCGCTCCGAACGTGGTTATAAGTTTGTTGCAAAGCCACATCACTGCCACATCATTTGCAGTTTGACATCCTAGCGGTACAGCTATACTGAATTTGCTGAACAGGTCGAGAATTGTGAGTATGTATATATTTCCTCTGCTCGTCTCGGCGAATGGTCCCACGATGTCAATAGCCACTTTGTCGAACGGTTTTGTTGGTGTGTCTGTGAGCACCATTGGCGCTTTTCTCCTCACTCGAACGAGTATATTTATTTGACAGTCTAGGCAATATTTGATGAACTTCTGAACGTGTTTCTTCAAGCCTCTCCAAAAATACCGAGATAAGATGCATTGGTACGTTTTTTCAATTCCTTGATGTCCTCCGATTGTTGAAGCGTGTAGTTCTTTGATGATACTTTGTCTTTTGTCTGGCTCGGGAACTGTTGCGAGACCCTTACATAATGTTATTAATATATCGGATCCCAGCCTAAATAACCGCATGTAAAGCTTTATATTTGACCATAATGTTGCGTCGATTATTTCCGGATCCATGGGGATAGTACAGGGTTGAAGCTTGTCTCTTTTTAGAATTTTCGCAAGAACATTTAGGCATTTCTTAACCATATGCGCAGAGGTGACGTCGGTTGTTTTTTCTTTGCAGAACATGATGAACTAGCATTCAGTTTCATTGTGGCATATGAGAATATTTCCTCTCCTTGAGTTCTGTGTCAGTAGTTCTTCGCGGCTAGTTTTTCCTTTTTCCACAAATACTCTAGCGCTAAAAAATGCTAATTTATCTTTATTTGTCAAGATGTTATTTTGGGTGACTTTTATATTATTTTCTATTTGCACATCTTTCCTTATTCCAGCTCTTCTTGTTATTGGGCTGTTTTTTGTGCGTGTGAGGTGTTTCCGATGATATTGTGATGGTTGGTATATTCAGTCGGAATCTGAGATGTCGGATTTATCTTCTGATGATATCTCTTCTCTGTTATCATTTGTCTGTCTTGATGTGCTTGGTTCGCCTAATATGATAGGTGTCTTTGGATTTTCTTTGGAACGGTAATTTTGGTGCAGGTGGAATTTCTGGTGATGTGATTTTTTCAGGCGTGTGTGAGTTTTCTAGCGAAAAGAGCCCTTCGTAATTCGAAACTGGTGTCGGTGATAGGGTTTCACATCCTATTGGTGGTAGTGTAATCTGTCCAGATTTCTCTTGCATTGTATGTTTTATTTTTGGCATAATACTTTCTTGTTCATAAAGCGTAAATCCTTTGAAATCTATTTCTGATGATGACTGCATCACGTTGTCCCTTCCAGGTCGAGTGAATCCTTTGAAATCCAATATTGGTGGTGGTGAAGGTGGGTGTTCTTCATCTTCGATAAGTTGTGGAGTCGTTTCGCCTGAGGCTACCTCCGAGGACGAGCTTTTCGTAGTTTTCTTTGAGTATGTACGTCCTGGATTTGTTCGGCGGATGGTCCAGCGCGTTTTCACTTTTTCCTCCTTCCTTGGTTTTTTGGGTTTTGTTGCGTTCGGAATTGTCAAAGCATCTTTGATTGAGTAAAGATTGAGTAAAGAATATTCATAGATATTGAAGGTAAACGATACCGTAAAATAAACGTTGACAAAAACTGCTGTCAATCCGGGGCGTTACGCAACGATCACTCGCCTCGCGCTTCAGCGTGGGAGCAGGGCGAGCCGAGTGACCTGGTTAAAGCTGCAACTACTGAGGTCGATACTACGACACCGGTCACAGCAGGCTCGCAGCTTCATCGCTACCAGGGGCAGCACGAATACGGAGCAACACGACTCCAAGAGCAGCTTCCTAGCGGAGCAACACGACTTCGACATCAGCAGCCAAGCAGAGCGACGACATGGAAAGAATGAGCATCAATCTGTAAGTGGCGATTACCGCAATTTAGCTACATTCCTACCAAAGCCATTAGATAGCGATGGGGAATATTGTATCGGCAAGAATTTTTTTTTCTTCCCTTCTTTTTTCCCGTTAGTTCAACGCGAAAGTGTTCGGTAATTAGGAATGATAATCGCGGTGTACAGTTCATTAGGAAATTTAGACTAGCTAATGCCGGGGAATAGAAAATCTCTGCCGTTGCGGAGGGCAAATTCAGCGGAATCAGTACTACCGAGCGTAAGATACGATGCAAAGAGATACGTCCTTGGCGGGGTCAGACATCAATTTCCTCAGGAGAGCAGACGAAACTGTCATGGCAAAACACGGTACAGTCGACATGGTGGAGGAAGAAATCAACCGTCTTCGAGAGCAGCAAAGGGTTCAGCAGGGCGAGACAGAACCTGCAGGAGCAGCCTCATTGGCCTTCAACAGATCTTACGACGATCTTAGGGCAAGGCCGAAAACATACAGCCAGATTTCTGAGGGCCAAGGACATACTCGATCAAGGGAGATGGATCGTGCCATCATGGAAAGGTACGAAGAGCTGGAAAGATAGCAATGAAGAAGGTCAAGAGGAGACCGCCAGTTACCATCCCGAATGCTAAAAGGAACTTGTCGCAAACTTTGAGAAATATGCAGGGCGACGAGGTCGTTTTAATTTGCAAGTTGCAGGGTTTGGTCATCGAGGTGACGTTAAAAAACCATGAACTGCAAGGTAATTTGAGGATACCACGAGCGGAATCGACGCACAGAGGATCACGTACAGAAAGGTCGGGGCGCACCATGGATATAGGGCTGGTCCTTAAAAATATGAAGACTAAATGAATATTTTAAGACTAAGCTGGCTTGACTTCTGACGGAAGACAAGCCAGCGAAATGGACGGATTTCTCTGTGGTTGCGAAACCATATTTCAGATGGTAGCTGAGTAGGACCACGAGATTTTATTGAAACTCGTGCTCAGCAACAAAATCTGTGGAAGAGCTACACGGGAGCTCAAGTATAAGTCTATTAAGGGGGGAGCCTGCTTTAGAGGCTTCAAAAATTCAATTTTTTGCATAAATGTCTTCCTAAACTATCCAAGAATGTGTCCCTAAAATTTCAGAAGCAAATTCGAAATATTTTCGGAGTTACAGAAGAAATAGTGAGCAAGCGTCGAGCAGGTATACGAGCGGCCGGATCGCTCAGAGCGCGCGCGCTATGCCCCTCTATCTATTGTACGTATTATAATCCAAAGGGACTAACGGGCCTTCGAGACACTATGAACTGTTTGTAGAAAGTCTTTATGGAGCTATGGTAGGGATAAAAGTATGTATTATAACGGTATATATGAGCTGGCTGCGGCGGCTTGAGCAAAGCTACATTTAGCATTTAAGTTCAGTTTTGGTTTGTCTTTCGGCACGTGAGTTTGTCTCTGTGTTTTTAGCAATTTCTGAGTTAGTTATTTGCAATTCGTGTAAGCAGAGAATAACGTTTGCCGAAAGCGGCCATCGAGGTCTAGGATTCAAAATCGTTTTGTAGTGTAAATGCGGTAAACGAGAAATTCAATCCGGACCGTTAATTCACACCGGCTACGAAATCAAAAGAAGAATTGTGTTCGTCATGAGGCTTTTGGGTGTCGCACGAGAAGACATTAACATTTTTTGTGGCCTTATGGATATATCTCAAGGCTTATCAAAATCGACGTATGACCAAATCGTGCAACACCTGTATACAGCGTCGAAAACAATGTTTGAGAGCGCCTGCAAAAAAGCCGTCGAAGAGGAAAAAGAACTTAACGTACAAAATGAAATACCAGCTGACCATTTGAAAGTTTCGGACGATGGATCGTGGAAGAAACATGAATATACTTCATTGTACGGTGTAACTACACTTATTGGGTACTACAGTGGCAAAGTGATCGATCTCGACGTTGACGACGCTGAAGCGACAAACACCCTGGCTTCTTTTAAACATCCACCACGTCTAATTGACGAACATGTCGAGAAGCACATTCGTCCTGTGTACGAGGAGTTATCTAAGGACGAGCTGGTAATGAGGTGTTTGGGTTGACACACACAAAATGCGAACGAGTCGTTCAATTCCACTGTGTGGCGCATGACACCTAAACACCTTCACTCAGGCATTAAAATCGTCGAGATAGCTGCTTACATCGCTGGAGGAATGTTCAATGAAGGCTACAGTGCAGCATTGAAAAACATGCAGTTACTAGATTTGAAAATTGGACAGCAATGCAACAATTTCGCCGAGAGAGCCGACAACGAGCGCGTCACCCGAGAACACAGGCGCGCTTCATTTTCAAGTAAAGAGGCCAGAACAGCCCGCAGACTCGAACATCTGGGCGAAAGAGTCTTTTGAAGAGACTGAAGGGCAACTCTATGGACCAGGAATCGCTGATTAGCATATTAATGTGGTAAGTTCAAGAAAATTACGATTATTTATATACGAAAACTTTGACGCGCGATTTCTCGGTTTTTCATTTTTACGATTTTTCATAATTGGCGGGAAAGATAGGGAAAAAATTAAACGTCCTATCGAAACGAGACAAAATGGATTGTATTCGGGATTAAATTCTCTTCTAGTTGAACCTAAAAAACCTTAAGAAAGTTAAGATTAACCCACTTTTTAAACAATCTAAAGTGGATTTTATTTCCAAAAAAATGATTTTTTTTTTCAATTTGCGAAAAATTGATGAATTTTTCACTTTTTGTTGAATTTTCTTGGTCTAAATAGAAGCTATACTATTGAAAAATAATTTTTTTTCTGGGTTCTTTGTTTGAGATGAAAATTGCGATCTGCATCTTTCCCGCCGCACGACATATGGACACTCGATGAGCCTCGGCAAAATGCTTGTACCAGGCATAATGTGACATGTATCTTAATGAAAAAATTTGGGAAGACTGTTGAAATATATAACAATAAACCCTGACAGTTTCGTTTCAATCGGATATTTCTTTTCTTCCCAAAAAAATCCGCGAAAAAATCGAATTTTTGAAGCCTCTAAAGGAGGGAGCCTCTCCTTAAGTATGCTCACGGCAATTAGTAAAACACGTGAGACGGAAGAGAAGAACGAAGAAGATAATAAATACGTGGTGTGTATACAGCAGGTAACTCTACCCGCAGCAAGCGCGTCGGCAAGCGATTTCGACATCACGTCGTCGCACGCGGTTTCTGGACTGCTGACACTCAAGGCTGACACCGGAGCTCAATGCAGTATTATCAAACAAGGATGTTTTTTGCCGGAAACTGAAATCGAGGACAGTGATGTGGAGTTGCAAGGTGTCAGATGAGAAAAATTTATGCCGATTTGTAATGCGGAAATTGTATTCGAAATTCCGCATATAGCTATAAAACATTGGTTCTATGTGGTGCCGGACGGTCACTGTATGCCGTTAATAGATGGAATAGCGAAGATAATCCTTCCGCCACGCAGTGAAACTATATTGTATGCGGCGACGAGAAGCCAAAGCATAGGATTTCTCAGACGACTAGAGATTGAGAACGGCGTGATACTAGGCGGTTGTGTCACTCCGCCGAAAGGAAGCAGCTGCGTTGTTAGTTATGTAAATACTAACGAGTACGTAGTAGAGGTGCAACGGCCGACGGTGACATTTGAGCCGTACGAAGTGGCGACAGCCGAGCGCGACAGCAAGGCCGAGACTCCGCACGTGAGTTCAGTAAGCGCGGAAAGAGGATTCAAGCGGCTCGAGTGATTGCAACAGGAGCTCGAGTTGACGCATCTAAATGAAGAAGAAAAAGCAGCCCTCGATGAAATTATCAACGAATTCGAGGATATATGCCATTTGCCGGGCGATAAGCTGCCGTGTACACACATGGTGGAACATACAATACCTTTGAAGGAAGGTGTATTACCAGCAAAAGTGTACACTTATCGGCTGCCGGAAGGGCACAAAAAAGAGGTCGCAAACTGAAAAAATGTTGGCAGAAGGAATAATTCGTCCCAGCAGAAGTCAATGGAATGCTCCGTTGCTTGTGGTGGCGAAAACCCAGATGCATCGGGAGAACAAAAAATGCGAGTGGATTTTAGAAAACTCAATGAGGCGACTGTAGGAGATTCGTCCCCATTGCCGAACATCAACGAAATTTTAGATCAGCTAGGAAAAGCACAATATTTTTCTACGCTGGATCTCGCATCGGGATTTCTTCAGATACCGATGGCGGAAAAAGATAAGGAGAAAACGGGATTTTCCACGCCACATTTCCACACACATGGAGTATAATCGAATGCCCTTCGGTTTAAAAAATGCACCTCCAACCTTCCAGCGATTAATGAATCCTATGCTAACAGGGTTGTGTTATGTATATCTGGACCACATTGTCGTCTATGGAAAAAATTTAAAGGAACATAACCAACGATTGAAGGCAGTGCTACTGCAAATGTCAGTTTTTACGGAAAGAGACGCAATATTTGGGGCACATAATTTCAGAGGATGGCGTCCGAGAAGATCCGAAGAAAATTATCACCGTAAAGGAATTTCCCGTTCCAAAGAATGTGAAGGGAGTGCAATCCTTCCTTGGCTTGGCTGGATATTACCGAAAATTCATCAGGGATTTTTCGGAAACCCATTTTGCCAAACCACTTTCCGACCTCACACGGAAGGATACGAAGTTTGAATGGACGGCGGTACGGGATGCTGCTTTCGAAAAATTAAAGACAGCATTAACAACAGCACCCGTATTACAGTATCCTGACTTTGAAAGACTGTTTCTAGTGACATCCGACGCTTCGGATAGAGCGATCGGAGCAATTCTCTCTCAAGGTAAAATCGGAGAAGATTTGCCTATTTGTTATGCGAGTCGTACTCTCTCAAAGGCTGAAATAAACTACACTACGACAGAGAAGGAGCTGCTGGCGATTGTGTGGGGAGTGACAGAATCCCGACCATATATTTACGGAACACGGTTCTCGGTGGTGACTGATCACCAGCCTCTCACGTGGTTATTCGGAGTAAAGGATCCAGGATCTCGACTAATGCGGTGGAGAATTAAATTATCTGAATACGAGTTCAAAGTGGAGTATAAAGCGGGTAAGCGTAATACCAACGCAGATGCTCTACGTTGCATATATGTAACCACGAGGAGGCAAGAGCGGGAGAAAGAATTAAATTGTGAGAAAGATAGCGGTGGTAGCATGGAGTCAGATATGCACACGCGGAAGCCGCTGCACACGAGCTCAGAGCTGTGTGGTTGGGGTAAGGCCCCTATGATTACGCATGCGACTAAGGAGGACATAGTGAGTGAGCTCGGTAGTACAACCGAGCGAGAAGGCAAGAGCGCCGTAGCGAGAGAGGGAGGTAGAGCGGCCGAGCGAGACAACACAAAAGCAGTGGAGACGCACGGCCGGGGCCTTTCAATGGCCTCGCGCAATGCTTCAACCAGCAGAGAGCCTGATGAAGCGGGGAGCAGGGATAACGATAGTACGTGCTCGTTCTCCGACGACGAGCAAGACGGCGATATAAAAAACGAGCTTCGAAGCCGCAGTAGCGTAACCTGTCCTGCGACGACTGACAGGGAATTAATGGCGGGCATCAGGGCATAAAACGTACTTTGCAGCGGATCCAGGCCAAATATGTTTGGCCGGGCATAAGAAAGGATCTAAAGAGGTACATCTCGGGATGTGCAATATGTCAGAAAAATAAATTGGGAAAAAGGGCTCGAACGCCTATGGTCATAACCGACACTCCTGAAAGGTCATTTCAAAAGGTAACAGTAGACATTGTAGGTCCTTTACCCGAAACGGCGGGGAGAAATAAGTACATTCTCACGCTTCAGGATGCTCTCACTAAATATAGCGCAGCAGTGGCTATCCCTAACCAAGAAGTCAACACGGTTGCAAAGGCCCTAGTGGAGGAGGTTATCTGTCGGTATGGTACCCCGGAAATGATATTATCAGATCGAGGTAAGAATTTTTTAAGTTCCGCATTTAAGAAAATGTGCAAGCTCCTCCGAATTAAGAATATTCATAGAAGAGAAAAATGACATAGAAGAGGATCAAGGAAATTGGGATGCATGGCTTCCATATGCTATATTCACATATAACACGACACCCCATATGGCTACAGGGGTGACGCTGTATTTGTTGGTGTTCGGTCGAAATGCGGAACTGCCCTCGACAGTACGGAAGGATCCGCGAAATACTTATACTACCGATGATTACGCTAACGAACTGCGCGAGCGCCTACGTGCAGCTTGGGCAGTAGCCCGAGATAACCTACAGCTGGCCAAGGGAAAACCAAAGCAATATTACGATAAAGGTTCGAAGGTCGAAGAATTCGCCGTCGGAGATCATTTGTTGCTGCTGGACGAAACAGTTCGGCGAGATCGATCGGCAAATCGCAATGGGCATGGGCAGCGTTTATGATCTTGCGGGATTACAGTCAGGACGCAGAAGTCGGGGTTTGATCGATGGACTGGGGTCGGTTATAAAACCGATAACCGGAAATATGGATGCTATGAAGATTCATTCGGAGATTTCGGTCATACGATCTAACCAGCATGTTTTAAAGAATAGCGTGAGCAAGCAATCACAGGTGGTCGAGTCAATGCTCGAGATCTTTAAAAATACCACCTATAGAATCCAAGCAAATGAGGAGATGTTAAAGGGACTCATCAGCGGAGTGTACAGGAACCTTACGTCTAACCAATACCAATTAAACAGGCGACAACGCTTAGACAAGAGTCTCACAGCCGTTAGTGTCATGGTAGAGGCTTTGCTCACCGATGTACGGGAGCTGGTGTGGTTCATGACAGAGATAGAGAGCGGTAAGGCTGGCGCGGCGGTACTACCACCAGCAAAGCTTATACAAAACGTCACTGACGCACTAAGACATCTGCCGCCGGGGAGTAGTTTCCCCGTCTCTATAACGCGAAGCGAGGCGACTAATCTTCTACGTTTGGCCGATACAATGGCCTACGGTAAAGGGAATTCGATTATATTGATTCTAGATATTCCTTTGATAGGATAGCGCGAATTTAGCGTAAATAGGGTATAGGGTATAGAGTAATAGGGTATATCCGATACCAACTAGAGCAATAAACAATCCTTTTTTCTTTTATGGTACGACCGAAGAATTAGTTATAATGGATCAGGATTATAGGAATTATTTACATATGCTCGTAACTGAATTAAGCAATTGTAAGCAACTAGGTGAACGTTACATTTGTAACCCAATGCATCTATCGATTCCGCTTTCTGTCAATGCCCCTTGCGAGGTGTTGCCAAACGTAGCGTAAACAGTATGTCAGTATGTCGGAAACGGGTCATAAGATTGCCGCATACTTTGGTTATTACAATACAACGACCGGGTCGATGGTTGTATTCTAGCGCCTGCCAATGAAACCATTAGTATAGATTGTGAAAAAAATCCCACACAGCAAATAACGTTAAAAAATGCTGTTATATTGGCTTTGGTAGGTATATGTAGGGTAACCGCCCAAGATTTCAACATTCGCACGATTCAGCGAATAACACTGCGAGTGTACGAAGACTATTTACCTTCCTTCAATCTGACATTGTCAAGTGTTGATAAGATAACTCAGTCACGATTAGAAGCTACGGTAAAAGATGTTAAATAGCGAAATGTTTTACGAAATCCGGAGGAATTAAAAAATCTTGGTGCGCGTATTGAAAACATTGAATCCGAGTTAGACAAGCATAATAGTATGTATTGGCATGACTTCGTAAGGAATTATCATACATTATGCCGTATACAGGTGTTACTCATGTAGATGTAACACGACACCCGCTACGCCGGCCTCGGCGGTGCCTCCAGCAGTAAGTATTAGTGTAGCGTCACTTGCACCACGGCACGAAAGAATGCCACCTCAGCTGATAGCTGCGAGGCAAGGACGATCGCGACCGGACAGTGATGCCCCACGATCTAAACGTTTGCATCCAGAGCTAAGTAGGGTCTGCTCAATAAGGAATTCGCGTATGGGTAATAACGCGTAAGAAGACCAATGCTAACTATTCGTTATACTGGATGCGTTAGCATAGTTAATAGTAATTTAACTAGTGGTTATTTAAGAATGTAAAAAGAAAAAAAAATAAATCATAAGGATTTTTCTTTTCTTTCGGGGGGAGGGATGTTGCTCGGGATTGTCAAAGCATCTTTGGTAGAGTAAATCAATTTGATTGAGTAAAGATTGAGTAAAGAATATTGATAGATATCGAAGGTAAGCGATACCGTAAAATAAACGTTGACAAAAGTTGTTGACAATCCGGGTCGTTACGCAACGATCACTCGCCTCGCCCTTCTAGGTGCGAGCAGGGCGAGCCGAGTGACCTGGTTAAAGCTGCAACTACGCAAGTCTTGCAGCGAGAAGTTTAGTAAATATTAAAAGATGTAAACATCTTCAATCAATACTCCGTTTTGGGAGTAATGCAGGTTTTGAGATGGAAAACAATCATCAGTCTCAATTTAAAATTATCGTCGGACGGTCCGGTCTCGCCGGGAGACCCGTACTTTTTAACTTGTAATTTTCATCCTTTGTAGTAATTTATTTTAATAAAACCGTTTATTCTCAAAGTACTTGGGTTCAACCTGATATTGGCTAACGATCCCAATAAATAAAATAAATCTTGCACCCACGTCCCACAAACGCGCGACGTGCGGCACCACAGTTTTGATACTTTTGGTGGTGGTTTAGAGGACGATTGTAGGTCTGGCGGACGGCCTGGTGCTAAAGTCGATTTCTGACGTATCGCTCTGTGTAAATCCCAATTATCTGTTGTTATTTCTGGTGATAAATATCCGGATTGGTCAACGATTTGTGGTTTTTCTCCCGTTGCTTCGTCATCTTCTGATTCTTCGATTTCTGTTTCTTGTGGTGTGTCGTTTACCATTTCCATTCTTGAGGAACTTCCTATAGGTTAAGTTTGTGATGAACTTTTTTCTGTTTTTCCTTGTTGCATTAAATTTTCTCCTTCGTTCGATGTGCTTTCTTTGTTTCTTATTGTAATCTTCTATAATATATTATAATCTTCTTTCCTTCATACTATATGTTTTTCTTCTTCTTTTCTTTTTATTTCATCGTCTTCTTCTTTTCTTCTTTTTACATCTTCTAGGTTCCTTCCTTCCTCCTTGTTCGATAAGTTTCTTTTCATAATATTCCTTTCTTTTTCTTCATGCTCTGATTCATCCAAACCCGTTCCCTTCTCCAGAAGTGGCGTCTCAAGCTCAATATCCTCTTCTATAGGTTCTATTTGCACAGTTTCGTCAGCTTTGTGTAAGTCGTTCTTTTCCTCTGATCCTGTAGCTAATTGTTCGGTATTTTCCAGTTGTGATATATCTTGCATTTTCTCGTCGGAGCTGTTTATAGATTCGTCCGTGGTTTCTTCTGGTATGTATTGCTTTTTCTTAAATGTTGGGTTCCCAGATGCCTCGTCAGATGTTGAATGAGATCGAATTACTGGTTGCGTTTGATGGTACGTCTTTTGCTTCTTTTCTTCCGGCTTCAGGTTATCGCTTGACGTGCTCTTTTGGGGTCTTATTGGTAGAAATGATATTGGATTCCTAGAAAGTGCATCTGCAACGACGTTTAATTTTCCGGACTTATGGTGGATTTCATAGTCGTAATTGTTGAGAATTGTTTGCCATCGCTGAAGTTGTTGTGGTGGATCCGGTTTACTTGTAATGTATGTAATCGCTCTGCTATCTGTCATTAGGATGAAATGACGTCCATATAGGTACGTCTTGAAGTTTTTGATCGCAGTCACGATACCCGGAAGTTCTTTCTTCATTGCGTCATACTTTATCTCAGATTTTGATAATGACCTGAAATAAAAAGCCACTGGGTTACCAAAGTTCTTAAGTTTCTGGCTTAATACCGCACCCACTGCATAATCCCAAGCGTCTGTTGTCTGCGTATATTGTTTTTCAGGATCCTGATACCGCAATATAGGGCATAGCACCACTTGAGATTTAAGATAGTCGAATGCTTCATGACAATCCTTCGTCCAACGAAACTCCACGTCTTTCTTCAACTGGTGTGTAAGTGGTACTGCAATTTCGGCAAAGTTACGGATAAAACGACGATAGTATCCTGCAAGCGCTACAAACTGTTTAATGTTCTTATTTTCTGTTGGCGTTGGAAAATCCTTAACTGCCCTGACTTTGTCGGGGTTTGGTCTTACTCCTTCTTCTGAAATCACGTCCCCAAATAAAAAAAGTCATCACCCAAAACGGCATTTTGCTTAATTGGGAGGCTGTCCTCGACCAAGTGAAATTCGACCTTGAATTCTTTAATTTGAATGAAGTTTATTCCGAGTGTTCGCACAATGCCTTCCGAAATTCCAGACAACTCATAGATTATTGATGGATCTATTCGAGAATTATTGGCGATTTATGTCAGCTTAATTACATTTATTTCGGCTCCAGTATCTGCGAAAAACATTGTTGTCTCAAAACACAAATCAGGAGAACTGATAGCTACTGTTGGAGGATTGTGTCTTTTTGAACGGACCAGATGGATTTTAGCCTTTTTTATTGTAACGTTTACTTTTGCTTTCAATTCCGAATAGTGCGCTCTTGAATTTGACTCCCCGTCGCACAGGCCCGTGGAGCACTTTGCTGGATTCCCAAATCCAGTTTTGCGCGCATTTGTTCTAAAGCTTGATTCATTTGCATCATTTGTAATTCTAACTTTTTGGAGTCTTGCCCGCTTTGTGAATTATTCTCCGCATTACTTCTGGGGAAGTTTCGATCTCGCGAGTTGCTTCTACTATTTCCGCGTGACTTGTTTGTGTAATCTTGACCGTTTTTTGGGTTGTTTGCGTAGTTTGATCGATCGCTAGGATAACATCGCGAATTTCGGACAAAATCGCGCGGACCATTTTTGTTTTGATTTTGACTGAAATTTCGTGAATTTTTATAATTCTGAGGGTAATTTGGTTGACTCTGATAATTTCCTGGATTTTGATAGTTCTGTGAGTAATTTGATTGACTCTGATAGTTATTCTGTGGGTAATTTGATTGATTCTGAACATTTCTTGAGTTCTGGTAATTCTGTGAATAATTTGGTTGATTATGAAAATTTCTTGAATTTTGATAACCTCTCGGGTTTTGGTAACTGTTACGTCCAGGGTACGACGCAACAGGTTATATGTTGTGAGGCAATTTCCTTGCTTAAAGACTCACAACCCTCGCTCTTCACCCTCGGCATCCATCCAGCAAATAATTATAATTTTTCCCAAAGCGTTTTTAATTCTGATACACAATATAGCTATAAAATAATCAAATCAAGCGTTGCAACGCCTTAAAGATAGCTTAACCAAAACATCTGAAAGATAGCTTCCTATAAAAGATAGTGCTCCCTTAAGGTAGCATCCCCGGATTATCTACAAGATAGCTTGCTACAGTAGATAGCGGTCCCTAAAGAGAGCTTAAGCGGTTCATCTGAAAGGTAGCGTACTATAAAAGATAGCGAGCCCTAAAGGTAGCGCGATCGATCATTGGGAAGATAGCGTTCTACAGAAGATAGCTAAGATACCCCGGGTGAATAACCGATCGAACATAAGAATGACGTGAATAAAATAGTAGGCAAATCTGTAACATGAGAGAGGTTGGGCGCCAGGTACCTCGGTACCGCCGATCTAAAGGATCGACTTTAATCGATTTCTCCCTGCAACTAACTCTCCACTGCTGGATAGAGCGAGGATGTGGTGAAAAGCTCTAAGGCACACGACTAGCTCAGGCTCCACGAGCTGATATGATAGAGGGGCTGGGTGAACAAAGAGTGAGTGACAACAACGCAAAGCTTCGGGAATCATGGCTGTTTATTGGCATATTCCCGGGCTGCACTCGATTTTAGCAAACGAGGCGCATGGTGGATCGTTTCAGTTTGGGGTGGTACAAGTTAGGAGAGGGGGTGACTCGATATAAAATAAAAAAAAATAAAATGAAAATAAAATAAAACATCCTAAACATTACAGCATAACATAAGTAAAGTCAATAAAATAACATAAATCGGCTTAATGGGAGATAGCACTAGATATAAAATAAAGGTGAATTAATACTCAGCTAATCGATGGCGCGGACTAGATTAACAAAAGCGGGACAGAATACCGGATACTTAAAATAATTATAACCATAACCCAAAAAAAAGAAACACGAGAGCGTCGTCGATTAACCGCGAGAAACAAAAGTAAGGTATCGAAAGGAAAATCACCCGAAAGAAACAAAATAATAATATTAATAATAATAATCATAATAACCATAATTACAGTAGATAGCGCAAATAATAATAAGACTAATAATAATAATAATAATAATAGTAATTGTTGAGAATACCGAAGAATACATGAGCCCTAAGATTTCGAATATAACGACGGTTACGACCCATCTGCGCGTCTATCATTTCGAAGACACGCAAATGTGTCTCAGTCTCGAGCTGTCGCTCATGGTCAGCGGACGTGTCCGCTCGATCCAATATATATAGTCTCAATAAACCATTATTTGTGCATCTACGCGAGTCCTTGATTTTTCCTGCGTCAATCCTAACAGGTTATGGGCCGAGGACTGCGATATATTAGAGCGTGAATCAAGTAAAAGACAAACCGAAAATTTGTCGTGTGATAATGGCCGCGTAGTGACCGAGCGTGACGGGAAGACCGTTGGATGTAAGAGACTCGAAAGCAAAGTGAACAGAACTGGATAAAGATGGCCGCGACATTCAAAATTGATCAGTTAACGGGAGACAATTATGATACATGGAAGATCCACATGAGAGCTATTCTGAAAAAGAATGATGTGTGGGATTACGTATCAGGCGAGCTCCCAAAACCGGAGCCAACGACGGAAGAATACGCGAAATGGCGAAAAATGGATGGAAAGGCGGAGTCGGACATATTGTTAGCCGTTAGTGCCAGCGAATTAGTTGCATTGGATGGTTTAAATACCTCCAAGGAAATTTGGGACAAATTGAGGTCCCTATATCAATCGAGTGGACCCGCGCGAAAAGCAACCCTTCTGAAAAAGTTGGCGTTGACGCGAATGCAAGAAGACGACGACATCAAGAAACACCTTACGGAATTTTTCGAGGCGGATAAGAAGCTCAAGGAAATTGGGCTGGTAATCCCCAACGAACTCTTGGCGATCCTCTTATTGTATAGCTTGCCAGATTCATTTGGCATGTTCCGCACGGCAATGGAATCTCGCGACGATTTACCAACGATCGACGTGCTGAAGGTGAAAATATTAGAGGACCACGAGAGTCGAAAATCGAGAGACCAAGGAGCCGGCCAGGGGGCGATGTACGTGAGGAAAAAATATCCACATACGCAGGCAAGAAGTAAGGAGAAGAAAGAGACGACGAAGTCGACCGACCGAGACGATGAAGAGCCAAGACAGAAAAACAAAATCGAGTGTTACCGCTGTCATCGTTTCGGGCACATTGCTCGAGAGTGTCGAACGAAATTAAGTTCGAAAGATAAACAGAGCGCGCGACAAGCAGAAGAGAAAGATAACGGCAAGGAATCGAAGAGTCAAAACAAAACGTCGATGTTTATGACCACAGAAGACGCGATGTGCGCAATGCAAGGCAAAGCCGAGTGGTGTATCGACAGCGGATGCACGGGTCACTTGTGCAGGGAAAAAGACTTATTCGAAAAATTTATCCCAGTGAATAGTGAATTAAACTTAGCCAACAACCAGAGTACGCGAATAACCGGAGTCGGAAGTGTAAATATCTTGGCCGACACGGGCGATGACAAGCGCGAAATAGATATCCAAAAGGTATCCTATGTTTCGGACCTGCGAACGAACTTGTTATCAGTGTCGCAGATGACAGATCACAATCTGGAAGTGTGGTTTAGAAAGAAAGATGCGATCGTGGTGGACGACAACAACGAAGTGGTAATGAGGGCCGATCGCGTGGGTAATTTATATTATGTGAGGCAAATCCAGGACAGCGCGAACGTTGTTGAACCGAAACAGATTCAAAAGACCGCGATAGATGAATGGCATGACAGGTTAGGCCACGTAAATGAGCGTGATTTGAAGGCTATGGCCAAAGATGCATTAGTATACGGCCTCAAGTTCAGTGAAACCGAGAAGCTATCCGAGTGCGAAATCTGTGTGCGCGAAAAACATATTTGCAAACCGTTTCCGAAAGGAAGCGAAGATCGAACGCGCGAACTCTTAGAGATCGTACACACAGACGTGTGTGGGCCTATGAGGCACCCATCGTGGTCCGGTAAGAGATATTTCGTGACCTTCATTGACGATAAATCGCGATGGTGTGAAGTGTACTTTGTGAAAAATAAAAGCGACGCCCTCACTGTGTTCAAAGAATACAAGGCTGAAGTGGAAAACTTCACAGGCAAAAACATAAAAATGTTACAATCTGATAACGGGAGAGAATACATAAACAATGACTTTGACGCGTACTTACGACAACACGGAATCAAGAGGCGCTTGACCGTGCCCCACACCCCCCAACAAAACGGAGTCGCGGAGCGAAAAAACAGGACGTTAGTTGAGATGGCGAGATGCATGATGCGTCAAGCCAGTATTTCCCCAGTGTTTTGGGCCGAAGCCATAAATACCGCGTGTTACGTGCGTAATCGGTGCCCAACGGCGGCGTTGAACGGACGAATTCCGTTCACAGATTGGAAGGGGAAAACCCCCACTGTGGGATACATGCAAGTATTCGGATCAAGAGTGTTCGTGAAAAATAAAAGAAATAATATTGGCAAGTTCGAGTCGCGTTCGGAAGAGGGAATATTCGTGGGTTACGACACGCAGTCCAAAGCATATCGCGTGCATATACCGGGAACAAAACAAACGATTGTAAGTCGCGATGTCAAGTTCATGAACGAGCATGCATCCCGCCGTGACTACGAGGAGATATACGACGAAGAAGGGACGAGCAATCATGAAAAAATTACAATCGAATTGAGCACACCGAGTACGAGCGAGGAAAACAAAACAACCGACGAGAACGATGGCGAGGAGGAACGGCCGAAAGCAACACAACGCGGAAGAAAGAGAGGTGCTACGATCTCGTGGGAAGAATTGGTGCAGCCTCCGAAAAGGGGGAGAGGTCGTCCGAGAATAATACGCTCCGGATCACGGGGAAGACCGCGTAAACAATACGCATCGGCGCCAGCCGAAAACAGCGAGGACAGCGGAGACGAGGGAAATGAAGAACTGGTCGTATCGGAGGACGACGTTTTCACGGCAAATATTGCGATTCAGGATCCGGCGACGTGGCGAGAGGCGATGGAAACGGAAGATGCGCGGGCTTGGGAGATCGCCCTCGAAGATGAATATTTAGCGCAAATTAAGAATCGCACGTGGGAAATAGTGCCACGACCGAAAAATCGAAAAGTGATCGGAAGTCGATTCGTGTTTCGTACGAAAAGTGAAGGTGACAACGAGAGAAAGAAAGTGAGACTCGTCGCGAAAGGATGCTCGCAACGGCCCGGGGAAGATCTTCATGAGACGTATTCACCCGTTGCGAGATCCACTACAATCAGACTGTTAGCCGCGATATCAGCTGAACTCGGTCTAGAGATTCACCAGATGGACGTCGTTACAGCTTATCTAAATGGTGAACTCGAGGAAAAAGTGTACATGGAAGAACCAGACCAGTTGCGAGAAGTGCTGTGTAAACTAATCTCAGCCAAGAAGGTTGGATCCAGTGATCAAAGCGATTTAATATGAGTGATTGTAAAGCGGCGCCAACACCAATCGACCCGCAGCACAAACTGGGGAAGCCTGAAAATGTAAACAGAGACGAGATGGCTCAATACCCTTATCAAAATCTAATTGGCGCGTTAATGTACTTAGCAGTATCCACGAGGCCAGACATCGCATATACAGTGAATTATCTGAGCCAGTTCAATACAAATTATAACGTCGAGCATTGGAAAAGCGCAAAAAGAGTATTAAGATATCTCAAGGGCACAAGCGAGTGCGGTTTGAGATACGAACGAACGAATCTGCCATTATTTGGAGTCGTCGACGCGGACTGGGCTTCGAACGGCGTAGACCGAAGGTCGTACTCCGGCTACGCGTTTATATTAGCAGGTGCTCCGATCAGCTGGGAGGCACGTAAACAGAGAACAGTCGCGTTATCCAGCACAGAAGCAGAGTATATGGCCTTATCAGAGGCTACGAAAGAAGCTCTGTATTTACGCGATACACTAAACTCTGTTGGTATCGAGAACGAATGCGTGACACTGTTTAATGATAACCAGGATGCAATCAAACTTGCGGAGAATAATAGTTACCACTCGAGAACCAAGCACATAGACGTCAGGCATCATTTTATTCGCGATGTTTACAAAAAGGGATTTATTGAAATAAAATATCTAGCGACTGAAAAGATGCCAGCGGATGTGCTGACGAAAGGGTTAAACGGTGTAAAGCATCGCGAATGTTTAAATAATTTAGGCATGATGAATGTAAACGAAAATTGAAACGCTCGCTCATGTCTTCGAGGGGGAGTGTTGAGAATACCGAAGAATACATGAGCCCTAAGATTTCGAATATAACGACGGTTACGACCCATCTGTGCGTCTATCATTTCGAAGACACGCAAATGTGTCTCAGTCTCGAGCAGTCGCTCATGGTCAGCGGACGTGTCCGCTCGATCCAATATATATAGTCTCAATAAACCATTATTTGTGCATCTACGCGAGTCCTTGATTTTTCCTGCGTCATTCCTAACAGTAATAATAAAAATAATAGGTAGCGAATATGTCGGGAAATTATCGGGGGGAGAGAATAGGAGAACAGATAAACTTCCTTCGATATTCGGGGAATCGAACATGCAGGCGCGGGTAGCTATACGCGAGGTAGCGAGCTACCCGGCTATAAAGAGCAAAGCGCAGAAAGGATAGGTAGCACAAAGCATTAATTCCGAAAAATACGAATCAATTCGGAGATATTTAAGTGAAGATAACTTATTCTATAAGCAAGACAAAGAAACAGATAGAGAGCGAGATAGCAATAACAATACGTCGAGATGTAAACACCTCGACGGACTAACGTGACCCCTGAGCCCGAGACGGGCCGGCAGGAGAGGCGAAGAATTCCTTTCAATGTATCCCATTCTAACGGGCTCTAAATATTCCTCTAAATATAATTTTACACTCATAATTACTCCAAAATACAATAACATATTAAAAGAGCCGATAATACGAAAATTCAATAAATTCAACGATAACTATAATATAAAATCGACTCTCGAATGTTCCACAAGTTTAATAGGGTTTAATAGTATTTAATAAAACAGAATTCTTCTAATAAAATTATCTAATTAAACAGTATAACTTTCTTTGAAAATTTAATAAAGTTAATAAATAATCGATCGACCAAGAATTAATACCGAGGATTCTTTTATACTCGGTATAAGACCAAGCACGCACTCTACTCTCGCAAATAACCAAAAACTAAAAGAGAACTACAAAACAACCAAAACTTCAATAACACAATATAAGTAACTTACGATAGTAGAGAGCGAACAAAGAATTCCCGTGGACAGAATAGTAAATGGAGGGCTGAGTCTTACCGGTCTTCTGCAGCAGTTTTTTTTTAAAGATGATCTCGGAGTAGATGCGGAGCCGGGACGATGCTGTCACTGGCACAGTTATCACGGAAGTAATTGTTCGGGGATCTGCCGCAGCGTCAATCGATGGTGCTCCCCACTCCGCCGTCTCGCCAAATACCGCGCACACACACACTTTGGGTATTCGGTTTCGCTCCTGCGAAATTCGGCTACTCTCGGGTCCTTCCGTAGCTAGGCGAGTTCTAGATCTCGCGGAAAGGCTCGATACACGGGTTAAATTTGAATATAGCTTGCTTGATGATTTATGTCGCCGTAGATAGTGGTAGAATTGAGATAGCGAATTTTTAACGTGGTTTTCCTTAGTCCGTGTTTCTCCTCAGTCTCCAAATTCTTGCAGCAAATCTTACTGTTTCACAAGTGTCTTCCCCTCGGATTCATTGGCGACATTGGGAAGGTGCGGAGTTCCTCTCGCGGGAAATCATGGCCACGATGCATCGGCGATTGAACTCAGAATATATTTGGCGCAACACTGCAATTAAACCTTTCCTTCTGCGACAATTTGCTTCTCAGGGGGATGGTCCAGCTACAGGCTGATAAGTCGTATAGGAGGCGGGTGACTCGGTAATATCATGGCCCATTTTCCAGCGCGCTCCATAGGCATCGAAAGTCCACGGACCCTGTTGTTCGGAGTCCGCCTGCAGCACTGTATAGCAGTGCTAAATTCCCAAAACGGAGTTTTCGGAGCTCCAAGAGCTCTAATAAATGAAGAGAACTATTTATCCGAATTAGCTCATATGGTGTGAGCACGAGAAACAATCTTGAAGGTAGCGAGGTATTGCACGAGCGGAAACGTGTGGTGTGGCACGTGATGGTTTGTCAGGGGGGGTGTAAATCCCATGGTGGAAGATGGTCGTTGGCGTGAGACTCCGATGACGGGGAACAATACGGTCGTGAAATAAATATATTCTAATTTATCTAATTTTAGTGTTAATTTTAAAGATAGTCCTAACTCGAATTAAGATAGCATGAAACTTCTTCGAGACATTTATCTAAAGATATCTTAGGAGAGAGAAAGAAAAATTGGAGATAGCAATAACAATAGAAGGGAGCTGTTTTTATGTGGCCAGTCCTCCTGCCGGTATCTAGAAGCGATCGAGCACCGCTCCAGTGTCGTAAATCCGACACTCCTCGCCGTTTACACTTCGCACGGGTGACGTGGCCAAAAAGTCACGTCACAATGTATAATTATAAACATTTTTTTTTTATATGACAGTGTTTATATTTTTTTTCTCTTTTTCTCTTTCTTCAATGTAGAATATTGGTCACATTGATTAAGTACTTATCTCGACACTTTGGTCGTCAGTCTGATTCGGGACTCGGGTTTGACCGAACCGTACGATTTGCTCTCAATTTTTATTCGCGAGGAATATCCTATCTCTTTATTATATTTTTGTGTATCAGTTATCTAAAAATTGTAGTACGATTTGCTCTCAATTTTGATCTGTGAACCTTTAAAATATTCGCGAGGAATATCCTCTTTATTTTTTCGGGTATCAGTTATCAAAAACATTGTATTACGCGGTTTGTTTTACTTGTGTTGGTTTTAAAATACAATTATTCAAAACCATCCAGAACTTATTACTTCGTTCAACCCGTGCGTACTTTGAACTGTGACTTTTGATTCGGCGTGAGTGATTTCCGTGGATTTGTGGGGCTGCTCTGTGCTGGGTGTCGTGAAGTTTAAAGGCGTGCGTAAAAATGTAAACTTCTCAAGCGCCTATCCCTATCTTTCTCTCTACCCAGGAACCCACCATCCTTCCGTCTCGTAGGCATTACTTGCCACGAGTCATCTGTTCTGTTTTCCGTTGCTCTTCTCTGCACGGTATCTGAAACTGCGGGGGGTGAGTCTAATTACTTGGTGAGCTAGCTATAACTGCGGGCGAACCCTCATTTTCATACTGTGCTGGCGGTAGTTCCGACCACGGCATACTCGCCGCACACCGAACAACCTCGAGTGCTGCCTTCTGGTTAGCGCGCTGGACATTCCTTACGCTGCTGCTTTCAACTAGAACACGTGGCGTTGAAACAACCACACACGGGTACGAGATTCTTTTTTTCACAAGACCGGGTGGTACTTAAGGGTCCTACACCCGGGAATATTTCTCTTTTCGGCCAACTGTGTTGCGAGAACACCCTCTTGAATTTCCAGGCAGGACCGTTGCCTACTTACCTTACCATTTCTGTAAAAAACAACTTTGTTAAATAGATGCCTAAACATCGATCGGGCAAAAAGCACAGAGCTCGTCTAGACAAGTTAGCTACACTTCACTCTGTAGAGAACGTGGCCGGACAAACGAAACACTCCGCCCGTTCCTTCTGTCGATCCGAACCACGGGACCAATTTGCCGGATACCAGTGCCACTGCGTCTGTTGTGGGGTGATATCGCCCAGCGTTTGGTCTTTCACGCACCTGCCAAAGGGTGCCGACGGCCGCAGAACGCCCATTGTAAACACTTCGCCTCTTGGTTCTTACGACGGAGAGACGCAATTGGTACAAGGGGCCGGCTATTGACCCTGCACTAGAGGAGACTCACGGGATCTGACCATCCCAACGATTGTTGGTCCCAATTCCCGCGTGAACGGTTACCCAAGACCCGCGGCCAACACAAATTCTGCCCGAAGACACAGACAGTGACAGTACCAGCGACGCATCGACTCATCCAGCCACCCCTGACCCTGTGGAGCTCGTATATTTAGACGAGTAAAATTGCAACAAGATAAGTTCATTCATATAAATTTTGGTTAAATTCATGTTATCAATCGGAGAGTCCCGGAGAGCGCATCACATGACAATCATCCGAGCGTTGTTCCTATCCCTAAGCGGCGCATCCCGCTCGAAAAAGGAACAATTAGAGCCTTTTGTGCGTCCCCGGACGTAGCAGGAACAAATTTTTTGTGTCAGAAGTGAGATTGAAATGCTTGTTGATTGTCGTCTTTGCGTTGTCCAAAGCTTGGATTAAAGTTGTCTCGTACTTGAATGTAAATGATGTAGCGGGATTCTCAATATTGGGATAGCAATTCATCAATTTTTGTTGTGTTTAGTCGGAAACCCTTTTGCACCGCCATACGCGACATCGTCACAATTTTCTTTGACGGCATATCCGCACTGTTGCATGTCTGCTGTGAAGTATTCTCCGGAGTTTCTGTTACGAGCGGCATGCACTTTTTTTTACGCCTCTTTTTAGTCGTGCATATGCCCATCAGGACATTAAGTTTTTCATGAGGCTGAAAAATCACCATCATCATCGCGATCTCTGTAATCTTTGCGACACTCCCCGACGTTTCTGTAATTGATTGTCTTTGTTGATACCGTAAAATTTATTCCTGTGACTGTTTAATGCTTCGTTACCAACGTGGTCGCTATTTTGTAATCCCCTCCACCTCGATTACGTCCTCGTCTATCGGTGTCAAAACCTTCTACGATACTGTCTTAATTCTTATTATTGTTCTCGTAGCTGCCCTGTAGTGACCATTTTTTCTTCCGATACCCCAGTTTTCGTTGTTATTGTTGAATGGCCTGAAGTCTCGACCTTCACCATATTTACGATCCCCGTCAACGAACGGAACCTTATACGAATCTGGAAGTGAACTACGCTTCCGTTTCGGTTGCCTTCTTTTGCTTCCTCAGGGAAGATCTCATCCTTTTATTCCATTGGATTTTATTCCCTTTCTATGTTATTTCATTGACGTAACGGGGAATCTGTTTCTTTTATTGTTGCTTTGTGTACACGCTCAAAACACGGCTGCGAATCTGGAAGCGAACTGCGCTTCCGTTTCGGTTCCCTTTTTTTGCTTTCTCAGAGAATATCTCATTCTTTTATTCCATTTGATTTTATTCCCTTTCTATGTTATTTCATTGACGAAACGGGGAATCTGTTTCTTTTATTGTTGCTTTGTGTGCACGCTCGAAACGCGGTTATAAAAATGTCGAATATCGACGATAAGGCACAGTCGGTGCGGTCGTCACCGAGGCTCCTGACCGAGTCGGAGTTGAGTACCTTGCAGAACCAGCTGATCGAAAAACAAAGCATATAGTTAAAACGCGATACCGAGCTCAATCTTGTCACAAGCGTCAAGGCGATGAAAGCCGTAAAGATTCGGGAAACGGGATACTCCTTTGACGAACGCGGGCGCAAGCCGGAGCGAAACAACACCCAGGCGCCCAGTACATGCAGTCCAAGTCATCGAGGAGTCAGACCGGCAAATGTCCGATTAAGAACCCACTCGTTCATTCCCTCGGTAGACATAGTGTCACCACAACTGGTTGGAGCTGGTGAGTTTTTGGTTGACTCTGGCGCGGACCCCAACTTAATCAAAGGTCATATTTTAAAAAACGATACACCAATGAATAAAAACGATATACTGCGTCTCCAGGGCAACTCTGAAGGTCCAGTATACACTCGGGGTTCGACCAAGATCGATATACTCGGCACCGTGACTGAGTTTCATGTCGTTGAAGACTCATTTCCTATTGATCAGGACGCGATTTTGGGGGCGAATTTTCACGATAAAAATCGAGCCACCATCGATTGGGCAAAAGAACAGGTTAGTTTGGGAGATCGTACGCTTCCGTTTAAAAATCCGGAAACGGTGTTTCTCGCGGGTTCATCGAGTACGGTGTACCACGTTAGGGTGCGAAACAGTAGTGTCCGGGAAGGCTGTATCCCGCGTTTAAACATCGCCGATGGTATATATATCGGGGAAACGGTGGTTACAAGTACACATGGAGTCGCCTACCTGCTGGCTTTCAATACGACCGAAGAGGATGTGGAACTTAACGTCCCTACAATAACTTTATTAGGGTTCGATGAGCTTCGCACCGAAGATGGGACGGAAGGAAAGCTAAACGGGGGAGGTGATTCGCTGATATTTCCGGAATATCTCGAGGGGAATACACTCATGTCGAACCGCGAATATTGCGTATACGTTGCAATGAAAGATTCAAAAAGCGAGGAGTCGCGTATCCAGCTGGTGAAGTCTCTGCTTAGGCTAGACCACCTCAATGAAGAGGAAGTAGCTAACGTTGATCGGTTGATCGGAGAGCAGCATGACCTTTTTCATTGCCCGGAGGACCTCTTAGAATCAACCAACGCGATAAGCCACAAAATCCTGACAACCGACGAGTAACCCGTGTTTAAGCGTCAATACCGTATCCCACCCGCTCATAAAGATGAAATAACGCGGCAAATCGGCGAATTAATCAATGGGCGCGTAATTGAACCATCTCTGTGGATCGGGCAAATAAATACGCCCTAATAATAAACTTGGGGGAAAAAATAAAAGTGGTACGCCCTAATAAATTGCGCGTGAGCAAACGATAACAAAATTTGTGCTTGTTGCAGGGAGATACGTAAAACAAGGGTCATGGCATATCAACGGCCCAACCTTCGAAGATCTTGTGACCTCCGCCTGCCTCGAAATCTAATCAAGTTCGAGGAATTCCGGGTGTTTCTGCGATCAGTGGGACAATTTCCAACGTGAAAGAGTGTTGTACTTCGATCAAGCCAGACGCTCCTTTTACTATTCCCTTAGGGGTCGAGAAACACCTTGAGTATCGACATCGAAGACGAAGAATTGATCGTGTTCAATGCAGAAAAATTTACAAGGAGCGACTACAAGAGCTTCATCGACAGCTTCTCGACATGCAGCGTCGCGTGGTGGATAAAGCTAGACGCGATGCCGCCACACAACCACCGAATACCACCAAGAACACCTTCGTGGGTCTGGGCGTTGCCTTATTTATTGCTGTTGTCATCCTCCTGATGACGATCACTTCAACAGAGGCAATAGTTGGATACGACTGCATCGGCGCGACGATCAATGTGACGATCATATCGCTGACAAGAGTAGCCGAATGCGAACCGCCACCTAAAGACCCCGAATCATCTCAAGTGTACATTCAGCTCCTCCAGTTATCGGGATTCGATAACACGGACGTTATTCAGTGCAAAATAGATATTACACGGATAATACATCATTGTGGAATGCATTCTCACAACTCCGTAGTTCACGACGGACTACGTGAATACATTCAAGAGATAAACGAAGCCACATGCCGAAAGATTCAAGAAACTGGAATCATCCGACTGGGCTACTCAGCAGAAGTCTACGAAAGAATGAAACGACTATAAGAAGTCTTACCTTGGCCGGATCAACAACGATGGACGGAAAGTGCAGTGGCACCCAGTACAGTGATCCAGTACAGGGACAACGTGGTGGTACATGCCACAGTCAAAGTAACTCTTTCAACACATCAAGCAACAGTGAACCTACGAGCGGGTAAAATAATCCTCGCGTCCGGCACACAGTGTGAACTATCTGAACGATATTGCCTAGACATTGAGGGTAATAGTGCTTTTTGGAATGTCGCTCCAGTCGATACGTGTAACTTTAAAATGTATGACGTATTGTACGAAGGTGTGGTGACGAAATTCACCACTAAGGACAATAATTCTCGTTTACCAGACGTATATTCGCTCGTCTCTGATTCAACGACCTTCGCACTAGCAAAAAGAGCAGAACTCCACTTTTGCGGTTATCTGCTCATTACTACCGAACACCCCAAGTTATTCATCCTCGACACACGGAAAAGAGAATCTTTCGTATCAGCTAAAAGGATCTCTGTGAACAATCTCGACATTTTTACGTATATCAAAGTTCATCTACGTGGAAAAACACGTGAGGAAACACATGACGAGTTTGTATAAGGACGTGTTGACTCAAATATGTAATATGGTGCGACAAATACTCAAGAACGCGCTCTCGATCGCTGCTCTGTTTCCTGAAAAGTTCGCATACACCGTAATGAAGGGCGCATGATACATGTCTGTGATCGCTGGGGAAGTCGCCCACATCATAAAATGCACTCCGGTCGAATGCAAACTGCGTCGTACCGAGGAATGTTACCAAGAGCTGCCAGTAACTCATCGTAATGAATCTTATTACCTGTCACCTACCACTAGGACGTTAGTAAGATCGGGGACTCTGATAACCTGTGACCCTATTATACCAATTTAGTACCAGATCGAGGGAACTTGGTATCGCTTTTCTCTTCAACCAGTGGAAGTTATGGCACCTCGGGTTCTTGAACCGATGTCTAAACCAACGTGGAGATACCAATCAGCCGGCAACCTCGCCATCAGCGGAATATACACCGAAGACGATGTCAACAAGCTCCATGATAGGATAATGTTCCCGGCAGAGAAGCCAGCACTACTCAACAACATTGCTCGAGGTAGCGCAGGATACTCGTTACCAATGGGAAGTGTCTCAATTAAAGGACTGCTCATGAGGAAACACTCAACCATCTTGCCGATAATGCAGCAACACGAATCTGGAATGGATTCGTAAAGTTTGGATCCGCCAGCGCAGGTGTGGTTAGCGTATTCCTCATTATTCGAGCGATAAAATTCGTCATTGATACGTGCGTCCAGGGGTACGCAATACATTCTGTATACGGATGGAGCCTGCATCTACTCGGGGCAATATGGAGCTCGGTCACTAGTCTCCTTGTCACACTGGGTCATCAGCGAGGAAAACAGGTCTCAACAGACGTCGAAGAGGCACGGTCAACTACGAGCGGAGTCTATCCGAGACTCCCACCAAACGATCCAGCACTGAAGGCAACACCAAAGAAAAATCTGCACCGGAAGACTGTGACGTATTTTTTTGGTAACGTAGAATAATTAATTATTCTACCAACTCGGTAACACTCAAACCACGAATGAGAACACAAAAATAATTAATAAACGAGAACATATCGGTATGACGTCACCTTCGACCGTCCGCCCTCGCTAATGCACTCGCAAAACCCGGTGAGCGCCAGCTGATTTTTGTTTCACCGGTATTAACGAACTAGTATGCCCTGGGGTTCGAGTGGAACCACTCTCGAACTTCGCAACACAAAAAAAGAAACTTACCAATTTTTGTTTCACCGGAATTAGTAAACCGGTATGCCCTGAATGCATCAACGAGAGCTACGGTGGCGGAAATGCACAGCCGCTCAGGCTGTAGGTTGTGGTAGAGGGATCGGGAACGGTTGTCAGTAAAAGACACTGCTCGTAACGAGAGCACGAGATTAGAATCTCAAGAACTCTAATCTCTACGAGAGGCACAAGATCGAGAAAACAACATTAATTTGTTGGCTAAAAAGCCACGAGAGCATGCGAAAGCGCATCGAGAGAAGAATCTCAATCGATTCCCGATATCTCACGCGCAAACGGAGCGTCAACGCTGCAACGATAGCGGTAGCAATGATAGCGCACAGCTGACATAGCGAGAGCAATACTAATTCGAATTAAATTTATTTTAATTTATTCCGGATGGAATATTTACGGAAAACTCACCAAATTGATGGGAAATAATCCACGGGACTGCGAGAACGATCTCCTCGAGAACACAGTGCACTAATCTGCACAAATTAGCGGTACGAGAACACACGAATTTTGTTAAATTTAAATCCTGAAGCACGAGAAACGAAACTCACGCGAAACACGCGTAACGCGCGAGCTCGACATCACGAGAACCGCACTATACACGCTAACAGGAACGGACAGAAAAACTGTCAATACGCGAGCTCTGATTGAGCTCGAGACGTCTCGGCGATGTCTCGAGGAAGACTGATTATTACACGTAATTCTCGATAGCGAAACATTATGATTATTTCTGAAATCTGAAATTACTCGATCCGATAGCTACTGCCGTCTGACTCGAGCCACCTCCGAACTCTAACGGGAACGAATACACGTAAATCGATAGCATTTAACTGTGAGATCCTCCACGATTGTTTCCCTAGTGCATCGGGCGACAACAGAGCATATACAACACAAAAACATATCGAAGGGGTTCCTCCCTTGACTGCAACGCAAACTCTACTTTCGCTCGTTCTCCAGCCCTCTACATCTCCTCTGAGGGCGCCGATATTTCAGCCGTACTGTAGCCGATTTCGTGGAGAAGTCTCGTCGAGTGCTCTCCTCTGTCGGGCAACTCATTTCGTCGAGACTTTCTCCTCTCGACAGATTTGAGCACTCCGACCTTAACTTAATCTCAAGAACTCAAACGATACAAATCTTTCTTCAGCTATACGGTAACGTAACGGAACGGTGACTTGAGAGAGTCGTTTAACGAGAACTACAACAAATGCACGACGATATACTTTGTGACCCTGAATTTAAAAAAAATCAGGTCACAAGACACACCCGGTTACGCTGCACGGCGTCGACCCTGTTCTCTCTGCGCGCCTTGTCGCCTCTTGTATGCACAGTCAAGGCTCTGCATCCACTTAAACGGGGGAGGTGTTACGTCCAGGGTACGACGCAACAGGTTATATGTATAATTATAATTTTTTTTTTTTTATATGACAGTGTTTATTTATTTTTTTCTCTTTTTCTCTTTCTTCAATGTAGAATATCGGTCACATTAGGCACTTTGTTGGAGAATCCGTCAGCTGACTGCACCTCGCGGGCAGCGACAACGCGACGCTCGCTTGACTCGAGCGCGAGAGTCGCGGATTTGACTCGCGCTCCTGTCACCACGCGTGCTTACCGGCTTTTCTATTCACTTCGGATTTGGACCGCGCATACGTTACATTAGTATACAGCTCTCGGCTTCATCTCAAACAAAGTTTTGCTCAATTAATTGTTCCGCTCACGAGTAATCAACGCTGCTCAATAACAACAGCTTGATACTCACTCAACTCATTGTGTTCTGCTCATCGTGCTCGACCGGCGATTAATATAATCGTCCGGGAAACTCGATCTCTTTGTGACCGCTCACCGCCATTACGTGCTGCTCATCGTGTATTGTTAAAGTGAATATAAGTGCATTATTCATCACATATTTTTGTGCCTCGAGAAACTTTATTTATAACACCTATTCCACCATCCACGAACCCGCTCAGTGATTAATTCAACACACTTATTCCCCTTTTTTTTGCGTATGGTTGAAGATTGAAGCTTCCAAAGGAACCTTCATTCTCCAACCATACGATTATAAGTATATTGTTACACCGCGCGACAGAGGTGACCTAAGCAGTCCCACGGTGATGCCGAGGATACGTACTCGGCTCTCGCTCCCTTCGTGGAACGGAAAGCCGTTGATCCAAGATCGAGCGGGCGGCCGATGCAATGCTCTTATAAAAAGTTTCATTGTTCGTGGCGACTAATTGTCACCAAAGGCCTTTACAAGGCATATGTAGATGTGATTAGCTGAGCTAGGCAGTCTCACGCGTCAACGCGAGACGCCAGGCTCCGAGTGCACATCGAGCGACGGTGATAAGCCAGGAGACGAAACACAAGATGCGGCGGTTGGACCAACCGTCCACCCGCCGTGTGACCAAGAATACGGATAAGGCCCGTTGAGAACAAGAGTCCTCTGCTTCACAAAGAAAGTCACTGGAGGGGAGGGTGTTAGACTGATTAGGTACTTATTATCGACACTTTGGTCGTCAGTCTGATTCGGGACTCGGCTTTGACCGAACCGTACGATTTGCTCTCAATTTTTATTCGCGAGGAATATCCTCTTTATTATATTTTTGTGTATCAGTTATCTACAAATTCTAGTACGATTAGCTCTCAATTTTTATCTGTGACCCTTTAAAATATTCGCGAGGAATATCCTCTTCATTATATTTTTGTGTATCAGTTATCTAAAAATTGTCATACGATTTGCTCTCAATTTTTAGCTGTGAACCTTTAAAATATTCCCGAGGAATATTCTCTTTATTTTTTCGGGTATCAGTTATCAAAAACATTGTATTACGCGGATTCTTTTACTTGTATTGGTTTTAAAATACAATTATTCAAATCCATCCAGAACTTATTACTTCGCTCAACCCGTGCGTACTTTGAACTCTAACTTTTCATACAGCGTGAGTGATTTCTGTGAATTTGTGGGGCTACTCTGTGCTGGTTGTCGTGAAGTTTAAAGGCGTGCGTAAAAATTTAAACTTCTAACGCGCCTATCCCTATCTTTCTCTCTACCCAGGAACCCACCATCCTTCCGTCTCGTAGGCATTACTTGCCACGAGTCATGTGTTTTGTTTTCCGTTGCTCTTCTCTGCGCGGTATCTGAAACTGCGGGGGGTGAGTCTAATTACTTGGTGAGCTAGCTATAACTGCGGGCGAACCCTCATTTTCATACTGTGCTGGCGGTAGTGCCGACCACGGCATACTCGCCGCACACCGAACAACCTCGAGTGCTGTCTTCTGGTTAGCGCCCTGGACGTTCCCTACGCTGCTGCTTTCAACTAGAACACGTGGCGTTGAAACAACCACACATGGGTTCGAGATTCTTTTTTTTCACAAGACCGGGTGGTACTTAAGGGTTCTACACCCGGGCTTCTTTCTCTTTTCGGCCAACTGTGTTGCGAGAGCACCCTCTTAGATTTCCATGCAGGACCGTTGCCTACTTACCCTACTATTTCTGTAAAAATCAACTTTGTTAAACGGATGCCTAAACATCGATCGGGCAAAAAGCACAGAGCTCGTCTAGACAAGTTAGCTACACTTCACTCTGTAGAGAACGTGGGCGGACAAACGAAACACTCCGTCCGTTCCTGCTGTCGATCCGAACCACGGGACCAATTGGCCGGATACCAGTGCCACTGCGTCTGTTGTGGGGTGGTATCGCCCAGCGTTTGGTCTTTCACGCACCTGCCAAAGGGTGCCGACGGCCGCAGTGTCCCCATTGTAAACACTGCGCCTCTTGGTTCTTACGACGGAGAGACCCAATTGGTACAAGGGGCCGGCTATTGACCCTGCACTAGAGGAGACTCACGGGATCGGACCATCCCAACGATTGTTGGTCCCAATTCCCGCGTGAACGGTTACCCAAGACCCGCGGCCAATATAAAAACTGCCCGAAGACACAGACAGTGACAGTACCAGCGACGCATCGACTCATCCAGCCACCCCTGACCCTGTGGAACTCGTATATTTAGACGAGTATAATTGCAACAACGTATGTTCATTCATATAAATTTGGGTTAAATTCATGTCATCAATCGGAGAGCCCCGGAGAGCGCATCACATGACAGTCATCCGAGCCTTGTTCCTATCCCTAAGCGGCGCATTCCGCTCGAAAAAGGAACAATTAGAGCCTTTTGTGCGTCTCCGGACGTAACAGTAACTTTGGTCTAGAGAATTTTGTTCATTGTTTCCAACGTTGTATGAATTTCGATTCTGGAAGTACCTTTCGCGAGAAACATCTCTGTTTGCACCATTAAATCTGTTTTCGTGCAATCTTTGCAGCGTAAAACATTCCAATGTCGCATGTGAGTTATTTTGGTGATATTCGCAAAACTTGACTGACTTGTTGACTTTCCAATTCCGCCTCGATATCTCTAGCGTCTTGAATGACTTGTTGCAATGCTGTGGCATCTTTTCGAATTAATAAGATCGCGGTTTTGTCGAACAGCCCACTGTCAAATGTTCATCATAGATGGATTTACTTCCTCTTTTCGTCTCCCTAGATGCACCGCGTCATTTGCCGTATGATACACCTGATTTAATCTTTCGATAACTTTTTTGGATATTTTTTGCACCCGCACAGCATAATCCGTGACAGTTTCATTATATTTTTGTGCAATCGTTTTTAGTTCTGCTTCTAAATCCGCTAGTTCGACTGGCCATTCAAAGTGCCTTCTGATATCCTTAAAAAACGCGTCTACACTGGCGTATACTTTGTCTTCTATAATGTCTCTCACAGTTTCCGGTATTTTTGTCAAAGCTATCAATCTAACCACTTCATCTTGTTGTGTAAAATTTACCGCGTCTCGACATTTGCGCGCGAACTCATCGTATGTGATTTTATTGCCGTCTAACTCTGGTATGATATTAATTAGATCGGTCCATCACATTCACCTAATCGCACGATCACCGTCATTCACCTTTTCGCTGTTTATTAAATTTTCACTAATATTAATGAAACTGTTTATAAAATTTTGTCTTAAAGATTTGCAACGCTGTTGCATAGAATGAATTTTTCTTTTATGTTAAAATATATATATATATATTGTAACGTCAAATCTTCCACCTGTGAAAATTCCCTACGTCACAATCTAAATTGTCAGTTACTTCTCTCCCTTTTGTTTCGTTCCGAAGAACAGGGCGCCAGGCGCTTTCGCGCCGGGAGAGAAGCAACGATAATATTTGACAATTACCAGCTCAGGCTAACTGCAGCTATTTTTACGTAGAGTGGGGGGTTAAGACTCCTGAGAGATCTCCAAAGAAAAAAAAGAACAAAACAAAATCAAAGTTAACACCGGTTACGGGACTCACAAAATCTAATAATTTATTTAATTCAATTACTCAGCAATGCACAACAGTATCTCAAAGAAAATGTCCCGTAAAAATATCTCTTGTTCGTGGTCACAATACTTCCACTGTACTCGCTCGCTAATGTCCAACAAAAATAAAATAACAATATAACTCTAAATTCCTTCGACAAAAGTAATGCCTCGAGACGGCCGCGAATTTCTCAAACATACCATACTCGCGACAATCAATCCCTAATACACTCTTTTATAATTATCAATAAATTCAATAACAACCAAAAAGAAGATAAAGAAAATGGTTCGGGACGGCCGCGCTAAATCCAATTCACGGCACTTGATCCGTATTACACTTCTTTTATATTTCGGTCAATTCGTAATAAAAAATATAATTCCAAAAAAAAATAACAAATAAAGAAATATTTCCGATGCCCTGTAATGTGGCTATTGCCTCACGCTCCCTACCAAAACACTTACGGGATGGAGATAACTCACTCACATACAACGACACGGCTTAACCTATGGCTTTTCCAAGGACACGGGCCCAAGGGCGATTCACGTTCACAGACTCGACCAGTTATTTTACCCATCAAATTCTATTTATTTTACGATACGGAACTTTATTTATTCAAACATATTTACTCGATCGAAATGACACGAAGCCTGAAGTTACAATCGACACGCGGGACGAGCAACGCTTAGCAAATCGATCTCTCGCGATTAGATCTCCACGCGGACGACCTGAAGATTCCGGCACGGCCAAACACTATCTTATATTTTATAATTTTTCACTCTTTAAAACGAAACCCAACAATTCCCAAGACCAGAGAAAGTAATAAAGTCTTACCAAGCACGCAGTCACTCCTTTCCTTCCCCTCAATAACGAAATTCCAAGTCCACGGGACAAAAGAGGCTCGAGCTGGTTATTTAATGTCACGGGACGTCCTCGCACCTCGAGATATCCCAGGAAAAAGCCTCGTGCATTAGCGTGCTCTCGCGCTCTCGGACTTTGCTCCCCACCCTTAGATATTCAAATTTTGCCTAATCGGGGGAATCGCTTACGCGCTCTCTTTACCTGAGACGGGACCTGGCACCTCGCTTGGCGAATTAAGATATCAAATTCGTATTGTCTATTGCGTGTCAAGGTTCGGCAGTACGCTGCGCTACCGACCACACGCGAAGTCCTTTTTCCGAGCGGGACTGCTCGGTTGATTCTGGTGTGTTAGAGAGTGCGCTGATTTCCGATGCGTTGACCGGCGATATAGGTGGTTGGAGCCTCTCGTCTATATGGCAAGCGAGATGATTTACTCGCGGGACGTTCGTTCTCTCTTTCCTTCCGGTTGGCTGACTCTTATCTCTCTCTCTCTCTCTCTCTCGGGAATATTATACATAAAAAAAAATAACATACAAAATAATTAATAATAATCTTAATTTTCCCCTAACAACCCTACGTGATCGCCGCTGAGCCTTCGAGGTGCGAGGACGATGCCCTTATTGCAACGCGGTAAAATTGCCGCGTTACAAATCCTCCCCTCCTTAATTACGGCCGTCCTCGGCCGGCAAGACTCTCACCCCCTCTGGTCTACTTTCACAACCCGGGTTGAGGCCGCACCAGATTCCTCTAGGTCGTCCGGATCACGTAGGCTCGCTCGAGATAATGGTCAAACACACACAAAAAAAATTTAAAAAAATTAAAACTATGAATAGTAACGCTGTCTTTCACCTTTCTCTGACTTCCGGCTTCGGGATATCTTTTCCACGAGTCCAACCCAATAGAAAAAAAAACAAAAAAAACCCCTGGTCGAGATCGAATATCGTTCGTCTCCTTCGTCCCTCATCCTTAGATTTTCGCCTGGAAGCATTCCGATGGACAGTATCGCGACGTTCAGGGAAAAGGTTTAGCATGAAAAAAAAAACCAAAATTCCTAGTATGTTGCGGGAGATTGTTCTTTATTTTATAAAAATAGTTGGGACAACGTCCTCATTTCCCTAAAATTTTCAATGTTTTTTTTTTTTCTCCTTTTTTTTTTCTCTCTCGGGACTATTCTTCGGCACGGGGCCGCAGTCTCCGGTGATCCCGGTCGACCTGTCCCTCGGGACTCCTCCAGTACGTCCCACACCTCGGGCAGGTACGGACCGTGTACCCCTTCTCCCCACAGAGGTAACACCTCCGCTCCTCCGATCTCTTCCCGTTGCACTCCGCCATTCTATGGCCCTCCTGTCCGCAACGACGGCACTCTCCTCCCCTGCTCACGGGCTTGTCCACGGGACGGGGCTTCGACAGTATTGTCGGGACTTCGGCGGCTTCCGGGACGCTTTTCCCTGCTTGGGTCTGCGGGGACCCTGGGTCGGCGGGCCCGGTCGCGGCGCAGGTCTCCGATCCCCTGTCCGCTTCCGGTTCCTCCCCTTCCCCTGGCCCCAACCAAGCCTTCGCCTGCACTATCATCGCCACCGCCTCCCTTACGGCCTGGATCCTTCCAGGTAACCCGACGGCTTCGACCACCGGGGCCACGGTACGTAGGAGGGCCGAGATCTCGAGGGTCCGTTGATACCGGGTCTCGTGATCCTCGGGACGCGGCCTGGTCATCAACCACCTCCAGTGAGCCGTCCTCCTCTTCATTTCTTCGAGCTTCTCCATCTTGAGACTCTGCAGAAAAAATAGGGGTCGAAGACCGATATGGTTTTAAATCATCTATCGATACTTTGGAGACAACCCGTCCTTCCCCGTCCGTCAGCTCGTACACCACTGGGGACACCACTCTACTAACCCTAAACGGACCTTGAAACCGGGGCGCCAATTTTGCTGCCACGTGAATAGAAGCCGAGGACAGTACCCGCTGGCGTTTCAGGACCTCGTCTCCCACCTTGAATCCTTCGGGCTTTCTATGTTTATTAAATTGGTTTGACTGCCTTTGATAGGCTTCTTCTAAGTCACGTTGGACCCTCTCCCGAAGGGATTGCAAGTCCTTCATATGTTCGGACCATAGGTCTCGACTCATGGGGATGACCTCTTTTTCTCCGGGCGTTCTCCTGCCAAACTGATGAGGCTTAGGTGTTCGGCCAAAATTAAAAAAAAGCGGGACTAGTACGAATAGACGAGTGATAAGCGGTATTGTATGCGAAACGAAATTCCGCCAAGTGAAGATCCCATTCTCGATGATCTCCTTCTAAGAAGGCGACTATCATCGTTTTTAACACTCTATTCACCCTTTCTACGGGATTAGCTTGCGGATGGTAGGGCGGAGTAGTAGTATGAAAAATACCACACTCGACCGCCACCTCCCGCAAGCTTCGATTGACAAATTCTGTCCCATTATCAGTCAGGAGAACCTCCGGAGTACCCCACCGGGACAGGACCAACTCTTCCAAAGCCTCCTTGATTTTCTTACCCGTGGCTTTTCTTAAAGGACAACACTCTACCCATTTACTGAATAAGTCCTGAACCACCAAGATATATGCGAAACCTGACTTACTAGGGGGAAACGGGCCCATGATGTCTGCCGCGACCACCGTCCACGGCTCTTCCACAACTCTTCGCCCCATCAACCCCATCGGAGGGCTTTGCTGCGACTTGGTGCGCTGACAGGTGTCACAGCATTGGACATATCTTGTCACATCCTTATATAGTCCAGGCCAGAAGTATGAGTCAATGATTCGTTTAAAAGTTTTGTCAATGCCTAGATGACCGGCTTGCGGGACATCATGTGTTTCCCGAAGAATCGCGCGCCGTTCGGGAAATGGGACTACCAACTTCCAAACCTTATCCTCCAACTCGAATCGGGACAAACGTCGCTTCAGGAATAACCTACCATCGACGAACTTCCAGTCTTGGTACCTTTTCGGATCTTTTTGCACCTCCTTTACCCGCTTCCTGTACCACGGATCCTCAATCTCTGAGGGAACCGTGAACACGAAGTTCGTTACATCTGGGGTAGGTAATCCTGCCACATTCGGCCAATCATCCTCCTCTCTACTTTCCGCCGGAGGATCCGATTCAAACATTCGGGACAGAGCGTCAGGCAATTGATTCTGAGATCCTTTCCGGTGCAAAACCTCAAAATCTGAGCTCATGAGCTTCCACGTCCATCGGGCTACTCGACCTTTCGGTTCCTTCTGAGACAAGAGCCACTTGAGGCTGGCGTGGTCTGTGATCACCGTAAAACGGTAACCATTCAAATATGGTTTAAACTTTTCTACTGACCATAAAATCGCCAAACACTCTAATTCCCGCACATCGTAATTTCGTTCCGCAACTGTTAGAATACGGGACGCGTACGCAATTGGATGTTCCGCTCCGTCTGGTTCTTGCGTAAGAACCGCACCCAGTCCTGTTAAACTAGCGTCTGTTTGTAGGGTGAACTTTTTCGAGTAGTCGGGACGTGCCAATACTGGAGCTTCCGTTAAGGCTCTTTTAAGTCGCTCAAAAGCGTCTTGTTGCTCTCGTCCCCAAGTCCATACCTGTCTCTTCCTTGTAAGTCTCGTTATCGGTTCAGCTACCTTAGCGTACTCGGGGATGAACCTCCTGTACCATGAAGTAGCGCCTAAGAACTGTCTGACGTGCTTGACCGTTCTCGGGACTGGTATATTCAGAATAGCGGCGGTTTTCTCCGGGTCTACAAGTAACCCTTCCTGGTTTATGAGAAAACCCAGGTATCTCAATTCCTTCCGACAAAATTCACATTTGTCAGGGTTGACCAACAATCCTGCCGACGTGATTCGATCAAAGACTTTCTTTAGCCATTCCAAATGCTCCTCAAAAGTGTCTGTGGCAATAACGATATCGTCTAGATAAGCAAAAGCATGAGGCTGCATCTCGAGACTGATTAACCGGTCCAGCAGACGTTGAAAGGTCGCTGGAGCAGTGGTCAGCCCGTAAGGCATACGCTTGAATTGAAACAGGCCTCTATGCGGGACTGTGAAAGCTGTAATTTCCCGCGACTTTGCTTCTAATGGAATCTGGTGAAATGCTAGACTTAAGTCTAGAGTAGAAATATACTTTGCCGATCTCAAACAATCTAAAATGTGACTCATATAAGGCATTGGATAGGCGTCTTTTTTCGAAACCTCGTTGACACGACGGAAATCTAGACAGAATCTAAAAGTACCGTTAGGCTTAGCCGCCATTACTACCGGAGTGGACCATTCGCTGGTAGAGGGCTCGATGACATCTGCCTCTAACATTCGATCCACCTCTTTGTCCATCGCCTCCCTCATTATCGGAGTGAACGGGTACCACCGCTGCTTGATAGGGGACGCATCTCCTATTTCGATACGGTGTTCCACTAAATTCGTCACCCCCGGTGAAGCTTTTAATCTCGGGACTTCCTCAGCGAGAAATTTCTCAAGCATAGTTGTCTCCGATGCTGTCAAGTCCATGATAGGAGTTACGAGATCGATCTTGTCGGGGCCATCTACAAACTCAAAACCGTACTCTATTTGGGGTTCTCCACTAAAGAACCAAGTTCTTTTTAATAGATCCACCCCTATCCGTAATCTGGCGAGTGAATCCAATCCCACTAACACCGGGACCGCGAGACCCGGGAACACGCGAGCCCTTAGTCTACAACCTCGGCCTTCCAACTTCGCATCAAATTCAACCTCTTCCGTACAAGTAATGGGATCGCCGTTAGCGATCGTACTGTGATGCGGAGGAGTAGGCTTTCGGGCGTAGCCAAGTCTCACGAGTGCCAATAATCCCTCGGTGCCGACGAATGAACCGGTGGCTCCGCAGTCTACCAATGCCGGTAAACGTCTACCTGACACGTCCAAACAGATAACCAACACGGGATGGACTTCTGTGTTATCTCCTACGGGACTGCAAATGCTACCTTGAACTCGCAAAGGGGGGACCCAAAAAGCTAAAGGAGACGCGCACCCCCCTATCGGCGACTCCCGTACCCATTTCCCTGACAATTATGGGCTGTATTCGTTGTTTCTCCCTCCTTTCCGCATCGGTAGCATTTTAACTTACGCGGGACTGCACATCCTCGAGAGAAGTGACCTTCTAGGCCGCAATTGTGGCAGATCACCGGAGTCCTCTGGCCTGTAGCCGTTGAGGAGAACCTATCTTGACTTTTCGGGGATGTAGGTACCGGAAGAAACGGATTGGTGCTGGTGGGAGGAAGAACTCGAGACGGAACGATCTCCGACCTAATAGCTGGTCGTGGCGGAACTGGTGAACGAGCCTCTGGCTTCTCTACCGCCTGACGATTATCTTGTTTAGAATATGGTGAATAGCGTGGAGAAGCGGGACGAAAGTCGCGAGTAGGTTCTGATCGCGAATTGTAAGTGTCGCGACGAAATGTCCCCTCCCCTCCGTAAACTCTACTAGGTGGTGGCTCTAGCATCCCAAAGGTTACGTGATTGCGCGCGGGACGCGGCGCATGATACGCGAATTCCGGGAGCAAAGAACGATCTGGTGCAGGTGGGGCGTGGTAAGTAGCTGCCGCAAAATAACTTCTCTCCACTCTTATAGCCGTGGTCTCCAGCTGACTTAAAGTCCCTGTACTTGACAACGGGATTGCTATTTGCAATCGCGGGAGCAAGTTCCTATAAGTAATCATAACCTGCTCTTCCTCACTGAAAGGTGGTTCAGCTCGGACGAAAAGGTTTCTTACACAGGTGAAGAAGTCTGACACCCGCTCCTCTGCCCCTTGCGTTCTCGTTCTAATTTGTTCTCGTAAGGTATACTGGAAATCTGGATCTCCGAATTGATTTCTAAAGGCGGCTTTACAATCGTTCCAAGATTTCCATTTGGATCTCTCTAGTTTCAACCAGTAATATGCGATACCGGTCACAAAAAGCGGGAGACAATTGATTAAGTCCTGATCTGAAATGGCAATCAGCCCTCGACTATCCTCCACACGTGCGAGAAAAACGTCGACCGCTTCTCCTCGGGACCCAGCAAAACTAACGTTCCACTTCCTCAGAACATCACAGGCTGTCATAGCCAGAGCGTGATGTCTCATTATCATACCTCTCTCCACCGGTGAAGAGTGATGAAGAGGGTTGGAAGCCTCGGAGACGATTCGTTCTCCATTCTCGGGACCCGGATTAAACGGAGGAACTGTGTTCGTTCCTAAAGGACCATCTGGTTGCTCTCTACCAGGTAGGACACCGTTTAACTCTCCCACCGTGATCATTCCCGACGCGGTCTGCTCTCCTTCATGAGCGAGGATCGAGGAGATGTAGAGTCTCTCTCGGACCCCTGCATCCGTGCCCTCACACGACAATCCCCTCATGATCAGTTCAGCCTTGACCTCAGCTTCCGTCATTGCAGAGATTTCCTCCGGGGTCCTCATTATCAGTCTTTTACGACCTCTAAATCGAACGCGGAATCCCGAATCGAGTAAGTATTCCCAAAAAAAAACTGTTACGGAAGAGTATAAATCGAAAGGCTTGTTGTAAGTAACGAGACTCAAAAGGAAGCCTCAGCTTTTAATTCAAAATGTCAAATAAATGGAATTTAGAAAACTAAAATAAGCCTAAAGTTGAAAAATATAGTCCAAGTGCCGGTCGTCCAGGAAAATCTTCCCGGGACAGGCAAGCACCCGATTGCTGTAGAAACTTTCGTAAAAGACCAAAACCAAAAAAAATTTGAGAGGACAAAACCCAAGGTTATACGAATCTTAAATAAATAGAAAAGCTAAAAAAAATAAAATTTTCAAGTCGTAATAATTTTCCAAGCAAAAGGGAAGATGACTACTTCTTTGACTCGGGGCACCTTCCGTCAGATACTCCACTCTTTGGAAAAACACGAGATCAGGTTACCGATACAAGGACCCTCCGTAAGAAGAGGAAAGATATTGTTGCCGACCAACTTCGGGACCCTCCGGCTCAAGCGGAGAAATAAAACCTCCCGTGTGCACGAGCCGACGAACAGATCTCAGGCAATGGTTGTCTCAGGTGGTTCGATAATTCGATAAAATCTCGAAATTGTCTTATGCCGATAAAATGAATAAACCAAAAACAGATAGGGATGTAATAAGACCCACAATCTTCGGGGTTTAGGCTGCGGACTATCTGTCGCGCCTTAGATATCTCCCTTGCTCCCAAATTGACAGAACAATCTCCTGTGTTCCACGAGATGTTCGAGTAGTGGCGAGTCACTTACCCTCCGGGACGCAATTGAGTGTGCGGAAAATACTCGTCCTAGGTGACAGTGATATTCAAATAGTAATTATATAAAAAAAAAATGAACTACCCTAAGATGGATCGAATAATGGCGGAAAAAGATTTGGAAATAAAGTTTTGAGATTCTCACGTCAAAATAGAATAAAACCAGAGAGACGAAAAAACAAAAAAAAAAAAAGACTTTATCCAAATAAGAATCAAAACATGCACTCAATTTTAATAAAGTTTTATCGGTTGGCGCAGCTAACGTCATCAAATGAGATTGAAAGTTGTGTCAAATAATATCCCCACCAAGTCACTTGTAAAATCCCCTAAAGCTTCTAAATAGTCAACAGAAAAGAAAAGAAGACTCCTTCAGTCAACCGTAAACGGGGAACCCAAAGATAAACTATAATTCGATTCGACAAAAAAAAAAAATTAAAAAAAAGACTAATGTAATTCTTGGTCAATATATAAAAAGATTCGTTATGAAATGTCAAAATAATTAAAGGTTTAAATAGTCGAATCCGTCTGTTAACACTGAATTTAATGTTTGAACTAATAATTCTCAAAAAAAAAAGATAAACTTTCTAAATCCGTCAAATAATAAATAAATAAATAAATTTCCACATAAAAAGGATAATAAATTATTAAATAATTGTTAATAAAGCGGTTGATTATTGAGAAAAAAAAAAGTCAATAATATTTAATTTCCAATTGTCCACCTGTCAAAAGCTAGGGCCTATCACACATGGAACGACCTATACCTCAGGGTGACTCGCAACGCTCTCGACACTCGGGACACTTCACATGGAACGAAATATATACTAGGCAAAATAATATTTCCAAAATCCTTATAATATTTCATCAAAGTTACATTGGCCGGGAGTAGCCGTTTGCCAAGTTCGAAACAGCCACTCACTCGACGACATCAACAACAGAAAAAAACGTAAACACACTTCGGGGAAGCTTGGCCTACCGAACGAACAAGCGAGAACGAGCTACAGTCGAAGTCTCCATCAATTACATCTGATCTATTTCTCACGTCTCAATTTATGTCCGGGACTATGAAATTAATAATTTTTACTAAATATTCCAAACAGAGTCCCGTTCACCTAAATAAACTCTAATCGATTATTAACACAAAAAAAAAATCGATTCAATAATAAATAATCTTTTCTCTTTTTTTTTTTTTTTTTTTTTTTTTGGAAAAGAGAAAAAAAATTAAAATTCTGGAATTTTGAAATTACACAAAACTATCAAATTACAACAAATTAGTAACCTAAAAAAAAAAGTTTGAATACAAAAAAAAAATTTGACAAAATTATATTTTCCTACTTTAATTCTTTAGTAAACACAAAAGAAAATCTCTCAGTTGTGGGCCCCACGTTGGGCGCCACTTTTATAACGTCAAATCTTCCACCTGTGAAAATTCCCTACGTCACAATCTAAATTGTCAGTTACTTCTCTCCCTTTTGTTTCGTTCCGAAGAACAGGGCGCCAGGCGCTTTCGCGCCGGGAGAGAAGCAACGATAATATTTGACAATTACCAGCTCAGGCTAACTGCAGCTATTTTTACGTAGAGTGGGGGGTTAAGACTCCTGAGAGATCTCCAAAGAAAAAAAAGAACAAAACAAAATCAAAGTTAACACCGGTTACGGGACTCACAAAATCTAATAATTTATTTAATTCAATTACTCAGCAATGCACAACAGTATCTCAAAGAAAATGTCCCGTAAAAATATCTCTTGTTCGTGGTCACAATACTTCCACTGTACTCGCTCGCTAATGTCCAACAAAAATAAAATAACAATATAACTCTAAATTCCTTCGACAAAAGTAATGCCTCGGGACGGCCGCGAATTTCTCAAACATACCATACTCGCGACAATCAATCCCTAATACACTCTTTTATAATTATCAATAAATTCAATAACAACCAAAAAGAAGATAAAGAAAATGGTTCGGGACGGCCGCGCTAAATCCAATTCACGGCACTTGATCCGTATTACACTTCTTTTATATTTCGGTCAATTCGTAATAAAAAATATAATTCCAAAAAAAAATAACAAATAAAGAAATATTTCCGATGCCCTGTAATGTGGCTATTGCCTCACTCTCCCTACCAAAACACTTACGGGATGGAGATAACTCACTCACATACAACGACACGGCTTAACCTATGGCTTTTCCAAGGACACGGGCCCAAGGGCGATTCACGTTCACAGACTCGACCAGTTATTTTACCCATCAAATTCTATTTATTTTACGATACGGAACTTTATTTATTCAAACATATTTACTCGATCGAAATGACACGAAGCCTGAAGTTACAATCGACACGCGGGACGAGCAACGCTTAGCAAATCGATCTCTCGCGATTAGATCTCCACGCGGACGACCTGAAGATTCCGGCACGGCCAAACACTATCTTATATTTTATAATTTTTCACTCTTTAAAACGAAACCCAACAATTCCCAAGACCAGAGAAAGTAATAAAGTCTTACCGAGCACGCAGTCACTCCTTTCCTTCCCCTCAATAACGAAATTCCAAGTCCACGGGACAAAAGAGGCTCGAGCTGGTTATTTAATGTCACGGGACGTCCTCGCACCTCGAGATATCCCAGGAAAAAGCCTCGTGCATTAGCGTGCTCTCGCGCTCTCGGACTTTGCTCCCCACCCTTAGATATTCAAATTTTGCCTAATCGGGGGAATCGCTTACGCGCTCTCTTTACCTGAGACGGGACCTGGCGCCTCGCTTGGCGAATTAAGATATCAAATTCGTATTGTCTATTGCGTGTCAAGGTTCGGCAGTACGCTGCGCTACCGACCACACGCGAAGTCCTTTTTCCGAGCGGGACTGCTCGGTTGATTCTGGTGTGTTAGAGAGTGCGCTGATTTCCGATGCGTTGACCGGCGATATAGGTGGTTGGAGCCTCTCGTCTATATGGCAAGCGAGATGATTTACTCGCGGGACGTTCGTTCTCTCTTTCCTTCCGGTTGGCTGACTCTTATCTCTCTCTCTCTCTCTCTCGGGAATATTTTACATAAAAAAAAATAACATACAAAATAATTAATAATAATCTTAATTTTCCCCTAACAACCCTACGTGATCGCCGCTGAGCCTTCGAGGTGCGAGGACGATGCCCTTATTGCAACGCGGTAAAATTGCCGCGTTACAATATATTGAAACGTTTCGGATCTTTTCGAATTTATTATCAATAATTAATTCGTTCCCGACAACCTTTTCTGCTCTCCGCGGCTACGCGAAAAGAATATTTTACACGGGATCATGCTCTGGACCGGGATGAGATATGATTGGAATCCGTGGATCGTTCTGAATATATATAATTTTTGCTTTATTTCCTTTTTTAATTTTATTTATTTATTTATTTTTTTTTATTTTTTTATTTTTATTTTTTATTTATTTATTTATTTTTTTTATTTATTTATTTTTTTATATATGAGGCCTCAGTGGAGTATTTTTGTTTTTATCTCAAATGTCCGTAGACGAGATTTACCTTCCTGATCATAGGCTCTTGGTAAAACGAGGATTTTAAGCTGAAGGTTAGGTTGTGGGGGTCTAGGGATTTGTTTGGGCCTTCCTCAAACAAATCTATGAATAACAAGATAGATTCATATAATGGAGATAGACTCCGTGTGATTAATTAGCGAAAATTAAATGGGTTGACTCTACGAGGTTACCCAGTGATCTGGTGTCACTGTGTAGTGCTCTTAAAAGAAAAGATTTTATTGACGTTATTACGGGTCCAACCCGCTGGGAGTTTTCCTTGTTGGAAAATGGGCAATGAATGGAAAGATAGGTTCATATAAGGGAGATCAACTCTGTGTGTTTAATAAGTGAAAATTAAATGGTTTGACTCTACGAGGTTACCCAATGATCTGGTGTCACTGTGTAGTACTCTTTTTTGAAAAGTGATTCTACTCCTCGCGATTATATCTAGCGCGGCCCTGTAGTATCCCCGAAGGGTTGTCCTCATCCGCGATCTCAATAAGAAATAATCATGGGCTTATTTCTGAGTCGGTGGGATAATCATTGGACAGCGAAAGGTGGTGTTTTAATTGTCGTACTTCATTCGTGTTATTGTATTTCTCTTAAGGAGAATTAAATTACTCGATTCAGATTATTCCCCTTTGGTACCCCGACATTCATTCCCGGAGGCTATTACGCGAGGAATGCCCTTTACGCTGTTCTTATGAGTTGAGCAGAGATTGTTTTCGTCGAAGCTCGCCTACTCGAGGTGTCGGGCGCTCTCGCTCGCTCCTACGCTAGAAGCTAGCTGTCGCACTCCATTGTACGGCGCGGATAGCGATACCTCTACGGCCTCACTGTCATCCTGATCTCTCTCTCGGGCTGACGTGCAGTCAGAACAGCAATTAATTGCTCGAAAAATAGCAATAATTGTCGTTATGACCCAAGAGAGTAATCGTAGGAGGAAGTTCATCGGCGGGGTTGGTATTGCTTCTCCTCGTTTAATAAGACGTTGGAGAGATGGGCCGCACAATGCGTGAGGCGAGTCCGTAAGCCGATGCGCTGTGCTCGGGGTACGAAGTCTCGCCAATTTTCACTCTCTTTAATTTCGGATAGCCACGACGCAGTGCGTGGGGACCCAAAAAAAAGAGAATGCCCTAACTTCTCAACGGCTAGATAGCCACGGCGCTGTGCGTGGGGATCGTCGTAGTTGAGAAAAGTATCCTACTAATTTCGTATCTCGGTTTCTGACGGCCACGGCGCGATGCGTGGGAACCAGCAACCGAGGTGGAAATTCTAAGTGGTGATAAATGAGTAAAAAATAAAGTAATTCTAAACTTGCTGATTTTTCAGCAGAACGTGCTCCCGTCTATGTTGGTGACAAAAGAGAGAGTGCCTCTGTCGGGGTGGCTTCGCCAATTTATACTGCTGCTGCGTCTTCCTGGAGGGAGGAATGTAGGGGTGCTCGCGTGATATCGCGTGATTCACGGGGATCTTTGCGATTCGCAGGTCGCCGTGTGGCGTGACATCACGTGACGTCACGCGATCGAATGATTTTGAGGGGAAATGTGGCGTGATGCTCTGCTCCTAATATTTGGAAGAGGTCGCCTGGTGTCCTCAAAATTCCCGCGTATTAATTGTTAGTGAATTTTGGTCATTTTCTGCTAAAAAAAAAGGTATTTTACTTGTAAATTAATCGGATGTTGGATCTTAATTGATTTGGGTCATTTTGGGATCGGCAAAGTTTTTTTAGCGAGCTCGCATCGTCTTCGTTCTATTCGGAGTGCTCACTTGCTTCTCGAATAGTCGTTCCGCTTTAATACGCGTGCTTGCGAAGTTTTGACCGAGTAGCGCCCATCTGACATATTTTTAATTAAGAATGAGTTCCTGTTTTGTTATTTCTAACTCGGGAATTCCGTTGTTATTAATTATTAATTTAATTTTTGTTAGGAGTTTGTTATTGTTGTTGGGCGTTGTTGGTATTTTGTTGTTGTTAGGCAGTTATTCTTGTTGTATCGATTTTCTGTTGGTGGTGGTAATAATTTTTGTTGTTGTTGTTGCAATTGTATTGTTGCAATTACGTTAAATAGTAGAGCGCGGGCGGACCTAGCTCAGCTCGCTCGCGATCTCCATTTCGGCGCACGCGGGGGGCTCGTCTTGGGAAGACGACAGGTAGGCTCTCGCGCTAGTGACCTGCCCCATTAGTAATGGTCGCACTGTGGGTGGTCTGAGCGTCGCGTAGTAGGCTCCGCCCACTGACCAGTGGCCCGCATCAGAGGCCGGTAGCCTGCCGAATTCTCGCCCCGTCCTGCGACCAACTTACCCGTCCTGGTCCCCTGTTGTCTCGGGGACTTCGCAATGCTGCTAAGCGTGATTTATTTGGTAATTAATTGTTTCTTTTCTTTTTTTTTTTTGTAGGTTAATCAATATCTCGATTGGCTTCCTATTACGTAATGTACGTTCCGTTACAATATATATATATTGTTACGAACGAGCAAATAAATAAGTCACGATTATAAAAGAAATAGCAGGGCGGAACTTTATTAAGATAGATATCGCGTCCGTAATCTTTGAGGTCTCTGTCAAGACTGTTAATCAATCTACGATCGTTGTCAAGCGTCATTCAGTTCGTTGTCAGTTGTCTCATATGACACGAGCGGATCAATTCCAATGCCACTTTCACATACAATTCCATAAATAACGCAATATAAATGCCGATTCCGTTACACTACTCCCCTCCTTTTGAGTTGCCGCCCCGGCAACTCCCTAACTATCTAGGATGTGGTTGCCATGGTCCATCTAGATATGATCGCGACCTATTAACACTGCTCTGGTATTTACCCAAGTCCCGAGGGAAAACCATGGCTAAAAAACCTGGGAAGAGCAGCGTGTACATTTGAAAAGCTAATTATTTTATCAAATTTAAATTTAACTTTCTGTCGGTCGGTCTTTAAAAAAAAAAATCTGTCTCTAGATAATACAATTGAGTTTAATAATTGTTTCATTTATTATCTTCTTTCTTGTGAAACGTAACGACGTGGAGCGATTTCTCCAGAAATCGAGTAGTCCACCTTCGAAAATTTCGTCCAATCCATTTCCACGATGTTTTGTAAGATATCCTTATTGATGTTGAAGGGATCGGGAAGAATGGAAGGGACTAGGTCTCTCTGCAGAATAGTCAACCTGTGACAGAAAAACGGAAAAGCGTAGTGCTCTGGAAAATAATATCGTTGAAAAATAACAACATTTCTCTTTCTTTGGAACTACATCCCGAATAGCCGACGTTATGATATCAATAGGAAAGCTTTAATTCATTTATTCATTTCATTCATTTGAGTACTCTATCGGTCACCTTACAGAACAATACAGTGTGCGCACCCCTATACTGCTCAAGTGAATCCGACCATAAAATATCCAAACTTGTTCTCGGGAACTCAAAAACATCCACTAGCGAGAACTATGATCAGTAATCCAAGTTAGTTAAAGGAATATTCTTGATCCACAGCCAGAGAAAATTCGGACCAAGTGACACCAACGACTAACCATGCCCAGTTAGACATTGAATACCCACTACACAAAAAGATTCTTCGGAAACCCTTCACAGTACACCGAGCTACAGTATGACCTTTACCGAGGGCAGTGCACCAGGCTCCAGCCAAGCAATCTACTTTCCACCATTAACGTCTCAGAACTGCCATCGCTATTTTTTAATTTTCAAAAGGTGCTAATCTATCTATATGCACAATCATCAATTTTCCTCGAGGAAGTTTCTGAATCCTATATACTACATCGTTAATTTTGGTTTTAACTAAATATGGACCTAGCCAATCTCTTTGCAACTTTGGGCACTTTCCTTTGACTCTATGGGGGTGATAAAGCCAAACCTGCTGACCGGGTTTAAAGGAAAGCATATGTGATTTTAAGTCAAACTTTGATTTAATTTTATTACTCTTTAAAATGAACTGCTTTCTTACTTTTTCGTGAATTGTATTCAATCTCTCTCTCAATTCTCCAACGAATTCAGATGGATCACTAGCCTCTGAATACTCATTTTGTGGATTTCCACGAAGAAGTTCTAATGGCAACTTAAGTTCCCTACCCATAAGTATCATTGCTGGTGAAAATTCAGTAGTTTCATGTTTTGAAGAACGGTAAGCTAGTAAAAAAAGAGGTATCCATTTGTCCCAATCTTTCTGATTTTCTGAGACAAACTTGGATAGATATTGAAGAATAGTCCTATTCAATCTTTATTCTGCCGAAGGAGGATTTCTACACGTAGCTTGTCTATGACCCTTTTTCCCACATTTCCAACAGTCGAATGAAAATTGTGAATCTCGATATTCGATCCTTCGATTTTCCTTCGATTTGTCTCGTCTGTAAAGTTCGTTTGAGTCGGAGGATTTGTTGTTAAAATTATTTTGTCTGAAGTTAGAATTTGAATTTGAAAATTTACTTTTTATCGATTCGAGCACTGTATCGATTTCTTTAGCTCGATTCAGTGCGTCTATAAGTGTCGAGACTTTCTCAAGTTTGATCGTTTTCTTGATATTATAATTGGAAAGCCCCGAAATAAATGCTCTGCATGCAATTTTCTCTCTCGTTTCTATGTTGGCTTCGGCATATGCTAACCTAGCCAACCGATTGATATCTGTTGCAAATGTCGCAAAATCTTCATTATATTTTTGTTTCCGAGCCTCCAATTCATTACAATATCTCTCGTTACAATTTTTTGTCCCGAAGCTAAAATCTAGAGCTGATTTAAGTTTGGAAAAATCTTTACTTTCTTCATCGCTGAGACCGTCTAATACGACTCGAGCTGACCCGCGAAGTGACGAAGCGAGCAAGATTGCTTTTTCAGTGATCGAATATCGATAGAATTGTGTAATTATTTCGAATTGTTTAAAGTATTGGTCCCACGATCCGGTACCATCAAACAAATCGTGTTTCAGCTTAAGATTAGTCTGATTTGAAATGGGAGTTGATGGTATGACAGATTCGCTTTGAGGATTGTTATTTTGTCGCGGAATGTCGTGAATAACAGCGTGTGTTGTTATTGAGTTATCAAGTAGAGAAGCGGAAGTGTTAGGTAAAGCGGAAGTAAGGGAAGGAACATTATCTTTATTTTTTTTGAGTTCAGCGATGATGAGACGTGCTGACTCCTGTGCTGCTTCCTTGGCTGCGGTCTGTGCAGCTTCACCGATTGCTTCTCGTAACACATCCCGAACCGATGTTATGGCTGCTTCTCTTGCTGACTCGATTGCTATTTCCTTTAATTTTTCGAAATCTTCGGCCATACGACGATTATTTTCTTCAATTTTTTGTTGGAATTCTTCTCTAAGGGTGTTGATCGTGTCTGTTTCGCCGTGTCCATCTTCGGACACTGTTGCTCGTATCCTCCTTCTTCTACTCATAATTACTGCGAGTTGTCACTGATAATCCGATTTGACCGACACACAAAAAAAAAAATCGCTTTTTGAATTATTATCCCGACCGAATTATTTATATTTTTACGCGAAGATTCGTTAAACACTTCTGACACCAATGTTACGAACGAGCAAATAAATAAGTCACGATTATAAAAGAAATAGCAGGGCGGAACTTTATTAAGATAGATATCGCGTCCGTAATCTTTGAGGTCTCTGTCAAGACTGTTAATCAATCTACGATCGTTGTCAAGCGTCATTCAGTTCGTTGTCAGTTGTCTCATATGACACGAGCGGATCAATTCCAATGCCACTTTCACATACAATTCCATAAATAACGCAATATAAATGCCGATTCCGTTACAATATATATATATTGTAACACGGTGGATGTTACAAGCTCTGCCCCGCAGACTGGCTCGAAGGCCACCACACCACCCTATTTATTTTAAGTTATTTTTATTACCCTTTCCCTTATTTAGTCGAATTCAAGCTTTGCTCCCTTCCCCCCCTTTTCCTATTCCCGGTGCGAATGTGTTGTATTATGTATAGAGTTGCGCGAGAAGTCCCGCGAACTACAAGGACCCCTCTGGCCGTGTGACACTGGTGAACGCTGCGGGAGGTGGGGAGAGGGTGAGCGGGAGAGAAGCCGCCAAGTCAGCAGCAGAGACGCTCGGGTGAGGCCCCCTCCAGCCCACCGCTAATAAGGCATCCGTCGATAGCCCGTCCGAAGATCGACCGGTGATCAACGGGCCTACTGCCGCCACCTGTTGACACTCGCCACCCCGGACGCTTCACACTTCGACTCACTGACCAAAGCTGGCGCAGTTCGGCGATTTTTATATCGAATTATTTTTGAGTGCGTTTGAGACTAGGGAGTATTGTTCGCCGGCATTCTATTGTGCGTATTTTCTGAGTGTGTGCCCCGGATTATTTTTGAGACACCTTTCACCCCCCCCCCTTGTTCCCTAATTTATGCCCCTTTATTTCTTTTAGCAATAAAGTGTATTTAAAAGTGTACCTATCGACGCCACGTGCTATCCGGCGTAACGAAACCCAGTTATTTTATAATATATTTCGCGTGCGTGGTAGTGTGGTGGTGATGCGCTAATTTAGAATTATTTTTGTATTGCGTTTTTATTGCTGTTTACCCCCCCCCCCCCCCTTTGCCCAATTTATCAAGTATTGCCCTGACACCCCCTCCCCACCCACGTACCGAGGTAATAATTAAGTAGCCGTAGAGTTCGAGAACCCCCTCCCCCCCCCCTAACCGTGTCTCTATTTTTTGGCTAGCCAAGTCCTCCTATTTTTTTCGCCATTTTTTAATGAATATTCCCCCCTGTAATTGTAATAGTTTTGCCCGCAGTATCTAGCGTTTACCCTCCCAGTGATCTCCACCATCTTCTCCCACCCGCCCATGTCGGACTTAGAACAATTCCCGACCCGTTGGAGTTAGAAGATTTTCGATAGTGCCGGACTTAGAATAATTTCAGCTTTTCTCGGATTCTGAAATTTTTCGACGTCGGCTGGACTTAGAATATTTTTGACTCCCTTCGGACACTGAAATTTTTCACTAGGTTTGGACTTAGAAAAGTTTCAGCCTTTTCGGACTTAGAATTTTTTCGACAATCTTCGGACTTAGAAAATTTTCCCCGTTATCTCAGTGCTACCCCATAGGTCGCTGGCGCCCACCTTTCCCATTATTTTATTTTATCAGCCATTTTAGTACCCTCCCCCTTGCCATGCATTACCCCCCCCCCCCCAAATTATCGTAATTTTTTGTTTGAGTTTTGTTATTATTTTATTTTTGGGTATTTTATTATTTTCTGTTATATCGAGTTTTTAGTTTTCTTTTCTTATTATTATTGTTATAATTGATATTTGGGTTCTGTTGGGTTATTTTCTTTTTGGGATCATTTTATTATTTTCTTTTATATCGAGTCCCCGGTTTTTGGTTTATTATTATTATCATTTATATTTGGGTTTTCCTTATTATTCTTTTGTTAGTTGTTTTATTATTTTTATTGTATTGAAGTGACGCCAGCTTCTGTCGTTTAGACTTCCGTCATATGAAATCGCAAATCCCAGATCTCACTGTCGGGCCCGCTTCTCCCGATATTTACAAAGTCAGAACCTTAAGGAAAGAACGAGTGCGAGAGACTAAAAAAATGTATATTTTAGCAACGGAAACCGAGTCTCTAGACAAAAAAAGGTACGAAATTCGATTCGGTATGGCAGATCATTATAATATGCATCATCGTCAAACCTATCTCACTCAAGTAAAATAAAAACAAAAAATCGCAAAAAGACTGAGGGCGAACCTAAGAAAAAAGCAGGCTGCGACATGGTGGAGAAACTCAACGATTGCTCGATGTTATTTACAAAGAAACGTGTGTACTCTTGTATGCACGAAATCTTGCCTCCCCATCAAATCGCAAACGCGCTTATTCTAACATCTGACTGTGGCGCTCTTATTTTCGCTTTTCGTTTTTATTTCCAATTTATTTTCTTACTTATTGTTATATAACCTATCCTATTATCAATAAAAGTATTGTGTACACAGTTCCACGCAATTGCTAAATCAGTCTCGTCCGAGCACGTAAAAATTCAGAGATTTCCATTCTTGAAAAACTTCACCGATGGATACCATTTTTTGCGTATGTAAAAAAGCGATTTGCTAATGATAATGCTGCGTAATCTAAGCACAATGGAAAAATGGTTATATCTGACAGAAAAAATCGATGCTGACTGGGAGACGATGATCTTGGTATACAGCAAGCGAGCTCTATAGGTATAAGCAAGATTTGTTAAGATTAGTGCTCGGACTTTTTCAGGTACCCGCAAATATCCGTTACGCGACAACGAAATATCTCGCAGTTCGGATACATCAAATTTGCCGTATATGATAACCCAACATTTTCCGGGAATTTGGATTTTGATCCGCGGATTTCAAGCTTTGCGTTCGTTAAATTAAATCAATTCGGGATTCGGGTATCCGTATAAATCAGAGCCCTAATTAAGATGTACAAATCAATGTTGTTTGGTCGAGTGTCTTCAGTTACAGCGTAAGATGCAGATATTTCGGGTTCGATTACTCCTTAGTTTACAAAGAAATTATTATTTTTTGTTTATATATTTTTCTTTATTCAGGTGACATATTTTGTTCATTTATCACTATGAAAACGGTGAATTTCGCTTTTACTCTTTTATAAGCCGTTTTACATTTCGGTACTGCGTAGGAAACAAACATTTCGGTAGATTTAGTTGTCCGTCGATCTTTAAAATACATTGTAGCACGGACAAACATTTAAAAACCGTTGAATACACGACGTAAATTTATAAACAGTAAATTTAGAAATTTCAAGTTTATGTTAACCATCCTGCTAGAAAAATTACATATTTACGAAATTCGAAATTCCTTCAATATTCGAGTCGATCCCCACCACTGAAACCCGATAGAGTCGCAAGACCTGTACGTAAGACCCTGGTTGACACACTACGAATGAAAATAATTATTTTACTTCGCAAGGTGCGATAATGGATGTATTACGCACGCTTTGCGTACATAAAACCTCTATTTTCACACCCTGCAAAGTAAAATTTTTTACAATACTCGTTGCAAAAATTTTATCTTAATTCGTATGATTGCAACACTCACCTTCGGCTCGTGCTGCTTACACTCGCCAGAAAAAGTATTGCCGCATTTGTATCGTAATGTACTATTAAGGCACCATGACAATATTAAGATTGATTTTAAGATTATAGTCACACCTACTGATTCATTTCAAGTAATCGTTCCATAAACAACCAATAAAGGTAATTGGCGATTATTAATAAATCTTTATGAATAAAAAAATAGACATAAGTATTGAGGGCGTCAGTTTGACTGTGTTTTTCATACAGTGTTGATGTTAAATTAATACTGCATAAATAAATTTAATTTAATTTGACTCCCTCCAACAGATATAATCAAGAGACGCAGTAGCGTCTCGACGCCAAGACTTAAACGAAAAATATCCCTCACGACCGAGACGCTGGCGCTACTCTTATTTACAGCAAGCTCGCCCCTTTTTCGTCTGCTACGAAATGTAACTCGAATTATCTCACTCAAAACGTCGCCGACGCCAAATGTGTCAGGTTCAATATTTTTAATTTTTTTTTCTCTTTCCAATGAGCTCTGTTTTAATAAAATCGGTGCCCGCAATGCTAATATCTGGCCACTTACATTTTCAGAATCGGTGAAAATTTTTTCACCGCACTCACACAACGTCGAAGTGCTGATGTGTCCGTCGATATACGTGCATGGCGTGTATCAGCCCGTCTTAACTCTAATCTCAGGCAATAGATCGCGGACGCTAAATGTATCAGCACCAATATTTTTTATTTTTTTTTCCTTTTTAATGAGACTGGTTGCGATAAAATCGGTTCCCGAAGTGCTGATATTTGGCCAATATTTCACTTTTGTCCGAACCCACACATCGAAACTGATTTGTCCGATCGCATATACGTGTGCGTACGTGTGTAATTAATAATCGATTTTCTTACATCAGATCGAAGAAAGGGGAAGACTGACGTGCGGTGGTGTGCATAGGCAAAAAAAGTGCCTCGCCGCGTTTAATATTATTAAATTATACAGTGTCGTTCGCGTTTAATTCAAGAGTGCCGTAACCGCGACAGTCATGATGAAGAAATCTAGACGTCCGAAACATACATTTCAAGTGAGTCGAAAGCGAGATAGACAATCGATCAAAAAATAAAAAAAAATTAACCTCAAAATCTGACTGATCTTACTTATTTAATCATTGAATTTATTTAACAAATTGCAGCCACTCTTGGGAAACAGTGGCACAGGCTGCCCTAATAAGAAAATATCCGAATCCAATGAATACCAACGTACATGGCAGTGATGTGTCATTGACCGTAAAGTCATTGAAGGTGTTCTTCGCACTCATAGACTTGTTACCAGTGACTTTGGCTTTCCAAAGTGGGCACAGGCGGTAAGTTTAATGAAACGTACATTTTTTTAAAATGCTATTGGACCAATACAAATACATTTAACACATAATTTTGTACTTAATTAAGATAATTATACATTTGAAACTGTATCGGATGACTTAAATCAGAATACATTTGAAACTGTATCGGATGACTTAAATCAGAAGGATGTATTTTTTCTTGTTTAAATAATGATCTTTATTCTGATAGTTATATTTCTCATATTTGTTATGTAGAAAATCCTGAGAATCGACATTTTTGTTGAAGTTCGAATGACGTTTAGTCATCTCTCATCCTTGTCGAGGCTTGGGTATTCTAATTTCATTGGCGATGGTTTTCAATAAAACTGTGTAAAGCCAAAATTAATCGAGCTCTAAAAATTTGATGTATTTGGTGAAAATTAAGTTTTTTTTAGCATATAACTTCGCCATATGGATATTCGTTGTTTGTCTGATCTCAACGACAATTATTCAGCGCTAATTGGCATGATTCACCAACAGAACCTACCGACGATCAACTTGACATTGCAAAATTGTTTCAAAATATGATTTTTGTGTTACAGGTGACGAGATGTTCTCCGACACCTACAAAATAAAGCTCATCGACAATGTTCTTTACAAAGTGTACGGCAAGGTACTGTTTGTTCATTTAAAAGATATTTGTCAGAGAAAATGTATCATTGAACCACTAATTTAGCTTGTCTTTTTTCTCTCTAGCTTGTCACTCCTGAAAACAGTGAAATTGAGATTGCTGGGTTTAACCCGTCGGCTGAGAATGCTGACGAAGGTACCGATGAAACTGTGGAGTCTGGAGTCAATGTGATGCTCAACCATCGTCTACAGGAAATATATGCATTCGGCGACAAGAAGTCCTATACTCTCTACCTTAAGGACTAAATACATGAAGAACTGAGTTTCTATTTTAATCTAAATTTCATGTTAATTGATTTTAGTTTTGAACATTTGTACACACTTTTAGCTCCACAGTAAGCTGAAGATTTTTTTTTTAAATACTAAATTTTATAAAATTTATACACATCTATAGATTCACTACTATTTTTGACCAACTATTTAGCCAGCTAACTCATAAATTGAAAGAGTTATTCTGCAAAACGATATCTTCAACATATTTAAAAACCCATAACATATTAATGTCTTATCGCATCAAAACGTTAATTTCAAAAAGATTATTACTCTGATTTGTTCATAATTATTACAAAAGACTACATTTTTTATGAACAATAATTATTACAAACGTCTACATTTTTTATAAACAAAAATTAGTTATTCTTATGCCCAAAAATATGTGTAATAATCTTCTCTATCCTAGTGATGTCCCTTTTAATTGGCCGTTATTAATGCTTTGAATATCTGCATGTTGCAGTGGGCAGAAAATTGAGCATTAATCAAAAACAAATTTCAATTAAAACGCGAAATAGATTTATTAAAAAATGTCATTCTTCGTTTATTAGCAATTAAAAGTGATAATTTTTTTTTTCTTGATTGAATGTAAATGACGTTTATATAATGATATTTGCAAAGCAGTGAACACTGACAACATAGCTTTTTTTCTACATTTTGAACCAAAAAGCTAGATCTTTTAAAGCTTCATTTGCGATTAAAAAAGAAAAAAAAAAAGAATTGCTCTTATGGCATTACTATGCATTACTAATGCATCTAGTAAAAAATCATGTATTTCCTTTGGACTTGTAAAAAAAAGTTCTTTCCAGTGCAGTATTGCAATCGAAGAAATGAAAAAAGTCTAATTTCTATATTATTTTGTTTTCTTTGGATCAGGGGTATTGAACATGCAATATTTACGAATTATGTTTGAAGGGTAACTTACACAACTATAATCTAGAAAAAATAAAATAAAGTACCACCGAAATGATGATTTTTTAGTCCCAGGGCGGAATAAATCCTACTGTATCTGTCTATCTATTTTTTTCACTGTTCAATATTTTCCATGGGGTTATGATTTAAAAAAAAAAATGAAGCAAAACGCTGGCACGCCAAGTTTTTTTTTTCGCTATATATTGATTCGCATTAATTTTTTTGTAAGTTATTTTTTGTTTGTAAGAGATTTTTTTTATGGGTTTTTTGTTTGCAAGAGATTTTTTTAATGTCTTTTTTTATGTCTTGGCTAATATATTGATTCGCATTAATTTTTTTGTAAGTTATTTTTTGTTCGCAAGAGATTTCCTTTATGGATTTTTTGTTTGCAGGAGATTTTGTTTTATGGGATTAATTTTTTTGTAAGTTATTTTTTGTTCGCAACAGATTTTTTTTATGGGTTTTTTGTTTGCATTTTTTGTTCGCAAGAGATTTTTTGTATAGATTTTTTGTTTGCAGGAAATTTTTTTTTATGGGATTAATTTTTCTGTAAGTTATTTTTTGTTCACAAGAGATTTTTTTATGGGTTTTTTGTTTGCATTTTTTGTTCGCAAGAGATTTTTTTTATGGATTTTTTGTTTGCAGGAAATTTTTTTTTATGGGACTAATTTTTTTGTAAGTTATTTTTTGTTCGTAAGAGATTTTTTTTATGGGTTTTTTGTTTGCATTTTTTGTTCGCAAGATTTTTTTTATGGATTTTTTGTTTGCAAGAGATTTTTTTTTATGGGATTAATTTTTTTGTAAGATTTTTTTTATGGGTTTTTTGTTTGCAGATTTTTTTTTATGGGATGGTTACACGTTTAAGTTTTGGCGTCATTAGTATTTCGATAAAGTCTGCATTATTGGCTTCGCGCATTAAGGCAATTAGCATCACTTGTTTTTCAATATAAACAGCTCTCGGAGCTGTAAACAGCGCTCGGAGCATTAGCCGTATATGCATATATACGATTGACTATATATTATGCAACATATATATGGGGTATTCCACGGGTAACGGGACAGGTTTTGGCCGCCGGTCTCAACATTTTTTTTTCGTCAAGAATATCGTTTTCTGGTATCATAAAAACATTTCCACACAGTTATTGACCCCGATAAAGTCATAGTTTTTGTTGAGGCCTAATCGAAAAAAAAAAAAAAAAATATTACCCGTACCTTTGATTGTGTGTCTTTTACGTGTTAACAGAGCAAAAAAAAAATCTGACCAGCGCATTTTAACCGGGAAAAAACGCTCTTTTCAATAAAAAAAGCAGAATATTAATCCGATATGTAAAAAAAAGTCTACGGCTCAAAAACTGCAAAAAAAAACAGTTTTTAATTTTTTTCACCCCTTAGGGTCTACTGAATTTTATCGAAAATTTTACTGACCATAGTTCAACATGTTAGAAATGTTCGGTAAAATTTTCAAGTTGCCTTTTTTTTTTGTTCGCTGGCAATTAAATAAATAAGTTTTATCTTCATCAATAGAAATGCAATGATATTGCATTACGCAGGGATCCGTGAAGTAAAAATATGCCTCTCAATGTGAATATCAATACCGTACCAGTTCAATATTAGTAAAATGTATAAAAACTGTTAATCTGAATGGAAATATTGCCTACGTTAGTATATGGTGGCCCTGAAAAGGACCGTTTTTTGTGTTGTTTTAATGCTTCATGATGACTTTCGAGATCGGCGCAGTTGAATACGAATACGTTTTGAAGTTCATCCTTCCATCTTTGGCTGGTATGGCTGCATGAAACTTCAGTGTCCCGGGTACGGTTTTAGCCTTCGCATATCGTTCCTTCAAAAATTGGACTGCCAAATCGCTTTCGCTTTTCGCGCTAAAGTGGAAGTCAATCCCTTTGATATTCTGCGTGGCCCAATCGAAGAGCCGTTGTGGTGTTAAAATCTGACTTTCTGGAGGTAGTTGCAGGCTTGCACGTGCAGCAAGTCTCTTAACTGTGCCTGATATTCCGTCGCAAGCTCCTTTTCCATGCGCAGTGGCAAAGAAATGCCATTCAGCATCAATACCGAAGTCTTGTTTGTGATGAAGCAAGTTGATGAAGTTCTTACAATTCTTGTATTGCTGTGGAGCTCCATCCGAAAAGTAGTAAATTTTCTTCACCGAAAAGTGCGTCTTTAAGTATTGGACAAGAATCCGTTGAAAGGCGTACACTGAACTGGTTATGTGATCAAGACAATCAGAAATGATCGTCAGGTTTTTGTTGGCAATTCCATTCTCCGATTTATAGTAAATCACGAAGGGGTGAATCGTTGCCTGGTCATTATTCCAGTGAAATCCCTGAGAAGCATCCTGTGCAACGAATGCATAATTCTGGGCAAAGTCTAAATCGACAACAAATTCTCCTTCTTGAAGATTTTCCTTGATCGACCGGTGGTACGATGCTTGTTGCTTGGCGATAAAATCGTGAAAAAGCAACGTTGTTAACTCACAGCATAGCGTATCTACAAACTCATCCGTGGGGATCTCCAAAGTTTCTAACGTTGATCTGTCTACTGAAATCCAACGAGAATATTTGATTGTGTCGATTATCGCGTCGTCGAATTTCATTTTAAGCATCTCGTTCAATTTTTTGGTGCCGGGACATTCTTTGCTCTTGCTTGAAAAACATTCTATCGTCGGATCCTTGCATACTATAAATTTTAAGCAATCCTTGTAGTCAGTCAGCGGGATGGTCCAGTCTGAAGTGAGCTGTCCGATTCTGCAAGCATCTAGCTTTAGTTTGACGTTGTGGTGTGAGGTACAAACGCACACAGTATGTGTGCCACTCTGACCCGCCAGAACGCAGAACGGTGGTCGAAGAGTAGCAAATCGTGAAAATCCAATTTCTATTTCCGGATACTTATCTCGAAAATTTCGATGCAACTCTTTCAGATTACAGAGAACTAATCTTTTCTGTATTCTTTCTCGTTGGCCAGAGGGTTTTTTAACGGAGACGAAATCTTTTTTTCCTGCTAGGACACGACTATTCTCGTCGTCGAGATAAAATGCTTGTACTGTCGCCGAGGTGGTTGGGTCGAGTACCTTTCCAGCTTTAGCAGTGGGTGTCGATATCACTCCTGTTTCTGAGTATAGCTGTTTAGCGATTTGTATCATCCGTCTGCTCGCAGCAAACTCCGACATTACCTCGTTTATCGACAGACTTTGCGGCAAAACAGTGAGTATTTGTATTTTATCTTGGCGAGAAGTAGTTTCCTTATCAAATTTGTCATGAAGTTGCTGTATCATCTCATCGTATAGCCGAGATTTCTTTTCTACAACTGTTTTTGCGGACTCGTTCAAACCGGTTTTCAAAAATTCGTTTACCTTCTCATAAACTTTCTGCTTTTTGGCAGACGAGTATGTAACGGTCTGTTTACGTTTTTTCGCAATTGGTGACTCATCCACTAATTCGAGCAATCTTTCAAGTCCGCTATTGTTATTGGAAATCGCGAAACTTTGATAAGATGTAGTTGCTTCAGACTTTTCTTCCCCAACTGACGAATATTGAGAATAACCTCCAGGCTGACTTGTAAGGTTTTCCGAGTCCTTTTCATCTCGTGATAAAACACTAGAATCGCGTTTTTCTGAATGTCCGGGGTCAGGTTGACTCGTCGCGAGATCAAAACTATCCGATTTGTTGGAAGGTCCAGGTTTATCTAAAGCTCCAGATACAGTTTCCAGTTCCGGACTACATCGATTTTCTTCAATTTCGTCGTTCGGAACCGAAAGTGCATGCGGAGCCAGAGGCTTACCGTCAATTATCATACGACATTGTCTACAAAGATAAAGCCCTAATTTTAACGACGGCTCCCTGTCGATTTCGTGCTTAGTCACAAGTTTCACACGCGCACGTTTGTTTTTATGATTTTTTTTGTTGAATGGATTGTGGCAGTAATTTCTTACCATCGTGGATGAACCAAGTTAATAGTTTATGTTAAATAAATGTACACTTGTTCGGTTTGTTCATGAAACAGACCGTAGCTCTCTTAAACCTGCCGGGTAGTACGATTCACGCGGACCATGAAGAGAGACACTTCCATCTACCAGACCCCCCGAACAGGGCGCTCCACCCAATCACGTGCGATCTTAGTGTCCCAACCAGCGCACCAACGAACTCCGAGCATTGTCCCAACTATACACCAATCGGAGACGAGTGATGTCCCAGTTCCAACGGAGCAAGTTCCGATGCGACGGAAGTTTCTACTATTCACGAAAAAATTGCGCATTTAATTGCGAGCGAACGAAAAAAAAAGGCAACTTGAAAATTTTACCGAACATTTCTAACATGTTGAACTATGTTCAGTAAAATTTTCGATAAAATTCAGTAGACCCTAAGGGGTGAAAAAAATTAAAAACTGTTTTTTTTTGCAGTTTTTGGGCCGTAGACTTTTTTTTACATATCGGATTAATATTCTGCTTTTTTTATTGAAAAGAGCGTTTTTTCCCGGTTAAAATGCACTGGTCAGATTTTTTTTTGCTCTGTTAACACGTAAAAGACACACAATCAAAGGTACGGGTAATATTTTTTTTTTTTTTTTTTTTCGATTAGGCCTCAACAAAAACTATGACTTTATCGGGGTCAATAACTGTGTGGAAATGTTTTTATATGATACCAGAAAACGATATTCTTGACGAAAAAAAAATTTTGAGACCGGCGGCCAAAACCTGTCCCGTTACCCGTGGAATACCCCATATATTAGATCCTCTTTTAAAAAGTTCATGAGTAACGAAAATCATTGTTATAGTTTTATTCGTCCTGTGATTGATTGCCAGGAAAGTCCGTGATAAACGAATTCAGTTTGGTGTCAAATTTGACATAAGAGGTCGGGCGCTTTTACCCCAAGGAGAGGGGCCCAGGCAAATAGAAGAAGCAGAAGAAGAAGAAGAGGTTGGGCGCTGCGGCCCTAGTAACCTTTTTATAAAGCTTTATAAGAGCGCAGCAGCGCAAAAGTACTTTAGGCACGCGCGTCAGCGTGTATGAATAGCCTAGTATAGATATAAAGCCCATATATATTTTCGGTACACAAAGACTATAAATTTCGCCACATCACACGCGAAAGCAATAGAAGTACGTTACAATTATTATTATTAGTCAGATTAATTTCGTTTCATGATTCACTGGTGTGCCACGGTTTTAAGTTTTCTACTCTGCAGCTGTACACTCTCAGGTTCTTTTTTGAAGCGGCTCTATTATTATATTTATTTCGAGGGAAGATCTTGACTTTTGTAAGAAATTCTAGTGCTTGAATGCGATGCTCGTAACAACAGTGACTGGGCTCAAACCAATCCGGGAATATAAGACGACAGTGGTTCATAATTTCCTGCGAATAGACATTGCCGTTCGAAAGCTCACTGAAACCCTCGCTCTTCGCCCTCTCGGTCAGAGGTGAATAATCAGACATATTTTAATCATAGTGTGCCTCTCTCTCTAAAAATTCTTTCATCACCGCCGTAGTCATTAAAGCATTTTGTTACGTTTCTTATTTCAAGTTTCGATTTTCAGTATTATCATTCACATATGAAAAAACAATATTCACTTCATTGATTGTACAAAAAGCGAAAAGAAGTGAATATTAATATCAAATCGATAGTCGGTACCTGATGATTCAAACGGTTTATTTCAAACGCGATTAACGGTAAGGTAGTGAGCGTGAACCGGGCATGTGTTACCGGAGAGCCATGCGAAGCTGGCGTGCCGATAAGCACGTACTGCTTGCACTAAGGTGAGCGGCTCAGATGGCGTACGTGCGGTATTACAGGTAGGGACTAGGCCCGCAGAGCACGGCAAGCCTCTGGCGAGTAGAGGGAACGGGAAAGGCCAAGAGAGGTATTATATAGGAGTGCGAGCGTTAGGTGTGCTTCTGAAAAGTTCCGACCACCGATAAGGGCTATCCGATCACGGGCGGATCCTCTAATCTATCATTGCTCGATATAAAAAAAGGTCAGAGATAATAGAAACGAGTCAACCGGAATTTACGGAAAACAGTTTAAACTGTCGGTACAACACTTCGCGCCGGGATACATTTAAACGCGGAATCCTATCGGGGTTATAATTGACTATTTATCCTTTCAAATCTAGGGAGCTAGAGAGATAAATAGACGATCGATTGATCAAGCGGATAGGCAGTGGATAAAGAAGGGCGAACGATTGTGAGCACATTTATATACGGGTCTGAAATTGATGTACAGAGGTCAGTGTAAGCACAAACGCCAGGAAAAATCATATTTGCATAATTTGAGAAATTGAATAAACCCTACGTTTACCTATTAACACCGACTACAATTAATTTCTTCCCTGCTCGAGTTCCGAATTCTAGATCCTCTAGACAATAAAACTAAGGTTAACGGAGAAATACCTTTACAAGTTAAATAATAAATGTCGCACTCCCAGAATGCTAAAACTCGTCCCGAGCCTCTTTATTTTACGTGAAAGACAATTCCTTGCTATTTATTTAAGAAAGATTTATTGAAATTTTCGGAGAACTACAAACACGTCCGCTCTTACTTTTTAATTCTTAAATACTAATTTTGCTTGTTTATATTTCTATGACAACGCTGACTTATTTTTGTTTTTAATAAAAGAATGTTCCGCAATTCGGCTGTCCTGACGATTATCGGCGTCCTCGGCGATGGTTGATCAGGTGTTACTCTCCTCTGGGAATAATCTTCAATCGATCGATAGCTATAATTCCCTTATAAATTCGTTGACTCTGTTGTTCCCCTTCGATGTCTTGGATGAGGTACCGATCATTGCCGATTTCTTTGACGACCTCATAAGGTCCACGGTATTTTTCAATTAGTTTTCTGCTCTCTCCAGTGGAAGGTGCTTCGTACCGTACCAATACCAATTGTCCCGGTTCTAATTTTTCCGCGCATTTTCGTTTCTTGTTAAATTGCCTGCTAAGGGCTTCTTTATTTTTTTGTAGTAGATCCGAGACGTCTTCGCGTTCTTCCTCGACTCCAAATTGTTCATTAATGTCTTGAATTTCACGAGTGAGTAGCGAATCTCCTTTTCCAGCTTGTTTATAATTGAAGATGAGTTCGGCTGGCGTTTGCTTCGTGATCCGATGAGTACTATTATTAATAGCCCATTGAACTTCGTAGATCTTCTCATCCCAGTCGTTATGCTCTGTATCGCTCGTGATGGTCGGTAAACAATTCAAAATCACGCTGTTCACCCTTTCGATCTGGCCATTTGCCCTTGGAGTCCCGGCTGCAATGTGTACGTGAGTTATCTCGAACTCAGAGCAGAACTCCTCAAATTTCTTTGAAATGTAAGCAGCTCCTCGATCGCTGATGATGCGTCGTGGTTTCCCGTAGTGGTGCATTAATTTTCTCAATGCTGCAATCGGTTCGTCCGTTCCTGTACTTGTGACGGCTTCCAATACAACGTATTTGCTATAAGCGCAGATTACACCCAATACGTATTTATTTTCGCGTGCTGTCCTGATGAAAGGTCCCAAATGATCGACGTGTACTGTATCGAACGGAACACTCCCTTTTTCAATAGGATGAAGGTAACCAGCCTTCTTTCCCGTTTGTGCTTTATAATACAAACAATTGATGCAACGATTAACGTATGTCGTGACGTAATCTCGCATTCCTGGGAAATAGTAGGTTTCCTTTAATTTGGAGAGGGTTTTGTCGATGCCTAGATGTGCGAGGGTCTTGTGAGCCGTTGAGACCACTTCGTGCCTCAATTCCTTGGGAACGAATAGCCGCCATCGTCCCTTCGTTACTCGATATACTCTGGCATTGCACATTGTGAATTTGTTGTGTGTCTCTTCATCTCCGTCTTCCAATTTGCTTCTCACGGCGAGAATTTCCGGGTTTGCTCGTTGCATTGCTGCGACCCAATCGGTATTTACGTTAATACCCAGAATCGGCATTCCCATAATCGGAGTCTCCTCGGCCGGATTGACTGGAAATCGGCTCAATCCATCTGCGACACAATTATTTTCTCCCTTCAAATACTCGAGGTGGTAGTTGAATTCTGACAATCTAATAAACCATCTGCCGATGCGAGGGTTTAAATCCCTTTTACTCTCCAAGAGTTTGAGGCTATTACAATCAGTTTTAATTGTAAATTCGAGTCCGATTAAATATACTCGGAACTTTTCCAGCGCGCACACGATTGCCAGGGCTTCCAACTCGTACGAATGGTACTTAGCTTCGTCGTTCGTCGTCTTTCGACTGAAATAGCTGATCGGGTGTATCCGTCGGTCCTCTTGCTCTTGAAAAAGAACTGCTCCCAATCCGTGCTGACTGGCGTCCGTGTGAACCTCTGTCTTCGCAGTCACGCTGTAGATCGCCAGTATTGGTCGTGACGTCAGTTTGATCTCGTCGAATGCTCTTTATTGTTCCGAAGTCCAAACAAATACTTCTTTCTTCGCCAGTAAATTCGTCAGCGGCCTTATAATGCATGCGAAACCTTTCACAAACCTGCGAAAGAAACTTGCCATTCCAACGAAACTTCTCACGGCTTTAGTGTTTGTAGGCGTCGGAAACGATTTGATGCAGTTTACCTTCTTCGCACCTGGTTCAATTCCCGATTGAGAAATCTCGAACCCGAGGTAATCTACTTTTGTTTTGAAAAAGTGACATTTTTTTAAATTCAGCGTCACTCCGGCTGAAACGAGTACGTTCAATATCTTGTCAAGCTTTCCCAATCCGTCCTTGAATGTTCGGCTTCCGGAGATGATATCATCCAAATAGGCCATTGCGATATCTCCTTCTAATGAACCGAGGATTACGTTGATCATCCGTTGAAAAACGGCCGGAGCATTGCACAGTCCAAATGGCATGCGTTTAAATTGATATTGTCCGTTCGGCGTCACAAATGCAGTTTTGTCTCTGGAATCTCGAGCTACCGGAACTTGGTAATATCCACTGAACAAATCGAGACTGGTGAAATATCGGTGACCTCTCAACCTGTCTAGCTGATCGTCGATCAATGGTATCGGGTATCTGTCCTTGGGTGTAATTTTGTTCAACGTGCGATAATCCACGCACATTCTGATTTCTCCACTCTTTTTACGCACCAAAATGATCGGACTTGAATATGGAGATGAACTATCCTCAATGACATCCGCCTTTTTTAAATCCGCGATCATATCTTTCACCTGTTCTTTCTCGTGATAAGAGAGTCTATACGGTCGATAACAGACCGGTGTCTCCGTAGTCAGGTGAATTGACATTTCGGCTATATTCGTTTTCCCCATTTGATTAACGTTTCTGGCGACGACTTCTCGGTATTTGTTCATCAACTCGACCAGTTGAGTGTGCTCTTCGTCTTCCAAATCCGAATCGATCTCGTCCTTGCGTATTTCTTCGTTATTTTTTTCTCGTGTGATTTCTTCTTCGGTACACACTTCTCCACGTGCAATTGTCTGTCCTCGTTTAACCGTTATTTCGTTGGCGCTCAAATTCATAATCGGAATAACAGACTCGCCTTTCTCGTTTGTGCTAATGATACATCGTGGAATTATATCACCCGTATGTCGCGTACTGCCGTCGACGTAAAAATCATTCTCGGGAATATTTCCGATAACAGTAATGTGTCCAAGGTAACTTTTTGGGATGACTATATCCTTGTTAGCCACGAATTTGCTTTTGTTTGGCGTTACTGTCTCGATCCTCCATAATTCGTCGAGATCATTCGCTATGTTTAGAGCTCCTTTCGTGTTTAAGATATGAACATTCTCCTGCTCCGTATAGGAATGTCCGACTAGTAACGGTACGACCTGCGCTTCATTGGGGACGACAAAAACATTACATTTTGCTTTAACGCCGTCAATTTCAATTTCCACAGTCATAGCACCAATTGGAGTAACGCTTCCTCCGCCATAACCTGTGAATGATTCAAATTTATTTTCAAAGTATGTCAGTTGTAGATGATCAGCATAGTCTTTTCTCAGGGTGGTCACTGCACTTCCCAAGTCGATATAACATCTAACCACGTTGTTATTAATCAGCGCTTCTTTGAAAAATTTTGCGTGGGTGTTTCCTCCAATGTGCAAAATTTTCTCATTCTCCGTTTTTCGTACATCATTATTTCATTCCTTCTTTTCAGATTTTTCCGGAAATCCCGCGCGTAGTGACCCGTATTACCACACTTCAAGCACGTGATCTCTTTCGCATCTCTTTTTTTTGTCGCGGCTCCAGCTTGTTCGGAAGTATGGTTGATTTTCTCTGGCTGTCCTGTTTTCGGTGGATAAGAACGGTATCCTTCTTTCTTTGTAAACGTTGACTTTGACGTTGGACGTATATAGTCTCCTATGAAGTTATCGCCACTCTTCAAGTCTGGTAATAAATCAGATGGTTCGCTGTAACGCAAAAGAGGCCCCAAATAGGAACGGTATCGAACGTTGTCTAATCCATCGACAATCCATTCGATGACTTCACGTTTTCCCATTCGAGCGTTGTTACATCGTGATAATTTCTCATAGAAATATTCAACAATATTTTGGCCCGACTTCCTTTTATAGTTTTGAGCGTCCAAAACTTTCTTAATACCAGATTCTTCGCCTAGGAATGTTCGTGTTAATAACGTTTTCCAATCATCCCAGGATCTCTCGGCTCGTTCAAGACTATCCTTCCATTTCTTCGCAACACCTTCTAGTTTCGACAGAGCGTAGTGTTTTGTGGCTAGATCGTCCCAGCCGTACATATCCGAATATTCCTCAATCTTATTGATCCATCGATAAATGTCAGCATCCCCAGTAACGGGATCGAAACTCGGTAGAACTTTTGACAGATCCATAAAATTACGTTGTCGGTTTGTGGTATGATTCGTCAAACTCAGTCTGTCTAAGTCTGGAAAATTAGGACCCAAATCTAGTAACGGAATATTATTCGGAATACCTTGACGACCGAGTTCTTCTCGTGATTCATTTTCAGCTTGCTGTGCCGACGTCGATTGTATACGAGCTCGATGTAATCTTCGTGCATCCAAATCCAGTAGCGAATTAACGTTTGTCGTACCTTGATTAATTAATTCACCATCCACATGTTCTTCGGTTTGCTGTACCGACGTCGACTCCATAGGAACCTCAGACATTATTAAATTCGTTTGATCTGTTCTGAGATCTGCTATTTGCGCTGTCGAGTCTACTAGAACTTTCTTCGGTCGACCTCTCTTTTTCTTTTGCGGCGTATTCTCTACGTTAGAATCCACGGTGATTGTCGATAGGCCCGATTACTCTAATTTCTCGAACGATCGATTGAAATGTTCCGTTATTTCTAACCGATCGATGAATCCCAGATTCATTCACTCGAAATTCGTGCGTAAATCAGGTTTATATTCCACTTCTGAAAAATTGTCGCACTCCCAGAATGCTAAAACTCGTCCCGAGCCTCTTTATTTTACGTGAAAGACAATTCCTTGCTATTTATTTAAGAAAGATTTATTGAAATTTTCGGAGAACTACAAACACGTCCGCTCTTACTTTTTAATTCTTAAATACTAATTTTGCTTGTTTATATTTCTATGACAACGCTGACTTATTTTTGTTTTTAATAAAAGAATGTTTCGCATAAATATTTAAATTATTATTAAATAAAAATAAATAAATTATTAAATGAAAGAAAAATATTACTTTAATAGTGTAATAATAATATTACTACATTGTGACGAGACCTCACTACCATCTCCTCTTAACCATACCACCCCACAGCCCATCGATTCGAGCTCTCCACGAGCCGATGGGGCACTGGAGTGAGGGGTCGCCAAAGTGCACCACCTACTCCTTGCACCTACACCTGCACCCTAACTCCTTAGGGTTTTTATACATAATCCACATCAATTTTCTATGCATGTAGTGAACGGCATAAGTTAGTTTTTAGTGAGAATTAACAGAGGAAGAAACGAAAAATGTTCATAGTGTATATGGAATAATAAAAGCACTCTCAAAATCCCGGACGAGTCCCCAATTTGTTATGTCACGGCTTGCTTGTAGAATCCCTGATTCATCTAGGCAAAGGAGAGTGAAGCTCTCCCTGTTACTCTGTATCTTCCAACCAGGAGCAACACCGTGTATTTTCCGTTTAGAGCCTACCCTTGCGGGCAAAAGTTTGGAATGGAAAAGAGAGTGCTTGCTTTTTTCTTTTGTGGATAACAAAATATTTAATTAATCGGACTTACCGGTGATAAGATCGAAGGTAGCGAGCGAGAAAACGATCAAGCAATTTCCAACGGTGATGGGCAAGATGCGCTGGGACCCCAGATGGATTCGGCGAGAAAAGGATGGAAGGAGACAATTAACGAACACAGAATAACCACGATGAAATGTTCAGTTCTTTTTAGTTTATTTATGTTCGATCCCGCAGAGAATTTATGTGACACGATAATTTACCACAATTTGCTACAATTTATTTTTCACCAAAATACGCGCAAACCCCCCAGATTCGGAAAGGTGTGACTAAGTGCCGAATTCTTCTGAGCATCAGTCTAACGGAAGAAGAATTCTGCTCGAATTCTCATTCATTCATTGTGATAATTTACCTGGTGAACCTGTTGCCGATGGTTGTTGACTCGAACCGTTCTGAGCGCCGAGTCCTCTTCCCGGGAATTGGGTTGGCCGTTCGTAAATGAATTGTAGACTTCGAGTTATAGACTGGTGATTATATTTATTTTGTACTTGACAATAAAGATTTGGATACAATACATTTACGAACGGCCAACCCAATTCCCGGGAAGAGGACTCGGCGCTCAGAACGGTTCGAGTCAACAACCATCGGCAACAGGTTCACCAGGTAAATTATCACAATGAATGAATGAGAATTCGAGCAGAATTCTTCTTCCGTTAGACTGATGCTCAGAAGAATTCGGCACTTAGTCACACCTTTCCGAATCTGGGGGGTTTGCGCGTATTTTGGTGAAAAATAAATTGTAGCAAATTGTGGTAAATTATCGTGTCACATAAATTCTCTGCGGGATCGAACATAAATAAACTAAAAAGAAAGTTCTGAGCGCCGAGTCCTCTTCCCGGGAATTGGGTTGGCCGTTCGTAAATGAATTGTAGACTTCGAGTTATAGACTGGTGATTATATTTATTTTGTACTTGACAATAAAGATTTGGATACAATACAATACTTGATACAATATAATTGGCTCTGGGGCCCGAAGATAGAGGCGAAGATAGTAACGTCGAAGTCTAACTAACTGACTGTAAGTAAAACGTTGGTCAACTCAACAATTGTACTAAAACGTTGGTCAACTCAACGATTGGCTTCTGAGTCAAGCCCTTTTTATACCACGATTTGTCTTACATAAGAGTATGTTTTATTGATTAGGAGTGGGAGCACAGGGGTACAAGTTAGCACCCCTGTGGAAAAAGAGGTACGGGTAACAGTTATGTCCTAATATTGGCGTCGTGTGTGACAAAAGAAGATATCAGTGTATCATTGGGCATCTTCTATTTCGGACTCTAATCAATAACCTTTCAGTGGAACGTTTAAGAGCGGTCGAGATAGCGATATTAATTAATAGCGATATTAAGGTGTCTTGGGGTCGTCGAATGGGTTGTGTGGTCACTGGAAGGGATTTCTAGGAAATACAAGCCCTTGAGTGGGAGTACAGAGTGCTCTTTCATGGTAGCACTTATGAGAGAGGTACGGATAACAGTTATTTCTTCCCTTGAGTGGGAGTACAGGTGTGCAGGGGTCCTCTTTCATGGTAGCAATCATGAGAGAGGTACGGGTAACAGTTATTTCTTCCATTGAGAGGAAGTGCAGGGGTATAAGGGTGCTCTTCCATGGTAGCACCCATGGAAGAAAGGTAAGGGTAACAATAGTAGTGACACGTGTGGAAATGTCTCTTATCTACGTTTTAATCAATACAACTATTTGTAAGACGTAACACCCTCGCCAGTTGTCCTGCTACAACAAATCGGAATAATTTTTATCAGGCTTATACTCGATTAGACGCGGTTCAATTAAGGCCGTATCTTTGGTCTCGATAATATTCTTCAAAGGCAAAACTGGCACGAAATCGCCTCACTTTTCAAAATCAATCATTTTCGACGAACAGAACAGTGTTCCTCCGCTAATATCCATGGCATGTTCTTGAGGAATTTATCGACTCGCGACGTCCTGCTAGTGTTTTTCAAAACACGCGTTCTTAGGTCGTTAAAGTAGCTCTCAACATAAGTTGCTGTCGCATGTGGTGCTTCGTACGGGAGCGTTACGAATGTCAACAGAGGAAATTCTTTGGCGAGTCTTACCAATTGCTTAATGAAATCCGGAAGATAAAACGGGGTCAATTCGATATCCTTATGTATTAGTTCTTTCTGCTCGATTCACCTGATCTCGCACCCGTTGTTCGATAGGACTCCCAGTGCTTGACGTTTTTTCAGAGTCGACCGATGGATCTTCAGTGACGTCGCTATCTCGCTCTTCCAATTCGATGTCCATACTTCGTGCGGCTATGTATCCTTCTGATTTTTTTCTTGCTATTCTCGTACTTCCTGCTTGCGGAAATCCAGAGATCGAGTCTTCGTATTCTTGCAATCCAACGACGCATGTAAGTACAAATATATCAATAATATGTGGAAGTGTTTGACATTCAATCATAAGTGCCACGCATCGAACGTAAAAATCTTTGATCGCACTCTTTCTGACGAGACCGAAGCACTGCCACCGACAAATCATGTGGATTAGATGAGCCTATGCGTCTATGCGGATGTAAGTTGCTATACTTACGACAGATCGTTGAATACCTTATATCGATGCTAAGTACTCGTTTATGTACATTTTGATAGTGATATTGTCCATTGCCATGCTTATGCCGGATATTAGTGCTCTCGAATAAACGCTGACAGCTTCGTTAGTTTTGCGTTCCGATAGGTTTGCGACAGCATCTGATACATAGGTAGCGTCGTCTTTTCGAAGTTCATGAATACACAATATAAAAAATGTGCCCTATTTTTTTTATTGTAAGGACGAGACAATTTCGTGATGAGGCTTCCGGTTGCATCAACGTTTATAGTTGTAACGGTATTTCTCCGGTAACATTAAATTATTTATCTAAAGGATCTAGAATTCGAAACTCGAGCAGGAAATAGATTAATTAAAGCCAGTTTGAATAGGTAAAAGTAGAATTTATTCACAATTCTCACAATATTCAAATAAAATCGTCGTTGAATGTCGATTTCACTGACATCTACATTTACATGTTCCCCGAATATAAATGTCGTTATAATCGCGTAACCTATTTATTGAGATTATATCCGATATATTGACTATTTAATTCTACGCCTTTATGCTCGCCCTATCCTAGTTCTTCTAATTACCTATTATTTTAAATAATAGTTTTTAAATATTCAAATGAACATATGACCGGTCACTTTGGTCTAGTGGGTAGAGTACTAGTCTCTAAACCAAAGTATCGGGAGGTCTTGGGTTCGATTCCCGGTGCCGTCGTTTTCGCTGTTGGAAAATATATTGTGGCGCGACGAAGCTCCGGGCATTTATCGATAGATAAAATGTCCGTTAGTCGTCCGATATTTACCAACAGAGTCAACACGATGTAGCTCCAGTACCGTGAAACAAACCTAGATGACCGACTGTTACGAACATCCAAAGTACAGTAAAAATAACGTTATCTCGTATCGAGTAACCCCCACAGTGGTATTGGATCCCACTATAGGAATAAACAGTAGGTCCCGTCGCTAATAACCATAGTAGTTGATGCGACGTTAAATAACTGAAAACCAACCAAATGAACATGTAAACTTAATTTGTTGTATATTTTCTCTTTCGCAGAATCAAATTAAATGAATGTTCGTTAAAGCTCACTCCCTAGAAATTATTCATGTTCTCGTTTCTATCTCCTAATAATAGTCGCCAGACGGTACTACAGTTTTTGACCTTTTCGCTAGTCGGTTCGCAGGAATAAGAGAGTCGCAGCACCCCGTGCGTCAGTATATAAATCGTGGTCGATCTCTCCCCACTCTCCCTCTGCCGTACGGTCCTAACCGCTGTTCGCACTGATATTTCGCCTAGCTATCTCTATGAGCTCCTTCCGCGGGGCGCTCCGCTTCCCCTTGCCTACGTGATTTTCGTCACGTCGGTCCTCGCTAGCTCGCATGCTGACTCTGATGCCTACGCGATTTTTGGCAAATTTCATTGGTCTAACCGTTGACCGGGCCAACGGTTCCCCGCTTTACCTACGCGGAGTTTAACTTTATCTATATCGATATTCGTATCGATATATTTTCGCTTCATCATTCGAATAATTATGTATACCGTCCCAATGTAAACCGTCGGATAGTACTCGCTCCTTTGAAGATCCTGCAGTACTCGTTATAAGCATGAACTTGAGTTGGAGATCCGTAGAATACATAGAAGGGTAACGATCCGACTGCTTGAATTAGGCGAACATATTCGACGATATCAGACAATTCTTCTATCGTTCTGATCAAATCACGTGCATCACCCGGTAGAATGTCGAGTTCGCGATCTACTGCCTCTTTACTGATCTGTCTGAGTACGTCGCTGCTAGGTAGAAACGGAGGCTCCAAATCTCCCATTATCATATTTTGTTGCGCCTTCCGTTTCTTCCACCCGGTGCATCTTTCTGCTATTAGCTCTTTTGCTGCCTCTCTTCTCCGCTTGCCATTGACTGGCCGCTTTGCCTCCTCATGTATTTCATCTCGAGTGTCAGGCGTTTCGACGTTAATCGTTAATTCATCTAGTTCACCAAGATGCTTCATTACTTTTCCAATGAAAGTGTTGTCGCATTTTGCAATCTTGCATTTCCCGATTATCCTGAGCTCATACGAGTCCATCAGCAGATATCGTTACATCTACTCGTTCAAAAAGAAAAGTACAGTTTAGTTTGGAATCCAATTCTTGAGATTTTTTGGTCAGGATTGTATTCTCGACGTCGGTGTTAGTGAGGAAACTCGATTCATCGAGTGCTTGAGTTCGTAGACCACTGTCATCTAGGAGATTTGATCGATCGAGTGCTTGTCCATTGAGATACTCACCCTCTTCCCTCATCACCACAGTCCCCATCTCCTGTCTTGCGATATGGGCACAATATTGCTTCTGTTTTCACGCAGATTGATGTACACGTTGTGGAAACTCCATTTGCCTTTAAAGCCTTACTCATGTCCTGCCACGTTTGAACAGTGTATTCCGGAAATTGATCGGTTTGGGAAAACTTGATATAGTCCTAGACAACATTGATAGCGTCACGGAGTGGCACCATAGTCGGACGATCCATGATAAAGTACGAAAGAGATCCTGCACTGACAAGAATAGTACATGTTATTACTGCATAATATAAACTTACACTGGTGGTTCCCGATTCGAACCCAGGTCGTGGCGGAATATTTCTTCAATTATTTAAAAATTAAAACACGGTCGCCTCTGGTTGCTCCATTAATTCTTAATGGGTTGATGAAGCAATCAGAGTCAACAAAATTATCAATTCCATATTCGCCGAAAGATCGTCGGTAACTGTTACGTCCTGGCTATTTTTTCTCTTGATGTGTTTAATTTAGTAACCAGCTTGGCGTAAAGTTCGTTGTACGTACTTTTCTCGTATTCGTCAGCGAACTGGTAAGGTATTCGAGCGACTTGGCCGAATACAAGTTCGAACATGGCGGACGGTATCCAGCTGCCCCATTCGCGTTCGTGATCTACGAATTGTTTGAGATATGTAGTCAAAACATGGTGGCTTTTTTCTAGCGACCCGTTGGACTGAGGACGCCGTTGTTCGGTAATATTTGATTTGAAAGATTTTTACAAATTCTTGAATATTTCGCTAATGACGTTTTTTCCTTGGTCGGATATTATGACCTTCGGAGCTCCATAGGTGCAGATGTATTTATTCGCTAGAGCTAGAGCGATGTCTCTAGACGTAGTTCTGCTTAGTGGAAGGGCGACTGAGTACTTTGTGAGATTGTCTTGAATGGTGAGTATATATTCATGTCCTAGACGAGTGCGAGACAGTGGGCCGTAGATATCGTTGGATATTTTCTCGAAGGAATTTTTAGGGGTATCTGTGATGACCATTCGTAACCGGTGTTTAACCCGTACTAATTTCCGGTGTTGACAATCGGGACAACGTTTGATGAAGTTAGCTATGTCCGTCTTCATTTTGCGTCAATAGTAGCATTGGGAAATTAGTTGGTAAGTTTTAGTTACTCCTTTGTGACCTGCGATGGCGGAACCATGGAGTTCCTTTATAACTTCTATACGAATGTCAGGGTTAGGTACAACCAAAGAGCCATTGCATATCACAATGGTGGTGTCCGTTCCGTTGAAAGTTTGTCGAAACTCTTCGAGCAGTGCTCGTTGCTTAATGCCTTCTATGAATCTGTTATCGATTGATATTCGTAATACGTTTATTTTGTGTTTTCTTATTAGTTCTCGTAGCGTAGAAAGACACGCGGTTAGGTAGTCTGCGTCTAGGCAACTAGAGAAGTGTTTTTCGTGCACTAAACCAAAAGCATGTAGTTTTTTCTTCGTGGTTGCGATGACTTCTCTTGGGTTAATTTGAGTGCGCTGGATTGTTCATCGTGACGCGATGTTCTCTGTTGTTATTATTAAGCTATTTCTGTCAGCTAGCATGGACGGCTCGTTTTCTAGGGGAATGTTTGTGTTTGAAGATTCGGTGGAAGGGTTTTCCTTAGTCATAAAACGATGTGGTTGACGTTGCGGTGATGATGTTCGCGGGGTATTTGGACTAGACGTGTCTTGTGAATCTGGTGAAGCGATGTTTTTTGATGGTTCAAAAATAGAACCTGCGGTGTGCGTAGCATCGGTAGGTGTTGTTGATCCGAAAATGCTATCGAAATTTGTAGTTTTATTTCCTTGATGGCGAATTGACGGTATTGATGGTCGCTCCTCCCCTGTTTCTGCATAAGGGCTATGGGTGTCGTTTTGTTGTATAGTGGTTGAGAGCTCCCCAGTTCCAACACTGGGGATTGTTGCGTTCTCAATCTGATCAGTACTTGTCGCCTCCCCGGATTGGGTAAGGGGTTGGTTATTTGATGGCAAAGCGGGGGTTTCTTCTAATGAATCAGTGGTTTTAAACTCTTCATCCCACCAAAGGTCGGCAGCTACTTCAGTTTCTGGATTTTGCTGACATTTTTTCATTTCAGGTCGTCTTATTTGATCTGAAATATCACCAGATGAGTGTTCTCTTTTCCCAGATTGGGGTTCCTCCTGCTGTGTTTTGTCAGGTCGAAGACCTACCATATCACAAAATATCGCCGACCAGCTAATATCCACTATTGTGAACTCGGATTTTTCAGTTTTTTGAGCCAAGTTAAAGGTTTATTGTCTGTTACCAAAGTAAATTTCCGTCCGTAAATATACGAATGAAAATTTTCCAAAGCATAGACAATGGCTAGTAGCTCCTTTTTAGTAGCGTCATACCGAGTTTCTGGGTCGTTTAGTGTTCTTGACGCAAATGCAATCGGTTGATCTTTTCCGATTTCGCCTTGGCTTAGAATTGCTCCTAGTACGAAGTCAGATGCGTCAGGGGTTATTATGAATGGCTTGTCGTAATCTGGATGTTGTAAAATAGGTTATTCACAAAGTTTGCTGCGCAGCTCCTCCAACGCTTGTTGTTGTTCTTCGCCCTAATTGAATGGTGAATTCATTTTTAACAACCGAGTGAGTGGTTTGGCTATTGCGGCAAAATCTTCGATAAAACATCGATAGTATCCGACTAAACCGAAAAATTGTTTGATGTATTTTTTTGGTTTTTGGGGGTTGGAAATTTCCTTACTGCTTTTAGTTTCTTCGGGTTTGTTCTTACTCCATCGGCACTGATGATATAGCCGAGATAGACTACCTCCGGGCGAAGAAACTCGCATTCGTCAGATTGAAGAGACAGTCCTGCAACTGTTAGTCTCTTAGCTAAACGCCTGAATTTTTTATCGTGTTCCTCAAGAGAATCTGCATAGATCACGATGTCGTCGACGTACACAAATATTTCTATGATCCTTAAGTCGTTGAAAAGTTGAAGGGGCGTTTTTGAGTCCGAAAGGCATACGATTGAATTCGTAATGCCCATTAGATGTGGAGAACGCTGTTTTTTTTGCGATCTTTAGGATCCATAGGAATTTGATGGAATCCTGAAGCGAGATTGAAGACAGAAAAATAGCGGGCTTTTCCCACTTGATCGAGAATGTCCGTGATATTTGGTAGAGGGTAAGCGTCTGCGATAGTTTTTTCGTTGATTTTACGAAAATCTATTACCATTCTCCAACGCTTTTTCCCATGTGAGTCTTCCTTTTTAGGGACGATCCAAATCGGCGAGTTAAAAGGCGAGGTGGACTCTTGGATTATATTTTTGTCCAGAAAATCGTCGACTTGTTTACGAATTTCCCCTTTCATATAGTCGGGAAAACAATATTGTTTCGTATTGATTTATAGGTCGTCTGTGGTAGGGATCCGATGCTCTACTACATTGGTGACGCCAAGTGGTTGATCCAGTAATTGAAATATGTACAGAAATTCTTCGATGAGGTCGATGACATGGTCGTATTCCGTATCATTAAGGTGGTCCAGACGCAAAAGCGATAGTATTTCTTCGGTGTAATCGGAGTCTGCACGTTCGGTGCCTATGTATTCCTCGAAAGGTTCTAATTCTACGCGAGGTATTACTAAATCTATTTCTAAATCTTTTGTATTGATGACGAACAGGTGCGCTGTACCATAGCGGTTCTCGACCATAGCATCGTCGCAATAAACGCCGTCTGTAAACTCTATCCTGGGCACGTAGCCATATGAGAGATTATTTGTTACTTTAATTTTTAATAGTTTTGCCGTTCTAGCTGGGATTGATCTGATCTCAGTGTTTAAAAAAGGGATAATTTGGGGTGGATTGGGTGGAGCTAGCCAACCGTTTTGATAACTGAGATAACCGATGTCGACCTTGTGTTTCTTAAAGAAATTGCGGCCGAGTAGTCCATCTTCGTTAATTCGGAATTTATTTGAGACTACATTAAATTTCGTATACATAGCGTTGACGGTCGAGTTTGACTACGCTATCCTCTTTGTAAGGATTCTGCCGTACACTGGCCTTACGGATTTCGACTTTTGCGCTTCTGGTTCGTTGCTCGAAGTTGCGCTTTTCCGTCGACCATTGTCGGAGTTTAAAGATTCCGAAAGTTTAGGTGATTTTTCGGTACGTGAATTTTCTGAATCTAGTTTGGTCACGCTGCTATCTCTTTCGCATGAGGTGTTGTTTCTTCGCGAGCGACGACGGAATTTACTGTGTTCTTGTGTGTTATTCGCTAAATCCTCGGAGTCGGTTGAGCCATCGGATGGAAGGTGGTTTTTGAAACTACCTTTGCCACGTACGCGATTTCGATCACGCCTTGATCTGTGTCTAGCTTTTGAATCATTAATTAGTACGTGTTTGTTTTTAGCGTCACGCTCTTTCCCGTGTGAGGCTGAAATTCTGTCATCCGGGATGGTTCTGTCGCGTGACTTATTTGAGACATGTTCGCGGGAACGATGACGGGAGGTGTTCCGGTTAGGGTCATCTTACCGCGGATGTGAATGGTGCTTGTCACGATTGTCTGTACTAATTTGGGAGTTACAACGATCACGACGGTCGTGACGAGAACGGGAGTACCGTTTATGTTGACCGTAATCGCGCGATTGTGAGCGGTCGTTGTCGTAGCGGTTACGTTGTGGTCGCGAGTTATTTTTGTCGAATTGGTCGCGCCAAGAACGCGAGTTGTTTCTGTGGTAACGATAGCGATAAGAATGTGAGTCGTCTCTGTCGTAACGGTCACGTCGAGAGCGTGAATCGTTTCTGTCGGATCGATCCTGTCGAGAGCGCGAGTCGCTTCTATCGAAACGGTCGCGTCGGGAACGTCAATCGCTTTTGTCATATTGTTTATGACGACTACTGTCCCTGTCGCGGCCGCTAAAATATTTTTCACGAGAGACGTCTCGTATACGAAGGCCGTATTGGTGGGACGATTCGCTACTATCTGAGTAGTACTTATCGCGGGATTCCCGATATTTCTGATATGAACGCGGAGAGTCATTGTGACCATTGCGAGACCTTTGCTCTTGTTCTTCGTACCATTTGCGATTTTGGAGCTTCTAGAAATTGTCCATTATATGGCCTAATTTTCTACAATAATGACAACGAATCTCGGTTGATCTAGAATCCATATAATGAACTCTAGCAGACAAACTGTTAGCGTTGATTGTTTGACCCACGCGTAGAGCTGATTTTAATTGATTATTTTCTTCAGAGTTGGGTATTGTGTTGACGAGTAGCGATTCGATTTCCGGATTTCTCTTGGGTTTAATAGCCGACCCTTTATTGTTACTCAAATCGAATTTAGCACGGTTTCAATTTGTTATCAGGCGACTCTTAATGAGTTCTTCGGCCTCGTAAGCATACTGCATAGCGCTCCCGATGATGTTTGGGTCTCTGTTTCATTCGTAAACCGATAGCTCCGCGCGCAAGCCCTTGACGAAGCATCTAAGGGCGTTTAGGCAGATATCGTCACACAATACTCTAACACCTTCTCCATTTCGACTACGATCCTCACCAGTGCGACGGTCAAGTGCGTTACCGACAGCTTTAACGCGTGCAGCGTAGTCGTGGATGTTTTCATGTAATCCTTATACTATATTTTCTCACTGTAATTGCAGGATAGGGATTCCCTTCCTTTGTGCATAGAGAGATCGCAAAACTTTCAAGAGTTCAAGGGTCGATATGTAGCTACTGCGTTTAGCAAGGGTTTGACGTCGAGCATCGCCTTTTATTTTTTCGAAGAAGTGATATTGGAATTTCTTCAAGTCTCTCGGCACGAGAGTTCCGATTGCATGCTCGACATCCGCGATAAATTCTTCGACACGTAAATTTTTTCCGTCGAATTCTGGGATCGGTGCCAATGACTTAGTGAGCCATTCAGAATCACCGTAAAAATTATTGCAGTTTCGCATTAGAACGTCGAGGTCGTCTTGAGGTTCTTGGATTTCGGAGCTTGGAATTGAAGACCGATATTGCGAGATTGTTCCCGAGTGACGACGAATAGGGAAGTCGATTGTGGTCAGGGTCAATGTCGAATCGACGATCATCTACCCTGTTGGATTTCCAGCGGAGTTGAGACTCCTGGGGAGGTGGGAAATTTTTACGAGAATCGTGACGGTCACTAGGGCGATTACTTGGCCTGTAGTAAGTTCGGGAATTTCCTCGGTAATTTCTATTTTGATGATTTGAATTAGTTTGATTGAGACGTTGACGGAGAGGGGGAGAATTGACCTCACGTCGAAGGTCTTCTTATAGAAGAGGTCGTGGGTCTGGTGTCATAGGACGATTATTATTTTGTCTATGAATTCTTATTTCCCCGTCTATATGTTTTGAGTCAGAGGCGGTTGTAGGAGTTGGTCAGGCATCGTGAAGGACGGGGGTCCAAGAGGAAAGAGGGACGGAAAATATTTTCGGAAAGTGAAGGGAATATTGTTGTTTAACTAGTTCCTTCCTCGAAAAGAGAGGAAAAAGGGGACAGAAAAGAAAGAGGAGAAAAGAAAATTTGTTTTTTACCATTAAAAAATGCGTGGGTCTTTTACTTATAATCGTTGACCGGCACGTGTTGCCTGCGCCAGCTAATAATTTGTCGAGGTTGCCGAATTTTTCAGAATTCGTATAGCTTTCGGGGACTACAATGATAGATTCGAGCCAGTATGGTAACCTTGTACTCGAAACTACCCAGCAGTAGCCGATCACGTATAACGAACCGAATTTGAACAGTTAAGAGAAAACGAAAGAAGGGAATTTAATAATAGACCTAAGTAAAGAGTTCGTTCTAGTTCGAAAATTCGGCCTTGTAATTACTATTTAAGTCATGATTAATCGGGTTAGTTTTCGAAATTTTTCCCGCGATTTGGTATCATTGAGAGGCTTGAAACGGCAGTCACTGGCCGGTATGGTAACCTAAGTACCAGCAACTGTCTGACAAGAGTCTATAGCGGATATACGATCGTAGATCGGCAAAGAAAAAGGGAATCCGAAATCGAGAGGCTTTGGTTTGCAGTCGTCGGCCGGTGAGGGTTGCCTACGCCGATAGCTAACTCACCCAAGTCTCAAGAATTTTGCGGTGTTCACAATACGTTCGGGGTTTACAGCGAGAGCACTAGCCGGTATGATAACCTAAGTACCAGTGCTGGGTTGCAAAAGCCTACGGTCAGTGTGAATGAGCGTGGAATAAATGATAATGAGAGAATGAAAAGAAAAGAAAGGAGTAAAAGAAAAGGGTTTTAGGAAAAATGTACAAATAATTTTTTAAAGATGGATGCTTTAATCCGGAGTGAAAGGATTTTGAGTTTAAGAAAACGTAATAGTTGCAGTGCAGTCGAGGTCATATTCGACGAAGTAAATTAACTCTCCATCAATGGGATTGTAATGATATTCTACGCCGGTGGAAAAATCTATTATGATTAATTGGTTGTTTTCGGGAGCAGTAGGAGGTTCAAACCAGATTTTGAATTTGGTCGTTTCAGGGATGCACAGTTCTTCTTGAACTTCCCGACGGAGGGATTTAAAATAATTCCGTAATTTTTTACGGTTGATACGTGGTTTACGCGTCCTAATTGCTAATCGGTGGGGTGCTGAGTCCATAGATTTCACGAATTTCGCCCGAAAGGTGTGGAAGAAATATTATTATATATATTGTGACGGGCTCCTCGCACCAGTATTTCGGATATGGGGAGGTGCAACCTACCAAAGATAATGACGTCCGCATTTTTTTTTGTTTTTGTTATTAACCCGCACTCTATACTTTCTTTACCTTTTTATGGGCGCCAGGCCACCTATTTTTAAACCCGGTAGCCGGGGTTAAAGTTGATTTAACCCTCGTTGTGTCTTCTTGTGCCGACTAGCTGGAAAGGGGTGCAGTTCGGGGGCATGCAAAATTAAATATCCGAATGCGAGATTCTAATTAAATAACAAAACAGTAGTGTATTCGATGAGACTAATTTATAACTAAATGGAATATAGAATTTACAAGGCTGACTCGAGTCCGACAATTACCGCGGTTAATCTCGCCCGCAATATTAACATCGATTCTTTCTTTATTATATGCCGAAGAAGCCGGTTGTACCGAGGAAACGACTCTACAGAACATGGCTGATAATAAAATAATGGTGCACCACGTGCGCCTACCTTTTCGTCCGTTGCTGACTGGTACACTTGTCCTTGTCTGCTCTCTACGGCTTTTTTCCGATTCGTACTCTTCGCAATATCTATCTGAATTACTTTCCGTACTAATTTTCCACCGCAGAAATCCTATCATCGGTCGATCGCTTTTTCGTAATCACGAGACTCTCGTTGCGCACGCAGATTACGTTGCTGGAGACCAGATATGCAAAAACTCCTCGAGCGTTATCTTCCCGTATCTTTTACGTTAGACTTGAGGTCCTTACTCTCACACGCTAATTTCCATACTCCATTCTTCCTCCTAAATCTCGAGCGCTCTCTCGGGTAACGCGAGCCACGGACGTCCGGGGTGGGGGTCACGGCCCTGCTATCGATCGACTTCGTCAATCGTCGCGTTGTTCCGAGAATCCTGTAAGTGTAATATTCACGGCAGTCATACGTTCGTAATACATTCCGCGGTTCGACGACGAGAAACGATTCTGTTGCCACGTTGATTTTCGGGCGGCCTCGGTGCACGAGCACCCTAGGCCCAACGCATTGATGCGAGTGTGTGCTAACGCCTCGTCACAATATATATATTTTTTATGAAAATACCGCGTCGCGATTATTTTTGTTTAAACGATACAATCCGCGTAAGTTGCTACAAACTTATTTGGATGTACAAGGTCGGTGTTCGTTTCTTTTTGACGATGGAAATGAGCTCGCGGGCCCAGTCCTACGTTTTTCCCCAAAATATTTTAGTAAAGATGGACAGTGGTTGGTGATAGCCTCGCCTCCTGCCGTTTTGTCCACAAGTGCCACCTTATTTTGGATACAATGGTAGATTTCAATTTTTATTGACGGAGGATATGAGCTCGCGGGCCCAGTCCTACGGATTTAATATTCCCAAAAATTATTATTAACCTTGTCTTTTATTGGTACCGCGTTTTCCTAAAGCGCCACCTTTTTTCGGGTAACGACAGTGAGTGGCTTGTTTTATTGGAAGTGGCTTGTTTAACGGAAGGGGTGCTCAATCCCGCTCGTTTTATTTTTTATTATTGTCTCTTTTTTTGTACTTCGACTAATCGATAGTATTTTTAAATTAGATTTATAGAGCGATGCACGCTCAATTTTAATAATTTTCTCGAATATATATACAGGATGTGTCTTAACTATTGGTTGATCCATGGAGAATAAATAGTTTACATCATGCTGAGTAAAAAAGAGTTTGGGCGCAAATCCGAAAAATCAGTATTGACGGAGATATCGAGATTTCGATATCTCTGACACTTTTCATCTCTGCGAGACTCTCGGCGAGATTCTTGAGAATTTATCTCAGTTTAAGAAAATATATAATATATATATAGGTTTTAAACCAAAAAAAAATCCCGCCGAGAGTCTCGCAGAGACTATAGCCGAGACTATCGTCAATACTTGTCTCGATATCGAAACCTCGATATCTCCGCCAATTTTAATTTCTCGAATTGTATGTAACCTATCTATTCTCCATGGATCATCCAATAGTTAAGATACACCCTGTGTATATATATATATATATATTGTAACGGGACGTCAATTTTGACCTGCCGTTACCTAAGTTTGAAATAGCGAACAAAGAACATTATAAATTATTTAATTAAAATTTTTTTATTATTACAATGAATAATGAAAAATCCTATTCGCCAATTCATCAGAAAAATCTCCAAAATTGCATCTCATTATAAACAATTAATTATTATTTATAATAATTAATTCAAAACCCAGGAATATAAACGAAGTTAACAAACTTAAAAAGAAATTTCTGCTTCGATAATTAAATCAAACAGAAATAATCAAAAGAATAGATCCACTCCGCGTGGAAATCACCGTAGGACCCAGCGTTACACTTCACTGGGCACGGAACAATAGAACCACCGCGAGCGTCTCTCGCAGTACGACCGACTTGCTTTCAAATTCGTCAACAAACCGGCTAGCATGATTATAAGTAGCTACATATTTAGACAGTACGAAATAAGGCGTTATTATGCGAATCTCGCCGATATTGTAGGTCATTACCAAACGCCTTAGCCACATCCTACTTGATCCTATGGTGACCAACAGCGAGCAAGAGATCACCGGATTACAACTCCTGTATTAGGAGAATAAGAATAGAAGCTGGTAATTCCTCCAATAACGAAAAATAAGTGGATTAAATTCGAACTCCACAGTATGATAGGAAAACAACAGCCCACCTATGAAATTTGAATATCGCCACAGCAATGTCAGGCAATTACCAGTGGTTCCCACACAAAAGGGAAATACCTTCATAAAAAGTTTAATTCCATTAAAAAACATAGAATTACAACACAGATCATAAATAAAAGATATTACCCAGGATGTAAAAACCACGAAGAACAAATCCTGCTAAGAATTTACATCGTACATCCATTATTATTAAACTTATCGCGATAAACAATCCAAATACAAACAAGTGTGATTTTTGAAACAATTATTAGTAGCACAATAGCATACAACGCAGCTAGTTACCGCTAATTTAACATATTTTCAGTATCAACAATAATTGTTCAAAAAACACTAATTGTTATAAATTATAAAATCTAGAACCTACGATAGATAGGAGGTTAACACATAAAACCTAAGTGGGACCTCCCTTGAACCGCGTTTTAACCTCCTCATAAAATAAAATTCAACGGAAGAATGACGTCAGAAGCGTCGGTTGGAGACCACGTGACCTCCACGTAGTTCTACATCGACATCACGTGACCTCCACGCTTTCCCCTTTTCCCGCTCTCAACCGAGCATATAAAAGCGACAGCCCTGCTCGGCAAAAGCACTCTTGAGCAAACCACTACCTGGAGTCATCACCGCGGCGTGCTGGGAATCAGCACGAGTTTGTTTTAATCTACATTTTAAGAAGAAAACGTAAAGGAAGCAGTTCGTTGGACATCTCGATGACTGAGGATCACTTCAAAAAAATTCTCACTAAATATCTGGATCCCTTCGTACAGTTCGTTGGCCCCCAGTATTTAGTTGAGTTAGGGCACTATTTCAAGAAAAGGCTCCATATTAGTGATATATGGCCACCTAGCTTGAGATAGTGAAAATCGAGGGATAAAATTCTCGCACTGGGTACTCGGTCGTGTGAACCTTGTACGATCTCGAAATAACTAACGAACGGTCAAGCTAACGTGTAAATCCACTAGGCCTTGAAAAGCCCGGATTGGTAACATAACTTACCGAACCCTGTATAATATTGCGAATCTTCGTAATATCATTCAGAAGATTGTGTCGTGGGTTATTATCAGCGATCGTGCTAGGAGGGCAGAACTCAAGGCATCTCGCAAATCGATTTCGCGGACACTGATTGTGCTTTCGAACCTTTCAAAGGTGCGAAACCACGATTAGGAAACAGGGTATTCGAGCCTCGCGTATCAGGAGCGCAGGAGCCTTGAAGAACTCTCGCCTACAGAACCCCGAGTAGACAGTGAAACAGATCACTCGTAGCGAAGGAAAACATACAGCCACGCATACGGACAGACCGACGAGAGGCCTCTCTCCTACAGAGACGTACGAGACTCGACGGAAACAGATAGTGCGCATTCCACGCCAAATAGACGAGATATATTTAATTCGCATTCCATCCAAAGAATTAAATTCTTTTAAAATCAATTCACACCCGTCCTATGATTATACTGAACACAAATCTTAACGAAAATTGAATAATTTTCTATATAAGATTTACTGTATGAGGACACGCCGCAAACGGCGAGTAGGGCGTCGCAACCCCAATATATTTTCAACAAAATTCGAATTACGTGTTGGTCACGCTCTCCAAATTCTTCAGCGTACCTTTAGAGAATTATAGCTTTCGTAGGCCCGCTTTACAAGCAACATATAAACAGTAAAATCTTTGTGAGTTGAGTGTAGAGCTCCATACACTAGCACCTCCTACTGTATGAATTTAAAATCATTTTATTTTTGTAAATCAAGTTATTTTTACTTGATCACGGGCTTTTCCCGCATAACATAGGATAAGTTCGCGTTCAGAGCAAACGCGCATGCAGTAAAATCTTTGTGTGTTGAGTGTGGAGCTCCATACAGTAGCACCTCCTACCGTATGAATTTAAAATCATTTTTTTGTAAATCAAGCTATTATTTCTTGATCACGGGTTTCCCCGCATAACATAGGATAAGTTCGCGTTTAGAGCAAATGCGTACGCAGTAAAATCTTTGTGAGTTGAGTGTAGAGCTCCGTACAGTAGCACCTCCTACTGTACGAATTTAAAATCATTTCCATTTAAATTATTATTTATTTTCTAACGGGTTATTCCGCATGAAAACAGTTCCGTTTATCTTCCCGACAAGGAGGGACCCAAATTAGAGCTTGGCTAATTACCAGGACTAATCCCCCTTGATCCCGAAATAAACGCCTTCTCAAATCCTCTCTAAGAGAGCCAATGATGAAGAAGGCCACTTCTCGAAACAATGAGAAATAAATAAAATCCAAACATCCTCACAGGTCGCACCGGTCCAGCACACGAATCCTAAGTTCCTTACCCGCACCGAAACACGGCCAGGAACTTCAAAAATAAAGATTATTGTATTCGTCCAACAACAAACATTTTCGTGCAAACGCTTGCCCCTCTAAGAAAACAACCAATAAATAGCTTGAATACGATACTCCGTCCCATAGCTAGCATATCGTCAGGAAAGAACATCGGTTATTTCGTCTATAAAGAAACAGCAAATAATTTCATTGTTGCCTATACACCTTAAAGCTATATCAGGGAAATCTTGTTCGCACAAAACGCTTAGCGTAACGGATACAATAATTCGATTTTTCTACGAGGTAGGGAGAACTTCACACATCATTCAAGCGAATGAAGATAAATAGGAAAGATCGATTCGTTTCAATATATATATATATATATTGATAGTAATTAAATTATACTTACGTCGCACAGACCAGTATAACGAGGACGGCAGGCAAGCCCGCCATTTAATCGGGAGATATGTTGTCGACACAGTGATGGCAACTCCGGCGAATCGGTGCTGCGGTAGTCGAGCGCAATCTGAGACGTTGCGATAAGGCGTTGGGCCCGATGAGTCCCTTGGTCGAAGTGCGATTAATGACTGCGTGGGCGGTACTCCACCTGTTCCTTGTGTACGCAGTTTTGTAGCACGACACTTTGCTTTTCGCGCCGAAACTCGAAAGAATATTCAAAAATGAGAATGTTCGATAGATCTCGTGTTCGAATTCATAGCCATATCACTTCGCGAAAAATAGCTTTGTGAGTAATACTCAAAACACTGGATTACTAATGGAATTCGAAAAATTTGGAAAAATTGTGATTTTTCGCAAACACAATGATTCAAAATAATTCGTAAAGATTAGTAAGATTGCAATAGTAAAAATTCTTAATTCTTAATTCTTAATTCTTAATTCTTAATTCTTAATTCTTAATTCTTAATTCTTAATTCTTAATTCTTAATTCTTAATTCTTAATTCTTAATTCTTAATTCTTAATTCTTAATTCTTAATTCTTAATTCTTAATTCTTAATTCTTAATTCTTAATTCTTAATTCTTAATTCTTAATTCTTAATTCTTAATTCTTAATTCTTAATTCTTAATTCTTAATTCTTAATTCTTAATTCTTAATTCTTAATTCTTAATTCTTAATTCTTAATTCTTAATTCTTAATTCTTAATTCTTAATTCTTAATTCTTAATTCTTAATTCTTAATTCTTAATTCTTAATTCTTAATTCTTAATTCTTAATTCTTAATTCTTAATTCTTAATTCTTAATTCTTAATTCTTAATTCTTAATTCTTAATTCTTAATTCTTAATTCTTAATTCTTAATTCTTAATTCTTAATTCTTAATTCTTAATTCTTAATTCTTAATTCTTAATTCTTAATTCTTAATTCTTACTGGTAAACGACAGTTTATTGGTCTCTTTACGATGATTACAAGTAACTTTACAATTAATTAGTAAGATTCTTATATTTATATTATTCCTGGAAGCCAACAGGCCATTGACCTAAGTACTTTAGCCTGGAAATTAACGTTGCCTGGTGCATTTATTAGCTATTTTCAGATTAAATAAAACAAAATAAATAAATCAAATACATTAAGCTTATTCAACTAGATTAAATTAAATTATTTAGGTTTACAATGAGCGCATGTAATGGAAGTTTGTGTTTTCTTATCGTGCCAGGGGGTATTGTGTTACATAGGCGGGTTATTTCATCTAGGTGTTGTTCTGCAAAACGTTTACTTAGATATTTTGTCCTGGTCACAATGGGTTTGATGTCTGTTTTTGCATAGAGAACAGCGTTCGCAGGGTTGTGTAGATGGTTATTAGGGTGTCTTATTTTCGTAAGGCGGCGTGAAGCTGTGGTTTCGGCGGTTCTGACATTCTTAGTTGCAGGGTTATTACAATTCAACAAGGTAGGGTGACCGTATTCTAGCAGTGGTCGACAGATGCTTTTGTAGATTTTGGTAGCATGTTTTGTGGCGATGTGTTTATTTGTGTATGTAATTTTGCGGAAGTGGGCATCACGGGCTGTGGTTTTTGTCTTCATCATTTTTGTGTGTAAATTAGAATTTAGCTTATTGTCTATAATTATTCCTAGATATTTGGTGGAGTAGCTAGGTTTGATGGTGCGATTATACATTGTGATAGAGGGGGAGGATTCGGAGATGTTGTGGTTAAAAATAATTAGTTTAGATTTTATTGGGTTCGGTTTGAGTCGCCATTTATTGAACCACACTATACACTTATTGGATAGTTCTTGATGGGATTGCATTGCCGCTGTTGTATTTCTGTTGTATGTGATGAGTACCGTGTTGTCTGCGTATTGTAATAGGTATTTATTTTTATCAATTTCATCCGTGCCTGGGAGATTAAAGTTGTAGGTATCGTGACAGTAGATATTGTAGAGTAGAGGTGAGCGAGGGGAACCTTGCGGGACTCCTTGTTCTGGATGAAAACTACGCGAGAGATGGTTTGCTACTTTTACTTTGAGAGTGCGCCTCAATAAAAAATTGTAAGTTAGTCGTAGTAGATAATCTGGGCAGTTAAGATTCCAAAGTTTGTAGAGGAGACCTTTATGCCACACACTATCAAAAGCTTTGTTTATGTCAATGAATAGGGCAGCTGAATGAATGTTTGCTAGTTTTGCTGTTTGAGTATTGGATGTCAGTATCCTGATCGGGTACATCGTAGATTGACGGTTTCTGAAGCCGTATTGATATTGTGGTATCTTTTCTCCTATAGCAGCTTCTAGACGGCCTTTGATTATCTTTTCGTAGGTTTTTCCAAGCGTTGGGAGTAGCGTGATTGGCCGGTTGTTTTCTGGTAGACTAGTATTGGCGTTGGATTTAGATAAGGTGATGATTGTTTTCCAATCTTCCGGGAAGTAGTTATTGTCGATACAGTAATTGTATATTTTTAATATAAAGCTAAGGATCTGCCTGTCAAGTTTTTTTATGATCAACATGGGCACTTTGTCGTGGCCTGGAGCCGAGTTTCGCCCTTTTCGTATTATGTCTATGAGTTCCTTGACGGTGATGGCTTCGTGATCGTGTTGTGATCCCTCTGTCTCAGCGAAGAAATCGTTATGCCAGTTTTCTACTATCCTCTGATTTTCTTTATCGAATTGGACCTCTTCGGATTGCCTGAAAGCTTCGTTGAAGTGTTGCGAAAAGGCATTTGCTTTGTCAAGGTTATCATGAATGTGGACCCCGTTTATTATTAAGTCAGCCGTTGGGGGGTTAGGGGCATAGCCTGCCAGTCGTTTAACTGTTTGCCAGTATTTTTTTCCATTTTATTCGTGAATATCATCACAGGCTTTTAGCCAGCAATGGGTTTTGAATTGCAAAATCATTGATTGGATAGCGTTGTTCAATCGGTTCATTTCTGATTTGCGCTCAGGTGACGGGCTGTCTGTATACTCCTTATACATTCTACGTTTGGTTTTAATGAGTCTTATAATATACGGCGGAAGATTGTGCGAGAAAAAGTTGTGTGCGCTAGCTGGAGTGTTTTCGACAGTCTTCGAGAGTCTCTCTGAGAAGCCGTTAATCATTTGCTGGTTGACTGGAGCCTCTTCCGTTGAATTGATGTATGTAAGTGTATCTGCGTTGAAATTTTCAATGTTTGCCTTTTTGTAATTTAGACGTGGTTCTGTTACGACTACCGGAATTATAGTATTTAGATCTATAGATATAACGATCGCCAGGTGGCCTGAACCAAGATCTGGGGAGAACTCCACTGTTTTTATGGCGTTAGATATGTTGTTTGTGTGGAGGATTCTATCCGGTGTAGAATCCGCGTTGTTTCTCATGATGAATGTTGGCGGAGTTCTGTATTGAAGGAAATTCGATCTGCGCGTGAAGTCGTCCAGCTGGCGTTTTTTGGGAGCGCTAACGTTTAAATCGCCTATTATTATTGCGTACCTATATCTGCAAGGTTTGATGAAGATGGTGTTGTCTATTGCTGCATGTTGGTCGATGTATATGAGAAATATGTGGAGTTGATCGTTGTTAAACGGAACGGAGATGTGCAGTGCTTCGTTTCTGGGATCATTTATCGTTATTGCATTTTGTTTTTTTGGACGTAGTGCTGGGCTTATTTGTATCATGCTTCCCCCACGCGTGTTCGTATTCGTTATGAGGCCGTCATGTTTTACGCAATTCCAGTCCCGATATTTCGTGTTACTGTTTTCATTAGTTTTAGTTTCCACTAGCGCCACGCAGTTCACGTCATTCTTTCGATGTAATTGTTAATTAGTAGCTTCCTTTTCGCGTAGCTGTTGATGATGGCGTACAATAATTTAAGGCTGGTCATAGTTGGACACGTGACTTTTAACCATGGAGGGCTCGGTTGGCGATGGAGCATCGGAATTCTCGAGGTCGAACATCAAAATGTATAATCTGTTACCGGTGAATACAGCCGACGAGTCGATATTGAACTCTGTTATAAAGCGTTTTTTTAGTTTGGACAGTAGTGCTTCCCTGTTATCGTTTTTAGGTTTATTAATTTTGTTAATGTATGTTTTTATGATGTGGTCGTGGACGGAGATGGCCGATGTATGCGGTTGTTTATTGTGATAGCTTGATCTAGCTCTGCTATTTTTTTGTTAATCGATTTGATTGGAATGATCGGTATACCTTCGATCGCTTTTTTTTGTCTAAGCGGACATTTAAAGGACCAGGCCGCGGGATCCGATGCCTTGCATGCACTTAAGTTCGAGGTCCGTGCAACTGGCGGTCTTGTGGTTGCCACTGCACTACTCGCATGTCATATTATTGGGGCAATTGATTGTAGGATGCGTAAATTACATACATGTATTGCATGCTACCGGAGCTGGCGCTGGCGGGGAGCTTGGATAAGTTGGGTAGTGTTTATTTAGGAAGAATAGGTCTTCGTTCATCAGTTTTTGGAAGGATTTCTCGCATCCAGAAATTACTCTAATCAGTGAGGTAGGCTTATTCGTTGCTTACGAAATAATTCGCTTACAGTACCTATGGATAATTCCTTGATCGGTCAGTGTTTCGTTTATTGTGACGTCATCGAGTTCACGCTCGACTGAAGCTATGACTGCCGAGAAGGATGCCGCTGGCGTGTTGGTGGTGGTATCTCTTCTGTTGGAAGTCGTTTCCATATATGAGGAGATGGTTCTGTTTTTTTGTAGCTGGTCAAGCGCTTTAGTGAGTTTTTGTTTTTTTTTGCCTTTTTCGCTGTCAGATTTAAGTAGAAACCCCTTTGATGTTTGCAGGATGATATCTTTATTCTGTGGCAGTATCGAAAGCCAGGCGTTCGCCAGTTGAATTCTGTTCAAATTAGCTGCGATAGTATTTATGTAGAATAGGTGCTTGAATAGTTTTTGTCTACGTTCTCTGTTTCGTGCTAAGTAGTTAATTGAACTGTGGGATATTGATGTTATGGTAGGATTAGTATTGGCGTGTTGGATCATACCAGCCGTACCGGGCACTGGTTTTGCGAATCGTGCTGGACGTTTGCGCTCGACCTCTGGATTCTCTTCGCTTTGAGACAGATCATCGTTATAACTTTTGATTTGTTTACGGGGTTTTCCTCTTTTGCGGTGGAGGTTTTTAGCTGGTTGAAAACCTCCTTCACTCTCCTGATCCATTTGTGACGAGTCACTCATAATTGCACTTTCACACTTTCTCTAACGCGCAAGCCCGCGCGAATTTAGTGATTAGACCGTATATAATTAACACAGTTTATGTAAATAGATATTCCAAACCATAACAAGCTAATCATGCTTGCACGAAACAACTTGCGAAAACAGCGCGGGAAATCAGCCGAAAAATTCAACTCTCAACATAAAATAAAAGTATTCACGGAAGACGAGTGGATGCTTGCACGTGCTCTCAACGTTTCCAATCCCGCTGCAAGAATAACGGAAAAATTCTTACCCTTGTACGAGGAACCATACCGTATTAAAAGTCGCATACGAACAACAGGGCGAATAATAACGGCACGCCCGTACCACCCGTGGACCATCGCTTGGGATAGAACGCCTCGTAATGAGCGTAAAAAACTGTACCGCTGCCAAACCGAAGGCATGTACTTCATATTCCTGAGAGAGGAAAAAAATATTCAAAGAGAATTGCTGGGGATATGATAGGATGCACCAGCAGTGTACAAACACCCAGGAAATGCAACCATCGTTCCTTTGCCCTTCATTCCATGGGCGCCAGGGATTCGCTCCATTGAACGGCTACCAGCTCCTGCCAATCAAGGATGGATACGAACCGCCAGTGGCCCTGCGATTCTCCTGCACCCTCACCAGGCGCGAATTAGCCTCCGGGAGCAGGTAAAAAAAAAAAAAAAAAAGATATATAAATAAAATAAAATATAATTATATATAATAAAAATAATACTACCATGAGGGTAATCAAGCTTTTTTTGTTGTTAAAATAAATTGACAAAAATAAACAAATAGATCAGAAAACACAAGAAACAAGTGCGAATAAATTTTTTTTTTTTGTAATTCGCACCTTCCAGCGGCGATCACAAGCTCGTCCTGTTGACCCAATAGTGGTGGCGGCCACGACTCGCCACCACATGAGAACTCCAGTGACAGCACCAACGCCGCGACCACCATCTCATCAGCGGGAGGGAGCGCCATTGGTTCCGCTAACCCCGGAGCTGATGCAAGTGATCAGGGCAACTCCGGGAAGGCAGATGGGAATAACCCGGTATGAGTCATACCGTCCGCTACCTATGACTGCTACGGTAGCGGATCACGATAGCGCTATGATTTGTGAATCCGGCCTTCACAAATCATATCTCGCGATCCACGATTACAAGCACGAGCCGAGAGAATACACGCAATGGCTAACTTAAATACAACTCAACACAAAAAAATGTAAAAAAAAAAAAAAAAAAACAAACGACAATAAAAGGTTCTGTTTGAAACATTGAAAAAAAAAAGGAACATTTCCGAAGTTATAATTTTCTTTTACCTTTGTTAATTTTTCAATGTTTGTGTAATGACTAAGCGGAGATTTGGGGGAAGAGGGTTGATTGGTAGTGAGGACGGCCAGATGAAGTATCGAAGAGAGAAAATATATGGTGATTACCGGGACTCGAACCCGGACTGTTCAGTTACTAAGCAAGAGCGCTAAAAACTGCGCTAATGTCACCTATATGTTTCTCTCATTTGAATCGTCCTCTTATATGTAATCTAGTGCAGGGCCGTCACATTTGGAAGGGCGATGTAACGGAACACCAATCGGGCCTCCCGCCACAGATAAAAATGAAAATAATAGGGTAACTAAGATTCTTATTCGTACTCATAAATACGAAAAAAGTAGTTAATCAGTTTATTAATTACAACAACGACAAATAACAAACTGAATCACAGTATCAGGAACTCATAAACGACCAGATGAAATCAAATAGAATAAAGATAGAAATTCAATTTCCTTCTCTCTCCGAAATCCGAGTAACAACACTCGAAGGCGATACCAAGTAACCGAACAACGGCCAAGCGAGGCCGCAACGTAAACAAACGCCGCGAAGCCGCGTAAGCGTGTGCTCGCTATAACTCCTACTCAAATATTAGGAATCATATGAATAAGAGTAGTAAACGTATTTCGTCCGTACGAAATAAGGTGGTATTATGCGAATCTCGCCAATACAATAGGTCATTACCAAATGCCTTAGCCACATCCCACTTGATCCTATGGTGACCAACAGCGAGCGAGAGATCATCGGATTACAACTCCTGTATTAGGGGAATAAGAATAGAAGCTGGTAATTCTTACAATAACGAAAAATGGGCGGATCAAATTCGAACTCTAAAGTATGATAGGAAAACGACAGCCCACCTATCGAATTTGAATATCGCCGCAGCAATGTCAGGTAATTCATCAGGTATCAGTGGTTCCCACACAAAAGGGAAATATCGTAGTAAAAAGTTTAATTCCATAAAAAAACATAGAATTACAACATAGATCATAAATAAAAGATATTGCACGGGATGTAAATACCACGAAGAACAAATCTTACTAAGAATTTACATTGTAAGTCAATTATTATTAAAGGTATTGCGATAAACAATCCAGTTACAAACAATTGTGATTTTTGGAACAATTATTAGTAGCACAATGGCATACAAAGCGGCTAGTTACCGCAAATTTGTCGTATTTTCGTTATCAACAATAATTGTTCGAAAAACACTAATTGTTATAAATAATAAAATCTAGAACCTACGTTAGATAGGAGGTTAACACATAAAACCTACGTGGAATCTCCCTTGAACCACGTTTTAACTTCCTCACAAAATAAAATTCAACGGAAAAGTGACGTCAGAAGCGTCGGTTGGAGATCACGTGACCTCCACATAAGTTCCACGTTAACATCACGTGACCTCCACGTTTCCCCCCTTTTTTCGCCCTCAACCGAGCATATAAAAGTGACAGCCCTGCTCGACAAGAACACTCTTGAGCAACCACTACCTGGAGTCATCACCGAAGCGTGCTGGGAATCAGCACGAGTTTAGTTTAATCTACATTATAAGAAGAAAACGTTGAAGGAAGCAGTTCGTTGGACGTCTCGATGACTGAGGATCACAAATTCAAGGCCATCGGCAGCAATGACGAACTTTAACAAACATTCTCACTACATATCTGGGTCCCACCGTACAGCTCGTTGGCCCCCAGTACTTAGTTGAGTTAGGGCACTATCTCGAGAAAAAAAAATTACTGCCATATGACCACCGAGCTTGAGATAGTGAAAATCGAGGGATAAAATTCTCGCACTGGGTACTCGGTCGTGTGAACCTTGTACGATCTCGAAATAACTAACGAACGGTCAAGCTAACGTGTAAATCGGCCTTGAAAAGCCCGGATTGGTAACATAACTTACCGAACCCTGTATAATGTTCCGAATCTTCGTAGTATTGTACAGAAGAGTGTGTTGTGGGTTATTATCAGCGATCGTGCTAGGAAGGCAGAGCTTAAGGTACCTCGCAAATCGACTTTGCAGATACTTCTCGCCTACAGGACCCCGAATAGCACAGTGAAATAAAAATGAATAGAAGTTCCTCATGATATGTGTACAAAACCGTATATTTAGAAAGTTGAAGGGTAGATAATGTTTTATGGTAAGTGCTATTTAAGTTAAAACATTAAAATGTCATATCGTATTAAAAAATGAGATTTTTACAGATTTATTTAATTATCTTACAATATATGTAGTGTCAACAGTACATGCAGAATATCGACGAGTGATGACTTTTCTTGGGTACCTGGAACCACGCAATGCATTTGTTGCGTTTCCGGAACGCGCATTATTAAACCTTGAAGTCATCAACATAGCGGTGTCATCATATTCTGCTTGAGTTGTTTAAAAAAACTCAGCATTGAAAATGTTTATCTTGTACCATTCCTATAACGTTCGCAGGCTTTAAATTTGTCGGCCTCCTGGAAGCTGCAAGCTTGCACGCGATTCAAGAGGTTTAGCGGTTCTAGTAAACCCATCTTACGGACCCTTGCTGTTATGGGCAGTGGTAAAAATTTAACGGTTCCAGTAAAGCCATCTCACGGACCCTTGCTATATGGGAAGTTGCAAAAATTTCTCTCTGCTGCAACGCCATAGTCGTCAAAATGATTGTATACATTTACAAAATTATTGCGTTTTTTGTATTGTTATGGAGACCCGTCAATATAATAGATTTCTTTCACATCAAAATTACATTTCAAGTATTTAAGTATTATATTTTGTAATAAATAGACAGCAGTACGATCGTGATTCAAACAATATGAAATAACGCAAATGCTTAAATGTTCAAGCTGTCCTTCCATAAGATAGTAAATAAGAAAAGTGTGCAAAGTCGCTTATTCGTTGTTTCAATAAAATTACTTACTGCGTCTTAAGCGACGTTCAGGGGGGTGGTTGATTCTTTATGTCTAATTTCATCAATAAAATGTACTGTTACTTCACGGCGGTGTGAAAAATGAGATTTTCCGTGCACTTCGCGCGGAAAATCCTTAAACTCCGTTTTTATACCTTGTGAAGTAAAATTGTGTACGCTACACGGGGGAAAAACGGTTTCTCAGCTCATGTGATTGCAAAACTCGTCTTCGGCTCATTCCGCAAACTCACACTGGTACAGAAAATCTTTCACCGTCCTCGTGACGAATTATCCTAACTAAAGTCAGTACGATTTATTAATAGATATTAATATAATGATCGATATTATAACACCTATATTATTTTCATATACACGTGAAAATTCTATCCTTCAATGTATTTCCCGAAATATTCTTTTTTGACTACTTTTTGTTCATTATTTGATGTATGCCAATTATTTGTTTACAAAATGTTCTCATATTTTTCTCTGCCAATTATGAAACCTCCATCTTCGTCTATAGCTCAAAAATGTTGTTTTATTTTTTCAGATTTTTGTTAATTTTTTCTGGTTTTACAAAATGGAAATTTTCAAAAAAATTCAAATATCATATATCAGAAACGTATGATTTAAACATTTCCAAACAAAAATTTGGTAGGTTTTTTTCGCTAAGTTCTTCCGTAGAAAAAATTACGGAACAAATCTAGAACATCATCACTAGATCTTGTACGGGATGTCATGGAATAACCCGTATGCATTTAGTTTTTGTTATTTTGGAAAGCATGAAATTAATTCATGAAATTCCTCTTTCTTTTCAGATATGCGCGATAGTGAAACGATCTAGGTTACGTGCAATTAGAATTACGTATTATAGAATATGGCAAGAAAGTGTCGATTCTATTCACGGTATAGTGTCTAATTGGTTGCGACAAAAAAAAAAATGCGCGAGAAATATAATTACTGCTACCGAAGAGGTAGCTTTTCCAGAAGTAAAAACTGCCGATCCTTTAGATTTAGAAGAAGTGTCCGTGTCCGATCTTCTCGAAATGCCTCCAGATGATTTAGGATTAAAATGTATGGTAAGGTTATTAAATATTGATCGCGAAACATCGCCTGCTGAGGAGACCCCCAGGTGCAAGAAGGACGTAAAAGAGAGTATGGAAGAGGCCGATCGATTGGAGGTCATCGATGAAGATAAACCAGGAGACAACATATTATTTAACAATATAATCACTGATGACGAAAACCCAAAAGAAATATCTTCGCAGGTTTTAGATGCGACAAAAGATCTGGAATCTGAAACACATACAATCGACTCAAAATATAACGACGAGAGTCATAAAACAAATAGTTGGGAGCAAACAACAAAGGATGTAGATTGTGCTCAAGAAAACAAGGTATTGTTGGTCGAATACGACAATGACGGGCTGTTAGTAACTACGGAACTGGATATAGCACCCCGCGAAATTTTTCATATGACTGCATCGAAGCAGAATACGAAACATTCGACGAAATATTATTACGCAGGTAAACAGTCCATAGTGCCATCGAAGCTGTTTTATATTCAGGAAGGTGGTGAAGAAGCATAATTCGATAGACGCTCACGAACATTCCGAATATGCTAAGGCATTGACGCGGTTCGTAAACAACAACTTGATGAAGATACACTTCGGTGCTTTGTAAAATCACTAATGACACACGCTATGCCGTACAGATGTCCTCTATGAATATATAGCGTCGGAGAAAACAAGCGTGGCGTAGTTGCTTATACTATTTGCAGATACGAAAGTCACAAGCACAAGTTTAAAATCGAATTCGATGACATGAACGAAGTGGATGCAACCGTCTTCGTATATGTAGAAGACAACCCAAAATTTATTGTTGCAATAGTTCATTCGGGAAAAAGCAAAATGGAACAATTACGAGGTGAGGAACGAAGAGAAATTCAAAAGCAATTACAAAATCAACATCCACAAGCTTACTTCGATGAAGAGTTTGCAGGTGAATGCAAATAAGAGTGACCCTGTTATACATAAAGTTGGGGTGGGGACCAACAGTACACCTCCCAAGTCAACACGAGTATAGGTCTACACAAAAAGCGACTGTACACGCGGGCAGCTGTACATAAAATAACTCGACACCAAAAATTGTACAGCGCCCAACTGTGCACGACGTTCGATGTACACAAAAGGTATGCACTGATGAACTATACACGCGGAAAACTTTCTACTAAGAAGTGAACACCCAAAACTGCACACCGAATAACTCTACACGGTGATAGGTCTATACAGTAGTTGTACACCGTTCGACTGTACACGGTGTCAGCTTTACACCAGAAAAATCGACACCGAAAACTATACACCGCGCAAATGTAAAAACTGTACACTATTTAATATATGCAATGAAGATTTGATACAAAAAATTCAACACGCCGAAAAGTCAGCCCCCAAAACTCGACACGTCGAAAAGTCGACAGCAAAAACTCGACACGTCGATAAGTCGATAGGACGAAATATCAACACGACAAAAAATCGACATGTCGAAAACTCGACACGGAAAACTGGACACGCCGAAATGTCGACACGACAAACTCGACACAATGAAATGTCGACACGAAAAACTCGACACGCTGAAATTTTACACAGAAAACTCAACTCCTGGCGAGAGTACTTTGTTCATTTAAATTTTTAAGTGCCGTTTAAGGTCCGTAAGGCACACATTTTTTTTGAGCATGGCAATTGAACTTTTTGAAAACAGTAACATGCTTAGATCTTTTTGCGTGATTAATTGATGGATCTATCGTTACTCCGACTTCAGAGGCTGCTGCTATCTCGGAATCTGAGGGAGACAGCCGATTTGAATTTCAGAATTTTTTATTATCACTGAATGATCGTCCGTCCATTGCGACCTATTTTAACCCGATAGCACGCTTTGTTTTTTTCGCGTGATTAATTAGTGAATTTATCGTTACAGCAATTTCAGAAGCTTTTATCTCCGATAATTACATAGGACTGCTACTGAAACTAGACTATTTTAAATAAATTTGGAAATGGAAATAAACTCATAAAAATGTGTTTAGGCAAATTAGAAACAGAAAAGAAAATAATCATCGAAAAATAATTCGCAAAACCCTACATTTTATGTTGGAACAATTTATTTTATTCTATAGATCGTTTTTAATTCGTAGTACATTGAAAAAAGTGTTAGAAAGAGTATTTAATTCTTGATTTAGTTTTTTAATTGAAATTGAAAAACTATAAGGGCTATACTTCCTTATAGAATCTGAAATAATGTGTATTTTTTTCGGGGTACTCAAATTGATTTCCACGGAGTCGATTAATAGAAATATCATTGCAGCTTCGGTGGAAAAATAGAACGCACCCCAAGAGTATGAACAGCTAAAATTAAGTGGTGATGAAGTTGGAGTGCTCGCAAGCAATAATGTGTTCTTCGTACTTCAAAGTGATGAGGCAATAAATTCGAGCGATATCGGGGTTCTTCCGCGATTGGTTGAACTCTCCAATGCAGTACTCTCTTTGGCCAAAATGGATAACGAAGAGCAGTAAAGTCGACTTTTCAGAACTAGTTACGTTCCTCACTATTTTACCTCATCAAGAGGAACGTTCCTCAAACGCTCATCGTGAAATCCGTCATCGTTAAAGAAAACTTTATTCGAGTTAAACGCCTACAGTCAACTACTTAAGGAGGTTTGTCACTTATATAAACATGTAGATAAAAATCTGAAATTGTTATCAAGTATTTTTTACTTCGTGGTGAATTCACTTGAATTATTTCGAAATTTTCATCTACACCGTTACCTCAAAATTAAAGTAATTCTGCAATGTGTTTTAACGTGGGTTTTTGTGGCAGACTAGCTCTGACTCTTCATTACTCAGGAGGAAATGTAGAGAATAAATTAAAAACATGTTATATATAAAGCAATCGCTCCACTATCAGGTGGCAGTCGTGCAGTCGCAATTGCACAAAATACATATCTCGTTGCCGCACTTCCCCACAAGACCGCGATACCACAGAATCGAATTTCTATCAATTCGTGCGTTACAAATTTATTTCCATTGATTCTATACTCCCAAAAACTGTTATATATTTGTTAAAAATGATATTATTCGTCCTAATTTGGCAATTTTCCGAATCAAGTTGCACCATTTATACTTTTGGCTATCGTGCAGAACGCCCATGTAACAGTATAGGACCTCCTCACCTCACGCGCGAAGTGACGAACCTCCATAACCACACGAATTTCAATGTGCCATATCACATAGAAAGTGTAGAAAGCCTGCGAGAGTTAATACTCATGATAGATCTTCTTCGCAGCTCATAATCATAGTGATTGCTCTTATGGAGAACATTATTGCAACAATTCACGCCGTTGTGAGCGCTGGAGCGTACCCAAACCGCAGATTTTGGTTAGTGTTAGTTATTGGTAGATCAAAGAACAAGCTTCGCAATTACTTCGAGCATCCGGCAGTAGAAGGTCGAAGAGTATACATCTTTTATGGCACGCCGCACGTTATAAAGAGTTTTTAGAATGGATTACACAATAAGAAAATCTTACAGGTTTGAAAACTCAATTACATTAGATGAGTTATTAAGTATTTTTAACATTGAGATTGTAATGAAAATATCCAAGTGATGGTATGAACCCTGATAATGTAGAGTTCCAGGTGAGTTAAACCAAAATGGCTATTAATTCATATTTTAATTATATTCAAATACATAATTCTTTTACAGAAACTGAAAAGCTAAATAACATGCATGCTTGAACAATAAGTTCGTAACGTAGGTGCTGATCCATGGTGATCCACATGGCTTCCGTACAACATAGCAATGTGAAACTCAGGGCAACTGGCAAGTGGAGGTAACTGGAATGAATGGAGAAAGTTTTTAACTGGACGCTCATTGTTTTTTTTAGTATTTTTTTTAATCCCTTAACCTTTTCAAACGTGCATTTTTCCTTAGCTGCAATCGACTTGAAATGAGAGAATCATTGGTTTTTGGAGTCGCTGATTATTAGTGTGAACTCAGATTTGGAAAATTCAAAATGGCGTATCCAATATGGCGTACCAAAATGCAAAAAGTCGTTTGATCGAAGTGAAAGATATTTTTTATATTGTTGATATTAGAACAAAAAATAAGTTCGAAAATTAAGTTAAAATTACACCAACTAGTCATAAAATGGTTATTGCAAAGATGACATGCTTGAAAGGGTTAATCGCTGTGATGTTGGATGAATACGCCAAAAGAAGTTATGGTTGTTCTGTAACTGTTGACCTCTTAAGAATTTCTCGTATTTTTACGTGAAATTGGATCTACGTGAAAAATCAAGGATTATTTCATGGAATGTCGCGTGTGCGTATACGTGTACATGCGAGCAGCTATCATACAACTTTTGGGATTTTACAGCATATTGAAAATGAAAGAAAAAATCATTTTCACGCTATAACTTTCATAAATAAAGAGATATTGGGCTGAAATTTAGCACACAAATGGACTAACAACTATCATCTTTGCCAAATTTGGCGAGAATTGATAGAGTTGTTCTAATTTTATTGCAATTACAATTATTTTTAAATGTCTGTAAACACTTCAGCTCCTGTAAATTCTGAGACATGCGGTTACATTTATCGACGTGATTTCACGATTATTGATTATCCGTGATATATTAAGTTAAAGAAACGGTTAATGGGTTAATAAATTTTTATAGAAAGAGGCCATAATCTTACTAGGGGCTATACGGCGTTATACGAACGATAGTATTCGATGATAGCAAGACGGCATACTGGACATCGCCTGTCGCTACCACCGAATACTCTTACTGCGCACGCCTCGCAGAAGCAATGGTGACCACATGAAATGAAAATGTGCGTCTTCTCCTCCATGAGGCAGACCACACATTTTGAGGATGTAAATAAAAAGAAATTGTTAGTGCATGTTATGATATGCATGAATGCAAGTCAAGCTTCGAAACAGAGAGCTATTTTTTCGTCTATAAAAGTCCGTTGTTGTTGAAATGAGCTGAGAGAGAGGGTAGTTCTAAGTAGTGTGACGTATTTTTCTTCCATCGGTAATCGCGATTTCAAAAACAAAAACAAACCCCAAAGGGAGCAACAAAAAGAAGAAAACATGAAACCGAAACTTACGTCACCTTCGGCCGTTTGCATCCGCGAGTGCAACGAGATCCCGGGGGCGCCAGTTAATTTTATTTCGCCGGTATTAACAACCGGGCTAGATCTGGAGGTCGGTGGAACCGATTGCCGACCTCCGCAAGGACGAGACGAACACGAGAACCAACGAGAACACAACCGGTATCGACCAAAATTATTCTCAACACGAGAACAATTCTCTGATATTGACTTGAGAGTCACGTAATCGCATATGAATTCACCGGAAACTACTCAACCGATCGAGGGATCAAGACGAGCATGACCAGAGCAGATCTTCCGCGATCAGTAAATTACCTTTGTTAGGATAACTCACCGAAACAGCAGAAAATATCTGGAGTAACGTGGCGGGATCCGTATCTGACGACACGACGAAAACTGCACACAAGCGAAAAGAATTTCTGTAGAAATTCTTTTGCTCACAACACACGGGAAACACCACCGAAACAACAGCCAAACGCGCACGAGAACTTGACAGATAGGACGTACCGTAAGCGTGAGTGAGACCGCACCACTCGAACGCGAACGATACGCCGAACTGTCACTCACGAGATTCCGAGAAGAAGCCCGAGTTACCTCGAGGGCAGCTCTCGGTAGACTAATTTGTCTACGGGAACCATTGGAAGCAATTATTATCATTATCGCGAGAATCGTAACCGATAACTACTGCCCTCTCAGCTATTTCACGAGATCCTCGAAACGAGAGAGCGAGAAACTATAGCGCGGTAATATTAAAGGATCTTGACGATCGCTTCCCCTAATCAATGCGCGAAAACAAGGCCTCACATCATCAAAAAAAAAAAAAAAAAAAAAAAAAAAACGAAAAGACAGCACAAGGGGTTCCAACCTTGCCCGGAACTAAACTATAACTCCGCCTGTTCTACAGCGCATTGCATTATCCGTCGGGGTGCCGGGATTGCACCGGACTTTTGCGTATTCGTACTAAACCCTCGTCAAGTCTCTCCTTTATTCGGGCTGAGCTACATTACCTTACATTACCTTGAGCTACACACCACCGAATAAATTCAAGAACCTCGACCCAAAACTGAACGTAAGGTGAGAGAGAACACAAAAAAAATGGTTAACAGAATAGTCGAACAAAACTAAAAAAAAATAATATCTCGATCGAGAGCGTACGGGAGCCGAACGGTAACGTGAAACAGCCGAGATAAGATGAAGCGAGATCCACAGCAACGAAAATCGGTAGTGACTTACGCAATTTCGTTTGCTTGTGATTTTTGTGACGCTGATTTAAAAAAAATCATGTCACAACTCCTCACCCCTTAGGGGAGGCTTCCAACAAGAATTCGAAACGGTAGCTAATCCGAAAATTACGAGAACTACAACTCTGGTAGTCTTCCTTGAGTTCAACTTAAAGGTTGCGGGAACAATTCGGGATCTTTAACACGTGTACCGTGTGTTGTTAATGACTCACCTGTAACACGGTTTATCAGCGTGAAATTCGCAACTTCGTCCTAGGGAAGTCTGCGAGAGGGTCAACCCCACGAAACGAGAACTAACGAAAAAGGTTCACTGCCCTCAGTTCGGTAGCAGTGACCTCTTGCTCTTACTACCGTTGCTCGTCGATAATAAATTTTGGGGTAAGGCGGGAACCTTACGAGAGACAATGTCTCGATCGTAATACGGGAAAAAGCTATTTAACAGACCCATTTCGAGGACAACCACAATCATCAACAAAACGTTCTATGTTACCGTCCTCGCGGTGCGGTCTCCTGCGACGATAGTGTGGCGAGATCCAATCGTGCGAGAGTAGATGCCCCTTGCGGGACTGTAGGCCTTGCGGCCTATATGACGGGATCTACGGCTAATAGCTGATTACGGAAACTTGGTTTTCTTCAGCCTTCTCCTCGTCCGCCGAAACCCAAGGGTCTACAAGGCGAGAGTTACAGCTAAAGCCAAAGGCGGGAGCTTGGACTTTTCTTCCAATGGGCGAGATCTGAGGCCCGTAGGCTTACAATGCGAAAACTACGACTACGGTCGTATACGGTACCAAGGCAAGGGTTCCGGCCGAAGTCAAAGTCGGAAGCTTGGACTGTTCGTCCACTGTATGGGATCTGAGGCCCAAAGGCCTACAGTGCGGGAACTGAGGCCCAAAGACCTACAGTGCGGGATCTGAGGCCCAAAGGCCTACAGTGCGGGAACTACGACTAAGATCGTATACGGGAACTGACCTTCAACAGCTCCATCGCCGAGGCCCAAGGGCGTACGGGGCGAGAGCTGCGAGGTCGGGGCCATCCCAGGGCCCTAGGCGGGAACTCGAGGGGCTGGCTGTTCTCCAGCCAGTCTCCTCCTCTCTCTCTGACGCCGCCTACGGGCCGACGCCGAGAGTCCTCGAGCTGGTGCTGCTGGGGCCGCGGGGGCCGGTGCCGCAGTCGGTTCCCTGGGAGGTTCTGTCGTGGGGCAATCCGCGTCGCGAGGTTGGGGCCTCACGACATCGAGAGCATGCGTGAACGCGATCCTCAGAGTGTCCAGACGGGCCATTCGCCTCATCCATTCCTCAGGAGGATGCGGAATTACCTCGAGATCTCCTTCTACCTCTCGTCGAAGCGAGGTAGCTGACGGAGGTTCACGTCCAAAGTTTGCAAAGGCTGGCGTGGCCTGTAGAGAACTATGGAACGCGGTATTATACGCGAACCGGAACTCATGCAGATGGTGGTCCCATTCGCGATGATTTCCTTCGAGAAACGCGCGGATCATGGTTTTGACAACGCGATTCACGCGCTCGGTAGGGTTAGCCTGCGGGTGGTATGGCGGTGTCGTCTGATGCCGCATACCCACACGCTCCGTGAGCTGACGAATATCCCGATTAATAAACTCGGTTCCATTGTCCGTGAGCAATACTCGGGGTGCACCGCAGCGAGTAACGCCTACATCGTCGATAACTTTCGAGATCGATTTTCCCGTTGCCTTCCGGAGGGGGCAGATCTCTATCCATTTGGTATAGAGATCCTGTCCTGTGGACGCTGGCGTGAGCGGCCCCATGATATCGGCTGCGATAGTCGTCCAGGGACCATCGACCACGCTATGGCCCATGAGGCCTGCGGGAGCCTGTTGTTCTACCTTGCAGCGTTGGCAGGTTTCACACTGCCGTACGTGCGCGACAACATCTTTAAACATTCCAGGCCTGTAGTAAAGGGTGGATAGACATCGATACGTCTTCTCGACACCCAAATGGCCTGCCTGTGGGAGCGCGTGGCACTGTTGAAGAGCGACACGTCGGGATTCCCGAGGAAGTACAAGCTTCCAAGCATCGAGATCTTCGAATTCAAGATCCGCGAGATCGACGGGTCGATGGAAATATAAGCGACCAACGACTACCTGCCAATCTGGGAACTTATCGGGTTTCCGCAAAACGTCGCGGAAACTCCGGCGGTACCATGCATCCTGGGTGTCGCGAGCGCACAGGACAACGTCGTCTTGACCCTCAGGGGTCCTCGAGAGCGCATCGGGAACATGGTGCCACGCGCCCTTGCGGTGTACTATGTCGAAGTTGTACTCCAACAGTTCCAAAGCCCACCGAGCTAGTCGACCTGTGGGGTTCTTTAAATTGTGTAGCCATCGAAGGCTACTGTGGTCTGTTATCACTGTAAAAGTATACCCCTCGACATGACAACGGAATTTCCGTATCGCCCATAGTACCGCAAGACATTCTTGTTTCGTCACCGGGAACTTTCTCTCAGGCGCGGTCAAAGCGCGACTCGCGTAGGCGATAACCCGTTCGTGACCCTCGATTACCTGCGTGAGTACGGTACCAAGGCCGACTCCGCTAGCATCGGTTTGTAGCGTGAACGGTAACGCAAAGTCAGGGCAGGCGAGCGTAGGAGTGCTCGTTAGCCTCTGCTTCAACGTATCGAGAGCTTGTTGTTGTTCGGGACCTCATTCCCATACCTGGGCCTTTTTCGTGAGCCGTGTCAGAGGTTCTGCAATAGTAGCGAACTTCTCTATGAAACGTCGGTACCACGACGCCATGCCGAGGAAGCGGCGTAGCTGTCGTATGTTTTGCGGGATCGGAAATTCAAGAACAGGGGCTACTTTTGCGGGATCGATCTTCAGGCCCCCGTTATTCACAAGGAACCCGAGATACTGGACTTCAGAGCGACAGAACTCGCTCTTCTCGCGATTAATCGTGAGACCAGCAATCGAGATCTTCTCGAGAACTTTTCGGAACCACACTAAATGTTCTTCGAATGTCCGAGTTACGATAATGATGTCGTCTAGGTAGACGAACACGTGTGGGTACATTTCTGGACCCAAAAGTCGATCCAACATACGCTGGAACGTAGCGGAAGCGTTCGTGAGGCCGTACGGCATCCGCTTGAAGTGGAACAGGCCTCGGCCCGGGACCACATAAGCGGTTATCTCACGCGAAGCGGGATCCATCGGAACTTGCCAATATGCTTGACTCAAGTCCAATGTCGAGATATAGTTGGCTTGGCGCAACTCATCGAGGATGCCGGTCATGGTCGGGATGGGGTAGGCATCCTTTTTCGTTACAGCATTGACCTTTCTGTAATCAATACAGAAACGGTACTTGCCGATAGGTTTCTTTACCATGACCACGGGACTCGCCCAGTCACTACTGGAGGGTTCGATAATGTCGGTAGCCAACATCCGGTCGACCTCCGCCCACATAATGTCGCGGATCACCGGAGTTACGGGATACGGCTTCTGCTTGACCGGAATACTGTCACCTACGTCAATGTGGTGGTCACAAGCGTGGTGACCGCCGAATCAGCGGGGATATCCGGCACGTCAGCATCGAGGAACTCGCGTAAACGTGTCGCCTCGACGGCATCCGGAGTTCGTAAGCCACAGCACATAGTTATGCGTAACTCAACCTCCTCAGTAACAAAAGTATGTCATACTTCCGGAAGATCACGGAAAACCTATGACTCCCCGAACAAGTCGACGACCATTTTTGCGGAAATCAGATAATCCAAACCTAGTATCAGCTCTTCGGAGAGCGATGGTAGGTGGAGTGCGAGAACATTCGTACAGCGACCCTCGAGGATCGCCGGTACTTCGGTAGCCGTCTCGACAGTTTCGACTTGGCTATTCGCAACCAATACTGGACGAGGCGGGATTCGTTGTACTGGGAGGCCGAGACTGTCATAGAACTGGATCAAGTTCGCGCCCAGAAACGTCCTGGTAGCACCCGAATCGATGAGAGCTTTTACGGTACGACCGTAAATGACGACTTCGACCCGAAAGGCGATAATGCGATCATCGCTAGCGGCATTGACGATTACGTCGTCCAGTGACGCGTCGGGAGCAGGGTTGATGTCCGGTAACCGCCTCTGTCTCTTTTTACGACTGCTCGCATGACGATAGGGCTTTGATAAACGGGAACTTGGCGGAAATGTGTTAGTCGGGGTGCGACTGTCTTTACACAGAGGCGCGGGAGAGTTGCTCACGCGCCTCTTGGCGCGTTTCCCCGGTTACACTGAGTGCAACGGGCGGACGTCACCCCTGACAGGCCACACCAGTAGCAGAAGAGTCGACGGGACTCCTTGCACTCCCGATGTCGATGACCCGACTGGTCGCAGTTCCAGCAGTGGTCATTAGCAGGAACCCTGGGAGTGTTCTCCTCCCGATTGAGGGCTTGGGGAGCCCTAGCGGTAACCCCCTGCCGCGGGAAAGCATCACGAGAGGAGTTCGGGAGCTGTGACTGCCTTGCAGCCGCTCGGGAAGTGGGAGGTTGTGGCCTTCCCTCGATAGTCCGTTCGCGGTTAGCGCGTGACGGAACGAGAGCCTTGAGGAAGTCGAAGGGTTTCTCGACATCCTCTAATGGAGACTGATGTTCAGCCTCAACATCAAGCTCCTGAGCAGCACTAACCCGTGCGCGTCGTGGAGCCTGCGAAACCTGCATGCGGGGTTCGCGATACGCGAAACTCGGGCAGAGCGATGCTTTTGTTCTCGGCGGTGGGTGACGAGAGTCCAGACTCTGTATCACCCGCTCACGACGATCTGCCTCCCGCTCGAGATCTCTCATCGTTAGTCGATCATGATACGAGATCATGATCTTGAACGGGGGTAGCATATTTCGATATGCATACCGCATGCGTTCCTGCTCAGTCCAAGGGGGACTGAGACGTGAGAATAAGCCGTTCATACAGCTTAAGTATACGAGAACCGATTCATGGTTGCCCTGAGTCCTGGACGCTACCTCCTCGCGAAGCGCGATTTGATAGTCGGGATCAGCGAAGCGCCCTCGGAATGCAGCTTTCACCGCTTCCCAGTCCGCTAGCAGACGGCGTTCCTCCCGATACCACGTACGAGCCATGCCCGTCAGGCAAAAGGAGAGCGTCTTGATTAGGTCCTCGTCCCGGATGGGGATCAAGGACCGGCCTTCCTCAATGAGGGAGAGGAAATCCTCAACGTCCTCATGTGGTTGGCCCGAGAACGAAACCTCCCATCGACGGACCTCTTGGAGGACGCGATGAGGCGAGAGCCAGCGTCTTCGACGTCTCGGTAATTCGGACTCTTCGGTAATCTCGAAGTCGTCTGGTTCCAGCGTTAGCCGTCTCCAGACACCGTCGTGGGGTAAGTGCCCACGACCACCTCGATCACCGTTCGGGCCAACGGGAGCGGCGGGCCGATCCCCTGGGAACTCCCATTGGCGGGCCCTCCGCCGGTACCGACGCGGTGTCACGGGATTTTGCCGGCGTAGGCCGCCAGCATGTCCACGTGAAGGGTCTCGGGATCTACCAGGTCCCCCCTTTCGTCCGACATATCGGAGAGGGAAGACTCGGGATGCTCCGAAGTTCGGTCGGGCAACCTTCCGGGATCTAAGCCGGACTTACGGTCGCCGATGTGGTCGGTTCCACCTCTCGCACCGTCCTCTGACATTACGTGAGGGGTCCCGGACAACGAACGACACCGAAAGGGATCTAAAGAGATCGGCTACGTTCGGGATCCGAAAATCGAAAATAATAATTTTTCGAACGTTGAAAATGAATCCAAGTTCGAAAAAGCGAGGACGAAAATCTTTCGAACGTTGAAAATTAATTCAAGTTCGAAGAAGCGAAAACGAAAATTTTTCGAACGTTGAAAATGAATTCAAGTTCGAAAAAGCGAGAATGAGAGATTTTCGAACGTCGAAATTTAATTCGAGTTCGAAAAAGCGAGAACGAGAGATTTTCGAACGTTGAAATTTAATTCGAGTTCGAAAGAGCGAGAACGAAAAATTTTCGAACGTTGAAAATTAATTCACGTTCGAGAAAGCGAGAACGAGAGATTTTCGAACGTCGAAATTTAATTCGAGTTCGAAAGAGCGAGAACAAAAAATTTTTCGAACGTTGAAAATTAATTCAAGTTCGAAAAAGCGAGAACGAAAATTTTTCGAACGTTGAAAGTTAATTCAAGTTCGAAAAAGCGAGAACCACGAAATCGATGGGCGAAAGAGAAAAAAAACTACCCCAGAGAACGTGCGGGTACCTCGAAACGAGGGTACTTACGGTATCACAATCGTCTTCCGTAAATGCACCAAAAGGCACTTAACAATTTGTCGAAGTATTCACTACCGTTAGTCGCGAAATAATTATCGGCCAGCCGTCAATTTCGGCGATCGAGAGCGAAAAGGGTGAGGAGGAGGGATTCCTCAAACTCAAAACAAAATTGCTTGTCGAAAATCGTCATCGCTCCTCGTAACGGCCGACGCCAAGATAATAGAGGGATTAACTGTATCGCCGCACACCCGTGACCGCTTAATGACCGGCGCAAGGGGAGTCGGGAGCTAGAATTTTTCGAAAAATAAAATTCTCGAGATTTCGCAAAATCTCACTTCGAGATCCAGAAATTTTCGAAAAATAAAATATTCGAAAATTCATCAAATTATTTCGAGATCAGGAAATTTTCGAAAGAAAAAAAAAGAAATAATCTATTCGAAAATTCTATTCGAGATCGTGGAATCTAAAAAAAAATAAAATATTCGAACATCCACAAAATTAGTCCGAGAACAAGAAATTTTCGAAAAATAAAATGTTCGAAAATTTTACACGCGATCGTGGAATTCACCAAAAAAAAAATTTTATATAAAAAAAACATTAAAAAAATTGAATTAATAAAAAAAAAACAATTAAGACACAAACACCGCACGGTATCAAGTTATCTATTGGCGTGGCCCCACGTTGGGCACCATTTGTGACGTATTTTTCGTCCATCGGTAATCGAGATTTCAAAAACAAAAAAAAAACAGCAAAAAGAAAAAAAAATGGAACCGAAACTAAATTTAAGCTCAAACCCCAAAGGGAGCAACAAAAAGAAGAAAACGTGAAACCGAAACTTACGTCACCTTCGGCCGTTTGCATCCGCGAGTGCAACGAGATCCCGGGGGCGCCAGTTAATTTTATTTCGCCGGTATTAACAACCGGGCTCCGACCTCCGGAGGACGAGACGAACACGAAAATCTAGAACTAATCACTGAAAGACTCGCGAGTGCAAACGATTGCGGAAATGCACGACTGCTCAGGATGCGGATTATGGTAGAGGGGTCGCGATCCTTTTGCCAATAAAATAACCAACGAGAACACAACCGGTATCGACCAAAATTATTCTCAACACGAGAACAATTCTCTGACATTGACTTGAGAGTCACGTAATCGCATATGAATGCACCGGAAACTACTCAACCGATCGAGGGATCAAGACGAGCATGACCAGAGCAGATCTTCCGCGATCAGTAAATTACCTTTGTTAGGATAACTCACCGAAACAGCAGAAAATATCTGGAGTAACGTGGCGGGATCCGTATCTGACGACACGACGAAAACTGCACACAAGCGAAAAGAATTTCTGTAGAAATTCTTTTGCTCACAACACACGGGAAACACCACCGAAACAACAGCCGAACGCGCACGAGAACTTGACAGATAGGACGTACCGTAAGCGTGAGTGAGACCGCACCACTCGAACGCGAACGATACGCCGAACTGTCACTCACGAGATTCCGAGAAAAAGCCCGAGTTACCTCGAGGGCAGCTCTCGGTAGACTAATTTGTCTACGGGAACCATTGGAAGCAATTATTATCATTATCGCGAGAATCGTAACCGATAACTACTGCCCTCTCAGCTTTTTTACGAGATCCTCGAAACGAGAGAGCGGGAAACTATAGCGCGGTAATATTAAAGGATCTTGACGATCGCTTCCCCTAATCAATGCGCGAAAACAAGGCCTCACATCATCAAAAAAAAAAAAAAAAAAAAAAGAAACGAAAAGATACAGCACAAGGGGTTCCAAACTTGCCCGGAACTAAACTATAACTCCGCCTGTTCTCCAGCGCATTGCATTATAATCCCGGCACCTCGACGGATACGTCGGGGTGTCGGGATTGCACCGGACTTTTGCGTATTCGTACTAAACCCTCGTCGAGTCTCTCCTTTATTCGGGCTGCTCATTACCTCGAGCTACACACCACCGAATAAATTCAAGAACCTCGACCCAAAACTGAACGTAAGGTGAGAGAGAACACAAAAAAAATGGTTAACAGAATAGTCGAACAAAGCTAAAAAAAAATAATATCGCGATCGAGAGCGTACGGGAGCCGAACGGTAACGTGAAACAGCCGAGATAAGATGAAGCGAGATCGACAGCAACGAAAATTGGTAGTGACTTACGCAATTTCGTTTGCTTGTGATTTTTGTGACGCTGATTTTAAAAAAATCACGTCACAGTAGAAATAAATATTGTGACGTCGGAGGTTTTACAAGCAATGTTTTTGATTTTATTTTAGAAGGTGAATTCAGCTAACTCGGCTACGAAGCGCGATTGTTGGGGCGAAGAAACTTGGTAGACACTACGTTGAACCACAAGGACTTTATTCACTGCGAGTTCCATATGTGTTTGGGTAGAGTCGGTGAGTAGAAATTTTCAAGTAGAGCGCGTCACTTAGACGAGCGCCTCTAGCTACATTGAACAGTACTAACGGCTACGCCACTCTTTCTCCACTCTTCTTGACTTTAAAATTTATAGAAATATTCATTTTTCTCTTGCTTATTTCGGCACTTCATATTTATTTTAAGCATCCACGTAAAAATACATTCATTTTACAAACAGATACATAAAATAAAAATTGTGGAAATATAATCGATGTTGGCGGGATTCGAACTTGGTTCACTCGGAGTAGTGGACCAACGCTCTGATCACTGGGCTGTCGAATCCTTTTGTAAAAATAAAGCCACTTATGTATATGAATAGCAACAGACTTACAATCGGGTCGAGTTACAAATAACAATTACTAAACATACTGGAGTGAATAATAACAATGCAACATGTATGTGGATAAAAAGATATTTTATTGAATTAAAATAACATAATCAAGTGAAGATAAAGGAAAAAAATACAATATGGTTTGAATTATTCTGAAATATAGTAAATAGTTCATTTGTTCTGTATGACTTCATTCGCCACTATGAATGCACTGTCGTGTATTGTATATTCCATATCGATGGTTATTTATAATCGCGATTGTAAATAACCATTGTCGCATTTCATATCAATTCAGTCACCAAAACAAAGGTTGCAAAGACAAACCTTGCACATTATTTCCTCGTATTTTGGCCCGTCACAAACCCTCCTCTATGATAAAATACGTTGTGTAGTTTTGGCTCCCTCATAGAGGAAGCTTTGTGAATGGCGGATCAAAAAAGAATATGAAGTGTAACGTGGTAAAAATCAGGCTCCTCCCAGCCTGAAAAAAACTCCTCGCAGCGCGACAACTCCCGGCACATCCACAAGGTTCGATAGGCATTTAGACATAATTTTAATTCTTTTTGTTTTATTTTTTTTATTTATGTACCGAGCGGTGAAAGTTCCCGAGACGAGGCAGAGATGTTGGCGTTCCCCACCTCGCATAGTTGAGAGATCGGAGGTCACGAGGGGTTTTTCTTACCCTAACAACGACGTTGCTGCACCGTCTGCATCGTTTAAAAATCTACAGCCGATGCTACCCATCTTCCCGTTGCGCTGCGCTGCGAAATTTCAATTTGGATCTCGCGCGCCAGAAGCTAACATATTTGCGTGCGCTAATAGGTATCGCGTAGATTGAGAGTTGGCCGTCTGGTCTCTCGCCGCCTAATTTTTGGCAAGGGTAGGGCTCGTGTCTCCGTGCGCTACCGATCTCGAAGCTGTTTCCCGAGGATCGTCGCGTGACGAAGAGAGAGAGAAAGGGAGAGCGTGAAAGAGAGAGAAAGAGATAGAACGCTTCGAGAAGCTTCCCGTCGTCTGGGTGAGTTTTGCCGCTCAGTTTTTCTTTTCAATTCTTTTTTTTTATATTAATTTTATTCATTCATTTTGTGCACCGTTAATTCGCGAGTAGAGTTTAGCCGCGATGACGATTTTCCGTACGTGTAGGATCGCGAGAGTTCTTTGTTTGATTGTCGTACAGTCCCGCGAGACTTTGTCGGAAATTTTGTTGGGTGACTAGATCTCCCGTTTATGTAACAAGTGTTTAATTTTATTTTGTGGATCGTGCCGCGAGTTTTCCCGGGTTCAGCCAAATATTTTAGATTTCATTTTACGGGTTTCGGGAAAGACCGAGTGTTTCTTTTTTAGTGTGAATCACGAGTAAATTTTGTCGGTGAATTGAGTAGCCGTTTTCATCCATTGGGAGAGCATGAGTGCTGCGTTTCTCTTTTTTTTTGTGCTTTCGTTTGTTAAAATTGTTAATAATATTTAACCTCGTGTATGTTTCATTATTTCGATAGATTCTAGCGTGCGCTATTTTCATATTTTACTTGGTTCATTTATTTTTCTTTTTCTTTTCTTTTGTATTCGCAAATACCGTAGAATCGATATTTTCCCGTTAATTTGCGCGGATTCGTGAAATTGTTACCGCTTTGGAACGTAATCTCCAGTTATTTAATTATTAATTGAACACTCCCGTCCGTCCGTATATTATTTCTTTATTTATTGTGTGTGTGTAATATTTTTATTTTTATATATTTTTTTGAAATTGTGTGACGAGAGCCGCCTCATATGATAGCTCATATCGATCGATCGAAGCCGGGATTGTCGGGTAGATCGAGTGAGTTTTTTTTTTTGGGAAAATAGCCTTTTGAAAACCTTTAATTTTGAATAAACTATTGTTTTGTGATTCACGTATATTCGAGTCGTTTTACAATTATTTATTAATTTCCTCTATAAATTACACGAGTCCATTACCAGAATCCCGCCACTCTACATTTTTTGATGGCTGCGGCTAGCCTGGCAAAGCAGCTTGGTCCCTCCAAGATCTAGAATTCTTCCCGGCGCGAAAGCGCCTGGCGCCCATATAAAATAAAGGGAAGAGTTTTCGGGACTTTAGCTTGTAGTGTCTGGGGTATAGGAAATTTACATTACAAATTGGCGCCCAATGTGGGGCCACAAAAATGTACTCTACAAATGCAAGGTTTGATGTGCCAGGTTCGACTTTGCAATTGTTTTGACAAAAATTACGAAAATGTAACTTTCTATCAAACCTTAAGTAGTTTATCGATTATACCCAAATTTAGTATCAAATATTGACACAGTCTATTTAAGTTTTGTACAAAATTTGAGATCAGTTACTTGAACCGTTCTCGAGTTATAGCATTTCCAAAAAAAATGACGACAATGCGAATTTCTATAAAATTTGAACTCCTTTATCGTTTTCGCCTAAATTCGAGAAAAGTAGTTTAGAAAAAGTGTCGGGATGTATGTATGTGATAGAGGGGTGAAAATTCATATTGTCATAACTCGGGAACTACACAACCGAATCGTCTCAAATTTTTATGCCGCATACAGTACAGTTAAGCGTGTCACTGGTATACATTTCATAAAAAACGAATCCCCGACATAACATCCCGGAGACAATGACCCCCGACATAATATCCCGCGACATAATAACCCTCCGACATAACATCCCGGAGACAATGACCCCCGACATAATATCCCGCGACATAATAACCCTCCGACACAACATCCCGCGTCATAATATCCCTGAGCTATAACATCCCCGCGATAAAATTTCATCCAAAAAATTAAGAATAAGTGGCCAATTAGCAGGTATAAATTATCTTGGTATAGACTGTACATTCGTTACATTCACGATTACTCATAACACTTGCTTGCTATGGCTATATATCAACAGCCGCATGAATATATTCTAACAATTGTATACAATTCTATATGTTATTCTATACAGACTACATCTATATATGTGTCAACGGCAGCTAGAAATTCAGTTATCGTTTCAGTATCGTACTAATACGACGTGTCATCGAAATGCCTCTCTCATTTATATTAAGCCAGAAGGAAAAAAATCTATTGTTACACAATAATTTGACATTTTATAAACACAGTGACAGTAAAACTAAAGTGATTTGGTGATGTACAAAATACAACGACACCTGCATAAAATGTTCGAGCCGCTGTCACACCTCGTCCTCAGAACCTACAGGTAAGAATATAATTTATGTAAACGCCTCGAAATAGTTCGTGTTGTATACATAATAGCGTGTCTCTAGATTTTTTTCCAAATAAATGTTCCTAAAGTGTATGTCTTGTGAGCCAAATGTGAGGGAAAAAAAAATTAAAGTTATATTTTTCATTATTCATAAATTAATAATAAACGAACCAGGGATATCCCTAAGGATATCTAGGGATAATATTTGAGGGGGAAATATGTTCTATGACCTTTCTATGATAGATATTAGAGACACCCTATTACATAATGTATATTACGATATTAAACCGACGAATATATCTTTTAATTCACAGGAACTATACTGTCTGAGACGCCTTACAACCACGCGCCAGACATAATAGATGTCAAAGCAGCTGAACTAAAAACAAATTTAAGAAGGAAAGCAACAGAGTCAAATGACACTTCTAAGAACATCGTTTCTACGACATGCTCCAATATCTCTGAAGCACTTGCGGTACGATTACCATCCACGAAATCACTCTGTCGAACGGTACAGCGACAGCGAGCCGAGACAAATGCTCCACCACCGAATTCAATAACAGCACAGGATCTCGTCATTCCCGACAAATATGCAACAACAACACAGGGAGACTTGTTCATAGCATACGACAACAAGAGTCCAAGGCGTCTTCTAATATTCGCAAGTAAAAGAAATTTAAAGTTTCTAAAGCAGTGCAAACATTGGCACGCTGATGGAAAATTCGACACAGTGCCGAAAATTTTCTTACAGCTGTATACTATACACGGATTATATGAGGGAACAACAATTCCGTTGATCTTCGCATTGACGGCTAATAAATCAAAAGAAACCTATATTGAAATGTTAACCGCAATCAAGCAGCTTCGTCGCGGGTTAAAACCCGAAAGTATTACAATGGACTTTGAAGCAGGCTTCATAACAGCATCACAACAAATCTTCAATGAAACATCAATACATGGATGCTATTTCCATTTCTCACAATGCACATGGAAGCATATGCAAGTTAACGGTTTACAAAAAAAATACGGTGAAGATGAAGAATTCTTTATTGAAATCAAGAAACTGAACGCACTGGCATTTGTTCCTACTGACGACGTAATTGCCACCTACGAGAAACTTATAAAATCACAGTACTACACGTCCAACGAAAAACTTTTAGAACCATTACTAAACTATTTCGAAGAGACGTGGATCGGACAACTCAACCGTAGGGGACAACGACAGAAACCCCTTTTCCCATTATCATTGTGGAATGTTTACGAAATAATTCAACAAGGCTTGCCACGTACTAACAATGCGGCTGAGGGATGGCATCGAGCCTTTTTCGAACGTTTGCAGTCCAGCCACGCAACTATTTGGAATTTTATCGACGCCTTAAAAATCGAGCAAAGTGACCAAGAACACCGACTATCTCGATTTGAATCCAGAGAGCAGCCACAGAAACGCAAGAAGCAAGAAAAAATAGACAAGCAAATAGAAAATGTGGTCCGCAAATACAAGGCAAAAAATGCATAAAATTTTTAAAGAATGTGGCTCATAATATATCGTTCTAATTCAATTATTGAATATTGAATTATTCTGTACCGAATGACATTGAATACACTAAAATATTTCAAATTCCATTAATTCTTTTTGTATTATTCCGTACTTTGTCAATGCATTTATCAATAAATGTTACGGGATATTATGTCCGAAGGTTATTATGCGGCGAGGATATTATCACCGGGATATTAAGTCGCGGGATATTATGTCCGAAGGTTATTATGTGACGAGGATATTATCACCGGGGTATTATGTCTGCATACCTAAAAAACGATTCAAGAATTTTGATTTTATGGAATTTGGAAGATTTTGAAAAATGCCTGTGATCACTCCATCTCGAACAAATTTCCAGCTTTCGAGCCGAAACTTGACACAAAACTTCATCAGGGTGGTGCAACGTTTGGTATTGAATTTGGGCGAAATCGATAAAGAACTTCAAATTTTATAGAAATTCGCATTTCCGTATTTATTTTTGAAACTGCCGTAACTCGAAAGCTGTTCAAGTAATTGCTCTTAAATTTTGTATAAAACTTAAATAGAGGGGCGCCAATGTTTGATCATAAATTTCGGTGAAATCGATAAATTACTTAAAACTTTATAGAAAATTCCATTTTTGTAATTTTATTGAAAATGCTATAGCTTGAGAACGATTCAAGCAGATTGTCTAAAATTTTGCATAAATCTTAAATAGAGTGTTTCAATATTTGAGACTGAATTTGACCAATATTGATAAAACAGTTAAGATTTAATAGAAATTCATATTATCGTTTGTTTTTTAAAGACTTGTCAAGTTGAACCTTGTACATACAAACCTTGCTGTATAAATATTTTGATCCATCCACAAAGCTCTCTCTATGAGGAAGCCAAAACTAAATAACGTACTTTATCATAGAGGAGGGTTTGTGACGACTTTGCTACCTTTTTTTTTATTTAATCTGTAATATCTTGGGAACCATTAACCATACAGACAACTCTAAAAAAGCGCAAATGTTCGTTATTTCATGACCCACAAGAAAAAAATATTCGAAATTAATTGGTAGGGCAATCTCAGGTCACATTTTACGGTAAAACCAACGAATTTTTTTTTTACTGTTTGGGCGTTAGATATCGTCATCGGAAAAATTGCCTTAAATCCTGTAAGTGTTCATATATTACAGCAGTTTGAAATATAAAAAAAATATCCGCTTCTCAATGTCAGAACATTCGACAATATCAAATTTTTTATTGTATTTTCCGTATAGATCAATACATACAGATCAATATTTTTGATAAAACGTGATTTATAGAGAACACAATCTTCGGAATGTTAAATAGCAGTTTAACGTCTAATTTTTTTAGTTTCACAAGAAATTGAGTTGAAATTGAAGGAAAAAAAAGATATTTTGTAAAAGAGTGATATAATTCCGTTCAAAATTTCATTGAGTAAATGACTACGTCATTTTAACACAACGTCGTGTTGAAAAAATAGCCAATGGTGTATAGTGGATCTCTGTCAGGAAGCAAAAATGAAAAAATTGACATATTCCGGCAGAATTTTTTTTATCTGAAATTTGGTGTATCTATTGGAACCATTTTTTGAACTTCTTTTTTAGTCGCTGCGTTAATATGGAATGCCAAATATACAAACGCGAATAAAAATAACTATCAACATATATAATATACAATATTCCTGAAAACAGTTCACTCATATAAGCGAAAGAAATCATAGAGAAAGAATAAACTATCTATTTACTATACTTCTGAGAATAAGTACTGCTCCGGATCGTATCCGTTACTTTTTCCGAGACTCTTTCCAAGATATGAAAGATTCTTACCGAGATTCGGCAGACTCATTCCAAGATAGTTGTTTTCTGCGCGGGGTGCGATAACGTTGTATAAGAAACTCGGGCGAGAAACATTTTCTCAACTCGTGTGATTATAACACTCACTTTCGGCTCGTGCTGCAAACTCATACTCTTCAGAGAAAGTATAATTGCACTCGTATCGTAACACACTATTGGGCACGATGGCCCAGTACACTGAGCGAACAGAGTTCGAGTCCCACCAACATCGATTATTTTTTCGTGACTTTTATTTCATGTATCTGTTTGTAAAATAAATGCGTTTCAATGTGGGTGCTTGAAATAAATATCAAGTGCCAAAATAAGCATGAGAAAAAAGAGAGAAATAATAAAATTTGTATATATTTTGAAGTCGTGAAGGGTGGTGGAAGAGTGAGGGAAGCCGTTAGTATTGTTCAATGAAGGTAAAGGCGCTCGTCTAAACGTCGCGCTCCAACATTGACGTGTGTACCCACTGTCTCCGACTTACTGACTGCAGAGAAATCGCGGGACGTATTTATATGGGACAAAGTCTGGAAACTTCTATGGGAAAGTGGGCACACGTATGACTGGATTTCAGGAAAGTCAGCTTGGCTGAGTATACCCAGAGAAACGATTTATTCGTATTTGTTTGAACAAATCATTTTCCTTATTCGTTTGGAAGCCTATTCGCGTTTTACTAGTGGTAAGTAAATTTTTGTATCAGGTGTACTAAAGGATTTAGTTGTATCTAATAAGATTTTGTAATTTAAATATTTCTTGACACTCGATTATGGCGCAGGAAGCAAAACAGAATCATCAATTACAATATTAACAGAACGGAAAAAATAAAGTTTTTATCTCACACATTAATTTACCTGGAATACTTGGTCATCGTTGGTTAGTGATCACTACTTAGAAAAATGTTTTGCCTATACTGGAATTTGAACCTAGGACCCACCTACCTGAGTACCTAACAACGATGACGTTACCGATTATGCTATGGACTACTTGGTCATCAAGGATATCCAAACAGTATAACGCGGGTAAAAGCAGACTATTCCACTACGCTAAAAGTATAGCAGACGCGTGCTCTCGGGCGAAAACACACTATTCTACCACGCTGAAAGTATAGCAGACGCAAGTTCTCGGACAAGAGCGCACAATTCCACTACGCTGAAAGCACAGCAGACGCGTACCATAGGCTGCGTGTGGTGACCGACTACGCCTCCGAAATCTAATTTGTCCCGAGTAAAATTGTCAAGTTTACGAAAACGTGCACTTAGCAAAAAGCTACTGCATGTTATGTTACCTCTCGATCTATCCCTGCGCTGCCGCTTCTGCCCGTGAGATCGCGGTTGTCTTGAACTTTGCGACCCGGCAGCAATTAAGTGCTGCCGGCGTCGCTTTCTACGTTCATTCTTCTTTTTCGATCGGGACTCTGCAAGTGCCGAATGAATGGATTATTAGTGATTCCTTACACAATTTGATAGTCATACTGATTGCGCCGAGTTGCTGCGCCGCGTTGGGCTGCTGCGATGCGCCGAGTTGCTGTGCCGCGTTAGGCTGCTGCGATGCGTCGAGTTGTTGTACCGCATTGGGCTACTGCGATGCGCCGAGTTGCTGTGCCGCATTTGGCTGCTGCGATGCGCCGAGTTGCTGTGCCGCGTTGGGCTGCTGCGATGCGCCGAGTTGCTGTGCCGCGTTAGGCTGCTACGATGCGTCGAGTTGTTGTACCGCATTGGGGTACTGCGATGCGCCGAGTTGCTGTGCCGCATTTGGCTGCTGCGATGCGCCGAGTTGCTGTGCCGCGTTGGGCTGCTGCGATGCGCCGAGTTGCTGTGCCGCGTTGGGCTGCTGCGATGCGCCGAGTTCCTGTGCCGCATTGGGCTGCTGCGATGCGCCGAGTTGCGGTGCCGCATTGGGCTGCTGCGATGCGCCGAATTGCTGCGCCGCGTTGGGCTGCTGCAAAGCGGGGAGTTGCTGCGATGCGCCGAGCTGCTGAGATGCGCCGTGTTGTTGCAATGCGCCGAGTTGCTGGACCGCACCGAGTTGCTGCGCTATCGGTCGCTGCTCGGGGACAGGGATCTCCTCAATATCTGCGAGAAGTAAAATATAAGTATTGAGATGCCAAAACTATAGGTGCTAATTACAAATTTGACGTCAACATACAGAAATGAAAAATGACGGATCATATATGGCGAATCAAAATTCAAAATTGAGTTTATTCTAATGAAAATCGGCACTCGGGGGTTTTCGAAGTTGATAATTACGGATCTACCATCAAAACTTAGAAATTCAAAATGACGGATCCACTATGGAGGACAAAAATATAATAATTCATTTGATCCTCGTGTAAATTTGTATTAGGGCCAGCTAATGCACGGGGCAATTTTTACGAATACTTATACTAAATATTAAGCTAATACTACTAAATATAATAGTATTGGGTGGGGGTCAAAAGAACGAATGCAAATATATAGATCCGCCAATATTGCGAAATTTTAAAATAGCGAACTTTTAAACGCAGAAGGACCGATTTTATGACAGTTTTCAAAACAGAAAATAAAAATTGAGAGTACCACCAAATCGAATTGAATTTGTAACGAAAAGAAAAAAGAGAGTCGGTGAAATTCCGGGTGGTGAAATATTCAATCGACTAAAATTCGAAACTTCAGAATTCGAGTTCCCGAACTATAGAATTACTAATATTTAGAACGCTTACAATTTCGAATATATTAAATCGAGAGACCAAAAAGCCGAACTATCAAAATAGCGAATGACCAAAATGACGAACAGTCATAATAGCGAATGACCAAACTGACGAACGGTCAAAATAACGAATCGTTAAAACTATTAAAACTTTTTTGTTCCTAGTTCACTAAATGGAACTAATAGATGGAGCCGACGGACGTCAGCACCAAACTGTGGCCTTAATTCACTGTGTATTGTTGTTGCCGAAAAACATTGTGAATCAAAATTCGCAAAATATGACTTTTCCTCGGTGAGCAAGCCAACATTTAACATGATTTTTGATGATTGGTTTCACATAGTTTTAAGGTAGTTTGTGTGAACACACTTGGGAATTGAATCCGTGTCACATTTTTAAGAGGGTTTCAATAATGTTCGTAGAGTTCAAACTTTAACTTTATCATAAGTAACTAGCTCTAAATTTTTTTCGATTTCATGACAATAGAAATTTTCGTTCAAATGATAATAATACATTTTAATAAATGGTATGAAAATTATGCGAAAAAATATTTGAATAGATGTGTAATAATTTATTACATTGTATCGTATTCATCCAACTGAAATTTATTTTCCAGTTAAAGAAGGTATTTCGGTAAAATTTTTTTAAAAATTGAGATTCCATTACGTTTTGAAATTTCTGAAAAATATTTCAGCTATCGAATTAAATAATTATCAATAAGTACATTAACCTTCAAGTCGGTTTGGTCTTACATTTTGAAAATATCAATAAAAGCATTCGGATTCTATGACATTTTAAATTTTACGAAAAAAATTACGTCACTCTAGTTTGCGTAAACTTCGATAATTCGAATGCATACTTTGTAGAAGAACTTATATTTATGAAATGATTAATAAAACATTCAGGTCAATCTCTCCATAGTTTTTGGCATCCAGGTTAACCTCTCAATAAGTTTTCGGAGTCCAGGTTGACCTTTCCATAGTTTTCGGAGTCTAGGTTAACCTTTCCATATTTTTTGGAATTCAGATTAAAGGTTTACCTAGACTCCAAAAACTGCGGAAAGGTTGACCTGAGCTTCAAAAACTATGGAGAGATCGACCTGGACTCCGAAAACTATGGAGAGATCAAGCTGGACTCCGAAAACTACGGAGAGGTTGATCTTGATGCCAAAAACTATGAAGAGATCGACCTGGACTCCAAAAACTATGAAGAGTTTGACCTAGACTCCAAAAGCTATGGATAGTTTGATTTAGGCTTCAAACGCTATGGAGAAATCGACCTAGACTCTGAAAACTCATCGATCAAACACACATAGAATTTTATTATGAATGATGATATATTTTGTGACCGGCTCGTACACTTGTAACTTCGGAAAATAAGCGTCGAGCCACTCGTCCCAAATATCACGACGCCCGCACGTATTTCCCACAACTTCCTTGCTCTCGTGCTGATGGGCGCCAGGCGATCAATTATTTCACCCGATCGCCAGGGAATTTCTTGTCTAATCCTTACCACATCCGATCGTCTCCGGCTAGCTAAAAGGGGGTGCAGTTCGCGGGACGCAGTACAAAAATAAAGAAAAACAATAATCACGATGAAACTCGGGATATTCCCGCACGCATAGTTTATTACCCGATGTAGCGATTAACAATTCGACGCTAGCAAATTATGACACTCGATGTTAATCTCAATATTTAACAGAAAATAATTTTACATTAATGACTCGAGTCCGACAGGTTTCGCGGAACTAGACGCACGCATTCGCTGTTTATCCACCGGTAAAGCCAGAATAACTGAGAGGGCACGACACGACAATCCCGACAATAGTTGTAGCAAATTTTAACTGGACAGTGTGCACCGCGTGCGCTTACCTTTTTTTCTTTCTTGCGAGATACGCTACCACGCGGTTCTCCTTCCTTGTCTAGCCCGGTGCCTCGTGACCGGATTCTGTCTCGCTCGTTGCTGCCTACGGGCTGTCGTCGCTGCTCACTCTATCCCGCGGTGCACGTGCACTGCTCGCTTCTATCCTGTCTCCCAGTCGCTCTCTCACATACGCGGCTACGCGCGCTTAGGCTCGTGCCTTTGTTGGTTCACTCGCAGTGCTCGTGCACTGCCTCACTCTCTCCTCTCGCTCTTACTCGCACTGTTCACGCGTTTGGACTCGCGCCTATTCCGACTGTATTTGTTATTTTTGCTAATTCCGTGCGCTACCTCACTCTAACCTTTTCGTAGCGACTGGCACTGCTGCACGCGGCGAGAATACTATCGAATTCGGTGTATTAAATTTTATGCTTTCTTCCTCTTTCTTTTCATCTATTTACGGTCCTTACACGTTCCGGGCCTTTTTCCTACTGCCTAATTGCTAGCGCGCATCATGCCCTCGCGATCGCCGTCGCTCGGCGCCTCGAGTCTCTTCAGTAGGGGGTCCTTTGTAGCGTGCTCGCGTGGGCTCCTCGCTTGACGCCTCTCCTCTCCTCTCCGTCAGTACAGACGATGCCTCGAGCGTACGGTATCTCGCATTCCTGGAAGAGTAGATATTTCCCCCCGCAGTTACTTATTCTCGGGCAATTTATTTCTTTTGGGCCGAAGAGCGATCGCACAACATTCGCACGGGCCGGCATCGCTCGCGCGGGGGCCTCGGGCAGACGTGCGGGGACGGGGGCGTCGTAGCGCCTCGTCACAATATATATATATATATATATATTGTAACGGAACGTACATTACAGGAAGCCAATCGAGATATTGATTAACCTACAAAAAAAAAAGAAACAATTAATTAACAAATAAATCACGCTTAGCAGCATTGCGAAGTCCCCGAGACAACAGGGGACCAGGACGGGTAAGTTGGTCGCAGGACGGGGCGAGAATTCGGCAGGCTACCGGCCTCTGATGCGGGCCACTGGTCAGTGGGCGGAGCCTACTACGCGACGCTCAGACCACCCATAGTGCGACCATTACTAATGGGGCAGGTCACTAGCGCGAGAGCCTACCTGTCGTCTTCCCAAGACGAGCCCCCCCGCGTGCGCCGAAATGGAGATCGCGAGCGAGCTGAGCTAGGTCCGCCCGCGCTCTACTATTCAACGTAATTGCAACAATACAATTGCAACAACAACAACAAAAATTATTACTACCACCAACAGAAAATCGATACAACAAGAATAACTGCCTAACAACAACAAAATACCAACAACGCCCAACAACAATAACAAACTCCTAACAAAAATTAAATTAATAATTAATAACAACGGAATTCCCGAGTTAGAAATAACAAAACAGGAACTCATTCTTAATTAAAAATGTGTCAGATTTTGGGCGCTACTTGGTCAAAAACCTCGCAAGCACGTGTGTTAAAGCGGAACGACTATTCGAGAAGCAAGTAAGCACTCCGAATAGAACGAAGACGATGCGAGCTCGCTAAAAAAACTTTGCCGATCCCAAAATGACCCAAATCAATTAAGATCCAACATCCGATTAATTTTCAAGTAAAATACCTTTTCTTTTAGCAGAAAATGACCAAAATTCACTAACAATTAATACGCGGGAATTTTGAGGACACCAGGCGACCTCTTCCAAATATTAGGAGCAGAGCATCACGCCACATTTCCCCTCAAAATCATTCGATCGCGTGACGTCGCATGATGTCGCGCCACACGGCGACCTGCGAATCGCAAAGATCCCCGTGAATCACGCGATATCACGCGGGCACCTCTACATTCCTCCCTCCAGGAAGACGCAGCAGCAGTATTAATTGGCGAAGCCACCCCGACAGAGGCACTCTCTCTTTTGTCACCAACATAGACGGGAGCACGTTCCGCTGAAAAATCAGCAAGTTTAGAATCACTTTATTTTTTACTCATTTATCACCACTTAGAATTTCCACTTAGAAATTAATAGGATACTTTTCTCAACTACGACGATCCCCACGCACTGCGTCGTGGCTATCCGAAATTAAAGAGAGTGAAAATTGGCGAGACTTCGTACCCCGAGCACAGCGCATCGGCTTACGGACTCGCCTCACGCATTGTGCGGCCCATCTCTCCAACGTCTTATTAAACGAGGAGAAGCAATACCAACCCCGCCGATGAACTTCCTCCTACGATTACTCTCTTGGGTCATAACGACAATTATTGCTATTTTTCGAGCAATTAATTGCTGTTCTGGCTGCACGTCAGCCCGAGAGAGAGATCAGGATGACAGTGAGGCCGTAGAGGTATCGCTATCCGCGCCGTACAATGGAGTGCGACAGCTAGCTTCTAGCGTAGGAGCGAGCGAAAGCGCCCGACACCTCGAGTAGGCGAGCTTCGACGAAAACAATCTCTGCTCAACTCATAAGAACAGCGTAAAGGGCATTCCTCGCGTAATAGCCTCCTGGAATGAATGTCGGGGTACCAAAGGGAAATAATCTGAATCGAGTAATTTAATTCTCCTTAAGAGAAATACAATAACACGAATGAAGTACGACAATTAAAACACCACCTTTCGCTGTCCAATGATTATCCCACCGACTCAGAAATAAGCCCATGATTATTTCTTATTGAGATCGCGGATGAGGACAACCCTTCGGGGATACTACAGGGCCGCGATAGATATAATCGCGAGGAGTAGAATCACTTTTCAAAAAAGAGTACTACACAGTGACACCAGATCATTGGGTAACCTCGTAGAGTCAAACCATTTAATTTTCACTTATTAAACACACAGAGTTGATCTCCCTTATATGAACCTATCTTTCCATTCATTGCCCATTTTCCAACAAGGAAAACTCCCAGCGGGTTGGACCCGTAATAACGTCAATAAAATCTTTTCTTTTAAGAGCACTACACAGTGACACCAGATCACTGGGTAACCTCGTAGAGTCAACCCATTTAATTTTCGGTAATTAATCACACGGAGTCTATCTCCATTATATGAATCTATCTTGTTATTCATAGATTTGTTTGAGGAAGGCCCAAACAAATCCCTAGACCCCCACAACCTAACCTTCAGCTTAAAATCCTTGTTTTACCAAGAGCCTATGATGAGGAACGTAAATCTCGTCTACGGACATTTGAGATAAAAACAAAATTACTCCACTGAGGCCTCATATATAAAAAAAAAAAAAAATAAATAAAAAAAAAAATAAAATTAAAAAAGGAAATAAAGCAAAAATTATATATATTCAGAACGATCCACGGATTCCAATCATTTCTCATCCCGGTCCAGAGCACGATCCCGTGTAAAATATTCTTTTCGCGTAGCCGCGGAGAGCAGAAAAGGTTGTCGGGAACGAATTAATTATTGATAATAAATTCAAAAAGATCCGAAACGTTTCAATATATATATATTGTGACGGGCTCCTCGCACCAGTATTTCGGAGACTGGGGGAGGGGCAGCCGACCAAATATAACGACGCCCAAATGTTCGTTAATGCACAATTTTTATGCAAAATATTTTCACGCACTTTCACTTATTTTACCTTTCTCCTTTTTGCTGGGCGCCAGGCCACCTATTATAATACCCGATAGCCGGGGTAAATTGGTGATGATACCTTTCTTATCTCTTCTTGCCGACTAGCTGGAAAGGGGTGCAGTTCGGGGACATGCAAGCAAAATTAATACGCGAACACGGTATCTCTAATAAACAAAATAACAAAACTCTACTTTATTCGATAATTATAAGCTCAAACAATTAACAAAAATATATTACAGTTCCTTTGACTCGAGTCCGACAGTTATCGCGAGATAAATACGCAATCGATTAGAACGCGGAGTCTCTGATCTGGCTACACGCCGGTTAAGCCGGTAGTACCGAGGAAACGAATCTACAGTGCACGGACAGGAGTTAAGAATGGTGCACCACGTGCGCCTACCTTTTTCTTTCGTTTCTCGCTGCTCGTTAGATCGTCCCTGGGCCTCTCTCCACGGCTAGACTCGCTTCGCTCGAGATCCTGCTCGAACACGTTAATAATCTCGATATCTCGACTCTTCTCTACTCTGTCTTACAAATTCTTCCACTCGTTATGGACAATCCTTTCTATTCCCTGAGTTCTATAACTCGCTATTGAGACGATCAATTTCACACTCTGAATTCTACGACTCGTTAGGAGACGGTCTATTACACACTATGAATTCTACAACTCGTTAGGAGACAGTCAGTTTCACACTCTGAATTCTACAACTCGTTAGGAGACGGTCTATTTCACACTATCTGCTTCTTCCCTAGTCTCGAGCGCTCTGCCGGGTAACGCGTGCCACGGACGTCCGGGGTGGGGGTCACGGACCCGCTATCGATCGACTTCGTCGATCGTCGCGTTGTTCCGCGTTCTTTCTCCCTCTATCCATCCTCGTTCGTCTCTAGCGTCTCCCGGGGCTGTCGCTCTCCTTCCAAGAATCCTGTAAGTGTAATATTCACGGCAGTCGAACGTTCGTACAATGTGCCGATGCTTGACGACGAGAAGCGATTCGGTTGCTACGCTGATTTTCGGGCGGCCTCGGTGCACGAGCACTCTATGCCTAGCGCGTTGATGCGAGCGTGTTCTAACGCCTCGTCACAATATATATATACAGGGTGACAATTTAGGGGTGGCCACCTGTTTTTACAGGCATTTGCGCCGTCAATAAAGATCAAGTAAAGGGTGGTTCTTGAAGGATTTTTCATGCCCTCTTTGATGGCTGAAACGATTTTTTCCTGAGATGATCAGTTTTTAAGGTGCAAAATATTTTTAAACGAAATTTTTTGGAAAATTGTTTCTCACATTATATTTATAAAGTTGATTAAAAGCTGAATCCAGAGCACTCGTGGGCCGAATAATTTGATCGCGTCTTGATGGAGAAATTATTTTTCAAATATCTTGTATTCGGCAGCCGATGTGCGATCTGAACAAGGAACGGTAGACTTGAAACGGCGCTTCGAGCGAGGTGGCGCCGCGAGCCTCGAAACCCGGCTGACAGCGGGCTACATGCCCGTCTGTCACCAAACGTGGTTAGGCCGGCCAGCTGCTGTGTGTCAATTTGAATGGCAATCCATATTGACGCACAGCTTTGCTCCACTACGCGCGCGGCAAAATCAACGATACTAATTAGCTAACCTTGCATCTTACAGCGACGTAAATTAAATGCATTACATTTTTTTATCTCTGGGCACGGCTTTCTCGCCAATTTTCATTTATCAAAACTTCCTCTGAGTGGAAGCGAAAGCTGTTCAACAATCTTCCTCTCTGAGTTGACTTTATGGAAAATAAGGAATAACGAGAAAGTGATGTGTAAAGATCTACTTTGATTTTTTTTTATTTTTATTTTATTTATTTCCATTGAACCAACATTCTCTTTAGGTTTTCTTCGAACAAAAATGCCTCGCGAGCATTCTCGGTTTATTCGTAACTTCGGTTTCATAAAACTCACGAGATAAGATGACAAGATATTGATAAGCACCAACAACAATTATTTTTTGCACACGGTTTTCTCGCTAATTTTCATTTATCTCAACTTCCTCTGAGAGGAAGTCAAAGCTGATCAACAATCCTCCTCTCGGAGTTGGTTTTATGAAAAATGAAAAATAACGAAAAAGTAATGTGTAAAGATCTACTTTGAATTTTTTTTATTTTAATTTTTTTTACTTTCATTGAACCAAGGTCCTCTTTAGGTTTTCTTAGAACACAAATATCTCGCGAGTACTCCCGGTTCAATTGTAATATTGGTTTCATAAAACTCACCAAATAAGACGCCGAGATATTAATAAGCAACAAGAATATTTTTATTTACTTTTTTTATTTTTTTTTACCTCTTAGGACAACCGTCGTGTCTAATCTAGGACAGCACGCAGTTGCTAGTTTTTATACTTTTCTTTTTTTTTGGATCAGGATGCAAAGTAAATCTTTGGGCACGGCTTTCTCGCTAATTTTCATTTATCACAACTTCCTCTCAGAGTAAACGATAGCTATTCAACAATCCTCCTCTCGGAGTTGGCTTTGTGAATAATAATAAATAACGAGAAAGTAATGTGTAAAGATCTAATTGAATCTATTTTTAAATTTTATTTCCATTTATTTTAATCGAACCAATATCTTCTTTAGGTTTTCTTCAATTAAAAATGCCTCGCGAGTATGTCCGGTTCATTTGTAACTTCGGTTTTTTAAAACTCTCAGAGCAAGTTGTGATAACTTAAAATTAACGAGAAAGCCGAGCGCAAAAAAAATTACTGTTGGTGCTTATTAATATCTTCGCATCTTATCTGGTGAGTTTTATAAAACCGAAGTTGCAAATTAACCGAAAATACTCGTGTAGCATTTTTGATCGAAGAAAACCTAAAGAGAACGTTGGTTCAATGAAAATAAATAAAAATAAAATTTAAAAAATATTCAAAGTAGATCCTTACACATTACTTTCTCGTTACTTCTTATTTTTCACAAAACCAACTCCGAGAGGAGGATTATTGACCAGCTTTCGTTTCTTCTCAGAGGAAGTTATCATAAATCAAAATTAGCGAGAAAGCCGTGCCCAAAGATTTATTTTACATCCTAATAAAAGTATAAAAACTGGCAACTGCGTGGTATCCTAGAATAGACACCACGGTTCTCTTGAACGAAAAACAAATTTTAACAATAAAAAAAAAAATATTCTTCTTGCTTATTAAAATCTCGGCGTCTTATTTCGTGAGTTTTATAAAACCAACATTACAATTAAACCGGGAATACTCACGAGGCATTTTTGTTCGAAGAAAACCTAAAGAGGACCTTGGTTCAGTGAAAATAATTTTTTTTTTTCATTTTCAAAAATATTCAAAGTAGATCTTTACACTTATGTGTCTTATTTGGTGAGTTTTATAAAACCAATATTACAATTGAACCGGGAGTACTCGCGAGGCATTTTTGTTCGAAGAAAACCTAAAGAGGACCTTGGTTCAATGAAAGTAAAAGAAAAATTAAAATAAAAAAAAATTCAGAATAGATCTTTACACATTACTTTTTCGTTATTTTTCATTTTTCATAAAGCCAACTCCGAGAGGAGGTTTGTTGAATAACTTTCGTTTCCTCTCAGAAGAAGTTGTGATAAATGAAAATTAGCGAGAAAGCCGTGCCCAAAGATTTACTTTGCATCTTTTTTTAAATTTATTTTAATTTCTGTTCAATAAACCAATGTTTTGTTTAGGTTTTCTTCTATCAAAAATGCCGCGTGAGATTCGCAGTTCATTTGTAACTTCAGTTTTATAAAACTCACCAGATAAGATGCCAAGATATTAATAAGCACCAACAGTCATTTCTTTTTGCGCACAGCTTTCTCGCTAATTTTAATTTATCACAACTTCCTTTCAGAGTTTTATATAACCGAAGTTACAAATTAACCGGGAATACTAGCGAGGCATTTTTGTTCGAAGAAAACCTAAAGAATACATTGGTTTAATGAAAATTAAAAAAAATATAAAAAAATTTCAAAGTAGATCTTTACACAGACATGCAGGGATCGGGCCACATAGATTTTCGTAATTCTTCTATAAAGACTGACAAACAAAATTGCATGTTGTCCTAGAATGGACATTCACTTAAACGGAAAAAAATTTCAACAATAAAAAAAAATTATTCTTGCAGCTTATTAATATGTCAGCGCCTTATTTGGTGAGTTTTATAAAACCAACATTACAGTTGAACCGGGAATACTCGCGAGGCACATTGGTTCGAAGAAAACCTAAAGAGAACGTTGGTTCAATGAAAATAAACAAAAATTAAATTAAAAAAAAAGATTCAAAGTTGATCTTCACAAACTACTTTTTCGTTATTTGTCATTTTTCATAAAGCGGATTCCCAAAGGAGGTTAGTGCTTCTTAAAATCTCGGCGTCTTATCTGGTGAGTTTTATAAAACCGAAGTTACAAATGTACCAAGAATACTCGTGAGGCATTTTTGACCAAAGAAAACCTAAAGAAGACATTAGTTCAATGAAAATAAATAAAAATAAAATAAAAAAAAAGATTGAATTATATCTTTACACATTACTTTCTCGTTATTCCTCATTTTTCATAAAGTCGACTACGAATGGAGGATTGTTGATTAGCTTTTACTTCCTTTCAGAGGAAGTTGAGACAATGAAAATTAGCCAGAAAACCGTGCGCAAAAAATAAATATTGTTGGTGCTTCTCGATATGTTGGCATCTTATATGGTGAGTTTTATAAAATCGAAGATAGAAATGAATCGAGAATACTCGCGAGGCATTTTTGTTCGAAGAAAACCTAAAGAGAACGTTGGTTCAATGGAAATAAATAAAATAAAAATAAAAGAAAATCAAAGTAGATCTTTACACATCACTTTCTCGTTATTCCTTATTTTTCATAAAGTCAACTCCGAGAGGAAGATTGTTGAACAGCTTTCGCTTCCTCTCAGAGGAAGTTATGATAAATGAAAATTAGCGAGAAAGCCGTGTCCAGAGATAAAAAAATGTAATGCATTTAATTTACGTCGCTGTAAGATGCGAGGTTAGCTAATTAGTATCGTTGATTTTGCCGCGCGCGTAGTGGAGCAAAACTGTGCGTCAATATGGATTGCCATTCAAATTGACACACAGCAGCTGGCCGGCCTAACCACGTTTGGTGACAGACGGGCATTTAGCCCGCTCTCAGACGGGTTTCGAGACTCGCGGCGCCACCTCGCTCGAAGCGCCGTTTCAAGTCCACCGTTCCTTGTTCAGATCGCACATCGGCTGCCGAATACAAGATATTTGAAAAATAATTTCTCCATCAAGACGCGATCAAATTAGTCGGCCCACGAGTGCTCTGGATTCAGCTTTTAATCAACTTTATAAATATAATGTGAGAAACAATTTTCCAAAAAATTTCATTTAAAAATATTTTGCACCTTAAAAACTGATCCTTTCAGCAAAAAATCGTTTCCTCCATCAAAGAGGGCATGAAAAATCCTTCAAGAACCACCCTTTACTTGATCTTTATTGACGGCGCAAATGCCTGTAAAAACAGGTGGCCACCCCTAAATTGTCACCCTGTATAACAACATTAATTCGGTTTTCCGTCTACGCGACGCTAGAGAGAGCATTATTAAATCGTCCCGCAGAAATTCGGCGTATGTTCCGCCGGTAACTCCAAACTTAAACCTTAAAAACCGCACAAACTTCCGCTGAACTCTCTCGAGTGCATTGATATGCACCAAGTAAGAGGGGTTCCAAATAACCGACGCATATTCCAATATAGGACGAACTATCGAGCAGTAGAGGACCTTAAGAGTCTGTATATTTCGGAATTCAGCCGTATTTCGCCTAATGAAGCCAAGAACACGTAGTGCACGTCCGCTGATATACGATATGTGTTGACTAAAGGAAAGCGAAGACGACAGGTACACTCCCAGGTCCTTGACCAATGATTGTCGAGCAAGCACTGCACCACCCAATCCATAATCATACTCTACGAAACAATTAGTACGGAAGAAAGAAATTGCCATACACTTTGAAACGTTGAAAACTAAACGATTGGCCGAGCACCAATCATCCAGTCTGTTAAGATCAGACTGCAGCAGTAAAGCGTCTTCAGGGCCATCTATGGTCTTAAAAACTTTTAGATCGTCTGCGTAGAGCAGAAAACGCGAGTGCCTGAAGCAGTGCCTGACATCGTTAATAAAAAGAGTAAAAAGTAAGGGACCCAAATGGGACCCCTGTGGGACACCAGAGTGCACCCGAAATGGCTCAGACTGAGCACCCCTAACTTTAACAATATGTCGCCTACCAACCAGAAATGAGGCAACCCACTGTAACAAAGCTCCCTGAACACCAAAAGATATATTAAAAGAACAACTCAAATTTAAGGCATCTGTCTCTATAACATTTTTACAGAGATTACCTTTAAGTAATACATTACCAATAATAGAACAGATCTGAGAGAGTAAAAAAAACGTGCCCGAATTGGTGGAAAACGCTTCGTACTTAGTGTTCGGCGAAACATTTCTCTTATTATTCCCCCTTCGATCTTCACGTAAAAATATTGTAAAGAGTACTCACCAATTACTCCATTCGGTTGCCCGGATTGGGATGGCTGTTCATCTACGTCATTTATGTTTTCGCTTGTGCTAAGGTCATCTCTTTGTAAACAGCGTTTGGAGCGTGCAGTCGAAAGTCGCGATCGCTTTATCGGTGGCTCCTCGTCGTTGTCTGATAGCATGATTTGGCTGCGATTACAACTTATTATTTTATACAATATAATTATCGTGTAAAACACAATGTAGTTAATTATAAAATGTTATATTACGATGTCAACGCGGTAAACCTTTTTCTAACGAATGTGAATTTACAGAATGAGCCGAAGACGAGTGTTGCAATCACACCAGTTAAGGGCGTTTCCAACATGTATTGTACAAAATTTAATTTCACAAGGTGTGAAAAAGCGGGTTTCAAGCACGTGAAGCGTGCGTAATACGTTCATTCTCACAGCGATTGAAGTAGATTTTTCATAATAAGTAAAACGAGGTACTAATGATAGGATTCATCTCTACGTTATGAATAAATGTTATAAAAACAATAACAGGGCAGTAAACTAATTATTAGTTCACTATCACGCATTGTACTTATCATGTTATGGATGATGTAGACAAAAATATGATGAATTATTATTCATAATTCTGTTGGGAGTACGTACCTCAATCGCGTACGTTCACTGTGCGTTGTTCACACTACACTAGTCGCCGGAAGAATAATGCGGGAAATTGAGCCGCGAGTGCCACTATTGATGATATCTATAGATCTTCAAATTTCGACAAAGGGGCGGGCTCGATACCGGCTTACCATATCGACTGCCGACACGCAAGAAGTTTATCTACTTCAGGTAACTTCTATTTATTACTTCCGACAGCCCGATGGGCAAAAAGTCGGGAGTTGTGCGTTTGCGGCGATCTGCAGATCGATGTAGTTACCTATGTCGCCACTTTTCGCGGAGATCGCAACAAATGGCTTAATCAAATTTGGTACATCGATTCCAAAAGTGAATAAGGTACTTATCAGATATATTTTGGTACGATAAATTAATAACTCGCTGAGATAAAAGTGTTTTTCAAAAACCTGTTTCAAAATATTGATTATACCACTACTATTACTTGTGATTTATTTTCTTACATCTTACACTTCTAGCCATTAGTATACGTCCCTGGTGTGTTGTCATGTAATTATACACTTTTACCTAAGGATGAACTTTAAAAGTATAAAATAATAATAAATTTCAACATTTTTGAACTCCCGGCTGCAAAAAAAATATATTGAAAAAAATTGACTTAAAAAAAGTTATTTTATAATAATTAGAAAACTCGACTGGATATAAGTTTAATTGATAAACAAATGGAATAAACAAAAAATTATGGAATAATAAACAATCCTCGGTATATTGTAGTCAGAAGATTATTCATATACCCAATAACGAATAAATCCCCGGAATATAATATGCTAAAGATGGTATATTATTTCACAGTTTTTTGTTTTGAATTAATGTATACTGAAATAATTTTGAAATAATTAATCATTTGATAGAAGCCATTAAAAAAGTAATGAGTAATGGAGCCGAGCCTCCATTACTCATTAAAAAAGTAATGGATGGAGCCGAGGAAACATTACTCATTAAAAAGGTAATGGGTAATGGAACCGAGCTCCGTTACTTATTTAAAAAAAAAACGGGTGAAAAATTTGATAATGCATTTAAAATATAATGCATTATTCATAGCTCTGCCTCCAATGATAATGAATTATTAAATTGGATAGCTGACAATTTACGAATGTTAGAACTTGAACGCTCTTTTCTCTTTTTGGAAAATTACAAAATCGTTAACTTCTGAAATTATGGAGTAATTTTTTAGAAAAAGTCTATCAAACAAGTGGAATATAATGATTCACTTGTGTGCTAAAATTGCGTGACCAAATCGCATTAAATTGAAACTTAAACCTTATTCTGGAACTGTCCACATGCAGAGTTGGAAAAATGCATTATTTTTTAAATGCATAATCGTGTTTTTTATCCATTACTTTAAAAATGCATAATGGAATTCGGAACCATTACCCATTACTTTTTTAATGAGTAATGTAACTCACATTCATTACTCATTACTTTTTTAATGAGTAATGGAACTCACGTCCATGACCCATTACTTTTTTAATGAGTAATGGAACTCACATCCATCACCCATTTCTTTTTTTAATGGATAACGATACTTTGATTTATCACCGATTTTTAAAGTAATGGGAATGGACGTGGTAATGGATATACGACAGTCCCATTATTTTATAAAAATTTGCTTAATAAATACATAAATAAATCGGAAAATTGTTTAAAAAGTTTATAAATAAGTAGATAAATCGAACGAACGAACGAATTTGGCCTCAGTCGTTCAGCTTTTGCGCGAATCGAGGGTCAATCACAGCACGAATAAAGCGGCTGCACACAAACATAGCTGACTGCCACCAACTTTTTAGAAGGGGACTAGGGTTATACACGCGCGCTACCGCGCACGACCGAAGAATCGGACAGCGCTTCAGTAAAACTTCGGCTGCATTAAAGCCAGATGTAAGAGATTTACACTCATATTTTTGAAATATTTTCAAAAATATGTTTAAATATTTTTTCTCAAAATATCTACTTTTGGCCTATACTGTCGTTCTCAAGTAGCATATTCTACCCTTGTAACCACTGGACACAAACCTGTTTTACTTCATTAAAAAAGATTTGCGACGGCCTGTCAAATCTCGTGATACTGGTTGCCTGGCTACCTACGACCAATGATATACCGAATTAATCGACAACAATCCTCACGTTTGCGCGAATTAGGAACTATTTACTATAAGATAACGGTTTAAAAAAATAATTGCAGCAGGTAAGTGGCGATAACAAAAGTACATATATATACATTTTTGGCTCTTGGCTTTATTTTTATTTCGCTATTTTAATCGATAAGGGGACATATCGACTAACCCCACAGACTCTTAATGTCTTCTGCCGGAAATTCACAGTCGCGCGTCATTCATAACCGACAATATATATGGCCACAGTGACGACTTTGTACTTTAAACATAAGGGTTGTTTATATAGAATAATCAAGAAAAAAAAGAAAAAAAAGTGACAAATAACATTTTCGAAGAACTTTCGATTTCTTTTTCTGCATCAGCACAGCCGCAACAATGGCTTTGCCAGAGATGCCTGCAGATCCCCTCGTCGGCAATAAATTTTCCTCCATGCCCAAACGGCGACGACGTCTTCAATCATACCTTTTGGCCAGCTCGTCGGATTCTTAACGTAATTGTGTTCCGAGATGTCCGCGAAACAATTGACTTCCCATTCACGCTAGGAAATAAATGTTAAGTTATTTTTTCAATGTAATTGTAAGTATAAATAGTATCACCAAAATATCCATACCTGCGCCAATTTAATCGTATTTTTTCAAGGCATTTACTTTCGCTAGTATTCGCTGCTCGAATTGTTCATCGGTTAACCGATTATATTTCGGCAGGTCCAACATCGTGGCGTAGCTGAAGAGGCGTTCAACGGAGGCTGACGAAGGTAACGGTGTGTTGAATTTGCGAAATATCTTGCGAATGGCTGGATATTTTAGCAGCATCTTCAACTCGGTGCCTGGGTCCTCGAGATATCGCATTACTTCAACTTCCGAAGTAGCGTGATTGACGGAAGTTTGGAGATTTTCAAAAATCATCGGGTCGTCTCCGAAATCCCAATCATCTTCCGGCCGTCTCGGATCCGAAACTAGGGGTCCCGCCATTTCCGTGGATACTGAAGCGACTGCGTCGACTGCAAGATCGTATACGACCTTCTGCTTCGATCTTGGCAGACAACGAAGCCAGCGTACCTTGAATTTCGGGTGAGTCACGGCGGCTATAGCTGCTGCTTTTCCTTGCTCGGTAATATCGAACATATCTTTGAATCTCGTTTCCAGAGCACGAATCGTCGCTACAACAATCGGTTGGCAGATTTGGATGCTACTGCTGTCTTTCAACAATGACATTTGTCGTCGTAGCTGCACGAGAGTCAGGAGGAGATAGCCATAATGACAGTAACTTTCTCTTTGAAGCAGATCGATCGCTTTCGCGAGATCTTGCGTACATTGAACGTACTCCTCGCGGTAGCGAAATTCATGAGACGTAAACGTTTCTTTAAGCGAGATAGGATCTCCGTCTCTACTGCCGCGGTTCAACATCTTCTTCTTACAAGACAACAGCTGCTGGAGACAATCAATTAAAGAGTTCCAGCGCGTCACTATTGGTCTCTTTAATGCTATGCCCAGGTAATCTTTTAACGCCTCGCTGAACTTGGGCGACCGTAAGCTTTTCTACACGGCATTACACTTTGCCATTGCATTTGCGTGTATTTCAGCAAGCTCCAATGAACGGCCAATAGACTTCGCAGTGTCGGTTGTAGCTATAAGATTCAGGGTGTGACTCGCGCATCGCAAATGCTGCGGCAATTGCCTTTCGCACTCGTTGCTGAACTCATCATCACGATTTCTGCAGGGTCTTCAGACAGAAGCTCGCCGACTGCAGAGTCTTCAGACGTTACGACATCCTGCGTACATGTTGACGGGGGATCTAAAAAATCAATCAATATTTCCAGGTTATTTGTGTGTACGACAATTGAATTCAACTTCAAGAATTTTTTTTTTATATGTCCAATATGTATCATATATGTACTATTGTAATTATCAGTCCTATCGTGCTGATAATTACGTTTATCTGAATATAAAATGCAAAACAAAAATCAAAAATAGATTATTTTTTACCCCGCAAACATCCGTCCGTCCCGTCAGCTCCAAATTCTTTGAAGGCTTTCACGAAAGTCGTGCCGTTGTCGGTGACAGTCGCTACTAACTTATTGCAGTCGATGGTGAAACATGATTTTATTTCAATCAAATATCGAGCAATCGCGTCGTAGGAGTGTGTTCCGGCAAACCGCTTACAGGCAATAGCAGCTGACCTCCTCTCTAGCGTACGTTCGTCGATCTGCAAAGAAAATACCAAAAAAGTTCAGTTCATATGAATTAACTTTAAGGTAGTTCTTACGTCTAGTATTCATTTCGCTTAAATTCGAGAAATATGAGAGAATTGCAAACACTTCTCGATAGTATAAAAATTTGAAAAAATCCAAGCACATTAAAGGTACTAACATGATTAATTTTGCATAATAATAATTTAAAAATGTTATTAACAAATTGATGAAAAAAAAAAATTGTTTCACAAATGTATCGATAACCCATCTTTTTTATGAAAATGATTCGTTCATTTTTCTGAATACGTATAAATTTTTTTCAGATTTTAGAGTTCAGTTTGAATTTTGAGTGTTCTTTATGGGGACAATATGTGAAAATTCAAAGTGAACTTTAAAATCTGAAAAAATTCAAACGTATTCAGAAAAGTGAACGAATCATTTTCATTAAAGAAAAAGATGGGTCAACTATAAATTTGTTAAGCATTTTTTTTTTTCATCAATTTGTTAATAACATTTTTAAATTATTATTATGCAAAATTAATCATTTCAGTACGTTTAATGTGCTTGGATTTTTTCACATTTTTATACTATCGAGAAGTGTTTGCCATTCTCTCATTTTTCTCGAATTTGTACGAAATGAATACTAGACGCAAGGACTACCTTAAGTGACGCGTACAGGTCTTTCATCAAAACATTATTTTTAGACTATTTAATATTTTGCAGGGACGTCTGCAAAGACGCGTACTGGGCTTTAATCATAACATTTTATTTTCAGTATATTAAATGGTGCTCAGGGACAGCTGTAGAGATGCATACTGCGACTTATTCCTTTTTTATTATCCTATTTTTTCACTATAGCACTTTACGAGAGCAAGGAAGCGGTCTTTTCGACGAAGGATGGGAATTGGGCCACACGAGCCAAATCGAAGGCTACACCATCATGACACGAAGCCGATTATTTTTTTCTTAGTTTACTATACGATATTTTGTGACGTATTTTTCGGTAACATAAAATAATTAATTATCTTATAAATTCGGTATCACCTAAACCACGAACGAGAACACAAAAAAGGGAGAATAATTGCTAAACGAGAGCTTAACGAGATGACGTCACCTTCGGTCGTCCACCCTCGCTAATGCACTCGCAAAACCCGGTGAGCGCTAGCTAATTTTTGTTTTACCGGTATTAACGAACCGGTGTGCCCTAGAGTTCGAGTGGAACTACTCTCGAACTCCGCAACACAAAAAAAAATAAACTTACCAATTTTTGTTTCACCGGAATTAGTAAACCGGTATGTCCTGAGTGCATCAACGAGAGCGACGGTGGCGGAAATGCACGGCCGCTCAGGCTGTAGGTTGTGGTAGAGGGGTCGGGATCGGTTGTCAGTAAAAGATACTGCTCTTAACGATAGCCCGAGATTAGAGTCTCAAAATTCTAATCTCTACGAGAGGCAAAAGATCGAGAAGACAGAAATGAATGTGTTGGCTAAAAAGCCGCGAGAACATGCGAAAGCGCATCGAGAGAGGAATCTCAATCAATTCCCGATATCTCACGCGTCGCTGAAGCGTCAGCGTTGCAACAGTAGCGGTAGCAGTGAGACGCATAGCTGACACGGCGAGAGCGACGTTATTCCGAAATAAATCTATCTTTGATTTATTTCGATCGAAATAATTACGGAAAACTCACCAAATTAATCTAGAATCCAGGATCGGAACGAGAACTATGTATCCGAGGACACAATGCACAAACTGCACTAGATAGTCACACGAGAAAACACTCGGATTTTATTTTGTAAAATCCGACACACGAGAACCCGAAAACGCGAAGCACACGTAGCATCTACCGTATGATAGACCGCGAGAGCCGAACTATCGTACCAGAGCAGACCGAAAAACTGTCAACACGGGAGCGCGTAATTAGTTCGAGACGTCTCGTCGACGTCTCGAGGCAGACTAACTATTATACGTAACTCTCGATAGCGGAACATTATGATTATTTTCCGAAATCCGAAATTCTTCGATCCGATAGCTACTGCCCTCTGACTCGAGCCACCTCCGAACTGTAGCGAGAGCAAATACACGTAAATCGGTAGCCTTTAACTATGAGATCCTCCACGATTGCTTCCCTGGTGCATTGGGCGAGAACAGAGCCAACTTAACAATACAAAAAAGATCGAAGGGGTTCCTCCCTTGACTATGACTTTACTTTGCTCGCTCTCCAGCCCTCTACACATGCTCTGAGGGCGCCGGTATCTCAACCGTACTATCGCCGATCTCGTGGAGGAGTCTCGTCGGGCGCTCTCCTCTGTCGGGCAACTCATTTCGTCGAGACTTTCTCCTCTCGACAGATTTGAGCGCTCCGACCTCAACTTAATCTTGATCTCAAAACGATACAAAGCTTTCTTGACCAATACGGTAACTTGACGGAGGGGTGACTCGAGAGAGTCACTCGACGAGAACTATGACAAAAGCCGGACGATATATTTTGTGACCGTGAATTAAAAAAAAATTACGTCACAACTCCCCACCCCTTGTGGGTGGTTTCGGTATAGAGATCTAAAGCGATAGCTAACCCTAATCCGATATCAAAGTCAGTCTTTATCGGGATTATGGTTTTCTACAAGGGGGTTTCATTGTGAGAAAAGATCGAGAGCGGTGCGAGATCTATTGGTGGGATTTACGGGATCGCAATGTTTGAATTTCTATTGCTGCGTACGAGATCAAAAAAAAAATGTAGGAAAAAATTTATTATCGGTAGTACATAATATCTTACCCGCTGGTTACGTTCGGGAGCTAAATCAATCATAGGTATGAAGCGCGGGTAAGTCGAGATCAGCGTAAAGGGAATTTCCCCTCTCGACTCGAGAAAATATACAAAAAAAAATTTTTATTTTTAATTCCCGAAGGAATTTTATAGAACAACAATGTCGAGAGCTGGTTCACTTTTACCCGCTGTTTCCAGCCGGTAGCAAAATAATCGCGGGTAAATCGAGATCGGCGCGAGAGAGTACCTTTCGCAGCTCGAGAAGAAAAAAAAACTTGCACACGGACGGACAACAAAAAAAAAAAATAAAAAAAAACGTAACGATACCGGTACAGGCGTGGGGTCTCCTCTCCGGAAGGTCGTCTGCGGGAGTTTTTTAATCTTTCCGGAATGGTAGAGCGGGTTCCATGTTCTGGGTCGTGAACACAAATCAGCCCTGGCATCGCGCCGTGTCTCCTAAAACCTTGGGGCGAAAGCTTGGGCCTGACGGCCCACGTTGCGAGATCTGGGACCCGTTCTCCCACGCACGAGAACCAGGGCCTGAGGCCTAGAGTTGCGAGAGCTGGGGGTATGTGACCTAGGTCGCGAGACCAGGTCTTACGACCCAAGTATCGAGAGCTGAGGGCCAACGCCCGTTTTACGAGAGTCAGCTCCATCGACGTAAACATCGAGAACTAAAGGCTAACGCCCGTTTTACGAGAGCCAGCTCCATCGATGTGAATATCGAGAACTGAGGGCTAACGCCCGTTTTACGAGAGCCAGCTCCATCGATGTGAACATCGAGAACTGAGGGCTAATGCCCGTTTTACGAGAGCCAGCTCCATCGATGTGAACATCGAGAACTGAGGGCTAATGCCCGTTTTACGAGAGCCAGCTCCATCGATGTGAACATCGAGAACTGAGACTTAAGTCTGTTACGAGAACCTAGGCTCCAGAGGGCCTATCACGGGAACTATGCGAGACCTGCACTGCTCACTCCGAAACCAGGGTGAGTGCTCAAGCCGGATTTAAGGGGAATCCCTATTCCCGGTGTGAGCATCCAGCTGAGGCGCTGTCGCTCTCAGCCATTCCGGGACCCGGTGGCGACGCACGATCCCCGGAAGGGACCTTCCTGGGGCCTCGCGGACGTCGAGATCGAGGTCTCTCCGTCCGCAGAGCCCTCAGCTCCTCCCGGCGAACGTTTCGTCCCACCTGCGGGACATAGGGCCCCTGCTGCCGCCAGTCGTGGCTGCAGGCAGGGCAGGTGCGGAGGGTCTTCCCCTTCCGACCGCACCGACGGCAAAACATGGTCGTTGGTGGCCCCGAAGGGCATCGAGCGTAACAGTGACCGGTTTCGCCACAACTATAACAAACCCGGTCGAGGGCTCGCCTCTTCTCCGGAAGGGGACCTTCCGGTTGCCGGGGGCCTGGTCGGCCAGGCCTCTTGGGGGCCTCGGTAGCTCGCGGTGCTGACGCCCCAGAGGTGGACGGCACCGCGTCCTCGGGTGATCGAGGAACGACTCTAGGCCTCTTGGAGGCTGCGGTAGCGTAGGTCTGGCCCTTAGCTCGGGGCCTTGGACCAGACCTATCGGGAGCGCCCCGTTGGAGCCTGACTAATCGCCAGGGCCGACGAGGGTCCTGCGGGAGCTCGCCGCTGCCGGCAATCGGCCGCGGCTCCAGGGGGATCTCCCGGGTGACACCCGAACAACCGGGGGATGCCTGGTTGGCTGGCTCGGGCTCGGCGGAAGTGGGGATTTGGCTCAGAGATTACCGAGCCATCTCTCCGATCGCCCGAACCAGGGCGTTCGCCGACTCAGGACCCTGATGTTCGGGGTCCCCCAGGGTCGACGCGCAGGCCTGGATCAGGGCCAGGTTGACGGGAGCGGGGGCGGTCGGGTTTGAGATGGCTGCGGTGGCCCGCAGCATCTCGTCAAACCAATCCCCTCGTCGCCCTCCATCACTACCTCGTTGGCGAACTCGTCGTCGGACATTTCGAGAACCTGTAACAGAGGAATAGTTATGGTAATACCTCCGGCGGCCTATAGGGTTTGATGTCCTGAATGGAAATTTTCCCTACGGATCGCCCATCGAGATCGGCGAGTTCATAAACAACTCGAGAGATCTGCTTCGAGATCATATATGGCCCCTCAAAGGGAGGTGCCAGTGCTGCCGAGACGTGTCGGGCGGCAGACGAGAGCACGTGTGAGTGGCGTAAAACGAGATCCCCAACCTCGAACGTGCGATCTCTATGACGGAGATTGTAGTGTTCGGATTGTCTTCGAAAGGCTTCATCGAGAGCGTGCGTAAACGCTGTACGCAACGTATCCAGGCGAGCCATGCGCCTCATCCACTCCTCTGGAGGACGTGGAACAACTTCGAGATCTCCTTCGGTCTCACGCCGTAACGAAGAGGCCGAAGGTGGTTCACGACCAAAGTTCGCGAACGCAGGGGTGGCCTGTAGAGAGCTGTGGTGCGCAGTATTATACGCAAAGCGGAATTCATGGAGGTGACGGTCCCACTCGCGGTGGTTCCCGTCAAGAAACGCGCGGATCATGGTTTTGATCACACGGTTTACCCGCTCGGTAGGGTTAGCTTGTGGGTGGTACGGCGGCGTTGTGCTGTGTCGTATTCCCACATGCTCGGTAAATTGGCGGACCGTTCGGTTAACAAACTCAGTGCCGTTATCCGTTAGCAATACCCGTGGCGCACCCCAACGGGTAACGACCAGGTCATCGAGAGCTTTCGTGATCGAGGCACCAGTGGCCCTTCGAAGAGGGCAGATCTCCACCCACTTCGTGTAGAGATCTTGAATAACGAGAACGTAGGAACTACCTGATGTTCCTCGCGTGATTGGGCCCATAATATCGGCTGCGATAACGGTCCAGGGTTGCTCAACGACGCGACGACCCATCAGACCAGCGGGAGCCTGTTGCTCGACTTTACAGCGTTGACAAGCGTCGCACCGTTTAACGTGAGCAACCACATCCTTGAACAACCCAGGCCAATAGTAGAGGAGTTCGCCAAACGTCGATACGTCTTGTCGACTCCTAGATGGCCCGCCTGCGGGAGCGCATGACACTCATTAAGAGCAACAATGCGAGACTCGCGGGGAAGAACCAGCTTCCAAGCGTCGAGATCCTCGAACTCAAGATCAGCGAGATCAGAAGGTCGGTGAAAGTAAAGCCGGCCTTCTACAATTTTCCATTCCGGGAACTTGTCTGGAGCTCGCAAAGCGTCTCGAAGTCTCCGTCGGTACCAGGCGTCCTGGGTCTCGCGAGCACACATAATGGCGTCGGTTTGACCTTCAGGAATCCTCGAGAGCGCATCGGGAACATGGTGCAACGCGCCCTTACGGTGGACAATGACGAAGCTGTATTCCAGCAACTTTAAAGCCCACCGAGCTAGTCGACCAGTCGGGTTTTTTAAGTTATGCAGCCATCGCAGGCTGCTGTGATCCGTCACCACGGTGAAGGAATAACCCCCTAGGTAGCAACGGAACTTCCGTATGGACCAGAGCACGGCGAGGCACTCCTGTTCCGTCACAGAGTACTTCCTCTCTGGATCAGTCAGGGCGCGACTCGCGTAGGCGATAACTCTTTCGTTGCCGTCTATGACTTGCGTGAGCACGGCGCCAAGACCGACGCCGCTGGCGTCTGTCTGTAACGTAAACGGGAGCGAGAAGTCAGGGCAGGCGAGTGTACGTGCACTCGTCAACCGCTGCTTTAATGCATCGACAGCTTCCTGTTGTTCGGTATCCCATGTCCAAGCTATGTCTTTCTTCGTAAGCCGGGTTAATGGCTCAGCGACTGTTGCAAACTCGGGTATGAAGCGTCGGTACCAAGAGGCCATGCCAAGGAACCGGCGCAACGGCCGAATATTGCGTGGAGCTGGAAAATCGAGAACTGGCGAGATCTTCTCAGGGTCAACTCGCAGACCCTGACTGTCAACGAGAAATCCTAGATAGCGGACCTGCGATCGACAAAACTCGCTTTTTTCGCGGTTGATTGCCAGACCCGCCTCCGCGATCTTATCGAGAACCTTTCGAAGCCACATCAAATGCTCTTCGAAAGTTTTCGTGACGATAATGATATCGTCGAGGTAAACGAAAACATGCGGGTACATCTCCGCACCGATAAGCCGATCCAACATTCATTGAAATGTGGCGGGAGCATTGGTGAGCCCATATGGCATCCGCTTGAATTGAAACAACCCTCTGCCGGGCACCACGAAAGCGGTAGCTTCCCGAGAGTCGGGATCCAGCGGGACCTGCCAATATGCCTGACTCAGATCGAGGGTCGAGATATATCTGGCTAACCGTAACTCGTCGAGAATGGCTGTCATGTTCGGGATGGGGTAAGCATCCTTCTTCGTGGCCGCGTTAACTTTTCTGTAATCTATACAGAAACGGTATTTGTCATTCGGTTTCTTAACCATGACCACGGGACTTGCCCAGTCGCTTCGCGGGGGCTCGATAATGTCGTTCGAGAGCATCTGATCGACCTTCGCCCAAATAATGTCGCGGATGATCGGCGTGACGGTATATGGCCGCTGCTTAATCGGCTGGCTGTCCACTATCTCAACGGTATGTGCCACGAGGGAAGTGACGGCTGATTCAGCGGATATTCGAGGCACGTGAGCATCGAGAAACTCGCTCAGGCGCCTTTTCTCATCAATACCGGGAGTGCGTAACCCGTAACACATGGTAACGCGCGATACCGTGCCATCTTCGGGAACAAACGTAAACTCGTCATCCGGTTTGTCACGGAAGTACCATAACTCGGCAAAGAAGTCGATAACCATCCACGCTGATCGCAGGAAATCTAATCCAAGTATTAGCTCCTCCGACAGTGATGGTAAGTGAATGGCGAGAGTGTTTGTGCGACGACCCCGCAGGATAGTCGGTATTTCGGTAGCTGTCGTCACGGTTTCTACTTGGTTCTTTGCGACAACCACCGGACGTGGCGGTATTTGCATAGAATCTATGCCGAGATCATCTAGGAATCCGATCAGCTCGGCACCAATGAATGTGGCGGTGGCGCCGGAATCTACGAGAGCGTTTATGGTTCGTCCGTAGAGGGTTACCTCCATACGGAACGTGACCAAGCCAGATCCTGGAACAGCGTTCAGTAATATTTCGTCGAGCGGGGGATCCTCAGCCCGCTCTGACGTATCGAGAGCTTGCGTGTGAGAGAGCTGCCTCCGTCTTTTGTTACGAACGAGAGCATGGCGACGGGGCTTCGGTAAACGAGAGCGGAGCGAGAAGAAATATTACTGAACGCTGTTCCAGGATCTGGCTTGGTCACGTTCCGTGTGGAGGTAACCCTCTACGGACGAACCATAAACGCTCTCGTAGATTCCGGCGCCACCGCCACATTCATTGGTGCCGAGCTGATCGGATTCCTAGATGATCTCGGCATAGATTCTACTTGTAATTGCTTATAATTCTTTTATTCTAATCACTCAACTCACCCAATGCAGCGTTATTCCGAGAAAGCGTTGTTTTTCCCCCGACCACGCATCCGCTGTTCTGCAAACATATTCCGTACCTTCAACTATACGTTTAATCTCGGCCAGCTGTTCCTCAAAAACGCAGTTTATGCATGTCAACAACGTATGTCGCATCATGTGCTTCACAGTCGTCCCATTTTTCTTGATGTTTAAGTCTGCAAGATAATTTAAAAAAGTAAAATACTCTACTAAACCATTAAAATCATACGAAATAATAGTGTTATACCGTCAAAGATTTTCCGGAACCTTGTTTTCCACCGTAGACAGCGGTATCATAGCGTCTAGCACGAACGATGTACAGTTTGATTCCCAGACTTCTTGGGAGAACGTACAGGACCACCTTTTCCTGTCGATCGTCGACGGTGTCCGTTTCGATGCGGCGTACTGCTTATATTCCTCGAACTCGTCTGGATGTTGTTTCTGCAATTTAAATGATGATTATATGAAATGATGATATTTCACTTATATTATCAGAATTAAATTGCGGGTTTTCCTGTGACGGAGGCTGTGAAGGTCATTAGAAGAAAATCCCTCAAGTAATAGTGTGTCAATCAAATGAGTTGAGAATCACATACGACATTCTTCTCGCATTTTTATAACACTTGCATGAAAAGTTTCGTTTTGAGTTTACTGTAATCTTTTTTTTCTATGCCCCTTTTAAACAGGCAGGTGTTTACAAAAAATGGGGTTAAAATGGGTTGCGTTAAGGTTGTCCTAGCGGTACAGTTCCGTGAAACGTGGGTTTCGAAGAAAATTTCGAACACTTCTCGATGGGATAATAATTTGAAAAAAAATCAAGCATTTAGAAGGTGCTGAAAAGATTGATTTTGCATAATAATAATTCAAAAATGTTATTAAAAAATTAATAAAAAAATAAATAGTTGAACAAATTATCCGGTAACCTAACGTTTTTTTTCTGATGAAAATTATTCCTTCATTTTTCAAAATACTCATGAAATTTCTCCCAATCTCGTCTACTTTAAAAAATATGCGACTTTCGCTCATTTTGCTTAAAAAAACGCAATTAAAAACAAATGGCGAAAATTCTGAAAAAATGTATACGTATTCAGAAAAATAAATGAATAATTTTCATCAGAAAAAACGTTAGGTTGCCAGGTAATTTGTTAAACAATTCATTTTTTCATTAATTTTTAATAACATTTTGGAATTGTATTTATGCAAAATCAATCTTTCCAGTACATTCCACATGCTTGATTTTTTCAGATTATTATTCCATCGAGAAGTGTTCGAAATGTTCTCCGTAACTCACATTTGACGGGACTGTGCCACTACGATAACCTTAAAAAATGTAGTATTCTAATGTAAACAAATTTCATGCATTAATCGAAGTTTATTCTTACTTTTAAGTGCGTAGTCAAATTGGACGTTGACCTTAGCGTGGCCTTCAAAACCTTCGGCGGTTAACAGAACTGGCACATCACCAGAATGATTCCGTCGACGTCGGAGCCTTCATTTTGAAGCTGGAAATATTTTCCGTCTGTCATAGACCGCTTTGCGCACTCCATCTCCAAACGACTGCGTGGATCATCTTCATTATCTTGTACCTCGTGTAACGAGACCTGGCTGAGGCAGTCGTCTGCTCCGATATTTCGCCATCGCCTGAAAAATAATTTGAAAGGCGACCATCAACTATTTGATCGATTCTTTACACAGAAAATTATCATATTATAAGACCAGACAAACTTTACGTAGCTTAGATTAATTTTACATGCAAGATTGATGGCTTTAAAATGACAAAAAACCGAAAACCAGAATCGAAATGCGTCTAGAGTAGTCGCCTCAGTCCGGCAAAATGTCGGATTTCAAGAGAATTCCGAATGATTCTCAACGACAAACATCTCGAAGCAATTAGGCATATTGAAGATGCTGCGAAGATTAATTTTGCAAAATAATAATATTAACACGTTACTAACAAATTAATGCAAAAATTAATCAAGCAACAAATTACTCGGCAGCCAAACTTAAAAAAAATGGTTCATTAAGTGTTCTGAACACGTATGCATTTTTTCAGAATTATTGTCCATTTTTTTTTTGCGTCTTTTTAGAGACAATGATGGGTGAAACCCATTTAAAAAAGTAAACAAAATTCTGAAAAAATTCGTACATATTCAAAAAATTTGACCAATCATTTTCATACAAAAAATGTTGGGTTGAGTGTAATTTGTTGAAAAATTAATTTTTCATTAATTAATTAATTAATAACATTTTGATATTATTATTATTATTATTATTATTATTATTATTATTATTATTATTATTATTATTATTATTATTATTATTATTATTATTATTATTATTATTATTATTATTATTATTATTATTATTATTATTATTATTATTATTATTATTATTATTATTATTATTATTATTATTATTATTATTATTATTATTATTATTATTATTATTATTATTATTATTATTATTATTATTATTATTATTATTATTATTTTTTATTTTTTTTTTTTTTTTTTTTTTATAATGAGTTGCGGAATCCTTTTTACGGATTTCCCTTAGTCATGCGACTAAGGGAATATGTGGGACTCCCAAAAAAAGCAGGCCTACCCACTAAACCGCCACCTCCTTGATGTCCTCCCCCAGCCAGGGACTATGTTGATATTACTTCTAGCTGGGGGTTCTGTCTGTATTCGTCCGTTCGTGCCGTACGTCCATGTTACGTTTCGTCGCGTTCCTCCGTCTGCTCAGTCATCTGCTAAGCATCCGTCCGCGTTCTTACGTCTCAGTATGTCTTCCGTGTAGGTGGCGACCAAACGCCACCACTCCGGTTCATGCAGCATCACCTCCACGATGTTATCGGGGGTGATGCGGCCGACCGTTGTCTCCAAGTCTCGTCTGAGTTCCGTCCAGTGGTGGCACACGAAGAACGTGTGTTCCGCGTCGTCACGTTCGTGTCCACAGTACTTACAGTCGGGTGTTCGTACTCTGTTCATGTTGTAGAGGTACCGTCGGAAGTAACCGTGCCCCGTCAAGAGCTGGGTGACGTAAAAGTTTACATCACCAAACTTCCTTCCGAGCCACGGCCTCAGGTCCTGTATGAGTCGTTTTGTCCAGTTACCACCTCGTTCTTCTGTCCATCGTCTTTGCCACGTGTCCATCGTCACTTCGCGCTCGGCGATTGCCGCGTTCTTTCGTCCTATGTCCGCGCTGCTCCCGTAGATCCTCTTGCGCTCGAAGGCAAGCAGATCCACGGGTATTACGCCTGCCACCACCAAAACAGCTTGTGCAGAGACTGTTCGGTAGGAGCAAGCGATACGCAGCGCGCTTTGTCTCTGTACTAACGTCATCGTCTTGCAGTATTTCTTCGTCTTCAAGGAGTCTGCCCATATTTCCGCGCCGTATAGGAGGATCGAGTGAGCTGTCGCCATTAACAGTCTCCGTTTCCCCGGTCTCGGTCCCGTCGTGTTTGCCATCAGGCGGCTCAAGGATGCTATCCTCTCGGCCGCCCTCCGGGCTGTCTTCTGTATGTGAGGCCAGAAGGTCATCTTCGTATCGAGGGTTACCCCCAGATACTTGACTTCGCCCCTGGTCTCCGTCTCGTGCGTCCCCACTTTCATGGGCAGTATTGTCCGTTTTCTCGTGAGAAACGTCAGTTCCGTCTTTTCTGTTGCGAGTTGCAGTCCGTGGTCTGTCATCCAACGTCCAACTCGTCTCATGGTCCGGTTCAGCGTCAGCTGCGCCAGCCCGGGAGAGCGCTCCGTGATCACCGCCGCTACGTCATCAGCGTAGGCGACGAGGCGCACTCCGAGCGGCATCTCCAGCCGAAGCAGGCTGTCGTATAAACCATTCCAGAAGTCAGGTCCCAGTATAGACCCCTGAGCAACCCCAGCGGTGACCTGTCTTGTCACCTGTCCTTCGATCGTCTCGTATGTTATCCGTCTGTTTTTCAGGTAATCCTCCACGACCCGGACCAGATACGATGGAATCCCGAAGTCGCTGCTAAGCGCCTCCAAGATATCCACCCACCTGGCCGAGTTGAAGGCATTCCTGATGTCCAGTGTCGCCAGCAACACGACAGGTCGTGCTGCGTGGCAGTGTCTGTCCAGTTCCAGGAAGGAGTCGACCACCTTCTGGATCGCTCCAGTCGTCGATCGGCCCCTCCTGAAACCGAACTGCAGGTCTGAGAGACCACCTCCGGCCTGCATAGCGTCCGTCAGTCTCGGTCTCAGTAATTGTTCAAAGAGTTTGCCCGTCGTAGCAAGTAAACTCAACGGTCGGTAGGCCGACGGCGTGTTATGGTCGCCCTTACCCTTTGGGATAAGGACGAGCCCCGCCACTTTCCACCGATCGCTGAACGTCCCTGTCGGCAAGCACGTGTTGTACAGGTCGAGAAGTATCTCCGGTCGCAGGCGAGCCACGAGCCGGAGGATCTCGGCCGGTACTCCATCTGGTCCCGGCGCCTTGCCAGTCTTCATCGCATTCGTTGCTCTAGTGAGCTCCTCTGCAGCAAAGATGGGAGGCGTCGGCACGATTGCCTCGTCCGTCACGTTCGTACGAATCGGGTGCGTCGGGAACAATCCGTCAACAATCCGTCCTGCTGTTTCGGCATCTTTAAGTTCCGGTGGCACTCGGGCTCCCAGTTTACCGGTCACAATCTTGTAACCGGTTCCCCAGGGATCCTCGTTCACCTCCTCGCAGAGCTTCCTCCAGCATCGCGTCTTGCTGTCTCGTATTGCTTTTGTCAGCGTCTTCCGTGCTGTTTTGTAAATGGCCTGGAGGTTTTCCCTTTCGGGTCCGCCCCCAGCCCTTGTGACTCGTCGCCGATTTGCCAGGCATATCCTGCGCAATTCGGCTATCTCGTCCGTCCACCAGTATTGCGGTCGTCTGTTTTGTATGTGTCGTCGTTTCGGCATTGTGCTGTTGCACAAGCCGTCTATTAGTTTGGCCGTCTCGTCTGTCAGTCTTTCCGCCCTTTGCCGGCCAGTCAGCTCGGGGGGAATTTTCGTCACGGGAGCTGATGCTGCCATCAGCTCCTCAGAAAATTTTCGTTCGTCGAGTTTGTCAAGGTTCCACCGCGGGGACTGGTGGGTTCTCGTTCGTCGCGATTCTGTCTGTCCTGCCACTTCGAAGGTGACGTACTGGTGATCGCTGGCTGTGTAGTCCTCGATCACCCGCCACCCTCTCAGCCGTGGCAGGATTCTATCCGACGTTAACGTCGCGTCAGGTATGGAGTATCCAAACCCTGGTCGTCTGTACGTCGGCGTATGCCCGGTGTTTACTACTGCTAGGTCCAGCCTGGCGGCCATCTCCAGCAGTAGTCGTCCGCGCCTGTTCGTTTCTGTCATTCCCCACTCGATCGCCCGCGCGTTGAAATCCCCCGCAACGATGATATCCTCGGGCAGGTCCCTGATACCGTCTTCCAGAAGTGCCACCTTCCTCTCGAACTCCGCCGCGGTGCAGTTGGGCGTCAAGTAGACGCTGACATAACTGACAGCGCCGACTCTAGCCCAGACGTAATCGTCCCCGGCACCACGGTTGGAGACTCGAGATTGGGCGGCACCCCTTACCCAGATAGCAGCAGTCTCTGTCTCGTTCGTGATGTACGTCTGAGTCGACCTTCTCCTGTATGGTTCACACAGGATCAGGATGTCCGCGTCATGTTCGTCGGCTATCTGTGGTAGAAGCATGTCTGCGGTCCTACTTCGGTTCAGGTTTCCCTGAACTATTCTGTCCGTCTTCCGGCCTGCTTCCTGCACTCCTCCAGCGCGGCCCGAAACACGGCGCACCTGCCGGTTCCGGCGAGGTGCGCCACATCCTTGTGCCCGGCCTCGGAGCACAGTGGACAGGCCGGTTTGTTTTTACAGTCCGTCGCGTGATGTCCGGATGCACCGCACTTGCGGCAGCATTTCGTCCTGTCCTTGCCTTTGCATTCGGCCTTTACATGACCGAAGCCCAGGCATCGATAGCATTTCGTCACCGTCAGTCGTTTCCGAACGCGGCAATGCACCCAGCCAATTCCGATCCGGCCACGCCGCAGCAGCGCATCGGCTTCCCGCGAGTCAAGTTCGCAGACCGCCATGTACTGCTCAGCGCGGTTCGGACCAAAGATGTGGACTTGGAAGTCCGCGTCTCGTCCTGTCTCTCTTTTCAGTGCGTCCGTCACGTCTTCGGGGGTCACAACACAGTCCAGATCCATGATCTCCAATTGAGTTTTGGAGGTCATAGCCCTGACACTGCCTGCTTCCCCGATCGCGTCTTGGATCTGTCGTCCAAATTCGTCACGTCCGTCCGGTTTGCTTGCGTCTGCCTTCAGTTTCAGGAGACACGAGCCGTTTTTCGTTTTCCTCAGATTCGTCACCTGCACGTGACTCCTCTTCGGGTCCACTGTCGACCGTATTTTTCGTACTATGTCACAGTACGTGCTGTCTGTACCCGGTTTGACCAGAACAGTCAGTCCCCTTCGACGGGGGGCTGGTCCGGTCCTGTCAGCACGGGCTTTCGCGTCCGTTTTCTTTTTTTGTTTGTCCTTGCTTTTCCTCGTAACGGTCTGCCAGTCTGTGGCCGGTTCCATCGTCGTTGGCCTCTTTTGCAAGGACTCCGGCGTGGTTCCGGTCGACGATCGTTTTCGTTTCGTCCGTGGCGTCTCTTCATCCTTGGTCGTTCCTGTCAGTGTTTTGTTGCTGTCTCCAAGACGTCCCTCTGAGGCCGCTTTAAACTGCAGGTGCAGTGCAATGTCCGCGGTCTCTAGGATCGTCTTGATTCCCGTCTTTACAGTCATGTTCATGTTTTTCTGAACATTTGCTGCTTCGGCCATTTTCGTCGCCGTCTCGAGGATGAGCCTCAGCAGTTCTGTCATGTCTTGTTTGTTATTGGTAGCTGTGGCTGTTGGTCCCGTCGTCGGTGTTGCGTTGTCAACGGCGGAGGCATAGCTTGCCGCGCTGCCACCGCTAGACACGCTGTCCGTCCTGTTTCGTCTCGGTAGGTTGAGTACCGTCTTGTTCGTGTCGTTGTTTCGTGTCGTCCTCCTCTTCACCGTGCACAAATTGCGGCCCTCAAAATCCTTGCCGCTGCCCGTGGCCACCGGGGCTTTCACCCGATCGGAACCCGGGGTGGATTCCCCCTGGGGAGGGGTTACCACTTGAGGTACGTTTGCGTTTTTATTGTGCATTTCCATTAATTGTTTGTCCCGTCGTGCTAGAGGTCCCTCGTGGTCGCGACTCCACGAACCGCGCTGGGACCACGCACGGCCCCTGAGGTCCCCCCCCTCCCTGTGTGTTTAGTGTGCCCCCCTTGTAGAGTGTGCGTGAGTATGAGTGCCCGTAGTGACAGAACCGGGCCCCATTCGTGGGGAGAGCCCGTTTATAGGGATCCCCTTCATTCGCTTTCGGGCGACTCCGTTTATAGGAGTCCCCGCACATTCTCTTTTCGGTAGGACCCGTTTATAGGGTCACCGAGCATTCACGTCCCCGGTTTGTCGAAGGGCGTGTACGTGTGAGTGTTTGTGTAGTGTGTGAGTGTGGATGTGTGTGTGTGTGACCAGAGCCCTGTTAGCCGTATGCAGAAACATACGTTGCCCGCCATGCACATGAGAAATCTCGGCCGTAGGGTTGGATTTTGCAGAGCATTATTATTATTATTATTATTATTATTATTATTATTATTATTATTATTATTATTATTATTATTATTATTATTATTATTATTATTATTATTATTATTATTATTATTATTATTATTATTATTATTATTATTATTATTATTATTATTATTATTATTATTATTATTATTATTATTATTATTATTATTATTATTATTATTATTATTATTATTATTATTATTATTATTATTATTATTATTATTATTATTATTATTATTATTATTATTATTATTATTATTATTATTATTATTATTATTATTATTATTATTATTATTATTATTATTATTATTATTATTATTATTATTATTATTATTATTATTATTATTATTATTATTATTATTATTATTATTATTATTATTATTATTATTATTATTATTATTATTATTATTATTATTATTATTATTATTATTATTATTATTATTATTATTATTATTATTATTATTATTATTATTATTATTATTATTATTATTATTATTATTATTATTATTATTATTATTATTATTATTATTATTATTATTATTATTATTATTATTATTATTATTATTATTATTATTATTATTATTATTATTATTATTATTATTATTATTATTATTATTATTATTATTATTATTATTATTATTATTATTATTATTATTATTATTATTATTATTATTATTATTATTATTATTATTATTATTATTATTATTATTATTATTATTATTATTATTATTATTATTATTATTATTATTATTATTATTATTATTATTATTATTATTATTATTATTATTATTATTATTATTATTATTATTATTATTATTATTATTATTATTATTATTATTATGTGAAATCAATCTTTGCAGTACCTTCAATGTTCCCAAATTTTTTTTTCAGATTATTATATTGTTGAGAAAATATTCAAAATTCTCTCAGAATCCCACGTTTAGCCGGACTGTACAGTGGTAATGCGTGCACTTCAAGTGCTGTAATTTTCTTTTATTTTAATTGAAGTTGAAATACAAAGAATATTATATAAAATATTCACCTGTGCGCTTGTCATTTTTGTCCGATTGGGAAGGCTGCTCATCGTCAGAACATGTGTACGCGGCCGTCCTTTTAGACGTAAACAAACCCGATCTCCGGCAGGCTCTCGTGGTCCGCGGTTTTCGCTGAGGCTCCTCGTCGTCGTTCGCAGACATGACCCGCAGCTACTCAATGATCTTATTAAAAGTAAATTATTTTTTATAATTGTACGTGTAACAGAAAATAATTGTTTATCTACGTAAAAATACCATTTTACAAATAATTTTTTCTGCGTAGAAAAGAAAACTCAAACGATTAATTTGACACGTTATTTCGTCTCTGTTTGTATTGCAAAAAAATGTGGTCGTCTTTTGTTTTTTTCTAGTGTCTATTTTTCTCTTACGCGTACACTTTGTTGCTTTCAATACGCATAACACAATACAGTTCAAGTATTAAATACATGTATGAATATGGAGTACGTACCGTATCAGACCACCTGCCGTGAAGAAGAACAATGAACTGTCACTGACCACTAAACTTCAACACAATGCGAGAAACTGAGCCGCTAGTGACGCCGCCAATTATGTCTATAGGTCTTGAAATTTTGGCGGAGGGAGAAGGGATGGAGCGTACGTTGTGAGCGCGATAGCCGTGCGAATCTGTTACTATATAAAACGTCAGTAACAAAAAACGGTTTTCGAATTTTTTATAAAGACCATTTATTTAAAAAATTATTCATTTTATTGTTAAAACTTAATTGCAACGAAACGACAAGTTTAATTCGGATGAAATTTATTACTCGGGGATTTCAGAGGTCGCTAATAACGAATCCGTATCCAAAATTCAGAAATTAAAAATAACAGATCCAATATGACCGACCAAAATGGACAATACGTAATTGACTTGGTTGAAATTTTGAACGATTTTTCTATTCATCTATTTATTCATTAATTATTAACACGATTTTTCGATTCTTTTTTGTTTTTCAACGTTTAGTAGTTTTTTTTAGCAAAATTTTTAAAAATAATGGGACATCTACTATTACTTTAAAAATCGGTGATAAATCTGCATAATCCATTAAAAAAGTAATGTGGAATGGATGTGAATTCCATTACTCATTGTTACGTCCCGGCTATTGATCGAGACGATACATACATTATTTGTATTTTAATTTGAATGGGTTTTTAAATCCGTAAAGGAATAAATTCCACGTTTTTGGATTTTTGTTTTATCTCTTTAAATTTATAAGTTTATTTATAAAGTTTATTTCACTAAGAAGTGAAATAATAATACGCGATTACAATTAACGATTAAATATATATAACTGAGGTTTTGGAACGGTACGCTTGAACTTATAACTAGTCACGTTGGTGACAGTTTACACTTATTTAATACGCGGCACTTAAACGGACTACATACTTATTAATTGTTTACTGTTTGAAGATTTGAATGAGACTGATTAGTTGAGGGAATGAGGTTGACCAAGAAGACTTGGGTGGGTGAAAAGTGGGGGTTAATTTAGTGATCGTGGGGAGGCCCAAAAGGTGCTGACCGTGCGTGCCCCGTGTGGTCAATGGATTTTATAGGAAATTGAAAGGAGTTGCTGATTATTAGGGAGCGGAAATTAGTCAGCGGGATTATAGGTGAATGTTCAATGCACCCGAGGATTTGGCATCGGATGATTTTTAGGGAGCATTGAACCGGGGTTGGAATGTGGAAAAGGCAAGAAGGCAGTTTATGAATATTGCATATTGGAGGTAACGATGGGACAAAAGGATTTACTAGTATATAATAATATTAAGAATAAATAATAATAATTGACAAGAAAAATAGCCAGGACGTAACACTCATTAAAAAAGTAATGTGTAATGGATGCGAGATCCAGTACTCATTAAAAAAATAATGGGTAATGGATATGTGTTCCACTACTGATTAATAAAGTAATGGGTGATGGATCTCTGCTCCATTACTCATTAATAAAGTAATGGATGGTGGATCTGAATTCCATTATCCATTTTTTTCGTAAAAAATAATGCATTATGTTCACATTAAAAATTTCACAACTCTGTCCACATGTGTACCAAATTTGATTTAAATCTGCTGAAAAATTTTGCTTTTTTTTCACTACAACAATTTTTAGGTTTTTTCTAGTAAAATAAAAAATTGTAAACAGAGCGATCACTCCTTGTCCAAACTCATCTTTGATAATCAGTAATCGTGAAATCACGTGGAAAATTTCAGCCTAATGTTTCATAAATTACGGAAGTTATAGCGTAAAATGACTTTTTTTTAAATGTTCAAAATGAAGTAAAATTTGAACCTCTGAATAGATTCGTGCCAAGTACAATCCCAAACGTTGTTATATGATTGCCCACTTGCGTACCAAATTTAAAGAAGATGAATTAATGATTACGATAACTTTCATAATTGTAAATGCATCGTGCTAGTAAGGAAATCTGCACATACACACTGTGACGGGGCTCTTGTAGCGGCTCAGGACAGTCCGTACAATCTCCACCGTCCAAATATAACGACGCCCGCACTGCCGATCCTACCTTTCTTAATCTCTTCGTTGGGTGCCAGGTAATCTATTCTTTTCCCGATTACCAGGAAACACTTTTCCACAATTTTTGTCCAGCTAGCTAAAAAGGGTGCAGTTCTGGGGGTGCATGCAAAAATAAAGACGAGGCAACGCAACCATTCTCTTAGTCCTGAACAACAATGAACTCTGTAATTTATTGCAAATATTAGATCCAAAGAAATCAGACTTCGTGTCGGGATAAATTGACCAACAACCTCTATTTTACAGAATTCGACTCGTGTTCGATACTATCGCGGATTCTAATCGAGAGCGCGTGTACAAGCAAGACTCGAGTCCGACAACTTCACGCGGAAACCCGATACAGTCGATGAACGAACGCATCACACAGTTACTTCGTATTATGCCACGGACACTAGTACCGAAAAGTGCACCTCGTGCGCCTACCTTCTTGGTATTATTCCGTAGTCCCATGCCGGAAAACTCGTCGCCGAACGCCTCGTGGCCTGTCTCGCGTCGGTTTCTCGTCCGAGCGTCGTTCTATCGATCACTCTCGCGCGTCTCTCTCCGCGTCTCGATCTATCTCTCGCTCGAGTCCTTCGACTCGGTCCTGGCCTAGATCCGTGCGTTAACTAACTAATTTTCGCGTGTCGCGTGCCTCGTTTGCCCCAGCGATCCTCGGTGGGGGTATTGGCCACGTGATCGATGGGTCGATTCCTCGGCTATCTTCGGTTTCTATCTCTCCTCTGTCCGTCCGGCTTCTCGCTAACGAACGCGCGACACTTCAGACGACCGAGAGACTGTACAAAGAAAAATCATAATCCGGCAATATCTCGCTCTGGAATCTCGCGTCTTCGACAGCGAGGAATGACTCGGCGTTCGAAGGATTCTCGGCTCACGCAGCTGCGAGCGCGTATCAGCGCCTCGTCACAACACATACAGACATTTCTTGCAAAACAATTTCCTCGACGTTTTGGACATTATGGTAATGCCAAGTAAAAAAGTGTGCAATGTCGGGCTTCGCACATTGCTACCTCATTTCCACTTTTCACAGAACTACCTCTACGCGGTAATGTGATCGCCAATTTTGGTGATCACATTACACCGAGGTTACGTGCAAGCAGCGCTAACAAAACTCGATGGCTCGTTTTTGGAGTTCGACGAAATTTCGCTCGCGGCATCGATGCCAAACGAGGTTTAGCGGTGCAGCACGATGCATTTGCATAAAATAAACGATTTTGACTCTCGTGCACCGAGGTTACGTGCGAGCAGCGCTCACAAACCTCGATGGCTCGTATTTGGGGTTCGACGACATTTCTCTCGCGGCATCGATGTCAACCGAGATTTAACGATGCAACAAGATGCATTTGCATAAAATAAGGTATTTTGACACTCGTGTACCGAGGTTACATGCGAGCAGCGCTCGTAAAACTCGATGGCTCGTTTTAGGGGCCCCATGAAATTTCACTCGCGGCTTCCATGCTAAATGAGGTTTAGCGGTGCAACACGATGCAGTTGCATATAATAAAGGTTTTTGACTCTCGTGCACCGAGGTTACGTGCGGGCAGCGATCGCAATACTCGATGACTCGTTTTTGTGGTCCGAAGAAATTTCGCTCGCGGCATCGATGCCGAACGAGTTTTAACGGTGCAACACGATGCATTTACATAAAATAAAGGATTTTGACTCTCGTGTTCCGAGGTTTAGTGCGAGCAGCGCTCACAAACCTCGATGGCTTGTTTTTGGGTTCGACGAAATTTCGCTCGCGGCATCGATGCCAAACGAATCTTAACGATGCAGCACCATGTATTTGCATAAAATAAAGGTTTTTGACAATCGTGCACAAACGTTACGTGCGAGCATCGCTCGCAATACTCGATGGCTCGTATTTGTCGTCCGACGAATTTTCGCTCACGGCATCGATGTCAAACGAGGTGTAACGGTGCAGCACGATGCATTTGCATAAAATAAAGGACTTTGACTCTCGTGCACAAAGGTTACGTGCGAGCAGCACTCGCAAAACTCGATGGATTGTTTTTTGGGTTCCACGAAATTTCGGTCGCGGCATCGATGCCAAACGAGATTTAACGATACAACACGATGTATTTGCATAAAGTAAAGTATCGTGACACTCGTGCACCGACGTTACATACGAGCAGCGCTCGTAAAACTCGATGGCTCGTTTTTTGGGCCCGATGAAATTTCACTCGCGGCATCCATGCTGAATAATGTTTAGCGGTGCAACACGATGCAATTGCATAAAATAAAGGATTTTGACTCTCGTGCACCGAGGATACGTGCGAGCAGCGCTCACAAACCTCGATGGCTCGTTTTTGGAGTTCGACGACATTTCGCTCGCGGCATCAATGCCGAAAGAGTTTTAACGGTGCAACACGGTGCATTTAAATAACATAAAGTATTTTGACACTCGTGCACCGACGCTACATGCGAGCAGCGCTCGTAAAACTCGATGGCCCGTTTTTTGGGCCCGATGAAATTTCACTCGTGGCATCCATGCTGAATAATGTTTAGCGGTGCAACACGATGCAATTGCATAAAATAAAGGATTTTGACTCTCGTGCACCGAGGTTACGTGCGGGCAGCGCTCACAAACCTCGATGGCTCGTTTTTGGGGTTCGACGACATTTCGCTCGCTGCATCGATGCCAACCGAGTTTTAACAATGCATCACGATGCATTTGCATAAAAGAAAGGTTTTTGACACTGGTCCATCGGGTTACGTGCGGGCAGCGATCGCAATACTCGATGGCTCGTTTTTGTGGTTCGACGAAATTTCGGTCGCGGCATCGACGCCAAACGAGATTTAACGATACAATACGATGCATTTGCATAAAATAAAGTATTTTGACACTCGTGCACCGACGTTACATGCGAGCAGCGCTCGTAAAACTCGATGGCTCGTTTTTGGGGCCCCATGAAATTTCACTCGCGGCATCGATGCCAAACGAATCTTAGCGATGCAACACCATGTATTTGCATAAAATAAAGGTTTTTGACACTCGTGCACAAACGTTACGTGCGAGCATCGCTCGCAATACTCGGTGGCTCGTTTTTGTGGTCCGGCGAATTTTCGCTCGCGGCATCGATGTCAAACGAGGTGTAACGGTGCAGCACGATGCATTTGCATAAAATAAAGTATTTTGACACTCGTGTACCGAGGTTACATGCGAGCAGCGCTCTTAAAACTCGATGGCTCGTTTTTGGGGCCCAATGAAATTTCACTCGCGGCATCCATGCTAAATGAGGTTTAGCGGTGCGACAAGATGCAATTTCATACAATAAAGGTTTTTGACACCGGGGCACCGAGGTTACGTACGATCAGCGCTCACAAACCTTGATGCTTCGTTTTTGGAGTTCGACGACATTTCGCTCGCGGCATCAATGCCGAAAGAGTTTTAACGGTGCAACACGATGCATTTGCATAAAATAAAGTATTTTGACACTCGTGCACAGACGTTACATGCGAGCAGAGCTCGTAAAACTCGATGGCTCGTTTTAGGGGCCCGATGAAATTTCACTCACGGGTTCAATGCTAAATGAGGTTTAACGGTGCAACACGATGCATTTGCATAAAATGAAAGTTTTTGACACTGGTCCATCGGGTTACGTGCGGGCAGCGATCGCAATACTCGATGGCTCGTTTTTGTGGTTCGACGAAATTTCGGTCGCAACATCGACGCCAAACGAGATTTAACGATACAATACGATGCATTTGCATAAAATAAAGTATTTTGACACTCGTGCACCGACGTTACATGCGAGCAGCGCTCGTAAAACTCGATGGCTCGTTTTTGGGGCCCCATGAAATTTCACTCGCGGCATCGATGCCAAACGAATCTTAGCGATGCAACACCATGTATTTGCATAAAATAAAGGTTTTTGACACTCGTGCACAAACGTTACGTGCGAGCATCGCTCGCAATACTCGGTGGCTCGTTTTTGTGGTCCGGCGAATTTTCGCTCGCGGCATCGATGTCAAACGAGGTGTAACGGTGCAGCACGATGCATTTGCATAAAATAAAGGATTTTGACTCTCGTGCACAAAGGTTACGTGCGAGCAGCGCTCGCAAAACTCGATGGCTCGTTTTTGGTGTTCGACGTCATTTCTATCGCGGCATTGATGTCAACCGAGTTTTAACGATGCAAAACGATGCATTTGCATAAATCAAAGGTTTTTGACACTCGTGCACCGAGGTTACGTGTGGGCAGCGCTCACAAACCTCGATGGCTCGTTTCTCGTGTCCGACGTAATTTCGCTCGCGGCATCGATGCCAAACGAGGTTTATTGGCGCAACGCGATGTATTTGCATAAAATAAAGTATTTTGACACTCGTGTACCGAGGTTACATGCGAGCAGCGCTCTTAAAACTCGATGGCTCGTTTTTGGGGCCCAATGAAATTTCACTCGCGGCATCCATGCTAAATGAGGTTAAGCGGTGCGACAAGATGCAATTTCATACAATAAAGGTTTTTGACACCGGGGCACCGAGGTTACGTACGATCAGCGCTCACAAACCTTGATGCTTCGTTTTTGGAGTTCGACGACATTTCGCTCTCGGCATCAATGCCGAAAGAGTTTTAACGGTGCAACACGATGCATTTGCATAAAATAAAGTATTTTGACACTCGTGCACAGACGTTACATGCGAGCAGAGCTCGTAAAACTCGATGGCTCGTTTTTGGGGCCCGATGAAATTTCACTCACGGGTTCAATGCTAAATGAGGTTTAGCGGTGCAACACGATGCATTTGCATAAAATGAAAGTTTTTGACACAGGTCCATCGAGGTTACGTGCGGGCAGCGATCGCAAGACTCGATGGCTCGTTTTTGGAGTTCGACGACATTTCGCTCGCGGCATCAATGCCGAAAGAGTTTTAACGGTGCAACGCGGTGCATTTGAATAACATAAAGTATTTTGACTCTCGTGCACCGACGTTACATGCGAGCAGCGCTCGTAAAACTCGATGGCTCGTTTTAGGGGCCCGATGAAATTTCACTCACGGGTTCAATGCTAAATGAGGTTTAGCGGTGCAACACGATGCATTTGCATAAAATGAAAGTTTTTGACACAGGTCCATCGAGGTTACGTGCGGGCAGCGATCGCAAGACTCGATGGCTCGTTTTTGGAGTTCGACGAAATTTCGATCGCGGCATCGATGCCAAACGAGGTTAATCGGTGCAACACGATACATTTGCATAAAATAAAGGTTTTTGACACTCATGCACCGAGGCTACGTACAAGCAGCGCTCACAAACATCGATGGCTCGTTTTTGGGGTTCGCCGACATTTCGCTCGCGGCATTGATGTCAAACGAGGTTTAATGGCGTAACACGATGTATTTGCATAAAATAAAGTATTTTGACACTCGTGCACCGAGGTTACATGCGAGCAGCGCTCGTAAAACTCGATGGCTCGTTTTTGGGACCCGATGAAATTTCACTCGCGGCATCCATTCTAAATGAGGTTTAGCGGTGCAACACTATGCAATTGCATAAAATAAAGGATTTTGACTCTCGTGCTCCAAGGCTAAGTGCGAGCAGTGCTCACAAACCTCGATGGCTTGTTTTTGGGGTTCGACTACATTTCGCTCGCGGCATCGATGCCAACCTAGTTTTAACGATGCAACACGATGCATTTGCGTAAAATAAAGTATGTTGACATTCGTGCACAAAGGTTACGTGCGAGCAGCGCTCCCAAAACTCGATGGCTCGTTTATGGGGTTCGTCGTCATTTCTATCACGACATTGATGTCATCCGAGTTTTAACGATGCAAAACGATGCAGTTGCATAAATCAAAGGTTTTTGACACTCGTGCACCGAGGTTACGTGTGGGCAGCGCTCACAAACCTCGATGGCTCGTTTCTCGTGTCCGACGTAATTTCGCTCGCGGCATCGATGCCAAACGAGGTTTAATGGCGCAACACGATGTATTTGCATAAAATAAAATATTTTGACACTCGTGTACCGAGGTTACATGCGAGCAGCGCTCGCAAAACTCGATGGCTCGTTTTTGGGGCCCAATGAAATTTCGCTCGCGGCATCCATGCTAAATGAGGTTTAGCGGTGCAACACGATGCAATTGCACACAATAAAGGATTTTGACACCGGTGCACCGAGGTTACGTGCGAGCAGCGCTCACAAACCTTGATGCCTCGTTTTTGGAGTTCGACAACATTTCGCTCGCGGCATCAACGCCGAAAGAGTTTTAACTGTGCAGCACGATGCATTTGCATAAAATAAAGGATTTTGACTCTCGTGCACCGAGGTTACGTGCGAGCAGCGCTCACAAACCTCGATGGCTCGTTTTTGGTGTTCGACTATATTTCGCTCGCGGCATCGTTTCCAACCTAGTTTTAACGATGCAACACGATGCATTTACATAAAGTAAAGTATCGTGACACTCGTGCACCGACGTTACATGCGAGCAGCGCTCGTAAAACTCGATGGCTCGTTTTTCGGGCCCGATGAAATTTCACTCGCGGCATCCATGCTAAATGAGGTTTAACTGTGCAACACGACGCATTTGCATGAAATAAAGTATTTTGACTGTCGTGCACCGAGGTTACGTGCGAGCAGCGCTCACAAACCTCGATGGCTCGTTTTTGGAGTTTGACGACATTTCGCTCGCGGCATCAATGCCGAAAGAGTTTTAACGGTGCAACACGGTGCATTTGAATAACATAAAGTATTTTGACACTCGTGCACCGACGTTACATGCGAGCAGCGCTCGTAAAACTCGATGGCTCGTTTTAGGGGCCCGATGAAATTTCACTCACGGGTTCCATGCTAAAGGAGGTTTAGCGGTGCAACACGATGAATTTGCGTAAAATGAAAGTTTTTGACACAGGTCCATCGAGGTTACGTGCGGGCAGCGATCGCAAGACTCGTTGGCTCGTTTTTGGAGTTCGACGAAATTTCGCCCGCGGCATCGATGCCAAACGAGGTTAATCGGTGCAACACGATACATTTGCATAAAATAAAGGTTTTTGACACTCATGCACCGAGGCTACGTACAAGCAGCGCTCACAAACATCAATGGCTCGTTTTTGAGGTTCGCCGACATTTCTCTTGCGGCATTGATGTCAAACGAGGTTTAATGGCGCAACACGATGTATTTGCATAAAATAAAGTATTTTGACACTCGTGCACCGAGGTTACATGCGAGCAGCGCTCGTAAAACTCGATGGTTCGTTTTTGGGACCCGATGAAATTTCACTCGCGGCATCCATTCTAAATGAGGTTTAGCGGTGCAACACTATGCAATTGCATAAAATAAAGGATTTTGACTCTCGTGCTCCAAGGCTAAGTGCGAGCAGCGCTCACAAACCTTGATGCCTCGTTTTTGGAGTTCGACAACATTTCGCTCGCGGCATCAACGCCGAAAGAGTTTTAACTGTGCAGCACGATGCATTTGCATAAAATAAAGGATTTTGACACTCGTGCACCGAGGTTACGTGCGAGCAGCGCTCACAAACCTCGATGGCTCGTTTTTGGTGTTCGACTATATTTCGCTCGCGGCATCGTTGCCAACCTAGTTTTAACGATGCAACACGATGCATTTACATAAAATAAAGTATTTTGACACTCGTGCACCGACGTTACATGCGAGCAGCGCTCGTAAAACTCGATGGCTCGTTTTTGGGGCCCCATGAAATTTCACTCGCGGCATCGATGCCAAACGAATCTTAGCGATGCAACACCATGTATTTGCATAAAATAAAGGTTTTTGACACTCGTGCACAAACGTTACGTGCGAGCATCGCTCGCAATACTCGGTGGCTCGTTTTTGTGGTCCGGCGAATTTTCGCTCGCGGCATCGATGTCAAACGAGGTGTAACGATGCAACACGATGCATTTACATAAAGTAAAGTATCGTGACACTCGTGCACCGACGTTACATGCGAGCAGCGCTCGTAAAACTCGATGGCTCGTTTTTCGGGCCCGATGAAATTTCACTCGCGGCATCCATGCTAAATGAGGTTTAACTGTGCAACACGACGCATTTGCATGAAATAAAGTATTTTGACTGTCGTGCACCGAGGTTACGTGCGAGCAGCGCTCACAAACCTCGATGGCTCGTTTTTGGAGTTTGACGACATTTCGCTCGCGGCATCAATGCCGAAAGAGTTTTAACGGTGCAACACGGTGCATTTGAATAACATAAAGCATTTTGACACTCGTGCACCGACGTTACATGCGAGCAGCGCTCGTAAAACTCGATGGCTCGTTTTAGGGGCCCGATGAAATTTCACTCACGGGTTCCATGCTAAATGAGGTTTAGCGGTGCAACACGATGCATTTGCATAAAATGAAAGTTTTTGACACAGGTCCATCGAGGTTACGTCCGGGCAGCGATCGCAAGACTCGATGGCTCGTTTTTGGAGTTCGACGAAATTTCGCTCACGGCATCGATGCCAAACGAGGTTAATCGGTGCAACACGATACATTTGCATAAAATAAAGGTTTTTGACACTCATGCACCGAGGCTACGTACAAGCAGCGCTCACAAACATCGATGGCTCGTTTTTGGGGTTCGCCGACATTTCGCTCGCGGCATTGATGTCAAACGAGGTTTAATGGCGCGACACGATGTATTTGCATAAAATAAAGTATTTTGACACTCGTGCACCGAGGTTACATGCGAGCAGCGCTCGTAAAACTCGATGGCTCGTTTTTGGGACCCGATGAAATTTCACTCGCGGCATCCATTCTAAATGAGGTTTAGCGGTGCAACACTATGCAATTGCATAAAATAAAGGATTTCGACTCTCGTGCTCCAAGGCTAAGTGCGAGCAGCGTTCACAAACCTCGATGGCTTGTTTTTGGGGTTCGACTACATTTCGCTCGCGGCATCGATGCCAACCTAGTTTTAACGATGCAACACGATGCATTTGCATAAAGTAAAGTATGTTGACACTCGTGCACAAAGGTTACGTGCGAGCAGCGCTCCCAAAACTCGATGGCTCGATTATGGGGTTCGACGTCATTTCTATCACGACATTGATGTCAACCGTGTTTTAACGATGAAAAACGATGCAGTTGCATAAATCAAAGGTTTTTGACACTCGTGCACCGAGGTTACGTGTGGGCAGCGCTCACAAACCTCGATGGCTCGTTTCTCGTGTCCGACGTAATTTCGCTCGCAGCATCGATGCCAAACGAGGTTTAATGGCGCAACACGATGTATTTGCATAAAATAAAGTATTTTGACACTCGTGTACCGAGGTTACATGCGAGCAGCGCTCGCAAAACTCGATGGCTCGTTTTTGGGGCCCAATGAAATTTCACTCGCGGCATCCATGCTAAATGAGGTTTAGCGTTGCAACACGATGCAATTGCATACAATAAAGATTTTTGACACCGGGGCACCGAGGTTACGTGCGAGCACCGCTCACAAACCTTGATGCCTCGTTTTTGGAGTTCGACAACATTTCGCTCGCGGCATCAATGCCGAAAGAGTTTTAACGGTGCAACACGATGCATTTGCATAAAATAAAGTATTTTGACACTCGTGCACCGAGGTTACGTGCGAGCAGTGCTCACAAACCTCGATGGCTCGTTTTTGGAGTTCGACGACATTTCGCTCGCGGCATCGATGCCAAACGAGTTTTAACGATGCAACACCATGTACTTGCATAAAATAAAGGTTTTTGACACTCGTGCACAATCGTTACGTACGAACATCGCTCGCAATACTCGATGGCTCGATTTTGTGGTCCTACGAATTTTCGATAGCGGCATGGTTTGTCAAACGAGGTGTAACGGTGCAGCACGATGCATTTGCGTAAAATAAAGCCTTTTGAATCTCATGTACAAAGGTTACGTGCGAGCAGCGCTCACAAACATGGATGGCTCGTTTTTGGGGTTCGACGACATTTCGCTCGCGGCATCGATGCCAAACGAGGTTTAACGGCGCAACACGATGCATTTGCATAAAATAAAGTATTTTGACGCTCGTGTACCGAGGTTACATGCGAGCAGCGCTCGTAAAACTCGATGGCTCGTTCTAGGGGCCCCATGAAATTTCGCTCGCGGCATCGATGCCAAACGAGGTTTGACGATACAGAACGATGCATTTGCATAAAATAAAATATTTTGACTCTCGTGCAACGAGGTTACATACGAGCAGCGCTCGTAAAACTCGATGGCCCGTTTTTTGGGCCCGATGAAATTTCACTCGTGGCATCCATGCTGAATAATGTTTAGCGGTGCAACACGATGCAATTGCATAAAATAAAGGATTTTGACTCTCGTGCACCGAGGTTACGTGCGGGCAGCGCTCACAAACCTCGATGGCTCGTTTTTGGGGTTCGACGACATTTCGCTCGCTGCATCGATGCCAACCGAGTTTTAACAATGCATCACGATGCATTTGCATAAAAGAAAGGTTTTTGACACTGGTCCATCGGGTTACGTGCGGGCAGCGATCGCAATACTCGATGGCTCGTTTTTGTGGTTCGACGAAATTTCGGTCGCGGCATCGACGCCAAACGAGATTTAACGATACAATACGATGCATTTGCATAAAATAAAGTATTTTGACACTCGTGCACCGACGTTACATGCGAGCAGCGCTCGTAAAACTCGATGGCTCGTTTTTGGGGCCCCATGAAATTTCACTCGCGGCATCGATGCCAAACGAATCTTAGCGATGCAACACCATGTATTTGCATAAAATAAAGGTTTTTGACACTCGTGCACAAACGTTACGTGCGAGCATCGCTCGCAATACTCGGTGGCTCGTTTTTGTGGTCCGGCGAATTTTCGCTCGCGGCATCGATGTCAAACGAGGTGTAACGGTGCAGCACGATGCATTTGCATAAAATAAAGTATTTTGACACTCGTGTACCGAGGTTACATGCGAGCAGCGCTCTTAAAACTCGATGGCTCGTTTTTGGGGCCCAATGAAATTTCACTCGCGGCATCCATGCTAAATGAGGTTTAGCGGTGCGACAAGATGCAATTTCATACAATAAAGGTTTTTGACACCGGGGCACCGAGGTTACGTACGATCAGCGCTCACAAACCTTGATGCTTCGTTTTTGGAGTTCGACGACATTTCGCTCGCGGCATCAATGCCGAAAGAGTTTTAACGGTGCAACACGATGCATTTGCATAAAATAAAGTATTTTGACACTCGTGCACAGACGTTACATGCGAGCAGAGCTCGTAAAACTCGATGGCTCGTTTTAGGGGCCCGATGAAATTTCACTCACGGGTTCAATGCTAAATGAGGTTTAACGGTGCAACACGATGCATTTGCATAAAATGAAAGTTTTTGACACTGGTCCATCGGGTTACGTGCGGGCAGCGATCGCAATACTCGATGGCTCGTTTTTGTGGTTCGACGAAATTTCGGTCGCAACATCGACGCCAAACGAGATTTAACGATACAATACGATGCATTTGCATAAAATAAGGTATTTTGACACTCGTGCACCGACGTTACATGCGAGCAGCGCTCGTAAAACTCGATGGCTCGTTTTTGGGGCCCCATGAAATTTCACTCGCGGCATCGATGCCAAACGAATCTTAGCGATGCAACACCATGTATTTGCATAAAATAAAGGTTTTTGACACTCGTGCACAAACGTTACGTGCGAGCATCGCTCGCAATACTCGGTGGCTCGTTTTTGTGGTCCGGCGAATTTTCGCTCGCGGCATCGATGTCAAACGAGGTGTAACGGTGCAGCACGATGCATTTGCATAAAATAAAGGATTTTGACTCTCGTGCACAAAGGTTACGTGCGAGCAGCGCTCGCAAAACTCGATGGCTCGTTTTTGGGGTTCGACGTCATTTCTATCGCGGCATTGATGTCAACCGAGTTTTAACGATGCAAAACGATGCATTTGCATAAATCAAAGGTTTTTGACACTCGTGCACCGAGGTTACGTGTGGGCAGCGCTCACAAACCTCGATGGCTCGTTTCTCGTGTCCGACGTAATTTCGCTCGCGGCATCGATGCCAAACGAGGTTTATTGGCGCAACGCGATGTATTTGCATAAAATAAAGTATTTTGACACTCGTGTACCGAGGTTACATGCGAGCAGCGCTCTTAAAACTCGATGGCTCGTTTTTGGGGCCCAATGAAATTTCACTCGCGGCATCCATGCTAAATGAGGTTAAGCGGTGCGACAAGATGCAATTTCATACAATAAAGGTTTTTGACACCGGGGCACCGAGGTTACGTACGATCAGCGCTCACAAACCTTGATGCTTCGTTTTTGGAGTTCGACGACATTTCGCTCTCGGCATCAATGCCGAAAGAGTTTTAACGGTGCAACACGATGCATTTGCATAAAATAAAGTATTTTGACACTCGTGCACAGACGTTACATGCGAGCAGAGCTCGTAAAACTCGATGGCTCGTTTTTGGGGCCCGATGAAATTTCACTCACGGGTTCAATGCTAAATGAGGTTTAGCGGTGCAACACGATGCATTTGCATAAAATGAAAGTTTTTGACACAGGTCCATCGAGGTTACGTGCGGGCAGCGATCGCAAGACTCGATGGCTCGTTTTTGGAGTTCGACGACATTTCGCTCGCGGCATCAATGCCGAAAGAGTTTTAACGGTGCAACGCGGTGCATTTGAATAACATAAAGTATTTTGACTCTCGTGCACCGACGTTACATGCGAGCAGCGCTCGTAAAACTCGATGGCTCGTTTTAGGGGCCCGATGAAATTTCACTCACGGGTTCAATGCTAAATGAGGTTTAGCGGTGCAACACGATGCATTTGCATAAAATGAAAGTTTTTGACACAGGTCCATCGAGGTTACGTGCGGGCAGCGATCGCAAGACTCGATGGCTCGTTTTTGGAGTTCGACGAAATTTCGATCGCGGCATCGATGCCAAACGAGGTTTATCGGTGCAACACGATACATTTGCATAAAATAAAGGTTTTTGACACTCATGCACCGAGGCTACGTACAAGCAGCGCTCACAAACATCGATGGCTCGTTTTTGGGGTTCGCCGACATTTCGCTCGCGGCATTGATGTCAAACGAGGTTTAATGGCGTAACACGATGTATTTGCATAAAATAAAGTATTTTGACACTCGTGCACCGAGGTTACATGCGAGCAGCGCTCGTAAAACTCGATGGCTCGTTTTTGGGACCCGATGAAATTTCACTCGCGGCATCCATTCTAAATGAGGTTTAGCGGTGCAACACTATGCAATTGCATAAAATAAAGGATTTTGACTCTCGTGCTCCAAGGCTAAGTGCGAGCAGTGCTCACAAACCTCGATGGCTTGTTTTTGGGGTTCGACTACATTTCGCTCGCGGCATCGATGCCAACCTAGTTTTAACGATGCAACACGATGCATTTGCATAAAATAAAGTATGTTGACATTCGTGCACAAAGGTTACGTGCGAGCAGCGCTCCCAAAACTCGATGGCTCGTTTATGGGGTTCGTCGTCATTTCTATCACGACATTGATGTCATCCGAGTTTTAACGATGCAAAACGATGCAGTTGCATAAATCAAAGGTTTTTGACACTCGTGCACCGAGGTTACGTGTGGGCAGCGCTCACAAACCTCGATGGCTCGTTTCTCGTGTCCGACGTAATTTCGCTCGCGGCATCGATGCCAAACGAGGTTTAATGGCGCAACACGATGTATTTGCATAAAATAAAATATTTTGACACTCGTGTACCGAGGTTACATGCGAGCAGCGCTCGCAAAACTCGATGGCTCGTTTTTGGGGCCCAATGAAATTTCGCTCGCGGCATCCATGCTAAATGAGGTTTAGCGGTGCAACACGATGCAATTGCACACAATAAAGGATTTTGACACCGGTGCACCGAGGTTACGTGCGAGCAGCGCTCACAAACCTTGATGCCTCGTTTTTGGAGTTCGACAACATTTCGCTCGCGGCATCAACGCCGAAAGAGTTTTAACTGTGCAGCACGATGCATTTGCATAAAATAAAGGATTTTGACTCTCGTGCACCGAGGTTACGTGCGAGCAGCGCTCACAAACCTCGATGGCTCGTTTTTGGTGTTCGACTATATTTCGCTCGCGGCATCGTTTCCAACCTAGTTTTAACGATGCAACACGATGCATTTACATAAAGTAAAGTATCGTGACACTCGTGCACCGACGTTACATGCGAGCAGCGCTCGTAAAACTCGATGGCTCGTTTTTCGGGCCCGATGAAATTTCACTCGCGGCATCCATGCTAAATGAGGTTTAACTGTGCAACACGACGCATTTGCATGAAATAAAGTATTTTGACTGTCGTGCACCGAGGTTACGTGCGAGCAGCGCTCACAAACCTCGATGGCTCGTTTTTGGAGTTTGACGACATTTCGCTCGCGGCATCAATGCCGAAAGAGTTTTAACGGTGCAACACGGTGCATTTGAATAACATAAAGTATTTTGACACTCGTGCACCGACGTTACATGCGAGCAGCGCTCGTAAAACTCGATGGCTCGTTTTAGGGGCCCGATGAAATTTCACTCACGGGTTCCATGCTAAAGGAGGTTTAGCGGTGCAACACGATGAATTTGCGTAAAATGAAAGTTTTTGACACAGGTCCATCGAGGTTACGTGCGGGCAGCGATCGCAAGACTCGATGGCTCGTTTTTGGAGTTCGACGAAATTTCGCCCGCGGCATCGATGCCAAACGAGGTTAATCGGTGCAACACGATACATTTGCATAAAATAAAGGTTTTTGACACTCATGCACCGAGGCTACGTACAAGCAGCGCTCACAAACATCAATGGCTCGTTTTTGAGGTTCGCCGACATTTCTCTTGCGGCATTGATGTCAAACGAGGTTTAATGGCGCAACACGATGTATTTGCATAAAATAAAGTATTTTGACACTCGTGCACCGAGGTTACATGCGAGCAGCGCTCGTAAAACTCGATGGTTCGTTTTTGGGACCCGATGAAATTTCACTCGCGGCATCCATTCTAAATGAGGTTTAGCGGTGCAACACTATGCAATTGCATAAAATAAAGGATTTTGACTCTCGTGCTCCAAGGCTAAGTGCGAGCAGCGCTCACAAACCTTGATGCCTCGTTTTTGGAGTTCGACAACATTTCGCTCGCGGCATCAACGCCGAAAGAGTTTTAACTGTGCAGCACGATGCATTTGCATAAAATAAAGGATTTTGACACTCGTGCACCGAGGTTACGTGCGAGCAGCGCTCACAAACCTCGATGGCTCGTTTTTGGTGTTCGACTATATTTCGCTCGCGGCATCGTTGCCAACCTAGTTTTAACGATGCAACACGATGCATTTACATAAAATAAAGTATTTTGACACTCGTGCACCGACGTTACATGCGAGCAGCGCTCGTAAAACTCGATGGCTCGTTTTTGGGGCCCCATGAAATTTCACTCGCGGCATCGATGCCAAACGAATCTTAGCGATGCAACACCATGTATTTGCATAAAATAAAGGTTTTTGACACTCGTGCACAAACGTTACGTGCGAGCATCGCTCGCAATACTCGGTGGCTCGTTTTTGTGGTCCGGCGAATTTTCGCTCGCGGCATCGATGTCAAACGAGGTGTAACGATGCAACACGATGCATTTACATAAAGTAAAGTATCGTGACACTCGTGCACCGACGTTACATGCGAGCAGCGCTCGTAAAACTCGATGGCTCGTTTTTCGGGCCCGATGAAATTTCACTCGCGGCATCCATGCTAAATGAGGTTTAACTGTGCAACACGACGCATTTGCATGAAATAAAGTATTTTGACTGTCGTGCACCGAGGTTACGTGCGAGCAGCGCTCACAAACCTCGATGGCTCGTTTTTGGAGTTTGACGACATTTCGCTCGCGGCATCAATGCCGAAAGAGTTTTAACGGTGCAACACGGTGCATTTGAATAACATAAAGTATTTTGACACTCGTGCACCGACGTTACATGCGAGCAGCGCTCGTAAAACTCGATGGCTCGTTTTAGGGGCCCGATGAAATTTCACTCACGGGTTCCATGCTAAATGAGGTTTAGCGGTGCAACACGATGCATTTGCATAAAATGAAAGTTTTTGACACAGGTCCATCGAGGTTACGTGCGGGCAGCGATCGCAAGACTCGATGGCTCGTTTTTGGAGTTCGACGAAATTTCGCCCGCGGCATCGATGCCAAACGAGGTTAATCGGTGCAACACGATACATTTGCATAAAATAAAGGTTTTTGACACTCATGCACCGAGGCTACGTACAAGCAGCGCTCACAAACATCAATGGCTCGTTTTTGGGGTTCGACGTCATTTCTCTCGCGGCATTGATGTCAAACGAGGTTTAATGGCGCAACACGATGTATTTGCATAAAATAAAGTATTTTCACACTCGTGCACCGAGGTTACATGCAAGCAGCGCTCGTAAAACTCGATGGGTCGTTTTTGGGACCCGATGAAATTTCACTCGCGGCATCCATTCTAAATGAGGTTTAGCGGTGCAACACTATGCAATTGCATAAAATAAAGGATTTTGACTCTCGTGCTCCAAGGCTAAGTGCGAGCAGCGCTCACAAACCTCGATGGCTTGTTTTTGGGGTTCGACTACATTTCGCTCGCGGCATCGATGCCAACCTAGTTTTAACGATGCAACACGATGCATTTGCATAAAATAAAGTATGTTGACACTCGTGCACAAAGGTCACGTGCGAGCAGCGCTCCCAAAACTCGATGGCTCGTTTATGGGGTTCGTCGTCATTTCTATCACGACATTGATGTCAACCGAGTTTTAACGATGCAAAACGATGCAGTTGCATAAATCAAAGGTTTTTGACACTCGTGCACCGAGGTTACGTGTGGGCAGCGCTCACAAACCTCGATGGCTCGTTTCTCGTGTCCGACGTAATTTCGTTCGCGGCATCGATGCCAAACGAGGTTTAATGGCGCAACGCGATGTATTTGCATAAAATAAAGTATTTTGACACTCGTGTACCGAGGTTACATGCGAGCAGCGCTCTTAAAACTCGATGGCTCGTTTTTGGGGCCCAATGAAATTTCACTCGCGGCATCCATGCTAAATGAGGTTTAGCGGTGCGACAAGATGCAATTTCATACAATAAAGGTTTTTGACACCGGGACACCGATGTTACGTACGATCAGCGCTCACAAACCTTGATGCTTCGTTTTTGGAGTTCGACGACATTTCGCTCGCGGCATCAATGCCGAAAGAGTTTTAACGGTGCAACACGGTGCATTTGCATAAAATAAAGTATTTTGACTCTCGTGCACCGACGTTACATGCGAGCAGCGCTCGTAAAACTCGATGGCTCGTTTTAGGGGCCTGATGAAATTTCACTCACGGGTTCAATGCTAAATGAGGTTTAGCGGTGCAACAAGATGCATTTGCATAAAATGAAAGTTTTTGACACAGGTCCATCGAGGTTACGTGCGGGCAGCGATCGCAAGACTCGATGGCTCGTTTTTGGAGTTCGACGACATTTCGCTCGCGGCATCAATGCCGAAAGAGTTTTAACGGTGCAACGCGGTGCATTTGAATAACATAAAGTATTTTGACTCTCGTGCACCGACGTTACATGCGAGCAGCGCTCGTAAAACTCGATGGCTCGTTTTAGGGGCCCGATGAAATTTCACTCACGTGTTCAATGCTAAATGAGGTTTAGCGGTGCAACACGATGCATTTGCATAAAATGAAAGTTTTTGACACAGGTCCATCGAGGTTACGTGCGGGCAGCGATCGCAAGACTCGATGGCTCGTTTTTGGAGTTCGACGAAATTTCGATCGCGGCATCGATGCCAAACGAGGTTAATCGGTGCAACACGATACATTTGCATAAAATAAAGGTTTTTGACACTCATGCACCGAGGCTACGTACAAGCAGCGCTCACAAACATCGATGGCTCGTTTTTGGGGTTCGCCGACATTTCGCTCGCGGCATTGATGTCAAACGAGGTTTAATGGCGTAACACGATGTATTTGCATAAAATAAAGTATTTTGACACTCGTGCACCGAGGTTACATGCGAGCAGCGCTCGTAAAACTCGATGGCTCGTTTTTGGGACCCGATGAAATTTCACTCGCGGCATCCATTCTAAATGAGGTTTAGCGGTGCAACACTATGCAATTGCATAAAATAAAGGATTTTGACTCTCGTGCTCCAAGGCTAAGTGCGAGCAGTGCTCACAAACCTCGATGGCTTGTTTTTGGGGTTCGACTACATTTCGCTCGCGGCATCGATGCCAACCTAGTTTTAACGATGCAACACGATGCATTTGCATAAAATAAAGTATGTTGACATTCGTGCACAAAGGTTACGTGCGAGCAGCGCTCCCAAAACTCGATGGCTCGTTTTTGGGGCCCAATGAAATTTCACTCGCGGCATCCATGCTAAATGAGGTTAAGCGGTGCGACAAGATGCAATTTCATACAATAAAGGTTTTTGACACCGGGGCACCGAGGTTACGTACGATCAGCGCTCACAAACCTTGATGCTTCGTTTTTGGAGTTCGACGACATTTCGCTCTCGGCATCAATGCCGAAAGAGTTTTAACGGTGCAACACGATGCATTTGCATAAAATAAAGTATTTTGACACTCGTGCACAGACGTTACATGCGAGCAGAGCTCGTAAAACTCGATGGCTCGTTTTTGGGGCCCGATGAAATTTCACTCACGGGTTCAATGCTAAATGAGGTTTAGCGGTGCAACACGATGCATTTGCATAAAATGAAAGTTTTTGACACAGGTCCATCGAGGTTACGTGCGGGCAGCGATCGCAAGACTCGATGGCTCGTTTTTGGAGTTCGACGACATTTCGCTCGCGGCATCAATGCCGAAAGAGTTTTAACGGTGCAACGCGGTGCATTTGAATAACATAAAGTATTTTGACTCTCGTGCACCGACGTTACATGCGAGCAGCGCTCGTAAAACTCGATGGCTCGTTTTAGGGGCCCGATGAAATTTCACTCACGGGTTCAATGCTAAATGAGGTTTAGCGGTGCAACACGATGCATTTGCATAAAATGAAAGTTTTTGACACAGGTCCATCGAGGTTACGTGCGGGCAGCGATCACAAGACTCGATGGCTCGTTTTTGGAGTTCGACGAAATTTCGATCGCGGCATCGATGCCAAACGAGGTTAATCGGTGCAACACGATACATTTGCATAAAATAAAGGTTTTTGACACTCATGCACCGAGGCTACGTACAAGCAGCGCTCACAAACATCGATGGCTCGTTTTTGGGGTTCGCCGACATTTCGCTCGCGGCATTGATGTCAAACGAGGTTTAATGGCGTAACACGATGTATTTGCATAAAATAAAGTATTTTGACACTCGTGCACCGAGGTTACATGCGAGCAGCGCTCGTAAAACTCGATGGCTCGTTTTTGGGACCCGATGAAATTTCACTCGCGGCATCCATTCTAAATGAGGTTTAGCGGTGCAACACTATGCAATTGCATAAAATAAAGGATTTTGACTCTCGTGCTCCAAGGCTAAGTGCGAGCAGTGCTCACAAACCTCGATGGCTTGTTTTTGGGGTTCGACTACATTTCGCTCGCGGCATCGATGCCAACCTAGTTTTAACGATGCAACACGATGCATTTGCATAAAATAAAGTATGTTGACATTCGTGCACAAAGGTTACGTGCGAGCAGCGCTCCCAAAACTCGATGGCTCGTTTTTGGGGCCCAATGAAATTTCACTCGCGGCATCCATGCTAAATGAGGTTAAGCGGTGCGACAAGATGCAATTTCATACAATAAAGGTTTTTGACACCGGGGCACCGAGGTTACGTACGATCAGCGCTCACAAACCTTGATGCTTCGTTTTTGGAGTTCGACGACATTTCGCTCTCGGCATCAATGCCGAAAGAGTTTTAACGGTGCAACACGATGCATTTGCATAAAATAAAGTATTTTGACACTCGTGCACAGACGTTACATGCGAGCAGAGCTCGTAAAACTCGATGGCTCGTTTTTGGGGCCCGATGAAATTTCACTCACGGGTTCAATGCTAAATGAGGTTTAGCGGTGCAACACGATGCATTTGCATAAAATGAAAGTTTTTGACACAGGTCCATCGAGGTTACGTGCGGGCAGCGATCGCAAGACTCGATGGCTCGTTTTTGGAGTTCGACGACATTTCGCTCGCGGCATCAATGCCGAAAGAGTTTTAACGGTGCAACGCGGTGCATTTGAATAACATAAAGTATTTTGACTCTCGTGCACCGACGTTACATGCGAGCAGCGCTCGTAAAACTCGATGGCTCGTTTTAGGGGCCCGATGAAATTTCACTCACGGGTTCAATGCTAAATGAGGTTTAGCGGTGCAACACGATGCATTTGCATAAAATGAAAGTTTTTGACACAGGTCCATCGAGGTTACGTGCGGGCAGCGATCACAAGACTCGATGGCTCGTTTTTGGAGTTCGACGAAATTTCGATCGCGGCATCGATGCCAAACGAGGTTAATCGGTGCAACACGATACATTTGCATAAAATAAAGGTTTTTGACACTCATGCACCGAGGCTACGTACAAGCAGCGCTCACAAACATCGATGGCTCGTTTTTGGGGTTCGCCGACATTTCGCTCGCGGCATTGATGTCAAACGAGGTTTAATGGCGTAACACGATGTATTTGCATAAAATAAAGTATTTTGACACTCGTGCACCGAGGTTACATGCGAGCAGCGCTCGTAAAACTCGATGGCTCGTTTTTGGGACCCGATGAAATTTCACTCGCGGCATCCATTCTAAATGAGGTTTAGCGGTGCAACACTATGCAATTGCATAAAATAAAGGATTTTGACTCTCGTGCTCCAAGGCTAAGTGCGAGCAGTGCTCACAAACCTCGATGGCTTGTTTTTGGGGTTCGACTACATTTCGCTCGCGGCATCGATGCCAACCTAGTTTTAACGATGCAACACGATGCATTTGCATAAAATAAAGTATGTTGACATTCGTGCACAAAGGTTACGTGCGAGCAGCGCTCCCAAAACTCGATGGCTCGTTTATGGGGTTCGTCGTCATTTCTATCACGACATTGATGTCATCCGAGTTTTAACGATGCAAAACGATGCAGTTGCATAAATCAAAGGTTTTTGACACTCGTGCACCGAGGTTACGTGTGGGCAGCGCTCACAAACCTCGATGGCTCGTTTCTCGTGTCCGACGTAATTTCGCTCGCGGCATCGATGCCAAACGAGGTTTAATGGCGCAACACGATGTATTTGCATAAAATAAAATATTTTGACACTCGTGTACCGAGGTTACATGCGAGCAGCGCTCGCAAAACTCGATGGCTCGTTTTTGGGGCCCAATGAAATTTCGCTCGCGGCATCCATGCTAAATGAGGTTTAGCGGTGCAACACGATGCAATTGCACACAATAAAGGATTTTGACACCGGTGCACCGAGGTTACGTGCGAGCAGCGCTCACAAACCTTGATGCCTCGTTTTTGGAGTTCGACAACATTTCGCTCGCGGCATCAACGCCGAAAGAGTTTTAACTGTGCAGCACGATGCATTTGCATAAAATAAAGGATTTTGACTCTCGTGCACCGAGGTTACGTGCGAGCAGCGCTCACAAACCTCGATGGCTCGTTTTTGGTGTTCGACTATATTTCGCTCGCGGCATCGTTTCCAACCTAGTTTTAACGATGCAACACGATGCATTTACATAAAGTAAAGTATCGTGACACTCGTGCACCGACGTTACATGCGAGCAGCGCTCGTAAAACTCGATGGCTCGTTTTTCGGGCCCGATGAAATTTCACTCGCGGCATCCATGCTAAATGAGGTTTAACTGTGCAACACGACGCATTTGCATGAAATAAAGTATTTTGACTGTCGTGCACCGAGGTTACGTGCGAGCAGCGCTCACAAACCTCGATGGCTCGTTTTTGGAGTTTGACGACATTTCGCTCGCGGCATCAATGCCGAAAGAGTTTTAACGGTGCAACACGGTGCATTTGAATAACATAAAGTATTTTGACACTCGTGCACCGACGTTACATGCGAGCAGCGCTCGTAAAACTCGATGGCTCGTTTTAGGGGCCCGATGAAATTTCACTCACGGGTTCCATGCTAAAGGAGGTTTAGCGGTGCAACACGATGAATTTGCGTAAAATGAAAGTTTTTGACACAGGTCCATCGAGGTTACGTGCGGGCAGCGATCGCAAGACTCGATGGCTCGTTTTTGGAGTTCGACGAAATTTTGCCCGCGGCATCGATGCCAAACGAGGTTAATCGGTGCAACACGATACATTTGCATAAAATAAAGGTTTTTGACACTCATGCACCGAGGCTACGTACAAGCAGCGCTCACAAACATCAATGGCTCGTTTTTGAGGTTCGCCGACATTTCTCTTGCGGCATTGATGTCAAACGAGGTTTAATGGCGCAACACGATGTATTTGCATAAAATAAAGTATTTTGACACTCGTGCACCGAGGTTACATGCGAGCAGCGCTCGTAAAACTCGATGGTTCGTTTTTGGGACCCGATGAAATTTCACTCGCGGCATCCATTCTAAATGAGGTTTAGCGGTGCAACACTATGCAATTGCATAAAATAAAGGATTTTGACTCTCGTGCTCCAAGGCTAAGTGCGAGCAGCGCTCACAAACCTTGATGCCTCGTTTTTGGAGTTCGACAACATTTCGCTCGCGGCATCAACGCCGAAAGAGTTTTAACTGTGCAGCACGATGCATTTGCATAAAATAAAGGATTTTGACACTCGTGCACCGAGGTTACGTGCGAGCAGCGCTCACAAACCTCGATGGCTCGTTTTTGGTGTTCGACTATATTTCGCTCGCGGCATCGTTGCCAACCTAGTTTTAACGATGCAACACGATGCATTTACATAAAATAAAGTATTTTGACACTCGTGCACCGACGTTACATGCGAGCAGCGCTCGTAAAACTCGATGGCTCGTTTTTGGGGCCCCATGAAATTTCACTCGCGGCATCGATGCCAAACGAATCTTAGCGATGCAACACCATGTATTTGCATAAAATAAAGGTTTTTGACACTCGTGCACAAACGTTACGTGCGAGCATCGCTCGCAATACTCGGTGGCTCGTTTTTGTGGTCCGGCGAATTTTCGCTCGCGGCATCGATGTCAAACGAGGTGTAACGATGCAACACGATGCATTTACATAAAGTAAAGTATCGTGACACTCGTGCACCGACGTTACATGCGAGCAGCGCTCGTAAAACTCGATGGCTCGTTTTTCGGGCCCGATGAAATTTCACTCGCGGCATCCATGCTAAATGAGGTTTAACTGTGCAACACGACGCATTTGCATGAAATAAAGTATTTTGACTGTCGTGCACCGAGGTTACGTGCGAGCAGCGCTCACAAACCTCGATGGCTCGTTTTTGGAGTTTGACGACATTTCGCTCGCGGCATCAATGCCGAAAGAGTTTTAACGGTGCAACACGGTGCATTTGAATAACATAAAGTATTTTGACACTCGTGCACCGACGTTACATGCGAGCAGCGCTCGTAAAACTCGATGGCTCGTTTTAGGGGCCCGATGAAATTTCACTCACGGGTTCCATGCTAAATGAGGTTTAGCGGTGCAACACGATGCATTTGCATAAAATGAAAGTTTTTGACACAGGTCCATCGAGGTTACGTCCGGGCAGCGATCGCAAGACTCGATGGCTCGTTTTTGGAGTTCGACGAAATTTCGCTCACGGCATCGATGCCAAACGAGGTTAATCGGTGCAACACGATACATTTGCATAAAATAAAGGTTTTTGACACTCATGCACCGAGGCTACGTACAAGCAGCGCTCACAAACATCGATGGCTCGTTTTTGGGGTTCGCCGACATTTCGCTCGCGGCATTGATGTCAAACGAGGTTTAATGGCGCGACACGATGTATTTGCATAAAATAAAGTATTTTGACACTCGTGCACCGAGGTTACATGCGAGCAGCGCTCGTAAAACTCGATGGCTCGTTTTTGGGACCCGATGAAATTTCACTCGCGGCATCCATTCTAAATGAGGTTTAGCGGTGCAACACTATGCAATTGCATAAAATAAAGGATTTCGACTCTCGTGCTCCAAGGCTAAGTGCGAGCAGCGTTCACAAACCTCGATGGCTTGTTTTTGGGGTTCGACTACATTTCGCTCGCGGCATCGATGCCAACCTAGTTTTAACGATGCAACACGATGCATTTGCATAAAGTAAAGTATGTTGACACTCGTGCACAAAGGTTACGTGCGAGCAGCGCTCCCAAAACTCGATGGCTCGATTATGGGGTTCGACGTCATTTCTATCACGACATTGATGTCAACCGTGTTTTAACGATGAAAAACGATGCAGTTGCATAAATCAAAGGTTTTTGACACTCGTGCACCGAGGTTACGTGTGGGCAGCGCTCACAAACCTCGATGGCTCGTTTCTCGTGTCCGACGTAATTTCGCTCGCAGCATCGATGCCAAACGAGGTTTAATGGCGCAACACGATGTATTTGCATAAAATAAAGTATTTTGACACTCGTGTACCGAGGTTACATGCGAGCAGCGCTCGCAAAACTCGATGGCTCGTTTTTGGGGCCCAATGAAATTTCACTCGCGGCATCCATGCTAAATGAGGTTTAGCGTTGCAACACGATGCAATTGCATACAATAAAGATTTTTGACACCGGGGCACCGAGGTTACGTGCGAGCACCGCTCACAAACCTTGATGCCTCGTTTTTGGAGTTCGACAACATTTCGCTCGCGGCATCAATGCCGAAAGAGTTTTAACGGTGCAACACGATGCATTTGCATAAAATAAAGTATTTTGACACTCGTGCACCGAGGTTACGTGCGAGCAGTGCTCACAAACCTCGATGGCTCGTTTTTGGAGTTCGACGACATTTCGCTCGCGGCATCGATGCCAAACGAGTTTTAACGATGCAACACCATGTACTTGCATAAAATAAAGGTTTTTGACACTCGTGCACAATCGTTACGTACGAACATCGCTCGCAATACTCGATGGCTCGATTTTGTGGTCCTACGAATTTTCGATAGCGGCATGGTTTGTCAAACGAGGTGTAACGGTGCAGCACGATGCATTTGCGTAAAATAAAGCCTTTTGAATCTCATGTACAAAGGTTACGTGCGAGCAGCGCTCACAAACATGGATGGCTCGTTTTTGGGGTTCGACGACATTTCGCTCGCGGCATCGATGCCAAACGAGGTTTAACGGCGCAACACGATGCATTTGCATAAAATAAAGTATTTTGACGCTCGTGTACCGAGGTTACATGCGAGCAGCGCTCGTAAAACTCGATGGCTCGTTCTAGGGGCCCCATGAAATTTCGCTCGCGGCATCGATGCCAAACGAGGTTTGACGATACAGAACGATGCATTTGCATAAAATAAAATATTTTGACTCTCGTGCAACGAGGTTACATACGAGCAGCGCTCGTAAAACTCGATGGCCCGTTTTTTGGGCCCGATGAAATTTCACTCGTGGCATCCATGCTGAATAATGTTTAGCGGTGCAACACGATGCAATTGCATAAAATAAAGGATTTTGACTCTCGTGCACCGAGGTTACGTGCGGGCAGCGCTCACAAACCTCGATGGCTCGTTTTTGGGGTTCGACGACATTTCGCTCGCTGCATCGATGCCAACCGAGTTTTAACAATGCATCACGATGCATTTGCATAAAAGAAAGGTTTTTGACACTGGTCCATCGGGTTACGTGCGGGCAGCGATCGCAATACTCGATGGCTCGTTTTTGTGGTTCGACGAAATTTCGGTCGCGGCATCGACGCCAAACGAGATTTAACGATACAATACGATGCATTTGCATAAAATAAAGTATTTTGACACTCGTGCACCGACGTTACATGCGAGCAGCGCTCGTAAAACTCGATGGCTCGTTTTTGGGGCCCCATGAAATTTCACTCGCGGCATCGATGCCAAACGAATCTTAGCGATGCAACACCATGTATTTGCATAAAATAAAGGTTTTTGACACTCGTGCACAAACGTTACGTGCGAGCATCGCTCGCAATACTCGGTGGCTCGTTTTTGTGGTCCGGCGAATTTTCGCTCGCGGCATCGATGTCAAACGAGGTGTAACGGTGCAGCACGATGCATTTGCATAAAATAAAGTATTTTGACACTCGTGTACCGAGGTTACATGCGAGCAGCGCTCTTAAAACTCGATGGCTCGTTTTTGGGGCCCAATGAAATTTCACTCGCGGCATCCATGCTAAATGAGGTTTAGCGGTGCGACAAGATGCAATTTCATACAATAAAGGTTTTTGACACCGGGGCACCGAGGTTACGTACGATCAGCGCTCACAAACCTTGATGCTTCGTTTTTGGAGTTCGACGACATTTCGCTCGCGGCATCAATGCCGAAAGAGTTTTAACGGTGCAACACGATGCATTTGCATAAAATAAAGTATTTTGACACTCGTGCACAGACGTTACATGCGAGCAGAGCTCGTAAAACTCGATGGCTCGTTTTAGGGGCCCGATGAAATTTCACTCACGGGTTCAATGCTAAATGAGGTTTAACGGTGCAACACGATGCATTTGCATAAAATGAAAGTTTTTGACACTGGTCCATCGGGTTACGTGCGGGCAGCGATCGCAATACTCGATGGCTCGTTTTTGTGGTTCGACGAAATTTCGGTCGCAACATCGACGCCAAACGAGATTTAACGATACAATACGATGCATTTGCATAAAATAAAGTATTTTGACACTCGTGCACCGACGTTACATGCGAGCAGCGCTCGTAAAACTCGATGGCTCGTTTTTGGGGCCCCATGAAATTTCACTCGCGGCATCGATGCCAAACGAATCTTAGCGATGCAACACCATGTATTTGCATAAAATAAAGGTTTTTGACACTCGTGCACAAACGTTACGTGCGAGCATCGCTCGCAATACTCGGTGGCTCGTTTTTGTGGTCCGGCGAATTTTCGCTCGCGGCATCGATGTCAAACGAGGTGTAACGGTGCAGCACGATGCATTTGCATAAAATAAAGGATTTTGACTCTCGTGCACAAAGGTTACGTGCGAGCAGCGCTCGCAAAACTCGATGGCTCGTTTTTGGGGTTCGACGTCATTTCTATCGCGGCATTGATGTCAACCGAGTTTTAACGATGCAAAACGATGCATTTGCATAAATCAAAGGTTTTTGACACTCGTGCACCGAGGTTACGTGTGGGCAGCGCTCACAAACCTCGATGGCTCGTTTCTCGTGTCCGACGTAATTTCGCTCGCGGCATCGATGCCAAACGAGGTTTATTGGCGCAACGCGATGTATTTGCATAAAATAAAGTATTTTGACACTCGTGTACCGAGGTTACATGCGAGCAGCGCTCTTAAAACTCGATGGCTCGTTTTTGGGGCCCAATGAAATTTCACTCGCGGCATCCATGCTAAATGAGGTTAAGCGGTGCGACAAGATGCAATTTCATACAATAAAGGTTTTTGACACCGGGGCACCGAGGTTACGTACGATCAGCGCTCACAAACCTTGATGCTTCGTTTTTGGAGTTCGACGACATTTCGCTCTCGGCATCAATGCCGAAAGAGTTTTAACGGTGCAACACGATGCATTTGCATAAAATAAAGTATTTTGACACTCGTGCACAGACGTTACATGCGAGCAGAGCTCGTAAAACTCGATGGCTCGTTTTTGGGGCCCGATGAAATTTCACTCACGGGTTCAATGCTAAATGAGGTTTAGCGGTGCAACACGATGCATTTGCATAAAATGAAAGTTTTTGACACAGGTCCATCGAGGTTACGTGCGGGCAGCGATCGCAAGACTCGATGGCTCGTTTTTGGAGTTCGACGACATTTCGCTCGCGGCATCAATGCCGAAAGAGTTTTAACGGTGCAACGCGGTGCATTTGAATAACATAAAGTATTTTGACTCTCGTGCACCGACGTTACATGCGAGCAGCGCTCGTAAAACTCGATGGCTCGTTTTAGGGGCCCGATGAAATTTCACTCACGGGTTCAATGCTAAATGAGGTTTAGCGGTGCAACACGATGCATTTGCATAAAATGAAAGTTTTTGACACAGGTCCATCGAGGTTACGTGCGGGCAGCGATCGCAAGACTCGATGGCTCGTTTTTGGAGTTCGACGAAATTTCGATCGCGGCATCGATGCCAAACGAGGTTTATCGGTGCAACACGATACATTTGCATAAAATAAAGGTTTTTGACACTCATGCACCGAGGCTACGTACAAGCAGCGCTCACAAACATCGATGGCTCGTTTTTGGGGTTCGCCGACATTTCGCTCGCGGCATTGATGTCAAACGAGGTTTAATGGCGTAACACGATGTATTTGCATAAAATAAAGTATTTTGACACTCGTGCACCGAGGTTACATGCGAGCAGCGCTCGTAAAACTCGATGGCTCGTTTTTGGGACCCGATGAAATTTCACTCGCGGCATCCATTCTAAATGAGGTTTAGCGGTGCAACACTATGCAATTGCATAAAATAAAGGATTTTGACTCTCGTGCTCCAAGGCTAAGTGCGAGCAGTGCTCACAAACCTCGATGGCTTGTTTTTGGGGTTCGACTACATTTCGCTCGCGGCATCGATGCCAACCTAGTTTTAACGATGCAACACGATGCATTTGCATAAAATAAAGTATGTTGACATTCGTGCACAAAGGTTACGTGCGAGCAGCGCTCCCAAAACTCGATGGCTCGTTTATGGGGTTCGTCGTCATTTCTATCACGACATTGATGTCATCCGAGTTTTAACGATGCAAAACGATGCAGTTGCATAAATCAAAGGTTTTTGACACTCGTGCACCGAGGTTACGTGTGGGCAGCGCTCACAAACCTCGATGGCTCGTTTCTCGTGTCCGACGTAATTTCGCTCGCGGCATCGATGCCAAACGAGGTTTAATGGCGCAACACGATGTATTTGCATAAAATAAAATATTTTGACACTCGTGTACCGAGGTTACATGCGAGCAGCGCTCGCAAAACTCGATGGCTCGTTTTTGGGGCCCAATGAAATTTCGCTCGCGGCATCCATGCTAAATGAGGTTTAGCGGTGCAACACGATGCAATTGCACACAATAAAGGATTTTGACACCGGTGCACCGAGGTTACGTGCGAGCAGCGCTCACAAACCTTGATGCCTCGTTTTTGGAGTTCGACAACATTTCGCTCGCGGCATCAACGCCGAAAGAGTTTTAACTGTGCAGCACGATGCATTTGCATAAAATAAAGGATTTTGACTCTCGTGCACCGAGGTTACGTGCGAGCAGCGCTCACAAACCTCGATGGCTCGTTTTTGGTGTTCGACTATATTTCGCTCGCGGCATCGTTTCCAACCTAGTTTTAACGATGCAACACGATGCATTTACATAAAGTAAAGTATCGTGACACTCGTGCACCGACGTTACATGCGAGCAGCGCTCGTAAAACTCGATGGCTCGTTTTTCGGGCCCGATGAAATTTCACTCGCGGCATCCATGTTAAATGAGGTTTAACTGTGCAACACGACGCATTTGCATGAAATAAAGTATTTTGACTGTCGTGCACCGAGGTTACGTGCGAGCAGCGCTCACAAACCTCGATGGCTCGTTTTTGGAGTTTGACGACATTTCGCTCGCGGCATCAATGCCGAAAGAGTTTTAACGGTGCAACACGGTGCATTTGAATAACATAAAGTATTTTGACACTCGTGCACCGACGTTACATGCGAGCAGCGCTCGTAAAACTCGATGGCTCGTTTTAGGGGCCCGATGAAATTTCACTCACGGGTTCCATGCTAAAGGAGGTTTAGCGGTGCAACACGATGAATTTGCGTAAAATGAAAGTTTTTGACACAGGTCCATCGAGGTTACGTGCGGGCAGCGATCGCAAGACTCGATGGCTCGTTTTTGGAGTTCGACGAAATTTCGCCCGCGGCATCGATGCCAAACGAGGTTAATCGGTGCAACACGATACATTTGCATAAAATAAAGGTTTTTGACACTCATGCACCGAGGCTACGTACAAGCAGCGCTCACAAACATCAATGGCTCGTTTTTGAGGTTCGCCGACATTTCTCTTGCGGCATTGATGTCAAACGAGGTTTAATGGCGCAACACGATGTATTTGCATAAAATAAAGTATTTTGACACTCGTGCACCGAGGTTACATGCGAGCAGCGCTCGTAAAACTCGATGGTTCGTTTTTGGGACCCGATGAAATTTCACTCGCGGCATCCATTCTAAATGAGGTTTAGCGGTGCAACACTATGCAATTGCATAAAATAAAGGATTTTGACTCTCGTGCTCCAAGGCTAAGTGCGAGCAGCGCTCACAAACCTTGATGCCTCGTTTTTGGAGTTCGACAACATTTCGCTCGCGGCATCAACGCCGAAAGAGTTTTAACTGTGCAGCACGATGCATTTGCATAAAATAAAGGATTTTGACACTCGTGCACCGAGGTTACGTGCGAGCAGCGCTCACAAACCTCGATGGCTCGTTTTTGGTGTTCGACTATATTTCGCTCGCGGCATCGTTGCCAACCTAGTTTTAACGATGCAACACGATGCATTTACATAAAATAAAGTATTTTGACACTCGTGCACCGACGTTACATGCGAGCAGCGCTCGTAAAACTCGATGGCTCGTTTTTGGGGCCCCATGAAATTTCACTCGCGGCATCGATGCCAAACGAATCTTAGCGATGCAACACCATGTATTTGCATAAAATAAAGGTTTTTGACACTCGTGCACAAACGTTACGTGCGAGCATCGCTCGCAATACTCGGTGGCTCGTTTTTGTGGTCCGGCGAATTTTCGCTCGCGGCATCGATGTCAAACGAGGTGTAACGATGCAACACGATGCATTTACATAAAGTAAAGTATCGTGACACTCGTGCACCGACGTTACATGCGAGCAGCGCTCGTAAAACTCGATGGCTCGTTTTTCGGGCCCGATGAAATTTCACTCGCGGCATCCATGCTAAATGAGGTTTAACTGTGCAACACGACGCATTTGCATGAAATAAAGTATTTTGACTGTCGTGCACCGAGGTTACGTGCGAGCAGCGCTCACAAACCTCGATGGCTCGTTTTTGGAGTTTGACGACATTTCGCTCGCGGCATCAATGCCGAAAGAGTTTTAACGGTGCAACACGGTGCATTTGAATAACATAAAGTATTTTGACACTCGTGCACCGACGTTACATGCGAGCAGCGCTCGTAAAACTCGATGGCTCGTTTTAGGGGCCCGATGAAATTTCACTCACGGGTTCCATGCTAAATGAGGTTTAGCGGTGCAACACGATGCATTTGCATAAAATGAAAGTTTTTGACACAGGTCCATCGAGGTTACGTGCGGGCAGCGATCGCAAGACTCGATGGCTCGTTTTTGGAGTTCGACGAAATTTCGCCCGCGGCATCGATGCCAAACGAGGTTAATCGGTGCAACACGATACATTTGCATAAAATAAAGGTTTTTGACACTCATGCACCGAGGCTACGTACAAGCAGCGCTCACAAACATCAATGGCTCGTTTTTGGGGTTCGACGTCATTTCTCTCGCGGCATTGATGTCAAACGAGGTTTAATGGCGCAACACGATGTATTTGCATAAAATAAAGTATTTTCACACTCGTGCACCGAGGTTACATGCAAGCAGCGCTCGTAAAACTCGATGGGTAGTTTTTGGGACCCGATGAAATTTCACTCGCGGCATCCATTCTAAATGAGGTTTAGCGGTGCAACACTATGCAATTGCATAAAATAAAGGATTTTGACTCTCGTGCTCCAAGGCTAAGTGCGAGCAGCGCTCACAAACCTCGATGGCTTGTTTTTGGGGTTCGACTACATTTCGCTCGCGGCATCGATGCCAACCTAGTTTTAACGATGCAACACGATGCATTTGCATAAAATAAAGTATGTTGACACTCGTGCACAAAGGTCACGTGCGAGCAGCGCTCCCAAAACTCGATGGCTCGTTTATGGGGTTCGTCGTCATTTCTATCACGACATTGATGTCAACCGAGTTTTAACGATGCAAAACGATGCAGTTGCATAAATCAAAGGTTTTTGACACTCGTGCACCGAGGTTACGTGTGGGCAGCGCTCACAAACCTCGATGGCTCGTTTCTCGTGTCCGACGTAATTTCGTTCGCGGCATCGATGCCAAACGAGGTTTAATGGCGCAACGCGATGTATTTGCATAAAATAAAGTATTTTGACACTCGTGTACCGAGGTTACATGCGAGCAGCGCTCTTAAAACTCGATGGCTCGTTTTTGGGGCCCAATGAAATTTCACTCGCGGCATCCATGCTAAATGAGGTTTAGCGGTGCGACAAGATGCAATTTCATACAATAAAGGTTTTTGACACCGGGACACCGATGTTACGTACGATCAGCGCTCACAAACCTTGATGCTTCGTTTTTGGAGTTCGACGACATTTCGCTCGCGGCATCAATGCCGAAAGAGTTTTAACGGTGCAACACGGTGCATTTGCATAAAATAAAGTATTTTGACTCTCGTGCACCGACGTTACATGCGAGCAGCGCTCGTAAAACTCGATGGCTCGTTTTAGGGGCCCGATGAAATTTCACTCACGGGTTCAATGCTAAATGAGGTTTAGCGGTGCAACAAGATGCATTTGCATAAAATGAAAGTTTTTGACACAGGTCCATCGAGGTTACGTGCGGGCAGCGATCGCAAGACTCGATGGCTCGTTTTTGGAGTTCGACGACATTTCGCTCGCGGCATCAATGCCGAAAGAGTTTTAACGGTGCAACGCGGTGCATTTGAATAACATAAAGTATTTTGACTCTCGTGCACCGACGTTACATGCGAGCAGCGCTCGTAAAACTCGATGGCTCGTTTTAGGGGCCCGATGAAATTTCACTCACGTGTTCAATGCTAAATGAGGTTTAGCGGTGCAACACGATGCATTTGCATAAAATGAAAGTTTTTGACACAGGTCCATCGAGGTTACGTGCGGGCAGCGATCGCAAGACTCGATGGCTCGTTTTTGGAGTTCGACGAAATTTCGATCGCGGCATCGATGCCAAACGAGGTTAATCGGTGCAACACGATACATTTGCATAAAATAAAGGTTTTTGACACTCATGCACCGAGGCTACGTACAAGCAGCGCTCACAAACATCGATGGCTCGTTTTTGGGGTTCGCCGACATTTCGCTCGCGGCATTGATGTCAAACGAGGTTTAATGGCGTAACACGATGTATTTGCATAAAATAAAGTATTTTGACACTCGTGCACCGAGGTTACATGCGAGCAGCGCTCGTAAAACTCGATGGCTCGTTTTTGGGACCCGATGAAATTTCACTCGCGGCATCCATTCTAAATGAGGTTTAGCGGTGCAACACTATGCAATTGCATAAAATAAAGGATTTTGACTCTCGTGCTCCAAGGCTAAGTGCGAGCAGTGCTCACAAACCTCGATGGCTTGTTTTTGGGGTTCGACTACATTTCGCTCGCGGCATCGATGCCAACCTAGTTTTAACGATGCAACACGATGCATTTGCATAAAATAAAGTATGTTGACATTCGTGCACAAAGGTTACGTGCGAGCAGCGCTCCCAAAACTCGATGGCTCGTTTTTGGGGCCCAATGAAATTTCACTCGCGGCATCCATGCTAAATGAGGTTAAGCGGTGCGACAAGATGCAATTTCATACAATAAAGGTTTTTGACACCGGGGCACCGAGGTTACGTACGATCAGCGCTCACAAACCTTGATGCTTCGTTTTTGGAGTTCGACGACATTTCGCTCTCGGCATCAATGCCGAAAGAGTTTTAACGGTGCAACACGATGCATTTGCATAAAATAAAGTATTTTGACACTCGTGCACAGACGTTACATGCGAGCAGAGCTCGTAAAACTCGATGGCTCGTTTTTGGGGCCCGATGAAATTTCACTCACGGGTTCAATGCTAAATGAGGTTTAGCGGTGCAACACGATGCATTTGCATAAAATGAAAGTTTTTGACACAGGTCCATCGAGGTTACGTGCGGGCAGCGATCGCAAGACTCGATGGCTCGTTTTTGGAGTTCGACGACATTTCGCTCGCGGCATCAATGCCGAAAGAGTTTTAACGGTGCAACGCGGTGCATTTGAATAACATAAAGTATTTTGACTCTCGTGCACCGACGTTACATGCGAGCAGCGCTCGTAAAACTCGATGGCTCGTTTTAGGGGCCCGATGAAATTTCACTCACGGGTTCAATGCTAAATGAGGTTTAGCGGTGCAACACGATGCATTTGCATAAAATGAAAGTTTTTGACACAGGTCCATCGAGGTTACGTGCGGGCAGCGATCGCAAGACTCGATGGCTCGTTTTTGGAGTTCGACGAAATTTCGATCGCGGCATCGATGCCAAACGAGGTTAATCGGTGCAACACGATACATTTGCATAAAATAAAGGTTTTTGACACTCATGCACCGAGGCTACGTACAAGCAGCGCTCACAAACATCGATGGCTCGTTTTTGGGGTTCGCCGACATTTCGCTCGCGGCATTGATGTCAAACGAGGTTTAATGGCGTAACACGATGTATTTGCATAAAATAAAGTATTTTGACACTCGTGCACCGAGGTTACATGCGAGCAGCGCTCGTAAAACTCGATGGCTCGTTTTTGGGACCCGATGAAATTTCACTCGCGGCATCCATTCTAAATGAGGTTTAGCGGTGCAACACTATGCAATTGCATAAAATAAAGGATTTTGACTCTCGTGCTCCAAGGCTAAGTGCGAGCAGTGCTCACAAACCTCGATGGCTTGTTTTTGGGGTTCGACTACATTTCGCTCGCGGCATCGATGCCAACCTAGTTTTAACGATGCAACACGATGCATTTGCATAAAATAAAGTATGTTGACATTCGTGCACAAAGGTTACGTGCGAGCAGCGCTCCCAAAACTCGATGGCTCGTTTATGGGGTTCGTCGTCATTTCTATCACGACATTGATGTCATCCGAGTTTTAACGATGCAAAACGATGCAGTTGCATAAATCAAAGGTTTTTGACACTCGTGCACCGAGGTTACGTGTGGGCAGCGCTCACAAACCTCGATGGCTCGTTTCTCGTGTCCGACGTAATTTCGCTCGCGGCATCGATGCCAAACGAGGTTTAATGGCGCAACACGATGTATTTGCATAAAATAAAATATTTTGACACTCGTGTACCGAGGTTACATGCGAGCAGCGCTCGCAAAACTCGATGGCTCGTTTTTGGGGCCCAATGAAATTTCGCTCGCGGCATCCATGCTAAATGAGGTTTAGCGGTGCAACACGATGCAATTGCACACAATAAAGGATTTTGACACCGGTGCACCGAGGTTACGTGCGAGCAGCGCTCACAAACCTTGATGCCTCGTTTTTGGAGTTCGACAACATTTCGCTCGCGGCATCAACGCCGAAAGAGTTTTAACTGTGCAGCACGATGCATTTGCATAAAATAAAGGATTTTGACTCTCGTGCACCGAGGTTACGTGCGAGCAGCGCTCACAAACCTCGATGGCTCGTTTTTGGTGTTCGACTATATTTCGCTCGCGGCATCGTTTCCAACCTAGTTTTAACGATGCAACACGATGCATTTACATAAAGTAAAGTATCGTGACACTCGTGCACCGACGTTACATGCGAGCAGCGCTCGTAAAACTCGATGGCTCGTTTTTCGGGCCCGATGAAATTTCACTCGCGGCATCCATGCTAAATGAGGTTTAACTGTGCAACACGACGCATTTGCATGAAATAAAGTATTTTGACTGTCGTGCACCGAGGTTACGTGCGAGCAGCGCTCACAAACCTCGATGGCTCGTTTTTGGAGTTTGACGACATTTCGCTCGCGGCATCAATGCCGAAAGAGTTTTAACGGTGCAACACGGTGCATTTGAATAACATAAAGTATTTTGACACTCGTGCACCGACGTTACATGCGAGCAGCGCTCGTAAAACTCGATGGCTCGTTTTAGGGGCCCGATGAAATTTCACTCACGGGTTCCATGCTAAAGGAGGTTTAGCGGTGCAACACGATGAATTTGCGTAAAATGAAAGTTTTTGACACAGGTCCATCGAGGTTACGTGCGGGCAGCGATCGCAAGACTCGATGGCTCGTTTTTGGAGTTCGACGAAATTTCGCCCGCGGCATCGATGCCAAACGAGGTTAATCGGTGCAACACGATACATTTGCATAAAATAAAGGTTTTTGACACTCATGCACCGAGGCTACGTACAAGCAGCGCTCACAAACATCAATGGCTCGTTTTTGAGGTTCGCCGACATTTCTCTTGCGGCATTGATGTCAAACGAGGTTTAATGGCGCAACACGATGTATTTGCATAAAATAAAGTATTTTGACACTCGTGCACCGAGGTTACATGCGAGCAGCGCTCGTAAAACTCGATGGTTCGTTTTTGGGACCCGATGAAATTTCACTCGCGGCATCCATTCTAAATGAGGTTTAGCGGTGCAACACTATGCAATTGCATAAAATAAAGGATTTTGACTCTCGTGCTCCAAGGCTAAGTGCGAGCAGCGCTCACAAACCTTGATGCCTCGTTTTTGGAGTTCGACAACATTTCGCTCGCGGCATCAACGCCGAAAGAGTTTTAACTGTGCAGCACGATGCATTTGCATAAAATAAAGGATTTTGACACTCGTGCACCGAGGTTACGTGCGAGCAGCGCTCACAAACCTCGATGGCTCGTTTTTGGTGTTCGACTATATTTCGCTCGCGGCATCGTTGCCAACCTAGTTTTAACGATGCAACACGATGCATTTACATAAAATAAAGTATTTTGACACTCGTGCACCGACGTTACATGCGAGCAGCGCTCGTAAAACTCGATGGCTCGTTTTTGGGGCCCCATGAAATTTCACTCGCGGCATCGATGCCAAACGAATCTTAGCGATGCAACACCATGTATTTGCATAAAATAAAGGTTTTTGACACTCGTGCACAAACGTTACGTGCGAGCATCGCTCGCAATACTCGGTGGCTCGTTTTTGTGGTCCGGCGAATTTTCGCTCGCGGCATCGATGTCAAACGAGGTGTAACGATGCAACACGATGCATTTACATAAAGTAAAGTATCGTGACACTCGTGCACCGACGTTACATGCGAGCAGCGCTCGTAAAACTCGATGGCTCGTTTTTCGGGCCCGATGAAATTTCACTCGCGGCATCCATGCTAAATGAGGTTTAACTGTGCAACACGACGCATTTGCATGAAATAAAGTATTTTGACTGTCGTGCACCGAGGTTACGTGCGAGCAGCGCTCACAAACCTCGATGGCTCGTTTTTGGAGTTTGACGACATTTCGCTCGCGGCATCAATGCCGAAAGAGTTTTAACGGTGCAACACGGTGCATTTGAATAACATAAAGTATTTTGACACTCGTGCACCGACGTTACATGCGAGCAGCGCTCGTAAAACTCGATGGCTCGTTTTAGGGGCCCGATGAAATTTCACTCACGGGTTCCATGCTAAATGAGGTTTAGCGGTGCAACACGATGCATTTGCATAAAATGAAAGTTTTTGACACAGGTCCATCGAGGTTACGTCCGGGCAGCGATCGCAAGACTCGATGGCTCGTTTTTGGAGTTCGACGAAATTTCGCTCACGGCATCGATGCCAAACGAGGTTAATCGGTGCAACACGATACATTTGCATAAAATAAAGGTTTTTGACACTCATGCACCGAGGCTACGTACAAGCAGCGCTCACAAACATCGATGGCTCGTTTTTGGGGTTCGCCGACATTTCGCTCGCGGCATTGATGTCAAACGAGGTTTAATGGCGCGACACGATGTATTTGCATAAAATAAAGTATTTTGACACTCGTGCACCGAGGTTACATGCGAGCAGCGCTCGTAAAACTCGATGGCTCGTTTTTGGGACCCGATGAAATTTCACTCGCGGCATCCATTCTAAATGAGGTTTAGCGGTGCAACACTATGCAATTGCATAAAATAAAGGATTTCGACTCTCGTGCTCCAAGGCTAAGTGCGAGCAGCGTTCACAAACCTCGATGGCTTGTTTTTGGGGTTCGACTACATTTCGCTCGCGGCATCGATGCCAACCTAGTTTTAACGATGCAACACGATGCATTTGCATAAAGTAAAGTATGTTGACACTCGTGCACAAAGGTTACGTGCGAGCAGCGCTCCCAAAACTCGATGGCTCGATTATGGGGTTCGACGTCATTTCTATCACGACATTGATGTCAACCGTGTTTTAACGATGAAAAACGATGCAGTTGCATAAATCAAAGGTTTTTGACACTCGTGCACCGAGGTTACGTGTGGGCAGCGCTCACAAACCTCGATGGCTCGTTTCTCGTGTCCGACGTAATTTCGCTCGCAGCATCGATGCCAAACGAGGTTTAATGGCGCAACACGATGTATTTGCATAAAATAAAGTATTTTGACACTCGTGTACCGAGGTTACATGCGAGCAGCGCTCGCAAAACTCGATGGCTCGTTTTTGGGGCCCAATGAAATTTCACTCGCGGCATCCATGCTAAATGAGGTTTAGCGTTGCAACACGATGCAATTGCATACAATAAAGATTTTTGACACCGGGGCACCGAGGTTACGTGCGAGCACCGCTCACAAACCTTGATGCCTCGTTTTTGGAGTTCGACAACATTTCGCTCGCGGCATCAATGCCGAAAGAGTTTTAACGGTGCAACACGATGCATTTGCATAAAATAAAGTATTTTGACACTCGTGCACAGACGTTACATGCGAGCAGAGCTCGTAAAACTCGATGGCTCGTTTTTGGGGCCCGATGAAATTTCACTCACGGGTTCAATGCTAAATGAGGTTTAGCGGTGCAACACGATGCATTTGCATAAAATGAAAGTTTTTGACACAGGTCCATCGAGGTTACGTGCGGGCAGCGATCGCAAGACTCGATGGCTCGTTTTTGGAGTTCGACGACATTTCGCTCGCGGCATCAATGCCGAAAGAGTTTTAACGGTGCAACGCGGTGCATTTGAATAACATAAAGTATTTTGACTCTCGTGCACCGACGTTACATGCGAGCAGCGCTCGTAAAACTCGATGGCTCGTTTTAGGGGCCCGATGAAATTTCACTCACGGGTTCAATGCTAAATGAGGTTTAGCGGTGCAACACGATGCATTTGCATAAAATGAAAGTTTTTGACACAGGTCCATCGAGGTTACGTGCGGGCAGCGATCGCAAGACTCGATGGCTCGTTTTTGGAGTTCGACGAAATTTCGATCGCGGCATCGATGCCAAACGAGGTTTATCGGTGCAACACGATACATTTGCATAAAATAAAGGTTTTTGACACTCATGCACCGAGGCTACGTACAAGCAGCGCTCACAAACATCGATGGCTCGTTTTTGGGGTTCGCCGACATTTCGCTCGCGGCATTGATGTCAAACGAGGTTTAATGGCGTAACACGATGTATTTGCATAAAATAAAGTATTTTGACACTCGTGCACCGAGGTTACATGCGAGCAGCGCTCGTAAAACTCGATGGCTCGTTTTTGGGACCCGATGAAATTTCACTCGCGGCATCCATTCTAAATGAGGTTTAGCGGTGCAACACTATGCAATTGCATAAAATAAAGGATTTTGACTCTCGTGCTCCAAGGCTAAGTGCGAGCAGTGCTCACAAACCTCGATGGCTTGTTTTTGGGGTTCGACTACATTTCGCTCGCGGCATCGATGCCAACCTAGTTTTAACGATGCAACACGATGCATTTGCATAAAATAAAGTATGTTGACATTCGTGCACAAAGGTTACGTGCGAGCAGCGCTCCCAAAACTCGATGGCTCGTTTATGGGGTTCGTCGTCATTTCTATCACGACATTGATGTCATCCGAGTTTTAACGATGCAAAACGATGCAGTTGCATAAATCAAAGGTTTTTGACACTCGTGCACCGAGGTTACGTGTGGGCAGCGCTCACAAACCTCGATGGCTCGTTTCTCGTGTCCGACGTAATTTCGCTCGCGGCATCGATGCCAAACGAGGTTTAATGGCGCAACACGATGTATTTGCATAAAATAAAATATTTTGACACTCGTGTACCGAGGTTACATGCGAGCAGCGCTCGCAAAACTCGATGGCTCGTTTTTGGGGCCCAATGAAATTTCGCTCGCGGCATCCATGCTAAATGAGGTTTAGCGGTGCAACACGATGCAATTGCACACAATAAAGGATTTTGACACCGGTGCACCGAGGTTACGTGCGAGCAGCGCTCACAAACCTTGATGCCTCGTTTTTGGAGTTCGACAACATTTCGCTCGCGGCATCAACGCCGAAAGAGTTTTAACTGTGCAGCACGATGCATTTGCATAAAATAAAGGATTTTGACTCTCGTGCACCGAGGTTACGTGCGAGCAGCGCTCACAAACCTCGATGGCTCGTTTTTGGTGTTCGACTATATTTCGCTCGCGGCATCGTTTCCAACCTAGTTTTAACGATGCAACACGATGCATTTACATAAAGTAAAGTATCGTGACACTCGTGCACCGACGTTACATGCGAGCAGCGCTCGTAAAACTCGATGGCTCGTTTTTCGGGCCCGATGAAATTTCACTCGCGGCATCCATGTTAAATGAGGTTTAACTGTGCAACACGACGCATTTGCATGAAATAAAGTATTTTGACTGTCGTGCACCGAGGTTACGTGCGAGCAGCGCTCACAAACCTCGATGGCTCGTTTTTGGAGTTTGACGACATTTCGCTCGCGGCATCAATGCCGAAAGAGTTTTAACGGTGCAACACGGTGCATTTGAATAACATAAAGTATTTTGACACTCGTGCACCGACGTTACATGCGAGCAGCGCTCGTAAAACTCGATGGCTCGTTTTAGGGGCCCGATGAAATTTCACTCACGGGTTCCATGCTAAAGGAGGTTTAGCGGTGCAACACGATGAATTTGCGTAAAATGAAAGTTTTTGACACAGGTCCATCGAGGTTACGTGCGGGCAGCGATCGCAAGACTCGATGGCTCGTTTTTGGAGTTCGACGAAATTTCGCCCGCGGCATCGATGCCAAACGAGGTTAATCGGTGCAACACGATACATTTGCATAAAATAAAGGTTTTTGACACTCATGCACCGAGGCTACGTACAAGCAGCGCTCACAAACATCAATGGCTCGTTTTTGAGGTTCGCCGACATTTCTCTTGCGGCATTGATGTCAAACGAGGTTTAATGGCGCAACACGATGTATTTGCATAAAATAAAGTATTTTGACACTCGTGCACCGAGGTTACATGCGAGCAGCGCTCGTAAAACTCGATGGTTCGTTTTTGGGACCCGATGAAATTTCACTCGCGGCATCCATTCTAAATGAGGTTTAGCGGTGCAACACTATGCAATTGCATAAAATAAAGGATTTTGACTCTCGTGCTCCAAGGCTAAGTGCGAGCAGCGCTCACAAACCTTGATGCCTCGTTTTTGGAGTTCGACAACATTTCGCTCGCGGCATCAACGCCGAAAGAGTTTTAACTGTGCAGCACGATGCATTTGCATAAAATAAAGGATTTTGACACTCGTGCACCGAGGTTACGTGCGAGCAGCGCTCACAAACCTCGATGGCTCGTTTTTGGTGTTCGACTATATTTCGCTCGCGGCATCGTTGCCAACCTAGTTTTAACGATGCAACACGATGCATTTACATAAAATAAAGTATTTTGACACTCGTGCACCGACGTTACATGCGAGCAGCGCTCGTAAAACTCGATGGCTCGTTTTTGGGGCCCCATGAAATTTCACTCGCGGCATCGATGCCAAACGAATCTTAGCGATGCAACACCATGTATTTGCATAAAATAAAGGTTTTTGACACTCGTGCACAAACGTTACGTGCGAGCATCGCTCGCAATACTCGGTGGCTCGTTTTTGTGGTCCGGCGAATTTTCGCTCGCGGCATCGATGTCAAACGAGGTGTAACGATGCAACACGATGCATTTACATAAAGTAAAGTATCGTGACACTCGTGCACCGACGTTACATGCGAGCAGCGCTCCCAAAACTCGATGGCTCGTTTATGGGGTTCGTCGTCATTTCTATCACGACATTGATGTCATCCGAGTTTTAACGATGCAAAACGATGCAGTTGCATAAATCAAAGGTTTTTGACACTCGTGCACCGAGGTTACGTGTGGGCAGCGCTCACAAACCTCGATGGCTCGTTTCTCGTGTCCGACGTAATTTCGCTCGCGGCATCGATGCCAAACGAGGTTTAATGGCGCAACACGATGTATTTGCATAAAATAAAATATTTTGACACTCGTGTACCGAGGTTACATGCGAGCAGCGCTCGCAAAACTCGATGGCTCGTTTTTGGGGCCCAATGAAATTTCGCTCGCGGCATCCATGCTAAATGAGGTTTAGCGGTGCAACACGATGCAATTGCACACAATAAAGGATTTTGACACCGGTGCACCGAGGTTACGTGCGAGCAGCGCTCACAAACCTTGATGCCTCGTTTTTGGAGTTCGACAACATTTCGCTCGCGGCATCAACGCCGAAAGAGTTTTAACTGTGCAGCACGATGCATTTGCATAAAATAAAGGATTTTGACTCTCGTGCACCGAGGTTACGTGCGAGCAGCGCTCACAAACCTCGATGGCTCGTTTTTGGTGTTCGACTATATTTCGCTCGCGGCATCGTTTCCAACCTAGTTTTAACGATGCAACACGATGCATTTACATAAAGTAAAGTATCGTGACACTCGTGCACCGACGTTACATGCGAGCAGCGCTCGTAAAACTCGATGGCTCGTTTTTCGGGCCCGATGAAATTTCACTCGCGGCATCCATGTTAAATGAGGTTTAACTGTGCAACACGACGCATTTGCATGAAATAAAGTATTTTGACTGTCGTGCACCGAGGTTACGTGCGAGCAGCGCTCACAAACCTCGATGGCTCGTTTTTGGAGTTTGACGACATTTCGCTCGCGGCATCAATGCCGAAAGAGTTTTAACGGTGCAACACGGTGCATTTGAATAACATAAAGTATTTTGACACTCGTGCACCGACGTTACATGCGAGCAGCGCTCGTAAAACTCGATGGCTCGTTTTAGGGGCCCGATGAAATTTCACTCACGGGTTCCATGCTAAAGGAGGTTTAGCGGTGCAACACGATGAATTTGCGTAAAATGAAAGTTTTTGACACAGGTCCATCGAGGTTACGTGCGGGCAGCGATCGCAAGACTCGATGGCTCGTTTTTGGAGTTCGACGAAATTTCGCCCGCGGCATCGATGCCAAACGAGGTTAATCGGTGCAACACGATACATTTGCATAAAATAAAGGTTTTTGACACTCATGCACCGAGGCTACGTACAAGCAGCGCTCACAAACATCAATGGCTCGTTTTTGAGGTTCGCCGACATTTCTCTTGCGGCATTGATGTCAAACGAGGTTTAATGGCGCAACACGATGTATTTGCATAAAATAAAGTATTTTGACACTCGTGCACCGAGGTTACATGCGAGCAGCGCTCGTAAAACTCGATGGTTCGTTTTTGGGACCCGATGAAATTTCACTCGCGGCATCCATTCTAAATGAGGTTTAGCGGTGCAACACTATGCAATTGCATAAAATAAAGGATTTTGACTCTCGTGCTCCAAGGCTAAGTGCGAGCAGCGCTCACAAACCTTGATGCCTCGTTTTTGGAGTTCGACAACATTTCGCTCGCGGCATCAACGCCGAAAGAGTTTTAACTGTGCAGCACGATGCATTTGCATAAAATAAAGGATTTTGACACTCGTGCACCGAGGTTACGTGCGAGCAGCGCTCACAAACCTCGATGGCTCGTTTTTGGTGTTCGACTATATTTCGCTCGCGGCATCGTTGCCAACCTAGTTTTAACGATGCAACACGATGCATTTACATAAAATAAAGTATTTTGACACTCGTGCACCGACGTTACATGCGAGCAGCGCTCGTAAAACTCGATGGCTCGTTTTTGGGGCCCCATGAAATTTCACTCGCGGCATCGATGCCAAACGAATCTTAGCGATGCAACACCATGTATTTGCATAAAATAAAGGTTTTTGACACTCGTGCACAAACGTTACGTGCGAGCATCGCTCGCAATACTCGGTGGCTCGTTTTTGTGGTCCGGCGAATTTTCGCTCGCGGCATCGATGTCAAACGAGGTGTAACGATGCAACACGATGCATTTACATAAAGTAAAGTATCGTGACACTCGTGCACCGACGTTACATGCGAGCAGCGCTCGTAAAACTCGATGGCTCGTTTTTCGGGCCCGATGAAATTTCACTCGCGGCATCCATGCTAAATGAGGTTTAACTGTGCAACACGACGCATTTGCATGAAATAAAGTATTTTGACTGTCGTGCACCGAGGTTACGTGCGAGCAGCGCTCACAAACCTCGATGGCTCGTTTTTGGAGTTTGACGACATTTCGCTCGCGGCATCAATGCCGAAAGAGTTTTAACGGTGCAACACGGTGCATTTGAATAACATAAAGTATTTTGACACTCGTGCACCGACGTTACATGCGAGCAGCGCTCGTAAAACTCGATGGCTCGTTTTAGGGGCCCGATGAAATTTCACTCACGGGTTCCATGCTAAATGAGGTTTAGCGGTGCAACACGATGCATTTGCATAAAATGAAAGTTTTTGACACAGGTCCATCGAGGTTACGTGCGGGCAGCGATCGCAAGACTCGATGGCTCGTTTTTGGAGTTCGACGAAATTTCGCCCGCGGCATCGATGCCAAACGAGGTTAATCGGTGCAACACGATACATTTGCATAAAATAAAGGTTTTTGACACTCATGCACCGAGGCTACGTACAAGCAGCGCTCACAAACATCAATGGCTCGTTTTTGGGGTTCGACGTCATTTCTCTCGCGGCATTGATGTCAAACGAGGTTTAATGGCGCAACACGATGTATTTGCATAAAATAAAGTATTTTCACACTCGTGCACCGAGGTTACATGCAAGCAGCGCTCGTAAAACTCGATGGGTCGTTTTTGGGACCCGATGAAATTTCACTCGCGGCATCCATTCTAAATGAGGTTTAGCGGTGCAACACTATGCAATTGCATAAAATAAAGGATTTTGACTCTCGTGCTCCAAGGCTAAGTGCGAGCAGCGCTCACAAACCTCGATGGCTTGTTTTTGGGGTTCGACTACATTTCGCTCGCGGCATCGATGCCAACCTAGTTTTAACGATGCAACACGATGCATTTGCATAAAATAAAGTATGTTGACACTCGTGCACAAAGGTCACGTGCGAGCAGCGCTCCCAAAACTCGATGGCTCGTTTATGGGGTTCGTCGTCATTTCTATCACGACATTGATGTCAACCGAGTTTTAACGATGCAAAACGATGCAGTTGCATAAATCAAAGGTTTTTGACACTCGTGCACCGAGGTTACGTGTGGGCAGCGCTCACAAACCTCGATGGCTCGTTTCTCGTGTCCGACGTAATTTCGTTCGCGGCATCGATGCCAAACGAGGTTTAATGGCGCAACGCGATGTATTTGCATAAAATAAAGTATTTTGACACTCGTGTACCGAGGTTACATGCGAGCAGCGCTCTTAAAACTCGATGGCTCGTTTTTGGGGCCCAATGAAATTTCACTCGCGGCATCCATGCTAAATGAGGTTTAGCGGTGCGACAAGATGCAATTTCATACAATAAAGGTTTTTGACACCGGGACACCGATGTTACGTACGATCAGCGCTCACAAACCTTGATGCTTCGTTTTTGGAGTTCGACGACATTTCGCTCGCGGCATCAATGCCGAAAGAGTTTTAACGGTGCAACACGGTGCATTTGCATAAAATAAAGTATTTTGACTCTCGTGCACCGACGTTACATGCGAGCAGCGCTCGTAAAACTCGATGGCTCGTTTTAGGGGCCCGATGAAATTTCACTCACGGGTTCAATGCTAAATGAGGTTTAGCGGTGCAACAAGATGCATTTGCATAAAATGAAAGTTTTTGACACAGGTCCATCGAGGTTACGTGCGGGCAGCGATCGCAAGACTCGATGGCTCGTTTTTGGAGTTCGACGACATTTCGCTCGCGGCATCAATGCCGAAAGAGTTTTAACGGTGCAACGCGGTGCATTTGAATAACATAAAGTATTTTGACTCTCGTGCACCGACGTTACATGCGAGCAGCGCTCGTAAAACTCGATGGCTCGTTTTAGGGGCCCGATGAAATTTCACTCACGTGTTCAATGCTAAATGAGGTTTAGCGGTGCAACACGATGCATTTGCATAAAATGAAAGTTTTTGACACAGGTCCATCGAGGTTACGTGCGGGCAGCGATCGCAAGACTCGATGGCTCGTTTTTGGAGTTCGACGAAATTTCGATCGCGGCATCGATGCCAAACGAGGTTAATCGGTGCAACACGATACATTTGCATAAAATAAAGGTTTTTGACACTCATGCACCGAGGCTACGTACAAGCAGCGCTCACAAACATCGATGGCTCGTTTTTGGGGTTCGCCGACATTTCGCTCGCGGCATTGATGTCAAACGAGGTTTAATGGCGTAACACGATGTATTTGCATAAAATAAAGTATTTTGACACTCGTGCACCGAGGTTACATGCGAGCAGCGCTCGTAAAACTCGATGGCTCGTTTTTGGGACCCGATGAAATTTCACTCGCGGCATCCATTCTAAATGAGGTTTAGCGGTGCAACACTATGCAATTGCATAAAATAAAGGATTTTGACTCTCGTGCTCCAAGGCTAAGTGCGAGCAGTGTTCACAAACCTCGATGGCTTGTTTTTGGGGTTCGACTACATTTCGCTCGCGGCATCGATGCCAACCTAGTTTTAACGATGCAACACGATGCATTTGCATAAAATAAAGTATGTTGACATTCGTGCACAAAGGTTACGTGCGAGCAGCGCTCCCAAAACTCGATGGCTCGTTTTTGGGGCCCAATGAAATTTCACTCGCGGCATCCATGCTAAATGAGGTTAAGCGGTGCGACAAGATGCAATTTCATACAATAAAGGTTTTTGACACCGGGGCACCGAGGTTACGTACGATCAGCGCTCACAAACCTTGATGCTTCGTTTTTGGAGTTCGACGACATTTCGCTCTCGGCATCAATGCCGAAAGAGTTTTAACGGTGCAACACGATGCATTTGCATAAAATAAAGTATTTTGACACTCGTGCACAGACGTTACATGCGAGCAGAGCTCGTAAAACTCGATGGCTCGTTTTTGGGGCCCGATGAAATTTCACTCACGGGTTCAATGCTAAATGAGGTTTAGCGGTGCAACACGATGCATTTGCATAAAATGAAAGTTTTTGACACAGGTCCATCGAGGTTACGTGCGGGCAGCGATCGCAAGACTCGATGGCTCGTTTTTGGAGTTCGACGACATTTCGCTCGCGGCATCAATGCCGAAAGAGTTTTAACGGTGCAACGCGGTGCATTTGAATAACATAAAGTATTTTGACTCTCGTGCACCGACGTTACATGCGAGCAGCGCTCGTAAAACTCGATGGCTCGTTTTAGGGGCCCGATGAAATTTCACTCACGGGTTCAATGCTAAATGAGGTTTAGCGGTGCAACACGATGCATTTGCATAAAATGAAAGTTTTTGACACAGGTCCATCGAGGTTACGTGCGGGCAGCGATCGCAAGACTCGATGGCTCGTTTTTGGAGTTCGACGAAATTTCGATCGCGGCATCGATGCCAAACGAGGTTAATCGGTGCAACACGATACATTTGCATAAAATAAAGGTTTTTGACACTCATGCACCGAGGCTACGTACAAGCAGCGCTCACAAACATCGATGGCTCGTTTTTGGGGTTCGCCGACATTTCGCTCGCGGCATTGATGTCAAACGAGGTTTAATGGCGTAACACGATGTATTTGCATAAAATAAAGTATTTTGACACTCGTGCACCGAGGTTACATGCGAGCAGCGCTCGTAAAACTCGATGGCTCGTTTTTGGGACCCGATGAAATTTCACTCGCGGCATCCATTCTAAATGAGGTTTAGCGGTGCAACACTATGCAATTGCATAAAATAAAGGATTTTGACTCTCGTGCTCCAAGGCTAAGTGCGAGCAGTGCTCACAAACCTCGATGGCTTGTTTTTGGGGTTCGACTACATTTCGCTCGCGGCATCGATGCCAACCTAGTTTTAACGATGCAACACGATGCATTTGCATAAAATAAAGTATGTTGACATTCGTGCACAAAGGTTACGTGCGAGCAGCGCTCCCAAAACTCGATGGCTCGTTTATGGGGTTCGTCGTCATTTCTATCACGACATTGATGTCATCCGAGTTTTAACGATGCAAAACGATGCAGTTGCATAAATCAAAGGTTTTTGACACTCGTGCACCGAGGTTACGTGTGGGCAGCGCTCACAAACCTCGATGGCTCGTTTCTCGTGTCCGACGTAATTTCGCTCGCGGCATCGATGCCAAACGAGGTTTAATGGCGCAACACGATGTATTTGCATAAAATAAAATATTTTGACACTCGTGTACCGAGGTTACATGCGAGCAGCGCTCGCAAAACTCGATGGCTCGTTTTTGGGGCCCAATGAAATTTCGCTCGCGGCATCCATGCTAAATGAGGTTTAGCGGTGCAACACGATGCAATTGCACACAATAAAGGATTTTGACACCGGTGCACCGAGGTTACGTGCGAGCAGCGCTCACAAACCTTGATGCCTCGTTTTTGGAGTTCGACAACATTTCGCTCGCGGCATCAACGCCGAAAGAGTTTTAACTGTGCAGCACGATGCATTTGCATAAAATAAAGGATTTTGACTCTCGTGCACCGAGGTTACGTGCGAGCAGCGCTCACAAACCTCGATGGCTCGTTTTTGGTGTTCGACTATATTTCGCTCGCGGCATCGTTTCCAACCTAGTTTTAACGATGCAACACGATGCATTTACATAAAGTAAAGTATCGTGACACTCGTGCACCGACGTTACATGCGAGCAGCGCTCGTAAAACTCGATGGCTCGTTTTTCGGGCCCGATGAAATTTCACTCGCGGCATCCATGCTAAATGAGGTTTAACTGTGCAACACGACGCATTTGCATGAAATAAAGTATTTTGACTGTCGTGCACCGAGGTTACGTGCGAGCAGCGCTCACAAACCTCGATGGCTCGTTTTTGGAGTTTGACGACATTTCGCTCGCGGCATCAATGCCGAAAGAGTTTTAACGGTGCAACACGGTGCATTTGAATAACATAAAGTATTTTGACACTCGTGCACCGACGTTACATGCGAGCAGCGCTCGTAAAACTCGATGGCTCGTTTTAGGGGCCCGATGAAATTTCACTCACGGGTTCCATGCTAAAGGAGGTTTAGCGGTGCAACACGATGAATTTGCGTAAAATGAAAGTTTTTGACACAGGTCCATCGAGGTTACGTGCGGGCAGCGATCGCAAGACTCGATGGCTCGTTTTTGGAGTTCGACGAAATTTCGCCCGCGGCATCGATGCCAAACGAGGTTAATCGGTGCAACACGATACATTTGCATAAAATAAAGGTTTTTGACACTCATGCACCGAGGCTACGTACAAGCAGCGCTCACAAACATCAATGGCTCGTTTTTGAGGTTCGCCGACATTTCTCTTGCGGCATTGATGTCAAACGAGGTTTAATGGCGCAACACGATGTATTTGCATAAAATAAAGTATTTTGACACTCGTGCACCGAGGTTACATGCGAGCAGCGCTCGTAAAACTCGATGGTTCGTTTTTGGGACCCGATGAAATTTCACTCGCGGCATCCATTCTAAATGAGGTTTAGCGGTGCAACACTATGCAATTGCATAAAATAAAGGATTTTGACTCTCGTGCTCCAAGGCTAAGTGCGAGCAGCGCTCACAAACCTTGATGCTTCGTTTTTGGAGTTCGACGACATTTCGCTCGCGGCATCAATGCCGAAAGAGTTTTAACGGTGCAACACGATGCATTTGCATAAAATAAAGTATTTTGACACTCGTGCACAGACGTTACATGCGAGCAGAGCTCGTAAAACTCGATGGCTCGTTTTAGGGGCCCGATGAAATTTCACTCACGGGTTCAATGCTAAATGAGGTTTAACGGTGCAACACGATGCATTTGCATAAAATGAAAGTTTTTGACACTGGTCCATCGGGTTACGTGCGGGCAGCGATCGCAATACTCGATGGCTCGTTTTTGTGGTTCGACGAAATTTCGGTCGCAACATCGACGCCAAACGAGATTTAACGATACAATACGATGCATTTGCATAAAATAAAGTATTTTGACACTCGTGCACCGACGTTACATGCGAGCAGCGCTCGTAAAACTCGATGGCTCGTTTTTGGGGCCCCATGAAATTTCACTCGCGGCATCGATGCCAAACGAATCTTAGCGATGCAACACCATGTATTTGCATAAAATAAAGGTTTTTGACACTCGTGCACAAACGTTACGTGCGAGCATCGCTCGCAATACTCGGTGGCTCGTTTTTGTGGTCCGGCGAATTTTCGCTCGCGGCATCGATGTCAAACGAGGTGTAACGGTGCAGCACGATGCATTTGCATAAAATAAAGGATTTTGACTCTCGTGCACAAAGGTTACGTGCGAGCAGCGCTCGCAAAACTCGATGGCTCGTTTTTGGGGTTCGACGTCATTTCTATCGCGGCATTGATGTCAACCGAGTTTTAACGATGCAAAACGATGCATTTGCATAAATCAAAGGTTTTTGACACTCGTGCACCGAGGTTACGTGTGGGCAGCGCTCACAAACCTCGATGGCTCGTTTCTCGTGTCCGACGTAATTTCGCTCGCGGCATCGATGCCAAACGAGGTTTATTGGCGCAACGCGATGTATTTGCATAAAATAAAGTATTTTGACACTCGTGTACCGAGGTTACATGCGAGCAGCGCTCTTAAAACTCGATGGCTCGTTTTTGGGGCCCAATGAAATTTCACTCGCGGCATCCATGCTAAATGAGGTTAAGCGGTGCGACAAGATGCAATTTCATACAATAAAGGTTTTTGACACCGGGGCACCGAGGTTACGTACGATCAGCGCTCACAAACCTTGATGCTTCGTTTTTGGAGTTCGACGACATTTCGCTCTCGGCATCAATGCCGAAAGAGTTTTAACGGTGCAACACGATGCATTTGCATAAAATAAAGTATTTTGACACTCGTGCACAGACGTTACATGCGAGCAGAGCTCGTAAAACTCGATGGCTCGTTTTTGGGGCCCGATGAAATTTCACTCACGGGTTCAATGCTAAATGAGGTTTAGCGGTGCAACACGATGCATTTGCATAAAATGAAAGTTTTTGACACAGGTCCATCGAGGTTACGTGCGGGCAGCGATCGCAAGACTCGATGGCTCGTTTTTGGAGTTCGACGACATTTCGCTCGCGGCATCAATGCCGAAAGAGTTTTAACGGTGCAACGCGGTGCATTTGAATAACATAAAGTATTTTGACTCTCGTGCACCGACGTTACATGCGAGCAGCGCTCGTAAAACTCGATGGCTCGTTTTAGGGGCCCGATGAAATTTCACTCACGGGTTCAATGCTAAATGAGGTTTAGCGGTGCAACACGATGCATTTGCATAAAATGAAAGTTTTTGACACAGGTCCATCGAGGTTACGTGCGGGCAGCGATCGCAAGACTCGATGGCTCGTTTTTGGAGTTCGACGAAATTTCGATCGCGGCATCGATGCCAAACGAGGTTTATCGGTGCAACACGATACATTTGCATAAAATAAAGGTTTTTGACACTCATGCACCGAGGCTACGTACAAGCAGCGCTCACAAACATCGATGGCTCGTTTTTGGGGTTCGCCGACATTTCGCTCGCGGCATTGATGTCAAACGAGGTTTAATGGCGTAACACGATGTATTTGCATAAAATAAAGTATTTTGACACTCGTGCACCGAGGTTACATGCGAGCAGCGCTCGTAAAACTCGATGGCTCGTTTTTGGGACCCGATGAAATTTCACTCGCGGCATCCATTCTAAATGAGGTTTAGCGGTGCAACACTATGCAATTGCATAAAATAAAGGATTTTGACTCTCGTGCTCCAAGGCTAAGTGCGAGCAGTGCTCACAAACCTCGATGGCTTGTTTTTGGGGTTCGACTACATTTCGCTCGCGGCATCGATGCCAACCTAGTTTTAACGATGCAACACGATGCATTTGCATAAAATAAAGTATGTTGACACTCGTGCACAAAGGTTACGTGCGAGCAGCGCTCCCAAAACTCGATGGCTCGTTTATGGGGTTCGTCGTCATTTCTATCACGACATTGATGTCATCCGAGTTTTAACGATGCAAAACGATGCAGTTGCATAAATCAAAGGTTTTTGACACTCGTGCACCGAGGTTACGTGTGGGCAGCGCTCACAAACCTCGATGGCTCGTTTCTCGTGTCCGACGTAATTTCGCTCGCGGCATCGATGCCAAACGAGGTTTAATGGCGCAACACGATGTATTTGCATAAAATAAAATATTTTGACACTCGTGTACCGAGGTTACATGCGAGCAGCGCTCGCAAAACTCGATGGCTCGTTTTTGGGGCCCAATGAAATTTCGCTCGCGGCATCCATGCTAAATGAGGTTTAGCGGTGCAACACGATGCAATTGCACACAATAAAGGATTTTGACACCGGTGCACCGAGGTTACGTGCGAGCAGCGCTCACAAACCTTGATGCCTCGTTTTTGGAGTTCGACAACATTTCGCTCGCGGCATCAACGCCGAAAGAGTTTTAACTGTGCAGCACGATGCATTTGCATAAAATAAAGGATTTTGACTCTCGTGCACCGAGGTTACGTGCGAGCAGCGCTCACAAACCTCGATGGCTCGTTTTTGGTGTTCGACTATATTTCGCTCGCGGCATCGTTTCCAACCTAGTTTTAACGATGCAACACGATGCATTTACATAAAGTAAAGTATCGTGACACTCGTGCACCGACGTTACATGCGAGCAGCGCTCGTAAAACTCGATGGCTCGTTTTTCGGGCCCGATGAAATTTCACTCGCGGCATCCATGTTAAATGAGGTTTAACTGTGCAACACGACGCATTTGCATGAAATAAAGTATTTTGACTGTCGTGCACCGAGGTTACGTGCGAGCAGCGCTCACAAACCTCGATGGCTCGTTTTTGGAGTTTGACGACATTTCGCTCGCGGCATCAATGCCGAAAGAGTTTTAACGGTGCAACACGGTGCATTTGAATAACATAAAGTATTTTGACACTCGTGCACCGACGTTACATGCGAGCAGCGCTCGTAAAACTCGATGGCTCGTTTTAGGGGCCCGATGAAATTTCACTCACGGGTTCCATGCTAAAGGAGGTTTAGCGGTGCAACACGATGAATTTGCGTAAAATGAAAGTTTTTGACACAGGTCCATCGAGGTTACGTGCGGGCAGCGATCGCAAGACTCGATGGCTCGTTTTTGGAGTTCGACGAAATTTCGCCCGCGGCATCGATGCCAAACGAGGTTAATCGGTGCAACACGATACATTTGCATAAAATAAAGGTTTTTGACACTCATGCACCGAGGCTACGTACAAGCAGCGCTCACAAACATCAATGGCTCGTTTTTGAGGTTCGCCGACATTTCTCTTGCGGCATTGATGTCAAACGAGGTTTAATGGCGCAACACGATGTATTTGCATAAAATAAAGTATTTTGACACTCGTGCACCGAGGTTACATGCGAGCAGCGCTCGTAAAACTCGATGGTTCGTTTTTGGGACCCGATGAAATTTCACTCGCGGCATCCATTCTAAATGAGGTTTAGCGGTGCAACACTATGCAATTGCATAAAATAAAGGATTTTGACTCTCGTGCTCCAAGGCTAAGTGCGAGCAGCGCTCACAAACCTTGATGCCTCGTTTTTGGAGTTCGACAACATTTCGCTCGCGGCATCAACGCCGAAAGAGTTTTAACTGTGCAGCACGATGCATTTGCATAAAATAAAGGATTTTGACACTCGTGCACCGAGGTTACGTGCGAGCAGCGCTCACAAACCTCGATGGCTCGTTTTTGGTGTTCGACTATATTTCGCTCGCGGCATCGTTGCCAACCTAGTTTTAACGATGCAACACGATGCATTTACATAAAATAAAGTATTTTGACACTCGTGCACCGACGTTACATGCGAGCAGCGCTCGTAAAACTCGATGGCTCGTTTTTGGGGCCCCATGAAATTTCACTCGCGGCATCGATGCCAAACGAATCTTAGCGATGCAACACCATGTATTTGCATAAAATAAAGGTTTTTGACACTCGTGCACAAACGTTACGTGCGAGCATCGCTCGCAATACTCGGTGGCTCGTTTTTGTGGTCCGGCGAATTTTCGCTCGCGGCATCGATGTCAAACGAGGTGTAACGATGCAACACGATGCATTTACATAAAGTAAAGTATCGTGACACTCGTGCACCGACGTTACATGCGAGCAGCGCTCGTAAAACTCGATGGCTCGTTTTTCGGGCCCGATGAAATTTCACTCGCGGCATCCATGCTAAATGAGGTTTAACTGTGCAACACGACGCATTTGCATGAAATAAAGTATTTTGACTGTCGTGCACCGAGGTTACGTGCGAGCAGCGCTCACAAACCTCGATGGCTCGTTTTTGGAGTTTGACGACATTTCGCTCGCGGCATCAATGCCGAAAGAGTTTTAACGGTGCAACACGGTGCATTTGAATAACATAAAGTATTTTGACACTCGTGCACCGACGTTACATGCGAGCAGCGCTCGTAAAACTCGATGGCTCGTTTTAGGGGCCCGATGAAATTTCACTCACGGGTTCCATGCTAAATGAGGTTTAGCGGTGCAACACGATGCATTTGCATAAAATGAAAGTTTTTGACACAGGTCCATCGAGGTTACGTGCGGGCAGCGATCGCAAGACTCGATGGCTCGTTTTTGGAGTTCGACGAAATTTCGCCCGCGGCATCGATGCCAAACGAGGTTAATCGGTGCAACACGATACATTTGCATAAAATAAAGGTTTTTGACACTCATGCACCGAGGCTACGTACAAGCAGCGCTCACAAACATCAATGGCTCGTTTTTGGGGTTCGACGTCATTTCTCTCGCGGCATTGATGTCAAACGAGGTTTAATGGCGCAACACGATGTATTTGCATAAAATAAAGTATTTTCACACTCGTGCACCGAGGTTACATGCAAGCAGCGCTCGTAAAACTCGATGGGTCGTTTTTGGGACCCGATGAAATTTCACTCGCGGCATCCATTCTAAATGAGGTTTAGCGGTGCAACACTATGCAATTGCATAAAATAAAGGATTTTGACTCTCGTGCTCCAAGGCTAAGTGCGAGCAGCGCTCACAAACCTCGATGGCTTGTTTTTGGGGTTCGACTACATTTCGCTCGCGGCATCGATGCCAACCTAGTTTTAACGATGCAACACGATGCATTTGCATAAAATAAAGTATGTTGACACTCGTGCACAAAGGTCACGTGCGAGCAGCGCTCCCAAAACTCGATGGCTCGTTTATGGGGTTCGTCGTCATTTCTATCACGACATTGATGTCAACCGAGTTTTAACGATGCAAAACGATGCAGTTGCATAAATCAAAGGTTTTTGACACTCGTGCACCGAGGTTACGTGTGGGCAGCGCTCACAAACCTCGATGGCTCGTTTCTCGTGTCCGACGTAATTTCGTTCGCGGCATCGATGCCAAACGAGGTTTAATGGCGCAACGCGATGTATTTGCATAAAATAAAGTATTTTGACACTCGTGTACCGAGGTTACATGCGAGCAGCGCTCTTAAAACTCGATGGCTCGTTTTTGGGGCCCAATGAAATTTCACTCGCGGCATCCATGCTAAATGAGGTTTAGCGGTGCGACAAGATGCAATTTCATACAATAAAGGTTTTTGACACCGGGACACCGATGTTACGTACGATCAGCGCTCACAAACCTTGATGCTTCGTTTTTGGAGTTCGACGACATTTCGCTCGCGGCATCAATGCCGAAAGAGTTTTAACGGTGCAACACGGTGCATTTGCATAAAATAAAGTATTTTGACTCTCGTGCACCGACGTTACATGCGAGCAGCGCTCGTAAAACTCGATGGCTCGTTTTAGGGGCCCGATGAAATTTCACTCACGGGTTCAATGCTAAATGAGGTTTAGCGGTGCAACAAGATGCATTTGCATAAAATGAAAGTTTTTGACACAGGTCCATCGAGGTTACGTGCGGGCAGCGATCGCAAGACTCGATGGCTCGTTTTTGGAGTTCGACGACATTTCGCTCGCGGCATCAATGCCGAAAGAGTTTTAACGGTGCAACGCGGTGCATTTGAATAACATAAAGTATTTTGACTCTCGTGCACCGACGTTACATGCGAGCAGCGCTCGTAAAACTCGATGGCTCGTTTTAGGGGCCCGATGAAATTTCACTCACGTGTTCAATGCTAAATGAGGTTTAGCGGTGCAACACGATGCATTTGCATAAAATGAAAGTTTTTGACACAGGTCCATCGAGGTTACGTGCGGGCAGCGATCGCAAGACTCGATGGCTCGTTTTTGGAGTTCGACGAGATTTCGATCGCGGCATCGATGCCAAACGAGGTTAATCGGTGCAACACGATACATTTGCATAAAATAAAGGTTTTTGACACTCATGCACCGAGGCTACGTACAAGCAGCGCTCACAAACATCGATGGCTCGTTTTTGGGGTTCGCCGACATTTCGCTCGCGGCATTGATGTCAAACGAGGTTTAATGGCGTAACACGATGTATTTGCATAAAATAAAGTATTTTGACACTCGTGCACCGAGGTTACATGCGAGCAGCGCTCGTAAAACTCGATGGCTCGTTTTTGGGACCCGATGAAATTTCACTCGCGGCATCCATTCTAAATGAGGTTTAGCGGTGCAACACTATGCAATTGCATAAAATAAAGGATTTTGACTCTCGTGCTCCAAGGCTAAGTGCGAGCAGTGCTCACAAACCTCGATGGCTTGTTTTTGGGGTTCGACTACATTTCGCTCGCGGCATCGATGCCAACCTAGTTTTAACGATGCAACACGATGCATTTGCATAAAATAAAGTATGTTGACATTCGTGCACAAAGGTTACGTGCGAGCAGCGCTCCCAAAACTCGATGGCTCGTTTATGGGGTTCGTCGTCATTTCTATCACGACATTGATGTCATCCGAGTTTTAACGATGCAAAACGATGCAGTTGCATAAATCAAAGGTTTTTGACACTCGTGCACCGAGGTTACGTGTGGGCAGCGCTCACAAACCTCGATGGCTCGTTTCTCGTGTCCGACGTAATTTCGCTCGCGGCATCGATGCCAAACGAGGTTTAATGGCGCAACACGATGTATTTGCATAAAATAAAGTATTTTGACACTCGTGTACCGAGGTTACATGCGAGCAGCGCTCGCAAAACTCGATGGCTCGTTTTTGGGGCCCAATGAAATTTCGCTCGCGGCATCCATGCTAAATGAGGTTTAGCGGTGCAACACGATGCAATTGCACACAATAAAGGATTTTGACACCGGTGCACCGAGGTTACGTGCGAGCAGCGCTCACAAACCTTGATGCCTCGTTTGTGGAGTTCGACAACATTTCGCTCGCGGCATCAACGCCGAAAGAGTTTTAACTGTGCAGCACGATGCATTTGCATAAAATAAAGGATTTTGACTCTCGTGCACCGAGGTTACGTGCGAGCAGCGCTCACAAACCTCGATGGCTCGTTTTTGGTGTTCGACTATATTTCGCTCGCGGCATCGTTGCCAACCTAGTTTTAACGATGCAACACGATGCATTTACATAAAGTAAAGTATCGTGACACTCGTGCACCGACGTTACATGCGAGCAGCGCTCGTAAAACTCGATGGCTCGTTTTTCGGGCCCGATGAAATTTCACTCGCGGCATCCATGCTAAATGAGGTTTAACTGTGCAACACGACGCATTTGCATGAAATAAAGTATTTTGACTGTCGTGCACCGAGGTTACGTGCGAGCAGCGCTCACAAACCTCGATGGCTCGTTTTTGGAGTTTGACGACATTTCGCTCGCGGCATCAATGCCGAAAGAGTTTTAACGGTGCAACACGGTGCATTTGAATAACATAAAGTATTTTGACACTCGTGCACCGACGTTACATGCGAGCAGCGCTCGTAAAACTCGATGGCTCGTTTTAGGGGCCCGATGAAATTTCACTCACGGGTTCCATGCTAAAGGAGGTTTAGCGGTGCAACACGATGAATTTGCGTAAAATGAAAGTTTTTGACACAGGTCCATCGAGGTTACGTGCGGGCAGCGATCGCAAGACTCGATGGCTCGTTTTTGGAGTTCGACGAAATTTCGCCCGCGGCATCGATGCCAAACGAGGTTAATCGGTGCAACACGATACATTTGCATAAAATAAAGGTTTTTGACACTCATGCACCGAGGCTACGTACAAGCAGCGCTCACAAACATCAATGGCTCGTTTTTGAGGTTCGCCGACATTTCTCTTGCGGCATTGATGTCAAACGAGGTTTAATGGCGCAACACGATGTATTTGCATAAAATAAAGTATTTTGACACTCGTGCACCGAGGTTACATGCGAGCAGCGCTCGTAAAACTCGATGGTTCGTTTTTGGGACCCGATGAAATTTCACTCGCGGCATCCATTCTAAATGAGGTTTAGCGGTGCAACACTATGCAATTGCATAAAATAAAGGATTTTGACTCTCGTGCTCCAAGGCTAAGTGCGAGCAGCGCTCACAAACCTTGATGCCTCGTTTTTGGAGTTCGACAACATTTCGCTCGCGGCATCAACGCCGAAAGAGTTTTAACTGTGCAGCACGATGCATTTGCATAAAATAAAGGATTTTGACACTCGTGCACCGAGGTTACGTGCGAGCAGCGCTCACAAACCTCGATGGCTCGTTTTTGGTGTTCGACTATATTTCGCTCGCGGCATCGTTGCCAACCTAGTTTTAACGATGCAACACGATGCATTTACATAAAATAAAGTATTTTGACACTCGTGCACCGACGTTACATGCGAGCAGCGCTCGTAAAACTCGATGGCTCGTTTTTGGGGCCCCATGAAATTTCACTCGCGGCATCGATGCCAAACGAATCTTAGCGATGCAACACCATGTATTTGCATAAAATAAAGGTTTTTGACACTCGTGCACAAACGTTACGTGCGAGCATCGCTCGCAATACTCGGTGGCTCGTTTTTGTGGTCCGGCGAATTTTCGCTCGCGGCATCGATGTCAAACGAGGTGTAACGATGCAACACGATGCATTTACATAAAGTAAAGTATCGTGACACTCGTGCACCGACGTTACATGCGAGCAGCGCTCGTAAAACTCGATGGCTCGTTTTTCGGGCCCGATGAAATTTCACTCGCGGCATCCATGCTAAATGAGGTTTAACGATACAATACGATGCATTTGCATAAAATAAAGTATTTTGACACTCGTGCACCGACGTTACATGCGAGCAGCGCTCGTAAAACTCGATGGCTCGTTTTTGGGGCCCCATGAAATTTCACTCGCGGCATCGATGCCAAACGAATCTTAGCGATGCAACACCATGTATTTGCATAAAATAAAGGTTTTTGACACTCGTGCACAAACGTTACGTGCGAGCATCGCTCGCAATACTCGGTGGCTCGTTTTTGTGGTCCGGCGAATTTTCGCTCGCGGCATCGATGTCAAACGAGGTGTAACGGTGCAGCACGATGCATTTGCATAAAATAAAGGATTTTGACTCTCGTGCACAAAGGTTACGTGCGAGCAGCGCTCGCAAAACTCGATGGCTCGTTTTTGGGGTTCGACCTCATTTCTATCGCGGCATTGATGTCAACCGAGTTTTAACGATGCAAAACGATGCATTTGCATAAATCAAAGGTTTTTGACACTCGTGCACCGAGGTTACGTGTGGGCAGCGCTCACAAACCTCGATGGCTCGTTTCTCGTGTCCGACGTAATTTCGCTCGCGGCATCGATGCCAAACGAGGTTTATTGGCGCAACGCGATGTATTTGCATAAAATAAAGTATTTTGACACTCGTGTACCGAGGTTACATGCGAGCAGCGCTCTTAAAACTCGATGGCTCGTTTTTGGGGCCCAATGAAATTTCACTCGCGGCATCCATGCTAAATGAGGTTAAGCGGTGCGACAAGATGCAATTTCATACAATAAAGGTTTTTGACACCGGGGCACCGAGGTTACGTACGATCAGCGCTCACAAACCTTGATGCTTCGTTTTTGGAGTTCGACGACATTTCGCTCGCGGCATCAATGCCGAAAGAGTTTTAACGGTGCAACACGATGCATTTGCATAAAATAAAGTATTTTGACACTCGTGCACAGACGTTACATGCGAGCAGAGCTCGTAAAACTCGATGGCTCGTTTTTGGGGCCCGATGAAATTTCACTCACGGGTTCAATGCTAAATGAGGTTTAGCGGTGCAACACGATGCATTTGCATAAAATGAAAGTTTTTGACACAGGTCCATCGAGGTTACGTGCGGGCAGCGATCGCAAGACTCGATGGCTCGTTTTTGGAGTTCGACGACATTTCGCTCGCGGCATCAATGCCGAAAGAGTTTTAACGGTGCAACGCGGTGCATTTGAATAACATAAAGTATTTTGACTCTCGTGCACCGACGTTACATGCGAGCAGCGCTCGTAATACTCGATGGCTCGTTTTAGGGGCCCGATGAAATTTCACTCACGGGTTCAATGCTAAATGAGGTTTAGCGGTGCAACACGATGCATTTGCATAAAATGAAAGTTTTTGACACAGGTCCATCGAGGTTACGTGCGGGCAGCGATCGCAAGACTCGATGGCTCGTTTTTGGAGTTCGACGAAATTTCGATCGCGGCATCGATGCCAAACGAGGTTAATCGGTGCAACACGATACATTTGCATAAAATAAAGGTTTTTGACACTCATGCACCGAGGCTACGTACAAGCAGCGCTCACAAACATCGATGGCTCGTTTTTGGGGTTCGCCGACATTTCGCTCGCGGCATTGATGTCAAACGAGGTTTAATGGCGTAACACGATGTATTTGCATAAAATAAAGTATTTTGACACTCGTGCACCGAGGTTACATGCGAGCAGCGCTCGTAAAACTCGATGGCTCGTTTTTGGGACCCGATGAAATTTCACTCGCGGCATCCATTCTAAATGAGGTTTAGCGGTGCAACACTATGCAATTGCATAAAATAAAGGATTTTGACTCTCGTGCTCCAAGGCTAAGTGCGAGCAGTGCTCACAAACCTCGATGGCTTGTTTTTGGGGTTCGACTACATTTCGCTCGCGGCATCGATGCCAACCTAGTTTTAACGATGCAACACGATGCATTTGCATAAAATAAAGTATGTTGACATTCGTGCACAAAGGTTACGTGCGAGCAGCGCTCCCAAAACTCGATGGCTCGTTTATGGGGTTCGTCGTCATTTCTATCACGACATTGATGTCATCCGAGTTTTAACGATGCAAAACGATGCAGTTGCATAAATCAAAGGTTTTTGACACTCGTGCACCGAGGTTACGTGTGGGCAGCGCTCACAAACCTCGATGGCTCGTTTCTCGTGTCCGACGTAATTTCGCTCGCGGCATCGATGCCAAACGAGGTTTAATGGCGCAACACGATGTATTTGCATAAAATAAAATATTTTGACACTCGTGTACCGAGGTTACATGCGAGCAGCGCTCGCAAAACTCGATGGCTCGTTTTTGGGGCCCAATGAAATTTCGCTCGCGGCATCCATGCTAAATGAGGTTTAGCGGTGCAACACGATGCAATTGCACACAATAAAGGATTTTGACACCGGTGCACCGAGGTTACGTGCGAGCAGCGCTCACAAACCTTGATGCCTCGTTTTTGGAGTTCGACAACATTTCGCTCGCGGCATCAACGCCGAAAGAGTTTTAACTGTGCAGCACGATGCATTTGCATAAAATAAAGGATTTTGACTCTCGTGCACCGAGGTTACGTGCGAGCAGCGCTCACAAACCTCGATGGCTCGTTTTTGGTGTTCGACTATATTTCGCTCGCGGCATCGTTTCCAACCTAGTTTTAACGATGCAACACGATGCATTTACATAAAGTAAAGTATCGTGACACTCGTGCACCGACGTTACATGCGAGCAGCGCTCGTAAAACTCGATGGCTCGTTTTTCGGGCCCGATGAAATTTCACTCGCGGCATCCATGCTAAATGAGGTTTAACTGTGCAACACGACGCATTTGCATGAAATAAAGTATTTTGACTGTCGTGCACCGAGGTTACGTGCGAGCAGCGCTCACAAACCTCGATGGCTCGTTTTTGGAGTTTGACGACATTTCGCTCGCGGCATCAATGCCGAAAGAGTTTTAACGGTGCAACACGGTGCATTTGAATAACATAAAGTATTTTGACACTCGTGCACCGACGTTACATGCGAGCAGCGCTCGTAAAACTCGATGGCTCGTTTTTGGGGCCCCATGAAATTTCACTCGCGGCATCGATGCCAAACGAATCTTAGCGATGCAACACCATGTATTTGCATAAAATAAAGGTTTTTGACACTCGTGCACAAACGTTACGTGCGAGCATCGCTCGCAATACTCGGTGGCTCGTTTTTGTGGTCCGGCGAATTTTCGCTCGCGGCATCGATGTCAAACGAGGTGTAACGGTGCTGCACGATGCATTTGCATAAAATAAAGGATTTTGACTCTCGTGCACAAAGGTTACGTGCGAGCAGCGCTCGCAAAACTCGATGGCTCGTTTTTGGGGTTCGACGTCATTTCTATCGCGGCATTGATGTCAACCGAGTTTTAACGATGCAAAACGATGCATTTGCATAAATCAAAGGTTTTTGACACTCGTGCACCGAGGTTACGTGTGGGCAGCGCTCACAAACCTCGATGGCTCGTTTCTCGTGTCCGACGTAATTTCGCTCGCGGCATCGATGCCAAACGAGGTTTATTGGCGCAACGCGATGTATTTGCATAAAATAAAGTATTTTGACACTCGTGTACCGAGGTTACATGCGAGCAGCGCTCTTAAAACTCGATGGCTCGTTTTTGGGGCCCAATGAAATTTCACTCGCGGCATCCATGCTAAATGAGGTTAAGCGATGCGACAAGATGCAATTTCATACAATAAAGGTTTTTGACACCGGGGCACCGAGGTTACGTACGATCAGCGCTCACAAACCTTGATGCTTCGTTTTTGGAGTTCGACGACATTTCGCTCGCGGCATCAATGCCGAAAGAGTTTTAACGGTGCAACACGATGCATTTGCATAAAATAAAGTATTTTGACACTCGTGCACAGACGTTACATGCGAGCAGAGCTCGTAAAACTCGATGGCTCGTTTTTGGGGCCCGATGAAATTTCACTCACGGGTTCAATGCTAAATGAGGTTTAGCGGTGCAACACGATGCATTTGCATAAAATGAAAGTTTTTGACACAGGTCCATCGAGGTTACGTGCGGGCAGCGATCGCAAGACTCGATGGCTCGTTTTTGGAGTTCGACGAAATTTCGATCGCGGCATCGATGCCAAACGAGGTTAATCGGTGCAACACGATACATTTGCATAAAATAAAGGTTTTTGACACTCATGCACCGAGGCTACGTACAAGCAGCGCTCACAAACATCGATGGCTCGTTTTTGGGGTTCGCCGACATTTCGCTCGCGGCATTGATGTCAAACGAGGTTTAATGGCGTAACACGATGTATTTGCATAAAATAAAGTATTTTGACACTCGTGCACCGAGGTTACATGCGAGCAGCGCTCGTAAAACTCGATGGCTCGTTTTTGGGACCCGATGAAATTTCACTCGCGGCATCCATTCTAAATGAGGTTTAGCGGTGCAACACTATGCAATTGCATAAAATAAAGGATTTTGACTCTCGTGCTCCAAGGCTAAGTGCGAGCAGTGCTCACAAACCTCGATGGCTTGTTTTTGGGGTTCGACTACATTTCGCTCGCGGCATCGATGCCAACCTAGTTTTAACGATGCAACACGATGCATTTGCATAAAATAAAGTATGTTGACATTCGTGCACAAAGGTTACGTGCGAGCAGCGCTCCCAAAACTCGATGGCTCGTTTATGGGGTTCGTCGTCATTTCTATCACGACATTGATGTCATCCGAGTTTTAACGATGCAAAACGATGCAGTTGCATAAATCAAAGGTTTTTGACACTCGTGCACCGAGGTTACGTGTGGGCAGCGCTCACAAACCTCGATGGCTCGTTTCTCGTGTCCGACGTAATTTCGCTCGCGGCATCGATGCCAAACGAGGTTTAATGGCGCAACACGATGTATTTGCATAAAATAAAATATTTTGACACTCGTGTACCGAGGTTACATGCGAGCAGCGCTCGCAAAACTCGATGGCTCGTTTTTGGGGCCCAATGAAATTTCGCTCGCGGCATCCATGCTAAATGAGGTTTAGCGGTGCAACACGATGCAATTGCACACAATAAAGGATTTTGACACCGGTGCACCGAGGTTACGTACGAGCAGCGCTCACAAACCTTGATGCCTCGTTTTTGGAGTTCGACAACATTTCGCTCGCGGCATCAACGCCGAAAGAGTTTTAACTGTGCAGCACGATGCATTTGCATAAAATAAAGGATTTTGACTCTCGTGCACCGAGGTTACGTGCGAGCAGCGCTCACAAACCTCGATGGCTCGTTTTTGGTGTTCGACTATATTTCGCTCGCGGCATCGTTTCCGACCTAGTTTTAACGATGCAACACGATGCATTTACATAAAGTAAAGTATCGTGACACTCGTGCACCGACGTTACATGCGAGCAGCGCTCGTAAAACTCGATGGCTCGTTTTTCGGGCCCGATGAAATTTCACTCGCGGCATCCATGCTAAATGAGGTTTAACTGTGCAACACGACGCATTTGCATGAAATAAAGTATTTTGACTGTCGTGCACCGAGGTTACGTGCGAGCAGCGCTCACAAACCTCGATGGCTCGTTTTTGGAGTTTGACGACATTTCGCTCGCGGCATCAATGCCGAAAGAGTTTTAACGGTGCAACACGGTGCATTTGAATAACATAAAGTATTTTGACACTCGTGCACCGACGTTACATGCGAGCAGCGCTCGTAAAACTCGATGGCTCGTTTTAGGGGCCCGATGAAATTTCACTCACGGGTTCCATGCTAAAGGAGGTTTAGCGGTGCAACACGATGAATTTGCGTAAAATGAAAGTTTTTGACACAGGTCCATCGAGGTTACGTGCGGGCAGCGATCGCAAGACTCGATGGCTCGTTTTTGGAGTTCGACGAAATTTCGCCCGCGGCATCGATGCCAAACGAGGTTAATCGGTGCAACACGATACATTTGCATAAAATAAAGGTTTTTGACACTCATGCACCGAGGCTACGTACAAGCAGCGCTCACAAACATCAATGGCTCGTTTTTGAGGTTCGCCGACATTTCTCTTGCGGCATTGATGTCAAACGAGGTTTAATGGCGCAACACGATGTATTTGCATAAAATAAAGTATTTTGACACTCGTGCACCGAGGTTACATGCGAGCAGCGCTCGTAAAACTCGATGGTTCGTTTTTGGGACCCGATGAAATTTCACTCGCGGCATCCATTCTAAATGAGGTTTAGCGGTGCAACACTATGCAATTGCATAAAATAAAGGATTTTGACTCTCGTGCTCCAAGGCTAAGTGCGAGCAGCGCTCACAAACCTTGATGCCTCGTTTTTGGAGTTCGACAACATTTCGCTCGCGGCATCAACGCCGAAAGAGTTTTAACTGTGCAGCACGATGCATTTGCATAAAATAAAGGATTTTGACACTCGTGCACCGAGGTTACGTGCGAGCAGCGCTCACAAACCTCGATGGCTCGTTTTTGGTGTTCGACTATATTTCGCTCGCGGCATCGTTGCCAACCTAGTTTTAACGATGCAACACGATGCATTTACATAAAGTAAAGTATCGTGACACTCGTGCACCGACGTTACATGCGAGCAGCGCTCTTAAAACTCGATGGCTCGTTTTTCGGGCCCGATGAAATTTCACTCGCGGCATCCATGCTAAATGAGGTTTAACTGTGCAACACGACGCATTTGCATGAAATAAAGTATTTTGACTGTCGTGCACCGAGGTTACGTGCGAGCAGCGCTCACAAACCTCGATGGCTCGTTTTTGGAGTTTGACGACATTTCGCTCGCGGCATCAATGCCGAAAGAGTTTTAACGGTGCAACACGGTGCATTTGAATAACATAAAGTATTTTGACACTCGTGCACCGACGTTACATGCGAGCAGCGCTCGTAAAACTCGATGGCTCGTTTTAGGGGCCCGATGAAATTTCACTCACGGGTTCCATGCTAAATGAGGTTTAGCGGTGCAACACGATGAATTTGCGTAAAATGAAAGTTTTTGATACAGGTCCATCGAGGTTACGTGCGGGCAGCGATCGCAAGACTCGATGGCTCGTTTTTGGTGTTCGACGAAATTTCGCCCGCGGCATCGATGCCAAACGAGGTTAATCGGTGCAACACGATACATTTGCATAAAATAAAGGTTTTTGACACTCATGCACCGAGGCTACGTACAAGCAGCGCTCACAAACATCAATGGCTCGTTTTTGCGGTTCGCCGACATTTCTCTTGCGGCATTGATGTCAAACGAGGTTTAATGGCGCAACACGATGTATTTGCATAAAATAAAGTATTTTGACACTCGTGCACCGAGGTTACATGCGAGCAGCGCTCGTAAAACTCGATGGTTCGTTTTTGGGACCCGATGAAATTTCACTCGCGGCATCCATTCTAAATGAGGTTTAGCGGTGCAACACTATGCAATTGCATAAAATAAAGGATTTTGACTCTCGTGCTCCAAGGCTAAGTGCGAGCAGCGCTCACAAACCTCGATGGCTTGTTTTTGGGGTTCGACTACATTTCGCTCGCGGCATCGATGCCAACCTAGTTTTAACGATGCAACACGATGCATTTGCATAAAATAAAGTATGTTGACACTCGTGCACAAAGGTCACGTGCGAGCAGCGCTCCCAAAACTCGATGGCTCGTTTATGGGGTTCGACGTCATTTCTATCACGACATTGATGTCAACCGAGTTTTAACGATGCAAAACGATGCAGTTGCATAAATCAAAGGATTTTGACACTCGTGCACCGAGGTTACGTGTGGGCAACGCTCACAAACCTCGATGGCTCGTTTCTCGTGTCCGACGTAATTTCGCTCGCGGCATCGATGCCAAACGAGGTTTAATGGCGCAACGCGATGTATTTGCATAAAATAAAGTATTTTGACACTCGTGTACCGAGGTTACATGCGAGCAGCGCTCTTAAAACTCGATGGCTCGTTTTTGGGGCCCAATGAAATTTCACTCGCGGCATCCATGCTAAATGAGGTTAAGCGGTGCGACAAGATGCAATTTCATACAATAAAGGTTTTTGACACCGGGGCACCGAGGTTACGTACGATCAGCGCTCACAAACCTTGATGCTTCGTTTTTGGAGTTCGACGACATTTCGCTCGCGGCATCAATGCCGAAAGAGTTTTAACGGTGCAACACGATGCATTTGCATAAAATAAAGTATTTTGACACTCGTGCACAGACGTTACATGCGAGCAGAGCTCGTAAAACTCGATGGCTCGTTTTTGGGGCCCAATGAAATTTCACTCGCGGCATCCATGCTAAATGAGGTTTAGCGGTGCAACACGATGCAGTTGCATATAATAAAGGTTTTTGACACTGGGGCACCGAGGTTACGTGCGAGCAGCGCTCTCAAACCTCGATGGCTCGTTTTTCGGGTTCGACGACATTTCGGTCGCGGCATCGATGCCAACCTAGTTTTAACGATGCAACACGATGCATCTACATAAAGTAAAGTATCGTGACACTCGTGCACCGACGTTACATGCGAGTAGCGCTCGTAAAACTCGATGGCTCGTTTTTCGGGCCCGATGAAATTTCACTCGCGGCATCCATGCTAAATGAGGTTTAACTGTGCAACACGACGCATTTGCATGAAATAAAGTATTTTGACTGTCGTGCACCGAGGTTACGTGCGAGCAGCGCTCACAAACCTCGATGGCTCGTTTTTGGAGTTTGACGACATTTCGCTCGCGGCATCAATGCCGAAAGAGTTTTAACGGTGCAACACGGTGCATTTGAATAACATAAAGTATTTTGACACTCGTGCACCGACGTTACATGCGAGCAGCGCTCGTAAAACTCGATGGCTCGTTTTAGGGGCCCGATGAAATTTCACTCACGGGTTCCATGCTAAAGGAGGTTTAGCGGTGCAACACGATGAATTTGCGTAAAATGAAAGTTTTTGACACAGGTCCATCGAGGTTACGTGCGGGCAGCGATCGCAAGACTCGATGGCTCGTTTTTGGAGTTCGACGACATTTCGCTCGCGGCATCAATGCCGAAAGAGTTTTAACGGTGCAACGCGGTGCATTTGAATAACATAAAGTATTTTGACTCTCGTGCACCGACGTTACATGCGAGCAGCGCTCGTAAAACTCGATGGCTCGTTTTAGGGGCCCGATGAAATTTCACTCACGGGTTCAATGCTAAATGAGGTTTAGCGGTGCAACACGATGCATTTGCATAAAATGAAAGTTTTTGACACAGGTCCATCGAGGTTACGTGCGGGCAGCGATCGCAAGACTCGATGGCTCGTTTTTGGAGTTCGACGAAATTTCGATCGCGGCATCGATGCCAAACGAGGTTAATCGGTGCAACACGATACATTTGCATAAAATAAAGGTTTTTGACACTCATGCACCGAGGCTACGTACAAGCAGCGCTCACAAACATCGATGGCTCGTTTTTGGGGTTCGCCGACATTTCGCTCGCGGCATTGATGTCAAACGAGGTTTAATGGCGTAACACGATGTATTTGCATAAAATAAAGTATTTTGACACTCGTGCACCGAGGTTACATGCGAGCAGCGCTCGTAAAACTCGATGGCTCGTTTTTGGGACCCGATGAAATTTCACTCGCGGCATCCATTCTAAATGAGGTTTAGCGGTGCAACACTATGCAATTGCATAAAATAAAGGATTTTGACTCTCGTGCTCCAAGGCTAAGTGCGAGCAGTGCTCACAAACCTCGATGGCTTGTTTTTGGGGTTCGACTACATTTCGCTCGCGGCATCGATGCCAACCTAGTTTTAACGATGCAACACGATGCATTTGCATAAAATAAAGTATGTTGACATTCGTGCACAAAGGTTACGTGCGAGCAGCGCTCCCAAAACTCGATGGCTCGTTTATGGGGTTCGTCGTCATTTCTATCACGACATTGATGTCATCCGAGTTTTAACGATGCAAAACGATGCAGTTGCATAAATCAAAGGTTTTTGACACTCGTGCACCGAGGTTACGTGTGGGCAGCGCTCACAAACCTCGATGGCTCGTTTCTCGTGTCCGACGTAATTTCGCTCGCGGCATCGATGCCAAACGAGGTTTAATGGCGCAACACGATGTATTTGCATAAAATAAAATATTTTGACACTCGTGTACCGAGGTTACATGCGAGCAGCGCTCGCAAAACTCGATGGCTCGTTTTTGGGGCCCAATGAAATTTCGCTCGCGGCATCCATGCTAAATGAGGTTTAGCGGTGCAACACGATGCAATTGCACACAATAAAGGATTTTGACACCGGTGCACCGAGGTTACGTGCGAGCAGCGCTCACAAACCTTGATGCCTCGTTTTTGGAGTTCGACAACATTTCGCTCGCGGCATCAACGCCGAAAGAGTTTTAACTGTGCAGCACGATGCATTTGCATAAAATAAAGGATTTTGACACTCGTGCACCGAGGTTACGTGCGAGCAGCGCTCACAAACCTCGATGGCTCGTTTTTGGTGTTCGACTATATTTCGCTCGCGGCATCGTTGCCAACCTAGTTTTAACGATGCAACACGATGCATTTACATAAAGTAAAGTATCGTGACACTCGTGCACCGACGTTACATGCGAGCAGCGCTCTTAAAACTCGATGGCTCGTTTTTCGGGCCCGATGAAATTTCACTCGCGGCATCCATGCTAAATGAGGTTTAACTGTGCAACACGACGCATTTGCATGAAATAAAGTATTTTGACTGTCGTGCACCGAGGTTACGTGCGAGCAGCGCTCACAAACCTCGATGGCTCGTTTTTGGAGTTTGACGACATTTCGCTCGCGGCATCAATGCCGAAAGAGTTTTAACGGTGCAACACGGTGCATTTGAATAACATAAAGTATTTTGACACTCGTGCACCGACGTTACATGCGAGCAGCGCTCGTAAAACTCGATGGCTCGTTTTAGGGGCCCGATGAAATTTCACTCACGGGTTCCATGCTAAATGAGGTTTAGCGGCGCAACACGATGAATTTGCGTAAAATGAAAGTTTTTGATACAGGTCCATCGAGGTTACGTGCGGGCAGCGATCGCAAGACTCGATGGCTCGTTTTTGGAGTTCGACGAAATTTCGCCCGCGGCATCGATGCCAAACGAGGTTAATCGGTGCAACACGATACATTTGCATAAAATAAAGGTTTTTGACACTCATGCACCGAGGCTACGTACAAGCAGCGCTCACAAACATCAATGGCTCGTTTTTGAGGTTCGCCGACATTTCTCTTGCGGCATTGATGTCAAACGAGGTTTAATGGCGCAACACGATGTATTTGCATAAAATAAAGTATTTTGACACTCGTGCACCGAGGTTACATGCGAGCAGCGCTCGTAAAACTCGATGGTTCGTTTTTGGGACCCGATGAAATTTCACTCGCGGCATCCATTCTAAATGAGGTTTAGCGGTGCAACACTATGCAATTGCATAAAATAAAGGATTTTGACTCTCGTGCTCCAAGGCTAAGTGCGAGCAGCGCTCACAAACCTCGATGGCTTGTTTTTGGGGTTCGACTACATTTCGCTCGCGGCATCGATGCCAACCTAGTTTTAACGATGCAACACGATGCATTTGCATAAAATAAAGTATGTTGACACTCGTGCACAAAGGTCACGTGCGAGCAGCGCTCCCAAAACTCGATGGCTCGTTTATGGGGTTCGACGTCATTTCTATCACGACATTGATGTCAACCGAGTTTTAACGATGCAAAACGATGCAGTTGCATAAATCAAAGGATTTTGACACTCGTGCACCGAGGTTACGTGTGGGCAACGCTCACAAACCTCGATGGCTCGTTTCTCGTGTCCGACGTAATTTCGCTCGCGGCATCGATGCCAAACGAGGTTTAATGGCGCAACGCGATGTATTTGCATAAAATAAAGTATTTTGACACTCGTGTACCGAGGTTACATGCGAGCAGCGCTCTTAAAACTCGATGGCTCGTTTTTCGGGCCCGATGAAATTTCACTCGCGGCATCCATGCTAAATGAGGTTTAACTGTGCAACACGACGCATTTGCATGAAATAAAGTATTTTGACTGTCGTGCACCGAGGTTACGTGCGAGCAGCGCTCACAAACCTCGATGGCTCGTTTTTGGAGTTTGACGACATTTCGCTCGCGGCATCAATGCCGAAAGAGTTTTAACGGTGCAACACGGTGCATTTGAATAACATAAAGTATTTTGACACTCGTGCACCGACGTTACATGCGAGCAGCGCTCGTAAAACTCGATGGCTCGTTTTAGGGGCCCGATGAAATTTCACTCACGGGTTCCATGCTAAAGGAGGTTTAGCGGTGCAACACGATGAATTTGCGTAAAATGAAAGTTTTTGACACAGGTCCATCGAGGTTACGTGCGGGCAGCGATCGCAAGACTCGATGGCTCGTTTTTGGAGTTCGACGAAATTTCGCCCGCGGCATCGATGCCAAACGAGGTTAATCGGTGCAACACGATACATTTGCATAAAATAAAGGTTTTTGACACTCATGCACCGAGGCTACGTACAAGCAGCGCTCACAAACATCAATGGCTCGTTTTTGGGGTTCGACGTCATTTCTCTCGCGGCATTGATGTCAAACGAGGTTTAATGGCGCAACACGATGTATTTGCATAAAATAAAGTATTTTCACACTCGTGCACCGAGGTTACATGCAAGCAGCGCTCGTAAAACTCGATGGGTCGTTTTTGGGACCCGATGAAATTTCACTCGCGGCATCCATTCTAAATGAGGTTTAGCGGTGCAACACTATGCAATTGCATAAAATAAAGGATTTTGACTCTCGTGCTCCAAGGCTAAGTGCGAGCAGCGCTCACAAACCTCGATGGCTTGTTTTTGGGGTTCGACTACATTTCGCTCGCGGCATCGATGCCAACCTAGTTTTAACGATGCAACACGATGCATTTGCATAAAATAAAGTATGTTGACACTCGTGCACAAAGGTCACGTGCGAGCAGCGCTCCCAAAACTCGATGGCTCGTTTATGGGGTTCGACGTCATTTCTATCACGACATTGATGTCAACCGAGTTTTAACGATGCAAAACGATGCAGTTGCATAAATCAAAGGATTTTGACACTCGTGCACCGAGGTTACGTGTGGGCAACGCTCACAAACCTCGATGGCTCGTTTCTCGTGTCCGACGTAATTTCGCTCGCGGCATCGATGCCAAACGAGGTTTAATGGCGCAACGCGATGTATTTGCATAAAATAAAGTATTTTGACACTCGTGTACCGAGGTTACATGCGAGCAGCGCTCTTAAAACTCGATGGCTCGTTTTTGGGGCCCAATGAAATTTCACTCGCGGCATCCATGCTAAATGAGGTTAAGCGGTGCGACAAGATGCAATTTCATACAATAAAGGTTTTTGACACCGGGGCACCGAGGTTACGTACGATCAGCGCTCACAAACCTTGATGCTTCGTTTTTGGAGTTCGACGACATTTCGCTCGCGGCATCAATGCCGAAAGAGTTTTAACGGTGCAACACGGTGCATTTGCATAAAATAAAGTATTTTGACTCTCGTGCACCGACGTTACATGCGAGCAGCGCTCGTAAAACTCGATGGCTCGTTTTAGGGGCCCGATGAAATTTCACTCACGGGTTCAATGCTAAATGAGGTTTAGCGGTGCAACAAGATGCATTTGCATAAAATGAAAGTTTTTGACACAGGTCCATCGAGGTTACGTGCGGGCAGCGATCGCAAGACTCGATGGCTCGTTTTTGGAGTTCGACGACATTTCGCTCGCGGCATCAATGCCGAAAGAGTTTTAACGGTGCAACGCGGTGCATTTGAATAACATAAAGTATTTTGACTCTCGTGCACCGACGTTACATGCGAGCAGCGCTCGTAAAACTCGATGGCTCGTTTTAGGGGCCCGATGAAATTTCACTCACGTGTTCAATGCTAAATGAGGTTTAGCGGTGCAACACGATGCATTTGCATAAAATGAAAGTTTTTGACACAGGTCCATCGAGGTTACGTGCGGGCAGCGATCGCAAGACTCGATGGCTCGTTTTTGGAGTTCGACGAAATTTCGCCCGCGGCATCGATGCCAAACGAGGTTAATCGGTGCAACACGATACATTTGCATAAAATAAAGGTTTTTGACACTCATGCACCGAGGCTACGTACAAGCAGCGCTCACAAACATCAATGGCTCGTTTTTGAGGTTCGCCGACATTTCTCTTGCGGCATTGATGTCAAACGAGGTTTAATGGCGCAACACGATGTATTTGCATAAAATAAAGTATTTTGACACTCGTGCACCGAGGTTACATGCGAGCAGCGCTCGTAAAACTCGATGGCTCGTTTTTGGGACCCGATGAAATTTCACTCGCGGCATCCATTCTAAATGAGGTTTAGCGGTGCAACACGATGCAATTGCACACAATAAAGGATTTTGACACCGGTGCACCGAGGTTACGTGCGAGCAGCGCTCACAAACCTTGATGCCTCGTTTTTGGAGTTCGACAACATTTCGCTCGCGGCATCAACGCCGAAAGAGTTGTAACTGTGCAGCACGATGCATTTGCATAAAATAAAGGATTTTGACTCTCGTGCACCGAGGTTACGTGCGAGCAGCGCTCACAAACCTCGATGGCTCGTTTTTGGTGTTCGACTATATTTCGCTCGCGGCATCGTTTCCAACCTAGTTTTAACGATGCAACACGATGCATTTACATAAAGTAAAGTATCGTGACACTCGTGCACCGACGTTACATGCGAGCAGCGCTGGTAAAACTCGATGGCTCGTTTTTCGGGCCCGATGAAATTTCACTCGCGGCATCCATGCTAAATGAGGTTTAACTGTGCAACACGACGCATTTGCATGAAATAAAGTATTTTGACTGTCGTGCACCGAGGTTACGTGCGAGCAGCGCTCACAAACCTCGATGGCTCGTTTTTGGCGTTTGACGACATTTCGCTCGCGGCATCAATGCCGAAAGAGTTTTAACGGTGCAACACGGTGCATTTGAATAACATAAAGTATTTTGACACTCGTGCACCGACGTTACATGCGAGCAGCGCTCGTAAAACTCGATGGCTCGTTTTAGGGGCCCGATGAAATTTCACTCACGGGTTCCATGCTAAATAAGGTTTAGCGGTGCAACACGATGAATTTGCGTAAAATGAAAGTTTTTGACACAGGTCCATCGAGGTTACGTGCGGGCAGCGATCGCAAGACTCGATGGCTCGTTTTTGGAGTTCGACAAAATTTCGCCCGCGGCATCGATGCCAAACGAGGTTAATCGGTGCAACACGATACATTTGCATAAAATAAAGGTTTTTGACACTCATGCACCGAGGCTACGTACAAGCAGCGCTCACAAACATCAATGGCTCGTTTTTGAGGTTCGCCGACATTTCTCTTGCGGCATTGATGTCAAACGAGGTTTAATGGCGCAACACGATGTATTTGCATAAAATAAAGTATTTTGACACTCGTGCACCGAGGTTACATGCGAGCAGCGCTCGTAAAACTCGATGGTTCGTTTTTGGGACCCGATGAAATTTCACTCGCGGCATCCATTCTAAATGAGGTTTAGCGGTGCAACACTATGCAATTGCATAAAATAAAGGATTTTGACTCTCGTGCTCCAAGGCTAAGTGCGAGCAGCGCTCACAAACCTTGATGCCTCGTTTTTGGAGTTCGACAACATTTCGCTCGCGGCATCAACGCCGAAAGAGTTTTAACTGTGCAGCACGATGCATTTGCATAAAATAAAGGATTTTGACACTCGTGCACCGAGGTTACGTGCGAGCAGCGCTCACAAACCTCGATGGCTCGTTTTTGGTGTTCGACTATATTTCGCTCGCGGCATCGTTGCCAACCTAGTTTTAACGATGCAACACGATGCATTTACATAAAGTAAAGTATCGTGACACTCGTGCACCGACGTTACATGCGAGCAGCGCTCGTAAAACTCGATGGCTCGTTTTTCGGGCCCGATGAAATTTCACTCGCGGCATCCATGCTAAATGAGGTTTAACTGTGCAACACGACGCATTTGCATGAAATAAAGTATTTTGACTGTCGTGCACCGAGGTTACGTGCGAGCAGCGCTCACAAACCTCGATGGCTCGTTTTTGGAGTTTGACGACATTTCGCTCGCGGCATCAATGCCGAAAGAGTTTTAACGGTGCAACACGGTGCATTTGAATAACATAAAGTATTTTGACACTCGTGCACCGACGTTACATGCGAGCAGCGCTCGTAAAACTCGATGGCTCGTTTTAGGGGCCCGATGAAATTTCACTCACGGGTTCCATGCTAAATGAGGTTTAGCGGTGCAACACGATGCATTTGCATAAAATGAAAGTTTTTGACACAGGTCCATCGAGGTTACGTGCGGGCAGCGATCGCAAGACTCGATGGCTCGTTTTTGGAGTTCGACGAAATTTCGCCCGCGGCATCGATGCCAAACGAGGTTAATCGGTGCAACACGATACATTTGCATAAAATAAAGGTTTTTGACACTCATGCACCGAGGCTACGTACAAGCAGCGCTCACAAACATCAATGGCTCGTTTTTGGGGTTCGACGTCATTTCTCTCGCGGCATTGATGTCAAACGAGGTTTAATGGCGCAACACGATGTATTTGCATAAAATAAAGTATTTTCACACTCGTGCACCGAGGTTACATGCAAGCAGCGCTCGTAAAACTCGATGGGTCGTTTTTGGGACCCGATGAAATTTCACTCGCGGCATCCATTCTAAATGAGGTTTAGCGGTGCAACACTATGCAATTGCATAAAATAAAGGATTTTGACTCTCGTGCTCCAAGGCTAAGTGCGAGCAGCGCTCACAAACCTCGATGGCTTGTTTTTGGGGTTCGACTACATTTCGCTCGCGGCATCGATGCCAACCTAGTTTTAACGATGCAACACGATGCATTTGCATAAAATAAAGTATGTTGACACTCGTGCACAAAGGTCACGTGCGAGCAGCGCTCCCAAAACTCGATGGCTCGTTTATGGGGTTCGACGTCATTTCTATCACGACATTGATGTCAACCGAGTTTTAACGATGCAAAACGATGCAGTTGCATAAATCAAAGGTTTTTGACACTCGTGCACCGAGGTTACGTGTGGGCAGCGCTCACAAACCTCGATGGCTCGTTTCTCGTGTCCGACGTAATTTCGTTCGCGGCATCGATGCCAAACGAGGTTTAATGGCGCAATGCGATGTATTTGCATAAAATAAAGTATTTTGACACTCGTGTACCGAGGTTACATGCGAGCAGCGCTCTTAAAACTCGATGGCTCGTTTTTGGGGCCCAATGAAATTTCACTCGCGGCATCCATGCTAAATGAGGTTTAGCGGTGCGACAAGATGCAATTTCATACAATAAAGGTTTTTGACACCGGGACACCGATGTTACGTACGATCAGCGCTCACAAACCTTGATGCTTCGTTTTTGGAGTTCGACGACATTTCGCTCGCGGCATCAATGCCGAAAGAGTTTTAACGGTGCAACACGGTGCATTTGCATAAAATAAAGTATTTTGACTCTCGTGCACCGACGTTACATGCGAGCAGCGCTCGTAAAACTCGATGGCTCGTTTTAGGGGCCCGATGAAATTTCACTCACGGGTTCAATGCTAAATGAGGTTTAGCGGTGCAACAAGATGCATTTGCATAAAATGAAAGTTTTTGACACAGGTCCATCGAGGTTACGTGCGGGCAGCGATCGCAAGACTCGATGGCTCGTTTTTGGAGTTCGACGACATTTCGCTCGCGGCATCAATGCCGAAAGAGTTTTAACGGTGCAACGCGGTGCATTTGAATAACATAAAGTATTTTGACTCTCGTGCACCGACGTTACATGCGAGCAGCGCTCGTAAAACTCGATGGCTCGTTTTAGGGGCCCGATGAAATTTCACTCACGTGTTCAATGCTAAATGAGGTTTAGCGGTGCAACACGATGCATTTGCATAAAATGAAAGTTTTTGACACAGGTCCATCGAGGTTACGTGCGGGCAGCGATCGCAAGACTCGATGGCTCGTTTTTGGAGTTCGACGAAATTTCGATCGCGGCATCGATGCCAAACGAGGTTAATCGGTGCAACACGATACATTTGCATAAAATAAAGGTTTTTGACACTCATGCACCGAGGCTACGTACAAGCAGCGCTCACAAACATCGATGGCTCGTTTTTGGGGTTCGCCGACATTTCGCTCGCGGCATTGATGTCAAACGAGGTTTAATGGCGTAACACGATGTATTTGCATAAAATAAAGTATTTTGACACTCGTGCACCGAGGTTACATGCGAGCAGCGCTCGTAAAACTCGATGGCTCGTTTTTGGGACCCGATGAAATTTCACTCGCGGCATCCATTCTAAATGAGGTTTAGCGGTGCAACACTATGCAATTGCATAAAATAAAGGATTTTGACTCTCGTGCTCCAAGGCTAAGTGCGAGCAGTGCTCACAAACCTCGATGGCTTGTTTTTGGGGTTCGACTACATTTCGCTCGCGGCATCGATGCCAACCTAGTTTTAACGATGCAACACGATGCATTTGCATAAAATAAAGTATGTTGACATTCGTGCACAAAGGTTACGTGCGAGCAGCGCTCTTAAAACTCGATGGCTCGTTTTTCGGGCCCGATGAAATTTCACTCGCGGCATCCATGCTAAATGAGGTTTAACTGTGCAACACGACGCATTTGCATGAAATAAAGTATTTTGACTGTCGTGCACCGAGGTTACGTGCGAGCAGCGCTCACAAACCTCGATGGCTCGTTTTTGGAGTTTGACGACATTTCGCTCGCGGCATCAATGCCGAAAGAGTTTTAACGGTGCAACACGGTGCATTTGAATAACATAAAGTATTTTGACACTCGTGCACCGACGTTACATGCGAGCAGCGCTCGTAAAACTCGATGGCTCGTTTTAGGGGCCCGATGAAATTTCACTCACGGGTTCCATGCTAAATGAGGTTTAGCGGTGCAACACGATGCATTTGCATAAAATGAAAGTTTTTGACACAGGTCCATCGAGGTTACGTGCGGGCAGCGATCGCAAGACTCGATGGCTCGTTTTTGGAGTTCGACGAAATTTCGCCCGCGGCATCGATGCCAAACGAGGTTAATCGGTGCAACACGATACATTTGCATAAAATAAAGGTTTTTGACACTCATGCACCGAGGCTACGTACAAGCAGCGCTCACAAACATCAATGGCTCGTTTTTGAGGTTCGCCGACATTTCTCTTGCGGCATTGATGTCAAACGAGGTTTAATGGCGCAACACGATGTATTTGCATAAAATAAAGTATTTTGACACTCGTGCACCGAGGTTACATGCGAGCAGCGCTCGTAAAACTCGATGGCTCGTTTTTGGGACCCGATGAAATTTCACTCGCGGCATCCATTCTAAATGAGGTTTAGCGGTGCAACACGATGCAATTGCACACAATAAAGGATTTTGACACCGGTGCACCGAGGTTACGTGCGAGCAGCGCTCACAAACCTTGATGCCTCGTTTTTGGAGTTCGACAACATTTCGCTCGCGGCATCAACGCCGAAAGAGTTGTAACTGTGCAGCACGATGCATTTGCATAAAATAAAGGATTTTGACTCTCGTGCACCGAGGTTACGTGCGAGCAGCGCTCACAAACCTCGATGGCTCGTTTTTGGTGTTCGACTATATTTCGCTCGCGGCATCGTTTCCAACCTAGTTTTAACGATGCAACACGATGCATTTACATAAAGTAAAGTATCGTGACACTCGTGCACCGACGTTACATGCGAGCAGCGCTGGTAAAACTCGATGGCTCGTTTTTCGGGCCCGATGAAATTTCACTCGCGGCATCCATGCTAAATGAGGTTTAACTGTGCAACACGACGCATTTGCATGAAATAAAGTATTTTGACTGTCGTGCACCGAGGTTACGTGCGAGCAGCGCTCACAAACCTCGATGGCTCGTTTTTGGCGTTTGACGACATTTCGCTCGCGGCATCAATGCCGAAAGAGTTTTAACGGTGCAACACGGTGCATTTGAATAACATAAAGTATTTTGACACTCGTGCACCGACGTTACATGCGAGCAGCGCTCGTAAAACTCGATGGCTCGTTTTAGGGGCCCGATGAAATTTCACTCACGGGTTCCATGCTAAATGAGGTTTAGCGGTGCAACACGATGAATTTGCGTAAAATGAAAGTTTTTGACACAGGTCCATCGAGGTTACGTGCGGGCAGCGATCGCAAGACTCGATGGCTCGTTTTTGGAGTTCGACAAAATTTCGCCCGCGGCATCGATGCCAAACGAGGTTAATCGGTGCAACACGATACATTTGCATAAAATAAAGGTTTTTGACACTCATGCACCGAGGCTACGTACAAGCAGCGCTCACAAACATCAATGGCTCGTTTTTGAGGTTCGCCGACATTTCTCTTGCGGCATTGATGTCAAACGAGGTTTAATGGCGCAACACGATGTATTTGCATAAAATAAAGTATTTTGACACTCGTGCACCGAGGTTACATGCGAGCAGCGCTCGTAAAACTCGATGGTTCGTTTTTGGGACCCGATGAAATTTCACTCGCGGCATCCATTCTAAATGAGGTTTAGCGGTGCAACACTATGCAATTGCATAAAATAAAGGATTTTGACTCTCGTGCTCCAAGGCTAAGTGCGAGCAGCGCTCACAAACCTTGATGCCTCGTTTTTGGAGTTCGACAACATTTCGCTCACGGCATCAACGCCGAAAGAGTTTTAACTGTGCAGCACGATGCATTTGCATAAAATAAAGGATTTTGACACTCGTGCACCGAGGTTACGTGCGAGCAGCGCTCACAAACCTCGATGGCTCGTTTTTGGTGTTCGACTATATTTCGCTCGCGGCATCGTTGCCAACCTAGTTTTAACGATGCAACACGATGCATTTACATAAAGTAAAGTATCGTGACACTCGTGCACCGACGTTACATGCGAGCAGCGCTCGTAAAACTCGATGGCTCGTTTTTCGGGCCCGATGAAATTTCACTCGCGGCATCCATGCTAAATGAGGTTTAACTGTGCAACACGACGCATTTGCATGAAATAAAGTATTTTGACTGTCGTGCACCGAGGTCACGTGCGAGCAGCGCTCACAAACCTCGATGGCTCGTTTTTGGAGTTTGACGACATTTCGCTCGCGGCATCAATGCCGAAAGAGTTTTAACGGTGCAACACGGTGCATTTGAATAACATAAAGTATTTTGACACTCGTGCACCGACGTTACATGCGAGCAGCGCTCGTAAAACTCGATGGCTCGTTTTAGGGGCCCGATGAAATTTCACTCACGGGTTCCATGCTAAAGGAGGTTTAGCGGTGCAACACGATGAATTTGCGTAAAATGAAAGTTTTTGACACAGGTCCATCGAGGTTACGTGCGGGCAGCGATCGCAAGACTCGATGGCTCGTTTTTGGAGTTCGACGAAATTTCGCCCGCGGCATCGATGCCAAACGAGGTTAATCGGTGCAACACGATACATTTGCATAAAATAAAGGTTTTTGACACTCATGCACTGAGGCTACGTACAAGCAGCGCTCACAAACATCAATGGCTCGTTTTTGGGGTTCGACGTCATTTCTCTCGCGGCATTGATGTCAAACGAGGTTTAATGGCGCAACACGATGTATTTGCATAAAATAAAGTATTTTCACACTCGTGCACCGAGGTTACATGCAAGCAGCGCTCGTAAAACTCGATGGGTCGTTTTTGGGACCCGATGAAATTTCACTCGCGGCATCCATTCTAAATGAGGTTTAGCGGTGCAACACTATGCAATTGCATAAAATAAAGGATTTTGACTCTCGTGCTCCAAGGCTAAGTGCGAGCAGCGCTCACAAACCTCGATGGCTTGTTTTTGGGGTTCGACTACATTTCGCTCGCGGCATCGATGCCAACCTAGTTTTAACGATGCAACACGATGCATTTGCATAAAATAAAGTATGTTGACACTCGTGCACATAGGTCACGTGCGAGCAGCGCTCCCAAAACTCGATGGCTCGTTTATGGGGTTCGACGTCATTTCTATCACGACATTGATGTCAACCGAGTTTTAACGATGCAAAACGATGCAGTTGCATAAATCAAAGGTTTTTGACACTCGTGCACCGAGGTTACGTGTGGGCAGCGCTCACAAACCTCGATGGCTCGTTTCTCGTGTCCGACGTAATTTCGTTCGCGGCATCGATGCCAAACGAGGTTTAATGGCGCAACGCGATGTATTTGCATAAAATAAAGTATTTTGACACTCGTGTACCGAGGTTACATGCGAGCAGCGCTCTTAAAACTCGATGGCTCGTTTTTGGGGCCCAATGAAATTTCACTCGCGGCATCCATGCTAAATGAGGTTTAGCGGTGCGACAAGATGCAATTTCATACAATAAAGGTTTTTGACACCGGGACACCGATGTTACGTACGATCAGCGCTCACAAACCTTGATGCTTCGTTTTTGGAGTTCGACGACATTTCGCTCGCGGCATCAATGCCGAAAGAGTTTTAACGGTGCAACACGGTGCATTTGCATAAAATAAAGTATTTTGACTCTCGTGCACCGACGTTACATGCGAGCAGCGCTCGTAAAACTCGATGGCTCGTTTTAGGGGCCCGATGAAATTTCACTCACGGGTTCAATGCTAAATGAGGTTTAGCGGTGCAACAAGATGCATTTGCATAAAATGAAAGTTTTTGACACAGGTCCATCGAGGTTACGTGCGGGCAGCGATCGCAAGACTCGATGGCTCGTTTTTGGAGTTCGACGACATTTCGCTCGCGGCATCAATGCCGAAAGAGTTTTAACGGTGCAACGCGGTGCATTTGAATAACATAAAGTATTTTGACTCTCGTGCACCGACGTTACATGCGAGCAGCGCTCGTAAAACTCGATGGCTCGTTTTAGGGGCCCGATGAAATTTCACTCACGTGTTCAATGCTAAATGAGGTTTAGCGGTGCAACACGATGCATTTGCATAAAATGAAAGTTTTTGACACAGGTCCATCGAGGTTACGTGCGGGCAGCGATCGCAAGACTCGATGGCTCGTTTTTGGAGTTCGACGAAATTTCGCCCGCGGCATCGATGCCAAACGAGGTTAATCGGTGCAACACGATACATTTGCATAAAATAAAGGTTTTTGACACTCATGCACCGAGGCTACGTACAAGCAGCGCTCACAAACATCAATGGCTCGTTTTTGAGGTTCGCCGACATTTCTCTTGCGGCATTGATGTCAAACGAGGTTTAATGGCGCAACACGATGTATTTGCATAAAGTAAAGTATTTTGACACTCGTGCACCGAGGTTACATGCGAGCAGCGCTCGTAAAACTCGATGGCTCGTTTTTGGGACCCGATGAAATTTCACTCGCGGCATCCATTCTAAATGAGGTTTAGCGGTGCAACACTATGCAATTGCATAAAATAAAGGATTTTGACTCTCGTGCTCCAAGGCTAAGTGCGAGCAGTGCTCACAAACCTCGATGGCTTGTTTTTGGGGTTCGACTACATTTCGCTCGCGGCATCGATGCCAACCTAGTTTTAACGATGCAACACGATGCATTTGCATAAAATAAAGTATGTTGACATTCGTGCACAAAGGTTACGTGCGAGCAGCGCTCCCAAAACTCGATGGCTCGTTTATGGGGTTCGTCGTCATTTCTATCACGACATTGATGTCATCCGAGTTTTAACGATGCAAAACGATGCAGTTGCATAAATCAAAGGTTTTTGACACTCGTGCATCGAGGTTACGTGTGGGCAGCGCTCACAAACCTCGATGGCTCGTTTCTCGTGTCCGACGTAATTTCGCTCGCGGCATCGATGCCAAACGAGGTTTAATGGCGCAACACGATGTATTTGCATAAAATAAAATATTTTGACACTCGTGTACCGAGGTTACATGCGAGCAGCGCTCGCAAAACTCGATGGCTCGTTTTTGGGGCCCAATGAAATTTCGCTCGCGGCATCCATGCTAAATGAGGTTTAGCGGTGCAACACGATGCAATTGCACACAATAAAGGATTTTGACACCGGTGCACCGAGGTTACGTGCGAGCAGCGCTCACAAACCTTGATGCCTCGTTTTTGGAGTTCGACAACATTTCGCTCGCGGCATCAACGCCGAAAGAGTTTTAACTGTGCAGCACGATGCATTTGCATAAAATAAAGGATTTTGACTCTCGTGCACCGAGGTTACGTGCGAGCAGCGCTCACAAACCTCGATGGCTCGTTTTTGGTGTTCGACTATATTTCGCTCGCGGCATCGTTTCCAACCTAGTTTTGACGATGCAACACGATGCATTTACATAAAGTAAAGTATCGTGACACTCGTGCACCGACGTTACATGCGAGCAGCGCTGGTAAAACTCGATGGCTCGTTTTTCGGGCCCGATGAAATTTCACTCGCGGCATCCATGCTAAATGAGGTTTAACTGTGCAACACGACGCATTTGCATGAAATAAAGTATTTTGACTGTCGTGCACCGAGGTTACGTGCGAGCAGCGCTCACAAACCTCGATGGCTCGTTTTTGGAGTTTGACGACATTTCGCTCGCGGCATCAATGCCGAAAGAGTTTTAACGGTGCAACACGGTGCATTTGAATAACATAAAGTATTTTGACACTCGTGCACCGACGTTACATGCGAGCAGCGCTCGTAAAACTCGATGGCTCGTTTTAGGGGCCCGATGAAATTTCACTCACGGGTTCCATGCTAAATGAGGTTTAGCGGTGCAACACGATGAATTTGCGTAAAATGAAAGTTTTTGACACAGGTCCATCGAGGTTACGTGCGGGCAGCGATCGCAAGACTCGATGGCTCGTTTTTGGAGTTCGACAAAATTTCGCCCGCGGCATCGATGCCAAACGAGGTTAATCGGTGCAACACGATACATTTGCATAAAATAAAGGTTTTTGACACTCATGCACCGAGGCTACGTACAAGCAGCGCTCACAAACATCAATGGCTCGTTTTTGAGGTTCGCCGACATTTCTCTTGCGGCATTGATGTCAAACGAGGTTTAATGGCGCAACACGATGTATTTGCATAAAATAAAGTATTTTGACACTCGTGCACCGAGGTTACATGCGAGCAGCGCTCGTAAAACTCGATGGTTCGTTTTTGGGACCCGATGAAATTTCACTCGCGGCATCCATTCTAAATGAGGTTTAGCGGTGCAACACTATGCAATTGCATAAAATAAAGGATTTTGACTCTCGTGCTCCAAGGCTAAGTGCGAGCAGCGCTCACAAACCTTGATGCCTCGTTTTTGGAGTTCGACAACATTTCGCTCGCGGCATCAACGCCGAAAGAGTTTTAACTGTGCAGCACGATGCATTTGCATAAAATAAAGGATTTTGACACTCGTGCACCGAGGTTACGTGCGAGCAGCGCTCACAAACCTCGATGGCTCGTTTTTGGTGTTCGACTATATTTCGCTCGCGGCATCGTTGCCAACCTAGTTTTAACGATGCAACTCGATGCATTTACATAAAGTAAAGTATCGTGACACTCGTGCACCGACGTTACATGCGAGCAGCGCTCGTAAAACTCGATGGCTCGTTTTTCGGGCCCGATGAAATTTCACTCGCGGCATCCATGCTAAATGAGGTTTAACTGTGCAACACGACGCATTTGCATGAAATAAAGTATTTTGACTGTCGTGCACCGAGGTTACGTGCGAGCAGCGCTCACAAACCTCGATGGCTCGTTTTTGGAGTTTGACGACATTTCGCTCGCGGCATCAATGCCGAAAGAGTTTTAACGGTGCAACACGGTGCATTTGAATAACATAAAGTATTTTGACACTCGTGCACCGACGTTACATGCGAGCAGCGCTCGTAAAACTCGATGGCTCGTTTTAGGGGCCCGATGAAATTTCACTCACGGGTTCCATGCTAAATGAGGTTTAGCGGTGCAACACGATGCATTTGCATAAAATGAAAGTTTTTGACACAGGTCCATCGAGGTTACGTGCGGGCAGCGATCGCAAGACTCGATGGCTCGTTTTTGGAGTTCGACGAAATTTCGCCCGCGGCATCGATGCCAAACGAGGTTAATCGGTGCAACACGATACATTTGCATAAAATAAAGGTTTTTGACACTCATGCACCGAGGCTACGTACAAGCAGCGCTCACAAACATCAATGGCTCGTTTTTGGGGTTCGACGTCATTTCTCTCGCGGCATTGATGTCAAACGAGGTTTAATGGCGCAACACGATGTATTTGCATAAAATAAAGTATTTTCACACTCGTGCACCGAGGTTACATGCAAGCAGCGCTCGTAAAACTCGATGGGTCGTTTTTGGGACCCGATGAAATTTCACTCGCGGCATCCATTCTAAATGAGGTTTAGCGGTGCAACACTATGCAATTGCATAAAATAAAGGATTTTGACTCTCGTGCTCCAAGGCTAAGTGCGAGCAGCGCTCACAAACCTCGATGGCTTGTTTTTGGGGTTCGACTACATTTCGCTCGCGGCATCGATGCCAACCTAGTTTTAACGATGCAACACGATGCATTTGCATAAAATAAAGTATGTTGACACTCGTGCACAAAGGTCACGTGCGAGCAGCGCTCCCAAAACTCGATGGCTCGTTTATGGGGTTCGACGTCATTTCTATCACGACATTGATGTCAACCGAGTTTTAACGATGCAAAACGATGCAGTTGCATAAATCAAAGGTTTTTGACACTCGTGCACCGAGGTTACGTGTGGGCAGCGCTCACAAACCTCGATGGCTCGTTTCTCGTGTCCGACGTAATTTCGTTCGCGGCATCGATGCCAAACGAGGTTTAATGGCGCAACGCGATGTATTTGCATAAAATAAAGTATTTTGACACTCGTGTACCGAGGTTACATGCGAGCAGCGCTCTTAAAACTCGATGGCTCGTTTTTGGGGCCCAATGAAATTTCACTCGCGGCATCCATGCTAAATGAGGTTTAGCGGTGCGACAAGATGCAATTTCATACAATAAAGGTTTTTGACACCGGGACACCGATGTTACGTACGATCAGCGCTCACAAACCTTGATGCTTCGTTTTTGGAGTTCGACGACATTTCGCTCGCGGCATCAATGCCGAAAGAGTTTTAACGGTGCAACACGGTGCATTTGCATAAAATAAAGTATTTTGACTCTCGTGCACCGACGTTACATGCGAGCAGCGCTCGTAAAACTCGATGGCTCGTTTTAGGGGCCCGATGAAATTTCACTCACGGGTTCAATGCTAAATGAGGTTTAGCGGTGCAACAAGATGCATTTGCATAAAATGAAAGTTTTTGACACAGGTCCATCGAGGTTACGTGCGGGCAGCGATCGCAAGACTCGATGGCTCGTTTTTGGAGTTCGACGACATTTCGCTCGCGGCATCAATGCCGAAAGAGTTTTAACGGTGCAACACGGTGCATTTGAATAACATAAAGTATTTTGACACTCGTGCACCGACGTTACATGCGAGCAGCGCTCGTAAAACTCGATGGCTCGTTTTAGGGGCCCGATGAAATTTCACTCACGGGTTCCATGCTAAATGAGGTTTAGCGGTGCAACACGATGCATTTGCATAAAATGAAAGTTTTTGACACAGGTCTATCGAGGTTACGTGCGGGCAGCGATCGCAAGACTCGATGGCTCGTTTTTGGAGTTCGACGAAATTTCGCCCGCGGCATCGATGCCAAACGAGGTTAATCGGTGCAACACGATACATTTGCATAAAATAAAGGTTTTTGACACTCATGCACCGAGGCTACGTACAAGCAGCGCTCACAAACATCAATGGCTCGTTTTTGGGGTTCGACGTCATTTCTCTCGCGGCATTGATGTCAAACGAGGTTTAATGGCGCAACACGATGTATTTGCATAAAATAAAGTATTTTCACACTCGTGCACCGAGGTTACATGCAAGCAGCGCTCGTAAAACTCGATGGGTCGTTTTTGGGACCCGATGAAATTTCACTCGCGGCATCCATTCTAAATGAGGTTTAGCGGTGCAACACTATGCAATTGCATAAAATAAAGGATTTTGACTCTCGTGCTCCAAGGCTAAGTGCGAGCAGCGCTCACAAACCTCGATGGCTTGTTTTTGGGGTTCGACTACATTTCGCTCGCGGCATCGATGCCAACCTAGTTTTAACGATGCAACACGATGCATTTGCATAAAATAAAGTATGTTGACACTCGTGCACAAAGGTCACGTGCGAGCAGCGCTCCCAAAACTCGATGGCTCGTTTATGGGGTTCGACGTCATTTCTATCACGACATTGATGTCAACCGAGTTTTAACGATGCAAAACGATGCAGTTGCATAAATCAAAGGTTTTTGACACTCGTGCACCGAGGTTACGTGTGGGCAGCGCTCACAAACCTCGATGGCTCGTTTCTCGTGTCCGACGTAATTTCGTTCGCGGCATCGATGCCAAACGAGGTTTAATGGCGCAACGCGATGTATTTGCATAAAATAAAGTATTTTGACACTCGTGTACCGAGGTTACATGCGAGCAGCGCTCTTAAAACTCGATGGCTCGTTTTTGGGGCCCAATGAAATTTCACTCGCGGCATCCATGCTAAATGAGGTTTAGCGGTGCGACAAGATGCAATTTCATACAATAAAGGTTTTTGACACCGGGACACCGATGTTACGTACGATCAGCGCTCACAAACCTTGATGCTTCGTTTTTGGAGTTCGACGACATTTCGCTCGCGGCATCAATGCCGAAAGAGTTTTAACGGTGCAACACGGTGCATTTGCATAAAATAAAGTATTTTGACTCTCGTGCACCGACGTTACATGCGAGCAGCGCTCGTAAAACTCGATGGCTCGTTTTAGGGGCCCGATGAAATTTCACTCACGGGTTCAATGCTAAATGAGGTTTAGCGGTGCAACAAGATGCATTTGCATAAAATGAAAGTTTTTGACACAGGTCCATCGAGGTTACGTGCGGGCAGCGATCGCAAGACTCGATGGCTCGTTTTTGGAGTTCGACGACATTTCGCTCGCGGCATCAATGCCGAAAGAGTTTTAACGGTGCAACGCGGTGCATTTGAATAACATAAAGTATTTTGACTCTCGTGCACCGACGTTACATGCGAGCAGCGCTCGTAAAACTCGATGGCTCGTTTTAGGGGCCCGATGAAATTTCACTCACGTGTTCAATGCTAAATGAGGTTTAGCGGTGCAACACGATGCATTTGCATAAAATGAAAGTTTTTGACACAGGTCCATCGAGGTTACGTGCGGGCAGCGATCGCAAGACTCGATGGCTCGTTTTTGGAGTTCGACGAAATTTCGATCGCGGCATCGATGCCAAACGAGGTTAATCGGTGCAACACGATACATTTGCATAAAATAAAGGTTTTTGACACTCATGCACCGAGGCTACGTACAAGCAGCGCTCACAAACATCGATGGCTCGTTTTTGGGGTTCGCCGACATTTCGCTCGCGGCATTGATGTCAAACGAGGTTTAATGGCGTAACACGATGTATTTGCATAAAATAAAGTATTTTGACACTCGTGCACCGAGGTTACATGCGAGCAGCGCTCGTAAAACTCGATGGCTCGTTTTTGGGACCCGATGAAATTTCACTCGCGGCATCCATTCTAAATGAGGTTTAGCGGTGCAACACTATGCAATTGCATAAAATAAAGGATTTTGACTCTCGTGCTCCAAGGCTAAGTGCGAGCAGTGCTCACAAACCTCGATGGCTTGTTTTTGGGGTTCGACTACATTTCGCTCGCGGCATCGATGCCAACCTAATTTTAACGATGCAACACGATGCATTTGCATAAAATAAAGTATGTTGACATTCGTGCACAAAGGTTACGTGCGAGCAGCGCTCCCAAAACTCGATGGCTCGTTTATGGGGTTCGTCGTCATTTCTATCACGACATTGATGTCATCCGAGTTTTAACGATGCAAAACGATGCAGTTGCATAAATCAAAGGTTTTTGACACTCGTGCACCGAGGTTACGTGTGGGCAGCGCTCACAAACCTCGATGGCTCGTTTCTCGTGTCCGACGTAATTTCGCTCGCGGCATCGATGCCAAACGAGGTTTAATGGCGCAACACGATGTATTTGCATAAAATAAAGTATTTTGACACTCGTGTACCGAGGTTACATGCGAGCAGCGCTCGCAAAACTCGATGGCTCGTTTTTGGGGCCCAATGAAATTTCGCTCGCGGCATCCATGCTAAATGAGGTTTAGCGGTGCAACACGATGCAATTGCACACAATAAAGGATTTTGACACCGGTGCACCGAGGTTACGTGCGAGCAGCGCTCACAAACCTTGATGCCTCGTTTTTGGAGTTCGACAACATTTCGCTCGCGGCATCAACGCCGAAAGAGTTTTAACTGTGCAGCACGATGCATTTGCATAAAATAAAGGATTTTGACTCTCGTGCACCGAGGTTACGTGCGAGCAGCGCTCACAAACCTCGATGGCTCGTTTTTGGTGTTCGACTATATTTCGCTCGCGGCATCGTTGCCAACCTAGTTTTAACGATGCAACACGATGCATTTACATAAAGTAAAGTATCGTGACACTCGTGCACCGACGTTACATGCGAGCAGCGCTCGTAAAACTCGATGGCTCGTTTTTCGGGCCCGATGAAATTTCACTCGCGGCATCCATGCTAAATGAGGTTTAACTGTGCAACACGACGCATTTGCATGAAATAAAGTATTTTGACTGTCGTGCACCGAGGTTACGTGCGAGCAGCGCTCACAAACCTCGATGGCTCGTTTTTGGAGTTTGACGACATTTCGCTCGCGGCATCAATGCCGAAAGAGTTTTAACGGTGCAACACGGTGCATTTGAATAACATAAAGTATTTTGACACCCGTGTACCGACGTTACATGCGAGCAGCGCTCGTAAAACTCGATGGCTCGTTTTAGGGGCCCGATGAAATTTCACTCACGGGTTCCATGCTAAATGAGGTTTAGCGGTGCAACACGATGCATTTGCATAAAATGAAAGTTTTTGACACAGGTCCATCGAGGTTACGTGCGGGCAGCGATCGCAAGACTCGATGGCTCGTTTTTGGAGTTCGACGAAATTTCGCCCGCGGCATCGATGCCAAACGAGGTTAATCGGTGCAACACGATACATTTGCATAAAATAAAGGTTTTTGACACTCATGCACCGAGGCTACGTACAAGCAGCGCTCACAAACATCAATGGCTCGTTTTTGGGGTTCGACGTCATTTCTCTCGCGGCATTGATGTCAAACGAGGTTTAATGGCGCAACACGATGTATTTGCATAAAATAAAGTATTTTGACACTCGTGCACCGAGGTTACATGCGAGCAGCGCTCGTAAAACTCGATGGGTCGTTTTTGGGACCCGATGAAATTTCACTCGCGGCATCATTCTAAATGAGGTTTAGCGGTGCAACACTATGCAATTGCATAAAATAAAGGATTTTGACTCTCGTGCTCCAAGGCTAAGTGCGAGCAGCGCTCACAAACCTCGATGGCTTGTTTTTGGGGTTCGACTACATTTCGCTCGCGGCATCGATGCCAACCTAGTTTTAACGATGCAACACGATGCATTTGCATAAAATAAAGTATGTTGACACTCGTGCACAAAGGTCACGTGCGAGCAGCGCTCCCAAAACTCGATGGCTCGTTTATGGGGTTCGACGTCATTTCTATCACGACATTGATGTCAACCGAGTTTTAACGATGCAAAACGATGCAGTTGCATAAATCAAAGGATTTTGACACTCGTGCACCGAGGTTACGTGTGGGCAACGCTCACAAACCTCGATGGCTCGTTTCTCGTGTCCGACGTAATTTCGCTCGCGGCATCGATGCCAAACGAGGTTTAATGGCGCAACGCGATGTATTTGCATAAAATAAAGTATTTTGACACTCGTGTACCGAGGTTACATGCGAGCAGCGCTCTTAAAACTCGATGGCTCGTTTTTGGGGCCCAATGAAATTTCACTCGCGGCATCCATGCTAAATGAGGTTTAGCGGTGCGACAAGATGCAATTTCATACAATAAAGGTTTTTGACACCGGGGCACCGAGGTTACGTACGATCAGCGCTCACAAACCTTGATGCTTCGTTTTTGGAGTTCGACGACATTTCGCTCGCGGCATCAATGCCGAAAGAGTTTTAACGGTGCAACACGATGCATTTGCATAAAATAAAGTATTTTGACACTCGTGCACAGACGTTACATGCGAGCAGAGCTCGTAAAACTCGATGGCTCGTTTTAGGGGCCCGATGAAATTTCACTCACGGGTTCAATGCTAAATGAGGTTTAACGGTGCAACACGATGCATTTGCATAAAATGAAAGTTTTTGACACTGGTCCATCGGGTTACGTGCGGGCAGCGATCGCAATACTCGATGGCTCGTTTTTGTGGTTCGACGAAATTTCGGTCGCGGCATCGACGCCAAACGAGATTTAACGATACAATACGATGCATTTGCATAAAATAAAGTATTTTGACACTCGTGCACCGACGTTACATGCGAGCAGCGCTCGTAAAACTCGATGGCTCGTTTTTGGGGCCCCATGAAATTTCACTCGCGGCATCGATGCCAAACGAATCTTAGCGATGCAACACCATGTATTTGCATAAAATAAAGGTTTTTGACACTCGTGCACAAACGTTACGTGCGAGCATCGCTCGCAATACTCGGTGGCTCGTTTTTGTGGTCCGGCGAATTTTCGCTCGCGGCATCGATGTCAAACGAGGTGTAACGGTGCAGCACGATGCATTTGCATAAAATAAAGGATTTTGACTCTCGTGCACAAAGGTTACGTGCGAGCAGCGCTCGCAAAACTCGATGGCTCGTTTTTGGGGTTCGACGTCATTTCTATCGCGGCATTGATGTCAACCGAGTTTTAACGATGCAAAACGATGCATTTGCATAAATCAAAGGTTTTTGACACTCGTGCACCGAGGTTACGTGTGGGCAGCGCTCACAAACCTCGATGGCTCGTTTCTCGTGTCCGACGTAATTTCGCTCGCGGCATCGATGCCAAACGAGGTTTATTGGCGCAACGCGATGTATTTGCATAAAATAAAGTATTTTGACACTCCTGTACCGAGGTTACATGCGAGCAGCGCTCTTAAAACTCGATGGCTCGTTTTTGGGGCCCAATGAAATTTCACTCGCGGCATCCATGCTAAATGAGGTTAAGCGGTGCGACAAGATGCAATTTCATACAATAAAGGTTTTTGACACCGGGGCACCGAGGTTACGTACGATCAGCGCTCACAAACCTTGATGCTTCGTTTTTGGAGTTCGACGACATTTCGCTCGCGGCATCAATGCCGAAAGAGTTTTAACGGTGCAACACGATGCATTTGCATAAAATAAAGTATTTTGACACTCGTGCACAGACGTTACATGCGAGCAGAGCTCGTAAAACTCGATGGCTCGTTTTTGGGGCCCGATGAAATTTCACTCACGGGTTCAATGCTAAATGAGGTTTAGCGGTGCAACACGATGCATTTGCATAAAATGAAAGTTTTTGACACAGGTCCATCGAGGTTACGTGCGGGCAGCGATCGCAAGACTCGATGGCTCGTTTTTGGAGTTCGACGACATTTCGCTCGCGGCATCAATGCCGAAAGAGTTTTAACGGTGCAACGCGGTGCATTTGAATAACATAAAGTATTTTGACTCTCGTGCACCGACGTTACATGCGAGCAGCGCTCGTAAAACTCGATGGCTCGTTTTAGGGGCCCGATGAAATTTCACTCACGGGTTCAATGCTAAATGAGGTTTAGCGGTGCAACACGATGCATTTGCATAAAATGAAAGTTTTTGACACAGGTCCATCGAGGTTACGTGCGGGCAGCGATCGCAAGACTCGATGGCTCGTTTTTGGAGTTCGACGAAATTTCGATCGCGGCATCGATGCCAAACGAGGTTTATCGGTGCAACACGATACATTTGCATAAAATAAAGGTTTTTGACACTCATGCACCGAGGCTACGTACAAGCAGCGCTCACAAACATCGATGGCTCGTTTTTGGGGTTCGCCGACATTTCGCTCGCGGCATTGATGTCAAACGAGGTTTAATGGCGTAACACGATGTATTTGCATAAAATAAAGTATTTTGACACTCGTGCACCGAGGTTACATGCGAGCAGCGCTCGTAAAACTCGATGGCTCGTTTTTGGGACCCGATGAAATTTCACTCGCGGCATCCATTCTAAATGAGGTTTAGCGGTGCAACACTATGCAATTGCATAAAATAAAGGATTTTGACTCTCGTGCTCCAAGGCTAAGTGCGAGCAGTGCTCACAAACCTCGATGGCTTGTTTTTGGGGTTCGACTACATTTCGCTCGCGGCATCGATGCCAACCTAGTTTTAACGATGCAACACGATGCATTTGCATAAAATAAAGTATGTTGACACTCGTGCACAAAGGTTACGTGCGAGCAGCGCTCCCAAAACTCGATGGCTCGTTTATGGGGTTCGTCGTCATTTCTATCACGACATTGATGTCATCCGAGTTTTAACGATGCAAAACGATGCAGTTGCATAAATCAAAGGTTTTTGACACTCGTGCACCGAGGTTACGTGTGGGCAGCGCTCACAAACCTCGATGGCTCGTTTCTCGTGTCCGACGTAATTTCGCTCGCGGCATCGATGCCAAACGAGGTTTAATGGCGCAACACGATGTATTTGCATAAAATAAAATATTTTGACACTCGTGTACCGAGGTTACATGCGAGCAGCGCTCGCAAAACTCGATGGCTCGTTTTTGGGGCCCAATGAAATTTCGCTCGCGGCATCCATGCTAAATGAGGTTTAGCGGTGCAACACGATGCAATTGCACACAATAAAGGATTTTGACACCGGTGCACCGAGGTTACGTGCGAGCAGCGCTCACAAACCTTGATGCCTCGTTTTTGGAGTTCGACAACATTTCGCTCGCGGCATCAACGCCGAAAGAGTTTTAACTGTGCAGCACGATGCATTTGCATAAAATAAAGGATTTTGACTCTCGTGCACCGAGGTTACGTGCGAGCAGCGCTCACAAACCTCGATGGCTCGTTTTTGGTGTTCGACTATATTTCGCTCGCGGCATCGTTTCCAACCTAGTTTTAACGATGCAACACGATGCATTTACATAAAGTAAAGTATCGTGACACTCGTGCACCGACGTTACATGCGAGCAGCGCTCGTAAAACTCGATGGCTCGTTTTTCGGGCCCGATGAAATTTCACTCGCGGCATCCATGTTAAATGAGGTTTAACTGTGCAACACGACGCATTTGCATGAAATAAAGTATTTTGACTGTCGTGCACCGAGGTTACGTGCGAGCAGCGCTCACAAACCTCGATGGCTCGTTTTTGGAGTTTGACGACATTTCGCTCGCGGCATCAATGCCGAAAGAGTTTTAACGGTGCAACACGGTGCATTTGAATAACATAAAGTATTTTGACACTCGTGCACCGACGTTACATGCGAGCAGCGCTCGTAAAACTCGATGGCTCGTTTTAGGGGCCCGATGAAATTTCACTCACGGGTTCCATGCTAAAGGAGGTTTAGCGGTGCAACACGATGAATTTGCGTAAAATGAAAGTTTTTGACACAGGTCCATCGAGGTTACGTGCGGGCAGCGATCGCAAGACTCGATGGCTCGTTTTTGGAGTTCGACGAAATTTCGCCCGCGGCATCGATGCCAAACGAGGTTAATCGGTGCAACACGATACATTTGCATAAAATAAAGGTTTTTGACACTCATGCACCGAGGCTACGTACAAGCAGCGCTCACAAACATCAATGGCTCGTTTTTGAGGTTCGCCGACATTTCTCTTGCGGCATTGATGTCAAACGAGGTTTAATGGCGCAACACGATGTATTTGCATAAAATAAAGTATTTTGACACTCGTGCACCGAGGTTACATGCGAGCAGCGCTCGTAAAACTCGATGGTTCGTTTTTGGGACCCGATGAAATTTCACTCGCGGCATCCATTCTAAATGAGGTTTAGCGGTGCAACACTATGCAATTGCATAAAATAAAGGATTTTGACTCTCGTGCTCCAAGGCTAAGTGCGAGCAGCGCTCACAAACCTTGATGCCTCGTTTTTGGAGTTCGACAACATTTCGCTCGCGGCATCAACGCCGAAAGAGTTTTAACTGTGCAGCACGATGCATTTGCATAAAATAAAGGATTTTGACACTCGTGCACCGAGGTTACGTGCGAGCAGCGCTCACAAACCTCGATGGCTCGTTTTTGGTGTTCGACTATATTTCGCTCGCGGCATCGTTGCCAACCTAGTTTTAACGATGCAACACGATGCATTTACATAAAATAAAGTATTTTGACACTCGTGCACCGACGTTACATGCGAGCAGCGCTCGTAAAACTCGATGGCTCGTTTTTGGGGCCCCATGAAATTTCACTCGCGGCATCGATGCCAAACGAATCTTAGCGATGCAACACCATGTATTTGCATAAAATAAAGGTTTTTGACACTCGTGCACAAACGTTACGTGCGAGCATCGCTCGCAATACTCGGTGGCTCGTTTTTGTGGTCCGGCGAATTTTCGCTCGCGGCATCGATGTCAAACGAGGTGTAACGATGCAACACGATGCATTTACATAAAGTAAAGTATCGTGACACTCGTGCACCGACGTTACATGCGAGCAGCGCTCGTAAAACTCGATGGCTCGTTTTTCGGGCCCGATGAAATTTCACTCGCGGCATCCATGCTAAATGAGGTTTAACTGTGCAACACGACGCATTTGCATGAAATAAAGTATTTTGACTGTCGTGCACCGAGGTTACGTGCGAGCAGCGCTCACAAACCTCGATGGCTCGTTTTTGGAGTTTGACGACATTTCGCTCGCGGCATCAATGCCGAAAGAGTTTTAACGGTGCAACACGGTGCATTTGAATAACATAAAGTATTTTGACACTCGTGCACCGACGTTACATGCGAGCAGCGCTCGTAAAACTCGATGGCTCGTTTTAGGGGCCCGATGAAATTTCACTCACGGGTTCCATGCTAAATGAGGTTTAGCGGTGCAACACGATGCATTTGCATAAAATGAAAGTTTTTGACACAGGTCCATCGAGGTTACGTGCGGGCAGCGATCGCAAGACTCGATGGCTCGTTTTTGGAGTTCGACGAAATTTCGCCCGCGGCATCGATGCCAAACGAGGTTAATCGGTGCAACACGATACATTTGCATAAAATAAAGGTTTTTGACACTCATGCACCGAGGCTACGTACAAGCAGCGCTCACAAACATCAATGGCTCGTTTTTGGGGTTCGACGTCATTTCTCTCGCGGCATTGATGTCAAACGAGGTTTAATGGCGCAACACGATGTATTTGCATAAAATAAAGTATTTTCACACTCGTGCACCGAGGTTACATGCAAGCAGCGCTCGTAAAACTCGATGGGTCGTTTTTGGGACCCGATGAAATTTCACTCGCGGCATCCATTCTAAATGAGGTTTAGCGGTGCAACACTATGCAATTGCATAAAATAAAGGATTTTGACTCTCGTGCTCCAAGGCTAAGTGCGAGCAGCGCTCACAAACCTCGATGGCTTGTTTTTGGGGTTCGACTACATTTCGCTCGCGGCATCGATGCCAACCTAGTTTTAACGATGCAACACGATGCATTTGCATAAAATAAAGTATGTTGACACTCGTGCACAAAGGTCACGTGCGAGCAGCGCTCCCAAAACTCGATGGCTCGTTTATGGGGTTCGTCGTCATTTCTATCACGACATTGATGTCAACCGAGTTTTAACGATGCAAAACGATGCAGTTGCATAAATCAAAGGTTTTTGACACTCGTGCACCGAGGTTACGTGTGGGCAGCGCTCACAAACCTCGATGGCTCGTTTCTCGTGTCCGACGTAATTTCGTTCGCGGCATCGATGCCAAACGAGGTTTAATGGCGCAACGCGATGTATTTGCATAAAATAAAGTATTTTGACACTCGTGTACCGAGGTTACATGCGAGCAGCGCTCTTAAAACTCGATGGCTCGTTTTTGGGGCCCAATGAAATTTCACTCGCGGCATCCATGCTAAATGAGGTTTAGCGGTGCGACAAGATGCAATTTCATACAATAAAGGTTTTTGACACCGGGACACCGATGTTACGTACGATCAGCGCTCACAAACCTTGATGCTTCGTTTTTGGAGTTCGACGACATTTCGCTCGCGGCATCAATGCCGAAAGAGTTTTAACGGTGCAACACGGTGCATTTGCATAAAATAAAGTATTTTGACTCTCGTGCACCGACGTTACATGCGAGCAGCGCTCGTAAAACTCGATGGCTCGTTTTAGGGGCCCGATGAAATTTCACTCACGGGTTCCATGCTAAAGGAGGTTTAGCGGTGCAACACGATGAATTTGCGTAAAATGAAAGTTTTTGACACAGGTCCATCGAGGTTACGTGCGGGCAGCGATCGCAAGACTCGATGGCTCGTTTTTGGAGTTCGACGAAATTTCGCCCGCGGCATCGATGCCAAACGAGGTTAATCGGTGCAACACGATACATTTGCATAAAATAAAGGTTTTTGACACTCATGCACCGAGGCTACGTACAAGCAGCGCTCACAAACATCAATGGCTCGTTTTTGAGGTTCGCCGACATTTCTCTTGCGGCATTGATGTCAAACGAGGTTTAATGGCGCAACACGATGTATTTGCATAAAATAAAGTATTTTGACACTCGTGCACCGAGGTTACATGCGAGCAGCGCTCGTAAAACTCGATGGTTCGTTTTTGGGACCCGATGAAATTTCACTCGCGGCATCCATTCTAAATGAGGTTTAGCGGTGCAACACTATGCAATTGCATAAAATAAAGGATTTTGACTCTCGTGCTCCAAGGCTAAGTGCGAGCAGCGCTCACAAACCTTGATGCCTCGTTTTTGGAGTTCGACAACATTTCGCTCGCGGCATCAACGCCGAAAGAGTTTTAACTGTGCAGCACGATGCATTTGCATAAAATAAAGGATTTTGACACTCGTGCACCGAGGTTACGTGCGAGCAGCGCTCACAAACCTCGATGGCTCGTTTTTGGTGTTCGACTATATTTCGCTCGCGGCATCGTTGCCAACCTAGTTTTAACGATGCAACACGATGCATTTACATAAAATAAAGTATTTTGACACTCGTGCACCGACGTTACATGCGAGCAGCGCTCGTAAAACTCGATGGCTCGTTTTTGGGGCCCCATGAAATTTCACTCGCGGCATCGATGCCAAACGAATCTTAGCGATGCAACACCATGTATTTGCATAAAATAAAGGTTTTTGACACTCGTGCACAAACGTTACGTGCGAGCATCGCTCGCAATACTCGGTGGCTCGTTTTTGTGGTCCGGCGAATTTTCGCTCGCGGCATCGATGTCAAACGAGGTGTAACGATGCAACACGATGCATTTACATAAAGTAAAGTATCGTGACACTCGTGCACCGACGTTACATGCGAGCAGCGCTCGTAAAACTCGATGGCTCGTTTTTCGGGCCCGATGAAATTTCACTCGCGGCATCCATGCTAAATGAGGTTTAACGATACAATACGATGCATTTGCATAAAATAAAGTATTTTGACACTCGTGCACCGACGTTACATGCGAGCAGCGCTCGTAAAACTCGATGGCTCGTTTTTGGGGCCCCATGAAATTTCACTCGCGGCATCGATGCCAAACGAATCTTAGCGATGCAACACCATGTATTTGCATAAAATAAAGGTTTTTGACACTCGTGCACAAACGTTACGTGCGAGCATCGCTCGCAATACTCGGTGGCTCGTTTTTGTGGTCCGGCGAATTTTCGCTCGCGGCATCGATGTCAAACGAGGTGTAACGGTGCAGCACGATGCATTTGCATAAAATAAAGGATTTTGACTCTCGTGCACAAAGGTTACGTGCGAGCAGCGCTCGCAAAACTCGATGGCTCGTTTTTGGGGTTCGACCTCATTTCTATCGCGGCATTGATGTCAACCGAGTTTTAACGATGCAAAACGATGCATTTGCATAAATCAAAGGTTTTTGACACTCGTGCACCGAGGTTACGTGTGGGCAGCGCTCACAAACCTCGATGGCTCGTTTCTCGTGTCCGACGTAATTTCGCTCGCGGCATCGATGCCAAACGAGGTTTATTGGCGCAACGCGATGTATTTGCATAAAATAAAGTATTTTGACACTCGTGTACCGAGGTTACATGCGAGCAGCGCTCTTAAAACTCGATGGCTCGTTTTTGGGGCCCAATGAAATTTCACTCGCGGCATCCATGCTAAATGAGGTTAAGCGGTGCGACAAGATGCAATTTCATACAATAAAGGTTTTTGACACCGGGGCACCGAGGTTACGTACGATCAGCGCTCACAAACCTTGATGCTTCGTTTTTGGAGTTCGACGACATTTCGCTCGCGGCATCAATGCCGAAAGAGTTTTAACGGTGCAACACGATGCATTTGCATAAAATAAAGTATTTTGACACTCGTGCACAGACGTTACATGCGAGCAGAGCTCGTAAAACTCGATGGCTCGTTTTTGGGGCCCGATGAAATTTCACTCACGGGTTCAATGCTAAATGAGGTTTAGCGGTGCAACACGATGCATTTGCATAAAATGAAAGTTTTTGACACAGGTCCATCGAGGTTACGTGCGGGCAGCGATCGCAAGACTCGATGGCTCGTTTTTGGAGTTCGACGACATTTCGCTCGCGGCATCAATGCCGAAAGAGTTTTAACGGTGCAACGCGGTGCATTTGAATAACATAAAGTATTTTGACTCTCGTGCACCGACGTTACATGCGAGCAGCGCTCGTAATACTCGATGGCTCGTTTTAGGGGCCCGATGAAATTTCACTCACGGGTTCAATGCTAAATGAGGTTTAGCGGTGCAACACGATGCATTTGCATAAAATGAAAGTTTTTGACACAGGTCCATCGAGGTTACGTGCGGGCAGCGATCGCAAGACTCGATGGCTCGTTTTTGGAGTTCGACGAAATTTCGATCGCGGCATCGATGCCAAACGAGGTTAATCGGTGCAACACGATACATTTGCATAAAATAAAGGTTTTTGACACTCATGCACCGAGGCTACGTACAAGCAGCGCTCACAAACATCGATGGCTCGTTTTTGGGGTTCGCCGACATTTCGCTCGCGGCATTGATGTCAAACGAGGTTTAATGGCGTAACACGATGTATTTGCATAAAATAAAGTATTTTGACACTCGTGCACCGAGGTTACATGCGAGCAGCGCTCGTAAAACTCGATGGCTCGTTTTTGGGACCCGATGAAATTTCACTCGCGGCATCCATTCTAAATGAGGTTTAGCGGTGCAACACTATGCAATTGCATAAAATAAAGGATTTTGACTCTCGTGCTCCAAGGCTAAGTGCGAGCAGTGCTCACAAACCTCGATGGCTTGTTTTTGGGGTTCGACTACATTTCGCTCGCGGCATCGATGCCAACCTAGTTTTAACGATGCAACACGATGCATTTGCATAAAATAAAGTATGTTGACATTCGTGCACAAAGGTTACGTGCGAGCAGCGCTCCCAAAACTCGATGGCTCGTTTATGGGGTTCGTCGTCATTTCTATCACGACATTGATGTCATCCGAGTTTTAACGATGCAAAACGATGCAGTTGCATAAATCAAAGGTTTTTGACACTCGTGCACCGAGGTTACGTGTGGGCAGCGCTCACAAACCTCGATGGCTCGTTTCTCGTGTCCGACGTAATTTCGCTCGCGGCATCGATGCCAAACGAGGTTTAATGGCGCAACACGATGTATTTGCATAAAATAAAATATTTTGACACTCGTGTACCGAGGTTACATGCGAGCAGCGCTCGCAAAACTCGATGGCTCGTTTTTGGGGCCCAATGAAATTTCGCTCGCGGCATCCATGCTAAATGAGGTTTAGCGGTGCAACACGATGCAATTGCACACAATAAAGGATTTTGACACCGGTGCACCGAGGTTACGTGCGAGCAGCGCTCACAAACCTTGATGCCTCGTTTTTGGAGTTCGACAACATTTCGCTCGCGGCATCAACGCCGAAAGAGTTTTAACTGTGCAGCACGATGCATTTGCATAAAATAAAGGATTTTGACTCTCGTGCACCGAGGTTACGTGCGAGCAGCGCTCACAAACCTCGATGGCTCGTTTTTGGTGTTCGACTATATTTCGCTCGCGGCATCGTTTCCAACCTAGTTTTAACGATGCAACACGATGCATTTACATAAAGTAAAGTATCGTGACACTCGTGCACCGACGTTACATGCGAGCAGCGCTCGTAAAACTCGATGGCTCGTTTTTCGGGCCCGATGAAATTTCACTCGCGGCATCCATGCTAAATGAGGTTTAACTGTGCAACACGACGCATTTGCATGAAATAAAGTATTTTGACTGTCGTGCACCGAGGTTACGTGCGAGCAGCGCTCACAAACCTCGATGGCTCGTTTTTGGAGTTTGACGACATTTCGCTCGCGGCATCAATGCCGAAAGAGTTTTAACGGTGCAACACGGTGCATTTGAATAACATAAAGTATTTTGACACTCGTGCACCGACGTTACATGCGAGCAGCGCTCGTAAAACTCGATGGCTCGTTTTTGGGGCCCCATGAAATTTCACTCGCGGCATCGATGCCAAACGAATCTTAGCGATGCAACACCATGTATTTGCATAAAATAAAGGTTTTTGACACTCGTGCACAAACGTTACGTGCGAGCATCGCTCGCAATACTCGGTGGCTCGTTTTTGTGGTCCGGCGAATTTTCGCTCGCGGCATCGATGTCAAACGAGGTGTAACGGTGCTGCACGATGCATTTGCATAAAATAAAGGATTTTGACTCTCGTGCACAAAGGTTACGTGCGAGCAGCGCTCGCAAAACTCGATGGCTCGTTTTTGGGGTTCGACGTCATTTCTATCGCGGCATTGATGTCAACCGAGTTTTAACGATGCAAAACGATGCATTTGCATAAATCAAAGGTTTTTGACACTCGTGCACCGAGGTTACGTGTGGGCAGCGCTCACAAACCTCGATGGCTCGTTTCTCGTGTCCGACGTAATTTCGCTCGCGGCATCGATGCCAAACGAGGTTTATTGGCGCAACGCGATGTATTTGCATAAAATAAAGTATTTTGACACTCGTGTACCGAGGTTACATGCGAGCAGCGCTCTTAAAACTCGATGGCTCGTTTTTGGGGCCCAATGAAATTTCACTCGCGGCATCCATGCTAAATGAGGTTAAGCGGTGCGACAAGATGCAATTTCATACAATAAAGGTTTTTGACACCGGGGCACCGAGGTTACGTACGATCAGCGCTCACAAACCTTGATGCTTCGTTTTTGGAGTTCGACGACATTTCGCTCGCGGCATCAATGCCGAAAGAGTTTTAACGGTGCAACACGATGCATTTGCATAAAATAAAGTATTTTGACACTCGTGCACAGACGTTACATGCGAGCAGAGCTCGTAAAACTCGATGGCTCGTTTTTGGGGCCCGATGAAATTTCACTCACGGGTTCAATGCTAAATGAGGTTTAGCGGTGCAACACGATGCATTTGCATAAAATGAAAGTTTTTGACACAGGTCCATCGAGGTTACGTGCGGGCAGCGATCGCAAGACTCGATGGCTCGTTTTTGGAGTTCGACGAAATTTCGATCGCGGCATCGATGCCAAACGAGGTTAATCGGTGCAACACGATACATTTGCATAAAATAAAGGTTTTTGACACTCATGCACCGAGGCTACGTACAAGCAGCGCTCACAAACATCGATGGCTCGTTTTTGGGGTTCGCCGACATTTCGCTCGCGGCATTGATGTCAAACGAGGTTTAATGGCGTAACACGATGTATTTGCATAAAATAAAGTATTTTGACACTCGTGCACCGAGGTTACATGCGAGCAGCGCTCGTAAAACTCGATGGCTCGTTTTTGGGACCCGATGAAATTTCACTCGCGGCATCCATTCTAAATGAGGTTTAGCGGTGCAACACTATGCAATTGCATAAAATAAAGGATTTTGACTCTCGTGCTCCAAGGCTAAGTGCGAGCAGTGCTCACAAACCTCGATGGCTTGTTTTTGGGGTTCGACTACATTTCGCTCGCGGCATCGATGCCAACCTAGTTTTAACGATGCAACACGATGCATTTGCATAAAATAAAGTATGTTGACATTCGTGCACAAAGGTTACGTGCGAGCAGCGCTCCCAAAACTCGATGGCTCGTTTATGGGGTTCGTCGTCATTTCTATCACGACATTGATGTCATCCGAGTTTTAACGATGCAAAACGATGCAGTTGCATAAATCAAAGGTTTTTGACACTCGTGCACCGAGGTTACGTGTGGGCAGCGCTCACAAACCTCGATGGCTCGTTTCTCGTGTCCGACGTAATTTCGCTCGCGGCATCGATGCCAAACGAGGTTTAATGGCGCAACACGATGTATTTGCATAAAATAAAATATTTTGACACTCGTGTACCGAGGTTACATGCGAGCAGCGCTCGCAAAACTCGATGGCTCGTTTTTGGGGCCCAATGAAATTTCGCTCGCGGCATCCATGCTAAATGAGGTTTAGCGGTGCAACACGATGCAATTGCACACAATAAAGGATTTTGACACCGGTGCACCGAGGTTACGTACGAGCAGCGCTCACAAACCTTGATGCCTCGTTTTTGGAGTTCGACAACATTTCGCTCGCGGCATCAACGCCGAAAGAGTTTTAACTGTGCAGCACGATGCATTTGCATAAAATAAAGGATTTTGACTCTCGTGCACCGAGGTTACGTGCGAGCAGCGCTCACAAACCTCGATGGCTCGTTTTTGGTGTTCGACTATATTTCGCTCGCGGCATCGTTTCCGACCTAGTTTTAACGATGCAACACGATGCATTTACATAAAGTAAAGTATCGTGACACTCGTGCACCGACGTTACATGCGAGCAGCGCTCGTAAAACTCGATGGCTCGTTTTTCGGGCCCGATGAAATTTCACTCGCGGCATCCATGCTAAATGAGGTTTAACTGTGCAACACGACGCATTTGCATGAAATAAAGTATTTTGACTGTCGTGCACCGAGGTTACGTGCGAGCAGCGCTCACAAACCTCGATGGCTCGTTTTTGGAGTTTGACGACATTTCGCTCGCGGCATCAATGCCGAAAGAGTTTTAACGGTGCAACACGGTGCATTTGAATAACATAAAGTATTTTGACACTCGTGCACCGACGTTACATGCGAGCAGCGCTCGTAAAACTCGATGGCTCGTTTTAGGGGCCCGATGAAATTTCACTCACGGGTTCCATGCTAAAGGAGGTTTAGCGGTGCAACACGATGAATTTGCGTAAAATGAAAGTTTTTGACACAGGTCCATCGAGGTTACGTGCGGGCAGCGATCGCAAGACTCGATGGCTCGTTTTTGGAGTTCGACGAAATTTCGCCCGCGGCATCGATGCCAAACGAGGTTAATCGGTGCAACACGATACATTTGCATAAAATAAAGGTTTTTGACACTCATGCACCGAGGCTACGTACAAGCAGCGCTCACAAACATCAATGGCTCGTTTTTGAGGTTCGCCGACATTTCTCTTGCGGCATTGATGTCAAACGAGGTTTAATGGCGCAACACGATGTATTTGCATAAAATAAAGTATTTTGACACTCGTGCACCGAGGTTACATGCGAGCAGCGCTCGTAAAACTCGATGGTTCGTTTTTGGGACCCGATGAAATTTCACTCGCGGCATCCATTCTAAATGAGGTTTAGCGGTGCAACACTATGCAATTGCATAAAATAAAGGATTTTGACTCTCGTGCTCCAAGGCTAAGTGCGAGCAGCGCTCACAAACCTTGATGCCTCGTTTTTGGAGTTCGACAACATTTCGCTCGCGGCATCAACGCCGAAAGAGTTTTAACTGTGCAGCACGATGCATTTGCATAAAATAAAGGATTTTGACACTCGTGCACCGAGGTTACGTGCGAGCAGCGCTCACAAACCTCGATGGCTCGTTTTTGGTGTTCGACTATATTTCGCTCGCGGCATCGTTGCCAACCTAGTTTTAACGATGCAACACGATGCATTTACATAAAGTAAAGTATCGTGACACTCGTGCACCGACGTTACATGCGAGCAGCGCTCTTAAAACTCGATGGCTCGTTTTTCGGGCCCGATGAAATTTCACTCGCGGCATCCATGCTAAATGAGGTTTAACTGTGCAACACGACGCATTTGCATGAAATAAAGTATTTTGACTGTCGTGCACCGAGGTTACGTGCGAGCAGCGCTCACAAACCTCGATGGCTCGTTTTTGGAGTTTGACGACATTTCGCTCGCGGCATCAATGCCGAAAGAGTTTTAACGGTGCAACACGGTGCATTTGAATAACATAAAGTATTTTGACACTCGTGCACCGACGTTACATGCGAGCAGCGCTCGTAAAACTCGATGGCTCGTTTTAGGGGCCCGATGAAATTTCACTCACGGGTTCCATGCTAAATGAGGTTTAGCGGTGCAACACGATGAATTTGCGTAAAATGAAAGTTTTTGATACAGGTCCATCGAGGTTACGTGCGGGCAGCGATCGCAAGACTCGATGGCTCGTTTTTGGTGTTCGACGAAATTTCGCCCGCGGCATCGATGCCAAACGAGGTTAATCGGTGCAACACGATACATTTGCATAAAATAAAGGTTTTTGACACTCATGCACCGAGGCTACGTACAAGCAGCGCTCACAAACATCAATGGCTCGTTTTTGCGGTTCGCCGACATTTCTCTTGCGGCATTGATGTCAAACGAGGTTTAATGGCGCAACACGATGTATTTGCATAAAATAAAGTATTTTGACACTCGTGCACCGAGGTTACATGCGAGCAGCGCTCGTAAAACTCGATGGTTCGTTTTTGGGACCCGATGAAATTTCACTCGCGGCATCCATTCTAAATGAGGTTTAGCGGTGCAACACTATGCAATTGCATAAAATAAAGGATTTTGACTCTCGTGCTCCAAGGCTAAGTGCGAGCAGCGCTCACAAACCTCGATGGCTTGTTTTTGGGGTTCGACTACATTTCGCTCGCGGCATCGATGCCAACCTAGTTTTAACGATGCAACACGATGCATTTGCATAAAATAAAGTATGTTGACACTCGTGCACAAAGGTCACGTGCGAGCAGCGCTCCCAAAACTCGATGGCTCGTTTATGGGGTTCGACGTCATTTCTATCACGACATTGATGTCAACCGAGTTTTAACGATGCAAAACGATGCAGTTGCATAAATCAAAGGATTTTGACACTCGTGCACCGAGGTTACGTGTGGGCAACGCTCACAAACCTCGATGGCTCGTTTCTCGTGTCCGACGTAATTTCGCTCGCGGCATCGATGCCAAACGAGGTTTAATGGCGCAACGCGATGTATTTGCATAAAATAAAGTATTTTGACACTCGTGTACCGAGGTTACATGCGAGCAGCGCTCTTAAAACTCGATGGCTCGTTTTTGGGGCCCAATGAAATTTCACTCGCGGCATCCATGCTAAATGAGGTTAAGCGGTGCGACAAGATGCAATTTCATACAATAAAGGTTTTTGACACCGGGGCACCGAGGTTACGTACGATCAGCGCTCACAAACCTTGATGCTTCGTTTTTGGAGTTCGACGACATTTCGCTCGCGGCATCAATGCCGAAAGAGTTTTAACGGTGCAACACGATGCATTTGCATAAAATAAAGTATTTTGACACTCGTGCACAGACGTTACATGCGAGCAGAGCTCGTAAAACTCGATGGCTCGTTTTTGGGGCCCAATGAAATTTCACTCGCGGCATCCATGCTAAATGAGGTTTAGCGGTGCAACACGATGCAGTTGCATATAATAAAGGTTTTTGACACTGGGGCACCGAGGTTACGTGCGAGCAGCGCTCTCAAACCTCGATGGCTCGTTTTTCGGGTTCGACGACATTTCGGTCGCGGCATCGATGCCAACCTAGTTTTAACGATGCAACACGATGCATCTACATAAAGTAAAGTATCGTGACACTCGTGCACCGACGTTACATGCGAGTAGCGCTCGTAAAACTCGATGGCTCGTTTTTCGGGCCCGATGAAATTTCACTCGCGGCATCCATGCTAAATGAGGTTTAACTGTGCAACACGACGCATTTGCATGAAATAAAGTATTTTGACTGTCGTGCACCGAGGTTACGTGCGAGCAGCGCTCACAAACCTCGATGGCTCGTTTTTGGAGTTTGACGACATTTCGCTCGCGGCATCAATGCCGAAAGAGTTTTAACGGTGCAACACGGTGCATTTGAATAACATAAAGTATTTTGACACTCGTGCACCGACGTTACATGCGAGCAGCGCTCGTAAAACTCGATGGCTCGTTTTAGGGGCCCGATGAAATTTCACTCACGGGTTCCATGCTAAAGGAGGTTTAGCGGTGCAACACGATGAATTTGCGTAAAATGAAAGTTTTTGACACAGGTCCATCGAGGTTACGTGCGGGCAGCGATCGCAAGACTCGATGGCTCGTTTTTGGAGTTCGACGACATTTCGCTCGCGGCATCAATGCCGAAAGAGTTTTAACGGTGCAACGCGGTGCATTTGAATAACATAAAGTATTTTGACTCTCGTGCACCGACGTTACATGCGAGCAGCGCTCGTAAAACTCGATGGCTCGTTTTAGGGGCCCGATGAAATTTCACTCACGGGTTCAATGCTAAATGAGGTTTAGCGGTGCAACACGATGCATTTGCATAAAATGAAAGTTTTTGACACAGGTCCATCGAGGTTACGTGCGGGCAGCGATCGCAAGACTCGATGGCTCGTTTTTGGAGTTCGACGAAATTTCGATCGCGGCATCGATGCCAAACGAGGTTAATCGGTGCAACACGATACATTTGCATAAAATAAAGGTTTTTGACACTCATGCACCGAGGCTACGTACAAGCAGCGCTCACAAACATCGATGGCTCGTTTTTGGGGTTCGCCGACATTTCGCTCGCGGCATTGATGTCAAACGAGGTTTAATGGCGTAACACGATGTATTTGCATAAAATAAAGTATTTTGACACTCGTGCACCGAGGTTACATGCGAGCAGCGCTCGTAAAACTCGATGGCTCGTTTTTGGGACCCGATGAAATTTCACTCGCGGCATCCATTCTAAATGAGGTTTAGCGGTGCAACACTATGCAATTGCATAAAATAAAGGATTTTGACTCTCGTGCTCCAAGGCTAAGTGCGAGCAGTGCTCACAAACCTCGATGGCTTGTTTTTGGGGTTCGACTACATTTCGCTCGCGGCATCGATGCCAACCTAGTTTTAACGATGCAACACGATGCATTTGCATAAAATAAAGTATGTTGACATTCGTGCACAAAGGTTACGTGCGAGCAGCGCTCCCAAAACTCGATGGCTCGTTTATGGGGTTCGTCGTCATTTCTATCACGACATTGATGTCATCCGAGTTTTAACGATGCAAAACGATGCAGTTGCATAAATCAAAGGTTTTTGACACTCGTGCACCGAGGTTACGTGTGGGCAGCGCTCACAAACCTCGATGGCTCGTTTCTCGTGTCCGACGTAATTTCGCTCGCGGCATCGATGCCAAACGAGGTTTAATGGCGCAACACGATGTATTTGCATAAAATAAAATATTTTGACACTCGTGTACCGAGGTTACATGCGAGCAGCGCTCGCAAAACTCGATGGCTCGTTTTTGGGGCCCAATGAAATTTCGCTCGCGGCATCCATGCTAAATGAGGTTTAGCGGTGCAACACGATGCAATTGCACACAATAAAGGATTTTGACACCGGTGCACCGAGGTTACGTGCGAGCAGCGCTCACAAACCTTGATGCCTCGTTTTTGGAGTTCGACAACATTTCGCTCGCGGCATCAACGCCGAAAGAGTTTTAACTGTGCAGCACGATGCATTTGCATAAAATAAAGGATTTTGACAATCGTGCACCGAGGTTACGTGCGAGCAGCGCTCACAAACCTCGATGGCTCGTTTTTGGTGTTCGACTATATTTCGCTCGCGGCATCGTTGCCAACCTAGTTTTAACGATGCAACACGATGCATTTACATAAAGTAAAGTATCGTGACACTCGTGCACCGACGTTACATGCGAGCAGCGCTCTTAAAACTCGATGGCTCGTTTTTCGGGCCCGATGAAATTTCACTCGCGGCATCCATGCTAAATGAGGTTTAACTGTGCAACACGACGCATTTGCATGAAATAAAGTATTTTGACTGTCGTGCACCGAGGTTACGTGCGAGCAGCGCTCACAAACCTCGATGGCTCGTTTTTGGAGTTTGACGACATTTCGCTCGCGGCATCAATGCCGAAAGAGTTTTAACGGTGCAACACGGTGCATTTGAATAACATAAAGTATTTTGACACTCGTGCACCGACGTTACATGCGAGCAGCGCTCGTAAAACTCGATGGCTCGTTTTAGGGGCCCGATGAAATTTCACTCACGGGTTCCATGCTAAATGAGGTTTAGCGGCGCAACACGATGAATTTGCGTAAAATGAAAGTTTTTGATACAGGTCCATCGAGGTTACGTGCGGGCAGCGATCGCAAGACTCGATGGCTCGTTTTTGGAGTTCGACGAAATTTCGCCCGCGGCATCGATGCCAAACGAGGTTAATCGGTGCAACACGATACATTTGCATAAAATAAAGGTTTTTGACACTCATGCACCGAGGCTACGTACAAGCAGCGCTCACAAACATCAATGGCTCGTTTTTGAGGTTCGCCGACATTTCTCTTGCGGCATTGATGTCAAACGAGGTTTAATGGCGCAACACGATGTATTTGCATAAAATAAAGTATTTTGACACTCGTGCACCGAGGTTACATGCGAGCAGCGCTCGTAAAACTCGATGGTTCGTTTTTGGGACCCGATGAAATTTCACTCGCGGCATCCATTCTAAATGAGGTTTAGCGGTGCAACACTATGCAATTGCATAAAATAAAGGATTTTGACTCTCGTGCTCCAAGGCTAAGTGCGAGCAGCGCTCACAAACCTCGATGGCTTGTTTTTGGGGTTCGACTACATTTCGCTCGCGGCATCGATGCCAACCTAGTTTTAACGATGCAACACGATGCATTTGCATAAAATAAAGTATGTTGACACTCGTGCACAAAGGTCACGTGCGAGCAGCGCTCCCAAAACTCGATGGCTCGTTTATGGGGTTCGACGTCATTTCTATCACGACATTGATGTCAACCGAGTTTTAACGATGCAAAACGATGCAGTTGCATAAATCAAAGGATTTTGACACTCGTGCACCGAGGTTACGTGTGGGCAACGCTCACAAACCTCGATGGCTCGTTTCTCGTGTCCGACGTAATTTCGCTCGCGGCATCGATGCCAAACGAGGTTTAATGGCGCAACGCGATGTATTTGCATAAAATAAAGTATTTTGACACTCGTGTACCGAGGTTACATGCGAGCAGCGCTCTTAAAACTCGATGGCTCGTTTTTCGGGCCCGATGAAATTTCACTCGCGGCATCCATGCTAAATGAGGTTTAACTGTGCAACACGACGCATTTGCATGAAATAAAGTATTTTGACTGTCGTGCACCGAGGTTACGTGCGAGCAGCGCTCACAAACCTCGATGGCTCGTTTTTGGAGTTTGACGACATTTCGCTCGCGGCATCAATGCCGAAAGAGTTTTAACGGTGCAACACGGTGCATTTGAATAACATAAAGTATTTTGACACTCGTGCACCGACGTTACATGCGAGCAGCGCTCGTAAAACTCGATGGCTCGTTTTAGGGGCCCGATGAAATTTCACTCACGGGTTCCATGCTAAAGGAGGTTTAGCGGTGCAACACGATGAATTTGCGTAAAATGAAAGTTTTTGACACAGGTCCATCGAGGTTACGTGCGGGCAGCGATCGCAAGACTCGATGGCTCGTTTTTGGAGTTCGACGAAATTTCGCCCGCGGCATCGATGCCAAACGAGGTTAATCGGTGCAACACGATACATTTGCATAAAATAAAGGTTTTTGACACTCATGCACCGAGGCTACGTACAAGCAGCGCTCACAAACATCAATGGCTCGTTTTTGGGGTTCGACGTCATTTCTCTCGCGGCATTGATGTCAAACGAGGTTTAATGGCGCAACACGATGTATTTGCATAAAATAAAGTATTTTCACACTCGTGCACCGAGGTTACATGCAAGCAGCGCTCGTAAAACTCGATGGGTCGTTTTTGGGACCCGATGAAATTTCACTCGCGGCATCCATTCTAAATGAGGTTTAGCGGTGCAACACTATGCAATTGCATAAAATAAAGGATTTTGACTCTCGTGCTCCAAGGCTAAGTGCGAGCAGCGCTCACAAACCTCGATGGCTTGTTTTTGGGGTTCGACTACATTTCGCTCGCGGCATCGATGCCAACCTAGTTTTAACGATGCAACACGATGCATTTGCATAAAATAAAGTATGTTGACACTCGTGCACAAAGGTCACGTGCGAGCAGCGCTCCCAAAACTCGATGGCTCGTTTATGGGGTTCGACGTCATTTCTATCACGACATTGATGTCAACCGAGTTTTAACGATGCAAAACGATGCAGTTGCATAAATCAAAGGATTTTGACACTCGTGCACCGAGGTTACGTGTGGGCAACGCTCACAAACCTCGATGGCTCGTTTCTCGTGTCCGACGTAATTTCGCTCGCGGCATCGATGCCAAACGAGGTTTAATGGCGCAACGCGATGTATTTGCATAAAATAAAGTATTTTGACACTCGTGTACCGAGGTTACATGCGAGCAGCGCTCTTAAAACTCGATGGCTCGTTTTTGGGGCCCAATGAAATTTCACTCGCGGCATCCATGCTAAATGAGGTTAAGCGGTGCGACAAGATGCAATTTCATACAATAAAGGTTTTTGACACCGGGGCACCGAGGTTACGTACGATCAGCGCTCACAAACCTTGATGCTTCGTTTTTGGAGTTCGACGACATTTCGCTCGCGGCATCAATGCCGAAAGAGTTTTAACGGTGCAACACGGTGCATTTGCATAAAATAAAGTATTTTGACTCTCGTGCACCGACGTTACATGCGAGCAGCGCTCGTAAAACTCGATGGCTCGTTTTAGGGGCCCGATGAAATTTCACTCACGGGTTCAATGCTAAATGAGGTTTAGCGGTGCAACAAGATGCATTTGCATAAAATGAAAGTTTTTGACACAGGTCCATCGAGGTTACGTGCGGGCAGCGATCGCAAGACTCGATGGCTCGTTTTTGGAGTTCGACGACATTTCGCTCGCGGCATCAATGCCGAAAGAGTTTTAACGGTGCAACGCGGTGCATTTGAATAACATAAAGTATTTTGACTCTCGTGCACCGACGTTACATGCGAGCAGCGCTCGTAAAACTCGATGGCTCGTTTTAGGGGCCCGATGAAATTTCACTCACGTGTTCAATGCTAAATGAGGTTTAGCGGTGCAACACGATGCATTTGCATAAAATGAAAGTTTTTGACACAGGTCCATCGAGGTTACGTGCGGGCAGCGATCGCAAGACTCGATGGCTCGTTTTTGGAGTTCGACGAAATTTCGCCCGCGGCATCGATGCCAAACGAGGTTAATCGGTGCAACACGATACATTTGCATAAAATAAAGGTTTTTGACACTCATGCACCGAGGCTACGTACAAGCAGCGCTCACAAACATCAATGGCTCGTTTTTGAGGTTCGCCGACATTTCTCTTGCGGCATTGATGTCAAACGAGGTTTAATGGCGCAACACGATGTATTTGCATAAAATAAAGTATTTTGACACTCGTGCACCGAGGTTACATGCGAGCAGCGCTCGTAAAACTCGATGGCTCGTTTTTGGGACCCGATGAAATTTCACTCGCGGCATCCATTCTAAATGAGGTTTAGCGGTGCAACACGATGCAATTGCACACAATAAAGGATTTTGACACCGGTGCACCGAGGTTACGTGCGAGCAGCGCTCACAAACCTTGATGCCTCGTTTTTGGAGTTCGACAACATTTCGCTCGCGGCATCAACGCCGAAAGAGTTGTAACTGTGCAGCACGATGCATTTGCATAAAATAAAGGATTTTGACTCTCGTGCACCGAGGTTACGTGCGAGCAGCGCTCACAAACCTCGATGGCTCGTTTTTGGTGTTCGACTATATTTCGCTCGCGGCATCGTTTCCAACCTAGTTTTAACGATGCAACACGATGCATTTACATAAAGTAAAGTATCGTGACACTCGTGCACCGACGTTACATGCGAGCAGCGCTGGTAAAACTCGATGGCTCGTTTTTCGGGCCCGATGAAATTTCACTCGCGGCATCCATGCTAAATGAGGTTTAACTGTGCAACACGACGCATTTGCATGAAATAAAGTATTTTGACTGTCGTGCACCGAGGTTACGTGCGAGCAGCGCTCACAAACCTCGATGGCTCGTTTTTGGCGTTTGACGACATTTCGCTCGCGGCATCAATGCCGAAAGAGTTTTAACGGTGCAACACGGTGCATTTGAATAACATAAAGTATTTTGACACTCGTGCACCGACGTTACATGCGAGCAGCGCTCGTAAAACTCGATGGCTCGTTTTAGGGGCCCGATGAAATTTCACTCACGGGTTCCATGCTAAATGAGGTTTAGCGGTGCAACACGATGAATTTGCGTAAAATGAAAGTTTTTGACACAGGTCCATCGAGGTTACGTGCGGGCAGCGATCGCAAGACTCGATGGCTCGTTTTTGGAGTTCGACAAAATTTCGCCCGCGGCATCGATGCCAAACGAGGTTAATCGGTGCAACACGATACATTTGCATAAAATAAAGGTTTTTGACACTCATGCACCGAGGCTACGTACAAGCAGCGCTCACAAACATCAATGGCTCGTTTTTGAGGTTCGCCGACATTTCTCTTGCGGCATTGATGTCAAACGAGGTTTAATGGCGCAACACGATGTATTTGCATAAAATAAAGTATTTTGACACTCGTGCACCGAGGTTACATGCGAGCAGCGCTCGTAAAACTCGATGGTTCGTTTTTGGGACCCGATGAAATTTCACTCGCGGCATCCATTCTAAATGAGGTTTAGCGGTGCAACACTATGCAATTGCATAAAATAAAGGATTTTGACTCTCGTGCTCCAAGGCTAAGTGCGAGCAGCGCTCACAAACCTTGATGCCTCGTTTTTGGAGTTCGACAACATTTCGCTCGCGGCATCAACGCCGAAAGAGTTTTAACTGTGCAGCACGATGCATTTGCATAAAATAAAGGATTTTGACACTCGTGCACCGAGGTTACGTGCGAGCAGCGCTCACAAACCTCGATGGCTCGTTTTTGGTGTTCGACTATATTTCGCTCGCGGCATCGTTGCCAACCTAGTTTTAACGATGCAACACGATGCATTTACATAAAGTAAAGTATCGTGACACTCGTGCACCGACGTTACATGCGAGCAGCGCTCGTAAAACTCGATGGCTCGTTTTTCGGGCCCGATGAAATTTCACTCGCGGCATCCATGCTAAATGAGGTTTAACTGTGCAACACGACGCATTTGCATGAAATAAAGTATTTTGACTGTCGTGCACCGAGGTTACGTGCGAGCAGCGCTCACAAACCTCGATGGCTCGTTTTTGGAGTTTGACGACATTTCGCTCGCGGCATCAATGCCGAAAGAGTTTTAACGGTGCAACACGGTGCATTTGAATAACATAAAGTATTTTGACACTCGTGCACCGACGTTACATGCGAGCAGCGCTCGTAAAACTCGATGGCTCGTTTTAGGGGCCCGATGAAATTTCACTCACGGGTTCCATGCTAAATGAGGTTTAGCGGTGCAACACGATGCATTTGCATAAAATGAAAGTTTTTGACACAGGTCCATCGAGGTTACGTGCGGGCAGCGATCGCAAGACTCGATGGCTCGTTTTTGGAGTTCGACGAAATTTCGCCCGCGGCATCGATGCCAAACGAGGTTAATCGGTGCAACACGATACATTTGCATAAAATAAAGGTTTTTGACACTCATGCACCGAGGCTACGTACAAGCAGCGCTCACAAACATCAATGGCTCGTTTTTGGGGTTCGACGTCATTTCTCTCGCGGCATTGATGTCAAACGAGGTTTAATGGCGCAACACGATGTATTTGCATAAAATAAAGTATTTTCACACTCGTGCACCGAGGTTACATGCAAGCAGCGCTCGTAAAACTCGATGGGTCGTTTTTGGGACCCGATGAAATTTCACTCGCGGCATCCATTCTAAATGAGGTTTAGCGGTGCAACACTATGCAATTGCATAAAATAAAGGATTTTGACTCTCGTGCTCCAAGGCTAAGTGCGAGCAGCGCTCACAAACCTCGATGGCTTGTTTTTGGGGTTCGACTACATTTCGCTCGCGGCATCGATGCCAACCTAGTTTTAACGATGCAACACGATGCATTTGCATAAAATAAAGTATGTTGACACTCGTGCACAAAGGTCACGTGCGAGCAGCGCTCCCAAAACTCGATGGCTCGTTTATGGGGTTCGACGTCATTTCTATCACGACATTGATGTCAACCGAGTTTTAACGATGCAAAACGATGCAGTTGCATAAATCAAAGGTTTTTGACACTCGTGCACCGAGGTTACGTGTGGGCAGCGCTCACAAACCTCGATGGCTCGTTTCTCGTGTCCGACGTAATTTCGTTCGCGGCATCGATGCCAAACGAGGTTTAATGGCGCAATGCGATGTATTTGCATAAAATAAAGTATTTTGACACTCGTGTACCGAGGTTACATGCGAGCAGCGCTCTTAAAACTCGATGGCTCGTTTTTGGGGCCCAATGAAATTTCACTCGCGGCATCCATGCTAAATGAGGTTTAGCGGTGCGACAAGATGCAATTTCATACAATAAAGGTTTTTGACACCGGGACACCGATGTTACGTACGATCAGCGCTCACAAACCTTGATGCTTCGTTTTTGGAGTTCGACGACATTTCGCTCGCGGCATCAATGCCGAAAGAGTTTTAACGGTGCAACACGGTGCATTTGCATAAAATAAAGTATTTTGACTCTCGTGCACCGACGTTACATGCGAGCAGCGCTCGTAAAACTCGATGGCTCGTTTTAGGGGCCCGATGAAATTTCACTCACGGGTTCAATGCTAAATGAGGTTTAGCGGTGCAACAAGATGCATTTGCATAAAATGAAAGTTTTTGACACAGGTCCATCGAGGTTACGTGCGGGCAGCGATCGCAAGACTCGATGGCTCGTTTTTGGAGTTCGACGACATTTCGCTCGCGGCATCAATGCCGAAAGAGTTTTAACGGTGCAACGCGGTGCATTTGAATAACATAAAGTATTTTGACTCTCGTGCACCGACGTTACATGCGAGCAGCGCTCGTAAAACTCGATGGCTCGTTTTAGGGGCCCGATGAAATTTCACTCACGTGTTCAATGCTAAATGAGGTTTAGCGGTGCAACACGATGCATTTGCATAAAATGAAAGTTTTTGACACAGGTCCATCGAGGTTACGTGCGGGCAGCGATCGCAAGACTCGATGGCTCGTTTTTGGAGTTCGACGAAATTTCGATCGCGGCATCGATGCCAAACGAGGTTAATCGGTGCAACACGATACATTTGCATAAAATAAAGGTTTTTGACACTCATGCACCGAGGCTACGTACAAGCAGCGCTCACAAACATCGATGGCTCGTTTTTGGGGTTCGCCGACATTTCGCTCGCGGCATTGATGTCAAACGAGGTTTAATGGCGTAACACGATGTATTTGCATAAAATAAAGTATTTTGACACTCGTGCACCGAGGTTACATGCGAGCAGCGCTCGTAAAACTCGATGGCTCGTTTTTGGGACCCGATGAAATTTCACTCGCGGCATCCATTCTAAATGAGGTTTAGCGGTGCAACACTATGCAATTGCATAAAATAAAGGATTTTGACTCTCGTGCTCCAAGGCTAAGTGCGAGCAGTGCTCACAAACCTCGATGGCTTGTTTTTGGGGTTCGACTACATTTCGCTCGCGGCATCGATGCCAACCTAGTTTTAACGATGCAACACGATGCATTTGCATAAAATAAAGTATGTTGACATTCGTGCACAAAGGTTACGTGCGAGCAGCGCTCTTAAAACTCGATGGCTCGTTTTTCGGGCCCGATGAAATTTCACTCGCGGCATCCATGCTAAATGAGGTTTAACTGTGCAACACGACGCATTTGCATGAAATAAAGTATTTTGACTGTCGTGCACCGAGGTTACGTGCGAGCAGCGCTCACAAACCTCGATGGCTCGTTTTTGGAGTTTGACGACATTTCGCTCGCGGCATCAATGCCGAAAGAGTTTTAACGGTGCAACACGGTGCATTTGAATAACATAAAGTATTTTGACACTCGTGCACCGACGTTACATGCGAGCAGCGCTCGTAAAACTCGATGGCTCGTTTTAGGGGCCCGATGAAATTTCACTCACGGGTTCCATGCTAAATGAGGTTTAGCGGTGCAACACGATGCATTTGCATAAAATGAAAGTTTTTGACACAGGTCCATCGAGGTTACGTGCGGGCAGCGATCGCAAGACTCGATGGCTCGTTTTTGGAGTTCGACGAAATTTCGCCCGCGGCATCGATGCCAAACGAGGTTAATCGGTGCAACACGATACATTTGCATAAAATAAAGGTTTTTGACACTCATGCACCGAGGCTACGTACAAGCAGCGCTCACAAACATCAATGGCTCGTTTTTGAGGTTCGCCGACATTTCTCTTGCGGCATTGATGTCAAACGAGGTTTAATGGCGCAACACGATGTATTTGCATAAAATAAAGTATTTTGACACTCGTGCACCGAGGTTACATGCGAGCAGCGCTCGTAAAACTCGATGGCTCGTTTTTGGGACCCGATGAAATTTCACTCGCGGCATCCATTCTAAATGAGGTTTAGCGGTGCAACACGATGCAATTGCACACAATAAAGGATTTTGACACCGGTGCACCGAGGTTACGTGCGAGCAGCGCTCACAAACCTTGATGCCTCGTTTTTGGAGTTCGACAACATTTCGCTCGCGGCATCAACGCCGAAAGAGTTGTAACTGTGCAGCACGATGCATTTGCATAAAATAAAGGATTTTGACTCTCGTGCACCGAGGTTACGTGCGAGCAGCGCTCACAAACCTCGATGGCTCGTTTTTGGTGTTCGACTATATTTCGCTCGCGGCATCGTTTCCAACCTAGTTTTAACGATGCAACACGATGCATTTACATAAAGTAAAGTATCGTGACACTCGTGCACCGACGTTACATGCGAGCAGCGCTGGTAAAACTCGATGGCTCGTTTTTCGGGCCCGATGAAATTTCACTCGCGGCATCCATGCTAAATGAGGTTTAACTGTGCAACACGACGCATTTGCATGAAATAAAGTATTTTGACTGTCGTGCACCGAGGTTACGTGCGAGCAGCGCTCACAAACCTCGATGGCTCGTTTTTGGCGTTTGACGACATTTCGCTCGCGGCATCAATGCCGAAAGAGTTTTAACGGTGCAACACGGTGCATTTGAATAACATAAAGTATTTTGACACTCGTGCACCGACGTTACATGCGAGCAGCGCTCGTAAAACTCGATGGCTCGTTTTAGGGGCCCGATGAAATTTCACTCACGGGTTCCATGCTAAATGAGGTTTAGCGGTGCAACACGATGAATTTGCGTAAAATGAAAGTTTTTGACACAGGTCCATCGAGGTTACGTGCGGGCAGCGATCGCAAGACTCGATGGCTCGTTTTTGGAGTTCGACAAAATTTCGCCCGCGGCATCGATGCCAAACGAGGTTAATCGGTGCAACACGATACATTTGCATAAAATAAAGGTTTTTGACACTCATGCACCGAGGCTACGTACAAGCAGCGCTCACAAACATCAATGGCTCGTTTTTGAGGTTCGCCGACATTTCTCTTGCGGCATTGATGTCAAACGAGGTTTAATGGCGCAACACGATGTATTTGCATAAAATAAAGTATTTTGACACTCGTGCACCGAGGTTACATGCGAGCAGCGCTCGTAAAACTCGATGGTTCGTTTTTGGGACCCGATGAAATTTCACTCGCGGCATCCATTCTAAATGAGGTTTAGCGGTGCAACACTATGCAATTGCATAAAATAAAGGATTTTGACTCTCGTGCTCCAAGGCTAAGTGCGAGCAGCGCTCACAAACCTTGATGCCTCGTTTTTGGAGTTCGACAACATTTCGCTCACGGCATCAACGCCGAAAGAGTTTTAACTGTGCAGCACGATGCATTTGCATAAAATAAAGGATTTTGACACTCGTGCACCGAGGTTACGTGCGAGCAGCGCTCACAAACCTCGATGGCTCGTTTTTGGTGTTCGACTATATTTCGCTCGCGGCATCGTTGCCAACCTAGTTTTAACGATGCAACACGATGCATTTACATAAAGTAAAGTATCGTGACACTCGTGCACCGACGTTACATGCGAGCAGCGCTCGTAAAACTCGATGGCTCGTTTTTCGGGCCCGATGAAATTTCACTCGCGGCATCCATGCTAAATGAGGTTTAACTGTGCAACACGACGCATTTGCATGAAATAAAGTATTTTGACTGTCGTGCACCGAGGTCACGTGCGAGCAGCGCTCACAAACCTCGATGGCTCGTTTTTGGAGTTTGACGACATTTCGCTCGCGGCATCAATGCCGAAAGAGTTTTAACGGTGCAACACGGTGCATTTGAATAACATAAAGTATTTTGACACTCGTGCACCGACGTTACATGCGAGCAGCGCTCGTAAAACTCGATGGCTCGTTTTAGGGGCCCGATGAAATTTCACTCACGGGTTCCATGCTAAAGGAGGTTTAGCGGTGCAACACGATGAATTTGCGTAAAATGAAAGTTTTTGACACAGGTCCATCGAGGTTACGTGCGGGCAGCGATCGCAAGACTCGATGGCTCGTTTTTGGAGTTCGACGAAATTTCGCCCGCGGCATCGATGCCAAACGAGGTTAATCGGTGCAACACGATACATTTGCATAAAATAAAGGTTTTTGACACTCATGCACCGAGGCTACGTACAAGCAGCGCTCACAAACATCAATGGCTCGTTTTTGGGGTTCGACGTCATTTCTCTCGCGGCATTGATGTCAAACGAGGTTTAATGGCGCAACACGATGTATTTGCATAAAATAAAGTATTTTCACACTCGTGCACCGAGGTTACATGCAAGCAGCGCTCGTAAAACTCGATGGGTCGTTTTTGGGACCCGATGAAATTTCACTCGCGGCATCCATTCTAAATGAGGTTTAGCGGTGCAACACTATGCAATTGCATAAAATAAAGGATTTTGACTCTCGTGCTCCAAGGCTAAGTGCGAGCAGCGCTCACAAACCTCGATGGCTTGTTTTTGGGGTTCGACTACATTTCGCTCGCGGCATCGATGCCAACCTAGTTTTAACGATGCAACACGATGCATTTGCATAAAATAAAGTATGTTGACACTCGTGCACATAGGTCACGTGCGAGCAGCGCTCCCAAAACTCGATGGCTCGTTTATGGGGTTCGACGTCATTTCTATCACGACATTGATGTCAACCGAGTTTTAACGATGCAAAACGATGCAGTTGCATAAATCAAAGGTTTTTGACACTCGTGCACCGAGGTTACGTGTGGGCAGCGCTCACAAACCTCGATGGCTCGTTTCTCGTGTCCGACGTAATTTCGTTCGCGGCATCGATGCCAAACGAGGTTTAATGGCGCAACGCGATGTATTTGCATAAAATAAAGTATTTTGACACTCGTGTACCGAGGTTACATGCGAGCAGCGCTCTTAAAACTCGATGGCTCGTTTTTGGGGCCCAATGAAATTTCACTCGCGGCATCCATGCTAAATGAGGTTTAGCGGTGCGACAAGATGCAATTTCATACAATAAAGGTTTTTGACACCGGGACACCGATGTTACGTACGATCAGCGCTCACAAACCTTGATGCTTCGTTTTTGGAGTTCGACGACATTTCGCTCGCGGCATCAATGCCGAAAGAGTTTTAACGGTGCAACACGGTGCATTTGCATAAAATAAAGTATTTTGACTCTCGTGCACCGACGTTACATGCGAGCAGCGCTCGTAAAACTCGATGGCTCGTTTTAGGGGCCCGATGAAATTTCACTCACGGGTTCAATGCTAAATGAGGTTTAGCGGTGCAACAAGATGCATTTGCATAAAATGAAAGTTTTTGACACAGGTCCATCGAGGTTACGTGCGGGCAGCGATCGCAAGACTCGATGGCTCGTTTTTGGAGTTCGACGACATTTCGCTCGCGGCATCAATGCCGAAAGAGTTTTAACGGTGCAACGCGGTGCATTTGAATAACATAAAGTATTTTGACTCTCGTGCACCGACGTTACATGCGAGCAGCGCTCGTAAAACTCGATGGCTCGTTTTAGGGGCCCGATGAAATTTCACTCACGTGTTCAATGCTAAATGAGGTTTAGCGGTGCAACACGATGCATTTGCATAAAATGAAAGTTTTTGACACAGGTCCATCGAGGTTACGTGCGGGCAGCGATCGCAAGACTCGATGGCTCGTTTTTGGAGTTCGACGAAATTTCGCCCGCGGCATCGATGCCAAACGAGGTTAATCGGTGCAACACGATACATTTGCATAAAATAAAGGTTTTTGACACTCATGCACCGAGGCTACGTACAAGCAGCGCTCACAAACATCAATGGCTCGTTTTTGAGGTTCGCCGACATTTCTCTTGCGGCATTGATGTCAAACGAGGTTTAATGGCGCAACACGATGTATTTGCATAAAGTAAAGTATTTTGACACTCGTGCACCGAGGTTACATGCGAGCAGCGCTCGTAAAACTCGATGGCTCGTTTTTGGGACCCGATGAAATTTCACTCGCGGCATCCATTCTAAATGAGGTTTAGCGGTGCAACACTATGCAATTGCATAAAATAAAGGATTTTGACTCTCGTGCTCCAAGGCTAAGTGCGAGCAGTGCTCACAAACCTCGATGGCTTGTTTTTGGGGTTCGACTACATTTCGCTCGCGGCATCGATGCCAACCTAGTTTTAACGATGCAACACGATGCATTTGCATAAAATAAAGTATGTTGACATTCGTGCACAAAGGTTACGTGCGAGCAGCGCTCCCAAAACTCGATGGCTCGTTTATGGGGTTCGTCGTCATTTCTATCACGACATTGATGTCATCCGAGTTTTAACGATGCAAAACGATGCAGTTGCATAAATCAAAGGTTTTTGACACTCGTGCATCGAGGTTACGTGTGGGCAGCGCTCACAAACCTCGATGGCTCGTTTCTCGTGTCCGACGTAATTTCGCTCGCGGCATCGATGCCAAACGAGGTTTAATGGCGCAACACGATGTATTTGCATAAAATAAAATATTTTGACACTCGTGTACCGAGGTTACATGCGAGCAGCGCTCGCAAAACTCGATGGCTCGTTTTTGGGGCCCAATGAAATTTCGCTCGCGGCATCCATGCTAAATGAGGTTTAGCGGTGCAACACGATGCAATTGCACACAATAAAGGATTTTGACACCGGTGCACCGAGGTTACGTGCGAGCAGCGCTCACAAACCTTGATGCCTCGTTTTTGGAGTTCGACAACATTTCGCTCGCGGCATCAACGCCGAAAGAGTTTTAACTGTGCAGCACGATGCATTTGCATAAAATAAAGGATTTTGACTCTCGTGCACCGAGGTTACGTGCGAGCAGCGCTCACAAACCTCGATGGCTCGTTTTTGGTGTTCGACTATATTTCGCTCGCGGCATCGTTTCCAACCTAGTTTTGACGATGCAACACGATGCATTTACATAAAGTAAAGTATCGTGACACTCGTGCACCGACGTTACATGCGAGCAGCGCTGGTAAAACTCGATGGCTCGTTTTTCGGGCCCGATGAAATTTCACTCGCGGCATCCATGCTAAATGAGGTTTAACTGTGCAACACGACGCATTTGCATGAAATAAAGTATTTTGACTGTCGTGCACCGAGGTTACGTGCGAGCAGCGCTCACAAACCTCGATGGCTCGTTTTTGGAGTTTGACGACATTTCGCTCGCGGCATCAATGCCGAAAGAGTTTTAACGGTGCAACACGGTGCATTTGAATAACATAAAGTATTTTGACACTCGTGCACCGACGTTACATGCGAGCAGCGCTCGTAAAACTCGATGGCTCGTTTTAGGGGCCCGATGAAATTTCACTCACGGGTTCCATGCTAAATGAGGTTTAGCGGTGCAACACGATGAATTTGCGTAAAATGAAAGTTTTTGACACAGGTCCATCGAGGTTACGTGCGGGCAGCGATCGCAAGACTCGATGGCTCGTTTTTGGAGTTCGACAAAATTTCGCCCGCGGCATCGATGCCAAACGAGGTTAATCGGTGCAACACGATACATTTGCATAAAATAAAGGTTTTTGACACTCATGCACCGAGGCTACGTACAAGCAGCGCTCACAAACATCAATGGCTCGTTTTTGAGGTTCGCCGACATTTCTCTTGCGGCATTGATGTCAAACGAGGTTTAATGGCGCAACACGATGTATTTGCATAAAATAAAGTATTTTGACACTCGTGCACCGAGGTTACATGCGAGCAGCGCTCGTAAAACTCGATGGTTCGTTTTTGGGACCCGATGAAATTTCACTCGCGGCATCCATTCTAAATGAGGTTTAGCGGTGCAACACTATGCAATTGCATAAAATAAAGGATTTTGACTCTCGTGCTCCAAGGCTAAGTGCGAGCAGCGCTCACAAACCTTGATGCCTCGTTTTTGGAGTTCGACAACATTTCGCTCGCGGCATCAACGCCGAAAGAGTTTTAACTGTGCAGCACGATGCATTTGCATAAAATAAAGGATTTTGACACTCGTGCACCGAGGTTACGTGCGAGCAGCGCTCACAAACCTCGATGGCTCGTTTTTGGTGTTCGACTATATTTCGCTCGCGGCATCGTTGCCAACCTAGTTTTAACGATGCAACTCGATGCATTTACATAAAGTAAAGTATCGTGACACTCGTGCACCGACGTTACATGCGAGCAGCGCTCGTAAAACTCGATGGCTCGTTTTTCGGGCCCGATGAAATTTCACTCGCGGCATCCATGCTAAATGAGGTTTAACTGTGCAACACGACGCATTTGCATGAAATAAAGTATTTTGACTGTCGTGCACCGAGGTTACGTGCGAGCAGCGCTCACAAACCTCGATGGCTCGTTTTTGGAGTTTGACGACATTTCGCTCGCGGCATCAATGCCGAAAGAGTTTTAACGGTGCAACACGGTGCATTTGAATAACATAAAGTATTTTGACACTCGTGCACCGACGTTACATGCGAGCAGCGCTCGTAAAACTCGATGGCTCGTTTTAGGGGCCCGATGAAATTTCACTCACGGGTTCCATGCTAAATGAGGTTTAGCGGTGCAACACGATGCATTTGCATAAAATGAAAGTTTTTGACACAGGTCCATCGAGGTTACGTGCGGGCAGCGATCGCAAGACTCGATGGCTCGTTTTTGGAGTTCGACGAAATTTCGCCCGCGGCATCGATGCCAAACGAGGTTAATCGGTGCAACACGATACATTTGCATAAAATAAAGGTTTTTGACACTCATGCACCGAGGCTACGTACAAGCAGCGCTCACAAACATCAATGGCTCGTTTTTGGGGTTCGACGTCATTTCTCTCGCGGCATTGATGTCAAACGAGGTTTAATGGCGCAACACGATGTATTTGCATAAAATAAAGTATTTTCACACTCGTGCACCGAGGTTACATGCAAGCAGCGCTCGTAAAACTCGATGGGTCGTTTTTGGGACCCGATGAAATTTCACTCGCGGCATCCATTCTAAATGAGGTTTAGCGGTGCAACACTATGCAATTGCATAAAATAAAGGATTTTGACTCTCGTGCTCCAAGGCTAAGTGCGAGCAGCGCTCACAAACCTCGATGGCTTGTTTTTGGGGTTCGACTACATTTCGCTCGCGGCATCGATGCCAACCTAGTTTTAACGATGCAACACGATGCATTTGCATAAAATAAAGTATGTTGACACTCGTGCACAAAGGTCACGTGCGAGCAGCGCTCCCAAAACTCGATGGCTCGTTTATGGGGTTCGACGTCATTTCTATCACGACATTGATGTCAACCGAGTTTTAACGATGCAAAACGATGCAGTTGCATAAATCAAAGGTTTTTGACACTCGTGCACCGAGGTTACGTGTGGGCAGTGCTCACAAACCTCGATGGCTCGTTTCTCGTGTCCGACGTAATTTCGTTCGCGGCATCGATGCCAAACGAGGTTTAATGGCGCAACGCGATGTATTTGCATAAAATAAAGTATTTTGACACTCGTGTACCGAGGTTACATGCGAGCAGCGCTCTTAAAACTCGATGGCTCGTTTTTGGGGCCCAATGAAATTTCACTCGCGGCATCCATGCTAAATGAGGTTTAGCGGTGCGACAAGATGCAATTTCATACAATAAAGGTTTTTGACACCGGGACACCGATGTTACGTACGATCAGCGCTCACAAACCTTGATGCTTCGTTTTTGGAGTTCGACGACATTTCGCTCGCGGCATCAATGCCGAAAGAGTTTTAACGGTGCAACACGGTGCATTTGCATAAAATAAAGTATTTTGACTCTCGTGCACCGACGTTACATGCGAGCAGCGCTCGTAAAACTCGATGGCTCGTTTTAGGGGCCCGATGAAATTTCACTCACGGGTTCAATGCTAAATGAGGTTTAGCGGTGCAACAAGATGCATTTGCATAAAATGAAAGTTTTTGACACAGGTCCATCGAGGTTACGTGCGGGCAGCGATCGCAAGACTCGATGGCTCGTTTTTGGAGTTCGACGACATTTCGCTCGCGGCATCAATGCCGAAAGAGTTTTAACGGTGCAACACGGTGCATTTGAATAACATAAAGTATTTTGACACTCGTGCACCGACGTTACATGCGAGCAGCGCTCGTAAAACTCGATGGCTCGTTTTAGGGGCCCGATGAAATTTCACTCACGGGTTCCATGCTAAATGAGGTTTAGCGGTGCAACACGATGCATTTGCATAAAATGAAAGTTTTTGACACAGGTCCATCGAGGTTACGTGCGGGCAGCGATCGCAAGACTCGATGGCTCGTTTTTGGAGTTCGACGAAATTTCGCCCGCGGCATCGATGCCAAACGAGGTTAATCGGTGCAACACGATACATTTGCATAAAATAAAGGTTTTTGACACTCATGCACCGAGGCTACGTACAAGCAGCGCTCACAAACATCAATGGCTCGTTTTTGGGGTTCGACGTCATTTCTCTCGCGGCATTGATGTCAAACGAGGTTTAATGGCGCAACACGATGTATTTGCATAAAATAAAGTATTTTCACACTCGTGCACCGAGGTTACATGCAAGCAGCGCTCGTAAAACTCGATGGGTCGTTTTTGGGACCCGATGAAATTTCACTCGCGGCATCCATTCTAAATGAGGTTTAGCGGTGCAACACTATGCAATTGCATAAAATAAAGGATTTTGACTCTCGTGCTCCAAGGCTAAGTGCGAGCAGCGCTCACAAACCTCGATGGCTTGTTTTTGGGGTTCGACTACATTTCGCTCGCGGCATCGATGCCAACCTAGTTTTAACGATGCAACACGATGCATTTGCATAAAATAAAGTATGTTGACACTCGTGCACAAAGGTCACGTGCGAGCAGCGCTCCCAAAACTCGATGGCTCGTTTATGGGGTTCGACGTCATTTCTATCACGACATTGATGTCAACCGAGTTTTAACGATGCAAAACGATGCAGTTGCATAAATCAAAGGTTTTTGACACTCGTGCACCGAGGTTACGTGTGGGCAGCGCTCACAAACCTCGATGGCTCGTTTCTCGTGTCCGACGTAATTTCGTTCGCGGCATCGATGCCAAACGAGGTTTAATGGCGCAACGCGATGTATTTGCATAAAATAAAGTATTTTGACACTCGTGTACCGAGGTTACATGCGAGCAGCGCTCTTAAAACTCGATGGCTCGTTTTTGGGGCCCAATGAAATTTCACTCGCGGCATCCATGCTAAATGAGGTTTAGCGGTGCGACAAGATGCAATTTCATACAATAAAGGTTTTTGACACCGGGACACCGATGTTACGTACGATCAGCGCTCACAAACCTTGATGCTTCGTTTTTGGAGTTCGACGACATTTCGCTCGCGGCATCAATGCCGAAAGAGTTTTAACGGTGCAACACGGTGCATTTGCATAAAATAAAGTATTTTGACTCTCGTGCACCGACGTTACATGCGAGCAGCGCTCGTAAAACTCGATGGCTCGTTTTAGGGGCCCGATGAAATTTCACTCACGGGTTCAATGCTAAATGAGGTTTAGCGGTGCAACAAGATGCATTTGCATAAAATGAAAGTTTTTGACACAGGTCCATCGAGGTTACGTGCGGGCAGCGATCGCAAGACTCGATGGCTCGTTTTTGGAGTTCGACGACATTTCGCTCGCGGCATCAATGCCGAAAGAGTTTTAACGGTGCAACGCGGTGCATTTGAATAACATAAAGTATTTTGACTCTCGTGCACCGACGTTACATGCGAGCAGCGCTCGTAAAACTCGATGGCTCGTTTTAGGGGCCCGATGAAATTTCACTCACGTGTTCAATGCTAAATGAGGTTTAGCGGTGCAACACGATGCATTTGCATAAAATGAAAGTTTTTGACACAGGTCCATCGAGGTTACGTGCGGGCAGCGATCGCAAGACTCGATGGCTCGTTTTTGGAGTTCGACGAAATTTCGATCGCGGCATCGATGCCAAACGAGGTTAATCGGTGCAACACGATACATTTGCATAAAATAAAGGTTTTTGACACTCATGCACCGAGGCTACGTACAAGCAGCGCTCACAAACATCGATGGCTCGTTTTTGGGGTTCGCCGACATTTCGCTCGCGGCATTGATGTCAAACGAGGTTTAATGGCGTAACACGATGTATTTGCATAAAATAAAGTATTTTGACACTCGTGCACCGAGGTTACATGCGAGCAGCGCTCGTAAAACTCGATGGCTCGTTTTTGGGACCCGATGAAATTTCACTCGCGGCATCCATTCTAAATGAGGTTTAGCGGTGCAACACTATGCAATTGCATAAAATAAAGGATTTTGACTCTCGTGCTCCAAGGCTAAGTGCGAGCAGTGCTCACAAACCTCGATGGCTTGTTTTTGGGGTTCGACTACATTTCGCTCGCGGCATCGATGCCAACCTAATTTTAACGATGCAACACGATGCATTTGCATAAAATAAAGTATGTTGACATTCGTGCACAAAGGTTACGTGCGAGCAGCGCTCCCAAAACTCGATGGCTCGTTTATGGGGTTCGTCGTCATTTCTATCACGACATTGATGTCATCCGAGTTTTAACGATGCAAAACGATGCAGTTGCATAAATCAAAGGTTTTTGACACTCGTGCACCGAGGTTACGTGTGGGCAGCGCTCACAAACCTCGATGGCTCGTTTCTCGTGTCCGACGTAATTTCGCTCGCGGCATCGATGCCAAACGAGGTTTAATGGCGCAACACGATGTATTTGCATAAAATAAAGTATTTTGACACTCGTGTACCGAGGTTACATGCGAGCAGCGCTCGCAAAACTCGATGGCTCGTTTTTGGGGCCCAATGAAATTTCGCTCGCGGCATCCATGCTAAATGAGGTTTAGCGGTGCAACACGATGCAATTGCACACAATAAAGGATTTTGACACCGGTGCACCGAGGTTACGTGCGAGCAGCGCTCACAAACCTTGATGCCTCGTTTTTGGAGTTCGACAACATTTCGCTCGCGGCATCAACGCCGAAAGAGTTTTAACTGTGCAGCACGATGCATTTGCATAAAATAAAGGATTTTGACTCTCGTGCACCGAGGTTACGTGCGAGCAGCGCTCACAAACCTCGATGGCTCGTTTTTGGTGTTCGACTATATTTCGCTCGCGGCATCGTTGCCAACCTAGTTTTAACGATGCAACACGATGCATTTACATAAAGTAAAGTATCGTGACACTCGTGCACCGACGTTACATGCGAGCAGCGCTCGTAAAACTCGATGGCTCGTTTTTCGGGCCCGATGAAATTTCACTCGCGGCATCCATGCTAAATGAGGTTTAACTGTGCAACACGACGCATTTGCATGAAATAAAGTATTTTGACTGTCGTGCACCGAGGTTACGTGCGAGCAGCGCTCACAAACCTCGATGGCTCGTTTTTGGAGTTTGACGACATTTCGCTCGCGGCATCAATGCCGAAAGAGTTTTAACGGTGCAACACGGTGCATTTGAATAACATAAAGTATTTTGACACCCGTGTACCGACGTTACATGCGAGCAGCGCTCGTAAAACTCGATGGCTCGTTTTAGGGGCCCGATGAAATTTCACTCACGGGTTCCATGCTAAATGAGGTTTAGCGGTGCAACACGATGCATTTGCATAAAATGAAAGTTTTTGACACAGGTCCATCGAGGTTACGTGCGGGCAGCGATCGCAAGACTCGATGGCTCGTTTTTGGAGTTCGACGAAATTTCGCCCGCGGCATCGATGCCAAACGAGGTTAATCGGTGCAACACGATACATTTGCATAAAATAAAGGTTTTTGACACTCATGCACCGAGGCTACGTACAAGCAGCGCTCACAAACATCAATGGCTCGTTTTTGGGGTTCGACGTCATTTCTCTCGCGGCATTGATGTCAAACGAGGTTTAATGGCGCAACACGATGTATTTGCATAAAATAAAGTATTTTGACACTCGTGCACCGAGGTTACATGCGAGCAGCGCTCGTAAAACTCGATGGGTCGTTTTTGGGACCCGATGAAATTTCACTCGCGGCATCATTCTAAATGAGGTTTAGCGGTGCAACACTATGCAATTGCATAAAATAAAGGATTTTGACTCTCGTGCTCCAAGGCTAAGTGCGAGCAGCGCTCACAAACCTCGATGGCTTGTTTTTGGGGTTCGACTACATTTCGCTCGCGGCATCGATGCCAACCTAGTTTTAACGATGCAACACGATGCATTTGCATAAAATAAAGTATGTTGACACTCGTGCACAAAGGTCACGTGCGAGCAGCGCTCCCAAAACTCGATGGCTCGTTTATGGGGTTCGACGTCATTTCTATCACGACATTGATGTCAACCGAGTTTTAACGATGCAAAACGATGCAGTTGCATAAATCAAAGGATTTTGACACTCGTGCACCGAGGTTACGTGTGGGCAACGCTCACAAACCTCGATGGCTCGTTTCTCGTGTCCGACGTAATTTCGCTCGCGGCATCGATGCCAAACGAGGTTTAATGGCGCAACGCGATGTATTTGCATAAAATAAAGTATTTTGACACTCGTGTACCGAGGTTACATGCGAGCAGCGCTCTTAAAACTCGATGGCTCGTTTTTGGGGCCCAATGAAATTTCACTCGCGGCATCCATGCTAAATGAGGTTTAGCGGTGCGACAAGATGCAATTTCATACAATAAAGGTTTTTGACACCGGGGCACCGAGGTTACGTACGATCAGCGCTCACAAACCTTGATGCTTCGTTTTTGGAGTTCGACGACATTTCGCTCGCGGCATCAATGCCGAAAGAGTTTTAACGGTGCAACACGATGCATTTGCATAAAATAAAGTATTTTGACACTCGTGCACAGACGTTACATGCGAGCAGAGCTCGTAAAACTCGATGGCTCGTTTTAGGGGCCCGATGAAATTTCACTCACGGGTTCAATGCTAAATGAGGTTTAACGGTGCAACACGATGCATTTGCATAAAATGAAAGTTTTTGACACTGGTCCATCGGGTTACGTGCGGGCAGCGATCGCAATACTCGATGGCTCGTTTTTGTGGTTCGACGAAATTTCGGTCGCGGCATCGACGCCAAACGAGATTTAACGATACAATACGATGCATTTGCATAAAATAAAGTATTTTGACACTCGTGCACCGACGTTACATGCGAGCAGCGCTCGTAAAACTCGATGGCTCGTTTTTGGGGCCCCATGAAATTTCACTCGCGGCATCGATGCCAAACGAATCTTAGCGATGCAACACCATGTATTTGCATAAAATAAAGGTTTTTGACACTCGTGCACAAACGTTACGTGCGAGCATCGCTCGCAATACTCGGTGGCTCGTTTTTGTGGTCCGGCGAATTTTCGCTCGCGGCATCGATGTCAAACGAGGTGTAAGGGTGCAGCACGATGCATTTGCATAAAATAAAGGATTTTGACTCTCGTGCACAAAGGTTACGTGCGAGCAGCGCTCGCAAAACTCGATGGCTCGTTTTTGGGGTTCGACGTCATTTCTATCGCGGCATTGATGTCAACCGAGTTTTAACGATGCAAAACGATGCATTTGCATAAATCAAAGGTTTTTGACACTCGTGCACCGAGGTTACGTGTGGGCAGCGCTCACAAACCTCGATGGCTCGTTTCTCGTGTCCGACGTAATTTCGCTCGCGGCATCGATGCCAAACGAGGTTTATTGGCGCAACGCGATGTATTTGCATAAAATAAAGTATTTTGACACTCCTGTACCGAGGTTACATGCGAGCAGCGCTCTTAAAACTCGATGGCTCGTTTTTGGGGCCCAATGAAATTTCACTCGCGGCATCCATGCTAAATGAGGTTAAGCGGTGCGACAAGATGCAATTTCATACAATAAAGGTTTTTGACACCGGGGCACCGAGGTTACGTACGATCAGCGCTCACAAACCTTGATGCTTCGTTTTTGGAGTTCGACGACATTTCGCTCGCGGCATCAATGCCGAAAGAGTTTTAACGGTGCAACACGATGCATTTGCATAAAATAAAGTATTTTGACACTCGTGCACAGACGTTACATGCGAGCAGAGCTCGTAAAACTCGATGGCTCGTTTTTGGGGCCCGATGAAATTTCACTCACGGGTTCAATGCTAAATGAGGTTTAGCGGTGCAACACGATGCATTTGCATAAAATGAAAGTTTTTGACACAGGTCCATCGAGGTTACGTGCGGGCAGCGATCGCAAGACTCGATGGCTCGTTTTTGGAGTTCGACGACATTTCGCTCGCGGCATCAATGCCGAAAGAGTTTTAACGGTGCAACGCGGTGCATTTGAATAACATAAAGTATTTTGACTCTCGTGCACCGACGTTACATGCGAGCAGCGCTCGTAAAACTCGATGGCTCGTTTTAGGGGCCCGATGAAATTTCACTCACGGGTTCAATGCTAAATGAGGTTTAGCGGTGCAACACGATGCATTTGCATAAAATGAAAGTTTTTGACACAGGTCCATCGAGGTTACGTGCGGGCAGCGATCGCAAGACTCGATGGCTCGTTTTTGGAGTTCGACGAAATTTCGATCGCGGCATCGATGCCAAACGAGGTTAATCGGTGCAACACGATACATTTGCATAAAATAAAGGTTTTTGACACTCATGCACCGAGGCTACGTACAAGCAGCGCTCACAAACATCAATGGCTCGTTTTTGGGGTTCGACGTCATTTCTCTCGCGGCATTGATGTCAAACGAGGTTTAATGGCGCAACACGATGTATTTGCATAAAATAAAGTATTTTCACACTCGTGCACCGAGGTTACATGCAAGCAGCGCTCGTAAAACTCGATGGGTCGTTTTTGGGACCCGATGAAATTTCACTCGCGGCATCCATTCTAAATGAGGTTTAGCGGTGCAACACTATGCAATTGCATAAAATAAAGGATTTTGACTCTCGTGCTCCAAGGCTAAGTGCGAGCAGCGCTCACAAACCTCGATGGCTTGTTTTTGGGGTTCGACTACATTTCGCTCGCGGCATCGATGCCAACCTAGTTTTAACGATGCAACACGATGCATTTGCATAAAATAAAGTATGTTGACACTCGTGCACAAAGGTCACGTGCGAGCAGCGCTCCCAAAACTCGATGGCTCGTTTATGGGGTTCGACGTCATTTCTATCACGACATTGATGTCAACCGAGTTTTAACGATGCAAAACGATGCAGTTGCATAAATCAAAGGTTTTTGACACTCGTGCACCGAGGTTACGTGTGGGCAGCGCTCACAAACCTCGATGGCTCGTTTCTCGTGTCCGACGTAATTTCGTTCGCGGCATCGATGCCAAACGAGGTTTAATGGCGCAACGCGATGTATTTGCATAAAATAAAGTATTTTGACACTCGTGTACCGAGGTTACATGCGAGCAGCGCTCTTAAAACTCGATGGCTCGTTTTTGGGGCCCAATGAAATTTCACTCGCGGCATCCATGCTAAATGAGGTTTAGCGGTGCGACAAGATGCAATTTCATACAATAAAGGTTTTTGACACCGGTACACCGATGTTACGTACGATCAGCGCTCACAAACCTTGATGCTTCGTTTTTGGAGTTCGACGACATTTCGCTCGCGGCATCAATGCCGAAAGAGTTTTAACGGTGCAACACGGTGCATTTGCATAAAATAAAGTATTTTGACTCTCGTGCACCGACGTTACATGCGAGCAGCGCTCGTAAAACTCGATGGCTCGTTTTAGGGGCCCGATGAAATTTCACTCACGGGTTCAATGCTAAATGAGGTTTAGCGGTGCAACACGATGCATTTGCATAAAATGAAAGTTTTTGACACAGGTCCATCGAGGTTACGTGCGGGCAGCGATCGCAAGACTCGATGGCTCGTTTTTGGAGTTCGACGACATTTCGCTCGCGGCATCAATGCCGAAAGAGTTTTAACGGTGCAACGCGGTGCATTTGAATAACATAAAGTATTTTGACTCTCGTGCACCGACGTTACATGCGAGCAGCGCTCGTAAAACTCGATGGCTCGTTTTAGGGGCCCGATGAAATTTCACTCACGGGTTCAATGCTAAATGAGGTTTAGCGGTGCAACACGATGCATTTGCATAAAATGAAAGTTTTTGACACAGGTCCATCGAGGTTACGTGCGGGCAGCGATCGCAAGACTCGATGGCTCGTTTTTGGAGTTCGACGAAATTTCGATCGCGGCATCGATGCCAAACGAGGTTAATCGGTGCAACACGATACATTTGCATAAAATAAAGGTTTTTGACACTCATGCACCGAGGCTACGTACAAGCAGCGCTCACAAACATCGATGGCTCGTTTTTGGGGTTCGCCGACATTTCGCTCGCGGCATTGATGTCAAACGAGGTTTAATGGCGTAACACGATGTATTTGCATAAAATAAAGTATTTTGACACTCGTGCACCGAGGTTACATGCGAGCAGCGCTCGTAAAACTCGATGGCTCGTTTTTGGGACCCGATGAAATTTCACTCGCGGCATCCATTCTAAATGAGGTTTAGCGGTGCAACACTATGCAATTGCATAAAATAAAGGATTTTGACTCTCGTGCTCCAAGGCTAAGTGCGAGCAGCGCTCACAAACCTCGATGGCTTGTTTTTGGGGTTCGACTACATTTCGCTCGCGGCATCGATGCCAACCTAGTTTTAACGATGCAACACGATGCATTTGCATAAAATAAAGTATGTTGACACTCGTGCACCGACGTTACATGCGAGCAGCGCTGGTAAAACTCGATGGCTCGTTTTTCGGGCCCGATGAAATTTCACTCGCGGCATCCATGCTAAATGAGGTTTAACTGTGCAACACGACGCATTTGCATGAAATAAAGTATTTTGACTGTCGTGCACCGAGGTTACGTGCGAGCAGCGCTCACAAACCTCGATGGCTCGTTTTTGGAGTTTGACGACATTTCGCTCGCGGCATCAATGCCGAAAGAGTTTTAACGGTGCAACACGGTGCATTTGAATAACATAAAGTATTTTGACACTCGTGCACCGACGTTACATGCGAGCAGCGCTCGTAAAACTCGATGGCTCGTTTTAGGGGCCCGATGAAATTTCACTCACGGGTTCCATGCTAAATGAGGTTTAGCGGTGCAACACGATGAATTTGCGTAAAATGAAAGTTTTTGACACAGGTCCATCGAGGTTACGTGCGGGCAGCGATCGCAAGACTCGATGGCTCGTTTTTGGAGTTCGACAAAATTTCGCCCGCGGCATCGATGCCAAACGAGGTTAATCGGTGCAACACGATACATTTGCATAAAATAAAGGTTTTTGACACTCATGCACCGAGGCTACGTACAAGCAGCGCTCACAAACATCAATGGCTCGTTTTTGAGGTTCGCCGACATTTCTCTTGCGGCATTGATGTCAAACGAGGTTTAATGGCGCAACACGATGTATTTGCATAAAATAAAGTATTTTGACACTCGTGCACCGAGGTTACATGCGAGCAGCGCTCGTAAAACTCGATGGTTCGTTTTTGGGACCCGATGAAATTTCACTCGCGGCATCCATTCTAAATGAGGTTTAGCGGTGCAACACTATGCAATTGCATAAAATAAAGGATTTTGACTCTCGTGCTCCAAGGCTAAGTGCGAGCAGCGCTCACAAACCTTGATGCCTCGTTTTTGGAGTTCGACAACATTTCGCTCGCGGCATCAACGCCGAAAGAGTTTTAACTGTGCAGCACGATGCATTTGCATAAAATAAAGGATTTTGACACTCGTGCACCGAGGTTACGTGCGAGCAGCGCTCACAAACCTCGATGGCTCGTTTTTGGTGTTCGACTATATTTCGCTCGCGGCATCGTTGCCAACCTAGTTTTAACGATGCAACTCGATGCATTTACATAAAGTAAAGTATCGTGACACTCGTGCACCGACGTTACATGCGAGCAGCGCTCGTAAAACTCGATGGCTCGTTTTTCGGGCCCGATGAAATTTCACTCGCGGCATCCATGCTAAATGAGGTTTAACTGTGCAACACGACGCATTTGCATGAAATAAAGTATTTTGACTGTCGTGCACCGAGGTTACGTGCGAGCAGCGCTCACAAACCTCGATGGCTCGTTTTTGGAGTTTGACGACATTTCGCTCGCGGCATCAATGCCGAAAGAGTTTTAACGGTGCAACACGGTGCATTTGAATAACATAAAGTATTTTGACACTCGTGCACCGACGTTACATGCGAGCAGCGCTCGTAAAACTCGATGGCTCGTTTTAGGGGCCCGATGAAATTTCACTCACGGGTTCCATGCTAAATGAGGTTTAGCGGTGCAACACGATGCATTTGCATAAAATGAAAGTTTTTGACACAGGTCCATCGAGGTTACGTGCGGGCAGCGATCGCAAGACTCGATGGCTCGTTTTTGGAGTTCGACGAAATTTCGCCCGCGGCATCGATGCCAAACGAGGTTAATCGGTGCAACACGATACATTTGCATAAAATAAAGGTTTTTGACACTCATGCACCGAGGCTACGTACAAGCAGCGCTCACAAACATCAATGGCTCGTTTTTGGGGTTCGACGTCATTTCTCTCGCGGCATTGATGTCAAACGAGGTTTAATGGCGCAACACGATGTATTTGCATAAAATAAAGTATTTTCACACTCGTGCACCGAGGTTACATGCAAGCAGCGCTCGTAAAACTCGATGGGTCGTTTTTGGGACCCGATGAAATTTCACTCGCGGCATCCATTCTAAATGAGGTTTAGCGGTGCAACACTATGCAATTGCATAAAATAAAGGATTTTGACTCTCGTGCTCCAAGGCTAAGTGCGAGCAGCGCTCACAAACCTCGATGGCTTGTTTTTGGGGTTCGACTACATTTCGCTCGCGGCATCGATGCCAACCTAGTTTTAACGATGCAACACGATGCATTTGCATAAAATAAAGTATGTTGACACTCGTGCACAAAGGTCACGTGCGAGCAGCGCTCCCAAAACTCGATGGCTCGTTTATGGGGTTCGACGTCATTTCTATCACGACATTGATGTCAACCGAGTTTTAACGATGCAAAACGATGCAGTTGCATAAATCAAAGGTTTTTGACACTCGTGCACCGAGGTTACGTGTGGGCAGTGCTCACAAACCTCGATGGCTCGTTTCTCGTGTCCGACGTAATTTCGTTCGCGGCATCGATGCCAAACGAGGTTTAATGGCGCAACGCGATGTATTTGCATAAAATAAAGTATTTTGACACTCGTGTACCGAGGTTACATGCGAGCAGCGCTCTTAAAACTCGATGGCTCGTTTTTGGGGCCCAATGAAATTTCACTCGCGGCATCCATGCTAAATGAGGTTTAGCGGTGCGACAAGATGCAATTTCATACAATAAAGGTTTTTGACACCGGGACACCGATGTTACGTACGATCAGCGCTCACAAACCTTGATGCTTCGTTTTTGGAGTTCGACGACATTTCGCTCGCGGCATCAATGCCGAAAGAGTTTTAACGGTGCAACACGGTGCATTTGCATAAAATAAAGTATTTTGACTCTCGTGCACCGACGTTACATGCGAGCAGCGCTCGTAAAACTCGATGGCTCGTTTTAGGGGCCCGATGAAATTTCACTCACGGGTTCAATGCTAAATGAGGTTTAGCGGTGCAACAAGATGCATTTGCATAAAATGAAAGTTTTTGACACAGGTCCATCGAGGTTACGTGCGGGCAGCGATCGCAAGACTCGATGGCTCGTTTTTGGAGTTCGACGACATTTCGCTCGCGGCATCAATGCCGAAAGAGTTTTAACGGTGCAACACGGTGCATTTGAATAACATAAAGTATTTTGACACTCGTGCACCGACGTTACATGCGAGCAGCGCTCGTAAAACTCGATGGCTCGTTTTAGGGGCCCGATGAAATTTCACTCACGGGTTCCATGCTAAATGAGGTTTAGCGGTGCAACACGATGCATTTGCATAAAATGAAAGTTTTTGACACAGGTCCATCGAGGTTACGTGCGGGCAGCGATCGCAAGACTCGATGGCTCGTTTTTGGAGTTCGACGAAATTTCGCCCGCGGCATCGATGCCAAACGAGGTTAATCGGTGCAACACGATACATTTGCATAAAATAAAGGTTTTTGACACTCATGCACCGAGGCTACGTACAAGCAGCGCTCACAAACATCAATGGCTCGTTTTTGGGGTTCGACGTCATTTCTCTCGCGGCATTGATGTCAAACGAGGTTTAATGGCGCAACACGATGTATTTGCATAAAATAAAGTATTTTCACACTCGTGCACCGAGGTTACATGCAAGCAGCGCTCGTAAAACTCGATGGGTCGTTTTTGGGACCCGATGAAATTTCACTCGCGGCATCCATTCTAAATGAGGTTTAGCGGTGCAACACTATGCAATTGCATAAAATAAAGGATTTTGACTCTCGTGCTCCAAGGCTAAGTGCGAGCAGCGCTCACAAACCTCGATGGCTTGTTTTTGGGGTTCGACTACATTTCGCTCGCGGCATCGATGCCAACCTAGTTTTAACGATGCAACACGATGCATTTGCATAAAATAAAGTATGTTGACACTCGTGCACAAAGGTCACGTGCGAGCAGCGCTCCCAAAACTCGATGGCTCGTTTATGGGGTTCGACGTCATTTCTATCACGACATTGATGTCAACCGAGTTTTAACGATGCAAAACGATGCAGTTGCATAAATCAAAGGTTTTTGACACTCGTGCACCGAGGTTACGTGTGGGCAGCGCTCACAAACCTCGATGGCTCGTTTCTCGTGTCCGACGTAATTTCGTTCGCGGCATCGATGCCAAACGAGGTTTAATGGCGCAACGCGATGTATTTGCATAAAATAAAGTATTTTGACACTCGTGTACCGAGGTTACATGCGAGCAGCGCTCTTAAAACTCGATGGCTCGTTTTTGGGGCCCAATGAAATTTCACTCGCGGCATCCATGCTAAATGAGGTTTAGCGGTGCGACAAGATGCAATTTCATACAATAAAGGTTTTTGACACCGGGACACCGATGTTACGTACGATCAGCGCTCACAAACCTTGATGCTTCGTTTTTGGAGTTCGACGACATTTCGCTCGCGGCATCAATGCCGAAAGAGTTTTAACGGTGCAACACGGTGCATTTGCATAAAATAAAGTATTTTGACTCTCGTGCACCGACGTTACATGCGAGCAGCGCTCGTAAAACTCGATGGCTCGTTTTAGGGGCCCGATGAAATTTCACTCACGGGTTCAATGCTAAATGAGGTTTAGCGGTGCAACAAGATGCATTTGCATAAAATGAAAGTTTTTGACACAGGTCCATCGAGGTTACGTGCGGGCAGCGATCGCAAGACTCGATGGCTCGTTTTTGGAGTTCGACGACATTTCGCTCGCGGCATCAATGCCGAAAGAGTTTTAACGGTGCAACGCGGTGCATTTGAATAACATAAAGTATTTTGACTCTCGTGCACCGACGTTACATGCGAGCAGCGCTCGTAAAACTCGATGGCTCGTTTTAGGGGCCCGATGAAATTTCACTCACGTGTTCAATGCTAAATGAGGTTTAGCGGTGCAACACGATGCATTTGCATAAAATGAAAGTTTTTGACACAGGTCCATCGAGGTTACGTGCGGGCAGCGATCGCAAGACTCGATGGCTCGTTTTTGGAGTTCGACGAAATTTCGATCGCGGCATCGATGCCAAACGAGGTTAATCGGTGCAACACGATACATTTGCATAAAATAAAGGTTTTTGACACTCATGCACCGAGGCTACGTACAAGCAGCGCTCACAAACATCGATGGCTCGTTTTTGGGGTTCGCCGACATTTCGCTCGCGGCATTGATGTCAAACGAGGTTTAATGGCGTAACACGATGTATTTGCATAAAATAAAGTATTTTGACACTCGTGCACCGAGGTTACATGCGAGCAGCGCTCGTAAAACTCGATGGCTCGTTTTTGGGACCCGATGAAATTTCACTCGCGGCATCCATTCTAAATGAGGTTTAGCGGTGCAACACTATGCAATTGCATAAAATAAAGGATTTTGACTCTCGTGCTCCAAGGCTAAGTGCGAGCAGTGCTCACAAACCTCGATGGCTTGTTTTTGGGGTTCGACTACATTTCGCTCGCGGCATCGATGCCAACCTAATTTTAACGATGCAACACGATGCATTTGCATAAAATAAAGTATGTTGACATTCGTGCACAAAGGTTACGTGCGAGCAGCGCTCCCAAAACTCGATGGCTCGTTTATGGGGTTCGTCGTCATTTCTATCACGACATTGATGTCATCCGAGTTTTAACGATGCAAAACGATGCAGTTGCATAAATCAAAGGTTTTTGACACTCGTGCACCGAGGTTACGTGTGGGCAGCGCTCACAAACCTCGATGGCTCGTTTCTCGTGTCCGACGTAATTTCGCTCGCGGCATCGATGCCAAACGAGGTTTAATGGCGCAACACGATGTATTTGCATAAAATAAAGTATTTTGACACTCGTGTACCGAGGTTACATGCGAGCAGCGCTCGCAAAACTCGATGGCTCGTTTTTGGGGCCCAATGAAATTTCGCTCGCGGCATCCATGCTAAATGAGGTTTAGCGGTGCAACACGATGCAATTGCACACAATAAAGGATTTTGACACCGGTGCACCGAGGTTACGTGCGAGCAGCGCTCACAAACCTTGATGCCTCGTTTTTGGAGTTCGACAACATTTCGCTCGCGGCATCAACGCCGAAAGAGTTTTAACTGTGCAGCACGATGCATTTGCATAAAATAAAGGATTTTGACTCTCGTGCACCGAGGTTACGTGCGAGCAGCGCTCACAAACCTCGATGGCTCGTTTTTGGTGTTCGACTATATTTCGCTCGCGGCATCGTTGCCAACCTAGTTTTAACGATGCAACACGATGCATTTACATAAAGTAAAGTATCGTGACACTCGTGCACCGACGTTACATGCGAGCAGCGCTCGTAAAACTCGATGGCTCGTTTTTCGGGCCCGATGAAATTTCACTCGCGGCATCCATGCTAAATGAGGTTTAACTGTGCAACACGACGCATTTGCATGAAATAAAGTATTTTGACTGTCGTGCACCGAGGTTACGTGCGAGCAGCGCTCACAAACCTCGATGGCTCGTTTTTGGAGTTTGACGACATTTCGCTCGCGGCATCAATGCCGAAAGAGTTTTAACGGTGCAACACGGTGCATTTGAATAACATAAAGTATTTTGACACCCGTGTACCGACGTTACATGCGAGCAGCGCTCGTAAAACTCGATGGCTCGTTTTAGGGGCCCGATGAAATTTCACTCACGGGTTCCATGCTAAATGAGGTTTAGCGGTGCAACACGATGCATTTGCATAAAATGAAAGTTTTTGACACAGGTCCATCGAGGTTACGTGCGGGCAGCGATCGCAAGACTCGATGGCTCGTTTTTGGAGTTCGACGAAATTTCGCCCGCGGCATCGATGCCAAACGAGGTTAATCGGTGCAACACGATACATTTGCATAAAATAAAGGTTTTTGACACTCATGCACCGAGGCTACGTACAAGCAGCGCTCACAAACATCAATGGCTCGTTTTTGGGGTTCGACGTCATTTCTCTCGCGGCATTGATGTCAAACGAGGTTTAATGGCGCAACACGATGTATTTGCATAAAATAAAGTATTTTGACACTCGTGCACCGAGGTTACATGCGAGCAGCGCTCGTAAAACTCGATGGGTCGTTTTTGGGACCCGATGAAATTTCACTCGCGGCATCATTCTAAATGAGGTTTAGCGGTGCAACACTATGCAATTGCATAAAATAAAGGATTTTGACTCTCGTGCTCCAAGGCTAAGTGCGAGCAGCGCTCACAAACCTCGATGGCTTGTTTTTGGGGTTCGACTACATTTCGCTCGCGGCATCGATGCCAACCTAGTTTTAACGATGCAACACGATGCATTTGCATAAAATAAAGTATGTTGACACTCGTGCACAAAGGTCACGTGCGAGCAGCGCTCCCAAAACTCGATGGCTCGTTTATGGGGTTCGACGTCATTTCTATCACGACATTGATGTCAACCGAGTTTTAACGATGCAAAACGATGCAGTTGCATAAATCAAAGGATTTTGACACTCGTGCACCGAGGTTACGTGTGGGCAACGCTCACAAACCTCGATGGCTCGTTTCTCGTGTCCGACGTAATTTCGCTCGCGGCATCGATGCCAAACGAGGTTTAATGGCGCAACGCGATGTATTTGCATAAAATAAAGTATTTTGACACTCGTGTACCGAGGTTACATGCGAGCAGCGCTCTTAAAACTCGATGGCTCGTTTTTGGGGCCCAATGAAATTTCACTCGCGGCATCCATGCTAAATGAGGTTTAGCGGTGCGACAAGATGCAATTTCATACAATAAAGGTTTTTGACACCGGGGCACCGAGGTTACGTACGATCAGCGCTCACAAACCTTGATGCTTCGTTTTTGGAGTTCGACGACATTTCGCTCGCGGCATCAATGCCGAAAGAGTTTTAACGGTGCAACACGATGCATTTGCATAAAATAAAGTATTTTGACACTCGTGCACAGACGTTACATGCGAGCAGAGCTCGTAAAACTCGATGGCTCGTTTTAGGGGCCCGATGAAATTTCACTCACGGGTTCAATGCTAAATGAGGTTTAACGGTGCAACACGATGCATTTGCATAAAATGAAAGTTTTTGACACTGGTCCATCGGGTTACGTGCGGGCAGCGATCGCAATACTCGATGGCTCGTTTTTGTGGTTCGACGAAATTTCGGTCGCGGCATCGACGCCAAACGAGATTTAACGATACAATACGATGCATTTGCATAAAATAAAGTATTTTGACACTCGTGCACCGACGTTACATGCGAGCAGCGCTCGTAAAACTCGATGGCTCGTTTTTGGGGCCCCATGAAATTTCACTCGCGGCATCGATGCCAAACGAATCTTAGCGATGCAACACCATGTATTTGCATAAAATAAAGGTTTTTGACACTCGTGCACAAACGTTACGTGCGAGCATCGCTCGCAATACTCGGTGGCTCGTTTTTGTGGTCCGGCGAATTTTCGCTCGCGGCATCGATGTCAAACGAGGTGTAAGGGTGCAGCACGATGCATTTGCATAAAATAAAGGATTTTGACTCTCGTGCACAAAGGTTACGTGCGAGCAGCGCTCGCAAAACTCGATGGCTCGTTTTTGGGGTTCGACGTCATTTCTATCGCGGCATTGATGTCAACCGAGTTTTAACGATGCAAAACGATGCATTTGCATAAATCAAAGGTTTTTGACACTCGTGCACCGAGGTTACGTGTGGGCAGCGCTCACAAACCTCGATGGCTCGTTTCTCGTGTCCGACGTAATTTCGCTCGCGGCATCGATGCCAAACGAGGTTTATTGGCGCAACGCGATGTATTTGCATAAAATAAAGTATTTTGACACTCCTGTACCGAGGTTACATGCGAGCAGCGCTCTTAAAACTCGATGGCTCGTTTTTGGGGCCCAATGAAATTTCACTCGCGGCATCCATGCTAAATGAGGTTAAGCGGTGCGACAAGATGCAATTTCATACAATAAAGGTTTTTGACACCGGGGCACCGAGGTTACGTACGATCAGCGCTCACAAACCTTGATGCTTCGTTTTTGGAGTTCGACGACATTTCGCTCGCGGCATCAATGCCGAAAGAGTTTTAACGGTGCAACACGATGCATTTGCATAAAATAAAGTATTTTGACACTCGTGCACAGACGTTACATGCGAGCAGAGCTCGTAAAACTCGATGGCTCGTTTTTGGGGCCCGATGAAATTTCACTCACGGGTTCAATGCTAAATGAGGTTTAGCGGTGCAACACGATGCATTTGCATAAAATGAAAGTTTTTGACACAGGTCCATCGAGGTTACGTGCGGGCAGCGATCGCAAGACTCGATGGCTCGTTTTTGGAGTTCGACGACATTTCGCTCGCGGCATCAATGCCGAAAGAGTTTTAACGGTGCAACGCGGTGCATTTGAATAACATAAAGTATTTTGACTCTCGTGCACCGACGTTACATGCGAGCAGCGCTCGTAAAACTCGATGGCTCGTTTTAGGGGCCCGATGAAATTTCACTCACGGGTTCAATGCTAAATGAGGTTTAGCGGTGCAACACGATGCATTTGCATAAAATGAAAGTTTTTGACACAGGTCCATCGAGGTTACGTGCGGGCAGCGATCGCAAGACTCGATGGCTCGTTTTTGGAGTTCGACGAAATTTCGATCGCGGCATCGATGCCAAACGAGGTTAATCGGTGCAACACGATACATTTGCATAAAATAAAGGTTTTTGACACTCATGCACCGAGGCTACGTACAAGCAGCGCTCACAAACATCAATGGCTCGTTTTTGGGGTTCGACGTCATTTCTCTCGCGGCATTGATGTCAAACGAGGTTTAATGGCGCAACACGATGTATTTGCATAAAATAAAGTATTTTCACACTCGTGCACCGAGGTTACATGCAAGCAGCGCTCGTAAAACTCGATGGGTCGTTTTTGGGACCCGATGAAATTTCACTCGCGGCATCCATTCTAAATGAGGTTTAGCGGTGCAACACTATGCAATTGCATAAAATAAAGGATTTTGACTCTCGTGCTCCAAGGCTAAGTGCGAGCAGCGCTCACAAACCTCGATGGCTTGTTTTTGGGGTTCGACTACATTTCGCTCGCGGCATCGATGCCAACCTAGTTTTAACGATGCAACACGATGCATTTGCATAAAATAAAGTATGTTGACACTCGTGCACAAAGGTCACGTGCGAGCAGCGCTCCCAAAACTCGATGGCTCGTTTATGGGGTTCGACGTCATTTCTATCACGACATTGATGTCAACCGAGTTTTAACGATGCAAAACGATGCAGTTGCATAAATCAAAGGTTTTTGACACTCGTGCACCGAGGTTACGTGTGGGCAGCGCTCACAAACCTCGATGGCTCGTTTCTCGTGTCCGACGTAATTTCGTTCGCGGCATCGATGCCAAACGAGGTTTAATGGCGCAACGCGATGTATTTGCATAAAATAAAGTATTTTGACACTCGTGTACCGAGGTTACATGCGAGCAGCGCTCTTAAAACTCGATGGCTCGTTTTTGGGGCCCAATGAAATTTCACTCGCGGCATCCATGCTAAATGAGGTTTAGCGGTGCGACAAGATGCAATTTCATACAATAAAGGTTTTTGACACCGGTACACCGATGTTACGTACGATCAGCGCTCACAAACCTTGATGCTTCGTTTTTGGAGTTCGACGACATTTCGCTCGCGGCATCAATGCCGAAAGAGTTTTAACGGTGCAACACGGTGCATTTGCATAAAATAAAGTATTTTGACTCTCGTGCACCGACGTTACATGCGAGCAGCGCTCGTAAAACTCGATGGCTCGTTTTAGGGGCCCGATGAAATTTCACTCACGGGTTCAATGCTAAATGAGGTTTAGCGGTGCAACACGATGCATTTGCATAAAATGAAAGTTTTTGACACAGGTCCATCGAGGTTACGTGCGGGCAGCGATCGCAAGACTCGATGGCTCGTTTTTGGAGTTCGACGACATTTCGCTCGCGGCATCAATGCCGAAAGAGTTTTAACGGTGCAACGCGGTGCATTTGAATAACATAAAGTATTTTGACTCTCGTGCACCGACGTTACATGCGAGCAGCGCTCGTAAAACTCGATGGCTCGTTTTAGGGGCCCGATGAAATTTCACTCACGGGTTCAATGCTAAATGAGGTTTAGCGGTGCAACACGATGCATTTGCATAAAATGAAAGTTTTTGACACAGGTCCATCGAGGTTACGTGCGGGCAGCGATCGCAAGACTCGATGGCTCGTTTTTGGAGTTCGACGAAATTTCGATCGCGGCATCGATGCCAAACGAGGTTAATCGGTGCAACACGATACATTTGCATAAAATAAAGGTTTTTGACACTCATGCACCGAGGCTACGTACAAGCAGCGCTCACAAACATCGATGGCTCGTTTTTGGGGTTCGCCGACATTTCGCTCGCGGCATTGATGTCAAACGAGGTTTAATGGCGTAACACGATGTATTTGCATAAAATAAAGTATTTTGACACTCGTGCACCGAGGTTACATGCGAGCAGCGCTCGTAAAACTCGATGGCTCGTTTTTGGGACCCGATGAAATTTCACTCGCGGCATCCATTCTAAATGAGGTTTAGCGGTGCAACACTATGCAATTGCATAAAATAAAGGATTTTGACTCTCGTGCTCCAAGGCTAAGTGCGAGCAGCGCTCACAAACCTCGATGGCTTGTTTTTGGGGTTCGACTACATTTCGCTCGCGGCATCGATGCCAACCTAGTTTTAACGATGCAACACGATGCATTTGCATAAAATAAAGTATGTTGACACTCGTGCACAAAGGTCACGTGCGAGCAGCGCTCCCAAAACTCGATGGCTCGTTTATGGGGTTCGTCGTCATTTCTATCACGACATTGATGTCATCCGAGTTTTAACGATGCAAAACGATGCATTTGCATAAATCAAAGGTTTTTGACACTCGTGCACCGAGGTTACGTGTGGGCAGCGCTCACAAACCTCGATGGCTCGTTTCTCGTGTCCGACGTAATTTCGCTCGCGGCATCGATGCCAAACGAGGTTTAATGGCGCAACGCGATGTATTTGCATAAAATAAAGTATTTTGACACTCGTGTACCGAGGTTACATGCGAGCAGCGCTCTTAAAACTCGATGGCTCGTTTTTGGGGCCCAATGAAATTTCACTCGCGGCATCCATGCTAAATGAGGTTTAGCGGTGCGACAAGATGCAATTTCATACAATAAAGGTTTTTGACACCGGGGCACCGAGGTTACGTACGATCAGCGCTCACAAACCTTGATGCTTCGTTTTTGGAGTTCGACGACATTTCGCTCGCGGCATCAATGCCGAAAGAGTTTTAACGGTGCAACACGATGCATTTGCATAAAATAAAGTATTTTGACACTCGTGCACAGACGTTACATGCGAGCAGAGCTCGTAAAACTCGATGGCTCGTTTTAGGGGCCCGATGAAATTTCACTCACGGGTTCAATGCTAAATGAGGTTTAACGGTGCAACACGATGCATTTGCATAAAATGAAAGTTTTTGACACTGGTCCATCGGGTTACGTGCGGGCAGCGATCGCAATACTCGATGGCTCGTTTTTGTGGTTCGACGAAATTTCGGTCGCGGCATCGACGCCAAACGAGATTTAACGATACAATACGATGCATTTGCATAAAATAAAGTATTTTGACACTCGTGCACCGACGTTACATGCGAGCAGCGCTCGTAAAACTCGATGGCTCGTTTTTGGGGCCCCATGAAATTTCACTCGCGGCATCGATGCCAAACGAATCTTAGCGATGCAACACCATGTATTTGCATAAAATAAAGGTTTTTGACACTCGTGCACAAACGTTACGTGCGAGCATCGCTCGCAATACTCGGTGGCTCGTTTTTGTGGTCCGGCGAATTTTCGCTCGCGGCATCGATGTCAAACGAGGTGTAACGGTGCAGCACGATGCATTTGCATAAAATAAAGGATTTTGACTCTCGTGCACAAAGGTTACGTGCGAGCAGCGCTCGCAAAACTCGATGGCTCGTTTTTGGGGTTCGACGTCATTTCTATCGCGGCATTGATGTCAACCGAGTTTTAACGATGCAAAACGATGCATTTGCATAAATCAAAGGTTTTTGACACTCGTGCACCGAGGTTACGTGTGGGCAGCGCTCACAAACCTCGATGGCTCGTTTCTCGTGTCCGACGTAATTTCGCTCGCGGCATCGATGCCAAACGAGGTTTATTGGCGCAACGCGATGTATTTGCATAAAATAAAGTATTTTGACACTCCTGTACCGAGGTTACATGCGAGCAGCGCTCTTAAAACTCGATGGCTCGTTTTTGGGGCCCAATGAAATTTCACTCGCGGCATCCATGCTAAATGAGGTTAAGCGGTGCGACAAGATGCAATTTCATACAATAAAGGTTTTTGACACCGGGGCACCGAGGTTACGTACGATCAGCGCTCACAAACCTTGATGCTTCGTTTTTGGAGTTCGACGACATTTCGCTCGCGGCATCAATGCCGAAAGAGTTTTAACGGTGCAACACGATGCATTTGCATAAAATAAAGTATTTTGACACTCGTGCACAGACGTTACATGCGAGCAGAGCTCGTAAAACTCGATGGCTCGTTTTTGGGGCCCGATGAAATTTCACTCACGGGTTCAATGCTAAATGAGGTTTAGCGGTGCAACACGATGCATTTGCATAAAATGAAAGTTTTTGACACAGGTCCATCGAGGTTACGTGCGGGCAGCGATCGCAAGACTCGATGGCTCGTTTTTGGAGTTCGACGACATTTCGCTCGCGGCATCAATGCCGAAAGAGTTTTAACGGTGCAACGCGGTGCATTTGAATAACATAAAGTATTTTGACTCTCGTGCACCGACGTTACATGCGAGCAGCGCTCGTAAAACTCGATGGCTCGTTTTAGGGGCCCGATGAAATTTCACTCACGGGTTCAATGCTAAATGAGGTTTAGCGGTGCAACACGATGAATTTGCGTAAAATGAAAGTTTTTGACACAGGTCCATCGAGGTTACGTGCGGGCAGCGATCGCAAGACTCGATGGCTCGTTTTTGGAGTTCGACGAAATTTCGCCCGCGGCATCGATGCCAAACGAGGTTAATCGGTGCAACACGATACATTTGCATAAAATAAAGGTTTTTGACACTCATGCACCGAGGCTACGTACAAGCAGCGCTCACAAACATCAATGGCTCGTTTTTGAGGTTCGCCGACATTTCTCTTGCGGCATTGATGTCAAACGAGGTTTAATGGCGCAACACGATGTATTTGCATAAAATAAAGTATTTTGACACTCGTGCACCGAGGTTACATGCGAGCAGCGCTCGTAAAACTCGATGGTTCGTTTTTGGGACCCGATGAAATTTCACTCGCGGCATCCATTCTAAATGAGGTTTAGCGGTGCAACACTATGCAATTGCATAAAATAAAGGATTTTGACTCTCGTGCTCCAAGGCTAAGTGCGAGCAGCGCTCACAAACCTCGATGGCTTGTTTTTGGGGTTCGACTACATTTCGCTCGCGGCATCGATGCCAACCTAGTTTTAACGATGCAACACGATGCATTTGCATAAAATAAAGTATGTTGACACTCGTGCACAAAGGTCACGTGCGAGCAGCGCTCCCAAAACTCGATGGCTCGTTTATGGGGTTCGACGTCATTTCTATCACGACATTGATGTCAACCGAGTTTTAACGATGCAAAACGATGCAGTTGCATAAATCAAAGGTTTTTGACACTCGTGCACCGAGGTTACGTGTGGGCAGCGCTCACAAACCTCGATGGCTCGTTTCTCGTGTCCGACGTAATTTCGTTCGCGGCATCGATGCCAAACGAGGTTTAATGGCGCAACGCGATGTATTTGCATAAAATAAAGTATTTTGACACTCGTGTACCGAGGTTACATGCGAGCAGCGCTCTTAAAACTCGATGGCTCGTTTTTGGGGCCCAATGAATTTTCACTCGCGGCATCCATGCTAAATGAGGTTTAGCTGTGCGACAAGATGCAATTTCATACAATAAAGGTTTTTGACACCGCGACACCGATGTTACGTACGATCAGCGCTCACAAACCTTGATGCTTCGTTTTTGGAGTTCGACGACATTTCGCTCGCGGCATCAATGCCGAAAGAGTTTTAACGGTGCAACACGGTGCATTTGCATAAAATAAAGTATTTTGACTCTCGTGCACCGACGTTACATGCGAGCAGCGCTCGTAAAACTCGATGGCTCGTTTTAGGGGCCCGATGAAATTTCACTCACGGGTTCAATGCTAAATGAGGTTTAGCGGTGCAACAAGATGCATTTGCATAAAATGAAAGTTTTTGACACAGGTCCATCGAGGTTACGTGCGGGCAGCGATCGCAAGACTCGATGGCTCGTTTTTGGAGTTCGACGACATTTCGCTCGCGGCATCAATGCCGAAAGAGTTTTAACGGTGCAACGCGGTGCATTTGAATAACATAAAGTATTTTGACTCTCGTGCACCGACGTTACATGCGAGCAGCGCTCGTAAAACTCGATGGCTCGTTTTAGGGGCCCGATGAAATTTCACTGACGTGTTCAATGCTAAATGAGGTTTAGCGGTGCAACACGATGCATTTGCATAAAATGAAAGTTTTTGACACAGGTCCATCGAGGTTACGTGCGGGCAGCGATCGCAAGACTCGATGGCTCGTTTTTGGAGTTCGACGAAATTTCGATCGCGGCATCGATGCCAAACGAGGTTAATCGGTGCAACACGATACATTTGCATAAAATAAAGGTTTTTGACACTCATGCACCGAGGCTACGTACAAGCAGCGCTCACAAACATCGATGGCTCGTTTTTGGGGTTCGCCGACATTTCTCTTGCGGCATTGATGTCAAACGAGGTTTAATGGCGCAACACGATGTATTTGCATAAAATAAAGTATTTTGACACTCGTGCACCGAGGTTACATGCGAGCAGCGCTCGTAAAACTCGATGGTTCGTTTTTGGGACCCGATGAAATTTCACTCGCGGCATCCATTCTAAATGAGGTTTAGCGGTGCAACACTATGCAATTGCATAAAATAAAGGATTTTGACTCTCGTGCTCCAAGGCTAAGTGCGAGCAGCGCTCACAAACCTCGATGGCTTGTTTTTGGGGTTCGACTACATTTCGCTCGCGGCATCGATGCCAACCTAGTTTTAACGATGCAACACGATGCATTTGCATAAAACAAAGTATGTTGACACTCGTGCACAAAGGTCACGTGCGAGCAGCGCTCCCAAAACTCGATGGCTCGTTTATGGGGTTCGACGTCATTTCTATCACGACATTGATGTCAACCGAGTTTTAACGATGCAAAACGATGCAGTTGCATAAATCAAAGGATTTTGACACTCGTGCACCGAGGTTACGTGTGGGCAACGCTCACAAACCTCGATGGCTCGTTTCTCGTGTCCGACGTAATTTCGCTCGCGGCATCGATGCCAAACGAGGTTTAATGGCGCAACGCGATGTATTTGCATAAAATAAAGTATTTTGACACTCGTGTACCGAGGTTACATGCGAGCAGCGCTCTTAAAACTCGATGGCTCGTTTTTGGGGCCCAATGAAATTTCACTCGCGGCATCCATGCTAAATGAGGTTAAGCGGTGCGACAAGATGCAATTTCATACAATAAAGGTTTTTGACACCGGGGCACCGAGGTTACGTACGATCAGCGCTCACAAACCTTGATGCTTCGTTTTTGGAGTTCGACGACATTTCGCTCGCGGCATCAATGCCGAAAGAGTTTTAACGGTGCAACACGATGCATTTGCATAAAATAAAGTATTTTGACACTCGTGCACAGACGTTACATGCGAGCAGAGCTCGTAAAACTCGATGGCTCGTTTTTGGGGCCCAATGAAATTTCACTCGCGGCATCCATGCTAAATGAGGTTTAGCGGTGCAACACGATGCAGTTGCATATAATAAAGGTTTTTGACACTGGGGCACCGAGGTTACGTGCGAGCAGCGATCTCAAACCTCGATGGCTCGTTTTTCGGGTTCGACGACATTTCGGTCGCGGCATCGATGCCAACCTAGTTTTAACGATGCAACACGATGCATTTACATAAAGTAAAGTATCGTGACACTCGTGCACCGACGTTACATGCGAGTAGCGCTCGTAAAACTCGATGGCTCGTTTTTCGGGCCCGATGAATTTTCACTAGCGGCATCCATGCTAAATGAGGTTTAACGGTGCAACACGACGCATTTGCATAAAATAAAGTATTTTGACTGTCGTGCACCGAGGTTACGTGCGAGCAGCGCTCACAAACCTCGATGGCTCGTTTTTGGAGTTTGACGACATTTCGCTCGCGGCATCAATGCCGAAAGAGTTTTAACGGTGCAACACGGTGCATTTGAATAACATAAAGTATTTTGACACTCGTGCACCGACGTTACATGCGAGCAGCGCTCGTAAAACTCGATGGCTCGTTTTAGGGGCCCGATGAAATTTCACTCACGGGTTCCATGCTAAATGAGGTTTAGCAGTGCAACACGATGCATTTGCATAAAATGAAAGTTTTTGACACAGGTCAATCGAGGTTACGTGCGGGCAGCGATCGCAAGACTCGATGGCTCGTTTTTGGAGTTCGACGAAATTTCGCCCGCGGCATCGATGCCAAACGAGGTTAATCGGTGCAACACGATACATTTGCATAAAATAAAGGTTTTTGACACTCATGCACCGAGGCTACGTACAAGCAGCGCTCACAAACATCAATGGCTCGTTTTTGGGGTTCGACGTCATTTCTCTCGCGGCATTGATGTCAAACGAGGTTTAATGGCGCAACACGATGTATTTGCATAAAATAAAGTATTTTCACACTCGTGCACCGAGGTTACATGCAAGCAGCGCTCGTAAAACTCGATGGGTCGTTTTTGGGACCCGATGAAATTTCACTCGCGGCATCCATTCTAAATGAGGTTTAGCGGTGCAACACTATGCAATTGCATAAAATAAAGGATTTTGACTCTCGTGCTCCAAGGCTAAGTGCGAGCAGCGCTCACAAACCTCGATGGCTTGTTTTTGGGGTTCGACTACATTTCGCTCGCGGCATCGATGCCAACCTAGTTTTAACGATGCAACACGATGCATTTGCATAAAATAAAGTATGTTGACACTCGTGCACAAAGGTCACGTGCGAGCAGCGCTCCCAAAACTCGATGGCTCGTTTATGGGGTTCGACGTCATTTCTATCACGACATTGATGTCAACCGAGTTTTAACGATGCAAAACGATGCAGTTGCATAAATCAAAGGTTTTTGACACTCGTGCACCGAGGTTACGTGTGGGCAGCGCTCACAAACCTCGATGGCTCGTTTCTCGTGTCCGACGTAATTTCGCTCGCGGCATCGATGCCAAACGAGGTTTAATGGCGCAACGCGATGTATTTGCATAAAATAAAGTATTTTGACACTCGTGTACCGAGGTTACATGCGAGCAGCGCTCTTAAAACTCGATGGCTCGTTTTTGGGGCCCAATGAAATTTCACTCGCGGCATCCATGCTAAATGAGGTTTAGCGGTGCGACAAGATGCAATTTCATACAATAAAGGTTTTTGACACCGGGGCACCGAGGTTACGTACGATCAGCGCTCACAAACCTTGATGCTTCGTTTTTGGAGTTCGACGACATTTCGCTCGCGGCATCAATGCCGAAAGAGTTTTAACGGTGCAACACGATGCATTTGCATAAAATAAAGTATTTTGACACTCGTGCACAGACGTTACATGCGAGCAGAGCTCGTAAAACTCGATGGCTCGTTTTTGGGGCCCAATGAAATTTCACTCGCGGCATCCATGCTAAATGAGGTTTAGCGGTGCAACACGATGCATTTGCATAAAATAAAGTATGTTGACACTCGTGCACAAAGGTCACGTGCGAGCAGCGTTCCCAAAACTCGATGGCTCGTTTATGGGGTTCGACGTCATTTCTATCACGACATTGATGTCAACCGAGTTTTAACGATGCAAAACGATGCAGTTGCATAAATCAAAGGATTTTGACACTCGTGCACCGAGGTTACGTGTGGGCAACGCTCACAAACCTCGATGGCTCGTTTCTCGTGTCCGACGTAATTTCGCTCGCGGCATCGATGCCAAACGAGGTTTAATGGCGCAACGCGATGTATTTGCATAAAATAAAGTATTTTGACACTCGTGTACCGAGGTTACATGCGAGCAGCGCTCTTAAAACTCGATGGCTCGTTTTTGGGGCCCAATGAAATTTCACTCGCGGTATCCATGCTAAATGAGGTTAAGCGGTGCGACAAGATGCAATTTCATACAATAAAGGTTTTTGACACCGGGGCACCGAGGTTACGTACGATCAGCGCTCACAAACCTTGATGCTTCGTTTTTGGAGTTCGACGACATTTCGCTCGCGGCATCAATGCCGAAAGAGTTTTAACGGTGCAACACGATGCATTTGCATAAAATAAAGTATTTTGACACTCGTGCACAGACGTTACATGCGAGCAGAGCTCGTAAAACTCGATGGCTCGTTTTTGGGGCCCAATGAAATTTCACTCGCGGCATCCATGCTAAATGAGGTTTAGCGGTGCAACACGATGCAGTTGCATATAATAAAGGTTTTTGACACTGGGGCACCGAGGTTACGTGCGAGCAGCGATCTCAAACCTCGATGGCTCGTTTTTCGGGTTCGACGACATTTCGGTCGCGGCATCGATGCCAACCTAGTTTTAACGATGCAACACGATGCATTTACATAAAGTAAAGTATCGTGACACTCGTGCACCGACGTTACATGCGAGTAGCGCTCGTAAAACTCGATGGCTCGTTTTTCGGGCCCGATGAATTTTCACTAGCGGCATCCATGCTAAATGAGGTTTAACGGTGCAACACGACGCATTTGCATAAAATAAAGTATTTTGACTGTCGTGCACCGAGGTTACGTGCGAGCAGCGCTCACAAACCTCGATGGCTCGTTTTTGGAGTTTGACGACATTTCGCTCGCGGCATCAATGCCGAAAGAGTTTTAACGGTGCAACACGGTGCATTTGAATAACATAAAGTATTTTGACACTCGTGCACCGACGTTACATGCGAGCAGCGCTCGTAAAACTCGATGGCTCGTTTTAGGGGCCCGATGAAATTTCACTCACGGGTTCCATGCTAAATGAGGTTTAGCAGTGCAACACGATGCATTTGCATAAAATGAAAGTTTTTGACACAGGTCAATCGAGGTTACGTGCGGGCAGCGATCGCAAGACTCGATGGCTCGTTTTTGGAGTTCGACGAAATTTCGCCCGCGGCATCGATGCCAAACGAGGTTAATCGGTGCAACACGATACATTTGCATAAAATAAAGGTTTTTGACACTCATGCACCGAGGCTACGTACAAGCAGCGCTCACAAACATCAATGGCTCGTTTTTGGGGTTCGACGTCATTTCTCTCGCGGCATTGATGTCAAACGAGGTTTAATGGCGCAACACGATGTATTTGCATAAAATAAAGTATTTTCACACTCGTGCACCGAGGTTACATGCGAGCAGCGCTCGTAAAACTCGATGGGTCGTTTTTGGGACCCGATGAAATTTCACTCGCGGCATCCATTCTAAATGAGGTTTAGCGGTGCAACACTATGCAATTGCATAAAATAAAGGATTTTGACTCTCGTGCTCCAAGGCTAAGTGCGAGCAGTGCTCACAAACCTCGATGGCTTGTTTTTGGGGTTCGACTACATTTCGCTCGCGGCATCGATGCCAACCTAGTTTTAACGATGCAACACGATGCATTTGCATAAAATAAAGTATGTTGACATTCGTGCACAAAGGTTACGTGCGAGCAGCGCTCCCAAAACTCGATGGCTCGTTTATGGGGTTCGTCGTCATTTCTATCACGACATTGATGTCATCCGAGTTTTAACGATGCAAAACGATGCAGTTGCATAAATCAAAGGTTTTTGACACTCGTGCACCGAGGTTACGTGTGGGCAGCGCTCACAAACCTCGATGGCTCGTTTCTCGTGTCCGACGTAATTTCGCTCGCGGCATCGATGCCAAACGAGGTTTAATGGCGCAACACGATGTATTTGCATAAAATAAAGTATTTTGACACTCGTGTACCGAGGTTACATGCGAGCAGCGCTCGCAAAACTCGATGGCTCGTTTTTGGGGCCCAATGAAATTTCGCTCGCGGCATCCATGCTAAATGAGGTTTAGCGGTGCAACACGATGCAATTGCACACAATAAAGGATTTTGACACCGGTGCACCGAGGTTACGTGCGAGCAGCGCTCACAAACCTTGATGCCTCGTTTTTGGAGTTCGACAACATTTCGCTCGCGGCATCAACGCCGAAAGAGTTTTAACTGTGCAGCACGATGCATTTGCATAAAATAAAGGATTTTGACTCTCGTGCACCGAGGTTACGTGCGAGCAGCGCTCACAAACCTCGATGGCTCGTTTTTGGTGTTCGACTATATTTCGCTCGCGGCATCGTTGCCAACCTAGTTTTAACGATGCAACACGATGCATTTACATAAAGTAAAGTATCGTGACACTCGTGCACCGACGTTACATGCGAGCAGCGCTCGTAAAACTCGATGGCTCGTTTTTCGGGCCCGATGAAATTTCACTCGCGGCATCCATGCTAAATGAGGTTTAACTGTGCAACACGACGCATTTGCATGAAATAAAGTATTTTGACTGTCGTGCACCGAGGTTACGTGCGAGCAGCGCTCACAAACCTCGATGGCTCGTTTTTGGAGTTTGACGACATTTCGCTCGCGGCATCAATGCCGAAAGAGTTTTAACGGTGCAACACGGTGCATTTGAATAACATAAAGTATTTTGACACTCGTGCACCGACGTTACATGCGAGCAGCGCTCGTAAAACTCGATGGCTCGTTTTAGGGGCCCGATGAAATTTCACTCACGGGTTCCATGCTAAATGAGGTTTAGCGGTGCAACACGATGAATTTGCGTAAAATGAAAGTTTTTGACACAGGTCCATCGAGGTTACGTGCGGGCAGCGATCGCAAGACTCGATGGCTCGTTTTTGGAGTTCGACGAAATTTCGCCCGCGGCATCGATGCCAAACGAGGTTAATCGGTGCAACACGATACATTTGCATAAAATAAAGGTTTTTGACACTCATGCACCGAGGCTACGTACAAGCAGCGCTCACAAACATCAATGGCTCGTTTTTGAGGTTCGCCGACATTTCTCTTGCGGCATTGATGTCAAACGAGGTTTAATGGCGCAACACGATGTATTTGCATAAAATAAAGTATTTTGACACTCGTGCACCGAGGTTACATGCGAGCAGCGCTCGTAAAACTCGATGGTTCGTTTTTGGGACCCGATGAAATTTCACTCGCGGCATCCATTCTAAATGAGGTTTAGCGGTGCAACACTATGCAATTGCATAAAATAAAGGATTTTGACTCTCGTGCTCCAAGGCTAAGTGCGAGCAGCGCTCACAAACCTCGATGGCTTGTTTTTGGGGTTCGACTACATTTCGCTCGCGGCATCGATGCCAACCTAGTTTTAACGATGCAACACGATGCATTTGCATAAAATAAAGTATGTTGACACTCGTGCACAAAGGTCACGTGCGAGCAGCGCTCCCAAAACTCGATGGCTCGTTTATGGGGTTCGACGTCATTTCTATCACGACATTGATGTCAACCGAGTTTTAACGATGCAAAACGATGCAGTTGCATAAATCAAAGGATTTTGACACTCGTGCACCGAGGTTACGTGTGGGCAACGCTCACAAACCTCGATGGCTCGTTTCTCGGGTCCGACGTAATTTCGCTCGCGGCATCGATGCCAAACGAGGTTTAATGGCGCAACGCGATGTATTTGCATAAAATAAAGTATTTTGACACTCGTGTACCGAGGTTACATGCGAGCAGCGCTCTTAAAACTCGATGGCTCGTTTTTGGGGCCCAATGAAATTTCACTCGCGGCATCCATGCTAAATGAGGTTTAGCGGTGCGACAAGATGCAATTTCATACAATAAAGGTTTTTGACACCGGGGCACCGAGGTTACGTACGATCAGCGCTCACAAACCTTGATGCTTCGTTTTTGGAGTTCGACGACATTTCGCTCGCGGCATCAATGCCGAAAGAGTTTTAACGGTGCAACACGATGCATTTACATAAAATAAAGTATTTTGACACTCGTGCACAGACGTTACATGCGAGCAGAGCTCGTAAAACTCGATGGCTCGTTTTAGGGGCCCGATGAAATTTCACTCACGGGTTCAATGCTAAATGAGGTTTAACGGTGCAACACGATGCATTTGCATAAAATGAAAGTTTTTGACACTGGTCCATCGGGTTACGTGCGGGCAGCGATCGCAATACTCGATGGCTCGTTTTTGTGGTTCGACGAAATTTCGGTCGCGGCATCGACGCCAAACGAGATTTAACGATACAATACGATGCATTTGCATAAAATAAAGTATTTTGACACTCGTGCACCGACGTTACATGCGAGCAGCGCTCGTAAAACTCGATGGCTCGTTTTTGGGGCCCCATGAAATTTCACTCGCGGCATCGATGCCAAACGAATCTTAGCGATGCAACACCATGTATTTGCATAAAATAAAGGTTTTTGACACTCGTGCACAAACGTTACGTGCGAGCATCGCTCGCAATACTCGGTGGCTCGTTTTTGTGGTCCGGCGAATTTTCGCTCGCGGCATCGATGTCAAACGAGGTGTAACGGTGCAGCACGATGCATTTGCATAAAATAAAGGATTTTGACTCTCGTGCACAAAGGTTACGTGCGAGCAGCGCTCGCAAAACTCGATGGCTCGTTTTTGGGGTTCGACGTCATTTCTATCGCGGCATTGATGTCAACCGAGTTTTAACGATGCAAAACGATGCATTTGCATAAATCAAAGGTTTTTGACACTCGTGCACCGAGGTTACGTGTGGACAGGGCTCACAAACCTCGATGGCTCGTTTCTCGTGTCCGACGTAATTTCGCTCGCGGCATTGATGCCAAACGAGGTTTATTGGCGCAACGCGATGTATTTGCATAAAATAAAGTATTTTGACACTCGTGTACCGAGGTTACATGCGAGCAGCGCTCTTAAAACTCGATGGCTCGTTTTTGGGGCCCAATGAAATTTCACTCGCGGCATCCATGCTAAATGAGGTTAAGCGGTGCGACAAGATGCAATTTCATACAATAAAGGTTTTTGACACCGGGGCACCGAGGTTACGTACGATCAGCGCTCACAAACCTTGATGCTTCGTTTTTGGAGTTCGACGACATTTCGCTCGCGGCATCAATGCCGAAAGAGTTTTAACGGTGCAACGCGGTGCATTTGAATAACATAAAGTATTTTGACTCTCGTGCACCGACGTTACATGCGAGCAGCGCTCGTAAAACTCGATGGCTCGTTTTAGGGGCCCGATGAAATTTCACTCACGGGTTCAATGCTAAATGAGGTTTAGCGGTGCAACACGATGCATTTGCATAAAATGAAAGTTTTTGACACAGGTCCATCGAGGTTACGTGCGGGCAGCGATCGCAAGACTCGATGGCTCGTTTTTGGAGTTCGACGAAATTTCGATCGCGGCATCGATGCCAAACGAGGTTAATCGGTGCAACACGATACATTTGCATAAAATAAAGGTTTTTGACACTCATGCACCGAGGCTACGTACAAGCAGCGCTCACAAACATCGATGGCTCGTTTTTGGGGTTCGCCGACATTTCGCTCGCGGCATTGATGTCAAACGAGGTTTAATGGCGTAACACGATGTATTTGCATAAAATAAAGTATTTTGACACTCGTGCACCGAGGTTACATGCGAGCAGCGCTCGTAAAACTCGATGGCTCGTTTTTGGGACCCGATGAAATTTCACTCGCGGCATCCATTCTAAATGAGGTTTAGCGGTGCAACACTATGCAATTGCATAAAATAAAGGATTTTGACTCTCGTGCTCCAAGGCTAAGTGCGAGCAGCGCTCACAAACCTCGATGGCTTGTTTTTGGGGTTCGACTACATTTCGCTCGCGGCATCGATGCCAACCTAGTTTTAACGATGCAACACGATGCATTTGCATAAAATAAAGTATGTTGACACTCGTGCACAAAGGTCACGTGCGAGCAGCGCTCCCAAAACTCGATGGCTCGTTTATGGGGTTCGACGTCATTTCTATCACGACATTGATGTCAACCGAGTTTTAACGATGCAAAACGATGCAGTTGCATAAATCAAAGGTTTTTGACACTCGTGCACCGAGGTTACGTGTGGGCAGCGCTCACAAACCTCGATGGCTCGTTTCTCGTGTCCGACGTAATTTCGTTCGCGCCATCGATGCCAAACGAGGTTTAATGGCGCAACGCGATGTATTTGCATAAAATAAAGTATTTTGACACTCGTGTACCGAGGTTACATGCGAGCAGCGCTCTTAAAACTCGATGGCTCGTTTTTGGGGCCCAATGAAATTTCACTCGCAGCATCCATGCTAAATGAGGTTTAGCGGTGCGACAAGATGCAATTTCATACAATAAAGGTTTTTGACACCGGTACACCGATGTTACGTACGATCAGCGCTCACAAACCTTGATGCTTCGTTTTTGGAGTTCGACGACATTTCGCTCGCGGCATCAATGCCGAAAGAGTTTTAACGGTGCAACACGGTGCATTTGCATAAAATAAAGTATTTTGACTCTCGTGCACCGACGTTACATGCGAGCAGCGCTCGTAAAACTCGATGGCTCGTTTTAGGGGCCCGATGAAATTTCACTCACGGGTTCAATGCTAAATGAGGTTTAGCGGTGCAACACGATGCATTTGCATAAAATGAAAGTTTTTGACACAGGTCCATCGAGGTTACGTGCGGGCAGCGATCGCAAGACTCGATGGCTCGTTTTTGGAGTTCGACGACATTTCGCTCGCGGCATCAATGCCGAAAGAGTTTTAACGGTGCAACGCGGTGCATTTGAATAACATAAAGTATTTTGACTCTCGTGCACCGACGTTACGTGCGAGCAGCGCTCGTAAAACTCGATGGCTCGTTTTAGGGGCCCGATGAAATTTCACTCACGGGTTCAATGCTAAATGAGGTTTAGCGGTGCAACACGATGCATTTGCATAAAATGAAAGTTTTTGACACAGGTCCATCGAGGTTACGTGCGGGCAGCGATCGCAAGACTCGATGGCTCGTTTTTGGAGTTCGACGAAATTTCGATCGCGGCATCGATGCCAAACGAGGTTAATCGGTGCAACACGATACATTTGCATAAAATAAAGGTTTTTGACACTCATGCACCGAGGCTACGTACAAGCAGCGCTCACAAACATCGATGGCTCGTTTTTGGGGTTCGCCGACATTTCGCTCGCGGCATTGATGTCAAACGAGGTTTAATGGCGTAACACGATGTATTTGCATAAAATAAAGTATTTTGACACTCGTGCACCGAGGTTACATGCGAGCAGCGCTCGTAAAACTCGATGGTTCGTTTTTGGGACCCGATGAAATTTCACTCGCGGCATCCATGCTAAATGAGGTTAAGCGGTGCGACAAGATGCAATTTCATACAATAAAGGTTTTTGACACCGGGGCACCGAGGTTACGTACGATCAGCGCTCACAAACCTTGATGCCTCGTTTTTGGAGTTCGACAACATTTCGCTCGCGGCATCAACGCCGAAAGAGTTTTAACTGTGCAGCACGATGCATTTGCATAAAATAAAGGATTTTGACTCTCGTGCACCGAGGTTACGTGCGAGCAGCGCTCACAAACCTCGATGGCTCGTTTTTGGTGTTCGACTATATTTCGCTCGCGGCATCGTTTCCAACCTAGTTTTAACGATGCAACACGATGCATTTACATAAAGTAAAGTATCGTGACACTCGTGCACCGACGTTACATGCGAGCAGCGCTCGTAAAACTCGATGGCTCGTTTTTCGGGCCCGATGAAATTTCACTCGCGGCATCCATGCTAAATGAGGTTTAACTGTGCAACACGACGCATTTGCATGAAATAAAGTATTTTGACTGTCGTGCACCGAGGTTACGTGCGAGCAGCGCTCACAAACCTCGATGGCTCGTTTTTGGAGTTTGACGACATTTCGCTCGCGGCATCAATGCCGAAAGAGTTTTAACGGTGCAACACGGTGCATTTGAATAACATAAAGTATTTTGACACTCGTGCACCGACGTTACATGCGAGCAGCGCTCGTAAAACTCGATGGCTCGTTTTAGGGGCCCGATGAAATTTCACTCACGGGTTCCATGCTAAATGAGGTTTAGCGGTGCAACACGATGAATTTGCGTAAAATGAAAGTTTTTGACACAGGTCCATCGAGGTTACGTGCGGGCAGCGATCGCAAGACTCGATGGCTCGTTTTTGGAGTTCGACGAAATTTCGCCCGCGGCATCGATGCCAAACGAGGTTAATCGGTGCAACACCATACATTTGCATAAAATAAAGGTTTTTGACGCTCATGCACCGAGGCTACGTACAAGCAGCGCTCACAAACATCAATGGCTCGTTTTTGAGGTTCGCCGACATTTCTCTTGCGGCATTGATGTCAAACGAGGTTTAATGGCGCAACACGATGTATTTGCATAAAATAAAGTATTTTGACACTCGTGCACCGAGGTTACATGCGAGCAGCGCTCGTAAAACTCGATGGTTCGTTTTTGGGACCCGATGAAATTTCACTCGCGGCATCCATGCTAAATGAGGTTAAGCGGTGCGACAAGATGCAATTTCATACAATAAAGGTTTTTGACACCGGGGCACCGAGGTTACGTACGATCAGCGCTCACAAACCTTGATGCTTCGTTTTTGGAGTTCGACGACATTTCGCTCGCGGCATCAATGCCGAAAGAGTTTTAACGGTGCAACACGATGCATTTGCATAAAATAAAGTATTTTGACACTCGTGCACAGACGTTACATGCGAGCAGAGCTCGTAAAACTCGATGGCTCGTTTTTGGGGCCCAATGAAATTTCACTCGCGGCATCCATGCTAAATGAGGTTTAGCGGTGCAACACGATGCAGTTGCATATAATAAAGGTTTTTGACACTGGGGCACCGAGGTTACGTGCGAGCAGCGCTCTCAAACCTCGATGGCTCGTTTTTCGGGTTCGACGACATTTCGGTCGCGGCATCGATGCCAACCTAGTTTTAACGATGCAACACGATGCATTTACATAAAGTAAAGTATCGTGACACTCGTGCACCGACGTTACATGCGAGTAGCGCTCGTAAAACTCGATGGCTCGTTTTTCGGGCCCGATGAATTTTCACTAGCGGCATCCATGCTAAATGAGGTTTAACGGTGCAACACGACGCATTTGCATAAAATAAAGTATTTTGACTGTCGTGCACCGAGGTTACGTGCGAGCAGCGCTCACAAACCTCGATGGCTCGTTTTTGGAGTTTGACGACATTTCGCTCGCGGCATCAATGCCGAAAGAGTTTTAACGGTGCAACACGGTGCATTTGAATAACATAAAGTATTTTGACACTCGTGCACCGACGTTACATGCGAGCAGCGCTCGTAAAACTCGATGGCTCGTTTTAGGGGCCCGATGAAATTTCACTCACGGGTTCCATGCTAAATGAGGTTTAGCGGTGCAACACGATGAATTTGCGTAAAATGAAAGTTTTTGACACAGGTCCATCGAGGTTACGTGCGGGCAGCGATCGCAAGACTCGATGGCTCGTTTTTGGAGTTCGACGAAATTTCGATCGCGGCATCGATGCCAAACGAGGTTAATCGGTGCAACACGATACATTTGCATAAAATAAAGGTTTTTGACACTCATGCACCGAGGCTACGTACAAGCAGCGCTCACAAACATCGATGGCTCGTTTTTGGGGTTCGCCGACATTTCGCTCGCGGCATTGATGTCAAACGAGGTTTAATGGCGTAACACGATGTATTTGCATAAAATAAAGTATTTTGACACTCGTGCACCGAGGTTACATGCGAGCAGCGCTCGTAAAACTCGATGGTTCGTTTTTGGGACCCGATGAAATTTCACTCGCGGCATCCATGCTAAATGAGGTTAAGCGGTGCGACAAGATGCAATTTCATACAATAAAGGTTTTTGACACCGGGGCACCGAGGTTACGTACGATCAGCGCTCACAAACCTTGATGCCTCGTTTTTGGAGTTCGACAACATTTCGCTCGCGGCATCAACGCCGAAAGAGTTTTAACTGTGCAGCACGATGCATTTGCATAAAATAAAGGATTTTGACTCTCGTGCACCGAGGTTACGTGCGAGCAGCGCTCACAAACCTCGATGGCTCGTTTTTGGTGTTCGACTATATTTCGCTCGCGGCATCGTTTCCAACCTAGTTTTAACGATGCAACACGATGCATTTACATAAAGTAAAGTATCGTGACACTCGTGCACCGACGTTACATGCGAGCAGCGCTCGTAAAACTCGATGGCTCGTTTTTCGGGCCCGATGAAATTTCACTCGCGGCATCCATGCTAAATGAGGTTTAACTGTGCAACACGACGCATTTGCATGAAATAAAGTATTTTGACTGTCGTGCACCGAGGTTACGTGCGAGCAGCGCTCACAAACCTCGATGGCTCGTTTTTGGAGTTTGACGACATTTCGCTCGCGGCATCAATGCCGAAAGAGTTTTAACGGTGCAACACGGTGCATTTGAATAACATAAAGTATTTTGACACTCGTGCACCGACGTTACATGCGAGCAGCGCTCGTAAAACTCGATGGCTCGTTTTAGGGGCCCGATGAAATTTCACTCACGGGTTCCATGCTAAATGAGGTTTAGCGGTGCAACACGATGAATTTGCGTAAAATGAAAGTTTTTGACACAGGTCCATCGAGGTTACGTGCGGGCAGCGATCGCAAGACTCGATGGCTCGTTTTTGGAGTTCGACGAAATTTCGCCCGCGGCATCGATGCCAAACGAGGTTAATCGGTGCAACACCATACATTTGCATAAAATAAAGGTTTTTGACGCTCATGCACCGAGGCTACGTACAAGCAGCGCTCACAAACATCAATGGCTCGTTTTTGAGGTTCGCCGACATTTCTCTTGCGGCATTGATGTCAAACGAGGTTTAATGGCGCAACACGATGTATTTGCATAAAATAAAGTATTTTGACACTCGTGCACCGAGGTTACATGCGAGCAGCGCTCGTAAAACTCGATGGTTCGTTTTTGGGACCCGATGAAATTTCACTCGCGGCATCCATGCTAAATGAGGTTAAGCGGTGCGACAAGATGCAATTTCATACAATAAAGGTTTTTGACACCGGGGCACCGAGGTTACGTACGATCAGCGCTCACAAACCTTGATGCTTCGTTTTTGGAGTTCGACGACATTTCGCTCGCGGCATCAATGCCGAAAGAGTTTTAACGGTGCAACACGATGCATTTGCATAAAATAAAGTATTTTGACACTCGTGCACAGACGTTACATGCGAGCAGAGCTCGTAAAACTCGATGGCTCGTTTTTGGGGCCCAATGAAATTTCACTCGCGGCATCCATGCTAAATGAGGTTTAGCGGTGCAACACGATGCAGTTGCATATAATAAAGGTTTTTGACACTGGGGCACCGAGGTTACGTGCGAGCAGCGCTCTCAAACCTCGATGGCTCGTTTTTCGGGTTCGACGACATTTCGGTCGCGGCATCGATGCCAACCTAGTTTTAACGATGCAACACGATGCATTTACATAAAGTAAAGTATCGTGACACTCGTGCACCGACGTTACATGCGAGTAGCGCTCGTAAAACTCGATGGCTCGTTTTTCGGGCCCGATGAATTTTCACTAGCGGCATCCATGCTAAATGAGGTTTAACGGTGCAACACGACGCATTTGCATAAAATAAAGTATTTTGACTGTCGTGCACCGAGGTTACGTGCGAGCAGCGCTCACAAACCTCGATGGCTCGTTTTTGGAGTTTGACGACATTTCGCTCGCGGCATCAATGCCGAAAGAGTTTTAACGGTGCAACACGGTGCATTTGAATAACATAAAGTATTTTGACACTCGTGCACCGACGTTACATGCGAGCAGCGCTCGTAAAACTCGATGGCTCGTTTTAGGGGCCCGATGAAATTTCACTCACGGGTTCCATGCTAAATGAGGTTTAGCGGTGCAACACGATGAATTTGCGTAAAATGAAAGTTTTTGACACAGGTCCATCGAGGTTACGTGCGGGCAGCGATCGCAAGACTCGATGGCTCGTTTTTGGAGTTCGACGAAATTTCGCCCGCGGCATCGATGCCAAACGAGGTTAATCGGTGCAACACGATACATTTGCATAAAATAAAGGTTTTTGACACTCATGCACCGAGGCTACGTACAAGCAGCGCTCACAAACATCAATGGCTCGTTTTTGAGGTTCGCCGACATTTCTCTTGCGGCATTGATGTCAAACGAGGTTTAATGGCGCAACACGATGTATTTGCATAAAATAAAGTATTTTGACACTCGTGCACCGAGGTTACATGCGAGCAGCGCTCGTAAAACTCGATGGTTCGTTTTTGGGACCCGATGAAATTTCACTCGCGGCATCCATTCTAAATGAGGTTTAGCGGTGCAACACTATGCAATTGCATAAAATAAAGGATTTTGACTCTCGTGCTCCAAGGCTAAGTGCGAGCAGCGCTCACAAACCTCGATGGCTTGTTTTTGGGGTTCGACTACATTTCGCTCGCGGCATCGATGCCAACCTAGTTTTAACGATGCAACACGATGCATTTGCATAAAATAAAGTATGTTGACACTCGTGCACAAAGGTCACGTGCGAGCAGCGCTCCCAAAACTCGATGGCTCGTTTATGGGGTTCGACGTCATTTCTATCACGACATTGATGTCAACCGAGTTTTAACGATGCAAAACGATGCAGTTGCATAAATCAAAGGTTTTTGACACTCGTGCACCGAGGTTACGTGTGGGCAGCGCTCACAAACCTCGATGGCTCGTTTCTCGTGTCCGACGTAATTTCGTTCGCGGCATCGATGCCAAACGAGGTTTAATGGCGCAACGCGATGTATTTGCATAAAATAAAGTATTTTGACACTCGTGTACCGAGGTTACATGCGAGCAGCGCTCTTAAAACTCGATGGCTCGTTTTTGGGGCCCAATGAAATTTCACTCGCGGCATCCATGCTAAATGAGGTTTAGCGGTGCGACAAGATGCAATTTCATACAATAAAGGTTTTTGACACCGGTACACCGATGTTACGTACGATCAGCGCTCACAAACCTTGATGCTTCGTTTTTGGAGTTCGACGACATTTCGCTCGCGGCATCAATGCCGAAAGAGTTTTAACGGTGCAACACGGTGCATTTGCATAAAATAAAGTATTTTGACTCTCGTGCACCGACGTTACATGCGAGCAGCGCTCGTAAAACTCGATGGCTCGTTTTAGGGGCCCGATGAAATTTCACTCACGGGTTCAATGCTAAATGAGGTTTAGCGGTGCAACACGATGCATTTGCATAAAATGAAAGTTTTTGACACAGGTCCATCGAGGTTACGTGCGGGCAGCGATCGCAAGACTCGATGGCTCGTTTTTGGAGTTCGACGACATTTCGCTCGCGGCATCAATGCCGAAAGAGTTTTAACGGTGCAACGCGGTGCATTTGAATAACATAAAGTATTTTGACTCTCGTGCACCGACGTTACATGCGAGCAGCGCTCGTAAAACTCGATGGCTCGTTTTAGGGGCCCGATGAAATTTCACTCACGGGTTCAATGCTAAATGATGTTTAGCGGTGCAACACGATGCATTTGCATAAAATGAAAGTTTTTGACACAGGTCCATCGAGGTTACGTGCGGGCAGCGATCGCAAGACTCGATGGCTCGTTTTTGGAGTTCGACGAAATTTCGATCGCGGCATCGATGCCAAACGAGGTTAATCGGTGCAACACGATACATTTGCATAAAATAAAGGTTTTTGACACTCATGCACCGAGGCTACGTACAAGCAGCGCTCACAAACATCGATGGCTCGTTTTTGGGGTTCGCCGACATTTCGCTCGCGGCATTGATGTCAAACGAGGTTTAATGGCGTAACACGATGTATTTGCATAAAATAAAGTATTTTGACACTCGTGCACCGAGGTTACATGCGAGCAGCGCTCGTAAAACTCGATGGCTCGTTTTTGGGACCCGATGAAATTTCACTCGCGGCATCCATTCTAAATGAGGTTTAGCGGTGCAACACTATGCAATTGCATAAAATAAAGGATTTTGACTCTCGTGCTCCAAGGCTAAGTGCGAGCAGTGCTCACAAACCTCGATGGCTTGTTTTTGGGGTTCGACTACATTTCGCTCGCGGCATCGATGCCAACCTAGTTTTAACGATGCAACACGATGCATTTGCATAAAATAAAGTATGTTGACATTCGTGCACAAAGGTTACGTGCGAGCAGCGCTCCCAAAACTCGATGGCTCGTTTATGGGATTCGTCGTCATTTCTATCACGACATTGATGTCATCCGAGTTTTAACGATGCAAAACGATGCAGTTGCATAAATCAAAGGTTTTTGACACTCGTGCACCGAGGTTACGTGTGGGCAGCGCTCACAAACCTCGATGGCTCGTTTCTCGTGTCCGACGTAATTTCGCTCGCGGCATCGATGCCAAACGAGGTTTAATGGCGCAACACGATGTATTTGCATAAAATAAAATATTTTGACACTCGTGTACCGAGGTTACATGCGAGCAGCGCTCGCAAAACTCGATGGCTCGTTTTTGGGGCCCAATGAAATTTCGCTCGCGGCATCCATGCTAAATGAGGTTTAGCGGTGCAACACGATGCAATTGCACACAATAAAGGATTTTGACACCGGTGCACCGAGGTTACGTGCGAGCAGCGCTCACAAACCTTGATGCCTCGTTTTTGGAGTTCGACAACATTTCGCTCGCGGCATCAACGCCGAAAGAGTTTTAACTGTGCAGCACGATGCATTTGCATAAAATAAAGGATTTTGACTCTCGTGCACCGAGGTTACGTGCGAGCAGCGCTCACAAACCTCGATGGCTCGTTTTTGGTGTTCGACTATATTTCGCTCGCGGCATCGTTTCCAACCTAGTTTTAACGATGCAACACGATGCATTTACATAAAGTAAAGTATCGTGACACTCGTGCACCGACGTTACATGCGAGCAGCGCTCGTAAAACTCAATGGCTCGTTTTTCGGGCCCGATGAAATTTCACTCGCGGCATCCATGCTAAATGAGGTTTAACTGTGCAACACGACGCATTTGCATGAAATAAAGTATTTTGACTGTCGTGCACCGAGGTTACGTGCGAGCAGCGCTCACAAACCTCGATGGCTCGTTTTTGGAGTTTGACGACATTTCGCTCGCGGCATCAATGCCGAAAGAGTTTTAACGGTGCAACACGGTGCATTTGAATAACATAAAGTATTTTGACACTCGTGCACCGACGTTACATGCGAGCAGCGCTCGTAAAACTCGATGGCTCGTTTTAGGGGCCCGATGAAATTTCACTCACGGGTTCCATGCTAAATGAGGTTTAGCGGTGCAACACGATGAATTTGCGTAAAATGAAAGTTTTTGACACAGGTCCATCGAGGTTACGTGCGGGCAGCGATCGCAAGACTCGATGGCTCGTTTTTGGAGTTCGACGAAATTTCGCCCGCGGCATCGATGCCAAACGAGGTTAATCGGTGCAACACGATACATTTGCATAAAATAAAGGTTTTTGACACTCATGCACCGAGGCTACGTACAAGCAGCGCTCACAAACATCGATGGCTCGTTTTTGGGGTTCGCCGACATTTCGCTCGCGGCATTGATGTCAAACGAGGTTTAATGGCGTAACACGATGTATTTGCATAAAATAAAGTATTTTGACACTCGTGCACCGAGGTTACATGCGAGCAGCGCTCGTAAAACTCGATGGCTCGTTTCTGGGACCCGATGAAATTTCACTCGCGGCATCCATTCTAAATGAGGTTTAGCGGTGCAACACTATGCAATTGCATAAAATAAAGGATTTTGACTCTCGTGCTCCAAGGCTAAGTGCGAGCAGTGCTCACAAACCTCGATGGCTTGTTTTTGGGGTTCGACTACATTTCGCTCGCGGCATCGATGCCAACCTAGTTTTAACGATGCAACACGATGCATTTGCATAAAATAAAGTATGTTGACACTCGTGCACAAAGGTCACGTGCGAGCAGCGCTCCCAAAACTCGATGGCTCGTTTATGGGGTTCGACGTCATTTCTATCACGACATTGATGTCAACCGAGTTTTAACGATGCAAAACGATGCAGTTGCATAAATCAAAGGATTTTGACACTCGTGCACCGAGGTTACGTGTGGGCAACGCTCACAAACCTCGATGGCTCGTTTCTCGTGTCCGACGTAATTTCGCTCGCGGCATCGATGCCAAACGAGGTTTAATGGCGCAACGCGATGTATTTGCATAAAATAAAGTATTTTGACACTCGTGTACCGAGGTTACATGCGAGCAGCGCTCTTAAAACTCGATGGCTCGTTTTTGGGGCCCAATGAAATTTCACTCGCGGCATCCATGCTAAATGAGGTTAAGCGGTGCGACAAGATGCAATTTCATACAATAAAGGTTTTTGACACCGGGGCACCGAGGTTACGTACGATCAGCGCTCACAAACCTTGATGCTTCGTTTTTGGAGTTCGACGACATTTCGCTCGCGGCATCAATGCCGAAAGAGTTTTAACGGTGCAACACGATGCATTTGCATAAAATAAAGTATTTTGACACTCGTGCACAGACGTTACATGCGAGCAGAGCTCGTAAAACTCGATGGCTCGTTTTTGGGGCCCAATGAAATTTCACTCGCGGCATCCATGCTAAATGAGGTTTAGCGGTGCAACACGATGCAGTTGCATATAATAAAGGTTTTTGACACTGGGGCACCGAGGTTACGTGCGAGCAGCGCTCTCAAACCTCGATGGCTCGTTTTTCGGGTTCGACGACATTTCGGTCGCGGCATCGATGCCAACCTAGTTTTAACGATGCAACACGATGCATTTACATAAAGTAAAGTATCGTGACACTCGTGCACCGACGTTACATGCGAGTAGCGCTCGTAAAACTCGATGGCTCGTTTTTCGGGCCCGATGAATTTTCACTAGCGGCATCCATGCTAAATGAGGTTTAACGGTGCAACACGACGCATTTGCATAAAATAAAGTATTTTGACTGTCGTGCACCGAGGTTACGTGCGAGCAGCGCTCACAAACCTCGATGGCTCGTTTTTGGAGTTTGACGACATTTCGCTCGCGGCATCAATGCCGAAAGAGTTTTAACGGTGCAACACGGTGCATTTGAATAACATAAAGTATTTTGACACTCGTGCACCGACGTTACATGCGAGCAGCGCTCGTAAAACTCGATGGCTCGTTTTAGGGGCCCGATGAAATTTCACTCACGGGTTCCATGCTAAATGAGGTTTAGCGGTGCAACACGATGCATTTGCATAAAATGAAAGTTTTTGACACAGGTCCATCGAGGTTACGTGCGGGCAGCGATCGCAAGACTCGATGGCTCGTTTTTGGAGTTCGACGAAATTTCGCCCGCGGCATCGATGCCAAACGAGGTTAATCGGTGCAACACGATACATTTGCATAAAATAAAGGTTTTTGACACTCATGCACCGAGGCTACGTACAAGCAGCGCTCACAAACATCAATGGCTCGTTTTTGGGGTTCGACGTCATTTCTCGCGCGGCATTGATGTCAAACGAGGTTTAATGGCGCAACACGATGTATTTGCATAAAATAAAGTATTTTCACACTCGTGCACCGAGGTTACATGCAAGCAGCGCTCGTAAAACTCGATGGGTCGTTTTTGGGACCCGATGAAATTTCACTCGCGGCATCCATTCTAAATGAGGTTTAGCGGTGCAACACTATGCAATTGCATAAAATAAAGGATTTTGACTCTCGTGCTCCAAGGCTAAGTGCGAGCAGCGCTCACAAACCTCGATGGCTTGTTTTTGGGGTTCGACTACATTTCGCTCGCGGCATCGATGCCAACCTAGTTTTAACGATGCAACACGATGCATTTGCATAAAATAAAGTATGTTGACACTCGTGCACAAAGGTCACGTGCGAGCAGCGCTCCCAAAACTCGATGGCTCGTTTATGGGGTTCGACGTCATTTCTATCACGACATTGATGTCAACCGAGTTTTAACGATGCAAAACGATGCAGTTGCATAAATCAAAGGTTTTTGACACTCGTGCACCGAGGTTACGTGTGGGCAGCGCTCACAAACCTCGATGGCTCGTTTCTCGTGTCCGACGTAATTTCGTTCGCGGCATCGATGCCAAACGAGGTTTAATGGCGCAACGCGATGTATTTGCATAAAATAAAGTATTTTGACACTCGTGTACCGAGGTTACATGCGAGCAGCGCTCTTAAAACTCGATGGCTCGTTTTTCGGGCCCGATGAATTTTCACTAGCGGCATCCATGCTAAATGAGGTTTAACGGTGCAACACGACGCATTTGCATAAAATAAAGTATTTTGACTGTCGTGCACCGAGGTTACGTGCGAGCAGCGCTCACAAACCTCGATGGCTCGTTTTTGGAGTTTGACGACATTTCGCTCGCGGCATCAATGCCGAAAGAGTTTTAACGGTGCAACACGGTGCATTTGAATAACATAAAGTATTTTGACACTCGTGCACCGACGTTACATGCGAGCAGCGCTCGTAAAACTAGATGGCTCGTTTTAGGGGCCCGATGAAATTTCACTCACGGGTTCCATGCTAAATGAGGTTTAGCGGTGCAACACGATGCATTTGCATAAAATGAAAGTTTTTGACACAGGTCCATCGAGGTTACGTGCGGGCAGCGATCGCAAGACTCGATGGCTCGTTTGTGGAGTTCGACGAAATTTCGCCCGCGGCATCGATGCCAAACGAGGTTAATCGGTGCAACACGATACATTTGCATAAAATAAAGGTTTTTGACACTCATGCACCGAGGCTACGTACAAGCAGCGCTCACAAACATCAATGGCTCGTTTTTGGGGTTCGACGTCATTTCTCTCGCGGCATTGATGTCAAACGAGGTTTAATGGCGCAACACGATGTATTTGCATAAAATAAAGTATTTTCACACTCGTGCACCGAGGTTACATGCAAGCAGCGCTCGTAAAACTCGATGGGTCGTTTTTGGGACCCGATGAAATTTCACTCGCGGCATCCATTCTAAATGAGGTTTAGCGGTGCAACACTATGCAATTGCATAAAATAAAGGATTTTGACTCTCGTGCTCCAAGGCTAAGTGCGAGCAGCGCTCACAAACCTCGATGGCTTGTTTTTGGGGTTCGACTACATTTCGCTCGCGGCATCGATGCCAACCTAGTTTTAACGATGCAACACGATGCATTTGCATAAAATAAAGTATGTTGACACTCGTGCACAAAGGTCACGTGCGAGCAGCGCTCCCAAAACTCGATGGCTCGTTTATGGGGTTCGACGTCATTTCTATCACGACATTGATGTCAACCGAGTTTTAACGATGCAAAACGATGCAGTTGCATAAATCAAAGGTTTTTGACACTCGTGCACCGAGGTTACGTGTGGGCAGCGCTCACAAACCTCGATGGCTCGTTTCTCGTGTCCGACGTAATTTCGTTCGCGGCATCGATGCCAAACGAGGTTTAATGGCGCAACGCGATGTATTTGCATAAAATAAAGTATTTTGACACTCGTGTACCGAGGTTACATGCGAGCAGCGCTCTTAAAACTCGATGGCTCGTTTTTGGGGCCCAATGAAATTTCACTCGCGGCATCCATGCTAAATGAGGTTTAGCGGTGCGACAAGATGCAATTTCATACAATAAAGGTTTTTGACACCGGTACACCGATGTTACGTACGATCAGCGCTCACAAACCTTGATGCTTCGTTTTTGGAGTTCGACGACATTTCGCTCGCGGCATCAATGCCGAAAGAGTTTTAACGGTGCAACACGGTGCATTTGCATAAAATAAAGTATTTTGACTCTCGTGCACCGACGTTACATGCGAGCAGCGCTCGTAAAACTCGATGGCTCGTTTTAGGGGCCCGATGAAATTTCACTCACGGGTTCAATGCTAAATGAGGTTTAGCGGTGCAACACGATGCATTTGCATAAAATGAAAGTTTTTGACACAGGTCCATCGAGGTTACGTGCGGGCAGCGATCGCAAGACTCGATGGCTCGTTTTTGGAGTTCGACGACATTTCGCTCGCGGCATCAATGCCGAAAGAGTTTTAACGGTGCAACGCGGTGCATTTGAATAACATAAAGTATTTTGACTCTCGTGCACCGACGTTACATGCGAGCAGCGCTCGTAAAACTCGATGGCTCGTTTTAGGGGCCCGATGAAATTTCACTCACGGGTTCCATGCTAAATGAGGTTTAGCGGTGCAACACGATGCATTTGCATAAAATGAAAGTTTTTGACACAGGTCCATCGAGGTTACGTGCGGGCAGCGATCGCAAGACTCGATGGCTCGTTTTTGGAGTTCGACGAAATTTCGCCCGCGGCATCGATGCCAAACGAGGTTAATCGGTGCAACACGATACATTTGCATAAAATAAAGGTTTTTGACACTCATGCACCGAGGCTACGTACAAGCAGCGCTCACAAACATCAATGGCTCGTTTTTGGGGTTCGACGTCATTTCTCGCGCGGCATTGATGTCAAACGAGGTTTAATGGCGCAACACGATGTATTTGCATAAAATAAAGTATTTTCACACTCGTGCACCGAGGTTACATGCAAGCAGCGCTCGTAAAACTCGATGGGTCGTTTTTGGGACCCGATGAAATTTCACTCGCGGCATCCATTCTAAATGAGGTTTAGCGGTGCAACACTATGCAATTGCATAAAATAAAGGATTTTGACTCTCGTGCTCCAAGGCTAAGTGCGAGCAGCGCTCACAAACCTCGATGGCTTGTTTTTGGGGTTCGACTACATTTCGCTCGCGGCATCGATGCCAACCTAGTTTTAACGATGCAACACGATGCATTTGCATAAAATAAAGTATGTTGACACTCGTGCACAAAGGTCACGTGCGAGCAGCGCTCCCAAAACTCGATGGCTCGTTTATGGGGTTCGACGTCATTTCTATCACGACATTGATGTCAACCGAGTTTTAACGATGCAAAACGATGCAGTTGCATAAATCAAAGGTTTTTGACACTCGTGCACCGAGGTTACGTGTGGGCAGCGCTCACAAACCTCGATGGCTCGTTTCTCGTGTCCGACGTAATTTCGTTCGCGGCATCGATGCCAAACGAGGTTTAATGGCGCAACGCGATGTATTTGCATAAAATAAAGTATTTTGACACTCGTGTACCGAGGTTACATGCGAGCAGCGCTCTTAAAACTCGATGGCTCGTTTTTCGGGCCCGATGAATTTTCACTAGCGGCATCCATGCTAAATGAGGTTTAACGGTGCAACACGACGCATTTGCATAAAATAAAGTATTTTGACTGTCGTGCACCGAGGTTACGTGCGAGCAGCGCTCACAAACCTCGATGGCTCGTTTTTGGAGTTTGACGACATTTCGCTCGCGGCATCAATGCCGAAAGAGTTTTAACGGTGCAACACGGTGCATTTGAATAACATAAAGTATTTTGACACTCGTGCACCGACGTTACATGCGAGCAGCGCTCGTAAAACTCGATGGCTCGTTTTAGGGGCCCGATGAAATTTCACTCACGGGTTCCATGCTAAATGAGGTTTAGCGGTGCAACACGATGCATTTGCATAAAATGAAAGTTTTTGACACAGGTCCATCGAGGTTACGTGCGGGCAGCGATCGCAAGACTCGATGGCTCGTTTGTGGAGTTCGACGAAATTTCGCCCGCGGCATCGATGCCAAACGAGGTTAATCGGTGCAACACGATACATTTGCATAAAATAAAGGTTTTTGACACTCATGCACCGAGGCTACGTACAAGCAGCGCTCACAAACATCAATGGCTCGTTTTTGGGGTTCGACGTCATTTCTCTCGCGGCATTGATGTCAAACGAGGTTTAATGGCGCAACACGATGTATTTGCATAAAATAAAGTATTTTCACACTCGTGCACCGAGGTTACATGCAAGCAGCGCTCGTAAAACTCGATGGGTCGTTTTTGGGACCCGATGAAATTTCACTCGCGGCATCCATTCTAAATGAGGTTTAGCGGTGCAACACTATGCAATTGCATAAAATAAAGGATTTTGACTCTCGTGCTCCAAGGCTAAGTGCGAGCAGCGCTCACAAACCTCGATGGCTTGTTTTTGGGGTTCGACTACATTTCGCTCGCGGCATCGATGCCAACCTAGTTTTAACGATGCAACACGATGCATTTGCATAAAATAAAGTATGTTGACACTCGTGCACAAAGGTCACGTGCGAGCAGCGCTCCCAAAACTCGATGGCTCGTTTATGGGGTTCGACGTCATTTCTATCACGACATTGATGTCAACCGAGTTTTAACGATGCAAAACGATGCAGTTGCATAAATCAAAGGTTTTTGACACTCGTGCACCGAGGTTACGTGTGGGCAGCGCTCACAAACCTCGATGGCTCGTTTCTCGTGTCCGACGTAATTTCGTTCGCGGCATCGATGCCAAACGAGGTTTAATGGCGCAACGCGATGTATTTGCATAAAATAAAGTATTTTGACACTCGTGTACCGAGGTTACATGCGAGCAGCGCTCTTAAAACTCGATGGCTCGTTTTTGGGGCCCAATGAAATTTCACTCGCGGCATCCATGCTAAATGAGGTTTAGCGGTGCGACAAGATGCAATTTCATACAATAAAGGTTTTTGACACCGGTACACCGATGTTACGTACGATCAGCGCTCACAAACCTTGATGCTTCGTTTTTGGAGTTCGACGACATTTCGCTCGCGGCATCAATGCCGAAAGAGTTTTAACGGTGCAACACGGTGCATTTGCATAAAATAAAGTATTTTGACTCTCGTGCACCGACGTTACATGCGAGCAGCGCTCGTAAAACTCGATGGCTCGTTTTAGGGGCCCGATGAAATTTCACTCACGGGTTCAATGCTAAATGAGGTTTAGCGGTGCAACACGATGCATTTGCATAAAATGAAAGTTTTTGACACAGGTCCATCGAGGTTACGTGCGGGCAGCGATCGCAAGACTCGATGGCTCGTTTTTGGAGTTCGACGACATTTCGCTCGCGGCATCAATGCCGAAAGAGTTTTAACGGTGCAACGCGGTGCATTTGAATAACATAAAGTATTTTGACTCTCGTGCACCGACGTTACATGCGAGCAGCGCTCGTAAAACTCGATGGCTCGTTTTAGGGGCCCGATGAAATTTCACTCACGGGTTCCATGCTAAATGAGGTTTAGCGGTGCAACACGATGCATTTGCATAAAATGAAAGTTTTTGACACAGGTCCATCGAGGTTACGTGCGGGCAGCGATCGCAAGACTCGATGGCTCGTTTTTGGAGTTCGACGAAATTTCGCCCGCGGCATCGATGCCAAACGAGGTTAATCGGTGCAACACGATACATTTGCATAAAATAAAGGTTTTTGACACTCATGCACCGAGGCTACGTACAAGCAGCGCTCACAAACATCAATGGCTCGTTTTTGGGGTTCGACGTCATTTCTCGCGCGGCATTGATGTCAAACGAGGTTTAATGGCGCAACACGATGTATTTGCATAAAATAAAGTATTTTCACACTCGTGCACCGAGGTTACATGCATGCAGCGCTCGTAAAACTCGATGGGTCGTTTTTGGGACCCGATGAAATTTCACTCGCGGCATCCATTCTAAATGAGGTTTAGCGGTGCAACACTATGCAATTGCATAAAATAAAGGATTTTGACTCTCGTGCTCCAAGGCTAAGTGCGAGCAGCGCTCACAAACCTCGATGGCTTGTTTTTGGGGTTCGACTACATTTCGCTCGCGGCATCGATGCCAACCTAGTTTTAACGATGCAACACGATGCATTTGCATAAAATAAAGTATGTTGACACTCGTGCACAAAGGTCACGTGCGAGCAGCGCTCCCAAAACTCGATGGCTCGTTTATGGGGTTCGACGTCATTTCTATCACGACATTGATGTCAACCGAGTTTTAACGATGCAAAACGATGCAGTTGCATAAATCAAAGGTTTTTGACACTCGTGCACCGAGGTTACGTGTGGGCAGCGCTCACAAACCTCGATGGCTCGTTTCTCGTGTCCGACGTAATTTCGTTCGCGGCATCGATGCCAAACGAGGTTTAATGGCGCAACGCGATGTATTTGCATAAAATAAAGTATTTTGACACTCGTGTACCGAGGTTACATGCGAGCAGCGCTCTTAAAACTCGATGGCTCGTTTTTCGGGCCCGATGAATTTTCACTAGCGGCATCCATGCTAAATGAGGTTTAACGGTGCAACACGACGCATTTGCATAAAATAAAGTATTTTGACTGTCGTGCACCGAGGTTACGTGCGAGCAGCGCTCACAAACCTCGATGGCTCGTTTTTGGAGTTTGACGACATTTCGCTCGCGGCATCAATGCCGAAAGAGTTTTAACGGTGCAACACGGTGCATTTGAATAACATAAAGTATTTTGACACTCGTGCACCGACGTTACATGCGAGCAGCGCTCGTAAAACTCGATGGCTCGTTTTAGGGGCCCAATGAAATTTCACTCACGGGTTCCATGCTAAATGAGGTTTAGCGGTGCAACACGATGCATTTGCATAAAATGAAAGTTTTTGACACAGGTCCATCGAGGTTACGTGCGGGCAGCGATCGCAAGACTCGATGGCTCGTTTGTGGAGTTCGACGAAATTTCGCCCGCGGCATCGATGCCAAACGAGGTTAATCGGTGCAACACGATACATTTGCATAAAATAAAGGTTTTTGACACTCATGCACCGAGGCTACGTACAAGCAGCGCTCACAAACATCAATGGCTCGTTTTTGGGGTTCGACGTCATTTCTCTCGCGGCATTGATGTCAAACGAGGTTTAATGGCGCAACACGATGTATTTGCATAAAATAAAGTATTTTCACACTCGTGCACCGAGGTTACATGCAAGCAGCGCTCGTAAAACTCGATGGGTCGTTTTTGGGACCCGATGAAATTTCACTCGCGGCATCCATTCTAAATGAGGTTTAGCGGTGCAACACTATGCAATTGCATAAAATAAAGGATTTTGACTCTCGTGCTCCAAGGCTAAGTGCGAGCAGCGCTCACAAACCTCGATGGCTTGTTTTTGGGGTTCGACTACATTTCGCTCGCGGCATCGATGCCAACCTAGTTTTAACGATGCAACACGATGCATTTGCATAAAATAAAGTATGTTGACACTCGTGCACAAAGGTCACGTGCGAGCAGCGCTCCCAAAACTCGATGGCTCGTTTATGGGGTTCGACGTCATTTCTATCACGACATTGATGTCAACCGAGTTTTAACGATGCAAAACGATGCAGTTGCATAAATCAAAGGTTTTTGACACTCGTGCACCGAGGTTACGTGTGGGCAGCGCTCACAAACCTCGATGGCTCGTTTCTCGTGTCCGACGTAATTTCGTTCGCGGCATCGATGCCAAACGAGGTTTAATGGCGCAACGCGATGTATTTGCATAAAATAAAGTATTTTGACACTCGTGTACCGAGGTTACATGCGAGCAGCGCTCTTAAAACTCGATGGCTCGTTTTTGGGGCCCAATGAAATTTCACTCGCGGCATCCATGCGAAATGAGGTTTAGCGGTGCGACAAGATGCAATTTCATACAATAAAGGTTTTTGACACCGGTACACCGATGTTACGTACGATCAGCGCTCACAAACCTTGATGCTTCGTTTTTGGAGTTCGACGACATTTCGCTCGCGGCATCAATGCCGAAAGAGTTTTAACGGTGCAACACGGTGCATTTGCATAAAATAAAGTATTTTGACTCTCGTGCACCGACGTTACATGCGAGCAGCGCTCGTAAAACTCGATGGCTCGTTTTAGGGGCCCGATGAAATTTCACTCACGGGTTCAATGCTAAATGAGGTTTAGCGGTGCAACACGATGCATTTGCATAAAATGAAAGTTTTTGACACAGGTCCATCGAGGTTACGTGCGGGCAGCGATCGCAAGACTCGATGGCTCGTTTTTGGAGTTCGACGACATTTCGCTCGCGGCATCAATGCCGAAAGAGTTTTAACGGTGCAACGCGGTGCATTTGAATAACATAAAGTATTTTGACTCTCGTGCACCGACGTTACATGCGAGCAGCGCTCGTAAAACTCGATGGCTCGTTTTAGGGGCCCGATGAAATTTCACTCACGGGTTCAATGCTAAATGAGGTTTAGCGGTGCAACACGATGCATTTGCATAAAATGAAAGTTTTTGACACAGGTCCATCGAGGTTACGTGCGGGCAGCGATCGCAAGACTCGATGGCTCGTTTTTGGAGTTCGACGAAATTTCGATCGCGGCATCGATGCCAAACGAGGTTAATCGGTGCAACACGATACATTTGCATAAAATAAAGGTTTTTGACACTCATGCACCGAGGCTACGTACAAGCAGCGCTCACAAACATCGATGGCTCGTTTTTGGGGTTCGCCGACATTTCGCTCGCGGCATTGATGTCAAACGAGGTTTAATGGCGTAACACGATGTATTTGCATAAAATAAAGTATTTTGACACTCGTGCACCGAGGTTACATGCGAGCAGCGCTCGTAAAACTCGATGGCTCGTTTTTGGGACCCGATGAAATTTCACTCGCGGCATCCATTCTAAATGAGGTTTAGCGGTGCAACACTATGCAATTGCATAAAATAAAGGATTTTGACTCTCGTGCTCCAAGGCTAAGTGCGAGCAGTGCTCACAAACCTCGATGGCTTGTTTTTGGGGTTCGACTACATTTCGCTCGCGGCATCGATGCCAACCTAGTTTTAACGATGCAACACGATGCATTTGCATAAAATAAAGTATGTTGACACTCGTGCACAAAGGTCACGTGCGAGCAGCGCTCCCAAAACTCGATGGCTCGTTTATGGGGTTCGACGTCATTTCTATCACGACATTGATGTCAACCGAGTTTTAACGATGCAAAACGATGCAGTTGCATAAATCAAAGGATTTTGACACTCGTGCACCGAGGTTACGTGTGGGCAACGCTCACAAACCTCGATGGCTCGTTTCTCGTGTCCGACGTAATTTCGCTCGCGGCATCGATGCCAAACGAGGTTTAATGGCGCAACGCGATGTATTTGCATAAAATAAAGTATTTTGACACTCGTGTACCGAGGTTACATGCGAGCAGCGCTCTTAAAACTCGATGGCTCGTTTTTGGGGCCCAATGAAATTTCACTCGCGGCATCCATGCTAAATGAGGTTAAGCGGTGCGACAAGATGCAATTTCATACAATAAAGGTTTTTGACACCGGGGCACCGAGGTTACGTACGATCAGCGCTCACAAACCTTGATGCTTCGTTTTTGGAGTTCGACGACATTTCGCTCGCGGCATCAATGCCGAAAGAGTTTTAACGGTGCAACACGATGCATTTGCATAAAATAAAGTATTTTGACACTCGTGCACAGACGTTACATGCGAGCAGAGCTCGTAAAACTCGATGGCTCGTTTTTGGGGCCCAATGAAATTTCACTCGCGGCATCCATGCTAAATGAGGTTTAGCGGTGCAACACGATGCAGTTGCATATAATAAAGGTTTTTGACACTGGGGCACCGAGGTTACGTGCGAGCAGCGCTCTCAAACCTCGATGGCTCGTTTTTCGGGTTCGACGACATTTCGGTCGCGGCATCGATGCCAACCTAGTTTTAACGATGCAACACGATGCATTTACATAAAGTAAAGTATCGTGAGACTCGTGCACCGACGTTACATGCGAGTAGCGCTCGTAAAACTCGATGGCTCGTTTTTCGGGCCCGATGAATTTTCACTAGCGGCATCCATGCTAAATGAGGTTTAACGGTGCAACACGACGCATTTGCATAAAATAAAGTATTTTGACTGTCGTGCACCGAGGTTACGTGCGAGCAGCGCTCACAAACCTCGATGGCTCGTTTTTGGAGTTTGACGACATTTCGCTCGCGGCATCAATGCCGAAAGAGTTTGAACGGTGCAACACGGTGCATTTGAATAACATAAAGTATTTTGACACTCGTGCACCGACGTTACATGCGAGCAGCGCTCGTAAAACTCGATGGCTCGTTTTAGGGGCCCGATGAAATTTCACTCACGGGTTCCATGCTAAATGAGGTTTAGCGGTGCAACACGATGCATTTGCATAAAATGAAAGTTTTTGACACAGGTCCATCGAGGTTACGTGCGGGCAGCGATCGCAAGACTCGATGGCTCGTTTTTGGAGTTCGACGAAATTTCGCCCGCGGCATCGATGCCAAACGAGGTTAATCGGTGCAACACGATACATTTGCATAAAATAAAGGTTTTTGACACTCATGCACCGAGGCTACGTACAAGCAGCGCTCACAAACATCAATGGCTCGTTTTTGGGGTTCGACGTCATTTCTCGCGCGGCATTGATGTCAAACGAGGTTTAATGGCGCAACACGATGTATTTGCATAAAATAAAGTATTTTCACACTCGTGCACCGAGGTTACATGCAAGCAGCGCTCGTAAAACTCGATGGGTCGTTTTTGGGACCCGATGAAATTTCACTCGCGGCATCCATTCTAAATGAGGTTTAGCGGTGCAACACTATGCAATTGCATAAAATAAAGGATTTTGACTCTCGTGCTCCAAGGCTAAGTGCGAGCAGCGCTCACAAACCTCGATGGCTTGTTTTTGGGGTTCGACTACATTTCGCTCGCGGCATCGATGCCAACCTAGTTTTAACGATGCAACACGATGCATTTGCATAAAATAAAGTATGTTGACATTCGTGCACAAAGGTTACGTGCGAGCAGCGCTCCCAAAACTCGATGGCTCGTTTATGGGGTTCGACGTCATTTCTATCACGACATTGATGTCATCCGAGTTTTAACGATGCAAAACGATGCAGTTGCATAAATCAAAGGTTTTTGACACTCGTGCACCGAGGTTACGTGTGGGCAGCGCTCACAAACCTCGATGGCTCGTTTCTCGTGTCCGACGTAATTTCGTTCGCGGCATCGATGCCAAACGAGGTTTAATGGCGCAACGCGATGTATTTGCATAAAATAAAGTATTTTGACACTCGTGTACCGAGGTTACATGCGAGCAGCGCTCTTAAAACTCGATGGCTCGTTTTTGGGGCCCAATGAATTTTCACTCGCGGCATCCATGCTAAATGAGGTTTAGCTGTGCGACAAGATGCAATTTCATACAATAAAGGTTTTTGACACCGGGACACCGATGTTACGTACGATCAGCGCTCACAAACCTTGATGCTTCGTTTTTGGAGTTCGACGACATTTCGCTCGCGGCATCAATGCCGAAAGAGTTTTAACGGTGCAACACGGTGCATTTGCATAAAATAAAGTATTTTGACTCTCGTGCACCGACGTTACATGCGAGCAGCGCTCGTAAAACTCGATGGCTCGTTTTAGGGGCCCGATGAAATTTCACTCACGGGTTCAATGCTAAATGAGGTTTAGCGGTGCAACAAGATGCATTTGCATAAAATGAAAGTTTTTGACACAGGTCCATCGAGGTTACGTGCGGGCAGCGATCGCAAGACTCGATGGCTCGTTTTTGGAGTTCGACGACATTTCGCTCGCGGCATCAATGCCGAAAGAGTTTTAACGGTGCAACGCGGTGCATTTGAATAACATAAAGTATTTTGACTCTCGTGCACCGACGTTACATGCGAGCAGCGCTCGTAAAACTCGATGGCTCGTTTTAGGGGCCCGATGAAATTTCACTGACGTGTTCAATGCTAAATGAGGTTTAGCGGTGCAACACGATGCATTTGCATAAAATGAAAGTTTTTGACACAGGTCCATCGAGGTTACGTGCGGGCAGCGATCGCAAGACTCGATGGCTCGTTTTTGGAGTTCGACGAAATTTCGATCGCGGCATCGATGCCAAACGAGGTTAATCGGTGCAACACGATACATTTGCATAAAATAAAGGTTTTTGACACTCATGCACCGAGGCTACGTACAAGCAGCGCTCACAAACATCGATGGCTCGTTTTTGGGGTTCGCCGACATTTCTCTTGCGGCATTGATGTCAAACGAGGTTTAATGGCGCAACACGATGTATTTGCATAAAATAAAGTATTTTGACACTCGTGCACCGAGGTTACATGCGAGCAGCGCTCGTAAAACTCGATGGTTCGTTTTTGGGACCCGATGAAATTTCACTCGCGGCATCCATTCTAAATGAGGTTTAGCGGTGCAACACTATGCAATTGCATAAAATAAAGGATTTTGACTCTCGTGCTCCAAGGCTAAGTGCGAGCAGCGCTCACAAACCTCGATGGCTCGTTTTTGGAGTTTGACGACATTTCGCTCGCGGCATCAATGCCGAAAGAGTTTTAACGGTGCAACACGGTGCATTTGAATAACATAAAGTATTTTGACACTCGTGCACCGACGTTACATGCGAGCAGCGCTCGTAAAACTCGATGGCTCGTTTTAGGGGCCCGATGAAATTTCACTCACGGGTTCCATGCTAAATGAGGTTTAGCGGTGCAACACGATGAATTTGCGTAAAATGAAAGTTTTTGACACAGGTCCATCGAGGTTACGTGCGGGCAGCGATCGCAAGACTCGATGGCTCGTTTTTGGAGTTCGACGAAATTTCGCCCGCGGCATCGATGCCAAACGAGGTTAATCGGTGCAACACGATACATTTGCATAAAATAAAGGTTTTTGACACTCATGCACCGAGGCTACGTACAAGCAGCGCTCACAAACATCAATGGCTCGTTTTTGAGGTTCGCCGACATTTCTCTTGCGGCATTGATGTCAAACGAGGTTTAATGGCGCAACACGATGTATTTGCATAAAATAAAGTATTTTGACACTCGTGCACCGAGGTTACATGCGAGCAGCGCTCGTAAAACTCGATGGTTCGTTTTTGGGACCCGATGAAATTTCACTCGCGGCATCCATTCTAAATGAGGTTTAGCGGTGCAACACTATGCAATTGCATAAAATAAAGGATTTTGACTCTCGTGCTCCAAGGCTAAGTGCGAGCAGCGCTCACAAACCTCGATGGCTTGTTTTTGGGGTTCGACTACATTTCGCTCGCGGCATCGATGCCAACCTAGTTTTAACGATGCAACACGATGCATTTGCATAAAATAAAGTATGTTGACACTCGTGCACAAAGGTCACGTGCGAGCAGCGCTCCCAAAACTCGATGGCTCGTTTATGGGGTTCGACGTCATTTCTATCACGACATTGATGTCAACCGAGTTTTAACGATGCAAAACGATGCAGTTGCATAAATCAAAGGATTTTGACACTCGTGCACCGAGGTTACGTGTGGGCAACGCTCACAAACCTCGATGGCTCGTTTCTCGGGTCCGACGTAATTTCGCTCGCGGCATCGATGCCAAACGAGGTTTAATGGCGCAACGCGATGTATTTGCATAAAATAAAGTATTTTGACACTCGTGTACCGAGGTTACATGCGAGCAGCGCTCTTAAAACTCGATGGCTCGTTTTTGGGGCCCAATGAAATTTCACTCGCGGCATCCATGCTAAATGAGGTTTAGCGGTGCGACAAGATGCAATTTCATACAATAAAGGTTTTTGACACCGGGGCACCGAGGTTACGTACGATCAGCGCTCACAAACCTTGATGCTTCGTTTTTGGAGTTCGACGACATTTCGCTCGCGGCATCAATGCCGAAAGAGTTTTAACGGTGCAACACGGTGCATTTGCATAAAATAAAGTATTTTGACTCTCGTGCACCGACGTTACATGCGAGCAGCGCTCGTAAAACTCGATGGCTCGTTTTAGGGGCCCGATGAAATTTCACTCACGGGTTCAATGCTAAATGAGGTTTAGCGGTGCAACACGATGCATTTGCATAAAATAAAGTATGTTGACACTCGTGCACAAAGGTCACGTGCGAGCAGCGCTACCAAAACTCGATGGCTCGTTTATGGGGTTCGACGTCATTTCTATCACGACATTGATGTCAACCGAGTTTTAACGATGCAAAACGATGCAGTTGCATAAATCAAAGGATTTTGACACTCGTGCACCGAGGTTACGTGTGGGCAACGCTCACAAACCTCGATGGCTCGTTTCTCGTGTCCGACGTAATTTCGCTCGCGGCATCGATGCCAAACGAGGTTTAATGGCGCAACGCGATGTATTTGCATAAAATAAAGTATTTTGACACTCGTGTACCGAGGTTACATGCGAGCAGCGCTCTTAAAACTCGATGGCTCGTTTTTGGGGCCCAATGAAATTTCACTCGCGGCATCCATGCTAAATGAGGTTAAGCGGTGCGACAAGATGCAATTTCATACAATAAAGGTTTTTGACACCGGGGCACCGAGGTTACGTACGATCAGCGCTCACAAACCTTGATGCTTCGTTTTTGGAGTTCGACGACATTTCGCTCGCGGCATCAATGCCGAAAGAGTTTTAACGGTGCAACACGATGCATTTGCATAAAATAAAGTATTTTGACACTCGTGCACAGACGTTACATGCGAGCAGAGCTCGTAAAACTCGATGGCTCGTTTTTGGGGCCCAATGAAATTTCACTCGCGGCATCCATGCTAAATGAGGTTTAGCGGTGCAACACGATGCAGTTGCATATAATAAAGGTTTTTGACACTGGGGCACCGAGGTTACGTGCGAGCAGCGATCTCAAACCTCGATGGCTCGTTTTTCGGGTTCGACGACATTTCGGTCGCGGCATCGATGCCAACCTAGTTTTAACGATGCAACACGATGCATTTACATAAAGTAAAGTATCGTGACACTCGTGCACCGACGTTACATGCGAGTAGCGCTCGTAAAACTCGATGGCTCGTTTTTCGGGCCCGATGAATTTTCACTAGCGGCATCCATGCTAAATGAGGTTTAACGGTGCAACACGACGCATTTGCATAAAATAAAGTATTTTGACTGTCGTGCACCGAGGTTACGTGCGAGCAGCGCTCACAAACCTCGATGGCTCGTTTTTGGAGTTTGACGACATTTCGCTCGCGGCATCAATGCCGAAAGAGTTTTAACGGTGCAACACGGTGCATTTGAATAACATAAAGTATTTTGACACTCGTGCACCGACGTTACATGCGAGCAGCGCTCGTAAAACTCGATGGCTCGTTTTAGGGGCCCGATGAAATTTCACTCACGGGTTCCATGCTAAATGAGGTTTAGCAGTGCAACACGATGCATTTGCATAAAATGAAAGTTTTTGACACAGGTCAATCGAGGTTACGTGCGGGCAGCGATCGCAAGACTCGATGGCTCGTTTTTGGAGTTCGACGAAATTTCGCCCGCGGCATCGATGCCAAACGAGGTTAATCGGTGCAACACGATACATTTGCATAAAATAAAGGTTTTTGACACTCATGCACCGAGGCTACGTACAAGCAGCGCTCACAAACATCAATGGCTCGTTTTTGGGGTTCGACGTCATTTCTCTCGCGGCATTGATGTCAAACGAGGTTTAATGGCGCAACACGATGTATTTGCATAAAATAAAGTATTTTCACACTCGTGCACCGAGGTTACATGCGAGCAGCGCTCGTAAAACTCGATGGGTCGTTTTTGGGACCCGATGAAATTTCACTCGCGGCATCCATTCTAAATGAGGTTTAGCGGTGCAACACTATGCAATTGCATAAAATAAAGGATTTTGACTCTCGTGCTCCAAGGCTAAGTGCGAGCAGTGCTCACAAACCTCGATGGCTTGTTTTTGGGGTTCGACTACATTTCGCTCGCGGCATCGATGCCAACCTAGTTTTAACGATGCAACACGATGCATTTGCATAAAATAAAGTATGTTGACATTCGTGCACAAAGGTTACGTGCGAGCAGCGCTCCCAAAACTCGATGGCTCGTTTATGGGGTTCGTCGTCATTTCTATCACGACATTGATGTCATCCGAGTTTTAACGATGCAAAACGATGCAGTTGCATAAATCAAAGGTTTTTGACACTCGTGCACCGAGGTTACGTGTGGGCAGCGCTCACAAACCTCGATGGCTCGTTTCTCGTGTCCGACGTAATTTCGCTCGCGGCATCGATGCCAAACGAGGTTTAATGGCGCAACACGATGTATTTGCATAAAATAAAGTATTTTGACACTCGTGTACCGAGGTTACATGCGAGCAGCGCTCGCAAAACTCGATGGCTCGTTTTTGGGGCCCAATGAAATTTCGCTCGCGGCATCCATGCTAAATGAGGTTTAGCGGTGCAACACGATGCAATTGCACACAATAAAGGATTTTGACACCGGTGCACCGAGGTTACGTGCGAGCAGCGCTCACAAACCTTGATGCCTCGTTTTTGGAGTTCGACAACATTTCGCTCGCGGCATCAACGCCGAAAGAGTTTTAACTGTGCAGCACGATGCATTTGCATAAAATAAAGGATTTTGACTCTCGTGCACCGAGGTTACGTGCGAGCAGCGCTCACAAACCTCGATGGCTCGTTTTTGGTGTTCGACTATATTTCGCTCGCGGCATCGTTGCCAACCTAGTTTTAACGATGCAACACGATGCATTTACATAAAGTAAAGTATCGTGACACTCGTGCACCGACGTTACATGCGAGCAGCGCTCGTAAAACTCGATGGCTCGTTTTTCGGGCCCGATGAAATTTCACTCGCGGCATCCATGCTAAATGAGGTTTAACTGTGCAACACGACGCATTTGCATGAAATAAAGTATTTTGACTGTCGTGCACCGAGGTTACGTGCGAGCAGCGCTCACAAACCTCGATGGCTCGTTTTTGGAGTTTGACGACATTTCGCTCGCGGCATCAATGCCGAAAGAGTTTTAACGGTGCAACACGGTGCATTTGAATAACATAAAGTATTTTGACACTCGTGCACCGACGTTACATGCGAGCAGCGCTCGTAAAACTCGATGGCTCGTTTTAGGGGCCCGATGAAATTTCACTCACGGGTTCCATGCTAAATGAGGTTTAGCGGTGCAACACGATGAATTTGCGTAAAATGAAAGTTTTTGACACAGGTCCATCGAGGTTACGTGCGGGCAGCGATCGCAAGACTCGATGGCTCGTTTTTGGAGTTCGACGAAATTTCGCCCGCGGCATCGATGCCAAACGAGGTTAATCGGTGCAACACGATACATTTGCATAAAATAAAGGTTTTTGACACTCATGCACCGAGGCTACGTACAAGCAGCGCTCACAAACATCAATGGCTCGTTTTTGAGGTTCGCCGACATTTCTCTTGCGGCATTGATGTCAAACGAGGTTTAATGGCGCAACACGATGTATTTGCATAAAATAAAGTATTTTGACACTCGTGCACCGAGGTTACATGCGAGCAGCGCTCGTAAAACTCGATGGTTCGTTTTTGGGACCCGATGAAATTTCACTCGCGGCATCCATTCTAAATGAGGTTTAGCGGTGCAACACTATGCAATTGCATAAAATAAAGGATTTTGACTCTCGTGCTCCAAGGCTAAGTGCGAGCAGCGCTCACAAACCTCGATGGCTTGTTTTTGGGGTTCGACTACATTTCGCTCGCGGCATCGATGCCAACCTAGTTTTAACGATGCAACACGATGCATTTGCATAAAATAAAGTATGTTGACACTCGTGCACAAAGGTCACGTGCGAGCAGCGCTCCCAAAACTCGATGGCTCGTTTATGGGGTTCGACGTCATTTCTATCACGACATTGATGTCAACCGAGTTTTAACGATGCAAAACGATGCAGTTGCATAAATCAAAGGATTTTGACACTCGTGCACCGAGGTTACGTGTGGGCAACGCTCACAAACCTCGATGGCTCGTTTCTCGGGTCCGACGTAATTTCGCTCGCGGCATCGATGCCAAACGAGGTTTAATGGCGCAACGCGATGTATTTGCATAAAATAAAGTATTTTGACACTCGTGTACCGAGGTTACATGCGAGCAGCGCTCTTAAAACTCGATGGCTCGTTTTTGGGGCCCAATGAAATTTCACTCGCGGCATCCATGCTAAATGAGGTTTAGCGGTGCGACAAGATGCAATTTCATACAATAAAGGTTTTTGACACCGGGGCACCGAGGTTACGTACGATCAGCGCTCACAAACCTTGATGCTTCGTTTTTGGAGTTCGACGACATTTCGCTCGCGGCATCAATGCCGAAAGAGTTTTAACGGTGCAACACGATGCATTTGCATAAAATAAAGTATTTTGACACTCGTGCACAGACGTTACATGCGAGCAGAGCTCGTAAAACTCGATGGCTCGTTTTTGGGGCCCAATGAAATTTCACTCGCGGCATCCATGCTAAATGAGGTTTAGCGGTGCAACACGATGCAGTTGCATATAATAAAGGTTTTTGACACTGGGGCACCGAGGTTACGTGCGAGCAGCGCTCTCAAACCTCGATGGCTCGTTTTTCGGGTTCGACGACATTTCGGTCGCGGCATCGATGCCAACCTAGTTTTAACGATGCAACACGATGCATTTACATAAAGTAAAGTATCGTGACACTCGTGCACCGACGTTACATGCGAGTAGCGCTCGTAAAACTCGATGGCTCGTTTTTCGGGCCCGATGAATTTTCACTAGCGGCATCCATGCTAAATGAGGTTTAACGGTGCAACACGACGCATTTGCATAAAATAAAGTATTTTGACTGTCGTGCACCGAGGTTACGTGCGAGCAGCGCTCACAAACCTCGATGGCTCGTTTTTGGAGTTTGACGACATTTCGCTCGCGGCATCAATGCCGAAAGAGTTTTAACGGTGCAACACGGTGCATTTGAATAACATAAAGTATTTTGACACTCGTGCACCGACGTTACATGCGAGCAGCGCTCGTAAAACTCGATGGCTCGTTTTAGGGGCCCGATGAAATTTCACTCACGGGTTCCATGCTAAATGAGGTTTAGCGGTGCAACACGATGCATTTGCATAAAATGAAAGTTTTTGACACAGGTCCATCGAGGTTACGTGCGGGCAGCGATCGCAAGACTCGATGGCTCGTTTTTGGAGTTCGACGAAATTTCGCCCGCGGCATCGATGCCAAACGAGGTTAATCGGTGCAACACGATACATTTGCATAAAATAAAGGTTTTTGACACTCATGCACCGAGGCTACGTACAAGCAGCGCTCACAAACATCAATGGCTCGTTTTTGGGGTTCGACGTCATTTCTCGCTCGGCATTGATGTCAAACGAGGTTTAATGGCGCAACACGATGTATTTGCATAAAATAAAGTATTTTCACACTCGTGCACCGAGGTTACATGCAAGCAGCGCTCGTAAAACTCGATGGGTCGTTTTTGGGACCCGATGAAATTTCACTCGCGGCATCCATTCTAAATGAGGTTTAGCGGTGCAACACTATGCAATTGCATAAAATAAAGGATTTTGACTCTCGTGCTCCAAGGCTAAGTGCGAGCAGCGCTCACAAACCTCGATGGCTTGTTTTTGGGGTTCGACTACATTTCGCTCGCGGCATCGATGCCAACCTAGTTTTAACGATGCAACACGATGCATTTGCATAAAATAAAGTATGTTGACACTCGTGCACAAAGGTCACGTGCGAGCAGCGCTCCCAAAACTCGATGGCTCGTTTATGGGGTTCGACGTCATTTCTATCACGACATTGATGTCAACCGAGTTTTAACGATGCAAAACGATGCAGTTGCATAAATCAAAGGTTTTTGACACTCGTGCACCGAGGTTACGTGTGGGCAGCGCTCACAAACCTCGATGGCTCGTTTCTCGTGTCCGACGTAATTTCGTTCGCGGCATCGATGCCAAACGAGGTTTAATGGCGCAACGCGATGTATTTGCATAAAATAAAGTATTTTGACACTCGTGTACCGAGGTTACATGCGAGCAGCGCTCTTAAAACTCGATGGCTCGTTTTTGGGGCCCAATGAATTTTCACTCGCGGCATCCATGCTAAATGAGGTTTAGCTGTGCGACAAGATGCAATTTCATACAATAAAGGTTTTTGACACCGGGACACCGATGTTACGTACGATCAGCGCTCACAAACCTTGATGCTTCGTTTTTGGAGTTCGACGACATTTCGCTCGCGGCATCAATGCCGAAAGAGTTTTAACGGTGCAACACGGTGCATTTGCATAAAATAAAGTATTTTGACTCTCGTGCACCGACGTTACATGCGAGCAGCGCTCGTAAAACTCGATGGCTCGTTTTAGGGGCCCGATGAAATTTCACTCACGGGTTCAATGCTAAATGAGGTTTAGCGGTGCAACAAGATGCATTTGCATAAAATGAAAGTTTTTGACACAGGTCCATCGAGGTTACGTGCGGGCAGCGATCGCAAGACTCGATGGCTCGTTTTTGGAGTTCGACGACATTTCGCTCGCGGCATCAATGCCGAAAGAGTTTTAACGGTGCAACGCGGTGCATTTGAATAACATAAAGTATTTTGACTCTCGTGCACCGACGTTACATGCGAGCAGCGCTCGTAAAACTCGATGGCTCGTTTTAGGGGCCCGATGAAATTTCACTGACGTGTTCAATGCTAAATGAGGTTTAGCGGTGCAACACGATGCATTTGCATAAAATGAAAGTTTTTGACACAGGTCCATCGAGGTTACGTGCGGGCAGCGATCGCAAGACTCGATGGCTCGTTTTTGGAGTTCGACGAAATTTCGATCGCGGCATCGATGCCAAACGAGGTTAATCGGTGCAACACGATACATTTGCATAAAATAAAGGTTTTTGACACTCATGCACCGAGGCTACGTACAAGCAGCGCTCACAAACATCGATGGCTCGTTTTTGGGGTTCGCCGACATTTCTCTTGCGGCATTGATGTCAAACGAGGTTTAATGGCGCAACACGATGTATTTGCATAAAATAAAGTATTTTGACACTCGTGCACCGAGGTTACATGCGAGCAGCGCTCGTAAAACTCGATGGTTCGTTTTTGGGACCCGATGAAATTTCACTCGCGGCATCCATTCTAAATGAGGTTTAGCGGTGCAACACTATGCAATTGCATAAAATAAAGGATTTTGACTCTCGTGCTCCAAGGCTAAGTGCGAGCAGCGCTCACAAACCTCGATGGCTTGTTTTTGGGGTTCGACTACATTTCGCTCGCGGCATCGATGCCAACCTAGTTTTAACGATGCAACACGATGCATTTGCATAAAATAAAGTATGTTGACACTCGTGCACAAAGGTCACGTGCGAGCAGCGCTCCCAAAACTCGATGGCTCGTTTATGGGGTTCGACGTCATTTCTATCACGACATTGATGTCAACCGAGTTTTAACGATGCAAAACGATGCAGTTGCATAAATCAAAGGATTTTGACACTCGTGCACCGAGGTTACGTGTGGGCAACGCTCACAAACCTCGATGGCTCGTTTCTCGTGTCCGACGTAATTTCGCTCGCGGCATCGATGCCAAACGAGGTTTAATGGCGCAACGCGATGTATTTGCATAAAATAAAGTATTTTGACACTCGTGTACCGAGGTTACATGCGAGCAGCGCTCTTAAAACTCGATGGCTCGTTTTTGGGGCCCAATGAAATTTCACTCGCGGCATCCATGCTAAATGAGGTTAAGCGGTGCGACAAGATGCAATTTCATACAATAAAGGTTTTTGACACCGGGGCACCGAGGTTACGTACGATCAGCGCTCACAAACCTTGATGCTTCGTTTTTGGAGTTCGACGACATTTCGCTCGCGGCATCAATGCCGAAAGAGTTTTAACGGTGCAACACGATGCATTTGCATAAAATAAAGTATTTTGACACTCGTGCACAGACGTTACATGCGAGCAGAGCTCGTAAAACTCGATGGCTCGTTTTTGGGGCCCAATGAAATTTCACTCGCGGCATCCATGCTAAATGAGGTTTAGCGGTGCAACACGATGCAGTTGCATATAATAAAGGTTTTTGACACTGGGGCACCGAGGTTACGTGCGAGCAGCGATCTCAAACCTCGATGGCTCGTTTTTCGGGTTCGACGACATTTCGGTCGCGGCATCGATGCCAACCTAGTTTTAACGATGCAACACGATGCATTTACATAAAGTAAAGTATCGTGACACTCGTGCACCGACGTTACATGCGAGTAGCGCTCGTAAAACTCGATGGCTCGTTTTTCGGGCCCGATGAATTTTCACTAGCGGCATCCATGCTAAATGAGGTTTAACGGTGCAACACGACGCATTTGCATAAAATAAAGTATTTTGACTGTCGTGCACCGAGGTTACGTGCGAGCAGCGCTCACAAACCTCGATGGCTCGTTTTTGGAGTTTGACGACATTTCGCTCGCGGCATCAATGCCGAAAGAGTTTTAACGGTGCAACACGGTGCATTTGAATAACATAAAGTATTTTGACACTCGTGCACCGACGTTACATGCGAGCAGCGCTCGTAAAACTCGATGGCTCGTTTTAGGGGCCCGATGAAATTTCACTCACGGGTTCCATGCTAAATGAGGTTTAGCAGTGCAACACGATGCATTTGCATAAAATGAAAGTTTTTGACACAGGTCAATCGAGGTTACGTGCGGGCAGCGATCGCAAGACTCGATGGCTCGTTTTTGGAGTTCGACGAAATTTCGCCCGCGGCATCGATGCCAAACGAGGTTAATCGGTGCAACACGATACATTTGCATAAAATAAAGGTTTTTGACACTCATGCACCGAGGCTACGTACAAGCAGCGCTCACAAACATCAATGGCTCGTTTTTGGGGTTCGACGTCATTTCTCTCGCGGCATTGATGTCAAACGAGGTTTAATGGCGCAACACGATGTATTTGCATAAAATAAAGTATTTTCACACTCGTGCACCGAGGTTACATGCAAGCAGCGCTCGTAAAACTCGATGGGTCGTTTTTGGGACCCAATGAAATTTCACTCGCGGCATCCATTCTAAATGAGGTTTAGCGGTGCAACACTATGCAATTGCATAAAATAAAGGATTTTGACTCTCGTGCTCCAAGGCTAAGTGCGAGCAGCGCTCACAAACCTCGATGGCTTGTTTTTGGGGTTCGACTACATTTCGCTCGCGGCATCGATGCCAACCTAGTTTTAACGATGCAACACGATGCATTTGCATAAAATAAAGTATGTTGACACTCGTGCACAAAGGTCACGTGCGAGCAGCGCTCCCAAAACTCGATGGCTCGTTTATGGGGTTCGACGTCATTTCTATCACGACATTGATGTCAACCGAGTTTTAACGATGCAAAACGATGCAGTTGCATAAATCAAAGGTTTTTGACACTCGTGCACCGAGGTTACGTGTGGGCAGCGCTCACAAACCTCGATGGCTCGTTTCTCGTGTCCGACGTAATTTCGCTCGCGGCATCGATGCCAAACGAGGTTTAATGGCGCAACGCGATGTATTTGCATAAAATAAAGTATTTTGACACTCGTGTACCGAGGTTACATGCGAGCAGCGCTCTTAAAACTCGATGGCTCGTTTTTGGGGCCCAATGAAATTTCACTCGCGGCATCCATGCTAAATGAGGTTTAGCGGTGCGACAAGATGCAATTTCATACAATAAAGGTTTTTGACACCGGGGCACCGAGGTTACGTACGATCAGCGCTCACAAACCTTGATGCTTCGTTTTTGGAGTTCGACGACATTTCGCTCGCGGCATCAATGCCGAAAGAGTTTTAACGGTGCAACACGATGCATTTGCATAAAATAAAGTATTTTGACACTCGTGCACAGACGTTACATGCGAGCAGAGCTCGTAAAACTCGATGGCTCGTTTTTGGGGCCCAATGAAATTTCACTCGCGGCATCCATGCTAAATGAGGTTTAGCGGTGCAACACGATGCATTTGCATAAAATAAAGTATGTTGACACTCGTGCACAAAGGTCACGTGCGAGCAGCGTTCCCAAAACTCGATGGCTCGTTTATGGGGTTCGACGTCATTTCTATCACGACATTGATGTCAACCGAGTTTTAACGATGCAAAACGATGCAGTTGCATAAATCAAAGGATTTTGACACTCGTGCACCGAGGTTACGTGTGGGCAACGCTCACAAACCTCGATGGCTCGTTTCTCGTGTCCGACGTAATTTCGCTCGCGGCATCGATGCCAAACGAGGTTTAATGGCGCAACGCGATGTATTTGCATAAAATAAAGTATTTTGACACTCGTGTACCGAGGTTACATGCGAGCAGCGCTCTTAAAACTCGATGGCTCGTTTTTGGGGCCCAATGAAATTTCACTCGCGGCATCCATGCTAAATGAGGTTAAGCGGTGCGACAAGATGCAATTTCATACAATAAAGGTTTTTGACACCGGGGCACCGAGGTTACGTACGATCAGCGCTCACAAACCTTGATGCTTCGTTTTTGGAGTTCGACGACATTTCGCTCGCGGCATCAATGCCGAAAGAGTTTTAACGGTGCAACACGATGCATTTGCATAAAATAAAGTATTTTGACACTCGTGCACAGACGTTACATGCGAGCAGAGCTCGTAAAACTCGATGGCTCGTTTTTGGGGCCCAATGAAATTTCACTCGCGGCATCCATGCTAAATGAGGTTTAGCGGTGCAACACGATGCAGTTGCATATAATAAAGGTTTTTGACACTGGGGCACCGAGGTTACGTGCGAGCAGCGATCTCAAACCTCGATGGCTCGTTTTTCGGGTTCGACGACATTTCGGTCGCGGCATCGATGCCAACCTAGTTTTAACGATGCAACACGATGCATTTACATAAAGTAAAGTATCGTGACACTCGTGCACCGACGTTACATGCGAGTAGCGCTCGTAAAACTCGATGGCTCGTTTTTCGGGCCCGATGAATTTTCACTAGCGGCATCCATGCTAAATGAGGTTTAACGGTGCAACACGACGCATTTGCATAAAATAAAGTATTTTGACTGTCGTGCACCGAGGTTACGTGCGAGCAGCGCTCACAAACCTCGATGGCTCGTTTTTGGAGTTTGACGACATTTCGCTCGCGGCATCAATGCCGAAAGAGTTTTAACGGTGCAACACGGTGCATTTGAATAACATAAAGTATTTTGACACTCGTGCACCGACGTTACATGCGAGCAGCGCTCGTAAAACTCGATGGCTCGTTTTAGGGGCCCGATGAAATTTCACTCACGGGTTCCATGCTAAATGAGGTTTAGCAGTGCAACACGATGCATTTGCATAAAATGAATGTTTTTGACACAGGTCAATCGAGGTTACGTGCGGGCAGCGATCGCAAGACTCGATGGCTCGTTTTTGGAGTTCGACGAAATTTCGCCCGCGGCATCGATGCCAAACGAGGTTAATCGGTGCAACACGATACATTTGCATAAAATAAAGGTTTTTGACACTCATGCACCGAGGCTACGTACAAGCAGCGCTCACAAACATCAATGGCTCGTTTTTGGGGTTCGACGTCATTTCTCTCGCGGCATTGATGTCAAACGAGGTTTAATGGCGCAACACGATGTATTTGCATAAAATAAAGTATTTTCACACTCGTGCACCGAGGTTACATGCAAGCAGCGCTCGTAAAACTCGATGGGTCGTTTTTGGGACCCGATGAAATTTCACTCGCGGCATCCATTCTAAATGAGGTTTAGCGGTGCAACACTATGCAATTGCATAAAATAAAGGATTTTGACTCTCGTGCTCCAAGGCTAAGTGCGAGCAGCGCTCACAAACCTCGATGGCTTGTTTTTGGGGTTCGACTACATTTCGCTCGCGGCATCGATGCCAACCTAGTTTTAACGATGCAACACGATGCATTTGCATAAAATAAAGTATGTTGACACTCGTGCACAAAGGTCACGTGCGAGCAGCGCTCCCAAAACTCGATGGCTCGTTTATGGGGTTCGACGTCATTTCTATCACGACATTGATGTCAACCGAGTTTTAACGATGCAAAACGATGCAGTTGCATAAATCAAAGGTTTTTGACACTCGTGCACCGAGGTTACGTGTGGGCAGCGCTCACAAACCTCGATGGCTCGTTTCTCGTGTCCGACGTAATTTCGTTCGCGGCATCGATGCCAAACGAGGTTTAATGGCGCAACGCGATGTATTTGCATAAAATAAAGTATTTTGACACTCGTGTACCGAGGTTACATGCGAGCAGCGCTCTTAAAACTCGATGGCTCGTTTTTGGGGCCCAATGAAATTTCACTCGCGGCATCCATGCTAAATGAGGTTTAGCTGTGCGACAAGATGCAATTTCATACAATAAAGGTTTTTGACACCGGGACACCGATGTTACGTACGATCAGCGCTCACAAACCTTGATGCTTCGTTTTTGGAGTTCGACGACATTTCGCTCGCGGCATCAATGCCGAAAGAGTTTTAACGGTGCAACACGGTGCATTTGCATAAAATAAAGTATTTTGACTCTCGTGCACCGACGTTACATGCGAGCAGCGCTCGTAAAACTCGATGGCTCGTTTTAGGGGCCCGATGAAATTTCACTCACGGGTTCAATGCTAAATGAGGTTTAGCGGTGCAACACGATGCATTTGCATAAAATAAAGTATGTTGACACTCGTGCACAAAGGTCACGTGCGAGCAGCGCTCCCAAAACTCGATGGCTCGTTTATGGGGTTCGACGTCATTTCTATCACGACATTGATGTCAACCGAGTTTTAACGATGCAAAACGATGCAGTTGCATAAATCAAAGGATTTTGACACTCGTGCACCGAGGTTACGTGTGGGCAACGCTCACAAACCTCGATGGCTCGTTTCTCGTGTCCGACGTAATTTCGCTCGCGGCATCGATGCCAAACGAGGTTTAATGGCGCAACGCGATGTATTTGCATAAAATAAAGTATTTTGACACTCGTGTACCGAGGTTACATGCGAGCAGCGCTCTTAAAACTCGATGGCTCGTTTTTGGGGCCCAATGAAATTTCACTCGCGGCATCCATGCTAAATGAGGTTAAGCGGTGCGACAAGATGCAATTTCATACAATAAAGGTTTTTGACACCGGGGCACCGAGGTTACGTACGATCAGCGCTCACAAACCTTGATGCTTCGTTTTTGGAGTTCGACGACATTTCGCTCGCGGCATCAATGCCGAAAGAGTTTTAACGGTGCAACACGATGCATTTGCATAAAATAAAGTATTTTGACACTCGTGCACAGACGTTACATGCGAGCAGAGCTCGTAAAACTCGATGGCTCGTTTTTGGGGCCCAATGAAATTTCACTCGCGGCATCCATGCTAAATGAGGTTTAGCGGTGCAACACGATGCAGTTGCATATAATAAAGGTTTTTGACACTGGGGCACCGAGGTTACGTGCGAGCAGCGATCTCAAACCTCGATGGCTCGTTTTTCGGGTTCGACGACATTTCGGTCGCGGCATCGATGCCAACCTAGTTTTAACGATGCAACACGATGCATTTACATAAAGTAAAGTATCGTGACACTCGTGCACCGACGTTACATGCGAGTAGCGCTCGTAAAACTCGATGGCTCGTTTTTCGGGCCCGATGAATTTTCACTAGCGGCATCCATGCTAAATGAGGTTTAACGGTGCAACACGACGCATTTGCATAAAATAAAGTATTTTGACTGTCGTGCACCGAGGTTACGTGCGAGCAGCGCTCACAAACCTCGATGGCTCGTTTTTGGAGTTTGACGACATTTCGCTCGCGGCATCAATGCCGAAAGAGTTTTAACGGTGCAACACGGTGCATTTGAATAACATAAAGTATTTTGACACTCGTGCACCGACGTTACATGCGAGCAGCGCTCGTAAAACTCGATGGCTCGTTTTAGGGGCCCGATGAAATTTCACTCACGGGTTCCATGCTAAATGAGGTTTAGCAGTGCAACACGATGCATTTGCATAAAATGAAAGTTTTTGACACAGGTCAATCGAGGTTACGTGCGGGCAGCGATCGCAAGACTCGATGGCTCGTTTTTGGAGTTCGACGAAATTTCGCCCGCGGCATCGATGCCAAACGAGGTTAATCGGTGCAACACGATACATTTGCATAAAATAAAGGTTTTTGACACTCATGCACCGAGGCTACGTACAAGCAGCGCTCACAAACGTCAATGGCTCGTTTTTGGGGTTCGACGTCATTTCTCTCGCGGCATTGATGTCAAACGAGGTTTAATGGCGCAACACGATGTATTTGCATAAAATAAAGTATTTTCACACTCGTGCACCGAGGTTACATGCGAGCAGCGCTCGTAAAACTCGATGGGTCGTTTTTGGGACCCGATGAAATTTCACTCGCGGCATCCATTCTAAATGAGGTTTAGCGGTGCAACACTATGCAATTGCATAAAATAAAGGATTTTGACTCTCGTGCTCCAAGGCTAAGTGCGAGCAGTGCTCACAAACCTCGATGGCTTGTTTTTGGGGTTCGACTACATTTCGCTCGCGGCATCGATGCCAACCTAGTTTTAACGATGCAACACGATGCATTTGCATAAAATAAAGTATGTTGACATTCGTGCACAAAGGTTACGTGCGAGCAGCGCTCCCAAAACTCGATGGCTCGTTTATGGGGTTCGTCGTCATTTCTATCACGACATTGATGTCATCCGAGTTTTAACGATGCAAAACGATGCAGTTGCATAAATCAAAGGTTTTTGACACTCGTGCACCGAGGTTACGTGTGGGCAGCGCTCACAAACCTCGATGGCTCGTTTCTCGTGTCCGACGTAATTTCGCTCGCGGCATCGATGCCAAACGAGGTTTAATGGCGCAACACGATGTATTTGCATAAAATAAAGTATTTTGACACTCGTGTACCGAGGTTACATGCGAGCAGCGCTCGCAAAACTCGATGGCTCGTTTTTGGGGCCCAATGAAATTTCGCTCGCGGCATCCATGCTAAATGAGGTTTAGCGGTGCAACACGATGCAATTGCACACAATAAAGGATTTTGACACCGGTGCACCGAGGTTACGTGCGAGCAGCGCTCACAAACCTTGATGCCTCGTTTTTGGAGTTCGACAACATTTCGCTCGCGGCATCAACGCCGAAAGAGTTTTAACTGTGCAGCACGATGCATTTGCATAAAATAAAGGATTTTGACTCTCGTGCACCGAGGTTACGTGCGAGCAGCGCTCACAAACCTCGATGGCTCGTTTTTGGTGTTCGACTATATTTCGCTCGCGGCATCGTTGCCAACCTAGTTTTAACGATGCAACACGATGCATTTACATAAAGTAAAGTATCGTGACACTCGTGCACCGACGTTACATGCGAGCAGCGCTCGTAAAACTCGATGGCTCGTTTTTCGGGCCCGATGAAATTTCACTCGCGGCATCCATGCTAAATGAGGTTTAACTGTGCAACACGACGCATTTGCATGAAATAAAGTATTTTGACTGTCGTGCACCGAGGTTACGTGCGAGCAGCGCTCACAAACCTCGATGGCTCGTTTTTGGAGTTTGACGACATTTCGCTCGCGGCATCAATGCCGAAAGAGTTTTAACGGTGCAACACGGTGCATTTGAATAACATAAAGTATTTTGACACTCGTGCACCGACGTTACATGCGAGCAGCGCTCGTAAAACTCGATGGCTCGTTTTAGGGGCCCGATGAAATTTCACTCACGGGTTCCATGCTAAATGAGGTTTAGCGGTGCAACACGATGCATTTGCATAAAATGAAAGTTTTTGACACTGGTCCATCGGGTTACGTGCGGGCAGCGATCGCAATACTCGATGGCTCGTTTTTGTGGTTCGACGAAATTTCGGTCGCGGCATCGACGCCAAACGAGATTTAACGATACAATACGATGCATTTGCATAAAATAAAGTATTTTGACACTCGTGCACCGACGTTACATGCGAGCAGCGCTCGTAAAACTCGATGGCTCGTTTTTGGGGCCCAATGAAATTTCACTCGCGGCATCGATGCCAAACGAATCTTAGCGATGCAACACCATGTATTTGCATAAAATAAAGGTTTTTGACACTCGTGCACAAACGTTACGTGCGAGCATCGCTCGCAATACTCGGTGGCTCGTTTTTGTGGTCCGGCGAATTTTCGCTCGCGGCATCGATGTCAAACGAGGTGTAACGGTGCAGCACGATGCATTTGCATAAAATAAAGGATTTTGACTCTCGTGCACAAAGGTTACGTGCGAGCAGCGCTCGCAAAACTCGATGGCTCGTTTTTGGGGTTCGACGTCATTTCTATCGCGGCATTGATGTCAACCGAGTTTTAACGATGCAAAACGATGCATTTGCATAAATCAAAGGTTTTTGACACTCGTGCACCGAGGTTACGTGTGGGCAGCGCTCACAAACCTCGATGGCTCGTTTCTCGTGTCCGACGTAATTTCGCTCGCGGCATCGATGCCAAACGAGGTTTATTGGCGCAACGCGATGTATTTGCATAAAATAAAGTATTTTGACACTCGTGTACCGAGGTTACATGCGAGCAGCGCTCTTAAAACTCGATGGCTCGTTTTTGGGGCCCAATGAAATTTCACTCGCGGCATCCATGCTAAATGAGGTTAAGCGGTGCGACAAGATGCAATTTCATACAATAAAGGTTTTTGACACCGGGGCACCGAGGTTACGTACGATCAGCGCTCACAAACCTTGATGCTTCGTTTTTGGAGTTCGACGACATTTCGCTCGCGGCATCAATGCCGAAAGAGTTTTAACGATGCAACACGATGCATTTGCATAAAATAAAGTATTTTGACACTCGTGCACAGACGTTACATGTGAGCAGAGCTCGTAAAACTCGATGGCTCGTTTTTGGGGCCCAATGAAATTTCACTCGCGGCATCCATGCTAAATGAGGTTTAGCGGTGCAACACGATGCAGTTGCATATAATAAAGGTTTTTGACACTGGGGCACCGAGGTTACGTGCGAGCAGCGCTCTCAAACCTCGATGGCTCGTTTTTCGGGTTCGACGACATTTCGGTCGCGGCATCGATGCCAACCTAGTTTTAACGATGCAACACGATGCATTTACATAAAGTAAAGTATCGTGAAACTCGTGCACCGACGTTACATGCGAGCAGCGCTCGTAAAACTCGATGGCTCGTTTTTCGGGCCCGATGAATTTTCACTAGCGGCATCCATGCTAAATGAGGTTTAACGGTGCAACACGACGCATTTGCATAAAATAAAGTATTTTGACTGTCGTGCACCGAGGTTACGTGCGAGCAGCGCTCACAAACCTCGATGGCTCGTTTTTGGAGTTTGACGACATTTCGCTCGCGGCATCAATGCCGAAAGAGTTTTAACGGTGCAACACGGTGCATTTGAATAACATAAAGTATTTTGACACTCGTGCACCGACGTTACATGCGAGCAGCGCTCGTAAACCTCGATGGGTCGTTTTTGGGACCCGATGAAAGTTCACTCGCGGCATCCATTCTAAATGAGGTTTAGCGGTGCAACACTATGCAATTGCATAAAATAAAGGATTTTGACTCTCGTGCTCCAAGGCTAAGTGCGAGCAGCGCTCACAAACCTCGATGGCTTGTTTTTGGGGTTCGACTACATTTCGCTCGCGGCATCGATGCCAACCTAGTTTTAACGATGCAACACGATGCATTTGCATAAAATAAAGTATGTTGACACTCGTGCACAAAGGTCACGTGCGAGCAGCGCTCCCAAAACTCGATGGCTCGTTTATGGGGTTCGACGTCATTTCTATCACGACATTGATGTCAACCGAGTTTTAACGATGCAAAACGATGCAGTTGCATAAATCAAAGGTTTTTGACACTCGTGCACCGAGGTTACGTGTGGGCAGCGCTCACAAACCTCGATGGCTCGTTTCTCGTGTCCGACATAATTTCGTTCGCGGCATCGATGCCAAACGAGGTTTAATGGCGCAACGCGATGTATTTGCATAAAATAAAGTATTTTGACACTCGTGTGCCGAGGTTACATGCGAGCAGCGCTCTTAAAACTCGATGGCTCGTTTTTGGGGCCCAATGAAATTTCACTCGCGGCATCCATGCTAAATGAGGTTTAGCGGTGCGACAAGATGCAATTTCATACAATAAAGGTTTTTGACACCGGGACACCGATGTTACGTACGATCAGCGCTCACAAACCTTGATGCTTCGTTTTTGGAGTTCGACGACATTTCGCTCGCGGCATCAATGCCGAAAGAGTTTTAACGGTGCAACACGGTGCATTTGAATAACATAAAGTATTTTGACTTTCGTGCACCGACGTTACATGCGAGCAGCGCTCGTAAAACTCGATGGCTCGTTTTAGGGGCCCGATGAAATTTCACTCACGGGTTCCATGCTAAATGAGGTTTAGCGGTGCAACACGATGAATTTGCGTAAAATGAAAGTTTTTGACACAGGTCCATCGAGGTTACGTGCGGGCAGCGATCGCAAGACTCGATGGCTCGTTTTTGGAGTTCGACGAAATTTCGCCCGCGGCATCGATGCCAAACGAGGTTAATCGGTGCAACACGATACATTTGCATAAAATAAAGGTTTTTGACACTCATGCACCGAGGCTACGTACAAGCAGCGCTCACAAACATCAATGGCTCGTTTTTGAGGTTCGCCGACATTTCTCTTGCGGCATTGATGTCAAACGAGGTTTAATGGCGCAACGCGATGTATTTGCATAAAATAAAGTATTTTGACACTCGTGTACCGAGGTTACATGCGAGCAGCGCTCTTAAAACTCGATGGCTCGTTTTTGGGGCCCAATGAAATTTCACTCGCGGCATCCATGCTAAATGAGGTTTAGCGGTGCGACAAGATGCAATTTCATACAATAAAGGTTTTTGACACCGGGACACCGATGTTACGTACGATCAGCGCTCACAAACCTTGATGCTTCGTTTTTGGAGTTCGACGACATTTCGCTCGCGGCATCAATGCCGAAAGAGTTTTAACGGTGCAACACAGTGCATTTGCATAAAATAAAGTATTTTGACTCTCGTGCACCGACGTTACATGCGAGCAGCGCTCGTAAAACTCGATGGCTCGTTTTAGGGGCCCGATGAAATTTCACTCACGGGTTCAATGCTAAATGAGGTTTAGCGGTGCAACACGATGCATTTGCATAAAATGAAAGTTTTTGACACAGGTCCATCGAGGTTACGTGCGGGCAGCGATCGCAAGACTCGATGGCTCGTTTTTGGAGTTCGACGACATTTCGCTCGCGGCATCAATGCCGAAAGAGTTTTAACGGTGCAACGCGGTGCATTTGAATAACATAAAGTATTTTGACTCTCGTGCACCGACGTTACATGCGAGCAGCGCTCGTAAAACTCGATGGCTCGTTTTAGGGGCCCGATGAAATTTCACTCACGGGTTCAATGCTAAATGAGGTTTAGCGGTGCAACACGATGCATTTGCATAAAATAAAGTATGTTGACACTCGTGCACAAAGGTCACGTGCGAGCAGCGCTCCCAAAACTCGATGGCTCGTTTATGGGGTTCGACGTCATTTCTATCACGACATTGATGTCAACCGAGTTTTAACGATGCAAAACGATGCAGTTGCATAAATCAAAGGATTTTGACACTCGTGCACCGAGGTTACGTGTGGGCAACGCTCACAAACCTCGATGGCTCGTTTCTCGTGTCCGACGTAATTTCGCTCGCGGCATCGATGCCAAACGAGGTTTAATGGCGCAACGCGATGTATTTGCATAAAATAAAGTATTTTGACACTCGTGTACCGAGGTTACATGCGAGCAGCGCTCTTAAAACTCGATGGCTCGTTTTTGGGGCCCAATGAAATTTCACTCGCGGCATCCATGCTAAATGAGGTTAAGCGGTGCGACAAGATGCAATTTCATACAATAAAGGTTTTTGACACCGGGGCACCGAGGTTACGTACGATCAGCGCTCACAAACCTTGATGCTTCGTTTTTGGAGTTCGACGACATTTCGCTCGCGGCATCAATGCCGAAAGAGTTTTAACGGTGCAACACGATGCATTTGCATAAAATAAAGTATTTTGACACTCGTGCACAGACGTTACATGCGAGCAGAGCTCGTAAAACTCGATGGCTCGTTTTTGGGGCCCAATGAAATTTCACTCGCGGCATCCATGCTAAATGAGGTTTAGCGGTGCAACACGATGCAGTTGCATATAATAAAGGTTTTTGACACTGGGGCACCGAGGTTACGTGCGAGCAGCGATCTCAAACCTCGATGGCTCGTTTTTCGGGTTCGACGACATTTCGGTCGCGGCATCGATGCCAACCTAGTTTTAACGATGCAACACGATGCATTTACATAAAGTAAAGTATCGTGACACTCGTGCACCGACGTTACATGCGAGTAGCGCTCGTAAAACTCGATGGCTCGTTTTTCGGGCCCGATGAATTTTCACTAGCGGCATCCATGCTAAATGAGGTTTAACGGTGCAACACGACGCATTTGCATAAAATAAAGTATTTTGACTGTCGTGCACCGAGGTTACGTGCGAGCAGCGCTCACAAACCTCGATGGCTCGTTTTTGGAGTTTGACGACATTTCGCTCGCGGCATCAATGCCGAAAGAGTTTTAACGGTGCAACACGGTGCATTTGAATAACATAAAGTATTTTGACACTCGTGCACCGACGTTACATGCGAGCAGCGCTCGTAAAACTCGATGGCTCGTTTTAGGGGCCCGATGAAATTTCACTCACGGGTTCCATGCTAAATGAGGTTTAGCAGTGCAACACGATGCATTTGCATAAAATGAAAGTTTTTGACACAGGTCAATCGAGGTTACGTGCGGGCAGCGATCGCAAGACTCGATGGCTCGTTTTTGGAGTTCGACGAAATTTCGCCCGCGGCATCGATGCCAAACGAGGTTAATCGGTGCAACACGATACATTTGCATAAAATAAAGGTTTTTGACACTCATGCACCGAGGCTACGTACAAGCAGCGCTCACAAACATCAATGGCTCGTTTTTGGGGTTCGACGTCATTTCTCTCGCGGCATTGATGTCAAACGAGGTTTAATGGCGCAACACGATGTATTTGCATAAAATAAAGTATTTTCACACTCGTGCACCGAGGTTACATGCGAGCAGCGCTCGTAAAACTCGATGGGTCGTTTTTGGGACCCGATGAAATTTCACTCGCGGCATCCATTCTAAATGAGGTTTAGCGGTGCAACACTATGCAATTGCATAAAATAAAGGATTTTGACTCTCGTGCTCCAAGGCTAAGTGCGAGCAGTGCTCACAAACCTCGATGGCTTGTTTTTGGGGTTCGACTACATTTCGCTCGCGGCATCGATGCCAACCTAGTTTTAACGATGCAACACGATGCATTTGCATAAAATAAAGTATGTTGACATTCGTGCACAAAGGTTACGTGCGAGCAGCGCTCCCAAAACTCGATGGCTCGTTTATGGGGTTCGTCGTCATTTCTATCACGACATTGATGTCATCCGAGTTTTAACGATGCAAAACGATGCAGTTGCATAAATCAAAGGTTTTTGACACTCGTGCACCGAGGTTACGTGTGGGCAGCGCTCACAAACCTCGATGGCTCGTTTCTCGTGTCCGACGTAATTTCGCTCGCGGCATCGATGCCAAACGAGGTTTAATGGCGCAACACGATGTATTTGCATAAAATAAAGTATTTTGACACTCGTGTACCGAGGTTACATGCGAGCAGCGCTCGCAAAACTCGATGGCTCGTTTTTGGGGCCCAATGAAATTTCGCTCGCGGCATCCATGCTAAATGAGGTTTAGCGGTGCAACACGATGCAATTGCACACAATAAAGGATTTTGACACCGGTGCACCGAGGTTACGTGCGAGCAGCGCTCACAAACCTTGATGCCTCGTTTTTGGAGTTCGACAACATTTCGCTCGCGGCATCAACGCCGAAAGAGTTTTAACTGTGCAGCACGATGCATTTGCATAAAATAAAGGATTTTGACTCTCGTGCACCGAGGTTACGTGCGAGCAGCGCTCACAAACCTCGATGGCTCGTTTTTGGTGTTCGACTATATTTCGCTCGCGGCATCGTTGCCAACCTAGTTTTAACGATGCAACACGATGCATTTACATAAAGTAAAGTATCGTGACACTCGTGCACCGACGTTACATGCGAGCAGCGCTCGTAAAACTCGATGGCTCGTTTTTCGGGCCCGATGAAATTTCACTCGCGGCATCCATGCTAAATGAGGTTTAACTGTGCAACACGACGCATTTGCATGAAATAAAGTATTTTGACTGTCGTGCACCGAGGTTACGTGCGAGCAGCGCTCACAAACCTCGATGGCTCGTTTTTGGAGTTTGACGACATTTCGCTCGCGGCATCAATGCCGAAAGAGTTTTAACGGTGCAACACGGTGCATTTGAATAACATAAAGTATTTTGACACTCGTGCACCGACGTTACATGCGAGCAGCGCTCGTAAAACTCGATGGCTCGTTTTAGGGGCCCGATGAAATTTCACTCACGGGTTCCATGCTAAATGAGGTTTAGCGGTGCAACACGATGCATTTGCATAAAATGAAAGTTTTTGACACTGGTCCATCGGGTTACGTGCGGGCAGCGATCGCAATACTCGATGGCTCGTTTTTGTGGTTCGACGAAATTTCGGTCGCGGCATCGACGCCAAACGAGATTTAACGATACAATACGATGCATTTGCATAAAATAAAGTATTTTGACACTCGTGCACCGACGTTACATGCGAGCAGCGCTCGTAAAACTCGATGGCTCGTTTTTGGGGCCCAATGAAATTTCACTCGCGGCATCGATGCCAAACGAATCTTAGCGATGCAACACCATGTATTTGCATAAAATAAAGGTTTTTGACACTCGTGCACAAACGTTACGTGCGAGCATCGCTCGCAATACTCGGTGGCTCGTTTTTGTGGTCCGGCGAATTTTCGCTCGCGGCATCGATGTCAAACGAGGTGTAACGGTGCAGCACGATGCATTTGCATAAAATAAAGGATTTTGACTCTCGTGCACAAAGGTTACGTGCGAGCAGCGCTCGCAAAACTCGATGGCTCGTTTTTGGGGTTCGACGTCATTTCTATCGCGGCATTGATGTCAACCGAGTTTTAACGATGCAAAACGATGCATTTGCATAAATCAAAGGTTTTTGACACTCGTGCACCGAGGTTACGTGTGGGCAGCGCTCACAAACCTCGATGGCTCGTTTCTCGTGTCCGACGTAATTTCGCTCGCGGCATCGATGCCAAACGAGGTTTATTGGCGCAACGCGATGTATTTGCATAAAATAAAGTATTTTGACACTCGTGTACCGAGGTTACATGCGAGCAGCGCTCTTAAAACTCGATGGCTCGTTTTTGGGGCCCAATGAAATTTCACTCGCGGCATCCATGCTAAATGAGGTTAAGCGGTGCGACAAGATGCAATTTCATACAATAAAGGTTTTTGACACCGGGGCACCGAGGTTACGTACGATCAGCGCTCACAAACCTTGATGCTTCGTTTTTGGAGTTCGACGACATTTCGCTCGCGGCATCAATGCCGAAAGAGTTTTAACGATGCAACACGATGCATTTGCATAAAATAAAGTATTTTGACACTCGTGCACAGACGTTACATGTGAGCAGAGCTCGTAAAACTCGATGGCTCGTTTTTGGGGCCCAATGAAATTTCACTCGCGGCATCCATGCTAAATGAGGTTTAGCGGTGCAACACGATGCAGTTGCATATAATAAAGGTTTTTGACACTGGGGCACCGAGGTTACGTGCGAGCAGCGCTCTCAAACCTCGATGGCTCGTTTTTCGGGTTCGACGACATTTCGGTCGCGGCATCGATGCCAACCTAGTTTTAACGATGCAACACGATGCATTTACATAAAGTAAAGTATCGTGAAACTCGTGCACCGACGTTACATGCGAGCAGCGCTCGTAAAACTCGATGGCTCGTTTTTCGGGCCCGATGAATTTTCACTAGCGGCATCCATGCTAAATGAGGTTTAACGGTGCAACACGACGCATTTGCATAAAATAAAGTATTTTGACTGTCGTGCACCGAGGTTACGTGCGAGCAGCGCTCACAAACCTCGATGGCTCGTTTTTGGAGTTTGACGACATTTCGCTCGCGGCATCAATGCCGAAAGAGTTTTAACGGTGCAACACGGTGCATTTGAATAACATAAAGTATTTTGACACTCGTGCACCGACGTTACATGCGAGCAGCGCTCGTAAACCTCGATGGGTCGTTTTTGGGACCCGATGAAAGTTCACTCGCGGCATCCATTCTAAATGAGGTTTAGCGGTGCAACACTATGCAATTGCATAAAATAAAGGATTTTGACTCTCGTGCTCCAAGGCTAAGTGCGAGCAGCGCTCACAAACCTCGATGGCTTGTTTTTGGGGTTCGACTACATTTCGCTCGCGGCATCGATGCCAACCTAGTTTTAACGATGCAACACGATGCATTTGCATAAAATAAAGTATGTTGACACTCGTGCACAAAGGTCACGTGCGAGCAGCGCTCCCAAAACTCGATGGCTCGTTTATGGGGTTCGACGTCATTTCTATCACGACATTGATGTCAACCGAGTTTTAACGATGCAAAACGATGCAGTTGCATAAATCAAAGGTTTTTGACACTCGTGCACCGAGGTTACGTGTGGGCAGCGCTCACAAACCTCGATGGCTCGTTTCTCGTGTCCGACATAATTTCGTTCGCGGCATCGATGCCAAACGAGGTTTAATGGCGCAACGCGATGTATTTGCATAAAATAAAGTATTTTGACACTCGTGTGCCGAGGTTACATGCGAGCAGCGCTCTTAAAACTCGATGGCTCGTTTTTGGGGCCCAATGAAATTTCACTCGCGGCATCCATGCTAAATGAGGTTTAGCGGTGCGACAAGATGCAATTTCATACAATAAAGGTTTTTGACACCGGGACACCGATGTTACGTACGATCAGCGCTCACAAACCTTGATGCTTCGTTTTTGGAGTTCGACGACATTTCGCTCGCGGCATCAATGCCGAAAGAGTTTTAACGGTGCAACACGGTGCATTTGAATAACATAAAGTATTTTGACTTTCGTGCACCGACGTTACATGCGAGCAGCGCTCGTAAAACTCGATGGCTCGTTTTAGGGGCCCGATGAAATTTCACTCACGGGTTCCATGCTAAATGAGGTTTAGCGGTGCAACACGATGAATTTGCGTAAAATGAAAGTTTTTGACACAGGTCCATCGAGGTTACGTGCGGGCAGCGATCGCAAGACTCGATGGCTCGTTTTTGGAGTTCGACGAAATTTCGCCCGCGGCATCGATGCCAAACGAGGTTAATCGGTGCAACACGATACATTTGCATAAAATAAAGGTTTTTGACACTCATGCACCGAGGCTACGTACAAGCAGCGCTCACAAACATCAATGGCTCGTTTTTGAGGTTCGCCGACATTTCTCTTGCGGCATTGATGTCAAACGAGGTTTAATGGCGCAACGCGATGTATTTGCATAAAATAAAGTATTTTGACACTCGTGTACCGAGGTTACATGCGAGCAGCGCTCTTAAAACTCGATGGCTCGTTTTTGGGGCCCAATGAAATTTCACTCGCGGCATCCATGCTAAATGAGGTTTAGCGGTGCGACAAGATGCAATTTCATACAATAAAGGTTTTTGACACCGGGACACCGATGTTACGTACGATCAGCGCTCACAAACCTTGATGCTTCGTTTTTGGAGTTCGACGACATTTCGCTCGCGGCATCAATGCCGAAAGAGTTTTAACGGTGCAACACAGTGCATTTGCATAAAATAAAGTATTTTGACTCTCGTGCACCGACGTTACATGCGAGCAGCGCTCGTAAAACTCGATGGCTCGTTTTAGGGGCCCGATGAAATTTCACTCACGGGTTCAATGCTAAATGAGGTTTAGCGGTGCAACACGATGCATTTGCATAAAATGAAAGTTTTTGACACAGGTCCATCGAGGTTACGTGCGGGCAGCGATCGCAAGACTCGATGGCTCGTTTTTGGAGTTCGACGACATTTCGCTCGCGGCATCAATGCCGAAAGAGTTTTAACGGTGCAACGCGGTGCATTTGAATAACATAAAGTATTTTGACTCTCGTGCACCGACGTTACATGCGAGCAGCGCTCGTAAAACTCGATGGCTCGTTTTAGGGGCCCGATGAAATTTCACTCACGGGTTCAATGCTAAATGAGGTTTAGCGGTGCAACACGATGCATTTGCATAAAATGAAAGTTTTTGACACAGGTCCATCGAGGTTACGTGCGGGCAGCGATCGCAAGACTCGATGGCTCGTTTTTGGAGTTCGACGAAATTTCGATCGCGGCATCGATGCCAAACGAGGTTAATCGGTGCAACACGATACATTTGCATAAATAAAGGTTTTTGACACTCATGCACCGAGGCTACGTACAAGCAGCGCTCACAAACATCGATGGCTCGTTTTTGGGGTTCGCCGACATTTCGCTCGCGGCATTGATGTCAAACGAGGTTTAATGGCGTAACACGATGTATTTGCATAAAATAAAGTATTTTGACACTCGTGCACCGAGGTTACATGCGAGCAGCGCTCGTAAAACTCGATGGCTCGTTTTTGGGACCCGATGAAATTTCACTCGCGGCATCCATTTTAAATGAGGTTTAGCGGTGCAACACTATGCAATTGCATAAAATAAAGGATTTTGACTCTCGTGCTCTAAGGCTAAGTGCGAGCAGCGCTCACAAACCTCGATGGCTTGTTTTTGGGGTTCGACTACATTTCGCTCGCGGCATCGATGCCAACCTAGTTTTAACGATGCAACACGATGCATTTGCATAAAATAAAGTATGTTGACACTCGTGCACAAAGGTCACGTGCGAGCAGCGCTCCCAAAACTCGATGGTTCGTTTATGGGGTTCGACGTCATTTCTATCACGACATTGATGTCAACCGAGTTTTAACGATGCAAAACGATGCAGTTGCATAAATCAAAGGTTTTTGACACTCGTGCACCGAGGTTACGTGTGGGCAGCGCTCACAAACCTCGATGGCTCGTTTCTCGTGTCCGACGTAATTTCGTTCACGGCATCGATGCCAAACGAGGTTTAATGGCGCAACGCGATGTATTTGCATAAAATAAAGTATTTTGACACTCGTGTACCGAGGTTACATGCGAGCAGCGCTCTTAAAACTCGATGGCTCGTTTTTGGGGCCCAATGAAATTTCACTCGCGGCATCCATGCTAAATGAGGTTTAGCGGTGCGACAAGATGCAATTTCATACAATAAAGGTTTTTGACACCGGGACACCGATGTTACGTACGATCAGCGCTCACTAACCTTGATGCTTCGTTTTTGGAGTTCGACGACATTTCGCTCGCGGCATCAATGCCGAAAGAGTTTTAACGGTGCAACACGGTGCATTTGCATAAAATAAAGTATTTTGACTCTCGTGCACCGACGTTACATGCGAGCAGCGCTCGTAAAACTCGATGGCTCGTTTTAGGGGCCCGATGAAATTTCACTCACGGGTTCAATGCTAAATGAGGTTTAGCGGTGCAACACGATGCATTTGCATAAAATGAAAGTTTTTGACACAGGTCCATCGAGGTTACGTGCGGGCAGCGATCGCAAGACTCGATGGCTCGTTTTTGGAGTTCGACGACATTTCGCTCGCGGCATCAATGCCGAAAGAGTTTTAACGGTGCAACGCGGTGCATTTGAATAACATAAAGTATTTTGACTCTCGTGCACCGACGTTACATGCGAGCAGCGCTCGTAAAACTCGATGGCTCGTTTTAGGGGCCCGATGAAATTTCACTCACGGGTTCCATGCTAAATGAGGTTTAGCGGTGCAACACGATGCATTTGCATAAAATGAAAGTTTTTGACACAGGTCCATCGAGGTTACGTGCGGGCAGCGATCGCAAGACTCGATGGCTCGTTTTTGGAGTTCGACGAAATTTCGATCGCGGCATCGATGCCAAACGAGGTTAATCGGTGCAACACGATACATTTGCATAAAATAAAGGTTTTTGACACTCATGCACCGAGGCTACGTACAAGCAGCGCTCACAAACATCGATGGCTCGTTTTTGGGGTTCGCCGACATTTCGCTCGCGGCATTGATATCAAACGAGGTTTAATGGCGCAACACAATGTATTTGCATAAAATAAAGTATTTTGACACTCGTGTACCGAGGTTACATGCGAGCAGCGCTCGCAAAACTCGATGGCTCGTTTTTGGGGCCCAATGAAATTTCGCTCGCGGCATCCATGCTAAATGAGGTTTAGCGGTGCAACACGATGCAATTGCACACAATAAAGGATTTTGACACCGGTGCACCGAGGTTACGTGCGAGCAGTGCTCACAAACCTCGATGGCTCGTTTTTGGAGTTCGACGACATTTCGCTCGCGGCATCGATGCCAAACGAGTTTTAACGATGCAACACCATGTACTTGCATAAAATAAAGGTTTTTGACACTCGTGCACAATCGTTACGTGCGAACATCGCTCGCAATACTCGATGGCTCGATTTTGTGGTCCTACGAATTTTCGATAGCGGCATGGTTTGTCAAACGAGGTGTAACGGTGCAGCACGATGCATTTGCGTAAAATAAAGCCTTTTGAATTGTACAAAGGTATATACAAATGTACAAAGGTTACGTGCGAGCAGCGCTCACAAACATGGATGGCTCGTTTTTGGGGTTCGACGACATTTCGCTCGCGGCATCGATGCCAAACGAGGTTTAACGGCGCAACACGATGCATTTGCATAAAATAAAGTATTTTGACGCTCGTGTACCGAGGTTATATGCGAGCAGCGCTCGTAAAACTCGATGGCCCGTTTTTTGGGCCCGATGAAATTTCACTCGCGGCATCCATGCTGAATAATGTTTAGCGGTGCAACACGATGCAATTGCATAAAATAAAGGATTTTGACTCTCGTGCACCGAGGTTACGTGCGGGCAGCGCTCACAATCCTCGATGGCTCGTTTTTGGGGTTCGACGACATTTCGCTCGCTGCATCGATGCCAACCGAGTTTTAACAATGCATCACGATGCATTTGCATAAAAGAAAGGTTTTTGACACTGGTCCATCGGGTTACGTGCGGGCAGCGATCGCAATACTCGATGGCTCGTTTTTGTGGTTCGACGAAATTTCGGTCGCGGCATCGACGCCAAACGAGATTTAACGATACAATACGATGCATTTGCATAAAATAAAGTATTTTGACACTCGTGCACCGACGTTACATGCGAGCAGCGCTCGTAAAACTCGATGGCTCGTTTTTGGGGCCCCATGAAATTTCACTCGCGGCATCGATGCCAAACGAATCTTAGCGATGCAACACCATGTATTTGCATAAAATAAAGGTTTTTGACACTCGTGCACAAACGTTACGTGCGAGCATCGCTCGCAATACTCGGTGGCTCGTTTTTGTGGTCCGGCGAATTTTCGCTCGCGGCATCGATGTCAAACGAGGTGTAACGGTGCAGCACGATGCATTTGCATAAAATAAAGGATTTTGACTCTCGTGCACAAAGGTTACGTGCGAGCAGCGCTCGCAAAACTCGATGGCTCGTTTTTGGGGTTCGACGTCATTTCTCTCGCGGCATTGATGTCAAACGAGGTTTAATGGCGCAACACGATGTATTTGCATAAAATAAAGTATTTTGACACTCGTGCACCGAGGTTACATGCGAGCAGCGCTCGTAAAACTCGATGGCTCGTTTTTGGGACCCGATGAAATTTCACTCGCGGCATCCATTTTAAATGAGGTTTAGCGGTGCAACACTATGCAATTGCATAAAATAAAGGATTTTGACTCTCGTGCTCCAAGGCTAAGTGCGAGCAGTGCTCACAAACCTCGATGGCTTGTTTTTGGGGTTCGACTACATTTCGCTCGCGGCATCGATGCCAACCTAGTTTTAACGATGCAACACGATGCATTTGCATAAAATAAAGTATGTTGACATTCGTGCACAAAGGTTATGTGCGAGCAGCGCTCCCAAAACTCGATGGCTCGTTTATGGGGTTCGTCGTCATTTCTATCACGACATTGATGTCATCCGAGTTTTAACGATGCAAAACGATGCAGTTGCATAAATCAAAGGTTTTTGACACTCGTGCACCGAGGTTACGTGTGGGCAGCGCTCACAAACCTCGATGGCTCGTTTCTCGTGTCCGACGTAATTTCGCTCGCGGCATCGATGCCAAACGAGGTCTAATGGCGCAACACGATGTATTTGCATAAAATAAAGTATTTTGACACTCGTGTACCGAGGTTACATGCGAGCAGCGCTCGCAAAACTCGATGGCTCGTTTTTGGGGCCCAATGAAATTTCACTCGCGGCATCCATGCTAAATGAGGTTTAGCGGTGCAACACGATGCAGTTGCATATAATAAAGGTTTTTGACACTGGGGCACCGAGGTTACGTGCGAGCAGCGCTCTCAAACCTCGATGGCTCGTTTTTCGGGTTCGACGACATTTCGGTCGCGGCATCGATGCCAACCTAGTTTTAACGATGCAACACGATGCATTTACATAAAGTAAAGTATCGTGACACTCGTGCACCGACGTTACATGCGAGCAGCGCTCGTAAAACTCGATGGCTCGTTTTTCGGGCCCGATGAATTTTCACTAGCGGCATCCATGCTAAATGAGGTTTAACGGTGCAACACGACGCATTTGCATAAAATAAAGTATTTTGACTGTCGTGCACCGAGGTTACGTGCGAGCAGCGCTCACAAACCTCGATGGCTCGTTTTTGGAGTTTGACGACATTTCGCTCGCGGCATCAATGCCGAAAGAGTTTTAACGGTGCAACACGGTGCATTTGAATAACATAAAGTATTTTGACACTCGTGCACCGACGTTACATGCGAGCAGCGCTCGTAAACCTCGATGGGTCGTTTTTGGGACCCGATGAAAGTTCACTCGCGGCATCCATTCTAAATGAGGTTTAGCGGTGCAACACTATGCAATTGCATAAAATAAAGGATTTTGACTCTCGTGCTCCAAGGCTAAGTGCGAGCAGCGCTCACAAACCTCGATGGCTTGTTTTTGGGGTTCGACTACATTTCGCTCGCGGCATCGATGCCAACCTAGTTTTAACGATGCAACACGATGCATTTGCATAAAATAAAGTATGTTGACACTCGTGCACAAAGGTCACGTGCGAGCAGCGCTCCCAAAACTCGATGGCTCGTTTATGGGGTTCGACGTCATTTCTATCACGACATTGATGTCAACCGAGTTTTAACGATGCAAAACGATGCAGTTGCATAAATCAAAGGTTTTTGACACTCGTGCACCGAGGTTACGTGTGGGCAGCGCTCACAAACCTCGATGGCTCGTTTCTCGTGTCCGACATAATTTCGTTCGCGGCATCGATGCCAAACGAGGTTTAATGGCGCAACGCGATGTATTTGCATAAAATAAAGTATTTTGACACTCGTGTGCCGAGGTTACATGCGAGCAGCGCTCTTAAAACTCGATGGCTCGTTTTTGGGGCCCAATGAAATTTCACTCGCGGCATCCATGCTAAATGAGGTTTAGCGGTGCGACAAGATGCAATTTCATACAATAAAGGTTTTTGACACCGGGACACCGATGTTACGTACGATCAGCGCTCACAAACCTTGATGCTTCGTTTTTGGAGTTCGACGACATTTCGCTCGCGGCATCAATGCCGAAAGAGTTTTAACGGTGCAACACGGTGCATTTGAATAACATAAAGTATTTTGACTTTCGTGCACCGACGTTACATGCGAGCAGCGCTCGTAAAACTCGATGGCTCGTTTTAGGGGCCCGATGAAATTTCACTCACGGGTTCCATGCTAAATGAGGTTTAGCGGTGCAACACGATGAATTTGCGTAAAATGAAAGTTTTTGACACAGGTCCATCGAGGTTACGTGCGGGCAGCGATCGCAAGACTCGATGGCTCGTTTTTGGAGTTCGACGAAATTTCGCCCGCGGCATCGATGCCAAACGAGGTTAATCGGTGCAACACGATACATTTGCATAAAATAAAGGTTTTTGACACTCATGCACCGAGGCTACGTACAAGCAGCGCTCACAAACATCAATGGCTCGTTTTTGAGGTTCGCCGACATTTCTCTTGCGGCATTGATGTCAAACGAGGTTTAATGGCGCAACGCGATGTATTTGCATAAAATAAAGTATTTTGACACTCGTGTACCGAGGTTACATGCGAGCAGCGCTCTTAAAACTCGATGGCTCGTTTTTGGGGCCCAATGAAATTTCACTCGCGGCATCCATGCTAAATGAGGTTTAGCGGTGCGACAAGATGCAATTTCATACAATAAAGGTTTTTGACACCGGGACACCGATGTTACGTACGATCAGCGCTCACAAACCTTGATGCTTCGTTTTTGGAGTTCGACGACATTTCGCTCGCGGCATCAATGCCGAAAGAGTTTTAACGGTGCAACACAGTGCATTTGCATAAAATAAAGTATTTTGACTCTCGTGCACCGACGTTACATGCGAGCAGCGCTCGTAAAACTCGATGGCTCGTTTTAGGGGCCCGATGAAATTTCACTCACGGGTTCAATGCTAAATGAGGTTTAGCGGTGCAACACGATGCATTTGCATAAAATGAAAGTTTTTGACACAGGTCCATCGAGGTTACGTGCGGGCAGCGATCGCAAGACTCGATGGCTCGTTTTTGGAGTTCGACGACATTTCGCTCGCGGCATCAATGCCGAAAGAGTTTTAACGGTGCAACGCGGTGCATTTGAATAACATAAAGTATTTTGACTCTCGTGCACCGACGTTACATGCGAGCAGCGCTCGTAAAACTCGATGGCTCGTTTTAGGGGCCCGATGAAATTTCACTCACGGGTTCAATGCTAAATGAGGTTTAGCGGTGCAACACGATGCATTTGCATAAAATGAAAGTTTTTGACACAGGTCCATCGAGGTTACGTGCGGGCAGCGATCGCAAGACTCGATGGCTCGTTTTTGGAGTTCGACGAAATTTCGATCGCGGCATCGATGCCAAACGAGGTTAATCGGTGCAACACGATACATTTGCATAAATAAAGGTTTTTGACACTCATGCACCGAGGCTACGTACAAGCAGCGCTCACAAACATCGATGGCTCGTTTTTGGGGTTCGCCGACATTTCGCTCGCGGCATTGATGTCAAACGAGGTTTAATGGCGTAACACGATGTATTTGCATAAAATAAAGTATTTTGACACTCGTGCACCGAGGTTACATGCGAGCAGCGCTCGTAAAACTCGATGGCTCGTTTTTGGGACCCGATGAAATTTCACTCGCGGCATCCATTTTAAATGAGGTTTAGCGGTGCAACACTATGCAATTGCATAAAATAAAGGATTTTGACTCTCGTGCTCTAAGGCTAAGTGCGAGCAGCGCTCACAAACCTCGATGGCTTGTTTTTGGGGTTCGACTACATTTCGCTCGCGGCATCGATGCCAACCTAGTTTTAACGATGCAACACGATGCATTTGCATAAAATAAAGTATGTTGACACTCGTGCACAAAGGTCACGTGCGAGCAGCGCTCCCAAAACTCGATGGTTCGTTTATGGGGTTCGACGTCATTTCTATCACGACATTGATGTCAACCGAGTTTTAACGATGCAAAACGATGCAGTTGCATAAATCAAAGGTTTTTGACACTCGTGCACCGAGGTTACGTGTGGGCAGCGCTCACAAACCTCGATGGCTCGTTTCTCGTGTCCGACGTAATTTCGTTCACGGCATCGATGCCAAACGAGGTTTAATGGCGCAACGCGATGTATTTGCATAAAATAAAGTATTTTGACACTCGTGTACCGAGGTTACATGCGAGCAGCGCTCTTAAAACTCGATGGCTCGTTTTTGGGGCCCAATGAAATTTCACTCGCGGCATCCATGCTAAATGAGGTTTAGCGGTGCGACAAGATGCAATTTCATACAATAAAGGTTTTTGACACCGGGACACCGATGTTACGTACGATCAGCGCTCACTAACCTTGATGCTTCGTTTTTGGAGTTCGACGACATTTCGCTCGCGGCATCAATGCCGAAAGAGTTTTAACGGTGCAACACGGTGCATTTGCATAAAATAAAGTATTTTGACTCTCGTGCACCGACGTTACATGCGAGCAGCGCTCGTAAAACTCGATGGCTCGTTTTAGGGGCCCGATGAAATTTCACTCACGGGTTCAATGCTAAATGAGGTTTAGCGGTGCAACACGATGCATTTGCATAAAATGAAAGTTTTTGACACAGGTCCATCGAGGTTACGTGCGGGCAGCGATCGCAAGACTCGATGGCTCGTTTTTGGAGTTCGACGACATTTCGCTCGCGGCATCAATGCCGAAAGAGTTTTAACGGTGCAACGCGGTGCATTTGAATAACATAAAGTATTTTGACTCTCGTGCACCGACGTTACATGCGAGCAGCGCTCGTAAAACTCGATGGCTCGTTTTAGGGGCCCGATGAAATTTCACTCACGGGTTCCATGCTAAATGAGGTTTAGCGGTGCAACACGATGCATTTGCATAAAATGAAAGTTTTTGACACAGGTCCATCGAGGTTACGTGCGGGCAGCGATCGCAAGACTCGATGGCTCGTTTTTGGAGTTCGACGAAATTTCGATCGCGGCATCGATGCCAAACGAGGTTAATCGGTGCAACACGATACATTTGCATAAAATAAAGGTTTTTGACACTCATGCACCGAGGCTACGTACAAGCAGCGCTCACAAACATCGATGGCTCGTTTTTGGGGTTCGCCGACATTTCGCTCGCGGCATTGATATCAAACGAGGTTTAATGGCGCAACACAATGTATTTGCATAAAATAAAGTATTTTGACACTCGTGTACCGAGGTTACATGCGAGCAGCGCTCGCAAAACTCGATGGCTCGTTTTTGGGGCCCAATGAAATTTCGCTCGCGGCATCCATGCTAAATGAGGTTTAGCGGTGCAACACGATGCAATTGCACACAATAAAGGATTTTGACACCGGTGCACCGAGGTTACGTGCGAGCAGTGCTCACAAACCTCGATGGCTCGTTTTTGGAGTTCGACGACATTTCGCTCGCGGCATCGATGCCAAACGAGTTTTAACGATGCAACACCATGTACTTGCATAAAATAAAGGTTTTTGACACTCGTGCACAATCGTTACGTGCGAACATCGCTCGCAATACTCGATGGCTCGATTTTGTGGTCCTACGAATTTTCGATAGCGGCATGGTTTGTCAAACGAGGTGTAACGGTGCAGCACGATGCATTTGCGTAAAATAAAGCCTTTTGAATTGTACAAAGGTATATACAAATGTACAAAGGTTACGTGCGAGCAGCGCTCACAAACATGGATGGCTCGTTTTTGGGGTTCGACGACATTTCGCTCGCGGCATCGATGCCAAACGAGGTTTAACGGCGCAACACGATGCATTTGCATAAAATAAAGTATTTTGACGCTCGTGTACCGAGGTTATATGCGAGCAGCGCTCGTAAAACTCGATGGCCCGTTTTTTGGGCCCGATGAAATTTCACTCGCGGCATCCATGCTGAATAATGTTTAGCGGTGCAACACGATGCAATTGCATAAAATAAAGGATTTTGACTCTCGTGCACCGAGGTTACGTGCGGGCAGCGCTCACAATCCTCGATGGCTCGTTTTTGGGGTTCGACGACATTTCGCTCGCTGCATCGATGCCAACCGAGTTTTAACAATGCATCACGATGCATTTGCATAAAAGAAAGGTTTTTGACACTGGTCCATCGGGTTACGTGCGGGCAGCGATCGCAATACTCGATGGCTCGTTTTTGTGGTTCGACGAAATTTCGGTCGCGGCATCGACGCCAAACGAGATTTAACGATACAATACGATGCATTTGCATAAAATAAAGTATTTTGACACTCGTGCACCGACGTTACATGCGAGCAGCGCTCGTAAAACTCGATGGCTCGTTTTTGGGGCCCCATGAAATTTCACTCGCGGCATCCATTCTAAATGAGGTTTAGCGGTGCAACACTATGCAATTGCATAAAATAAAGGATTTTGACTCTCGTGCTCCAAGGCTAAGTGCGAGCAGCGCTCACAAACCTCGATGGCTTGTTTTTGGGGTTCGACTACATTTCGCTCGCGGCATCGATGCCAACCTAGTTTTAACGATGCAACACGATGCATTTGCATAAAATAAAGTATGTTGACACTCGTGCACAAAGGTCACGTGCGAGCAGCGCTCCCAAAACTCGATGGCTCGTTTATGGGGTTCGACGTCATTTCTATCACGACATTGATGTCAACCGAGTTTTAACGATGCAAAACGATGCAGTTGCATAAATCAAAGGTTTTTGACACTCGTGCACCGAGGTTACGTGTGGGCAGCGCTCACAAACCTCGATGGCTCGTTTCTCGTGTCCGACATAATTTCGTTCGCGGCATCGATGCCAAACGAGGTTTAATGGCGCAACGCGATGTATTTGCATAAAATAAAGTATTTTGACACTCGTGTGCCGAGGTTACATGCGAGCAGCGCTCTTAAAACTCGATGGCTCGTTTTTGGGGCCCAATGAAATTTCACTCGCGGCATCCATGCTAAATGAGGTTTAGCGGTGCGACAAGATGCAATTTCATACAATAAAGGTTTTTGACACCGGGACACCGATGTTACGTACGATCAGCGCTCACAAACCTTGATGCTTCGTTTTTGGAGTTCGACGACATTTCGCTCGCGGCATCAATGCCGAAAGAGTTTTAACGGTGCAACACGGTGCATTTGAATAACATAAAGTATTTTGACTTTCGTGCACCGACGTTACATGCGAGCAGCGCTCGTAAAACTCGATGGCTCGTTTTAGGGGCCCGATGAAATTTCACTCACGGGTTCCATGCTAAATGAGGTTTAGCGGTGCAACACGATGAATTTGCGTAAAATGAAAGTTTTTGACACAGGTCCATCGAGGTTACGTGCGGGCAGCGATCGCAAGACTCGATGGCTCGTTTTTGGAGTTCGACGAAATTTCGCCCGCGGCATCGATGCCAAACGAGGTTAATCGGTGCAACACGATACATTTGCATAAAATAAAGGTTTTTGACACTCATGCACCGAGGCTACGTACAAGCAGCGCTCACAAACATCAATGGCTCGTTTTTGAGGTTCGCCGACATTTCTCTTGCGGCATTGATGTCAAACGAGGTTTAATGGCGCAACGCGATGTATTTGCATAAAATAAAGTATTTTGACACTCGTGTACCGAGGTTACATGCGAGCAGCGCTCTTAAAACTCGATGGCTCGTTTTTGGGGCCCAATGAAATTTCACTCGCGGCATCCATGCTAAATGAGGTTTAGCGGTGCGACAAGATGCAATTTCATACAATAAAGGTTTTTGACACCGGGACACCGATGTTACGTACGATCAGCGCTCACAAACCTTGATGCTTCGTTTTTGGAGTTCGACGACATTTCGCTCGCGGCATCAATGCCGAAAGAGTTTTAACGGTGCAACACAGTGCATTTGCATAAAATAAAGTATTTTGACTCTCGTGCACCGACGTTACATGCGAGCAGCGCTCGTAAAACTCGATGGCTCGTTTTAGGGGCCCGATGAAATTTCACTCACGGGTTCAATGCTAAATGAGGTTTAGCGGTGCAACACGATGCATTTGCATAAAATGAAAGTTTTTGACACAGGTCCATCGAGGTTACGTGCGGGCAGCGATCGCAAGACTCGATGGCTCGTTTTTGGAGTTCGACGACATTTCGCTCGCGGCATCAATGCCGAAAGAGTTTTAACGGTGCAACGCGGTGCATTTGAATAACATAAAGTATTTTGACTCTCGTGCACCGACGTTACATGCGAGCAGCGCTCGTAAAACTCGATGGCTCGTTTTAGGGGCCCGATGAAATTTCACTCACGGGTTCAATGCTAAATGAGGTTTAGCGGTGCAACACGATGCATTTGCATAAAATGAAAGTTTTTGACACAGGTCCATCGAGGTTACGTGCGGGCAGCGATCGCAAGACTCGATGGCTCGTTTTTGGAGTTCGACGAAATTTCGATCGCGGCATCGATGCCAAACGAGGTTAATCGGTGCAACACGATACATTTGCATAAATAAAGGTTTTTGACACTCATGCACCGAGGCTACGTACAAGCAGCGCTCACAAACATCGATGGCTCGTTTTTGGGGTTCGCCGACATTTCGCTCGCGGCATTGATGTCAAACGAGGTTTAATGGCGTAACACGATGTATTTGCATAAAATAAAGTATTTTGACACTCGTGCACCGAGGTTACATGCGAGCAGCGCTCGTAAAACTCGATGGCTCGTTTTTGGGACCCGATGAAATTTCACTCGCGGCATCCATTTTAAATGAGGTTTAGCGGTGCAACACTATGCAATTGCATAAAATAAAGGATTTTGACTCTCGTGCTCTAAGGCTAAGTGCGAGCAGCGCTCACAAACCTCGATGGCTTGTTTTTGGGGTTCGACTACATTTCGCTCGCGGCATCGATGCCAACCTAGTTTTAACGATGCAACACGATGCATTTGCATAAAATAAAGTATGTTGACACTCGTGCACAAAGGTCACGTGCGAGCAGCGCTCCCAAAACTCGATGGTTCGTTTATGGGGTTCGACGTCATTTCTATCACGACATTGATGTCAACCGAGTTTTAACGATGCAAAACGATGCAGTTGCATAAATCAAAGGTTTTTGACACTCGTGCACCGAGGTTACGTGTGGGCAGCGCTCACAAACCTCGATGGCTCGTTTCTCGTGTCCGACGTAATTTCGTTCACGGCATCGATGCCAAACGAGGTTTAATGGCGCAACGCGATGTATTTGCATAAAATAAAGTATTTTGACACTCGTGTACCGAGGTTACATGCGAGCAGCGCTCTTAAAACTCGATGGCTCGTTTTTGGGGCCCAATGAAATTTCACTCGCGGCATCCATGCTAAATGAGGTTTAGCGGTGCGACAAGATGCAATTTCATACAATAAAGGTTTTTGACACCGGGACACCGATGTTACGTACGATCAGCGCTCACTAACCTTGATGCTTCGTTTTTGGAGTTCGACGACATTTCGCTCGCGGCATCAATGCCGAAAGAGTTTTAACGGTGCAACACGGTGCATTTGCATAAAATAAAGTATTTTGACTCTCGTGCACCGACGTTACATGCGAGCAGCGCTCGTAAAACTCGATGGCTCGTTTTAGGGGCCCGATGAAATTTCACTCACGGGTTCAATGCTAAATGAGGTTTAGCGGTGCAACACGATGCATTTGCATAAAATGAAAGTTTTTGACACAGGTCCATCGAGGTTACGTGCGGGCAGCGATCGCAAGACTCGATGGCTCGTTTTTGGAGTTCGACGACATTTCGCTCGCGGCATCAATGCCGAAAGAGTTTTAACGGTGCAACGCGGTGCATTTGAATAACATAAAGTATTTTGACTCTCGTGCACCGACGTTACATGCGAGCAGCGCTCGTAAAACTCGATGGCTCGTTTTAGGGGCCCGATGAAATTTCACTCACGGGTTCCATGCTAAATGAGGTTTAGCGGTGCAACACGATGCATTTGCATAAAATGAAAGTTTTTGACACAGGTCCATCGAGGTTACGTGCGGGCAGCGATCGCAAGACTCGATGGCTCGTTTTTGGAGTTCGACGAAATTTCGATCGCGGCATCGATGCCAAACGAGGTTAATCGGTGCAACACGATACATTTGCATAAAATAAAGGTTTTTGACACTCATGCACCGAGGCTACGTACAAGCAGCGCTCACAAACATCGATGGCTCGTTTTTGGGGTTCGCCGACATTTCGCTCGCGGCATTGATATCAAACGAGGTTTAATGGCGCAACACAATGTATTTGCATAAAATAAAGTATTTTGACACTCGTGTACCGAGGTTACATGCGAGCAGCGCTCGCAAAACTCGATGGCTCGTTTTTGGGGCCCAATGAAATTTCGCTCGCGGCATCCATGCTAAATGAGGTTTAGCGGTGCAACACGATGCAATTGCACACAATAAAGGATTTTGACACCGGTGCACCGAGGTTACGTGCGAGCAGTGCTCACAAACCTCGATGGCTCGTTTTTGGAGTTCGACGACATTTCGCTCGCGGCATCGATGCCAAACGAGTTTTAACGATGCAACACCATGTACTTGCATAAAATAAAGGTTTTTGACACTCGTGCACAATCGTTACGTGCGAACATCGCTCGCAATACTCGATGGCTCGATTTTGTGGTCCTACGAATTTTCGATAGCGGCATGGTTTGTCAAACGAGGTGTAACGGTGCAGCACGATGCATTTGCGTAAAATAAAGCCTTTTGAATTGTACAAAGGTATATACAAATGTACAAAGGTTACGTGCGAGCAGCGCTCACAAACATGGATGGCTCGTTTTTGGGGTTCGACGACATTTCGCTCGCGGCATCGATGCCAAACGAGGTTTAACGGCGCAACACGATGCATTTGCATAAAATAAAGTATTTTGACGCTCGTGTACCGAGGTTATATGCGAGCAGCGCTCGTAAAACTCGATGGCCCGTTTTTTGGGCCCGATGAAATTTCACTCGCGGCATCCATGCTGAATAATGTTTAGCGGTGCAACACGATGCAATTGCATAAAATAAAGGATTTTGACTCTCGTGCACCGAGGTTACGTGCGGGCAGCGCTCACAATCCTCGATGGCTCGTTTTTGGGGTTCGACGACATTTCGCTCGCTGCATCGATGCCAACCGAGTTTTAACAATGCATCACGATGCATTTGCATAAAAGAAAGGTTTTTGACACTGGTCCATCGGGTTACGTGCGGGCAGCGATCGCAATACTCGATGGCTCGTTTTTGTGGTTCGACGAAATTTCGGTCGCGGCATCGACGCCAAACGAGATTTAACGATACAATACGATGCATTTGCATAAAATAAAGTATTTTGACACTCGTGCACCGACGTTACATGCGAGCAGCGCTCGTAAAACTCGATGGCTCGTTTTTGGGGCCCCATGAAATTTCACTCGCGGCATCGATGCCAAACGAATCTTAGCGATGCAACACCATGTATTTGCATAAAATAAAGGTTTTTGACACTCGTGCACAAACGTTACGTGCGAGCATCGCTCGCAATACTCGGTGGCTCGTTTTTGTGGTCCGGCGAATTTTCGCTCGCGGCATCGATGTCAAACGAGGTGTAACGGTGCAGCACGATGCATTTGCATAAAATAAAGGATTTTGACTCTCGTGCACAAAGGTTACGTGCGAGCAGCGCTCGCAAAACTCGATGGCTCGTTTTTGGGGTTCGACGTCATTTCTCTCGCGGCATTGATGTCAAACGAGGTTTAATGGCGCAACACGATGTATTTGCATAAAATAAAGTATTTTGACACTCGTGCACCGAGGTTACATGCGAGCAGCGCTCGTAAAACTCGATGGCTCGTTTTTGGGACCCGATGAAATTTCACTCGCGGCATCCATTTTAAATGAGGTTTAGCGGTGCAACACTATGCAATTGCATAAAATAAAGGATTTTGACTCTCGTGCTCCAAGGCTAAGTGCGAGCAGTGCTCACAAACCTCGATGGCTTGTTTTTGGGGTTCGACTACATTTCGCTCGCGGCATCGATGCCAACCTAGTTTTAACGATGCAACACGATGCATTTGCATAAAATAAAGTATGTTGACATTCGTGCACAAAGGTTATGTGCGAGCAGCGCTCCCAAAACTCGATGGCTCGTTTATGGGGTTCGTCGTCATTTCTATCACGACATTGATGTCATCCGAGTTTTAACGATGCAAAACGATGCAGTTGCATAAATCAAAGGTTTTTGACACTCGTGCACCGAGGTTACGTGTGGGCAGCGCTCACAAACCTCGATGGCTCGTTTCTCGTGTCCGACGTAATTTCGCTCGCGGCATCGATGCCAAACGAGGTCTAATGGCGCAACACGATGTATTTGCATAAAATAAAGTATTTTGACACTCGTGTACCGAGGTTACATGCGAGCAGCGCTCGCAAAACTCGATGGCTCGTTTTTGGGGCCCAATGAAATTTCGCTCGCGGCATCCATGCTAAATGAGGTTTAGCGGTGCAACACGATGCAATTGCACACAATAAAGGAATTTGACACCGGTGCACCGAGGTTCCGTGCGAGGAGCGCTCACAAACCTTGATGCCTCGTTTTTGGAGTTCGACAACATTTCGCTCGCGGCATCAACGCCGAAAGAGTTTTAACTGTGCAGCACGATGCATTTTCATAAAATAAAAGATTTTGACTCTCGTGCGCCGAGGTTACGTGCGAGCAGTGCTCACAAACCTCGATGGCTCGTTTTTGGAGTTCGACGACATTTCGCTCGCGGCATCGATGCCAAACGAGATTTAACGATGCAACACCATGTACTTGCATAAAATAAAGGTTTTTGACACTCGTGCACAATCGTTACGTGCGAACATCGCTCGCAATACTCGATGGCTCGATTTTGTGGTCCTACGAATTTTCGATAGCGGCATGGTTTGTCAAACGAGGTGTAACGGTGCAGCACGATGCATTTGCGTAAAATAAAGCCTTTTGAATCTCATGTACAAAGGTTACGTGCGAGCAGCGCTCACAAACATGGATGGCTCGTTTTTGGGGTTCGACTACATTTCGCTCGCGGCATCGATGCCAAACGAGGTTTAACGGCGCAACGCGATGCATTTGCATAAAATAAAGTATTTTGACGCTCGTGTACCGAGGTTACATGCGAGCAGCGCTCGTAAAACTCGATGGCTCGTTTTAGGGGCCCCATGAAATTTCGCTCGCGGCATCGATGCCAAACGAGGTTTGACGATACAGAACGATGCATTTGCATAAAATAAAGTATTTTGACTCTCGTGCACAAAGGTTACGTGCGAGCAGCGCTCGCAAAACTCGATGGCTCGTTTTTGGGGTTCGACGTCATTTCGCTCGCGGCATCGATGCCAAACGAGGTTTAATGGCGCAACGCGATGTATTTGCATAAAATAAAGTATTTTGACACTCGTGTACCGAGGTTACATGCGAGCAGCGCTCTTAAAACTCGATGGATCGTTTTTGGGGCCCAATGAAATTTCACTCGCGGCATCCATGCTAAATGAGGTTAAGCGGTGCGACAAGATGCAATTTCATACAATAAAGGTTTTTGACACCGGGGCACCGAGGTTACGTACGATCAGCGCTCACAAACCTTGATGCTTCGTTTTTGGAGTTCGACGACATTTCGCTCGCGGCATCAATGCCGAAAGAGTTTTAACGGTGCAACACAGTGCATTTGCATAAAATAAAGTATTTTGACTCTCGTGCACCGACGTTACATGCGAGCAGCGCTCGTAAAACTCGATGGCTCGTTTTAGGGGCCCGATGAAATTTCACTCACGGGTTCAATGCTAAATGAGGTTTAGCGGTGCAACACGATGCATTTGCATAAAATGAAAGTTTTTGACACAGGTCCATCGAGGTTACGTGCGGGCAGCGATCGCAAGACTCGATGGCTCGTTTTTGGAGTTCGACGACATTTCGCTCGCGGCATCAATGCCGAAAGAGTTTTAACGGTGCAACGCGGTGCATTTGAATAACATAAAGTATTTTGACTCTCGTGCACCGACGTTACATGCGAGCAGCGCTCGTAAAACTCGATGGCTCGTTTTAGGGGCCCGATGAAATTTCACTCACGGGTTCAATGCTAAATGAGGTTTAGCGGTGCAACACGATGCATTTGCATAAAATGAAAGTTTTTGACACAGGTCCATCGAGGTTACGTGCGGGCAGCGATCGCAAGACTCGATGGCTCGTTTTTGGAGTTCGACGAAATTTCGATCGCGGCATCGATGCCAAACGAGGTTAATCGGTGCAACACGATACATTTGCATAAATAAAGGTTTTTGACACTCATGCACCGAGGCTACGTACAAGCAGCGCTCACAAACATCGATGGCTCGTTTTTGGGGTTCGCCGACATTTCGCTCGCGGCATTGATGTCAAACGAGGTTTAATGGCGTAACACGATGTATTTGCATAAAATAAAGTATTTTGACACTCGTGCACCGAGGTTACATGCGAGCAGCGCTCGTAAAACTCGATGGCTCGTTTTTGGGACCCGATGAAATTTCACTCGCGGCATCCATTTTAAATGAGGTTTAGCGGTGCAACACTATGCAATTGCATAAAATAAAGGATTTTGACTCTCGTGCTCTAAGGCTAAGTGCGAGCAGCGCTCACAAACCTCGATGGCTTGTTTTTGGGGTTCGACTACATTTCGCTCGCGGCATCGATGCCAACCTAGTTTTAACGATGCAACACGATGCATTTGCATAAAATAAAGTATGTTGACACTCGTGCACAAAGGTCACGTGCGAGCAGCGCTCCCAAAACTCGATGGTTCGTTTATGGGGTTCGACGTCATTTCTATCACGACATTGATGTCAACCGAGTTTTAACGATGCAAAACGATGCAGTTGCATAAATCAAAGGTTTTTGACACTCGTGCACCGAGGTTACGTGTGGGCAGCGCTCACAAACCTCGATGGCTCGTTTCTCGTGTCCGACGTAATTTCGTTCACGGCATCGATGCCAAACGAGGTTTAATGGCGCAACGCGATGTATTTGCATAAAATAAAGTATTTTGACACTCGTGTACCGAGGTTACATGCGAGCAGCGCTCTTAAAACTCGATGGCTCGTTTTTGGGGCCCAATGAAATTTCACTCGCGGCATCCATGCTAAATGAGGTTTAGCGGTGCGACAAGATGCAATTTCATACAATAAAGGTTTTTGACACCGGGACACCGATGTTACGTACGATCAGCGCTCACTAACCTTGATGCTTCGTTTTTGGAGTTCGACGACATTTCGCTCGCGGCATCAATGCCGAAAGAGTTTTAACGGTGCAACACGGTGCATTTGCATAAAATAAAGTATTTTGACTCTCGTGCACCGACGTTACATGCGAGCAGCGCTCGTAAAACTCGATGGCTCGTTTTAGGGGCCCGATGAAATTTCACTCACGGGTTCAATGCTAAATGAGGTTTAGCGGTGCAACACGATGCATTTGCATAAAATGAAAGTTTTTGACACAGGTCCATCGAGGTTACGTGCGGGCAGCGATCGCAAGACTCGATGGCTCGTTTTTGGAGTTCGACGACATTTCGCTCGCGGCATCAATGCCGAAAGAGTTTTAACGGTGCAACGCGGTGCATTTGAATAACATAAAGTATTTTGACTCTCGTGCACCGACGTTACATGCGAGCAGCGCTCGTAAAACTCGATGGCTCGTTTTAGGGGCCCGATGAAATTTCACTCACGGGTTCCATGCTAAATGAGGTTTAGCGGTGCAACACGATGCATTTGCATAAAATGAAAGTTTTTGACACAGGTCCATCGAGGTTACGTGCGGGCAGCGATCGCAAGACTCGATGGCTCGTTTTTGGAGTTCGACGAAATTTCGATCGCGGCATCGATGCCAAACGAGGTTAATCGGTGCAACACGATACATTTGCATAAAATAAAGGTTTTTGACACTCATGCACCGAGGCTACGTACAAGCAGCGCTCACAAACATCGATGGCTCGTTTTTGGGGTTCGCCGACATTTCGCTCGCGGCATTGATATCAAACGAGGTTTAATGGCGCAACACAATGTATTTGCATAAAATAAAGTATTTTGACACTCGTGTACCGAGGTTACATGCGAGCAGCGCTCGCAAAACTCGATGGCTCGTTTTTGGGGCCCAATGAAATTTCGCTCGCGGCATCCATGCTAAATGAGGTTTAGCGGTGCAACACGATGCAATTGCACACAATAAAGGATTTTGACACCGGTGCACCGAGGTTACGTGCGAGCAGTGCTCACAAACCTCGATGGCTCGTTTTTGGAGTTCGACGACATTTCGCTCGCGGCATCGATGCCAAACGAGTTTTAACGATGCAACACCATGTACTTGCATAAAATAAAGGTTTTTGACACTCGTGCACAATCGTTACGTGCGAACATCGCTCGCAATACTCGATGGCTCGATTTTGTGGTCCTACGAATTTTCGATAGCGGCATGGTTTGTCAAACGAGGTGTAACGGTGCAGCACGATGCATTTGCGTAAAATAAAGCCTTTTGAATTGTACAAAGGTATATACAAATGTACAAAGGTTACGTGCGAGCAGCGCTCACAAACATGGATGGCTCGTTTTTGGGGTTCGACGACATTTCGCTCGCGGCATCGATGCCAAACGAGGTTTAACGGCGCAACACGATGCATTTGCATAAAATAAAGTATTTTGACGCTCGTGTACCGAGGTTATATGCGAGCAGCGCTCGTAAAACTCGATGGCCCGTTTTTTGGGCCCGATGAAATTTCACTCGCGGCATCCATGCTGAATAATGTTTAGCGGTGCAACACGATGCAATTGCATAAAATAAAGGATTTTGACTCTCGTGCACCGAGGTTACGTGCGGGCAGCGCTCACAATCCTCGATGGCTCGTTTTTGGGGTTCGACGACATTTCGCTCGCTGCATCGATGCCAACCGAGTTTTAACAATGCATCACGATGCATTTGCATAAAAGAAAGGTTTTTGACACTGGTCCATCGGGTTACGTGCGGGCAGCGATCGCAATACTCGATGGCTCGTTTTTGTGGTTCGACGAAATTTCGGTCGCGGCATCGACGCCAAACGAGATTTAACGATACAATACGATGCATTTGCATAAAATAAAGTATTTTGACACTCGTGCACCGACGTTACATGCGAGCAGCGCTCGTAAAACTCGATGGCTCGTTTTTGGGGCCCCATGAAATTTCACTCGCGGCATCGATGCCAAACGAATCTTAGCGATGCAACACCATGTATTTGCATAAAATAAAGGTTTTTGACACTCGTGCACAAACGTTACGTGCGAGCATCGCTCGCAATACTCGGTGGCTCGTTTTTGTGGTCCGGCGAATTTTCGCTCGCGGCATCGATGTCAAACGAGGTGTAACGGTGCAGCACGATGCATTTGCATAAAATAAAGGATTTTGACTCTCGTGCACAAAGGTTACGTGCGAGCAGCGCTCGCAAAACTCGATGGCTCGTTTTTGGGGTTCGACGTCATTTCTCTCGCGGCATTGATGTCAAACGAGGTTTAATGGCGCAACACGATGTATTTGCATAAAATAAAGTATTTTGACACTCGTGCACCGAGGTTACATGCGAGCAGCGCTCGTAAAACTCGATGGCTCGTTTTTGGGACCCGATGAAATTTCACTCGCGGCATCCATTTTAAATGAGGTTTAGCGGTGCAACACTATGCAATTGCATAAAATAAAGGATTTTGACTCTCGTGCTCCAAGGCTAAGTGCGAGCAGTGCTCACAAACCTCGATGGCTTGTTTTTGGGGTTCGACTACATTTCGCTCGCGGCATCGATGCCAACCTAGTTTTAACGATGCAACACGATGCATTTGCATAAAATAAAGTATGTTGACATTCGTGCACAAAGGTTATGTGCGAGCAGCGCTCCCAAAACTCGATGGCTCGTTTATGGGGTTCGTCGTCATTTCTATCACGACATTGATGTCATCCGAGTTTTAACGATGCAAAACGATGCAGTTGCATAAATCAAAGGTTTTTGACACTCGTGCACCGAGGTTACGTGTGGGCAGCGCTCACAAACCTCGATGGCTCGTTTCTCGTGTCCGACGTAATTTCGCTCGCGGCATCGATGCCAAACGAGGTCTAATGGCGCAACACGATGTATTTGCATAAAATAAAGTATTTTGACACTCGTGTACCGAGGTTACATGCGAGCAGCGCTCGCAAAACTCGATGGCTCGTTTTTGGGGCCCAATGAAATTTCGCTCGCGGCATCCATGCTAAATGAGGTTTAGCGGTGCAACACGATGCAATTGCACACAATAAAGGAATTTGACACCGGTGCACCGAGGTTCCGTGCGAGGAGCGCTCACAAACCTTGATGCCTCGTTTTTGGAGTTCGACAACATTTCGCTCGCGGCATCAACGCCGAAAGAGTTTTAACTGTGCAGCACGATGCATTTTCATAAAATAAAAGATTTTGACTCTCGTGCGCCGAGGTTACGTGCGAGCAGTGCTCACAAACCTCGATGGCTCGTTTTTGGAGTTCGACGACATTTCGCTCGCGGCATCGATGCCAAACGAGATTTAACGATGCAACACCATGTACTTGCATAAAATAAAGGTTTTTGACACTCGTGCACAATCGTTACGTGCGAACATCGCTCGCAATACTCGATGGCTCGATTTTGTGGTCCTACGAATTTTCGATAGCGGCATGGTTTGTCAAACGAGGTGTAACGGTGCAGCACGATGCATTTGCGTAAAATAAAGCCTTTTGAATCTCATGTACAAAGGTTACGTGCGAGCAGCGCTCACAAACATGGATGGCTCGTTTTTGGGGTTCGACTACATTTCGCTCGCGGCATCGATGCCAAACGAGGTTTAACGGCGCAACGCGATGCATTTGCATAAAATAAAGTATTTTGACGCTCGTGTACCGAGGTTACATGCGAGCAGCGCTCGTAAAACTCGATGGCTCGTTTTAGGGGCCCCATGAAATTTCGCTCGCGGCATCGATGCCAAACGAGGTTTGACGATACAGAACGATGCATTTGCATAAAATAAAGTATTTTGACTCTCGTGCACAAAGGTTACGTGCGAGCAGCGCTCGCAAAACTCGATGGCTCGTTTTTGGGGTTCGACGTCATTTCGCTCGCGGCATCGATGCCAAACGAGGTTTAATGGCGCAACGCGATGTATTTGCATAAAATAAAGTATTTTGACACTCGTGTACCGAGGTTACATGCGAGCAGCGCTCTTAAAACTCGATGGATCGTTTTTGGGGCCCAATGAAATTTCACTCGCGGCATCCATGCTAAATGAGGTTAAGCGGTGCGACAAGATGCAATTTCATACAATAAAGGTTTTTGACACCGGGGCACCGAGGTTACGTACGATCAGCGCTCACAAACCTTGATGCTTCGTTTTTGGAGTTCGACGACATTTCGCTCGCGGCATCAATGCCGAAAGAGTTTTAACGGTGCAACACGATGCATTTGCATAAAATAAAGTATTTTGACACTCGTGCACAGACGTTACATGCGAGCAGAGCTCGTAAAACTCGATGGCTCGTTTTTGGGGCCCAATGAAATTTCACTCGCGGCATCCATGCTAAATGAGGTTTAGCGGTGCAACACGATGCAGTTGCATATAATAAAGGTTTTTGACACTGGGGCACCGAGGTTACGTGCGAGCAGCGCTCTCAAACCTCGATGGCTCGTTTTTCGGGCTCGACGACATTTCGGTCGCGGCATCGATGCCAACCTAGTTTTAACGATGCAACACGATGCATTTACATAAAGTAAAGTATCGTGACACTCGTGCACCGACGTTACATGCGAGCAGCGCTCGTAAAACTCGATGGCTCGTTTTTCGGGCCCGATGAATTTTCACTAGCGGCATCCATGCTAAATGAGGTTTAACGGTGCAACACGACGCATTTGCATAAAATAAAGTATTTTGACTGTCGTGCACCGAGGTTACGTGCGAGCAGCGCTCACAAACCTCGATGGCTCGTTTTTGGAGTTTGACGACATTTCGCTCGCGGCATCAATGCCGAAAGAGTTTTAACGGTGCAACACGGTGCATTTGAATAACATAAAGTATTTTGACTCTCGTGCACCGACGTTACATGCGAGCAGCGCTCGTAAAACTCGATGGCTCGTTTTAGGGGCCCGATGAAATTTCACTCACGGGTTCAATGCTAAATGAGGTTTAGCGGTGCAACACGATGCATTTGCATAAAATGAAAGTTTTTGACACAGGTCCATCGAGGTTACGTGCGGGCAGCGATCGCAAGACTCGATGGCTCGTTTTTGGAGTTCGACGACATTTCGCTCGCGGCATCAATGCCGAAAGAGTTTTAACGGTGCAACGCGGTGCATTTGAATAACATAAAGTATTTTGACTCTCGTGCACCGACGTTACATGCGAGCAGCGCTCGTAAAACTCGATGGCTCGTTTTAGGGGCCCGATGAAATTTCACTCACGGGTTCCATGCTAAATGAGGTTTAGCGGTGCAACACGATGCATTTGCATAAAATGAAAGTTTTTGACACAGGTCCATCGAGGTTACGTGCGGGCAGCGATCGCAAGACTCGATGGCTCGTTTTTGGAGTTCGACGAAATTTCGATCGCGGCATCGATGCCAAACGAGGTTAATCGGTGCAACACGATACATTTGCATAAAATAAAGGTTTTTGACACTCATGCACCGAGGCTACGTACAAGCAGCGCTCACAAACATCGATGGCTCGTTTTTGGGGTTCGCCGACATTTCGCTCGCGGCATTGATATCAAACGAGGTTTAATGGCGCAACACAATGTATTTGCATAAAATAAAGTATTTTGACACTCGTGTACCGAGGTTACATGCGAGCAGCGCTCGCAAAACTCGATGGCTCGTTTTTGGGGCCCAATGAAATTTCGCTCGCGGCATCCATGCTAAATGAGGTTTAGCGGTGCAACACGATGCAATTGCACACAATAAAGGATTTTGACACCGGTGCACCGAGGTTACGTGCGAGCAGTGCTCACAAACCTCGATGGCTCGTTTTTGGAGTTCGACGACATTTCGCTCGCGGCATCGATGCCAAACGAGTTTTAACGATGCAACACCATGTACTTGCATAAAATAAAGGTTTTTGACACTCGTGCACAATCGTTACGTGCGAACATCGCTCGCAATACTCGATGGCTCGATTTTGTGGTCCTACGAATTTTCGATAGCGGCATGGTTTGTCAAACGAGGTGTAACGGTGCAGCACGATGCATTTGCGTAAAATAAAGCCTTTTGAATTGTACAAAGGTATATACAAATGTACAAAGGTTACGTGCGAGCAGCGCTCACAAACATGGATGGCTCGTTTTTGGGGTTCGACGACATTTCGCTCGCGGCATCGATGCCAAACGAGGTTTAACGGCGCAACACGATGCATTTGCATAAAATAAAGTATTTTGACGCTCGTGTACCGAGGTTATATGCGAGCAGCGCTCGTAAAACTCGATGGCCCGTTTTTTGGGCCCGATGAAATTTCACTCGCGGCATCCATGCTGAATAATGTTTAGCGGTGCAACACGATGCAATTGCATAAAATAAAGGATTTTGACTCTCGTGCACCGAGGTTACGTGCGGGCAGCGCTCACAATCCTCGATGGCTCGTTTTTGGGGTTCGACGACATTTCGCTCGCTGCATCGATGCCAACCGAGTTTTAACAATGCATCACGATGCATTTGCATAAAAGAAAGGTTTTTGACACTGGTCCATCGGGTTACGTGCGGGCAGCGATCGCAATACTCGATGGCTCGTTTTTGTGGTTCGACGAAATTTCGGTCGCGGCATCGACGCCAAACGAGATTTAACGATACAATACGATGCATTTGCATAAAATAAAGTATTTTGACACTCGTGCACCGACGTTACATGCGAGCAGCGCTCGTAAAACTCGATGGCTCGTTTTTGGGGCCCCATGAAATTTCACTCGCGGCATCGATGCCAAACGAATCTTAGCGATGCAACACCATGTATTTGCATAAAATAAAGGTTTTTGACACTCGTGCACAAACGTTACGTGCGAGCATCGCTCGCAATACTCGGTGGCTCGTTTTTGTGGTCCGGCGAATTTTCGCTCGCGGCATCGATGTCAAACGAGGTGTAACGGTGCAGCACGATGCATTTGCATAAAATAAAGGATTTTGACTCTCGTGCACAAAGGTTACGTGCGAGCAGCGCTCGCAAAACTCGATGGCTCGTTTTTGGGGTTCGACGTCATTTCTCTCGCGGCATTGATGTCAAACGAGGTTTAATGGCGCAACACGATGTATTTGCATAAAATAAAGTATTTTGACACTCGTGCACCGAGGTTACATGCGAGCAGCGCTCGTAAAACTCGATGGCTCGTTTTTGGGACCCGATGAAATTTCACTCGCGGCATCCATTTTAAATGAGGTTTAGCGGTGCAACACTATGCAATTGCATAAAATAAAGGATTTTGACTCTCGTGCTCCAAGGCTAAGTGCGAGCAGTGCTCACAAACCTCGATGGCTTGTTTTTGGGGTTCGACTACATTTCGCTCGCGGCATCGATGCCAACCTAGTTTTAACGATGCAACACGATGCATTTGCATAAAATAAAGTATGTTGACATTCGTGCACAAAGGTTATGTGCGAGCAGCGCTCCCAAAACTCGATGGCTCGTTTATGGGGTTCGTCGTCATTTCTATCACGACATTGATGTCATCCGAGTTTTAACGATGCAAAACGATGCAGTTGCATAAATCAAAGGTTTTTGACACTCGTGCACCGAGGTTACGTGTGGGCAGCGCTCACAAACCTCGATGGCTCGTTTCTCGTGTCCGACGTAATTTCGCTCGCGGCATCGATGCCAAACGAGGTCTAATGGCGCAACACGATGTATTTGCATAAAATAAAGTATTTTGACACTCGTGTACCGAGGTTACATGCGAGCAGCGCTCGCAAAACTCGATGGCTCGTTTTTGGGGCCCAATGAAATTTCGCTCGCGGCATCCATGCTAAATGAGGTTTAGCGGTGCAACACGATGCAATTGCACACAATAAAGGAATTTGACACCGGTGCACCGAGGTTCCGTGCGAGGAGCGCTCACAAACCTTGATGCCTCGTTTTTGGAGTTCGACAACATTTCGCTCGCGGCATCAACGCCGAAAGAGTTTTAACTGTGCAGCACGATGCATTTTCATAAAATAAAAGATTTTGACTCTCGTGCGCCGAGGTTACGTGCGAGCAGTGCTCACAAACCTCGATGGCTCGTTTTTGGAGTTCGACGACATTTCGCTCGCGGCATCGATGCCAAACGAGATTTAACGATGCAACACCATGTACTTGCATAAAATAAAGGTTTTTGACACTCGTGCACAATCGTTACGTGCGAACATCGCTCGCAATACTCGATGGCTCGATTTTGTGGTCCTACGAATTTTCGATAGCGGCATGGTTTGTCAAACGAGGTGTAACGGTGCAGCACGATGCATTTGCGTAAAATAAAGCCTTTTGAATCTCATGTACAAAGGTTACGTGCGAGCAGCGCTCACAAACATGGATGGCTCGTTTTTGGGGTTCGACTACATTTCGCTCGCGGCATCGATGCCAAACGAGGTTTAACGGCGCAACGCGATGCATTTGCATAAAATAAAGTATTTTGACGCTCGTGTACCGAGGTTACATGCGAGCAGCGCTCGTAAAACTCGATGGCTCGTTTTAGGGGCCCCATGAAATTTCGCTCGCGGCATCGATGCCAAACGAGGTTTGACGATACAGAACGATGCATTTGCATAAAATAAAGTATTTTGACTCTCGTGCACAAAGGTTACGTGCGAGCAGCGCTCGCAAAACTCGATGGCTCGTTTTTGGGGTTCGACGTCATTTCGCTCGCGGCATCGATGCCAAACGAGGTTTAATGGCGCAACGCGATGTATTTGCATAAAATAAAGTATTTTGACACTCGTGTACCGAGGTTACATGCGAGCAGCGCTCTTAAAACTCGATGGATCGTTTTTGGGGCCCAATGAAATTTCACTCGCGGCATCCATGCTAAATGAGGTTAAGCGGTGCGACAAGATGCAATTTCATACAATAAAGGTTTTTGACACCGGGGCACCGAGGTTACGTACGATCAGCGCTCACAAACCTTGATGCTTCGTTTTTGGAGTTCGACGACATTTCGCTCGCGGCATCAATGCCGAAAGAGTTTTAACGGTGCAACACAGTGCATTTGCATAAAATAAAGTATTTTGACTCTCGTGCACCGACGTTACATGCGAGCAGCGCTCGTAAAACTCGATGGCTCGTTTTAGGGGCCCGATGAAATTTCACTCACGGGTTCAATGCTAAATGAGGTTTAGCGGTGCAACACGATGCATTTGCATAAAATGAAAGTTTTTGACACAGGTCCATCGAGGTTACGTGCGGGCAGCGATCGCAAGACTCGATGGCTCGTTTTTGGAGTTCGACGACATTTCGCTCGCGGCATCAATGCCGAAAGAGTTTTAACGGTGCAACGCGGTGCATTTGAATAACATAAAGTATTTTGACTCTCGTGCACCGACGTTACATGCGAGCAGCGCTCGTAAAACTCGATGGCTCGTTTTAGGGGCCCGATGAAATTTCACTCACGGGTTCAATGCTAAATGAGGTTTAGCGGTGCAACACGATGCATTTGCATAAAATGAAAGTTTTTGACACAGGTCCATCGAGGTTACGTGCGGGCAGCGATCGCAAGACTCGATGGCTCGTTTTTGGAGTTCGACGAAATTTCGATCGCGGCATCGATGCCAAACGAGGTTAATCGGTGCAACACGATACATTTGCATAAATAAAGGTTTTTGACACTCATGCACCGAGGCTACGTACAAGCAGCGCTCACAAACATCGATGGCTCGTTTTTGGGGTTCGCCGACATTTCGCTCGCGGCATTGATGTCAAACGAGGTTTAATGGCGTAACACGATGTATTTGCATAAAATAAAGTATTTTGACACTCGTGCACCGAGGTTACATGCGAGCAGCGCTCGTAAAACTCGATGGCTCGTTTTTGGGACCCGATGAAATTTCACTCGCGGCATCCATTTTAAATGAGGTTTAGCGGTGCAACACTATGCAATTGCATAAAATAAAGGATTTTGACTCTCGTGCTCTAAGGCTAAGTGCGAGCAGCGCTCACAAACCTCGATGGCTTGTTTTTGGGGTTCGACTACATTTCGCTCGCGGCATCGATGCCAACCTAGTTTTAACGATGCAACACGATGCATTTGCATAAAATAAAGTATGTTGACACTCGTGCACAAAGGTCACGTGCGAGCAGCGCTCCCAAAACTCGATGGTTCGTTTATGGGGTTCGACGTCATTTCTATCACGACATTGATGTCAACCGAGTTTTAACGATGCAAAACGATGCAGTTGCATAAATCAAAGGTTTTTGACACTCGTGCACCGAGGTTACGTGTGGGCAGCGCTCACAAACCTCGATGGCTCGTTTCTCGTGTCCGACGTAATTTCGTTCACGGCATCGATGCCAAACGAGGTTTAATGGCGCAACGCGATGTATTTGCATAAAATAAAGTATTTTGACACTCGTGTACCGAGGTTACATGCGAGCAGCGCTCTTAAAACTCGATGGCTCGTTTTTGGGGCCCAATGAAATTTCACTCGCGGCATCCATGCTAAATGAGGTTTAGCGGTGCGACAAGATGCAATTTCATACAATAAAGGTTTTTGACACCGGGACACCGATGTTACGTACGATCAGCGCTCACTAACCTTGATGCTTCGTTTTTGGAGTTCGACGACATTTCGCTCGCGGCATCAATGCCGAAAGAGTTTTAACGGTGCAACACGGTGCATTTGCATAAAATAAAGTATTTTGACTCTCGTGCACCGACGTTACATGCGAGCAGCGCTCGTAAAACTCGATGGCTCGTTTTAGGGGCCCGATGAAATTTCACTCACGGGTTCAATGCTAAATGAGGTTTAGCGGTGCAACACGATGCATTTGCATAAAATGAAAGTTTTTGACACAGGTCCATCGAGGTTACGTGCGGGCAGCGATCGCAAGACTCGATGGCTCGTTTTTGGAGTTCGACGACATTTCGCTCGCGGCATCAATGCCGAAAGAGTTTTAACGGTGCAACGCGGTGCATTTGAATAACATAAAGTATTTTGACTCTCGTGCACCGACGTTACATGCGAGCAGCGCTCGTAAAACTCGATGGCTCGTTTTAGGGGCCCGATGAAATTTCACTCACGGGTTCCATGCTAAATGAGGTTTAGCGGTGCAACACGATGCATTTGCATAAAATGAAAGTTTTTGACACAGGTCCATCGAGGTTACGTGCGGGCAGCGATCGCAAGACTCGATGGCTCGTTTTTGGAGTTCGACGAAATTTCGATCGCGGCATCGATGCCAAACGAGGTTAATCGGTGCAACACGATACATTTGCATAAAATAAAGGTTTTTGACACTCATGCACCGAGGCTACGTACAAGCAGCGCTCACAAACATCGATGGCTCGTTTTTGGGGTTCGCCGACATTTCGCTCGCGGCATTGATATCAAACGAGGTTTAATGGCGCAACACAATGTATTTGCATAAAATAAAGTATTTTGACACTCGTGTACCGAGGTTACATGCGAGCAGCGCTCGCAAAACTCGATGGCTCGTTTTTGGGGCCCAATGAAATTTCGCTCGCGGCATCCATGCTAAATGAGGTTTAGCGGTGCAACACGATGCAATTGCACACAATAAAGGATTTTGACACCGGTGCACCGAGGTTACGTGCGAGCAGTGCTCACAAACCTCGATGGCTCGTTTTTGGAGTTCGACGACATTTCGCTCGCGGCATCGATGCCAAACGAGTTTTAACGATGCAACACCATGTACTTGCATAAAATAAAGGTTTTTGACACTCGTGCACAATCGTTACGTGCGAACATCGCTCGCAATACTCGATGGCTCGATTTTGTGGTCCTACGAATTTTCGATAGCGGCATGGTTTGTCAAACGAGGTGTAACGGTGCAGCACGATGCATTTGCGTAAAATAAAGCCTTTTGAATTGTACAAAGGTATATACAAATGTACAAAGGTTACGTGCGAGCAGCGCTCACAAACATGGATGGCTCGTTTTTGGGGTTCGACGACATTTCGCTCGCGGCATCGATGCCAAACGAGGTTTAACGGCGCAACACGATGCATTTGCATAAAATAAAGTATTTTGACGCTCGTGTACCGAGGTTATATGCGAGCAGCGCTCGTAAAACTCGATGGCCCGTTTTTTGGGCCCGATGAAATTTCACTCGCGGCATCCATGCTGAATAATGTTTAGCGGTGCAACACGATGCAATTGCATAAAATAAAGGATTTTGACTCTCGTGCACCGAGGTTACGTGCGGGCAGCGCTCACAATCCTCGATGGCTCGTTTTTGGGGTTCGACGACATTTCGCTCGCTGCATCGATGCCAACCGAGTTTTAACAATGCATCACGATGCATTTGCATAAAAGAAAGGTTTTTGACACTGGTCCATCGGGTTACGTGCGGGCAGCGATCGCAATACTCGATGGCTCGTTTTTGTGGTTCGACGAAATTTCGGTCGCGGCATCGACGCCAAACGAGATTTAACGATACAATACGATGCATTTGCATAAAATAAAGTATTTTGACACTCGTGCACCGACGTTACATGCGAGCAGCGCTCGTAAAACTCGATGGCTCGTTTTTGGGGCCCCATGAAATTTCACTCGCGGCATCGATGCCAAACGAATCTTAGCGATGCAACACCATGTATTTGCATAAAATAAAGGTTTTTGACACTCGTGCACAAACGTTACGTGCGAGCATCGCTCGCAATACTCGGTGGCTCGTTTTTGTGGTCCGGCGAATTTTCGCTCGCGGCATCGATGTCAAACGAGGTGTAACGGTGCAGCACGATGCATTTGCATAAAATAAAGGATTTTGACTCTCGTGCACAAAGGTTACGTGCGAGCAGCGCTCGCAAAACTCGATGGCTCGTTTTTGGGGTTCGACGTCATTTCTCTCGCGGCATTGATGTCAAACGAGGTTTAATGGCGCAACACGATGTATTTGCATAAAATAAAGTATTTTGACACTCGTGCACCGAGGTTACATGCGAGCAGCGCTCGTAAAACTCGATGGCTCGTTTTTGGGACCCGATGAAATTTCACTCGCGGCATCCATTTTAAATGAGGTTTAGCGGTGCAACACTATGCAATTGCATAAAATAAAGGATTTTGACTCTCGTGCTCCAAGGCTAAGTGCGAGCAGTGCTCACAAACCTCGATGGCTTGTTTTTGGGGTTCGACTACATTTCGCTCGCGGCATCGATGCCAACCTAGTTTTAACGATGCAACACGATGCATTTGCATAAAATAAAGTATGTTGACATTCGTGCACAAAGGTTATGTGCGAGCAGCGCTCCCAAAACTCGATGGCTCGTTTATGGGGTTCGTCGTCATTTCTATCACGACATTGATGTCATCCGAGTTTTAACGATGCAAAACGATGCAGTTGCATAAATCAAAGGTTTTTGACACTCGTGCACCGAGGTTACGTGTGGGCAGCGCTCACAAACCTCGATGGCTCGTTTCTCGTGTCCGACGTAATTTCGCTCGCGGCATCGATGCCAAACGAGGTCTAATGGCGCAACACGATGTATTTGCATAAAATAAAGTATTTTGACACTCGTGTACCGAGGTTACATGCGAGCAGCGCTCGCAAAACTCGATGGCTCGTTTTTGGGGCCCAATGAAATTTCGCTCGCGGCATCCATGCTAAATGAGGTTTAGCGGTGCAACACGATGCAATTGCACACAATAAAGGAATTTGACACCGGTGCACCGAGGTTCCGTGCGAGGAGCGCTCACAAACCTTGATGCCTCGTTTTTGGAGTTCGACAACATTTCGCTCGCGGCATCAACGCCGAAAGAGTTTTAACTGTGCAGCACGATGCATTTTCATAAAATAAAAGATTTTGACTCTCGTGCGCCGAGGTTACGTGCGAGCAGTGCTCACAAACCTCGATGGCTCGTTTTTGGAGTTCGACGACATTTCGCTCGCGGCATCGATGCCAAACGAGATTTAACGATGCAACACCATGTACTTGCATAAAATAAAGGTTTTTGACACTCGTGCACAATCGTTACGTGCGAACATCGCTCGCAATACTCGATGGCTCGATTTTGTGGTCCTACGAATTTTCGATAGCGGCATGGTTTGTCAAACGAGGTGTAACGGTGCAGCACGATGCATTTGCGTAAAATAAAGCCTTTTGAATCTCATGTACAAAGGTTACGTGCGAGCAGCGCTCACAAACATGGATGGCTCGTTTTTGGGGTTCGACTACATTTCGCTCGCGGCATCGATGCCAAACGAGGTTTAACGGCGCAACGCGATGCATTTGCATAAAATAAAGTATTTTGACGCTCGTGTACCGAGGTTACATGCGAGCAGCGCTCGTAAAACTCGATGGCTCGTTTTAGGGGCCCCATGAAATTTCGCTCGCGGCATCGATGCCAAACGAGGTTTGACGATACAGAACGATGCATTTGCATAAAATAAAGTATTTTGACTCTCGTGCACAAAGGTTACGTGCGAGCAGCGCTCGCAAAACTCGATGGCTCGTTTTTGGGGTTCGACGTCATTTCGCTCGCGGCATCGATGCCAAACGAGGTTTAATGGCGCAACGCGATGTATTTGCATAAAATAAAGTATTTTGACACTCGTGTACCGAGGTTACATGCGAGCAGCGCTCTTAAAACTCGATGGATCGTTTTTGGGGCCCAATGAAATTTCACTCGCGGCATCCATGCTAAATGAGGTTAAGCGGTGCGACAAGATGCAATTTCATACAATAAAGGTTTTTGACACCGGGGCACCGAGGTTACGTACGATCAGCGCTCACAAACCTTGATGCTTCGTTTTTGGAGTTCGACGACATTTCGCTCGCGGCATCAATGCCGAAAGAGTTTTAACGGTGCAACACGATGCATTTGCATAAAATAAAGTATTTTGACACTCGTGCACAGACGTTACATGCGAGCAGAGCTCGTAAAACTCGATGGCTCGTTTTTGGGGCCCAATGAAATTTCACTCGCGGCATCCATGCTAAATGAGGTTTAGCGGTGCAACACGATGCAGTTGCATATAATAAAGGTTTTTGACACTGGGGCACCGAGGTTACGTGCGAGCAGCGCTCTCAAACCTCGATGGCTCGTTTTTCGGGCTCGACGACATTTCGGTCGCGGCATCGATGCCAACCTAGTTTTAACGATGCAACACGATGCATTTACATAAAGTAAAGTATCGTGACACTCGTGCACCGACGTTACATGCGAGCAGCGCTCGTAAAACTCGATGGCTCGTTTTTCGGGCCCGATGAATTTTCACTAGCGGCATCCATGCTAAATGAGGTTTAACGGTGCAACACGACGCATTTGCATAAAATAAAGTATTTTGACTGTCGTGCACCGAGGTTACGTGCGAGCAGCGCTCACAAACCTCGATGGCTCGTTTTTGGAGTTTGACGACATTTCGCTCGCGGCATCAATGCCGAAAGAGTTTTAACGGTGCAACACGGTGCATTTGAATAACATAAAGTATTTTGACACTCGTGCACCGACGTTACATGCGAGCAGCGCTCGTAAAACTCGATGGCTCGTTTTAGGGGCCCGATGAAATTTCACTCACGGGTTCCATGCTAAATGAGGTTTAGCGGTGCAACACGATGCATTTGCATAAAATGAAAGTTTTTGACACAGGTCCATCGAGGTTACGTGCGGGCAGCGATCGCAAGACTCGATGGCTCGTTTTTGGAGTTCGACGAAATTTCGCCCGCGGCATCGATGCCAAACGAGGTTAATCGGTGCAACACGATACATTTGCATAAAATAAAGGTTTTTGACACTCATGCACCGAGGCTACGTACAAGCAGCGCTCACAAACATCAATGGCTCGTTTTTGGGGTTCGACGTCATTTCTCTCGCGGCATTGATGTCAAACGAGGTTTAATGGCGCAACACGATGTATTTGCATAAAATAAAGTATTTTGACACTCGTGCACCGAGGTTACATGCGAGCAGCGCTCGTAAAACTCGATGGGTCGTTTTTGGGACCCGATGAAATTTCACTCGCGGCATCCATTCTAAATGAGGTTTAGCGGTGCAACACTATGCAATTGCATAAAATAAAGGATTTTGACTCTCGTGCTCCAAGGCTAAGTGCGAGCAGCGCTCACAAACCTCGATGGCTTGTTTTTGGGGTTCGACTACATTTCGCTTGCGGCATCGATGCCAACCTAGTTTTAACGATGCAACACGATGCATTTGCATAAAATAAAGTATGTTGACACTCGTGCACAAAGGTCACGTGCGAGCAGCGCTCCCAAAACTCGATGGCTCGTTTATGGGGTTCGACGTCATTTCTATCACGACATTGATGTCAACCGAGTTTTAACGATGCAAAACGATGCAGTTGCATAAATCAAAGGTTTTTGACACTCGTGCACCGAGGTTACGTGTGGGCAGCGCTCACAAACCTCGATGGCTCGTTTCTCGTGTCCGACATAATTTCGTTCGCGGCATCGATGCCAAACGAGGTTTAATGGCGCAACGCGATGTATTTGCATAAAATAAAGTATTTTGACACTCGTGTGCCGAGGTTACATGCGAGCAGCGCTCTTAAAACTCGATGGCTCGTTTTTGGGGCCCAATGAAATTTCACTCGCGGCATCCATGCTAAATGAGGTTTAGCGGTGCGACAAGATGCAATTTCATACAATAAAGGTTTTTGACACCGGGACACCGATGTTACGTACGATCAGCGCTCACAAACCTTGATGCTTCGTTTTTGGAGTTCGACGACATTTCGCTCGCGGCATCAATGCCGAAAGAGTTTTAACGGTGCAACACGGTGCATTTGAATAACATAAAGTATTTTGACTTTCGTGCACCGACGTTACATGCGAGCAGCGCTCGTAAAACTCGATGGCTCGTTTTAGGGGCCCGATGAAATTTCACTCACGGGTTCCATGCTAAATGAGGTTTAGCGGTGCAACACGATGAATTTGCGTAAAATGAAAGTTTTTGACACAGGTCCATCGAGGTTACGTGCGGGCAGCGATCGCAAGACTCGATGGCTCGTTTTTGGAGTTCGACGAAATTTCGCCCGCGGCATCGATGCCAAACGAGGTTAATCGGTGCAACACGATACATTTGCATAAAATAAAGGTTTTTGACACTCATGCACCGAGGCTACGTACAAGCAGCGCTCACAAACATCAATGGCTCGTTTTTGAGGTTCGCCGACATTTCTCTTGCGGCATTGATGTCAAACGAGGTTTAATGGCGCAACGCGATGTATTTGCATAAAATAAAGTATTTTGACACTCGTGTACCGAGGTTACATGCGAGCAGCGCTCTTAAAACTCGATGGCTCGTTTTTGGGGCCCAATGAAATTTCACTCGCGGCATCCATGCTAAATGAGGTTTAGCGGTGCGACAAGATGCAATTTCATACAATAAAGGTTTTTGACACCGGGACACCGATGTTACGTACGATCAGCGCTCACAAACCTTGATGCTTCGTTTTTGGAGTTCGACGACATTTCGCTCGCGGCATCAATGCCGAAAGAGTTTTAACGGTGCAACACAGTGCATTTGCATAAAATAAAGTATTTTGACTCTCGTGCACCGACGTTACATGCGAGCAGCGCTCGTAAAACTCGATGGCTCGTTTTAGGGGCCGGATGAAATTTCACTCACGGGTTCAATGCTAAATGAGGTTTAGCGGTGCAACACGATGCATTTGCATAAAATGAAAGTTTTTGACACAGGTCCATCGAGGTTACGTGCGGGCAGCGATCGCAAGACTCGATGGCTCGTTTTTGGAGTTCGACGACATTTCGCTCGCGGCATCAATGCCGAAAGAGTTTTAACGGTGCAACGCGGTGCATTTGAATAACATAAAGTATTTTGACTCTCGTGCACCGACGTTACATGCGAGCAGCGCTCGTAAAACTCGATGGCTCGTTTTAGGGGCCCGATGAAATTTCACTCACGGGTTCAATGCTAAATGAGGTTTAGCGGTGCAACACGATGCATTTGCATAAAATGAAAGTTTTTGACACAGGTCCATCGAGGTTACGTGCGGGCAGCGATCGCAAGACTCGACGGCTCGTTTTTGGAGTTCGACGAAATTTCGATCGCGGCATCGATGCCAAACGAGGTTAATCGGTGCAACACGATACATTTGCATAAATAAAGGTTTTTGACACTCATGCACCGAGGCTACGTACAAGCAGCGCTCACAAACATCGATGGCTCGTTTTTGGGGTTCGCCGACATTTCGCTCGCGGCATTGATGTCAAACGAGGTTTAATGGCGTAACACGATGTATTTGCATAAAATAAAGTATTTTGACACTCGTGCACCGAGGTTACATGCGAGCAGCGCTCGTAAAACTCGATGGCTCGTTTTTGGGACCCGATGAAATTTCACTCGCGGCATCCATTTTAAATGAGGTTTAGCGGTGCAACACTATGCAATTGCATATAATAAAGGTTTTTGACACTGGGGCACCGAGGTTACGTGCGAGCAGCGCTCTCAAACCTCGATGGCTCGTTTTTCGGGCTCGACGACATTTCGGTCGCGGCATCGATGCCAACCTAGTTTTAACGATGCAACACGATGCATTTACATAAAGTAAAGTATCGTGACACTCGTGCACCGACGTTACATGCGAGCAGCGCTCGTAAAACTCGATGGCTCGTTTTTCGGGCCCGATGAATTTTCACTAGCGGCATCCATGCTAAATGAGGTTTAACGGTGCAACACGACGCATTTGCATAAAATAAAGTATTTTGACTGTCGTGCACCGAGGTTACGTGCGAGCAGCGCTCACAAACCTCGATGGCTCGTTTTTGGAGTTTGACGACATTTCGCTCGCGGCATCAATGCCGAAAGAGTTTTAACGGTGCAACACGGTGCATTTGAATAACATAAAGTATTTTGACACTCGTGCACCGACGTTACATGCGAGCAGCGCTCGTAAAACTCGATGGCTCGTTTTAGGGGCCCGATGAAATTTCACTCACGGGTTCCATGCTAAATGAGGTTTAGCGGTGCAACACGATGCATTTGCATAAAATGAAAGTTTTTGACACAGGTCCATCGAGGTTACGTGCGGGCAGCGATCGCAAGACTCGATGGCTCGTTTTTGGAGTTCGACGAAATTTCGCCCGCGGCATCGATGCCAAACGAGGTTAATCGGTGCAACACGATACATTTGCATAAAATAAAGGTTTTTGACACTCATGCACCGAGGCTACGTACAAGCAGCGCTCACAAACATCAATGGCTCGTTTTTGGGGTTCGACGTCATTTCTCTCGCGGCATTGATGTCAAACGAGGTTTAATGGCGCAACACGATGTATTTGCATAAAATAAAGTATTTTGACACTCGTGCACCGAGGTTACATGCGAGCAGCGCTCGTAAAACTCGATGGGTCGTTTTTGGGACCCGATGAAATTTCACTCGCGGTATCCATTCTAAATGAGGTTTAGCGGTGCAACACTATGCAATTGCATAAAATAAAGGATTTTGACTCTCGTGCTCCAAGGCTAAGTGCGAGCAGCGCTCACAAACCTCGATGGCTTGTTTTTGGGGTTCGACTACATTTCGCTCGCGGCATCGATGCCAGCCTAGTTTTAACGATGCAACACGATGCATTTGCATAAAATAAAGTATGTTGACACTCGTGCACAAAGGTCACGTGCGAGCAGCGCTCCCAAAACTCGATGGCTCGTTTATGGGGTTCGACGTCATTTCTATCACGACATTGATGTCAACCGAGTTTTAACGATGCAAAACGATGCAGTTGCATAAATCAAAGGATTTTGACACTCGTGCACCGAGGTTACGTGTGGGCAACGCTCACAAACCTCGATGGCTCGTTTCTCGTGTCCGACGTAATTTCGCTCGCGGCATCGATGCCAAACGAGGTTTAATGGCGCAACGCGATGTATTTGCATAAAATAAAGTATTTTGACACTCGTGTACCGAGGTTACATGCGAGCAGCGCTCTTAAAACTCGATGGCTCGTTTTTGGGGCCCAATGAAATTTCGCTCGCGGCATCCATGCTAAATGAGGTTTAGCGGTGCAACACGATGCAATTGCACACAATAAAGGATTTTGACACCGGTGCACCGAGGTTACGTGCGAGCAGCGCTCACAAACCTTGATGCCTCGTTTTTGGAGTTCGACAACATTTCGCTCGCGGCATCAACGCCGAAAGAGTTTTAACTGTGCAGCACGATGCATTTGCATAAAATAAAGGATTTTGACTCTCGTGCACCGAGGTTACGTGCGAGCAGCGCTCACAAACCTCGATGGCTCGTTTTTGGTGTTCGACTATATTTCGCTCGCGGCATCGTTGCCAACCTAGTTTTAACGATGCAACACGATGCATTTACATAAAGTAAAGTATCGTGACACTCGTGCACCGACGTTACATGCGAGCAGCGCTCGTAAAACTCGATGGCTCGTTTTTCGGGCCCGATGAAATTTCACTCGCGGCATCCATGCTAAATGAGGTTTAACTGTGCAACACGACGCATTTGCATGAAATAAAGTATTTTGACTGTCGTGCACCGAGGTTACGTGCGAGCAGCGCTCACAAACCTCGATGGCTCGTTTTTGGAGTTTGACGACATTTCGCTCGCGGCATCAATGCCGAAAGAGTTTTAACGGTGCAACACGGTGCATTTGAATAACATAAAGTATTTTGACACTCGTGCACCGACGTTACATGCGAGCAGCGCTCGTAAAACTCGATGGCTCGTTTTAGGGGCCCGATGAAATTTCACTCACGGGTTCCATGCTAAATGAGGTTTAGCGGTGCAACACGATGCATTTGCATAAAATGAAAGTTTTTGACACTGGTCCATCGGGTTACGTGCGGGCAGCGATCGCAATACTCGATGGCTCGTTTTTGTGGTTCGACGAAATTTCGGTCGCGGCATCGACGCCAAACGAGATTTAACGATACAATACGATGCATTTGCATAAAATAAAGTATTTTGACACTCGTGCACCGACGTTACATGCGAGCAGCGCTCGTAAAACTCGATGGCTCGTTTTTGGGGCCCAATGAAATTTCACTCGCGGCATCGATGCCAAACGAATCTTAGCGATGCAACACCATGTATTTGCATAAAATAAAGGTTTTTGACACTCGTGCACAAACGTTACGTGCGAGCATCGCTCGCAATACTCGGTGGCTCGTTTTTGTGGTCCGGCGAATTTTCGCTCGCGGCATCGATGTCAAACGAGGTGTAACGGTGCAGCACGATGCATTTGCATAAAATAAAGGATTTTGACTCTCGTGCACAAAGGTTACGTGCGAGCAGCGCTCGCAAAACTCGATGGCTCGTTTTTGGGGTTCGACGTCATTTCTATCGCGGCATTGATGTCAACCGAGTTTTAACGATGCAAAACGATGCATTTGCATAAATCAAAGGTTTTTGACACTCGTGCACCGAGGTTACGTGTGGGCAGCGCTCACAAACCTCGATGGCTCGTTTCTCGTGTCCGACGTAATTTCGCTCGCGGCATCGATGCCAAACGAGGTTTATTGGCGCAACGCGATGTATTTGCATAAAATAAAGTATTTTGACACTCGTGTACCGAGGTTACATGCGAGCAGCGCTCTTAAAACTCGATGGCTCGTTTTTGGGGCCCAATGAAATTTCACTCGCGGCATCCATGCTAAATGAGGTTAAGCGGTGCGACAAGATGCAATTTCATACAATAAAGGTTTTTGACACCGGGGCACCGAGGTTACGTACGATCAGCGCTCACAAACCTTGATGCTTCGTTTTTGGAGTTCGACGACATTTCGCTCGCGGCATCAATGCCGAAAGAGTTTTAACGATGCAACACGATGCATTTGCATAAAATAAAGTATTTTGACACTCGTGCACAGACGTTACATGTGAGCAGAGCTCGTAAAACTCGATGGCTCGTTTTTGGGGCCCAATGAAATTTCACTCGCGGCATCCATGCTAAATGAGGTTTAGCGGTGCAACACGATGCAGTTGCATATAATAAAGGTTTTTGACACTGGGGCACCGAGGTTACGTGCGAGCAGCGCTCTCAAACCTCGATGGCTCGTTTTTCGGGTTCGACGACATTTCGGTCGCGGCATCGATGCCAACCTAGTTTTAACGATGCAACACGATGCATTTACATAAAGTAAAGTATCGTGAAACTCGTGCACCGACGTTACATGCGAGCAGCGCTCGTAAAACTCGATGGCTCGTTTTTCGGGCCCGATGAATTTTCACTAGCGGCATCCATGCTAAATGAGGTTTAACGGTGCAACACGACGCATTTGCATAAAATAAAGTATTTTGACTGTCGTGCACCGAGGTTACGTGCGAGCAGCGCTCACAAACCTCGATGGCTCGTTTTTGGAGTTTGACGACATTTCGCTCGCGGCATCAATGCCGAAAGAGTTTTAACGGTGCAACACGGTGCATTTGAATAACATAAAGTATTTTGACACTCGTGCACCGACGTTACATGCGAGCAGCGCTCGTAAACCTCGATGGGTCGTTTTTGGGACCCGATGAAAGTTCACTCGCGGCATCCATTCTAAATGAGGTTTAGCGGTGCAACACTATGCAATTGCATAAAATAAAGGATTTTGACTCTCGTGCTCCAAGGCTAAGTGCGAGCAGCGCTCACAAACCTCGATGGCTTGTTTTTGGGGTTCGACTACATTTCGCTCGCGGCATCGATGCCAACCTAGTTTTAACGATGCAACACGATGCATTTGCATAAAATAAAGTATGTTGACACTCGTGCACAAAGGTCACGTGCGAGCAGCGCTCCCAAAACTCGATGGCTCGTTTATGGGGTTCGACGTCATTTCTATCACGACATTGATGTCAACCGAGTTTTAACGATGCAAAACGATGCAGTTGCATAAATCAAAGGTTTTTGACACTCGTGCACCGAGGTTACGTGTGGGCAGCGCTCACAAACCTCGATGGCTCGTTTCTCGTGTCCGACATAATTTCGTTCGCGGCATCGATGCCAAACGAGGTTTAATGGCGCAACGCGATGTATTTGCATAAAATAAAGTATTTTGACACTCGTGTGCCGAGGTTACATGCGAGCAGCGCTCTTAAAACTCGATGGCTCGTTTTTGGGGCCCAATGAAATTTCACTCGCGGCATCCATGCTAAATGAGGTTTAGCGGTGCGACAAGATGCAATTTCATACAATAAAGGTTTTTGACACCGGGACACCGATGTTACGTACGATCAGCGCTCACAAACCTTGATGCTTCGTTTTTGGAGTTCGACGACATTTCGCTCGCGGCATCAATGCCGAAAGAGTTTTAACGGTGCAACACGGTGCATTTGAATAACATAAAGTATTTTGACTTTCGTGCACCGACGTTACATGCGAGCAGCGCTCGTAAAACTCGATGGCTCGTTTTAGGGGCCCGATGAAATTTCACTCACGGGTTCCATGCTAAATGAGGTTTAGCGGTGCAACACGATGAATTTGCGTAAAATGAAAGTTTTTGACACAGGTCCATCGAGGTTACGTGCGGGCAGCGATCGCAAGACTCGATGGCTCGTTTTTGGAGTTCGACGAAATTTCGCCCGCGGCATCGATGCCAAACGAGGTTAATCGGTGCAACACGATACATTTGCATAAAATAAAGGTTTTTGACACTCATGCACCGAGGCTACGTACAAGCAGCGCTCACAAACATCAATGGCTCGTTTTTGAGGTTCGCCGACATTTCTCTTGCGGCATTGATGTCAAACGAGGTTTAATGGCGCAACGCGATGTATTTGCATAAAATAAAGTATTTTGACACTCGTGTACCGAGGTTACATGCGAGCAGCGCTCTTAAAACTCGATGGCTCGTTTTTGGGGCCCAATGAAATTTCACTCGCGGCATCCATGCTAAATGAGGTTTAGCGGTGCGACAAGATGCAATTTCATACAATAAAGGTTTTTGACACCGGGACACCGATGTTACGTACGATCAGCGCTCACAAACCTTGATGCTTCGTTTTTGGAGTTCGACGACATTTCGCTCGCGGCATCAATGCCGAAAGAGTTTTAACGGTGCAACACAGTGCATTTGCATAAAATAAAGTATTTTGACTCTCGTGCACCGACGTTACATGTGAGCAGCGCTCGTAAAACTCGATGGCTCGTTTTAGGGGCCCGATGAAATTTCACTCACGGGTTCAATGCTAAATGAGGTTTAGCGGTGCAACACGATGCATTTGCATAAAATGAAAGTTTTTGACACAGGTCCATCGAGGTTACGTGCGGGCAGCGATCGCAAGACTCGATGGCTCGTTTTTGGAGTTCGACGACATTTCGCTCGCGGCATCAATGCCGAAAGAGTTTTAACGGTGCAACGCGGTGCATTTGAATAACATAAAGTATTTTGACTCTCGTGCACCGACGTTACATGCGAGCAGCGCTCGTAAAACTCGATGGCTCGTTTTAGGGGCCCGATGAAATTTCACTCACGGGTTCAATGCTAAATGAGGTTTAGCGGTGCAACACGATGCATTTGCATAAAATGAAAGTTTTTGACACAGGTCCATCGAGGTTACGTGCGGGCAGCGATCGCAAGACTCGATGGCTCGTTTTTGGAGTTCGACGAAATTTCGATCGCGGCATCGATGCCAAACGAGGTTAATCGGTGCAACACGATACATTTGCATAAATAAAGGTTTTTGACACTCATGCACCGAGGCTACGTACAAGCAGCGCTCACAAACATCGATGGCTCGTTTTTGGGGTTCGCCGACATTTCGCTCGCGGCATTGATGTCAAACGAGGTTTAATGGCGTAACACGATGTATTTGCATAAAATAAAGTATTTTGACACTCGTGCACCGAGGTTACATGCGAGCAGCGCTCGTAAAACTCGATGGCTCGTTTTTGGGACCCGATGAAATTTCACTCGCGGCATCCATTTTAAATGAGGTTTAGCGGTGCAACACTATGCAATTGCATAAAATAAAGGATTTTGACTCTCGTGCTCTAAGGCTAAGTGCGAGCAGCGCTCACAAACCTCGATGGCTTGTTTTTGGGGTTCGACTACATTTCGCTCGCGGCATCGATGCCAACCTAGTTTTAACGATGCAACACGATGCATTTGCATAAAATAAAGTATGTTGACACTCGTGCACAAAGGTCACGTGCGAGCAGCGCTCCCAAAACTCGATGGTTCGTTTATGGGGTTCGACGTCATTTCTATCACGACATTGATGTCAACCGAGTTTTAACGATGCAAAACGATGCAGTTGCATAAATCAAAGGTTTTTGACACTCGTGCACCGAGGTTACGTGTGGGCAGCGCTCACAAACCTCGATGGCTCGTTTCTCGTGTCCGACGTAATTTCGTTCACGGCATCGATGCCAAACGAGGTTTAATGGCGCAACGCGATGTATTTGCATAAAATAAAGTATTTTGACACTCGTGTACCGAGGTTACATGCGAGCAGCGCTCTTAAAACTCGATGGCTCGTTTTTGGGGCCCAATGAAATTTCACTCGCGGCATCCATGCTAAATGAGGTTTAGCGGTGCGACAAGATGCAATTTCATACAATAAAGGTTTTTGACACCGGGACACCGATGTTACGTACGATCAGCGCTCACTAACCTTGATGCTTCGTTTTTGGAGTTCGACGACATTTCGCTCGCGGCATCAATGCCGAAAGAGTTTTAACGGTGCAACACGGTGCATTTGCATAAAATAAAGTATTTTGACTCTCGTGCACCGACGTTACATGCGAGCAGCGCTCGTAAAACTCGATGGCTCGTTTTAGGGGCCCGATGAAATTTCACTCACGGGTTCAATGCTAAATGAGGTTTAGCGGTGCAACACGATGCATTTGCATAAAATGAAAGTTTTTGACACAGGTCCATCGAGGTTACGTGCGGGCAGCGATCGCAAGACTCGATGGCTCGTTTTTGGAGTTCGACGACATTTCGCTCGCGGCATCAATGCCGAAAGAGTTTTAACGGTGCAACGCGGTGCATTTGAATAACATAAAGTATTTTGACTCTCGTGCACCGACGTTACATGCGAGCAGCGCTCGTAAAACTCGATGGCTCGTTTTAGGGGCCCGATGAAATTTCACTCACGGGTTCCATGCTAAATGAGGTTTAGCGGTGCAACACGATGCATTTGCATAAAATGAAAGTTTTTGACACAGGTCCATCGAGGTTACGTGCGGGCAGCGATCGCAAGACTCGATGGCTCGTTTTTGGAGTTCGACGAAATTTCGATCGCGGCATCGATGCCAAACGAGGTTAATCGGTGCAACACGATACATTTGCATAAAATAAAGGTTTTTGACACTCATGCACCGAGGCTACGTACAAGCAGCGCTCACAAACATCGATGGCTCGTTTTTGGGGTTCGACGTCATTTCTCTCGCGGCATTGATGTCAAACGAGGTTTAATGGCGCAACACGATGTATTTGCATAAAATAAAGTATTTTGACACTCGTGCACCGAGGTTACATGCGAGCAGCGCTCGTAAAACTCGATGGCTCGTTTTTGGGACCCGATGAAATTTCACTCGCGGCATCCATTTTAAATGAGGTTTAGCGGTGCAACACTATGCAATTGCATAAAATAAAGGATTTTGACTCTCGTGCTCCAAGGCTAAGTGCGAGCAGTGCTCACAAACCTCGATGGCTTGTTTTTGGGGTTCGACTACATTTCGCTCGCGGCATCGATGCCAACCTAGTTTTAACGATGCAACACGATGCATTTGCATAAAATAAAGTATGTTGACATTCGTGCACAAAGGTTATGTGCGAGCAGCGCTCCCAAAACTCGATGGCTCGTTTATGGGGTTCGTCGTCATTTCTATCACGACATTGATGTCATCCGAGTTTTAACGATGCAAAACGATGCAGTTGCATAAATCAAAGGTTTTTGACACTCGTGCACCGAGGTTACGTGTGGGCAGCGCTCACAAACCTCGATGGCTCGTTTCTCGTGTCCGACGTAATTTCGCTCGCGGCATCGATGCCAAACGAGGTCTAATGGCGCAACACGATGTATTTGCATAAAATAAAGTATTTTGACACTCGTGTACCGAGGTTACATGCGAGCAGCGCTCGCAAAACTCGATGGCTCGTTTTTGGGGCCCAATGAAATTTCGCTCGCGGCATCCATGCTAAATGAGGTTTAGCGGTGCAACACGATGCAATTGCACACAATAAAGGAATTTGACACCGGTGCACCGAGGTTCCGTGCGAGGAGCGCTCACAAACCTTGATGCCTCGTTTTTGGAGTTCGACAACATTTCGCTCGCGGCATCAACGCCGAAAGAGTTTTAACTGTGCAGCACGATGCATTTTCATAAAATAAAAGATTTTGACTCTCGTGCGCCGAGGTTACGTGCGAGCAGTGCTCACAAACCTCGATGGCTCGTTTTTGGAGTTCGACGACATTTCGCTCGCGGCATCGATGCCAAACGAGATTTAACGATGCAACACCATGTACTTGCATAAAATAAAGGTTTTTGACACTCGTGCACAATCGTTACGTGCGAACATCGCTCGCAATACTCGATGGCTCGATTTTGTGGTCCTACGAATTTTCGATAGCGGCATGGTTTGTCAAACAAGGTGTAACGGTGCAGCACGATGCATTTGCGTAAAATAAAGCCTTTTGAATCTCATGTACAAAGGTTACGTGCGAGCAGCGCTCACAAACATGGATGGCTCGTTTTTGGGGTTCGACTACATTTCGCTCGCGGCATCGATGCCAAACGAGGTTTAACGGCGCAACGCGATGCATTTGCATAAAATAAAGTATTTTGACGCTCGTGTACCGAGGTTACATGCGAGCAGCGCTCGTAAAACTCGATGGCTCGTTTTAGGGGCCCCATGAAATTTCGCTCGCGGCATCGATGCCAAACGAGGTTTGACGATACAGAACGATGCATTTGCATAAAATAAAGTATTTTGACTCTCGTGCACAAAGGTTACGTGCGAGCAGCGCTCGCAAAACTCGATGGCTCGTTTTTGGGGTTCGACGTCATTTCGCTCGCGGCATCGATGCCAAACGAGGTTTAATGGCGCAACGCGATGTATTTGCATAAAATAAAGTATTTTGACACTCGTGTACCGAGGTTACATGCGAGCAGCGCTCTTAAAACTCGATGGATCGTTTTTGGGGCCCAATGAAATTTCACTCGCGGCATCCATGCTAAATGAGGTTAAGCGGTGCGACAAGATGCAATTTCATACAATAAAGGTTTTTGACACCGGGGCACCGAGGTTACGTACGATCAGCGCTCACAAACCTTGATGCTTCGTTTTTGGAGTTCGACGACATTTCGCTCGCGGCATCAATGCCGAAAGAGTTTTAACGGTGCAACACGATGCATTTGCATAAAATAAAGTATTTTGACACTCGTGCACAGACGTTACATGCGAGCAGAGCTCGTAAAACTCGATGGCTCGTTTTTGGGGCCCAATGAAATTTCACTCGCGGCATCCATGCTAAATGAGGTTTAGCGGTGCAACACGATGCAGTTGCATATAATAAAGGTTTTTGACACTGGGGCACCGAGGTTACGTGCGAGCAGCGCTCTCAAACCTCGATGGCTCGTTTTTCGGGCTCGACGACATTTCGGTCGCGGCATCGATGCCAACCTAGTTTTAACGATGCAACACGATGCATTTACATAAAGTAAAGTATCGTGACACTCGTGCACCGACGTTACATGCGAGCAGCGCTCGTAAAACTCGATGGCTCGTTTTTCGGGCCCGATGAATTTTCACTAGCGGCATCCATGCTAAATGAGGTTTAACGGTGCAACACGACGCATTTGCATAAAATAAAGTATTTTGACTGTCGTGCACCGAGGTTACGTGCGAGCAGCGCTCACAAACCTCGATGGCTCGTTTTTGGAGTTTGACGACATTTCGCTCGCGGCATCAATGCCGAAAGAGTTTTAACGGTGCAACACGGTGCATTTGAATAACATAAAGTATTTTGACACTCGTGCACCGACGTTACATGCGAGCAGCGCTCGTAAAACTCGATGGCTCGTTTTAGGGGCCCGATGAAATTTCACTCACGGGTTCCATGCTAAATGAGGTTTAGCGGTGCAACACGATGCATTTGCATAAAATGAAAGTTTTTGACACAGGTCCATCGAGGTTACGTGCGGGCAGCGATCGCAAGACTCGATGGCTCGTTTTTGGAGTTCGACGAAATTTCGCCCGCGGCATCGATGCCAAACGAGGTTAATCGGTGCAACACGATACATTTGCATAAAATAAAGGTTTTTGACACTCATGCACCGAGGCTACGTACAAGCAGCGCTCACAAACATCAATGGCTCGTTTTTGGGGTTCGACGTCATTTCTCTCGCGGCATTGATGTCAAACGAGGTTTAATGGCGCAACACGATGTATTTGCATAAAATAAAGTATTTTGACACTCGTGCACCGAGGTTACATGCGAGCAGCGCTCGTAAAACTCGATGGGTCGTTTTTGGGACCCGATGAAATTTCACTCGCGGCATCCATTCTAAATGAGGTTTAGCGGTGCAACACTATGCAATTGCATAAAATAAAGGATTTTGACTCTCGTGCTCCAAGGCTAAGTGCGAGCAGCGCTCACAAACCTCGATGGCTTGTTTTTGGGGTTCGACTACATTTCGCTTGCGGCATCGATGCCAACCTAGTTTTAACGATGCAACACGATGCATTTGCATAAAATAAAGTATGTTGACACTCGTGCACAAAGGTCACGTGCGAGCAGCGCTCCCAAAACTCGATGGCTCGTTTATGGGGTTCGACGTCATTTCTATCACGACATTGATGTCAACCGAGTTTTAACGATGCAAAACGATGCAGTTGCATAAATCAAAGGTTTTTGACACTCGTGCACCGAGGTTACGTGTGGGCAGCGCTCACAAACCTCGATGGCTCGTTTCTCGTGTCCGACATAATTTCGTTCGCGGCATCGATGCCAAACGAGGTTTAATGGCGCAACGCGATGTATTTGCATAAAATAAAGTATTTTGACACTCGTGTGCCGAGGTTACATGCGAGCAGCGCTCTTAAAACTCGATGGCTCGTTTTTGGGGCCCAATGAAATTTCACTCGCGGCATCCATGCTAAATGAGGTTTAGCGGTGCGACAAGATGCAATTTCATACAATAAAGGTTTTTGACACCGGGACACCGATGTTACGTACGATCAGCGCTCACAAACCTTGATGCTTCGTTTTTGGAGTTCGACGACATTTCGCTCGCGGCATCAATGCCGAAAGAGTTTTAACGGTGCAACACGGTGCATTTGAATAACATAAAGTATTTTGACTTTCGTGCACCGACGTTACATGCGAGCAGCGCTCGTAAAACTCGATGGCTCGTTTTAGGGGCCCGATGAAATTTCACTCACGGGTTCCATGCTAAATGAGGTTTAGCGGTGCAACACGATGAATTTGCGTAAAATGAAAGTTTTTGACACAGGTCCATCGAGGTTACGTGCGGGCAGCGATCGCAAGACTCGATGGCTCGTTTTTGGAGTTCGACGAAATTTCGCCCGCGGCATCGATGCCAAACGAGGTTAATCGGTGCAACACGATACATTTGCATAAAATAAAGGTTTTTGACACTCATGCACCGAGGCTACGTACAAGCAGCGCTCACAAACATCAATGGCTCGTTTTTGAGGTTCGCCGACATTTCTCTTGCGGCATTGATGTCAAACGAGGTTTAATGGCGCAACGCGATGTATTTGCATAAAATAAAGTATTTTGACACTCGTGTACCGAGGTTACATGCGAGCAGCGCTCTTAAAACTCGATGGCTCGTTTTTGGGGCCCAATGAAATTTCACTCGCGGCATCCATGCTAAATGAGGTTTAGCGGTGCGACAAGATGCAATTTCATACAATAAAGGTTTTTGACACCGGGACACCGATGTTACGTACGATCAGCGCTCACAAACCTTGATGCTTCGTTTTTGGAGTTCGACGACATTTCGCTCGCGGCATCAATGCCGAAAGAGTTTTAACGGTGCAACACAGTGCATTTGCATAAAATAAAGTATTTTGACTCTCGTGCACCGACGTTACATGCGAGCAGCGCTCGTAAAACTCGATGGCTCGTTTTAGGGGCCGGATGAAATTTCACTCACGGGTTCAATGCTAAATGAGGTTTAGCGGTGCAACACGATGCATTTGCATAAAATGAAAGTTTTTGACACAGGTCCATCGAGGTTACGTGCGGGCAGCGATCGCAAGACTCGATGGCTCGTTTTTGGAGTTCGACGACATTTCGCTCGCGGCATCAATGCCGAAAGAGTTTTAACGGTGCAACGCGGTGCATTTGAATAACATAAAGTATTTTGACTCTCGTGCACCGACGTTACATGCGAGCAGCGCTCGTAAAACTCGATGGCTCGTTTTAGGGGCCCGATGAAATTTCACTCACGGGTTCAATGCTAAATGAGGTTTAGCGGTGCAACACGATGCATTTGCATAAAATGAAAGTTTTTGACACAGGTCCATCGAGGTTACGTGCGGGCAGCGATCGCAAGACTCGACGGCTCGTTTTTGGAGTTCGACGAAATTTCGATCGCGGCATCGATGCCAAACGAGGTTAATCGGTGCAACACGATACATTTGCATAAATAAAGGTTTTTGACACTCATGCACCGAGGCTACGTACAAGCAGCGCTCACAAACATCGATGGCTCGTTTTTGGGGTTCGCCGACATTTCGCTCGCGGCATTGATGTCAAACGAGGTTTAATGGCGTAACACGATGTATTTGCATAAAATAAAGTATTTTGACACTCGTGCACCGAGGTTACATGCGAGCAGCGCTCGTAAAACTCGATGGCTCGTTTTTGGGACCCGATGAAATTTCACTCGCGGCATCCATTTTAAATGAGGTTTAGCGGTGCAACACTATGCAATTGCATATAATAAAGGTTTTTGACACTGGGGCACCGAGGTTACGTGCGAGCAGCGCTCTCAAACCTCGATGGCTCGTTTTTCGGGCTCGACGACATTTCGGTCGCGGCATCGATGCCAACCTAGTTTTAACGATGCAACACGATGCATTTACATAAAGTAAAGTATCGTGACACTCGTGCACCGACGTTACATGCGAGCAGCGCTCGTAAAACTCGATGGCTCGTTTTTCGGGCCCGATGAATTTTCACTAGCGGCATCCATGCTAAATGAGGTTTAACGGTGCAACACGACGCATTTGCATAAAATAAAGTATTTTGACTGTCGTGCACCGAGGTTACGTGCGAGCAGCGCTCACAAACCTCGATGGCTCGTTTTTGGAGTTTGACGACATTTCGCTCGCGGCATCAATGCCGAAAGAGTTTTAACGGTGCAACACGGTGCATTTGAATAACATAAAGTATTTTGACACTCGTGCACCGACGTTACATGCGAGCAGCGCTCGTAAAACTCGATGGCTCGTTTTAGGGGCCCGATGAAATTTCACTCACGGGTTCCATGCTAAATGAGGTTTAGCGGTGCAACACGATGCATTTGCATAAAATGAAAGTTTTTGACACAGGTCCATCGAGGTTACGTGCGGGCAGCGATCGCAAGACTCGATGGCTCGTTTTTGGAGTTCGACGAAATTTCGCCCGCGGCATCGATGCCAAACGAGGTTAATCGGTGCAACACGATACATTTGCATAAAATAAAGGTTTTTGACACTCATGCACCGAGGCTACGTACAAGCAGCGCTCACAAACATCAATGGCTCGTTTTTGGGGTTCGACGTCATTTCTCTCGCGGCATTGATGTCAAACGAGGTTTAATGGCGCAACACGATGTATTTGCATAAAATAAAGTATTTTGACACTCGTGCACCGACGTTACATGCGAGCAGCGCTCGTAAAACTCGATGGCTCGTTTTTGGGGCCCCATGAAATTTCACTCGCGGCATCGATGCCAAACGAATCTTAGCGATGCAACACCATGTATTTGCATAAAATAAAGGTTTTTGACACTCGTGCACAAACGTTACGTGCGAGCATCGCTCGCAATACTCGGTGGCTCGTTTTTGTGGTCCGGCGAATTTTCGCTCGCGGCATCGATGTCAAACGAGGTGTAACGGTGCAGCACGATGCATTTGCATAAAATAAAGGATTTTGACTCTCGTGCACAAAGGTTACGTGCGAGCAGCGCTCGCAAAACTCGATGGCTCGTTTTTGGGGTTCGACGTCATTTCTAACGCGGCATTGATGTCAACCGAGTTTTAACGATGCAAAACGATGCATTTGCATAAATCAAAGGTTTTTGACACTCGTGCACCGAGGTTACGTGTGGGCAGCGCTCACAAACCTCGATGGCTCGTTTCTCGTGTCCGACGTAATTTCGCTCGCGGCATCGATGCCAAACGAGGTTTATTGGCGCAACGCGATGTATTTGCATAAAATAAAGTATTTTGACACTCGTGTACCGAGGTTACATGCGAGCAGCGCTCTTAAAACTCGATGGCTCGTTTTTGGGGCCCAATGAAATTTCACTCGCGGCATCCATGCTAAATGAGGTTAAGCGGTGCGACAAGATGCAATTTCATACAATAAAGGTTTTTGACACCGGGGCACCGAGGTTACGTACGATCAGCGCTCACAAACCTTTATGCTTCGTTTTTGGAGTTCGACGACATTTCGCTCGCGGCATCAATGCCGAAAGAGTTTTAACGGTGCAACACGATGCATTTGCATAAAATAAAGTATTTTGACACTCGTGCACAGACGTTACATGTGAGCAGAGCTCGTAAAACTCGATGGCTCGTTTTTGGGGCCCAATGAAATTTCACTCGCGGCATCCATGCTAAATGAGGTTTAGCGGTGCAACACGATGCAGTTGCATATAATAAAGGTTTTTGACACTGGGGCACCGAGGTTACGTGCGAGCAGCGCTCTCAAACCTCGATGGCTCGTTTTTCGGGTTCGACGACATTTCGGTCGCGGCATCGATGCCAACCTAGTTTTAACGATGCAACACGATGCATTTACATAAAGTAAAGTATCGTGACACTCGTGCACCGACGTTACATGCGAGCAGCGCTCGTAAAACTCGATGGCTCGTTTTTCGGGCCCGATGAATTTTCACTAGCGGCATCCATGCTAAATGAGGTTTAACGGTGCAACACGACGCATTTGCATAAAATAAAGTATTTTGACTGTCGTGCACCGAGGTTACGTGCGAGCAGCGCTCACAAACCTCGATGGCTCGTTTTTGGAGTTTGACGACATTTCGCTCGCGGCATCAATGCCGAAAGAGTTTTAACGGTGCAACACGGTGCATTTGAATAACATAAAGTATTTTGACACTCGTGCACCGACGTTACATGCGAGCAGCGCTCGTAAAACTCGATGGGTCGTTTTTGGGACCCGATGAAAGTTCATTCGCGGCATCCATTCTAAATGAGGTTTAGCGGTGCAACACTATGCAATTGCATAAAATAAAGGATTTTGACTCTCGTGCTCCAAGGCTAAGTGCGAGCAGCGCTCACAAACCTCGATGGCTTGTTTTTGGGGTTCGACTACATTTCGCTCGCGGCATCGATGCCAACCTAGTTTTAACGATGCAACACGATGCATTTGCATAAAATAAAGTATGTTGACACTCGTGCACAAAGGTCACGTGCGAGCAGCGCTCCCAAAACTCGATGGCTCGTTTATGGGGTTCGACGTCATTTCTATCACGACATTGATGTCAACCGAGTTTTAACGATGCAAAACGATGCAGTTGCATAAATCAAAGGTTTTTGACACTCGTGCACCGAGGTTACGTGTGGGCAGCGCTCACAAACCTCGATGGCACGTTTCTCGTGTCCGACGTAATTTCGTTCGCGGCATCGATGCCAAACGAGGTTTAATGGCGCAACGCGATGTATTTGCATAAAATAAAGTATTTTGACACTCGTGTACCGAGGTTACATGCGAGCAGCGCTCTTAAAACTCGATGGCTCGTTTTTGGTGCCCAATGAAATTTCACTCGCGGCATCCATGCTAAATGAGGTTTAGCGGTGCAACACGATGCAATTGCACACAATAAAGGATTTTGACACCGGTGCACCGAGGTTACGTGCGAGCAGCGCTCACAAACCTTGATGCCTCGTTTTTGGAGTTCGACAACATTTCGCTCGCGGCATCAACGCCGAAAGAGTTTTAACTGTGCAGCACGATGCATTTGCATAAAATAAAGGATTTTGACTCTCGTGCACCGAGGTTACGTGCGAGCAGCGCTCACAAACCTCGATGGCTCGTTTTTGGTGTTCGACTATATTTCGCTCGCGGCATCGTTGCCAACCTAGTTTTAACGATGCAACACGATGCATTTACATAAAGTAAAGTATCGTGACACTCGTGCACCGACGTTACATGCGAGCAGCGCTCGTAAAACTCGATGGCTCGTTTTTCGGGCCCGATGAAATTTCACTCGCGGCATCCATGCTAAATGAGGTTTAACTGTGCAACACGACGCATTTGCATGAAATAAAGTATTTTGACTGTCGTGCACCGAGGTTACGTGCGAGCAGCGCTCACAAACCTCGATGGCTCGTTTTTGGAGTTTGACGACATTTCGCTCGCGGCATCAATGCCGAAAGAGTTTTAACGGTGCAACACGGTGCATTTGAATAACATAAAGTATTTTGACACTCGTGCACCGACGTTACATGCGAGCAGCGCTCGTAAAACTCGATGGCTCGTTTTAGGGGCCCGATGAAATTTCACTCACGGGTTCCATGCTAAATGAGGTTTAGCGGTGCAACACGATGCATTTGCATAAAATGAAAGTTTTTGACACTGGTCCATCGGGTTACGTGCGGGCAGCGATCGCAATACTCGATGGCTCGTTTTTGTGGTTCGAAGAAATTTCGGTCGCGGCATCGACGCCAAACGAGATTTAACGATACAATACGATGCATTTGCATAAAATAAAGTATTTTGACACTCGTGCACCGACGTTACATGCGAGCAGCGCTCGTAAAACTCGATGGCTCGTTTTTGGGGCCCAATGAAATTTCACTCGCGGCATCGATGCCAAACGAATCTTAGCGATGCAACACCATGTATTTGCATAAAATAAAGGTTTTTGACACTCGTGCACAAACGTTACGTGCGAGCATCGCTCGCAATACTCGGTGGCTCGTTTTTGTGGTCCGGCGAATTTTCGCTCGCGGCATCGATGTCAAACGAGGTGTAACGGTGCAGCACGATGCATTTGCATAAAATAAAGGATTTTGACTCTCGTGCACAAAGGTTACGTGCGAGCAGCGCTCGCAAAACTCGATGGGTCGTTTTTGGGACCCGATGAAAGTTCACTCGCGGCATCCATTCTAAATGAGGTTTAGCGGTGCAACACTATGCAATTGCATAAAATAAAGGATTTTGACTCTCGTGCTCCAAGGCTAAGTGCGAGCAGCGCTCACAAACCTCGATGGCTTGTTTTTGGGGTTCGACTACATTTCGCTCGCGGCATCGATGCCAACCTAGTTTTAACGATGCAACACGATGCATTTGCATAAAATAAAGTATGTTGACACTCGTGCACAAAGGTCACGTGCGAGCAGCGCTCCCAAAACTCGATGGCTCGTTTATGGGGTTCGACGTCATTTCTATCACGACATTGATGTCAACCGAGTTTTAACGATGCAAAACGATGCAGTTGCATAAATCAAAGGTTTCTGACACTCGTGCACCGAGGTTACGTGTGGGCAGCGCTCACAAACCTCGATGGCACGTTTCTCGTGTCCGACGTAATTTCGTTCGCGGCATCGATGCCAAACGAGGTTTAATGGCGCAACGCGATGTATTTGCATAAAATAAAGTATTTTGACACTCGTGTACCGAGGTTACATGCGAGCAGCGCTCTTAAAACTCGATGGCTCGTTTTTGGTGCCCAATGAAATTTCACTCGCGGCATCCATGCTAAATGAGGTTTAGCGGTGCAACACGATGCAATTGCACACAATAAAGGATTTTGACACCGGTGCACCGAGGTTACGTGCGAGCAGCGCTCACAAACCTTGATGCCTCGTTTTTGGAGTTCGACAACATTTCGCTCGCGGCATCAACGCCGAAAGAGTTTTAACTGTGCAGCACGATGCATTTGCATAAAATAAAGGATTTTGACTCTCGTGCACCGAGGTTACGTGCGAGCAGCGCTCACAAACCTCGATGGCTCGTTTTTGGTGTTCGACTATATTTCGCTCGCAGCATCGTTGCCAACCTAGTTTTAACGATGCAACACGATGCATTTACATAAAGTAAAGTATCGTGACACTCGTGCACCGACGTTACATGCGAGCAGCGCTCGTAAAACTCGATGGCTCGTTTTTCGGGCCCGATGAAATTTCACTCGCGGCATCCATGCTAAATGAGGTTTAACTGTGCAACACGACGCATTTGCATGAAATAAAGTATTTTGACTGTCGTGCACCGAGGTTACGTGCGAGCAGCGCTCACAAACCTCGATGGCTCGTTTTTGGAGTTTGACGACATTTCGCTCGCGGCATCAATGCCGAAAGAGTTTTAACGGTGCAACACGGTGCATTTGAATAACATAAAGTATTTTGACACTCGTGCACCGACGTTACATGCGAGCAGCGCTCGTAAAACTCGATGGCTCGTTTTAGGGGCCCGATGAAATTTCACTCACGGGTTCCATGCTAAATGAGGTTTAGCGGTGCAACACGATGCATTTGCATAAAATGAAAGTTTTTGACACAGGTCCATCGAGGTTACGTGCGGGCAGCGATCGCAAGACTCGATGGCTCGTTTTTGGAGTTCGACGAAATTTCGCCCGCGGCATCGATGCCAAACGAGGTTAATCGGTGCAACACGATACATTTGCAGAAAATAAAGGTTTTTGACACTCATGCACCGAGGCTACGTACAAGCAGCGCTCACAAACATCAATGGCTCGTTTTTGGGGTTCGACGTCATTTCTCTCGCGGCATTGATGTCAAACGAGGTTTAATGGCGCAACACGATGTATTTGCATAAAATAAAGTATTTTGACACTCGTGCACCGAGGTTACATGCGAGCAGCGCTCGTAAAACTCGATGGGTCGTTTTTGGGACCCGATGAAATTTCACTCGCGGCATCCATTCTAAATGAGGTTTAGCGGTGCAACACTATGCAATTGCATAAAATAAAGGATTTTGACACTCGTGTACCGAGGTTACATGCGAGCAGCGCTCTTAAAACTCGATGGCTCGTTTTTGGGGCCCAATGAAATTCCACTCGCGGCATCCATGCTAAATGAGGTTTAGCGGTGCGACAAGATGCAATTTCATACAATAAAGGTTTTTGACACCGGGGCACCGAGGTTACGTACGATCAGCGCTCACAAACCTTGATGCTTCGTTTTTGGAGTTCGACGACATTTCGCTCGCGGCATCAATGCCGAAAGAGTTTTAACGGTGCAACACGATGCATTTGCATAAAATAAAGTATTTTGACAATCGTGCACAGACGTTACATGCGAGCAGAGCTCGTAAAACTCGATGGCTCGTTTTAGGGGCCCGATGAAATTTCACTCACGGGTTCAATGCTAAATGAGGTTTAACGGTGCAACACGATGCATTTGCATAAAATGAAAGTTTTTGACACAGGTCCATCGAGGTTACGTGCGGGCAGCGATCGCAAGACTCGATGGCTCGTTTTTGGAGTTCGACGAAATTTCGCCCGCGGCATCGATGCCAAACGAGGTTAATCGGTGCAACACGATACATTTGCATAAAATAAAGGTTTTTGACACTCATGCACCGAGGCTACGTACAAGCAGCGCTCACAAACATCAATGGCTCGTTTTAGGGGTTCGACGTCATTTCTCTCGCGGCATTGATGTCAAACGAGGTTTAATGGCGCAACACGATGTATTTGCATAAAATAAAGTATTTTGACACTCGTGCACCGAGGTTACATGCGAGCAGCGCTCGTAAAACTCGATGGGTCGTTTTTGGGACCCGATGAAATTTCACTCGCGGCATCCATTCTAAATGAGGTTTAGCGGTGCAACACTATGCAATTGCATAAAATAAAGGATTTTGACTCTCGTGCTCCAAGGCTAAGTGCGAGCAGCGCTCACAAACCTCGATGGCTTGTTTTTGGGGTTCGACTACATTTCGCTCGCGGCATCGATGCCAACCTAGTTTTAACGATGCAACACGATGCATTTGCATAAAATAAAGTATGTTGACACTCGTGCACAAAGGTCACGTGCGAGCAGCGCTCCCAAAACTCGATGGCTCGTTTATGGGGTTCGACGTCATTTCTATCACGACATTGATGTCAACCGAGTTTTAACGATGCAAAACGATGCAGTTGCATAAATCAAAGGTTTTTGACACTCGTGCACCGAGGTTACGTGTGGGCAGCGCTCACAAACCTCGATGGCTCGTTTCTCGTGTCCGACATAATTTCGTTCGCGGCATCGATGCCAAACGAGGTTTAATGGCGCAACGCGATGTATTTGCATAAAATAAAGTATTTTGACACTCGTGTGCCGAGGTTACATGCGAGCAGCGCTCGTAAAACTCGATGGCTCGTTTTAGGGGCCCGATGAAATTTCACTCACGGGTTCCATGCTAAATGAGGTTTAGCGGTGCAACACGATGAATTTGCGTAAAATGAAAGTTTTTGACACAGGTCCATCGAGGTTACGTGCGGGCAGCGATCGCAAGACTCGATGGCTCGTTTTTGGAGTTCGACGAAATTTCGCCCGCGGCATCGATGCCAAACGAGGTTAATCGGTGCAACACGATACATTTGCATAAAATAAAGGTTTTTGACACTCATGCACCGAGGCTACGTACAAGCAGCGCTCACAAACATCAATGGCTCGTTTTTGAGGTTCGCCGACATTTCTCTTGCGGCATTGATGTCAAACGAGGTTTAATGGCGCAACGCGATGTATTTGCATAAAATAAAGTATTTTGACACTCGTGTACCGAGGTTACATGCGAGCAGCGCTCTTAAAACTCGATGGCTCGTTTTTGGGGCCCAATGAAATTTCACTCGCGGCATCCATGCTAAATGAGGTTTAGCGGTGCGACAAGATGCAATTTCATACAATAAAGGTTTTTGACACCGGGACACCGATGTTACGTACGATCAGCGCTCACAAACCTTGATGCTTCGTTTTTGGAGTTCGACGACATTTCGCTCGCGGCATCAATGCCGAAAGAGTTTTAACGGTGCAACACAGTGCATTTGCATAAAATAAAGTATTTTGACTCTCGTGCACCGACGTTACATGCGAGCAGCGCTCGTAAAACTCGATGGCTCGTCTTAGGGGCCCGATGAAATTTCACTCACGGGTTCAATGCTAAATGAGGTTTAGCGGTGCAACACGATGCATTTGCATAAAATGAAAGTTTTTGACACAGGTCCATCGAGGTTACGTGCGGGCAGCGATCGCAAGACTCGATGGCTCGTTTTTGGAGTTCGACGACATTTCGCTCGCGGCATCAATGCCGAAAGAGTTTTAACGGTGCAACGCGGTGCATTTGAATAACATAAAGTATTTTGACTCTCGTGCACCGACGTTACATGCGAGCAGCGCTCGTAAAACTCGATGGCTCGTTTTAGGGGCCCGATGAAATTTCACTCACGGGTTCAATGCTAAATGAGGTTTAGCGGTGCAACACGATGCATTTGCATAAAATGAAAGTTTTTGACACAGGTCCATCGAGGTTACGTGCGGGCAGCGATCGCAAGACTCGATGGCTCGTTTTTGGAGTTCGACGAAATTTCGATCGCGGCATCGATGCCAAACGAGGTTAATCGGTGCAACACGATACATTTGCATAAATAAAGGTTTTTGACACTCATGCACCGAGGCTACGTACAAGCAGCGCTCACAAACATCGATGGCTCGTTTTTGGGGTTCGCCGACATTTCGCTCGCGGCATTGATGTCAAACGAGGTTTAATGGCGTAACACGATGTATTTGCATAAAATAAAGTATTTTGACACTCGTGCACCGAGGTTACATGCGAGCAGCGCTCGTAAAACTCGATGGCTCGTTTTTGGGACCCGATGAAATTTCACTCGCGGCATCCATTTTAAATGAGGTTTAGCGGTGCAACACTATGCAATTGCATAAAATAAAGGATTTTGACTCTCGTGCTCCAAGGCTAAGTGCGAGCAGTGCTCACAAACCTCGATGGCTTGTTTTTGGGGTTCGACTACATTTCGCTCGCGGCATCGATGCCAACCTAGTTTTAACGATGCAACACGATGCATTTGCATAAAATAAAGTATGTTGACATTCGTGCACAAAGGTTATGTGCGAGCAGCGCTCCCAAAACTCGATGGCTCGTTTATGGGGTTCGTCGTCATTTCTATCACGACATTGATGTCATCCGAGTTTTAACGATGCAAAACGATGCAGTTGCATAAATCAAAGGTTTTTGACACTCGTGCACCGAGGTTACGTGTGGGCAGCGCTCACAAACCTCGATCGCTCGTTTCTCGTGTCCGACGTAATTTCGCTCGCGGCATCGATGCCAAACGAGGTCTAATGGCGCAACACGATGTATTTGCATAAAATAAAGTATTTTGACACTCGTGTACCGAGGTTACATGCGAGCAGCGCTCGCAAAACTCGATGGCTCGTTTTTGGGGCCCAATGAAATTTCGCTCGCGGCATCCATGCTAAATGAGGTTTAGCGGTGCAACACGATGCAATTGCACACAATAAAGGAATTTGACACCGGTGCACCGAGGTTCCGTGCGAGCAGCGCTCACAAACCTTGATGCCTCGTTTTTGGAGTTCGACAACATTTCGCTCGCGGCATCAACGCCGAAAGAGTTTTAACTGTGCAGCACGATGCATTTTCATAAAATAAAAGATTTTGACTCTCGTGCGCCGAGGTTACGTGCGAGCAGTGCTCACAAACCTCGATGGCTCGTTTTTGGAGTTCGACGACATTTCGCTCGCGGCATCGATGCCAAACGAGATTTAACGATGCAACACCATGTACTTGCATAAAATAAAGGTTTTTGACACTCGTGCACAATCGTTACGTGCGAACATCGCTCGCAATACTCGATGGCTCGATTTTGTGGTCCTACGAATTTTCGATAGCGGCATGGTTTGTCAAACGAGGTGTAACGGTGCAGCACGATGCATTTGCGTAAAATAAAGCCTTTTGAATCTCATGTACAAAGGTTACGTGCGAGCAGCGCTCACAAACATGGATGGCTCGTTTTTGGGGTTCGACTACATTTCGCTCGCGGCATCGATGCCAAACGAGGTTTAACGGCGCAACGCGATGCATTTGCATAAAATAAAGTATTTTGACGCTCGTGTACCGAGGTTACATGCGAGCAGCGCTCGTAAAACTCGATGGCTCGTTTTAGGGGCCCCATGAAATTTCGCTCGCGGCATCGATGCCAAACGAGGTTTGACGATACAGAACGATGCATTTGCATAAAATAAAGTATTTTGACTCTCGTGCACAAAGGTTACGTGCGAGCAGCGCTCGCAAAACTCGATGGCTCGTTTTTGGGGTTCGACGTCATTTCGCTCGCGGCATCGATGCCAAACGAGGTTTAATGGCGCAACGCGATGTATTTGCATAAAATAAAGTATTTTGACACTCGTGTACCGAGGTTACATGCGAGCAGCGCTCTTAAAACTCGATGGCTCGTTTTTGGGGCCCAATGAAATTTCACTCGCGGCATCCATGCTAAATGAGGTTAAGCGGTGCGACAAGATGCAATTTCATACAATAAAGGTTTTTGACACCGGGGCACCGAGGTTACGTACGATCAGCGCTCACAAACCTTGATGCTTCGTTTTTGGAGTTCGACGACATTTCGCTCGCGGCATCAATGCCGAAAGAGTTTTAACGGTGCAACACGATGCATTTGCATAAAATAAAGTATTTTGACACTCGTGCACAGACGTTACATGCGAGCAGAGCTCGTAAAACTCGATGGCTCGTTTTTGGGGCCCAATGAAATTTCACTCGCGGCATCCATGCTAAATGAGGTTTAGCGGTGCAACACGATGCAGTTGCATATAATAAAGGTTTTTGACACTGGGGCACCGAGGTTACGTGCGAGCAGCGCTCTCAAACCTCGATGGCTCGTTTTTCGGGCTCGACGACATTTCGGTCGCGGCATCGATGCCAACCTAGTTTTAACGATGCAACACGATGCATTTACATAAAGTAAAGTATCGTGACACTCGTGCACCGACGTTACATGCGAGCAGCGCTCGTAAAACTCGATGGCTCGTTTTTCGGGCCCGATGAATTTTCACTAGCGGCATCCATGCTAAATGAGGTTTAACGGTGCAACACGACGCATTTGCATAAAATAAAGTATTTTGACTGTCGTGCACCGAGGTTACGTGCGAGCAGCGCTCACAAACCTCGATGGCTCGTTTTTGGAGTTTGACGACATTTCGCTCGCGGCATCAATGCCGAAAGAGTTTTAACGGTGCAACACGGTGCATATGAATAACATAAAGTATTTTGACACACGTGCACCGACGTTACATGCGAGCAGCGCTCGTAAAACTCGATGCCTCGTTTTAGGGGCCCGATGAAATTTCACTCACGGGTTCCATGCTAAATGAGGTTTAGCGGTGCAACACGATGCATTTGCATAAAATGAAAGTTTTTGACACAGGTCCATCGAGGTTACGTGCGGGCAGCGATCGCAAGACTCGATGGCTCGTTTTTGGAGTTCGACGAAATTTCGCCCGCGGCATCGATGCCAAACGAGGTTAATCGGTGCAACACGATACATTTGCATAAAATAAAGGTTTTTGACACTCATGCACCGAGGCTACGTACAAGCAGCGCTCACAAACATCAATGGCTCGTTTTTGGGGTTCGACGTCATTTCTCTCGCGGCATTGATGTCAAACGAGGTTTAATGGCGCAACACGATGTATTTGCATAAAATAAAGTATTTTGACACTCGTGCACTGAGGTTACATGCGAGCAGCGCTCGTAAAACTCGATGGGTCGTTTTTGGGACCCGATGAAATTTCACTCGCGGCATCCATTCTAAATGAGGTTTAGCGGTGCAACACTATGCAATTGCATAAAATAAAGGATTTTGACTCTCGTGCTCTAAGGCTAAGTGCGAGCAGCGCTCACAAACCTCGATGGCTTGTTTTTGGGGTTCGACTACATTTCGCTCGCGGCATCGATGCCAACCTAGTTTTAACGATGCAACACGATGCATTTGCATAAAATAAAGTATGTTGACACTCGTGCACAAAGGTCACGTGCGAGCAGCGCTCCCAAAACTCGATGGTTCGTTTATGGGGTTCGACGTCATTTCTATCACGACATTGATGTCAACCGAGTTTTAACGATGCAAAACGATGCAGTTGCATAAATCAAAGGATTTTGACACTCGTGCACCGAGGTTACGTGTGGGCAACGCTCACAAACCTCGATGGCTCGTTTCTCGTGTCCGACGTAATTTCGCTCGCGGCATCGATGCCAAACGAGGTTTAATGGCGCAACGCGATGTATTTGCATAAAATAAAGTATTTTGACACTCGTGTACCGAGGTTACATGCGAGCAGCGCTCTTAAAACTCGATGGCTCGTTTTTGGGGCCCAATGAAATTTCACTCGCGGCATCCATGCTAAATGAGGTTAAGCGGTGCGACAAGATGCAATTTCATACAATAAAGGTTTTTGACACCGGGGCACCGAGGTTACGTACGATCAGCGCTCACAAACCTTGATGCTTCGTTTTTGGAGTTCGACGACATTTCGCTCGCGGCATCAATGCCGAAAGAGTTTTAACGGTGCAACACGATGCATTTGCATAAAATAAAGTATTTTGACACTCGTGCACAGACGTTACATGCGAGCAGAGCTCGTAAAACTCGATGGCTCGTTTTTGGGGCCCAATGAAATTTCACTCGCGGCATCCATGCTAAATGAGGTTTAGCGGTGCAACACGATGCAGTTGCATATAATAAAGGTTTTTGACACTGGGGCACCGAGGTTACGTGCGAGCAGCGATCTCAAACCTCGATGGCTCGTTTTTCGGGTTCGACGACATTTCGGTCGCGGCATCGATGCCAACCTAGTTTTAACGATGCAACACGATGCATTTACATAAAGTAAAGTATCGTGACACTCGTGCACCGACGTTACATGCGAGTAGCGCTCGTAAAACTCGATGGCTCGTTTTTCGGGCCCGATGAATTTTCACTAGCGGCATCCATGCTAAATGAGGTTTAACGGTGCAACACGACGCATTTGCATAAAATAAAGTATTTTGACTGTCGTGCACCGAGGTTACGTGCGAGCAGCGCTCACAAACCTCGATGGCTCGTTTTTGGAGTTTGACGACATTTCGCTCGCGGCATCAATGCCGAAAGAGTTTTAACGGTGCAACACGGTGCATTTGAATAACATAAAGTATTTTGACACTCGTGCACCGACGTTACATGCGAGCAGCGCTCGTAAAACTCGATGGCTCGTTTTAGGGGCCCGATGAAATTTCACTCACGGGTTCCATGCTAAATGAGGTTTAGCAGTGCAACACGATGCATTTGCATAAAATGAAAGTTTTTGACACAGGTCAATCGAGGTTACGTGCGGGCAGCGATCGCAAGACTCGATGGCTCGTTTTTGGAGTTCGACGAAATTTCGCCCGCGGCATCGATGCCAAACGAGGTTAATCGGTGCAACACGATACATTTGCATAAAATAAAGGTTTTTGACACTCATGCACCGAGGCTACGTACAAGCAGCGCTCACAAACATCAATGGCTCGTTTTTGGGGTTCGACGTCATTTCTCTCGCGGCATTGATGTCAAACGAGGTTTAATGGCGCAACACGATGTATTTGCATAAAATAAAGTATTTTCACACTCGTGCACCGAGGTTACATGCGAGCAGCGCTCGTAAAACTCGATGGGTCGTTTTTGGGACACGATGAAATTTCACTCGCGGCATCCATTCTAAATGAGGTTTAGCGGTGCAACACTATGCAATTGCATAAAATAAAGGATTTTGACTCTCGTGCTCCAAGGCTAAGTGCGAGCAGTGCTCACAAACCTCGATGGCTTGTTTTTGGGGTTCGACTACATTTCGCTCGCGGCATCGATGCCAACCTAGTTTTAACGATGCAACACGATGCATTTGCATAAAATAAAGTATGTTGACATTCGTGCACAAAGGTTACGTGCGAGCAGCGCTCCCAAAACTCGATGGCTCGTTTATGGGGTTCGTCGTCATTTCTATCACGACATTGATGTCATCCGAGTTTTAACGATGCAAAACGATGCAGTTGCATAAATCAAAGGTTTTTGACACTCGTGCACCGAGGTTACGTGTGGGCAGCGCTCACAAACCTCGATGGCTCGTTTCTCGTGTCCGACGTAATTTCGCTCGCGGCATCGATGCCAAACGAGGTTTAATGGCGCAACACGATGTATTTGCATAAAATAAAGTATTTTGACACTCGTGTACCGAGGTTACATGCGAGCAGCGCTCGCAAAACTCGATGGCTCGTTTTTGGGGCCCAATGAAATTTCGCTCGCGGCATCCATGCTAAATGAGGTTTAGCGGTGCAACACGATGCAATTGCACACAATAAAGGATTTTGACACCGGTGCACCGAGGTTACGTGCGAGCAGCGCTCACAAACCTTGATGCCTCGTTTTTGGAGTTCGACAACATTTCGCTCGCGGCATCAACGCCGAAAGAGTTTTAACTGTGCAGCACGATGCATTTGCATAAAATAAAGGATTTTGACTCTCGTGCACCGAGGTTACGTGCGAGCAGCGCTCACAAACCTCGATGGCTCGTTTTTGGTGTTCGACTATATTTCGCTCGCGGCATCGTTGCCAACCTAGTTTTAACGATGCAACACGATGCATTTACATAAAGGAAAGTATCGTGACACTCGTGCACCGACGTTACATGCGAGCAGCGCTCGTAAAACTCGATGGCTCGTTTTTCGGGCCCGATGAAATTTCACTCGCGGCATCCATGCTAAATGAGGTTTAACTGTGCAACACGACGCATTTGCATGAAATAAAGTATTTTGACTGTCGTGCACCGAGGTTACGTGCGAGCAGCGCTCACAAACCTCGATGGCTCGTTTTTGGAGTTTGACGACATTTCGCTCGCGGCATCAATGCCGAAAGAGTTTTAACGGTGCAACACGGTGCATTTGAATAACATAAAGTATTTTGACACTCGTGCACCGACGTTACATGCGAGCAGCGCTCGTAAAACTCGATGGCTCGTTTTAGGGGCCCGATGAAATTTCACTCACGGGTTCCATGCTAAATGAGGTTTAGCGGTGCAACACGATGAATTTGCGTAAAATGAAAGTTTTTGACACAGGTCCATCGAGGTTACGTGCGGGCAGCGATCGCAAGACTCGATGGCTCGTTTTTGGAGTTCGACGAAATTTCGCCCGCGGCATCGATGCCAAACGAGGTTAATCGGTGCAACACGATACATTTGCATAAAATAAAGGTTTTTGACACTCATGCACCGAGGCTACGTACAAGCAGCGCTCACAAACATCAATGGCTCGTTTTTGAGGTTCGCCGACATTTCTCTTGCGGCATTGATGTCAAACGAGGTTTAATGGCGCAACACGATGTATTTGCATAAAATAAAGTATTTTGACACTCGTGCACCGAGGTTACATGCGAGCAGCGCTCGTAAAACTCGATGGCTCGTTTTTCGGGCCCGATGAAATTTCACTCGCGGCATCCATGCTAAATGAGGTTTAACTGTGCAACACGACGCATTTGCATGAAATAAAGTATTTTGACTGTCGTGCACCGAGGTTACGTGCGAGCAGCGCTCACAAACCTCGATGGCTCGTTTTTGGAGTTTGACGACATTTCGCTCGCGGCATCAATGCCGAAAGAGTTTTAACGGTGCAACACGGTGCATTTGAATAACATAAAGTATTTTGACACTCGTGCACCGACGTTACATGCGAGCAGCGCTCGTAAAACTCGATGGCTCGTTTTAGGGGCCCGATGAAATTTCACTCACGGGTTCCATGCTAAATGAGGTTTAGCGGTGCAACACGATGCATTTGCATAAAATGAAAGTTTTTGACACAGGTCCATCGAGGTTACGTGCGGGCAGCGATCGCAAGACTCGATGGCTCGTTTTTGGAGTTCGACGAAATTTCGCCCGCGGCATCGATGCCAAACGAGGTTAATCGGTGCAACACGATACATTTGCAGAAAATAAAGGTTTTTGACACTCATGCACCGAGGCTACGTACAAGCAGCGCTCACAAACATCAATGGCTCGTTTTTGGGGTTCGACGTCATTTCTCTCGCGGCATTGATGTCAAACGAGGTTTAATGGCGCAACACGATGTATTTGCATAAAATAAAGTATTTTGACACTCGTGCACCGAGGTTACATGCGAGCAGCGCTCGTAAAACTCGATGGGTCGTTTTTGGGACCCGATGAAATTTCACTCGCGGCATCCATTCTAAATGAGGTTTAGCGGTGCAACACTATGCAATTGCATAAAATAAAGGATTTTGACACTCGTGTACCGAGGTTACATGCGAGCAGCGCTCTTAAAACTCGATGGCTCGTTTTTGGGGCCCAATGAAATTCCACTCGCGGCATCCATGCTAAATGAGGTTTAGCGGTGCGACAAGATGCAATTTCATACAATAAAGGTTTTTGACACCGGGGCACCGAGGTTACGTACGATCAGCGCTCACAAACCTTGATGCTTCGTTTTTGGAGTTCGACGACATTTCGCTCGCGGCATCAATGCCGAAAGAGTTTTAACGGTGCAACACGATGCATTTGCATAAAATAAAGTATTTTGACAATCGTGCACAGACGTTACATGCGAGCAGAGCTCGTAAAACTCGATGGCTCGTTTTAGGGGCCCGATGAAATTTCACTCACGGGTTCAATGCTAAATGAGGTTTAACGGTGCAACACGATGCATTTGCATAAAATGAAAGTTTTTGACACAGGTCCATCGAGGTTACGTGCGGGCAGCGATCGCAAGACTCGATGGCTCGTTTTTGGAGTTCGACGAAATTTCGCCCGCGGCATCGATGCCAAACGAGGTTAATCGGTGCAACACGATACATTTGCATAAAATAAAGGTTTTTGACACTCATGCACCGAGGCTACGTACAAGCAGCGCTCACAAACATCAATGGCTCGTTTTAGGGGTTCGACGTCATTTCTCTCGCGGCATTGATGTCAAACGAGGTTTAATGGCGCAACACGATGTATTTGCATAAAATAAAGTATTTTGACACTCGTGCACCGAGGTTACATGCGAGCAGCGCTCGTAAAACTCGATGGGTCGTTTTTGGGACCCGATGAAATTTCACTCGCGGCATCCATTCTAAATGAGGTTTAGCGGTGCAACACTATGCAATTGCATAAAATAAAGGATTTTGACTCTCGTGCTCCAAGGCTAAGTGCGAGCAGCGCTCACAAACCTCGATGGCTTGTTTTTGGGGTTCGACTACATTTCGCTCGCGGCATCGATGCCAACCTAGTTTTAACGATGCAACACGATGCATTTGCATAAAATAAAGTATGTTGACACTCGTGCACAAAGGTCACGTGCGAGCAGCGCTCCCAAAACTCGATGGCTCGTTTATGGGGTTCGACGTCATTTCTATCACGACATTGATGTCAACCGAGTTTTAACGATGCAAAACGATGCAGTTGCATAAATCAAAGGTTTTTGACACTCGTGCACCGAGGTTACGTGTGGGCAGCGCTCACAAACCTCGATGGCTCGTTTCTCGTGTCCGACATAATTTCGTTCGCGGCATCGATGCCAAACGAGGTTTAATGGCGCAACGCGATGTATTTGCATAAAATAAAGTATTTTGACACTCGTGTGCCGAGGTTACATGCGAGCAGCGCTCGTAAAACTCGATGGCTCGTTTTAGGGGCCCGATGAAATTTCACTCACGGGTTCCATGCTAAATGAGGTTTAGCGGTGCAACACGATGAATTTGCGTAAAATGAAAGTTTTTGACACAGGTCCATCGAGGTTACGTGCGGGCAGCGATCGCAAGACTCGATGGCTCGTTTTTGGAGTTCGACGAAATTTCGCCCGCGGCATCGATGCCAAACGAGGTTAATCGGTGCAACACGATACATTTGCATAAAATAAAGGTTTTTGACACTCATGCACCGAGGCTACGTACAAGCAGCGCTCACAAACATCAATGGCTCGTTTTTGAGGTTCGCCGACATTTCTCTTGCGGCATTGATGTCAAACGAGGTTTAATGGCGCAACGCGATGTATTTGCATAAAATAAAGTATTTTGACACTCGTGTACCGAGGTTACATGCGAGCAGCGCTCTTAAAACTCGATGGCTCGTTTTTGGGGCCCAATGAAATTTCACTCGCGGCATCCATGCTAAATGAGGTTTAGCGGTGCGACAAGATGCAATTTCATACAATAAAGGTTTTTGACACCGGGACACCGATGTTACGTACGATCAGCGCTCACAAACCTTGATGCTTCGTTTTTGGAGTTCGACGACATTTCGCTCGCGGCATCAATGCCGAAAGAGTTTTAACGGTGCAACACAGTGCATTTGCATAAAATAAAGTATTTTGACTCTCGTGCACCGACGTTACATGCGAGCAGCGCTCGTAAAACTCGATGGCTCGTCTTAGGGGCCCGATGAAATTTCACTCACGGGTTCAATGCTAAATGAGGTTTAGCGGTGCAACACGATGCATTTGCATAAAATGAAAGTTTTTGACACAGGTCCATCGAGGTTACGTGCGGGCAGCGATCGCAAGACTCGATGGCTCGTTTTTGGAGTTCGACGACATTTCGCTCGCGGCATCAATGCCGAAAGAGTTTTAACGGTGCAACGCGGTGCATTTGAATAACATAAAGTATTTTGACTCTCGTGCACCGACGTTACATGCGAGCAGCGCTCGTAAAACTCGATGGCTCGTTTTAGGGGCCCGATGAAATTTCACTCACGGGTTCAATGCTAAATGAGGTTTAGCGGTGCAACACGATGCATTTGCATAAAATGAAAGTTTTTGACACAGGTCCATCGAGGTTACGTGCGGGCAGCGATCGCAAGACTCGATGGCTCGTTTTTGGAGTTCGACGAAATTTCGATCGCGGCATCGATGCCAAACGAGGTTAATCGGTGCAACACGATACATTTGCATAAATAAAGGTTTTTGACACTCATGCACCGAGGCTACGTACAAGCAGCGCTCACAAACATCGATGGCTCGTTTTTGGGGTTCGCCGACATTTCGCTCGCGGCATTGATGTCAAACGAGGTTTAATGGCGTAACACGATGTATTTGCATAAAATAAAGTATTTTGACACTCGTGCACCGAGGTTACATGCGAGCAGCGCTCGTAAAACTCGATGGCTCGTTTTTGGGACCCGATGAAATTTCACTCGCGGCATCCATTTTAAATGAGGTTTAGCGGTGCAACACTATGCAATTGCATAAAATAAAGGATTTTGACTCTCGTGCTCCAAGGCTAAGTGCGAGCAGTGCTCACAAACCTCGATGGCTTGTTTTTGGGGTTCGACTACATTTCGCTCGCGGCATCGATGCCAACCTAGTTTTAACGATGCAACACGATGCATTTGCATAAAATAAAGTATGTTGACATTCGTGCACAAAGGTTATGTGCGAGCAGCGCTCCCAAAACTCGATGGCTCGTTTATGGGGTTCGTCGTCATTTCTATCACGACATTGATGTCATCCGAGTTTTAACGATGCAAAACGATGCAGTTGCATAAATCAAAGGTTTTTGACACTCGTGCACCGAGGTTACGTGTGGGCAGCGCTCACAAACCTCGATCGCTCGTTTCTCGTGTCCGACGTAATTTCGCTCGCGGCATCGATGCCAAACGAGGTCTAATGGCGCAACACGATGTATTTGCATAAAATAAAGTATTTTGACACTCGTGTACCGAGGTTACATGCGAGCAGCGCTCGCAAAACTCGATGGCTCGTTTTTGGGGCCCAATGAAATTTCGCTCGCGGCATCCATGCTAAATGAGGTTTAGCGGTGCAACACGATGCAATTGCACACAATAAAGGAATTTGACACCGGTGCACCGAGGTTCCGTGCGAGCAGCGCTCACAAACCTTGATGCCTCGTTTTTGGAGTTCGACAACATTTCGCTCGCGGCATCAACGCCGAAAGAGTTTTAACTGTGCAGCACGATGCATTTTCATAAAATAAAAGATTTTGACTCTCGTGCGCCGAGGTTACGTGCGAGCAGTGCTCACAAACCTCGATGGCTCGTTTTTGGAGTTCGACGACATTTCGCTCGCGGCATCGATGCCAAACGAGATTTAACGATGCAACACCATGTACTTGCATAAAATAAAGGTTTTTGACACTCGTGCACAATCGTTACGTGCGAACATCGCTCGCAATACTCGATGGCTCGATTTTGTGGTCCTACGAATTTTCGATAGCGGCATGGTTTGTCAAACGAGGTGTAACGGTGCAGCACGATGCATTTGCGTAAAATAAAGCCTTTTGAATCTCATGTACAAAGGTTACGTGCGAGCAGCGCTCACAAACATGGATGGCTCGTTTTTGGGGTTCGACTACATTTCGCTCGCGGCATCGATGCCAAACGAGGTTTAACGGCGCAACGCGATGCATTTGCATAAAATAAAGTATTTTGACGCTCGTGTACCGAGGTTACATGCGAGCAGCGCTCGTAAAACTCGATGGCTCGTTTTAGGGGCCCCATGAAATTTCGCTCGCGGCATCGATGCCAAACGAGGTTTGACGATACAGAACGATGCATTTGCATAAAATAAAGTATTTTGACTCTCGTGCACAAAGGTTACGTGCGAGCAGCGCTCGCAAAACTCGATGGCTCGTTTTTGGGGTTCGACGTCATTTCGCTCGCGGCATCGATGCCAAACGAGGTTTAATGGCGCAACGCGATGTATTTGCATAAAATAAAGTATTTTGACACTCGTGTACCGAGGTTACATGCGAGCAGCGCTCTTAAAACTCGATGGCTCGTTTTTGGGGCCCAATGAAATTTCACTCGCGGCATCCATGCTAAATGAGGTTAAGCGGTGCGACAAGATGCAATTTCATACAATAAAGGTTTTTGACACCGGGGCACCGAGGTTACGTACGATCAGCGCTCACAAACCTTGATGCTTCGTTTTTGGAGTTCGACGACATTTCGCTCGCGGCATCAATGCCGAAAGAGTTTTAACGGTGCAACACGATGCATTTGCATAAAATAAAGTATTTTGACACTCGTGCACAGACGTTACATGCGAGCAGAGCTCGTAAAACTCGATGGCTCGTTTTTGGGGCCCAATGAAATTTCACTCGCGGCATCCATGCTAAATGAGGTTTAGCGGTGCAACACGATGCAGTTGCATATAATAAAGGTTTTTGACACTGGGGCACCGAGGTTACGTGCGAGCAGCGCTCTCAAACCTCGATGGCTCGTTTTTCGGGCTCGACGACATTTCGGTCGCGGCATCGATGCCAACCTAGTTTTAACGATGCAACACGATGCATTTACATAAAGTAAAGTATCGTGACACTCGTGCACCGACGTTACATGCGAGCAGCGCTCGTAAAACTCGATGGCTCGTTTTTCGGGCCCGATGAATTTTCACTAGCGGCATCCATGCTAAATGAGGTTTAACGGTGCAACACGACGCATTTGCATAAAATAAAGTATTTTGACTGTCGTGCACCGAGGTTACGTGCGAGCAGCGCTCACAAACCTCGATGGCTCGTTTTTGGAGTTTGACGACATTTCGCTCGCGGCATCAATGCCGAAAGAGTTTTAACGGTGCAACACGGTGCATATGAATAACATAAAGTATTTTGACACACGTGCACCGACGTTACATGCGAGCAGCGCTCGTAAAACTCGATGCCTCGTTTTAGGGGCCCGATGAAATTTCACTCACGGGTTCCATGCTAAATGAGGTTTAGCGGTGCAACACGATGCATTTGCATAAAATGAAAGTTTTTGACACAGGTCCATCGAGGTTACGTGCGGGCAGCGATCGCAAGACTCGATGGCTCGTTTTTGGAGTTCGACGAAATTTCGCCCGCGGCATCGATGCCAAACGAGGTTAATCGGTGCAACACGATACATTTGCATAAAATAAAGGTTTTTGACACTCATGCACCGAGGCTACGTACAAGCAGCGCTCACAAACATCAATGGCTCGTTTTTGGGGTTCGACGTCATTTCTCTCGCGGCATTGATGTCAAACGAGGTTTAATGGCGCAACACGATGTATTTGCATAAAATAAAGTATTTTGACACTCGTGCACCGAGGTTACATGCGAGCAGCGCTCGTAAAACTCGATGGGTCGTTTTTGGGACCCGATGAAATTTCACTCGCGGCATCCATTCTAAATGAGGTTTAGCGGTGCAACACTATGCAATTGCATAAAATAAAGGATTTTGACTCTCGTGCTCTAAGGCTAAGTGCGAGCAGCGCTCACAAACCTCGATGGCTTGTTTTTGGGGTTCGACTACATTTCGCTCGCGGCATCGATGCCAACCTAGTTTTAACGATGCAACACGATGCATTTGCATAAAATAAAGTATGTTGACACTCGTGCACAAAGGTCACGTGCGAGCAGCGCTCCCAAAACTCGATGGTTCGTTTATGGGGTTCGACGTCATTTCTATCACGACATTGATGTCAACCGAGTTTTAACGATGCAAAACGATGCAGTTGCATAAATCAAAGGATTTTGACACTCGTGCACCGAGGTTACGTGTGGGCAACGCTCACAAACCTCGATGGCTCGTTTCTCGTGTCCGACGTAATTTCGCTCGCGGCATCGATGCCAAACGAGGTTTAATGGCGCAACGCGATGTATTTGCATAAAATAAAGTATTTTGACACTCGTGTACCGAGGTTACATGCGAGCAGCGCTCTTAAAACTCGATGGCTCGTTTTTGGGGCCCAATGAAATTTCACTCGCGGCATCCATGCTAAATGAGGTTAAGCGGTGCGACAAGATGCAATTTCATACAATAAAGGTTTTTGACACCGGGGCACCGAGGTTACGTACGATCAGCGCTCACAAACCTTGATGCTTCGTTTTTGGAGTTCGACGACATTTCGCTCGCGGCATCAATGCCGAAAGAGTTTTAACGGTGCAACACGATGCATTTGCATAAAATAAAGTATTTTGACACTCGTGCACAGACGTTACATGCGAGCAGAGCTCGTAAAACTCGATGGCTCGTTTTTGGGGCCCAATGAAATTTCACTCGCGGCATCCATGCTAAATGAGGTTTAGCGGTGCAACACGATGCAGTTGCATATAATAAAGGTTTTTGACACTGGGGCACCGAGGTTACGTGCGAGCAGCGATCTCAAACCTCGATGGCTCGTTTTTCGGGTTCGACGACATTTCGGTCGCGGCATCGATGCCAACCTAGTTTTAACGATGCAACACGATGCATTTACATAAAGTAAAGTATCGTGACACTCGTGCACCGACGTTACATGCGAGTAGCGCTCGTAAAACTCGATGGCTCGTTTTTCGGGCCCGATGAATTTTCACTAGCGGCATCCATGCTAAATGAGGTTTAACGGTGCAACACGACGCATTTGCATAAAATAAAGTATTTTGACTGTCGTGCACCGAGGTTACGTGCGAGCAGCGCTCACAAACCTCGATGGCTCGTTTTTGGAGTTTGACGACATTTCGCTCGCGGCATCAATGCCGAAAGAGTTTTAACGGTGCAACACGGTGCATTTGAATAACATAAAGTATTTTGACACTCGTGCACCGACGTTACATGCGAGCAGCGCTCGTAAAACTCGATGGCTCGTTTTAGGGGCCCGATGAAATTTCACTCACGGGTTCCATGCTAAATGAGGTTTAGCAGTGCAACACGATGCATTTGCATAAAATGAAAGTTTTTGACACAGGTCAATCGAGGTTACGTGCGGGCAGCGATCGCAAGACTCGATGGCTCGTTTTTGGAGTTCGACGAAATTTCGCCCGCGGCATCGATGCCAAACGAGGTTAATCGGTGCAACACGATACATTTGCATAAAATAAAGGTTTTTGACACTCATGCACCGAGGCTACGTACAAGCAGCGCTCACAAACATCAATGGCTCGTTTTTGGGGTTCGACGTCATTTCTCTCGCGGCATTGATGTCAAACGAGGTTTAATGGCGCAACACGATGTATTTGCATAAAATAAAGTATTTTCACACTCGTGCACCGAGGTTACATGCGAGCAGCGCTCGTAAAACTCGATGGGTCGTTTTTGGGACACGATGAAATTTCACTCGCGGCATCCATTCTAAATGAGGTTTAGCGGTGCAACACTATGCAATTGCATAAAATAAAGGATTTTGACTCTCGTGCTCCAAGGCTAAGTGCGAGCAGTGCTCACAAACCTCGATGGCTTGTTTTTGGGGTTCGACTACATTTCGCTCGCGGCATCGATGCCAACCTAGTTTTAACGATGCAACACGATGCATTTGCATAAAATAAAGTATGTTGACATTCGTGCACAAAGGTTACGTGCGAGCAGCGCTCCCAAAACTCGATGGCTCGTTTATGGGGTTCGTCGTCATTTCTATCACGACATTGATGTCATCCGAGTTTTAACGATGCAAAACGATGCAGTTGCATAAATCAAAGGTTTTTGACACTCGTGCACCGAGGTTACGTGTGGGCAGCGCTCACAAACCTCGATGGCTCGTTTCTCGTGTCCGACGTAATTTCGCTCGCGGCATCGATGCCAAACGAGGTTTAATGGCGCAACACGATGTATTTGCATAAAATAAAGTATTTTGACACTCGTGTACCGAGGTTACATGCGAGCAGCGCTCGCAAAACTCGATGGCTCGTTTTTGGGGCCCAATGAAATTTCGCTCGCGGCATCCATGCTAAATGAGGTTTAGCGGTGCAACACGATGCAATTGCACACAATAAAGGATTTTGACACCGGTGCACCGAGGTTACGTGCGAGCAGCGCTCACAAACCTTGATGCCTCGTTTTTGGAGTTCGACAACATTTCGCTCGCGGCATCAACGCCGAAAGAGTTTTAACTGTGCAGCACGATGCATTTGCATAAAATAAAGGATTTTGACTCTCGTGCACCGAGGTTACGTGCGAGCAGCGCTCACAAACCTCGATGGCTCGTTTTTGGTGTTCGACTATATTTCGCTCGCGGCATCGTTGCCAACCTAGTTTTAACGATGCAACACGATGCATTTACATAAAGTAAAGTATCGTGACACTCGTGCACCGACGTTACATGCGAGCAGCGCTCGTAAAACTCGATGGCTCGTTTTTCGGGCCCGATGAAATTTCACTCGCGGCATCCATGCTAAATGAGGTTTAACTGTGCAACACGACGCATTTGCATGAAATAAAGTATTTTGACTGTCGTGCACCGAGGTTACGTGCGAGCAGCGCTCACAAACCTCGATGGCTCGTTTTTGGAGTTTGACGACATTTCGCTCGCGGCATCAATGCCGAAAGAGTTTTAACGGTGCAACACGGTGCATTTGAATAACATAAAGTATTTTGACACTCGTGCACCGACGTTACATGCGAGCAGCGCTCGTAAAACTCGATGGCTCGTTTTAGGGGCCCGATGAAATTTCACTCACGGGTTCCATGCTAAATGAGGTTTAGCGGTGCAACACGATGAATTTGCGTAAAATGAAAGTTTTTGACACAGGTCCATCGAGGTTACGTGCGGGCAGCGATCGCAAGACTCGATGGCTCGTTTTTGGAGTTCGACGAAATTTCGCCCGCGGCATCGATGCCAAACGAGGTTAATCGGTGCAACACGATACATTTGCATAAAATAAAGGTTTTTGACACTCATGCACCGAGGCTACGTACAAGCAGCGCTCACAAACATCAATGGCTCGTTTTTGAGGTTCGCCGACATTTCTCTTGCGGCATTGATGTCAAACGAGGTTTAATGGCGCAACACGATGTATTTGCATAAAATAAAGTATTTTGACACTCGTGCACCGAGGTTACATGCGAGCAGCGCTCGTAAAACTCGATGGGTCGTTTTTGGGACCCGATGAAATTTCACTCGCGGCATCCATTCTAAATGAGGTTTAGCGGTGCAACACTATGCAATTGCATAAAATAAAGGATTTTGACTCTCGTGCTCCAAGGCTAAGTGCGAGCAGCGCTCACAAACCTCGATGGCTTGTTTTTGGGGTTCGACTACATTTCGCTCGCGGCATCGATGCCAACCTAGTTTTAACGATGCAACACGATGCATTTGCATAAAATAAAGTATGTTGACACTCGTGCACAAAGGTCACGTGCGAGCAGCGCTCCCAAAACTCGATGGCTCGTTTATGGGGTTCGACGTCATTTCTATCACGACATTGATGTCAACCGAGTTTTAACGATGCAAAACGATGCAGTTGCATAAATCAAAGGTTTTTGACACTCGTGCACCGAGGTTACGTGTGGGCAGCGCTCACAAACCTCGATGGCTCGTTTCTCGTGTCCGACGTAATTTCGTTCGCGGCATCGATGCCAAACGAGGTTTAATGGCGCAACGCGATGTATTTGCATAAAATAAAGTATTTTGACACTCGTGTACCGAGGTTACATGCGAGCAGCGCTCTTAAAACTCGATGGCTCGTTTTTGGGGCCCAATGAAATTTCACTCGCGGCATCCATGCTAAATGAGGTTTAGCTGTGCGACAAGATGCAATTTCATACAATAAAGGTTTTTGACACCGGGACACCGATGTTACGTACGATCAGCGCTCACAAACCTTGATGCTTCGTTTTTGGAGTTCGACGACATTTCGCTCGCGGCATCAATGCCGAAAGAGTTTTAACGGTGCAACACGGTGCATTTGCATAAAATAAAGTATTTTGACTCTCGTGCACCGACGTTACATGCGAGCAGCGCTCGTAAAACTCGATGGCTCGTTTTAGGGGCCCGATGAAATTTCACTCACGGGTTCAATGCTAAATGAGGTTTAGCGGTGCAACACGATGCATTTGCATAAAATGAAAGTTTTTGACACAGGTCAATCGAGGTTACGTGCGGGCAGCGATCGCAAGACTCGATGGCTCGTTTTTGGAGTTCGACGAAATTTCGCCCGCGGCATCGATGCCAAACGAGGTTAATCGGTGCAACACGATACATTTGCATAAAATAAAGGTTTTTGACACTCATGCACCGAGGCTACGTACAAGCAGCGCTCACAAACATCAATGGCTCGTTTTTGGGGTTCGACGTCATTTCTCTCGCGGCATTGATGTCAAACGAGGTTTAATGGCGCAACACGATGTATTTGCATAAAATAAAGTATTTTCACACTCGTGCACCGAGGTTACATGCGAGCAGCGCTCGTAAAACTCGATGGGTCGTTTTTGGGACCCGATGAAATTTCACTCGCGGCATCCATTCTAAATGAGGTTTAGCGGTGCAACACTATGCAATTGCATAAAATAAAGGATTTTGACTCTCGTGCTCCAAGGCTAAGTGCGAGCAGTGCTCACAAACCTCGATGGCTTGTTTTTGGGGTTCGACTACATTTCGCTCGCGGCATCGATGCCAACCTAGTTTTAACGATGCAACACGATGCATTTGCATAAAATAAAGTATGTTGACATTCGTGCACAAAGGTTACGTGCGAGCAGCGCTCCCAAAACTCGATGGCTCGTTTATGGGGTTCGTCGTCATTTCTATCACGACATTGATGTCATCCGAGTTTTAACGATGCAAAACGATGCAGTTGCATAAATCAAAGGTTTTTGACACTCGTGCACCGAGGTTACGTGTGGGCAGCGCTCACAAACCTCGATGGCTCGTTTCTCGTGTCCGACGTAATTTCGCTCGCGGCATCGATGCCAAACGAGGTTTAATGGCGCAACACGATGTATTTGCATAAAATAAAGTATTTTGACACTCGTGTACCGAGGTTACATGCGAGCAGCGCTCGCAAAACTCGATGGCTCGTTTTTGGGGCCCAATGAAATTTCGCTCGCGGCATCCATGCTAAATGAGGTTTAGCGGTGCAACACGATGCAATTGCACACAATAAAGGATTTTGACACCGGTGCACCGAGGTTACGTGCGAGCAGCGCTCACAAACCTTGATGCCTCGTTTTTGGAGTTCGACAACATTTCGCTCGCGGCATCAACGCCGAAAGAGTTTTAACTGTGCAGCACGATGCATTTGCATAAAATAAAGGATTTTGACTCTCGTGCACCGAGGTTACGTGCGAGCAGCGCTCACAAACCTCGATGGCTCGTTTTTGGTGTTCGACTATATTTCGCTCGCGGCATCGTTGCCAACCTAGTTTTAACGATGCAACACGATGCATTTACATAAAGTAAAGTATCGTGACACTCGTGCACCGACGTTACATGCGAGCAGCGCTCGTAAAACTCGATGGCTCGTTTTTCGGGCCCGATGAAATTTCACTCGCGGCATCCATGCTAAATGAGGTTTAACTGTGCAACACGACGCATTTGCATGAAATAAAGTATTTTGACTGTCGTGCACCGAGGTTACGTGCGAGCAGCGCTCACAAACCTCGATGGCTCGTTTTTGGAGTTTGACGACATTTCGCTCGCGGCATCAATGCCGAAAGAGTTTTAACGGTGCAACACGGTGCATTTGAATAACATAAAGTATTTTGACACTCGTGCACCGACGTTACATGCGAGCAGCGCTCGTAAAACTCGATGGCTCGTTTTAGGGGCCCGATGAAATTTCACTCACGGGTTCCATGCTAAATGAGGTTTAGCGGTGCAACACGATGAATTTGCGTAAAATGAAAGTTTTTGACACAGGTCCATCGAGGTTACGTGCGGGCAGCGATCGCAAGACTCGATGGCTCGTTTTTGGAGTTCGACGAAATTTCGCCCGCGGCATCGATGCCAAACGAGGTTAATCGGTGCAACACGATACATTTGCATAAAATAAAGGTTTTTGACACTCATGCACCGAGGCTACGTACAAGCAGCGCTCACAAACATCAATGGCTCGTTTTTGAGGTTCGCCGACATTTCTCTTGCGGCATTGATGTCAAACGAGGTTTAATGGCGCAACACGATGTATTTGCATAAAATAAAGTATTTTGACACTCGTGCACCGAGGTTACATGCGAGCAGCGCTCGTAAAACTCGATGGTTCGTTTTTGGGACCCGATGAAATTTCACTCGCGGCATCCATTCTAAATGAGGTTTAGCGGTGCAACACTATGCAATTGCATAAAATAAAGGATTTTGACTCTCGTGCTCCAAGGCTAAGTGCGAGCAGCGCTCACAAACCTCGATGGCTTGTTTTTGGGGTTCGACTACATTTCGCTCGCGGCATCGATGCCAACCTAGTTTTAACGATGCAACACGATGCATTTGCATAAAATAAAGTATGTTGACACTCGTGCACAAAGGTCACGTGCGAGCAGCGCTCCCAAAACTCGATGGCTCGTTTATGGGGTTCGACGTCATTTCTATCACGACATTGATGTCAACCGAGTTTTAACGATGCAAAACGATGCAGTTGCATAAATCAAAGGATTTTGACACTCGTGCACCGAGGTTACGTGTGGGCAACGCTCACAAACCTCGATGGCTCGTTTCTCGGGTCCGACGTAATTTCGCTCGCGGCATCGATGCCAAACGAGGTTTAATGGCGCAACGCGATGTATTTGCATAAAATAAAGTATTTTGACACTCGTGTACCGAGGTTACATGCGAGCAGCGCTCTTAAAACTCGATGGCTCGTTTTTGGGGCCCAATGAAATTTCACTCGCGGCATCCATGCTAAATGAGGTTTAGCGGTGCGACAAGATGCAATTTCATACAATAAAGGTTTTTGACACCGGGGCACCGAGGTTACGTACGATCAGCGCTCACAAACCTTGATGCTTCGTTTTTGGAGTTCGACGACATTTCGCTCGCGGCATCAATGCCGAAAGAGTTTTAACGGTGCAACACGATGCATTTGCATAAAATAAAGTATTTTGACACTCGTGCACAGACGTTACATGCGAGCAGAGCTCGTAAAACTCGATGGCTCGTTTTTGGGGCCCAATGAAATTTCACTCGCGGCATCCATGCTAAATGAGGTTTAGCGGTGCAACACGATGCAGTTGCATATAATAAAGGTTTTTGACACTGGGGCACCGAGGTTACGTGCGAGCAGCGCTCTCAAACCTCGATGGCTCGTTTTTCGGGTTCGACGACATTTCGGTCGCGGCATCGATGCCAACCTAGTTTTAACGATGCAACACGATGCATTTACATAAAGTAAAGTATCGTGACACTCGTGCACCGACGTTACATGCGAGTAGCGCTCGTAAAACTCGATGGCTCGTTTTTCGGGCCCGATGAATTTTCACTAGCGGCATCCATGCTAAATGAGGTTTAACGGTGCAACACGACGCATTTGCATAAAATAAAGTATTTTGACTGTCGTGCACCGAGGTTACGTGCGAGCAGCGCTCACAAACCTCGATGGCTCGTTTTTGGAGTTTGACGACATTTCGCTCGCGGCATCAATGCCGAAAGAGTTTTAACGGTGCAACACGGTGCATTTGAATAACATAAAGTATTTTGACACTCGTGCACCGACGTTACATGCGAGCAGCGCTCGTAAAACTCGATGGCTCGTTTTAGGGGCCCGATGAAATTTCACTCACGGGTTCCATGCTAAATGAGGTTTAGCGGTGCAACACGATGCATTTGCATAAAATGAAAGTTTTTGACACAGGTCCATCGAGGTTACGTGCGGGCAGCGATCGCAAGACTCGATGGCTCGTTTTTGGAGTTCGACGAAATTTCGCCCGCGGCATCGATGCCAAACGAGGTTAATCGGTGCAACACGATACATTTGCATAAAATAAAGGTTTTTGACACTCATGCACCGAGGCTACGTACAAGCAGCGCTCACAAACATCAATGGCTCGTTTTTGGGGTTCGACGTCATTTCTCGCTCGGCATTGATGTCAAACGAGGTTTAATGGCGCAACACGATGTATTTGCATAAAATAAAGTATTTTCACACTCGTGCACCGAGGTTACATGCAAGCAGCGCTCGTAAAACTCGATGGGTCGTTTTTGGGACCCGATGAAATTTCACTCGCGGCATCCATTCTAAATGAGGTTTAGCGGTGCAACACTATGCAATTGCATAAAATAAAGGATTTTGACTCTCGTGCTCCAAGGCTAAGTGCGAGCAGCGCTCACAAACCTCGATGGCTTGTTTTTGGGGTTCGACTACATTTCGCTCGCGGCATCGATGCCAACCTAGTTTTAACGATGCAACACGATGCATTTGCATAAAATAAAGTATGTTGACACTCGTGCACAAAGGTCACGTGCGAGCAGCGCTCCCAAAACTCGATGGCTCGTTTATGGGGTTCGACGTCATTTCTATCACGACATTGATGTCAACCGAGTTTTAACGATGCAAAACGATGCAGTTGCATAAATCAAAGGTTTTTGACACTCGTGCACCGAGGTTACGTGTGGGCAGCGCTCACAAACCTCGATGGCTCGTTTCTCGTGTCCGACGTAATTTCGTTCGCGGCATCGATGCCAAACGAGGTTTAATGGCGCAACGCGATGTATTTGCATAAAATAAAGTATTTTGACACTCGTGTACCGAGGTTACATGCGAGCAGCGCTCTTAAAACTCGATGGCTCGTTTTTGGGGCCCAATGAATTTTCACTCGCGGCATCCATGCTAAATGAGGTTTAGCTGTGCGACAAGATGCAATTTCATACAATAAAGGTTTTTGACACCGGGACACCGATGTTACGTACGATCAGCGCTCACAAACCTTGATGCTTCGTTTTTGGAGTTCGACGACATTTCGCTCGCGGCATCAATGCCGAAAGAGTTTTAACGGTGCAACACGGTGCATTTGCATAAAATAAAGTATTTTGACTCTCGTGCACCGACGTTACATGCGAGCAGCGCTCGTAAAACTCGATGGCTCGTTTTAGGGGCCCGATGAAATTTCACTCACGGGTTCAATGCTAAATGAGGTTTAGCGGTGCAACAAGATGCATTTGCATAAAATGAAAGTTTTTGACACAGGTCCATCGAGGTTACGTGCGGGCAGCGATCGCAAGACTCGATGGCTCGTTTTTGGAGTTCGACGACATTTCGCTCGCGGCATCAATGCCGAAAGAGTTTTAACGGTGCAACGCGGTGCATTTGAATAACATAAAGTATTTTGACTCTCGTGCACCGACGTTACATGCGAGCAGCGCTCGTAAAACTCGATGGCTCGTTTTAGGGGCCCGATGAAATTTCACTGACGTGTTCAATGCTAAATGAGGTTTAGCGGTGCAACACGATGCATTTGCATAAAATGAAAGTTTTTGACACAGGTCCATCGAGGTTACGTGCGGGCAGCGATCGCAAGACTCGATGGCTCGTTTTTGGAGTTCGACGAAATTTCGATCGCGGCATCGATGCCAAACGAGGTTAATCGGTGCAACACGATACATTTGCATAAAATAAAGGTTTTTGACACTCATGCACCGAGGCTACGTACAAGCAGCGCTCACAAACATCGATGGCTCGTTTTTGGGGTTCGCCGACATTTCTCTTGCGGCATTGATGTCAAACGAGGTTTAATGGCGCAACACGATGTATTTGCATAAAATAAAGTATTTTGACACTCGTGCACCGAGGTTACATGCGAGCAGCGCTCGTAAAACTCGATGGTTCGTTTTTGGGACCCGATGAAATTTCACTCGCGGCATCCATTCTAAATGAGGTTTAGCGGTGCAACACTATGCAATTGCATAAAATAAAGGATTTTGACTCTCGTGCTCCAAGGCTAAGTGCGAGCAGCGCTCACAAACCTCGATGGCTTGTTTTTGGGGTTCGACTACATTTCGCTCGCGGCATCGATGCCAACCTAGTTTTAACGATGCAACACGATGCATTTGCATAAAATAAAGTATGTTGACACTCGTGCACAAAGGTCACGTGCGAGCAGCGCTCCCAAAACTCGATGGCTCGTTTATGGGGTTCGACGTCATTTCTATCACGACATTGATGTCAACCGAGTTTTAACGATGCAAAACGATGCAGTTGCATAAATCAAAGGATTTTGACACTCGTGCACCGAGGTTACGTGTGGGCAACGCTCACAAACCTCGATGGCTCGTTTCTCGTGTCCGACGTAATTTCGCTCGCGGCATCGATGCCAAACGAGGTTTAATGGCGCAACGCGATGTATTTGCATAAAATAAAGTATTTTGACACTCGTGTACCGAGGTTACATGCGAGCAGCGCTCTTAAAACTCGATGGCTCGTTTTTGGGGCCCAATGAAATTTCACTCGCGGCATCCATGCTAAATGAGGTTAAGCGGTGCGACAAGATGCAATTTCATACAATAAAGGTTTTTGACACCGGGGCACCGAGGTTACGTACGATCAGCGCTCACAAACCTTGATGCTTCGTTTTTGGAGTTCGACGACATTTCGCTCGCGGCATCAATGCCGAAAGAGTTTTAACGGTGCAACACGATGCATTTGCATAAAATAAAGTATTTTGACACTCGTGCACAGACGTTACATGCGAGCAGAGCTCGTAAAACTCGATGGCTCGTTTTTGGGGCCCAATGAAATTTCACTCGCGGCATCCATGCTAAATGAGGTTTAGCGGTGCAACACGATGCAGTTGCATATAATAAAGGTTTTTGACACTGGGGCACCGAGGTTACGTGCGAGCAGCGATCTCAAACCTCGATGGCTCGTTTTTCGGGTTCGACGACATTTCGGTCGCGGCATCGATGCCAACCTAGTTTTAACGATGCAACACGATGCATTTACATAAAGTAAAGTATCGTGACACTCGTGCACCGACGTTACATGCGAGTAGCGCTCGTAAAACTCGATGGCTCGTTTTTCGGGCCCGATGAATTTTCACTAGCGGCATCCATGCTAAATGAGGTTTAACGGTGCAACACGACGCATTTGCATAAAATAAAGTATTTTGACTGTCGTGCACCGAGGTTACGTGCGAGCAGCGCTCACAAACCTCGATGGCTCGTTTTTGGAGTTTGACGACATTTCGCTCGCGGCATCAATGCCGAAAGAGTTTTAACGGTGCAACACGGTGCATTTGAATAACATAAAGTATTTTGACACTCGTGCACCGACGTTACATGCGAGCAGCGCTCGTAAAACTCGATGGCTCGTTTTAGGGGCCCGATGAAATTTCACTCACGGGTTCCATGCTAAATGAGGTTTAGCAGTGCAACACGATGCATTTGCATAAAATGAAAGTTTTTGACACAGGTCAATCGAGGTTACGTGCGGGCAGCGATCGCAAGACTCGATGGCTCGTTTTTGGAGTTCGACGAAATTTCGCCCGCGGCATCGATGCCAAACGAGGTTAATCGGTGCAACACGATACATTTGCATAAAATAAAGGTTTTTGACACTCATGCACCGAGGCTACGTACAAGCAGCGCTCACAAACATCAATGGCTCGTTTTTGGGGTTCGACGTCATTTCTCTCGCGGCATTGATGTCAAACGAGGTTTAATGGCGCAACACGATGTATTTGCATAAAATAAAGTATTTTCACACTCGTGCACCGAGGTTACATGCAAGCAGCGCTCGTAAAACTCGATGGGTCGTTTTTGGGACCCGATGAAATTTCACTCGCGGCATCCATTCTAAATGAGGTTTAGCGGTGCAACACTATGCAATTGCATAAAATAAAGGATTTTGACTCTCGTGCTCCAAGGCTAAGTGCGAGCAGCGCTCACAAACCTCGATGGCTTGTTTTTGGGGTTCGACTACATTTCGCTCGCGGCATCGATGCCAACCTAGTTTTAACGATGCAACACGATGCATTTGCATAAAATAAAGTATGTTGACACTCGTGCACAAAGGTCACGTGCGAGCAGCGCTCCCAAAACTCGATGGCTCGTTTATGGGGTTCGACGTCATTTCTATCACGACATTGATGTCAACCGAGTTTTAACGATGCAAAACGATGCAGTTGCATAAATCAAAGGTTTTTGACACTCGTGCACCGAGGTTACGTGTGGGCAGCGCTCACAAACCTCGATGGCTCGTTTCTCGTGTCCGACGTAATTTCGCTCGCGGCATCGATGCCAAACGAGGTTTAATGGCGCAACGCGATGTATTTGCATAAAATAAAGTATTTTGACACTCGTGTACCGAGGTTACATGCGAGCAGCGCTCTTAAAACTCGATGGCTCGTTTTTGGGGCCCAATGAAATTTCACTCGCGGCATCCATGCTAAATGAGGTTTAGCGGTGCGACAAGATGCAATTTCATACAATAAAGGTTTTTGACACCGGGGCACCGAGGTTACGTACGATCAGCGCTCACAAACCTTGATGCTTCGTTTTTGGAGTTCGACGACATTTCGCTCGCGGCATCAATGCCGAAAGAGTTTTAACGGTGCAACACGATGCATTTGCATAAAATAAAGTATTTTGACACTCGTGCACAGACGTTACATGCGAGCAGAGCTCGTAAAACTCGATGGCTCGTTTTTGGGGCCCAATGAAATTTCACTCGCGGCATCCATGCTAAATGAGGTTTAGCGGTGCAACACGATGCATTTGCATAAAATAAAGTATGTTGACACTCGTGCACAAAGGTCACGTGCGAGCAGCGTTCCCAAAACTCGATGGCTCGTTTATGGGGTTCGACGTCATTTCTATCACGACATTGATGTCAACCGAGTTTTAACGATGCAAAACGATGCAGTTGCATAAATCAAAGGATTTTGACACTCGTGCACCGAGGTTACGTGTGGGCAACGCTCACAAACCTCGATGGCTCGTTTCTCGTGTCCGACGTAATTTCGCTCGCGGCATCGATGCCAAACGAGGTTTAATGGCGCAACGCGATGTATTTGCATAAAATAAACTATTTTGACACTCGTGTACCGAGGTTACATGCGAGCAGCGCTCTTAAAACTCGATGGCTCGTTTTTGGGGCCCAATGAAATTTCACTCGCGGCATCCATGCTAAATGAGGTTAAGCGGTGCGACAAGATGCAATTTCATACAATAAAGGTTTTTGACACCGGGGCACCGAGGTTACGTACGATCAGCGCTCACAAACCTTGATGCTTCGTTTTTGGAGTTCGACGACATTTCGCTCGCGGCATCAATGCCGAAAGAGTTTTAACGGTGCAACACGATGCATTTGCATAAAATAAAGTATTTTGACACTCGTGCACAGACGTTACATGCGAGCAGAGCTCGTAAAACTCGATGGCTCGTTTTTGGGGCCCAATGAAATTTCACTCGCGGCATCCATGCTAAATGAGGTTTAGCGGTGCAACACGATGCAGTTGCATATAATAAAGGTTTTTGACACTGGGGCACCGAGGTTACGTGCGAGCAGCGATCTCAAACCTCGATGGCTCGTTTTTCGGGTTCGACGACATTTCGGTCGCGGCATCGATGCCAACCTAGTTTTAACGATGCAACACGATGCATTTACATAAAGTAAAGTATCGTGACACTCGTGCACCGACGTTACATGCGAGTAGCGCTCGTAAAACTCGATGGCTCGTTTTTCGGGCCCGATGAATTTTCACTAGCGGCATCCATGCTAAATGAGGTTTAACGGTGCAACACGACGCATTTGCATAAAATAAAGTATTTTGACTGTCGTGCACCGAGGTTACGTGCGAGCAGCGCTCACAAACCTCGATGGCTCGTTTTTGGAGTTTGACGACATTTCGCTCGCGGCATCAATGCCGAAAGAGTTTTAACGGTGCAACACGGTGCATTTGAATAACATAAAGTATTTTGACACTCGTGCACCGACGTTACATGCGAGCAGCGCTCGTAAAACTCGATGGCTCGTTTTAGGGGCCCGATGAAATTTCACTCACGGGTTCCATGCTAAATGAGGTTTAGCGGTGCAACACGATGCATTTGCATAAAATGAAAGTTTTTGACACAGGTCCATCGAGGTTACGTGCGGGCAGCGATCGCAAGACTCGATGGCTCGTTTTTGGAGTTCGACGAAATTTCGCCCGCGGCATCGATGCCAAACGAGGTTAATCGGTGCAACACGATACATTTGCATAAAATAAAGGTTTTTGACACTCATGCACCGAGGCTACGTACAAGCAGCGCTCACAAACATCAATGGCTCGTTTTTGGGGTTCGACGTCATTTCTCGCTCGGCATTGATGTCAAACGAGGTTTAATGGCGCAACACGATGTATTTGCATAAAATAAAGTATTTTCACACTCGTGCACCGAGGTTACATGCAAGCAGCGCTCGTAAAACTCGATGGGTCGTTTTTGGGACCCGATGAAATTTCACTCGCGGCATCCATTCTAAATGAGGTTTAGCGGTGCAACACTATGCAATTGCATAAAATAAAGGATTTTGACTCTCGTGCTCCAAGGCTAAGTGCGAGCAGCGCTCACAAACCTCGATGGCTTGTTTTTGGGGTTCGACTACATTTCGCTCGCGGCATCGATGCCAACCTAGTTTTAACGATGCAACACGATGCATTTGCATAAAATAAAGTATGTTGACACTCGTGCACAAAGGTCACGTGCGAGCAGCGCTCCCAAAACTCGATGGCTCGTTTATGGGGTTCGACTTCATTTCTATCACGACATTGATGTCAACCGAGTTTTAACGATGCAAAACGATGCAGTTGCATAAATCAAAGGTTTTTAACACTCGTGCACCGAGGTTACGTGTGGGCAGCGCTCACAAACCTCGATGGCTCGTTTCTCGTGTCCGACGTAATTTCGTTCGCGGCATCGATGCCAAACGAGGTTTAATGGCGCAACGCGATGTATTTGCATAAAATAAAGTATTTTGACACTCGTGTACCGAGGTTACATGCGAGCAGCGCTCTTAAAACTCGATGGCTCGTTTTTGGGGCCCAATGAATTTTCACTCGCGGCATCCATGCTAAATGAGGTTTAGCTGTGCGACAAGATGCAATTTCATACAATAAAGGTTTTTGACACCGGGACACCGATGTTACGTACGATCAGCGCTCACAAACCTTGATGCTTCGTTTTTGGAGTTCGACGACATTTCGCTCGCGGCATCAATGCCGAAAGAGTTTTAACGGTGCAACACGGTGCATTTGCATAAAATAAAGTATTTTGACTCTCGTGCACCGACGTTACATGCGAGCAGCGCTCGTAAAACTCGATGGCTCGTTTTAGGGGCCCGATGAAATTTCACTCACGGGTTCAATGCTAAATGAGGTTTAGCGGTGCAACAAGATGCATTTGCATAAAATGAAAGTTTTTGACACAGGTCCATCGAGGTTACGTGCGGGCAGCGATCGCAAGACTCGATGGCTCGTTTTTGGAGTTCGACGACATTTCGCTCGCGGCATCAATGCCGAAAGAGTTTTAACGGTGCAACGCGGTGCATTTGAATAACATAAAGTATTTTGACTCTCGTGCACCGACGTTACATGCGAGCAGCGCTCGTAAAACTCGATGGCTCGTTTTAGGGGCCCGATGAAATTTCACTGACGTGTTCAATGCTAAATGAGGTTTAGCGGTGCAACACGATGCATTTGCATAAAATGAAAGTTTTTGACACAGGTCCATCGAGGTTACGTGCGGGCAGCGATCGCAAGACTCGATGGCTCGTTTTTGGAGTTCGACGAAATTTCGATCGCGGCATCGATGCCAAACGAGGTTAATCGGTGCAACACGATACATTTGCATAAAATAAAGGTTTTTGACACTCATGCACCGAGGCTACGTACAAGCAGCGCTCACAAACATCGATGGCTCGTTTTTGGGGTTCGCCGACATTTCTCTTGCGGCATTGATGTCAAACGAGGTTTAATGGCGCAACACGATGTATTTGCATAAAATAAAGTATTTTGACACTCGTGCACCGAGGTTACATGCGAGCAGCGCTCGTAAAACTCGATGGTTCGTTTTTGGGACCCGATGAAATTTCACTCGCGGCATCCATTCTAAATGAGGTTTAGCGGTGCAACACTATGCAATTGCATAAAATAAAGGATTTTGACTCTCGTGCTCCAAGGCTAAGTGCGAGCAGCGCTCACAAACCTCGATGGCTTGTTTTTGGGGTTCGACTACATTTCGCTCGCGGCATCGATGCCAACCTAGTTTTAACGATGCAACACGATGCATTTGCATAAAATAAAGTATGTTGACACTCGTGCACAAAGGTCACGTGCGAGCAGCGCTCCCAAAACTCGATGGCTCGTTTATGGGGTTCGACGTCATTTCTATCACGACATTGATGTCAACCGAGTTTTAACGATGCAAAACGATGCAGTTGCATAAATCAAAGGATTTTGACACTCGTGCACCGAGGTTACGTGTGGGCAACGCTCACAAACCTCGATGGCTCGTTTCTCGTGTCCGACGTAATTTCGCTCGCGGCATCGATGCCAAACGAGGTTTAATGGCGCAACGCGATGTATTTGCATAAAATAAAGTATTTTGACACTCGTGTACCGAGGTTACATGCGAGCAGCGCTCTTAAAACTCGATGGCTCGTTTTTGGGGCCCAATGAAATTTCACTCGCGGCATCCATGCTAAATGAGGTTAAGCGGTGCGACAAGATGCAATTTCATACAATAAAGGTTTTTGACACCGGGGCACCGAGGTTACGTACGATCAGCGCTCACAAACCTTGATGCTTCGTTTTTGGAGTTCGACGACATTTCGCTCGCGGCATCAATGCCGAAAGAGTTTTAACGGTGCAACACGATGCATTTGCATAAAATAAAGTATTTTGACACTCGTGCACAGACGTTACATGCGAGCAGAGCTCGTAAAACTCGATGGCTCGTTTTTGGGGCCCAATGAAATTTCACTCGCGGCATCCATGCTAAATGAGGTTTAGCGGTGCAACACGATGCAGTTGCATATAATAAAGGTTTTTGACACTGGGGCACCGAGGTTACGTGCGAGCAGCGATCTCAAACCTCGATGGCTCGTTTTTCGGGTTCGACGACATTTCGGTCGCGGCATCGATGCCAACCTAGTTTTAACGATGCAACACGATGCATTTACATAAAGTAAAGTATCGTGACACTCGTGCACCGACGTTACATGCGAGTAGCGCTCGTAAAACTCGATGGCTCGTTTTTCGGGCCCGATGAATTTTCACTAGCGGCATCCATGCTAAATGAGGTTTAACGGTGCAACACGACGCATTTGCATAAAATAAAGTATTTTGACTGTCGTGCACCGAGGTTACGTGCGAGCAGCGCTCACAAACCTCGATGGCTCGTTTTTGGAGTTTGACGACATTTCGCTCGCGGCATCAATGCCGAAAGAGTTTTAACGGTGCAACACGGTGCATTTGAATAACATAAAGTATTTTGACACTCGTGCACCGACGTTACATGCGAGCAGCGCTCGTAAAACTCGATGGCTCGTTTTAGGGGCCCGATGAAATTTCACTCACGGGTTCCATGCTAAATGAGGTTTAGCAGTGCAACACGATGCATTTGCATAAAATGAAAGTTTTTGACACAGGTCAATCGAGGTTACGTGCGGGCAGCGATCGCAAGACTCGATGGCTCGTTTTTGGAGTTCGACGAAATTTCGCCCGCGGCATCGATGCCAAACGAGGTTAATCGGTGCAACACGATACATTTGCATAAAATAAAGGTTTTTGACACTCATGCACCGAGGCTACGTACAAGCAGCGCTCACAAACATCAATGGCTCGTTTTTGGGGTTCGACGTCATTTCTCTCGCGGCATTGATGTCAAACGAGGTTTAATGGCGCAACACGATGTATTTGCATAAAATAAAGTATTTTCACACTCGTGCACCGAGGTTACATGCAAGCAGCGCTCGTAAAACTCGATGGGTCGTTTTTGGGACCCGATGAAATTTCACTCGCGGCATCCATTCTAAATGAGGTTTAGCGGTGCAACACTATGCAATTGCATAAAATAAAGGATTTTGACTCTCGTGCTCCAAGGCTAAGTGCGAGCAGCGCTCACAAACCTCGATGGCTTGTTTTTGGGGTTCGACTACATTTCGCTCGCGGCATCGATGCCAACCTAGTTTTAACGATGCAACACGATGCATTTGCATAAAATAAAGTATGTTGACACTCGTGCACAAAGGTCACGTGCGAGCAGCGCTCCCAAAACTCGATGGCTCGTTTATGGGGTTCGACGTCATTTCTATCACGACATTGATGTCAACCGAGTTTTAACGATGCAAAACGATGCAGTTGCATAAATCAAAGGTTTTTGACACTCGTGCACCGAGGTTACGTGTGGGCAGCGCTCACAAACCTCGATGGCTCGTTTCTCGTGTCCGACGTAATTTCGCTCGCGGCATCGATGCCAAACGAGGTTTAATGGCGCAACGCGATGTATTTGCATAAAATAAAGTATTTTGACACTCGTGTACCGAGGTTACATGCGAGCAGCGCTCTTGAAACTCGATGGCTCGTTTTTGGGGCCCAATGAAATTTCACTCGCGGCATCCATGCTAAATGAGGTTTAGCGGTGCGACAAGATGCAATTTCATACAATAAAGGTTTTTGACACCGGGGCACCGAGGTTACGTACGATCAGCGCTCACAAACCTTGATGCTTCGTTTTTGGAGTTCGACGACATTTCGCTCGCGGCATCAATGCCGAAAGAGTTTTAACGGTGCAACACGATGCATTTGCATAAAATAAAGTATTTTGACACTCGTGCACAGACGTTACATGCGAGCAGAGCTCGTAAAACTCGATGGCTCGTTTTTGGGGCCCAATGAAATTTCACTCGCGGCATCCATGCTAAATGAGGTTTAGCGGTGCAACACGATGCATTTGCATAAAATAAAGTATGTTGACACTCGTGCACAAAGGTCACGTGCGAGCAGCGTTCCCAAAACTCGATGGCTCGTTTATGGGGTTCGACGTCATTTCTATCACGACATTGATGTCAACCGAGTTTTAACGATGCAAAACGATGCAGTTGCATAAATCAAAGGATTTTGACACTCGTGCACCGAGGTTACGTGTGGGCAACGCTCACAAACCTCGATGGCTCGTTTCTCGTGTCCGACGTAATTTCGCTCGCGGCATCGATGCCAAACGAGGTTTAATGGCGCAACGCGATGTATTTGCATAAAATAAACTATTTTGACACTCGTGTACCGAGGTTACATGCGAGCAGCGCTCTTAAAACTCGATGGCTCGTTTTTGGGGCCCAATGAAATTTCACTCGCGGCATCCATGCTAAATGAGGTTAAGCGGTGCGACAAGATGCAATTTCATACAATAAAGGTTTTTGACACCGGGGCACCGAGGTTACGTACGATCAGCGCTCACAAACCTTGATGCTTCGTTTTTGGAGTTCGACGACATTTCGCTCGCGGCATCAATGCCGAAAGAGTTTTAACGGTGCAACACGATGCATTTGCATAAAATAAAGTATTTTGACACTCGTGCACAGACGTTACATGCGAGCAGAGCTCGTAAAACTCGATGGCTCGTTTTTGGGGCCCAATGAAATTTCACTCGCGGCATCCATGCTAAATGAGGTTTAGCGGTGCAACACGATGCAGTTGCATATAATAAAGGTTTTTGACACTGGGGCACCGAGGTTACGTGCGAGCAGCGATCTCAAACCTCGATGGCTCGTTTTTCGGGTTCGACGACATTTCGGTCGCGGCATCGATGCCAACCTAGTTTTAACGATGCAACACGATGCATTTACATAAAGTAAAGTATCGTGACACTCGTGCACCGACGTTACATGCGAGTAGCGCTCGTAAAACTCGATGGCTCGTTTTTCGGGCCCGATGAATTTTCACTAGCGGCATCCATGCTAAATGAGGTTTAACGGTGCAACACGACGCATTTGCATAAAATTAAGTATTTTGACTGTCGTGCCCCGAGGTTACGTGCGAGCAGCGCTCACAAACCTCGATGGCTCGTTTTTGGAGTTTGACGACATTTCGCTCGCGGCATCAATGCCGAAAGAGTTTTAACGGTGCAACACGGTGCATTTGAATAACATAAAGTATTTTGACACTCGTGCACCGACGTTACATGCGAGCAGCGCTCGTAAAACTCGATGGCTCGTTTTAGGGGCCCGATGAAATTTCACTCACGGGTTCCATGCTAAATGAGGTTTAGCAGTGCAACACGATGCATTTGCATAAAATGAAAGTTTTTGACACAGGTCAATCGAGGTTACGTGCGGGCAGCGATCGCAAGACTCGATGGCTCGTTTTTGGAGTTCGACGAAATTTCGCCCGCGGCATCGATGCCAAACGAGGTTAATCGGTGCAACACGATACATTTGCATAAAATAAAGGTTTTTGACACTCATGCACCGAGGCTACGTACAAGCAGCGCTCACAAACATCAATGGCTCGTTTTTGGGGTTCGACGTCATTTCTCTCGCGGCATTGATGTCAAACGAGGTTTAATGGCGCAACACGATGTATTTGCATAAAATAAAGTATTTTCACACTCGTGCACCGAGGTTACATGCAAGCAGCGCTCGTAAAACTCGATGGGTCGTTTTTGGGACCCGATGAAATTTCACTCGCGGCATCCATTCTAAATGAGGTTTAGCGGTGCAACACTATGCAATTGCATAAAATAAAGGATTTTGACTCTCGTGCTCCAAGGCTAAGTGCGAGCAGCGCTCACAAACCTCGATGGCTTGTTTTTGGGGTTCGACTACATTTCGCTCGCGGCATCGATGCCAACCTAGTTTTAACGATGCAACACGATGCATTTGCATAAAATAAAGTATGTTGACACTCGTGCACAAAGGTCACGTGTGAGCAGCGCTCCCAAAACTCGATGGCTCGTTTATGGGGTTCGACGTCATTTCTATCACGACATTGATGTCAACCGAGTTTTAACGATGCAAAACGATGCAGTTGCATAAATCAAAGGTTTTTGACACTCGTGCACCGAGGTTACGTGTGGGCAGCGCTCACAAACCTCGATGGCTCGTTTCTCGTGTCCGACGTAATTTCGTTCGCGGCATCGATGCCAAACGAGGTTTAATGGCGCAACGCGATGTATTTGCATAAAATAAAGTATTTTGACACTCGTGTACCGAGGTTACATGCGAGCAGCGCTCTTAAAACTCGATGGCTCGTTTTTGGGGCCCAATGAAATTTCACTCGCGGCATCCATGCTAAATGAGGTTTAGCTGTGCGACAAGATGCAATTTCATACAATAAAGGTTTTTGACACCGGGACACCGATGTTACGTACGATCAGCGCTCACAAACCTTGATGCTTCGTTTTTGGAGTTCGACGACATTTCGCTCGCGGCATCAATGCCGAAAGAGTTTTAACGGTGCAACACGGTGCATTTGCATAAAATAAAGTATTTTGACTCTCGTGCACCGACGTTACATGCGAGCAGCGCTCGTAAAACTCGATGGCTCGTTTTAGGGGCCCGATGAAATTTCACTCACGGGTTCAATGCTAAATGAGGTTTAGCGGTGCAACACGATGCATTTGCATAAAATAAAGTATGTTGACACTCGTGCACAAAGGTCACGTGCGAGCAGCGCTCCCAAAACTCGATGGCTCGTTTATGGGGTTCGACGTCATTTCTATCACGACATTGATGTCAACCGAGTTTTAACGATGCAAAACGATGCAGTTGCATAAATCAAAGGATTTTGACACTCGTGCACCGAGGTTACGTGTGGGCAACGCTCACAAACCTCGATGGCTCGTTTCTCGTGTCCGACGTAATTTCGCTCGCGGCATCGATGCCAAACGAGGTTTAATGGCGCAACGCGATGTATTTGCATAAAATAAAGTATTTTGACACTCGTGTACCGAGGTTACATGCGAGCAGCGCTCTTAAAACTCGATGGCTCGTTTTTGGGGCCCAATGAAATTTCACTCGCGGCATCCATGCTAAATGAGGTTAAGCGGTGCGACAAGATGCAATTTCATACAATAAAGGTTTTTGACACCGGGGCACCGAGGTTACGTACGATCAGCGCTCACAAACCTTGATGCTTCGTTTTTGGAGTTCGACGACATTTCGCTCGCGGCATCAATGCCGAAAGAGTTTTAACGGTGCAACACGATGCATTTGCATAAAATAAAGTATTTTGACACTCGTGCACAGACGTTACATGCGAGCAGAGCTCGTAAAACTCGATGGCTCGTTTTTGGGGCCCAATGAAATTTCACTCGCGGCATCCATGCTAAATGAGGTTTAGCGGTGCAACACGATGCAGTTGCATATAATAAAGGTTTTTGACACTGGGGCACCGAGGTTACGTGCGAGCAGCGATCTCAAACCTCGATGGCTCGTTTTTCGGGTTCGACGACATTTCGGTCGCGGCATCGATGCCAACCTAGTTTTAACGATGCAACACGATGCATTTACATAAAGTAAAGTATCGTGACACTCGTGCACCGACGTTACATGCGAGTAGCGCTCGTAAAACTCGATGGCTCGTTTTTCGGGCCCGATGAATTTTCACTAGCGGCATCCATGCTAAATGAGGTTTAACGGTGCAACACGACGCATTTGCATAAAATAAAGTATTTTGACTGTCGTGCACCGAGGTTACGTGCGAGCAGCGCTCACAAACCTCGATGGCTCGTTTTTGGAGTTTGACGACATTTCGCTCGCGGCATCAATGCCGAAAGAGTTTTAACGGTGCAACACGGTGCATTTGAATAACATAAAGTATTTTGACACTCGTGCACCGACGTTACATGCGAGCAGCGCTCGTAAAACTCGATGGCTCGTTTTAGGGGCCCGATGAAATTTCACTCACGGGTTCCATGCTAAATGAGGTTTAGCAGTGCAACACGATGCATTTGCATAAAATGAAAGTTTTTGACACAGGTCAATCGAGGTTACGTGCGGGCAGCGATCGCAAGACTCGATGGCTCGTTTTTGGAGTTCGACGAAATTTCGCCCGCGGCATCGATGCCAAACGAGGTTAATCGGTGCAACACGATACATTTGCATAAAATAAAGGTTTTTGACACTCATGCACCGAGGCTACGTACAAGCAGCGCTCACAAACATCAATGGCTCGTTTTTGGGGTTCGACGTCATTTCTCTCGCGGCATTGATGTCAAACGAGGTTTAATGGCGCAACACGATGTATTTGCATAAAATAAAGTATTTTCACACTCGTGCACCGAGGTTACATGCGAGCAGCGCTCGTAAAACTCGATGGGTCGTTTTTGGGACCCGATGAAATTTCACTCGCGGCATCCATTCTAAATGAGGTTTAGCGGTGCAACACTATGCAATTGCATAAAATAAAGGATTTTGACTCTCGTGCTCCAAGGCTAAGTGCGAGCAGTGCTCACAAACCTCGATGGCTTGTTTTTGGGGTTCGACTACATTTCGCTCGCGGCATCGATGCCAACCTAGTTTTAACGATGCAACACGATGCATTTGCATAAAATAAAGTATGTTGACATTCGTGCACAAAGGTTACGTGCGAGCAGCGCTCCCAAAACTCGATGGCTCGTTTATGGGGTTCGTCGTCATTTCTATCACGACATTGATGTCATCCGAGTTTTAACGATGCAAAACGATGCAGTTGCATAAATCAAAGGTTTTTGACACTCGTGCACCGAGGTTACGTGTGGGCAGCGCTCACAAACCTCGATGGCTCGTTTCTCGTGTCCGACGTAATTTCGCTCGCGGCATCGATGCCAAACGAGGTTTAATGGCGCAACACGATGTATTTGCATAAAATAAAGTATTTTGACACTCGTGTACCGAGGTTACATGCGAGCAGCGCTCGCAAAACTCGATGGCTCGTTTTTGGGGCCCAATGAAATTTCGCTCGCGGCATCCATGCTAAATGAGGTTTAGCGGTGCAACACGATGCAATTGCACACAATAAAGGATTTTGACACCGGTGCACCGAGGTTACGTGCGAGCAGCGCTCACAAACCTTGATGCCTCGTTTTTGGAGTTCGACAACATTTCGCTCGCGGCATCAACGCCGAAAGAGTTTTAACTGTGCAGCACGATGCATTTGCATAAAATAAAGGATTTTGACTCTCGTGCACCGAGGTTACGTGCGAGCAGCGCTCACAAACCTCGATGGCTCGTTTTTGGTGTTCGACTATATTTCGCTCGCGGCATCGTTGCCAACCTAGTTTTAACGATGCAACACGATGCATTTACATAAAGTAAAGTATCGTGACACTCGTGCACCGACGTTACATGCGAGCAGCGCTCGTAAAACTCGATGGCTCGTTTTTCGGGCCCGATGAAATTTCACTCGCGGCATCCATGCTAAATGAGGTTTAACTGTGCAACACGACGCATTTGCATGAAATAAAGTATTTTGACTGTCGTGCACCGAGGTTACGTGCGAGCAGCGCTCACAAACCTCGATGGCTCGTTTTTGGAGTTTGACGACATTTCGCTCGCGGCATCAATGCCGAAAGAGTTTTAACGGTGCAACACGGTGCATTTGAATAACATAAAGTATTTTGACACTCGTGCACCGACGTTACATGCGAGCAGCGCTCGTAAAACTCGATGGCTCGTTTTAGGGGCCCGATGAAATTTCACTCACGGGTTCCATGCTAAATGAGGTTTAGCGGTGCAACACGATGAATTTGCGTAAAATGAAAGTTTTTGACACAGGTCCATCGAGGTTACGTGCGGGCAGCGATCGCAAGACTCGATGGCTCGTTTTTGGAGTTCGACGAAATTTCGCCCGCGGCATCGATGCCAAACGAGGTTAATCGGTGCAACACGATACATTTGCATAAAATAAAGGTTTTTGACACTCATGCACCGAGGCTACGTACAAGCAGCGCTCACAAACATCAATGGCTCGTTTTTGAGGTTCGCCGACATTTCTCTTGCGGCATTGATGTCAAACGAGGTTTAATGGCGCAACACGATGTATTTGCATAAAATAAAGTATTTTGACACTCGTGCACCGAGGTTACATGCGAGCAGCGCTCGTAAAACTCGATGGTTCGTTTTTGGGACCCGATGAAATTTCACTCGCGGCATCCATTCTAAATGAGGTTTAGCGGTGCAACACTATGCAATTGCATAAAATAAAGGATTTTGACTCTCGTGCTCCAAGGCTAAGTGCGAGCAGCGCTCACAAACCTCGATGGCTTGTTTTTGGGGTTCGACTACATTTCGCTCGCGGCATCGATGCCAACCTAGTTTTAACGATGCAACACGATGCATTTGCATAAAATAAAGTATGTTGACACTCGTGCACAAAGGTCACGTGCGAGCAGCGCTCCCAAAACTCGATGGCTCGTTTATGGGGTTCGACGTCATTTCTATCACGACATTGATGTCAACCGAGTTTTAACGATGCAAAACGATGCAGTTGCATAAATCAAAGGATTTTGACACTCGTGCACCGAGGTTACGTGTGGGCAACGCTCACAAACCTCGATGGCTCGTTTCTCGGGTCCGACGTAATTTCGCTCGCGGCATCGATGCCAAACGAGGTTTAATGGCGCAACGCGATGTATTTGCATAAAATAAAGTATTTTGACACTCGTGTACCGAGGTTACATGCGAGCAGCGCTCTTAAAACTCGATGGCTCGTTTTTGGGGCCCAATGAAATTTCACTCGCGGCATCCATGCTAAATGAGGTTTAGCGGTGCGACAAGATGCAATTTCATACAATAAAGGTTTTTGACACCGGGGCACCGAGGTTACGTACGATCAGCGCTCACAAACCTTGATGCTTCGTTTTTGGAGTTCGACGACATTTCGCTCGCGGCATCAATGCCGAAAGAGTTTTAACGGTGCAACACGATGCATTTACATAAAATAAAGTATTTTGACACTCGTGCACAGACGTTACATGCGAGCAGAGCTCGTAAAACTCGATGGCTCGTTTTAGGGGCCCGATGAAATTTCACTCACGGGTTCAATGCTAAATGAGGTTTAACGGTGCAACACGATGCATTTGCATAAAATGAAAGTTTTTGACACTGGTCCATCGGGTTACGTGCGGGCAGCGATCGCAATACTCGATGGCTCGTTTTTGTGGTTCGACGAAATTTCGGTCGCGGCATCGACGCCAAACGAGATTTAACGATACAATACGATGCATTTGCATAAAATAAAGTATTTTGACACTCGTGCACCGACGTTACATGCGAGCAGCGCTCGTAAAACTCGATGGCTCGTTTTTGGGGCCCCATGAAATTTCACTCGCGGCATCGATGCCAAACGAATCTTAGCGATGCAACACCATGTATTTGCATAAAATAAAGGTTTTTGACACTCGTGCACAAACGTTACGTGCGAGCATCGCTCGCAATACTCGGTGGCTCGTTTTTGTGGTCCGGCGAATTTTCGCTCGCGGCATCGATGTCAAACGAGGTGTAACGGTGCAGCACGATGCATTTGCATAAAATAAAGGATTTTGACTCTCGTGCACAAAGGTTACGTGCGAGCAGCGCTCGCAAAACTCGATGGCTCGTTTTTGGGGTTCGACGTCATTTCTATCGCGGCATTGATGTCAACCGAGTTTTAACGATGCAAAACGATGCATTTGCATAAATCAAAGGTTTTTGACACTCGTGCACCGAGGTTACGTGTGGACAGGGCTCACAAACCTCGATGGCTCGTTTCTCGTGTCCGACGTAATTTCGCTCGCGGCATTGATGCCAAACGAGGTTTATTGGCGCAACGCGATGTATTTGCATAAAATAAAGTATTTTGACACTCGTGTACCGAGGTTACATGCGAGCAGCGCTCTTAAAACTCGATGGCTCGTTTTTGGGGCCCAATGAAATTTCACTCGCGGCATCCATGCTAAATGAGGTTAAGCGGTGCGACAAGATGCAATTTCATACAATAAAGGTTTTTGACACCGGGGCACCGAGGTTACGTACGATCAGCGCTCACAAACCTTGATGCTTCGTTTTTGGAGTTCGACGACATTTCGCTCGCGGCATCAATGCCGAAAGAGTTTTAACGGTGCAACACGATGCATTTGCATAAAATAAAGTATTTTGACACTCGTGCACAGACGTTACATGCGAGCAGAGCTCGTAAAACTCGATGGCTCGTTTTTGGGGCCCAATGAAATTTCACTCGCGGCATCCATGCTAAATGAGGTTTAGCGGTGCAACACGATGCAGTTGCATATAATAAAGGTTTTTGACACTGGGGCACCGAGGTTACGTGCGAGCAGCGCTCTCAAACCTCGATGGCTCGTTTTTCGGGTTCGACGACATTTCGGTCGCGGCATCGATGCCAACCTAGTTTTAACGATGCAACACGATGCATTTACATAAAGTAAAGTATCGTGACACTCGTGCACCGACGTTACATGCGAGCAGCGCTCGTAAAACTCGATGGGTCGTTTTTGGGACCCGATGAAATTTCACTCGCGGCAACCATTCTAAATGAGGTTTAGCGGTGCAACACTATGCAATTGCATAAAATAAAGGATTTTGACTCTCGTGCTCCAAGGCTAAGTGCGAGCAGCGCTCACAAACCTCGATGGCTTGTTTTTGGGGTTCGACTACATTTCGCTCGCGGCATCGATGCCAACCTAGTTTTAACGATGCAACACGATGCATTTGCATAAAATAAAGTATGTTGACACTCGTGCACAAAGGTCACGTGCGAGCAGCGCTCCCAAAACTCGATGGCTCGTTTATGGGGTTCGACGTCATTTCTATCACGACATTGATGTCAACCGAGTTTTAACGATGCAAAACGATGCAGTTGCATAAATCAAAGGTTTTTGACACTCGTGCACCGAGGTTACGTGTGGGCAGCGCTCACAAACCTCGATGGCTCGTTTCTCGTGTCCGACGTAATTTCGTTCGCGGCATCGATGCCAAACGAGGTTTAATGGCGCAACGCGATGTATTTGCATAAAATAAAGTATTTTGACACTCGTGTACCGAGGTTACATGCGAGCAGCGCTCTTAAAACTCGATGGCTCGTTTTTGGGGCCCAATGAAATTTCACTCGCGGCATCCATGCTAAATGAGGTTTAGCGGTGCGACAAGATGCAATTTCATACAATAAAGGTTTTTGACACCGGGACACCGATGTTACGTACGATCAGCGCTCACAAACCTTGATGCTTCGTTTTTGGAGTTCGACGACATTTCGCTCGCGGCATCAATGCCGAAAGAGTTTTAACGGTGCAACGCGGTGCATTTGAATAACATAAAGTATTTTGACTCTCGTGCACCGACGTTACATGCGAGCAGCGCTCGTAAAACTCGATGGCTCGTTTTAGGGGCCCGATGAAATTTCACTCACGTGTTCAATGCTAAATGAGGTTTAGCGGTGCAACACGATGCATTTGCATAAAATGAAAGTTTTTGACACAGGTCCATCGAGGTTACGTGCGGGCAGCGATCGCAAGACTCGATGGCTCGTTTTTGGAGTTCGACGAAATTTCGATCGCGGCATCGATGCCAAACGAGGTTAATCGGTGCAACACGATACATTTGCATAAAATAAAGGTTTTTGACACTCATGCACCGAGGCTACGTACAAGCAGCGCTCACAAACATCGATGGCTCGTTTTTCGGGTTCGCCGACATTTCGCTCGCGGCATTGATGTCAAACGAGGTTTAATGGCGTAACACGATGTATTTGCATAAAATAAAGTATTTTGACACTCGTGCACCGAGGTTACATGCGAGCAGCGCTCGTAAAACTCGATGGCTCGTTTTTGGGACCCGATGAAATTTCACTCGCGGCATCCATTCTAAATGAGGTTTAGCGGTGCAACACTATGCAATTGCATAAAATAAAGGATTTTGACTCTCGTGCTCCAAGGCTAAGTGCGAGCAGTGCTCACAAACCTCGATGGCTTGTTTTTGGGGTTCGACTACATTTCGCTCGCGGCATCGATGCCAACCTAGTTTTAACGATGCAACACGATGCATTTGCATAAAATAAAGTATGTTGACATTCGTGCACAAAGGTTACGTGCGAGCAGCGCTCCCAAAACTCGATGGCTCGTTTATGGGGTTCGTCGTCATTTCTATCACGACATTGATGTCATCCGAGTTTTAACGATGCAAAACGATGCAGTTGCATAAATCAAAGGTTTTTGACACTCGTGCACCGAGGTTACGTGTGGGCAGCGCTCACAAACCTCGATGGCTCGTTTCTCGTGTCCGACGTAATTTCGCTCGCGGCATCGATGCCAAACGAGGTTTAATGGCGCAACACGATGTATTTGCATAAAATAAAGTATTTTGACACTCGTGTACCGAGGTTACATGCGAGCAGCGCTCGCAAAACTCGATGGCTCGTTTTTGGGGCCCAATGAAATTTCGCTCGCGGCATCCATGCTAAATGAGGTTTAGCGGTGCAACACGATGCAATTGCACACAATAAAGGATTTTGACACCGGTGCACCGAGGTTACGTGCGAGCAGCGCTCACAAACCTTGATGCCTCGTTTTTGGAGTTCGACAACATTTCGCTCGCGGCATCAACGCCGAAAGAGTTTTAACTGTGCAGCACGATGCATTTGCATAAAATAAAGGATTTTGACTCTCGTGCACCGAGGTTACGTGCGAGCAGCGCTCACAAACCTCGATGGCTCGTTTTTGGTGTTCGACTATATTTCGCTCGCGGCATCGTTGCCAACCTAGTTTTAACGATGCAACACGATGCATTTACATAAAGTAAAGTATCGTGACACTCGTGCACCGACGTTACATGCGAGCAGCGCTCGTAAAACTCGATGGCTCGTTTTTCGGGCCCGATGAAATTTCACTCGCGGCATCCATGCTAAATGAGGTTTAACTGTGCAACACGACGCATTTGCATGAAATAAAGTATTTTGACTGTCGTGCACCGAGGTTACGTGCGAGCAGCGCTCACAAACCTCGATGGCTCGTTTTTGGAGTTTGACGACATTTCGCTCGCGGCATCAATGCCGAAAGAGTTTTAACGGTGCAACACGGTGCATTTGAATAACATAAAGTATTTTGACACTCGTGCACCGACGTTACATGCGAGCAGCGCTCGTAAAACTCGATGGCTCGTTTTAGGGGCCCGATGAAATTTCACTCACGGGTTCCATGCTAAATGAGGTTTAGCGGTGCAACACGATGAATTTGCGTAAAATGAAAGTTTTTGACACAGGTCCATCGAGGTTACGTGCGGGCAGCGATCGCAAGACTCGATGGCTCGTTTTTGGAGTTCGACGAAATTTCGCCCGCGGCATCGATGCCAAACGAGGTTAATCGGTGCAACACGATACATTTGCATAAAATAAAGGTTTTTGACACTCATGCACCGAGGCTACGTACAAGCAGCGCTCACAAACATCAATGGCTCGTTTTTGAGGTTCGCCGACATTTCTCTTGCGGCATTGATGTCAAACGAGGTTTAATGGCGCAGCACGATGTATTTGCATAAAATAAAGTATTTTGACACTCGTGCACCGAGGTTACATGCGAGCAGCGCTCGTAAAACTCGATGGTTCGTTTTTGGGACCCGATGAAATTTCACTCGCGGCATCCATTCTAAATGAGGTTTAGCGGTGCAACACTATGCAATTGCATAAAATAAAGGATTTTGACTCTCGTGCTCCAAGGCTAAGTGCGAGCAGCGCTCACAAACCTCGATGGCTTGTTTTTGGGGTTCGACTACATTTCGCTCGCGGCATCGATGCCAGCCTAGTTTTAACGATGCAACACGATGCATTTGCATAAAATAAAGTATGTTGACACTCGTGCACAAAGGTCACGTGCGAGCAGCGCTCCCAAAACTCGATGGCTCGTTTATGGGGTTCGACGTCATTTCTATCACGACATTGATGTCAACCGAGTTTTAACGATGCAAAACGATGCAGTTGCATAAATCAAAGGATTTTGACACTCGTGCACCGAGGTTACGTGTGGGCAACGCTCACAAACCTCGATGGCTCGTTTCTCGTGTCCGACGTAATTTCGCTCGCGGCATCGATGCCAAACGAGGTTTAATGGCGCAACGCGATGTATTTGCATAAAATAAAGTATTTTGACACTCGTGCACCGACGTTACATGCGAGCAGCGCTCGTAAAACTCGATGGCTCGTTTTAGGGGCCCGATGAAATTTCACTCACGGGTTCCATGCTAAATGAGGTTTAGCGGTGCAACACGATGCATTTGCATAAAATGAAAGTTTTTGACACTGGTCCATCGGGTTACGTGCGGGCAGCGATCGCAATACTCGATGGCTCGTTTTTGTGGTTCGACGAAATTTCGGTCGCGGCATCGACGCCAAACGAGATTTAACGAAACAATACGATGCATTTGCATAAAATAAAGTATTTTGACACTCGTGCACCGACGTTACATGCGAGCAGCGCTCGTAAAACTCGATGGCTCGTTTTTGGGGCCCAATGAAATTTCACTCGCGGCATCGATGCCAAACGAATCTTAGCGATGCAACACCATGTATTTGCATAAAATAAAGGTTTTTGACACTCGTGCACAAACGTTACGTGCGAGCATCGCTCGCAATACTCGGTGGCTCGTTTTTGTGGTCCGGCGAATTTTCGCTCGCGGCATCGATGTCAAACGAGGTGTAACGGTGCAGCACGATGCATTTGCATAAAATAAAGGATTTTGACTCTCGTGCACAAAGGTTACGTGCGAGCAGCGCTCGCAAAACTCGATGGCTCGTTTTTGGGGTTCGACGTCATTTCTATCGCGGCATTGATGTCAACCGAGTTTTAACGATGCAAAACGATGCATTTGCATAAATCAAAGGTTTTTGACACTCGTGCACCGAGGTTACGTGTGGACAGGGCTCACAAACCTCGATGGCTCGTTTCTCGTGTCCGACGTAATTTCGCTCGCGGCATTGATGCCAAACGAGGTTTATTGGCGCAACGCGATGTATTTGCATAAAATAAAGTATTTTGACACTCGTGTACCGAGGTTACATGCGAGCAGCGCTCTTAAAACTCGATGGCTCGTTTTTGGGGCCCAATGAAATTTCACTCGCGGCATCCATGCTAAATGAGGTTAAGCGGTGCGACAAGATGCAATTTCATACAATAAAGGTTTTTGACACCGGGGCACCGAGGTTACGTACGATCAGCGCTCACAAACCTTGATGCTTCGTTTTTGGAGTTCGACGACATTTCGCTCGCGGCATCAATGCCGAAAGAGTTTTAACGGTGCAACACGATGCATTTGCATAAAATAAAGTATTTTGACACTCGTGCACAGACGTTACATGCGAGCAGAGCTCGTAAAACTCGATGGCTCGTTTTTGGGGCCCAATGAAATTTCACTCGCGGCATCCATGCTAAATGAGGTTTAGCGGTGCAACACGATGCAGTTGCATATAATAAAGGTTTTTGACACTGGGGCACCGAGGTTACGTGCGAGCAGCGCTCTCAAACCTCGATGGCTCGTTTTTCGGGTTCGACGACATTTCGGTCGCGGCATCGATGCCAACCTAGTTTTAACGATGCAACACGATGCATTTACATAAAGTAAAGTATCGTGACACTCGTGCACCGACGTTACATGCGAGCAGCGCTCGTAAAACTCGATGGGTCGTTTTTGGGACCCGATGAAATTTCACTCGCGGCAACCATTCTAAATGAGGTTTAGCGGTGCAACACTATGCAATTGCATAAAATAAAGGATTTTGACTCTCGTGCTCCAAGGCTAAGTGCGAGCAGCGCTCACAAACCTCGATGGCTTGTTTTTGGGGTTCGACTACATTTCGCTCGCGGCATCGATGCCAACCTAGTTTTAACGATGCAACACGATGCATTTGCATAAAATAAAGTATGTTGACACTCGTGCACAAAGGTCACGTGCGAGCAGCGCTCCCAAAACTCGATGGCTCGTTTATGGGGTTCGACGTCATTTCTATCACGACATTGATGTCAACCGAGTTTTAACGATGCAAAACGATGCAGTTGCATAAATCAAAGGTTTTTGACACTCGTGCACCGAGGTTACGTGTGGGCAGCGCTCACAAACCTCGATGGCTCGTTTCTCGTGTCCGACGTAATTTCGTTCGCGGCATCGATGCCAAACGAGGTTTAATGGCGCAACGCGATGTATTTGCATAAAATAAAGTATTTTGACACTCGTGTACCGAGGTTACATGCGAGCAGCGCTCTTAAAACTCGATGGCTCGTTTTTGGGGCCCAATGAAATTTCACTCGCGGCATCCATGCTAAATGAGGTTTAGCGGTGCGACAAGATGCAATTTCATACAATAAAGGTTTTTGACACCGGGACACCGATGTTACGTACGATCAGCGCTCACAAACCTTGATGCTTCGTTTTTGGAGTTCGACGACATTTCGCTCGCGGCATCAATGCCGAAAGAGTTTTAACGGTGCAACGCGGTGCATTTGAATAACATAAAGTATTTTGACTCTCGTGCACCGACGTTACATGCGAGCAGCGCTCGTAAAACTCGATGGCTCGTTTTAGGGGCCCGATGAAATTTCACTCACGTGTTCAATGCTAAATGAGGTTTAGCGGTGCAACACGATGCATTTGCATAAAATGAAAGTTTTTGACACAGGTCCATCGAGGTTACGTGCGGGCAGCGATCGCAAGACTCGATGGCTCGTTTTTGGAGTTCGACGAAATTTCGATCGCGGCATCGATGCCAAACGAGGTTAATCGGTGCAACACGATACATTTGCATAAAATAAAGGTTTTTGACACTCATGCACCGAGGCTACGTACAAGCAGCGCTCACAAACATCGATGGCTCGTTTTTCGGGTTCGCCGACATTTCGCTCGCGGCATTGATGTCAAACGAGGTTTAATGGCGTAACACGATGTATTTGCATAAAATAAAGTATTTTGACACTCGTGCACCGAGGTTACATGCGAGCAGCGCTCGTAAAACTCGATGGCTCGTTTTTGGGACCCGATGAAATTTCACTCGCGGCATCCATTCTAAATGAGGTTTAGCGGTGCAACACTATGCAATTGCATAAAATAAAGGATTTTGACTCTCGTGCTCCAAGGCTAAGTGCGAGCAGTGCTCACAAACCTCGATGGCTTGTTTTTGGGGTTCGACTACATTTCGCTCGCGGCATCGATGCCAACCTAGTTTTAACGATGCAACACGATGCATTTGCATAAAATAAAGTATGTTGACATTCGTGCACAAAGGTTACGTGCGAGCAGCGCTCCCAAAACTCGATGGCTCGTTTATGGGGTTCGTCGTCATTTCTATCACGACATTGATGTCATCCGAGTTTTAACGATGCAAAACGATGCAGTTGCATAAATCAAAGGTTTTTGACACTCGTGCACCGAGGTTACGTGTGGGCAGCGCTCACAAACCTCGATGGCTCGTTTCTCGTGTCCGACGTAATTTCGCTCGCGGCATCGATGCCAAACGAGGTTTAATGGCGCAACACGATGTATTTGCATAAAATAAAGTATTTTGACACTCGTGTACCGAGGTTACATGCGAGCAGCGCTCGCAAAACTCGATGGCTCGTTTTTGGGGCCCAATGAAATTTCGCTCGCGGCATCCATGCTAAATGAGGTTTAGCGGTGCAACACGATGCAATTGCACACAATAAAGGATTTTGACACCGGTGCACCGAGGTTACGTGCGAGCAGCGCTCACAAACCTTGATGCCTCGTTTTTGGAGTTCGACAACATTTCGCTCGCGGCATCAACGCCGAAAGAGTTTTAACTGTGCAGCACGATGCATTTGCATAAAATAAAGGATTTTGACTCTCGTGCACCGAGGTTACGTGCGAGCAGCGCTCACAAACCTCGATGGCTCGTTTTTGGTGTTCGACTATATTTCGCTCGCGGCATCGTTGCCAACCTAGTTTTAACGATGCAACACGATGCATTTACATAAAGTAAAGTATCGTGACACTCGTGCACCGACGTTACATGCGAGCAGCGCTCGTAAAACTCGATGGCTCGTTTTTCGGGCCCGATGAAATTTCACTCGCGGCATCCATGCTAAATGAGGTTTAACTGTGCAACACGACGCATTTGCATGAAATAAAGTATTTTGACTGTCGTGCACCGAGGTTACGTGCGAGCAGCGCTCACAAACCTCGATGGCTCGTTTTTGGAGTTTGACGACATTTCGCTCGCGGCATCAATGCCGAAAGAGTTTTAACGGTGCAACACGGTGCATTTGAATAACATAAAGTATTTTGACACTCGTGCACCGACGTTACATGCGAGCAGCGCTCGTAAAACTCGATGGCTCGTTTTAGGGGCCCGATGAAATTTCACTCACGGGTTCCATGCTAAATGAGGTTTAGCGGTGCAACACGATGAATTTGCGTAAAATGAAAGTTTTTGACACAGGTCCATCGAGGTTACGTGCGGGCAGCGATCGCAAGACTCGATGGCTCGTTTTTGGAGTTCGACGAAATTTCGCCCGCGGCATCGATGCCAAACGAGGTTAATCGGTGCAACACGATACATTTGCATAAAATAAAGGTTTTTGACACTCATGCACCGAGGCTACGTACAAGCAGCGCTCACAAACATCAATGGCTCGTTTTTGAGGTTCGCCGACATTTCTCTTGCGGCATTGATGTCAAACGAGGTTTAATGGCGCAGCACGATGTATTTGCATAAAATAAAGTATTTTGACACTCGTGCACCGAGGTTACATGCGAGCAGCGCTCGTAAAACTCGATGGTTCGTTTTTGGGACCCGATGAAATTTCACTCGCGGCATCCATTCTAAATGAGGTTTAGCGGTGCAACACTATGCAATTGCATAAAATAAAGGATTTTGACTCTCGTGCTCCAAGGCTAAGTGCGAGCAGCGCTCACAAACCTCGATGGCTTGTTTTTGGGGTTCGACTACATTTCGCTCGCGGCATCGATGCCAGCCTAGTTTTAACGATGCAACACGATGCATTTGCATAAAATAAAGTATGTTGACACTCGTGCACAAAGGTCACGTGCGAGCAGCGCTCCCAAAACTCGATGGCTCGTTTATGGGGTTCGACGTCATTTCTATCACGACATTGATGTCAACCGAGTTTTAACGATGCAAAACGATGCAGTTGCATAAATCAAAGGATTTTGACACTCGTGCACCGAGGTTACGTGTGGGCAACGCTCACAAACCTCGATGGCTCGTTTCTCGTGTCCGACGTAATTTCGCTCGCGGCATCGATGCCAAACGAGGTTTAATGGCGCAACGCGATGTATTTGCATAAAATAAAGTATTTTGACACTCGTGCACCGACGTTACATGCGAGCAGCGCTCGTAAAACTCGATGGCTCGTTTTAGGGGCCCGATGAAATTTCACTCACGGGTTCCATGCTAAATGAGGTTTAGCGGTGCAACACGATGCATTTGCATAAAATGAAAGTTTTTGACACTGGTCCATCGGGTTACGTGCGGGCAGCGATCGCAATACTCGATGGCTCGTTTTTGTGGTTCGACGAAATTTCGGTCGCGGCATCGACGCCAAACGAGATTTAACGAAACAATACGATGCATTTGCATAAAATAAAGTATTTTGACACTCGTGCACCGACGTTACATGCGAGCAGCGCTCGTAAAACTCGATGGCTCGTTTTTGGGGCCCAATGAAATTTCACTCGCGGCATCGATGCCAAACGAATCTTAGCGATGCAACACCATGTATTTGCATAAAATAAAGGTTTTTGACACTCGTGCACAAACGTTACGTGCGAGCATCGCTCGCAATACTCGGTGGCTCGTTTTTGTGGTCCGGCGAATTTTCGCTCGCGGCATCGATGTCAAACGAGGTGTAACGGTGCAGCACGATGCATTTGCATAAAATAAAGGATTTTGACTCTCGTGCACAAAGGTTACGTGCGAGCAGCGCTCGCAAAACTCGATGGCTCGTTTTTGGGGTTCGACGTCATTTCTATCGCGGCATTGATGTCAACCGAGTTTTAACGATGCAAAACGATGCATTTGCATAAATCAAAGGTTTTTGACACTCGTGCACCGAGGTTACGTGTGGACAGGGCTCACAAACCTCGATGGCTCGTTTCTCGTGTCCGACGTAATTTCGCTCGCGGCATTGATGCCAAACGAGGTTTATTGGCGCAACGCGATGTATTTGCATAAAATAAAGTATTTTGACACTCGTGTACCGAGGTTACATGCGAGCAGCGCTCTTAAAACTCGATGGCTCGTTTTTGGGGCCCAATGAAATTTCACTCGCGGCATCCATGCTAAATGAGGTTAAGCGGTGCGACAAGATGCAATTTCATACAATAAAGGTTTTTGACACCGGGGCACCGAGGTTACGTACGATCAGCGCTCACAAACCTTGATGCTTCGTTTTTGGAGTTCGACGACATTTCGCTCGCGGCATCAATGCCGAAAGAGTTTTAACGGTGCAACACGATGCATTTGCATAAAATAAAGTATTTTGACACTCGTGCACAGACGTTACATGCGAGCAGAGCTCGTAAAACTCGATGGCTCGTTTTTGGGGCCCAATGAAATTTCACTCGCGGCATCCATGCTAAATGAGGTTTAGCGGTGCAACACGATGCAGTTGCATATAATAAAGGTTTTTGACACTGGGGCACCGAGGTTACGTGCGAGCAGCGCTCTCAAACCTCGATGGCTCGTTTTTCGGGTTCGACGACATTTCGGTCGCGGCATCGATGCCAACCTAGTTTTAACGATGCAACACGATGCATTTACATAAAGTAAAGTATCGTGACACTCGTGCACCGACGTTACATGCGAGCAGCGCTCGTAAAACTCGATGGGTCGTTTTTGGGACCCGATGAAATTTCACTCGCGGCAACCATTCTAAATGAGGTTTAGCGGTGCAACACTATGCAATTGCATAAAATAAAGGATTTTGACTCTCGTGCTCCAAGGCTAAGTGCGAGCAGCGCTCACAAACCTCGATGGCTTGTTTTTGGGGTTCGACTACATTTCGCTCGCGGCATCGATGCCAACCTAGTTTTAACGATGCAACACGATGCATTTGCATAAAATAAAGTATGTTGACACTCGTGCACAAAGGTCACGTGCGAGCAGCGCTCCCAAAACTCGATGGCTCGTTTATGGGGTTCGACGTCATTTCTATCACGACATTGATGTCAACCGAGTTTTAACGATGCAAAACGATGCAGTTGCATAAATCAAAGGTTTTTGACACTCGTGCACCGAGGTTACGTGTGGGCAGCGCTCACAAACCTCGATGGCTCGTTTCTCGTGTCCGACGTAATTTCGTTCGCGGCATCGATGCCAAACGAGGTTTAATGGCGCAACGCGATGTATTTGCATAAAATAAAGTATTTTGACACTCGTGTACCGAGGTTACATGCGAGCAGCGCTCTTAAAACTCGATGGCTCGTTTTTGGGGCCCAATGAAATTTCACTCGCGGCATCCATGCTAAATGAGGTTTAGCGGTGCGACAAGATGCAATTTCATACAATAAAGGTTTTTGACACCGGGACACCGATGTTACGTACGATCAGCGCTCACAAACCTTGATGCTTCGTTTTTGGAGTTCGACGACATTTCGCTCGCGGCATCAATGCCGAAAGAGTTTTAACGGTGCAACGCGGTGCATTTGAATAACATAAAGTATTTTGACTCTCGTGCACCGACGTTACATGCGAGCAGCGCTCGTAAAACTCGATGGCTCGTTTTAGGGGCCCGATGAAATTTCACTCACGTGTTCAATGCTAAATGAGGTTTAGCGGTGCAACACGATGCATTTGCATAAAATGAAAGTTTTTGACACAGGTCCATCGAGGTTACGTGCGGGCAGCGATCGCAAGACTCGATGGCTCGTTTTTGGAGTTCGACGAAATTTCGATCGCGGCATCGATGCCAAACGAGGTTAATCGGTGCAACACGATACATTTGCATAAAATAAAGGTTTTTGACACTCATGCACCGAGGCTACGTACAAGCAGCGCTCACAAACATCGATGGCTCGTTTTTCGGGTTCGCCGACATTTCGCTCGCGGCATTGATGTCAAACGAGGTTTAATGGCGTAACACGATGTATTTGCATAAAATAAAGTATTTTGACACTCGTGCACCGAGGTTACATGCGAGCAGCGCTCGTAAAACTCGATGGCTCGTTTTTGGGACCCGATGAAATTTCACTCGCGGCATCCATTCTAAATGAGGTTTAGCGGTGCAACACTATGCAATTGCATAAAATAAAGGATTTTGACTCTCGTGCTCCAAGGCTAAGTGCGAGCAGTGCTCACAAACCTCGATGGCTTGTTTTTGGGGTTCGACTACATTTCGCTCGCGGCATCGATGCCAACCTAGTTTTAACGATGCAACACGATGCATTTGCATAAAATAAAGTATGTTGACATTCGTGCACAAAGGTTACGTGCGAGCAGCGCTCCCAAAACTCGATGGCTCGTTTATGGGGTTCGTCGTCATTTCTATCACGACATTGATGTCATCCGAGTTTTAACGATGCAAAACGATGCAGTTGCATAAATCAAAGGTTTTTGACACTCGTGCACCGAGGTTACGTGTGGGCAGCGCTCACAAACCTCGATGGCTCGTTTCTCGTGTCCGACGTAATTTCGCTCGCGGCATCGATGCCAAACGAGGTTTAATGGCGCAACACGATGTATTTGCATAAAATAAAGTATTTTGACACTCGTGTACCGAGGTTACATGCGAGCAGCGCTCGCAAAACTCGATGGCTCGTTTTTGGGGCCCAATGAAATTTCGCTCGCGGCATCCATGCTAAATGAGGTTTAGCGGTGCAACACGATGCAATTGCACACAATAAAGGATTTTGACACCGGTGCACCGAGGTTACGTGCGAGCAGCGCTCACAAACCTTGATGCCTCGTTTTTGGAGTTCGACAACATTTCGCTCGCGGCATCAACGCCGAAAGAGTTTTAACTGTGCAGCACGATGCATTTGCATAAAATAAAGGATTTTGACTCTCGTGCACCGAGGTTACGTGCGAGCAGCGCTCACAAACCTCGATGGCTCGTTTTTGGTGTTCGACTATATTTCGCTCGCGGCATCGTTGCCAACCTAGTTTTAACGATGCAACACGATGCATTTACATAAAGTAAAGTATCGTGACACTCGTGCACCGACGTTACATGCGAGCAGCGCTCGTAAAACTCGATGGCTCGTTTTTCGGGCCCGATGAAATTTCACTCGCGGCATCCATGCTAAATGAGGTTTAACTGTGCAACACGACGCATTTGCATGAAATAAAGTATTTTGACTGTCGTGCACCGAGGTTACGTGCGAGCAGCGCTCACAAACCTCGATGGCTCGTTTTTGGAGTTTGACGACATTTCGCTCGCGGCATCAATGCCGAAAGAGTTTTAACGGTGCAACACGGTGCATTTGAATAACATAAAGTATTTTGACACTCGTGCACCGACGTTACATGCGAGCAGCGCTCGTAAAACTCGATGGCTCGTTTTAGGGGCCCGATGAAATTTCACTCACGGGTTCCATGCTAAATGAGGTTTAGCGGTGCAACACGATGAATTTGCGTAAAATGAAAGTTTTTGACACAGGTCCATCGAGGTTACGTGCGGGCAGCGATCGCAAGACTCGATGGCTCGTTTTTGGAGTTCGACGAAATTTCGCCCGCGGCATCGATGCCAAACGAGGTTAATCGGTGCAACACGATACATTTGCATAAAATAAAGGTTTTTGACACTCATGCACCGAGGCTACGTACAAGCAGCGCTCACAAACATCAATGGCTCGTTTTTGAGGTTCGCCGACATTTCTCTTGCGGCATTGATGTCAAACGAGGTTTAATGGCGCAGCACGATGTATTTGCATAAAATAAAGTATTTTGACACTCGTGCACCGAGGTTACATGCGAGCAGCGCTCGTAAAACTCGATGGTTCGTTTTTGGGACCCGATGAAATTTCACTCGCGGCATCCATTCTAAATGAGGTTTAGCGGTGCAACACTATGCAATTGCATAAAATAAAGGATTTTGACTCTCGTGCTCCAAGGCTAAGTGCGAGCAGCGCTCACAAACCTCGATGGCTTGTTTTTGGGGTTCGACTACATTTCGCTCGCGGCATCGATGCCAGCCTAGTTTTAACGATGCAACACGATGCATTTGCATAAAATAAAGTATGTTGACACTCGTGCACAAAGGTCACGTGCGAGCAGCGCTCCCAAAACTCGATGGCTCGTTTATGGGGTTCGACGTCATTTCTATCACGACATTGATGTCAACCGAGTTTTAACGATGCAAAACGATGCAGTTGCATAAATCAAAGGATTTTGACACTCGTGCACCGAGGTTACGTGTGGGCAACGCTCACAAACCTCGATGGCTCGTTTCTCGTGTCCGACGTAATTTCGCTCGCGGCATCGATGCCAAACGAGGTTTAATGGCGCAACGCGATGTATTTGCATAAAATAAAGTATTTTGACACTCGTGCACCGACGTTACATGCGAGCAGCGCTCGTAAAACTCGATGGCTCGTTTTAGGGGCCCGATGAAATTTCACTCACGGGTTCCATGCTAAATGAGGTTTAGCGGTGCAACACGATGCATTTGCATAAAATGAAAGTTTTTGACACTGGTCCATCGGGTTACGTGCGGGCAGCGATCGCAATACTCGATGGCTCGTTTTTGTGGTTCGACGAAATTTCGGTCGCGGCATCGACGCCAAACGAGATTTAACGAAACAATACGATGCATTTGCATAAAATAAAGTATTTTGACACTCGTGCACCGACGTTACATGCGAGCAGCGCTCGTAAAACTCGATGGCTCGTTTTTGGGGCCCAATGAAATTTCACTCGCGGCATCGATGCCAAACGAATCTTAGCGATGCAACACCATGTATTTGCATAAAATAAAGGTTTTTGACACTCGTGCACAAACGTTACGTGCGAGCATCGCTCGCAATACTCGGTGGCTCGTTTTTGTGGTCCGGCGAATTTTCGCTCGCGGCATCGATGTCAAACGAGGTGTAACGGTGCAGCACGATGCATTTGCATAAAATAAAGGATTTTGACTCTCGTGCACAAAGGTTACGTGCGAGCAGCGCTCGCAAAACTCGATGGCTCGTTTTTGGGGTTCGACGTCATTTCTATCGCGGCATTGATGTCAACCGAGTTTTAACGATGCAAAACGATGCATTTGCATAAATCAAAGGTTTTTGACACTCGTGCACCGAGGTTACGTGTGGGCAGCGCTCACAAACCTCGATGGCTCGTTTCTCGTGTCCGACGTAATTTCGCTCGCGGCATCGATGCCAAACGAGGTTTATTGGCGCAACGCGATGTATTTGCATAAAATAAAGTATTTTGACACTCGTGTACCGAGGTTACATGCGAGCAGCGCTCTTAAAACTCGATGGCTCGTTTTTGGGGCCCAATGAAATTTCACTCGCGGCATCCATGCTAAATGAGGTTAAGCGGTGCGACAAGATGCAATTTCATACAATAAAGGTTTTTGACACCGGGGCACCGAGGTTACGTACGATCAGCGCTCACAAACCTTGATGCTTCGTTTTTGGAGTTCGACGACATTTCGCTCGCGGCATCAATGCCGAAAGAGTTTTAACGGTGCAACACGATGCATTTGCATAAAATAAAGTATTTTGACACTCGTGCACAGACGTTACATGTGAGCAGAGCTCGTAAAACTCGATGGCTCGTTTTTGGGGCCCAATGAAATTTCACTCGCGGCATCCATGCTAAATGAGGTTTAGCGGTGCAACACGATGCAGTTGCATATAATAAAGGTTTTTGACACTGGGGCACCGAGGTTACGTGCGAGCAGCGCTCTCAAACCTCGATGGCTCGTTTTTCGGGTTCGACGACATTTCGGTCGCGGCATCGATGCCAACCTAGTTTTAACGATGCAACACGATGCATTTACATAAAGTAAAGTATCGTGACACTCGTGCACCGACGTTACATGCGAGCAGCGCTCGTAAAACTCGATGGCTCGTTTTTCGGGCCCGATGAATTTTCACTAGCGGCATCCATGCTAAATGAGGTTTAACGGTGCAACACGACGCATTTGCATAAAATAAAGTATTTTGACTGTCGTGCACCGAGGTTACGTGCGAGCAGCGCTCACAAACCTCGATGGCTCGTTTTTGGAGTTTGACGACATTTCGCTCGCGGCATCAATGCCGAAAGAGTTTTAACGGTGCAACACGGTGCATTTGAATAACATAAAGTATTTTGACACTCGTGCACCGACGTTACATGCGAGCAGCGCTCGTAAACCTCGATGGGTCGTTTTTGGGACCCGATGAAAGTTCACTCGCGGCATCCATTCTAAATGAGGTTTAGCGGTGCAACACTATGCAATTGCATAAAATAAAGGATTTTGACTCTCGTGCTCCAAGGCTAAGTGCGAGCAGCGCTCACAAACCTCGATGGCTTGTTTTTGGGGTTCGACTACATTTCGCTCGCGGCATCGATGCCAACCTAGTTTTAACGATGCAACACGATGCATTTGCATAAAATAAAGTATGTTGACACTCGTGCACAAAGGTCACGTGCGAGCAGCGCTCCCAAAACTCGATGGCTCGTTTATGGGGTTCGACGTCATTTCTATCACGACATTGATGTCAACCGAGTTTTAACGATGCAAAACGATGCAGTTGCATAAATCAAAGGTTTTTGACACTCGTGCACCGAGGTTACGTGTGGGCAGCGCTCACAAACCTCGATGGCTCGTTTCTCGTGTCCGACATAATTTCGTTCGCGGCATCGATGCCAAACGAGGTTTAATGGCGCAACGCGATGTATTTGCATAAAATAAAGTATTTTGACACTCGTGTGCCGAGGTTACATGCGAGCAGCGCTCTTAAAACTCGATGGCTCGTTTTTGGGGCCCAATGAAATTTCACTCGCGGCATCCATGCTAAATGAGGTTTAGCGGTGCGACAAGATGCAATTTCATACAATAAAGGTTTTTGACACCGGGACACCGATGTTACGTACGATCAGCGCTCACAAACCTTGATGCTTCGTTTTTGGAGTTCGACGACATTTCGCTCGCGGCATCAATGCCGAAAGAGTTTTAACGGTGCAACACGGTGCATTTGAATAACATAAAGTATTTTGACTTTCGTGCACCGACGTTACATGCGAGCAGCGCTCGTAAAACTCGATGGCTCGTTTTAGGGGCCCGATGAAATTTCACTCACGGGTTCCATGCTAAATGAGGTTTAGCGGTGCAACACGATGAATTTGCGTAAAATGAAAGTTTTTGACACAGGTCCATCGAGGTTACGTGCGGGCAGCGATCGCAAGACTCGATGGCTCGTTTTTGGAGTTCGACGAAATTTCGCCCGCGGCATCGATGCCAAACGAGGTTAATCGGTGCAACACGATACATTTGCATAAAATAAAGGTTTTTGACACTCATGCACCGAGGCTACGTACAAGCAGCGCTCACAAACATCAATGGCTCGTTTTTGAGGTTCGCCGACATTTCTCTTGCGGCATTGATGTCAAACGAGGTTTAATGGCGCAACGCGATGTATTTGCATAAAATAAAGTATTTTGACACTCGTGTACCGAGGTTACATGCGAGCAGCGCTCTTAAAACTCGATGGCTCGTTTTTGGGGCCCAATGAAATTTCACTCGCGGCATCCATGCTAAATGAGGTTTAGCGGTGCGACAAGATGCAATTTCATACAATAAAGGTTTTTGACACCGGGACACCGATGTTACGTACGATCAGCGCTCACAAACCTTGATGCTTCGTTTTTGGAGTTCGACGACATTTCGCTCGCGGCATCAATGCCGAAAGAGTTTTAACGGTGCAACACAGTGCATTTGCATAAAATAAAGTATTTTGACTCTCGTGCACCGACGTTACATGCGAGCAGCGCTCGTAAAACTCGATGGCTCGTTTTAGGGGCCCGATGAAATTTCACTCACGGGTTCAATGCTAAATGAGGTTTAGCGGTGCAACACGATGCATTTGCATAAAATGAAAGTTTTTGACACAGGTCCATCGAGGTTACGTGCGGGCAGCGATCGCAAGACTCGATGGCTCGTTTTTGGAGTTCGACGACATTTCGCTCGCGGCATCAATGCCGAAAGAGTTTTAACGGTGCAACGCGGTGCATTTGAATAACATAAAGTATTTTGACTCTCGTGCACCGACGTTACATGCGAGCAGCGCTCGTAAAACTCGATGGCTCGTTTTAGGGGCCCGATGAAATTTCACTCACGGGTTCAATGCTAAATGAGGTTTAGCGGTGCAACACGATGCATTTGCATAAAATGAAAGTTTTTGACACAGGTCCATCGAGGTTACGTGCGGGCAGCGATCGCAAGACTCGATGGCTCGTTTTTGGAGTTCGACGAAATTTCGATCGCGGCATCGATGCCAAACGAGGTTAATCGGTGCAACACGATACATTTGCATAAATAAAGGTTTTTGACACTCATGCACCGAGGCTACGTACAAGCAGCGCTCACAAACATCGATGGCTCGTTTTTGGGGTTCGCCGACATTTCGCTCGCGGCATTGATGTCAAACGAGGTTTAATGGCGTAACACGATGTATTTGCATAAAATAAAGTATTTTGACACTCGTGCACCGAGGTTACATGCGAGCAGCGCTCGTAAAACTCGATGGCTCGTTTTTGGGACCCGATGAAATTTCACTCGCGGCATCCATTTTAAATGAGGTTTAGCGGTGCAACACTATGCAATTGCATAAAATAAAGGATTTTGACTCTCGTGCTCTAAGGCTAAGTGCGAGCAGCGCTCACAAACCTCGATGGCTTGTTTTTGGGGTTCGACTACATTTCGCTCGCGGCATCGATGCCAACCTAGTTTTAACGATGCAACACGATGCATTTGCATAAAATAAAGTATGTTGACACTCGTGCACAAAGGTCACGTGCGAGCAGCGCTCCCAAAACTCGATGGTTCGTTTATGGGGTTCGACGTCATTTCTATCACGACATTGATGTCAACCGAGTTTTAACGATGCAAAACGATGCAGTTGCATAAATCAAAGGTTTTTGACACTCGTGCACCGAGGTTACGTGTGGGCAGCGCTCACAAACCTCGATGGCTCGTTTCTCGTGTCCGACGTAATTTCGTTCACGGCATCGATGCCAAACGAGGTTTAATGGCGCAACGCGATGTATTTGCATAAAATAAAGTATTTTGACACTCGTGTACCGAGGTTACATGCGAGCAGCGCTCTTAAAACTCGATGGCTCGTTTTTGGGGCCCAATGAAATTTCACTCGCGGCATCCATGCTAAATGAGGTTTAGCGGTGCGACAAGATGCAATTTCATACAATAAAGGTTTTTGACACCGGGACACCGATGTTACGTACGATCAGCGCTCACTAACCTTGATGCTTCGTTTTTGGAGTTCGACGACATTTCGCTCGCGGCATCAATGCCGAAAGAGTTTTAACGGTGCAACACGGTGCATTTGCATAAAATAAAGTATTTTGACTCTCGTGCACCGACGTTACATGCGAGCAGCGCTCGTAAAACTCGATGGCTCGTTTTAGGGGCCCGATGAAATTTCACTCACGGGTTCAATGCTAAATGAGGTTTAGCGGTGCAACACGATGCATTTGCATAAAATGAAAGTTTTTGACACAGGTCCATCGAGGTTACGTGCGGGCAGCGATCGCAAGACTCGATGGCTCGTTTTTGGAGTTCGACGACATTTCGCTCGCGGCATCAATGCCGAAAGAGTTTTAACGGTGCAACGCGGTGCATTTGAATAACATAAAGTATTTTGACTCTCGTGCACCGACGTTACATGCGAGCAGCGCTCGTAAAACTCGATGGCTCGTTTTAGGGGCCCGATGAAATTTCACTCACGGGTTCCATGCTAAATGAGGTTTAGCGGTGCAACACGATGCATTTGCATAAAATGAAAGTTTTTGACACAGGTCCATCGAGGTTACGTGCGGGCAGCGATCGCAAGACTCGATGGCTCGTTTTTGGAGGTCGACGAAATTTCGATCGCGGCATCGATGCCAAACGAGGTTAATCGGTGCAACACGATACATTTGCATAAAATAAAGGTTTTTGACACTCATGCACCGAGGCTACGTACAAGCAGCGCTCACAAACATCGATGGCTCGTTTTTGGGGTTCGCCGACATTTCGCTCGCGGCATTGATATCAAACGAGGTTTAATGGCGCAACACAATGTATTTGCATAAAATAAAGTATTTTGACACTCGTGTACCGAGGTTACATGCGAGCAGCGCTCGCAAAACTCGATGGCTCGTTTTTGGGGCCCAATGAAATTTCGCTCGCGGCATCCATGCTAAATGAGGTTTAGCGGTGCAACACGATGCAATTGCACACAATAAAGGATTTTGACACCGGTGCACCGAGGTTACGTGCGAGCAGTGCTCACAAACCTCGATGGCTCGTTTTTGGAGTTCGACGACATTTCGCTCGCGGCATCGATGCCAAACGAGTTTTAACGATGCAACACCATGTACTTGCATAAAATAAAGGTTTTTGACACTCGTGCACAATCGTTACGTGCGAACATCGCTCGCAATACTCGATGGCTCGATTTTGTGGTCCTACGAATTTTCGATAGCGGCATGGTTTGTCAAACGAGGTGTAACGGTGCAGCACGATGCATTTGCGTAAAATAAAGCCTTTTGAATTGTACAAAGGTATATACAAATGTACAAAGGTTACGTGCGAGCAGCGCTCACAAACATGGATGGCTCGTTTTTGGGGTTCGACGACATTTCGCTCGCGGCATCGATGCCAAACGAGGTTTAACGGCGCAACACGATGCATTTGCATAAAATAAAGTATTTTGACGCTCGTGTACCGAGGTTATATGCGAGCAGCGCTCGTAAAACTCGATGGCCCGTTTTTTGGGCCCGATGAAATTTCACTCGCGGCATCCATGCTGAATAATGTTTAGCGGTGCAACACGATGCAATTGCATAAAATAAAGGATTTTGACTCTCGTGCACCGAGGTTACGTGCGGGCAGCGCTCACAATCCTCGATGGCTCGTTTTTGGGGTTCGACGACATTTCGCTCGCTGCATCGATGCCAACCGAGTTTTAACAATGCATCACGATGCATTTGCATAAAAGAAAGGTTTTTGACACTGGTCCATCGGGTTACGTGCGGGCAGCGATCGCAATACTCGATGGCTCGTTTTTGTGGTTCGACGAAATTTCGGTCGCGGCATCGACGCCAAACGAGATTTAACGATACAATACGATGCATTTGCATAAAATAAAGTATTTTGACACTCGTGCACCGACGTTACATGCGAGCAGCGCTCGTAAAACTCGATGGCTCGTTTTTGGGGCCCCATGAAATTTCACTCGCGGCATCGATGCCAAACGAATCTTAGCGATGCAACACCATGTATTTGCATAAAATAAAGGTTTTTGACACTCGTGCACAAACGTTACGTGCGAGCATCGCTCGCAATACTCGGTGGCTCGTTTTTGTGGTCCGGCGAATTTTCGCTCGCGGCATCGATGTCAAACGAGGTGTAACGGTGCAGCACGATGCATTTGCATAAAATAAAGGATTTTGACTCTCGTGCACAAAGGTTACGTGCGAGCAGCGCTCGCAAAACTCGATGGCTCGTTTTTGGGGTTCGACGTCATTTCTCTCGCGGCATTGATGTCAAACGAGGTTTAATGGCGCAACACGATGTATTTGCATAAAATAAAGTATTTTGACACTCGTGCACCGAGGTTACATGCGAGCAGCGCTCGTAAAACTCGATGGCTCGTTTTTGGGACCCGATGAAATTTCACTCGCGGCATCCATTTTAAATGAGGTTTAGCGGTGCAACACTATGCAATTGCATAAAATAAAGGATTTTGACTCTCGTGCTCCAAGGCTAAGTGCGAGCAGTGCTCACAAACCTCGATGGCTTGTTTTTGGGGTTCGACTACATTTCGCTCGCGGCATCGATGCCAACCTAGTTTTAACGATGCAACACGATGCATTTGCATAAAATAAAGTATGTTGACATTCGTGCACAAAGGTTATGTGCGAGCAGCGCTCCCAAAACTCGATGGCTCGTTTATGGGGTTCGTCGTCATTTCTATCACGACATTGATGTCATCCGAGTTTTAACGATGCAAAACGATGCAGTTGCATAAATCAAAGGTTTTTGACACTCGTGCACCGAGGTTACGTGTGGGCAGCGCTCACAAACCTCGATGGCTCGTTTCTCGTGTCCGACGTAATTTCGCTCGCGGCATCGATGCCAAACGAGGTCTAATGGCGCAACACGATGTATTTGCATAAAATAAAGTATTTTGACACTCGTGTACCGAGGTTACATGCGAGCAGCGCTCGCAAAACTCGATGGCTCGTTTTTGGGGCCCAATGAAATTTCGCTCGCGGCATCCATGCTAAATGAGGTTTAGCGGTGCAACACGATGCAATTGCACACAATAAAGGAATTTGACACCGGTGCACCGAGGTTCCGTGCGAGGAGCGCTCACAAACCTTGATGCCTCGTTTTTGGAGTTCGACAACATTTCGCTCGCGGCATCAACGCCGAAAGAGATTTAACTGTGCAGCACGATGCATTTTCATAAAATAAAAGATTTTGACTCTCGTGCGCCGAGGTTACGTGCGAGCAGTGCTCACAAACCTCGATGGCTCGTTTTTGGAGTTCGACGACATTTCGCTCGCGGCATCGATGCCAAACGAGATTTAACGATGCAACACCATGTACTTGCATAAAATAAAGGTTTTTGACACTCGTGCACAATCGTTACGTGCGAACATCGCTCGCAATACTCGATGGCTCGATTTTGTGGTCCTACGAATTTTCGATAGCGGCATGGTTTGTCAAACGAGGTGTAACGGTGCAGCACGATGCATTTGCGTAAAATAAAGCCTTTTGAATCTCATGTACAAAGGTTACGTGCGAGCAGCGCTCACAAACATGGATGGCTCGTTTTTGGGGTTCGACTACATTTCGCTCGCGGCATCGATGCCAAACGAGGTTTAACGGCGCAACGCGATGCATTTGCATAAAATAAAGTATTTTGACGCTCGTGTACCGAGGTTACATGCGAGCAGCGCTCGTAAAACTCGATGGCTCGTTTTAGGGGCCCCATGAAATTTCGCTCGCGGCATCGATGCCAAACGAGGTTTGACGATACAGAACGATGCATTTGCATAAAATAAAGTATTTTGACTCTCGTGCACAAAGGTTACGTGCGAGCAGCGCTCGCAAAACTCGATGGCTCGTTTTTGGGGTTCGACGTCATTTCGCTCGCGGCATCGATGCCAAACGAGGTTTAATGGCGCAACGCGATGTATTTGCATAAAATAAAGTATTTTGACACTCGTGTACCGAGGTTACATGCGAGCAGCGCTCTTAAAACTCGATGGATCGTTTTTGGGGCCCAATGAAATTTCACTCGCGGCATCCATGCTAAATGAGGTTAAGCGGTGCGACAAGATGCAATTTCATACAATAAAGGTTTTTGACACCGGGGCACCGAGGTTACGTACGATCAGCGCTCACAAACCTTGATGCTTCGTTTTTGGAGTTCGACGACATTTCGCTCGCGGCATCAATGCCGAAAGAGTTTTAACGGTGCAACACGGTGCATTTGAATAACATAAAGTATTTTGACACTCGTGCACCGACGTTACATGCGAGCAGCGCTCGTAAAACTCGATGGCTCGTTTTAGGGGCCCGATGAAATTTCACTCACGGGTTCCATGCTAAATGAGGTTTAGCGGTGCAACACGATGCATTTGCATAAAATGAAAGTTTTTGACACTGGTCCATCGGGTTACGTGCGGGCAGCGATCGCAATACTCGATGGCTCGTTTTTGTGGTTCGACGAAATTTCGGTCGCGGCATCGACGCCAAACGAGATTTAACGATACAATACGATGCATTTGCATAAAATAAAGTATTTTGACACTCGTGCACCGACGTTACATGCGAGCAGCGCTCGTAAAACTCGATGGCTCGTTTTTGGGGCCCAATGAAATTTCACTCGCGGCATCGATGCCAAACGAATCTTAGCGATGCAACACCATGTATTTGCATAAAATAAAGGTTTTTGACACTCGTGCACAAACGTTACGTGCGAGCATCGCTCGCAATACTCGGTGGCTCGTTTTTGTGGTCCGGCGAATTTTCGCTCGCGGCATCGATGTCAAACGAGGTGTAACGGTGCAGCACGATGCATTTGCATAAAATAAAGGATTTTGACTCTCGTGTACCGAGGTTACATGCGAGCAGCGCTCTTAAAACTCGATGGCTCGTTTTTGGGGCCCAATGAAATTTCACTCGCGGCATCCATGCTAAATGAGGTTTAGCGGTGCGACAAGATGCAATTTCATACAATAAAGGTTTTTGACACCGGGACACCGATGTTACGTACGATCAGCGCTCACAAACCTTGATGCTTCGTTTTTGGAGTTCGACGACATTTCGCTCGCGGCATCAATGCCGAAAGAGTTTTAACGGTGCAACACAGTGCATTTGCATAAAATAAAGTATTTTGACTCTCGTGCACCGACGTTACATGCGAGCAGCGCTCGTAAAACTCGATGGCTCGTTTTAGGGGCCCGATGAAATTTCACTCACGGGTTCAATGCTAAATGAGGTTTAGCGGTGCAACACGATGCATTTGCATAAAATGAAAGTTTTTGACACAGGTCCATCGAGGTTACGTGCGGGCAGCGATCGCAAGACTCGATGGCTCGTTTTTGGAGTTCGACGACATTTCGCTCGCGGCATCAATGCCGAAAGAGTTTTAACGGTGCAACGCGGTGCATTTGAATAACATAAAGTATTTTGACTCTCGTGCACCGACGTTACATGCGAGCAGCGCTCGTAAAACTCGATGGCTCGTTTTAGGGGCCCGATGAAATTTCACTCACGGGTTCAATGCTAAATGAGGTTTAGCGGTGCAACACGATGCATTTGCATAAAATGAAAGTTTTTGACACAGGTCCATCGAGGTTACGTGCGGGCAGCGATCGCAAGACTCGATGGCTCGTTTTTGGAGTTCGACGAAATTTCGATCGCGGCATCGATGCCAAACGAGGTTAATCGGTGCAACACGATACATTTGCATAAATAAAGGTTTTTGACACTCATGCACCGAGGCTACGTACAAGCAGCGCTCACAAACATCGATGGCTCGTTTTTGGGGTTCGCCGACATTTCGCTCGCGGCATTGATGTCAAACGAGGTTTAATGGCGTAACACGATGTATTTGCATAAAATAAAGTATTTTGACACTCGTGCACCGAGGTTACATGCGAGCAGCGCTCGTAAAACTCGATGGCTCGTTTTTGGGACCCGATGAAATTTCACTCGCGGCATCCATTTTAAATGAGGTTTAGCGGTGCAACACTATGCAATTGCATAAAATAAAGGATTTTGACTCTCGTGCTCTAAGGCTAAGTGCGAGCAGCGCTCACAAACCTCGATGGCTTGTTTTTGGGGTTCGACTACATTTCGCTCGCGGCATCGATGCCAACCTAGTTTTAACGATGCAACACGATGCATTTGCATAAAATAAAGTATGTTGACACTCGTGCACAAAGGTCACGTGCGAGCAGCGCTCCCAAAACTCGATGGTTCGTTTATGGGGTTCGACGTCATTTCTATCACGACATTGATGTCAACCGAGTTTTAACGATGCAAAACGATGCAGTTGCATAAATCAAAGGTTTTTGACACTCGTGCACCGAGGTTACGTGTGGGCAGCGCTCACAAACCTCGATGGCTCGTTTCTCGTGTCCGACGTAATTTCGTTCACGGCATCGATGCCAAACGAGGTTTAATGGCGCAACGCGATGTATTTGCATAAAATAAAGTATTTTGACACTCGTGTACCGAGGTTACATGCGAGCAGCGCTCTTAAAACTCGATGGCTCGTTTTTGGGGCCCAATGAAATTTCACTCGCGGCATCCATGCTAAATGAGGTTTAGCGGTGCGACAAGATGCAATTTCATACAATAAAGGTTTTTGACACCGGGACACCGATGTTACGTACGATCAGCGCTCACTAACCTTGATGCTTCGTTTTTGGAGTTCGACGACATTTCGCTCGCGGCATCAATGCCGAAAGAGTTTTAACGGTGCAACACGGTGCATTTGCATAAAATAAAGTATTTTGACTCTCGTGCACCGACGTTACATGCGAGCAGCGCTCGTAAAACTCGATGGCTCGTTTTAGGGGCCCGATGAAATTTCACTCACGGGTTCAATGCTAAATGAGGTTTAGCGGTGCAACACGATGCATTTGCATAAAATGAAAGTTTTTGACACAGGTCCATCGAGGTTACGTGCGGGCAGCGATCGCAAGACTCGATGGCTCGTTTTTGGAGTTCGACGACATTTCGCTCGCGGCATCAATGCCGAAAGAGTTTTAACGGTGCAACGCGGTGCATTTGAATAACATAAAGTATTTTGACTCTCGTGCACCGACGTTACATGCGAGCAGCGCTCGTAAAACTCGATGGCTCGTTTTAGGGGCCCGATGAAATTTCACTCACGGGTTCCATGCTAAATGAGGTTTAGCGGTGCAACACGATGCATTTGCATAAAATGAAAGTTTTTGACACAGGTCCATCGAGGTTACGTGCGGGCAGCGATCGCAAGACTCGATGGCTCGTTTTTGGAGTTCGACGAAATTTCGATCGCGGCATCGATGCCAAACGAGGTTAATCGGTGCAACACGATACATTTGCATAAAATAAAGGTTTTTGACACTCATGCACCGAGGCTACGTACAAGCAGCGCTCACAAACATCGATGGCTCGTTTTTGGGGTTCGCCGACATTTCGCTCGCGGCATTGATATCAAACGAGGTTTAATGGCGCAACACAATGTATTTGCATAAAATAAAGTATTTTGACACTCGTGTACCGAGGTTACATGCGAGCAGCGCTCGCAAAACTCGATGGCTCGTTTTTGGGGCCCAATGAAATTTCGCTCGCGGCATCCATGCTAAATGAGGTTTAGCGGTGCAACACGATGCAATTGCACACAATAAAGGATTTTGACACCGGTGCACCGAGGTTACGTGCGAGCAGTGCTCACAAACCTCGATGGCTCGTTTTTGGAGTTCGACGACATTTCGCTCGCGGCATCGATGCCAAACGAGTTTTAACGATGCAACACCATGTACTTGCATAAAATAAAGGTTTTTGACACTCGTGCACAATCGTTACGTGCGAACATCGCTCGCAATACTCGATGGCTCGATTTTGTGGTCCTACGAATTTTCGATAGCGGCATGGTTTATCAAACGAGGTGTAACGGTGCAGCACGATGCATTTGCGTAAAATAAAGCCTTTTGAATTGTACAAAGGTATATACAAATGTACAAAGGTTACGTGCGAGCAGCGCTCACAAACATGGATGGCTCGTTTTTGGGGTTCGACGACATTTCGCTCGCGGCATCGATGCCAAACGAGGTTTAACGGCGCAACACGATGCATTTGCATAAAATAAAGTATTTTGACGCTCGTGTACCGAGGTTATATGCGAGCAGCGCTCGTAAAACTCGATGGCCCGTTTTTTGGGCCCGATGAAATTTCACTCGCGGCATCCATGCTGAATAATGTTTAGCGGTGCAACACGATGCAATTGCATAAAATAAAGGATTTTGACTCTCGTGCACCGAGGTTACGTGCGGGCAGCGCTCACAATCCTCGATGGCTCGTTTTTGGGGTTCGACGACATTTCGCTCGCTGCATCGATGCCAACCGAGTTTTAACAATGCATCACGATGCATTTGCATAAAAGAAAGGTTTTTGACACTGGTCCATCGGGTTACGTGCGGGCAGCGATCGCAGTACTCGATGGCTCGTTTTTGTGGTTCGACGAAATTTCGGTCGCGGCATCGACGCCAAACGAGATTTAACGATACAATACGATGCATTTGCATAAAATAAAGTATTTTGACACTCGTGCACCGACGTTACATGCGAGCAGCGCTCGTAAAACTCGATGGCTCGTTTTTGGGGCCCCATGAAATTTCACTCGCGGCATCGATGCCAAACGAATCTTAGCGATGCAACACCATGTATTTGCATAAAATAAAGGTTTTTGACACTCGTGCACAAACGTTACGTGCGAGCATCGCTCGCAATACTCGGTGGCTCGTTTTTGTGGTCCGGCGAATTTTCGCTCGCGGCATCGATGTCAAACGAGGTGTAACGGTGCAGCACGATGCATTTGCATAAAATAAAGGATTTTGACTCTCGTGCACAAAGGTTACGTGCGAGCAGCGCTCGCAAAACTCGATGGCTCGTTTTTGGGGTTCGACGTCATTTCTCTCGCGGCATTGATGTCAAACGAGGTTTAATGGCGCAACACGATGTATTTGCATAAAATAAAGTATTTTGACACTCGTGCACCGAGGTTACATGCGAGCAGCGCTCGTAAAACTCGATGGCTCGTTTTTGGGACCCGATGAAATTTCACTCGCGGCATCCATTTTAAATGAGGTTTAGCGGTGCAACACTATGCAATTGCATAAAATAAAGGATTTTGACTCTCGTGCTCCAAGGCTAAGTGCGAGCAGTGCTCACAAACCTCGATGGCTTGTTTTTGGGGTTCGACTACATTTCGCTCGCGGCATCGATGCCAACCTAGTTTTAACGATGCAACACGATGCATTTGCATAAAATAAAGTATGTTGACATTCGTGCACAAAGGTTATGTGCGAGCAGCGCTCCCAAAACTCGATGGCTCGTTTATGGGGTTCGTCGTCATTTCTATCACGACATTGATGTCATCCGAGTTTTAACGATGCAAAACGATGCAGTTGCATAAATCAAAGGTTTTTGACACTCGTGCACCGAGGTTACGTGTGGGCAGCGCTCACAAACCTCGATGGCTCGTTTCTCGTGTCCGACGTAATTTCGCTCGCGGCATCGATGCCAAACGAGGTCTAATGGCGCAACACGATGTATTTGCATAAAATAAAGTATTTTGACACTCGTGTACCGAGGTTACATGCGAGCAGCGCTCGTAAAACTCGATGGCTCGTTCTAGGGGCCCCATGAAATTTCGCTCGCGGCATCGATGCCAAACGAGGTTTGACGATACAGAACGATGCATTTGCATAAAATAAAATATTTTGACTCTCGTGCAACGAGGTTACATACGAGCAGCGCTCGTAAAACTCGATGGCCCGTTTTTTGGGCCCGATGAAATTTCACTCGCGGCATCCATGCTGAATAATGTTTAGCGGTGCAACACGATGCAATTGCATAAAATAAAGGATTTTGACTCTCGTGCACCGAGGTTACGTGCGGGCAGCGCTCACAATCCTCGATGGCTCGTTTTTGGGGTTCGACGACATTTCGCTCGCTGCATCGATGCCAACCGAGTTTTAACAATGCATCACGATGCATTTTCTTAAAAGAAAGGTTTTTGACACTGGTCCATCGGGTTACGTGCGGGCAGCAATCGCAATACTCGATGGCTCGTTTTTGTGGTTCGACGAAATTTCGGTCGCGGCATCGACGCCAAACGAGATTTAACGATACAATACGATGCATTTGCATAAAATAAAGTATTTTGACACTCGTGCACCGACGTTACATGCGAGCAGCGCTCGTAAAACTCGATGGCTCGTTTTAGGGGCCCGATGAAATTTCACTCACGGGTTCAATGCTAAATGAGGTTTAGCGGTGCAACACGATGCATTTGCATAAAATGAAAGTTTTTGACACAGGTCCATCGAGGTTACGCGCGGGCAGCGATCGCAAGACTCGATGGCTCGTTTTTGGAGTTCGACGACATTTCGCTCGCGGCATCAATGCCGCAAGAGTTTTAACGGTGCAACGCGGTGCATTTGAATAACATAAAGTATTTTGACTCTCGTGCACCGACGTTACATGCGAGCAGCGCTCGTAAAACTCGATGGCTCGTTTTAGGGGCCCGATGAAATTTCACTCACGGGTTCAATGCTAAATGAGGTTTAGCGGTGCAACACGATGCATTTGCATAAAATGAAAGTTTTTGACACAGGTCCATCGAGGTTACGTGCGAGCAGCGCTCGCAAAACTCGATGGCTCTTTTTTGGGGCCCAATGAAATTTCGCTCGCGGCATCCATGCTAAATGAGGTTTAGCGGTGCAACACGATGCAATTGCACACAATAAAGGATTTTGACACCGGTGCACCGAGGTTACGTGCGAGCAGCGCTCACAAACCTTGATGCCTCGTTTTTGGAGTTCGACAACATTTCGCTCGCGGCATCAACGCCGAAAGAGTTTTAACTGTGCAGCACGATGCATTTGCATAAAATAAAGGATTTTGACTCTCGTGCACCGAGGTTACGTGCGAGCAGTGCTCACAAACCTCGATGGCTCGTTTTTGGAGTTCGACGACATTTCGCTCGCGGCATCGATGCCAAACGAGTTTTAACGATGCAACACCATGTACTTGCATAAAATAAAGGTTTTTGACACTCGTGCACAATCGTTACGTGCGAACATCGCTCGCAATACTCGATGGCTCGATTTTGTGGTCCTACGAATTTTCGATAGCGGCATGGTTTGTCAAACGAGGTGTAACGGTGCAGCACGATGCATTTGCGTAAAATAAAGCCTTTTGAATCTCATGTACAAAGGTTACGTGCGAGCAGCGCTCACAAACATGGATGGCTCGTTTTTGGGGTTCGACGACATTTCGCTCGCGGCATCGATGCCAAACGAGGTTTAACGGCGCAACACGATGCATTTGCATAAAATAAAGTATTTTGACGCTCGTGTACCGAGGTTACATGCGAGCAGCGCTCGTAAAACTCGATGGCTCGTTTTAGGGGCCCCATGAAATTTCGCTCGCGGCATCGATGCCAAACGAGGTTTGACGATACAGAACGATGCATTTGCATAAAATAAAGTATTTTGACTCTCGTGCAACGAGGTTAGATACGAGCAGCGCTCGTAAAACTCGATGGCCCGTTTTTTGGGCCCGATGAAATTTCACTCGCGGCATCCATGCTGAATAATGTTTAGCGGTGCAACACGATGCAATTGCATAAAATAAAGGATTTTGACTCTCGTGCACCGAGGTTACGTGCGGGCAGCGCTCACAAACCTCGATGGCTCGTTTTTGGGGTTCGACGACATTTCGCTCGCTGCATCGATGCCAACCGAGTTTTAACAATGCATCACGATGCATGTGCATAAAATAAAGGATTTTGACTCTCGTGCACCGAGGTTACGTGCGGGCAGCGCTCACAAACCTCGATGGCTCGTTTTTGGGGTTCGACGACATTTCGCTCGCTGCATCGATGCCAACCGAGTTTTAACAATGCATCACGATACATTTGCATAAAAGAAAGTTTTTTGACACTGGTCCATCGAGGTTACGTGCGGGCAGCGATCGCAATACTCGATGGCTCGTTTTTGTGGTCCGAAGAAATTTCGTTCGCGGCATCGATGCCGAACGAGATTTAACAATACAACACGGTGCATTTGCATAAAGTAAAGTATCTTGACACTCGTGCACCGACGTTACATGCGAGCAGCGCTCGTAAAACTCGATGGCTCGTTTTAGGGGCCCGATGAAATTTCACTCGCGGCTTCCATGCTAAATGAGGTTTTGCGGTGCGACACGATGCAGTTGCATAAAATAACGGTTTTTGACACTGGTGCACCGAAGATAAGTACGAACAGCGCTCACAAACCGCGATGGCACGTTTTTGGGGTTCGACGACATTTCGCTCGCGGCATCGATGCCAAACGAGGTTTAACGGCGCAACACGATGCATTTGCATAAAATAAAGTATTTTGACACTCGTGTACCGAGGTTACATGCGGGCAGCGATCGCAATACTCGATGACTCGTTTTTGTGGTCCGAAGAAATTTAGCTCGCGGCATCGATGCCGAACGAGCTTTGACGATACAAAACGATACATTTGCATAAAATAAAGTATTTTGAATCTCGTGCACCGAGGTTACGTGCGAGCAGCGCTCACAAACCTCGATGGCTCGTTTTTGGAGTTCGACAACATTTCGCTCGCGGCATCAACGCCGAAAGAGTTTTAACTGTGCAGCACGATGCATTTGCATAAAATAAAGGATTTTGACTCTCGTGCACCGAGGTTACGTGCGAGCAGTGCTCACAAACCTAGATGGCTCGTTTTTGGAGTTCGACGACATTTCGCTCGCGGCATCGATGCCAAACGAGTTTTAACGATGCAACACCATGTACTTGCATAAAATAAAGGTTTTTGACACTCGTGCACAATCGTTACGTGCGAACATCGCTCGCAATACTCGATGGCTCGATTTTGTGGTCCTACGAATTTTCGATAGCGGCATGGTTTGTCAAACGAGGTGTAACGGTGCAGCACGATGCATTTGCGTAAAATAAAGCCTTTTGAATCTCATGTACAAAGGTTACGTGCGAGCAGCGCTCACAAACATGGATGGCTCGTTTTTGGGGTTCGACGACATTTCGCTCGCGGCATCGATGCCAAACGAGGTTTAACGGCGCAACACGATGCATTTGCATAAAATAAAGTATTTTGACGCTCGTGTACCGAGGTTACATGCGAGCAGCGCTCGTAAAACTCGATGGCTCGTTTTAGGGGCCCCATGAAATTTCGCTCGCGGCATCGATGCCAAACGAGGTTTGACGATACAGAACGATGCATTTGCATAAAATAAAGTATTTTGACTCTCGTGCAACGAGGTTAGATACGAGCAGCGCTCGTAAAACTCGATGGCCCGTTTTTTGGGCCCGATGAAATTTCACTCGCGGCATCCATGCTGAATAATGTTTAGCGGTGCAACACGATGCAATTGCATAAAATAAAGTATTTTGACACTCGTGTACCGAGGTTACATGCGGGCAGCGATCGCAATACTCGATGACTCGTTTTTGTGGTCCGAAGAAATTTAGCTCGCGGCATCGATGCCGAACGAGCTTTGACGATACAAAACGATGCATTTGCATAAAATAAAGTATTTTGAATCTCGTGCACCGAGGTTACGTGCGAGCAGCGCTCACAAACCTCGATGGCTCGTTTTTGGTGTTCGACTATATTTCGCTCGCGGCATCGATGCCAACCTAGTTTTAACGATGCAACACGATGCATTTACATAAAGTAAAGTATCGTGACACTAGTGCACCGACGTTACATGCGAGCAGCGCTCGTAAAACTCGATGGCTCGTTTTTCGGGCCCGATGAAATTTCACTCGCGGCATCCATGCTAAATGAGGTTTAACTGTGCAACACGACGCATTTGCATGAAATAAAGTATTTTGACTGTCGTGCACCGAGGTTACGTGCGAGCAGCGCTCACAAACCTCGATGGCTCGTTTTTGGAGTTTGACGACATTTCGCTCGCGGCATCAATGCCGAAAGAGTTTTAACGGTGCAACACGGTGCATTTGAATAACATAAAGTATTTTGACACTCGTGCACCGACGTTACATGCGAGCAGCGCTCGTAAAACTCGATGGCTCGTTTTAGGGGCCCGATGAAATTTCACTCACGGGTTCCATGCTAAATGAGGTTTAGCGGTGCAACACGATGAATTTGCGTAAAATGAAAGTTTTTGACACAGGTCCATCGAGGTTACGTGCGGGCAGCGTTCGCAAGACTCGATGGCTCGTTTTTGGAGTTCGACGAAATTTCGCCCGCGGCATCGATGCCAAACGAGGTTAATCGGTGCAACACGATACATTTGCATAAAATAAAGGTTTTTGACACTCATGCACCGAGGCTACGTACAAGCAGCGCTCACAAACATCAATGGCTCGTTTTTGAGGTTCGCCGACATTTCTCTTGCGGCATTGATGTCAAACGAGGTTTAATGGCGTAACACGATGTATTTGCATAAAATAAAGTATTTTGACACTCGTGCACCGAGATTACATGCGAGCAGCGCTCGTAAAACTCGATGGCTCGTTTTTGGGACCCGATGAAATTTCACTCGCGGCATCCATTCTAAATGAGGTTTAGCGGTGCAACACTATGCAATTGCATAAAATAAAGGATTTTGACTCTCGTGCTCCAAGGCTAAGTGCGAGCAGTGCTCACAAACCTCGATGGCTTGTTTTTGGGGTTCGACTACATTTCGCTCGCGGCATCGATGCCAACCTAGTTTTAACGATGCAACACGATGCATTTGCATAAAATAAAGTATGTTGACATTCGTGCACAAAGGTTATGTGCGAGCAGCGCTCCCAAAACTCGATGGCTCGTTTATGGGGTTCGTCGTCATTTCTATCACGACATTGATGTCATCCGAGTTTTAACGATGCAAAACGATGCAGTTGCATAAATCAAAGGTTTTTGACACTCGTGCACCGAGGTTACGTGTGGGCAGCGCTCACAAACCTCGATGGCTCGTTTTTGGAGTTCGACGACATTTCGCTCGCGGCATCGATGCCAAACGAGATTTAACGATGCAACACCATGTACTTGCATAATATAAAGGTTTTTGACACTCGTGCACAATCGTTACGTGCGAACATCGCTCGCAATACTGGATGGCTCGATTTTGTGGTCCTACGAATTTTCGATAGCGGCATGGTTTGTCAAACGAGGTGTAACGGTGCAGCACGATGCATTTGCGTAAAATAAAGCCTTTTGAATCTCATGTACAAAGGTTACGTGCGAGCAGCGCTCACAAACATGGATGGCTCGTTTTTGGGGTTCGACTACATTTCGCTCGCGGCATCGATGCCAAACGAAGTTTAACGGCGCAACGCGATGCATTTCCATAAAATAAAGTATTTTGACGCTCGTGTACCGAGGTTACATGCGAGCAGCGCTCGTAAAACTCGATGGCTCGTTTTAGGGGCCCCATGAAATTTCGCTCGCGGCATCGATGCCAAACGAGGTTTGACGATACAGAACGATGCATTTGCATAAAATAAAGTATTTTGACTCTCGTGCACAAAGGTTACGTGCGAGCTGCGCTCGCAAAACACGATGGCTCGTTTTTGGGGTTCGACATCATTTCTATCGCGGCATTGATGTCAACCGAGTTTTAACGATGCAAAACGATGCATTTGCATAAATCAAAGGTTTTTGACACTCGTGCACCGAGGTTACGTGTGGGCAGCGCTCACAAACCTCGATGGCTCGTTTCTCGTGTCCGACGTAATTTCGTTCGCGGCATCGATGCCAAACGAGGTTTAATGGCGCAACGCGATGTATTTGCATAAAATAAAGTATTTTGACACTCGTGTACCGAGGTTACATGCGAGCAGCGCTCTTAAAACTCGATGGCTCGTTTTTGGGGCCCAATGAAATTTCACTCGCGGCATCCATGCTAAATGAGGTTTAGCGGTGCGACAAGATGCAATTTCATACAATAAAGGTTTTTGACACCGGGACACCGATGTTACGTACGATCAGCGCTCACAAACCTTGATGCTTCGTTTTTGGAGTTCGACGACATTTCGCTCGCGGCATCAATGCCGAAAGAGTTTTAACGGTGCAACACGGTGCATTTGCATAAAATAAAGTATTTTGACTCTCGTGCACCGACGTTACATGCGAGCAGCGCTCGTAAAACTCGATGGCTCGTTTTAGGGGCCCGATGAAATTTCACTCACGGGTTCAATGCTAAATGAGGTTTAGCGGTGCAACACGATGCATTTGCATAAAATGAAAGTTTTTGACACAGGTCCATCGAGGTTACGTGCGGGCAGCGATCGCAAGACTCGATGGCTCGTTTTTGGAGTTCGACGACATTTCGATCGCGGCATCGATGCCAAACGAGGTTAATCGGTGCAACACGATACATTTGCATAAAATAAAGGTTTTTGACACTCATGCACCGAGGCTACGTACAAGCAGCGCTCACAAACATCGATGGCTCGTTTTTGGGGTTCGCCGACATTTCGCTCGCGGCATTGATGTCAAACGAGGTTTAATGGCGTAACACAATGTATTTGCATAAAATAAAGTATTTTGACACTCGTGCACCGAGGTTACATGCGAGCAGCGCTCGTAAAACTCGATGGCTCGTTTTTGGGACCCGATGAAATTTCACTCGCGGCATCCATTCTAAATGAGGTTTAGCGGTGCAACACTATGCAATTGCATACAATAAAGGATTTTGACTCTCGCGCTCCAAGGCTAAGTGCGAGCAGTGCTCACAAACCTCGATGGCTTGTTTTTGGCGTTCGACTACATTTCGCTCCCGGCATCGATGCCAACCTAGTTTTAACGATGCAACACGATGCATTTGCATAAAATAAAGTATGTTGACATTCGTGCACAAAGGTTATGTGCGAGCAGCGCTCCCAAAACTCGATGGCTCGTTTATGGGGTTCGTCGTCATTTCTATCACGACATTGATGTCATCCGAGTTTTAACGATGCAAAACGATGCAGTTGCATAAATCAAAGGTTTTTGACACTCGTGCACCGAGGTTACGTGTGGGCAGCGCTCACAAACCTCGATGGCTCGTTTTTGGAGTTCGACGACATTTCGCTCGCGGCATCGATGCCAAACGAGATTTAACGATGCAACACCATGTACTTGCATAATATAAAGGTTTTTGACACTCGTGCACAATCGTTACGTGCGAACATCGCTCGCAATACTCGATGGCTCGATTTTGTGGTCCTACGAATTTTCGATAGCGGCATGGTTTGTCAAACGAGGTGTAACGGTGCAGCACGATGCATTTGCGTAAAATAAAGCCTTTTGAATCTCATGTACAAAGGTTACGTGCGAGCAGCGCTCACAAACATGGATGGCTCGTTTTTGGGGTTCGACTACATTTCGCTCGCGGCATCGATGCCAAACGAGGTTTAACGGCGCAACGCGATGCATTTCCATAAAATAAAGTATTTTGACGCTCGTGTACCGAGGTTACATGCGAGCAGCGCTCGTAAAACTCGATGGCTCGTTTTAGGGGCCCCATGAAATTTCGCTCGCGGCATCGATGCCAAACGAGGTTTGACGATACAGAACGATGCATTTGCATAAAATAAAGTATTTTGACTCTCGTGCACAAAGGTTACGTGCGAGCTGCGCTCGCAAAACACGATGGCTCGTTTTTGGGGTTCGACGTCATTTCTATCGCGGCATTGATGTCAACCGAGTTTTAACGATGCAAAACGATGCATTTGCATAAATCAAAGGTTTTTGACACTCGTGCACCGAGGTTACGTGTGGGCAGCGCTCACAAACCTCGATGGCTCGTTTCTCGTGTCCGACGTAATTTCGCTCGCGGCATCGATGCCAAACGAGGTCTAATGGCGCAACACGATGTATTTGCATAAAATAAAGTATTTTGACACTCGTGTACCGAGGTTACATGCGAGCAGCGCTCGTAAAACTCGATGGCTCGTTCTAGGGGCCCCATGAAATTTCGCTCGCGGCATCGATGCCAAACGAGGTTTGACGATACAGAACGATGCATTTGCATAAAATAAAATATTTTGACTCTCGTGCAACGAGGTCACATACGAGCAGCGCTCGTAAAACTCGATGGCCCGTTTTTTGGGCCCGATGAAATTTCACTCGCGGCATCCATGCTGAATAATGTTTAGCGGTGCAACACGATGCAATTGCATAAAATAAAGGATTTTGACTCTCGTGCACCGAGGTTACGTGCGGGCAGCGCTCACAATCCTCGATGGCTCGTTTTTGGGGTTCGACGACATTTCGCTCGCTGCATCGATGCCAACCGAGTTTTAACAATGCATCACGATGCATTTTCTTAAAAGAAAGGTTTTTGACACTGGTCCATCGGGTTACGTGCGGGCAGCAATCGCAATACTCGATGGCTCGTTTTTGTGGTTCGACGAAATTTCGGTCGCGGCATCGACGCCAAACGAGATTTAACGATACAATACGATGCATTTGCATAAAATAAAGTATTTTGACACTCGTGCACCGACGTTACATGCGAGCAGCGCTCGTAAAACTCGATGGCTCGTTTTAGGGGCCCGATGAAATTTCACTCACGGGTTCAATGCTAAATGAGGTTTAGCGGTGCAACACGATGCATTTGCATAAAATGAAAGTTTTTGACACAGGTCCATCGAGGTTACGCGCGGGCAGCGATCGCAAGACTCGATGGCTCGTTTTTGGAGTTCGACGACATTTCGCACGCGGCATCAATGCCGCAAGAGTTTTAACGGTGCAACGCGGTGCATTTGAATAACATAAAGTATTTTGACTCTCGTGCACCGACGTTACATGCGAGCAGCGCTCGTAAAACTCGATGGCTCGTTTTAGGGGCCCGATGAAATTTCACTCACGGGTTCAATGCTAAATGAGGTTTAGCGGTGCAACACGATGCATTTGCATAAAATGAAAGTTTTTGACACAGGTCCATCGAGGTTACGTGCGAGCAGCGCTCGCAAAACTCGATGGCTCGTTTTTGGGGCCCAATGAAATTTCGCTCGCGGCATCCATGCTAAATGAGGTTTAGCGGTGCAACACGATGCAATTGCACACAATAAAGGATTTTGACACCGGTGCACCGAGGTTACGTGCGAGCAGCGCTCACAAACCTTGATGCCTCGTTTTTGGAGTTCGACAACATTTCGCTCGCGGCATCAACGCCGAAAGAGTTTTAACTGTGCAGCACGATGCATTTGCATAAAATAAAGGATTTTGACTCTCGTGCACCGAGGTTACGTGCGAGCAGTGCTCACAAACCTCGATGGCTCGTTTTTGGAGTTCGACGACATTTCGCTCGCGGCATCGATGCCAAACGAGTTTTAACGATGCAACACCATGTACTTGCATAAAATAAAGGTTTTTGACACTCGTGCACAATCGTTACGTGCGAACATCGCTCGCAATACTCGATGGCTCGATTTTGTGGTCCTACGAATTTTCGATAGCGGCATGGTTTGTCAAACGAGGTGTAACGGTGCAGCACGATGCATTTGCGTAAAATAAAGCCTTTTGAATCTCATGTACAAAGGTTACGTGCGAGCAGCGCTCACAAACATGGATGGCTCGTTTTTGGGGTTCGACGACATTTCGCTCGCGGCATCGATGCCAAACGAGGTTTAACGGCGCAACACGATGCATTTGCATAAAATAAAGTATTTTGACGCTCGTGTACCGAGGTTACATGCGAGCAGCGCTCGTAAAACTCGATGGCTCGTTTTAGGGGCCCCATGAAATTTCGCTCGCGGCATCGATGCCAAACGAGGTTTGACGATACAGAACGATGCATTTGCATAAAATAAAGTATTTTGACTCTCGTGCAACGAGGTTAGATACGAGCAGCGCTCGTAAAACTCGATGGCCCGTTTTTTGGGCCCGATGAAATTTCACTCGCGGCATCCATGCTGAATAATGTTTAGCGGTGCAACACGATGCAATTGCATAAAATAAAGGATTTTGACTCTCGTGCACCGAGGTTACGTGCGGGCAGCGCTCACAAACCTCGATGGCTCGTTTTTGGGGTTCGACGACATTTCGCTCGCTGCATCGATGCCAACCGAGTTTTAACAATGCATCACGATGCATGTGCATAAAATAAAGGATTTTGACTCTCGTGCACCGAGGTTACGTGCGGGCAGCGCTCACAAACCTCGATGGCTCGTTTTTGGGGTTCGACGACATTTCGCTCGCTGCATCGATGCCAACCGAGTTTTAACAATGCATCACGATACATTTGCATAAAAGAAAGTTTTTTGACACTGGTCCATCGAGGTTACGTGCGGGCAGCGATCGCAATACTCGATGGCTCGTTTTTGTGGTCCGAAGAAATTTCGTTCGCGGCATCGATGCCGAACGAGATTTAACAATACAACACGGTGCATTTGCATAAAGTAAAGTATCTTGACACTCGTGCACCGACGTTACATGCGAGCAGCGCTCGTAAAACTCGATGGCTCGTTTTAGGGGCCCGATGAAATTTCACTCCCGGCTTCCATGCTAAATGAGGTTTTGCGGTGCGACACGATGCAGTTGCATAAAATAACGGTTTTTGACACTGGTGCACCGAAGATAAGTACGAACAGCGCTCACAAACCGCGATGGCACGTTTTTGGGGTTCGACGACATTTCGCTCGCGGCATCGATGCCAAACGAGGTTTAACGGCGCAACACGATGCATTTGCATAAAATAAAGTATTTTGACACTCGTGTACCGAGGTTACATGCGGGCAGCGATCGCAATACTCGATGACTCGTTTTTGTGGTCCGAAGAAATTTAGCTCGCGGCATCGATGCCGAACGAGCTTTGACGATACAAAACGATACATTTGCATAAAATAAAGTATTTTGAATCTCGTGCACCGAGGTTACGTGCGAGCAGCGCTCACAAACCTCGATGGCTCGTTTTTGGAGTTCGACAACATTTCGCTCGCGGCATCAACGCCGAAAGAGTTTTAACTGTGCAGCACGATGCATTTGCATAAAATAAAGGATTTTGACTCTCGTGCACCGAGGTTACGTGCGAGCAGTGCTCACAAACCTCGATGGCTCGTTTTTGGAGTTCGACGACATTTCGCTCGCGGCATCGATGCCAAACGAGATTTAACGATGCAACACCATGTACTTGCATAAAATAAAGGTTTTTGACACTCGTGCACAATCGTTACGTGCGAACATCGCTCGCAATACTCGATGGCTCGATTTTGTGGTCCTACGAATTTTCGATAGCGGCATGGTTTGTCAAACGAGGTGTAACGGTGCAGCACGATGCATTTGCGTAAAATAAAGCCTTTTGAATCTCATGTACAAAGGTTACGTGCGAGCAGCGCTCACAAACATGGATGGCTCGTTTTTGGGGTTCGACTACATTTCGCTCGCGGCATCGATGCCAAACGAGGTTTAACGGCGCAACGCGATGCATTTGCATAAAATAAAGTATTTTGACGCTCGTGTACCGAGGTTACATGCGAGCAGCGCTCGTAAAACTCGATGGCTCGTTTTAGGGGCCCCATGAAATTTCGCTCGCGGCATCGATGCCAAACGAGGTTTGACGATACAGAACGATGCATTTGCATAAAATAAAGTATTTTGACTCTCGTGCACAAAGGTTACGTGCGAGCAGCGCTCGCAAAACTCGATGGCTCGTTTTTGGGGTTCGACGTCATTTCGCTCGCGGCATCGATGCCAAACGAGGTTTAATGGCGCAACGCGATGTATTTGCATAAAATAAAGTATTTTGACACTCGTGTACCGAGGTTACATGCGAGCAGCGCTCTTAAAACTCGATGGATCGTTTTTGGGGCCCAATGAAATTTCACTCGCGGCATCCATGCTAAATGAGGTTAAGCGGTGCGACAAGATGCAATTTCATACAATAAAGGTTTTTGACACCGGGGCACCGAGGTTACGTACGATCAGCGCTCACAAACCTTGATGCTTCGTTTTTGGAGTTCGACGACATTTCGCTCGCGGCATCAATGCCGAAAGAGTTTTAACGGTGCAACACGGTGCATTTGAATAACATAAAGTATTTTGACACTCGTGCACCGACGTTACATGCGAGCAGCGCTCGTAAAACTCGATGGCTCGTTTTAGGGGCCCGATGAAATTTCACTCACGGGTTCCATGCTAAATGAGGTTTAGCGGTGCAACACGATGCATTTGCATAAAATGAAAGTTTTTGACACTGGTCCATCGGGTTACGTGCGGGCAGCGATCGCAATACTCGATGGCTCGTTTTTGTGGTTCGACGAAATTTCGGTCGCGGCATCGACGCCAAACGAGATTTAACGATACAATACGATGCATTTGCATAAAATAAAGTATTTTGACACTCGTGCACCGACGTTACATGCGAGCAGCGCTCGTAAAACTCGATGGCTCGTTTTTGGGGCCCAATGAAATTTCACTCGCGGCATCGATGCCAAACGAATCTTAGCGATGCAACACCATGTATTTGCATAAAATAAAGGTTTTTGACACTCGTGCACAAACGTTACGTGCGAGCATCGCTCGCAATACTCGGTGGCTCGTTTTTGTGGTCCGGCGAATTTTCGCTCGCGGCATCGATGTCAAACGAGGTGTAACGGTGCAGCACGATGCATTTGCATAAAATAAAGGATTTTGACTCTCGTGTACCGAGGTTACATGCGAGCAGCGCTCTTAAAACTCGATGGCTCGTTTTTGGGGCCCAATGAAATTTCACTCGCGGCATCCATGCTAAATGAGGTTTAGCGGTGCGACAAGATGCAATTTCATACAATAAAGGTTTTTGACACCGGGACACCGATGTTACGTACGATCAGCGCTCACAAACCTTGATGCTTCGTTTTTGGAGTTCGACGACATTTCGCTCGCGGCATCAATGCCGAAAGAGTTTTAACGGTGCAACACAGTGCATTTGCATAAAATAAAGTATTTTGACTCTCGTGCACCGACGTTACATGCGAGCAGCGCTCGTAAAACTCGATGGCTCGTTTTAGGGGCCCGATGAAATTTCACTCACGGGTTCAATGCTAAATGAGGTTTAGCGGTGCAACACGATGCATTTGCATAAAATGAAAGTTTTTGACACAGGTCCATCGAGGTTACGTGCGGGCAGCGATCGCAAGACTCGATGGCTCGTTTTTGGAGTTCGACGACATTTCGCTCGCGGCATCAATGCCGAAAGAGTTTTAACGGTGCAACGCGGTGCATTTGAATAACATAAAGTATTTTGACTCTCGTGCACCGACGTTACATGCGAGCAGCGCTCGTAAAACTCGATGGCTCGTTTTAGGGGCCCGATGAAATTTCACTCACGGGTTCAATGCTAAATGAGGTTTAGCGGTGCAACACGATGCATTTGCATAAAATGAAAGTTTTTGACACAGGTCCATCGAGGTTACGTGCGGGCAGCGATCGCAAGACTCGATGGCTCGTTTTTGGAGTTCGACGAAATTTCGATCGCGGCATCGATGCCAAACGAGGTTAATCGGTGCAACACGATACATTTGCATAAATAAAGGTTTTTGACACTCATGCACCGAGGCTACGTACAAGCAGCGCTCACAAACATCGATGGCTCGTTTTTGGGGTTCGCCGACATTTCGCTCGCGGCATTGATGTCAAACGAGGTTTAATGGCGTAACACGATGTATTTGCATAAAATAAAGTATTTTGACACTCGTGCACCGAGGTTACATGCGAGCAGCGCTCGTAAAACTCGATGGCTCGTTTTTGGGACCCGATGAAATTTCACTCGCGGCATCCATTTTAAATGAGGTTTAGCGGTGCAACACTATGCAATTGCATAAAATAAAGGATTTTGACTCTCGTGCTCTAAGGCTAAGTGCGAGCAGCGCTCACAAACCTCGATGGCTTGTTTTTGGGGTTCGACTACATTTCGCTCGCGGCATCGATGCCAACCTAGTTTTAACGATGCAACACGATGCATTTGCATAAAATAAAGTATGTTGACACTCGTGCACAAAGGTCACGTGCGAGCAGCGCTCCCAAAACTCGATGGTTCGTTTATGGGGTTCGACGTCATTTCTATCACGACATTGATGTCAACCGAGTTTTAACGATGCAAAACGATGCAGTTGCATAAATCAAAGGTTTTTGACACTCGTGCACCGAGGTTACGTGTGGGCAGCGCTCACAAACCTCGATGGCTCGTTTCTCGTGTCCGACGTAATTTCGTTCACGGCATCGATGCCAAACGAGGTTTAATGGCGCAACGCGATGTATTTGCATAAAATAAAGTATTTTGACACTCGTGTACCGAGGTTACATGCGAGCAGCGCTCTTAAAACTCGATGGCTCGTTTTTGGGGCCCAATGAAATTTCACTCGCGGCATCCATGCTAAATGAGGTTTAGCGGTGCGACAAGATGCAATTTCATACAATAAAGGTTTTTGACACCGGGACACCGATGTTACGTACGATCAGCGCTCACTAACCTTGATGCTTCGTTTTTGGAGTTCGACGACATTTCGCTCGCGGCATCAATGCCGAAAGAGTTTTAACGGTGCAACACGGTGCATTTGCATAAAATAAAGTATTTTGACTCTCGTGCACCGACGTTACATGCGAGCAGCGCTCGTAAAACTCGATGGCTCGTTTTAGGGGCCCGATGAAATTTCACTCACGGGTTCAATGCTAAATGAGGTTTAGCGGTGCAACACGATGCATTTGCATAAAATGAAAGTTTTTGACACAGGTCCATCGAGGTTACGTGCGGGCAGCGATCGCAAGACTCGATGGCTCGTTTTTGGAGTTCGACGACATTTCGCTCGCGGCATCAATGCCGAAAGAGTTTTAACGGTGCAACGCGGTGCATTTGAATAACATAAAGTATTTTGACTCTCGTGCACCGACGTTACATGCGAGCAGCGCTCGTAAAACTCGATGGCTCGTTTTAGGGGCCCGATGAAATTTCACTCACGGGTTCCATGCTAAATGAGGTTTAGCGGTGCAACACGATGCATTTGCATAAAATGAAAGTTTTTGACACAGGTCCATCGAGGTTACGTGCGGGCAGCGATCGCAAGACTCGATGGCTCGTTTTTGGAGTTCGACGAAATTTCGATCGCGGCATCGATGCCAAACGAGGTTAATCGGTGCAACACGATACATTTGCATAAAATAAAGGTTTTTGACACTCATGCACCGAGGCTACGTACAAGCAGCGCTCACAAACATCGATGGCTCGTTTTTGGGGTTCGCCGACATTTCGCTCGCGGCATTGATATCAAACGAGGTTTAATGGCGCAACACAATGTATTTGCATAAAATAAAGTATTTTGACACTCGTGTACCGAGGTTACATGCGAGCAGCGCTCGCAAAACTCGATGGCTCGTTTTTGGGGCCCAATGAAATTTCGCTCGCGGCATCCATGCTAAATGAGGTTTAGCGGTGCAACACGATGCAATTGCACACAATAAAGGATTTTGACACCGGTGCACCGAGGTTACGTGCGAGCAGTGCTCACAAACCTCGATGGCTCGTTTTTGGAGTTCGACGACATTTCGCTCGCGGCATCGATGCCAAACGAGTTTTAACGATGCAACACCATGTACTTGCATAAAATAAAGGTTTTTGACACTCGTGCACAATCGTTACGTGCGAACATCGCTCGCAATACTCGATGGCTCGATTTTGTGGTCCTACGAATTTTCGATAGCGGCATGGTTTGTCAAACGAGGTGTAACGGTGCAGCACGATGCATTTGCGTAAAATAAAGCCTTTTGAATTGTACAAAGGTATATACAAATGTACAAAGGTTACGTGCGAGCAGCGCTCACAAACATGGATGGCTCGTTTTTGGGGTTCGACGACATTTCGCTCGCGGCATCGATGCCAAACGAGGTTTAACGGCGCAACACGATGCATTTGCATAAAATAAAGTATTTTGACGCTCGTGTACCGAGGTTATATGCGAGCAGCGCTCGTAAAACTCGATGGCCCGTTTTTTGGGCCCGATGAAATTTCACTCGCGGCATCCATGCTGAATAATGTTTAGCGGTGCAACACGATGCAATTGCATAAAATAAAGGATTTTGACTCTCGTGCACCGAGGTTACGTGCGGGCAGCGCTCACAATCCTCGATGGCTCGTTTTTGGGGTTCGACGACATTTCGCTCGCTGCATCGATGCCAACCGAGTTTTAACAATGCATCACGATGCATTTGCATAAAAGAAAGGTTTTTGACACTGGTCCATCGGGTTACGTGCGGGCAGCGATCGCAGTACTCGATGGCTCGTTTTTGTGGTTCGACGAAATTTCGGTCGCGGCATCGACGCCAAACGAGATTTAACGATACAATACGATGCATTTGCATAAAATAAAGTATTTTGACACTCGTGCACCGACGTTACATGCGAGCAGCGCTCGTAAAACTCGATGGCTCGTTTTTGGGGCCCCATGAAATTTCACTCGCGGCATCGATGCCAAACGAATCTTAGCGATGCAACACCATGTATTTGCATAAAATAAAGGTTTTTGACACTCGTGCACAAACGTTACGTGCGAGCATCGCTCGCAATACTCGGTGGCTCGTTTTTGTGGTCCGGCGAATTTTCGCTCGCGGCATCGATGTCAAACGAGGTGTAACGGTGCAGCACGATGCATTTGCATAAAATAAAGGATTTTGACTCTCGTGCACAAAGGTTACGTGCGAGCAGCGCTCGCAAAACTCGATGGCTCGTTTTTGGGGTTCGACGTCATTTCTCTCGCGGCATTGATGTCAAACGAGGTTTAATGGCGCAACACGATGTATTTGCATAAAATAAAGTATTTTGACACTCGTGCACCGAGGTTACATGCGAGCAGCGCTCGTAAAACTCGATGGCTCGTTTTTGGGACCCGATGAAATTTCACTCGCGGCATCCATTTTAAATGAGGTTTAGCGGTGCAACACTATGCAATTGCATAAAATAAAGGATTTTGACTCTCGTGCTCCAAGGCTAAGTGCGAGCAGTGCTCACAAACCTCGATGGCTTGTTTTTGGGGTTCGACTACATTTCGCTCGCGGCATCGATGCCAACCTAGTTTTAACGATGCAACACGATGCATTTGCATAAAATAAAGTATGTTGACATTCGTGCACAAAGGTTATGTGCGAGCAGCGCTCCCAAAACTCGATGGCTCGTTTATGGGGTTCGTCGTCATTTCTATCACGACATTGATGTCATCCGAGTTTTAACGATGCAAAACGATGCAGTTGCATAAATCAAAGGTTTTTGACACTCGTGCACCGAGGTTACGTGTGGGCAGCGCTCACAAACCTCGATGGCTCGTTTCTCGTGTCCGACGTAATTTCGCTCGCGGCATCGATGCCAAACGAGGTCTAATGGCGCAACACGATGTATTTGCATAAAATAAAGTATTTTGACACTCGTGTACCGAGGTTACATGCGAGCAGCGCTCGTAAAACTCGATGGCTCGTTCTAGGGGCCCCATGAAATTTCGCTCGCGGCATCGATGCCAAACGAGGTTTGACGATACAGAACGATGCATTTGCATAAAATAAAATATTTTGACTCTCGTGCAACGAGGTTACATACGAGCAGCGCTCGTAAAACTCGATGGCCCGTTTTTTGGGCCCGATGAAATTTCACTCGCGGCATCCATGCTGAATAATGTTTAGCGGTGCAACACGATGCAATTGCATAAAATAAAGGATTTTGACTCTCGTGCACCGAGGTTACGTGCGGGCAGCGCTCACAATCCTCGATGGCTCGTTTTTGGGGTTCGACGACATTTCGCTCGCTGCATCGATGCCAACCGAGTTTTAACAATGCATCACGATGCATTTTCTTAAAAGAAAGGTTTTTGACACTGGTCCATCGGGTTACGTGCGGGCAGCAATCGCAATACTCGATGGCTCGTTTTTGTGGTTCGACGAAATTTCGGTCGCGGCATCGACGCCAAACGAGATTTAACGATACAATACGATGCATTTGCATAAAATAAAGTATTTTGACACTCGTGCACCGACGTTACATGCGAGCAGCGCTCGTAAAACTCGATGGCTCGTTTTAGGGGCCCGATGAAATTTCACTCACGGGTTCAATGCTAAATGAGGTTTAGCGGTGCAACACGATGCATTTGCATAAAATGAAAGTTTTTGACACAGGTCCATCGAGGTTACGCGCGGGCAGCGATCGCAAGACTCGATGGCTCGTTTTTGGAGTTCGACGACATTTCGCTCGCGGCATCAATGCCGCAAGAGTTTTAACGGTGCAACGCGGTGCATTTGAATAACATAAAGTATTTTGACTCTCGTGCACCGACGTTACATGCGAGCAGCGCTCGTAAAACTCGATGGCTCGTTTTAGGGGCCCGATGAAATTTCACTCACGGGTTCAATGCTAAATGAGGTTTAGCGGTGCAACACGATGCATTTGCATAAAATGAAAGTTTTTGACACAGGTCCATCGAGGTTACGTGCGAGCAGCGCTCGCAAAACTCGATGGCTCTTTTTTGGGGCCCAATGAAATTTCGCTCGCGGCATCCATGCTAAATGAGGTTTAGCGGTGCAACACGATGCAATTGCACACAATAAAGGATTTTGACACCGGTGCACCGAGGTTACGTGCGAGCAGCGCTCACAAACCTTGATGCCTCGTTTTTGGAGTTCGACAACATTTCGCTCGCGGCATCAACGCCGAAAGAGTTTTAACTGTGCAGCACGATGCATTTGCATAAAATAAAGGATTTTGACTCTCGTGCACCGAGGTTACGTGCGAGCAGTGCTCACAAACCTCGATGGCTCGTTTTTGGAGTTCGACGACATTTCGCTCGCGGCATCGATGCCAAACGAGTTTTAACGATGCAACACCATGTACTTGCATAAAATAAAGGTTTTTGACACTCGTGCACAATCGTTACGTGCGAACATCGCTCGCAATACTCGATGGCTCGATTTTGTGGTCCTACGAATTTTCGATAGCGGCATGGTTTGTCAAACGAGGTGTAACGGTGCAGCACGATGCATTTGCGTAAAATAAAGCCTTTTGAATCTCATGTACAAAGGTTACGTGCGAGCAGCGCTCACAAACATGGATGGCTCGTTTTTGGGGTTCGACGACATTTCGCTCGCGGCATCGATGCCAAACGAGGTTTAACGGCGCAACACGATGCATTTGCATAAAATAAAGTATTTTGACGCTCGTGTACCGAGGTTACATGCGAGCAGCGCTCGTAAAACTCGATGGCTCGTTTTAGGGGCCCCATGAAATTTCGCTCGCGGCATCGATGCCAAACGAGGTTTGACGATACAGAACGATGCATTTGCATAAAATAAAGTATTTTGACTCTCGTGCAACGAGGTTAGATACGAGCAGCGCTCGTAAAACTCGATGGCCCGTTTTTTGGGCCCGATGAAATTTCACTCGCGGCATCCATGCTGAATAATGTTTAGCGGTGCAACACGATGCAATTGCATAAAATAAAGGATTTTGACTCTCGTGCACCGAGGTTACGTGCGGGCAGCGCTCACAAACCTCGATGGCTCGTTTTTGGGGTTCGACGACATTTCGCTCGCTGCATCGATGCCAACCGAGTTTTAACAATGCATCACGATGCATGTGCATAAAATAAAGGATTTTGACTCTCGTGCACCGAGGTTACGTGCGGGCAGCGCTCACAAACCTCGATGGCTCGTTTTTGGGGTTCGACGACATTTCGCTCGCTGCATCGATGCCAACCGAGTTTTAACAATGCATCACGATACATTTGCATAAAAGAAAGTTTTTTGACACTGGTCCATCGAGGTTACGTGCGGGCAGCGATCGCAATACTCGATGGCTCGTTTTTGTGGTCCGAAGAAATTTCGTTCGCGGCATCGATGCCGAACGAGATTTAACAATACAACACGGTGCATTTGCATAAAGTAAAGTATCTTGACACTCGTGCACCGACGTTACATGCGAGCAGCGCTCGTAAAACTCGATGGCTCGTTTTAGGGGCCCGATGAAATTTCACTCGCGGCTTCCATGCTAAATGAGGTTTTGCGGTGCGACACGATGCAGTTGCATAAAATAACGGTTTTTGACACTGGTGCACCGAAGATAAGTACGAACAGCGCTCACAAACCGCGATGGCACGTTTTTGGGGTTCGACGACATTTCGCTCGCGGCATCGATGCCAAACGAGGTTTAACGGCGCAACACGATGCATTTGCATAAAATAAAGTATTTTGACACTCGTGTACCGAGGTTACATGCGGGCAGCGATCGCAATACTCGATGACTCGTTTTTGTGGTCCGAAGAAATTTAGCTCGCGGCATCGATGCCGAACGAGCTTTGACGATACAAAACGATACATTTGCATAAAATAAAGTATTTTGAATCTCGTGCACCGAGGTTACGTGCGAGCAGCGCTCACAAACCTCGATGGCTCGTTTTTGGAGTTCGACAACATTTCGCTCGCGGCATCAACGCCGAAAGAGTTTTAACTGTGCAGCACGATGCATTTGCATAAAATAAAGGATTTTGACTCTCGTGCACCGAGGTTACGTGCGAGCAGTGCTCACAAACCTCGATGGCTCGTTTTTGGAGTTCGACGACATTTCGCTCGCGGCATCGATGCCAAACGAGTTTTAACGATGCAACACCATGTACTTGCATAAAATAAAGGTTTTTGACACTCGTGCACAATCGTTACGTGCGAACATCGCTCGCAATACTCGATGGCTCGATTTTGTGGTCCTACGAATTTTCGATAGCGGCATGGTTTGTCAAACGAGGTGTAACGGTGCAGCACGATGCATTTGCGTAAAATAAAGCCTTTTGAATCTCATGTACAAAGGTTACGTGCGAGCAGCGCTCACAAACATGGATGGCTCGTTTTTGGGGTTCGACGACATTTCGCTCGCGGCATCGATGCCAAACGAGGTTTAACGGCGCAACACGATGCATTTGCATAAAATAAAGTATTTTGACGCTCGTGTACCGAGGTTACATGCGAGCAGCGCTCGTAAAACTCGATGGCTCGTTTTAGGGGCCCCATGAAATTTCGCTCGCGGCATCGATGCCAAACGAGGTTTGACGATACAGAACGATGCATTTGCATAAAATAAAGTATTTTGACTCTCGTGCAACGAGGTTAGATACGAGCAGCGCTCGTAAAACTCGATGGCCCGTTTTTTGGGCCCGATGAAATTTCACTCGCGGCATCCATGCTGAATAATGTTTAGCGGTGCAACACGATGCAATTGCATAAAATAAAGTATTTTGACACTCGTGTACCGAGGTTACATGCGGGCAGCGATCGCAATACTCGATGACTCGTTTTTGTGGTCCGAAGAAATTTAGCTCGCGGCATCGATGCCGAACGAGCTTTGACGATACAAAACGATGCATTTGCATAAAATAAAGTATTTTGAATCTCGTGCACCGAGGTTACGTGCGAGCAGCGCTCACAAACCTCGATGGCTCGTTTTTGGTGTTCGACTATATTTCGCTCGCGGCATCGATGCCAACCTAGTTTTAACGATGCAACACGATGCATTTACATAAAGTAAAGTATCGTGACACTAGTGCACCGACGTTACATGCGAGCAGCGCTCGTAAAACTCGATGGCTCGTTTTTCGGGCCCGATGAAATTTCACTCGCGGCATCCATGCTAAATGAGGTTTAACTGTGCAACACGACGCATTTGCATGAAATAAAGTATTTTGACTGTCGTGCACCGAGGTTACGTGCGAGCAGCGCTCACAAACCTCGATGGCTCGTTTTTGGAGTTTGACGACATTTCGCTCGCGGCATCAATGCCGAAAGAGTTTTAACGGTGCAACACGGTGCATTTGAATAACATAAAGTATTTTGACACTCGTGCACCGACGTTACATGCGAGCAGCGCTCGTAAAACTCGATGGCTCGTTTTAGGGGCCCGATGAAATTTCACTCACGGGTTCCATGCTAAATGAGGTTTAGCGGTGCAACACGATGAATTTGCGTAAAATGAAAGTTTTTGACACAGGTCCATCGAGGTTACGTGCGGGCAGCGTTCGCAAGACTCGATGGCTCGTTTTTGGAGTTCGACGAAATTTCGCCCGCGGCATCGATGCCAAACGAGGTTAATCGGTGCAACACGATACATTTGCATAAAATAAAGGTTTTTGACACTCATGCACCGAGGCTACGTACAAGCAGCGCTCACAAACATCAATGGCTCGTTTTTGAGGTTCGCCGACATTTCTCTTGCGGCATTGATGTCAAACGAGGTTTAATGGCGTAACACGATGTATTTGCATAAAATAAAGTATTTTGACACTCGTGCACCGAGATTACATGCGAGCAGCGCTCGTAAAACTCGATGGCTCGTTTTTGGGACCCGATGAAATTTCACTCGCGGCATCCATTCTAAATGAGGTTTAGCGGTGCAACACTATGCAATTGCATAAAATAAAGGATTTTGACTCTCGTGCTCCAAGGCTAAGTGCGAGCAGTGCTCACAAACCTCGATGGCTTGTTTTTGGGGTTCGACTACATTTCGCTCGCGGCATCGATGCCAACCTAGTTTTAACGATGCAACACGATGCATTTGCATAAAATAAAGTATGTTGACATTCGTGCACAAAGGTTATGTGCGAGCAGCGCTCCCAAAACTCGATGGCTCGTTTATGGGGTTCGTCGTCATTTCTATCACGACATTGATGTCATCCGAGTTTTAACGATGCAAAACGATGCAGTTGCATAAATCAAAGGTTTTTGACACTCGTGCACCGAGGTTACGTGTGGGCAGCGCTCACAAACCTCGATGGCTCGTTTTTGGAGTTCGACGACATTTCGCTCGCGGCATCGATGCCAAACGAGATTTAACGATGCAACACCATGTACTTGCATAATATAAAGGTTTTTGACACTCGTGCACAATCGTTACGTGCGAACATCGCTCGCAATACTGGATGGCTCGATTTTGTGGTCCTACGAATTTTCGATAGCGGCATGGTTTGTCAAACGAGGTGTAACGGTGCAGCACGATGCATTTGCGTAAAATAAAGCCTTTTGAATCTCATGTACAAAGGTTACGTGCGAGCAGCGCTCACAAACATGGATGGCTCGTTTTTGGGGTTCGACTACATTTCGCTCGCGGCATCGATGCCAAACGAAGTTTAACGGCGCAACGCGATGCATTTCCATAAAATAAAGTATTTTGACGCTCGTGTACCGAGGTTACATGCGAGCAGCGCTCGTAAAACTCGATGGCTCGTTTTAGGGGCCCCATGAAATTTCGCTCGCGGCATCGATGCCAAACGAGGTTTGACGATACAGAACGATGCATTTGCATAAAATAAAGTATTTTGACTCTCGTGCACAAAGGTTACGTGCGAGCTGCGCTCGCAAAACACGATGGCTCGTTTTTGGGGTTCGACATCATTTCTATCGCGGCATTGATGTCAACCGAGTTTTAACGATGCAAAACGATGCATTTGCATAAATCAAAGGTTTTTGACACTCGTGCACCGAGGTTACGTGTGGGCAGCGCTCACAAACCTCGATGGCTCGTTTCTCGTGTCCGACGTAATTTCGTTCGCGGCATCGATGCCAAACGAGGTTTAATGGCGCAACGCGATGTATTTGCATAAAATAAAGTATTTTGACACTCGTGTACCGAGGTTACATGCGAGCAGCGCTCTTAAAACTCGATGGCTCGTTTTTGGGGCCCAATGAAATTTCACTCGCGGCATCCATGCTAAATGAGGTTTAGCGGTGCGACAAGATGCAATTTCATACAATAAAGGTTTTTGACACCGGGACACCGATGTTACGTACGATCAGCGCTCACAAACCTTGATGCTTCGTTTTTGGAGTTCGACGACATTTCGCTCGCGGCATCAATGCCGAAAGAGTTTTAACGGTGCAACACGGTGCATTTGCATAAAATAAAGTATTTTGACTCTCGTGCACCGACGTTACATGCGAGCAGCGCTCGTAAAACTCGATGGCTCGTTTTAGGGGCCCGATGAAATTTCACTCACGGGTTCAATGCTAAATGAGGTTTAGCGGTGCAACACGATGCATTTGCATAAAATGAAAGTTTTTGACACAGGTCCATCGAGGTTACGTGCGGGCAGCGATCGCAAGACTCGATGGCTCGTTTTTGGAGTTCGACGACATTTCGATCGCGGCATCGATGCCAAACGAGGTTAATCGGTGCAACACGATACATTTGCATAAAATAAAGGTTTTTGACACTCATGCACCGAGGCTACGTACAAGCAGCGCTCACAAACATCGATGGCTCGTTTTTGGGGTTCGCCGACATTTCGCTCGCGGCATTGATGTCAAACGAGGTTTAATGGCGTAACACAATGTATTTGCATAAAATAAAGTATTTTGACACTCGTGCACCGAGGTTACATGCGAGCAGCGCTCGTAAAACTCGATGGCTCGTTTTTGGGACCCGATGAAATTTCACTCGCGGCATCCATTCTAAATGAGGTTTAGCGGTGCAACACTATGCAATTGCATACAATAAAGGATTTTGACTCTCGCGCTCCAAGGCTAAGTGCGAGCAGTGCTCACAAACCTCGATGGCTTGTTTTTGGCGTTCGACTACATTTCGCTCCCGGCATCGATGCCAACCTAGTTTTAACGATGCAACACGATGCATTTGCATAAAATAAAGTATGTTGACATTCGTGCACAAAGGTTATGTGCGAGCAGCGCTCCCAAAACTCGATGGCTCGTTTATGGGGTTCGTCGTCATTTCTATCACGACATTGATGTCATCCGAGTTTTAACGATGCAAAACGATGCAGTTGCATAAATCAAAGGTTTTTGACACTCGTGCACCGAGGTTACGTGTGGGCAGCGCTCACAAACCTCGATGGCTCGTTTTTGGAGTTCGACGACATTTCGCTCGCGGCATCGATGCCAAACGAGATTTAACGATGCAACACCATGTACTTGCATAATATAAAGGTTTTTGACACTCGTGCACAATCGTTACGTGCGAACATCGCTCGCAATACTCGATGGCTCGATTTTGTGGTCCTACGAATTTTCGATAGCGGCATGGTTTGTCAAACGAGGTGTAACGGTGCAGCACGATGCATTTGCGTAAAATAAAGCCTTTTGAATCTCATGTACAAAGGTTACGTGCGAGCAGCGCTCACAAACATGGATGGCTCGTTTTTGGGGTTCGACTACATTTCGCTCGCGGCATCGATGCCAAACGAGGTTTAACGGCGCAACGCGATGCATTTCCATAAAATAAAGTATTTTGACGCTCGTGTACCGAGGTTACATGCGAGCAGCGCTCGTAAAACTCGATGGCTCGTTTTAGGGGCCCCATGAAATTTCGCTCGCGGCATCGATGCCAAACGAGGTTTGACGATACAGAACGATGCATTTGCATAAAATAAAGTATTTTGACTCTCGTGCACAAAGGTTACGTGCGAGCTGCGCTCGCAAAACACGATGGCTCGTTTTTGGGGTTCGACGTCATTTCTATCGCGGCATTGATGTCAACCGAGTTTTAACGATGCAAAACGATGCATTTGCATAAATCAAAGGTTTTTGACACTCGTGCACCGAGGTTACGTGTGGGCAGCGCTCACAAACCTCGATGGCTCGTTTCTCGTGTCCGACGTAATTTCGCTCGCGGCATCGATGCCAAACGAGGTCTAATGGCGCAACACGATGTATTTGCATAAAATAAAGTATTTTGACACTCGTGTACCGAGGTTACATGCGAGCAGCGCTCGTAAAACTCGATGGCTCGTTCTAGGGGCCCCATGAAATTTCGCTCGCGGCATCGATGCCAAACGAGGTTTGACGATACAGAACGATGCATTTGCATAAAATAAAATATTTTGACTCTCGTGCAACGAGGTCACATACGAGCAGCGCTCGTAAAACTCGATGGCCCGTTTTTTGGGCCCGATGAAATTTCACTCGCGGCATCCATGCTGAATAATGTTTAGCGGTGCAACACGATGCAATTGCATAAAATAAAGGATTTTGACTCTCGTGCACCGAGGTTACGTGCGGGCAGCGCTCACAATCCTCGATGGCTCGTTTTTGGGGTTCGACGACATTTCGCTCGCTGCATCGATGCCAACCGAGTTTTAACAATGCATCACGATGCATTTTCTTAAAAGAAAGGTTTTTGACACTGGTCCATCGGGTTACGTGCGGGCAGCAATCGCAATACTCGATGGCTCGTTTTTGTGGTTCGACGAAATTTCGGTCGCGGCATCGACGCCAAACGAGATTTAACGATACAATACGATGCATTTGCATAAAATAAAGTATTTTGACACTCGTGCACCGACGTTACATGCGAGCAGCGCTCGTAAAACTCGATGGCTCGTTTTAGGGGCCCGATGAAATTTCACTCACGGGTTCAATGCTAAATGAGGTTTAGCGGTGCAACACGATGCATTTGCATAAAATGAAAGTTTTTGACACAGGTCCATCGAGGTTACGCGCGGGCAGCGATCGCAAGACTCGATGGCTCGTTTTTGGAGTTCGACGACATTTCGCACGCGGCATCAATGCCGCAAGAGTTTTAACGGTGCAACGCGGTGCATTTGAATAACATAAAGTATTTTGACTCTCGTGCACCGACGTTACATGCGAGCAGCGCTCGTAAAACTCGATGGCTCGTTTTAGGGGCCCGATGAAATTTCACTCACGGGTTCAATGCTAAATGAGGTTTAGCGGTGCAACACGATGCATTTGCATAAAATGAAAGTTTTTGACACAGGTCCATCGAGGTTACGTGCGAGCAGCGCTCGCAAAACTCGATGGCTCGTTTTTGGGGCCCAATGAAATTTCGCTCGCGGCATCCATGCTAAATGAGGTTTAGCGGTGCAACACGATGCAATTGCACACAATAAAGGATTTTGACACCGGTGCACCGAGGTTACGTGCGAGCAGCGCTCACAAACCTTGATGCCTCGTTTTTGGAGTTCGACAACATTTCGCTCGCGGCATCAACGCCGAAAGAGTTTTAACTGTGCAGCACGATGCATTTGCATAAAATAAAGGATTTTGACTCTCGTGCACCGAGGTTACGTGCGGGCAGCGCTCACAATCCTCGATGGCTCGTTTTTGGGGTTCGACGACATTTCGCTCGCTGCATCGATGCCAACCGAGTTTTAACAATGCATCACGATGCATTTTCTTAAAAGAAAGGTTTTTGACACTGGTCCATCGGGTTACGTGCGGGCAGCAATCGCAATACTCGATGGCTCGTTTTTGTGGTTCGACGAAATTTCGGTCGCGGCATCGACGCCAAACGAGATTTAACGATACAATACGATGCATTTGCATAAAATAAAGTATTTTGACACTCGTGCACCGACGTTACATGCGAGCAGCGCTCGTAAAACTCGATGGCTCGTTTTAGGGGCCCGATGAAATTTCACTCACGGGTTCAATGCTAAATGAGGTTTAGCGGTGCAACACGATGCATTTGCATAAAATGAAAGTTTTTGACACAGGTCCATCGAGGTTACGCGCGGGCAGCGATCGCAAGACTCGATGGCTCGTTTTTGGAGTTCGACGACATTTCGCACGCGGCATCAATGCCGCAAGAGTTTTAACGGTGCAACGCGGTGCATTTGAATAACATAAAGTATTTTGACTCTCGTGCACCGACGTTACATGCGAGCAGCGCTCGTAAAACTCGATGGCTCGTTTTAGGGGCCCGATGAAATTTCACTCACGGGTTCAATGCTAAATGAGGTTTAGCGGTGCAACACGATGCATTTGCATAAAATGAAAGTTTTTGACACAGGTCCATCGAGGTTACGTGCGAGCAGCGCTCGCAAAACTCGATGGCTCGTTTTTGGGGCCCAATGAAATTTCGCTCGCGGCATCCATGCTAAATGAGGTTTAGCGGTGCAACACGATGCAATTGCACACAATAAAGGATTTTGACACCGGTGCACCGAGGTTACGTGCGAGCAGCGCTCACAAACCTTGATGCCTCGTTTTTGGAGTTCGACAACATTTCGCTCGCGGCATCAACGCCGAAAGAGTTTTAACTGTGCAGCACGATCCATTTGCATAAAATAAAGGATTTTGACTCTCGTGCACCGAGGTTACGTGCGAGCAGTGCTCACAAACCTCGATGGCTCGTTTTTGGAGTTCGACGACATTTCGCTCGCGGCATCGATGCCAAACGAGTTTTAACGATGCAACACCATGTACTTGCATAAAATAAAGGTTTTTGACACTCGTGCACAATCGTTACGTGCGAACATCGCTCGCAATACTCGATGGCTCGATTTTGTGGTCCTACGAATTTTCGATAGCGGCATGGTTTGTCAAACGAGGTGTAACGGTGCAGCACGATGCATTTGCGTAAAATAAAGCCTTTTGAATCTCATGTACAAAGGTTACGTGCGAGCAGCGCTCACAAACATGGATGGCTCGTTTTTGGGGTTCGACGACATTTCGCTCGCGGCATCGATGCCAAACGAGGTTTAACGGCGCAACACGATGCATTTGCATAAAATAAAGTATTTTGACGCTCGTGTACCGAGGTTACATGCGAGCAGCGCTCGTAAAACTCGATGGCTCGTTTTAGGGGCCCCATGAAATTTCGCTCGCGGCATCGATGCCAAACGAGGTTTGACGATACAGAACGATGCATTTGCATAAAATAAAGTATTTTGACTCTCGTGCAACGAGGTTAGATACGAGCAGCGCTCGTAAAACTCGATGGCCCGTTTTTTGGGCCCGATGAAATTTCACTCGCGGCATCCATGCCAACCGAGTTTTAACAATGCATCACGATGCATGTGCATAAAATAAAGGATTTTGACTCTCGTGCACCGAGGTTACGTGCGGGCAGCGCTCACAAACCTCGATGGCTCGTTTTTGGGGTTCGACGACATTTCGCTCGCTGCATCGATGCCAACCGAGTTTTAACAATGCATCACGATACATTTGCATAAAAGAAAGTTTTTTGACACTGGTCCATCGAGGTTACGTGCGGGCAGCGATCGCAATACTCGATGGCTCGTTTTTGTGGTCCGAAGAAATTTCGTTCGCGGCATCGATGCCGAACGAGATTTAACAATACAACACGGTGCATTTGCATAAAGTAAAGTATCTTGACACTCGTGCACCGACGTTACATGCGAGCAGCGCTCGTAAAACTCGATGGCTCGTTTTAGGGGCCCGATGAAATTTCACTCCCGGCTTCCATGCTAAATGAGGTTTTGCGGTGCGACACGATGCAGTTGCATAAAATAACGGTTTTTGACACTGGTGCACCGAAGATAAGTACGAACAGCGCTCACAAACCGCGATGGCACGTTTTTGGGGTTCGACGACATTTCGCTCGCGGCATCGATGCCAAACGAGGTTTAACGGCGCAACACGATGCATTTGCATAAAATAAAGTATTTTGACACTCGTGTACCGAGGTTACATGCGGGCAGCGATCGCAATACTCGATGACTCGTTTTTGTGGTCCGAAGAAATTTAGCTCGCGGCATCGATGCCGAACGAGCTTTGACGATACAAAACGATACATTTGCATAAAATAAAGTATTTTGAATCTCGTGCACCGAGGTTACGTGCGAGCAGCGCTCACAAACCTCGATGGCTCGTTTTTGGAGTTCGACAACATTTCGCTCGCGGCATCAACGCCGAAAGAGTTTTAACTGTGCAGCACGATGCATTTGCATAAAATAAAGGATTTTGACTCTCGTGCACCGAGGTTACGTGCGAGCAGTGCTCACAAACCTCGATGGCTCGTTTTTGGAGTTCGACGACATTTCGCTCGCGGCATCGATGCCAAACGAGTTTTAACGATGCAACACCATGTACTTGCATAAAATAAAGGTTTTTGACACTCGTGCACAATCGTTACGTGCGAACATCGCTCGCAATACTCGATGGCTCGATTTTGTGGTCCTACGAATTTTCGATAGCGGCATGGTTTGTCAAACGAGGTGTAACGGTGCAGCACGATGCATTTGCGTAAAATAAAGCCTTTTGAATCTCATGTACAAAGGTTACGTGCGAGCAGCGCTCACAAACATGGATGGCTCGTTTTTGGGGTTCGACGACATTTCGCTCGCGGCATCGATGCCAAACGAGGTTTAACGGCGCAACACGATGCATTTGCATAAAATAAAGTATTTTGACGCTCGTGTACCGAGGTTACATGCGAGCAGCGCTCGTAAAACTCGATGGCTCGTTTTAGGGGCCCCATGAAATTTCGCTCGCGGCATCGATGCCAAACGAGGTTTGACGATACAGAACGATGCATTTGCATAAAATAAAGTATTTTGACTCTCGTGCAACGAGGTTAGATACGAGCAGCGCTCGTAAAACTCGATGGCCCGTTTTTTGGGCCCGATGAAATTTCACTCGCGGCATCCATGCTGAATAATGTTTAGCGGTGCAACACGATGCAATTGCATAAAATAAAGTATTTTGACACTCGTGTACCGAGGTTACATGCGGGCAGCGATCGCAATACTCGATGACTCGTTTTTGTGGTCCGAAGAAATTTAGCTCGCGGCATCGATGCCGAACGAGCTTTGACGATACAAAACGATGCATTTGCATAAAATAAAGTATTTTGAATCTCGTGCACCGAGGTTACGTGCGAGCAGCGCTCACAAACCTCGATGGCTCGTTTTTGGTGTTCGACTATATTTCGCTCGCGGCATCGATGCCAACCTAGTTTTAACGATGCAACACGATGCATTTACATAAAGTAAAGTATCGTGACACTAGTGCACCGACGTTACATGCGAGCAGCGCTCGTAAAACTCGATGGCTCGTTTTTCGGGCCCGATGAAATTTCACTCGCGGCATCCATGCTAAATGAGGTTTAACTGTGCAACACGACGCATTTGCATGAAATAAAGTATTTTGACTGTCGTGCACCGAGGTTACGTGCGAGCAGCGCTCACAAACCTCGATGGCTCGTTTTTGGAGTTTGACGACATTTCGCTCGCGGCATCAATGCCGAAAGAGTTTTAACGGTGCAACACGGTGCATTTGAATAACATAAAGTATTTTGACACTCGTGCACCGACGTTACATGCGAGCAGCGCTCGTAAAACTCGATGGCTCGTTTTAGGGGCCCGATGAAATTTCACTCACGGGTTCCATGCTAAATGAGGTTTAGCGGTGCAACACGATGAATTTGCGTAAAATGAAAGTTTTTGACACAGGTCCATCGAGGTTACGTGCGGGCAGCGTTCGCAAGACTCGATGGCTCGTTTTTGGAGTTCGACGAAATTTCGCCCGCGGCATCGATGCCAAACGAGGTTAATCGGTGCAACACGATACATTTGCATAAAATAAAGGTTTTTGACACTCATGCACCGAGGCTACGTACAAGCAGCGCTCACAAACATCAATGGCTCGTTTTTGAGGTTCGCCGACATTTCTCTTGCGGCATTGATGTCAAACGAGGTTTAATGGCGCAACACGATGTATTTGCATAAAATAAAGTATGTTGACACTCGTGCACAAAGGTCACGTGCGAGCAGCGCTCCCAAAACTCGATGGCTCGTTTATGGGGTTCGACGTCATTTCTATCACGACATTGATGTGAACCGAGTTTTAACGATGCAAAACGATGGAGTTGCATAAATCAAAGGATTTTGACACTCGTGCACCGAGGTTACGTGTGGGCAACGCTCACAAACCTCGATGGCTCGTTTCTCGTGTCCGACGTAATTTCGCTCGCGGCATCGATGCCAAACGAGGTTTAATGGCGCAACGCGATGTATTTGCATAAAATAAAGTATTTTGACACTCGTGTACCGAGGTTACATGCGAGCAGCGCTCTTAAAACTCGATGGCTCGTTTTTGGGGCCCAATGAAATTTCACTCGCGGCATCCATGCTAAATGAGGTTTAGCGGTGCGACAAGATACAATTTCATACAATAAAGGTTTTTGACACCGGGGCACCGAGGTTACGTACGATCAGCGCTCACAAACCTTGATGCTTCGTTTTTGGAGTTCGACGACATTTCGCTCGCGGCATCAATGCCGAAAGAGTTTTAACGGTGCAACACGATGCATTTGCATAAAATAAAGTATTTTGACACTCGTGCACAGACGTTACATGCGAGCAGAGCTCGTAAAACTCGATGGCTCGTTTTAGGGGCCCGATGAAATTTCACTCACGGGTTCAATGCTAAATGAGGTTTAACGGTGCAACACGATGCATTTGCATAAAATGAAAGTTTTTGACACTGGTCCATCGGGTTACGTGCGGGCAGCGATCGCAATACTCGATGGCTCGTTTTTGTGGTTCGACGAAATTTCGGTCGCGGCATCGACGCCAAACGAGATTTAACGATACAATACGATGCATTTGCATAAAATAAAGTATTTTGACACTCGTGCACCGACGTTACATGCGAGCAGCGCTCGTAAAACTCGATGGCTCGTTTTTGGGGCCCCATGAAATTTCACTCGCGGCATCGATGCCAAACGAATCTTAGCGATGCAACACCATGTATTTGCATAAAATAAAGGTTTTTGACACTCGTGCACAAACGTTACGTGCGAGCATCGCTCGCAATACTCGGTGGCTCGTTTTTGTGGTCCGGCGAATTTTCGCTCGCGGCATCGATGTCAAACGAGGTGTAACGGTGCAGCACGATGCATTTGCATAAAATAAAGGATTTTGACTCTCGTGCACAAAGGTTACGTGCGAGCAGCGCTCGCAAAACTCGATGGCTCGTTTTTGGGGTTCGACGTCATTTCTATCGCGGCATTGATGTCAACCGAGTTTTAACGATGCAAAACGATGCATTTGCATAAATCAAAGGTTTTTGACACTCGTGCACCGAGGTTACGTGTGGGCAGCGCTCACAAACCTCGATGGCTCGTTTCTCGTGTCCGACGTAATTTCGCTCGCGGCATCGATGCCAAACGAGGTTTATTGGCGCAACGCGATGTATTTGCATAAAATAAAGTATTTTGACGCTCGTGTACCGAGGTTACATGCGAGCAGCGCTCGTAAAACTCGATGGCTCGTTTTAGGGGCCCCATGAAATTTCGCTCGCGGCATCGATGCCAAACGAGGTTTGACGATACAGAACGATGCATTTGCATAAAATAAAGTATTTTGACTCTCGTGCACAAAGGTTACGTGCGAGCTGCGCTCGCAAAACACGATGGCTCGTTTTTGGGGTTCGACGTCATTTCTATCGCGGCATTGATGTCAACCGAGTTTTAACGATGCAAAACGATGCATTTGCATAAATCAAAGGTTTTTGACACTCGTGCACCGAGGTTACGTGTGGGCAGCGCTCACAAACCTCGATGGCTCGTTTCTCGTGTCCGACGTAATTTCGCTCGCGGCATCGATGCCAAACGAGGTTTAATGGCGCAACGCGATGTATTTGCATAAAATAAAGTATTTTGACACTCGTGTACCGAGGTTACATGCGAGCAGCGCTCTTAAAACTCGATGGCTCGTTTTTGGGGCCCAATGAAATTTCACTCGCGGCATCCATGCTAAATGAGGTTAAGCGGTGCGACAAGATGCAATTTCATACAATAAAGGTTTTTGACACCGGGGCACCGAGGTTACGTACGATCAGCGCTCACAAACCTTGATGCTTCGTTTTTGGAGTTCGACGACATTTCGCTCGCGGCATCAATGCCGAAAGAGTTTTAACGGTGCAACACGATGCATTTGCATAAAATAAAGTATTTTGACACTCGTGCACAGACGTTACATGCGAGCAGAGCTCGTAAAACTCGATGGCTCGTTTTTGGGGCCCAATGAAATTTCACTCGCGGCATCCATGCTAAATGAGGTTTAGCGGCGCAACACGATGCATTTGCATAAAATAAAGTATTTTGACGCTCGTGTACCGAGGTTATATGCGAGCAGCGCTCGTAAAACTCGATGGCCCGTTTTTTGGGCCCGATGAAATTTCACTCGCGGCATCCATGCTGAATAATGTTTAGCGGTGCAACACGATGCAATTGCATAAAATAAAGGATTTTGACTCTCGTGCACCGAGGTTACGTGCGGGCAGCGCTCACAATCCTCGATGGCTCGTTTTTGGGGTTCGACGACATTTCGCTCGCTGCATCGATGCCAACCGAGTTTTAACAATGCATCACGATGCATTTGCATAAAAGAAAGGTTTTTGACACTGGTCCATCGGGTTACGTGCGGGCAGCGATCGCAATACTCGATGGCTCGTTTTTGTGGTTCGACGAAATTTCGGTCGCGGCATCGACGCCAAACGAGATTTAACGATACAATACGATGCATTTGCATAAAATAAAGTATTTTGACACTCGTGCACCGACGTTACATGCGAGCAGCGCTCGTAAAACTCGATGGCTCGTTTTTGGGGCCCCATGAAATTTCACTCGCGGCATCGATGCCAAACGAATCTTAGCGATGCAACACCATGTATTTGCATAAAATAAAGGTTTTTGACACTCGTGCACAAACGTTACGTGCGAGCATCGCTCGCAATACTCGGTGGCTCGTTTTTGTGGTCCGGCGAATTTTCGCTCGCGGCATCGATGTCAAACGAGGTGTAACGGTGCAGCACGATGCATTTGCATAAAATAAAGGATTTTGACTCTCGTGCACAAAGGTTACGTGCGAGCAGCGCTCGCAAAACTCGATGGCTCGTTTTTGGGGTTCGACGTCATTTCTCTCGCGGCATTGATGTCAAACGAGGTTTAATGGCGTAACACAATGTATTTGCATAAAATAAAGTATTTTGACACTCGTGCACCGAGGTTACATGCGAGCAGCGCTCGTAAAACTCGATGGCTCGTTTTTGGGACCCGATGAAATTTCACTCGCGGCATCCATTCTAAATGAGGTTTAGCGGTGCAACACTATGCAATTGCATAAAATAAAGGATTTTGACTCTCGCGCTCCAAGGCTAAGTGCGAGCAGTGCTCACAAACCTCGATGGCTTGTTTTTGGCGTTCGACTACATTTCGCTCCCGGCATCGATGCCAACCTAGTTTTAACGATGCAACACGATGCATTTGCATAAAATAAAGTATGTTGACATTCGTGCACAAAGGTTATGTGCGAGCAGCGCTCCCAAAACTCGATGGCTCGTTTATGGGGTTCGTCGTCATTTCTATCACGACATTGATGTCATCCGAGTTTTAACGATGCAAAACGATGCAGTTGCATAAATCAAAGGTTTTTGACACTCGTGCACCGAGGTTACGTGTGGGCAGCGCTCACAAACCTCGATGGCTCGTTTTTGGAGTTCGACGACATTTCGCTCGCGGCATCGATGCCAAACGAGATTTAACGATGCAACACCATGTACTTGCATAATATAAAGGTTTTTGACACTCGTGCACAATCGTTACGTGCGAACATCGCTCGCAATACTCGATGGCTCGATTTTGTGGTCCTACGAATTTTCGATAGCGGCATGGTTTGTCAAACGAGGTGTAACGGTGCAGCACGATGCATTTGCGTAAAATAAAGCCTTTTGAATCTCATGTACAAAGGTTACGTGCGAGCAGCGCTCACAAACATGGATGGCTCGTTTTTGGGGTTCGACTACATTTCGCTCGCGGCATCGATGCCAAACGAGGTTTAACGGCGCAACGCGATGCATTTCCATAAAATAAAGTATTTTGACGCTCGTGTACCGAGGTTACATGCGAGCAGCGCTCGTAAAACTCGATGGCTCGTTTTAGGGGCCCCATGAAATTTCGCTCGCGGCATCGATGCCAAACGAGGTTTGACGATACAGAACGATGCATTTGCATAAAATAAAGTATTTTGACTCTCGTGCACAAAGGTTACGTGCGAGCTGCGCTCGCAAAACACGATGGCTCGTTTTTGGGGTTCGACGTCATTTCTATCGCGGCATTGATGTCAACCGAGTTTTAACGATGCAAAACGATGCATTTGCATAAATCAAAGGTTTTTGACACTCGTGCACCGAGGTTACGTGTGGGCAGCGCTCACAAACCTCGATGGCTCGTTTCTCGTGTCCGACGTAATTTCGCTCGCGGCATCGATGCCAAACGAGGTCTAATGGCGCAACACGATGTATTTGCATAAAATAAAGTATTTTGACACTCGTGTACCGAGGTTACATGCGAGCAGCGCTCGTAAAACTCGATGGCTCGTTCTAGGGGCCCCATGAAATTTCGCTCGCGGCATCGATGCCAAACGAGGTTTGACGATACAGAACGATGCATTTGCATAAAATAAAATATTTTGACTCTCGTGCAACGAGGTTACATACGAGCAGCGCTCGTAAAACTCGATGGCCCGTTTTTTGGGCCCGATGAAATTTCACTCGCGGCATCCATGCTGAATAATGTTTAGCGGTGCAACACGATGCAATTGCATAAAATAAAGGATTTTGACTCTCGTGCACCGAGGTTACGTGCGGGCAGCGCTCACAATCCTCGATGGCTCGTTTTTGGGGTTCGACGACATTTCGCTCGCTGCATCGATGCCAACCGAGTTTTAACAATGCATCACGATGCATTTTCTTAAAAGAAAGGTTTTTGACACTGGTCCATCGGGTTACGTGCGGGCAGCAATCGCAATACTCGATGGCTCGTTTTTGTGGTTCGACGAAATTTCGGTCGCGGCATCGACGCCAAACGAGATTTAACGATACAATACGATGCATTTGCATAAAATAAAGTATTTTGACACTCGTGCACCGACGTTACATGCGAGCAGCGCTCGTAAAACTCGATGGCTCGTTTTAGGGGCCCGATGAAATTTCACTCACGGGTTCAATGCTAAATGAGGTTTAGCGGTGCAACACGATGCATTTGCATAAAATGAAAGTTTTTGACACAGGTCCATCGAGGTTACGCGCGGGCAGCGATCGCAAGACTCGATGGCTCGTTTTTGGAGTTCGACGACATTTCGCTCGCGGCATCAATGCCGCAAGAGTTTTAACGGTGCAACGCGGTGCATTTGAATAACATAAAGTATTTTGACTCTCGTGCACCGACGTTACATGCGAGCAGCGCTCGTAAAACTCGATGGCTCGTTTTAGGGGCCCGATGAAATTTCACTCACGGGTTCAATGCTAAATGAGGTTTAGCGGTGCAACACGATGCATTTGCATAAAATGAAAGTTTTTGACACAGGTCCATCGAGGTTACGTGCGAGCAGCGCTCGCAAAACTCGATGGCTCGTTTTTGGGGCCCAATGAAATTTCGCTCGCGGCATCCATGCTAAATGAGGTTTAGCGGTGCAACACGATGCAATTGCACACAATAAAGGATTTTGACACCGGTGCACCGAGGTTACGTGCGAGCAGCGCTCACAAACCTTGATGCCTCGTTTTTGGAGTTCGACAACATTTCGCTCGCGGCATCAACGCCGAAAGAGTTTTAACTGTGCAGCACGATGCATTTGCATAAAATAAAGGATTTTGACTCTCGTGCACCGAGGTTACGTGCGAGCAGTGCTCACAAACCTCGATGGCTCGTTTTTGGAGTTCGACGACATTTCGCTCGCGGCATCGATGCCAAACTAGTTTTAACGATGCAACACCATGTACTTGCATAAAATAAAGGTTTTTGACACTCGTGCACAATCGTTACGTGCGAACATCGCTCGCAATACTCGATGGCTCGATTTTGTGGTCCTACGAATTTTCGATAGCGGCATGGTTTGTCAAACGAGGTGTAACGGTGCAGCACGATGCATTTGCGTAAAATAAAGCCTTTTGAATCTCATGTACAAAGGTTACGTGCGAGCAGCGCTCACAAACATGGATGGCTCGTTTTTGGGGTTCGACGACATTTCGCTCGCGGCATCGATGCCAAACGAGGTTTAACGGCGCAACACGATGCATTTGCATAAAATAAAGTATTTTGACGCTCGTGTACCGAGGTTACATGCGAGCAGCGCTCGTAAAACTCGATGGCTCGTTTTAGGGGCCCCATGAAATTTCGCTCGCGGCATCGATGCCAAACGAGGTTTGACGATACAGAACGATGCATTTGCATAAAATAAAGTATTTTGACTCTCGTGCAACGAGGTTAGATACGAGCAGCGCTCGTAAAACTCGATGGCCCGTTTTTTGGGCCCGATGAAATTTCACTCGCGGCATCCATGCTGAATAATGTTTAGCGGTGCAACACGATGCAATTGCATAAAATAAAGGATTTTGACTCTCGTGCACCGAGGTTACGTGCGGGCAGCGCTCACAAACCTCGATGGCTCGTTTTTGGGGTTCGACGACATTTCGCTCGCTGCATCGATGCCAACCGAGTTTTAACAATGCATCACGATGCATGTGCATAAAATAAAGGATTTTGACTCTCGTGCACCGAGGTTACGTGCGGGCAGCGCTCACAAACCTCGATGGCTCGTTTTTGGGGTTCGACGACATTTCGCTCGCTGCATCGATGCCAACCGAGTTTTAACAATGCATCACGATACATTTGCATAAAAGAAAGTTTTTTGACACTGGTCCATCGAGGTTACGTGCGGGCAGCGATCGCAATACTCGATGGCTCGTTTCTGTGGTCCGAAGAAATTTCGTTCGCGGCATCGATGCCGAACGAGATTTAACAATACAACACGGTGCATTTGCATAAAGTAAAGTATCTTGACACTCGTGCACCGACGTTACATGCGAGCAGCGCTCGTAAAACTCGATGGCTCGTTTTAGGGGCCCGATGAAATTTCACTCGCGGCTTCCATGCTAAATGAGGTTTAGCGGTGCGACACGATGCAGTTGCATAAAATAACGGTTTTTGACACTGGTGCACCGAAGATAAGTACGAACAGCGCTCACAAACCGCGATGGCACGTTTTTGGGGTTCGACGACATTTCGCTCGCGGCATCGATGCCAAACGAGGTTTAACGGCGCAACACGATGCATTTGCATAAAATAAAGTATTTTGACACTCGTGTGCCGAGGTTACATGCGGGCAGCGATCGCAATACTCGATGACTCGTTTTTGTGGTCCGAAGAAATTTAGCTCGCGGCATCGATGCCGAACGAGCTTTGACGATACAAAACGATACATTTGCATAAAATAAAGTATTTTGAATCTCGTGCACCGAGGTTACGTGCGAGCAGCGCTCACAAACCTCGATGGCTCGTTTTTGGAGTTCGACAACATTTCGCTCGCGGCATCATCGCCGAAAGAGTTTTAACTGTGCAGCACGATGCATTTGCATAAAATAAAGGATTTTGACTCTCGTGCACCGAGGTTACGTGCGAGCAGTGCTCACAAACCTCGATGGCTCGTTTTTGGAGTTCGACGACATTTCGCTCGCGGCATCGATGCCAAACGAGTTTTAACGATGCAACACCATGTACTTGCATAAAATAAAGGTTTTTGACACTCGTGCACAATCGTTACGTGCGAACATCGCTCGCAATACTCGATGGCTCGATTTTGTGGTCCTACGAATTTTCGATAGCGGCATGGTTTGTCAAACGAGGTGTAACGGTGCAGCACGATGCATTTGCGTAAAATAAAGCCTTTTGAATCTCATGTACAAAGGTTACGTGCGAGCAGCGCTCACAAACATGGATGGCTCGTTTTTGGGGTTCGACGACATTTCGCTCGCGGCATCGATGCCAAACGAGGTTTAACGGCGCAACACGATGCATTTGCATAAAATAAAGTATTTTGACGCTCGTGTACCGAGGTTACATGCGAGCAGCGCTCGTAAAACTCGATGGCTCGTTTTAGGGGCCCCATGAAATTTCGCTCGCGGCATCGATGCCAAACGAGGTTTGACGATACAGAACGATGCATTTGCATAAAATAAAGTATTTTGACTCTCGTGCAACGAGGTTAGATACGAGCAGCGCTCGTAAAACTCGATGGCCCGTTTTTTGGGCCCGATGAAATTTCACTCGCGGCATCCATGCTGAATAATGTTTAGCGGTGCAACACGATGCAATTGCATAAAATAAAGTATTTTGACACTCGTGTACCGAGGTTACATGCGGGCAGCGATCGCAATACTCGATGACTCGTTTTTGTGGTCCGAAGAAATTTAGCTCGCGGCATCGATGCCGAACGAGCTTTGACGATACAAAACGATGCATTTGCATAAAATAAAGTATTTTGAATCTCGTGCACCGAGGTTACGTGCGAGCAGCGCTCACAAACCTCGATGGCTCGTTTTTGGTGTTCGACTATATTTCGCTCGCGGCATCGATGCCAACCTAGTTTTAACGATGCAACACGATGCATTTACATAAAGTAAAGTATCGTGACACTAGTGCACCGACGTTACATGCGAGCAGCGCTCGTAAAACTCGATGGCTCGTTTTTCGGGCCCGATGAAATTTCACTCGCGGCATCCATGCTAAATGAGGTTTAACTGTGCAACACGACGCATTTGCATGAAATAAAGTATTTTGACTGTCGTGCACCGAGGTTACGTGCGAGCAGCGCTCACAAACCTCGATGGCTCGTTTTTGGAGTTTGACGACATTTCGCTCGCGGCATCAATGCCGAAAGAGTTTTAACGGTGCAACACGGTGCATTTGAATAACATAAAGTATTTTGACACTCGTGCACCGACGTTACATGCGAGCAGCGCTCGTAAAACTCGATGGCTCGTTTTAGGGGCCCGATGAAATTTCACTCACGGGTTCCATGCTAAATGAGGTTTAGCGGTGCAACACGATGAATTTGCGTAAAATGAAAGTTTTTGACACAGGTCCATCGAGGTTACGTGCGGGCAGCGTTCGCAAGACTCGATGGCTCGTTTTTGGAGTTCGACGAAATTTCGCCCGCGGCATCGATGCCAAACGAGGTTAATCGGTGCAACACGATACATTTGCATAAAATAAAGGTTTTTGACACTCATGCACCGAGGCTACGTACAAGCAGCGCTCACAAACATCAATGGCTCGTTTTTGAGGTTCGCCGACATTTCTCTTGCGGCATTGATGTCAAACGAGGTTTAATGGCGCAACACGATGTATTTGCATAAAATAAAGTATTTTGACACTCGTGCACCGAGGTTACATGCGAGCAGCGCTCGTAAAACTCGATGGTTCGTTTTTGGGACCCGATGAAATTTCACTCGCGGCATCCATTCTAAATGAGGTTTAGCGGTGCAACACTATGCAATTGCATAAAATAAAGGATTTTGACTCTCGTGCTCCAAGGCTAAGTGCGAGCAGCGCTCACAAACCTCGATGGCTTGTTTTTGGGGTTCGACTACATTTCGCTCGCGGCATCGATGCCAACCTAGTTTTAACGATGCAACACGATGCATTTGCATAAAATAAAGTATGTTGACACTCGTGCACAAAGGTCACGTGCGAGCAGCGCTCCCAAAACTCGATGGCTCGTTTATGGGGTTCGACGTCATTTCTATCACGACATTGATGTGAACCGAGTTTTAACGATGCAAAACGATGCAGTTGCATAAATCAAAGGATTTTGACACTCGTGCACCGAGGTTACGTGTGGGCAACGCTCACAAACCTCGATGGCTCGTTTCTCGTGTCCGACGTAATTTCGCTCGCGGCATCGATGCCAAACGAGGTTTAATGGCGCAACGCGATGTATTTGCATAAAATAAAGTATTTTGACACTCGTGTACCGAGGTTACATGCGAGCAGCGCTCTTAAAACTCGATGGCTCGTTTTTGGGGCCCAATGAAATTTCACTCGCGGCATCCATGCTAAATGAGGTTTAGCGGTGCGACAAGATACAATTTCATACAATAAAGGTTTTTGACACCGGGGCACCGAGGTTACGTACGATCAGCGCTCACAAACCTTGATGCTTCGTTTTTGGAGTTCGACGACATTTCGCTCGCGGCATCAATGCCGAAAGAGTTTTAACGGTGCAACACGATGCATTTGCATAAAATAAAGTATTTTGACACTCGTGCACAGACGTTACATGCGAGCAGAGCTCGTAAAACTCGATGGCTCGTTTTAGGGGCCCGATGAAATTTCACTCACGGGTTCAATGCTAAATGAGGTTTAACGGTGCAACACGATGCATTTGCATAAAATGAAAGTTTTTGACACTGGTCCATCGGGTTACGTGCGGGCAGCGATCGCAATACTCGATGGCTCGTTTTTGTGGTTCGACGAAATTTCGGTCGCGGCATCGACGCCAAACGAGATTTAACGATACAATACGATGCATTTGCATAAAATAAAGTATTTTGACACTCGTGCACCGACGTTACATGCGAGCAGCGCTCGTAAAACTCGATGGCTCGTTTTTGGGGCCCCATGAAATTTCACTCGCGGCATCGATGCCAAACGAATCTTAGCGATGCAACACCATGTATTTGCATAAAATAAAGGTTTTTGACACTCGTGCACAAACGTTACGTGCGAGCATCGCTCGCAATACTCGGTGGCTCGTTTTTGTGGTCCGGCGAATTTTCGCTCGCGGCATCGATGTCAAACGAGGTGTAACGGTGCAGCACGATGCATTTGCATAAAATAAAGGATTTTGACTCTCGTGCACAAAGGTTACGTGCGAGCAGCGCTCGCAAAACTCGATGGCTCGTTTTTGGGGTTCGACGTCATTTCTATCGCGGCATTGATGTCAACCGAGTTTTAACGATGCAAAACGATGCATTTGCATAAATCAAAGGTTTTTGACACTCGTGCACCGAGGTTACGTGTGGGCAGCGCTCACAAACCTCGATGGCTCGTTTCTCGTGTCCGACGTAATTTCGCTCGCGGCATCGATGCCAAACGAGGTTTATTGGCGCAACGCGATGTATTTGCATAAAATAAAGTATTTTGACGCTCGTGTACCGAGGTTACATGCGAGCAGCGCTCGTAAAACTCGATGGCTCGTTTTAGGGGCCCCATGAAATTTCGCTCGCGGCATCGATGCCAAACGAGGTTTGACGATACAGAACGATGCATTTGCATAAAATAAAGTATTTTGACTCTCGTGCACAAAGGTTACGTGCGAGCTGCGCTCGCAAAACACGATGGCTCGTTTTTGGGGTTCGACGTCATTTCTATCGCGGCATTGATGTCAACCGAGTTTTAACGATGCAAAACGATGCATTTGCATAAATCAAAGGTTTTTGACACTCGTGCACCGAGGTTACGTGTGGGCAGCGCTCACAAACCTCGATGGCTCGTTTCTCGTGTCCGACGTAATTTCGCTCGCGGCATCGATGCCAAACGAGGTTTAATGGCGCAACGCGATGTATTTGCATAAAATAAAGTATTTTGACACTCGTGTACCGAGGTTACATGCGAGCAGCGCTCTTAAAACTCGATGGCTCGTTTTTGGGGCCCAATGAAATTTCACTCGCGGCATCCATGCTAAATGAGGTTAAGCGGTGCGACAAGATGCAATTTCATACAATAAAGGTTTTTGACACCGGGGCACCGAGGTTACGTACGATCAGCGCTCACAAACCTTGATGCTTCGTTTTCGGAGTTCGACGACATTTCGCTCGCGGCATCAATGCCGAAAGAGTTTTAACGGTGCAACACGATGCATTTGCATAAAATAAAGTATTTTGACACTCGTGCACAGACGTTACATGCGAGCAGAGCTCGTAAAACTCGATGGCTCGTTTTTGGGGCCCAATGAAATTTCACTCGCGGCATCCATGCTAAATGAGGTTTAGCGGTGCAACACGATGCAGTTGCATATAATAAAGGTTTTTGACACTGGGGCACCGAGGTTACGTGCGAGCAGCGCTCTCAAACCTCGATGGCTCGTTTTTCGGGTTCGACGACATTTCGGTCGCGGCATCGATGCCAACCTAGTTTTAACGATGCAACACGATGCATATACATAAAGTAAAGTATCGTGACACTCGTGCACCGACGTTACATGCGAGCAGCGCTCGTAAAACTCGATGGCTCGTTTTAGGGGCCCGATGAAATTTCACTCACGGGTTCCATGCTAAATGAGGTTTAGCGGTGCAACACGATGCATTTGCATAAAATGAAAGTTTTTGACACAGATCCATCGAGGTTACGTGCGGGCAGCGATCGCAAGACTCGATGGCTCGTTTTTGGAGTTCGACGAAATTTCGATCGCGGCATCGATGCCAAACCAGGTTAATCGGTGCAACACGATACATTTGCATAAAATAAAGGTTTTTGACACTCATGCACCGAGGCTACGTACAAGCAGCGCTCACAAACATCGATGGCTCGTTTTTGGGGTTCGCCGACATTTCGCTCGCGGCATTGATATCAAACGAGGTTTAATGGCGCAACACGATGTATTTGCATAAAATAAAGTATTTTGACACTCGTGTACCGAGGTTACATGCGAGCAGCGCTCGCAAAACTCGATGGCTCGTTTTTGGGGCCCAATGAAATTTCGCTCGCGGCATCCATGCTAAATGAGGTTTAGCGGTGCAACACGATGCAATTGCACACAATAAAGGATTTTGACACCGGTGCACCGAGGTTACGTGCGAGCAGTGCTCACAAACCACGATGGCTCGTTTTTGGAGTTCGACGACATTTCGCTCGCGGCATCGATGCCAAACGAGTTTTAACGATGCAACACCATGTACTTGCATAAAATAAAGGTTTTTGACACTCGTGCACAATCGTTACGTGCGAACATCGCTCGCAATACTCGATGGCTCGATTTTGTGGTCCTACGAATTTTCGATAGCGGCATGGTTTGTCAAACGAGGTGTAACGGTGCAGCACGATGCATTTGCGTAAAATAAAGCCTTTTGAATTGTACAAAGGTGTATACAAATGTACAAAGGTTACGTGCGAGCAGCGCTCACAAACATGGATGGCTCGTTTTTGGGGTTCGACGACATTTCGCTCGCGGCATCGATGCCAAACGAGGTTTAACGGCGCAACACGATGCATTTGCATAAAATAAAGTATTTTGACGCTCGTGTACCGAGGTTATATGCGAGCAGCGCTCGTAAAACTCGATGGCCCGTTTTTTGGGCCCGATGAAATTTCACTCGCGGCATCCATGCTGAATAATGTTTAGCGGTGCAACACGATGCAATTGCATAAAATAAAGGATTTTGACTCTCGTGCACCGAGGTTACGTGCGGGCAGCGCTCACAATCCTCGATGGCTCGTTTTTGGGGTTCGACGACATTTCGCTCGCTGCATCGATGCCAACCGAGTTTTAACAATGCATCACGATGCATTTGCATAAAAGAAAGGTTTTTGACACTGGTCCATCGGGTTACGTGCGGGCAGCGATCGCAATACTCGATGGCTCGTTTTTGTGGTTCGACGAAATTTCGGTCGCGGCATCGACGCCAAACGAGATTTAACGATACAATACGATGCATTTGCATAAAATAAAGTATTTTGACACTCGTGCACCGACGTTACATGCGAGCAGCGCTCGTAAAACTCGATGGCTCGTTTTTGGGGCCCCATGAAATTTCACTCGCGGCATCGATGCCAAACGAATCTTAGCGATGCAACACCATGTATTTGCATAAAATAAAGGTTTTTGACACTCGTGCACAAACGTTACGTGCGAGCATCGCTCGCAATACTCGATGGCTCGTTTTTGGGGCCCAATGAAATTTCACTCGCGGCATCCATGCTAAATGAGGTTTAGCGGTGCGACAAGATGCAATTTCATACAATAAAGGTTTTTGACACCGGGACACCGATGTTACGTACGATCAGCGCTCACAAACCTTGATGCTTCGTTTTTGGAGTTCGACGACATTTCGCTCGCGGCATCAATGCCGAAAGAGTTTTAACGGTGCAACACGGTGCATTTGCATAAAATAAAGTATTTTGACTCTCGTGCACCGACGTTACATGCGAGCAGCGCTCGTAAAACTCGATGGCTCGTTTTAGGGGCCCGATGAAATTTCACTCACGGGTTCAATGCTAAATGAGGTTTAGCGGTGCAACACGATGCATTTGCATAAAATGAAAGTTTTTGACACAGGTCCATCGAGGTTACGTGCGGGCAGCGATCGCAAGACTCGATGGCTCGTTTTTGGAGTTCGACGACATTTCGATCGCGGCATCGATGCCAAACGAGGTTAATCGGTGCAACACGATACATTTGCATAAAATAAAGGTTTTTGACACTCATGCACCGAGGCTACGTACAAGCAGCGCTCACAAACATCGATGGCTCGTTTTTGGGGTTCGCCGACATTTCGCTCGCGGCATTGATGTCAAACGAGGTTTAATGGCGTAACACGATGTATTTGCATAAAATAAAGTATTTTGACACTCGTGCACCGAGATTACATGCGAGCAGCGCTCGTAAAACTCGATGGCTCGTTTTTGGGACCCGATGAAATTTCACTCGCGGCATCCATTCTAAATGAGGTTTAGCGGTGCAACACTATGCAATTGCATAAAATAAAGGATTTTGACTCTCGTGCTCCAAGGCTAAGTGCGAGCAGTGCTCACAAACCTCGATGGCTTGTTTTTGGGGTTCGACTACATTTCGCTCGCGGCATCGATGCCAACCTAGTTTTAACGATGCAACACGATGCATTTGCATAAAATAAAGTATGTTGACATTCGTGCACAAAGGTTATGTGCGAGCAGCGCTCCCAAAACTCGATGGCTCGTTTATGGGGTTCGTCGTCATTTCTATCACGACATTGATGTCATCCGAGTTTTAACGATGCAAAACGATGCAGTTGCATAAATCAAAGGTTTTTGACACTCGTGCACCGAGGTTACGTGTGGGCAGCGCTCACAAACCTCGATGGCTCGTTTTTGGAGTTCGACGACATTTCGCTCGCGGCATCGATGCCAAACGAGATTTAACGATGCAACACCATGTACTTGCATAATATAAAGGTTTTTGACACTCGTGCACAATCGTTACGTGCGAACATCGCTCGCAATACTCGATGGCTCGATTTTGTGGTCCTACGAATTTTCGATAGCGGCATGGTTTGTCAAACGAGGTGTAACGGTGCAGCACGATGCATTTGCGTAAAATAAAGCCTTTTGAATCTCATGTACAAAGGTTACGTGCGAGCAGCGCTCACAAACATGGATGGCTCGTTTTTGGGGTTCGACTACATTTCGCTCGCGGCATCGATGCCAAACGAAGTTTAACGGCGCAACGCGATGCATTTCCATAAAATAAAGTATTTTGACGCTCGTGTACCGAGGTTACATGCGAGCAGCGCTCGTAAAACTCGATGGCTCGTTTTAGGGGCCCCATGAAATTTCGCTCGCGGCATCGATGCCAAACGAGGTTTGACGATACAGAACGATGCATTTGCATAAAATAAAGTATTTTGACTCTCGTGCACAAAGGTTACGTGCGAGCTGCGCTCGCAAAACACGATGGCTCGTTTTTGGGGTTCGACGTCATTTCTATCGCGGCATTGATGTCAACCGAGTTTTAACGATGCAAAACGATGCATTTGCATAAATCAAAGGTTTTTGACACTCGTGCACCGAGGTTACGTGTGGGCAGCGCTCACAAACCTCGATGGCTCGTTTCTCGTGTCCGACGTAATTTCGCTCGCGGCATCGATGCTAAACGAGGTTTAATGGCGCAACGCGATGTATTTGCATAAAATAAAGTATTTTGACACTCGTGTACCGAGGTTACATGCGAGCAGCGCTCTTAAAACTCGATGGCTCGTTTTTGGGGCCCAATGAAATTTCACTCGCGGCATCCATGCTAAATGAGGTTAAGCGGTGCGACAAGATGCAATTTCATACAATAAAGGTTTTTGACACCGGGGCACCGAGGTTACGTACGATCAGCGCTCACAAACCTTGATGCTTCGTTTTTGGAGTTCGACGACATTTCGCTCGCGGCATCAATGCCGAAAGAGTTTTAACGGTGCAACACGATGCATTTGCATAAAATAAAGTATTTTGACACTCGTGCACAGACGTTACATGCGAGCAGAGCTCGTAAAACTCGATGGCTCGTTTTTGGGGCCCAATGAAATTTCACTCGCGGCATCCATGCTAAATGAGGTTTAGCGGTGCAACACGATGCAGTTGCATATAATAAAGGTTTTTGACACTGGGGCACCGAGGTTACGTGCGAGCAGCGCTCTCAAACCTCGATGGCTCGTTTTTCGGGTTCGACGACATTTCGGTCGCGGCATCGATGCCAACCTAGTTTTAACGATGCAACACGATGCATTTACATAAAGTAAAGTATCGTGACACTCGTGCACCGACGTTACATGCGAGCAGCGCTCGTAAAACTCGATGGCTCGTTTTAGGGGCCCGATGAAATTTCACTCACGGGTTCCATGCTAAATGAGGTTTAGCGGTGCAACACGATGCATTTGCATAAAATGAAAGTTTTTGACACAGGTCCATCGAGGTTACGTGCGGGCAGCGATCGCAAGACTCGATGGCTCGTTTTTGGAGTTCGACGAAATTTCGATCGCGGCATCGATGCCAAACGAGGTTAATCGGTGCAACACGATACATTTGCATAAAATAAAGGTTTTTGACACTCATGCACCGAGGCTACGTACAAGCAGCGCTCACAAACATCGATGGCTCGTTTTTGGGGTTCGCCGACATTTCGCTCGCGGCATTGATATCAAACGAGGTTTAATGGCGCAACACGATGTATTTGCATAAAATAAAGTATTTTGACACTCGTGTACCGAGGTTACATGCGAGCAGCGCTCGCAAAACTCGATGGCTCGTTTTTGGGGTTCGACGTCATTTCTCTCGCGGCATTGATGTCAAACGAGGTTTAATGGCGCAACACGATGTATTTGCATAAAATAAAGTATTTTGACACTCGTGCACCGAGGTTACATGCGAGCAGCGCTCGTAAAACTCGATTGGTCGTTTTTGGGACCCGATGAAATTTCACTCGCGGCATCCATTCTAAATGAGGTTTAGCGGTGCAACACTATGCAATTGCATAAAATAAAGGATTTTGACTCTCGTGCTCCAAGGCTAAGTGCGAGCAGCGCTCACAAACCTCGATGGCTTGTTTTTGGGGTTCGACTACATTTCGCTAGCGGCATCGATGCCGAAAGAGTTTTAACGGTGCAACGCGGTGCATTTGAATAACATAAAGTATTTTGACTCTCGTGCACCGACGTTACATGCGAGCAGCGCTCGTAAAACTCGATGGCTCGTTTTAGGGGCCCGATGAAATTTCACTCACGGGTTCAATGCTAAATGAGGTTTAGCGGTGCAACACGATGCATTTGCATAAAATGAAAGTTTTTGACACAGGTCCATCGAGGTTACGTGCGGGCAGCGCTCGTAAAACTCGATGGCTCGTTTTTGGGACCCGATGAAATTTCACTCGCGGCATCCATTCTAAATGAGGTTTAGCGGTGCAACACTATGCAATTGCATAAAATAAAGGATTTTGACTCTCGTGCTCCAAGGCTAAGTGCGAGCAGTGCTCACAAACCTCGATGGCTTGTTTTTGGGGTTCGACTACATTTCGCTCGCGGCATCGATGCCAACCTAGTTTTAACGATGCAACACGATGCATTTGCATAAAATAAAGTATGTTGACATTCGTGCACAAAGGTTATGTGCGAGCAGCGCTCCCAAAACTCGATGGCTCGTTTATGGGGTTCGTCGTCATTTCTATCACGACATTGATGTCATCCGAGTTTTAACGATGCAAAACGATGCAGTTGCATAAATCAAAGGTTTTTGACACTCGTGCACCGAGGTTACGTGTGGGCAGCGCTCACAAACCTCGATGGCTCGTTTCTCGTGTCCGACGTAATTTCGCTCGCGGCATCGATGCCAAACGAGGTCTAATGGCGCAACACGATGTATTTGCATAAAATAAAGTATTTTGACACTCGTGTACCGAGGTTACGTGCGAGCAGTGCTCACAAACCTCGATGGCTCGTTTTTGGAGTTCGACGACATTTCGCTCGCGGCATCGACGCCAAACGAGATTTAACGATGCAACACCATGTACTTGCATAAAATAAAGGTTTTTGACACTCGTGCACAATCGTTACGTGCGAACATCGCTCGCAATACTCGATGGCTCGATTTTGTGGTCCTACGAATTTTCGATAGCGGCATGGTTTGTCAAACGAGGTGTAACGGTGCAGCACGATGCATTTGCGTAAAATAAAGCCTTTTGAATTGTACAAAGGTGTATACAAATGTACAAAGGTTACGTGCGAGCAGCGCTCACAAACATGGATGGCTCGTTTTTGGGGTTCGACGACATTTCGCTCGCGGCATCGATGCCAAACGAGGTTTAACGGCGCAACACGATGCATTTGCATAAAATAAAGTATTTTGACGCTCGTGTACCGAGGTTATATGCGAGCAGCGCTCGTAAAACTCGATGGCCCGTTTTTTGGGCCCGATGAAATTTCACTCGCGGCATCCATGCTGAATAATGTTTAGCGGTGCAACACGATGCAATTGCATAAAATAAAGGATTTTGACTCTCGTGCACCGAGGTTACGTGCGGGCAGCGCTCACAATCCTCGATGGCTCGTTTTTGGGGTTCGACGACATTTCGCTCGCTGCATCGATGCCAACCGAGTTTTAACAATGCATCACGATGCATTTGCATAAAAGAAAGGTTTTTGACACTGGTCCATCGGGTTACGTGCGGGCAGCGATCGCAATACTCGATGGCTCGTTTTTGTGGTTCGACGAAATTTCGGTCGCGGCATCGACGCCAAACGAGATTTAACGATACAATACGATGCATTTGCATAAAAGAAAGTATTTTGACTCTCGTGCACCGACGTTACATGCGAGCAGCGCTCGTAAAACTCGATGGCTCGTTTTTGGGGCCCCATGAAATTTCACTCGCGGCATCGATGCCAAACGAATCTTAGCGATGCAACACCATGTATTTGCATAAAATAAAGGTTTTTGACACTCGTGCACAAACGTTACGTGCGAGCATCGCTCGCAATACTCGGTGGCTCGTTTTTGTGGTCCGGCGAATTTTCGCTCGCGGCATCGATGTCAAACGAGGTGTAACGGTGTAGCACGATGCATTTGCATAAAATAAAGGATTTTGACTCTCGTGCACAAAGGTTACGTGCGAGCAGCGCTCGCAAAACTCGATGGCTCGTTTTTGGGGTTCGACGTCATTTCTCTCGCGGCATTGATGTCAAACGAGGTTTAATGGCGCAACACGATGTATTTGCATAAAATAAAGTATTTTGACACTCGTGCACCGAGGTTACATGCGAGCAGCGCTCGTAAAACTCGATGGGTCGTTTTTGGGACCCGATGAAATTTCACTCGCGGCATCCATTCTAAATGAGGTTTAGCGGTGCAACACGATGCAGTTGCATATAATAAAGGTTTTTGACACTGGGGCACCGAGGTTACGTGCGAGCAGCGCTCTCAAACCTCGATGGCTCGTTTTTCGGGTTCGACGACATTTCGGTCGCGGCATCGATGCCAACCTAGTTTTAACGATGCAACACGATGCATTTACATAAAGTAAAGTATCGTGACACTCGTGCACCGACGTTACATGCGAGCAGCGCTCGTAAAACTCGATGGCTCGTTTTAGGGGCCCGATGAAATTTCACTCACGGGTTCCATGCTAAATGAGGTTTAGCGGTGCAACACGATGCATTTGCATAAAATGAAAGTTTTTGACACAGGTCCATCGAGGTTACGTGCGGGCAGCGATCGCAAGACTCGATGGCTCGTTTTTGGAGTTCGACGAAATTTCGATCGCGGCATCGATGCCAAACGAGGTTAATCGGTGCAACACGATACATTTGCATAAAATAAAGGTTTTTGACACTCATGCACCGAGGCTACGTACAAGCAGCGCTCACAAACATCGATGGCTCGTTTTTGGGGTTCGCCGACATTTCGCTCGCGGCATTGATATCAAACGAGGTTTAATGGCGCAACACGATGTATTTGCATAAAATAAAGTATTTTGACACTCGTGTACCGAGGTTACATGCGAGCAGCGCTCGCAAAACTCGATGGCTCGTTTTTGGGGTTCGACGTCATTTCTCTCGCGGCATTGATGTCAAACGAGGTTTAATGGCGCAACACGATGTATTTGCATAAAATAAAGTATTTTGACACTCGTGCACCGAGGTTACATGCGAGCAGCGCTCGTAAAACTCGATGGGTCGTTTTTGGGACCCGATGAAATTTCACTCGCGGCATCCATTCTAAATGAGGTTTAGCGGTGCAACACTATGCAATTGCATAAAATAAAGGATTTTGACTCTCGTGCTCCAAGGCTAAGTGCGAGCAGCGCTCACAAACCTCGATGGCTTGTTTTTGGGGTTCGACTACATTTCGCTCGCGGCATCGATGCCAACCTAGTTTTAACGATGCAACACGATGCATTTGCATAAAATAAAGTATGTTGACACTCGTGCACAAAGGTCACGTGCGAGCAGCGCTCCCAAAACTCGATGGCTCGTTTATGGGGTTCGTCGTCATTTCTATCACGACATTGATGTCATCCGAGTTTTAACGATGCAAAACGATGCAGTTGCATAAATCAAAGGTTTTTGACACTCGTGCACCGAGGTTACGTGTGGGCAGCGCTCACAAACCTCGATGGCTCGTTTCTCGTGTCCGACGTAATTTCGCTCGCGGCATCGATGCCAAACGAGGTTTAATGGCGCAACACGATGTATTTGCATAAAATAAAGTATTTTGACACTCGTGTACCGAGGTTACATGCGAGCAGCGCTCGCAAAACTCGATGGCTCGTTTTTGGGGCCCAATGAAATTTCGCTCGCGGCATCCATTCTAAATGAGGTTTAGCGGTGCAACACTATGCAATTGCATAAAATAAAGGATTTTGACTCTCGTGCTCCAAGGCTAAGTGCGAGCAGCGCTCACAAACCTCGATGGCTTGTTTTTGGGGTTCGACTACATTTCGCTCGCGGCATCGATGCCAACCTAGTTTTAACGATGCAACACGATGCATTTGCATAAAATAAAGTATGTTGACACTCGTGCACAAAGGTCACGTGCGAGCAGCGCTCCCAAAACTCGATGGCTCGTTTATGGGGTTCGACGTCATTTCTATCACGACATTGATGTCAACCGAGTTTTAACGATGCAAAACGATGCAGTTGCATAAATCAAAGGTTTTTGACACTCGTGCACCGAGGTTACGTGTGGGCAGCGCTCACAAACCTCGATGGCTCGTTTCTCGTGTCCGACGTAATTTCGTTCGCGGCATCGATGCCAAACGAGGTTTAATGGCGCAACGCGATGTATTTGCATAAAATAAAGTATTTTGACACTCGTGTACCGAGGTTACATGCGAGCAGCGCTCTTAAAACTCGATGGCTCGTTTTTGGGGCCCAATGAAATTTCACTCGCGGCATCCATGCTAAATGAGGTTTAGCGGTGCGACAAGATGCAATTTCATACAATAAAGGTTTTTGACACCGGGACACCGATGTTACGTAAGATCAGCGCTCACAAACCTTGATGCTTCGTTTTTGGAGTTCGACGACATTTCGCTCGCGGCATCAATGCCGAAAGAGTTTTAACGGTGCAACACGGTGCATTTGCATAAAATAAAGTATTTTGACTCTCGTGCACCGACGTTACATGCGAGCAGCGCTCGTAAAACTCGATGGCTCGTTTTAGGGGCCCGATGAAATTTCACTCACGGGTTCAATGCTAAATGAGGTTTAGCGGTGCAACACGATGCATTTGCATAAAATGAAAGTTTTTGACACAGGTCCATCGAGGTTACGTGCGGGCAGCGATCGCAAGACTCGATGGCTCGTTTTTGGAGTTCGACGACATTTCGCTCGCGGCATCAATGCCGAAAGAGTTTTAACGGTGCAACGCGGTGCGTTTGAATAACATAAAGTATTTTGACTCTCGTGCACCGACGTTACATGCGAGCAGCGCTCGTAAAACTCGATGGCTCGTTTTAGGGGCCCGATGAAATTTCACTCACGGGTTCAATGCTAAATGAGGTTTAGCGGTGCAACACGATGCATTTGCATAAAATGAAAGTTTTTGACACAGGTCCATCGAGGTTACGTGCGGGCAGCGCTCGTAAAACTCGATGGCTCGTTTTTGGGACCCGATGAAATTTCACTCGCGGCATCCATTCTAAATGAGGTTTAGCGGTGCAACACTATGCAATTGCATAAAATAAAGGATTTTGACTCTCGTGCTCCAAGGCTAAGTGCGAGCAGTGCTCACAAACCTCGATGGCTTGTTTTTGGGGTTCGACTACATTTCGCTCGCGGCATCGATGCCAACCTAGTTTTAACGATGCAACACGATGCATTTGCATAAAATAAAGTATGTTGACATTCGTGCACAAAGGTTATGTGCGAGCAGCGCTCCCAAAACTCGATGGCTCGTTTATGGGGTTCGTCGTCATTTCTATCACGACATTGATGTCATCCGAGTTTTAACGATGCAAAACGATGCAGTTGCATAAATCAAAGGTTTTTGACACTCGTGCACCGAGGTTACGTGTGGGCAGCGCTCACAAACCTCGATGGCTCGTTTCTCGTGTCCGACGTAATTTCGCTCGCGGCATCGATGCCAAACGAGGTCTAATGGCGCAACACGATGTATTTGCATAAAATAAAGTATTTTGACACTCGTGTACCGAGGTTACGTGCGAGCAGTGCTCACAAACCTCGATGGCTCGTTTTTGGAGTTCGACGACATTTCGCTCGCGGCATCGACGCCAAACGAGATTTAACGATGCAACACCATGTACTTGCATAAAATAAAGGTTTTTGACACTCGTGCACAATCGTTACGTGCGAACATCGCTCGCAATACTCGATGGCTCGATTTTGTGGTCCTACGAATTTTCGATAGCGGCATGGTTTGTCAAACGAGGTGTAACGGTGCAGCACGATGCATTTGCGTAAAATAAAGCCTTTTGAATTGTACAAAGGTGTATACAAATGTACAAAGGTTACGTGCGAGCAGCGCTCACAAACATGGATGGCTCGTTTTTGGGGTTCGACGACATTTCGCTCGCGGCATCGATGCCAAACGAGGTTTAACGGCGCAACACGATGCATTTGCATAAAATAAAGTATTTTGACGCTCGTGTACCGAGGTTATATGCGAGCAGCGCTCGTAAAACTCGATGGCCCGTTTTTTGGGCCCGATGAAATTTCACTCGCGGCATCCATGCTGAATAATGTTTAGCGGTGCAACACGATGCAATTGCATAAAATAAAGGATTTTGACTCTCGTGCACCGAGGTTACGTGCGGGCAGCGCTCACAATCCTCGATGGCTCGTTTTTGGGGTTCGACGACATTTCGCTCGCTGCATCGATGCCAACCGAGTTTTAACAATGCATCACGATGCATTTGCATAAAAGAAAGGTTTTTGACACTGGTCCATCGGGTTACGTGCGGGCAGCGATCGCAATACTCGATGGCTCGTTTTTGTGGTTCGACGAAATTTCGGTCGCGGCATCGACGCCAAACGAGATTTAACGATACAATACGATGCATTTGCATAAAAGAAAGTATTTTGACTCTCGTGCACCGACGTTACATGCGAGCAGCGCTCGTAAAACTCGATGGCTCGTTTTTGGGGCCCCATGAAATTTCACTCGCGGCATCGATGCCAAACGAATCTTAGCGATGCAACACCATGTATTTGCATAAAATAAAGGTTTTTGACACTCGTGCACAAACGTTACGTGCGAGCATCGCTCGCAATACTCGGTGGCTCGTTTTTGTGGTCCGGCGAATTTTCGCTCGCGGCATCGATGTCAAACGAGGTGTAACGGTGTAGCACGATGCATTTGCATAAAATAAAGGATTTTGACTCTCGTGCACAAAGGTTACGTGCGAGCAGCGCTCGCAAAACTCGATGGCTCGTTTTTGGGGTTCGACGTCATTTCTCTCGCGGCATTGATGTCAAACGAGGTTTAATGGCGCAACACGATGTATTTGCATAAAATAAAGTATTTTGACACTCGTGCACCGAGGTTACATGCGAGCAGCGCTCGTAAAACTCGATGGGTCGTTTTTGGGACCCGATGAAATTTCACTCGCGGCATCCATTCTAAATGAGGTTTAGCGGTGCAACACGATGCAGTTGCATATAATAAAGGTTTTTGACACTGGGGCACCGAGGTTACGTGCGAGCAGCGCTCTCAAACCTCGATGGCTCGTTTTTCGGGTTCGACGACATTTCGGTCGCGGCATCGATGCCAACCTAGTTTTAACGATGCAACACGATGCATTTACATAAAGTAAAGTATCGTGACACTCGTGCACCGACGTTACATGCGAGCAGCGCTCGTAAAACTCGATGGCTCGTTTTAGGGGCCCGATGAAATTTCACTCACGGGTTCCATGCTAAATGAGGTTTAGCGGTGCAACACGATGCATTTGCATAAAATGAAAGTTTTTGACACAGGTCCATCGAGGTTACGTGCGGGCAGCGATCGCAAGACTCGATGGCTCGTTTTTGGAGTTCGACGAAATTTCGATCGCGGCATCGATGCCAAACGAGGTTAATCGGTGCAACACGATACATTTGCATAAAATAAAGGTTTTTGACACTCATGCACCGAGGCTACGTACAAGCAGCGCTCACAAACATCGATGGCTCGTTTTTGGGGTTCGCCGACATTTCGCTCGCGGCATTGATATCAAACGAGGTTTAATGGCGCAACACGATGTATTTGCATAAAATAAAGTATTTTGACACTCGTGTACCGAGGTTACATGCGAGCAGCGCTCGCAAAACTCGATGGCTCGTTTTTGGGGTTCGACGTCATTTCTCTCGCGGCATTGATGTCAAACGAGGTTTAATGGCGCAACACGATGTATTTGCATAAAATAAAGTATTTTGACACTCGTGCACCGAGGTTACATGCGAGCAGCGCTCGTAAAACTCGATGGGTCGTTTTTGGGACCCGATGAAATTTCACTCGCGGCATCCATTCTAAATGAGGTTTAGCGGTGCAACACTATGCAATTGCATAAAATAAAGGATTTTGACTCTCGTGCTCCAAGGCTAAGTGCGAGCAGCGCTCACAAACCTCGATGGCTTGTTTTTGGGGTTCGACTACATTTCGCTCGCGGCATCGATGCCAACCTAGTTTTAACGATGCAACACGATGCATTTGCATAAAATAAAGTATGTTGACACTCGTGCACAAAGGTCACGTGCGAGCAGCGCTCCCAAAACTCGATGGCTCGTTTATGGGGTTCGTCGTCATTTCTATCACGACATTGATGTCATCCGAGTTTTAACGATGCAAAACGATGCAGTTGCATAAATCAAAGGTTTTTGACACTCGTGCACCGAGGTTACGTGTGGGCAGCGCTCACAAACCTCGATGGCTCGTTTCTCGTGTCCGACGTAATTTCGCTCGCGGCATCGATGCCAAACGAGGTTTAATGGCGCAACACGATGTATTTGCATAAAATAAAGTATTTTGACACTCGTGTACCGAGGTTACATGCGAGCAGCGCTCGCAAAACTCGATGGCTCGTTTTTGGGGCCCAATGAAATTTCGCTCGCGGCATCCATGCTAAATGAGGTTTAGCGGTGCAACACGATGCAATTGCACACAATAAAGGATTTTGACACCGGTGCACCGAGGTTACGTGCGAGCAGCGCTCACAAACCTTGATGCCTCGTTTTTGGAGTTCGACAACATTTCGCTCGCGGCATCAACGCCGAAAGAGTTTTAACTGTGCTGCACGATGCATTTGCATAAAATAAAGGATTTTGACTCTCGTGCACCGAGGTTACGTGCGAGCAGTGCTCACAAACCTCGATGGCTCGTTTTTGGAGTTCGACGACATTTCGCTCGCGGCATCGATGCCAAACGAGTTTTAACGATGCAACACCATGTACTTGCATAAAATAAAGGTTTTTGACACTCGTGCACAATCGTTACGTGCGAACATCGCTGGCAATACTCGATGGCTCGATGTTGTGGTCCTACGAATTTTCGATAGCGGCATGGTTTGTCAAACGAGGTGTAACGGTGCAGCACGATGCATTTGCGTAAAATAAAGCCTTTTGAATCTCATGTACAAAGGTTACGTGCGAGCAGCGCTCACAAACATGGATGGCTCGTTTTTGGGGTTCGACGACATTTCGCTCGCGGCATCGATGCCAAACGAGGTTTAACGGCGCAACACGATGCATTTGCATAAATAAAGTATTTTGACGCTCGTGTACCGAGGTTACATGCGAGCAGCGCTCGTAAAACTTGATGGCTCGTTTTAGGGGCCCCATGAAATTTCGCTCGCGGCATCGATGCCAAACGAGGTTTGACGATACAGAACGATGCATTTGCATAAAATAAAGTATTTTGACTCTCGTGCAACGAGGTTACATACGAGCAGCGCTCGTAAAACTCGATGGCCCGTTTTTTGGGCCCGATGAAATTTCACTCGCGGCATCCATGCTGAATAATGTTTAGCGGTGCAACACGATTCAATTGCATAAAATAAAGTATTTTGACTCTCGTGCAACGAGGTTACATGCGAGCAGCGCTCGTAAAACTCGATGGCTCGTTTTAGGGGCCCGATGAAATTTCACTCACGGGTTCAATGCTAAATGAGGTTTAGCGGTGCAACACGATGCATTTGCATAAAATGAAAGTTTTTGACACAGGTCCATCGAGGTTACGTGCGGGCAGCGATCGCAAGACTCGATGGCTCGTTTTTGGAGTTCGACGAAATTTCGATCGCGGCATCGATGCCAAACGAGGTTAATCGGTGCAACACGATACATTTGCATAAAATAAAGGTTTTTGACACTCATGCACCGAGGCTACGTACAAGCAGCGCTCACAAACATCAATGGCTCGTTTTTGGGGTTCGCCGACATTTCTCTCGCGGCATTGATGTCAAACGAGGTTTAATGGCGCAACACGATGTATTTGCATAAAATAAAGTATTTTGACACTCGTGCACCGAGGTTACATGCGAGCAGCGCTCGTAAAACTCGATGGTTCGTTTTTGGGACCCGATGAAATTTCACTCGCGGCATCCATTCTAAATGAGGTTTAGCGGTGCAACACTATGCAATTGCATAAAATAAAGGATTTTGACTCTCGTGCTCCAAGGCTAAGTGCGAGCAGCGCTCACAAACCTCGATGGCTTGTTTTTGGGGTTCGACTACATTTCGCTCGCGGCATCGATGCCAACCTAGTTTTAACGATGCAACACGATGCATTTGCATAAAATAAAGTATGTTGACACTCGTGCACAAAGGTCACGTGCGAGCAGCGCTCCCAAAACTCGATGGCTCGTTTATGGGGTTCGACGTCATTTCTATCACGACATTGATGTCAACCGAGTTTTAACGATGCAAAACGATGCAGTTGCATAAATCAAAGGTTTTTGACACTCGTGCACCGAGGTTACGTGTGGGCAGCGCTCACAAACCTCGATGGCTCGTTTCTCGTGTCCGACGTAATTTCGCTCGCGGCATCGATGCCAAACGAGGTTTAATGGCGCAACGCGATGTATTTGCATAAAATAAAGTATTTTGACACTCGTGTACCGAGGTTACATGCGAGCAGCGCTCTTAAAACTCGATGGCTCGTTTTTGGGGCCCAATGAAATTTCACTCGCGGCATCCATGCTAAATGAGGTTTAGCGGTGCGACAAGATGCAATTTCATACAATAAAGGTTTTTGACACCGGTGCACCGAGGTTACGTGCGAGCAGCGCTCGTAAAACTCGATGGCTCGTTTTTGGGACCCGATGAAATTTCACTCGCGGCATCCATGCTAAATGAGGTTTAGCGGTGCGACAAGATGCAATTTCATACAATAAAGGTTTTTGACACCGGTGCACCGAGGTTACGTGCGAGCAGCGCTCGTAAAACTCGATGGCTCGTTTTTGGGACCCGATGAAATTTCACTCGCGGCATCCATTCTAAATGAGGTTTAGCGGTGCAACACTATGCAATTGCATAAAATAAAGGATTTTGACTCTCGTGCTCCAAGGCTAAGTGCGAGCAGCGCTCACAAACCTCGATGGCTTGTTTTTGGGGTTCGACTACATTTCGCTCGCGGCATCGATGCCAACCTAGTTTTAACGATGCAACACGATGCATTTGCATAAAATAAAGTATGTTGACACTCGTGCACAAAGGTCACGTGCGAGCAGCGCTCCCAAAACTCGATGGCTCGTTTATGGGGTTCGACGTCATTTCTATCACGACATTGATGTCAACCGAGTTTTAACGATGCAAAACGATGCAGTTGCATAAATCAAAGGTTTTTGACACTCGTGCACCGAGGTTACGTGTGGGCAGCGCTCACAAACCTCGATGGCTCGTTTCTCGTGTCCGACGTAATTTCGCTCGCGGCATCGATGCCAAACGAGGTTTAACGGCGCAACACGATGCATTTGCATAAAATAAATTATTTTGACACTCGTGTACCGAGGTTACATGCGAGCAGCGCTCGTAAAACTCGATGGCTCGTTTTAGGGGCCCCATGAAATTTCGCTCGCGGCATCGATGCCAAACGAGGTTTGACGATACAGAACGAAGCATTTGCATAAAATAAAGTATTTTGACTCTCGTGCACCGAGGTTACGTGCGAGCAACGCTCACAAACCTCGATGGCCCGTTTTTGGGGTTCGACTATATTTCGCTCGCGGCATCGATGCCAACCAAGTTTTAACGATGCAACACGATGCATTTGCATAAAATAAAGTATTTTGAAACTCGTGCACCGAGGTTACGTGCGAGCAGCGCTCTCAAACCTCGATGGCTCGTTTTTCGGGTTCGACGACATTTCGGTCGCGGCATCGATGCCAACCGAGTTTTAATGATGCAACACGATGCATTTGCATAAAATAAAGGAATTTGACTCTCGTGCTCCGAGGTTTAGTGCGAGCAGCGCTCACAAACCTCGATGGCTTGTTTTTGGGGTTCGACGAAATTTCGCTCGCGGCATCGATGCCAAACGAGGTTTGACGATACAAAACGATGCATTTGCATAAAATAAAGTATTTTGAATCTCGTGCACCGAGGTCACGTGCGAGCAGCGCTCACAAACCTCGATGGCTCGTTTTTCGGGCCCGATGAAATTTCACTAGCGGCATCCATGCTAAATGAGGTTTAACGGTGCAACACGACGCATTTGCATAAAATAAAGTATTTTGACTGTCGTGCACCGAGGTTACGTGCGAGCAGCGCTCACAAACCTCGATGGCTCGTTTTTGGAGTTCGACGACATTTCGCTCGCGGCATCAATGCCGAAAGAGTTTTAACGGTGCAACACGGTGCATTTGAATAACATAAAGTATTTTGACACTCGTGCACCGACGTTACATGCGAGCAGCGCTCGTAAAACTCGATGGCTCGTTTTAGGGGCCCGATGAAATTTCACTCACGGGTTCCATGCTAAATGAGGTTTAGCGGTGCAACACGATGCATTTGCATAAAATGAAAGTTTTTGACACAGGTCCATCGAGGTTTCGTGCGGGCAGCGATCGCAAGACTCGATGGCTCGTTTTTGGAGTTCGACGAAATTTCGCCCGCGGCATCGATGCCAAACGAGGTTAATCGGTGCAACACGATACATTTGCATAAAATAAAGGTTTTTGACACAAATGCACCGAGGCTACGTACAGGCAGCGCTCACAAACATCGATGGCTCGTTTTTGGGGTTCGCCGACATTTCTCTCGCGGCATTGATGTCAAACGAGGTTTAATGGCGCAACACGATGTATTTGCATAAAGTAAAGTATTTTGACACTCGTGCACCGAGGTTACATGCGAGCAGCGCTCGTAAAACTCGATGGTTCGTTTTTGGGACCCGATGAAATTTCACTCGCGGCATCCATTCTAAATGAGGTTTAGCGGTGCAACACTATGCAATTGCATAAAATAAAGGATTTTGACTCTCTTGCTCCAAGGCTAAGTGCGAGCAGCGCTCACAAACCTCGATGGCTTGTTTTTGGGGTTCGACTACATTTCGCTCGCGGCATCGATGCCAACCTAGTTTTAACGATGCAACACGATGCATTTGCATAAAATAAAGTATGTTGACACTCGTGCACAAAGGTCACGTGCGAGCAGCGCTCCCAAAACTCGATGGCTCGTTTATGGGGTTCGACGTCATTTCTATCACGACATTGATGTCAACCGAGTTCTAACGATGCAAAACGATGCAGTTGCATAAATCAAAGGTTTTTGACACTCGTGCACCGAGGTTACGTGTGGGCAGCGCTCACAAACCTCGATGGCTCGTTTCTCGTGTCCGACGTAATTTCGCTCGCGGCATCGATGCCAAACGAGGTTTAATGGCGCAACACGATGTATTTGCATAAAATAAAGTATTTTGACACTCGTGTACCGAGGTTACATGCGAGCAGCGCTCGCAAAACTCGATGGCTCGTTTTTGGGGCCCAATGAAATTTCGCTCGCGGCATCCATGCTAAATGAGGTTTAGCGGTGCAACACGATGCAATTGCACACAATAAAGGATTTTGACACCGGTGCACCGAGGTTACGTGCGAGCAGCGCTCGTAAAACTCGATGGCTCGTTTTTCGGGTTCGACGACATTTCGGTCGCGGCATCGATGCCAACCGAGTTTTAATGATGCAACACGATGCATTTGCATAAAATAAAGGAATTTGACTCTCGTGCTCCGAGGTTTAGTGCGAGCAGCGCTCACAAACCTCGATGGCTTGTTTTTGGGGTTCGACGAAATTTCGCTCGCGGCATCGATGCCAAACGAGGTTTGACGATACAAAACGATGCATTTGCATAAAATAAAATATTTTGAATCTCGTGCACCGAGGTTACGTGCGAGCAGCGCTCACAAACCTCGATGGCTCGTTTTTGGGGTTCGACTATATTTCGCTCGCGGCATCGATGCCAACCTAGTTTTAACGATGCAACACGATGCATTTACATAAAGTAAAGTATCGTGACACTCGTGCACCGACGTTACATGCGAGCAGCGCTCGTAAAACTCGATGGCTCGTTTTTCGGGCCCGATGAAATATCACTAGCGGCATCCATGCTAAATGAGGTTTAACGGTGCAACACGACGCATTTGCATAAAATAAAGTGTTTTGACTGTCGTGCACCGAGGTTACGTGCGAGCAGTGCTCACAAACCTCGATGGCTCGTTTTTTGAGTTCGACGACATTTCGCTAGCGGCATCAATGCCGAAAGTGTTTTAACGGTGCAACACATTGCATTTGAATGACATAAAATATTTTGACACTCGTGCACCGACGTTACATGCGAGCAGCGCTCGTATAACTCGATGGCTCGTTATTCGGGCCCGATGAAATTTCACTAGCGGCATCCATGCTAAATGAGGTTTAACGGTGCAACACGACGCATTTGCATAAAATAAAGTATTTTGACTGTCGTGCACCGAGGTTACGTGCGAGCAGCGCTCACAAACCTCGAAGGCTCGTTTTTGGAGTTCGACGACATTTCGCTAGCGGCATCAATGCCGAAAGTGTTTTAACGGTGCAACACATTGCATTTGAATGACATAAAATATTTTGACACTCGTGCACCGACGTTACATACGAGCAGCGCTCGTATAACTCGATGGCTCGTTATTCGGGCCCGATGAAATTTCACTAGCGGCATCCATGCTAAATGAGGTTTAACGGTGCAACACGACGCATTTGCATAAAATAAAGTATTTTGACTGTCGTGCACCGAGGTTACGTGCGAGCAGCGCTCACAAACCTCGATGGCTCGTTTTTGGAGTTCGACGACATTTCGCTAGCGGCATCAATGCCAAACGAGTTTTAACGATGCAACACCATGTACTTGTATAAAATAAAGGTTTTTGACACTCGTGCACAATCGTTACGTGCGAACATCGCTCGTAATACTCGATGGCTCGATTTTGTGGTCCTACGAATTTTCGATAGCGGCATGGTTTGTCAAACGAGGTGTAACGGTGCAGCACGATGCATTTGCGTAAAATAAAGCCTTTTGAATCGAATGTACAAAGGTTACGTGCGAGCAGCGCTCGCAAAACTCGATGGCTTGTTTTTGGTGTTCCACGAAATTTCGGTCGCGGCATCGACGCCAAACGAGATTTAACGATAAAATACGATGCATTTGCATAAAATAAAGTATTTTGACACTCGTGCACCGACGTTACATGCGAGCAGCGCTCGTAAAACTCGATGGCTCGTTTTTGGGGCCCCATGAAATTTCACTCGCGGCATCGATGCCAAACGAATCTTAGCGATGCAACACCATGTATTTGCATAAAATAAAGGTTTTTGACACTGGGCACCAAAGCTACGTACGAACAGCGCTCACAAACCGCGATGGCTCGTTTTTGGGGTTCGACGACATTTCGCTCGCGGCATCGATGCCAAACGAGGTTTGACGATACAGAACGATGCATTTGCATAAAATAAAGTATTTTGACTCTCGTGCACCGAGGTTACGTGCGAGCAACGCTCACAAACCTCGATGGCTCGTTTTTGGGGTTCGACTATATTTCGCTCGCGGCATCGATGCCAACCTAGTTTTAACGATGCAACACGATGCATTTGCATAAAATAAAGGTTTTTGACAATCGTGCACAAACGTTACGTGCGAGCATCGCTAGCAATACTCGATGGCTCGTATTTGTCGTCCGACGAATTTTCGCTCACGGCATCGATGTCAAACTAGGTGTAACGGTGCAGCACGATGCATTTGCATTAAATAAAGGACTTTGACTCTCGTGCACAAAGGTTACGTGCGAGCAGCACTCGCAAAACTCGATGGCTTGTTTTTTGGGTTCCACGAAATTTCGGTCGCGGCATCGATGCCAAACGAGATTTAACGATACAACACGATGTATTTGCATAAAGTAAAGTATCGTGACACTCGTGCACAGACGTTACATGCGAGCAGCGCTCGTAAAACTCGATGGCTCGTTTTTCGGGTCCGATGGAATTTCACTCGCGGCATCGATGCTAAATGAGGTTTAGCGGTGCAACACGATGCAATTGCATAAAATAAAGTATTTTGACTCTCGTGCACCGAGGTTACATGCGGGCAGCGCTCACAAACCTCGATGGCTCGTTTTTGGGGTTCGACTATATTTCGCTCGCGGCATCGATGCCAACCTAGTTTTAACGATGCAACACGATGCATTTACATAAAGTAAAGTATCGTGACACTCGTGCACCGACGTTACATGCGAGCAGCGCTCGTAAAACTCGATGGCTCGTTTTTCGGGCCCGATGAAATTTCACTAGCGGCATCCATGCTAAATGAGGTTTAACGGTGCAACACGACGCATTTGCATAAAATAAAGTATTTTGACTGTCGTGCACCGAGGTTACGTGCGAGCAGCGCTCACAAACCTCGATGGCTCGTTTTTGGAGTTTGACGACATTTCGCTCGCGGCATCAATGCCGAAAGAGTTTTAACGGTGCAACACGGTGCATTTGAATAACATAAAGTATTTTGACTCTCGTGCACCGACGTTACAGGCGAGCAGCGCTCGTAAAACTCGATGGCTCGTTTTAGGGGCCCGATGAAGTTTCACTCACGGGTTCAATGCTAAATGAGGTTTAGCGGTGCAACACGATGCATTTGCATAAAATGAAAGTTTTTGTCACAGGTCCATCGAGGTTACGTGCGGGCAGCGATCGCAAGACTCGATGGCTCGTTTTTGGAGTTCGACGAAATTTCGATCGCGGCATCGATGCCAAACGAGGTTAATCGGTGCAACACGATACATTTGCATAAAATAAAGGTTTTTAACACTCATGCACCGAGGCTACGTACAAGCAGCGCTCACAAACATCGATGGCTCGTTTTTGGGGTTCGCCGACATTTCGCTCGCCGCATTGATGTCAAACGAGGTTTACTGGCGCAACACGATGTATTTGCATAAAATAAAGTATTTTGACACTCGTGCACCGAGGTTACATGCGAGCAGCGCTCGTAAAACTCGATGGCTCGTTTTTGGGACCCGATGAAATTTCACTCGCGGCATCCATTCTAAATGAGGTTTAGCGGTGCAACACTATGCAATTGCATAAAATAAAGGATTTTGACTCTCGTGCTCCAAGGCTAAGTGCGAGCAGCGCTCACAAATCTCGATGGCTTGTTTTTGGGGTTCGACTACATTTCGCTCGCGGCATCGATGCCAACCTAGTTTTAACGATGCAACACGATGCATTTGCATAAAATAAAGTATGTTGACACTCGTGCACAAAGGTCACGTGCGAGCAGCGCTCCCAAAACTCGATGGCTCGTTTATGGGGTTCGACGTCATTTCTATCAGGACATTGATGTCAACCGAGTTTTAACGATGCAAAACGATGCAGTTGCATAAATCAAAGGTTTTTGACACTCGTGCACCGAGGTTACGTGTGGGCAGCGCTCACAAACCTCGATGGCTCGTTTCTCGTGTCCGACGTAATTTCGCTCGCGGCATCGATGCCAAACGAGGTTTAATGGCGCAACGCGATGTATTTGCATAAAATAAAGTATTTTGACATTCGTGCACAGACGTTACATGCGAGCAGAGCTCGTAAAACTCGATGGCTCGTTTTAGGGGCCCGATGAAATTTCACTCACGGGTTCAATGCTAAATGAGGTTTAGCGGTGCAACATCATGTATTTATATAAAATAAAGGTTTTTGACACTCGTGCACAAACGTTACGTGCGAGCATCGCTCGCAATACTGGGTGGCTCGTTTTTGTGGTCCGGCGAATTTTCGCTCGCGGCATCGATGTCAAACGAGGTGTAACGGTGCAGCACGATGCATTTGCATAAAATAAAGGATTTTGACTCTCGTGCACAAAGGTTACGTGCGAGCAGAGCTCGTAAAACTCGATGGCTCGTTTTTCGGGTTCGACGACATTTCGGTCGCGGCATCGATGCCAACCGAGTTTTAATGATGCAACACGACGCATTTGCATAAAATAAAGTATTTTGACTGTCGTGCACCGAGGTTACGTGCAAGCAGCGCTCACAAACCTCGATGGCTCGTTTTTGGAGTTCGACGACATTTCGCTAGCGGCATCAATGCCGAAAGTGTTTTAACGGTGCAACACATTGCATTTGAATGACATAAAATATTTTGACACTCGTGCACCGACGTTACATGCGAGCAGCGCTCGTATAACTCGATGGCTCGTTATTCGGGCCCGATGAAATTTCACTAGCGGCATCCATGCTAAATGAGGTTTAACGGTGCAACACGACGCATTTGCATAAAATAAAGTATTTTGACTGTCGTGCACCGAGGTTACGTGCGAGCAGCGCTCACAAACCTCGAAGGCTCGTTTTTGGAGTTCGACGACATTTCGCTAGCGGCATCAATGCCGAAAGTGTTTTAACGGTGCAACACATTGCATTTGAATGACATAAAATATTTTGACACTCGTGCACCGACGTTACATGCGAGCAGCGCTCGTATAACTCGATGGCTCGTTATTCGGGCCCGATGAAATTTCACTAGCGGCATCCATGCTAAATGAGGTTTAATGGCGCAACACGATGTATTTGCATAAAATAAAGTATTTTGACACTCGTGTACCGAGGTTACATGCGAGCAGCGCTCGCAAAACTCGATGGCTCGTTTTTGGGGCCCAATGAAATTTCGCTCGCGGCATCCATGCTAAATGAGGTTTAGCGGTGCAACACGATGCAATTGCACAAAATAAAGGATTTTGACACCGGTGCACCGAGGTTACGTGCGAGCAGCGCTCACAAACCTCGATGGCTCGTTTTTGGAGTTCGACGACATTTCGCTCGCGGCATCGATGCCAAACGAGTTTTAACGATGCAACACCATGTACTTGCATAAAATAAAGGTTTTTGACACTCGTGCACAATCGTTACGTGCGAACATCGCTCGCAATACTCGATGGCTCGATTTTGTGGTCCTACGAATTTTCGATAGCGGCATGGTTTGTCAAACGAGGTGTAACGGTGCAGCACGATGCATTTACGTAAAATAAAGCCATTTGAATCTCATGTACAAAGTTTACGTGCGAGCAGCGCTCACAAACATGGATGGCTCGTTTTTGGGGTTCGACGACATTTCGCTCGCGGCATCGATGCCAAACGAGGTTTAACGGCGCAACACGATGCATTTGCATAAAATAAATTATTTTGACACTCGTGTACCGAGGTTACATGCGAGCAGCGCTCGTAAAACTCGATGGCTCGTTTTAGGGGCCCCATGAAATTTCGCTCGCGGCATCGATGCCAAACGAGGTTTGACGATACAGAACGAAGCATTTGCATAAAATAAAGTATTTTGACTCTCGTGCACCGAGGTTACGTGCGAGCAACGCTCACAAACCTCGATGGCCCGTTTTTGGGGTTCGACTATATTTCGCTCGCGGCATCGATGCCAACCAAGTTTTAACGATGCAACACGATGCATTTGCATAAAATAAAGTATTTTGAAACTCGTGCACCGAGGTTACGTGCGAGCAGCGCTCTCAAACATCAATGGCTCGTTTTTGGGGTTCGCCGACATTTCTCTCGCGGCATTGATGTCAAACGAGGTTTAATGGCGCAACACGATGTATTTGCATAATATAAAGTATTTTGACACTCGTGCACCGAGGTTACATGCGAGCAGCGCTCTTAAAACTCGATGGCTCGTTTTTGGGGCCCAATGAAATTTCACTCGCGGCATCCATGCTAAATGAGGTTTAGCGGTGCGACAAGATGCAATTTCATACAATAAAGGTTTTTGACACCGGGGCACCGAGGTTACGTACGATCAGCGCTCACAAACCTTGATGCTTCGTTTTTGGAGTTCGACGACATTTCGCTCGCGGCATCAATGCCGAAAGAGTTTTAACGGTGCAACACGATGCATTTGCATAAAATAAAGTATTTTGACACTCGTGCACAGACGTTACATGCGAGCAGAGCTCGTAAAACTCGATGGCTCGTTTTAGGGGCCCGATGAAATTTCACTCACGGGTTCAATGCTAAATGAGGTTTAGCGGTGCAACACAATGCATTTGCATAAAATGAAAGTTTTTGACACAGGTCCATCGAGGTTACGTGCGGGCAGCGATCGCAAGACTCGATGGCTCGTTTTTGGAGTTCGACGAAATTTCGATCGCGGCATCGATGCCAAACGAGGTTAATCGGTGCAACACGATACATTTGCATAAAATAAAGGTTTTTGACACTCATGCACCGAGGCTACGTACAAGCAGCGCTCACAAACATCAATGGCTCGTTTTTGGGGTTCGCCGACATTTCTCTCGCGGCATTGATGTCAAACGAGGTTTAATGGCACAACACGATGTATTTGCATAAAATAAAGTATTTTGACACTCGTGCACCGAGGTTACATGCGAGCAGCGCTCGTAAAACTCGATGGTTCGTTTTTGGGACCCGATGAAATTTCACTCGCGGCATCCATTCTAAATGAGGTTTAGCGGTGCAACACTATGCAATTGCATAAAATAAAGGATTTTGACTCTCGTGCTCCAAGGCTAAGTGCGAGCAGCGCTCACAAACCTCGATGGCTTGTTTTTGGGGTTCGACTACATTTCGCTCGCGGCATCGATGCCAACCTAGTTTCAACGATGCAACACGATGCATTTGCATAAAATAAAGTATGTTGACACTCGTGCACAAAGGTCACGTGCGAGCAGCGCTCCCAAAACTCGATGGCTCGTTTATGGGGTTCGACGTCATTTCTATCACGACATTGATGTCAACCGAGTTTTAACGATGCAAAACGATGCAGTTGCATAAATCAAAGGTTTTTGACACTCGTGCACCGAGGTTACGTGTGGGCAGCGCTCACAAACCTCGATGGCTCGTTTCTCGTGTCCGACGTAATTTCGCTCGCGGCATCGATGCCAAACGAGGTTTAATGGCGCAACGCGATGTATTTGCATAAAATAAAGTATTTTGACACTCGTGTACCGAGGTTACATGCGAGCAGCGCTCTTAAAACTCGATGGCTCGTTTTTGGGGCCCGATGAAATTTCACTCGCGGCATCCATGCTAAATGAGGTTTAACTGTGCAACACGACGCATTTGCATGAAATAAAGTATTTTGACTGTCGTGCACCGAGGTTACGTGCGAGCAGCGCTCACAAACCTCGATGGCTCGTTTTTGGAGTTTGACGACATTTCGCTCGCGGCATCAATGCCGAAAGAGTTTTAACGGTGCAACACGGTGCATTTGAATAACATAAAGTATTTTGACACTCGTGCACCGACGTTACATGCGAGCAGCGCTCGTAAAACTCGATGGCTCGTTTTAGGGGCCCGATGAAATTTCACTCACGGGTTCCATGCTAAATGAGGTTTAGCGGTGCAACACGATGCATTTGCATAAAATGAAAGTTTTTGACACAGGTCCATCGAGGTTTCGTGCGGGCAGCGATCGCAAGACTCGATGGCTCGTTTTTGGAGTTCGACGAAATTTCGCCCGCGGCATCGATGCCAAACGAGGTTAATCGGTGCAACACGATACATTTGCATAAAATAAAGGTTTTTGACACAAATGCACCGAGGCTACGTACAGGCAGCGCTCACAAACATCGATGGCTCGTTTTTGGGGTTCGCCGACATTTCTCTCGCGGCATTGATGTCAAACGAGGTTTAATGGCGCAACACGATGTATTTGCATAAAGTAAAGTATTTTGACACTCGTGCACCGAGGTTACATGCGAGCAGCGCTCGTAAAACTCGATGGTTCGTTTTTGGGACCCGATGAAATTTCACTCGCGGCATCCATTCTAAATGAGGTTTAGCGGTGCAACACTATGCAATTGCATAAAATAAAGGATTTTGACTCTCGTGCTCCAAGGCTAAGTGCGAGCAGCGCTCACAAACCTCGATGGCTTGTTTTTGGGGTTCGACTACATTTCGCTCGCGGCATCGATGCCAACCTAGTTTTAACGATGCAACACGATGCATTTGCATAAAATAAAGTATGTTGACACTCGTGCACAAAGGTCACGTGCGAGCAGCGCTCCCAAAACTCGATGGCTCGTTTATGGGGTTCGACGTCATTTCTATCACGACATTGATGTCAACCGAGTTCTAACGATGCAAAACGATGCAGTTGCATAAATCAAAGGTTTTTGACACTCGTGCACCGAGGTTACGTGTGGGCAGCGCTCACAAACCTCGATGGCTCGTTTCTCGTGTCCGACGTAATTTCGCTCGCGGCATCGATGCCAAACGAGGTTTAATGGCGCAACGCGATTTATTTGCATAAAATAAAGTATTTTGACACTCGTGTACCGAGGTTACATGCGAGCAGCGCTCTTAAAACTCGATGGCTCGTTTTTGGGACCCGATGAAATTTCACTCGCGGCATCCATTCTAAATGAGGTTTAGCGGTGCAACACTATGCAATTGCATAAAATAAAGGATTTTGACTCTCGTGCTCCAAGGCTAAGTGCGAGCAGTGCTCACAAACCTCGATGGCTTGTTTTTGGGGTTCGACTACATTTCGCTCGCGGCATCGATGCCAACCAAGTTTTAACGATAACAACACGATGCATTTGCATAAAATAAAGTATGTTGACATTCGTGCACAAAGGTTACGTGCGAGCAGCGCTCCCAAAACTCGATGGCTCGTTTATGGGGTTCGTCGTCATTTCTATCACGACATTGATGTCATCCGAGTTTTAACGATGCAAAACGATGCAGTTGCATAAATCAAAGGTTTTTGACACTCGTGTACCGAGGTTACATGCGAGCAGCGCTCGCAAAACTCGATGGCTCGTTTTTGGGGCCCAATGAAATTTCGCTCGCGGCATCCATGCTAAATGAGGTTTAGCGGTGCAACACGATGCAATTGCACAAAATAAAGGATTTTGACACCGGTGCACCGAGGTTACGTGCGAGCAGCGCTCACAAACCTCGATGGCTCGTTTTTGGAGTTCGACGACATTTCGCTCGCGGCATCGATGCCAAACGAGTTTTAACGATGCAACACCATGTACTTGCATAAAATAAAGGTTTTTGACACTCGTGCACAATCGTTACGTGCGAACATCGCTCGCAATACTCGATGGCTCGATTTTGTGGTCCTACGAATTTTCGATAGCGGCATGGTTTGTCAAACGAGGTGTAACGGTGCAGCACGATGCATTTACGTAAAATAAAGCCATTTGAATCTCATGTACAAAGTTTACGTGCGAGCAGCGCTCACAAACATGGATGGCTCGTTTTTGGGGTTCGACGACATTTCGCTCGCGGCATCGATGCCAAACGAGGTTTAACGGCGCAACACGATGCATTTGCATAAAATAAATTATTTTGACACTCGTGTACCGAGGTTACATGCGAGCAGCGCTCGTAAAACTCGATGGCTCGTTTTAGGGGCCCCATGAAATTTCGCTCGCGGCATCGATGCCAAACGAGGTTTGACGATACAGAACGAAGCATTTGCATAAAATAAAGTATTTTGACTCTCGTGCACCGAGGTTACGTGCGAGCAACGCTCACAAACCTCGATGGCCCGTTTTTGGGGTTCGACTATATTTCGCTCGCGGCATCGATGCCAACCAAGTTTTAACGATGCAACACGATGCATTTGCATAAAATAAAGTGTTTTGAAACTCGTGCACCGAGGTTACGTGCGAGCAGCTCTCTCAAACATCAATGGCTCGTTTTTGGGGTTCGCCGACATTTCTCTCGCGGCATTGATGTCAAACGAGGTTTAATGGCGCAACACGATGTATTTGCATAATATAAAGTATTTTGACACTCGTGCACCGAGGTTACATGCGAGCAGCGCTCTTAAAACTCGATGGCTCGTTTTTGGGGCCCAATGAAATTTCACTCGCGGCATCCATGCTAAATGAGGTTTAGCGGTGCGACAAGATGCAATTTCATACAATAAAGGTTTTTGACACCGGGGCACCGAGGTTACGTACGATCAGCGCTCACAAACCTTGATGCTTCGTTTTTGGAGTTCGACGACATTTCGCTCGCGGCATCAATGCCGAAAGAGTTTTAACGGTGCAACACGATGCATTTGCATAAAATAAAGTATTTTGACACTCGTGCACAGACGTTACATGCGAGCAGAGCTCGTAAAACTCGATGGCTCGTTTTAGGGGCCCGATGAAATTTCACTCACGGGTTCAATGCTAAATGAGGTTTAGCGGTGCAACACAATGCATTTGCATAAAATGAAAGTTTTTGACACAGGTCCATCGAGGTTACGTGCGGGCAGCGATCGCAAGACTCGATGGCTCGTTTTTGGAGTTCGACGAAATTTCGATCGCGGCATCGATGCCAAACGAGGTTAATCGGTGCAACACGATACATTTGCATAAAATAAAGGTTTTTGACACTCATGCACCGAGGCTACGTACAAGCAGCGCTCACAAACATCAATGGCTCGTTTTTGGGGTTCGCCGACATTTCTCTCGCGGCATTGATGTCAAACGAGGTTTAATGGCACAACACGATGTATTTGCATAAAATAAAGTATTTTGACACTCGTGCACCGAGGTTACATGCGAGCAGCGCTCGTAAAACTCGATGGTTCGTTTTTGGGACCCGATGAAATTTCACTCGCGGCATCCATTCTAAATGAGGTTTAGCGGTGCAACACTATGCAATTGCATAAAATAAAGGATTTTGACTCTCGTGCTCCAAGGCTAAGTGCGAGCAGCGCTCACAAACCTCGATGGCTTGTTTTTGGGGTTCGACTACATTTCGCTCGCGGCATCGATGCCAACCTAGTTTCAACGATGCAACACGATGCATTTGCATAAAATAAAGTATGTTGACACTCGTGCACAAAGGTCACGTGCGAGCAGCGCTCCCAAAACTCGATGGCTCGTTTATGGGGTTCGACGTCATTTCTATCACGACATTGATGTCAACCGAGTTTTAACGATGCAAAACGATGCAGTTGCATAAATCAAAGGTTTTTGACACTCGTGCACCGAGGTTACGTGTGGGCAGCGCTCACAAACCTCGATGGCTCGTTTCTCGTGTCCGACGTAATTTCGCTCGCGGCATCGATGCCAAACGAGGTTTAATGGCGCAACGCGATGTATTTGCATAAAATAAAGTATTTTGACACTCGTGTACCGAGGTTACATGCGAGCAGCGCTCTTAAAACTCGATGGCTCGTTTTTGGGGCCCGATGAAATTTCACTCGCGGCATCCATGCTAAATGAGGTTTAACTGTGCAACACGACGCATTTGCATGAAATAAAGTATTTTGACTGTCGTGCACCGAGGTTACGTGCGAGCAGCGCTCACAAACCTCGATGGCTCGTTTTTGGAGTTTGACGACATTTCGCTCGCGGCATCAATGCCGAAAGAGTTTTAACGGTGCAACACGGTGCATTTGAATAACATAAAGTATTTTGACACTCGTGCACCGACGTTACATGCGAGCAGCGCTCGTAAAACTCGATGGCTCGTTTTAGGGGCCCGATGAAATTTCACTCACGGGTTCCATGCTAAATGAGGTTTAGCGGTGCAACACGATGCATTTGCATAAAATGAAAGTTTTTGACACAGGTCCATCGAGGTTTCGTGCGGGCAGCGATCGCAAGACTCGATGGCTCGTTTTTGGAGTTCGACGAAATTTCGCCCGCGGCATCGATGCCAAACGAGGTTAATCGGTGCAACACGATACATTTGCATAAAATAAAGGTTTTTGACACAAATGCACCGAGGCTACGTACAGGCAGCGCTCACAAACATCGATGGCTCGTTTTTGGGGTTCGCCGACATTTCTCTCGCGGCATTGATGTCAAACGAGGTTTAATGGCGCAACACGATGTATTTGCATAAAGTAAAGTATTTTGACACTCGTGCACCGAGGTTACATGCGAGCAGCGCTCGTAAAACTCGATGGTTCGTTTTTGGGACCCGATGAAATTTCACTCGCGGCATCCATTCTAAATGAGGTTTAGCGGTGCAACACTATGCAATTGCATAAAATAAAGGATTTTGACTCTCGTGCTCCAAGGCTAAGTGCGAGCAGCGCTCACAAACCTCGATGGCTTGTTTTTGGGGTTCGACTACATTTCGCTCGCGGCATCGATGCCAACCTAGTTTTAACGATGCAACACGATGCATTTGCATAAAATAAAGTATGTTGACACTCGTGCACAAAGGTCACGTGCGAGCAGCGCTCCCAAAACTCGATGGCTCGTTTATGGGGTTCGACGTCATTTCTATCACGACATTGATGTCAACCGAGTTCTAACGATGCAAAACGATGCAGTTGCATAAATCAAAGGTTTTTGACACTCGTGCACCGAGGTTACGTGTGGGCAGCGCTCACAAACCTCGATGGCTCGTTTCTCGTGTCCGACGTAATTTCGCTCGCGGCATCGATGCCAAACGAGGTTTAATGGCGCAACGCGATTTATTTGCATAAAATAAAGTATTTTGACACTCGTGTACCGAGGTTACATGCGAGCAGCGCTCTTAAAACTCGATGGCTCGTTTTTGGGACCCGATGAAATTTCACTCGCGGCATCCATTCTAAATGAGGTTTAGCGGTGCAACACTATGCAATTGCATAAAATAAAGGATTTTGACTCTCGTGCTCCAAGGCTAAGTGCGAGCAGTGCTCACAAACCTCGATGGCTTGTTTTTGGGGTTCGACTACATTTCGCTCGCGGCATCGATGCCAACCAAGTTTTAACGATAACAACACGATGCATTTGCATAAAATAAAGTATGTTGACATTCGTGCACAAAGGTTACGTGCGAGCAGCGCTCCCAAAACTCGATGGCTCGTTTATGGGGTTCGTCGTCATTTCTATCACGACATTGATGTCATCCGAGTTTTAACGATGCAAAACGATGCAGTTGCATAAATCAAAGGTTTTTGACACTCGTGTACCGAGGTTACATGCGAGCAGCGCTCGCAAAACTCGATGGCTCGTTTTTGGGGCCCAATGAAATTTCGCTCGCGGCATCCATGCTAAATGAGGTTTAGCGGTGCAACACGATGCAATTGCACAAAATAAAGGATTTTGACACCGGTGCACCGAGGTTACGTGCGAGCAGCGCTCACAAACCTCGATGGCTCGTTTTTGGAGTTCGACGACATTTCGCTCGCGGCATCGATGCCAAACGAGTTTTAACGATGCAACACCATGTACTTGCATAAAATAAAGGTTTTTGACACTCGTGCACAATCGTTACGTGCGAACATCGCTCGCAATACTCGATGGCTCGATTTTGTGGTCCTACGAATTTTCGATAGCGGCATGGTTTGTCAAACGAGGTGTAACGGTGCAGCACGATGCATTTACGTAAAATAAAGCCATTTGAATCTCATGTACAAAGTTTACGTGCGAGCAGCGCTCACAAACATGGATGGCTCGTTTTTGGGGTTCGACGACATTTCGCTCGCGGCATCGATGCCAAACGAGGTTTAACGGCGCAACACGATGCATTTGCATAAAATAAATTATTTTGACACTCGTGTACCGAGGTTACATGCGAGCAGCGCTCGTAAAACTCGATGGCTCGTTTTAGGGGCCCCATGAAATTTCGCTCGCGGCATCGATGCCAAACGAGGTTTGACGATACAGAACGAAGCATTTGCATAAAATAAAGTATTTTGACTCTCGTGCACCGAGGTTACGTGCGAGCAACGCTCACAAACCTCGATGGCCCGTTTTTGGGGTTCGACTATATTTCGCTCGCGGCATCGATGCCAACCAAGTTTTAACGATGCAACACGATGCATTTGCATAAAATAAAGTGTTTTGAAACTCGTGCACCGAGGTTACGTGCGAGCAGCTCTCTCAAACATCAATGGCTCGTTTTTGGGGTTCGCCGACATTTCTCTCGCGGCATTGATGTCAAACGAGGTTTAATGGCGCAACACGATGTATTTGCATAATATAAAGTATTTTGACACTCGTGCACCGAGGTTACATGCGAGCAGCGCTCTTAAAACTCGATGGCTCGTTTTTGGGGCCCAATGAAATTTCACTCGCGGCATCCATGCTAAATGAGGTTTAGCGGTGCGACAAGATGCAATTTCATACAATAAAGGTTTTTGACACCGGGGCACCGAGGTTACGTACGATCAGCGCTCACAAACCTTGATGCTTCGTTTTTGGAGTTCGACGACATTTCGCTCGCGGCATCAATGCCGAAAGAGTTTTAACGGTGCAACACGATGCATTTGCATAAAATAAAGTATTTTGACACTCGTGCACAGACGTTACATGCGAGCAGAGCTCGTAAAACTCGATGGCTCGTTTTAGGGGCCCGATGAAATTTCACTCACGGGTTCAATGCTAAATGAGGTTTAGCGGTGCAACACAATGCATTTGCATAAAATGAAAGTTTTTGACACAGGTCCATCGAGGTTACGTGCGGGCAGCGATCGCAAGACTCGATGGCTCGTTTTTGGAGTTCGACGAAATTTCGATCGCGGCATCGATGCCAAACGAGGTTAATCGGTGCAACACGATACATTTGCATAAAATAAAGGTTTTTGACACTCATGCACCGAGGCTACGTACAAGCAGCGCTCACAAACATCAATGGCTCGTTTTTGGGGTTCGCCGACATTTCTCTCGCGGCATTGATGTCAAACGAGGTTTAATGGCACAACACGATGTATTTGCATAAAATAAAGTATTTTGACACTCGTGCACCGAGGTTACATGCGAGCAGCGCTCGTAAAACTCGATGGTTCGTTTTTGGGACCCGATGAAATTTCACTCGCGGCATCCATTCTAAATGAGGTTTAGCGGTGCAACACTATGCAATTGCATAAAATAAAGGATTTTGACTCTCGTGCTCCAAGGCTAAGTGCGAGCAGCGCTCACAAACCTCGATGGCTTGTTTTTGGGGTTCGACTACATTTCGCTCGCGGCATCGATGCCAACCTAGTTTCAACGATGCAACACGATGCATTTGCATAAAATAAAGTATGTTGACACTCGTGCACAAAGGTCACGTGCGAGCAGCGCTCCCAAAACTCGATGGCTCGTTTATGGGGTTCGACGTCATTTCTATCACGACATTGATGTCAACCGAGTTTTAACGATGCAAAACGATGCAGTTGCATAAATCAAAGGTTTTTGACACTCGTGCACCGAGGTTACGTGTGGGCAGCGCTCACAAACCTCGATGGCTCGTTTCTCGTGTCCGACGTAATTTCGCTCGCGGCATCGATGCCAAACGAGGTTTAATGGCGCAACGCGATGTATTTGCATAAAATAAAGTATTTTGACACTCGTGTACCGAGGTTACATGCGAGCAGCGCTCTTAAAACTCGATGGCTCGTTTTTGGGGCCCGATGAAATTTCACTCGCGGCATCCATGCTAAATGAGGTTTAACTGTGCAACACGACGCATTTGCATGAAATAAAGTATTTTGACTGTCGTGCACCGAGGTTACGTGCGAGCAGCGCTCACAAACCTCGATGGCTCGTTTTTGGAGTTTGACGACATTTCGCTCGCGGCATCAATGCCGAAAGAGTTTTAACGGTGCAACACGGTGCATTTGAATAACATAAAGTATTTTGACACTCGTGCACCGACGTTACATGCGAGCAGCGCTCGTAAAACTCGATGGCTCGTTTTAGGGGCCCGATGAAATTTCACTCACGGGTTCCATGCTAAATGAGGTTTAGCGGTGCAACACGATGCATTTGCATAAAATGAAAGTTTTTGACACAGGTCCATCGAGGTTTCGTGCGGGCAGCGATCGCAAGACTCGATGGCTCGTTTTTGGAGTTCGACGAAATTTCGCCCGCGGCATCGATGCCAAACGAGGTTAATCGGTGCAACACGATACATTTGCATAAAATAAAGGTTTTTGACACAAATGCACCGAGGCTACGTACAGGCAGCGCTCACAAACATCGATGGCTCGTTTTTGGGGTTCGCCGACATTTCTCTCGCGGCATTGATGTCAAACGAGGTTTAATGGCGCAACACGATGTATTTGCATAAAGTAAAGTATTTTGACACTCGTGCACCGAGGTTACATGCGAGCAGCGCTCGTAAAACTCGATGGTTCGTTTTTGGGACCCGATGAAATTTCACTCGCGGCATCCATTCTAAATGAGGTTTAGCGGTGCAACACTATGCAATTGCATAAAATAAAGGATTTTGACTCTCGTGCTCCAAGGCTAAGTGCGAGCAGCGCTCACAAACCTCGATGGCTTGTTTTTGGGGTTCGACTACATTTCGCTCGCGGCATCGATGCCAACCTAGTTTTAACGATGCAACACGATGCATTTGCATAAAATAAAGTATGTTGACACTCGTGCACAAAGGTCACGTGCGAGCAGCGCTCCCAAAACTCGATGGCTCGTTTATGGGGTTCGACGTCATTTCTATCACGACATTGATGTCAACCGAGTTCTAACGATGCAAAACGATGCAGTTGCATAAATCAAAGGTTTTTGACACTCGTGCACCGAGGTTACGTGTGGGCAGCGCTCACAAACCTCGATGGCTCGTTTCTCGTGTCCGACGTAATTTCGCTCGCGGCATCGATGCCAAACGAGGTTTAATGGCGCAACGCGATTTATTTGCATAAAATAAAGTATTTTGACACTCGTGTACCGAGGTTACATGCGAGCAGCGCTCTTAAAACTCGATGGCTCGTTTTTGGGACCCGATGAAATTTCACTCGCGGCATCCATTCTAAATGAGGTTTAGCGGTGCAACACTATGCAATTGCATAAAATAAAGGATTTTGACTCTCGTGCTCCAAGGCTAAGTGCGAGCAGTGCTCACAAACCTCGATGGCTTGTTTTTGGGGTTCGACTACATTTCGCTCGCGGCATCGATGCCAACCAAGTTTTAACGATAACAACACGATGCATTTGCATAAAATAAAGTATGTTGACATTCGTGCACAAAGGTTACGTGCGAGCAGCGCTCCCAAAACTCGATGGCTCGTTTATGGGGTTCGTCGTCATTTCTATCACGACATTGATGTCATCCGAGTTTTAACGATGCAAAACGATGCAGTTGCATAAATCAAAGGTTTTTGACACTCGTGCACCGAGGTTACGTGTGGGCAGCGCTCACAAACCTCGATGGCTCGTTTCTCGTGTCCGACGTAATTTCGCTCGCGGCATCGATGCCAAACGAGGATTAATGGCGCAACACGATGTATTTGCATAAAATAAAGTATTTTGACACTCGTGTACCGAGGTTACATGCGAGCAGCGCTCGCAAAACTCGATGGCTCGTTTTTGGGGCCCAATGAAATTTCGCTCGCGGCATCCATGCTAAATGAGGTTTAGCGGTGCAACACGATGCAATTGCACACAATAAAGGATTTTGACACCGGTGCACCGAGGTTACGTGCGAGCAGCGCTCACAAACCTTGATGCCTCGTTTTTGGAGTTCGACAACATTTCGCTCGCGGCATCAACGCCGAAAGAGTTTTAACTGTGCAGCACGATGCATTTGCATAAAATAAAGGATTTTGACTCTCGTGCACCGAGGTTACGTGCGAGCAGTGCTCACAAACCTCGATGGCTCGTTTTTGGAGTTCGACGACATTTCGCTCGCGGCATCGATGCCAAACGAGTTTTAACGATGCAACACCATGTACTTGCATAAAATAAAGGTTTTTGACACTCGTGCACAATCGTTACGTGCGAACATCGCTGGCAATACTCGATGGCTCGATTTTGTGGTCCTACGAATTTTCGATAGCGGCATGGTTTGTCAAACGAGGTGTAACGGTGCAGCACGATGCATTTGCGTAAAATAAAGCCTTTTGAATCTCATGTACAAAGGTTACGTGCGAGCAGCGCTCACAAACATGGATGGCTCGTTTTTGGGGTTCGACGACATTTCGCTCGCGGCATCGATGCCAAACGAGGTTTAACGGCGCAACACGATGCATTTGCATAAATAAAGTATTTTGACGCTCGTGTACCGAGGTTACATGCGAGCAGCGCTCGTAAAACTCGATGGCTCGTTTTAGGGGCCCCATGAAATTTCGCTCGCGGCATCGATGCCAAACGAGGTTTGACGATACAGAACGATGCATTTGCATAAAATAAAGTATTTTGACTCTCGTGCAACGAGGTTACATACGAGCAGCGCTCGTAAAACTCGATGGCCCGTTTTTTGGGCCCGATGAAATTTCACTCGCGGCATCCATGCTGAATAATGTTTAGCGGTGCAACACGATGCAATTGCATAAAATAAAGTATTTTGACTCTCGTGCAACGAGGTTACATGCGAGCAGCGCTCGTAAAACTCGATGGCTCGTTTTTGGGGCCCCATGAAATTTCACTCGCGGCATCGATGCCAAACGAATCTTAGCGATGCAACATCATGTATTTATATAAAATAAAGGTTTTTGACACTCGTGCACAAACGTTACGTGCGAGCATCGCTCGCAATACTCGGTGGCTCGTTTTTGTGGTCCGGCGAATTTTCGCTCGCGGCATCGATGTCAAACGAGGTGTAACGGTGCAGCACAATGCATTTGCATAAAATAAAGGATTTTGACTCTCGTGCACAAAGGTTACGTGCGAGCAGCGCTCGCAAAACTCGATGGCTCGTTTTTGGGGTTCGACGTCATTTCTATCGCGGCATTGATGTCAACCGAGTTTTAACGATGCAAAACGATGCATTTGCATAAATCAAAGGTTTTTGACACTCGTGCACCGAGGTTACGTGCGAGCAGCGCTCTCAAACATCAATGGCTCGTTTTTGGGGTTCGCCGACATTTCTCTCGCGGCATTGATGTCAAACGAGGTTTAATGGCGCAACACGATGTATTTGCATAATATAAAGTATTTTGACACTCGTGCACCGAGGTTACATGCGAGCAGCGCTCTTAAAACTCGATGGCTCGTTTTTGGGGCCCAATGAAATTTCACTCGCGGCATCCATGCTAAATGAGGTTTAGCGGTGCGACAAGATGCAATTTCATACAATAAAGGTTTTTGACACCGGGGCACCGAGGTTACGTACGATCAGCGCTCACAAACCTTGATGCTTCGTTTTTGGAGTTCGACGACATTTCGCTCGCGGCATCAATGCCGAAAGAGTTTTAACGGTGCAACACGATGCATTTGCATAAAATAAAGTATTTTGACACTCGTGCACAGACGTTACATGCGAGCAGAGCTCGTAAAACTCGATGGCTCGTTTTAGGGGCCGGTTGAAATTTCACTCACGGGTTCAATGCTAAATGAGGTTTAGCGGTGCAACACAATGCATTTGCATAAAATGAAAGTTTTTGACACAGGTCCATCGAGGTTACGTGCGGGCAGCGATCGCAAGACTCGATGGCTCGTTTTTGGAGTTCGACGAAATTTCGATCGCGGCATCGATGCCAAACGAGGTTAATCGGTGCAACACGATACATTTGCATAAAATAAAGGTTTTTGACACTCATGCACCGAGGCTACGTACAAGCAGCGCTCACAAACATCAATGGCTCGTTTTTGGGGTTCGCCGACATTTCTCTCGCGGCATTGATGTCAAACGAGGTTTAATGGCACAACACGATGTATTTGCATAAAATAAAGTATTTTGACACTCGTGCACCGAGGTTACATGCGAGCAGCGCTCGTAAAACTCGATGGTTCGTTTTTGGGACCCGATGAAATTTCACTCGCGGCATCCATTCTAAATGAGGTTTAGCGGTGCAACACTATGCAATTGCATAAAATAAAGGATTTTGACTCTCGTGCTCCAAGGCTAAGTGCGAGCAGCGCTCACAAACCTCGATGGCTTGTTTTTGGGGTTCGACTACATTTCGCTCGCGGCATCGATGCCAACCTAGTTTCAACGATGCAACACGATGCATTTGCATAAAATAAAGTATGTTGACACTCGTGCACAAAGGTCACGTGCGAGCAGCGCTCCCAAAACTCGATGGCTCGTTTATGGGGTTCGACGTCATTTCTATCACGACATTGATGTCAACCGAGTTTTAACGATGCAAAACGATGCAGTTGCATAAATCAAAGGTTTTTGACACTCGTGCACCGAGGTTACGTGTGGGCAGCGCTCACAAACCTCGATGGCTCGTTTCTCGTGTCCGACGTAATTTCGCTCGCGGCATCGATGCCAAACGAGGTTTAATGGCGCAACGCGATGTATTTGCATAAAATAAAGTATTTTGACACTCGTGTACCGAGGTTACATGCGAGCAGCGCTCTTAAAACTCGATGGCTCGTTTTTGGGGCCCGATGAAATTTCACTCGCGGCATCCATGCTAAATGAGGTTTAACTGTGCAACACGACGCATTTGCATGAAATAAAGTATTTTGACTGTCGTGCACCGAGGTTACGTGCGAGCAGCGCTCACAAACCTCGATGGCTCGTTTTTGGAGTTTGACGACATTTCGCTCGCGGCATCAATGCCGAAAGAGTTTTAACGGTGCAACACGGTGCATTTGAATAACATAAAGTATTTTGACACTCGTGCACCGACGTTACATGCGAGCAGCGCTCGTAAAACTCGATGGCTCGTTTTAGGGGCCCGATGAAATTTCACTCACGGGTTCCATGCTAAATGAGGTTTAGCGGTGCAACACGATGCATTTGCATAAAATGAAAGTTTTTGACACAGGTCCATCGAGGTTTCGTGCGGGCAGCGATCGCAAGACTCGATGGCTCGTTTTTGGAGTTCGACGAAATTTCGCCCGCGGCATCGATGCCAAACGAGGTTAATCGGTGCAACACGATACATTTGCATAAAATAAAGGTTTTTGACACAAATGCACCGAGGCTACGTACAGGCAGCGCTCACAAACATCGATGGCTCGTTTTTGGGGTTCGCCGACATTTCTCTCGCGGCATTGATGTCAAACGAGGTTTAATGGCGCAACACGATGTATTTGCATAAAGTAAAGTATTTTGACACTCGTGCACCGAGGTTACATGCGAGCAGCGCTCGTAAAACTCGATGGTTCGTTTTTGGGACCCGATGAAATTTCACTCGCGGCATCCATTCTAAATGAGGTTTAGCGGTGCAACACTATGCAATTGCATAAAATAAAGGATTTTGACTCTCGTGCTCCAAGGCTAAGTGCGAGCAGCGCTCACAAACCTCGATGGCTTGTTTTTGGGGTTCGACTACATTTCGCTCGCGGCGACGATGCCAACCTAGTTTTAACGATGCAACACGATGCATTTGCATAAAATAAAGTATGTTGACACTCGTGCACAAAGGTCACGTGCGAGCAGCGCTCCCAAAACTCGATGGCTCGTTTATGGGGTTCGACGTCATTTCTATCACGACATTGATGTCAACCGAGTTCTAACGATGCAAAACGATGCAGTTGCATAAATCAAAGGTTTTTGACACTCGTGCACCGAGGTTACGTGTGGGCAGCGCTCACAAACCTCGATGGCTCGTTTCTCGTGTCCGACGTAATTTCGCTCGCGGCATTGATACCAAACGAGGTTTAATGGCGCAACACGATGTATTTGCATAAAATAAAGTATTTTGACACTCGTGTACCGAGGTTACATGCGAGCAGCGCTTGCAAAACTCGATGGCTCGTTTTTGCGGCCCAATGAAATTTCACTCGCGGCATCCATGCTAAATGAGGTTTAGCGGTGCAACACGATGCAATTGCACAAAATAAAGGATTTTGACACCGGTGCACCGAGGTTACGTGTGGGCAGCGCTCACAAACCTCGATGGCTCGTTTCTCGTGTCCGACGTAATTTCGCTCGCGGCATCGATGCCAAACGAGGTTTAATGGCGCAACGCGATGTATTTGCATAAAATAAAGTATTTTGACACTCGTGTACCGAGGTTACATGCGAGCAGCGCTCTTAAAACTCGATGGCTCGTTTTTGGGACCCGATGAAATTTCACTCGCGGCATCCATTCTAAATGAGGTTTAGCGGTGCAACACTATGCAATTGCATAAAATAAAGGATTTTGACTCTCATGCTCCAAGGCTAAGTGCGAGCAGTGCTCACAAACCTCGATGGCTTGTTTTTGGGGTTCGACTACATTTCGCTCGCGGCATCGATGCCAACCAAGTTTTAACGATAACAACACGATGCATTTGCATAAAATAAAGTATGTTGACATTCGTGCACAAAGGTTACGTGCGAGCAGCGCTCCCAAAACTCGATGGCTCGTTTATGGGGTTCGTCGTCATTTCTATCACGACATTGATGTCATCCGAGTTTTAACGATGCAAAACGGTGCAGTTGCATAAATCAAAGGTTTTTGACACTCGTGCACCGAGGTTACGTGTGGGCAGCGCTCACAAACCTCGATGGCTCGTTTCTCGTGTCCGACGTAATTTCGCTCGCGTCATCGATGCCAAACGAGGTTTAATGGCGCAACACGATGTATTTGCATAAAATAAAGTATTTTGACACTCGTGTACCGAGGTTACATGCGAGCAGCGCTCGCAAAACTCGATGGCTCGTTTTTGGGGCCCAATGAAATTTCGCTCGCGGCATCCATGCTAAATGAGGTTTAGCGGTGCAACACGATGCAATTGCACACAATAAAGGATTTTGACACCGGTGCACCGAGGTTACGTGCGAGCAGCGCTCACAAACCTTGATGCCTCGTTTTTGGAGTTCGACAACATTTCGCTCGCGGCATCAACGCCGAAAGAGTTTTAACTGTGCAGCACGATGCATTTGCATAAAATAAAGGATTTTGACTCTCGTGCACCGAGGTTACGTGCGAGCAGTGCTCACAAACCTCGATGGCTCGTTTTTGGAGTTCGACGACATTTCGCTCGCGGCATCGATGCCAAACGAGTTTTAACGATGCAACACCATGTACTTGCATAAAATAAAGGTTTTTGACACTCGTGCACAATCGTTACGTGCGAACATCGCTGGCAATACTCGATGGCTCGATTTTGTGGTCCTACGAATTTTCGATAGCGGCATGGTTTGTCAAACGAGGTGTAACGGTGCAGCACGATGCATTTGCGTAAAATAAAGCCTTTTGAATCTCATGTACAAAGGTTACGTGCGAGCAGCGCTCACAAACATGGATGGCTCGTTTTTGGGGTTCGACGACATTTCGCTCGCGGCATCGATGCCAAACGAGGTTTAACGGCGCAACACGATGCATTTGCATAAATAAAGTATTTTGACGCTCGTGTACCGAGGTTACATGCGAGCAGCGCTCGTAAAACTCGATGGCTCGTTTTAGGGGCCCCATGAAATTTCGCTCGCGGCATCGATGCCAAACGAGGTTTGACGATACAGAACGATGCATTTGCATAAAATAAAGTATTTTGACTCTCGTGCAACGAGGTTACATACGAGCAGCGCTCGTAAAACTCGATGGCCCGTTTTTTGGGCCCGATGAAATTTCACTCGCGGCATCCATGCTGAATAATGTTTAGCGGTGCAACACGATGCAATTGCATAAAATAAAGTATTTTGACTCTCGTGCAACGAGGTTACATGCGAGCAGCGCTCGTAAAACTCGATGGCTCGTTTTTGGGGCCCCATGAAATTTCACTCGCGGCATCGATGCCAAACGAATCTTAGCGATGCAACATCATGTATTTATATAAAATAAAGGTTTTTGACACTCGTGCACAAACGTTACGTGCGAGCATCGCTCGCAATACTCGGTGGCTCGTTTTTGTGGTCCGGCGAATTTTCGCTCGCGGCATCGATGTCAAACGAGGTGTAACGGTGCAGCACGATGCATTTGCATAAAATAAAGGATTTTGACTCTCGTGCACAAAGGTTACGTGCGAGCAGCGCTCGCAAAACTCGATGGCTCGTTTTTGGGGTTCGACGTCATTTCTATCGCGGCATTGATGTCAACCGAGTTTTAACGATGCAAAACGATGCATTTGCATAAATCAAAGGTTTTTGACACTCGTGCACCGAGGTTACGTGTGGGCAGCGCTCACAAACCTCGATGGCTCGTTTTTGGGGTTCGCCGACATTTCTCTCGCGGCATTGATGTCAAACGAGGTTTAATGGCGCAACACGATGTATTTGCATAAAGTAAAGTATTTTGACACTCGTGCACCGAGGTTACATGCGAGCAGCGCTCGTAAAACTCGATGGTTCGTTTTTGGGACCCGATGAAATTTCACTCGCGGCATCCATTCTAAATGAGGTTTAGCGGTGCAACACTATGCAATTGCATAAAATAAAGGATTTTGACTCTCGTGCTCCAAGGCTAAGTGCGAGCAGCGCTCACAAACCTCGATGGCTTGTTTTTGGGGTTCGACTACATTTCGCTCGCGGCATCGATGCCAACCTAGTTTCAACGATGCAACACGATGCATTTGCATAAAATAAAGTATGTTGACACTCGTGCACAAAGGTCACGTGCGAGCAGCGCTCCCAAAACTCGATGGCTCGTTTATGGGGTTCGACGTCATTTCTATCACGACATTGATGTCAACCGAGTTTTAACGATGCAAAACGATGCAGTTGCATAAATCAAAGGTTTTTGACACTCGTGCACCGAGGTTACGTGTGGGCAGCGCTCACAAACCTCGATGGCTCGTTTCTCGTGTCCGACGTAATTTCGCTCGCGGCATCGATGCCAAACGAGGTTTAATGGCGCAACGCGATGTATTTGCATAAAATAAAGTATTTTGACACTCGTGTACCGAGGTTACATGCGAGCAGCGCTCTTAAAACTCGATGGCTCGTTTTTGGGGCCCGATGAAATTTCACTCGCGGCATCCATGCTAAATGAGGTTTAACTGTGCAACACGACGCATTTGCATGAAATAAAGTATTTTGACTGTCGTGCACCGAGGTTACGTGCGAGCAGCGCTCACAAACCTCGATGGCTCGTTTTTGGAGTTTGACGACATTTCGCTCGCGGCATCAATGCCGAAAGAGTTTTAACGGTGCAACACGGTGCATTTGAATAACATAAAGTATTTTGACACTCGTGCACCGACGTTACATGCGAGCAGCGCTCGTAAAACTCGATGGCTCGTTTTAGGGGCCCGATGAAATTTCACTCACGGGTTCCATGCTAAATGAGGTTTAGCGGTGCAACACGATGCATTTGCATAAAATGAAAGTTTTTGACACAGGTCCATCGAGGTTTCGTGCGGGCAGCGATCGCAAGACTCGATGGCTCGTTTTTGGAGTTCGACGAAATTTCGCCCGCGGCATCGATGCCAAACGAGGTTAATCGGTGCAACACGATACATTTGCATAAAATAAAGGTTTTTGACACAAATGCACCGAGGCTACGTACAGGCAGCGCTCACAAACATCGATGGCTCGTTTTTGGGGTTCGCCGACATTTCTCTCGCGGCATTGATGTCAAACGAGGTTTAATGGCGCAACACGATGTATTTGCATAAAGTAAAGTATTTTGACACTCGTGCACCGAGGTTACATGCGAGCAGCGCTCGTAAAACTCGATGGTTCGTTTTTGGGACCCGATGAAATTTCACTCGCGGCATCCATTCTAAATGAGGTTTAGCGGTGCAACACTATGCAATTGCATAAAATAAAGGATTTTGACTCTCGTGCTCCAAGGCTAAGTGCGAGCAGCGCTCACAAACCTCGATGGCTTGTTTTTGGGGTTCGACTACATTTCGCTCGCGGCGACGATGCCAACCTAGTTTTAACGATGCAACACGATGCATTTGCATAAAATAAAGTATGTTGACACTCGTGCACAAAGGTCACGTGCGAGCAGCGCTCCCAAAACTCGATGGCTCGTTTATGGGGTTCGACGTCATTTCTATCACGACATTGATGTCAACCGAGTTCTAACGATGCAAAACGATGCAGTTGCATAAATCAAAGGTTTTTGACACTCGTGCACCGAGGTTACGTGTGGGCAGCGCTCACAAACCTCGATGGCTCGTTTCTCGTGTCCGACGTAATTTCGCTCGCGGCATCGATACCAAACGAGGTTTAATGGCGCAACACGATGTATTTGCATAAAATAAAGTATTTTGACACTCGTGTACCGAGGTTACATGCGAGCAGCGCTTGCAAAACTCGATGGCTCGTTTTTGCGGCCCAATGAAATTTCACTCGCGGCATCCATGCTAAATGAAGTTTAGCGGTGCAACACGATGCAATTGCACAAAATAAAGGATTTTGACACCGGTGCACCGAGGTTACGTGTGGGCAGCGCTCACAAACCTCGATGGCTCGTTTCTCGTGTCCGACGTAATTTCGCTCGCGGCATCGATGCCAAACGAGGTTTAATGGCGCAACGCGATGTATTTGCATAAAATAAAGTATTTTGACACTCGTGTACCGAGGTTACATGCGAGCAGCGCTCTTAAAACTCGATGGCTCGTTTTTGGGACCCGATGAAATTTCACTCGCGGCATCCATTCTAAATGAGGTTTAGCGGTGCAACACTATGCAATTGCATAAAATAAAGGATTTTGACTCTCATGCTCCAAGGCTAAGTGCGAGCAGTGCTCACAAACCTCGATGGCTTGTTTTTGGGGTTCGACTACATTTCGCTCGCGGCATCGATGCCAACCAAGTTTTAACGATAACAACACGATGCATTTGCATAAAATAAAGTATGTTGACATTCGTGCACAAAGGTTACGTGCGAGCAGCGCTCCCAAAACTCGATGGCTCGTTTATGGGGTTCGTCGTCATTTCTATCACGACATTGATGTCATCCGAGTTTTAACGATGCAAAACGATGCAGTTGCATAAATCAAAGGTTTTTGACACTCGTGCACCGAGGTTACGTGTGGGCAGCGCTCACAAACCTCGATGGCTCGTTTCTCGTGTCCGACGTAATTTCGCTCGCGTCATCGATGCCAAACGAGGTTTAATGGCGCAACACGATGTATTTGCATAAAATAAAGTATTTTGACACTCGTGTACCGAGGTTACATGCGAGCAGCGCTCGCAAAACTCGATGGCTCGTTTTTGGGGCCCAATGAAATTTCGCTCGCGGCATCCATGCTAAATGAGGTTTAGCGGTGCAACACGATGCAATTGCACACAATAAAGGATTTTGACACCGGTGCACCGAGGTTACGTGCGAGCAGCGCTCACAAACCTTGATGCCTCGTTTTTGGAGTTCGACAACATTTCGCTCGCGGCATCAACGCCGAAAGAGTTTTAACTGTGCAGCACGATGCATTTGCATAAAATAAAGGATTTTGACTCTCGTGCACCGAGGTTACGTGCGAGCAGTGCTCACAAACCTCGATGGCTCGTTTTTGGAGTTCGACGACATTTCGCTCGCGGCATCGATGCCAACCCAGTTTTAACGATGCAACACGATGCATTTGCATAAAATAAAGTATGTTGACACTCGTGCACAAAGGTCACGTGCGAGCAGCGCTCCCAAAACTCGATGGCTCGTTTATGGGGTTCGACGTCATTTCTATCACGACATTGATGTCAACCGAGTTTTAACGATGCAAAACGATGCAGTTGCATAAATCAAAGGTTTTTGACACTCGTGCACCGAGGTTACGTGTGGGCAGCGCTCACAAACCTCGATGGCTCGTTTCTCGTGTCCGACGTAATTTCGCTCGCGGCATCGATGCCAAACGAGGTTTAATGGCGCAACGCGATGTATTTGCATAAAATAAAGTATTTTGACACTCGTGTACCGAGGTTACATGCGAGCAGCGCTCTTAAAACTCGATGGCTCGTTTTTGGGGCCCGATGAAATTTCACTCGCGGCATCCATGCTAAATGAGGTTTAACTGTGCAACACGACGCATTTGCATGAAATAAAGTATTTTGACTGTCGTGCACCGAGGTTACGTGCGAGCAGCGCTCACAAACCTCGATGGCTCGTTTTTGGAGTTTAACGACATTTCGCTCGCGGCATCAATGCCGAAAGAGTTTTAACGGTGCAACACGGTGCATTTGAATAACATAAAGTATTTTGACACTCGTGCACCGACGTTACATGCGAGCAGCGCTCGTAAAACTCGATGGCTCGTTTTAGGGGCCCGATGAAATTTCACTCACGGGTTCCATGCTAAATGAGGTTTAGCGGTGCAACACGATGCATTTGCATAAAATGAAAGTTTTTGACACAGGTCCATCGAGGTTTCGTGCGGGCAGCGATCGCAAGACTCGATGGCTCGTTTTTGGAGTTCGACGAAATTTCGCCCGCGGCATCGATGCCAAACGAGGTTAATCGGTGCAACACGATACATTTGCATAAAATAAAGGTTTTTGACACAAATGCACCGAGGCTACGTACAGGCAGCGCTCACAAACATCGATGGCTCGTTTTTGGGGTTCGCCGACATTTCTCTCGCGGCATTGATGTCAAACGAGGTTTAATGGCGCAACACGATGTATTTGCATAAAGTAAAGTATTTTGACACTCGTGCACCGAGGTTACATGCGAGCAGCGCTCGTAAAACTCGATGGTTCGTTTTTGGGACCCGATGAAATTTCACTCGCGGCATCCATTCTAAATGAGGTTTAGCGGTGCAACACTATGCAATTGCATAAAATAAAGGATTTTGACTCTCGTGCTCCAAGGCTAAGTGCGAGCAGCGCTCACAAACCTCGAAGGCTCGTTTTTGGAGTTCGACGACATTTCGCTAGCGGCATCAATGCCGAAAGTGTTTTAACGGTGCAACACATTGCATTTGAATGACATAAAATATTTTGACACTCGTGCACCGACGTTACATGCGAGCAGCGCTCGTATAACTCGATGGCTCGTTATTCGGGCCCGATGAAATTTCACTAGCGGCATTCATGCTAAATGAGGTTTAATGGCGCAACACGATGTATTTGCATAAAATAAAGTATTTTGACACTCGTGTACCGAGGTTACATGCGAGCAGCGCTCGCAAAACTCGATGGCTCGTTTTTGGGGCCCAATGAAATTTCGCTCGCGGCATCCATGCTAAATGAGGTTTAGCGGTGCAACACGATGCAATTGCACAAAATAAAGGATTTTGACACCGGTGCACCGAGGTTACGTGCGAGCAGCGCTCACAAACCTCGATGGCTCGTTTTTGGAGTTCGACGACATTTCGCTCGCGGCATCGATGCCAAACGAGTTTTAACGATGCAACACCATGTACTTGCATAAAATAAAGGTTTTTGACACTCGTGCACAATCGTTACGTGCGAACATCGCTCGCAATACTCGATGGCTCGATTTTGTGGTCCTACGAATTTTCGATAGCGGCATGGTTTGTCAAACGAGGTGTAACGGTGCAGCACGATGCATTTACGTAAAATAAAGCCATTTGAATCTCATGTACAAAGTTTACGTGCGAGCAGCGCTCACAAACATGGATGGCTCGTTTTTGGGGTTCGACGACATTTCGCTCGCGGCATCGATGCCAAACGAGGTTTAACGGCGCAACACGATGCATTTGCATAAAATAAATTATTTTGACACTCGTGTACCGAGGTTACATGCGAGCAGCGCTCGTAAAACTCGATGGCTCGTTTTAGGGGCCCCATGAAATTTCGCTCGCGGCATCGATGCCAAACGAGGTTTGACGATACAGAACGAAGCATTTGCATAAAATAAAGTATTTTGACTCTCGTGCACCGAGGTTACGTGCGAGCAACGCTCACAAACCTCGATGGCCCGTTTTTGGGGTTCGACTATATTTCGCTCGCGGCATCGATGCCAACCAAGTTTTAACGATGCAACACGATGCATTTGCATAAAATAAAGTATTTTGAAACTCGTGCACCGAGGTTACGTGCGAGCAGCGCTCTCAAACATCAATGGCTCGTTTTTGGGGTTCGCCGACATTTCTCTCGCGGCATTGATGTCAAACGAGGTTTAATGGCGCAACACGATGTATTTGCATAATATAAAGTATTTTGACACTCGTGCACCGAGGTTACATGCGAGCAGCGCTCTTAAAACTCGATGGCTCGTTTTTGGGGCCCAATGAAATTTCACTCGCGGCATCCATGCTAAATGAGGTTTAGCGGTGCGACAAGATGCAATTTCATACAATAAAGGTTTTTGACACCGGGGCACCGAGGTTACGTACGATCAGCGCTCACAAACCTTGATGCTTCGTTTTTGGAGTTCGACGACATTTCGCTCGCGGCATCAATGCCGAAAGAGTTTTAACGGTGCAACACGATGCATTTGCATAAAATAAAGTATTTTGACACTCGTGCACAGACGTTACATGCGAGCAGAGCTCGTAAAACTCGATGGCTCGTTTTAGGGGCCCGATGAAATTTCACTCACGGGTTCAATGCTAAATGAGGTTTAGCGGTGCAACACAATGCATTTGCATAAAATGAAAGTTTTTGACACAGGTCCATCGAGGTTTCGTGCGGGCAGCGATCGCAAGACTCGATGGCTCGTTTTTGGAGTTCGACGAAATTTCGCCCGCGGCATCGATGCCAAACGAGGTTAATCGGTGCAACACGATACATTTGCATAAAATAAAGGTTTTTGACACAAATGCACCGAGGCTACGTACAGGCAGCGCTCACAAACATCGATGGCTCGTTTTTGGGGTTCGCCGACATTTCTCTCGCGGCATTGATGTCAAACGAGGTTTAATGGCGCAACACGATGTATTTGCATAAAGTAAAGTATTTTGACACTCGTGCACCGAGGTTGCATGCGAGCAGCGCTCGTAAAACTCGATGGTTCGTTTTTGGGACCCGATGAAATTTCACTCGCGGCATCCATTCTAAATGAGGTTTAGCGGTGCAACACTATGCAATTGCATAAAATAAAGGATTTTGACTCTCGTGCTCCAAGGCTAAGTGCGAGCAGCGCTCACAAACCTCGAAGGCTCGTTTTTGGAGTTCGACGACATTTCGCTAGCGGCATCAATGCCGAAAGTGTTTTAACGGTGCAACACATTGCATTTGAATGACATAAAATATTTTGACACTCGTGCACCGACGTTACATGCGAGCAGCGCTCGTATAACTCGATGGCTCGTTATTCGGGCCCGATGAAATTTCACTAGCGGCATCCATGCTAAATGAGGTTTAATGGCGCAACACGATGTATTTGCATAAAATAAAGTATTTTGACACTCGTGTACCGAGGTTACATGCGAGCAGCGCTCGCAAAACTCGATGGCTCGTTTTTGGGGCCCAATGAAATTTCGCTCGCGGCATCCATGCTAAATGAGGTTTAGCGGTGCAACACGATGCAATTGCACAAAATAAAGGATTTTGACACCGGTGCACCGAGGTTACGTGCGAGCAGCGCTCACAAACCTCGATGGCTCGTTTTTGGAGTTCGACGACATTTCGCTCGCGGCATCGATGCCAAACGAGTTTTAACGATGCAACACCATGTACTTGCATAAAATAAAGGTTTTTGACACTCGTGCACAATCGTTACGTGCGAACATCGCTCGCAATACTCGATGGCTCGATTTTGTGGTCCTACGATTTTTCGATAGCGGCATGGTTTGTCAAACGAGGTGTAACGGTGCAGCACGATGCATTTACGTAAAATAAAGCCATTTGAATCTCATGTACAAAGTTTACGTGCGAGCAGCGCTCACAAACATGGATGGCTCGTTTTTGGGGTTCGACGACATTTCGCTCGCGGCATCGATGCCAAACGAGGTTTAACGGCGCAACACGATGCATTTGCATAAAATAAATTATTTTGACACTCGTGTACCGAGGTTACATGCGAGCAGCGCTCGTAAAACTCGATGGCTCGTTTTAGGGGCCCCATGAAATTTCGCTCGCGGCATCGATGCCAAACGAGGTTTGACGATACAGAACGAAGCATTTGCATAAAATAAAGTATTTTGACTCTCGTGCACCGAGGTTACGTGCGAGCAACGCTCACAAACCTCGATGGCCCGTTTTTGGGGTTCGACTATATTTCGCTCGCGGCATCGATGCCAACCAAGTTTTAACGATGCAACACGATGCATTTGCATAAAATAAAGTATTTTGAAACTCGTGCACCGAGGTTACGTGCGAGCAGCGCTCTCAAACATCAATGGCTCGTTTTTGGGGTTCGCCGACATTTCTCTCGCGGCATTGATGTCAAACGAGGTTTAATGGCGCAACACGATGTATTTGCATAATATAAAGTATTTTGACACTCGTGCACCGAGGTTACATGCGAGCAGCGCTCTTAAAACTCGATGGCTCGTTTTTGGGGCCCAATGAAATTTCACTCGCGGCATCCATGCTAAATGAGGTTTAGCGGTGCGACAAGATGCAATTTCATACAATAAAGGTTTTTGACACCGGGGCACCGAGGTTACGTACGATCAGCGCTCACAAACCTTGATGCTTCGTTTTTGGAGTTCGACGACATTTCGCTCGCGGCATCAATGCCGAAAGAGTTTTAACGGTGCAACACGATGCATTTGCATAAAATAAAGTATTTTGACACTCGTGCACAGACGTTACATGCGAGCAGAGCTCGTAAAACTCGATGGCTCGTTTTAGGGGCCCGATGAAATTTCACTCACGGGTTCAATGCTAAATGAGGTTTAGCGGTGCAACACAATGCATTTGCATAAAATGAAAGTTTTTGACACAGGTCCATCGAGGTTACGTGCGGGCAGCGATCGCAAGACTCGATGGCTCGTTTTTGGAGTTCGACGAAATTTCGATCGCGGCATCGATGCCAAACGAGGTTAATCGGTGCAACACGATACATTTGCATAAAATAAAGGTTTTTGACACTCATGCACCGAGGCTACGTACAAGCAGCGCTCACAAACATCAATGGCTCGTTTTTGGGGTTCGCCGACATTTCTCTCGCGGCATTGATGTCAAACGAGGTTTAATGGCACAACACGATGTATTTGCATAAAATAAAGTATTTTGACACTCGTGCACCGAGGTTACATGCGAGCAGCGCTCGTAAAACTCGATGGTTCGTTTTTGGGACCCGATGAAATTTCACTCGCGGCATCCATTCTAAATGAGGTTTAGCGGTGCAACACTATGCAATTGCATAAAATAAAGGATTTTGACTCTCGTGCTCCAAGGCTAAGTGCGAGCAGCGCTCACAAACCTCGATGGCTTGTTTTTGGGGTTCGACTACATTTCGCTCGCGGCATCGATGCCAACCTAGTTTCAACGATGCAACACGATGCATTTGCATAAAATAAAGTATGTTGACACTCGTGCACAAAGGTCACGTGCGAGCAGCGCTCCCAAAACTCGATGGCTCGTTTATGGGGTTCGACGTCATTTCTATCACGACATTGATGTCAACCGAGTTTTAACGATGCAAAACGATGCAGTTGCATAAATCAAAGGTTTTTGACACTCGTGCACCGAGGTTACGTGTGGGCAGCGCTCACAAACCTCGATGGCTCGTTTCTCGTGTCCGACGTAATTTCGCTCGCGGCATCGATGCCAAACGAGGTTTAATGGCGCAACGCGATGTATTTGCATAAAATAAAGTATTTTGACACTCGTGTACCGAGGTTACATGCGAGCAGCGCTCTTAAAACTCGATGGCTCGTTTTTGGGGCCCGATGAAATTTCACTCGCGGCATCCATGCTAAATGAGGTTTAACTGTGCAACACGACGCATTTGCATGAAATAAAGTATTTTGACTGTCGTGCACCGAGGTTACGTGCGAGCAGCGCTCACAAACCTCGATGGCTCGTTTTTGGAGTTTGACGACATTTCGCTCGCGGCATCAATGCCGAAAGAGTTTTAACGGTGCAACACGGTGCATTTGAATAACATAAAGTATTTTGACACTCGTGCACCGACGTTACATGCGAGCAGCGCTCGTAAAACTCGATGGCTCGTTTTAGGGGCCCGATGAAATTTCACTCACGGGTTCCATGCTAAATGAGGTTTAGCGGTGCAACACGATGCATTTGCATAAAATGAAAGTTTTTGACACAGGTCCATCGAGGTTTCGTGCGGGCAGCGATCGCAAGACTCGATGGCTCGTTTTTGGAGTTCGACGAAATTTCGCCCGCGGCATCGATGCCAAACGAGGTTAATCGGTGCAACACGATACATTTGCATAAAATAAAGGTTTTTGACACAAATGCACCGAGGCTACGTACAGGCAGCGCTCACAAACATCGATGGCTCGTTTTTGGGGTTCGCCGACATTTCTCTCGCGGCATTGATGTCAAACGAGGTTTAATGGCGCAACACGATGTATTTGCATAAAGTAAAGTATTTTGACACTCGTGCACCGAGGTTACATGCGAGCAGCGCTCGTAAAACTCGATGGTTCGTTTTTGGGACCCGATGAAATTTCACTCGCGGCATCCATTCTAAATGAGGTTTAGCGGTGCAACACTATGCAATTGCATAAAATAAAGGATTTTGACTCTCGTGCTCCAAGGCTAAGTGCGAGCAGCGCTCACAAACCTCGATGGCTTGTTTTTGGGGTTCGACTACATTTCGCTCGCGGCATCGATGCCAACCTAGTTTTAACGATGCAACACGATGCATTTGCATAAAATAAAGTATGTTGACACTCGTGCACAAAGGTCACGTGCGAGCAGCGCTCCCAAAACTCGATGGCTCGTTTATGGGGTTCGACGTCATTTCTATCACGACATTGATGTCAACCGAGTTCTAACGATGCAAAACGATGCAGTTGCATAAATCAAAGGTTTTTGACACTCGTGCACCGAGGTTACGTGTGGGCAGCGCTCACAAACCTCGATGGCTCGTTTCTCGTGTCCGACGTAATTTCGCTCGCGGCATCGATGCCAAACGAGGTTTAATGGCGCAACGCGATTTATTTGCATAAAATAAAGTATTTTGACACTCGTGTACCGAGGTTACATGCGAGCAGCGCTCTTAAAACTCGATGGCTCGTTTTTGGGACCCGATGAAATTTCACTCGCGGCATCCATTCTAAATGAGGTTTAGCGGTGCAACACTATGCAATTGCATAAAATAAAGGATTTTGACTCTCGTGCTCCAAGGCTAAGTGCGAGCAGTGCTCACAAACCTCGATGGCTTGTTTTTGGGGTTCGACTACATTTCGCTCGCGGCATCGATGCCAACCAAGTTTTAACGATAACAACACGATGCATTTGCATAAAATAAAGTATGTTGACATTCGTGCACAAAGGTTACGTGCGAGCAGCGCTCCCAAAACTCGATGGCTCGTTTATGGGGTTCGTCGTCATTTCTATCACGACATTGATGTCATCCGAGTTTTAACGATGCAAAACGATGCAGTTGCATAAATCAAAGGTTTTTGACACTCGTGCACCGAGGTTACGTGTGGGCAGCGCTCACAAACCTCGATGGCTCGTTTCTCGTGTCCGACGTAATTTCGCTCGCGGCATCGATACCAAACGAGGTTTAATGGCGCAACACGATGTATTTGCATAAAATAAAGTATTTTGACACTCGTGTACCGAGGTTACATGCGAGCAGCGCTTGCAAAACTCGATGGCTCGTTTTTGCGGCCCAATGAAATTTCACTCGCGGCATCCATGCTAAATGAGGTTTAGCGGTGCAACACGATGCAATTGCACAAAATAAAGGATTTTGACACCGGTGCACCGAGGTTACGTGTGGGCAGCGCTCACAAACCTCGATGGCTCGTTTCTCGTGTCCGACGTAATTTCGCTCGCGGCATCGATGCCAAACGAGGTTTAATGGCGCAACGCGATGTATTTGCATAAAATAAAGTATTTTGACACTCGTGTACCGAGGTTACATGCGAGCAGCGCTCTTAAAACTCGATGGCTCGTTTTTGGGACCCGATGAAATTTCACTCGCGGCATCCATTCTAAATGAGGTTTAGCGGTGCAACACTATGCAATTGCATAAAATAAAGGATTTTGACTCTCATGCTCCAAGGCTAAGTGCGAGCAGTGCTCACAAACCTCGATGGCTTGTTTTTGGGGTTCGACTACATTTCGCTCGCGGCATCGATGCCAACCAAGTTTTAACGATAACAACACGATGCATTTGCATAAAATAAAGTATGTTGACATTCGTGCACAAAGGTTACGTGCGAGCAGCGCTCCCAAAACTCGATGGCTCGTTTATGGGGTTCGTCGTCATTTCTATCACGACATTGATGTCATCCGAGTTTTAACGATGCAAAACGATGCAGTTGCATAAATCAAAGGTTTTTGACACTCGTGCACCGAGGTTACGTGTGGGCAGCGCTCACAAACCTCGATGGCTCGTTTCTCGTGTCCGACGTAATTTCGCTCGCGGCATCGATGCCAAACGAGGTTTAATGGCGCAACACGATGTATTTGCATAAAATAAAGTATTTTGACACTCGTGTACCGAGGTTACATGCGAGCAGCGCTCGCAAAACTCGATGGCTCGTTTTTGGGGCCCAATGAAATTTCGCTCGCGGCATCCATGCTAAATGAGGTTTAGCGGTGCAACACGATGCAATTGCACACAATAAAGGATTTTGACACCGGTGCACCGAGGTTACGTGCGAGCAGCGCTCACAAACCTTGATGCCTCGTTTTTGGAGTTCGACAACATTTCGCTCGCGGCATCAACGCCGAAAGAGTTTTAACTGTGCAGCACGATGCATTTGCATAAAATAAAGGATTTTGACTCTCGTGCACCGAGGTTACGTGCGAGCAGTGCTCACAAACCTCGATGGCTCGTTTTTGGAGTTCGACGACATTTCGCTCGCGGCATCGATGCCAAACGAGTTTTAACGATGCAACACCATGTACTTGCATAAAATAAAGGTTTTTGACACTCGTGCACAATCGTTACGTGCGAACATCGCTGGCAATACTCGATGGCTCGATTTTGTGGTCCTACGAATTTTCGATAGCGGCATGGTTTGTCAAACGAGGTGTAACGGTGCAGCACGATGCATTTGCGTAAAATAAAGCCTTTTGAATCTCATGTACAAAGGTTACGTGCGAGCAGCGCTCACAAACATGGATGGCTCGTTTTTGGGGTTCGACGACATTTCGCTCGCGGCATCGATGCCAAACGAGGTTTAACGGCGCAACACGATGCATTTGCATAAATAAAGTATTTTGACGCTCGTGTACCGAGGTTACGTGCGAGCATCGCTCGCAATACTCGGTGGCTCGTTTTTGTGGTCCGGCGAATTTTCGCTCGCGGCATCGATGTCAAACGAGGTGTAACGGTGCAGCACGATGCATTTGCATAAAATAAAGGATTTTGACTCTCGTGCACAAAGGTTACGTGCGAGCAGCGCTCGCAAAACTCGATGGCTCGTTTTTGGGGTTCGACGTCATTTCTATCGCGGCATTGATGTCAACCGAGTTTTAACGATGCAAAACGATGCATTTGCATAAATCAAAGGTTTTTGACACTCGTGCACCGAGGTTACGTGTGGGCAGCGCTCACAAACCTCGATGGCTCGTTTCTCGTGTCCGACGTAATTTCGCTCACGGCATCGATGCCAAACGAGGTTTAATGGCGCAACGCGATGTATTTGCATAAAATAAAGTATTTTGACACTCGTGTACCGAGGTTACATGCGAGCAGCGCTCTTAAAACTCGATGGCTCGTTTTTGGGGCGCAATGAAATTTCACTCGCGGCATCCATGCTAAATGAGGTTTAGGGGAGCGACAAGATGCAATTTCATACAATAAAGGTTTTTGACACCGGGGCACCGAGGTTACGTACGATCAGCGCTCACAAACCTTGATGCTTCGTTTTTGGAGTTCGACGACATTTCGCTCGCGGCATCAATGCCGAAAGAGTTTTAACGGTGCAACACGATGCATTTGCATAAAATAAAGTATTTTGACACTCGTGCACAGACGTTACATGCAAGCAGAGCTCGTAAAACTCGATGGCTCGTTTTTGGGGCCCAATGAAATTTCGCTCGCGGCATCCATGCTAAATGAGGTTTAGCGGTGCAACACGATTCAATTGCACAAAATAAAGGATTTTGACACCGGTGCACCGAGGTTACGTGCGAGCAGCGCTCACAAACCTCGATGGCTCGTTTTTGGAGTTCGACGACATTTCGCTCGCGGCATCGATGCCAAACGAGTTTTAACGATGCAACACCATGTACTTGCATAAAATAAAGGTTTTTGACACTCGTGCACAATCGTTACGTGCGAACATCGCTCGCAATACTCGATGGCTCGATTTTGTGGTCCTACGAATTTTCGATAGCGGCATGGTTTGTCAAACGAGGTGTAACGGTGCAGCACGATGCATTTACGTAAAATAAAGCCATTTGAATCTCATGTACAAAGTTTACGTGCGAGCAGCGCTCACAAACATGGATGGCTCGTTTTTGGGGTTCGACGACATTTCGCTCGCGGCATCGATGTTAAACGAGGTTTAACGGCGCAACACGATGCATTTGCATAAAATAAATTATTTTGACACTCGTGTACCGAGGTTACATGCGAGCAGCGCTCGTAAAACTCGATGGCTCGTTTTAGGGGCCCCATGAAATTTCGCTCGCGGCATCGATGCCAAACGAGGTTTGACGATACAGAACGAAGCATTTGCATAAAATAAAGTATTTTGACTCTCGTGCACCGAGGTTACGTGCGAGCAACGCTCACAAACCTCGATGGCCCGTTTTTGGGGTTCGACTATATTTCGCTCGCGGCATCGATGCCAACCAAGTTTTAACGATGCAACACGATGCATTTGCATAAAATAAAGTATTTTGACACTCATGCACCGAGGCTACGTACAAGCAGCGCTCACAAACATCAATGGCTCGTTTTTGGGGTTCGCCGACATTTCTCTCGCGGCATTGATGTCAAACGAGGTTTAATGGCGCAACACGATGTATTTGCATAAAATAAAGTATTTTGACACTCGTGCACCGAGGTTACATGCGAGCAGCGCTCGTAAAACTCGATGGTTCGTTTTTGGGACCCGATGAAATTTCACTCGCGGCATCCATTCTAAATGAGGTTTAGCGGTGCAACACTATGCAATTGCATAAAATAAAGGATTTTGACTCTCGTGCTCCAAGGCTAAGTGCGAGCAGCGCTCACAAACCTCGATGGCTTGTTTTTGGGGTTCGACTACATTTCGCTCGCGGCATCGATGCCAACCTAGTTTTAACGATGCAACACGATGCATTTGCATAAAATAAAGTATGTTGACACTCGTGCACAAAGGTCACGTGCGAGCAGCGCTCCCAAAACTCGATGGCTCGTTTATGGGGTTCGACGTCATTTCTATCACGACATTGATGTCAACCGAGTTTTAACGATGCAAAACGATGCAGTTGCATAAATCAAAGGTTTTTGACACTCGTGCACCGAGGTTACGTGTGGGCAGCGCTCACAAACCTCGATGGCTCGTTTCTCGTGTCCGACGTAATTTCGCTCGCGGCATCGATGCCAAACGAGGTTTAATGGCGCAACGCGATGTATTTGCATAAAATAAAGTATTTTGACACTCGTGTACCGAGGTTACATGCGAGCAGCGCTCTTAAAACTCGATGGCTCGTTTTTGGGGCCCGATGAAATTTCACTCGCGGCATCCATGCTAAATGAGGTTTAACTGTGCAACACGACGCATTTGCATGAAATAAAGTATTTTGACTGTCGTGCACCGAGGTTACGTGCGAGCAGCGCTCACAAACCTCGATGGCTCGTTTTTGGAGTTTAACGACATTTCGCTCGCGGCATCAATGCCGAAAGAGTTTTAACGGTGCAACACGGTGCATTTGAATAACATAAAGTATTTTGACACTCGTGCACCGACGTTACATGCGAGCAGCGCTCGTAAAACTCGATGGCTCGTTTTAGGGGCCCGATGAAATTTCACTCACGGGTTCCATGCTAAATGAGGTTTAGCGGTGCAACACGATGCAATTGCACAAAATAAAGGATTTTGACACCGGTGCACCGAGGTTACGTGCGAGCAGCGCTCACAAACCTCGATGGCTCGTTTTTGGAGTTCGACGACATTTCGCTCGCGGCATCGATGCCAAACGAGTTTTAACGATGCAACACCATGTACTTGCATAAAATAAAGGTTTTTGACACTCGTGCACAATCGTTACGTGCGAACATCGCTCGCAATACTCGATGGCTCGATTTTGTGGTCCTACGAATTTTCGATAGCGGCATGGTTTGTCAAACGAGGTGTAACGGTGCAGCACGATGCATTTACGTAAAATAAAGCCATTTGAATCTCATGTACAAAGTTTACGTGCGAGCAGCGCTCACAAACATGGATGGCTCGTTTTTGGGGTTCGACGACATTTCGCTCGCGGCATCGATGCCAAACGAGGTTTAACGGCGCAACACGATGCATTTGCATAAAATAAATTATTTTGACACTCGTGTACCGAGGTTACATGCGAGCAGCGCTCGTAAAACTCGATGGCTCGTTTTAGGGGCCCCATGAAATTTCGCTCGCGGCATCGATGCCAAACGAGGTTTGACGATACAGAACGAAGCATTTGCATAAAATAAAGTATTTTGATTCTCGTGCACCGAGGTTACGTGCGAGCAACGCTCACAAACCTCGATGGCCCGTTTTTGGGGTTCGACTATATTTCGCTCGCGGCATCGATGCCAACCAAGTTTTAACGATGCAACACGATGCATTTGCATAAAATAAAGTATTTTGAAACTCGTGCACCGAGGTTACGTGCGAGCAGCGCTCTCAAACATCAATGGCTCGTTTTTGGGGTTCGCCGACATTTCTCTCGCGGCATTGATGTCAAACGAGGTTTAATGGCGCAACGCGATGTATTTGCATAAAATAAAGTATTTTGACACTCGTGTACCGAGGTTACATGCGAGCAGCGCTCTTAAAACTCGATGGCTCGTTTTTGGGGCCCGATGAAATTTCACTCGCGGCATCCATGCTAAATGAGGTTTAACTGTGCAACACGACGCATTTGCATGAAATAAAGTATTTTGACTGTCGTGCACCGAGGTTACGTGCGAGCAGCGCTCACAAACCTCGATGGCTCGTTTTTGGAGTTTGACGACATTTCGCTCGCGGCATCAATGCCGAAAGAGTTTTAACGGTGCAACACGGTGCATTTGAATAACATAAAGTATTTTGACACTCGTGCACCGACGTTACATGCGAGCAGCGCTCGTAAAACTCGATGGCTCGTTTTAGGGGCCCGATGAAATTTCACTCACGGGTTCCATGCTAAATGAGGTTTAGCGGTGCAACACGATGCATTTGCATAAAATGAAAGTTTTTGACACAGGTCCATCGAGGTTTCGTGCGGGCAGCGATCGCAAGACTCGATGGCTCGTTTTTGGAGTTCGACGAAATTTCGCCCGCGGCATCGATGCCAAACGAGGTTAATCGGTGCAACACGATACATTTGCATAAAATAAAGGTTTTTGACACAAATGCACCGAGGCTACGTACAGGCAGCGCTCACAAACATCGATGGCTCGTTTTTGGGGTTCGCCGACATTTCTCTCGCGGCATTGATGTCAAACGAGGTTTAATGGCGCAACACGATGTATTTGCATAAAGTAAAGTATTTTGACACTCGTGCACCGAGGTTACATGCGAGCAGCGCTCGTAAAACTCGATGGTTCGTTTTTGGGACCCGATGAAATTTCACTCGCGGCATCCATTCTAAATGAGGTTTAGCGGTGCAACACTATGCAATTGCATAAAATAAAGGATTTTGACTCTCGTGCTCCAAGGCTAAGTGCGAGCAGCGCTCACAAACCTCGATGGCTTGTTTTTGGGGTTCGACTACATTTCGCTCGCGGCGACGATGCCAACCTAGTTTTAACGATGCAACACGATGCATTTGCATAAAATAAAGTATGTTGACACTCGTGCACAAAGGTCACGTGCGAGCAGCGCTCCCAAAACTCGATGGCTCGTTTATGGGGTTCGACGTCATTTCTATCACGACATTGATGTCAACCGAGTTCTAACGATGCAAAACGATGCAGTTGCATAAATCAAAGGTTTTTGACACTCGTGCACCGAGGTTACGTGTGGGCAGCGCTCACAAACCTCGATGGCTCGTTTCTCGTGTCCGACGTAATTTCGCTCGCGGCATCGATACCAAACGAGGTTTAATGGCGCAACACGATGTATTTGCATAAAATAAAGTATTTTGACACTCGTGTACCGAGGTTACATGCGAGCAGCGCTTGCAAAACTCGATGGCTCGTTTTTGCGGCCCAATGAAATTTCACTCGCGGCATCCATGCTAAATGAAGTTTAGCGGTGCAACACGATGCAATTGCACAAAATAAAGGATTTTGACACCGGTGCACCGAGGTTACGTGTGGGCAGCGCTCACAAACCTCGATGGCTCGTTTCTCGTGTCCGACGTAATTTCGCTCGCGGCATCGATGCCAAACGAGGTTTAATGGCGCAACGCGATGTATTTGCATAAAATAAAGTATTTTGACACTCGTGTACCGAGGTTACATGCGAGCAGCGCTCTTAAAACTCGATGGCTCGTTTTTGGGACCCGATGAAATTTCACTCGCGGCATCCATTCTAAATGAGGTTTAGCGGTGCAACACTATGCAATTGCATAAAATAAAGGATTTTGACTCTCATGCTCCAAGGCTAAGTGCGAGCAGTGCTCACAAACCTCGATGGCTTGTTTTTGGGGTTCGACTACATTTCGCTCGCGGCATCGATGCCAACCAAGTTTTAACGATAACAACACGATGCATTTGCATAAAATAAAGTATGTTGACATTCGTGCACAAAGGTTACGTGCGAGCAGCGCTCCCAAAACTCGATGGCTCGTTTATGGGGTTCGTCGTCATTTCTATCACGACATTGATGTCATCCGAGTTTTAACGATGCAAAACGATGCAGTTGCATAAATCAAAGGTTTTTGACACTCGTGCACCGAGGTTACGTGTGGGCAGCGCTCACAAACCTCGATGGCTCGTTTCTCGTGTCCGACGTAATTTCGCTCGCGTCATCGATGCCAAACGAGGTTTAATGGCGCAACACGATGTATTTGCATAAAATAAAGTATTTTGACACTCGTGTACCGAGGTTACATGCGAGCAGCGCTCGCAAAACTCGATGGCTCGTTTTTGGGGCCCAATGAAATTTCGCTCGCGGCATCCATGCTAAATGAGGTTTAGCGGTGCAACACGATGCAATTGCACACAATAAAGGATTTTGACACCGGTGCACCGAGGTTACGTGCGAGCAGCGCTCACAAACCTTGATGCCTCGTTTTTGGAGTTCGACAACATTTCGCTCGCGGCATCAACGCCGAAAGAGTTTTAACTGTGCAGCACGATGCATTTGCATAAAATAAAGGATTTTGACTCTCGTGCACCGAGGTTACGTGCGAGCAGTGCTCACAAACCTCGATGGCTCGTTTTTGGAGTTCGACGATATTTCGCTCGCGGCATCGATGCCAAACGAGTTTTAACGATGCAACACCATGTACTTGCATAAAATAAAGGTTTTTGACACTCGTGCACAATCGTTACGTGCGAACATCGCTGGCAATACTCGATGGCTCGATTTTGTGGTCCTACGAATTTTCGATAGCGGCATGGTTTGTCAAACGAGGTGTAACGGTGCAGCACGATGCATTTGCGTAAAATAAAGCCTTTTGAATCTCATGTACAAAGGTGACGTGCGAGCAGCGCTCACAAACATGGATGGCTCGTTTTTGGGGTTCGACGACATTTCGCTCGCGGCATCGATGCCAAACGAGGTTTAACGGCGCAACACGATGCATTTGCATAAATAAAGTATTTTGACGCTCGTGTACCGAGGTTACATGCGAGCAGCGCTCGTAAAACTCGATGGCTCGTTTTAGGGGCCCCATGAAATTTCGCTCGCGGCATCGATGCCAAACGAGGTTTGACGATACAGAACGATGCATTTGCATAAAATAAAGTATTTTGACTCTCGTGCAACGAGGTTACATACGAGCAGCGCTCGTAAAACTCGATGGCCCGTTTTTTGGGCCCGATGAAATTTCACTCGCGGCATCCATGCTGAATAATGTTTAGCGGTGCAACACGATGCAATTGCATAAAATAAAGTATTTTGACTCTCGTGCAACGAGGTTACATGCGAGCAGCGCTCGTAAAACTCGATGGCTCGTTTTTGGGGCCCCATGAAATTTCACTCGCGGCATCGTTGCCAAACGAATCTTAGCGATGCAACATCATGTATTTATATAAAATAAAGGTTTTTGACACTCGTGCACAAACGTTACGTGCGAGCATCGCTCGCAATACTCGGTGGCTCGTTTTTGTGGTCCGGCGAATTTTCGCTCGCGGCATCGATGTCAAACGAGGTGTAACGGTGCAGCACGATGCATTTGCATAAAATAAAGGATTTTGACTCTCGTGCACAAAGGTTACGTGCGAGCAGCGCTCGCAAAACTCGATGGCTCGTTTTTGGGGTTCGACGTCATTTCTATCGCGGTATTGATGTCAACCGAGTTTTAACGATGCAAAACGATGCATTTGCATAAATCAAAGGTTTTTGACACTCGTGCACCGAGGTTACGTGTGGGCAGCGCTCACAAACCTCGATGGCTCGTTTCTCGTGTCCGACGTAATTTCGCTCACGGCATCGATGCCAAACGAGGTTTAATGGCGCAACGCGATGTATTTGCATAAAATAAAGTATTTTGACACTCGTGTACCGAGGTTACATGCGAGCAGCGCTCTTAAAACTCGATGGCTCGTTTTTGGGGCGCAATGAAATTTCACTCGCGGCATCCATGCTAAATGAGGTTTAGGGGAGCGACAAGATGCAATTTCATACAATAAAGGTTTTTGACACCGGGGCACCGAGGTTACGTACGATCAGCGCTCACAAACCTTGATGGCTCGTTTTTGGAGTTCGACGACATTTCGCTCGCGGCATCGATGCCAAACGAGTTTTAACGATGCAACACCATGTACTTGCATAAAATAAAGGTTTTTGACACTCGTGCACAATCGTTACGTGCGAACATCGCTCGCAATACTCGATGGCTCGATTTTGTGGTCCTACGAATTTTCGATAGCGGCATGGTTTGTCAAACGAGGTGTAACGGTGCAGCACGATGCATTTACGTAAAATAAAGCCATTTGAATCTCATGTACAAAGTTTACGTGCGAGCAGCGCTCACAAACATGGATGGCTCGTTTTTGGGGTTCGACGACATTTCGCTCGCGGCATCGATGCCAAACGAGGTTTAACGGCGCAACACGATGCATTTGCATAAAATAAATTATTTTGACACTCGTGTACCGAGGTTACATGCGAGCAGCGCTCGTAAAACTCGATGGCTCGTTTTAGGGGCCCCATGAAATTTCGCTCGCGGCATCGATGCCAAACGAGGTTTGACGATACAGAACGAAGCATTTGCATAAAATAAAGTATTTTGACTCTCGTGCACCGAGGTTACGTGCGAGCAACGCTCACAAACCTCGATGGCCCGTTTTTGGGGTTCGACTATATTTCGCTCGCGGCATCGATGCCAACCAAGTTTTAACGATGCAACACGATGCATTTGCATAAAATAAAGTATTTTGAAACTCGTGCACCGAGGTTACGTGCGAGCAGCGCTCTCAAACATCAATGGCTCGTTTTTGGGGTTCGCCGACATTTCTCTCGCGGCATTGATGTCAAACGAGGTTTAATGGCGCAACACGATGTATTTGCATAATATAAAGTATTTTGACACTCGTGCACCGAGGTTACATGCGAGCAGCGCTCTTAAAACTCGATGGCTCGTTTTTGGGGCCCAATGAAATTTCACTCGCGGCATCCATGCTAAATGAGGTTTAACTGTGCAACACGACGCATTTGCATGAAATAAAGTATTTTGACTGTCGTGCACCGAGGTTACGTGCGAGCAGCGCTCACAAACCTCGATGGCTCGTTTTTGGAGTTTGACGACATTTCGCTCGCGGCATCAATGCCGAAAGAGTTTTAACGGTGCAACACGGTGCATTTGAATAACATAAAGTATTTTGACACTCGTGCACCGACGTTACATGCGAGCAGCGCTCGTAAAACTCGATGGCTCGTTTTAGGGGCCCGATGAAATTTCACTCACGGGTTCCATGCTAAATGAGGTTTAGCGGTGCAACACGATGCATTTGCATAAAATGAAAGTTTTTGACACAGGTCCATCGAGGTTTCGTGCGGGCAGCGATCGCAAGACTCGATGGCTCGTTTTTGGAGTTCGACGAAATTTCGCCCGCGGCATCGATGCCAAACGAGGTTAATCGGTGCAACACGATACATTTGCATAAAATAAAGGTTTTTGACACAAATGCACCGAGGCTACGTACAGGCAGCGCTCACAAACATCGATGGCTCGTTTTTGGGGTTCGCCGACATTTCTCTCGCGGCATTGATGTCAAACGAGGTTTAATGGCGCAACACGATGTATTTGCATAAAGTAAAGTATTTTGACACTCGTGCACCGAGGTTACATGCGAGCAGCGCTCGTAAAACTCGATAGTTCGTTTTTGGGACCCGATGAAATTTCACTCGCGGCATCCATTCTAAATGAGGTTTAGCGGTGCAACACTATGCAATTGCATAAAATAAAGGATTTTGACTCTCGTGCTCCAAGGCTAAGTGCGAGCAGCGCTCACAAACCTCGATGGCTTGTTTTTGGGGTTCGACTACATTTCGCTCGCGGCATCGATGCCAACCTAGTTTTAACGATGCAACACGATGCATTTGCATAAAATAAAGTATGTTGACACTCGTGCACAAAGGTCACGTGCGAGCAGCGCTCCCAAAACTCGATGGCTCGTTTATGGGGTTCGACGTCATTTCTATCACGACATTGATGTCAACCGAGTTCTAACGATGCAAAACGATGCAGTTGCATAAATCAAAGGTTTTTGACACTCGTGCACCGAGGTTACGTGTGGGCAGCGCTCACAAACCTCGATGGCTCGTTTCTCGTGTCCGACGTAATTTCGCTCGCGGCATCGATGCCAAACGAGGTTTAATGGCGCAACGCGATTTATTTGCATAAAATAAAGTATTTTGACACTCGTGTACCGAGGTTACATGCGAGCAGCGCTCTTAAAACTCGATGGCTCGTTTTTGGGACCCGATGAAATTTCACTCGCGGCATCCATTCTAAATGAGGTTTAGCGGTGCAACACTATGCAATTGCATAAAATAAAGGATTTTGACTCTCGTGCTCCAAGGCTAAGTGCGAGCAGTGCTCACAAACCTCGATGGCTTGTTTTTGGGGTTCGACTACATTTCGCTCGCGGCATCGATGCCAACCAAGTTTTAACGATAACAACACGATGCATTTGCATAAAATAAAGTATGTTGACATTCGTGCACAAAGGTTACGTGCGAGCAGCGCTCCCAAAACTCGATGGCTCGTTTATGGGGTTCGTCGTCATTTCTATCACGACATTGATGTCATCCGAGTTTTAACGATGCAAAACGATGCAGTTGCATAAATCAAAGGTTTTTGACACTCGTGCACCGAGGTTACGTGTGGGCAGCGCTCACAAACCTCGATGGCTCGTTTCTCGTGTCCGACGTAATTTCGCTCGCGTCATCGATGCCAAACGAGGTTTAATGGCGCAACACGATGTATTTGCATAAAATAAAGTATTTTGACACTCGTGTACCGAGGTTACATGCGAGCAGCGCTCGCAAAACTCGATGGCTCGTTTTTGGGGCCCAATGAAATTTCGCTCGCGGCATCCATGCTAAATGAGGTTTAGCGGTGCAACACGATGCAATTGCACACAATAAAGGATTTTGACACCGGTGCACCGAGGTTACGTGCGAGCAGCGCTCACAAACCTTGATGCCTCGTTTTTGGAGTTCGACAACATTTCGCTCGCGGCATCAACGCCGAAAGAGTTTTAACTGTGCAGCACGATGCATTTGCATAAAATAAAGGATTTTGACTCTCGTGCACCGAGGTTACGTGCGAGCAGTGCTCACAAACCTCGATGGCTCGTTTTTGGAGTTCGACGACATTTCGCTCGCGGCATCGATGCCAAACGAGTTTTAACGATGCAACACCATGTACTTGCATAAAATAAAGGTTTTTGACACTCGTGCACAATCGTTACGTGCGAACATCGCTGGCAATACTCGATGGCTCGATTTTGTGGTCCTACGAATTTTCGATAGCGGCATGGTTTGTCAAACGAGGTGTAACGGTGCAGCACGATGCATTTGCGTAAAATAAAGCCTTTTGAATCTCATGTACAAAGGTGACGTGCGAGCAGCGCTCACAAACATGGATGGCTCGTTTTTGGGGTTCGACGACATTTCGCTCGCGGCATCGATGCCAAACGAGGTTTAACGGCGCAACACGATGCATTTGCATAAATAAAGTATTTTGACGCTCGTGTACCGAGGTTACATGCGAGCAGCGCTCGTAAAACTCGATGGCTCGTTTTAGGGGCCCCATGAAATTTCGCTCGCGGCATCGATGCCAAACGAGGTTTGACGATACAGAACGATGCATTTGCATAAAATAAAGTATTTTGACTCTCGTGCAACGAGGTTACATACGAGCAGCGCTCGTAAAACTCGATGGCCCGTTTTTTGGGCCCGATGAAATTTCACTCGCGGCATCCATGCTGAATAATGTTTAGCGGTGCAACACGATGCAATTGCATAAAATAAAGTATTTTGACTCTCGTGCAACGAGGTTACATGCGAGCAGCGCTCGTAAAACTCGATGGCTCGTTTTTGGGGCCCCATGAAATTTCACTCGCGGCATCGATGCCAAACGAATCTTAGCGATGCAACATCATGTATTTATATAAAATAAAGGTTTTTGACACTCGTGCACAAACGTTACGTGCGAGCATCGCTCGCAATACTCGGTGGCTCGTTTTTGTGGTCCGGCGAATTTTCGCTCGCGGCATCGATGTCAAACGAGGTGTAACGGTGCAGCACGATGCATTTGCATAAAATAAAGGATTTTGACTCTCGTGCACAAAGGTTACGTGCGAGCAGCGCTCGCAAAACTCGATGGCTCGTTTTTGGGGTTCGACGTCATTTCTATCGCGGTATTGATGTCAACCGAGTTTTAACGATGCAAAACGATGCATTTGCATAAATCAAAGGTTTTTGACACTCGTGCACCGAGGTTACGTGTGGGCAGCGCTCACAAACCTCGATGGCTCGTTTCTCGTGTCCGACGTAATTTCGCTCACGGCATCGATGCCAAACGAGGTTTAATGGCGCAACGCGATGTATTTGCATAAAATAAAGTATTTTGACACTCGTGTACCGAGGTTACATGCGAGCAGCGCTCTTAAAACTCGATGGCTCGTTTTTGGGGCGCAATGAAATTTCACTCGCGGCATCCATGCTAAATGAGGTTTAGGGGAGCGACAAGATGCAATTTCATACAATAAAGGTTTTTGACACCGGGGCACCGAGGTTACGTACGATCAGCGCTCACAAACCTTGATGGCTCGTTTTTGGAGTTCGACGACATTTCGCTCGCGGCATCGATGCCAAACGAGTTTTAACGATGCAACACCATGTACTTGCATAAAATAAAGGTTTTTGACACTCGTGCACAATCGTTACGTGCGAACATCGCTCGCAATACTCGATGGCTCGATTTTGTGGTCCTACGAATTTTCGATAGCGGCATGGTTTGTCAAACGAGGTGTAACGGTGCAGCACGATGCATTTACGTAAAATAAAGCCATTTGAATCTCATGTACAAAGTTTACGTGCGAGCAGCGCTCACAAACATGGATGGCTCGTTTTTGGGGTTCGACGACATTTCGCTCGCGGCATCGATGCCAAACGAGGTTTAACGGCGCAACACGATGCATTTGCATAAAATAAATTATTTTGACACTCGTGTACCGAGGTTACATGCGAGCAGCGCTCGTAAAACTCGATGGCTCGTTTTAGGGGCCCCATGAAATTTCGCTCGCGGCATCGATGCCAAACGAGGTTTGACGATACAGAACGAAGCATTTGCATAAAATAAAGTATTTTGACTCTCGTGCACCGAGGTTACGTGCGAGCAACGCTCACAAACCTCGATGGCCCGTTTTTGGGGTTCGACTATATTTCGCTCGCGGCATCGATGCCAACCAAGTTTTAACGATGCAACACGATGCATTTGCATAAAATAAAGTATTTTGAAACTCGTGCACCGAGGTTACGTGCGAGCAGCGCTCTCAAACATCAATGGTTCGTTTTTGGGGTTCGCCGACATTTCTCTCGCGGCATTGATGTCAAACGAGGTTTAATGGCGCAACACGATGTATTTGCATAATATAAAGTATTTTGACACTCGTGCACCGAGGTTACATGCGAGCAGCGCTCTTAAAACTCGATGGCTCGTTTTTGGGGCCCAATGAAATTTCACTCGCGGCATCCATGCTAAATGAGGTTTAGCGGTGCGACAAGATGCAATTTCATACAATAAAGGTTTTTGACACCGGGGCACCGAGGTTACGTACGATCAGCGCTCACAAACCTTGATGCTTCGTTTTTGGAGTTCGACGACATTTCGCTCGCGGCATCAATGCCGAAAGAGTTTTAACGGTGCAACACGATGCATTTGCATAAAATAAAGTATTTTGACACTCGTGCACAGACGTTACATGCGAGCAGAGCTCGTAAAACTCGATGGCTCGTTTTAGGGGCCCGATGAAATTTCACTCACGGGTTCAATGCTAAATGAGGTTTAGCGGTGCAACACAATGCATTTGCATAAAATGAAAGTTTTTGACACAGGTCCATCGAGGTTTCGTGCGGGCAGCGATCGCAAGACTCGATGGCTCGTTTTTGGAGTTCGACGAAATTTCGCCCGCGGCATCGATGCCAAACGAGGTTAATCGGTGCAACACGATACATTTGCATAAAATAAAGGTTTTTGACACAAATGCACCGAGGCTACGTACAGGCAGCGCTCACAAACATCGATGGCTCGTTTTTGGGGTTCGCCGACATTTCTCTCGCGGCATTGATGTCAAACGAGGTTTAATGGCGCAACACGATGTATTTGCATAAAGTAAAGTATTTTGACACTCGTGCACCGAGGTTACATGCGAGCAGCGCTCGTAAAACTCGATGGTTCGTTTTTGGGACCCGATGAAATTTCACTCGCGGCATCCATTCTAAATGAGGTTTAGCGGTGCAACACTATGCAATTGCATAAAATAAAGGATTTTGACTCTCGTGCTCCAAGGCTAAGTGCGAGCAGCGCTCACAAACCTCGAAGGCTCGTTTTTGGAGTTCGACGACATTTCGCTAGCGGCATCAATGCCGAAAGTGTTTTAACGGTGCAACACATTGCATTTGAATGACATAAAATATTTTGACACTCGTGCACCGACGTTACATGCGAGCAGCGCTCGTATAACTCGATGGCTCGTTATTCGGGCCCGATGAAATTTCACTAGCGGCATCCATGCTAAATGAGGTTTAATGGCGCAACACGATGTATTTGCATAAAATAAAGTATTTTGACACTCGTGTACCGAGGTTACATGCGAGCAGCGCTCGCAAAACTCGATGGCTCGTTTTTGGGGCCCAATGAAATTTCGCTCGCGGCATCCATGCTAAATGAGGTTTAGCGGTGCAACACGATGCAATTGCACAAAATAAAGGATTTTGACACCGGTGCACCGAGGTTACGTGCGAGCAGCGCTCACAAACCTCGATGGCTCGTTTTTGGAGTTCGACGACATTTCGCTCGCGGCATCGATGCCAAACGAGTTTTAACGATGCAACACCATGTACTTGCATAAAATAAAGGTTTTTGACACTAGTGCACAATCGTTACGTGCGAACATCGCTCGCAATACTCGATGGCTCGATTTTGTGGTCCTACGAATTTTCGATAGCGGCATGGTTTGTCAAACGAGGTGTAACGGTGCAGCACGATGCATTTACGTAAAATAAAGCCATTTGAATCTCATGTACAAAGTTTACGTGCGAGCAGCGCTCACAAACATGGATGGCTCGTTTTTGGGGTTCGACGACATTTCGCTCGCGGCATCGATGCCAAACGAGGTTTAACGGCGCAACACGATGCATTTGCATAAAATAAATTATTTTGACACTCGTGTACCGAGGTTACATGCGAGCAGCGCTCGTAAAACTCGATGGCTCGTTTTAGGGGCCCCATGAAATTTCGCTCGCGGCATCGATGCCAAACGAGGTTTGACGATACAGAACGAAGCATTTGCATAAAATAAAGTATTTTGACTCTCGTGCACCGAGGTTACGTGCGAGCAACGCTCACAAACCTCGATGGCCCGTTTTTGGGGTTCGACTATATTTCGCTCGCGGCATCGATGCCAACCAAGTTTTAACGATGCAACACGATGCATTTGCATAAAATAAAGTATTTTGAAACTCGTGCACCGAGGTTACGTGCGAGCAGCGCTCTCAAACATCAATGGCTCGTTTTTGGGGTTCGCCGACATTTCTCTCGCGGCATTGATGTCAAACGAGGTTTAATGGCGCAACACGATGTATTTGCATAATATAAAGTATTTTGACACTCGTGCACCGAGGTTACATGCGAGCAGCGCTCTTAAAACTCGATGGCTCGTTTTTGGGGCCCAATGAAATTTCACTCGCGGCATCCATGCTAAATGAGGTTTAGCGGTGCGACAAGATGCAATTTCATACAATAAAGGTTTTTGACACCGGGGCACCGAGGTTACGTACGATCAGCGCTCACAAACCTTGATGCTTCGTTTTTGGAGTTCGACGACATTTCGCTCGCGGCATCAATGCCGAAAGAGTTTTAACGGTGCAACACGATGCATTTGCATAAAATAAAGTATTTTGACACTCGTGCACAGACGTTACATGCGAGCAGAGCTCGTAAAACTCGATGGCTCGTTTTAGGGGCCCGATGAAATTTCACTCACGGGTTCAATGCTAAATGAGGTTTAGCGGTGCAACACAATGCATTTGCATAAAATGAAAGTTTTTGACACAGGTCCATCGAGGTTACGTGCGGGCAGCGATCGCAAGACTCGATGGCTCGTTTTTGGAGTTCGACGAAATTTCGATCGCGGCATCGATGCCAAACGAGGTTAATCGGTGCAACACGATACATTTGCATAAAATAAAGGTTTTTGACACTCATGCACCGAGGCTACGTACAAGCAGCGCTCACAAACATCAATGGCTCGTTTTTGGGGTTCGCCGACATTTCTCTCGCGGCATTGATGTCAAACGAGGTTTAATGGCACAACACGATGTATTTGCATAAAATAAAGTATTTTGACACTCGTGCACCGAGGTTACATGCGAGCAGCGCTCGTAAAACTCGATGGTTCGTTTTTGGGACCCGATGAAATTTCACTCGCGGCATCCATTCTAAATGAGGTTTAGCGGTGCAACACTATGCAATTGCATAAAATAAAGGATTTTGACTCTCGTGCTCCAAGGCTAAGTGCGAGCAGCGCTCACAAACCTCGATGGCTTGTTTTTGGGGTTCGACTACATTTCGCTCGCGGCATCGATGCCAACCTAGTTTCAACGATGCAACACGATGCATTTGCATAAAATAAAGTATGTTGACACTCGTGCACAAAGGTCACGTGCGAGCAGCGCTCCCAAAACTCGATGGCTCGTTTATGGGGTTCGACGTCATTTCTATCACGACATTGATGTCAACCGAGTTTTAACGATGCAAAACGATGCAGTTGCATAAATCAAAGGTTTTTGACACTCGTGCACCGAGGTTACGTGTGGGCAGCGCTCACAAACCTCGATGGCTCGTTTCTCGTGTCCGACGTAATTTCGCTCGCGGCATCGATGCCAAACGAGGTTTAATGGCGCAACGCGATGTATTTGCATAAAATAAAGTATTTTGACACTCGTGTACCGAGGTTACATGCGAGCAGCGCTCTTAAAACTCGATGGCTCGTTTTTGGGGCCCGATGAAATTTCACTCGCGGCATCCATGCTAAATGAGGTTTAACTGTGCAACACGACGCATTTGCATGAAATAAAGTATTTTGACTGTCGTGCACCGAGGTTACGTGCGAGCAGCGCTCACAAACCTCGATGGCTCGTTTTTGGAGTTTGACGACATTTCGCTCGCGGCATCAATGCCGAAAGAGTTTTAACGGTGCAACACGGTGCATTTGAATAACATAAAGTATTTTGACACTCGTGCACCGACGTTACATGCGAGCAGCGCTCGTAAAACTCGATGGCTCGTTTTAGGGGCCCGATGAAATTTCACTCACGGGTTCCATGCTAAATGAGGTTTAGCGGTGCAACACGATGCATTTGCATAAAATGAAAGTTTTTGACACAGGTCCATCGAGGTTTCGTGCGGGCAGCGATCGCAAGACTCGATGGCTCGTTTTTGGAGTTCGACGAAATTTCGCCCGCGGCATCGATGCCAAACGAGGTTAATCGGTGCAACACGATACATTTGCATAAAATAAAGGTTTTTGACACAAATGCACCGAGGCTACGTACAGGCAGCGCTCACAAACATCGATGGCTCGTTTTTGGGGTTCGCCGACATTTCTCTCGCGGCATTGATGTCAAACGAGGTTTAATGGCGCAACACGATGTATTTGCATAAAGTAAAGTATTTTGACACTCGTGCACCGAGGTTACATGCGAGCAGCGCTCGTAAAACTCGATGGTTCGTTTTTGGGACCCGATGAAATTTCACTCGCGGCATCCATTCTAAATGAGGTTTAGCGGTGCAACACTATGCAATTGCATAAAATAAAGGATTTTGACTCTCGTGCTCCAAGGCTAAGTGCGAGCAGCGCTCACAAACCTCGATGGCTTGTTTTTGGGGTTCGACTACATTTCGCTCGCGGCATCGATGCCAACCTAGTTTTAACGATGCAACACGATGCATTTGCATAAAATAAAGTATGTTGACACTCGTGCACAAAGGTCACGTGCGAGCAGCGCTCCCAAAACTCGATGGCTCGTTTATGGGGTTCGACGTCATTTCTATCACGACATTGATGTCAACCGAGTTCTAACGATGCAAAACGATGCAGTTGCATAAATCAAAGGTTTTTGACACTCGTGCACCGAGGTTACGTGTGGGCAGCGCTCACAAACCTCGATGGCTCGTTTCTCGTGTCCGACGTAATTTCGCTCGCGGCATCGATGCCAAACGAGGTTTAATGGCGCAACGCGATTTATTTGCATAAAATAAAGTATTTTGACACTCGTGTACCGAGGTTACATGCGAGCAGCGCTCTTAAAACTCGATGGCTCGTTTTTGGGACCCGATGAAATTTCACTCGCGGCATCCATTCTAAATGAGGTTTAGCGGTGCAACACTATGCAATTGCATAAAATAAAGGATTTTGACTCTCGTGCTCCAAGGCTAAGTGCGAGCAGTGCTCACAAACCTCGATGGCTTGTTTTTGGGGTTCGACTACATTTCGCTCGCGGCATCGATGCCAACCAAGTTTTAACGATAACAACACGATGCATTTGCATAAAATAAAGTATGTTGACATTCGTGCACAAAGGTTACGTGCGAGCAGCGCTCCCAAAACTCGATGGCTCGTTTATGGGGTTCGTCGTCATTTCTATCACGACATTGATGTCATCCGAGTTTTAACGATGCAAAACGATGCAGTTGCATAAATCAAAGGTTTTTGACACTCGTGCACCGAGGTTACGTGTGGGCAGCGCTCACAAACCTCGATGGCTCGTTTCTCGTGTCCGACGTAATTTCGCTCGCGGCATCGATACCAAACGAGGTTTAATGGCGCAACACGATGTATTTGCATAAAATAAAGTATTTTGACACTCGTGTACCGAGGTTACATGCGAGCAGCGCTTGCAAAACTCGATGGCTCGTTTTTGCGGCCCAATGAAATTTCACTCGCGGCATCCATGCTAAATGAGGTTTAGCGGTGCAACACGATGCAATTGCACAAAATAAAGGATTTTGACACCGGTGCACCGAGGTTACGTGTGGGCAGCGCTCACAAACCTCGATGGCTCGTTTCTCGTGTCCGACGTAATTTCGCTCGCGGCATCGATGCCAAACGAGGTTTAATGGCGCAACGCGATGTATTTGCATAAAATAAAGTATTTTGACACTCGTGTACCGAGGTTACATGCGAGCAGCGCTCTTAAAACTCGATGGCTCGTTTTTGGGACCCGATGAAATTTCACTCGCGGCATCCATTCTAAATGAGGTTTAGCGGTGCAACACTATGCAATTGCATAAAATAAAGGATTTTGACTCTCATGCTCCAAGGCTAAGTGCGAGCAGTGCTCACAAACCTCGATGGCTTGTTTTTGGGGTTCGACTACATTTCGCTCGCGGCATCGATGCCAACCAAGTTTTAACGATAACAACACGATGCATTTGCATAAAATAAAGTATGTTGACATTCGTGCACAAAGGTTACGTGCGAGCAGCGCTCCCAAAACTCGATGGCTCGTTTATGGGGTTCGTCGTCATTTCTATCACGACATTGATGTCATCCGAGTTTTAACGATGCAAAACGATGCAGTTGCATAAATCAAAGGTTTTTGACACTCGTGCACCGAGGTTACGTGTGGGCAGCGCTCACAAACCTCGATGGCTCGTTTCTCGTGTCCGACGTAATTTCGCTCGCGGCATCGATGCCAAACGAGGTTTAATGGCGCAACACGATGTATTTGCATAAAATAAAGTATTTTGACACTCGTGTACCGAGGTTACATGCGAGCAGCGCTCGCAAAACTCGATGGCTCGTTTTTGGGGCCCAATGAAATTTCGCTCGCGGCATCCATGCTAAATGAGGTTTAGCGGTGCAACACGATGCAATTGCACACAATAAAGGATTTTGACACCGGTGCACCGAGGTTACGTGCGAGCAGCGCTCACAAACCTTGATGCCTCGTTTTTGGAGTTCGACAACATTTCGCTCGCGGCATCAACGCCGAAAGAGTTTTAACTGTGCAGCACGATGCATTTGCATAAAATAAAGGATTTTGACTCTCGTGCACCGAGGTTACGTGCGAGCAGTGCTCACAAACCTCGATGGCTCGTTTTTGGAGTTCGACGACATTTCGCTCGCGGCATCGATGCCAAACGAGTTTTAACGATGCAACACCATGTACTTGCATAAAATAAAGGTTTTTGACACTCGTGCACAATCGTTACGTGCGAACATCGCTGGCAATACTCGATGGCTCGATTTTGTGGTCCTACGAATTTTCGATAGCGGCATGATTTGTCAAACGAGGTGTAACGGTGCAGCACGATGCATTTGCGTAAAATAAAGCCTTTTGAATCTCATGTACAAAGGTTACGTGCGAGCAGCGCTCACAAACATGGATGGCTCGTTTTTGGGGTTCGACGACATTTCGCTCGCGGCATCGATGCCAAACGAGGTTTAACGGCGAAAACACGATGCATTTGCATAAATAAAGTATTTTGACGCTCGTGTACCGAGGTTACGTGCGAGCATCGCTCGCAATACTCGGTGGCTCGTTTTTGTGGTCCGGCGAATTTTCGCTCGCGGCATCGATGTCAAACGAGGTGTAACGGTGCAGCACGATGCATTTGCATAAAATAAAGGATTTTGACTCTCGTGCACAAAGGTTACGTGCGAGCAGCGCTCGCAAAACTCGATGGCTCGTTTTTGGGGTTCGACGTCATTTCTATCGCGGCATTGATGTCAACCGAGTTTTAACGATGCAAAACGATGCATTTGCATAAATCAAAGGTTTTTGACACTCGTGCACCGAGGTTACGTGTGGGCAGCGCTCACAAACCTCGATGGCTCGTTTCTCGTGTCCGACGTAATTTCGCTCACGGCATCGATGCCAAACGAGGTTTAATGGCGCAACGCGATGTATTTGCATAAAATAAAGTATTTTGACACTCGTGTACCGAGGTTACATGCGAGCAGCGCTCTTAAAACTCGATGGCTCGTTTTTGGGGCGCAATGAAATTTCACTCGCGGCATCCATGCTAAATGAGGTTTAGGGGAGCGACAAGATGCAATTTCATACAATAAAGGTTTTTGACACCGGGGCACCGAGGTTACGTACGATCAGCGCTCACAAACCTTGATGCTTCGTTTTTGGAGTTCGACGACATTTCGCTCGCGGCATCAATGCCGAAAGAGTTTTAACGGTGCAACACGATGCATTTGCATAAAATAAAGTATTTTGACACTCGTGCACAGACGTTACATGCGAGCAGAGCTCGTAAAACTCGATGGCTCGTTTTTGGGGCCCAATGAAATTTCGCTCCCGGCATCCATGCTAAATGAGGTTTAGCGGTGCAACACGATGCAATTGCACAAAATAAAGGATTTTGACACCGGTGCACCGAGGTTACGTGCGAGCAGCGCTCACAAACCTCGATGGCTCGTTTTTGGAGTTCGACGACATTTCGCTCGCGGCATCGATGCCAAACGAGTTTTAACGATGCAACACCATGTACTTGCATAAAATAAAGGTTTTTGACACTCGTGCACAATCGTTACGTGCGAACATCGCTCGCAATACTCGATGGCTCGATTTTGTGGTCCTACGAATTTTCGATAGCGGCATGGTTTGTCAAACGAGGTGTAACGGTGCAGCACGATGCATTTACGTAAAATAAAGCCATTTGAATCTCATGTACAAAGTTTACGTGCGAGCAGCGCTCACAAACATGGATGGCTCGTTTTTGGGGTTCGACGACATTTCGCTCGCGGCATCGATGCCAAACGAGGTTTAACGGCGCAACACGATGCATTTGCATAAAATAAATTATTTTGACACTCGTGTACCGAGGTTACATGCGAGCAGCGCTCGTAAAACTCGATGGCTCGTTTTAGGGGCCCCATGAAATTTCGCTCGCGGCATCGATGCCAAACGAGGTTTGACGATACAGAACGAAGCATTTGCATAAAATAAAGTATTTTGACTCTCGTGCACCGAGGTTACGTGCGAGCAACGCTCACAAACCTCGATGGCCCGTTTTTGGGGTTCGACTATATTTCGCTCGCGGCATCGATGCCAACCAAGTTTTAACGATGCAACACGATGCATTTGCATAAAATAAAGTATTTTGAAACTCGTGCACCGAGGTTACGTGCGAGCAGCGCTCTCAAACATCAATGGCTCGTTTTTGGGGTTCGCCGACATTTCTCTCGCGGCATTGATGTCAAACGAGGTTTAATGGCGCAACACGATGTATTTGCATAATATAAAGTATTTTGACACTCGTGCACCGAGGTTACATGCGAGCAGCGCTCTTAAAACTCGATGGCTCGTTTTTGGGGCCCAATGAAATTTCACTCGCGGCATCCATGCTAAATGAGGTTTAGCGGTGCGACAAGATGCAATTTCATACAATAAAGGTTTTTGACACCGGGGCACCGAGGTTACGTACGATCAGCGCTCACAAACCTTGATGCTTCGTTTTTGGAGTTCGACGACATTTCGCTCGCGGCATCAATGCCGAAAGAGTTTTAACGGTGCAACACGATGCATTTGCATAAAATAAAGTATTTTGACACTCGTGCACAGACGTTACATGCGAGCAGAGCTCGTAAAACTCGATGGCTCGTTTTAGGGGCCCGATGAAATTTCACTCACGGGTTCAATGCTAAATGAGGTTTAGCGGTGCAACACGATGCATTTGCATAAAATGAAAGTTTTTGACACAGGTCCATCGAGGTTACGTGCGGGCAGCGATCGCAAGACTCGATGGCTCGTTTTTGGAGTTCGACGAAATTTCGATCGCGGCATCGATGCCAAACGAGGTTAATCGGTGCAACGCGATACATTTGCATAAAATAAAGGTTTTTGACACTCATGCACCGAGGCTACGTACAAGCAGCGCTCACAAACATCAATGGCTCGTTTTTGGGGTTCGCCGACATTTCTCTCGCGGCATTGATGTCAAACGAGGTTTAATGGCGCAACACGATGTATTTGCATAAAATAAAGTATTTTGACACTCGTGCACCGAGGTTACATGCGAGCAGCGCTCGTAAAACTCGATGGTTCGTTTTTGGGACCCGATGAAATTTCACTCGCGGCATCCATTCTAAATGAGGTTTAGCGGTGCAACACTATGCAATTGCATAAAATAAAGGATTTTGACTCTCGTGCTCCAAGGCTAAGTGCGAGCAGCGCTCACAAACCTCGATGGCTTGTTTTTGGGGTTCGACTACATTTCGCTCGCGGCATCGATGCCAACCTAGTTTTAACGATGCAACACGATGCATTTGCATAAAATAAAGTATGTTGACACTCGTGCACAAAGGTCACGTGCGAGCAGCGCTCCCAAAACTCGATGGCTCGTTTATGGGGTTCGACGTCATTTCTATCACGACATTGATGTCAACCGAGTTTTAACGATGCAAAACGATGCAGTTGCATAAATCAAAGGTTTTTGACACTCGTGCACCGAGGTTACGTGTGGGCAGCGCTCACAAACCTCGATGGCTCGTTTCTCGTGTCCGACGTAATTTCGCTCGCGGCATCGATGCCAAACGAGGTTTAATGGCGCAACGCGATGTATTTGCATAAAATAAAGTATTTTGACACTCGTGTACCGAGGTTACATGCGAGCAGCGCTCTTAAAACTCGATGGCTCGTTTTTGGGGCCCGATGAAATTTCACTCGCGGCATCCATGCTAAATGAGGTTTAACTGTGCAACACGACGCATTTGCATGAAATAAAGTATTTTGACTGTCGTGCACCGAGGTTACGTGCGAGCAGCGCTCACAAACCTCGATGGCTCGTTTTTGGAGTTTAACGACATTTCGCTCGCGGCATCAATGCCGAAAGAGTTTTAACGGTGCAACACGGTGCATTTGAATAACATAAAGTATTTTGACACTCGTGCACCGACGTTACATGCGAGCAGCGCTCGTAAAACTCGATGGCTCGTTTTAGGGGCCCGATGAAATTTCACTCACGGGTTCCATGCTAAATGAGGTTTAGCGGTGCAACACGATGCATTTGCATAAAATGAAAGTTTTTGACACAGGTCCATCGAGGTTTCGTGCGGGCAGCGATCGCAAGACTCGATGGCTCGTTTTTGGAGTTCGACGAAATTTCGCCCGCGGCATCGATGCCAAACGAGGTTAATCGGTGCAACACGATACATTTGCATAAAATAAAGGTTTTTGACACAAATGCACCGAGGCTACGTACAGGCAGCGCTCACAAACATCGATGGCTCGTTTTTGGGGTTCGCCGACATTTCTCTCGCGGCATTGATGTCAAACGAGGTTTAATGGCGCAACACGATGTATTTGCATAAAGTAAAGTATTTTGACACTCGTGCACCGAGGTTACATGCGAGCAGCGCTCGTAAAACTCGATGGTTCGTTTTTGGGACCCGATGAAATTTCACTCGCGGCATCCATTCTAAATGAGGTTTAGCGGTGCAACACTATGCAATTGCATAAAATAAAGGATTTTGACTCTCGTGCTCCAAGGCTAAGTGCGAGCAGCGCTCACAAACCTCGAAGGCTCGTTTTTGGAGTTCGACGACATTTCGCTAGCGGCATCAATGCCGAAAGTGTTTTAACGGTGCAACACATTGCATTTGAATGACATAAAATATTTTGACACTCGTGCACCGACGTTACATGCGAGCAGCGCTCGTATAACTCGATGGCTCGTTATTCGGGCCCGATGAAATTTCACTAGCGGCATCCATGCTAAATGAGGTTTAATGGCGCAACACGATGTATTTGCATAAAATAAAGTATTTTGACACTCGTGTACCGAGGTTACATGCGAGCAGCGCTCGCAAAACTCGATGGCTCGTTTTTGGGGCCCAATGAAATTTCGCTCGCGGCATCCATGCTAAATGAGGTTTAGCGGTGCAACACGATGCAATTGCACAAAATAAAGGATTTTGACACCGGTGCACCGAGGTTACGTGCGAGCAGCGCTCACAAACCTCGATGGCTCGTTTTTGGAGTTCGACGACATTTCGCTCGCGGCATCGATGCCAAACGAGTTTTAACGATGCAACACCATGTACTTGCATAAAATAAAGGTTTTTGACACTCGTGCACAATCGTTACGTGCGAACATCGCTCGCAATACTCGATGGCTCGATTTTGTGGTCCTACGAATTTTCGATAGCGGCATGGTTTGTCAAACGAGGTGTAACGGTGCAGCACGATGCATTTACGTAAAATAAAGCCATTTGAATCTCATGTACAAAGTTTACGTGCGAGCAGCGCTCACAAACATGGATGGCTCGTTTTTGGGGTTCGACGACATTTCGCTCGCGGCATCGATGCCAAACGAGGTTTAACGGCGCAACACGATGCATTTGCATAAAATAAATTATTTTGACACTCGTGTACCGAGGTTACATGCGAGCAGCGCTCGTAAAACTCGATGGCTCGTTTTAGGGGCCCCATGAAATTTCGCTCGCGGCATCGATGCCAAACGAGGTTTGACGATACAGAACGAAGCATTTGCATAAAATAAAGTATTTTGACTCTCGTGCACCGAGGTTACGTGCGAGCAACGCTCACAAACCTCGATGGCCCGTTTTTGGGGTTCGACTATATTTCGCTCGCGGCATCGATGCCAACCAAGTTTTAACGATGCAACACGATGCATTTGCATAAAATAAAGTATTTTGAAACTCGTGCACCGAGGTTACGTGCGAGCAGCGCTCTCAAACATCAATGGCTCGTTTTTGGGGTTCGCCGACATTTCTCTCGCGGCATTGATGTCAAACGAGGTTTAATGGCGCAACACGATGTATTTGCATAATATAAAGTATTTTGACACTCGTGCACCGAGGTTACATGCGAGCAGCGCTCTTAAAACTCGATGGCTCGTTTTTGGGGCCCAATGAAATTTCACTCGCGGCATCCATGCTAAATGAGGTTTAGCGGTGCGACAAGATGCAATTTCATACAATAAAGGTTTTTGACACCGGGGCACCGAGGTTACGTACGATCAGCGCTCACAAACCTTGATGCTTCGTTTTTGGAGTTCGACGACATTTCGCTCGCGGCATCAATGCCGAAAGAGTTTTAACGGTGCAACACGATGCATTTGCATAAAATAAAGTATTTTGACACTCGTGCACAGACGTTACATGCGAGCAGAGCTCGTAAAACTCGATGGCTCGTTTTAGGGGCCCGATGAAATTTCACTCACGGGTTCAATGCTAAATGAGGTTTAGCGGTGCAACACAATGCATTTGCATAAAATGAAAGTTTTTGACACAGGTCCATCGAGGTTACGTGCGGGCAGCGATCGCAAGACTCGATGGCTCGTTTTTGGAGTTCGACGAAATTTCGATCGCGGCATCGATGCCAAACGAGGTTAATCGGTGCAACACGATACATTTGCATAAAATAAAGGTTTTTGACACTCATGCACCGAGGCTACGTACAAGCAGCGCTCACAAACATCAATGGCTCGTTTTTGGGGTTCGCCGACATTTCTCTCGCGGCATTGATGTCAAACGAGGTTTAATGGCACAACACGATGTATTTGCATAAAATAAAGTATTTTGACACTCGTGCACCGAGGTTACATGCGAGCAGCGCTCGTAAAACTCGATGGTTCGTTTTTGGGACCCGATGAAATTTCACTCGCGGCATCCATTCTAAATGAGGTTTAGCGGTGCAACACTATGCAATTGCATAAAATAAAGGATTTTGACTCTCGTGCTCCAAGGCTAAGTGCGAGCAGCGCTCACAAACCTCGATGGCTTGTTTTTGGGGTTCGACTACATTTCGCTCGCGGCATCGATGCCAACCTAGTTTCAACGTTGCAACACGATGCATTTGCATAAAATAAAGTATGTTGACACTCGTGCACAAAGGTCACGTGCGAGCAGCGCTCCCAAAACTCGATGGCTCGTTTATGGGGTTCGACGTCATTTCTATCACGACATTGATGTCAACCGAGTTTTAACGATGCAAAACGATGCAGTTGCATAAATCAAAGGTTTTTGACACTCGTGCACCGAGGTTACGTGTGGGCAGCGCTCACAAACCTCGATGGCTCGTTTCTCGTGTCCGACGTAATTTCGCTCGCGGCATCGATGCCAAACGAGGTTTAATGGCGCAACGCGATGTATTTGCATAAAATAAAGTATTTTGACACTCGTGTACCGAGGTTACATGCGAGCAGCGCTCTTAAAACTCGATGGCTCGTTTTTGGGGCCCGATGAAATTTCACTCGCGGCATCCATGCTAAATGAGGTTTAACTGTGCAACACGACGCATTTGCATGAAATAAAGTATTTTGACTGTCGTGCACCGAGGTTACGTGCGAGCAGCGCTCACAAACCTCGATGGCTCGTTTTTGGAGTTTGACGACATTTCGCTCGCGGCATCAATGCCGAAAGAGTTTTAACGGTGCAACACGGTGCATTTGAATAACATAAAGTATTTTGACACTCGTGCACCGACGTTACATGCGAGCAGCGCTCGTAAAACTCGATGGCTCGTTTTAGGGGCCCGATGAAATTTCACTCACGGGTTCCATGCTAAATGAGGTTTAGCGGTGCAACACGATGCATTTGCATAAAATGAAAGTTTTTGACACAGGTCCATCGAGGTTTCGTGCGGGCAGCGATCGCAAGACTCGATGGCTCGTTTTTGGAGTTCGACGAAATTTCGCCCGCGGCATCGATGCCAAACGAGGTTAATCGGTGCAACACGATACATTTGCATAAAATAAAGGTTTTTGACACAAATGCACCGAGGCTACGTACAGGCAGCGCTCACAAACATCGATGGCTCGTTTTTGGGGTTCGCCGACATTTCTCTCGCGGCATTGATGTCAAACGAGGTTTAATGGCGCAACACGATGTATTTGCATAAAGTAAAGTATTTTGACACTCGTGCACCGAGGTTACATGCGAGCAGCGCTCGTAAAACTCGATGGTTCGTTTTTGGGACCCGATGAAATTTCACTCGCGGCATCCATTCTAAATGAGGTTTAGCGGTGCAACACTATGCAATTGCATAAAATAAAGGATTTTGACTCTCGTGCTCCAAGGCTAAGTGCGAGCAGCGCTCACAAACCTCGAAGGCTCGTTTTTGGAGTTCGACGACATTTCGCTAGCGGCATCAATGCCGAAAGTGTTTTAACGGTGCAACACATTGCATTTGAATGACATAAAATATTTTGACACTCGTGCACCGACGTTACATGCGAGCAGCGCTCGTATAACTCGATGGCTCGTTATTCGGGCCCGATGAAATTTCACTAGCGGCATCCATGCTAAATGAGGTTTAATGGCGCAACACGATGTATTTGCATAAAATAAAGTATTTTGACACTCGTGTACCGAGGTTACATGCGAGCAGCGCTCGCAAAACTCGATGGCTCGTTTTTGGGGCCCAATGAAATTTCGCTCGCGGCATCCATGCTAAATGAGGTTTAGCGGTGCAACACGATGCAATTGCACAAAATAAAGGATTTTGACACCGGTGCACCGAGGTTACGTGCGAGCAGCGCTCACAAACCTCGATGGCTCGTTTTTGGAGTTCGACGACATTTCGCTCGCGGCATCGATGCCAAACGAGTTTTAACGATGCAACACCATGTACTTGCATAAAATAAAGGTTTTTGACACTCGTGCACAATCGTTACGTGCGAACATCGCTCGCAATACTCGATGGCTCGATTTTGTGGTCCTACGAATTTTCGATAGCGGCATGGTTTGTCAAACGAGGTGTAACGGTGCAGCACGATGCATTTACGTAAAATAAAGCCATTTGAATCTCATGTACAAAGTTTACGTGCGAGCAGCGCTCACAAACATGGATGGCTCGTTTTTGGGGTTCGACGACATTTCGCTCGCGGCATCGATGCCAAACGAGGTTTAACGGCGCAACACGATGCATTTGCATAAAATAAATTATTTTGACACTCGTGTACCGAGGTTACATGCGAGCAGCGCTCGTAAAACTCGATGGCTCGTTTTAGGGGCCCCATGAAATTTCGCTCGCGGCATCGATGCCAAACGAGGTTTGACGATACAGAACGAAGCATTTGCATAAAATAAAGTATTTTGACTCTCGTGCACCGAGGTTACGTGCGAGCAACGCTCACAAACCTCGATGGCCCGTTTTTGGGGTTCGACTATATTTCGCTCGCGGCATCGATGCCAACCAAGTTTTAACGATGCAACACGATGCATTTGCATAAAATAAAGTATTTTGAAACTCGTGCACCGAGGTTACGTGCGAGCAGCGCTCTCAAACATCAATGGCTCGTTTTTGGGGTTCGCCGACATTTCTCTCGCGGCATTGATGTCAAACGAGGTTTAATGGCGCAACACGATGTATTTGCATAATATAAAGTATTTTGACACTCGTGCACCGAGGTTACATGCGAGCAGCGCTCTTAAAACTCGATGGCTCGTTTTTGGGGCCCAATGAAATTTCACTCGCGGCATCCATGCTAAATGAGGTTTAGCGGTGCGACAAGATGCAATTTCATACAATAAAGGTTTTTGACACCGGGGCACCGAGGTTACGTACGATCAGCGCTCACAAACCTTGATGCTTCGTTTTTGGAGTTCGACGACATTTCGCTCGCGGCATCAATGCCGAAAGAGTTTTAACGGTGCAACACGATGCATTTGCATAAAATAAAGTATTTTGACACTCGTGCACAGACGTTACATGCGAGCAGAGCTCGTAAAACTCGATGGCTCGTTTTAGGGGCCCGATGAAATTTCACTCACGGGTTCAATGCTAAATGAGGTTTAGCGGTGCAACACAATGCATTTGCATAAAATGAAAGTTTTTGACACAGGTCCATCGAGGTTACGTGCGGGCAGCGATCGCAAGACTCGATGGCTCGTTTTTGGAGTTCGACGAAATTTCGATCGCGGCATCGATGCCAAACGAGGTTAATCGGTGCAACACGATACATTTGCATAAAATAAAGGTTTTTGACACTCATGCACCGAGGCTACGTACAAGCAGCGCTCACAAACATCAATGGCTCGTTTTTGGGGTTCGCCGACATTTCTCTCGCGGCATTGATGTCAAACGAGGTTTAATGGCACAACACGATGTATTTGCATAAAATAAAGTATTTTGACACTCGTGCACCGAGGTTACATGCGAGCAGCGCTCGTAAAACTCGATGGTTCGTTTTTGGGACCCGATGAAATTTCACTCGCGGCATCCATTCTAAATGAGGTTTAGCGGTGCAACACTATGCAATTGCATAAAATAAAGGATTTTGACTCTCGTGCTCCAAGGCTAAGTGCGAGCAGCGCTCACAAACCTCGATGGCTTGTTTTTGGGGTTCGACTACATTTCGCTCGCGGCATCGATGCCAACCTAGTTTCAACGATGCAACACGATGCATTTGCATAAAATAAAGTATGTTGACACTCGTGCACAAAGGTCACGTGCGAGCAGCGCTCCCAAAACTCGATGGCTCGTTTATGGGGTTCGACGTCATTTCTATCACGACATTGATGTCAACCGAGTTTTAACGATGCAAAACGATGCAGTTGCATAAATCAAAGGTTTTTGACACTCGTGCACCGAGGTTACGTGTGGGCAGCGCTCACAAACCTCGATGGCTCGTTTCTCGTGTCCGACGTAATTTCGCTCGCGGCATCGATGCCAAACGAGGTTTAATGGCGCAACGCGATGTATTTGCATAAAATAAAGTATTTTGACACTCGTGTACCGAGGTTACATGCGAGCAGCGCTCTTAAAACTCGATGGCTCGTTTTTGGGGCCCGATGAAATTTCACTCGCGGCATCCATGCTAAATGAGGTTTAACTGTGCAACACGACGCATTTGCATGAAATAAAGTATTTTGACTGTCGTGCACCGAGGTTACGTGCGAGCAGCGCTCACAACCCTCGATGGCTCGTTTTTGGAGTTTGACGACATTTCGCTCGCGGCATCAATGCCGAAAGAGTTTTAACGGTGCAACACGGTGCATTTGAATAACATAAAGTATTTTGACACTCGTGCACCGACGTTACATGCGAGCAGCGCTCGTAAAACTCGATGGCTCGTTTTAGGGGCCCGATGAAATTTCACTCACGGGTTCCATGCTAAATGAGGTTTAGCGGTGCAACACGATGCATTTGCATAAAATGAAAGTTTTTGACACAGGTCCATCGAGGTTTCGTGCGGGCAGCGATCGCAAGACTCGATGGCTCGTTTTTGGAGTTCGACGAAATTTCGCCCGCGGCATCGATGCCAAACGAGGTTAATCGGTGCAACACGATACATTTGCATAAAATAAAGGTTTTTGACACAAATGCACCGAGGCTACGTACAGGCAGCGCTCACAAACATCGATGGCTCGTTTTTGGGGTTCGCCGACATTTCTCTCGCGGCATTGATGTCAAACGAGGTTTAATGGCGCAACACGATGTATTTGCATAAAGTAAAGTATTTTGACACTCGTGCACCGAGGTTACATGCGAGCAGCGCTCGTAAAACTCGATGGTTCGTTTTTGGGACCCGATGAAATTTCACTCGCGGCATCCATTCTAAATGAGGTTTAGCGGTGCAACACTATGCAATTGCATAAAATAAAGGATTTTGACTCTCGTGCTCCAAGGCTAAGTGCGAGCAGCGCTCACAAACCTCGATGGCTTGTTTTTGGGGTTCGACTACATTTCGCTCGCGGCATCGATGCCAACCTAGTTTTAACGATGCAACACGATGCATTTGCATAAAATAAAGTATGTTGACACTCGTGCACAAAGGTCACGTGCGAGCAGCGCTCCCAAAACTCGATGGCTCGTTTATGGGGTTCGACGTCATTTCTATCACGACATTGATGTCAACCGAGTTCTAACGATGCAAAACGATGCAGTTGCATAAATCAAAGGTTTTTGACACTCGTGCACCGAGGTTACGTGTGGGCAGCGCTCACAAACCTCGATGGCTCGTTTCTCGTGTCCGACGTAATTTCGCTCGCGGCATCGATGCCAAACGAGGTTTAATGGCGCAACGCGATTTATTTGCATAAAATAAAGTATTTTGACACTCGTGTACCGAGGTTACATGCGAGCAGCGCTCTTAAAACTCGATGGCTCGTTTTTGGGACCCGATGAAATTTCACTCGCGGCATCCATTCTAAATGAGGTTTAGCGGTGCAACACTATGCAATTGCATAAAATAAAGGATTTTGACTCTCGTGCTCCAAGGCTAAGTGCGAGCAGTGCTCACAAACCTCGATGGCTTGTTTTTGGGGTTCGACTACATTTCGCTCGCGGCATCGATGCCAACCAAGTTTTAACGATAACAACACGATGCATTTGCATAAAATAAAGTATGTTGACATTCGTGCACAAAGGTTACGTGCGAGCAGCGCTCCCAAAACTCGATGGCTCGTTTATGGGGTTCGTCGTCATTTCTATCACGACATTGATGTCATCCGAGTTTTAACGATGCAAAACGATGCAGTTGCATAAATCAAAGGTTTTTGACACTCGTGCACCGAGGTTACGTGTGGGCAGCGCTCACAAACCTCGATGGCTCGTTTCTCGTGTCCGACGTAATTTCGCTCGCGGCATCGATGCCAAACGAGGTTTAATGGCGCAACACGATGTATTTGCATAAAATAAAGTATTTTGACACTCGTGTACCGAGGTTACATGCGAGCAGCGCTCGCAAAACTCGATGGCTCGTTTTTGGGGCCCAATGAAATTTCGCTCGCGGCATCCATGCTAAATGTGGTTTAGCGATGCAACACGATGCAATTGCACACAATAAAGGATTTTGACACCGGTGCACCGAGGTTACGTGCGAGCAGCGCTCACAAACCTTGATGCCTCGTTTTTGGAGTTCGACAACATTTCGCTCGCGGCATCAACGCCGAAAGAGTTTTAACTGTGCAGCACGATGCATTTGCATAAAATAAAGGATTTTGACTCTCGTGCACCGAGGTTACGTGCGAGCAGTGCTCACAAACCTCGATGGCTCGTTTTTGGAGTTCGACGACATTTCGCTCGCGGCATCGATGCCAAACGAGTTTTAACGATGCAACACCATGTACTTGCATAAAATAAAGGTTTTTGACACTCGTGCACAATCGTTACGTGCGAACATCGCTGGCAATACTCGATGGCTCGATTTTGTGGTCCTACGAATTTTCGATAGCGGCATGGTTTGTCAAACGAGGTGTAACGGTGCAGCACGATGCATTTGCGTAAAATAAAGCCTTTTGAATCTCATGTACAAAGGTTACGTGCGAGCAGCGCTCACAAACATGGATGGCTCGTTTTTGGGGTTCGACGACATTTCGCTCGCGGCATCGATGCCAAACGAGGTTTAACGGCGCAACACGATGCATTTGCATAAATAAAGTATTTTGACGCTCGTGTACCGAGGTTACATGCGAGCAGCGCTCGTAAAACTCGATGGCTCGTTTTAGGGGCCCCATGAAATTTCGCTCGCGGCATCGATGCCAAACGAGGTTTGACGATACAGAACGATGCATTTGCATAAAATAAAGTATTTTGACTCTCGTGCAACGAGGTTACATACGAGCAGCGCTCGTAAAACTCGATGGCCCGTTTTTTGGGCCCGATGAAATTTCACTCGCGGCATCCATGCTGAATAATGTTTAGCGGTGCAACACGATGCAATTGCATAAAATAAAGTATTTTGACTCTCGTGCAACGAGGTTACATGCGAGCAGCGCTCGTAAAACTCGATGGCTCGTTTTTGGGGCCCCATGAAATTTCACTCGCGGCATCGATGCCAAACGAATCTTAGCGATGCAACATCATGTATTTATATAAAATAAAGGTTTTTGACACTCGTGCACAAACGTTACGTGCGAGCATCGCTCGCAATACTCGGTGGCTCGTTTTTGTGGTCCGGCGAATTTTCGCTCGCGGCATCGATGTCAAACGAGGTGTAACGGTGCAGCACGATGCATTTGCATAAAATAAAGGATTTTGACTCTCGTGCACAAAGGTTACGTGCGAGCAGCGCTCGCAAAACTCGATGGCTCGTTTTTGGGGTTCGACGTCATTTCTATCGCGGCATTGATGTCAACCGAGTTTTAACGATGCAAAACGATGCATTTGCATAAATCAAAGGTTTTTGACACTCGTGCACCGAGGTTACGTGCGAGCAGCGCTCTCAAACATCAATGGCTCGTTTTTGGGGTTCGCCGACATTTCTCTCGCGGCATTGATGTCAAACGAGGTTTAATGGCGCAACACGATGTATTTGCATAATATAAAGTATTTTGACACTCGTGCACCGAGGTTACATGCGAGCAGCGCTCTTAAAACTCGATGGCTCGTTTTTGGGGCCCAATGAAATTTCACTCGCGGCATCCATGCTAAATGAGGTTTAGCGGTGCGACAAGATGCAATTTCATACAATAAAGGTTTTTGACACCGGGGCACCGAGGTTACGTACGATCAGCGCTCACAAACCTTGATGCTTCGTTTTTGGAGTTCGACGACATTTCGCTCGCGGCATCAATGCCGAAAGAGTTTTAACGGTGCAACACGATGCATTTGCATAAAATAAAGTATTTTGACACTCGTGCACAGACGTTACATGCGAGCAGAGCTCGTAAAACTCGATGGCTCGTTTTAGGGGCCCGATGAAATTTCACTCACGGGTTCAATGCTAAATGAGGTTTAGCGGTGCAACACAATGCATTTGCATAAAATGAAAGTTTTTGACACAGGTCCATCGAGGTTACGTGCGGGCAGCGATCGCAAGACTCGATGGCTCGTTTTTGGAGTTCGACGAAATTTCGATCGCGGCATCGATGCCAAACGAGGTTAATCGGTGCAACACGATACATTTGCATAAAATAAAGGTTTTTGACACTCATGCACCGAGGCTACGTACAAGCAGCGCTCACAAACATCAATGGCTCGTTTTTGGGGTTCGCCGACATTTCTCTCGCGGCATTGATGTCAAACGAGGTTTAATGGCACAACACGATGTATTTGCATAAAATAAAGTATTTTGACACTCGTGCACCGAGGTTACATGCGAGCAGCGCTCGTAAAACTCGATGGTTCGTTTTTGGGACCCGATGAAATTTCACTCGCGGCATCCATTCTAAATGAGGTTTAGCGGTGCAACACTATGCAATTGCATAAAATAAAGGATTTTGACTCTCGTGCTCCAAGGCTAAGTGCGAGCAGCGCTCACAAACCTCGATGGCTTGTTTTTGGGGTTCGACTACATTTCGCTCGCGGCATCGATGCCAACCTAGTTTTAACGATGCAACACGATGCATTTGCATAAAATAAAGTATGTTGACACTCGTGCACAAAGGTCACGTGCGAGCAGCGCTCCCAAAACTCGATGGCTCGTTTATGGGGTTCGACGTCATTTCTATCACGACATTGATGTCAACCGAGTTCTAACGATGCAAAACGATGCAGTTGCATAAATCAAAGGTTTTTGACACTCGTGCACCGAGGTTACGTGTGGGCAGCGCTCACAAACCTCGATGGCTCGTTTCTCGTGTCCGACGTAATTTCGCTCGCGGCATCGATGCCAAACGAGGTTTAATGGCGCAACGCGATTTATTTGCATAAAATAAAGTATTTTGACACTCGTGTACCGAGGTTACATGCGAGCAGCGCTCTTAAAACTCGATGGCTCGTTTTTGGGACCCGATGAAATTTCACTCGCGGCATCCATTCTAAATGAGGTTTAGCGGTGCAACACTATGCAATTGCATAAAATAAAGGATTTTGACTCTCGTGCTCCAAGGCTAAGTGCGAGCAGTGCTCACAAACCTCGATGGCTTGTTTTTGGGGTTCGACTACATTTCGCTCGCGGCATCGATGCCAACCAAGTTTTAACGATAACAACACGATGCATTTGCATAAAATAAAGTATGTTGACATTCGTGCACAAAGGTTACGTGCGAGCAGCGCTCCCAAAACTCGATGGCTCGTTTATGGGGTTCGTCGTCATTTCTATCACGACATTGATGTCATCCGAGTTTTAACGATGCAAAACGATGCAGTTGCATAAATCAAAGGTTTTTGACACTCGTGCACCGAGGTTACGTGTGGGCAGCGCTCACAAACCTCGATGGCTCGTTTCTCGTGTCCGACGTAATTTCGCTCGCGGCATCGATACCAAACGAGGTTTAATGGCGCAACACGATGTATTTGCATAAAATAAAGTATTTTGACACTCGTGTACCGAGGTTACATGCGAGCAGCGCTTGCAAAACTCGATGGCTCGTTTTTGCGGCCCAATGAAATTTCACTCGCGGCATCCATGCTAAATGAGGTTTAGCGGTGCAACACGATGCAATTGCACAAAATAAAGGATTTTGACACCGGTGCACCGAGGTTACGTGTGGGCAGCGCTCACAAACCTCGATGGCTCGTTTCTCGTGTCCGACGTAATTTCGCTCGCGGCATCGATGCCAAACGAGGTTTAATGGCGCAACGCGATGTATTTGCATAAAATAAAGTATTTTGACACTCGTGTACCGAGGTTACATGCGAGCAGCGCTCTTAAAACTCGATGGCTCGTTTTTGGGACCCGATGAAATTTCACTCGCGGCATCCATTCTAAATGAGGTTTAGCGGTGCAACACTATGCAATTGCATAAAATAAAGGATTTTGACTCTCATGCTCCAAGGCTAAGTGCGAGCAGTGCTCACAAACCTCGATGGCTTGTTTTTGGGGTTCGACTACATTTCGCTCGCGGCATCGATGCCAACCAAGTTTTAACGATAACAACACGATGCATTTGCATAAAATAAAGTATGTTGACATTCGTGCACAAAGGTTACGTGCGAGCAGCGCTCCCAAAACTCGATGGCTCGTTTATGGGGTTCGTCGTCATTTCTATCACGACATTGATGTCATCCGAGTTTTAACGATGCAAAACGATGCAGTTGCATAAATCAAAGGTTTTTGACACTCGTGCACCGAGGTTACGTGTGGGCAGCGCTCACAAACCTCGATGGCTCGTTTCTCGTGTCCGACGTAATTTCGCTCGCGGCATCGATGCCAAACGAGGTTTAATGGCGCAACACGATGTATTTGCATAAAATAAAGTATTTTGACACTCGTGTACCGAGGTTACATGCGAGCAGCGCTCGCAAAACTCGATGGCTCGTTTTTGGGGCCCAATGAAATTTCGCTCGCGGCATCCATGCTAAATGAGGTTTAGCGGTGCAACACGATGCAATTGCACACAATAAAGGATTTTGACACCGGTGCACCGAGGTTACGTGCGAGCAGCGCTCACAAACCTTGATGCCTCGTTTTTGGAGTTCGACAACATTTCGCTCGCGGCATCAACGCCGAAAGAGTTTTAACTGTGCAGCACGATGCATTTGCATAAAATAAAGGATTTTGACTCTCGTGCACCGAGGTTACGTGCGAGCAGTGCTCACAAACCTCGATGGCTCGTTTTTGGAGTTCGACGACATTTCGCTCGCGGCATCGATGCCAAACGAGTTTTAACGATGCAACACCATGTACTTGCATAAAATAAAGGTTTTTGACACTCGTGCACAATCGTTACGTGCGAACATCGCTGGCAATACTCGATGGCTCGATTTTGTGGTCCTACGAATTTTCGATAGCGGCATGATTTGTCAAACGAGGTGTAACGGTGCAGCACGATGCATTTGCGTAAAATAAAGCCTTTTGAATCTCATGTACAAAGGTTACGTGCGAGCAGCGCTCACAAACATGGATGGCTCGTTTTTGGGGTTCGACGACATTTCGCTCGCGGCATCGATGCCAAACGAGGTTTAACGGCGAAAACACGATGCATTTGCATAAATAAAGTATTTTGACGCTCGTGTACCGAGGTTACGTGCGAGCATCGCTCGCAATACTCGGTGGCTCGTTTTTGTGGTCCGGCGAATTTTCGCTCGCGGCATCGATGTCAAACGAGGTGTAACGGTGCAGCACGATGCATTTGCATAAAATAAAGGATTTTGACTCTCGTGCACAAAGGTTACGTGCGAGCAGCGCTCGCAAAACTCGATGGCTCGTTTTTGGGGTTCGACGTCATTTCTATCGCGGCATTGATGTCAACCGAGTTTTAACGATGCAAAACGATGCATTTGCATAAATCAAAGGTTTTTGACACTCGTGCACCGAGGTTACGTGTGGGCAGCGCTCACAAACCTCGATGGCTCGTTTCTCGTGTCCGACGTAATTTCGCTCACGGCATCGATGCCAAACGAGGTTTAATGGCGCAACGCGATGTATTTGCATAAAATAAAGTATTTTGACACTCGTGTACCGAGGTTACATGCGAGCAGCGCTCTTAAAACTCGATGGCTCGTTTTTGGGGCGCAATGAAATTTCACCCGCGGCATCCATGCTAAATGAGGTTTAGGGGAGCGACAAGATGCAATTTCATACAATAAAGGTTTTTGACACCGGGGCACCGAGGTTACGTACGATCAGCGCTCACAAACCTTGATGCTTCGTTTTTGGAGTTCGACGACATTTCGCTCGCGGCATCAATGCCGAAAGAGTTTTAACGGTGCAACACGATGCATTTGCATAAAATAAAGTATTTTGACACTCGTGCACAGACGTTACATGCGAGCAGAGCTCGTAAAACTCGATGGCTCGTTTTTGGGGCCCAATGAAATTTCGCTCCCGGCATCCATGCTAAATGAGGTTTAGCGGTGCAACACGATGCAATTGCACAAAATAAAGGATTTTGACACCGGTGCACCGAGGTTACGTGCGAGCAGCGCTCACAAACCTCGATGGCTCGTTTTTGGAGTTCGACGACATTTCGCTCGCGGCATCGATGCCAAACGAGTTTTAACGATGCAACACCATGTACTTGCATAAAATAAAGGTTTTTGACACTCGTGCACAATCGTTACGTGCGAACATCGCTCGCAATACTCGATGGCTCGATTTTGTGGTCCTACGAATTTTCGATAGCGGCATGGTTTGTCAAACGAGGTGTAACGGTGCAGCACGATGCATTTACGTAAAATAAAGCCATTTGAATCTCATGTACAAAGTTTACGTGCGAGCAGCGCTCACAAACATGGATGGCTCGTTTTTGGGGTTCGACGACATTTCGCTCGCGGCATCGATGCCAAACGAGGTTTAACGGCGCAACACGATGCATTTGCATAAAATAAATTATTTTGACACTCGTGTACCGAGGTTACATGCGAGCAGCGCTCGTAAAACTCGATGGCTCGTTTTAGGGGCCCCATGAAATTTCGCTCGCGGCATCGATGCCAAACGAGGTTTGACGATACAGAACGAAGCATTTGCATAAAATAAAGTATTTTGACTCTCGTGCACCGAGGTTACGTGCGAGCAACGCTCACAAACCTCGATGGCCCGTTTTTGGGGTTCGACTATATTTCGCTCGCGGCATCGATGCCAACCAAGTTTTAACGATGCAACACGATGCATTTGCATAAAATAAAGTATTTTGAAACTCGTGCACCGAGGTTACGTGCGAGCAGCGCTCTCAAACATCAATGGCTCGTTTTTGGGGTTCGCCGACATTTCTCTCGCGGCATTGATGTCAAACGAGGTTTAATGGCGCAACACGATGTATTTGCATAATATAAAGTATTTTGACACTCGTGCACCGAGGTTACATGCGAGCAGCGCTCTTAAAACTCGATGGCTCGTTTTTGGGGCCCAATGAAATTTCACTCGCGGCATCCATGCTAAATGAGGTTTAGCGGTGCGACAAGATGCAATTTCATACAATAAAGGTTTTTGACACCGGGGCACCGAGGTTACGTACGATCAGCGCTCACAAACCTTGATGCTTCGTTTTTGGAGTTCGACGACATTTCGCTCGCGGCATCAATGCCGAAAGAGTTTTAACGGTGCAACACGATGCATTTGCATAAAATAAAGTATTTTGACACTCGTGCACAGACGTTACATGCGAGCAGAGCTCGTAAAACTCGATGGCTCGTTTTAGGGGCCCGATGAAATTTCACTCACGGGTTCAATGCTAAATGAGGTTTAGCGGTGCAACACGATGCATTTGCATAAAATGAAAGTTTTTGACACAGGTCCATCGAGGTTACGTGCGGGCAGCGATCGCAAGACTCGATGGCTCGTTTTTGGAGTTCGACGAAATTTCGATCGCGGCATCGATGCCAAACGAGGTTAATCGGTGCAACGCGATACATTTGCATAAAATAAAGGTTTTTGACACTCATGCACCGAGGCTACGTACAAGCAGCGCTCACAAACATCAATGGCTCGTTTTTGGGGTTCGCCGACATTTCTCTCGCGGCATTGATGTCAAACGAGGTTTAATGGCGCAACACGATGTATTTGCATAAAATAAAGTATTTTGACACTCGTGCACCGAGGTTACATGCGAGCAGCGCTCGTAAAACTCGATGGTTCGTTTTTGGGACCCGATGAAATTTCACTCGCGGCATCCATTCTAAATGAGGTTTAGCGGTGCAACACTATGCAATTGCATAAAATAAAGGATTTTGACTCTCGTGCTCCAAGGCTAAGTGCGAGCAGCGCTCACAAACCTCGATGGCTTGTTTTTGGGGTTCGACTACATTTCGCTCGCGGCATCGATGCCAACCTAGTTTTAACGATGCAACACGATGCATTTGCATAAAATAAAGTATGTTGACACTCGTGCACAAAGGTCACGTGCGAGCAGCGCTCCCAAAACTCGATGGCTCGTTTATGGGGTTCGACGTCATTTCTATCACGACATTGATGTCAACCGAGTTTTAACGATGCAAAACGATGCAGTTGCATAAATCAAAGGTTTTTGACACTCGTGCACCGAGGTTACGTGTGGGCAGCGCTCACAAACCTCGATGGCTCGTTTCTCGTGTCCGACGTAATTTCGCTCGCGGCATCGATGCCAAACGAGGTTTAATGGCGCAACGCGATGTATTTGCATAAAATAAAGTATTTTGACACTCGTGTACCGAGGTTACATGCGAGCAGCGCTCTTAAAACTCGATGGCTCGTTTTTGGGGCCCGATGAAATTTCACTCGCGGCATCCATGCTAAATGAGGTTTAACTGTGCAACACGACGCATTTGCATGAAATAAAGTATTTTGACTGTCGTGCACCGAGGTTACGTGCGAGCAGCGCTCACAAACCTCGATGGCTCGTTTTTGGAGTTTAACGACATTTCGCTCGCGGCATCAATGCCGAAAGAGTTTTAACGGTGCAACACGGTGCATTTGAATAACATAAAGTATTTTGACACTCGTGCACCGACGTTACATGCGAGCAGCGCTCGTAAAACTCGATGGCTCGTTTTAGGGGCCCGATGAAATTTCACTCACGGGTTCCATGCTAAATGAGGTTTAGCGGTGCAACACGATGCATTTGCATAAAATGAAAGTTTTTGACACAGGTCCATCGAGGTTTCGTGCGGGCAGCGATCGCAAGACTCGATGGCTCGTTTTTGGAGTTCGACGAAATTTCGCCCGCGGCATCGATGCCAAACGAGGTTAATCGGTGCAACACGATACATTTGCATAAAATAAAGGTTTTTGACACAAATGCACCGAGGCTACGTACAGGCAGCGCTCACAAACATCGATGGCTCGTTTTTGGGGTTCGCCGACATTTCTCTCGCGGCATTGATGTCAAACGAGGTTTAATGGCGCAACACGATGTATTTGCATAAAGTAAAGTATTTTGACACTCGTGCACCGAGGTTACATGCGAGCAGCGCTCGTAAAACTCGATGGTTCGTTTTTGGGACCCGATGAAATTTCACTCGCGGCATCCATTCTAAATGAGGTTTAGCGGTGCAACACTATGCAATTGCATAAAATAAAGGATTTTGACTCTCGTGCTCCAAGGCTAAGTGCGAGCAGCGCTCACAAACCTCGATGGCTTGTTTTTGGGGTTCGACTACATTTCGCTCGCGGCATCGATGCCAACCTAGTTTTAACGATGCAACACGATGCATTTGCATAAAATAAAGTATGTTGACACTCGTGCACAAAGGTCACGTGCGAGCAGCGCTCCCAAAACTCGATGGCTCGTTTATGGGGTTCGACGTCATTTCTATCACGACATTGATGTCAACCGAGTTCTAACGATGCAAAACGATGCAGTTGCATAAATCAAAGGTTTTTGACACTCGTGCACCGAGGTTACGTGTGGGCAGCGCTCACAAACCTCGATGGCTCGTTTCTCGTGTCCGACGTAATTTCGCTCGCGGCATCGATGCCAAACGAGGTTTAATGGCGCAACGCGATTTATTTGCATAAAATAAAGTATTTTGACACTCGTGTACCGAGGTTACATGCGAGCAGCGCTCTTAAAACTCGATGGCTCGTTTTTGGGACCCGATGAAATTTCACTCGCGGCATCCATTCTAAATGAGGTTTAGCGGTGCAACACTATGCAATTGCATAAAATAAAGGATTTTGACTCTCGTGCTCCAAGGCTAAGTGCGAGCAGTGCTCACAAACCTCGATGGCTTGTTTTTGGGGTTCGACTACATTTCGCTCGCGGCATCGATGCCAACCAAGTTTTAACGATAACAACACGATGCATTTGCATAAAATAAAGTATGTTGACATTCGTGCACAAAGGTTACGTGCGAGCAGCGCTCCCAAAACTCGATGGCTCGTTTATGGGGTTCGTCGTCATTTCTATCACGACATTGATGTCATCCGAGTTTTAACGATGCAAAACGATGCAGTTGCATAAATCAAAGGTTTTTGACACTCGTGCACCGAGGTTACGTGTGGGCAGCGCTCACAAACCTCGATGGCTCGTTTCTCGTGTCCGACGTAATTTCGCTCGCGGCATCGATGCCAAACGAGGTTTAATGGCGCAACACGATGTATTTGCATAAAATAAAGTATTTTGACACTCGTGTACCGAGGTTACATGCGAGCAGCGCTCGCAAAACTCGATGGCTCGTTTTTGGGGCCCAATGAAATTTCGCTCGCGGCATCCATGCTAAATGTGGTTTAGCGATGCAACACGATGCAATTGCACACAATAAAGGATTTTGACACCGGTGCACCGAGGTTACGTGCGAGCAGCGCTCACAAACCTTGATGCCTCGTTTTTGGAGTTCGACAACATTTCGCTCGCGGCATCAACGCCGAAAGAGTTTTAACTGTGCAGCACGATGCATTTGCATAAAATAAAGGATTTTGACTCTCGTGCACCGAGGTTACGTGCGAGCAGTGCTCACAAACCTCGATGGCTCGTTTTTGGAGTTCGACGACATTTCGCTCGCGGCATCGATGCCAAACGAGTTTTAACGATGCAACACCATGTACTTGCATAAAATAAAGGTTTTTGACACTCGTGCACAATCGTTACGTGCGAACATCGCTGGCAATACTCGATGGCTCGATTTTGTGGTCCTACGAATTTTCGATAGCGGCATGGTTTGTCAAACGAGGTGTAACGGTGCAGCACGATGCATTTGCGTAAAATAAAGCCTTTTGAATCTCATGTACAAAGGTTACGTGCGAGCAGCGCTCACAAACATGGATGGCTCGTTTTTGGGGTTCGACGACATTTCGCTCGCGGCATCGATGCCAAACGAGGTTTAACGGCGCAACACGATGCATTTGCATAAATAAAGTATTTTGACGCTCGTGTACCGAGGTTACATGCGAGCAGCGCTCGTAAAACTCGATGGCTCGTTTTAGGGGCCCCATGAAATTTCGCTCGCGGCATCGATGCCAAACGAGGTTTGACGATACAGAACGATGCATTTGCATAAAATAAAGTATTTTGACTCTCGTGCAACGAGGTTACATACGAGCAGCGCTCGTAAAACTCGATGGCCCGTTTTTTGGGCCCGATGAAATTTCACTCGCGGCATCCATGCTGAATAATGTTTAGCGGTGCAACACGATGCAATTGCATAAAATAAAGTATTTTGACTCTCGTGCAACGAGGTTACATGCGAGCAGCGCTCGTAAAACTCGATGGCTCGTTTTTGGGGCCCCATGAAATTTCACTCGCGGCATCGATGCCAAACGAATCTTAGCGATGCAACATCATGTATTTATATAAAATAAAGGTTTTTGACACTCGTGCACAAACGTTACGTGCGAGCATCGCTCGCAATACTCGGTGGCTCGTTTTTGTGGTCCGGCGAATTTTCGCTCGCGGCATCGATGTCAAACGAGGTGTAACGGTGCAGCACGATGCATTTGCATAAAATAAAGGATTTTGACTCTCGTGCACAAAGGTTACGTGCGAGCAGCGCTCGCAAAACTCGATGGCTCGTTTTTGGGGTTCGACGTCATTTCTATCGCGGCATTGATGTCAACCGAGTTTTAACGATGCAAAACGATGCATTTGCATAAATCAAAGGTTTTTGACACTCGTGCACCGAGGTTACGTGCGAGCAGCGCTCTCAAACATCAATGGCTCGTTTTTGGGGTTCGCCGACATTTCTCTCGCGGCATTGATGTCAAACGAGGTTTAATGGCGCAACACGATGTATTTGCATAATATAAAGTATTTTGACACTCGTGCACCGAGGTTACATGCGAGCAGCGCTCTTAAAACTCGATGGCTCGTTTTTGGGGCCCAATGAAATTTCACTCGCGGCATCCATGCTAAATGAGGTTTAGCGGTGCGACAAGATGCAATTTCATACAATAAAGGTTTTTGACACCGGGGCACCGAGGTTACGTACGATCAGCGCTCACAAACCTTGATGCTTCGTTTTTGGAGTTCGACGACATTTCGCTCGCGGCATCAATGCCGAAAGAGTTTTAACGGTGCAACACGATGCATTTGCATAAAATAAAGTATTTTGACACTCGTGCACAGACGTTACATGCGAGCAGAGCTCGTAAAACTCGATGGCTCGTTTTAGGGGCCCGATGAAATTTCACTCACGGGTTCAATGCTAAATGAGGTTTAGCGGTGCAACACAATGCATTTGCATAAAATGAAAGTTTTTGACACAGGTCCATCGAGGTTACGTGCGGGCAGCGATCGCAAGACTCGATGGCTCGTTTTTGGAGTTCGACGAAATTTCGATCGCGGCATCGATGCCAAACGAGGTTAATCGGTGCAACACGATACATTTGCATAAAATAAAGGTTTTTGACACTCATGCACCGAGGCTACGTACAAGCAGCGCTCACAAACATCAATGGCTCGTTTTTGGGGTTCGCCGACATTTCTCTCGCGGCATTGATGTCAAACGAGGTTTAATGGCACAACACGATGTATTTGCATAAAATAAAGTATTTTGACACTCGTGCACCGAGGTTACATGCGAGCAGCGCTCGTAAAACTCGATGGTTCGTTTTTGGGACCCGATGAAATTTCACTCGCGGCATCCATTCTAAATGAGGTTTAGCGGTGCAACACTATGCAATTGCATAAAATAAAGGATTTTGACTCTCGTGCTCCAAGGCTAAGTGCGAGCAGCGCTCACAAACCTCGATGGCTTGTTTTTGGGGTTCGACTACATTTCGCTCGCGGCATCGATGCCAACCTAGTTTTAACGATGCAACACGATGCATTTGCATAAAATAAAGTATGTTGACACTCGTGCACAAAGGTCACGTGCGAGCAGCGCTCCCAAAACTCGATGGCTCGTTTATGGGGTTCGACGTCATTTCTATCACGACATTGATGTCAACCGAGTTCTAACGATGCAAAACGATGCAGTTGCATAAATCAAAGGTTTTTGACACTCGTGCACCGAGGTTACGTGTGGGCAGCGCTCACAAACCTCGATGGCTCGTTTCTCGTGTCCGACGTAATTTCGCTCGCGGCATCGATGCCAAACGAGGTTTAATGGCGCAACGCGATTTATTTGCATAAAATAAAGTATTTTGACACTCGTGTACCGAGGTTACATGCGAGCAGCGCTCTTAAAACTCGATGGCTCGTTTTTGGGACCCGATGAAATTTCACTCGCGGCATCCATTCTAAATGAGGTTTAGCGGTGCAACACTATGCAATTGCATAAAATAAAGGATTTTGACTCTCGTGCTCCAAGGCTAAGTGCGAGCAGTGCTCACAAACCTCGATGGCTTGTTTTTGGGGTTCGACTACATTTCGCTCGCGGCATCGATGCCAACCAAGTTTTAACGATAACAACACGATGCATTTGCATAAAATAAAGTATGTTGACATTCGTGCACAAAGGTTACGTGCGAGCAGCGCTCCCAAAACTCGATGGCTCGTTTATGGGGTTCGTCGTCATTTCTATCACGACATTGATGTCATCCGAGTTTTAACGATGCAAAACGATGCAGTTGCATAAATCAAAGGTTTTTGACACTCGTGCACCGAGGTTACGTGTGGGCAGCGCTCACAAACCTCGATGGCTCGTTTCTCGTGTCCGACGTAATTTCGCTCGCGGCATCGATACCAAACGAGGTTTAATGGCGCAACACGATGTATTTGCATAAAATAAAGTATTTTGACACTCGTGTACCGAGGTTACATGCGAGCAGCGCTTGCAAAACTCGATGGCTCGTTTTTGCGGCCCAATGAAATTTCACTCGCGGCATCCATGCTAAATGAGGTTTAGCGGTGCAACACGATGCAATTGCACAAAATAAAGGATTTTGACACCGGTGCACCGAGGTTACGTGTGGGCAGCGCTCACAAACCTCGATGGCTCGTTTCTCGTGTCCGACGTAATTTCGCTCGCGGCATCGATGCCAAACGAGGTTTAATGGCGCAACGCGATGTATTTGCATAAAATAAAGTATTTTGACACTCGTGTACCGAGGTTACATGCGAGCAGCGCTCTTAAAACTCGATGGCTCGTTTTTGGGACCCGATGAAATTTCACTCGCGGCATCCATTCTAAATGAGGTTTAGCGGTGCAACACTATGCAATTGCATAAAATAAAGGATTTTGACTCTCATGCTCCAAGGCTAAGTGCGAGCAGTGCTCACAAACCTCGATGGCTTGTTTTTGGGGTTCGACTACATTTCGCTCGCGGCATCGATGCCAACCAAGTTTTAACGATAACAACACGATGCATTTGCATAAAATAAAGTATGTTGACATTCGTGCACAAAGGTTACGTGCGAGCAGCGCTCCCAAAACTCGATGGCTCGTTTATGGGGTTCGTCGTCATTTCTATCACGACATTGATGTCATCCGAGTTTTAACGATGCAAAACGATGCAGTTGCATAAATCAAAGGTTTTTGACACTCGTGCACCGAGGTTACGTGTGGGCAGCGCTCACAAACCTCGATGGCTCGTTTCTCGTGTCCGACGTAATTTCGCTCGCGGCATCGATGCCAAACGAGGTTTAATGGCGCAACACGATGTATTTGCATAAAATAAAGTATTTTGACACTCGTGTACCGAGGTTACATGCGAGCAGCGCTCGCAAAACTCGATGGCTCGTTTTTGGGGCCCAATGAAATTTCGCTCGCGGCATCCATGCTAAATGAGGTTTAGCGGTGCAACACGATGCAATTGCACACAATAAAGGATTTTGACACCGGTGCACCGAGGTTACGTGCGAGCAGCGCTCACAAACCTTGATGCCTCGTTTTTGGAGTTCGACAACATTTCGCTCGCGGCATCAACGCCGAAAGAGTTTTAACTGTGCAGCACGATGCATTTGCATAAAATAAAGGATTTTGACTCTCGTGCACCGAGGTTACGTGCGAGCAGTGCTCACAAACCTCGATGGCTCGTTTTTGGAGTTCGACGACATTTCGCTCGCGGCATCGATGCCAAACGAGTTTTAACGATGCAACACCATGTACTTGCATAAAATAAAGGTTTTTGACACTCGTGCACAATCGTTACGTGCGAACATCGCTGGCAATACTCGATGGCTCGATTTTGTGGTCCTACGAATTTTCGATAGCGGCATGATTTGTCAAACGAGGTGTAACGGTGCAGCACGATGCATTTGCGTAAAATAAAGCCTTTTGAATCTCATGTACAAAGGTTACGTGCGAGCAGCGCTCACAAACATGGATGGCTCGTTTTTGGGGTTCGACGACATTTCGCTCGCGGCATCGATGCCAAACGAGGTTTAACGGCGAAAACACGATGCATTTGCATAAATAAAGTATTTTGACGCTCGTGTACCGAGGTTACGTGCGAGCATCGCTCGCAATACTCGGTGGCTCGTTTTTGTGGTCCGGCGAATTTTCGCTCGCGGCATCGATGTCAAACGAGGTGTAACGGTGCAGCACGATGCATTTGCATAAAATAAAGGATTTTGACTCTCGTGCACAAAGGTTACGTGCGAGCAGCGCTCGCAAAACTCGATGGCTCGTTTTTGGGGTTCGACGTCATTTCTATCGCGGCATTGATGTCAACCGAGTTTTAACGATGCAAAACGATGCATTTGCATAAATCAAAGGTTTTTGACACTCGTGCACCGAGGTTACGTGTGGGCAGCGCTCACAAACCTCGATGGCTCGTTTCTCGTGTCCGACGTAATTTCGCTCACGGCATCGATGCCAAACGAGGTTTAATGGCGCAACGCGATGTATTTGCATAAAATAAAGTATTTTGACACTCGTGTACCGAGGTTACATGCGAGCAGCGCTCTTAAAACTCGATGGCTCGTTTTTGGGGCGCAATGAAATTTCACCCGCGGCATCCATGCTAAATGAGGTTTAGGGGAGCGACAAGATGCAATTTCATACAATAAAGGTTTTTGACACCGGGGCACCGAGGTTACGTACGATCAGCGCTCACAAACCTTGATGCTTCGTTTTTGGAGTTCGACGACATTTCGCTCGCGGCATCAATGCCGAAAGAGTTTTAACGGTGCAACACGATGCATTTGCATAAAATAAAGTATTTTGACACTCGTGCACAGACGTTACATGCGAGCAGAGCTCGTAAAACTCGATGGCTCGTTTTTGGGGCCCAATGAAATTTCGCTCCCGGCATCCATGCTAAATGAGGTTTAGCGGTGCAACACGATGCAATTGCACAAAATAAAGGATTTTGACACCGGTGCACCGAGGTTACGTGCGAGCAGCGCTCACAAACCTCGATGGCTCGTTTTTGGAGTTCGACGACATTTCGCTCGCGGCATCGATGCCAAACGAGTTTTAACGATGCAACACCATGTACTTGCATAAAATAAAGGTTTTTGACACTCGTGCACAATCGTTACGTGCGAACATCGCTCGCAATACTCGATGGCTCGATTTTGTGGTCCTACGAATTTTCGATAGCGGCATGGTTTGTCAAACGAGGTGTAACGGTGCAGCACGATGCATTTACGTAAAATAAAGCCATTTGAATCTCATGTACAAAGTTTACGTGCGAGCAGCGCTCACAAACATGGATGGCTCGTTTTTGGGGTTCGACGACATTTCGCTCGCGGCATCGATGCCAAACGAGGTTTAACGGCGCAACACGATGCATTTGCATAAAATAAATTATTTTGACACTCGTGTACCGAGGTTACATGCGAGCAGCGCTCGTAAAACTCGATGGCTCGTTTTAGGGGCCCCATGAAATTTCGCTCGCGGCATCGATGCCAAACGAGGTTTGACGATACAGAACGAAGCATTTGCATAAAATAAAGTATTTTGACTCTCGTGCACCGAGGTTACGTGCGAGCAACGCTCACAAACCTCGATGGCCCGTTTTTGGGGTTCGACTATATTTCGCTCGCGGCATCGATGCCAACCAAGTTTTAACGATGCAACACGATGCATTTGCATAAAATAAAGTATTTTGAAACTCGTGCACCGAGGTTACGTGCGAGCAGCGCTCTCAAACATCAATGGCTCGTTTTTGGGGTTCGCCGACATTTCTCTCGCGGCATTGATGTCAAACGAGGTTTAATGGCGCAACACGATGTATTTGCATAATATAAAGTATTTTGACACTCGTGCACCGAGGTTACATGCGAGCAGCGCTCTTAAAACTCGATGGCTCGTTTTTGGGGCCCAATGAAATTTCACTCGCGGCATCCATGCTAAATGAGGTTTAGCGGTGCGACAAGATGCAATTTCATACAATAAAGGTTTTTGACACCGGGGCACCGAGGTTACGTACGATCAGCGCTCACAAACCTTGATGCTTCGTTTTTGGAGTTCGACGACATTTCGCTCGCGGCATCAATGCCGAAAGAGTTTTAACGGTGCAACACGATGCATTTGCATAAAATAAAGTATTTTGACACTCGTGCACAGACGTTACATGCGAGCAGAGCTCGTAAAACTCGATGGCTCGTTTTAGGGGCCCGATGAAATTTCACTCACGGGTTCAATGCTAAATGAGGTTTAGCGGTGCAACACGATGCATTTGCATAAAATGAAAGTTTTTGACACAGGTCCATCGAGGTTACGTGCGGGCAGCGATCGCAAGACTCGATGGCTCGTTTTTGGAGTTCGACGAAATTTCGATCGCGGCATCGATGCCAAACGAGGTTAATCGGTGCAACGCGATACATTTGCATAAAATAAAGGTTTTTGACACTCATGCACCGAGGCTACGTACAAGCAGCGCTCACAAACATCAATGGCTCGTTTTTGGGGTTCGCCGACATTTCTCTCGCGGCATTGATGTCAAACGAGGTTTAATGGCGCAACACGATGTATTTGCATAAAATAAAGTATTTTGACACTCGTGCACCGAGGTTACATGCGAGCAGCGCTCGTAAAACTCGATGGTTCGTTTTTGGGACCCGATGAAATTTCACTCGCGGCATCCATTCTAAATGAGGTTTAGCGGTGCAACACTATGCAATTGCATAAAATAAAGGATTTTGACTCTCGTGCTCCAAGGCTAAGTGCGAGCAGCGCTCACAAACCTCGATGGCTTGTTTTTGGGGTTCGACTACATTTCGCTCGCGGCATCGATGCCAACCTAGTTTTAACGATGCAACACGATGCATTTGCATAAAATAAAGTATGTTGACACTCGTGCACAAAGGTCACGTGCGAGCAGCGCTCCCAAAACTCGATGGCTCGTTTATGGGGTTCGACGTCATTTCTATCACGACATTGATGTCAACCGAGTTTTAACGATGCAAAACGATGCAGTTGCATAAATCAAAGGTTTTTGACACTCGTGCACCGAGGTTACGTGTGGGCAGCGCTCACAAACCTCGATGGCTCGTTTCTCGTGTCCGACGTAATTTCGCTCGCGGCATCGATGCCAAACGAGGTTTAATGGCGCAACGCGATGTATTTGCATAAAATAAAGTATTTTGACACTCGTGTACCGAGGTTACATGCGAGCAGCGCTCTTAAAACTCGATGGCTCGTTTTTGGGGCCCGATGAAATTTCACTCGCGGCATCCATGCTAAATGAGGTTTAACTGTGCAACACGACGCATTTGCATGAAATAAAGTATTTTGACTGTCGTGCACCGAGGTTACGTGCGAGCAGCGCTCACAAACCTCGATGGCTCGTTTTTGGAGTTTAACGACATTTCGCTCGCGGCATCAATGCCGAAAGAGTTTTAACGGTGCAACACGGTGCATTTGAATAACATAAAGTATTTTGACACTCGTGCACCGACGTTACATGCGAGCAGCGCTCGTAAAACTCGATGGCTCGTTTTAGGGGCCCGATGAAATTTCACTCACGGGTTCCATGCTAAATGAGGTTTAGCGGTGCAACACGATGCATTTGCATAAAATGAAAGTTTTTGACACAGGTCCATCGAGGTTTCGTGCGGGCAGCGATCGCAAGACTCGATGGCTCGTTTTTGGAGTTCGACGAAATTTCGCCCGCGGCATCGATGCCAAACGAGGTTAATCGGTGCAACACGATACATTTGCATAAAATAAAGGTTTTTGACACAAATGCACCGAGGCTACGTACAGGCAGCGCTCACAAACATCGATGGCTCGTTTTTGGGGTTCGCCGACATTTCTCTCGCGGCATTGATGTCAAACGAGGTTTAATGGCGCAACACGATGTATTTGCATAAAGTAAAGTATTTTGACACTCGTGCACCGAGGTTACATGCGAGCAGCGCTCGTAAAACTCGATGGTTCGTTTTTGGGACCCGATGAAATTTCACTCGCGGCATCCATTCTAAATGAGGTTTAGCGGTGCAACACTATGCAATTGCATAAAATAAAGGATTTTGACTCTCGTGCTCCAAGGCTAAGTGCGAGCAGCGCTCACAAACCTCGAAGGCTCGTTTTTGGAGTTCGACGACATTTCGCTAGCGGCATCAATGCCGAAAGTGTTTTAACGGTGCAACACATTGCATTTGAATGACATAAAATATTTTGACACTCGTGCACCGACGTTACATGCGAGCAGCGCTCGTATAACTCGATGGCTCGTTATTCGGGCCCGATGAAATTTCACTAGCGGCATCCATGCTAAATGAGGTTTAATGGCGCAACACGATGTATTTGCATAAAATAAAGTATTTTGACACTCGTGTACCGAGGTTACATGCGAGCAGCGCTCGCAAAACTCGATGGCTCGTTTTTGGGGCCCAATGAAATTTCGCTCGCGGCATCCATGCTAAATGAGGTTTAGCGGTGCAACACGATGCAATTGCACAAAATAAAGGATTTTGACACCGGTGCACCGAGGTTACGTGCGAGCAGCGCTCACAAACCTCGATGGCTCGTTTTTGGAGTTCGACGACATTTCGCTCGCGGCATCGATGCCAAACGAGTTTTAACGATGCAACACCATGTACTTGCATAAAATAAAGGTTTTTGACACTCGTGCACAATCGTTACGTGCGAACATCGCTCGCAATACTCGATGGCTCGATTTTGTGGTCCTACGAATTTTCGATAGCGGCATGGTTTGTCAAACGAGGTGTAACGGTGCAGCACGATGCATTTACGTAAAATAAAGCCATTTGAATCTCATGTACAAAGTTTACGTGCGAGCAGCGCTCACAAACATGGATGGCTCGTTTTTGGGGTTCGACGACATTTCGCTCGCGGCATCGATGCCAAACGAGGTTTAACGGCGCAACACGATGCATTTGCATAAAATAAATTATTTTGACACTCGTGTACCGAGGTTACATGCGAGCAGCGCTCGTAAAACTCGATGGCTCGTTTTAGGGGCCCCATGAAATTTCGCTCGCGGCATCGATGCCAAACGAGGTTTGACGATACAGAACGAAGCATTTGCATAAAATAAAGTATTTTGACTCTCGTGCACCGAGGTTACGTGCGAGCAACGCTCACAAACCTCGATGGCCCGTTTTTGGGGTTCGACTATATTTCGCTCGCGGCATCGATGCCAACCAAGTTTTAACGATGCAACACGATGCATTTGCATAAAATAAAGTATTTTGAAACTCGTGCACCGAGGTTACGTGCGAGCAGCGCTCTCAAACATCAATGGCTCGTTTTTGGGGTTCGCCGACATTTCTCTCGCGGCATTGATGTCAAACGAGGTTTAATGGCGCAACACGATGTATTTGCATAATATAAAGTATTTTGACACTCGTGCACCGAGGTTACATGCGAGCAGCGCTCTTAAAACTCGATGGCTCGTTTTTGGGGCCCAATGAAATTTCACTCGCGGCATCCATGCTAAATGAGGTTTAGCGGTGCGACAAGATGCAATTTCATACAATAAAGGTTTTTGACACCGGGGCACCGAGGTTACGTACGATCAGCGCTCACAAACCTTGATGCTTCGTTTTTGGAGTTCGACGACATTTCGCTCGCGGCATCAATGCCGAAAGAGTTTTAACGGTGCAACACGATGCATTTGCATAAAATAAAGTATTTTGACACTCGTGCACAGACGTTACATGCGAGCAGAGCTCGTAAAACTCGATGGCTCGTTTTAGGGGCCCGATGAAATTTCACTCACGGGTTCAATGCTAAATGAGGTTTAGCGGTGCAACACAATGCATTTGCATAAAATGAAAGTTTTTGACACAGGTCCATCGAGGTTACGTGCGGGCAGCGATCGCAAGACTCGATGGCTCGTTTTTGGAGTTCGACGAAATTTCGATCGCGGCATCGATGCCAAACGAGGTTAATCGGTGCAACACGATACATTTGCATAAAATAAAGGTTTTTGACACTCATGCACCGAGGCTACGTACAAGCAGCGCTCACAAACATCAATGGCTCGTTTTTGGGGTTCGCCGACATTTCTCTCGCGGCATTGATGTCAAACGAGGTTTAATGGCACAACACGATGTATTTGCATAAAATAAAGTATTTTGACACTCGTGCACCGAGGTTACATGCGAGCAGCGCTCGTAAAACTCGATGGTTCGTTTTTGGGACCCGATGAAATTTCACTCGCGGCATCCATTCTAAATGAGGTTTAGCGGTGCAACACTATGCAATTGCATAAAATAAAGGATTTTGACTCTCGTGCTCCAAGGCTAAGTGCGAGCAGCGCTCACAAACATCGATGGCTTGTTTTTGGGGTTCGACTACATTTCGCTCGCGGCATCGATGCCAACCTAGTTTCAACGATGCAACACGATGCATTTGCATAAAATAAAGTATGTTGACACTCGTGCACAAAGGTCACGTGCGAGCAGCGCTCCCAAAACTCGATGGCTCGTTTATGGGGTTCGACGTCATTTCTATCACGACATTGATGTCAACCGAGTTTTAACGATGCAAAACGATGCAGTTGCATAAATCAAAGGTTTTTGACACTCGTGCACCGAGGTTACGTGTGGGCAGCGCTCACAAACCTCGATGGCTCGTTTCTCGTGTCCGACGTAATTTCGCTCGCGGCATCGATGCCAAACGAGGTTTAATGGCGCAACGCGATGTATTTGCATAAAATAAAGTATTTTGACACTCGTGTACCGAGGTTACATGCGAGCAGCGCTCTTAAAACTCGATGGCTCGTTTTTGGGGCCCGATGAAATTTCACTCGCGGCATCCATGCTAAATGAGGTTTAACTGTGCAACACGACGCATTTGCATGAAATAAAGTATTTTGACTGTCGTGCACCGAGGTTACGTGCGAGCAGCGCTCACAAACCTCGATGGCTCGTTTTTGGAGTTTGACGACATTTCGCTCGCGGCATCAATGCCGAAAGAGTTTTAACGGTGCAACACGGTGCATTTGAATAACATAAAGTATTTTGACACTCGTGCACCGACGTTACATGCGAGCAGCGCTCGTAAAACTCGATGGCTCGTTTTAGGGGCCCGATGAAATTTCACTCACGGGTTCCATGCTAAATGAGGTTTAGCGGTGCAACACGATGCATTTGCATAAAATGAAAGTTTTTGACACAGGTCCATCGAGGTTTCGTGCGGGCAGCGATCGCAAGACTCGATGGCTCGTTTTTGGAGTTCGACGAAATTTCGCCCGCGGCATCGATGCCAAACGAGGTTAATCGGTGCAACACGATACATTTGCATAAAATAAAGGTTTTTGACACAAATGCACCGAGGCTACGTACAGGCAGCGCTCACAAACATCGATGGCTCGTTTTTGGGGTTCGCCGACATTTCTCTCGCGGCATTGATGTCAAACGAGGTTTAATGGCGCAACACGATGTATTTGCATAAAGTAAAGTATTTTGACACTCGTGCACCGAGGTTACATGCGAGCAGCGCTCGTAAAACTCGATGGTTCGTTTTTGGGACCCGATGAAATTTCACTCGCGGCATCCATTCTAAATGAGGTTTAGCGGTGCAACACTATGCAATTGCATAAAATAAAGGATTTTGACTCTCGTGCTCCAAGGCTAAGTGCGAGCAGCGCTCACAAACCTCGAAGGCTCGTTTTTGGAGTTCGACGACATTTCGCTAGCGGCATCAATGCCGAAAGTGTTTTAACGGTGCAACACATTGCATTTGAATGACATAAAATATTTTGACACTCGTGCACCGACGTTACATGCGAGCAGCGCTCGTATAACTCGATGGCTCGTTATTCGGGCCCGATGAAATTTCACTAGCGGCATCCATGCTAAATGAGGTTTAATGGCGCAACACGATGTATTTGCATAAAATAAAGTATTTTGACACTCGTGTACCGAGGTTACATGCGAGCAGCGCTCGCAAAACTCGATGGCTCGTTTTTGGGGCCCAATGAAATTTCGCTCGCGGCATCCATGCTAAATGAGGTTTAGCGGTGCAACACGATGCAATTGCACAAAATAAAGGATTTTGACACCGGTGCACCGAGGTTACGTGCGAGCAGCGCTCACAAACCTCGATGGCTCGTTTTTGGAGTTCGACGACATTTCGCTCGCGGCATCGATGCCAAACGAGTTTTAACGATGCAACACCATGTACTTGCATAAAATAAAGGTTTTTGACACTCGTGCACAATCGTTACGTGCGAACATCGCTCGCAATACTCGATGGCTCGATTTTGTGGTCCTACGAATTTTCGATAGCGGCATGGTTTGTCAAACGAGGTGTAACGGTGCAGCACGATGCATTTACGTAAAATAAAGCCATTTGAATCTCATGTACAAAGTTTACGTGCGAGCAGCGCTCACAAACATGGATGGCTCGTTTTTGGGGTTCGACGACATTTCGCTCGCGGCATCGATGCCAAACGAGGTTTAACGGCGCAACACGATGCATTTGCATAAAATAAATTATTTTGACACTCGTGTACCGAGGTTACATGCGAGCAGCGCTCGTAAAACTCGATGGCTCGTTTTAGGGGCCCCATGAAATTTCGCTCGCGGCATCGATGCCAAACGAGGTTTGACGATACAGAACGAAGCATTTGCATAAAATAAAGTATTTTGACTCTCGTGCACCGAGGTTACGTGCGAGCAACGCTCACAAACCTCGATGGCCCGTTTTTGGGGTTCGACTATATTTCGCTCGCGGCATCGATGCCAACCAAGTTTTAACGATGCAACACGATGCATTTGCATAAAATAAAGTATTTTGAAACTCGTGCACCGAGGTTACGTGCGAGCAGCGCTCTCAAACATCAATGGCTCGTTTTTGGGGTTCGCCGACATTTCTCTCGCGGCATTGATGTCAAACGAGGTTTAATGGCGCAACACGATGTATTTGCATAATATAAAGTATTTTGACACTCGTGCACCGAGGTTACATGCGAGCAGCGCTCTTAAAACTCGATGGCTCGTTTTTGGGGCCCAATGAAATTTCACTCGCGGCATCCATGCTAAATGAGGTTTAGCGGTGCGACAAGATGCAATTTCATACAATAAAGGTTTTTGACACCGGGGCACCGAGGTTACGTACGATCAGCGCTCACAAACCTTGATGCTTCGTTTTTGGAGTTCGACGACATTTCGCTCGCGGCATCAATGCCGAAAGAGTTTTAACGGTGCAACACGATGCATTTGCATAAAATAAAGTATTTTGACACTCGTGCACAGACGTTACATGCGAGCAGAGCTCGTAAAACTCGATGGCTCGTTTTAGGGGCCCGATGAAATTTCACTCACGGGTTCAATGCTAAATGAGGTTTAGCGGTGCAACACAATGCATTTGCATAAAATGAAAGTTTTTGACACAGGTCCATCGAGGTTACGTGCGGGCAGCGATCGCAAGACTCGATGGCTCGTTTTTGGAGTTCGACGAAATTTCGATCGCGGCATCGATGCCAAACGAGGTTAATCGGTGCAACACGATACATTTGCATAAAATAAAGGTTTTTGACACTCATGCACCGAGGCTACGTACAAGCAGCGCTCACAAACATCAATGGCTCGTTTTTGGGGTTCGCCGACATTTCTCTCGCGGCATTGATGTCAAACGAGGTTTAATGGCACAACACGATGTATTTGCATAAAATAAAGTATTTTGACACTCGTGCACCGAGGTTACATGCGAGCAGCGCTCGTAAAACTCGATGGTTCGTTTTTGGGACCCGATGAAATTTCACTCGCGGCATCCATTCTAAATGAGGTTTAGCGGTGCAACACTATGCAATTGCATAAAATAAAGGATTTTGACTCTCGTGCTCCAAGGCTAAGTGCGAGCAGCGCTCACAAACCTCGATGGCTTGTTTTTGGGGTTCGACTACATTTCGCTCGCGGCATCGATGCCAACCTAGTTTCAACGATGCAACACGATGCATTTGCATAAAATAAAGTATGTTGACACTCGTGCACAAAGGTCACGTGCGAGCAGCGCTCCCAAAACTCGATGGCTCGTTTATGGGGTTCGACGTCATTTCTATCACGACATTGATGTCAACCGAGTTTTAACGATGCAAAACGATGCAGTTGCATAAATCAAAGGTTTTTGACACTCGTGCACCGAGGTTACGTGTGGGCAGCGCTCACAAACCTCGATGGCTCGTTTCTCGTGTCCGACGTAATTTCGCTCGCGGCATCGATGCCAAACGAGGTTTAATGGCGCAACGCGATGTATTTGCATAAAATAAAGTATTTTGACACTCGTGTACCGAGGTTACATGCGAGCAGCGCTCTTAAAACTCGATGGCTCGTTTTTGGGGCCCGATGAAATTTCACTCGCGGCATCCATGCTAAATGAGGTTTAACTGTGCAACACGACGCATTTGCATGAAATAAAGTATTTTGACTGTCGTGCACCGAGGTTACGTGCGAGCAGCGCTCACAACCCTCGATGGCTCGTTTTTGGAGTTTGACGACATTTCGCTCGCGGCATCAATGCCGAAAGAGTTTTAACGGTGCAACACGGTGCATTTGAATAACATAAAGTATTTTGACACTCGTGCACCGACGTTACATGCGAGCAGCGCTCGTAAAACTCGATGGCTCGTTTTAGGGGCCCGATGAAATTTCACTCACGGGTTCCATGCTAAATGAGGTTTAGCGGTGCAACACGATGCATTTGCATAAAATGAAAGTTTTTGACACAGGTCCATCGAGGTTTCGTGCGGGCAGCGATCGCAAGACTCGATGGCTCGTTTTTGGAGTTCGACGAAATTTCGCCCGCGGCATCGATGCCAAACGAGGTTAATCGGTGCAACACGATACATTTGCATAAAATAAAGGTTTTTGACACAAATGCACCGAGGCTACGTACAGGCAGCGCTCACAAACATCGATGGCTCGTTTTTGGGGTTCGCCGACATTTCTCTCGCGGCATTGATGTCAAACGAGGTTTAATGGCGCAACACGATGTATTTGCATAAAGTAAAGTATTTTGACACTCGTGCACCGAGGTTACATGCGAGCAGCGCTCGTAAAACTCGATGGTTCGTTTTTGGGACCCGATGAAATTTCACTCGCGGCATCCATTCTAAATGAGGTTTAGCGGTGCAACACTATGCAATTGCATAAAATAAAGGATTTTGACTCTCGTGCTCCAAGGCTAAGTGCGAGCAGCGCTCACAAACCTCGATGGCTTGTTTTTGGGGTTCGACTACATTTCGCTCGCGGCATCGATGCCAACCTAGTTTTAACGATGCAACACGATGCATTTGCATAAAATAAAGTATGTTGACACTCGTGCACAAAGGTCACGTGCGAGCAGCGCTCCCAAAACTCGATGGCTCGTTTATGGGGTTCGACGTCATTTCTATCACGACATTGATGTCAACCGAGTTCTAACGATGCAAAACGATGCAGTTGCATAAATCAAAGGTTTTTGACACTCGTGCACCGAGGTTACGTGTGGGCAGCGCTCACAAACCTCGATGGCTCGTTTCTCGTGTCCGACGTAATTTCGCTCGCGGCATCGATGCCAAACGAGGTTTAATGGCGCAACGCGATTTATTTGCATAAAATAAAGTATTTTGACACTCGTGTACCGAGGTTACATGCGAGCAGCGCTCTTAAAACTCGATGGCTCGTTTTTGGGACCCGATGAAATTTCACTCGCGGCATCCATTCTAAATGAGGTTTAGCGGTGCAACACTATGCAATTGCATAAAATAAAGGATTTTGACTCTCGTGCTCCAAGGCTAAGTGCGAGCAGTGCTCACAAACCTCGATGGCTTGTTTTTGGGGTTCGACTACATTTCGCTCGCGGCATCGATGCCAACCAAGTTTTAACGATAACAACACGATGCATTTGCATAAAATAAAGTATGTTGACATTCGTGCACAAAGGTTACGTGCGAGCAGCGCTCCCAAAACTCGATGGCTCGTTTATGGGGTTCGTCGTCATTTCTATCACGACATTGATGTCATCCGAGTTTTAACGATGCAAAACGATGCAGTTGCATAAATCAAAGGTTTTTGACACTCGTGCACCGAGGTTACGTGTGGGCAGCGCTCACAAACCTCGATGGCTCGTTTCTCGTGTCCGACGTAATTTCGCTCGCGGCATCGATGCCAAACGAGGTTTAATGGCGCAACACGATGTATTTGCATAAAATAAAGTATTTTGACACTCGTGTACCGAGGTTACATGCGAGCAGCGCTCGCAAAACTCGATGGCTCGTTTTTGGGGCCCAATGAAATTTCGCTCGCGGCATCCATGCTAAATGTGGTTTAGCGATGCAACACGATGCAATTGCACACAATAAAGGATTTTGACACCGGTGCACCGAGGTTACGTGCGAGCAGCGCTCACAAACCTTGATGCCTCGTTTTTGGAGTTCGACAACATTTCGCTCGCGGCATCAACGCCGAAAGAGTTTTAACTGTGCAGCACGATGCATTTGCATAAAATAAAGGATTTTGACTCTCGTGCACCGAGGTTACGTGCGAGCAGTGCTCACAAACCTCGATGGCTCGTTTTTGGAGTTCGACGACATTTCGCTCGCGGCATCGATGCCAAACGAGTTTTAACGATGCAACACCATGTACTTGCATAAAATAAAGGTTTTTGACACTCGTGCACAATCGTTACGTGCGAACATCGCTGGCAATACTCGATGGCTCGATTTTGTGGTCCTACGAATTTTCGATAGCGGCATGGTTTGTCAAACGAGGTGTAACGGTGCAGCACGATGCATTTGCGTAAAATAAAGCCTTTTGAATCTCATGTACAAAGGTTACGTGCGAGCAGCGCTCACAAACATGGATGGCTCGTTTTTGGGGTTCGACGACATTTCGCTCGCGGCATCGATGCCAAACGAGGTTTAACGGCGCAACACGATGCATTTGCATAAATAAAGTATTTTGACGCTCGTGTACCGAGGTTACATGCGAGCAGCGCTCGTAAAACTCGATGGCTCGTTTTAGGGGCCCCATGAAATTTCGCTCGCGGCATCGATGCCAAACGAGGTTTGACGATACAGAACGATGCATTTGCATAAAATAAAGTATTTTGACTCTCGTGCAACGAGGTTACATACGAGCAGCGCTCGTAAAACTCGATGGCCCGTTTTTTGGGCCCGATGAAATTTCACTCGCGGCATCCATGCTGAATAATGTTTAGCGGTGCAACACGATGCAATTGCATAAAATAAAGTATTTTGACTCTCGTGCAACGAGGTTACATGCGAGCAGCGCTCGTAAAACTCGATGGCTCGTTTTTGGGGCCCCATGAAATTTCACTCGCGGCATCGATGCCAAACGAATCTTAGCGATGCAACATCATGTATTTATATAAAATAAAGGTTTTTGACACTCGTGCACAAACGTTACGTGCGAGCATCGCTCGCAATACTCGGTGGCTCGTTTTTGTGGTCCGGCGAATTTTCGCTCGCGGCATCGATGTCAAACGAGGTGTAACGGTGCAGCACGATGCATTTGCATAAAATAAAGGATTTTGACTCTCGTGCACAAAGGTTACGTGCGAGCAGCGCTCGCAAAACTCGATGGCTCGTTTTTGGGGTTCGACGTCATTTCTATCGCGGCATTGATGTCAACCGAGTTTTAACGATGCAAAACGATGCATTTGCATAAATCAAAGGTTTTTGACACTCGTGCACCGAGGTTACGTGCGAGCAGCGCTCTCAAACATCAATGGCTCGTTTTTGGGGTTCGCCGACATTTCTCTCGCGGCATTGATGTCAAACGAGGTTTAATGGCGCAACACGATGTATTTGCATAATATAAAGTATTTTGACACTCGTGCACCGAGGTTACATGCGAGCAGCGCTCTTAAAACTCGATGGCTCGTTTTTGGGGCCCAATGAAATTTCACTCGCGGCATCCATGCTAAATGAGGTTTAGCGGTGCGACAAGATGCAATTTCATACAATAAAGGTTTTTGACACCGGGGCACCGAGGTTACGTACGATCAGCGCTCACAAACCTTGATGCTTCGTTTTTGGAGTTCGACGACATTTCGCTCGCGGCATCAATGCCGAAAGAGTTTTAACGGTGCAACACGATGCATTTGCATAAAATAAAGTATTTTGACACTCGTGCACAGACGTTACATGCGAGCAGAGCTCGTAAAACTCGATGGCTCGTTTTAGGGGCCCGATGAAATTTCACTCACGGGTTCAATGCTAAATGAGGTTTAGCGGTGCAACACAATGCATTTGCATAAAATGAAAGTTTTTGACACAGGTCCATCGAGGTTACGTGCGGGCAGCGATCGCAAGACTCGATGGCTCGTTTTTGGAGTTCGACGAAATTTCGATCGCGGCATCGATGCCAAACGAGGTTAATCGGTGCAACACGATACATTTGCATAAAATAAAGGTTTTTGACACTCATGCACCGAGGCTACGTACAAGCAGCGCTCACAAACATCAATGGCTCGTTTTTGGGGTTCGCCGACATTTCTCTCGCGGCATTGATGTCAAACGAGGTTTAATGGCACAACACGATGTATTTGCATAAAATAAAGTATTTTGACACTCGTGCACCGAGGTTACATGCGAGCAGCGCTCGTAAAACTCGATGGTTCGTTTTTGGGACCCGATGAAATTTCACTCGCGGCATCCATTCTAAATGAGGTTTAGCGGTGCAACACTATGCAATTGCATAAAATAAAGGATTTTGACTCTCGTGCTCCAAGGCTAAGTGCGAGCAGCGCTCACAAACCTCGATGGCTTGTTTTTGGGGTTCGACTACATTTCGCTCGCGGCATCGATGCCAACCTAGTTTTAACGATGCAACACGATGCATTTGCATAAAATAAAGTATGTTGACACTCGTGCACAAAGGTCACGTGCGAGCAGCGCTCCCAAAACTCGATGGCTCGTTTATGGGGTTCGACGTCATTTCTATCACGACATTGATGTCAACCGAGTTCTAACGATGCAAAACGATGCAGTTGCATAAATCAAAGGTTTTTGACACTCGTGCACCGAGGTTACGTGTGGGCAGCGCTCACAAACCTCGATGGCTCGTTTCTCGTGTCCGACGTAATTTCGCTCGCGGCATCGATACCAAACGAGGTTTAATGGCGCAACACGATGTATTTGCATAAAATAAAGTATTTTGACACTCGTGTACCGAGGTTACATGCGAGCAGCGCTCGTAAAACTCGATGGTTCGTTTTTGGGACCCGATGAAATTTCACTCGCGGCATCCATTCTAAATGAGGTTTAGCGGTGCAACACTATGCAATTACATAAAATAAAGGATTTTGACTCTCGTGCTCCAAGGCTAAGTGCGAGCAGCGCTCACAAACCTCGAAGGCTCGTTTTTGGAGTTCGACGACATTTCGCTAGCGGCATCAATGCCGAAAGTGTTTTAACGGTGCAACACATTGCATTTGAATGACATAAAATATTTTGACACTCGTGCACCGACGTTACATGCGAGCAGCGCTCGTATAACTCGATGGCTCGTTATTCGGGCCCGATGAAATTTCACTAGCGGCATCCATGCTAAATGAGGTTTAATGGCGCAACACGATGTATTTGCATAAAATAAAGTATTTTGACACTCGTGTACCGAGGTTACATGCGAGCAGCGCTCGCAAAACTCGATGGCTCGTTTTTGGGGCCCAATGAAATTTCGCTCGCGGCATCCATGCTAAATGAGGTTTAGCGGTGCAACACGATGCAATTGCACAAAATAAAGGATTTTGACACCGGTGCACCGAGGTTACGTGCGAGCAGCGCTCACAAACCTCGATGGCTCGTTTTTGGAGTTCGACGACATTTCGCTCGCGGCATCGATGCCAAACGAGTTTTAACGATGCAACACCATGTACTTGCATAAAATAAAGGTTTTTGACACTCGTGCACAATCGTTACGTGCGAACATCGCTCGCAATACTCGATGGCTCGATTTTGTGGTCCTACGAATTTTCGATAGCGGCATGGTTTGTCAAACGAGGTGTAACGGTGCAGCACGATGCATTTACGTAAAATAAAGCCATTTGAATCTCATGTACAAAGTTTACGTGCGAGCAGCGCTCACAAACATGGATGGCTCGTTTTTGGGGTTCGACGAAATTTCGCTCGCGGCATCGATGCCAAACGAGGTTTAACGGCGCAACACGATGCATTTGCATAAAATAAATTATTTTGACACTCGTGTACCGAGGTTACATGCGAGCAGCGCTCGTAAAACTCGATGGCTCGTTTTAGGGGCCCCATGAAATTTCGCTCGCGGCATCGATGCCAAACGAGGTTTGACGATACAGAACGAAGCATTTGCATAAAATAAAGTATTTTGACTCTCGTGCACCGAGGTTACGTGCGAGCAACGCTCACAAACCTCGATGGCCCGTTTTTGGGGTTCGACTATATTTCGCTCGCGGCATCGATGCCAACCAAGTTTTAACGATGCAACACGATGCATTTGCATAAAATAAAGTATTTTGAAACTCGTGCACCGAGGTTACGTGCGAGCAGCGCTCTCAAACATCAATGGCTCGTTTTTGGGGTTCGCCGACATTTCTCTCGCGGCATTGATGTCAAACGAGGTTTAATGGCGCAACACGATGTATTTGCATAATATAAAGTATTTTGACACTCGTGCACCGAGGTTACATGCGAGCAGCGCTCTTAAAACTCGATGGCTCGTTTTTGGGGCCCAATGAAATTTCACTCGCGGCATCCATGCTAAATGAGGTTTAGCGGTGCGACAAGATGCAATTTCATACAATAAAGGTTTTTGACACCGGGGCACCGAGGTTACGTACGATCAGCGCTCACAAACCTTGATGCTTCGTTTTTGGAGTTCGACGACATTTCGCTCGCGGCATCAATGCCGAAAGAGTTTTAACGGTGCAACACGATGCATTTGCATAAAATAAAGTATTTTGACACTCGTGCACAGACGTTACATGCGAGCAGAGCTCGTAAAACTCGATGGCTCGTTTTAGGGGCCCGATGAAATTTCACTCACGGGTTCAATGCTAAATGAGGTTTAGCGGTGCAACACAATGCATTTGCATAAAATGAAAGTTTTTGACACAGGTCCATCGAGGTTACGTGCGGGCAGCGATCGCAAGACTCGATGGCTCGTTTTTGGAGTTCGACGAAATTTCGATCGCGGCATCGATGCCAAACGAGGTTAATCGGTGCAACACGATACATTTGCATAAAATAAAGGTTTTTGACACTCATGCACCGAGGCTACGTACAAGCAGCGCTCACAAACATCAATGGCTCGTTTTTGGGGTTCGCCGACATTTCTCTCGCGGCATCGATGCCAAACGAGGTTTAACGGCGCAACACGATGCATTTGCATAAAATAAATTATTTTGACACTCGTGTACCGAGGTTACATGCGAGCAGCGCTCGTAAAACTCGATGGCTCGTTTTAGGGGCCCCATGAAATTTCGCTCGCGGCATCGATGCCAAACGAGGTTTGACGATACAGAACGAAGCATTTGCATAAAATAAAGTATTTTGACTCTCGTGCACCGAGGTTACGTGCGAGCAACGCTCACAAACCTCGATGGCCCGTTTTTGGGGTTCGACTATATTTCGCTCGCGGCATCGATGCCAACCAAGTTTTAACGATGCAACACGATGCATTTGCATAAAATAAAGTATTTTGAAACTCGTGCACCGAGGTTACGTGCGAGCAGCGCTCTCAAACATCAATGGCTCGTTTTTGGGGTTCGCCGACATTTCTCTCGCGGCATTGATGTCAAACGAGGTTTAATGGCGCAACACGATGTATTTGCATAATATAAAGTATTTTGACACTCGTGCACCGAGGTTACATGCGAGCAGCGCTCTTAAAACTCGATGGCTCGTTTTTGGGGCCCAATGAAATTTCACTCGCGGCATCCATGCTAAATGAGGTTTAGCGGTGCGACAAGATGCAATTTCATACAATAAAGGTTTTTGACACCGGGGCACCGAGGTTACGTACGATCAGCGCTCACAAACCTTGATGCTTCGTTTTTGGAGTTCGACGACATTTCGCTCGCGGCATCAATGCCGAAAGAGTTTTAACGGTGCAACACGATGCATTTGCATAAAATAAAGTATTTTGACACTCGTGCACAGACGTTACATGCGAGCAGAGCTCGTAAAACTCGATGGCTCGTTTTAGGGGCCCGATGAAATTTCACTCACGGGTTCAATGCTAAATGAGGTTTAGCGGTGCAACACAATGCATTTGCATAAAATGAAAGTTTTTGACACAGGTCCATCGAGGTTACGTGCGGGCAGCGATCGCAAGACTCGATGGCTCGTTTTTGGAGTTCGACGAAATTTCGATCGCGGCATCGATGCCAAACGAGGTTAATCGGTGCAACACGATACATTTGCATAAAATAAAGGTTTTTGACACTCATGCACCGAGGCTACGTACAAGCAGCGCTCACAAACATCAATGGCTCGTTTTTGGGGTTCGCCGACATTTCTCTCGCGGCATTGATGTCAAACGAGGTTTAATGGCACAACACGATGTATTTGCATAAAATAAAGTATTTTGACACTCGTGCACCGAGGTTACATGCGAGCAGCGCTCGTAAAACTCGATGGTTCGTTTTTGGGACCCGATGAAATTTCACTCGCGGCATCCATTCTAAATGAGGTTTAGCGGTGCAACACTATGCAATTGCATAAAATAAAGGATTTTGACTCTCGTGCTCCAAGGCTAAGTGCGAGCAGCGCTCACAAACCTCGATGGCTTGTTTTTGGGGTTCGACTACATTTCGCTCGCGGCATCGATGCCAACCTAGTTTTAACGATGCAACACGATGCATTTGCATAAAATAAAGTATGTTGACACTCGTGCACAAAGGTCACGTGCGAGCAGCGCTCCCAAAACTCGATGGCTCGTTTATGGGGTTCGACGTCATTTCTATCACGACATTGATGTCAACGGAGTTTTAACGATGCAAAACGATGCAGTTGCATAAATCAAAGGTTTTTGACACTCGTGCACCGAGGTTACGTGTGGGCAGCGCTCACAAACCTCGATGGCTCGTTTCTCGTGTCCGACGTAATTTCGCTCGCGGCATCGATGCCAAACGAGGTTTAATGGCGCAACGCGATGTATTTGCATAAAATAAAGTATTTTGACACTCGTGTACCGAGGTTACATGCGAGCAGCGCTCTTAAAACTCGATGGCTCGTTTTTGGGGCCCGATGAAATTTCACTCGCGGCATCCATGCTAAATGAGGTTTAACTGTGCAACACGACGCATTTGCATGAAATAAAGTATTTTGACTGTCGTGCACCGAGGTTACGTGCGAGCAGCGCTCACAAACCTCGATGGCTCGTTTTTGGAGTTTGACGACATTTCGCTCGCGGCATCAATGCCGAAAGAGTTTTAACGGTGCAACACGGTGCATTTGAATAACATAAAGTATTTTGACACTCGTGCACCGACGTTACATGCGAGCAGCGCTCGTAAAACTCGATGGCTCGTTTTAGGGGCCCGATGAAATTTCACTCACGGGTTCCATGCTAAATGAGGTTTAGCGGTGCAACACGATGCATTTGCATAAAATGAAAGTTTTTGACACAGTTCCATCGAGGTTTCGTGCGGGCAGCGATCGCAAGACTCGATGGCTCGTTTTTGGAGTTCGACGAAATTTCGCCCGCGGCATCGATGCCAAACGAGGTTAATCGGTGCAACACGATACATTTGCATAAAATAAAGGTTTTTGACACAAATGCACCGAGGCTACGTACAGGCAGCGCTCACAAACATCGATGGCTCGTTTTTGGGGTTCGCCGACATTTCTCTCGCGGCATTGATGTCAAACGAGGTTTAATGGCGCAACACGATGTATTTGCATAAAGTAAAGTATTTTGACACTCGTGCACCGAGGTTACATGCGAGCAGCGCTCGTAAAACTCGATGGTTCGTTTTTGGGACCCGATGAAATTTCACTCGCGGCATCCATTCTAAATGAGGTTTAGCGGTGCAACACTATGCAATTGCATAAAATAAAGGATTTTGACTCTCGTGCTCCAAGGCTAAGTGCGAGCAGCGCTCACAAACCTCGATGGCTTGTTTTTGGGGTTCGACTACATTTCGCTCGCGGCATCGATGCCAACCTAGTTTTAACGATGCAACACGATGCATTTGCATAAAATAAAGTATGTTGACACTCGTGCACAAAGGTCACGTGCGAGCAGCGCTCCCAAAACTCGATGGCTCGTTTATGGGGTTCGACGTCATTTCTATCACGACATTGATGTCAACCGAGTTCTAACGATGCAAAACGATGCAGTTGCATAAATCAAAGGTTTTTGACACTCGTGCACCGAGGTTACGTGTGGGCAGCGCTCACAAACCTCGATGGCTCGTTTCTCGTGTCCGACGTAATTTCGCTCGCGGCATCGATGCCAAACGAGGTTTAATGGCGCAACACGATGTATTTGCATAAAATAAAGTATTTTGACACTCGTGTACCGAGGTTACATGCGAGCAGCGCTTGCAAAACTCGATGGCTCGTTTTTGCGGCCCAATGAAATTTCACTCGCGGCATCCATGCTAAATGAGGTTTAGCGGTGCAACACGATGCAATTGCACAAAATAAAGGATTTTGACACCGGTGCACCGAGGTTACGTGTGGGCAGCGCTCACAAACCTCGATGGCTCGTTTCTCGTGTCCGACGTAATTTCGCTCGCGGCATCGATGCCAAACGAGGTTTAATGGCGCAACGCGATGTATTTGCATAAAATAAAGTATTTTGACACTCGTGTACCGAGGTTACATGCGAGCAGCGCTTGCAAAACTCGATGGCTCGTTTTTGCGGCCCAATGAAATTTCACTCGCGGCATCCATGCTAAATGAGGTTTAGCGGTGCAACACGATGCAATTGCACAAAATAAAGGATTTTGACACCGGTGCACCGAGGTTACGTGTGGGCAGCGCTCACAAACCTCGATGGCTCGTTTCTCGTGTCCGACGTAATTTCGCTCGCGGCATCGATGCCAAACGAGGTTTAATGGCGCAACGCGATGTATTTGCATAAAATAAAGTATTTTGACACTCGTGTACCGAGGTTACATGCGAGCAGCGCTCTTAAAACTCGATGGCTCGTTTTTGGGACCCGATGAAATTTCACTCGCGGCATCCATTCTAAATGAGGTTTAGCGGTGCAACACTATGCAATTGCATAAAATAAAGGATTTTGACTCTCGTGCTCCAAGGCTAAGTGCGAGCAGTGCTCACAAACCTCGATGGCTTGTTTTTGGGGTTCGACTACATTTCGCTCGCGGCATCGATGCCAACCAAGTTTTAACGATAACAACACGATGCATTTGCATAAAATAAAGTATGTTGACATTCGTGCACAAAGGTTACGTGCGAGCAGCGCTCCCAAAACTCGATGGCTCGTTTATGGGGTTCGTCGTCATTTCTATCACGACATTGATGTCATCCGAGTTTTAACGATGCAAAACGATGCAGTTGCATAAATCATAGGTTTTTGACACTCGTGCACCGAGGTTACGTGTGGGCAGCGCTCACAAACCTCGATGGCTCGTTTCTCGTGTCCGACGTAATTTCGCTCGCGGCATCGATGCCAAACGAGGTTTAATGGCGCAACACGATGTATTTGCATAAAATAAAGTATTTTGACACTCGTGTACCGAGGTTACATGCGAGCAGCGCTCGCAAAACTCGATGGCTCGTTTTTGGGGCCCAATGAAATTTCGCTCGCGGCATCCATGCTAAATGAGGTTTAGCGGTGCAACACGATGCAATTGCACACAATAAAGGATTTTGACACCGGTGCACCGAGGTTACGTGCGAGCAGCGCTCACAAACCTTGATGCCTCGTTTTTGGAGTTCGACAACATTTCGCTCGCGGCATCAACGCCGAAAGAGTTTTAACTGTGCAGCACGATGCATTTGCATAAAATAAAGGATTTTGACTCTCGTGCACCGAGGTTACGTGCGAGCAGTGCTCACAAACCTCGATGGCTCGTTTTTGGAGTTCGACGACATTTCGCTCGCGGCATCGATGCCAAACGAGTTTTAACGATGCAACACCATGTACTTGCATAAAATAAAGGTTTTTGACACTCGTGCACAATCGTTACGTGCGAACATCGCTGGCAATACTCGATGGCTCGATTTTGTGGTCCTACGAATTTTCGATAGCGGCATGGTTTGTCAAACGAGGTGTAACGGTGCAGCACGATGCATTTGCGTAAAATAAAGCCTTTTGAATCTCATGTACAAAGGTTACGTGCGAGCAGCGCTCACAAACATGGATGGCTCGTTTTTGGGGTTCGACGACATTTCGCTCGCGGCATCGATGCCAAACGAGGTTTAACGGCGCAACACGATGCATTTGCATAAATAAAGTATTTTGACGCTCGTGTACCGAGGTTACATGCGAGCAGCGCTCGTAAAACTCGATGGCTCGTTTTAGGGGCCCCATGAAATTTCGCTCGCGGCATCGATGCCAAACGAGGTTTGACGATACAGAACGATGCATTTGCATAAAATAAAGTATTTTGACTCTCGTGCAACGAGGTTACATACGAGCAGCGCTCGTAAAACTCGATGGCCCGTTTTTTGGGCCCGATGAAATTTCACTCGCGGCATCCATGCTGAATAATGTTTAGCGGTGCAACACGATGCAATTGCATAAAATAAAGTATTTTGACTCTCGAGCAACGAGGTTACATGCGAGCAGCGCTCGTAAAACTCGATGGCTCGTTTTTGGGGCCCCATGAAATTTCACTCGCGGCATCGATGCCAAACGAATCTTAGCGATGCAACATCATGTATTTATATAAAATAAAGGTTTTTGACACTCGTGCACAAACGTTACGTGCGAGCATCGCTCGCAATACTCGGTGGCTCGTTTTTGTGGTCCGGCGAATTTTCGCTCGCGGCATCGATGTCAAAAGAGGTGTAACGGTGCAGCACGATGCATTTGCATAAAATAAAGGATTTTGACTCTCGTGCACAAAGGTTACGTGCGAGCAGCGCTCGCAAAACTCGATGGCTCGTTTTTGGGGTTCGACGTCATTTCTATCGCGGCATTGATGTCAACCGAGTTTTAACGATGCAAAACGATGCATTTGCATAAATCAAAGGTTTTTGACACTCGTGCACCGAGGTTACGTGTGGGCAGCGCTCACAAACCTCGATGGCTCGTTTCTCGTGTCCGACGTAATTTCGCTCACGGCATCGATGCCAAACGAGGTTTAATGGCGCAACGCGATGTATTTGCATAAAATAAAGTATTTTGACACTCGTGTACCGAGGTTACATGCGAGCAGCGTTCTTAAAACTCGATGGCTCGTTTTTGGGGCGCAATGAAATTTCACTCGCGGCATCCATGCTAAATGAGGTTTAGGGGTGCGACAAGATGCAATTTCATACAATAAAGGTTTTTGACACCGGGGCACCGAGGTTACGTACGATCAGCGCTCACAAACCTTGATGCTTCGTTTTTGGAGTTCGACGACATTTCGCTCGCGGCATCAATGCCGAAAGAGTTTTAACGGTGCAACACGATGCATTTGCATAAAATAAAGTATTTTGACACTCGTGCACAGACGTTACATGCGAGCAGAGCTCGTAAAACTCGATGGCTCGTTTTTGGGGCCCAATGAAATTTCACTCGCGGCATCCATGCTAAATGAGGTTTAGCGGTGCAACACGATGCAGTTGCATATAATAAAGGTTTTTGACACTGGGGCACCGAGGTTACGTGCGAGCAGCGCTCTCAAACCTCGATGGCTCGTTTTTCGGGTTCGACGACATTTCGGTCGCGGCATCGATGCCACACGAGGTTTAATGGCGCAACACGATGTATTTGCATAAAATAAAGTATTTTGACACTCGTGTACCGAGGTTACATGCGAGCAGCGCTCGCAAAACTCGATGGCTCGTTTTTGGGGCCCAATGAAATTTCGCTCGCGGCATCCATGCTAAATGAGGTTTAGCGGTGCAACACGATGCAATTGCATAAAATAAAGTATTTTGAAACTCGTGCACCGAGGTTACGTGCGAGCAGCGCTCTCAAACATCAATGGCTCGTTTTTGGGGTTCGCCGACATTTCTCTCGCGGCATTGATGTCAAACGAGGTTTAATGGCGCAACACGATGTATTTGCATAATATAAAGTATTTTGACACTCGTGCACCGAGGTTACATGCGAGCAGCGCTCTTAAAACTCGATGGCTCGTTTTTGGGGCCCAATGAAATTTCACTCGCGGCATCCATGCTAAATGAGGTTTAGCGATGCGACAAGATGCAATTTCATACAATAAAGGTTTTTGACACCGGGGCACCGAGGTTACGTACGATCAGCGCTCACAAACCTTGATGCTTCGTTTTTGGAGTTCGACGACATTTCGCTCGCTGCATCAATGCCGAAAGAGTTTTAACGGTGCAACACGATGCATTTGCATAAAATAAAGTATTTTGACACTCGTGCACAGACGATACATGCGAGCAGAGCTCGTAAAACTCGATGGCTCGTTTTAGGGGCCCGATGAAATTTCACTCACGGGTTCAATGCTAAATGAGGTTTAGCGGTGCAACACGATGCATTTGCATAAAATGAAAGTTTTTGACACAGGTCCATCGAGGTTACGTGCGGGCAGCGATCGCAAGACTCGATGGCTCGTTTTTGGAGTTCGACGAAATTTCGATCGCGGCATCGATGCCAAACGAGGTTAATCGGTGCAACGCGATACATTTGCATAAAATAAAGGTTTTTGACACTCATGCACCGAGGCTACGTACAAGCAGCGCTCACAAACATCAATGGCTCGTTTTTGGGGTTCGCCGACATTTCTCTCGCGGCATTGATGTCAAACGAGGTTTAATGGCGCAACACGATGTATTTGCATAAAATAAAGAATTTTGACACTCGTGCACCGAGGTTACATGCGAGCAGCGCTCGTAAAACTCGATGGTTCGTTTTTGGGACCCGATGAAATTTCACTCGCGGCATCCATTCTAAATGAGGTTTAGCGGTGCAACACTATGCAATTGCATAAAATAAAGGATTTTGACTCTCGTGCTCCAAGGCTAAGTGCGAGCAGCGCTCACAAACCTCGATGGCTTGTTTTTGGGGTTCGACTACATTTCGCTCGCGGCATCGATGCCAACCTAGTTTTAACGATGCAACACGATGCATTTGCATAAAATAAAGTATGTTGACACTCGTGCACAAAGGTCACGTGCGAGCAGCGCTCCCAAAACTCGATGGCTCGTTTATGGGGTTCGACGTCATTTCTATCACGACATTGATGTCAACCGAGTTTTAACGATGCAAAACGATGCAGTTGCATAAATCAAAGGTTTTTGACACTCGTGCACCGAGGTTACGTGTGGGCAGCGCTCACAAACCTCGATGGCTCGTTTCTCGTGTCCGACGTAATTTCGCTCGCGGCATCGATGCCAAACGAGGTTTAATGGCGCAACGCGATGTATTTGCATAAAATAAAGTATTTTGACACTCGTGCACCGAGGTTACATGCGAGCAGCGCTCTTAAAACTCGATGGCTCGTTTTTGCGGCCCAATGAAATTTCACTCGCGGCATCCATGCTAAATGAGGTTTAGCGGTGCAACACGATGCAATTGCACAAAATAAAGGATCTTGACACCGGTGCACCGAGGTTACGTGTGGGCAGCGCTCACAAACCTCGATGGCTCGTTTCTCGTGTCCGACGTAATTTCGCTCGCGGCATCGATGCCAAACGAGGTTTAATGGCGCAACGCGATGTATTTGCATAAAATAAAGTATTTTGACACTCGTGTACCGAGGTTACATGCGAGCAGCGCTCTTAAAACTCGATGGCTCGTTTTTGGGACCCGATGAAATTTCACTCGCGGCATCCATTCTAAATGAGGTTTAGCGGTGCAACACTATGCAATTGCATAAAATAAAGGATTTTGACTCTCATGCTCCAAGGCTAAGTGCGACCAGTGCTCACAAACCTCGATGGCTTGTTTTTGGGGTTCGACTACATTTCGCTCGCGGCATCGATGCCAACCAAGTTTTAACGATAACAACACGATGCATTTGCATAAAATAAAGTATGTTGACATTCGTGCACAAAGGTTACGTGCGAGCAGCGCTCCCAAAACTCGATGGCTCGTTTATGGGGTTCGTCGTCATTTCTATCACGACATTGATGTCATCCGAGTTTTAACGATGCAAAACGATGCAGTTGCATAAATCAAAGGTTTTTGACACTCGTGCACCGAGGTTACGTGTGGGCAGCGCTCACAAACCTCGATGGCTCGTTTCTCGTGTCCGACGTAATTTCGCTCGCGGCATCGATGCCAAACGAGGTTTAATGGCGCAACACGATGTATTTGCATAAAATAAAGTATTTTGACACTCGTGTACCGAGGTTACATGCGAGCAGCGCTCGCAAAACTCGATGGCTCGTTTTTGGGGCCCAATGAAATTTCGCTCGCGGCATCCATGCTAAATGAGGTTTAGCGGTGCAACACGATGCAATTGCACACAATAAAGGATTTTGACACCGGTGCACCGAGGTTACGTGCGAGCAGCGCTCACAAACCTTGATGCCTCGTTTTTGGAGTTCGACAACATTTCGCTCGCGGCATCAACGCCGAAAGAGTTTTAACTGTGCAGCACGATGCATTTGCATAAAATAAAGGATTTTGACTCTCGTGCACCGAGGTTACGTGCGAGCAGTGCTCACAAACCTCGATGGCTCGTTTTTGGAGTTCGACGACATTTCGCTCGCGGCATCGATGCCAAACGAGTTTTAACGATGCAACACCATGTACTTGCATAAAATAAAGGTTTTTGACACTCGTGCACAATCGTTACGTGCGAACATCGCTGGCAATACTCGATGGCTCGATTTTGTGGTCCTACGAATTTTCGATAGCGGCATGGTTTGTCAAACGAGGTGTAACGGTGCAGCACGATGCATTTGCGTAAAATAAAGCCTTTTGAATCTCATGTACAAAGGTTACGTGCGAGCAGCGCTCACAAACATGGATGGCTCGTTTTTGGGGTTCGACGACATTTCGCTCGCGGCATCGATGCCAAACGAGGTTTAACGGCGCAACACGATGCATTTGCATAAATAAAGTATTTTGACGATCGTGTACCGAGGTTACATGCGAGCAGCGCTCGTAAAACTCGATGGCTCGTTTTAGGGGCCCCATGAAATTTCGCTCGCGGCATCGATGCCAAACGAGGTTTGACGATACAGAACGATGCATTTGCATAAAATAAATTATTTTGACACTCGTGTACCGAGGTTACATGCGAGCAGCGCTCGTAAAACTCGATGGCTCGTTTTAGGGGCCCCATGAAATTTCGCTCGCGGCATCGATGCCAAACGAGGTTTGACGATACAGAACGAAGCATTTGCATAAAATAAAGTATTTTGACTCTCGTGCACCGAGGTTACGTGCGAGCAACGCTCACAAACCTCGATGGCCCGTTTTTGGGGTTCGACTATATTTCGCTCGCGGCATCGATGCCAACCAAGTTTTAACGATGCAACACGATGCATTTGCATAAAATAAAGTATTTTGAAACTCGTGCACCGAGGTTACGTGCGAGCAGCGCTCTCAAACATCAATGGCTCGTTTTTGGGGTTCGCCGACATTTCTCTCGCGGCATTGATGTCAAACGAGGTTTAATGGCGCAACACGATGTATTTGCATAATATAAAGTATTTTGACACTCGTGCACCGAGGTTACATGCGAGCAGCGCTCTTAAAACTCGATGGCTCGTTTTTGGGGCCCAATGAAATTTCACTCGCGGCATCCATGCTAAATGAAGTTTAGCGGTGCGACAAGATGCAATTTCATACAATAAAGGTTTTTGACACCGGGGCACCGAGGTTACGTACGATCAGCGCTCACAAACCTTGATGCTTCGTTTTTGGAGTTCGACGACATTTCGCTCGCGGCATCAATGCCGAAAGAGTTTTAACGGTGCAACACGATGCATTTGCATAAAATAAAGTATTTTGACACTCGTGCACAGACGTTACATGCGAGCAGAGCTCGTAAAACTCGATGGCTCGTTTTAGGGGCCCGATGAAATTTCACTCACGGGTTCAATGCTAAATGAGGTTTAGCGGTGCAACACGATGCATTTGCATAAAATGAAAGTTTTTGACACAGGTCCATCGAGGTTACGTGCGGGCAGCGATCGCAAGACTCGATGGCTCGTTTTTGGAGTTCGACGAAATTTCGCCCGCGGCATCGATGCCAAACGAGGTTAATCGGTGCAACACGATACATTTGCATAAAATAAAGGTTTTTGACACAAATGCACCGAGGCTACGTACAGGCAGCGCTCACAAACATCGATGGCTCGTTTTTGGGGTTCGCCGACATTTCTCTCGCGGCATTGATGTCAAACGAGGTTTAATGGCGCAACACGATGTATTTGCATAAAGTAAAGTATTTTGACACTCGTGCACCGAGGTTACATGCGAGCAGCGCTCGTAAAACTCGATGGTTCGTTTTTGGGACCCGATGAAATTTCACTCGCGGCATCCATTCTAAATGAGGTTTAGCGGTGCAACACTATGCAATTGCATAAAATAAAGGATTTTGACTCTCGTGCTCCAAGGCTAAGTGCGAGCAGCGCTCACAAACCTCGATGGCTTGTTTTTGGGGTTCGACTACATTTCGCTCGCGGCATCGATGCCAACCTAGTTTTAACGATGCAACACGATGCATTTGCATAAAATAAAGTATGTTGACACTCGTGCACAAAGGTCACGTGCGAGCAGCGCTCCCAAAACTCGATGGCTCGTTTATGGGGTTCGACGTCATTTCTATCACGACATTGATGTCAACCGAGTTTTAACGATGCAAAACGATGCAGTTGCATAAATCAAAGGTTTTTGACACTCGTGCACCGAGGTTACGTGTGGGCAGCGCTCACAAACCTCGATGGCTCGTTTCTCGTGTCCGACGTAATTTCGCTCGCGGCATCGATGCCAAACGAGGTTTAATGGCGCAACGCGATGTATTTGCATAAAATAAAGTATTTTGACACTCGTGTACCGAGGTTACATGCGAGCAGCGCTCTTAAAACTCGATGGCTCGTTTTTGGGGCCCGATGAAATTTCACTCGCGGCATCCATGCTAAATGAGGTTTAACTGTGCAACACGACGCATTTGCATGAAATAAAGTATTTTGACTGTGGTGCACCGAGGTTACGTGCGAGCAGCGCTCACAAACCTCGATGGCTCGTTTTTGGAGTTTGAGGACATTTCGCTCGCGGCATCAATGCCGAAAGAGTTTTAACGGTGCAACACGGTGCATTTGAATAACATAAAGTATTTTGACACTCGTGCACCGACGTTACATGCGAGCAGCGCTCGTAAAACTCGATGGCTCGTTTTAGGGGCCCGATGAAATTTCACTCACGGGTTCCATGCTAAATGAGGTTTAGCGGTGCAACACGATGCATTTGCATAAAATGAAAGTTTTTGACACAGGTCCATCGAGGTTTCGTGCGGGCAGCGATCGCAAGACTCGATGGCTCGTTTTTGGAGTTCGACGAAATTTCGCCCGCGGCATCGATGCCAAACGAGGTTAATCGGTGCAACACGATACATTTGCATAAAATAAAGGTTTTTGACACAAATGCACCGAGGCTACGTACAGGCAGCGCTCACAAACATCGATGGCACTTTTTTGGGGTTCGCCGACTTTTCTCTCGCGGCATTGATGTCAAACGAGGTTTAATGGCGCAACACGATGTATTTGCATAAAGTAAAGTATTTTGACACTCGTGCACCGAGGTTACATGCGAGCAGCGCTCGTAAAACTCGATGGTTCGTTTTTGGGACCCGATGAAATTTCACTCGCGGCATCCATTCTAAATGAGGTTTAGCGGTGCAACACTATGCAATTGCATAAAATAAAGGATTTTGACTCTCGTGCTCCAAGGCTAAGTGCGAGCAGCGCTCACAAACCTCGATGGCTTGTTTTTGGGGTTCGACTACATTTCGCTCGCGGCATCGATGCCAACCTAGTTTTAACGATGCAACACGATGCATTTGCATAAACTAAAGTATGTTGACACTCGTGCACAAAGGTCACGTGCGAGCAGCGCTCCCAAAACTCGATGGCTCGTTTATGGGGTTCGACGTCATTTCTATCACGACATTGATGTCAACCGAGTTCTAACGATGCAAAACGATGCAGTTGCATAAATCAAAGGTTTTTGACACTCGTGCACCGAGGTTACGTGTGGGCAGCGCTCACAAACCTCGATGGCTCGTTTCTCGTGTCCGACGTAATTTCGCTCGCGGCATCGATGCCAAACGAGGTTTAATGGCGCAACGCGATGTATTTGTATAAAATAAAGTATTTTGACACTCGTGTACCGAGGTTACATGCGAGCAGCGCTCTTAAAACTCGATGGCTCGTTTTTGGGACCCGATGAAATTTCACTCGCGGCATCCATTCTAAATGAGGTTTAGCGGTGCAACACTATGCAATTGCATAAAATAAAGGATTTTGATTCTCGTGCTCCAAGGCTAAGTGCGAGCAGTGCTCACAAACCTCGATGGCTTGTTTTTGGGGTTCGACTACATTTCGCTCGCGGCATCGATGCCAACCAAGTTTTAACGATAACAACACGATGCATTTGCATAAAATAAAGTATGTTGACATTCGTGCACAAAGGTTACGTGCGAGCAGCGCTCCCAAAACTCGATGGCTCGTTTATGGGGTTCGTCGTCATTTCTATCACGACATTGATGTCATCCGAGTTTTAACGATGCAAAACGATGCAGTTGCATAAATCAAAGGTTTTTGACACTCGTGCACCGAGGTTACGTGTGGGCAGCGCTCACAAACCTCGATGGCTCGTTTCTCGTGTCCGACGTAATTTCGCTCGCGGCATCGATGCCAAACGAGGTTTAATGGCGCAACGCGATGTATTTGCATAAAATAAAGTATTTTGACACTCGTGTACCGAGGTTACATGCGAGCAGCGCTCTTAAAACTCGATGGCTCGTTTTTGGGACCCGATGAAATTTCACTCGCGGCATCCATTCTAAATGAGGTTTAGCGGTGCAACACTATGCAATTGCATAAAATAAAGGATTTTGACTCTCGTGCTCCAAGGCTAAGTGCGAGCAGTGCTCACAAACCTCGATGGCTTGTTTTTGGGGTTCGACTACATTTCGCTCGCGGCATCGATGCCAACCAAGTTTTAACGATAACAACACGATGCATTTGCATAAAATAAAGTATGTTGACATTCGTGCACAAAGGTTACGTGCGAGCAGCGCTCCCAAAACTCGATGGCTCGTTTATGGGGTTCGTCGTCATTTCTATCACGACATTGATGTCATCCGAGTTTTAACGATGCAAAACGATGCAGTTGCATAAATCAAAGGTTTTTGACACTCGTGCACCGAGGTTACGTGTGGGCAGCGCTCACAAACCTCGATGGCTCGTTTCTCGTGTCCGACGTAATTTCGCTCGCGGCATCGATGCCAAACGAGGTTTAATGGCGCAACACGATGTATTTGCATAAAATAAAGTATTTTGACACTCGTGTACCGAGGTTACATGCGAGCAGCGCTCTTAAAACTCGATGGCTCGTTTTTGGGACCCGATGAAATTTCACTCGCGGCATCCATTCTAAATGAGGTTTAGCGGTTCAACACTATGCAATTGCATAAAATAAAGGATTTTGACTCTCGTGCTCCAAGGCTAAGTGCGAGCAGCGCTCACAAACCTCGATGGCTTGTTTTTGGGGTTCGACTACATTTCGCTCGCGGCATCGATGCCAACCTAGTTTTAACGATGCAACACGATGCATTTGCATAAAATAAAGTATGTTGACACTCGTGCACAAAGGTCACGTGCGAGCAGCGCTCCCAAAACTCGATGGCTCGTTTATGGGGTTCGACGTCATTTCTATCACGACATTGATGTCAACCGAGTTCTAACGATGCAAAACGATGCAGTTGCATAAATCAAAGGTTTTTGACACTCGTGCACCGAGGTTACGTGTGGGCAGCGCTCACAAACCTCGATGGCTCGTTTCTCGTGTCCGACGTAATTTCGCTCGCGGCATCGATGCCAAACGAGGTTTAATGGCGCAACGCGATGTATTTGTATAAAATAAAGTATTTTGACACTCGTGTACCGAGGTTACATGCGAGCAGCGCTCTTAAAACTCGATGGCTCGTTTTTGGGACCCGATGAAATTTCACTCGCGGCATCCATTCTAAATGAGGTTTAGCGGTGCAACACTATGCAATTGCATAAAATAAAGGATTTTGATTCTCGTGCTCCAAGGCTAAGTGCGAGCAGTGCTCACAAACCTCGATGGCTTGTTTTTGGGGTTCGACTACATTTCGCTCGCGGCATCGATGCCAACCAAGTTTTAACGATAACAACACGATGCATTTGCATAAAATAAAGTATGTTGACATTCGTGCACAAAGGTTACGTGCGAGCAGCGCTCCCAAAACTCGATGGCTCGTTTATGGGGTTCGTCGTCATTTCTATCACGACATTGATGTCATCCGAGTTTTAACGATGCAAAACGATGCAGTTGCATAAATCAAAGGTTTTTGACACTCGTGCACCGAGGTTACGTGTGGGCAGCGCTCATAAACCTCGATGGCTCGTTTCTCGTGTCCGACGTAATTTCGCTCGCGGCATCGATGCCAAACGAGGTTTAATGGCGCAACGCGATGTATTTGCATAAAATAAAGTATTTTGACACTCGTGTACCGAGGTTACATGCGAGCAGCGCTCTTAAAACTCGATGGCTCGTTTTTGGGACCCGATGAAATTTCACTCGCGGCATCCATTCTAAATGAGGTTTAGCGGTGCAACACTATGCAATTGCATAAAATAAAGGATTTTGACTCTCGTGCTCCAAGGCTAAGTGCGAGCAGTGCTCACAAACCTCGATGGCTTGTTTTTGGGGTTCGACTACATTTCGCTCGCGGCATCGATGCCAACCAAGTTTTAACGATAACAACACGATGCATTTGCATAAAATAAAGTATGTTGACATTCGTGCACAAAGGTCACGTGCGAGCAGCGCTCCCAAAACTCGATGGCTCGTTTATGGGGTTCGACGTCATTTCTATCACGACATTGATGTCAACCGAGTTCTAACGATGCAAAACGATGCAGTTGCATAAATCAAAGGTTTTTGACACTCGTGCACCGAGGTTACGTGTGGGCAGCGCTCACAAACCTCGATGGCTCGTTTCTCGTGTCCGACGTAATTTCGCTCGCGGCATCGATGCCAAACGAGGTTTAATGGCGCAACACGATGTATTTGCATAAAATAAAGTATTTTGACACTCGTGTACCGAGGTTACATGCGAGCAGCGCTTGCAAAACTCGATGGCTCGTTTTTGCGGCCCAATGAAATTTCACTCGCGGCATCCATGCTAAATGAGGTTTAGCGGTGCAACACGATGCAATTGCACAAAATAAAGGATTTTGACACCGGTGCACCGAGGTTACGTGTGGGCAGCGCTCACAAACCTCGATGGCTCGTTTCTCGTGTCCGACGTAATTTCGCTCGCGGCATCGATGCCAAACGAGGTTTAATGGCGCAACGCGATGTATTTGCATAAAATAAAGTATTTTGACACTCGTGTACCGAGGTTACATGCGAGCAGCGCTTGCAAAACTCGATGGCTCGTTTTTGCGGCCCAATGAAATTTCACTCGCGGCATCCATGCTAAATGAGGTTTAGCGGTGCAACACGATGCAATTGCACAAAATAAAGGATTTTGACACCGGTGCACCGAGGTTACGTGTGGGCAGCGCTCACAAACCTCGATGGCTCGTTTCTCGTGTCCGACGTAATTTCGCTCGCGGCATCGATGCCAAACGAGGTTTAATGGCGCAACGCGATGTATTTGCATAAAATAAAGTATTTTGACACTCGTGTACCGAGGTTACATGCGAGCAGCGCTCTTAAAACTCGATGGCTCGTTTTTGGGACCCGATGAAATTTCACTCGCGGCATCCATTCTAAATGAGGTTTAGCGGTGCAACACTATGCAATTGCATAAAATAAAGGATTTTGACTCTCGTGCTCCAAGGCTAAGTGCGAGCAGTGCTCACAAACCTCGATGGCTTGTTTTTGGGGTTCGACTACATTTCGCTCGCGGCATCGATGCCAACCAAGTTTTAACGATAACAACACGATGCATTTGCATAAAATAAAGTATGTTGACATTCGTGCACAAAGGTTACGTGCGAGCAGCGCTCCCAAAACTCGATGGCTCGTTTATGGGGTTCGTCGTCATTTCTATCACGACATTGATGTCATCCGAGTTTTAACGATGCAAAACGATGCAGTTGCATAAATCATAGGTTTTTGACACTCGTGCACCGAGGTTACGTGTGGGCAGCGCTCACAAACCTCGATGGCTCGTTTCTCGTGTCCGACGTAATTTCGCTCGCGGCATCGATGCCAAACGAGGTTTAATGGCGCAACACGATGTATTTGCATAAAATAAAGTATTTTGACACTCGTGTACCGAGGTTACATGCGAGCAGCGCTCGCAAAACTCGATGGCTCGTTTTTGGGGCCCAATGAAATTTCGCTCGCGGCATCCATGCTAAATGAGGTTTAGCGGTGCAACACGATGCAATTGCACACAATAAAGGATTTTGACACCGGTGCACCGAGGTTACGTGCGAGCAGCGCTCACAAACCTTGATGCCTCGTTTTTGGAGTTCGACAACATTTCGCTCGCGGCATCAACGCCGAAAGAGTTTTAACTGTGCAGCACGATGCATTTGCATAAAATAAAGGATTTTGACTCTCGTGCACCGAGGTTACGTGCGAGCAGTGCTCACAAACCTCGATGGCTCGTTTTTGGAGTTCGACGACATTTCGCTCGCGGCATCGATGCCAAACGAGTTTTAACGATGCAACACCATGTACTTGCATAAAATAAAGGTTTTTGACACTCGTGCACAATCGTTACGTGCGAACATCGCTGGCAATACTCGATGGCTCGATTTTGTGGTCCTACGAATTTTCGATAGCGGCATGGTTTGTCAAACGAGGTGTAACGGTGCAGCACGATGCATTTGCGTAAAATAAAGCCTTTTGAATCTCATGTACAAAGGTTACGTGCGAGCAGCGCTCACAAACATGGATGGCTCGTTTTTGGGGTTCGACGACATTTCGCTCGCGGCATCGATGCCAAACGAGGTTTAACGGCGCAACACGATGCATTTGCATAAATAAAGTATTTTGACGCTCGTGTACCGAGGTTACATGCGAGCAGCGCTCGTAAAACTCGATGGCTCGTTTTAGGGGCCCCATGAAATTTCGCTCGCGGCATCGATGCCAAACGAGGTTTGACGATACAGAACGATGCATTTGCATAAAATAAAGTATTTTGACTCTCGTGCAACGAGGTTACATACGAGCAGCGCTCGTAAAACTCGATGGCCCGTTTTTTGGGCCCGATGAAATTTCACTCGCGGCATCCATGCTGAATAATGTTTAGCGGTGCAACACGATGCAATTGCATAAAATAAAGTATTTTGACTCTCGAGCAACGAGGTTACATGCGAGCAGCGCTCGTAAAACTCGATGGCTCGTTTTTGTGGCCCCATGAAATTTCACTCGCGGCATCGATGCCAAACGAATCTTAGCGATGCAACATCATGTATTTATATAAAATAAAGGTTTTTGACACTCGTGCACAAACGTTACGTGCGAGCATCGCTCGCAATACTCGGTGGCTCGTTTTTGTGGTCCGGCGAATTTTCGCTCGCGGCATCGATGTCAAAAGAGGTGTAACGGTGCAGCACGATGCATTTGCATAAAATAAAGGATTTTGACTCTCGTGCACAAAGGTTACGTGCGAGCAGCGCTCGCAAAACTCGATGGCTCGTTTTTGGGGTTCGACGTCATTTCTATCGCGGCATTGATGTCAACCGAGTTTTAACGATGCAAAACGATGCATTTGCATAAATCAAAGGTTTTTGACACTCGTGCACCGAGGTTACGTGTGGGCAGCGCTCACAAACCTCGATGGCTCGTTTCTCGTGTCCGACGTAATTTCGCTCACGGCATCGATGCCAAACGAGGTTTAATGGCGCAACGCGATGTATTTGCATAAAATAAAGTATTTTGACACTCGTGTACCGAGGTTACATGCGAGCAGCGTTCTTAAAACTCGATGGCTCGTTTTTGGGGCGCAATGAAATTTCACTCGCGGCATCCATGCTAAATGAGGTTTAGGGGTGCGACAAGATGCAATTTCATACAATAAAGGTTTTTGACACCGGGGCACCGAGGTTACGTACGATCAGCGCTCACAAACCTTGATGCTTCGTTTTTGGAGTTCGACGACATTTCGCTCGCGGCATCAATGCCGAAAGAGTTTTAACGGTGCAACACGATGCATTTGCATAAAATAAAGTATTTTGACACTCGTGCACAGACGTTACATGCGAGCAGAGCTCGTAAAACTCGATGGCTCGTTTTTGGGGCCCAATGAAATTTCACTCGCGGCATCCATGCTAAATGAGGTTTAGCGGTGCAACACGACGCATTTGCATAAAATAAAGGATTTTGACACCGGTGCACCGAGGTTACGTGCGAGCAGCGCTCACAAACCTCGATGGCTCGTTTTTGGGGCCCAATGAAATTTCGCTCGCGGCATCCATGCTAAATGAGGTTTAGCGGTGCAACACGATGCAATTGCACAAAATAAAGGATTTTGACACCGGTGCACCGAGGTTACGTGCGAGCAGCGCTCACAAACCTCGATGGCTCGTTTTTGGAGTTCGACGACATTTCGCTCGCGGCATCGATGCCAAACGAGTTTTAACGATGCAACACCATGTACTTGCATAAAATAAAGGTTTTTGACACTCGTGCACAATCGTTACGTGCGAACATCGCTCGCAATACTCGATGGCTCGATTTTGTGGTCCTACGAATTTTCGATAGCGGCATGGTTTGTCAAACGAGGTGTAACGGTGCAGCACGATGCATTTACGTAAAATAAAGCCATTTGAATCTCATGTACAAAGTTTACGTGCGAGCAGCGCTCACAAACATGGATGGCTCGTTTTTGGGGTTCGACGACATTTCGCTCGCGGCATCGATGCCAAACGAGGTTTAATGGCGCAACACGATGCATTTGCATAAAATAAATTATTTTGACACTCGTGTACCGAGGTTACATGCGAGCAGCGCTCGTAAAACTCGATGGCTCGTTTTAGGGGCCCCATGAAATTTCGCTCGCGGCATCGATGCCAAACGAGGTTTGACGATACAGAACGAAGCATTTGCATAAAATAAAGTATTTTGACTCTCGTGCACCGAGGTTACGTGCGAGCAACGCTCACAAACCTCGATGGCCCCTTTTTGGGGTTCGACTATATTTCGCTCGCGGCATCGATGCCAACCAAGTTTTAACGATGCAACACGATGCATTTGCATAAAATAAAGTATTTTGAAACTCGTGCACCGAGGTTACGTGCGAGCAGCGCTCTCAAACATCAATGGCTCGTTTTTGGGGTTCGCCGACATTTCTCTCGCGGTATTGATGTCAAACGAGGTTTAATGGCGCAACACGATGTATTTGCATAATATAAAGTATTTTGACACTCGTGCACCGAGGTTACATGCGAGCAGCGCTCTTAAAACTCGATGGCTCGTTTTTGGGGCCCAATGAAATTTCACTCGCGGCATCCATGCTAAATGAGGTTTAGCGGTGCGACAAGATGCAATTTCATACAATAAAGGTTTTTGACACCGGGGCACCGAGGTTACGTACGATCAGCGCTCACAAACCTTGATGCTTCGTTTTTGGAGTTCGACGACATTTCGCTCGCGGCATCAATGCCGAAAGAGTTTTAACGGTGCAACACGATGCATTTGCATAAAATAAAGTATTTTGACACTCGTGCACAGACGTTACATGCGAGCAGAGCTCGTAAAACTCGATGGCTCGTTTTAGGGGCCCGATGAAATTTCACTCACGGGTTCAATGCTAAATGAGGTTTAGCGGTGCAACACAATGCATTTGCATAAAATGAAAGTTTTTGACACAGGTCCATCGAGGTTACGTGCGGGCAGCGATCGCAAGACTCGATGGCTCGTTTTTGGAGTTCGACGAAATTTCGATCGCGGCATCGATGCCAAACGAGGTTAATCGGTGCAACGCGATACATTTGCATAAAATAAAGGTTTTTGACACTCATGCACCGAGGCTACGTACAAGCAGCGCTCACAAACATCAATGGCTCGTTTTTGGGGTTCGCCGACATTTCTCTCGCGGCATTGATGTCAAACGAGGTTTAATGGCGCAACACGATGTATTTGCATAAAATAAAGTATTTTGACACTCGTGCACCGAGGTTACATGCGAGCAGCGCTCGTAAAACTCGATGGTTCGTTTTTGGGACCCGATGAAATTTCACTCGCGGCATCCATTCTAAATGAGGTTTAGCGGTGCAACACTATGCAATTGCATAAAATAAAGGATTTTGACTCTCGTGCTCCAAGGCTAAGTGCGAGCAGCGCTCACAAACCTCGATGGCTTGTTTTTGGGGTTCGACTACATTTCGCTCGCGGCATCGATGCCAACCTAGTTTTAACGATGCAACACGATGCATTTGCATAAAATAAAGTATGTTGACACTCGTGCACAAAGGTCACGTGCGAGCAGCGCTCCCAAAACTCGATGGCTCGTTTATGGGGTTCGACGTCATTTCTATCACGACATTGATGTCAACCGAGTTTTAACGATGCAAAACGATGCAGTTGCATAAATCAAAGGTTTTTGACACTCGTGCACCGAGGTTACGTGTGGGCAGCGCTCACAAACCTCGATGGCTCGTTTCTCGTGTCCGACGTAATTTCGCTCGCGGCATCGATGCCAAACGAGGTTTAATGGCGCAACGCGATGTATTTGCATAAAATAAAGTATTTTGACACTCGTGTACCGAGGTTACATGCGAGCAGCGCTCTTAAAACTCGATGGCTCGTTTTTGGGGCCCGATGAAATTTCACTCGCGGCATCCATGCTAAATGAGGTTTAACTGTGCAACACGACGCACTTGCATGAAATAAAGTATTTTGACTGTGGTGCACCGAGGTTACGTGCGAGCAGCGCTCACAAACCTCGATGGCTCGTTTTTGGAGTTTGAGGACATTTCGCTCGCGGCATCAACGCCGAAAGAGTTTTAACGGTGCAACACGGTGCATTTGAATAACATAAAGTATTTTGACACTCGTGCACCGACGTTACATGCGAGCAGCGCTCGTAAAACTCGATGGCTCGTTTTAGGGGCCCGATGAAATTTCACTCACGGGTTCCATGCTAAATGAGGTTTAGCGGTGCAACACGATGCATTTGCATAAAATGAAAGTTTTTGACACAGGTCCATCGAGGTTTCGTGCGGGCAGCGATCGCAAGACTCGATGGCTCGTTTTTGGAGTTCGACGAAATTTCGCCCGCGGCATCGATGCCAAACGAGTTTAATCGGTGCAACACGATACATTTGCATAAAATAAAGGTTTTTGACACAAATGCACCGAGGCTACGTACAGGCAGCGCTCACAAACATCGATGGCACTTTTTTGGGGTTCGCCGACTTTTCTCTCGCGGCATTGATGTCAAACGAGGTTTAATGGCGCAACACGATGTATTTGCATAAAGTAAAGTATTTTGACACTCGTGCACCGAGGTTACATGCGAGCAGCGCTCGTAAAACTCGATGGTTCGTTTTTGGGACCCGATGAAATTTCACTCGCGGCATCCATTCTAAATGAGGTTTAGCGGTGCAACACTATGCAATTGCATAAAATAAAGGATTTTGACTCTCGTGCTCCAAGGCTAAGTGCGAGCAGCGCTCACAAACCTCGATGGCTTGTTTTTGGGGTTCGACTACATTTCGCTCGCGGCATCGATGCCAACCTAGTTTTAACGATGCAACACGATGCATTTGCATAAAATAAAGTATGTTGACACTCGTGCACAAAGGTCACGTGCGAGCAGCGCTCCCAAAACTCGATGGCTCGTTTATGGGGTTCGACGTCATTTCTATCACGACATTGATGTCAACCGAGTTCTAACGATGCAAAACGATGCAGTTGCATAAATCAAAGGTTTTTGACACTCGTGCACCGAGGTTACGTGTGGGCAGCGCTCACAAACCTCGATGGCTCGTTTCTCGTGTCCGACGTAATTTCGCTCGCGGCATCGATGCCAAACGAGGTTTAATGGCGCAACGCGATGTATTTGTATAAAATAAAGTATTTTGACACTCGTGTACCGAGGTTACATGCGAGCAGCGCTCTTAAAACTCGATGGCTCGTTTTTGGGACCCGATGAAATTTCACTCGCGGCATCCATTCTAAATGAGGTTTAGCGGTGCAACACTATGCAATTGCATAAAATAAAGGATTTTGATTCTCGTGCTCCAAGGCTAAGTGCGAGCAGTGCTCACAAACCTCGATGGCTTGTTTTTGGGGTTCGACTACATTTCGCTCGCGGCATCGATGCCAACCAAGTTTTAACGATAACAACACGATGCATTTGCATAAAATAAAGTATGTTGACATTCGTGCACAAAGGTTACGTGCGAGCAGCGCTCCCAAAACTCGATGGCTCGTTTATGGGGTTCGTCGTCATTTCTATCACGACATTGATGTCATCCGAGTTTTAACGATGCAAAACGATGCAGTTGCATAAATCAAAGGTTTTTGACACTCGTGCACCGAGGTTACGTGTGGGCAGCGCTCACAAACCTCGATGGCTCGTTTCTCGTGTCCGACGTAATTTCGCTCGCGGCATCGATGCCAAACGAGGTTTAATGGCGCAACGCGATGTATTTGCATAAAATAAAGTATTTTGACACTCGTGTACCGAGGTTACATGCGAGCAGCGCTCTTAAAACTCGATGGCTCGTTTTTGGGACCCGATGAAATTTCACTCGCGGCATCCATTCTAAATGAGGTTTAGCGGTGCAACACTATGCAATTGCATAAAATAAAGGATTTTGACTCTCGTGCTCCAAGGCTAAGTGCGAGCAGTGCTCACAAACCTCGATGGCTGGTTTTTGGGGTTCGACTACATTTCGCTCGCGGCATCGATGCCAACCAAGTTTTAACGATAACAACACGATGCATTTGCATAAAATAAAGTATGTTGACATTCGTGCACAAAGGTTACGTGCGAGCAGCGCTCCCAAAACTCGATGGCTCGTTTATGGGGTTCGTCGTCATTTCTATCACGACATTGATGTCATCCGAGTTTTAACGATGCAAAACGATGCAGTTGCATAAATCAAAGGTTTTTGACACTCGTGCACCGAGGTTACGTGTGGGCAGCGCTCACAAACCTCGATGGCTCGTTTCTCGTGTCCGACGTAATTTCGCTCGCGGCATCGATGCCAAACGAGGTTTAATGGCGCAACACGATGTATTTGCATAAAATAAAGTATTTTGACACTCGTGTACCGAGGTTACATGCGAGCAGCGCTCGTAAAACTCGATGGTTCGTTTTTGGGACCCGATGAAATTTCACTCGCGGCATCCATTCTAAATGAGGTTTAGCGGTGCAACACTATGCAATTGCATAAAATAAAGGATTTTGACTCTCGTGCTCCAAGGCTAAGTGCGAGCAGCGCTCACAAACCTCGATGGCTTGTTTTTGGGGTTCGACTACATTTCGCTCGCGGCATCGATGCCAACCTAGTTTTAACGATGCAACACGATGCATTTGCATAAAATAAAGTATGTTGACACTCGTGCACAAAGGTCACGTGCGAGCAGCGCTCCCAAAACTCGATGGCTCGTTTATGGGGTTCGACGTTATTTCTATCACGACATTGATGTCAACCGAGTTCTAACGATGCAAAACGATGCAGTTGCATAAATCAAAGGTTTTTGACACTCGTGCACCGAGGTTACGTGTGGGCAGCGCTCACAAACCTCGATGGCTCGTTTCTCGTGTCCGACGTAATTTCGCTCGCGGCATCGATGCCAAACGAGGTTTGACGATACAGAACGATGCATTTGCATAAAATAAAGTATTTTGACTCTCGTGCAACGAGGTTACATACGAGCAGCGCTCGTAAAACTCGATGGCCCGTTTTTTGGGCCCGATGAAATTTCACTCGCGGCATCCATGCTGAATAATGTTTAGCGGTGCAACACGATGCAATTGCATAAAATAAAGTATTTTGACTCTCGTGCAACGAGGTTACATGCGAGCAGCGCTCGTAAAACTCGATGGCTCGTTTTTGGGGCCCCATGAAATTTCACTCGCGGCATCGATGCCAAACGAATCTTAGCGATGCAACATCATGTATTTATATAAAATAAAGGTTTTTGACACTCGTGCACAAACGTTACGTGCGAGCATCGCTCGCAATACTCGGTGGCTCGTTTTTGTGGTCCGGCGAATTTTCGCTCGCGGCATCGATGTCAAACGAGGTGTAACGGTGCAGCACGATGCATTTGCATAAAATAAAGGATTTTGCCTCTCGTGCACAAAGGTTACGTGCGAGCAGCGCTCGCAAAACTCGATGGCTCGTTTTTGGCGTTCGACGTCATTTCTATCGCGGCATTGATGTCAACCGAGTTTTAACGATGCAAAACGATGCATTTGCATAAATCAAAGGTTTTTGACACTCGTGCACCGAGGTTACGTGCGAGCAGCGATCTCAAACATCAATGGCTCGTTTTTGGGGTTCGCCGACATTTCTCTCGCGGCATTGATGTCAAACGAGGTTTAATGGCGCAACACGATGTATTTGCATAATATAAAGTATTTTGACACTCGTGCACCGAGGTTACATGCGAGCAGCGCTCTTAAAACTCGATGGCTCGTTTTTGGGGCCCAATGAAATTTCACTCGCGGCATCCATGCTAAATGAGGTTTAGCGGTGCGACAAGATGCAATTTCATACAATAAAGGTTTTTGACACCGGGGCACCGAGGTTACGTACGATCAGCGCTCACAAACCTTGATGCTTCGTTTTTGGAGTTCGACGACATTTCGCTCGCGGCATCAATGCCGAAAGAGTTTTAACGGTGCAACACGATGCATTTGCATAAAATAAAGTATTTTGACACTCGTGCACAGACGTTACATGCGAGCAGAGCTCGTAAAACTCGATGGCTCGTTTTAGGGGCCCGATGAAATTTCACTCACGGGTTCAATGCTAAATGAGGTTTAGCGGTGCAACACAATGCATTTGCATAAAATGAAAGTTTTTGACACAGGTCCATCGAGGTTACGTGCGGGCAGCGATCGCAAGACTCGATGGCTCGTTTTTGGAGTTCGACGAAATTTCGATCGCGGCATCGATGCCAAACGAGGTTAATCGGTGCAACACGATACATTTGCATAAAATAAAGGTTTTTGACACTCATGCACCGAGGCTACGTACAAGCAGCGCTCACAAACATCAATGGCTCGTTTTTGGGGTTCGCCGACATTTCTCTCGCGGCATTGATGTCAAACGAGGTTTAATGGCACAACACGATGTATTTGCATAAAATAAAGTATTTTGACACTCGTGCACCGAGGTTACATGCGAGCAGCGCTCGTAAAACTCGATGGTTCGTTTTTGGGACCCGATGAAATTTCACTCGCGGCATCCATTCTAAATGAGGTTTAGCGGTGCAACACTATGCAATTGCATAAAATAAAGGATTTTGACTCTCGTGCTCCAAGGCTAAGTGCGAGCAGCGCTCACAAACCTCGATGGCTTGTTTTTGGGGTTCGACTACATTTCGCTCGCGGCATCGATGCCAACCTAGTTTCAACGATGCAACACGATGCATTTGCATAAAATAAAGTATGTTGACACTCGTGCACAAAGGTCACGTGCGAGCAGCGCTCCCAAAACTCGATGGCTCGTTTATGGGGTTCGACGTCATTTCTATCACGACATTGATGTCAACCGAGTTTTAACGATGCAAAACGATGCAGTTGCATAAATCAAAGGTTTTTGACACTCGTGCACCGAGGTTACGTGTGGGCAGCGCTCACAAACCTCGATGGCTCGTTTCTCGTGTCCGACGTAATTTCGCTCGCGGCATCGATGCCAAACGAGGTTTGACGATACAGAACGATGCATTTGCATAAAATAAAGTATTTTGACTCTCGTGCAACGAGGTTACATACGAGCAGCGCTCGTAAAACTCGATGGCCCGTTTTTTGGGCCCGATGAAATTTCACTCGCGGCATCCATGCTGAATAATGTTTAGCGGTGCAACACGATGCAATTGCATAAAATAAAGTATTTTGACTCTCGTGCAACGAGGTTACATGCGAGCAGCGCTCTTAAAACTCGATGGCTCGTTTTTGGGACCCGATGAAATTTCACTCGCGGCATCCATTCTAAATGAGGTTTAGCGGTGCAACACTATGCAATTGCATAAAATAAAGGATTTTGACTCTCATGCTCCAAGGCTAAGTGCGAGCAGTGCTCACAAACCTCGATGGCTTGTTTTTGGGGTTCGACTACATTTCGCTCGCGGCATCGATGCCAACCAAGTTTTAACGATAACAACACGATGCATTTGCATAAAATAAAGTATGTTGACATTCGTGCACAAAGGTTACGTGCGAGCAGCGCTCCCAAAACTCGATGGCTCGTTTATGGGGTTCGTCGTCATTTCTATCACGACATTGATGTCATCCGAGTTTTAACGATGCAAAACGATGCAGTTGCATAAATCAAAGGTTTTTGACACTCGTGCACCGAGGTTACGTGTGGGCAGCGCTCACAAACCTGGATGGCTCGTTTCTCGTGTCCGACGTAATTTCGCTCGCGGCATCGATGCCAAACGAGGTTTAATGGCGCAACACGATGTATTTGCATAAAATAAAGTATTTTGACACTCGTGTACCGAGGTTACATGCGAGCAGCGCTCGCAAAACTCGATGGCTCGTTTTTGGGGCCCAATGAAATTTCGCTCGCGGCATCCATGCTAAATGAGGTTTAGCGGTGCAACACGATGCAATTGCACACAATAAAGGATTTTGACACCGGTGCACCGAGGTTACGTGCGAGCAGCGCTCACAAACCTTGATGCCTCGTTTTTGGAGTTCGACAACATTTCGCTCGCGGCATCAACGCCGAAAGAGTTTTAACTGTGCAGCACGATGCATTTGCATAAAATAAAGGATTTTGACTCTCGTGCACCGAGGTTACGTGCGAGCAGTGCTCACAAACCTCGATGGCTCGTTTTTGGAGTTCGACGACATTTCGCTCGCGGCATCGATGCCAAACGAGTTTTAACGATGCAACACCATGTACTTGCATAAAATAAAGGTTTTTGACACTCGTGCACAATCGTTACGTGCGAACATCGCTGGCAATACTCGATGGCTCGATTTTGTGGTCCTACGAATTTTCGATAGCGGCATGGTTTGTCAAACGAGGTGTAACGGTGCAGCACGATGCATTTGCGTAAAATAAAGCCTTTTGAATCTCATGTACAAAGGTTACGTGCGAGCAGCGCTCACAAACATGGATGGCTCGTTTTTGGGGTTCGACGACATTTCGCTCGCGGCATCGATGCCAAACGAGGTTTAACGGCGCAACACGATGCATTTGCATAAATAAAGTATTTTGACGCTCGTGTACCGAGGTTACATGCGAGCAGCGCTCGTAAAACTCGATGGCTCGTTTTAGGGGCCCCATGAAATTTCGCTCGCGGCATCGATGCCAAACGAGGTTTGACGATACAGAACGATGCATTTGCATAAAATAAAGTATTTTGACTCTCGTGCAACGAGGTTACATACGAGCAGCGCTCGTAAAACTCGATGGCCCGTTTTTTGGGCCCGATGAAATTTCACTCGCGGCATCCATGCTGAATAATGTTTAGCGGTGCAACACGATGCAATTGCATAAAATAAAGTATTTTGACTCTCGTGCAACGAGGTTACATGCGAGCAGCGCTCGTAAAACTCGATGGCTCGTTTTTGGGGCCCCATGAAATTTCACTCGCGGCATCGATGCCAAACGAATCTTAGCGATGCAACATCATGTATTTATATAAAATAAAGGTTTTTGACACTCGTGCACCGAGGTTACGTGTGGGCAGCGCTCACAAACCTCGATGGCTCGTTTCTCGTGTCCGACGTAATTTCGCTCACGGCATCGATGCCAAACGAGGTTTAATGGCGCAACGCGATGTATTTGCATAAAATAAAGTGTTTTGACACTCGTGTACCGAGGTTACATGCGAGCAGCGCTCTTAAAACTCGATGGCTCGTTTTTGGGGCGCAATGAAATTTCACTCGCGGCATCCATGCTAAATGAGGTTTAGGGGTGCGACAAGATGCAATTTCATACAATAAAGGTTTTTGACACCGGGGCACCGAGGTTACGTACGATCAGCGCTCACAAACCTTGATGCTTCGTTTTTGGAGTTCGACGACATTTCGCTCGCGGCATCAATGCCGAAAGAGTTTTAACGGTGCAACACGATGCATTTGCATAAAATAAAGTATTTTGACACTCGTGCACAGACGTTACATGCGAGCAGAGCTCGTAAAACTCGATGGCTCGTTTTTGGGGCCCAATGAAATTTCACTCGCGGCATCCATGCTAAATGAGGTTTAGCGGTGCAACACGATGCAGTTGCATATAATAAAGGTTTTTGACACTCGTGTACCGAGGTGACATGCGAGCAGCGCTCGCAAAACTCGATGGCTCGTTTTTGGGGCCCAATGAAATTTCGCTCGCGGCATCCATGCTAAATGAGGTTTAGCGGTGCAACACGATGCAATTGCACAAAATAAAGGATTTTGACACCGGTGCACCGAGGTTACGTGCGAGCAGCGCTCACAAACCTCGATGGCTCGTTTTTGGAGTTCGACGACATTTCGCTCGCGGCATCGATGCCAAACGAGTTTTAACGATGCAACACCATGTACTTGCATAAAATAAAGGTTTTTGACACTCGTGCACAATCGTTACGTGCGAACATCGCTCGCAATACTCGATGGCTCGATTTTGTGGTCCTACGAATTTTCGATAGCGGCATGGTTTGTCAAACGAGGTGTAACGGTGCAGCACGATGCATTTACGTAAAATAAAGCCATTTGAATCTCATGTACAAAGTTTACGTGCGAGCAGCGCTCACAAACATGGATGGCTCGTTTTTGGGGTTCGACGACATTTCGCTCGCGGCATCGATGCCAAACGAGGTTTAACGGCGCAACACGATGCATTTGCATAAAATAAATTATTTAGACACTCGTGTACCGAGGTTACATGCGAGCAGCGCTCGTAAAACTCGATGGCTCGTTTTAGGGGCCCCATGAAATTTCGCTCGCGGCATCGATGCCAAACGAGGTTTGACGATACAGAACGAAGCATTTGCATAAAATAAAGTATTTTGACTCTCGTGCACCGAGGTTACGTGCGAGCAACGCTCACAAACCTCGATGGCCCGTTTTTGGGGTTCGACTATATTTCGCTCGCGGCATCGATGCCAACCAAGTTTTAACGATGCAACACGATGCATTTGCATAAAATAAAGTATTTTGAAACTCGTGCACCGAGGTTACGTGCGAGCAGCGCTCTCAAACATCAATGGCTCGTTTTTGGGGTTCGCCGACATTTCTCTCGCGGCATTGATGTCAAACGAGGTTTAATGGCGCAACACGATGTATTTGCATAATATAAAGTATTTTGACACTCGTGCACCGAGGTTACATGCGAGCAGCGCTCTTAAAACTCGATGGCTCGTTTTTGGGGCCCAATGAAATTTCACTCGCGGCATCCATGCTAAATGAGGTTTAGCGGTGCGACAAGATGCAATTTCATACAATAAAGGTTTTTGACACCGGAGCACCGAGGTTACGTACGATCAGCGCTCACAAACCTTGATGCTTCGTTTTTGGAGTTCGACGACATTTCGCTCGCTGCATCAATGCCGAAAGAGTTTTAACGGTGCAACACGAGGCATTTGCATAAAATAAAGTATTTTGACACTCGTGCACAGACGTTACATGCGAGCAGAGCTCGTAAAACTCGATGGCTCGTTTTAGGGGCCCGATGAAATTTCACTCACGGGTTCAATGCTAAATGAGGTTTAGCGGTGCAACACGATGCATTTGCATAAAATGAAAGTTTTTGACACAGGTCCATCGAGATTACGTGCGGGCAGCTATCGCAAGACTCGATGGCTCGTTTTTGGAGTTCGACGAAATTTCGATCGCGGCATCGATGCCAAACGAGGTTAATCGGTGCAACGCGATACATTTGCATAAAATAAAGGTTTTTGACACTCATGCACCGAGGCTACGTACAAGCAGCGCTCACAAACATCAATGGCTCGTTTTTGGGGTTCGCCGACATTTCTCTCGCGGCATTGATGTCAAACGAGGTTTAATGGCGCAACACGATGTATTTGCATAAAATAAAGTATTTTGACACTCGTGCACCGAGGTTACATGCGAGCAGCGCTCGTAAAACTCGATGGTTCGTTTTTGGGACCCGATGAAATTTCACTCGCGGCATCCATTCTAAATGAGGTTTAGCGGTGCAACACTATGCAATTGCATAAAATAAAGGATTTTGACTCTCGTGCTCCAAGGCTAAGTGCGAGCAGCGCTCACAAACCTCGATGGCTTGTTTTTGGGGTTCGACTACATTTCGCTCGCGGCATCGATGCCAACCTAGTTTCAACGATGCAACACGATGCATTTGCATAAAATAAAGTATGTTGACACTCGTGCACAAAGGTCACGTGCGAGCAGCGCTCCCAAAACTCGATGGCTCGTTTATGGGGTTCGACGTCATTTCTATCACGACATTGATGTCAACCGAGTTTTAACGATGCAAAACGATGCAGTTGCATAAATCAAAGGTTTTTGACACTCGTGCACCGAGGTTACGTGTGGGCAGCGCTCACAAACCTCGATGGCTCGTTTCTCGTGTCCGACGTAATTTCGCTCGCGGCATCGATGCCAAACGAGGTTTAATGGCGCAACGCGATGTATTTGCATAAAATAAAGTATTTTGACACTCGTGTACCGAGGTTACATGCGAGCAGCGCTCTTAAAACTCGATGGCTCGTTTTTGGGGCCCGATGAAATTTCACTCGCGGCATCCATGCTAAATGAGGTTTAACTGTGCAACACGACGCATTTGCATGAAATAAAGTATTTTGACTGTCGTGCACCGAGGTTACGTGCGAGCAGCGCTCACAAACCTCGATGGCTCGTTTTTGGAGTTTGACGACATTTCGCTCGCGGCATCAATGCCGAAAGAGTTTTAACGGTGCAACACGGTGCATTTGAATAACATAAAGTATTTTGACACTCGTGCACCGACGTTACATGCGAGCAGCGCTCGTAAAACTCGATGGCTCGTTTTAGGGGCCCGATGAAATTTCACTCACGGGTTCCATGCTAAATGAGGTTTAGCGGTGCAACACGATGCATTTGCATAAAATGAAAGTTTTTGACACAGGTCCATCGAGGTTTCGTGCGGGCAGCGATCGCAAGACTCGATGGCTCGTTTTTGGAGTTCGACGAAATTTCGCCCGCGGCATCGATGCCAAACGAGGTTAATCGGTGCAACACGATACATTTGCATAAAATAAAGGTTTTTGACACAAATGCACCGAGGCTACGTACAGGCAGCGCTCACAAACATCGATGGCTCGTTTTTGGGGTTCGCCGACATTTCTCTCGCGGCATTGATGTCAAACGAGGTTTAATGGCGCAACACGATGTATTTGCATAAAGTAAAGTATTTTGACACTCGTGCACCGAGGTTACATGCGAGCAGCGCTCGTAAAACTCGATGGTTCGTTTTTGGGACCCGATGAAATTTCACTCGCGGCATCCATTCTAAATGAGGTTTAGCGGTGCAACACTATGCAATTGCATAAAATAAAGGATTTTGACTCTCGTGCTCCAAGGCTAAGTGCGAGCAGCGCTCACAAACCTCGATGGCTTGTTTTTGGGGTTCGACTACATTTCGCTCGCGGCATCGATGCCAACCTAGTTTTAACGATGCAACACGATGCATTTGCATAAAATAAAGTATGTTGACACTCGTGCACAAAGGTCACGTGCGAGCAGCGCTCCCAAAACTCGATGGCTCGTTTATGGGGTTCCACGTCATTTCTATCACGACATTGATGTCAACCGAGTTCTAACGATGCAAAACGATGCAGTTGCATAAATCAAAGGTTTTTGACACTCGTGCACCGAGGTTACGTGTGGGCAGCGCTCACAAACCTCGATGGCTCGTTTCTCGTGTCCGACGTAATTTCGCTCGCGGCATCGATACCAAACGAGGTTTAATGGCGCAACACGATGTATTTGCATAAAATAAAGTATTTTGACACTCGTGTACCGAGGTTACATGCGAGCAGCGCTTGCAAAACTCGATGGCTCGTTTTTGCGGCCCAATGAAATTTCACTCGCGGCATCCATGCTAAATGAGGTTTAGCGGTGCAACACGATGCAATTGCACAAAATAAAGGATTTTGACACCGGTGCACCGAGGTTACGTGTGGGCAGCGCTCACAAACCTCGATGGCTCGTTTCTCGTGTCCGACGTAATTTCGCTCGCGGCATCGATGCCAAACGAGGTTTAATGGCGCAACGCGATGTATTTGCATAAAATAAAGTATTTTGACACTCGTGTACCGAGGTTACATGCGAGCAGCGCTTGCAAAACTCGATGGCTCGTTTTTGCGGCCCAATGAAATTTCACTCGCGGCATCCATGCTAAATGAGGTTTAGCGGTGCAACACGATGCAATTGCACAAAATAAAGGATTTTGACACCGGTGCACCGAGGTTACGTGTGGGCAGCGCTCACAAACCTCGATGGCTCGTTTCTCGTGTCCGACGTAATTTCGCTCGCGGCATCGATGCCAAACGAGGTTTAATGGCGCAACGCGATGTATTTGCATAAAATAAAGTATTTTGACACTCGTGTACCGAGGTTACATGCGAGCAGCGCTCTTAAAACTCGATGGCTCGTTTTTGGGACCCGATGAAATTTCACTCGCGGCATCCATTCTAAATGAGGTTTAGCGGTGCAACACTATGCAATTGCATAAAATAAAGGATTTTGACTCTCGTGCTCCAAGGCTAAGTGCGAGCAATGCTCACAAACCTCGATGGCTTGTTTTTGGGGTTCGACTACATTTCGCTCGCGGCATCGATGCCAACCAAGTTTTAACGATAACAACACGATGCATTTGCATAAAATAAAGTATGTTGACATTCGTGCACAAAGGTTACGTGCGAGCAGCGCTCCCAAAACTCGATGGCTCGTTTATGGGGTTCGTCGTCATTTCTATCACGACATTGATGTCATCCGAGTTTTAACGATGCAAAACGATGCAGTTGCATAAATCATAGGTTTTTGACACTCGTGCACCGAGGTTACGTGTGGGCAGCGCTCACAAACCTCGATGGCTCGTTTCTCGTGTCCGACGTAATTTCGCTCGCGGCATCGATGCCAAACGAGGTTTAATGGCGCAACACGATGTATTTGCATAAAATAAAGTATTTTGACACTCGTGTACCGAGGTTACATGCGAGCAGCGCTCGCAAAACTCGATGGCTCGTTTTTGGGGCCCAATGAAATTTCGCTCGCGGCATCCATGCTAAATGAGGTTTAGCGGTGCAACACGATGCAATTGCACACAATAAAGGATTTTGACACCGGTGCACCGAGGTTACGTGCGAGCAGCGCTCACAAACCTTGATGCCTCGTTTTTGGAGTTCGACAACATTTCGCTCGCGGCATCAACGCCGAAAGAGTTTTAACTGTGCAGCACGATGCATTTGCATAAAATAAAGGATTTTGACTCTCGTGCACCGAGGTTACGTGCGAGCAGTGCTCACAAACCTCGATGGCTCGTTTTTGGAGTTCGACGACATTTCGCTCGCGGCATCGATGCCAAACGAGTTTTAACGATGCAACACCATGTACTTGCATAAAATAAAGGTTTTTGACACTCGTGCACAATCGTTACGTGCGAACATCGCTGGCAATACTCGATGGCTCGATTTTGTGGTCCTACGAATTTTCGATAGCGGCATGGTTTGTCAAACGAGGTGTAACGGTGCAGCACGATGCATTTGCGTAAAATAAAGCCTTTTGAATCTCATGTACAAAGGTTACGTGCGAGCAGCGCTCACAAACATGGATGGCTCGTTTTTGGGGTTCGACGACATTTCGCTCGCGGCATCGATGCCAAACGAGGTTTAACGGCGCAACACGATGCATTTGCATAAATAAAGTATTTTGACGGTCGTGTACCGAGGTTACATGCGAGCAGCGCTCGTAAAACTCGATGGCTCGTTTTAGGGGCCCCATGAAATTTCGCTCGCGGCATCGATGCCAAACGAGGTTTGACGATACAGAACGATGCATTTGCATAAAATAAAGTATTTTGACTCTCGTGCAACGAGGTTACATACGAGCAGCGCTCGTAAATCTCGATGGCCCGTTTTTTGGGCCCGATGAAATTTCACTCGCGGCATCCATGCTGAATAATGTTTAGCGGTGCAACACGATGCAATTGCATAAAATAAAGTATTTTGACTCTCGTGCAACGAGGTTACATGCGAGCAGCGCTCGTAAAACTCGATGGCTCGTTTTTGGGGCCCCATGAAATTTCACTCGCGGCATCGATGCCAAACGAATCTTAGCGATGCAACATCATGTATTTATATAAAATAAAGGTTTTTGACACTCGTGCACAAACGTTACGTGCGAGCATCGCTCGCAATACTCGGTGGCTCGTTTTTGTGGTCCGGCGAATTTTCGCTCGCGGCATCGATGTCAAACGAGGTGTAACGGTGCAGCACGATGCATTTGCATAAAATAAAGGATTTTGACTCTCGTGCACAAAGGTTACGTGCGAGCAGCGCTCGCAAAACTCGATGGCTCGTTTTTGGGGTTCGACGTCATTTCTATCGCGGCATTGATGTCAACCGAGTTTTAACGATGCAAAACGATGCATTTGCATAAATCAAAGGTTTTTGACACTCGTGCACCGAGGTTACGTGTGGGCAGCGCTCACAAACCTCGATGGCTCGTTTCTCGTGTCCGACGTAATTTCGCTCACGGCATCGATGCCAAACGAGGTTTAATGGCGCAACGCGATGTATTTGCATAAAATAAAGTATTTTGACACTCGTGTACCGAGGTTACATGCGAGCAGCGCTCTTAAAACTCGATGGCTCGTTTTTGGGGCGCAATGAAATTTCACTCGCGGCATCCATGCTAAATGAGGTTTAGGGGTGCGACAAGATGCAATTTCATACAATAAAGGTTTTTGACACCGGGGCACCGAGGTTACGTACGATCAGCGCTCACAAACCTTGATGCTTCGTTTTTGGAGTTCGACGACATTTCGCTCGCGGCATCAATGCCGAAAGAGTTTTAACGGTGCAACACGATGCATTTGCATAAAATAAAGTATTTTGATACTCGTGCACAGACGTTACATGCGAGCAGAGCTCGTAAAACTCGATGGCTCGTTTTTGGGGCCCAATGAAATTTCACTCGCGGCATCCATGCTAAATGAGGTTTAGCGGTGCAACACGACGCATTTGCATAAAATAAAGGATTTTGACACCGGTGCACCGAGGTTACGTGCGAGCAGCGCTCACAAACCTCGATGGCTCGTTTTTGGGGCCCAATGAAATTTCGCTCGCGGCATCCATGCTAAATGAGGTTTAGCGGTGCAACACGATGCAATTGCACAAAATAAAGGATTTTGACACCGGTGCACCGAGGTTACGTGCGAGCAGCGCTCACAAACCTCGATGGCTCGTTTTTGGAGTTCGACGACATTTCGCTCGCGGCATCGATGCCAAACGAGTTTTAACGATGCAACACCATGTACTTGCATAAAATAAAGGTTTTTGACACTCGTGCACAATCGTTACGTGCGAACATCGCTCGCAATACTCGATGGCTCGATTTTGTGGTCCTACGAATTTTCGATAGCGGCATGGTTTGTCAAACGAGGTGTAACGGTGCAGCACGATGCATTTACGTAAAATAAAGCCATTTGAATCTCATGTACAAAGTTTACGTGCGAGCAGCGCTCACAAACATGGATGGCTCGTTTTTGGGGTTCGACGACATTTCGCTCGCGGCATCGATGCCAAACGAGGTTTAACGGCGCAACACGATGCATTTGCATAAAATAAATTATTTTGACACTCGTGTACCGAGGTTACATGCGAGCAGCGCTCGTAAAACTCGATGGCTCGTTTTAGGGGCCCCATGAAATTTCGCTCGCGGCATCGATGCCAAACGAGGTTTGACGATACAGAACGAAGCATTTGCATAAAATAAAGTATTTTGACTCTCGTGCACCGAGGTTACGTGCGAGCAACGCTCACAAACCTCGATGGCCCCTTTTTGGGGTTCGACTATATTTCGCTCGCGGCATCGATGCCAACCAAGTTTTAACGATGCAACACGATGCATTTGCATAAAATAAAGTATTTTGAAACTCGTGCACCGAGGTTACGTGCGAGCAGCGCTCTCAAACATCAATGGCTCGTTTTTGGGGTTCGCCGACATTTCTCTCGCGGTATTGATGTCAAACGAGGTTTAATGGCGCAACACGATGTATTTGCATAAAATAAAGTATTTTGACACTCGTGTACCGAGGTTACATGCGAGCAGCGCTCGTAAAACTCGATGGTTCGTTTTTGGGACCCGATGAAATTTCACTCGCGGCATCCATTCTAAATGAGGTTTAGCGGTGCAACACTATGCAATTGCATAAAATAAAGGATTTTGACTCTCGTGCTCCAAGGCTAAGTGCGAGCAGCGCTCACAAACCTCGATGGCTTGTTTTTGGGGTTCGACTACATTTCGCTCGCGGCATCGATGCCAACCTAGTTTTAACGATGCAACACGATGCATTTGCATAAAATAAAGTATGTTGACACTCGTGCACAAAGGTCACGTGCGAGCAGCGCTCCCAAAACTCGATGGCTCGTTTATGGGGTTCGACGTCATTTCTATCACGACATTGATGTCAACCGAGTTCTAACGATGCAAAACGATGCAGTTGCATAAATCAAAGGTTTTTGACACTCGTGCACCGAGGTTACGTGTGGGCAGCGCTCACAAACCTCGATGGCTCGTTTCTCGTGTCCGACGTAATTTCGCTCGCGGCATCGATGCCAAACGAGGTTTAATGGCGCAACACGATGTATTTGCATAAAATAAAGTATTTTGACACTCGTGTACCGAGGTTACATGCGAGCAGCGCTCGCAAAACTCGATGGCTCGTTTTTGGGGCCCAATGAAATTTCGCTCGCGGCATCCATGCTAAATGAGGTTTAGCGGTGCAACACGATGCAATTGCACACAATAAAGGATTTTGACACCGGTGCACCGAGGTTACGTGCGAGCAGCGCTCACAAACCTTGATGCCTCGTTTTTGGAGTTCGACAACATTTCGCTCGCGGCATCAACGCCGAAATAGTTTTAACTGTGCAGCACGATGCATTTGCATAAAATAAAGGATTTTGACTCTCGTGCACCGAGGTTACGTGCGAGCAGTGCTCACAAACCTCGATGGCTCGTTTTTGGAGTTCGACGACATTTCGCTCGCGGCATCGATGCCAAACGAGTTTTAACGATGCAACACCATGTACTTGCATAAAATAAAGGTTTTTGACACTCGTGCACAATCGTTACGTGCGAACATCGCTGGCAATACTCGATGGCTCGATTTTGTGGTCCTACGAATTTTCGATAGCGGCATGGTTTGTCAAACGAGGTGTAACGGTGCAGCACGATGCATTTGCGTAAAATAAAGCCTTTTGAATCTCATGTACAAAGGTTACGTGCGAGCAGCGCTCACAAACATGGATGGCTCGTTTTTGGGGTTCGACGACATTTCGCTCGCGGCATCGATGCCAAACGAGGTTTAACGGCGCAACACGATGCATTTGCATAAATAAAGTATTTTGACGCTCGTGTACCGAGGTTACATGCGAGCAGCGCTCGTAAAACTCGATGGCTCGTTTTAGGGGCCCCATGAAATTTCGCTCGCGGCATCGATGCCAAACGAGGTTTGACGATACAGAACGATGCATTTGCATAAAATAAAGTATTTTGACTCTCGTGCAACGAGGTTACATACGAGCAGCGCTCGTAAAACTCGATGGCCCGTTTTTTGGGCCCGATGAAATTTCACTCGCGGCATCCATGCTGAATAATGTTTAGCGGTGCAACACGATGCAATTGCATAAAATAAAGTATTTTGACTCTCGTGCAACGAGGTTACATGCGAGCAGCGCTCGTAAAACTCGATGGCTCGTTTTTGGGGCCCCATGAAATTTCACTCGCGGCATCGATGCCAAACGAATCTTAGCGATGCAACATCATGTATTTATATAAAATAAAGGTTTTTGACACTCGTGCACAAACGTTACGTGCGAGCATCGCTCGCAATACTCGGTGGCTCGTTTTTGTGGTCCGGCGAATTTTCGCTCGCGGCATCGATGTCAAACGAGGTGTAACGGTGCAGCACGATGCATTTGCATAAAATAAAGGATTTTGCCTCTCGTGCACAAAGGTTACGTGCGAGCAGCGCTCGCAAAACTCGATGGCTCGTTTTTGGCGTTCGACGTCATTTCTATCGCGGCATTGATGTCAACCGAGTTTTAACGATGCAAAACGATGCATTTGCATAAATCAAAGGTTTTTGACACTCGTGCACCGAGGTTACGTGCGAGCAGCGATCTCAAACATCAATGGCTCGTTTTTGGGGTTCGCCGACATTTCTCTCGCGGCATTGATGTCAAACGAGGTTTAATGGCGCAACACGATGTATTTGCATAATATAAAGTATTTTGACACTCGTGCACCGAGGTTACATGCGAGCAGCGCTCTTAAAACTCGATGGCTCGTTTTTGGGGCCCAATGAAATTTCACTCGCGGCATCCATGCTAAATGAGGTTTAGCGGTGCGACAAGATGCAATTTCATACAATAAAGGTTTTTGACACCGGGGCACCGAGGTTACGTACGATCAGCGCTCACAAACCTTGATGCTTCGTTTTTGGAGTTCGACGACATTTCGCTCGCGGCATCAATGCCGAAAGAGTTTTAACGGTGCAACACGATGCATTTGCATAAAATAAAGTATTTTGACACTCGTGCACAGACGTTACATGCGAGCAGAGCTCGTAAAACTCGATGGCTCGTTTTAGGGGCCCGATGAAATTTCACTCACGGGTTCAATGCTAAATGAGGTTTAGCGGTGCAACACAATGCATTTGCATAAAATGAAAGTTTTTGACACAGGTCCATCGAGGTTACGTGCGGGCAGCGATCGCAAGACTCGATGGCTCGTTTTTGGAGTTCGACGAAATTTCGATCGCGGCATCGATGCCAAACGAGGTTAATCGGTGCAACACGATACATTTGCATAAAATAAAGGTTTTTGACACTCATGCACCGAGGCTACGTACAAGCAGCGCTCACAAACATCAATGGCTCGTTTTTGGGGTTCGCCGACATTTCTCTCGCGGCATTGATGTCAAACGAGGTTTAATGGCACAACACGATGTATTTGCATAAAATAAAGTATTTTGACACTCGTGCACCGAGGTTACATGCGAGCAGCGCTCGTAAAACTCGATGGTTCGTTTTTGGGACCCGATGAAATTTCACTCGCGGCATCCATTCTAAATGAGGTTTAGCGGTGCAACACTATGCAATTGCATAAAATAAAGGATTTTGACTCTCGTGCTCCAAGGCTAAGTGCGAGCAGCGCTCACAAACCTCGATGGCTTGTTTTTGGGGTTCGACTACATTTCGCTCGCGGCATCGATGCCAACCTAGTTTCAACGATGCAACACGATGCATTTGCATAAAATAAAGTATGTTGACACTCGTGCACAAAGGTCACGTGCGAGCAGCGCTCCCAAAACTCGATGGCTCGTTTATGGGGTTCGACGTCATTTCTATCACGACATTGATGTCAACCGAGTTTTAACGATGCAAAACGATGCAGTTGCATAAATCAAAGGTTTTTGACACTCGTGCACCGAGGTTACGTGTGGGCAGCGCTCACAAACCTCGATGGCTCGTTTCTCGTGTCCGACGTAATTTCGCTCGCGGCATCGATGCCAAACGAGGTTTGACGATACAGAACGATGCATTTGCATAAAATAAAGTATTTTGACTCTCGTGCAACGAGGTTACATACGAGCAGCGCTCGTAAAACTCGATGGCCCGTTTTTTGGGCCCGATGAAATTTCACTCGCGGCATCCATGCTGAATAATGTTTAGCGGTGCAACACGATGCAATTGCATAAAATAAAGTATTTTGACTCTCGTGCAACGAGGTTACATGCGAGCAGCGCTCTTAAAACTCGATGGCTCGTTTTTGGGACCCGATGAAATTTCACTCGCGGCATCCATTCTAAATGAGGTTTAGCGGTGCAACACTATGCAATTGCATAAAATAAAGGATTTTGACTCTCATGCTCCAAGGCTAAGTGCGAGCAGTGCTCACAAACCTCGATGGCTTGTTTTTGGGGTTCGACTACATTTCGCTCGCGGCATCGATGCCAACCAAGTTTTAACGATAACAACACGATGCATTTGCATAAAATAAAGTATGTTGACATTCGTGCACAAAGGTTACGTGCGAGCAGCGCTCCCAAAACTCGATGGCTCGTTTATGGGGTTCGTCGTCATTTCTATCACGACATTGATGTCATCCGAGTTTTAACGATGCAAAACGATGCAGTTGCATAAATCAAAGGTTTTTGACACTCGTGCACCGAGGTTACGTGTGGGCAGCGCTCACAAACCTGGATGGCTCGTTTCTCGTGTCCGACGTAATTTCGCTCGCGGCATCGATGCCAAACGAGGTTTAATGGCGCAACACGATGTATTTGCATAAAATAAAGTATTTTGACACTCGTGTACCGAGGTTACATGCGAGCAGCGCTCGCAAAACTCGATGGCTCGTTTTTGGGGCCCAATGAAATTTCGCTCGCGGCATCCATGCTAAATGAGGTTTAGCGGTGCAACACGATGCAATTGCACACAATAAAGGATTTTGACACCGGTGCACCGAGGTTACGTGCGAGCAGCGCTCACAAACCTTGATGCCTCGTTTTTGGAGTTCGACAACATTTCGCTCGCGGCATCAACGCCGAAAGAGTTTTAACTGTGCAGCACGATGCATTTGCATAAAATAAAGGATTTTGACTCTCGTGCACCGAGGTTACGTGCGAGCAGTGCTCACAAACCTCGATGGCTCGTTTTTGGAGTTCGACGACATTTCGCTCGCGGCATCGATGCCAAACGAGTTTTAACGATGCAACACCATGTACTTGCATAAAATAAAGGTTTTTGACACTCGTGCACAATCGTTACGTGCGAACATCGCTGGCAATACTCGATGGCTCGATTTTGTGGTCCTACGAATTTTCGATAGCGGCATGGTTTGTCAAACGAGGTGTAACGGTGCAGCACGATGCATTTGCGTAAAATAAAGCCTTTTGAATCTCATGTACAAAGGTTACGTGCGAGCAGCGCTCACAAACATGGATGGCTCGTTTTTGGGGTTCGACGACATTTCGCTCGCGGCATCGATGCCAAACGAGGTTTAACGGCGCAACACGATGCATTTGCATAATATAAAGTATTTTGACACTCGTGCACCGAGGTTACATGCGAGCAGCGCTCTTAAAACTCGATGGCTCGTTTTTGGGGCCCAATGAAATTTCACTCGCGGCATCCATGCTAAATGAGGTTTAGCGGTGCGACAAGATGCAATTTCATACAATAAAGGTTTTTGACACCGGAGCACCGAGGTTACGTACGATCAGCGCTCACAAACCTTGATGCTTCGTTTTTGGAGTTCGACGACATTTCGCTCGCTGCATCAATGCCGAAAGAGTTTTAACGGTGCAACACGAGGCATTTGCATAAAATAAAGTATTTTGACACTCGTGCACAGACGTTACATGCGAGCAGAGCTCGTAAAACTCGATGGCTCGTTTTAGGGGCCCGATGAAATTTCACTCACGGGTTCAATGCTAAATGAGGTTTAGCGGTGCAACACGATGCATTTGCATAAAATGAAAGTTTTTGACACAGGTCCATCGAGATTACGTGCGGGCAGCTATCGCAAGACTCGATGGCTCGTTTTTGGAGTTCGACGAAATTTCGATCGCGGCATCGATGCCAAACGAGGTTAATCGGTGCAACGCGATACATTTGCATAAAATAAAGGTTTTTGACACTCATGCACCGAGGCTACGTACAAGCAGCGCTCACAAACATCAATGGCTCGTTTTTGGGGTTCGCCGACATTTCTCTCGCGGCATTGATGTCAAACGAGGTTTAATGGCGCAACACGATGTATTTGCATAAAATAAAGTATTTTGACACTCGTGCACCGAGGTTACATGCGAGCAGCGCTCGTAAAACTCGATGGTTCGTTTTTGGGACCCGATGAAATTTCACTCGCGGCATCCATTCTAAATGAGGTTTAGCGGTGCAACACTATGCAATTGCATAAAATAAAGGATTTTGACTCTCGTGCTCCAAGGCTAAGTGCGAGCAGCGCTCACAAACCTCGATGGCTTGTTTTTGGGGTTCGACTACATTTCGCTCGCGGCATCGATGCCAACCTAGTTTCAACGATGCAACACGATGCATTTGCATAAAATAAAGTATGTTGACACTCGTGCACAAAGGTCACGTGCGAGCAGCGCTCCCAAAACTCGATGGCTCGTTTATGGGGTTCGACGTCATTTCTATCACGACATTGATGTCAACCGAGTTTTAACGATGCAAAACGATGCAGTTGCATAAATCAAAGGTTTTTGACACTCGTGCACCGAGGTTACGTGTGGGCAGCGCTCACAAACCTCGATGGCTCGTTTCTCGTGTCCGACGTAATTTCGCTCGCGGCATCGATGCCAAACGAGGTTTAATGGCGCAACGCGATGTATTTGCATAAAATAAAGTATTTTGACACTCGTGTACCGAGGTTACATGCGAGCAGCGCTCTTAAAACTCGATGGCTCGTTTTTGGGGCCCGATGAAATTTCACTCGCGGCATCCATGCTAAATGAGGTTTAACTGTGCAACACGACGCATTTGCATGAAATAAAGTATTTTGACTGTCGTGCACCGAGGTTACGTGCGAGCAGCGCTCACAAACCTCGATGGCTCGTTTTTGGAGTTTGACGACATTTCGCTCGCGGCATCAATGCCGAAAGAGTTTTAACGGTGCAACACGGTGCATTTGAATAACATAAAGTATTTTGACACTCGTGCACCGACGTTACATGCGAGCAGCGCTCGTAAAACTCGATGGCTCGTTTTAGGGGCCCGATGAAATTTCACTCACGGGTTCCATGCTAAATGAGGTTTAGCGGTGCAACACGATGCATTTGCATAAAATGAAAGTTTTTGACACAGGTCCATCGAGGTTTCGTGCGGGCAGCGATCGCAAGACTCGATGGCTCGTTTTTGGAGTTCGACGAAATTTCGCCCGCGGCATCGATGCCAAACGAGGTTAATCGGTGCAACACGATACATTTGCATAAAATAAAGGTTTTTGACACAAATGCACCGAGGCTACGTACAGGCAGCGCTCACAAACATCGATGGCTCGTTTTTGGGGTTCGCCGACATTTCTCTCGCGGCATTGATGTCAAACGAGGTTTAATGGCGCAACACGATGTATTTGCATAAAGTAAAGTATTTTGACACTCGTGCACCGAGGTTACATGCGAGCAGCGCTCGTAAAACTCGATGGTTCGTTTTTGGGACCCGATGAAATTTCACTCGCGGCATCCATTCTAAATGAGGTTTAGCGGTGCAACACTATGCAATTGCATAAAATAAAGGATTTTGACTCTCGTGCTCCAAGGCTAAGTGCGAGCAGCGCTCACAAACCTCGATGGCTTGTTTTTGGGGTTCGACTACATTTCGCTCGCGGCATCGATGCCAACCTAGTTTTAACGATGCAACACGATGCATTTGCATAAAATAAAGTATGTTGACACTCGTGCACAAAGGTCACGTGCGAGCAGCGCTCCCAAAACTCGATGGCTCGTTTATGGGGTTCCACGTCATTTCTATCACGACATTGATGTCAACCGAGTTCTAACGATGCAAAACGATGCAGTTGCATAAATCAAAGGTTTTTGACACTCGTGCACCGAGGTTACGTGTGGGCAGCGCTCACAAACCTCGATGGCTCGTTTCTCGTGTCCGACGTAATTTCGCTCGCGGCATCGATACCAAACGAGGTTTAATGGCGCAACACGATGTATTTGCATAAAATAAAGTATTTTGACACTCGTGTACCGAGGTTACATGCGAGCAGCGCTTGCAAAACTCGATGGCTCGTTTTTGCGGCCCAATGAAATTTCACTCGCGGCATCCATGCTAAATGAGGTTTAGCGGTGCAACACGATGCAATTGCACAAAATAAAGGATTTTGACACCGGTGCACCGAGGTTACGTGTGGGCAGCGCTCACAAACCTCGATGGCTCGTTTCTCGTGTCCGACGTAATTTCGCTCGCGGCATCGATGCCAAACGAGGTTTAATGGCGCAACGCGATGTATTTGCATAAAATAAAGTATTTTGACACTCGTGTACCGAGGTTACATGCGAGCAGCGCTTGCAAAACTCGATGGCTCGTTTTTGCGGCCCAATGAAATTTCACTCGCGGCATCCATGCTAAATGAGGTTTAGCGGTGCAACACGATGCAATTGCACAAAATAAAGGATTTTGACACCGGTGCACCGAGGTTACGTGTGGGCAGCGCTCACAAACCTCGATGGCTCGTTTCTCGTGTCCGACGTAATTTCGCTCGCGGCATCGATGCCAAACGAGGTTTAATGGCGCAACGCGATGTATTTGCATAAAATAAAGTATTTTGACACTCGTGTACCGAGGTTACATGCGAGCAGCGCTCTTAAAACTCGATGGCTCGTTTTTGGGACCCGATGAAATTTCACTCGCGGCATCCATTCTAAATGAGGTTTAGCGGTGCAACACTATGCAATTGCATAAAATAAAGGATTTTGACTCTCGTGCTCCAAGGCTAAGTGCGAGCAATGCTCACAAACCTCGATGGCTTGTTTTTGGGGTTCGACTACATTTCGCTCGCGGCATCGATGCCAACCAAGTTTTAACGATAACAACACGATGCATTTGCATAAAATAAAGTATGTTGACATTCGTGCACAAAGGTTACGTGCGAGCAGCGCTCCCAAAACTCGATGGCTCGTTTATGGGGTTCGTCGTCATTTCTATCACGACATTGATGTCATCCGAGTTTTAACGATGCAAAACGATGCAGTTGCATAAATCATAGGTTTTTGACACTCGTGCACCGAGGTTACGTGTGGGCAGCGCTCACAAACCTCGATGGCTCGTTTCTCGTGTCCGACGTAATTTCGCTCGCGGCATCGATGCCAAACGAGGTTTAATGGCGCAACACGATGTATTTGCATAAAATAAAGTATTTTGACACTCGTGTACCGAGGTTACATGCGAGCAGCGCTCGCAAAACTCGATGGCTCGTTTTTGGGGCCCAATGAAATTTCGCTCGCGGCATCCATGCTAAATGAGGTTTAGCGGTGCAACACGATGCAATTGCACACAATAAAGGATTTTGACACCGGTGCACCGAGGTTACGTGCGAGCAGCGCTCACAAACCTTGATGCCTCGTTTTTGGAGTTCGACAACATTTCGCTCGCGGCATCAACGCCGAAAGAGTTTTAACTGTGCAGCACGATGCATTTGCATAAAATAAAGGATTTTGACTCTCGTGCACCGAGGTTACGTGCGAGCAGTGCTCACAAACCTCGATGGCTCGTTTTTGGAGTTCGACGACATTTCGCTCGCGGCATCGATGCCAAACGAGTTTTAACGATGCAACACCATGTACTTGCATAAAATAAAGGTTTTTGACACTCGTGCACAATCGTTACGTGCGAACATCGCTGGCAATACTCGATGGCTCGATTTTGTGGTCCTACGAATTTTCGATAGCGGCATGGTTTGTCAAACGAGGTGTAACGGTGCAGCACGATGCATTTGCGTAAAATAAAGCCTTTTGAATCTCATGTACAAAGGTTACGTGCGAGCAGCGCTCACAAACATGGATGGCTCGTTTTTGGGGTTCGACGACATTTCGCTCGCGGCATCGATGCCAAACGAGGTTTAACGGCGCAACACGATGCATTTGCATAAATAAAGTATTTTGACGCTCGTGTACCGAGGTTACATGCGAGCAGCGCTCGTAAAACTCGATGGCTCGTTTTAGGGGCCCCATGAAATTTCGCTCGCGGCATCGATGCCAAACGAGGTTTGACGATACAGAACGATGCATTTGCATAAAATAAAGTATTTTGACTCTCGTGCAACGAGGTTACATACGAGCAGCGCTCGTAAATCTCGATGGCCCGTTTTTTGGGCCCGATGAAATTTCACTCGCGGCATCCATGCTGAATAATGTTTAGCGGTGCAACACGATGCAATTGCATAAAATAAAGTATTTTGACTCTCGTGCAACGAGGTTACATGCGAGCAGCGCTCGTAAAACTCGATGGCTCGTTTTTGGGGCCCCATGAAATTTCACTCGCGGCATCGATGCCAAACGAATCTTAGCGATGCAACATCATGTATTTATATAAAATAAAGGTTTTTGACACTCGTGCACAAACGTTACGTGCGAGCATCGCTCGCAATACTCGGTGGCTCGTTTTTGTGGTCCGGCGAATTTTCGCTCGCGGCATCGATGTCAAACGAGGTGTAACGGTGCAGCACGATGCATTTGCATAAAATAAAGGATTTTGACTCTCGTGCACAAAGGTTACGTGCGAGCAGCGCTCGCAAAACTCGATGGCTCGTTTTTGGGGTTCGACGTCATTTCTATCGCGGCATTGATGTCAACCGAGTTTTAACGATGCAAAACGATGCATTTGCATAAATCAAAGGTTTTTGACACTCGTGCACCGAGGTTACGTGTGGGCAGCGCTCACAAACCTCGATGGCTCGTTTCTCGTGTCCGACGTAATTTCGCTCACGGCATCGATGCCAAACGAGGTTTAATGGCGCAACGCGATGTATTTGCATAAAATAAAGTATTTTGACACTCGTGTACCGAGGTTACATGCGAGCAGCGCTCTTAAAACTCGATGGCTCGTTTTTGGGGCGCAATGAAATTTCACTCGCGGCATCCATGCTAAATGAGGTTTAGGGGTGCGACAAGATGCAATTTCATACAATAAAGGTTTTTGACACCGGGGCACCGAGGTTACGTACGATCAGCGCTCACAAACCTTGATGCTTCGTTTTTGGAGTTCGACGACATTTCGCTCGCGGCATCAATGCCGAAAGAGTTTTAACGGTGCAACACGATGCATTTGCATAAAATAAAGTATTTTGATACTCGTGCACAGACGTTACATGCGAGCAGAGCTCGTAAAACTCGATGGCTCGTTTTTGGGGCCCAATGAAATTTCACTCGCGGCATCCATGCTAAATGAGGTTTAGCGGTGCAACACGACGCATTTGCATAAAATAAAGGATTTTGACACCGGTGCACCGAGGTTACGTGCGAGCAGCGCTCACAAACCTCGATGGCTCGTTTTTGGGGCCCAATGAAATTTCGCTCGCGGCATCCATGCTAAATGAGGTTTAGCGGTGCAACACGATGCAATTGCACAAAATAAAGGATTTTGACACCGGTGCACCGAGGTTACGTGCGAGCAGCGCTCACAAACCTCGATGGCTCGTTTTTGGAGTTCGACGACATTTCGCTCGCGGCATCGATGCCAAACGAGTTTTAACGATGCAACACCATGTACTTGCATAAAATAAAGGTTTTTGACACTCGTGCACAATCGTTACGTGCGAACATCGCTCGCAATACTCGATGGCTCGATTTTGTGGTCCTACGAATTTTCGATAGCGGCATGGTTTGTCAAACGAGGTGTAACGGTGCAGCACGATGCATTTACGTAAAATAAAGCCATTTGAATCTCATGTACAAAGTTTACGTGCGAGCAGCGCTCACAAACATGGATGGCTCGTTTTTGGGGTTCGACGACATTTCGCTCGCGGCATCGATGCCAAACGAGGTTTAACGGCGCAACACGATGCATTTGCATAAAATAAATTATTTTGACACTCGTGTACCGAGGTTACATGCGAGCAGCGCTCGTAAAACTCGATGGCTCGTTTTAGGGGCCCCATGAAATTTCGCTCGCGGCATCGATGCCAAACGAGGTTTGACGATACAGAACGAAGCATTTGCATAAAATAAAGTATTTTGACTCTCGTGCACCGAGGTTACGTGCGAGCAACGCTCACAAACCTCGATGGCCCCTTTTTGGGGTTCGACTATATTTCGCTCGCGGCATCGATGCCAACCAAGTTTTAACGATGCAACACGATGCATTTGCATAAAATAAAGTATTTTGAAACTCGTGCACCGAGGTTACGTGCGAGCAGCGCTCTCAAACATCAATGGCTCGTTTTTGGGGTTCGCCGACATTTCTCTCGCGGTATTGATGTCAAACGAGGTTTAATGGCGCAACACGATGTATTTGCATAATATAAAGTATTTTGACACTCGTGCACCGAGGTTACATGCGAGCAGCGCTCTTAAAACTCGATGGCTCGTTTTTGGGGCCTAATGAAATTTCACTCGCGGCATCCATGCTAAATGAGGTTTAGCGGTGCGACAAGATGCAATTTCATACAATAAAGGTTTTTGACACCGGGGCACCGAGGTTACGTACGATCAGCGCTCACAAACCTTGATGCTTCGTTTTTGGAGTTCGACGACATTTCGCTCGCGGCATCAATGCCGAAAGAGTTTTAACGGTGCAACACGATGCATTTGCATAAAATAAAGTATTTTGACACTCGTGCACAGACGTTACATGCGAGCAGAGCTCGTAAAACTCGATGGCTCGTTTTAGGGGCCCGATGAAATTTCACTCACGGGTTCAATGCTAAATGAGGTTTAGCGGTGCAACACAATGCATTTGCATAAAATGAAAGTTTTTGACACAGGTCCATCGAGGTTACGTGCGGGCAGCGATCGCAAGACTCGATGGCTCGTTTTTGGAGTTCGACGAAATTTCGATCGCGGCATCGATGCCAAACGAGGTTAATCGGTGCAACACGATACATTTGCATAAAATAAAGGTTTTTGACACTCATGCACCGAGGCTACGTACAAGCAGCGCTCACAAACATCAATGGCTCGTTTTTGGGGTTCGCCGACATTTCTCTCGCGGCATTGATGTCAAACGAGGTTTAATGGCACAACACGATGTATTTGCATAAAATAAAGTATTTTGACACTCGTGCACCGAGGTTACATGCGAGCAGCGCTCGTAAAACTCGATGGTTCGTTTTTGGGACCCGATGAAATTTCACTCGCGGCATCCATTCTAAATGAGGTTTAGCGGTGCAACACTATGCAATTGCATAAAATAAAGGATTTTGACTCTCGTGCTCCAAGGCTAAGTGCGAGCAGCGCTCACAAACCTCGATGGCTTGTTTTTGGGGTTCGACTACATTTCGCTCGCGGCATCGATGCCAACCTAGTTTTAACGATGCAACACGATGCATTTGCATAAAATAAAGTATGTTGACACTCGTGCACAAAGGTCACGTGCGAGCAGCGCTCCCAAAACTCGATGGCTCGTTTATGGGGTTCGACGTCATTTCTATCACGACATTGATGTCAACGGAGTTTTAACGATGCAAAACGATGCAGTTGCATAAATCAAAGGTTTTTGACACTCGTGCACCGAGGTTACGTGTGGGCAGCGCTCACAAACCTCGATGGCTCGTTTCTCGTGTCCGACGTAATTTCGCTCGCGGCATCGATGCCAAACGAGGTTTAATGGCGCAACGCGATGTATTTGCATAAAATAAAGTATTTTGACACTCGTGTACCGAGGTTACATGCGAGCAGCGCTCTTAAAACTCGATGGCTCGTTTTTGGGGCCCGATGAAATTTCACTCGCGGCATCCATGCTAAATGAGGTTTAACTGTGCAACACGACGCATTTGCATGAAATAAAGTATTTTGACTGTCGTGCACCGAGGTTACGTGCGAGCAGCGCTCACAAACCTCGATGGCTCGTTTTTGGAGTTTGACGACATTTCGCTCGCGGCATCAATGCCGAAAGAGTTTTAACGGTGCAACACGGTGCATTTGAATAACATAAAGTATTTTGACACTCGTGCACCGACGTTACATGCGAGCAGCGCTCGTAAAACTCGATGGCTCGTTTTAGGGGCCCGATGAAATTTCACTCACGGGTTCCATGCTAAATGAGGTTTAGCGGTGCAACACGATGAATTTGAATAAAATGAAAGTTTTTGACACAGGTCCATCGAGGTTTCGTGCGGGCAGCGATCGCAAGACTCGATGGCTCGTTTTTGGAGTTCGACGAAATTTCGCCCGCGGCATCGATGCCAAACGAGGTTAATCGGTGCAACACGATACATTTGCATAAAATAAAGGTTTTTGACACAAATGCACCGAGGCTACGTACAGGCAGCGCTCACAAACATCGATGGCTCGTTTTTGGGGTTCGCCGACATTTCTCTCGCGGCATTGATGTCAAACGAGGTTTAATGGCGCAACACGATGTATTTGCATAAAGTAAAGTATTTTGACACTCGTGCACCGAGGTTACATGCGAGCAGCGCTCGTAAAACTCGATGGTTCGTTTTTGGGACCCGATGAAATTTCACTCGCGGCATCCATTCTAAATGAGGTTTAGCGGTGCAACACTATGCAATTGCATAAAATAAAGGATTTTGACTCTCGTGCTCCAAGGCTAAGTGCGAGCAGCGCTCACAAACCTCGATGGCTTGTTTTTGGGGTTCGACTACATTTCGCTCGCGGCATCGATGCCAACCTAGTTTTAACGATGCAACACGATGCATTTGCATAAAATAAAGTATGTTGACACTCGTGCACAAAGGTCACGTGCGAGCAGCGCTCCCAAAACTCGATGGCTCGTTTATGTGGTTCGACGTCATTTCTATCACGACATTGATGTCAACCGAGTTCTAACGATGCAAAACGATGCAGTTGCATAAATCAAAGGTTTTTGACACACGTGCACCGAGGTTACGTGTGGGCAGCGCTCACAAACCTCGATGGCTCGTTTCTCGTGTCCGACGTAATTTCGCTCGCGGCATCGATGCCAAACGAGGTTTAATGGCGCAACACGATGTATTTGCATAAAATAAAGTATTTTGACACTCGTGTACCGAGGTTACATGCGAGCAGCGCTTGCAAAACTCGATGGCTCGTTTTTGCGGCCCAATGAAATTTCACTCGCGGCATCCATGCTAAATGAGGTTTAGCGGTGCAACACGATGCAATTGCACAAAATAAAGGATTTTGACGCCGGTGCACCGAGGTTACGTGTGGGCAGCGCTCACAAACCTCGATGGCTCGTTTCTCGTGTCCGACGTAATTTCGCTCGCGGCATCGATGCCAAACGAGGTTTAATGGCGCAACGCGATGTATTTGCATAAAATAAAGTATTTTGACACTCGTGTACCGAGGTTACATGCGAGCAGCGCTCGCAAAACTCGATGGCTCGTTTTTGGGGCCCAATGAAATTTCGCTCGCGGCATCCATGCTAAATGAGGTTTAGCGGTGCAACTCGATGCAATTGCACACAATAAAGGATTTTGACACCGGTGCACCGAGGTTACGTGCGAGCAGTGCTCACAAACCTCGATGGCTCGTTTTTGGAGTTCGACGACATTTCGCTCGCGGCATCGATGCCAAACGAGTTTTAACGATGCAACACCATGTACTTGCATAAAATAAAGGTTTTTGACACTCGTGCACAATCGTTACGTGCGAACATCGCTGGCAATACTCGATGGCTCGATTTTGTGGTCCTACGAATTTTCGATAGCGGCATGGTTTGTCAAACGAGGTGTAACGGTGCAGCACGATGCATTTGCGTAAAATAAAGCCTTTTGAATCTCATGTACAAAGGTTACGTGCGAGCAGCGCTCACAAACATGGATGGCTCGTTTTTGGGGTTCGACGACATTTCGCTCGCGGCATCGATGCCAAACGAGGTTTAACGGCGCAACACGATGCATTTGCATAAATAAAGTATTTTGACGCTCGTGTACCGAGGTTACATGCGAGCAGCGCTCGTAAAACTCGATGGCTCGTTTTAGGGGCCCCATGAAATTTCGCTCGCGGCATCGATGCCAAACGAGGTTTGACGATACAGAACGATGCATTTGCATAAAATAAAGTATTTTGACTCTCGTGCAACGAGGTTACATACGAGCAGCGCTCGTAAAACTCGATGGCCCGTTTTTTGGGCCCGATGAAATTTCACTCGCGGCATCCATGCTGAATAATGTTTAGCGGTGCAACACGATGCAATTGCATAAAATAAAGTATTTTGACTCTCGTGCAACGAGGTTACATGCGAGCAGCGCTCGTAAAACTCGATGGCTCGTTTTTGGGGCCCCATGAAATTTCACTCGCGGCATCGATGCCAAACGAATCTTAGCGATGCAACATCATGTATTTATATAAAATAAAGGTTTTTGACACTCGTGCACAAACGTTACGTGCGAGCATCGCTCGCAATACTCGGTGGCTCGTTTTTGTGGTCCGGCGAATTTTCGCTCGCGGCATCGATGTCAAACGAGGTGTAACGGTGCAGCACGATGCATTTGCATAAAATAAAGTATTTTGACTCTCGTGCACAAAGGTTACGTGCGAGCAGCGCTCGCAAAACTCGATGGCTCGTTTTTGGGGTTCGACGTCATTTCTATCGCGGCATTGATGTCAACCGAGTTTTAACGATGCAAAACGATGCATTTGCATAAATCAAAGGTTTTTGACACTCGTGCACCGAGGTTACGTGTGGGCAGCGCTCACAAACCTCGATGGCTCGTTTCTCGTGTCCGACGTAATTTCGCTCACGGCATCGATGCCAAACGAGGTTTAATGGCGCAACGCGATGTATTTGCATAAAATAAAGTATTTTGACACTCGTGTACCGAGGTTACATGCGAGCAGCGCTCTTAAAACTCGATGGCTCGTTTTTGGGGCGCAATGAAATTTCACTCGCGGCATCCATGCTAAATGAGGTTTAGGGGTGCGACAAGATGCAATTTCATACAATAAAGGTTTTTGACACCGGGGCACCGAGGTTACGTACGATCAGCGCTCACAAACCTTGATGCTTCGTTTTTGGAGTTCGACGACATTTCGCTCGCGGCATCAATGCCGAAAGAGTTTTAACGGTGCAACACGATGCATTTGCATAAAATAAAGTATTTTGATACTCGTGCACAGACGTTACATGCGAGCAGAGCTCGTAAAACTCGATGGCTCGTTTTTGGGGCCCAATGAAATTTCACTCGCGGCATCCATGCTAAATGAGGTTTAGCGGTGCAACACGACGCATTTGCATAAAATAAAGGATTTTGACACCGGTGCACCGAGGTTACGTGCGAGCAGCGCTCACAAACCTCGATGGCTCGTTTTTGGGGCCCAATGAAATTTCGCTCGCGGCATCCATGCTAAATGAGGTTTAGCGGTGCAACACGATGCAATTGCACAAAATAAAGGATTTTGACACCGGTGCACCGAGGTTACGTGCGAGCAGCGCTCACAAACCTCGATGGCTCGTTTTTGGAGTTCGACGACATTTCGCTCGCGGCATCGATGCCAAACGAGTTTTAACGATGCAACACCATGTACTTGCATAAAATAAAGGTTTTTGACACTCGTGCACAATCGTTACGTGCGAACATCGCTCGCAATACTCGATGGCTCGATTTTGTGGTCCTACGAATTTTCGATAGCGGCATGGTTTGTCAAACGAGGTGTAACGGTGCAGCACGATGCATTTACGTAAAATAAAGCCATTTGAATCTCATGTACAAAGTTTACGTGCGAGCAGCGCTCACAAACATGGATGGCTCGTTTTTGGGGTTCGACTACATTTCGCTCGCGGCATCGATGCCAACCTAGTTTCAACGATGCAACACGATGCATTTGCATAAAATAAAGTATGTTGACACTCGTGCACAAAGGTCACGTGCGAGCAGCGCTCCCAAAACTCGATGGCTCGTTTATGGGGTTCGACGTCATTTCTATCACGACATTGATGTCAACCGAGTTTTAACGATGCAAAACGATGCAGTTGCATAAATCAAAGGTTTTTGACACTCGTGCACCGAGGTTACGTGTGGGCAGCGCTCACAAACCTCGATGGCTCGTTTCTCGTGTCCGACGTAATTTCGCTCGCGGCATCGATGCCAAACGAGGTTTAATGGCGCAACGCGATGTATTTGCATAAAATAAAGTATTTTGACACTCGTGTACCGAGGTTACATGCGAGCAGCGCTCTTAAAACTCGATGGCTCGTTTTTGGGGCCCGATGAAATTTCACTCGCGGCATCCATGCTAAATGAGGTTTAACTGTGCAACACGACGCATTTGCATGAAATAAAGTATTTTGACTGTCGTGCACCGAGGTTACGTGCGAGCAGCGCTCACAAACCTCGATGGCTCGTTTTTGGAGTTTGACGACATTTCGCTCGCGGCATCAATGCCGAAAGAGTTTTAACGGTGCAACACGGTGCATTTGAATAACATAAAGTATTTTGACACTCGTGCACCGACGTTACATGCGAGCAGCGCTCGTAAAACTCGATGGCTCGTTTTAGGGGCCCCATGAAATTTCGCTCGCGGCATCGATGCCAAACGAGGTTTGACGATACAGAACGAAGCATTTGCATAAAATAAAGTATTTTGACTCTCGTGCACCGAGGTTACGTGCGAGCAACGCTCACAAACCTCGATGGCCCGTTTTTGGGGTTCGACTATATTTCGCTCGCGGCATCGATGCCAACCAAGTTTTAACGATGCAACACGATGCATTTGCATAAAATAAAGTATTTTGAAACTCGTGCACCGAGGTTACGTGCGAGCAGCGCTCTCAAACATCAATGGCTCGTTTTTGGGGTTCGCCGACATTTCTCTCGCGGCATTGATGTCAAACGAGGTTTAATGGCGCAACACGATGTATTTGCATAATATAAAGTATTTTGACACTCGTGCACCGAGGTTACATGCGAGCAGCGCTCTTAAAACTCGATGGCTCGTTTTTGGGGCCCAATGAAATTTCACTCGCGGCATCCATGCTAAATGAGGTTTAGCGGTGCGACAAGATGCAATTTCATACAATAAAGGTTTTTGACACCGGAGCACCGAGGTTACGTACGATCAGCGCTCACAAACCTTGATGCTTCGTTTTTGGAGTTCGACGACATTTCGCTCGCTGCATCAATGCCGAAAGAGTTTTAACGGTGCAACACGATGCATTTGCATAAAATAAAGTATTTTGACACTCGTGCACAGACGTTACATGCGAGCAGAGCTCGTAAAACTCGATGGCTCGTTTTAGGGGCCCGATGAAATTTCACTCACGGCATCCATGCTAAATGAGGTTTAGCGGTGCGACAAGATGCAATTTCATACAATAAAGGTTTTTGACACCGGAGCACCGAGGTTACGTACGATCAGCGCTCACAAACCTTGATGCTTCGTTTTTGGAGTTCGACGACATTTCGCTCGCTGCATCAATGCCGAAAGAGTTTTAACGGTGCAACACGATGCATTTGCATAAAATAAAGTATTTTGACACTCGTGCACAGACGTTACATGCGAGCAGAGCTCGTAAAACTCGATGGCTCGTTTTAGGGGCCCGATGAAATTTCACTCACGGGTTCAATGCTAAATGAGGTTTAGCGGTGCAACACGATGCATTTGCATAAAATGAAAGTTTTTGACACAGGTCCATCGAGGTTACGTGCGGGCAGCAATCGCAAGACTCGATGGCTCGTTTTTGGAGTTCGACGAAATTTCGATCGCGGCATCGATGCCAAACGAGGTTAATCGGTGCAACGCGATACATTTGCATAAAATAAAGGTTTTTGACACTCATGCACCGAGGCTACGTACAAGCAGCGCTCACAAACATCAATGGCTCGTTTTTGGGGTTCGCCGACATTTCTCTCGCGGCATTGATGTCAAACGAGGTTTAATGGCGCAACACGATGTATTTGCATAAAATAAAGTATTTTGACACTCGTGCACCGAGGTTACATGCGAGCAGCGCTCGTAAAACTCGATGGTTCGTTTTTGGGACCCGATGAAATTTCACTCGCGGCATCCATTCTAAATGAGGTTTAGCGGTGCAACACTATGCAATTGCATAAAATAAAGGATTTTGACTCTCGTGCTCCAAGGCTAAGTGCGAGCAGCGCTCACAAACCTCGATGGCTTGTTTTTGGGGTTCGACTACATTTCGCTCGCGGCATCGATGCCAACCTAGTTTTAACGATGCAACACGATGCATTTGCATAAAATAAAGTATGTTGACACTCGTGCACAAAGGTCACGTGCGAGCAGCGCTCCCAAAACTCGATGGCTCGTTTATGGGGTTCGACGTCATTTCTATCACGACATTGATGTCAACGGAGTTTTAACGATGCAAAACGATGCAGTTGCATAAATCAAAGGTTTTTGACACTCGTGCACCGAGGTTACGTGTGGGCAGCGCTCACAAACCTCGATGGCTCGTTTCTCGTGTCCGACGTAATTTCGCTCGCGGCATCGATGCCAAACGAGGTTTAATGGCGCAACGCGATGTATTTGCATAAAATAAAGTATTTTGACACTCGTGTACCGAGGTTACATGCGAGCAGCGCTTGCAAAACTCGATGGCTCGTTTTTGCGGCCCAATGAAATTTCACTCGCGGCATCCATGCTAAATGAGGTTTAGCGGTGCAACACGATGCAATTGCACAAAATAAAGGATTTTGACGCCGGTGCACCGAGGTTACGTGTGGGCAGCGCTCACAAACCTCGATGGCTCGTTTCTCGTGTCCGACGTAATTTCGCTCGCGGCATCGATGCCAAACGAGGTTTAATGGCGCAACGCGATGTATTTGCATAAAATAAAGTATTTTGACACTCGTGTACCGAGGTTACATGCGAGCAGCGCTCGCAAAACTCGATGGCTCGTTTTTGGGGCCCAATGAAATTTCGCTCGCGGCATCCATGCTAAATGAGGTTTAGCGGTGCAACTCGATGCAATTGCACACAATAAAGGATTTTGACACCGGTGCACCGAGGTTACGTGCGAGCAGTGCTCACAAACCTCGATGGCTCGTTTTTGGAGTTCGACGACATTTCGCTCGCGGCATCGATGCCAAACGAGTTTTAACGATGCAACACCATGTACTTGCATAAAATAAAGGTTTTTGACACTCGTGCACAATCGTTACGTGCGAACATCGCTGGCAATACTCGATGGCTCGATTTTGTGGTCCTACGAATTTTCGATAGCGGCATGGTTTGTCAAACGAGGTGTAACGGTGCAGCACGATGCATTTGCGTAAAATAAAGCCTTTTGAATCTCATGTACAAAGGTTACGTGCGAGCAGCGCTCACAAACATGGATGGCTCGTTTTTGGGGTTCGACGACATTTCGCTCGCGGCATCGATGCCAAACGAGGTTTAACGGCGCAACACGATGCATTTGCATAAATAAAGTATTTTGACGCTCGTGTACCGAGGTTACATGCGAGCAGCGCTCGTAAAACTCGATGGCTCGTTTTAGGGGCCCCATGAAATTTCGCTCGCGGCATCGATGCCAAACGAGGTTTGACGATACAGAACGATGCATTTGCATAAAATAAAGTATTTTGACTCTCGTGCAACGAGGTTACATACGAGCAGCGCTCGTAAAACTCGATGGCCCGTTTTTTGGGCCCGATGAAATTTCACTCGCGGCATCCATGCTGAATAATGTTTAGCGGTGCAACACGATGCAATTGCATAAAATAAAGTATTTTGACTCTCGTGCAACGAGGTTACATGCGAGCAGCGCTCGTAAAACTCGATGGCTCGTTTTTGGGGCCCCATGAAATTTCACTCGCGGCATCGATGCCAAACGAATCTTAGCGATGCAACATCATGTATTTATATAAAATAAAGGTTTTTGACACTCGTGCACAAACGTTACGTGCGAGCATCGCTCGCAATACTCGGTGGCTCGTTTTTGTGGTCCGGCGAATTTTCGCTCGCGGCATCGATGTCAAACGAGGTGTAACGGTGCAGCACGATGCATTTGCATAAAATAAAGTATTTTGACACTCGTGTACCGAGGTTACATGCGAGCAGCGCTCTTAAAACTCGATGGCTCGTTTTTGGGGCGCAATGAAATTTCACTCGCGGCATCCATGCTAAATGAGGTTTAGGGGTGCGACAAGATGCAATTTCATACAATAAAGGTTTTTGACACCGGGGCACCGAGGTTACGTACGATCAGCGCTCACAAACCTTGATGCTTCGTTTTTGGAGTTCGACGACATTTCGCTCGCGGCATCAATGCCGAAAGAGTTTTAACGGTGCAACACGATGCATTTGCATAAAATAAAGTATTTTGATACTCGTGCACAGACGTTACATGCGAGCAGAGCTCGTAAAACTCGATGGCTCGTTTTTGGGGCCCAATGAAATTTCACTCGCGGCATCCATGCTAAATGAGGTTTAGCGGTGCAACACGACGCATTTGCATAAAATAAAGGATTTTGACACCGGTGCACCGAGGTTACGTGCGAGCAGCGCTCACAAACCTCGATGGCTCGTTTTTGGGGCCCAATGAAATTTCGCTCGCGGCATCCATGCTAAATGAGGTTTAGCGGTGCAACACGATGCAATTGCACAAAATAAAGGATTTTGACACCGGTGCACCGAGGTTACGTGCGAGCAGCGCTCACAAACCTCGATGGCTCGTTTTTGGAGTTCGACGACATTTCGCTCGCGGCATCGATGCCAAACGAGTTTTAACGATGCAACACCATGTACTTGCATAAAATAAAGGTTTTTGACACTCGTGCACAATCGTTACGTGCGAACATCGCTCGCAATACTCGATGGCTCGATTTTGTGGTCCTACGAATTTTCGATAGCGGCATGGTTTGTCAAACGAGGTGTAACGGTGCAGCACGATGCATTTACGTAAAATAAAGCCATTTGAATCTCATGTACAAAGTTTACGTGCGAGCAGCGCTCACAAACATGGATGGCTCGTTTTTGGGGTTCGACGACATTTCGCTCGCGGCATCGATGCCAAACGAGGATTAACGGCGCAACACGATGCATTTGCATAAAATAAATTATTTTGACACTCGTGTACCGAGGTTACATGCGAGCAGCGCTCGTAAAACTCGATGGCTCGTTTTAGGGGCCCCATGAAATTTCGCTCGCGGCATCGATGCCAAACGAGGTTTGACGATACAGAACGAAGCATTTGCATAAAATAAAGTATTTTGACTCTCGTGCACCGAGGTTACGTGCGAGCAACGCTCACAAACCTCGATGGCCCCTTTTTGGGGTTCGACTATATTTCGCTCGCGGCATCGATGCCAACCAAGTTTTAACGATGCAACACGATGCATTTGCATAAAATAAAGTATTTTGAAACTCGTGCACCGAGGTTACGTGCGAGCAGCGCTCTCAAACATCAATGGCTCGTTTTTGGGGTTCGCCGACATTTCGCTCGCTGCATCAATGCCGAAAGAGTTTTAACGGTGCAACACGATGCATTTGCATAAAATAAAGTATTTTGACACTCGTGCACAGACGTTACATGCGAGCAGAGCTCGTAAAACTCGATGGCTCGTTTTAGGGGCCCGATGAAATTTCACTCACGGCATCCATGCTAAATGAGGTTTAGCGGTGCGACAAGATGCAATTTCATACAATAAAGGTTTTTGACACCGGAGCACCGAGGTTACGTACGATCAGCGCTCACAAACCTTGATGCTTCGTTTTTGGAGTTCGACGACATTTCGCTCGCTGCATCAATGCCGAAAGAGTTTTAACGGTGCAACACGATGCATTTGCATAAAATAAAGTATTTTGACACTCGTGCACAGACGTTACATGCGAGCAGAGCTCGTAAAACTCGATGGCTCGTTTTAGGGGCCCGATGAAATTTCACTCACGGGTTCAATGCTAAATGAGGTTTAGCGGTGCAACACGATGCATTTGCATAAAATGAAAGTTTTTGACACAGGTCCATCGAGGTTACGTGCGGGCAGCAATCGCAAGACTCGATGGCTCGTTTTTGGAGTTCGACGAAATTTCGATCGCGGCATCGATGCCAAACGAGGTTAATCGGTGCAACGCGATACATTTGCATAAAATAAAGGTTTTTGACACTCATGCACCGAGGCTACGTACAAGCAGCGCTCACAAACATCAATGGCTCGTTTTTGGGGTTCGCCGACATTTCTCTCGCGGCATTGATGTCAAACGAGGTTTAATGGCGCAACACGATGTATTTGCATAAAATAAAGTATTTTGACACTCGTGCACCGAGGTTACATGCGAGCAGCGCTCGTAAAACTCGATGGTTCGTTTTTGGGACCCGATGAAATTTCACTCGCGGCATCCATTCTAAATGAGGTTTAGCGGTGCAACACTATGCAATTGCATAAAATAAAGGATTTTGACTCTCGTGCTCCAAGGCTAAGTGCGAGCAGCGCTCACAAACCTCGATGGCTTGTTTTTGGGGTTCGACTACATTTCGCTCGCGGCATCGATGCCAACCTAGTTTTAACGATGCAACACGATGCATTTGCATAAAATAAAGTATGTTGACACTCGTGCACAAAGGTCACGTGCGAGCAGCGCTCCCAAAACTCGATGGCTCGTTTATGGGGTTCGACGTCATTTCTATCACGACATTGATGTCAACCGAGTTTTAACGATGCAAAACGATGCAGTTGCATAAATCAAAGGTTTTTGACACTCGTGCACCGAGGTTACGTGTGGGCAGCGCTCACAAACCTCGATGGCTCGTTTCTCGTGTCCGACGTAATTTCGCTCGCGTCATCGATGCCAAACGAGGTTTAATGGCGCAACGCGATGTATTTGCATAAAATAAAGTATTTTGACACTCGTGTACCGAGGTTACATGCGAGCAGCGCTCTTAAAACTCGATGGCTCGTTTTTGGGGCCCGATGAAATTTCACTCGCGGCATCCATGCTAAATGAGGTTTAACTGTGCAACACGACGCATTTGCATGAAATAAAGTATTTTGACTGTCGTGCACCGAGGTTACGTGCGAGCAGCGCTCACAAACCTCGATGGCTCGTTTTTGGAGTTTGAGGACATTTCGCTCGCGGCATCAATGCCGAAAGAGTTTTAACGGTGCAACACGGTGCATTTGAATAACATAAAGTATTTTGACACTCGTGCACCGACGTTACATGCGAGCAGCGCTCGTAAAACTCGATGGCTCGTTTTAGGGGCCCGATGAAATTTCACTCACGGGTTCCATGCTAAATGAGGTTTAGCGGTGCAACACGATGCATTTGCATAAAATGAAAGTTTTCGACACAGGTCCATCGAGGTTTCGTGCGGGCAGCGATCGCAAGACTCGATGGCTCGTTTTTGGAGTTCGACGAAATTTCGCCCGCGGCATCGATGCCAAACGAGGTTAATCGGTGCAACACGATACATTTGCATAAAATAAAGGTTTTTGACACAAATGCACCGAGGCTACGTACAGGCAGCGCTCACAAACATCGATGGCTCGTTTTTGGGGTTCGCCGACTTTTCTCTCGCGGCATTGATGTCAAACGAGGTTTAATGGCGCAACACGATGTATTTGCATAAAGTAAAGTATTTTCACACTCGTGCACCGAGGTTACGTGTGGGCAGCGCTCACAAACCTCGATGGCTCGTTTCTCGTGTCCGACGTAATTTCGCTCGCGGCATCGATGCCAAACGAGGTTTAATGGCGCAACACGATGTATTTGCATAAAATAAAGTATTTTGACACTCGTGTACCGAGGTTACATGCGAGCAGCGCTTGCAAAACTCGATGGCTCGTTTTTGCGGCCCAATGAAATTTCACTCGCGGCATCCATGCTAAATGAGGTTTAGCGGTGCAACACGATGCAATTGCACAAAATAAAGGATCTTGACACCGGTGCACCGAGGTTACGTGTGGGCAGCGCTCACAAACCTCGATGGCTCGTTTCTCGTGTCCGACGTAATTTCGCTCGCGGCATCGATGCCAAACGAGGTTTAATGGCGCAACGCGATGTATTTGCATAAAATAAAGTATTTTGACACTCGTGTACCGAGGTTACATGCGAGCAGCGCTTGCAAAACTCGATGGCTCGTTTTTGCGGCCCAATGAAATTTCACTCGCGGCATCCATGCTAAATGAGGTTTAGCGGTGCAACACGATGCAATTGCACAAAATAAAGGATTTTGACACCGGTGCACCGAGGTTACGTGTGGGCAGCGCTCACAAACCTCGATGGCTCGTTTCTCGTGTCCGACGTAATTTCGCTCGCGGCATCGATGCCAAACGAGGTTTAATGGCGCAACACGATGTATTTGCATAAAATAAAGTATTTTGACACTCGTGTACCGAGGTTACATGCGAGCAGCGCTCGCAAAACTCGATGGCTCGTTTTTGGGGCCCAATGAAATTTCGCTCGCGGCATCCATGCTAAATGAGGTTTAGCGGTGCAACACGATGCAATTGCACACAATAAAGGATTTTGACACCGGTGCACCGAGGTTACGTGCGAGCAGCGCTCACAAACCTTGATGCCTCGTTTTTGGAGTTCGACAACATTTCGCTCGCGGCATCAACGCCGAAAGAGTTTTAACTGTGCAGCACGATGCATTTGCATAAAATAAAGGATTTTGACTCTCGTGCACCGAGGTTACGTGCGAGCAGTGCTCACAAACCTCGATGGCTCGTTTTTGGAGTTCGACGACATTTCGCTCGCGGCATCGATGCCAAACGAGTTTTAACGATGCAACACCATGTACTTGCATAATATAAAGTATTTTGACACTCGTGCACCGAGGTTACATGCGAGCAGCGCTCTTAAAACTCGATGGCTCGTTTTTGGGGCCCAATGAAATTTCACTCGCGGCATCCATGCTAAATGAGGTTTAGCGGTGCGACAAGATGCAATTTCATACAATAAAGGTTTTTGACACCGGGGCACCGAGGTTACGTACGATCAGCGCTCACAAACCTTGATGCTTCGTTTTTGGAGTTCGACGACATTTCACTCGCGGCATCAATGCCGAAAGAGTTTTAACGGTGCAACACGATGCATTTGCATAAAATAAAGTATTTTGACACTCGTGCACAGACGTTACATGCGAGCAGAGCTCGTAAAACTCGATGGCTCGTTTTAGGGGCCCGATGAAATTTCACTCACGGGTTCAATGCTAAATGAGATTTAGCGGTGCAACACGATGCATTTGCATAAAATGAAAGTTTTTGACACAGGTCCATCGAGGTTACGTGCGGGCAGCGATCGCAAGACTCGATGGCTCGTTTTTGGAGTTCGACGAAATTTCGATCGCGGCATCGATGCCAAACGAGGTTAATCGGTGCAACGCGATACATTTGCATAAAATAAAGGTTTTTGACACTCATGCACCGAGGCTACGTACAAGCAGCGCTCACAAACATCAATGGCTCGTTTTTGGGGTTCGCCGACATTTCTCTCGCGGCATTGATGTCAAACGAGGTTTAATGGCGCAACACGATGTATTTGCATAAAATAAAGTATTTTGACACTCGTGCACCGAGGTTACATGCGAGCAGCGCTCGTAAAACTCGATGGTTCATTTTTGGGACCCGATGAAATTTCACTCGCGGCATCCATTCTAAATGAGGTTTAGCGGTGCAACACTATGCAATTGCATAAAATAAAGGATTTTGACTCTCGTGCTCCAAGGCTAAGTGCGAGCAGCGCTCACAAACCTCGATGGCTTGTTTTTGGGGTTCGACTACATTTCGCTCGCGGCATCGATGCCAACCTAGTTTTAACGATGCAACACGATGCATTTGCATAAAATAAAGTATGTTGACACTCGTGCACAAAGGTCACGTGCGAGCAGCGCTCCCAAAACTCGATGGCTCGTTTATGGGGTTCGACGTCATTTCTATCACGACATTGATGTCAACGGAGTTTTAACGATGCAAAACGATGCAGTTGCATAAATCAAAGGTTTTTGACACTCGTGCACCGAGGTTACGTGTGGGCAGCGCTCACAAACCTCGATGGCTCGTTTCTCGTGTCCGACGTAATTTCGCTCGCGGCATCGATGCCAAACGAGGTTTAATGGCGCAACGCGATGTATTTGCATAAAATAAAGTATTTTGACACTCGTGTACCGAGGTTACATGCGAGCAGCGCTCTTAAAACTCGATGGCTCGTTTTTGGGGCCCGATGAAATTTCACTCGCGGCATCCATGCTAAATGAGGTTTAACTGTGCAACACAACGCATTTGCATGAAATAAAGTATTTTGACTGTCGTGCACCGAGGTTACGTGCGAGCAGCGCTCACAAACCTCGATGGCTCGTTTTTGGAGTTTGACGACATTTCGCTCGCGGCATCAATGCCGAAAGAGTTTTAACGGTGCAACACGGTGCATTTGAATAACATAAAGTATTTTGACACTCGTGCACCGACGTTACATGCGAGCAGCGCTCGTAAAACTCGATGGCTCGTTTTAGGGGCCCGATGAAATTTCACTCACGGGTTCCATGCTAAATGAGGTTTAGCGGTGCAACACGATGCATTTGCATAAAATGAAAGTTTTTGACACAGGTCCATCGAGGTTTCGTGCGGGCAGCGATCGCAAGACTCGATGGCTCGTTTTTGGAGTTCGACGAAATTTCGCCCGCGGCATCGATGCCAAACGAGGTTAATCGGTGCAACACGATACATTTGCATAAAATAAAGGTTTTTGACACAAATGCACCGAGGCTACGTACAGGCAGCGCTCACAAACATCGATGGCTCGTTTTTGGGGTTCGCCGACATTTCTCTCGCGGCATTGATGTCAAACGAGGTTTAATGGCGCAACACGATGTATTTGCATAAAGTAAAGTATTTTGACACTCGTGCACCGAGGTTACATGCGAGCAGCGCTCGTAAAACTCGATGGTTCGTTTTTGGGACCCGATGAAATTTCACTCGCGGCATCCATTCTAAATGAGGTTTAGCGGTGCAACACTATGCAATTGCATAAAATAAAGGATTTTGACTCTCGTGCTCCAAGGCTAAGTGCGAGCAGCGCTCACAAACCTCGATGGCTTGTTTTTGGGGTTCGACTACATTTCGCTCGCGGCATCGATGCCAACCTAGTTTTAACGATGCAACACCATGTACTTGCATAAAATAAAGGTTTTTGACACTCGTGCACAATCGTTACGTGCGAACATCGCTGGCAATACTCGATGGCTCGATTTTGTGGTCCTACGAATTTTCGATAGCGGCATGGTTTGTCAAACGAGGTGTAACGGTGCAGCACGATGCATTTGCGTAAAATAAAGCCTTTTGAATCTCATGTACAAAGGTTACGTGCGAGCAGCGCTCACAAACATGGATGGCTCGTTTTTGGGGTTCGACGACATTTCGCTCGCGGCATCGATGCCAAACGAGGTTTAACGGCGCAACACGATGCATTTGCATAAATAAAGTATTTTGACGCTCGTGTACCGAGGTTACATGCGAGCAGCGCTCGTAAAACTCGATGGCTCGTTTTAGGGGCCCCATGAAATTTCGCTCGCGGCATCGATGCCAAACGAGGTTTGACGATACAGAACGATACATTTGCATAAAATAAAGTATTTTGACTCTCGTGCAACGAGGTTACATACGAGCAGCGCTCGTAAAACTCGATGGCCCGTTTTTTGGGCCCGATGAAATTTCACTCGCGGCATCCATGCTGAATAATGTTTAGCGGTGCAACACGATGCAATTGCATAAAATAAAGTATTTTGACTCTCGTGCAACGAGGTTACATGCGAGCAGCGCTCGTAAAACTCGATGGCTCGTTTTTGGGGCCCCATGAAATTTCACTCGCGGCATCGATGCCAAACGAATCTTAGCGATGCAACATCATGTATTTATATAAAATAAAGGTTTTTGACACTCGTGCACAAACGTTACGTGCGAGCATCGCTCGCAAAACTCGGTGGCTCGTTTTTGTGGTCCGGCGAATTTTCGCTCGCGGCATCGATGTCAAACGAGGTGTAACGGTGCAGCACGATGCATTTGCATAAAATAAAGGATTTTGACTCTCGTGCACAAAGGTTACGTGCGAGCAGCGCTCGCAAAACTCGATGGCTCGTTTTTGGGGTTCGACGTCATTTCTATCGCGGCATTGATGTCAACCGAGTTTTAACGATGCAAAACGATGCATTTGCATAAATCAAAGGTTTTTGACACTCGTGCACCGAGGTTACGTGTGGGCAGCGCTCACAAACCTCGATGGCTCGTTTCTCGTGTCCGACGTAATTTCGCTCACGGCATCGATGCCAAACGAGGTTTAATGGCGCAACGCGATGTATTTGCATAAAATAAAGTATTTTGACACTCGTGTACCGAGGTTACATGCGAGCAGCGCTCTTAAAACTCGATGGCTCGTTTTTGGGGCGCAATGAAATTTCACTCGCGGCATCCATGCTAAATGAGGTTTAGGGGTGCGACAAGATGCAATTTCATACAATAAAGGTTTTTGACACCGGGGCACCGAGGTTACGTACGATCAGCGCTCACAAACCTTGATGCTTCGTTTTTGGAGTTCGACGACATTTCGCTCGCGGCATCAATGCCGAAAGAGTTTTAACGGTGCAACACGATGCATTTGCATAAAATAAAGTATTTTGACACTCGTGCACAGACGTTACATGCGAGCAGAGCTCGTAAAACTCGATGGCTCGTTTTTGGGGCCCAATGAAATTTCACTCGCGGCATCCATGCTAAATGAGGTTTAGCGGTGCAACACGACGCATTTGCATAAAATAAAGGATTTTGACACCGGTGCACCGAGGTTACGTGCGAGCAGCGCTCACAAACCTCGATGGCTCGTTTTTGGGGCCCAATGAAATTTCGCTCGCGGCATCCATGCTAAATGAGGTTTAGCGGTGCAACACGATGCAATTGCACAAAATAAAGGATTTTGACACCGGTGCACCGAGGTTACGTGCGAGCAGCGCTCACAAACCTCGATGGCTCGTTTTTGGAGTTCGACGACATTTCGCTCGCGGCATCGATGCCAAACGACTTTTAACGATGCAACACCATGTACTTGCATAAAATAAAGGTTTTTGACACTCGTGCACAATCGTTACGTGCGAACATCGTTCGCAATACTCGATGGCTCGATTTTGTGGTCCTACGAATTTTCGATAGCGGCATGGTTTGTCAAACGAGGTGTAACGGTGCAGCACGATGCATTTACGTAAAATAAAGCCATTTGAATCTCATGTACAAAGTTTACGTGCGAGCAGCGCTCACAAACATGGATGGCTCGTTTTTTGGGTTCGACGACATTTCGCTCGCGGCATCGATGCCAAACGAGGTTTAACGGCGCAACACGATGCATTTGCATAAAATAAATTATTTTGACACTCGTGTACCGAGGTTACATGCGAGCAGCGCTCGTAAAACTCGATGGCTCGTTTTAGGGGCCCCATGAAATTTCGCTCGCGGCATCGATGCCAAACGAGGTTTGACGATACAGAACGAAGCATTTGCATAAAATAAAGTATCTTGACTCTCGTGCACCGAGGTTACGTGCGAGCAACGCTCACAAACCTCGATGGCCCGTTTTTGGGGTTCGACTATATTTCGCTCGCGGCATCGATGCCAACCAAGTTTTAACGATGCAACACGATGCATTTGCATAAAATAAAGTATTTTGAAACTCGTGCACCGAGGTTACGTGCGAGCAGCGCTCTCAAACATCAATGGCTCGTTTTTGGGGTTCGCCGACATTTCTCTCGCGGTATTGATGTCAAACGAGGTTTAATGGCGCAACACGATGTATTTGCATAATATAAAGTATTTTGACACTCGTGCACCGAGGTTACATGCGAGCAGCGCTCTTAAAACTCGATGGCTCGTTTTTGGGGCCCAATGAAATTTCACTCGCGGCATCCATGCTAAATGAGGTTTAGCGGTGCGACAAGATGCAATTTCATACAATAAAGGTTTTTGACACCGGGGCACCGAGGTTACGTACGATCAGCGCTCACAAACCTTGATGCTTCGTTTTTGGAGTTCGACGACATTTCGCTCGCGGCATCAATGCCGAAAGAGTTTTAACGGTGCAACACGATGCATTTGCATAAAATAAAGTATTTTGACACTCGTGCACAGACGTTACATGCGAGCAGCGCTCATAAAACTCGATGGCTCGTTTTAGGGGCCCGATGAAATTTCACTCACGGGTTCAATGCTAAATGAGGTTTAGCGGTGCAACACGATGCATTTGCATAAAATGAAAGTTTTTGACACAGGTCCATCGAGGTTACGTGCGGGCAGCGATCGCAAGACTCGATGGCTCGTTTTTGGAGTTCGACGAAATTTCGATCGCGGCATCGATGCCAAACGAGGTTAATCGGTGCAACGCGATACATTTGCATAAAATAAAGGTTTTTGACACTCATGCACCGAGGCTACGTACAAGCAGCGCTCACAAACATCAATGGCTCGTTTTTGGGGTTCGCCGACATTTCTCTCGCGGCATTGATGTCAAACGAGGTTGAATGGCGCAACACGATGTATTTGCATAAAATAAAGTATTTTGACACTCGTGCACCGAGGTTACATGCGAGCAGCGCTCGTAAAACTCGATGGTTCGTTTTTGGGACCCGATGAAATTTCACTCGCGGCATCCATTCTAAATGAGGTTTAGCGGTGCAACACTATGCAATTGCATAAAATAAAGGATTTTGACTCTCGTGCTCCAAGGCTAAGTGCGAGCAGCGCTCACAAACCTCGATGGCTTGTTTTTGGGGTTCGACTACATTTCGCTCGCGGCATCGATGCCAACCTAGTTTTAACGATGCAACACGATGCATTTGCATAAAATAAAGTATGTTGACACTCGTGCACAAAGGTCACGTGCGAGCAGCGCTCCCAAAACTCGATGGCTCGTTTATGGGGTTCGACGTCATTTCTATCACGACATTGATGTCAACCGAGTTTTAACGATGCAAAACGATGCAGTTGCATAAATCAAAGGTTTTTGACACTCGTGCACCGAGGTTACGTGTGGGCAGCGCTCACAAACCTCGATGGCTCGTTTCTCGTGTCCGACGTAATTTCGCTCGCGGCATCGATGCCAAACGAGGTTTAATGGCGCAACGCGATGTATTTGCATAAAATAAAGTATTTTGACACTCGTGTACCGAGGTTACATGCGAGCAGCGCTCTTAAAACTCGATGGCTCGTTTTTGGGGCCCGATGAAATTTCACTCGCGGCATCCATGCTAAATGAGGTTTAACTGTGCAACACGACGCATTTGCATGAAATAAAGTATTTTGACTGTCGTGCACCGAGGTTACGTGCGAGCAGCGCTCACAAACCTCGATGGCTCGTTTTTGGAGTTTGAGGACATTTCGCTCGCGGCATCAATGCCGAAAGAGTTTTAACGGTGCAACACGGTGCATTTGAATAACATAAAGTATTTTGACACTCGTGCACCGACGTTACATGCGAGCAGCGCTCGTAAAACTCGATGGCTCGTTTTAGGGGCCCGATGAAATTTCACTCACGGGTTCCATGCTAAATGAGGTTTAGCGGTGCAACACGATGCATTTGCATAAAATGAAAGTTTTTGACACAGGTCCATCGAGGTTTCGTGCGGGCAGCGATCGCAAGACTCGATGGCTCGTTTTTGGAGTTCGACGAAATTTCGCCCGCGGCATCGATGCCAAACGAGGTTAATCGGTGCAACACGATACATTTGCATAAAATAAAGGTTTTTGACACAAATGCACCGAGGCTACGTACAGGCAGCGCTCACAAACATCGATGGCTCGTTTTTGGGGTTCGCCGACTTTTCTCTCGCGGCATTGATGTCAAACGAGGTTTAATGGCGCAACACGATGTATTTGCATAAAGTAAAGTATTTTGACACTCGTGCACCGAGGTTACGTGTGGGCAGCGCTCACAAACCTCGATGGCTCGTTTCTCGTGTCCGACGTAATTTCGCTCGCGGCATCGATGCCAAACGAGGTTTAATGGCGCAACACGATGTATTTGCATAAAATAAAGTATTTTGACACTCGTGTACCGAGGTTACATGCGAGCAGCGCTTGCAAAACTCGATGGCTCGTTTTTGCGGCCCAATGAAATTTCACTCGCGGCATCCATGCTAAATGAGGTTTAGCGGTGCAACACGATGCAATTGCACAAAATAAAGGATCTTGACACCGGTGCACCGAGGTTACGTGTGGGCAGTGCTCACAAACCTCGATGGCTCGTTTCTCGTGTCCGACGTAATTTCGCTCGCGGCATCGATGCCAAACGAGGTTTAATGGCGCAACGCGATGTATTTGCATAAAATAAAGTATTTTGACACTCGTGTACCGAGGTTACATGCGAGCAGCGCTTGCAAAACTCGATGGCTCGTTTTTGCGGCCCAATGAAATTTCACTCGCGGCATCCATGCTAAATGAGGTTTAGCGGTGCAACACGATGCAATTGCACAAAATAAAGGATTTTGACACCGGTGCACCGAGGTTACGTGTGGGCAGCGCTCACAAACCTCGATGGCTCGTTTCTCGTGTCCGACGTAATTTCGCTCGCGGCATCGATGCCAAACGAGGTTTAATGGCGCAACGCGATGTATTTGCATAAAATAAAGTATTTTGACACTCGTGTACCGAGGTTACATGCGAGCAGCGCTCTTAAAACTCGATGGCTCGTTTTTGGGACCCGATGAAATTTCACTCGCGGCATCCATTCTAAATGAGGTTTAGCGGTGCAACACTATGCAATTGCATAAAATAAAGGATTTTGACTCTCGTGCTCCAAGGCTAAGTGCGAGCAGTGCTCACAAACCTCAATGGCTTGTTTTTGGGGTTCGACTACATTTCGCTCGCGGCATCGATGCCAACCAAGTTTTAACGATAACAACACGATGCATTTGCATAAAATAAAGTATGTTGACATTCGTGCACAAAGGTTACGTGCGAGCAGCGCTCCCAAAACTCGATGGCTCGTTTATGGGGTTCGTCGTCATTTCTATCACGACATTGATGTCATCCGAGTTTTAACGATGCAAAACGATGCAGTTGCATAAATCAAAGGTTTTTGACACTCGTGCACCGAGGTTACGTGTGGGCAGCGCTGACAAACCTCGATGGCTCGTTTCTCGTGTCCGACGTAATTTCGCTCGCGGCATCGATGCCAAACGAGGTTTAATGGCGCAACACGATGTATTTGCATAAAATAAAGTATTTTGACACTCGTGTACCGAGGTTACATGCGAGCAGCGCTCGCAAAACTCGATGGCTCGTTTTTGGGGCCCAATGAAATTTCGCTCGCGGCATCCATGCTAAATGAGGTTTAGCGGTGCAACACGATGCAATTGCACACAATAAAGGATTTTGACACCGGTGCACCGAGGTTACGTGCGAGCAGCGCTCACAAACCTTGATGCCTCGTTTTTGGAGTTCGACAACATTTCGCTCGCGGCATCAACGCCGAAAGAGTTTTAACTGTGCAGCACGATGCATTTGCATAAAATAAAGGATTTTGACTCTCGTGCACCGAGGTTACGTGCGAGCAGTGCTCACAAACCTCGATGGCTCGTTTTTGGAGTTCGACGACATTTCGCTCGCGGCATCGATGCCAAACGAGTTTTAACGATGCAACACCATGTACTTGCATAATATAAAGTATTTTGACACTCGTGCACCGAGGTTACATGCGAGCAGCGCTCTTAAAACTCGATGGCTCGTTTTTGGGGCCCAATGAAATTTCACTCGCGGCATCCATGCTAAATGAGGTTTAGCGGTGCGACAAGATGCAATTTCATACAATAAAGGTTTTTGACACCGGGGCACCGAGGTTACGTACGATCAGCGCTCACAAACCTTGATGCTTCGTTTTTGGAGTTCGACGACATTTCGCTCGCGGCATCAATGCCGAAAGAGTTTTAACGGTGCAACACGATGCATTTGCATAAAATAAAGTATTTTGACACTCGTGCACAGACGTTACATGCGAGCAGAGCTCGTAAAACTCGATGGCTCGTTTTAGGGGCCCGATGAAATTTCACTCACGGGTTCAATGCTAAATGAGGTTTAGCGGTGCAACACGATGCATTTGCATAAAATGAAAGTTTTTGACACAGGTCCATCGAGGTTACGTGCGGGCAGCGATCGCAAGACTCGATGGCTCGTTTTTGGAGTTCGACGAAATTTCGATCGCGGCATCGATGCCAAACGAGGTTAATCGGTGCAACGCGATACATTTGCATAAAATAAAGGTTTTTGACACTCATGCACCGAGGCTACGTACAAGCAGCGCTCACAAACATCAATGGCTCGTTTTTGGGGTTCGCCGACATTTCTCTCGCGGCATTGATGTCAAACGAGGTTTAATGGCGCAACACGATGTATTTGCATAAAATAAAGTATTTTGACACTCGTGCACCGAGGTTACATGCGAGCAGCGCTCGTAAAACTCGATGGTTCATTTTTGGGACCCGATGAAATTTCACTCGCGGCATCCATTCTAAATGAGGTTTAGCGGTGCAACACTATGCAATTGCATAAAATAAAGGATTTTGACTCTCGTGCTCCAAGGCTAAGTGCGAGCAGCGCTCACAAACCTCGATGGCTTGTTTTTGGGGTTCGACTACATTTCGCTCGCGGCATCGATGCCAACCTAGTTTTAACGATGCAACACGATGCATTTGCATAAAATAAAGTATGTTGACACTCGTGCACAAAGGTCACGTGCGAGCAGCGCTCCCAAAACTCGATGGCTCGTTTATGGGGTTCGACGTCATTTCTATCACGACATTGATGTCAACGGAGTTTTAACGATGCAAAACGATGCAGTTGCATAAATCAAAGGTTTTTGACACTCGTGCACCGAGGTTACGTGTGGGCAGCGCTCACAAACCTCGATGGCTCGTTTCTCGTGTCCGACGTAATTTCGCTCGCGGCATCGATGCCAAACGAGGTTTAATGGCGCAACGCGATGTATTTGCATAAAATAAAGTATTTTGACACTCGTGTACCGAGGTTACATGCGAGCAGCGCTCTTAAAACTCGATGGCTCGTTTTTGGGGCGCAATGAAATTTCACTCGCGGCATCCATGCTAAATGAGGTTTAGGGGTGCGACAAGATGCAATTTCATACAATAAAGGTTTTTGACACCGGGGCACCGAGGTTACGTACGATCAGCGCTCACAAACCTTGATGCTTCGTTTTTGGAGTTCGACGACATTTCGCTCGCGGCATCAATGCCGAAAGAGTTTTAACGGTGCAACACGATGCATTTGCATAAAATAAAGTATTTTGACACTTGTGCACAGACGTTACATGCGAGCAGAGCTCGTAAAACTCGATGGCTCGTTTTAGGGGCCCGATGAAATTTCACTCACGGGTTCAATGCTAAATGAGGTTTAGCGGTGCAACACGATGCATTTGCATAAAATGAAAGTTTTTGACACAGGTCCATCGAGGTTACGTGCGGGCAGCGATCGCAAGACTCGATGGCTCGTTTTTGGAGTTCGACGAAATTTCGATCGCGGCATCGATGCCAAACGAGGTTAATCGGTGCAACGCGATACATTTGCATAAAATAAAGGTTTTTGACACTCATGCACCGAGGCTACGTACAAGCAGCGCTCACAAACATCAATGGCTCGTTTTTGGGGTTCGCCGACATTTCTCTCGCGGCATTGATGTCAAACGAGGTTTAATGGCGCAACACGATGTATTTGCATAAAATAAAGTATTTTGACACTCGTGCACCGAGGTTACATGCGAGCAGCGCTCGTAAAACTCGATGGTTCATTTTTGGGACCCGATGAAATTTCACTCGCGGCATCCATTCTAAATGAGGTTTAGCGGTGCAACACTATGCAATTGCATAAAATAAAGGATTTTGACTCTCGTGCTCCAAGGCTAAGTGCGAGCAGCGCTCACAAACCTCGATGGCTTGTTTTTGGGGTTCGACTACATTTCGCTCGCGGCATCGATGCCAACCTAGTTTTAACGATGCAACACGATGCATTTGCATAAAATAAAGTATGTTGACACTCGTGCACAAAGGTCACGTGCGAGCAGCGCTCCCAAAACTCGATGGCTCGTTTATGGGGTTCGACGTCATTTCTATCACGACATTGATGTCAACGGAGTTTTAACGATGCAAAACGATGCAGTTGCATAAATCAAAGGTTTTTGACACTCGTGCACCGAGGTTACGTGTGGGCAGCGCTCACAAACCTCGATGGCTCGTTTCTCGTGTCCGACGTAATTTCGCTCGCGGCATCGATGCCAAACGAGGTTTAATGGCGCAACACGATGTATTTGCATAAAGTAAAGTATTTTGACACTCGTGCACCGAGGTTACATGCGAGCAGCGCTCGTAAAACTCGATGGTTCGTTTTTGGGACCCGATGAAATTTCACTCGCGGCATCCATTCTAAATGAGGTTTAGCGGTGCAACACTATGCAATTGCATAAAATAAAGGATTTTGACTCTCGTGCTCCAAGGCTAAGTGCGAGCAGCGCTCACAAACCTCGATGGCTTGTTTTTGGGGTTCGACTACATTTCGCTCGCGGCATCGATGCCAACCTAGTTTTAACGATGCAACACGATGCATTTGCATAAAATAAAGTATGTTGACACTCGTGCACAAAGGTCACGTGCGAGCAGCGCTCCCAAAATTCGATGGCTCGTTTATGGGGTTCGACGTCATTTCTATCACGACATTGATGTCAACCGAGTTCTAACGATGCAAAACGATGCAGTTGCATAAATCAAAGGTTTTTGACACTCGTGCACCGAGGTTACGTGTGGGCAGCGCTCACAAACCTCGATGGCTCGTTTTTGCGGCCCAATGAAATTTCACTCGCGGCATCCATGCTAAATGAGGTTTAGCGGTGCAACACGATGCAATTGCACAAAATAAAGGATTTTGACACCGGTGCACCGAGGTTACGTGTGGGCAGCGCTCACAAACCTCGATGGCTCGTTTCTCGTGTCCGACGTAATTTCGCTCGCGGCATCGATGCCAAACGAGGTTTAATGGCGCAACGCGATGTATTTGCATAAAATAAAGTATTTTGACACTCGTGTACCGAGGTTACATGCGAGCAGCGCTTGCAAAACTCGATGGCTCGTTTTTGCGGCCCAATGAAATTTCACTCGCGGCATCCATGCTAAATGAGGTTTAGCGGTGCAACACGATGCAATTGCACAAAATAAAGGATTTTGACACCGGTGCACCGAGGTTACGTGTGGGCAGCGCTCACAAACCTCGATGGCTCGTTTCTCGTGTCCGACGTAATTTCGCTCGCGGCATCGATGCCAAACGAGGTTTAATGGCGCAACGCGATGTATTTGCATAAAATAAAGTATTTTGACACTCGTGTACCGAGGTTACATGCGAGCAGCGCTCTTAAAACTCGATGGCTCGTTTTTGGGACCCGATGAAATTTCACTCGCGGCATCCATTCTAAATGAGGTTTAGCGGTGCAACACTATGCAATTGCATAAAATAAAGGATTTTGACTCTCGTGCTCCAAGGCTAAGTGCGAGCAGTGCTCACAAACCTCGATGGCTTGTTTTTGGGGTTCGACTACATTTCGCTCGCGGCATCGATGCCAACCAAGTTTTAACGATAACAACACGATGCATTTGCATAAAATAAAGTATGTTGACATTCGTGCACAAAGGTTACGTGCGAGCAGCGCTCCCAAAACTCGATGGCTCGTTTATGGGGTTCGTCGTCATTTCTATCACGACATTGATGTCATCCGAGTTTTAACGATGCAAAACGATGCAGTTGCATAAATCAAAGGTTTTTGACACTCGTGCACCGAGGTTACGTGTGGGCAGCGCTCACAAACCTCGATGGCTCGTTTCTCGTGTCCGACGTAATTTCGCTCGCGGCATCGATGCCAAACGAGGTTTAATGGCGCAACACGATGTATTTGCATAAAATAAAGTATTTTGACACTCGTGTACCGAGGTTACATGCGAGCAGCGCTCGCAAAACTCGATGGCTCGTTTTTGGGGCCCAATGAAATTTCGCTCGCGGCATCCATGCTAAATGAGGTTTAGCGGTGCAACACGATGCAATTGCACACAATAAAGGATTTTGACACCGGTGCACCGAGGTTACGTGCGAGCAGCGCTCACAAACCTTGATGCCTCGTTTTTGGAGTTCGACAACATTTCGCTCGCGGCATCAACGCCGAAAGAGTTTTAACTGTGCAGCACGATGCATTTGCATAAAATAAAGGATTTTGACTCTCGTGCACCGAGGTTACGTGCGAGCAGTGCTCACAAACCTCGATGGCTCGTTTTTGGAGTTCGACGACATTTCGCTCGCGGCATCGATGCCAAACGAGTTTTAACGATGCAACACCATGTACTTGCATAAAATAAAGGTTTTTGACACTCGTGCACAATCGTTACGTGCGAACATCGCTGGCAATACTCGATGGCTCGATTTTGTGGTCCTACGAATTTTCGATAGCGGCATGGTTTGTCAAACGAGGTGTAACGGTGCAGCACGATGCATTTGCGTAAAATAAAGCCTTTTGAATCTCATGTACAAAGGTTACGTGCGAGCAGCGCTCACAAACATGGATGGCTCGTTTTTGGGGTTCGACGACATTTCGCTCGCGGCATCGATGCCAAACGAGGTTTAACGGCGCAACACGATGCATTTGCATAAATAAAGTATTTTGACGCTCGTGTACCGAGGTTACATGCGAGCAGCGCTCGTAAAACTCGATGGCTCGTTTTAGGGGCCCCATGAAATTTCGCTCGCGGCATCGATGCCAAACGAGGTTTGACGATACAGAACGATGCATTTGCATAAAATAAAGTATTTTGACTCTCGTGCAACGAGGTTACATACGAGCAGCGCTCGTAAAACTCGATGGCCCGTTTTTTGGGCCCGATGAAATTTCACTCGCGGCATCCATGCTGAATAATGTTTAGCGGTGCAACACGATGCAATTGCATAAAATAAAGTATTTTGACTCTCGTGCAACGAGGTTACATGCGAGCAGCGCTCGTAAAACTCGATGGCTCGTTTTTGGGGCCCCATGAAATTTCACTCGCGGCATCGATGCCAAACGAATCTTAGCGATGCAACATCATGTATTTATATAAAATAAAGGTTTTTGACACTCGTGCACAAACGTTACGTGCGAGCATCGCTCGCAATACTCGGTGGCTCGTTTTTGTGGTCCGGCGAATTTTCGCTCGCGGCATCGATGTCAAACGAGGTGTAACGGTGCAGCACGATGCATTTGCATAAAATAAAGGATTTTGACTCTCGTGCACAAAGGTTACGTGCGAGCAGCGCTCGCAAAACTCGATGGCTCGTTTTTGGGGTTCGACGTCATTTCTATCGCGGCATTGATGTCAACCGAGTTTTAACGATGCAAAACGATGCATTTGCATAAATCAAAGGTTTTTGACACTCGTGCACCGAGGTTACGTGTGGGCAGCGCTCACAAACCTCGATGGCTCGTTTCTCGTGTCCGACGTAATTTCGCTCACGGCATCGATGCCAAACGAGGTTTAATGGCGCAACGCGATGTATTTGCATAAAATAAAGTATTTTGACACTCGTGTACCGAGGTTACATGCGAGCAGCGCTCTTAAAACTCGATGGCTCGTTTTTGGGGCGCAATGAAATTTCACTCGCGGCATCCATGCTAAATGAGGTTTAGGGGTGCGACAAGATGCAATTTCATACAATAAAGGTTTTTGACACCGGGGCACCGAGGTTACGTACGATCAGCGCTCACAAACCTTGATGCTTCGTTTTTGGAGTTCGACGACATTTCGCTCGCGGCATCAATGCCGAAAGAGTTTTAACGGTGCAACACGATGCATTTGCATAAAATAAAGTATTTTGACACTCGTGCACAGACGTTACATGCGAGCAGAGCTCGTAAAACTCGATGGCTCGTTTTTGGGGCCCAATGAAATTTCACTCGCGGCATCCATGCTAAATGAGGTTTAGCGGTGCAACACGACGCATTTGCATAAAATAAAGGATTTTGACACCGGTGCACCGAGGTTACGTGCGAGCAGCGCTCACAAACCTCGATGGCTCGTTTTTGGGGCCCAATGAAATTTCGCTCGCGGCATCCATGCTAAATGAGGTTTAGCGGTGCAACACGATGCAATTGCACAAAATAAAGGATTTTGACACCGGTGCACCGAGGTTACGTGCGAGCAGCGCTCACAAACCTCGATGGCTCGTTTTTGGAGTTCGACGACATTTCGCTCGCGGCATCGATGCCAAACGACTTTTAACGATGCAACACCATGTACTTGCATAAAATAAAGGTTTTTGACACTCGTGCACAATCGTTACGTGCGAACATCGTTCGCAATACTCGATGGCTCGATTTTGTGGTCCTACGAATTTTCGATAGCGGCATGGTTTGTCAAACGAGGTGTAACGGTGCAGCACGATGCATTTACGTAAAATAAAGCCATTTGAATCTCATGTACAAAGTTTACGTGCGAGCAGCGCTCACAAACATGGATGGCTCGTTTTTTGGGTTCGACGACATTTCGCTCGCGGCATCGATGCCAAACGAGGTTTAACGGCGCAACACGATGCATTTGCATAAAATAAATTATTTTGACACTCGTGTACCGAGGTTACATGCGAGCAGCGCTCGTAAAACTCGATGGCTCGTTTTAGGGGCCCCATGAAATTTCGCTCGCGGCATCGATGCCAAACGAGGTTTGACGATACAGAACGAAGCATTTGCATAAAATAAAGTATTTTGAAACTCGTGCACCGAGGTTACGTGCGAGCAGCGCTCTCAAACATCAATGGCTCGTTTTTGGGGTTCGCCGACATTTCTCTCGCGGTATTGATGTCAAACGAGGTTTAATGGCGCAACACGATGTATTTGCATAATATAAAGTATTTTGACACTCGTGCACCGAGGTTACATGCGAGCAGCGCTCTTAAAACTCGATGGCTCGTTTTTGGGGCCCAATGAAATTTCACTCGCGGCATCCATGCTAAATGAGGTTTAGCGGTGCGACAAGATGCAATTTCATACAATAAAGGTTTTTGACACCGGGGCACCGAGGTTACGTACGATCAGCGCTCACAAACCTTGATGCTTCGTTTTTGGAGTTCGACGACATTTCGCTCGCGGCATCAATGCCGAAAGAGTTTTAACGGTGCAACACGATGCATTTGCATAAAATAAAGTATTTTGACACTCGTGCACAGACGTTACATGCGAGCAGAGCTCATAAAACTCGATGGCTCGTTTTAGGGGCCCGATGAAATTTCACTCACGGGTTCAATGCTAAATGAGGTTTAGCGGTGCAACACGATGCATTTGCATAAAATGAAAGTTTTTGACACAGGTCCATCGAGGTTACGTGCGGGCAGCGATCGCAAGACTCGATGGCTCGTTTTTGGAGTTCGACGAAATTTCGATCGCGGCATCGATGCCAAACGAGGTTAATCGGTGCAACGCGATACATTTGCATAAAATAAAGGTTTTTGACACTCATGCACCGAGGCTACGTACAAGCAGCGCTCACAAACATCAATGGCTCGTTTTTGGGGTTCGCCGACATTTCTCTCGCGGCATTGATGTCAAACGAGGTTTAATGGCGCAACACGATGTATTTGCATAAAATAAAGTATTTTGACACTCGTGCACCGAGGTTACATGCGAGCAGCGCTCGTAAAACTCGATGGTTCGTTTTTGGGACCCGATGAAATTTCACTCGCGGCATCCATTCTAAATGAGGTTTAGCGGTGCAACACTATGCAATTGCATAAAATAAAGGATTTTGACTCTCGTGCTCCAAGGCTAAGTGCGAGCAGCGCTCACAAACCTCGATGGCTTGTTTTTGGGGTTCGACTACATTTCGCTCGCGGCATCGATGCCAACCTAGTTTTAACGATGCAACACGATGCATTTGCATAAAATAAAGTATGTTGACACTCGTGCACAAAGGTCACGTGCGAGCAGCGCTCCCAAAACTCGATGGCTCGTTTATGGGGTTCGACGTCATTTCTATCACGACATTGATGTCAACCGAGTTTTAACGATGCAAAACGATGCAGTTGCATAAATCAAAGGTTTTTGACACTCGTGCACCGAGGTTACGTGTGGGCAGCGCTCACAAACCTCGATGGCTCGTTTCTCGTGTCCGACGTAATTTCGCTCGCGGCATCGATGCCAAACGAGGTTTAATGGCGCAACGCGATGTATTTGCATAAAATAAAGTATTTTGACACTCGTGTACCGAGGTTACATGCGAGCAGCGCTCTTAAAACTCGATGGCTCGTTTTTGGGGCCCGATGAAATTTCACTCGCGGCATCCATGCTAAATGAGGTTTAACTGTGCAACACGACGCATTTGCATGAAATAAAGTATTTTGACTGTCGTGCACCGAGGTTACGTGCGAGCAGCGCTCACAAACCTCGATGGCTCGTTTTTGGAGTTTGAGGACATTTCGCTCGCGGCATCAATGCCGAAAGAGTTTTAACGGTGCAACACGGTGCATTTGAATAACATAAAGTATTTTGACACTCGTGCACCGACGTTACATGCGAGCAGCGCTCGTAAAACTCGATGGCTCGTTTTAGGGGCCCGATGAAATTTCACTCACGGGTTCCATGCTAAATGAGGTTTAGCGGTGCAACACGATGCATTTGCATAAAATGAAAGTTTTTGACACAGGTCCATCGAGGTTTCGTGCGGGCAGCGATCGCAAGACTCGATGGCTCGTTTTTGGAGTTCGACGAAATTTCGCCCGCGGCATCGATGCCAAACGAGGTTAATCGGTGCAACACGATACATTTGCATAAAATAAAGGTTTTTGACACAAATGCACCGAGGCTACGTACAGGCAGCGCTCACAAACATCGATGGCTCGTTTTTGGGGTTCGCCGACTTTTCTCTCGCGGCATTGATGTCAAACGAGGTTTAATGGCGCAACACGATGTATTTGCATAAAGTAAAGTATTTTGACACTCGTGCACCGAGGTTACGTGTGGGCAGCGCTCACAAACCTCGATGGCTCGTTTCTCGTGTCCGACGTAATTTCGCTCGCGGCATCGATGCCAAACGAGGTTTAATGGCGCAACACGATGTATTTGCATAAAATAAAGTATTTTGACACTCGTGTACCGAGGTTACATGCGAGCAGCGCTTGCAAAACTCGATGGCTCGTTTTTGCGGCCCAATGAAATTTCACTCGCGGCATCCATGCTAAATGAGGTTTAGCGGTGCAACACGATGCAATTGCACAAAATAAAGGATCTTGACACCGGTGCACCGAGGTTACGTGTGGGCAGCGCTCACAAACCTCGATGGCTCGTTTCTCGTGTCCGACGTAATTTCGCTCGCGGCATCGATGCCAAACGAGGTTTAATGGCGCAACGCGATGTATTTGCATAAAATAAAGTATTTTGACACTCGTGTACCGAGGTTACATGCGAGCAGCGCTTGCAAAACTCGATGGCTCGTTTTTGCGGCCCAATGAAATTTCACTCGCGGCATCCATGCTAAATGAGGTTTAGCGGTGCAACACGATGCAATTGCACAAAATAAAGGATTTTGACACCGGTGCACCGAGGTTACGTGTGGGCAGCGCTCACAAACCTCGATGGCTCGTTTCTCGTGTCCGACGTAATTTCGCTCGCGGCATCGATGCCAAACGAGGTTTAATGGCGCAACGCGATGTATTTGCATAAAATAAAGTATTTTGACACTCGTGTACCGAGGTTACATGCGAGCAGCGCTCTTAAAACTCGATGGCTCGTTTTTGGGACCCGATGAAATTTCACTCGCGGCATCCATTCTAAATGAGGTTTAGCGGTGCAACACTATGCAATTGCATAAAATAAAGGATTTTGACTCTCGTGCTCCAAGGCTAAGTGCGAGCAGTGCTCACAAACCTCGATGGCTTGTTTTTGGGGTTCGACTACATTTCGCTCGCGGCATCGATGCCAACCAAGTTTTAACGATAACAACACGATGCATTTGCATAAAATAAAGTATGTTGACATTCGTGCACAAAGGTTACGTGCGAGCAGCGCTCCCAAAACTCGATGGCTCGTTTATGGGGTTCGTCGTCATTTCTATCACGACATTGATGTCATCCGAGTTTTAACGATGCAAAACGATGCAGTTGCATAAATCAAAGGTTTTTGACACTCGTGCACCGAGGTTACGTGTGGGCAGCGCTCACAAACCTCGATGGCTCGTTTCTCGTGTCCGACGTAATTTCGCTCGCGGCATCGATGCCAAACGAGGTTTAATGGCGCAACACGATGTATTTGCATAAAATAAAGTATTTTGACACTCGTGTACCGAGGTTACATGCGAGCAGCGCTCGCAAAACTCGATGGCTCGTTTTTGGGGCCCAATGAAATTTCGCTCGCGGCATCCATGCTAAATGAGGTTTAGCGGTGCAACACGATGCAATTGCACACAATAAAGGATTTTGACACCGGTGCACCGAGGTTACGTGTGGGCAGCGCTCACAAACCTTGATGCCTCGTTTTTGGAGTTCGACAACATTTCGCTCGCGGCATCAACGCCGAAAGAGTTTTAACTGTGCAGCACGATGCATTTGCATAAAATAAAGGATTTTGACTCTCGTGCACCGAGGTTACGTGCGAGCAGTGCTCACAAACCTCGATGGCTCGTTTTTGGAGTTCGACGACATTTCGCTCGCGGCATCGATGCCAAACGAGTTTTAACGATGCAACACCATGTACTTGCATAATATAAAGTATTTTGACACTCGTGCACCGAGGTTACATGCGAGCAGCGCTCTTAAAACTCGATGGCTCGTTTTTGGGGCCCAATGAAATTTCACTCGCGGCATCCATGCTAAATGAGGTTTAGCGGTGCGACAAGATGCAATTTCATACAATAAAGGTTTTTGACACCGGGGCACCGAGGTTACGTACGATCAGCGCTCACAAACCTTGATGCTTCGTTTTTGGAGTTCGACGACATTTCGCTCGCGGCATCAATGCCGAAAGAGTTTTAACGGTGCAACACGATGCATTTGCATAAAATAAAGTATTTTGACACTCGTGCACAGACGTTACATGCGAGCAGAGCTCGTAAAACTCGATGGCTCGTTTTAGGGGCCCGATGAAATTTCACTCACGGGTTCAATGCTAAATGAGGTTTAGCGGTGCAACACGATGCATTTGCATAAAATGAAAGTTTTTGACACAGGTCCATCGAGGTTACGTGCGGGCAGCGATCGCAAGACTCGATGGCTCGTTTTTGGAGTTCGACGAAATTTCGATCGCGGCATCGATGCCAAACGAGGTTAATCGGTGCAACGCGATACATTTGCATAAAATAAAGGTTTTTGACACTCATGCACCGAGGCTACGTACAAGCAGCGCTCACAAACATCAATGGCTCGTTTTTGGGGTTCGCCGACATTTCTCTCGCGGCATTGATGTCAAACGAGGTTTAATGGCGCAACACGATGTATTTGCATAAAATAAAGTATTTTGACACTCGTGCACCGAGGTTACATGCGAGCAGCGCTCGTAAAACTCGATGGTTCATTTTTGGGACCCGATGAAATTTCACTCGCGGCATCCATTCTAAATGAGGTTTAGCGGTGCAACACTATGCAATTGCATAAAATAAAGGATTTTGACTCTCGTGCTCCAAGGCTAAGTGCGAGCAGCGCTCACAAACCTCGATGGCTTGTTTTTGGGGTTCGACTACATTTCGCTCGCGGCATCGATGCCAACCTAGTTTTAACGATGCAACACGATGCATTTGCATAAAATAAAGTATGTTGACACTCGTGCACAAAGGTCACGTGCGAGCAGCGCTCCCAAAACTCGATGGCTCGTTTATGGGGTTCGACGTCATTTCTATCACGACATTGATGTCAACGGAGTTTTAACGATGCAAAACGATGCAGTTGCATAAATCAAAGGTTTTTGACACTCGTGCACCGAGGTTACGTGTGGGCAGCGCTCACAAACCTCGATGGCTCGTTTCTCGTGTCCGACGTAATTTCGCTCGCGGCATCAATGCCGAAAGAGTTTTAACGGTGCAACACGGTGCATTTGAATAACATAAAGTATTTTGACACTCGTGCACCGACGTTACATGCGAGCAGCGCTCGTAAAACTCGATGGCTCGTTTTAGGGGCCCGATGAAATTTCACTCACGGGTTCCATGCTAAATGAGGTTTAGCGGTGCAACACGATGCATTTGCATAAAATGAAAGTTTTTGACACAGGTCCATCGAGGTTTCGTGCGGGCAGCGATCGCAAGACTCGATGGCTCGTTTTTGGAGTTCGACGAAATTTCGCCCGCGGCATCGATGCCAAACGAGGTTAATCGGTGCAACACGATACATTTGCATAAAATAAAGGTTTTTGACACAAATGCACCGAGGCTACGTACAGGCAGCGCTCACAAACATCGATGGCTCGTTTTTGGGGTTCGCCGACTTTTCTCTCGCGGCATTGATGTCAAACGAGGTTTAATGGCGCAACACGATGTATTTGCATAAAGTAAAGTATTTTGACACTCGTGCACCGAGGTTACGTGTGGGCAGCGCTCACAAACCTCGATGGCTCGTTTCTCGTGTCCGACGTAATTTCGCTCGCGGCATCGATGCCAAACGAGGTTTAATGGCGCAACGCGATGTATTTGCATAAAATAAAGTATTTTGACACTCGTGTACCGAGGTTACATGCGAGCAGCGCTTGCAAAACTCGATGGCTCGTTTTTGAGGCCCAATGAAATTTCACTCGCGGCATCCATGCTAAATGAGGTTTAGCGGTGCAACACGATGCAATTGCACAAAATAAAGGATTTTGACACCGGTGCACCGAGGTTACGTGTGGGCAGCGCTCACAAACCTCGATGGCTCGTTTCTCGTGTCCGACGTAATTTCGCTCGCGGCATCGATGCCAAACGAGGTTTAATGGCGCAACGCGATGTATTTGCATAAAATAAAGTATTTTGACACTCGTGTACCGAGGTTACATGCGAGCAGCGCTCTTAAAACTCGATGGCTCGTTTTTGGGACCCGATGAAATTTCACTCGCGGCATCCATTCTAAATGAGGTTTAGCGGTGCAACACTATGCAATTGCATAAAATAAAGGATTTTGACTCTCGTGCTCCAAGGCTAAGTGCGAGCAGTGCTCACAAACCTCGATGGCTTGTTTTTGGGGTTCGACTACATTTCGCTCGTGGCATCGATGCCAACCAAGTTTTAACGATAACAACACGATGCATTTGCATAAAATAAAGTATGTTGACATTCGTGCACAAAGGTTACGTGCGAGCAGCGCTCCCAAAACTCGATGGCTCGTTTATGGGGTTCGTCGTCATTTCTATCACGACATTGATGTCATCCGAGTTTTAACGATGCAAAACGATGCAGTTACATAAATCAAAGGTTTTTGACACTCGTGCACCGAGGTTACGTGTGGGCAGCGCTCACAAACCTCGATGGCTCGTTTCTCGTGTCCGACGTAATTTCGATCGCGGCATCGATGCCAAACGAGGTTTAATGGCGCAACACGATGTATTTGCATAAAATAAAGTATTTTGACACTCGTGTACCGAGGTTACATGAGAGCAGCGCTCGCAAAACTCGATGGCTCGTTTTTGGGGCCCAATGAAATTTCGCTCGCGGCATCCATGCTAAATGAGGTTTAGCGGTGCAACACGATGCAATTGCACACAATAAAGGATTTTGACACCGGTGCACCGAGGTTACGTGCGAGCAGCGCTCACAAACCTTGATGCCTCGTTTTTGGAGTTCGACAACATTTCGCTCGCGGCATCAACGCCGAAAGAGTTTTAACTGTGCAGCACGATGCATTTGCATAAAATAAAGGATTTTGACTCTCGTGCACCGAGGTTACGTGCGAGCAGTGCTCACAAACCTCGATGGCTCGTTTTTGGAGTTCGACGACATTTCGCTCGCGGCATCGATGCCAAACGAGTTTTAACGATGCAACACCATGTACTTGCATAAAATAAAGGTTTTTGACACTCGTGCACAATCGTTACGTGCGAACATCGCTGGCAATACTCGATGGCTCGATTTTGTGGTCCTACGAATTTTCGATAGCGGCATGGTTTGTCAAACGAGGTGTAACGGTGCAGCACGATGCATTTGCGTAAAATAAAGCCTTTTGAATCTCATGTACAAAGGTTACGTGCGAGCAGCGCTCACAAACATGGATGGCTCGTTTTTGGGGTTCGACGACATTTCGCTCGCGGCATCGATGCCAAACGAGGTTTAACGGCGCAACACGATGCATTTGCATAAATAAAGTATTTTGACGCTCGTGTACCGAGGTTACATGCGAGCAGCGCTCGTAAAACTCGATGGCTCGTTTTAGGGGCCCCATGAAATTTCGCTCGCGGCATCGATGCCAAACGAGGTTTGACGATACAGAACGATGCATTTGCATAAAATAAAGTATTTTGACTCTCGTGCAACGAGGTTACATACGAGCAGCGCTCGTAAAACTCGATGGCCCGTTTTTTGGGCCCGATGAAATTTCACTCGCGGCATCCATGCTGAATAATGTTTAGCGGTGCAACACGATGCAATTGCATAAAATAAAGTATTTTGACTCTCGTGCAACGAGGTTACATGCGAGCAGCGCTCGTAAAACTCGATGGCTCGTTTTTGGGGCCCCATGAAATTTCACTCGCGGCATCGATGCCAAACGAATCTTAGCGATGCAACATCATGTATTTATATAAAATAAAGGTTTTTGACACTCGTGCACAAACGTTACGTGCGAGCATCGCTCGCAATACTCGGTGGCTCGTTTTTGTGGTCCGGCGAATTTTCGCTCGCGGCATCGATGTCAAACGAGGTGTAACGGTGCAGCACGATGCATTTGCATAAAATAAAGGATTTTGACTCTCGTGCACAAAGGTTACGTGCGAGCAGCGCTCGCAAAACTCGATGGCTCGTTTTTGGGGTTCGACGTCATTTCTATCGCGGCATTGATGTCAACCGAGTTTTAACGATGCAAAACGATGCATTTGCATAAATCAAAGGTTTTTGACACTCGTGCACCGAGGTTACGTGTGGGCAGCGCTCACAAACCTCGATGGCTCGTTTCTCGTGTCCGACGTAATTTCGCTCACGGCATCGATGCCAAACGAGGTTTAATGGCGCAACGCGATGTATTTGCATAAAATAAAGTATTTTGACACTCGTGCAACGAGGTTACATGCGAGCAGCGCTCTTAAAACTCGATGGCTCGTTTTTGGGGCCCAATGAAATTTCACTCGCGGCATCCATGCTAAATGAGGTTTAGCGGTGCGACAAGATGCAATTTCATACAATAAAGGTTTTTGACACCGGGGCACCGAGGTTACGTACGATCAGCGCTCACAAACCTTGATGCTTCGTTTTTGGAGTTCGACGACATTTCGCTCGCGGCATCAATGCCGAAAGAGTTTTAACGGTGCAACACGATGCATTTGCATAAAATAAAGTATTTTGACACTCGTGCACAGACGTTACATGCGAGCAGAGCTCGTAAAACTCGATGGCTCGTTTTAGGGGCCCGATGAAATTTCACTCACGGGTTCAATGCTAAATGAGGTTTAGCGGTGCAACACGATGCATTTGCATAAAATGAAAGTTTTTGACACAGGTCCATCGAGGTTACGTGCGGGCAGCGATCGCAAGACACGATGGCTCGTTTTTGGAGTTCGACGAAATTTCGATCGGGGCATCGATGCCAAACGAGGTTAATCGGTGCAACGCGATACATTTGCATAAAATAAAGGTTTTTGACACTCATGCACCGAGGCTACGTACAAGCAGCGCTCACAAACATCAATGGCTCGTTTTTGGGGTTCGCCGACATTTCTCTCGCGGCATTGATGTCAAACGAGGTTTAATGGCGCAACACGATGTATTTGCATAAAATAAAGTATTTTGACACTCGTGCACCGAGGTTACATGCGAGCAGCGCTCGTAAAACTCGATGGTTCGTTTTTGGGACCCGATGAAATTTCACTCGCGGCATCCATTCTAAATGAGGTTTAGCGGTGCAACACTATGCAATTGCATAAAATAAAGGATTTTGACTCTCGTGCTCCAAGGCTAAGTGCGAGCAGCGCTCACAAACCTCGATGGCTTGTTTTTGGGGTTCGACTACATTTCGCTCGCGGCATCGATGCCAACCTAGTTTTAACGATGCAACACGATGCATTTGCATAAAATAAAGTATGTTGACACTCGTGCACAAAGGTCACGTGCGAGCAGCGCTCCCAAAACTCGATGGCTCGTTTATGGGGTTCGACGTCATTTCTATCACGACATTGATGTCAACCGAGTTTTAACGATGCAAAACGATGCAGTTGCATAAATCAAAGGTTTTTGACACTCGTGCACCGAGGTTACGTGTGGGCAGCGCTCACAAACCTCGATGGCTCGTTTCTCGTGTCCGACGTAATTTCGCTCGCGGCATCGATGCCAAACGAGGTTTAATGGCGCAACGCGATGTATTTGCATAAAATAAAGTATTTTGACACTCGTGTACCGAGGTTACATGCGAGCAGCGCTCTTAAAACTCGATGGCTCGTTTTTGGGGCCCGATGAAATTTCACTCGCGGCATCCATGCTAAATGAGGTTTAACTGTGCAACACGACGCATTTGCATGAAATAAAGTATTTTGACTGTCGTGCACCGAGGTTACGTGCGAGCAGCGCTCACAAACCTCGATGGCTCGTTTTTGGAGTTTGAGGACATTTCGCTCGCGGCATCAATGCCGAAAGAGTTTTAACGGTGCAACACGGTGCATTTGAATAACATAAAGTATTTTGACACTCGTGCACCGACGTTACATGCGAGCAGCGCTCGTAAAACTCGATGGCTCGTTTTAGGGGCCCGACGAAATTTCACTCACGGGTTCCATGCTAAATGAGGTTTAGCGGTGCAACACGATGCATTTGCATAAAATGAAAGTTTTTGACACAGGTCCATCGAGGTTTCGTGCGGGCAGCGATCGCAAGACTCGATGGCTCGTTTTTGGAGTTCGACGAAATTTCGCCCGCGGCATCGATGCCAAACGAGGTTAATCGGTACAACACGATACATTTGCATAAAATAAAGGTTTTTGACACAAATGCACCGAGGCTACGTACAGGCAGCGCTCACAAACATCGATGGCTCGTTTTTGGGGTTCGCCGACTTTTCTCTCGCGGCATTGATGTCAAACGAGGTTTAATGGCGCAACACGATGTATTTGCATAAAGTAAAGTATTTTGACACTCGTGCACCGAGGTTACGTGTGGGCAGCGCTCACAAACCTCGATGGCTCGTTTCTCGTGTCCGACGTAATTTCGCTCGCGGCATCGATGCCAAACGAGGTTTTATGGCGCAACACGATGTATTTGCATAAAATAAAGTATTTTGACACTCGTGTACCGAGGTTACATGCGAGCAGCGCTTGCAAAACTCGATGGCTCGTTTTTGCGGCCCGATGAAATTTCACTCGCGGCATCCATGCTAACTGAGGTTTAGCGGTGCAACACGATGCAATTGCACAAAATAAAGGATCTTGACACCGGTGCACCGAGGTTACGTGTGGGCAGCGCTCACAAACGTCGATGGCTCGTTTCTCGTGTCCGACGTAATTTCGCTCGCGGCATCGATGCCAAACGAGGTTTAATGGCGCAACGCGATGTATTTGCATAAAATAAAGTATTTTGACACTCGTGTACCGAGGTTACATGCGAGCAGCGCTTGCAAAACTCGATGGCTCGTTTTTGCGGCCCGATGAAATTTCACTCGCGGCATCCATGCTAACTGAGGTTTAGCGGTGCAACACGATGCAATTGCACAAAATAAAGGATTTTGACACCGGTGCACCGAGGTTACGTGTGGGCAGCGCTCACAAACCTCGATGGCTCGTTTCTCGTGTCCGACGTAATTTCGCTCGCGGCATCGATGCCAAACGAGGTTTAATGGCGCAACGCGATGTATTTGCATAAAATAAAGTATTTTGACACTCGTGTACCGAGGTTACATGCGAGCAGCGCTCTTAAAACTCGATGGCTCGTTTTTGGGACCCGATGAAATTTCACTCGCGGCATCCATTCTAAATGAGGTTTAGCGGTGCAACACTATGCAATTGCATAAAATAAAGGATTTTGACTCTCGTGCTCCAAGGCTAAGTGCGAGCAGTGCTCACAAACCTCGATGGCTTGTTTTTGGGGTTCGACTACATTTCGCTCGCGGCATCGATGCCAACCAAGTTTTAACGATAACAACACGATGCATTTGCATAAAATAAAGTATGTTGACATTCGTGCACAAAGGTTACGTGCGAGCAGCGCTCCCAAAACTCGATGGCTCGTTTATGGGGTTCGTCGTCATTTCTATCACGACATTGATGTCATCCGAGTTTTAACGATGCAAAACGATGCAGTTGCATAAATCAAAGGTTTTTGACACTCGTGCACCGAGGTTACGTGTGGGCAGCGCTCACAAACCTCGATGGCTCGTTTCTCGTGTCCGACGTAATTTCGCTCGCGGCATCGATGCCAAACGAGGATTAATGGCGCAACACGATGTATTTGCATAAAATAAAGTATTTTGACACTCGTGTACCGAGGTTACATGCGAGCAGCGCTCGCAAAACTCGATGGCTCGTTTTTGGCGCCCAATGAAATTTCGCTCGCGGCATCCATGCTAAATGAGGTTTAGCGGTGCAACACGATGCAATTGCACACAATAAAGGATTTTGACACCGGTGCACCGAGGTTACGTGCGAGCAGCGCTCACAAACCTTGATGCCTCGTTTTTGGAGTTCGACGACATTTCGCTCGCGGCATCGATGCCAAACGAGTTTTAACGATGCAACACCATGTACTTGCATAAAATAAAGGTTTTTGACATTCGTGCACAATCGTTACGTGCGAACATCGCTGGCAATACTCGATGGCTCGATTTTGTGGTCCTACGAATTTTCGATAGCGGCATGGTTTGTCAAACGAGGTGTAACGGTGCAGCACGATGCATTTGCGTAAAATAAAGCCTTTTGAATCTCATGTACAAAGGTTACGTGCGAGCAGCGCTCACAAACATGGATGGCTCGTTTTTGGGGTTCGACGACATTTCGCTCGCGGCATCGATGCCAAACGAGGTTTAACGGCGCAACACGATGCATTTGCATAAATAAAGTATTTTGACGCTCGTGTACCGAGGTTACATGCGAGCAGCGCTCGTAAAACTCGATGGCTCGTTTTAGGGGCCCCATGAAATTTCGCTCGCGGCATCGATGCCAAACGAGGTTTGACGATACAGAACGATGCATTTGCATAAAATAAAGTATTTTGACTCTCGTGCAACGAGGTTACATACGAGCAGCGCTCGTAAAACTCGATGGCCCGTTTTTTGGGCCCGATGAAATTTCACTCGCGGCATCCATGCTGAATAATGTTTAGCGGTGCAACACGATGCAATTGCATAAAATAAAGTATTTTGACTCTCGTGCAACGAGGTTACATGCGAGCAGCGCTCGTAAAACTCGATGGCTCGTTTTTGGGGCCCCATGAAATTTCACTCGCGGCATCGATGCCAAACGAATCTTAGCGATGCAACATCATGTATTTATATAAAATAAAGGTTTTTGACACTCGTGCACAAACGTTACGTGCGAGCATCGCTCGCAATACTCGGTGGCTCGTTTTTGTGGTCCGGCGAATTTTCGCTCGCGGCATCGATGTCAAACGAGGTGTAACGGTGCAGCACGATGCATTTGCATAAAATAAAGGATTTTGACTCTCGTGCACAAAGGTTACGTGCGAGCAGCGCTCGCAAAACTCGATGGCTCGTTTTTGGGGTTCGACGTCATTTCTATCGCGGCATTGATGTCAACCGAGTTTTAACGATGCAAAACGATGCATTTGCATAAATCAAAGGTTTTTGACACTCGTGCACCGAGGTTACGTGTGGGCAGCGCTCACAAACCTCGATGGCTCGTTTCTCGTGTCCGACGTAATTTCGCTCACGGCATCGATGCCAAACGAGGTTTAATGGCGCAACGCGATGTATTTGCATAAAATAAAGTATTTTGACACTCGTGTACCGAGGTTACATGCGAGCAGCGCTCTTAAAACTCGATGGCTCGTTTTTGGGGCGCAATGAAATTTCACTCGCGGCATCCATGCTAAATGAGGTTTAGGGGTGCGACAAGATGCAATTTCATACAATAAAGGTTTTTGACACCGGGGCACCGAGGTTACGTACGATCAGCGCTCACAAACCTTGATGCTTCGTTTTTGGAGTTCGACGACATTTCGCTCGCGGCATCAATGCCGAAAGAGTTTTAACGGTGCAACACGATGCATTTGCATAAAATAAAGTATTTTGACACTCGTGCACAGACGTTACATGCGAGCAGAGCTCGTAAAACTCGATGGCTCGTTTTAGGGGCCCGATGAAATTTCACTCACGGGTTCAATGCTAAATGAGGTTTAGCGGTGCAACACGATGCATTTGCATAAAATGAAAGTTTTTGACACAGGTCCATCGAGGTTACGTGCGGGCAGCGATCGCAAGACTCGATGGCTCGTTTTTGGAGTTCGACGAAATTTCGATCGCGGCATCGATGCCAAACGAGGTTAATCGGTGCAACGCGATACATTTGCATAAAATAAAGGTTTTTGACACTCATGCACCGAGGCTACGTACAAGCAGCGCTCACAAACATCAATGGCTCGTTTTTGGGGTTCGCCGACATTTCTCTCGCGGCATTGATGTCAAACGAGGTTTAATGGCGCAACACGATGTATTTGCATAAAATAAAGTATTTTGACACTCGTGCACCGAGGTTACATGCGAGCAGCGCTCGTAAAACTCGATGGTTCATTTTTGGGACCCGATGAAATTTCACTCGCGGCATCCATTCTAAATGAGGTTTAGCGGTGCAACACTATGCAATTGCATAAAATAAAGGATTTTGACTCTCGTGCTCCAAGGCTAAGTGCGAGCAGCGCTCACAAACCTCGATGGCTTGTTTTTGGGGTTCGACTACATTTCGCTCGCGGCATCGATGCCAACCTAGTTTTAACGATGCAACACGATGCATTTGCATAAAATAAAGTATGTTGACACTCGTGCACAAAGGTCACGTGCGAGCAGCGCTCCCAAAACTCGATGGCTCGTTTATGGGGTTCGACGTCATTTCTATCACGACATTGATGTCAACGGAGTTTTAACGATGCAAAACGATGCAGTTGCATAAATCAAAGGTTTTTGACACTCGTGCACCGAGGTTACGTGTGGGCAGCGCTCACAAACCTCGATGGCTCGTTTCTCGTGTCCGACGTAATTTCGCTCGCGGCATCGATGCCAAACGAGGTTTAATGGCGCAACGCGATGTATTTGCATAAAATAAAGTATTTTGACACTCGTGTACCGAGGTTACATGCGAGCAGCGCTCTTAAAACTCGATGGCTCGTTTTTGGGGCCCGATGAAATTTCACTCGCGGCATCCATGCTAAATGAGGTTTAACTGTGCAACACGACGCATTTGCATGAAATAAAGTATTTTGACTGTCGTGCACCGAGGTTACGTGCGAGCAGCGCTCACAAACCTCGATGGCTCGTTTTTGGAGTTTGACGACATTTCGCTCGCGGCATCAATGCCGAAAGAGTTTTAACGGTGCAACACGGTGCATTTGAATAACATAAAGTATTTTGACACTCGTGCACCGACGTTACATGCGAGCAGCGCTCGTAAAACTTGATGGCTCGTTTTAGGGGCCCGATGAAATTTCACTCACGGGTTCCATGCTAAATGAGGTTTAGCGGTGCAACACGATGCATTTGCATAAAATGAAAGTTTTTGACACAGGTCCATCGAGGTTTCGTGCGGGCAGCGATCGCAAGACTCGATGGCTCGTTTTTGGAGTTCGACGAAATTTCGCCCGCGGCATCGATGCCAAACGAGGTTAATCGGTGCAACACGATACATTTGCATAAAATAAAGGTTTTTGACACAAATGCACCGAGGCTACGTACAGGCAGCGCTCACAAACATCGATGGCTCGTTTTTGGGGTTCGCCGACATTTCTCTCGCGGCATTGATGTCAAACGAGGTTTAATGGCGCAACACGATGTATTTGCATAAAGTAAAGTATTTTGACACTCGTGCACCGAGGTTACATGCGAGCAGCGCTCGTAAAACTCGATGGTTCGTTTTTGGGACCCGATGAAATTTCACTCGCGGCATCCATTCTAAATGAGGTTTAGCGGTGCAACACTATGCAATTGCATAAAATAAAGGATTTTGACTCTCGTGCTCCAAGGCTAAGTGCGAGCAGCGCTCACAAACCTCGATGGCTTGTTTTTGGGGTTCGACTACATTTCGCTCGCGGCATCGATGCCAACCTAGTTTTAACGATGCAACACGATGCATTTGCATAAAATAAAGTATGTTGACACTCGTGCACAAAGGTCACGTGCGAGCAGCGCTCCCAAAACTCGATGGCTCGTTTATGGGGTTCGACGTCATTTCTATCACGACATTGATGTCAACCGAGTTCTAACGATGCAAAACGATGCAGTTGCATAAATCAAAGGTTTTTGACACTCGTGCACCGAGGTTACGTGTGGGCAGCGCTCACAAACCTCGATGGCTCGTTTCTCGTGTCCGACGTAATTTCGCTCGCGGCATCGATGCCAAACGAGGTTTAATGGCGCAACACGATGTATTTGCATAAAATAAAGTATTTTGACACTCGTGTACCGAGGTTACATGCGAGCAGCGCTTGCAAAACTCGATGGCTCGTTTTTGCGGCCCAATGAAATTTCACTCGCGGCATCCATGCTAAATGAGGTTTAGCGGTGCAACACGATGCAATTGCACAAAATAAAGGATTTTGACACCGGTGCACCGAGGTTACGTGTGGGCAGCGCTCACAAACCTCGATGGCTCGTTTCTCGTGTCCGATGTAATTTCGCTCGCGGCATCGATGCCAAACGAGGTTTAATGGCGCAACGCGATGTATTTGCATAAAATAAAGTATTTTGACACTCGTGTACCGAGGTTACATGCGAGCAGCGCTTGCAAAACTCGATGGCTCGTTTTTGCGGCCCAATGAAATTTCACTCGCGGCATCCATGCTAAATGAGGTTTAGCGGTGCAACACGATGCAATTGCACAAAATAAAGGATTTTGACACCGGTGCACCGAGGTTACGTGTGGGCAGCGCTCACAAACCTCGATGGCTCGTTTCTCGTGTCCGACGTAATTTCGCTCGCGGCATCGATGCCAAACGAGGTTTAATGGCGCAACGCGATGTATTTTCATAAAATAAAGTATTTTGACACTCGTGTACCGAGGTTACATGCGAGCAGCGCTCTTAAAACTCGATGACTCGTTTTTGGGACCCGATGAAATTTCACTCGCGGCATCCATTCTAAATGAGGTTTAGCGGTGCAACACTATGCAATTGCATAAAATAAAGGATTTTGACTCTCGTGCTCCAAGGCTAAGTGCGAGCAGTGCTCACAAACCTCGATGGCTTGTTTTTGGGGTTCGACTACATTTCGCTCGCGGCATCGATGCCAACCAAGTTTTAACGATAACAACACGATGCATTTGCATAAAATAAAGTATGTTGACATTCGTGCACAAAGGTTACGTGCGAGCAGCGCTCCCAAAACTCGATGGCTCGTTTATGGGGTTCGTCGTCATTTCTATCACGACATTGATGTCATCCGAGTTTTAACGATGCAAAACGATGCAGTTGCATAAATCAAAGGTTTTTGACACTCGTGCACCGAGGTTACGTGTGGGCAGCGCTCACAAACCTCGATGGCTCGTTTCTCGTGTCCGACGTAATTTCGCTCGCGGCATCGATGCCAAACGAGGTTTAATGGCGCAACACGATGTATTTGCATAAAATAAAGTATTTTGACACTCGTGTACCGAGGTTACATGCGAGCAGCGCTCGCAAAACTCGATGGCTCGTTTTTGGGGCCCAATGAAATTTCGCTCGCGGCATCCATGCTAAATGAGGTTTAGCGGTGCAACACGATGCAATTGCACACAATAAAGGATTTTGACACCGGTGCACCGAGGTTACGTGCGAGCAGCGCTCACAAACCTTGATGCCTCGTTTTTGGAGTTCGACAACATTTCGCTCGCGGCATCAACGCCGAAAGAGTTTTAACTGTGCAGCACGATGCATTTGCATAAAATAAAGGATTTTGACTCTCGTGCACCGAGGTTACGTGCGAGCAGTGCTCACAAACCTCGATGGCTCGTTTTTGGAGTTCGACGACATTTCGCTCGCGGCATCGATGCCAAACGAGTTTTAACGATGCAACACCATGTACTTGCATAAAATAAAGGTTTTTGACACTCGTGCACAATCGTTACGTGCGAACATCGCTGGCAATACTCGATGGCTCGATTTTGTGGTCCTACGAATTTTCGATAGCGGCATGGTTTGTCAAACGAGGTGTAACGGTGCAGCACGATGCATTTGCGTAAAATAAAGCCTTTTGAATCTCATGTACAAAGGTTACGTGCGAGCAGCGCTCACAAACATGGATGGCTCGTTTTTGGGGTTCGACGACATTTCGCTCGCGGCATCGATGCCAAACGAGGTTTAACGGCGCAACACGATGCATTTGCATAAATAAAGTATTTTGACGCTCGTGTACCGAGGTTACATGCGAGCAGCGCTCGTAAAACTCGATGGCTCGTTTTAGGGGCCCCATGAAATTTCGCTCGCGGCATCGATGCCAAACGAGGTTTGACGATACAGAACGATGCATTTGCATAAAATAAAGTATTTTGACTCTCGTGCAACGAGGTTACATACGAGCAGCGCTCGTAAAACTCGATGGCCCGTTTTTTGGGCCCGATGAAATTTCACTCGCGGCATCCATGCTGAATAATGTTTAGCGGTGCAACACGATGCAATTGCATAAAATAAAGTATTTTGACTCTCGTGCAACGAGGTTACATGCGAGCAGCGCTCGTAAAACTCGATGGCTCGTTTTTGGGGCCCCATGAAATTTCACTCGCGGCATCGATGCCAAACGAATCTTAGCGATGCAACATCATGTATTTATATAAAATAAAGGTTTTTGACACTCGTGCACAAACGTTACGTGCGAGCATCGCTCGCAATACTCGGTGGCTCGTTTTTGTGGTCCGGCGAATTTTCGCTCGCGGCATCGATGTCAAACGAGGTGTAACGGTGCAGCACGATGCATTTGCATAAAATAAAGGATTTTGACTCTCGTGCACAAAGGTTACGTGCGAGCAGCGCTCGCAAAACTCGATGGCTCGTTTTTGGGGTTCGACGTCATTTCTATCGCGGCATTGATGTCAACCGAGTTTTAACGATGCAAAACGATGCATTTGCATAAATCAAAGGTTTTTGACACTCGTGCACCGAGGTTACGTGTGGGCAGCGCTCACAAACCTCGATGGCTCGTTTCTCGTGTCCGACGTAATTTCGCTCACGGCATCGATGCCAAACGAGGTTTAATGGCGCAACGCGATGTATTTGCATAAAATAAAGTATTTTGACACTCGTGTACCGAGGTTACATGCGAGCAGCGCTCTTAAAACTCGATGGCTCGTTTTTGGGGCGCAATGAAATTTCACTCGCGGCATCCATGCTAAATGAGGTTTAGGGGTGCGACAAGATGCAATTTCATACAATAAAGGTTTTTGACACCGGGGCACCGAGGTTACGTACGATCAGCGCTCACAAACCTTGATGCTTCGTTTTTGGAGTTCGACGACATTTCGCTCGCGGCATCAATGCCGAAAGAGTTTTAACGGTGCAACACGATGCATTTGCATAAAATAAAGTATTTTGACACTCGTGCACCGAGGTTACATGCGAGCAGCGCTCGTAAAACTCGATGGTTCATTTTTGGGACCCGATGAAATTTCACTCGCGGCATCCATTCTAAATGAGGTTTAGCGGTGCAACACTATGCAATTGCATAAAATAAAGGATTTTGACTCTCGTGCTCCAAGGCTAAGTGCGAGCAGCGCTCACAAACCTCGATGGCTTGTTTTTGGGGTTCGACTACATTTCGCTCGCGGCATCGATGCCAACCTAGTTTTAACGATGCAACACGATGCATTTGCATAAAATAAAGTATGTTGACACTCGTGCACAAAGGTCACGTGCGAGCAGCGCTCCCAAAACTCGATGGCTCGTTTATGGGGTTCGACGTCATTTCTATCACGACATTGATGTCAACGGAGTTTTAACGATGCAAAACGATGCAGTTGCATAAATCAAAGGTTTTTGACACTCGTGCACCGAGGTTACGTGTGGGCAGCGCTCACAAACCTCGATGGCTCGTTTCTCGTGTCCGACGTAATTTCGCTCGCGGCATCGATGCCAAACGAGGTTTAATGGCGCAACGCGATGTATTTGCATAAAATAAAGTATTTTGACACTCGTGTACCGAGGTTACATGCGAGCAGCGCTCTTAAAACTCGATGGCTCGTTTTTGGGGCGCAATGAAATTTCACTCGCGGCATCCATGCTAAATGAGGTTTAGGGGTGCGACAAGATGCAATTTCATACAATAAAGGTTTTTGACACCGGGGCACCGAGGTTACGTACGATCAGCGCTCACAAACCTTGATGCTTCGTTTTTGGAGTTCGACGACATTTCGCTCGCGGCATCAATGCCGAAAGAGTTTTAACGGTGCAACACGATGCATTTGCATAAAATAAAGTATTTTGACACTCGTGCACAGACGTTACATGCGAGCAGAGCTCGTAAAACTCGATGGCTCGTTTTAGGGGCCCGATGAAATTTCACTCACGGGTTCAATGCTAAATGAGGTTTAGCGGTGCAACACGATGCATTTGCATAAAATGAAAGTTTTTGACACAGGTCCATCGAGGTTACGTGCGGGCAGCGATCGCAAGACTCGATGGCTCGTTTTTGGAGTTCGACGAAATTTCGATCGCGGCATCGATGCCAAACGAGGTTAATCGGTGCAACGCGATACATTTGCATAAAATAAAGGTTTTTGACACTCATGCACCGAGGCTACGTACAAGCAGCGCTCACAAACATCAATGGCTCGTTTTTGGGGTTCGCCGACATTTCTCTCGCGGCATTGATGTCAAACGAGGTTTAATGGCGCAACACGATGTATTTGCATAAAATAAAGTATTTTGACACTCGTGCACCGAGGTTACATGCGAGCAGCGCTCGTAAAACTCGATGGTTCATTTTTGGGACCCGATGAAATTTCACTCGCGGCATCCATTCTAAATGAGGTTTAGCGGTGCAACACTATGCAATTGCATAAAATAAAGGATTTTGACTCTCGTGCTCCAAGGCTAAGTGCGAGCAGCGCTCACAAACCTCGATGGCTTGTTTTTGGGGTTCGACTACATTTCGCTCGCGGCATCGATGCCAACCTAGTTTTAACGATGCAACACGATGCATTTGCATAAAATAAAGTATGTTGACACTCGTGCACAAAGGTCACGTGCGAGCAGCGCTCCCAAAACTCGATGGCTCGTTTATGGGGTTCGACGTCATTTCTATCACGACATTGATGTCAACGGAGTTTTAACGATGCAAAACGATGCAGTTGCATAAATCAAAGGTTTTTGACACTCGTGCACCGAGGTTACGTGTGGGCAGCGCTCACAAACCTCGATGGCTCGTTTCTCGTGTCCGACGTAATTTCGCTCGCGGCATCGATGCCAAACGAGGTTTAATGGCGCAACGCGATGTATTTGCATAAAATAAAGTATTTTGACACTCGTGTACCGAGGTTACATGCGAGCAGCGCTCTTAAAACTCGATGGCTCGTTTTTGGGGCCCGATGAAATTTCACTCGCGGCATCCATGCTAAATGAGGTTTAACTGTGCAACACGACGCATTTGCATGAAATAAAGTATTTTGACTGTCGTGCACCGAGGTTACGTGCGAGCAGCGCTCACAAACCTCGATGGCTCGTTTTTGGAGTTTGACGACATTTCGCTCGCGGCATCAATGCCGAAAGAGTTTTAACGGTGCAACACGGTGCATTTGAATAACATAAAGTATTTTGACACTCGTGCACCGACGTTACATGCGAGCAGCGCTCGTAAAACTTGATGGCTCGTTTTAGGGGCCCGATGAAATTTCACTCACGGGTTCCATGCTAAATGAGGTTTAGCGGTGCAACACGATGCATTTGCATAAAATGAAAGTTTTTGACACAGGTCCATCGAGGTTTCGTGCGGGCAGCGATCGCAAGACTCGATGGCTCGTTTTTGGAGTTCGACGAAATTTCGCCCGCGGCATCGATGCCAAACGAGGTTAATCGGTGCAACACGATACATTTGCATAAAATAAAGGTTTTTGACACAAATGCACCGAGGCTACGTACAGGCAGCGCTCACAAACATCGATGGCTCGTTTTTGGGGTTCGCCGACATTTCTCTCGCGGCATTGATGTCAAACGAGGTTTAATGGCGCAACACGATGTATTTGCATAAAGTAAAGTATTTTGACACTCGTGCACCGAGGTTACATGCGAGCAGCGCTCGTAAAACTCGATGGTTCGTTTTTGGGACCCGATGAAATTTCACTCGCGGCATCCATTCTAAATGAGGTTTAGCGGTGCAACACTATGCAATTGCATAAAATAAAGGATTTTGACTCTCGTGCTCCAAGGCTAAGTGCGAGCAGCGCTCACAAACCTCGATGGCTTGTTTTTGGGGTTCGACTACATTTCGCTCGCGGCATCGATGCCAACCTAGTTTTAACGATGCAACACGATGCATTTGCATAAAATAAAGTATGTTGACACTCGTGCACAAAGGTCACGTGCGAGCAGCGCTCCCAAAACTCGATGGCTCGTTTATGGGGTTCGACGTCATTTCTATCACGACATTGATGTCAACCGAGTTCTAACGATGCAAAACGATGCAGTTGCATAAATCAAAGGTTTTTGACACTCGTGCACCGAGGTTACGTGTGGGCAGCGCTCACAAACCTCGATGGCTCGTTTCTCGTGTCCGACGTAATTTCGCTCGCGGCATCGATGCCAAACGAGGTTTAATGGCGCAACACGATGTATTTGCATAAAATAAAGTATTTTGACACTCGTGTACCGAGTTACATGCGAGCAGCGCTTGCAAAACTCGATGGCTCGTTTTTGCGGCCCAATGAAATTTCACTCGCGGCATCCATGCTAAATGAGGTTTAGCGGTGCAACACGATGCAATTGCACAAAATAAAGGATTTTGACACCGGTGCACCGAGGTTACGTGTGGGCAGCGCTCACAAACCTCGATGGCTCGTTTCTCGTGTCCGACGTAATTTCGCTCGCGGCATCGATGCCAAACGAGGTTTAATGGCGCAACGCGATGTATTTGCATAAAATAAAGTATTTTGACACTCGTGTACCGAGGTTACATGCGAGCAGCGCTCTTAAAACTCGATGGCTCGTTTTTGGGACCCGATGAAATTTCACTCGCGGCATCCATTCTAAATGAGGTTTAGCGGTGCAACACTATGCAATTGCATAAAATAAAGGATTTTGACTCTCGTGCTCCAAGGCTAAGTGCGAGCAGTGCTCACAAACCTCGATGGCTTGTTTTTGGGGTTCGACTACATTTCGCTCGCGGCATCGATGCCAACCAAGTTTTAACGATAACAACACGATGCATTTGCATAAAATAAAGTATGTTGACATTCGTGCACAAAGGTTACGTGCGAGCAGCGCTCCCAAAACTCGATGGCTCGTTTATGGGGTTCGTCGTCATTTCTATCACGACATTGATGTCATCCGAGTTTTAACGATGCAAAACGATGCAGTTGCATAAATCAAAGGTTTTTGACACTCGTGCACCGAGGTTACGTGTGGGCAGCGCTCACAAACCTCGATGGCTCGTTTCTCGTGTCCGACGTAATTTCGCTCGCGGCATCGATGCCAAACGAGGTTTAATGGCGCAACACGATGTATTTGCATAAAATAAAGTATTTTGACACTCGTGTACCGAGGTTACATGCGAGCAGCGCTCGCAAAACTCGATGGCTCGTTTTTGGGGCCCAATGAAATTTCGCTCGCGGCATCCATGCTAAATGAGGTTTAGCGGTGCAACACGATGCAATTGCACACAATAAAGGATTTTGACACCGGTGCACCGAGGTTACGTGCGAGCAGCGCTCACAAACCTTGATGCCTCGTTTTTGGAGTTCGACAACATTTCGCTCGCGGCATCAACGCCGAAAGAGTTTTAACTGTGCAGCACGATGCATTTGCATAAAATAAAGGATTTTGACTCTCGTGCACCGAGGTTACGTGCGAGCAGTGCTCACAAACCTCGATGGCTCGTTTTTGGAGTTCGACGACATTTCGCTCGCGGCATTGATGCCAAACGAGTTTTAACGATGCAACACCATGTACTTGCATAAAATAAAGGTTTTTGACACTCGTGCACAATCGTTACGTGCGAACATCGCTGGCAATACTCGATGGCTCGATTTTGTGGTCCTACGAATTTTCGATAGCGGCATGGTTTGTCAAACGAGGTGTAACGGTGCAGCACGATGCATTTGCGTAAAATAAAGCCTTTTGAATCTCATGTACAAAGGTTACGTGCGAGCAGCGCTCACAAACATGGATGGCTCGTTTTTGGGGTTCGACGACATTTCGCTCGCGGCATCGATGCCAAACGAGGTTTAACGGCGCAACACGATGCATTTGCATAAATAAAGTATTTTGACGCTCGTGTACCGAGGTTACATGCGAGCAGCGCTCGTAAAACTCGATGGCTCGTTTTAGGGGCCCCATGAAATTTCGCTCGCGGCATCGATGCCAAACGAGGTTTGACGATACAGAACGATGCATTTGCATAAAATAAAGTATTTTGACTCTCGTGCAACGAGGTTACATACGAGCAGCGCTCGTAAAACTCGATGGCCCGTTTTTTGGGCCCGATGAAATTTCACTCGCGGCATCCATGCTGAATAATGTTTAGCGGTGCAACACGATGCAATTGCATAAAATAAAGTATTTTGACTCTCGTGCAACGAGGTTACATGCGAGCAGCGCTCGTAAAACTCGATGGCTCGTTTTTGGGGCCCCATGAAATTTCACTCGCGGCATCGATGCCAAACGAATCTTAGCGATGCAACATCATGTATTTATATAAAATAAAGGTTTTTGACACTCGTGCACAAACGTTACGTGCGAGCATCGCTCGCAATACTCGGTGGCTCGTTTTTGTGGTCCGGCGAATTTTCGCTCGCGGCATCGATGTCAAACGAGGTGTAACGGTGCAGCACGATGCATTTGCATAAAATAAAGGATTTTGACTCTCGTGCACAAAGGTTACGTGCGAGCAGCGCTCGCAAAACTCGATGGCTCGTTTTTGGGGTTCGACGTCATTTCTATCGCGGCATTGATGTCAACCGAGTTTTAACGATGCAAAACGATGCATTTGCATAAATCAAAGGTTTTTGACACTCGTGCACCGAGGTTACGTGTGGGCAGCGCTCACAAACCTCGATGGCTCGTTTCTCGTGTCCGACGTAATTTCGCTCACGGCATCGATGCCAAACGAGGTTTAATGGCGCAACGCGATGTATTTGCATAAAATAAAGTATTTTGACACTCGTGTACCGAGGTTACATGCGAGCAGCGCTCTTAAAACTCGATGGCTCGTTTTTGGGGCGCAATGAAATTTCACTCGCGGCATCCATGCTAAATGAGGTTTAGGGGTGCGACAAGATGCAATTTCATACAATAAAGGTTTTTGACACCGGGGCACCGAGGTTACGTACGATCAGCGCTCACAAACCTTGATGCTTCGTTTTTGGAGTTCGACGACATTTCGCTCGCGGCATCAATGCCGAAAGAGTTTTAACGGTGCAACACGATGCATTTGCATAAAATAAAGTATTTTGACACTCGTGCACAGACGTTACATGCGAGCAGAGCTCGTAAAACTCGATGGCTCGTTTTTGGGGCCCAATGAAATTTCACTCGCGGCATCCATGCTAAATGAGGTTTAGCGGTGCAACACGATGCAGTTGCATATAATAAAGGTTTTTGACACTGGGGCACCGAGGTTACGTGCGAGCAGCGCTCTCAAACCTCGATGGCTCGTTTTTCGGGTTCGACGACATTTCGGTCGCGGCATCGATGCCAACCGAGTTTTAATGATGCAACACGATGCATTTGCATAAAATAAAGGAATTTGACTCTCGTGCTCCGAGGTTTAGTGCGAGCAGCGCTCACAAACCTCGATGGCTTGTTTTTGGGGTTCGACGAAATTTCGCTCGCGGCATCGATGCCAAACGAGGTTTGACGATACAAAACGATGCATTTGCATAAAATAAAGTATTTTGAATCTCGTGCACCGAGGTTACGTGCGAGCAGCGCTCACAAACCTCGATGGCTCGTTTTTGGGGTTCGACTATATTTCGCTCGCGGCATCGATGCCAACCTAGTTTTAACGATGCAACACGATGCATTTACATAAAGTAAAGTATCGTGACACTCGTGCACCGACGTTACATGCGAGCAGCGCTCGTAAAACTCGATGGCTCGTTTTTCGGGCCCGATGAAATTTCACTAGCGGCATCCATGCTAAATGAGGTTTAACGGTGCAACACGACGCATTTGCATAAAATAAAGTATTTTGACTGTCGTGCACCGAGGTTACGTGCGAGCAGCGCTCACAAACCTCGATGGCTCGTTTTTGGAGTTCGACGACATTTCGCTAGCGGCATCAATGCCGAAAGTGTTTTAACGGTGCAACACATTGCATTTGAATGACATAAAATATTTTGACACTCGTGCACCGACGTTACATGCGAGCAGCGCTCGTATAACTCGATGGCTCGTTATTCGGGCCCGCTGAAATTTCACTAGCGGCATCCATGCTAAATGAGGTTTAACGGTGCAACACGACGCATTTGCATAAAATAAAGTATTTTGACACTCGTGTACCGAGGTTACATGCGAGCAGCGCTCGCAAAACTCGATGGCTCGTTTTTGGGGCCCAATGAAATTTCGCTCGCGGCATCCATGCTAAATGAGGTTTAGCGGTGCAACACGATGCAATTGCACAAAATAAAGGATTTTGACACCGGTGCACCGAGGTTACGTGCGAGCAGCGCTCACAAACCTCGATGGCTCGTTTTTGGAGTTCGACGACATTTCGCTCGCGGCATCGATGCCAAACGAGTTTTAACGATGCAACACCATGTACTTGCATAAAATAAAGGTTTTTGACACTCGTGCACAATCGTTACGTGCGAACATCGCTCGCAATACTCGATGGCTCGATTTTGTGGTCCTACGAATTTTCGATAGCGGCATGGTTTGTAAAACGAGGTGTAACGGTGCAGCACGATGCATTTACGTAAAATAAAGCCATTTGAATCTCATGTACAAAGTTTACGTGCGAGCAGCGCTCACAAACATGGATGGCTCGTTTTTGGGGTTCGACGACATTTCGCTCGCGGCATCGATGCCAAACGAGGTTTAACGGCGCAACACGATGCATTTGCATAAAATAAATTATTTTGACACTCGTGTACCGAGGTTACATGCGAGCAGCGCTCGTAAAACTCGATGGCTCGTTTTAGGGGCCCCATGAAATTTCGCTCGCGGCATCGATGCCAAACGAATCTTAGCGATGCAACACCATGTATTTGCATAAAATAAAGGTTTTTGACACTGGGCACCAAAGCTACGTACGAACAGCGCTCACAAACCGCGATGGCTCGTTTTTGGGGTTCGACGACATTTCGCTCGCGGCATCGATGCCAAACGAGGTTTGACGATACAGAACGATGCATTTGCATAAAATAAAGTATTTTGACTCTCGTGCACCGAGGTTACGTGCGAGCAACGCTCACAAACCTCGATGGCTCGTATTTGTCGTCCGACGAATTTTCGCTCACGGCATCGATGTCAAACTAGGTGTAACGGTGCAGCACAATGCATTTGCATTAAATAAAGGACTTTGACTCTCGTGCACAAAGGTTACGTGCGAGCAGCACTCGCAAAACTCGATGGCTTGTTTTTTGGGTTCCACGAAATTTCGGTCGCGGCATCGATGCCAAACGAGATTTAACGATACAACACGATGTATTTGCATAAAGTAAAGTATCGTGACACTCGTGCACCGACGTTACATGCGAGCAGCGCTCGTAAAACTCGATGGCTCGTTTTTCGGGTCCGATGAAATTTCACTCGCGGCATCGATGCTAAATGAGGTTTAGCGGTGCAACACGATGCAATTGCATAAAATAAAGTATTTTGACTCTCGTGCACCGAGGTTACATGCGGGCAGCGCTCACAAACCTCGATGGCTCGTTTTTGGGGTTCGACTATATTTCGCTCGCGGCATCGATGCCAACCTAGTTTTAACGATGCAACACGATGCATTTACATAAAGTAAAGTATCGTGACACTCGTGCACCGACGTTACATGCGAGCAGCGCTCGTAAAACTCGATGGCTCGTTTTTCGGGCCCGATGAAATTTCACTAGCGGCATCCATGCTAAATGAGGTTTAACGGTGCACCACGACGCATTTGCATAAAATAAAGTATTTTGACTGTCGTGCACCGAGGTTACGTGCGAGCAGCGCTCACAAACCTCGATGGCTCGTTTTTGGAGTTTGACGACATTTCGCTCGCGGCATCAATGCCGAAAGAGTTTTAACGGTGCAACACGGTGCATTTGAATAACATAAAGTATTTTGACTCTCGTGCACCGACGTTACATGCGAGCAGCGCTCGTAAAACTCGATGGCTCGTTTTAGGGGCCCGATGAAGTTTCACTCACGGGTTCAATGCTAAATGAGGTTTAGCGGTGCAACACGATGCATTTGCATAAAATGAAAGTTTTTGTCACAGGTCCATCGAGGTTACGTGCGGGCAGCGATCGCAAGACTCGATGGCTCGTTTTTGGAGTTCGACGAAATTTCGATCGCGGCATCGATGCCAAACGAGGTTAATCGGTGCAACACGATACATTTGCATAAAATAAAGGTTTTTAACACTCATGCACCGAGGCTACGTACAAGCAGCGCTCACAAACATCGATGGCTCGTTTTTGGGGTTCGCCGACATTTCGCTCGCCGCATTGATGTCAAACGAGGTTTAATGGCGCAACACGATGTATTTGCATAAAATAAAGTATTTTGACACTCGTGCACCGAGGTTACATGCGAGCAGCGCTCGTAAAACTCGATGGCTCGTTTTTGGGACCCGATGAAATTTCACTCGCGGCATCCATTCTAAATGAGGTTTAGCGGTGCAACACTATGCAATTGCATAAAATAAAGGATTTTGACTCTCGTGCTCCAAGGCTAAGTGCGAGCAGCGCTCACAAACCTCGATGGCTTGTTTTTGGGATTCGACTACATTTCGCTCGCGGCATCGATGCCAACCTAGTTTTAACGATGCAACACGATGCATTTGCATAAAATAAAGTATGTTGACACTCGTGCACAAAGGTCACGTGCGAGCAGCGCTCCCAAAACTCGATGGCTCGTTTATGGGGTTCGACGTCATTTCTATCACGACATTGATGTCAACCGAGTTTTAACGATGCAAAACGATGCAGTTGCATAAATCAAAGGTTTTTGACACTCGTGCACCGAGGTTACGTGTGGGCAGCGCTCACAAACCTCGATGGCTCGTTTCTCGTGTCCGACGTAATTTCGCTCGCGGCATCGATGCGAAACGAGGTTTAATGGCGCAACGCGATGTATTTGCATAAAATAAAGTATTTTGACACTCGTGTACCGAGGTTACATGCGAGCAGCGCTCTTAAAACTCGATGGCTCGTTTTTGGGGCCCAATGAAATTTCACTCGCGGCATCCATGCTAAATGAGGTTTAGCGGTGCGACAAGATGCAATTTCATACAATAAAGGTTTTTGACACCGGGGCACCGAGGTTACGTACGATCAGCGCTCACAAACCTTGATGCTTCGTTTTTGGAGTTCGACGACATTTCGCTCGCGGCATCAATGCCGAAAGAGTTTTAACGGTGCAACACGATGCATTTGCATAAAATAAAGTATTTTGACACTCGTGCACAGACGTTACATGCGAGCAGAGCTCGTAAAACTCGATGGCTCGTTTTAGGGGCCCGATGAAATTTCACTCACGGGTTCAATGCTAAATGAGGTTTAGCGGTGCAACACGATGCATTTGCATAAAATGAAAGTTTTTGACACAGGTCCATCGAGGTTACGTGCGGGCAGCGATCGCAAGACTCGATGGCTCGTTTTTGGAGTTCGACGAAATTTCGATCGCGGCATCGATGCCAAACGAGGTTAATCGGTGCAACGCGATACATTTGCATAAAATAAAGGTTTTTGACACTCATGCACCGAGGCTACGTACAAGCAGCGCTCACAAACATCAATGGCTCGTTTTTGGGGTTCGCCGACATTTCTCTCGCGGCATTGATGTCAAACGAGGTTTAATGGCGCAACACGATGTATTTGCATAAAATAAAGTATTTTGACACTCGTGCACCGAGGTTACATGCGAGCAGCGCTCGTAAAACTCGATGGTTCATTTTTGGGACCCGATGAAATTTCACTCGCGGCATCCATTCTAAATGAGGTTTAGCGGTGCAACACTATGCAATTGCATAAAATAAAGGATTTTGACTCTCGTGCTCCAAGGCTAAGTGCGAGCAGCGCTCACAAACCTCGATGGCTTGTTTTTGGGGTTCGACTACATTTCGCTCGCGGCATCGATGCCAACCTAGTTTTAACGATGCAACACGATGCATTTGCATAAAATAAAGTATGTTGACACTCGTGCACAAAGGTCACGTGCGAGCAGCGCTCCCAAAACTCGATGGCTCGTTTATGGGGTTCGACGTCATTTCTATCACGACATTGATGTCAACGGAGTTTTAACGATGCAAAACGATGCAGTTGCATAAATCAAAGGTTTTTGACACTCGTGCACCGAGGTTACGTGTGGGCAGCGCTCACAAACCTCGATGGCTCGTTTCTCGTGTCCGACGTAATTTCGCTCGCGGCATCGATGCCAAACGAGGTTTAATGGCGCAACGCGATGTATTTGCATAAAATAAAGTATTTTGACACTCGTGTACCGAGGTTACATGCGAGCAGCGCTCTTAAAACTCGATGGCTCGTTTTTGGGGCGCAATGAAATTTCACTCGCGGCATCCATGCTAAATGAGGTTTAGGGGTGCGACAAGATGCAATTTCATACAATAAAGGTTTTTGACACCGGGGCACCGAGGTTACGTACGATCAGCGCTCACAAACCTTGATGCTTCGTTTTTGGAGTTCGACGACATTTCGCTCGCGGCATCAATGCCGAAAGAGTTTTAACGGTGCAACACGATGCATTTGCATAAAATAAAGTATTTTGACACTCGTGCACAGACGTTACATGCGAGCAGAGCTCGTAAAACTCGATGGCTCGTTTTAGGGGCCCGATGAAATTTCACTCACGGGTTCAATGCTAAATGAGGTTTAGCGGTGCAACACGATGCATTTGCATAAAATGAAAGTTTTTGACACAGGTCCATCGAGGTTACGTGCGGGCAGCGATCGCAAGACTCGATGGCTCGTTTTTGGAGTTCGACGAAATTTCGATCGCGGCATCGATGCCAAACGAGGTTAATCGGTGCAACGCGATACATTTGCATAAAATAAAGGTTTTTGACACTCATGCACCGAGGCTACGTACAAGCAGCGCTCACAAACATCAATGGCTCGTTTTTGGGGTTCGCCGACATTTCTCTCGCGGCATTGATGTCAAACGAGGTTTAATGGCGCAACACGATGTATTTGCATAAAATAAAGTATTTTGACACTCGTGCACCGAGGTTACATGCGAGCAGCGCTCGTAAAACTCGATGGTTCATTTTTGGGACCCGATGAAATTTCACTCGCGGCATCCATTCTAAATGAGGTTTAGCGGTGCAACACTATGCAATTGCATAAAATAAAGGATTTTGACTCTCGTGCTCCAAGGCTAAGTGCGAGCAGCGCTCACAAACCTCGATGGCTTGTTTTTGGGGTTCGACTACATTTCGCTCGCGGCATCGATGCCAACCTAGTTTTAACGATGCAACACGATGCATTTGCATAAAATAAAGTATGTTGACACTCGTGCACAAAGGTCACGTGCGAGCAGCGCTCCCAAAACTCGATGGCTCGTTTATGGGGTTCGACGTCATTTCTATCACGACATTGATGTCAACGGAGTTTTAACGATGCAAAACGATGCAGTTGCATAAATCAAAGGTTTTTGACACTCGTGCACCGAGGTTACGTGTGGGCAGCGCTCACAAACCTCGATGGCTCGTTTCTCGTGTCCGACGTAATTTCGCTCGCGGCATCGATGCCAAACGAGGTTTAATGGCGCAACGCGATGTATTTGCATAAAATAAAGTATTTTGACACTCGTGTACCGAGGTTACATGCGAGCAGCGCTCTTAAAACTCGATGGCTCGTTTTTGGGGCCCGATGAAATTTCACTCGCGGCATCCATGCTAAATGAGGTTTAACTGTGCAACACGACGCATTTGCATGAAATAAAGTATTTTGACTGTCGTGCACCGAGGTTACGTGCGAGCAGCGCTCACAAACCTCGATGGCTCGTTTTTGGAGTTTGACGACATTTCGCTCGCGGCATCAATGCCGAAAGAGTTTTAACGGTGCAACACGGTGCATTTGAATAACATAAAGTATTTTGACACTCGTGCACCGACGTTACATGCGAGCAGCGCTCGTAAAACTTGATGGCTCGTTTTAGGGGCCCGATGAAATTTCACTCACGGGTTCCATGCTAAATGAGGTTTAGCGGTGCAACACGATGCATTTGCATAAAATGAAAGTTTTTGACACAGGTCCATCGAGGTTTCGTGCGGGCAGCGATCGCAAGACTCGATGGCTCGTTTTTGGAGTTCGACGAAATTTCGCCCGCGGCATCGATGCCAAACGAGGTTAATCGGTGCAACACGATACATTTGCATAAAATAAAGGTTTTTGACACAAATGCACCGAGGCTACGTACAGGCAGCGCTCACAAACATCGATGGCTCGTTTTTGGGGTTCGCCGACATTTCTCTCGCGGCATTGATGTCAAACGAGGTTTAATGGCGCAACACGATGTATTTGCATAAAGTAAAGTATTTTGACACTCGTGCACCGAGGTTACATGCGAGCAGCGCTCGTAAAACTCGATGGCTCGTTTTTGGGACCCGATGAAATTTCACTCGCGGCATCCATTCTAAATGAGGTTTAGCGGTGCAACACTATGCAATTGCATAAAATAAAGGATTTTGACTCTCGTGCTCCAAGGCTAAGTGCGAGCAGCGCTCACAAACCTCGATGGCTTGTTTTTGGGATTCGACTACATTTCGCTCGCGGCATCGATGCCAACCTAGTTTTAACGATGCAACACGATGCATTTGCATAAAATAAAGTATGTTGACACTCGTGCACAAAGGTCACGTGCGAGCAGCGCTCCCAAAACTCGATGGCTCGTTTATGGGGTTCGACGTCATTTCTATCACGACATTGATGTCAACCGAGTTTTAACGATGCAAAACGATGCAGTTGCATAAATCAAAGGTTTTTGACACTCGTGCACCGAGGTTACGTGTGGGCAGCGCTCACAAACCTCGATGGCTCGTTTCTCGTGTCCGACGTAATTTCGCTCGCGGCATCGATGCGAAACGAGGTTTAATGGCGCAACGCGATGTATTTGCATAAAATAAAGTATTTTGACACTCGTGTACCGAGGTTACATGCGAGCAGCGCTCTTAAAACTCGATGGCTCGTTTTTGGGGCCCAATGAAATTTCACTCGCGGCATCCATGCTAAATGAGGTTTAGCGGTGCGACAAGATGCAATTTCATACAATAAAGGTTTTTGACACCGGGGCACCGAGGTTACGTACGATCAGCGCTCACAAACCTTGATGCTTCGTTTTTGGAGTTCGACGACATTTCGCTCGCGGCATCAATGCCGAAAGAGTTTTAACGGTGCAACACGATGCATTTGCATAAAATAAAGTATTTTGACACTCGTGCACAGACGTTACATGCGAGCAGAGCTCGTAAAACTCGATGGCTCGTTTTAGGGGCCCGATGAAATTTCACTCACGGGTTCAATGCTAAATGAGGTTTAGCGGTGCAACACGATGCATTTGCATAAAATGAAAGTTTTTGACACAGGTCCATCGAGGTTACGTGCGGGCAGCGATCGCAAGACTCGATGGCTCGTTTTTGGAGTTCGACGAAATTTCGATCGCGGCATCCATTTTCATCGTTTTGGACGAACTAACATCCAATCTCACGATATGCGATTTCGTCGATGGTCCGTTCGACTCGAATCTCGAAAATGACTCGCAACATGAAAATTTTTCGATTTTCGTTGAAATTCAGTCAAAAACTGTTGAAACGTGCATTTTCATCGTTTCAGACGAAATAACACTCAATCTCTCGATATGCGTTCTCGACGATGGTCCGTTCGACTCGAATCTCGAAACAGACTCGCAACATGAAAATTTCTCGATTTTCGTTGAAATTCAGTCAAAAACTGTTGAATCCTGCATTTTCATCGTTTTAGTCGACCTAACACTCGATATCTTGATTAGAGCTTTCGTCGATGATCCGCTCGACTCGAACATCGAATCTGACTCGCAACATGAAAATTTCTCGATTTTCGTTGAAATTCAGTCAAAAACTGTTGAAACGTGCATTTTCATGGTTTTAGACGAACTAACACCCAATCTCTCGATATGCGTTCTCGTCGATGGTCCGTTCGACTCGAACATCGAAACTGACTCAAAAAATGAAAATTTCTCGATTTTCGTTCAAATTCAGTCAAAAAGTGTTGAAATATGCATTTTTATCGTTTCAGACGAAATAACACTCAATCTCCCGATATGCGTACTCGTCGATGGTCCGTTCGACTCGAACCTCGAAAGTGACTCGAAACATGAAAATTTCTCGATTTTCGTAAAATTCAGTCAAAAACTGTTGAAACATGCATTTTCATCGTTTTGGACGAACTAACACTCAATCTCTCGATATGCGTTCTCGTCGATGGTCCGTTCGACTCGAACCTCGAAAGTGACTCGCAACATGAAAATTTCTCGATTTTCATTGAAATTCAGTCAAAAACCGTCAAAACCTGCATTTTCATCATTTTAGACGAACTAACACCCAATCTCTCGATATGCTTTCCCGTCGATGGTCCGTTCGACTCGAACATCGAAAGTGACTCGCAACATGAAAATTCCTCGATTTTCGTTGAAATACAGTCAAAAACCGTCGAAACCTGCATTTTCATCGTTTTAGACGAACTAACACACAAACTCTCGATATGCGTTCTCGTCGATTGTCCATTCGACTCGAACATCGAAACTGACTCAAAACATGAAAATTTCTCGATTTTCGTTGAAATTCAGTCAAATACTGTTGAATCCTGCATTTTCATCGTTTCAGACGAAATAACACTCAATCTCTCGATATGCGTTCTCGAGGATGGTCCGTTCGACTCGAATCTCGAAACAGACTCGCAACATGAAAATTTCTCGATTTTCGTTGAAATTCAGTCAAAAACGGTTGAAACATGCATTTTCATCGTTTTGGACGAAATAACACTCAATCTCGAGATATGCGTTCTCGTCGATTGTCCGTTCGACTCGAACATCGAAACTGACTCAAAACATGAATATTTCTCGATTTTCGTTGAAATTCAGTCAAAAACTGTTGAATCCTGCATTTTCATCGTTTTAGTCGACCTAACACACGATATCTTGATTAGCGCTTTCGTCGATAGTCCGTTCGACTCGAACCTCGAAAGTGACTCTCAAATTGAAAATTTCCCGATTTTCGTTGAAATTCAGTCAAAAACTGTAGAAACATGCATTTTCATCGTTTTAGTCGACCTAACACTCGATATCTTGATTAGCGCTTTCGTCGATGGTCCGCTCGACTCGAACATCGAAACTGACTCAAAACATGAAAATTTCCCGATTTTCGTTGAAATTCCGTCAAAAACTGTTGAAACATGCATTTTCATCGTTTCAGACGAAATAACACTCAATCTCCCGATATGCGTTCTCGTCGATGGTCCGTTCGACTCGAACCTCGAAAGTGACTCGCAACATGAAAATTTCTCGAGTTTCGTTGAAATTCAGTCAAAAACTGTTGAAACATGCATTTTCATCGTTTTGGACGAACTAACACCCAATCTCTCGATATGCGTTCTCGTCGATGGTCCGTTCGACTCGAACGTCGAATGTAACTCGCAACATGAAAATTTCTCGATTTTCATTGAAATTCAGTCAAAAACCGTCAAAACCTGCATTTTCATCATTTTAGACGAACTAACACCCAATCTCTCGATATGCTTTCCCGTCGATGGTCCGTTCGACTCGAACATCGAAAGTGACTCGCAACATGAAAATTCCTCGATTTTCGTTGAAATACAGTCAAAAACCGTCGAAACCTGCAGTTTCATCGTTTTAGACGAACTAACACACAAACTCTCGATATGCGTTCTCGTCGATTGTCCATTCGACTCGAACATCGAAACTGACTCAAAACATGAATATTTCTCGATTTTCGTTGAAATTCAGTCAAAAACGGTTGAAACATGCATTTTCATCGTTTTGGACGAACTAACATCCAATCTCACGAAATGCGATTTCGTCGATGGTCCGTTCGACTCGAATCTCGAAAATGACTCGCAACATGAAAATTTTTCGATTTTCATTGAAATTCAGTCAAAAACTGTTGAAACGTGCATTTTCATCGTTTCATACGAAATAACACTCAATCTCTCGATATGCGTTCTCGACGATGGTCCGTTCGACTCGAATCTCGAAACAGACTCGCAACATGAAATTTTCTCGATTTTCGTTGAAATTCAGTCAAAAACTGTTGAATCCTGCATTTTCATCGTTTTAGTCGACCTAACACTCGATATCTTGATTAGAGCTTTCGTCGATGATCCGCTCGACTCGAACATCGAAACTGACTCGCAACATGAAAATTTCTCGATTTTCGTTGAAATTCAGTCAAAAACTGTTGAAACGTGCATTTTCATGGTTTTAGACAAACTAACACCCAATCTCTCGATATGCGTTCTCGTCGATGCTCCGTTCGACTCGAACATCGAAACTGACTCAAAAAATGAAAATTTCTCAATTTTCGTTCAAATTCAGTCAAAAAGTGTTGAAACATGCATTTTCATCGTTTCAGACGAAATAACACTCAATCTCCCGATATGCGTTCTCGTCGATGGTCCGTTCGACTCGAACCTCGAAAGTGACTCGCAACATGAAAATTTTTCGATTTTCGTTGAAATTCAGTCAAAAACTGTTGAATCCTGCATTTTCATCGTTTTAGTCGACCTAACACTCGATATCTTGATTAGAGCTTTCGTCGATGATCCGCTCGACTCGAACATCGAAACTGACTCGCAACATGAAAATTTCTCGATTTTCGTTGAAATTCAGTCAAAAACTGTTGAATCCTGCATTTTCATCGTTTTAGTCGACCTAACACTCGATATCTTGATTAGAGCTTTCGTCGATGATCCGCTCGACTCGAACATCGAAACTGACTCGCAACATGAAAATTTCTCGATTTTCGTTGAAATTCAGTCAAAAACTGTTAAAACGTGCATTTTCATGGTTTTAGACGAACTAACACCCAATCTCTCGATATGCGTTCTCGTCGATGGTCCGTTCGACTCGAACATCGAAACTGACTCAAAAAATGAAAATTTCTCGATGTTCGTTCAAATTCAGTCAAAAAGTGTTGAAATATGCATTTTCATCGTTTCAGACGAAATAACACTCAATCTCCCGATATGCGTTCTCGTCGATGGTCCGTTCGACTCGAACCTCGAAAGTGACTCGCAACATGAAAATTTCTCGATTTTCGTTGAAATTCAGTCAAAAACTGTTGAAACATGCATTTTCATCGTTTTGGACGAACTAACACCCAATCTCTCGATATGCGTTCTCGTCGATGGTCCGTTCGACTCGAACATCGAAACTGACTCAAAAAATAAAAATTTCTCGATTTTCGTTCAAATTCAGTCAAAAAGTGTTGAAACATGCATTTTCATCGTTTCAGACGAAATAACACTCAATCTCCCGATATGCGTTCTCGTCGATGGTCCGTTCGACTCGAACCTCGAAAGTGACTCGCAACATGAAAATTTTTCGATTTTCGTTGAAATTCAGTCAAAAACGGTTGAATCCTGTAATTTCATCGTTTTAGACGAAATAACACTCAATCTCTCGATATGCGCTTTCGTCGATGGTCCGTTCGACTCGAAAATCGAAAGTGACTCGCAACATGGAAATTTCTCGATTTTCGTTGAAATTCAGTCAAAAACTGTTGAATCCTGCATTTTCATCGTTTTAGTCGACCTAACACTCGATATCTTGATTAGAGCTTTCGTCGATGATCCGCTCGACTCGAACATCGAAACTGACTCGCAACATAAAAATTTCTCGATTTTCGTTGAAATTCAGTCAAAAACTGTTGAATCCTGCATTTTCATCGTTTTAGTCGACCTAACACTCGATATCTTCATTAGAGCTTTCGTCGATGATCCGCTCGACTCGAACATCGAAACTGACTCGCAACATGAAAATTTCTCGATTTTCGTTGAATTTCAGTCAAAAACTGTTGAAACGTGCATTTTCATGGTTTTAGACGAACTAACACCCAATCTCTCGATATGCGTTCTCGTCGATGGTCCGTTCGACTCGAACATCGAAACTGACTCAAAAAATGAAAATTTCTCGATTTTCGTTCAAATTCAGTCAAAAAGTGTTGAAATATGCATTTTCATCGTTTCAGACGAAATAACACTCGATCTCCCGATATGCGTTCTCGTCGATTGTCCATTCGACTCGAACATCGAAACTGACTCAAAACATGAAAATTTCTCGATTTTCGTTGAAATTCAGTCAAAAACTGTTGAATCCTGCATTTTCATCGTTTTAGACGAAATAACACTCAATCTCTCGATATGCGTTCTCGACGATGGTCCGTTCGACTCGAATCTCGAAAATGACTCGCAACATGAAAATTTTTCGATTTTCGTTGAAATTCAGTCAAAAACTGTTGAAACGTGCATTTTCATCGTTTCAGACGAAATAACACTCAATCTCTCGATATGCGTTCTCGACGATGGTCCGTTCGACTCGAATCTCGAAACAGACTCGCAACATGAAAATTTCTCGATTTTCGTTGAAATTCAGTCAAAAACTGTTGAATCCTGCATTTTCATCGTTTTAGTCGACCTAACACTCGATATCTTGATTAGAGCTTTCGTCGATGATCCGCTCGACTCGAACATCGAATCTGACTCGCAACATGAAAATTTCTCGATTTTCGTTGAAATTCAGTCAAAAACTGTTGAAACGTGCATTTTCATGGTTTTAGACGAACTAACACCCAATCTCTCGATATGCGTTCTCGTCGATGGTCCGTTCGACTCGAACATCGAAACTGACTCAAAAAATGAAAATTTCTCGATTTTCGTTCAAATTCAGTCAAAAAGTGTTGAAATATGCATTTTTATCGTTTCAGACGAAATAACACTCAATCTCCCGATATGCGTACTCGTCGATGGTCCGTTCGACTCGAACCTCGAAAGTGACTCGAAACATGAAAATTTCTCGATTTTCGTAAAATTCAGTCAAAAACTGTTGAAACATGCATTTTCATCGTTTTGGACGAACTAACACTCAATCTCTCGATATGCGTTCTCGTCGATGGTCCGTTCGACTCGAACCTCGAAAGTGACTCGCAACATGAAAATTTCTCGATTTTCATTGAAATTCAGTCAAAAACCGTCAAAACCTGCATTTTCATCATTTTAGACGAACTAACACCCAATCTCTCGATATGCTTTCCCGTCGATGGTCCGTTCGACTCGAACATCGAAAGTGACTCGCAACATGAAAATTCCTCGATTTTCGTTGAAATACAGTCAAAAACCGTCGAAACCTGCATTTTCATCGTTTTAGACGAACTAACACACAAACTCTCGATATGCGTTCTCGTCGATTGTCCATTCGACTCGAACATCGAAACTGACTCAAAACATGAAAATTTCTCGATTTTCGTTGAAATTCAGTCAAATACTGTTGAATCCTGCATTTTCATCGTTTCAGACGAAATAACACTCAATCTCTCGATATGCGTTCTCGAGGATGGTCCGTTCGACTCGAATCTCGAAACAGACTCGCAACATGAAAATTTCTCGATTTTCGTTGAAATTCAGTCAAAAACGGTTGAAACATGCATTTTCATCGTTTTGGACGAAATAACACTCAATCTCGAGATATGCGTTCTCGTCGATTGTCCGTTCGACTCGAACATCGAAACTGACTCAAAACATGAATATTTCTCGATTTTCGTTGAAATTCAGTCAAAAACTGTTGAATCCTGCATTTTCATCGCTTTAGTCGACCTAACACACGATATCTTGATTAGCGCTTTCGTCGATAGTCCGTTCGACTCGAACCTCGAAAGTGACTCTCAAATTGAAAATTTCCCGATTTTCGTTGAAATTCAGTCAAAAACTGTAGAAACATGCATTTTCATCGTTTTAGTCGACCTAACACTCGATATCTTGATTAGCGCTTTCGTCGATGGTCCGCTCGACTCGAACATCGAAACTGACTCAAAACATGAAAATTTCCCGATTTTCGTTGAAATTCCGTCAAAAACTGTTGAAACATGCATTTTCATCGTTTCAGACGAAATAACACTCAATCTCGAGATATGCGTTCTCGTCGATTGTCCGTTCGACTCGAACATCGAAACTGACTCAAAACATGAATATTTCTCGATTTTCGTTGAAATTCAGTCAAAAACTGTTGAATCCTGCATTTTCATCGTTTTAGTCGACCTAACACTCGATATCTTGATTAGAGCTTTCGTCGATGATCCGCTCGACTCGAACATCGAATCTGACTCGCAACATGAAAATTTCTCGATTTTCGTTGAAATTCAGTCAAAAACTGTTGAAACGTGCATTTTCATGGTTTTAGACGAACTAACACCCAATCTCTCGATATGCGTTCTCGTCGATGGTCCGTTCGACTCGAACATCGAAACTGACTCAAAAAATGAAAATTTCTCGATTTTCGTTCAAATTCAGTCAAAAAGTGTTGAAATATGCATTTTTATCGTTTCAGACGAAATAACACTCAATCTCCCGATATGCGTACTCGTCGATGGTCCGTTCGACTCGAACCTCGAAAGTGACTCGAAACATGAAAATTTCTCGATTTTCGTAAAATTCAGTCAAAAACTGTTGAAACATGCATTTTCATCGTTTTGGACGAACTAACACTCAATCTCTCGATATGCGTTCTCGTCGATGGTCCGTTCGACTCGAACCTCGAAAGTGACTCGCAACATGAAAATTTCTCGATTTTCGTTGAAATTCAGTCAAAAACTGTTGAAACATGCATTTTCATCGTTTTGGACGAACTAACACCCAATCTCTCGATATGCGTTCTCGTCGATGGTCCGTTCGACTCGAACGTCGAATGTAACTCGCAACATGAAAATTTCTCGATTTTCATTGAAATTCAGTCAAAAACCGTCAAAACCTGCATTTTCATCATTTTAGACGAACTAACACCCAATCTCTCGATATGCTTTCCCGTCGATGGTCCGTTCGACTCGAACATCGAAAGTGACTCGCAACATGAAAATTCCTCGATTTTCGTTGAAATACAGTCAAAAACCGTCGAAACCTGCATTTTCATCGTTTTAGACGAACTAACACACAAACTCTCGATATGCGTTCTCGTCGATTGTCCATTCGACTCGAACATCGAAACTGACTCAAAACATGAAAATTTCTCGATTTTCGTTGAAATTCAGTCAAAAACTGTTGAATCCTGAATTTTCATCGTTTCAGACGAAATAACACTCAATCTCTCGATATGCGTTCTCGAGGATGGTCCGTTCGACTCGAATCTCGAAACAGACTCGCAACATGAAAATTTCTCGATTTTCGTTGAAATTCAGTCAAAAACGGTTGAAACATGCATTTTCATCGTTTTGGACGAAATAACACTCAATCTCGAGATATGCGTTCTCGTCGATTGTCCGTTCGACTCGAACATCGAAACTGACTCAAAACATGAATATTTCTCGATTTTCGTTGAAATTCAGTCAAAAACTGTTGAATCCTGCATTTTCATCGTTTTAGTCGACCTAACACTCGATATCTTGATTAGAGCTTTCGTCGATGATCCGCTCGACTCGAACATCGAAACTGACTCGCAACATAAAAATTTCTCGATTTTCGTTGAAATTCAGTCAAAAACTGTTGAATCCTGCATTTTCATCGTTTTAGTCGACCTAACACTCGATATCTTCATTAGAGCTTTCGTCGATGATCCGCTCGACTCGAACATCGAAACTGACTCGCAACATGAAAATTTCTCGATTTTCGTTGAATTTCAGTCAAAAACTGTTGAAACGTGCATTTTCATGGTTTTAGACGAACTAACACCCAATCTCTCGATATGCGTTCTCGTCGATGGTCCGTTCGACTCGAACATCGAAACTGACTCAAAAAATGAAAATTTCTCGATTTTCGTTCAAATTCAGTCAAAAAGTGTTGAAATATGCATTTTCATCGTTTCAGACGAAATAACACTCGATCTCCCGATATGCGTTCTCGTCGATTGTCCATTCGACTCGAACATCGAAACTGACTCAAAACATGAAAATTTCTCGATTTTCGTTGAAATTCAGTCAAAAACTGTTGAATCCTGCATTTTCATCGTTTTAGACGAAATAACACTCAATCTCTCGATATGCGTTCTCGACGATGGTCCGTTCGACTCGAATCTCGAAAATGACTCGCAACATGAAAATTTTTCGATTTTCGTTGAAATTCAGTCAAAAACTGTTGAAACGTGCATTTTCATCGTTTCAGACGAAATAACACTCAATCTCTCGATATGCGTTCTCGACGATGGTCCGTTCGACTCGAATCTCGAAACAGACTCGCAACATGAAAATTTCTCGATTTTCGTTGAAATTCAGTCAAAAACTGTTGAATCCTGCATTTTCATCGTTTTAGTCGACCTAACACTCGATATCTTGATTAGAGCTTTCGTCGATGATCCGCTCGACTCGAACATCGAATCTGACTCGCAACATGAAAATTTCTCGATTTTCGTTGAAATTCAGTCAAAAACTGTTGAAACGTGCATTTTCATGGTTTTAGACGAACTAACACCCAATCTCTCGATATGCGTTCTCGTCGATGGTCCGTTCGACTCGAACATCGAAACTGACTCAAAAAATGAAAATTTCTCGATTTTCGTTCAAATTCAGTCAAAAAGTGTTGAAATATGCATTTTTATCGTTTCAGACGAAATAACACTCAATCTCCCGATATGCGTACTCGTCGATGGTCCGTTCGACTCGAACCTCGAAAGTGACTCGAAACATGAAAATTTCTCGATTTTCGTAAAATTCAGTCAAAAACTGTTGAAACATGCATTTTCATCGTTTTGGACGAACTAACACTCAATCTCTCGATATGCGTTCTCGTCGATGGTCCGTTCGACTCGAACCTCGAAAGTGACTCGCAACATGAAAATTTCTCGATTTTCATTGAAATTCAGTCAAAAACCGTCAAAACCTGCATTTTCATCATTTTAGACGAACTAACACCCAATCTCTCGATATGCTTTCCCGTCGATGGTCCGTTCGACTCGAACATCGAAAGTGACTCGCAACATGAAAATTCCTCGATTTTCGTTGAAATACAGTCAAAAACCGTCGAAACCTGCATTTTCATCGTTTTAGACGAACTAACACACAAACTCTCGATATGCGTTCTCGTCGATTGTCCATTCGACTCGAACATCGAAACTGACTCAAAACATGAAAATTTCTCGATTTTCGTTGAAATTCAGTCAAATACTGTTGAATCCTGCATTTTCATCGTTTCAGACGAAATAACACTCAATCTCTCGATATGCGTTCTCGAGGATGGTCCGTTCGACTCGAATCTCGAAACAGACTCGCAACATGAAAATTTCTCGATTTTCGTTGAAATTCAGTCAAAAACGGTTGAAACATGCATTTTCATCGTTTTGGACGAAATAACACTCAATCTCGAGATATGCGTTCTCGTCGATTGTCCGTTCGACTCGAACATCGAAACTGACTCAAAACATGAATATTTCTCGATTTTCGTTGAAATTCAGTCAAAAACTGTTGAATCCTGCATTTTCATCGCTTTAGTCGACCTAACACACGATATCTTGATTAGCGCTTTCGTCGATAGTCCGTTCGACTCGAACCTCGAAAGTGACTCTCAAATTGAAAATTTCCCGATTTTCGTTGAAATTCAGTCAAAAACTGTAGAAACATGCATTTTCATCGTTTTAGTCGACCTAACACTCGATATCTTGATTAGCGCTCTCGACGATGGTCCGTTCGACTCGAATCTCGAAACAGACTCGCAACATGAAAATTTCTCGATTTTCGTTGAAATTCAGTCAAAAAGTGTTGAAATATGCATTTTTATCGTTTCAGACGAAATAACACTCAATCTCTCGATATGCGTTCTCGACGATGGTCCGTTCGACTCGAATCTCGAAACAGACTCGCAACATGAAAATTTCTCGATTTTCGTTGAAATTCAGTCAAAAACTGTTGAATCCTGCATTTTCATCGTTTTAGTCGACCTAACACTCGATATCTTGATTAGAGCTTTCGTCGATGATCCGCTCGACTCGAACATCGAATCTGACTCGCAACATGAAAATTTCTCGATTTTCGTTGAAATTCAGTCAAAAACTGTTGAAACGTGCATTTTCATGGTTTTAGACGAACTAACACCCAATCTCTCGATATGCGTTCTCGTCGATGGTCCGTTCGACTCGAACATCGAAACTGACTCAAAAAATGAAAATTTCTCGATTTTCGTTCAAATTCAGTCAAAAAGTGTTGAAATATGCATTTTTATCGTTTCAGACGAAATAACACTCAATCTCCCGATATGCGTACTCGTCGATGGTCCGTTCGACTCGAACCTCGAAAGTGACTCGAAACATGAAAATTTCTCGATTTTCGTAAAATTCAGTCAAAAACTGTTGAAACATGCATTTTCATCGTTTTGGACGAACTAACACTCAATCTCTCGATATGCGTTCTCGTCGATGGTCCGTTCGACTCGAACCTCGAAAGTGACTCGCAACATGAAAATTTCTCGATTTTCGTTGAAATTCAGTCAAAAACTGTTGAAACATGCATTTTCATCGTTTTGGACGAACTAACACCCAATCTCTCGATATGCGTTCTCGTCGATGGTCCGTTCGACTCGAACGTCGAATGTAACTCGCAACATGAAAATTTCTCGATTTTCATTGAAATTCAGTCAAAAACCGTCAAAACCTGCATTTTCATCATTTTAGACGAACTAACACCCAATCTCTCGATATGCTTTCCCGTCGATGGTCCGTTCGACTCGAACATCGAAAGTGACTCGCAACATGAAAATTCCTCGATTTTCGTTGAAATACAGTCAAAAACCGTCGAAACCTGCATTTTCATCGTTTTAGACGAACTAACACACAAACTCTCGATATGCGTTCTCGTCGATTGTCCATTCGACTCGAACATCGAAACTGACTCAAAACATGAAAATTTCTCGATTTTCGTTGAAATTCAGTCAAAAACTGTTGAATCCTGCATTTTCATCGTTTCAGACGAAATAACACTCAATCTCTCGATATGCGTTCTCGAGGATGGTCCGTTCGACTCGAATCTCGAAACAGACTCGCAACATGAAAATTTCTCGATTTTCGTTGAAATTCAGTCAAAAACGGTTGAAACATGCATTTTCATCGTTTTGGACGAAATAACACTCAATCTCGAGATATGCGTTCTCGTCGATTGTCCGTTCGACTCGAACATCGAAACTGACTCAAAACATGAATATTTCTCGATTTTCGTTGAAATTCAGTCAAAAACTGTTGAATCCTGCATTTTCATCGTTTTAGTCGACCTAACACACGATATCTTGATTAGCGCTTTCGTCGATAGTCCGTTCGACTCGAACCTCGAAAGTGACTCTCAAATTGAAAATTTCCCGATTTTCGTTGAAATTCAGTCAAAAACTGTAGAAACATGCATTTTCATCGTTTTAGTCGACCTAACACTCGATATCTTGATTAGCGCTTTCGTCGATGGTCCGCTCGACTCGAACATCGAAACTGACTCAAAACATGAAAATTTCCCGATTTTCGTTGAAATTCCGTCAAAAACTGTTGAAACATGCATTTTCATCGTTTCAGACGAAATAACACTCAATCTCCCGATATGCGTTCTCGTCGATGGTCCGTTCGACTCGAACCTCGAAAGTGACTCGCAACATGAAAATTTCTCGAGTTTCGTTGAAATTCAGTCAAAAACTGTTGAAACATGCATTTTCATCGTTTTGGACGAACTAACACCCAATCTCTCGATATGCGTTCTCGTCGATGGTCCGTTCGACTCGAACGTCGAATGTAACTCGCAACATGAAAATTTCTCGATTTTCATTGAAATTCAGTCAAAAACCGTCAAAACCTGCATTTTCATCATTTTAGACGAACTAACACCCAATCTCTCGATATGCTTTCCCGTCGATGGTCCGTTCGACTCGAACATCGAAAGTGACTCGCAACATGAAAATTCCTCGATTTTCGTTGAAATACAGTCAAAAACCGTCGAAACCTGCATTTTCATCGTTTTAGACGAACTAACACACAAACTCTCGATATGCGTTCTCGTCGATTGTCCATTCGACTCGAACATCGAAACTGACTCAAAACATGAAAATTTCTCGATTTTCGTTGAAATTCAGTCAAAAACTGTTGAATCCTGCATTTTCATCGTTTCAGACGAAATAACACTCAATCTCTCGATATGCGTTCTCGACGATGGTCCGTTCGACTCGAATCTCGAAACAGACTCGCAACATGAAAATTTCTCGATTTTCGTTGAAATTCAGTCAAAAACGGTTGAAACATGCATTTTCATCGTTTTGGACGAAATAACACTCACTCTCGAGATATTCGTTCTCGTCGATGGTCCGTTCGACTCGAACATCGAAACTGACTCAAAAAATGAAAATTTCTCAATTTTCGTTCAAATTCAGTCAAAAAGTGTTGAAACATGCATTTTCATCGTTTCAGACGAAATAACACTCAATCTCCCGATATGCGTTCTCGTCGATGGTCCGTTCGACTCGAACCTCGAAAGTGACTCGCAACATGAAAATTTTTCGATTTTCGTTGAAATTCAGTCAAAAACTGTTGAATCCTGCATTTTCATCGTTTTAGTCGACCTAACACTCGATATCTTGATTAGAGCTTTCGTCGATGATCCGCTCGACTCGAACATCGAAACTGACTCGCAACATGAAAATTTCTCGATTTTCGTTGAAATTCAGTCAAAAACTGTTGAATCCTGCATTTTCATCGTTTTAGTCGACCTAACACTCGATATCTTGATTAGAGCTTTCGTCGATGATCCGCCCGACTCGAACATCGAAACTGACTCGCAACATGAAAATTTCGCGATTTTCGTTGAAATTCAGTCAAAAACTGTTGAAACGTGCATTTTCATGGTTTTAGACGAACTAACACCCAATCTCTCGATATGCGTTCTCGTCGATGGTCCGTTCGACTCGAACATCGAAACTGACTCAAAAATGAAAATTTCTCGATGTTCGTTCAAATTCAGTCAAAAAGTGTTGAAATATGCATTTTCATCGTTTCAGACGAAATAACACTCAATCTCCCGATATGCGTTCTCGTCGATGGTCCGTTCGACTCGAACCTCGAAAGTGACTCGCAACATGAAAATTTCTCGATTTTCGTTGAAATTCAGTCAAAAACTGTTGAAACATGCATTTTCATCGTTTTGGACGAACTAACACCCAATCTCTCGATATGCGTTCTCGACGATGGTCCGTTCGACTCGAATCTCGAAACAGACTCGCAACATGAAAATTTTTCGATTTTCGTTGAAATTCAGTCAAAAACTGTTGAAACGTGCATTTTCATCGTTTCAGACGAAATAACACTCAATCTCTCGATATGCGTTCTCGACGATGGTCCGTTCGACTCGAATCTCGAAACAGACTCGCAACATGAAAATTTCTCGATTTTCGTTGAAATTCAGTCAAAAAGTGTTGAAATATGCATTTTTATCGTTTCAGACGAAATAACACTCAATCTCTCGATATGCGTTCTCGACGATGGTCCGTTCGACTCGAATCTCGAAACAGACTCGCAACATGAAAATTTCTCGATTTTCGTTGAAATTCAGTCAAAAACTGTTGAATCCTGCATTTTCATCGTTTTAGTCGACCTAACACTCGATATCTTGATTAGAGCTTTCGTCGATGATCCGCTCGACTCGAACATCGAATCTGACTCGCAACATGAAAATTTCTCGATTTTCGTTGAAATTCAGTCAAAAACTGTTGAAACGTGCATTTTCATGGTTTTAGACGAACTAACACCCAATCTCTCGATATGCGTTCTCGTTGATGGTCCGTTCGACTCGAACATCGAAACTGACTCAAAAAATGAAAATTTCTCGATTTTCGTTCAAATTCAGTCAAAAAGTGTTGAAACATGCATTTTCATCGTTTCAGACGAAATAACACTCAATCTCCCGATATGCGTTCTCGTCGATGGTCCGTTCGACTCGAACATCGAAACTGACTCAAAAAATAAAAATTTCTCGATTTTCGTTCAAATTCAGTCAAAAAGTGTTGAAACATGCATTTTCATCGTTTCAGACGAAATAACACTCAATCTCCCGATATGCGTTCTCGTCGATGGTCCGTTCGACTCGAACCTCGAAAGTGACTCGCAACATGAAAATTTTTCGATTTTCGTTGAAATTCAGTCAAAAACGGTTGAATCCTGTAATTTCATCGTTTTAGACGAAATAACACTCAATCTCTCGATATGCGCTTTCGTCGATGGTCCGTTCGACTCGAAAATCGAAAGTGACTCGCAACATGGAAATTTCTCGATTTTCGTTGAAATTCAGTCAAAAACTGTTGAATCCTGCATTTTCATCGTTTTAGTCGACCTAACACTCGATATCTTGATTAGAGCTTTCGTCGATGATCCGCTCGACTCGAACATCGAAACTGACTCGCAACATAAAAATTTCTCGATTTTCGTTGAAATTCAGTCAAAAACTGTTGAATCCTGCATTTTCATCGTTTTAGTCGACCTAACACTCGATATCTTCATTAGAGCTTTCGTCGATGATCCGCTCGACTCGAACATCGAAACTGACTCGCAACATGAAAATTTCTCGATTTTCGTTGAATTTCAGTCAAAAACTGTTGAAACGTGCATTTTCATGGTTTTAGACGAACTAACACCCAATCTCTCGATATGCGTTCTCGTCGATGGTCCGTTCGACTCGAACATCGAAACTGACTCAAAAAATGAAAATTTCTCGATTTTCGTTGAAATTCAGTCAAAAACTGATGAATCCTGCATTTTCATCGTTTTAGACGAAATAACACTCAATCTCTCGATATGCGTTCTCGACGATGGTCCGTTCGACTCGAATCTCGAAACAGACTCGCAACATGAAAATTTTTCGATTTTCGTTGAAATTCAGTCAAAAACTGTTGAAACGTGCATTTTCATCGTTTCAGACGAAATAACACTCAATCTCTCGATATGCGTTCTCGACGATGGTCCGTTCGACTCGAATCTCGAAACAGACTCGCAACATGAAAATTTCTCGATTTTCGTTGAAATTCAGTCAAAAAGTGTTGAAATATGCATTTTTATCGTTTCAGACGAAATAACACTCAATCTCTCGATATGCGTTCTCGACGATGGTCCGTTCGACTCGAATCTCGAAACAGACTCGCAACATGAAAATTTCTCGATTTTCGTTGAAATTCAGTCAAAAACTGTTGAATCCTGCATTTTCATCGTTTTAGTCGACCTAACACTCGATATCTTGATTAGAGCTTTCGTCGATGATCCGCTCGACTCGAACATCGAATCTGACTCGCAACATGAAAATTTCTCGATTTTCGTTGAAATTCAGTCAAAAACTGTTGAAACGTGCATTTTCATGGTTTTAGACGAACTAACACCCAATCTCTCGATATGCGTTCTCGTTGATGGTCCGTTCGACTCGAACATCGAAACTGACTCAAAAAATGAAAATTTCTCGATTTTCGTTCAAATTCAGTCAAAAAGTGTTGAAACATGCATTTTCATCGTTTCAGACGAAATAACACTCAATCTCCCGATATGCGTTCTCGTCGATGGTCCGTTCGACTCGAACCTCGAAAGTGACTCGCAACATGAAAATTTCTCGAGTTTCGTTGAAATTCAGTCAAAAACTGTTGAAACATGCATTTTCATCGTTTTGGACGAACTAACACCCAATCTCTCGATATGCGTTCTCGTCGATGGTCCGTACGACTCGAACGTCGAATGTAACTCGCAACATGAAAATTTCTCGATTTTCATTGAAATTCAGTCAAAAACCGTCAAAACCTGCATTTTCATCATTTTAGACGAACTAACACCCAATCTCTCGATATGCTTTCCCGTCGATGGTCCGTTCGACTCGAACATCGAAAGTGACTCGCAACATGAAAATTCCTCGATTTTCGTTGAAATACAGTCAAAAACCGTCGAAACCTGCATTTTCATCGTTTTAGACGAACTAACACACAAACTCTCGATATGCGTTCTCGTCGATTGTCCATTCGACTCGAACATCGAAACTGACTCAAAACATGAAAATTTCTCGATTTTCGTTGAAATTCAGTCAAAAACTGTTGAATCCTGCATTTTCATCGTTTCAGACGAAATAACACTCAATCTCTCGATATGCGTTCTCGACGATGGTCCGTTCGACTCGAATCTCGAAACAGACTCGCAACATGAAAATTTCTCGATTTTCGTTGAAATTCAGTCAAAAACGGTTGAAACATGCATTTTCATCGTTTTGGACGAAATAACACTCACTCTCGAGATATTCGTTCTCGTCGATTGTCCGTTCGACTAGAACATCGAAACTGACTCAAAACATGAATATTTCTCGATTTTCGTTGAAATTCAGTCAAAAACGGTTGAAACATGCATTTTCATCGTTTTGGACGAACTAACATCCAATCTCACGAAATGCGATTTCGTCGATGGTCCGTTCGACTCGAATCTCGAAAATGACTCGCAACATGAAAATTTTTCGATTTTCATTGAAATTCAGTCAAAAACTGTTGAAATGTGCATTTTCATCGTTTCAGACGAAATAACACTCAATCTCTCGATATGCGTTCTCGACGATGGTCCGTTCGACTCGAATCTCGAAACAGACTCGCAACATGAAAATTTCTCGATTTTCGTCGAAATTCAGTCAAAAACTGTTGAATCCTGCATTTTCATCGTTTTAGTCGACCTAACACTCGATATCTTGATTAGAGCTTTCGTCGATGATCCGTTCGACTCGAACATCGAAACTGACTCGCAACATGAAAATTTCTCGATTTTCGTTGAAATTCAGTCAAAAACTGTTGAATCCTGCATTTTCATCGTTTTAGTCGACCTAACACTCGATATCTTGATTAGAGCTTTCGTCGATGATCCGCTCGACTCGAACATCGAAACTGACTCGCAACATGAAAATTTCTCGATTTTCGTTGAAATTCAGTCAAAAACTGTTGAAACGTGCATTTTCATCGTTTTGGACGAACTAACACCCAATCTCTCGATATGCGTTCTCGTCGATGGTCCGTTCGACTCGAACATCGAAACTGACTCAAAAAATAAAAATTTCTCGATTTTCGTTCAAATTCAGTCAAAAAGTGTTGAAACATGCATTTTCATCGTTTCAGACGAAATAACACTCAATCTCCCGATATGCGTTCTCGTCGATGGTCCGTTCGACTCGAACCTCGAAAGTGACTCGCAACATGAAAATTTTTCGATTTTCGTTGAAATTCAGTCAAAAACGGTTGAATCCTGTAATTTCATCGTTTTAGACGAAATAACACTCAATCTCTCGATATGCGCTTTCGTCGATGGTCCGTTCGACTCGAAAATCGAAAGTGACTCGCAACATGGAAATTTCTCGATTTTCGTTGAAATTCAGTCAAAAACTGTTGAATCCTGCATTTTCATCGTTTTAGTCGACCTAACACTCGATATCTTGATTAGAGCTTTCGTCGATGATCCGCTCGACTCGAACATCGAAACTGACTCGCAACATAAAAATTTCTCGATTTTCGTTGAAATTCAGTCAAAAACTGTTGAATCCTGCATTTTCATCGTTTTAGTCGACCTAACACTCGATATCTTCATTAGAGCTTTCGTCGATGATCCGCTCGACTCGAACATCGAAACTGACTCGCAACATGAAAATTTCTCGATTTTCGTTGAATTTCAGTCAAAAACTGTTGAAACGTGCATTTTCATGGTTTTAGACGAACTAACACCCAATCTCTCGATATGCGTTCTCGTCGATGGTCCGTTCGACTCGAACATCGAAACTGACTCAAAAAATGAAAATTTCTCGATTTTCGTTGAAATTCAGTCAAAAACTGATGAATCCTGCATTTTCATCGTTTTAGACGAAATAACACTCAATCTCTCGATATGCGTTCTTGACGATGGTCCGTTCGACTCGAATCTCGAAACAGACTCGCAACATGAAAATTTCTCGATTTTCGTTGAAATTCAGTCAAAAACGGTTGAAACATGCATTTTCATCGTTTTGGACGAAATAACACTCAATCTCGAGATATGCGTTCTCGTCGATTGTCCGTTCGACTCGAACATCGAAACTGACTCAAAACATGAATATTTCTCGATTTTCGTTGAAATTCAGTCAAAAACTGTTGAATCCTGCATTTTCATCGTTTTAGTCGACCTAACACACGATATCTTGATTAGCGCTTTCGTCGATAGTCCGTTCGACTCGAACCTCGAAAGTGACTCTCAAATTGAAAATTTCCCGATTTTCGTTGAAATTCAGTCAAAAACTGTAGAAACATGCATTTTCATCGTTTTAGTCGACCTAACACTCGATATCTTGATTAGCGCTTTCGTCGATGGTCCGCTCGACTCGAACATCGAAACTGACTCAAAACATGAAAATTTCCCGATTTTCGTTGAAATTCAGTCAAAAACTGTTGAAACATGCATTTTCATCGTTTCAGACGAAATAACATTCAATCTCTCGTTATGCGTTCTCGTCGATGGTCCGTTCGACTCGAACATCGAAAGTGACTCGCAAAATGAAAATTTCTCGTTTTTCGTTGAGATTCAGTCAAAAACTGTTGAATCCTGTATTTTCATCGTTTTAGATGAAATAACACTAAATCTCTCGATATGCGCTTTCGTCGATGGTCCGTTCGATTCGAACCTCGAAACAGACTCGCAACATGAAAATTTCTCGATTTTCGTTGAAATTCAGTCAAAAACTGTTAAAACGTGCATTTTCATGGTTTTAGACGAACTAACACCCAATCTCTCGATATGCGCTTTCGTCAATGGTCCGTTTGACTCGAACATCGAAAGTCACTCGAAACATGAAAATTTCTCGTCTTTCGTTGAAATTCAGTCAAAAACTGTTGAATCCTGCATTTTCATCGTTTCAGACGAAATAACACTCAATCTCTCGTTATGCGTTCTCGTCGATGGTCCGTTCGACTCGAACCTCGAAAGTGACTCGCAACATGAAAATTTCTCGATTTTCGTTGAAATTCAGTCAAAAACTGTTGAAACATGCATTTTCATCGTTTTGGACGAACTAACACCCAATCTCTCGATATGCGTTCTCGTCGATGGTCCGTTCGACTCGAACATCGAAACTGACTCAAAAAATAAAAATTTCTCGATTTTCGTTCAAATTCAGTCAAAAAGTGTTGAAACATGCATTTTCATCGTTTCAGACGAAATAACACTCAATCTCCCGATATGCGTTCTCGTCGATGGTCCGTTCGACTCGAACCTCGAAAGTGACTCGCAACATGAAAATTTTTCGATTTTCGTTGAAATTCAGTCAAAAACGGTTGAATCCTGTAATTTCATCGTTTTAGACGAAATAACACTCAATCTCTCGATATGCGCTTTCGTCGATGGTCCGTTCGACTCGAAAATCGAAAGTGACTCGCAACATGGAAATTTCTCGATTTTCGTTGAAATTCAGTCAAAAACTGTTGAATCCTGCATTTTCATCGTTTTAGTCGACCTAACACTCGATATCTTGATTAGAGCTTTCGTCGATGATCCGCTCGACTCGAACATCGAAACTGACTCGCAACATAAAAATTTCTCGATTTTCGTTGAAATTCAGTCAAAAACTGTTGAATCCTGCATTTTCATCGTTTTAGTCGACCTAACACTCGATATCTTCATTAGAGCTTTCGTCGATGATCCGCTCGACTCGAACATCGAAACTGACTCGCAACATGAAAATTTCTCGATTTTCGTTGAATTTCAGTCAAAAACTGTTGAAACGTGCATTTTCATGGTTTTAGACGAACTAACACCCAATCTCTCGATATGCGTTCTCGTCGATGGTCCGTTCGACTCGAACATCGAAACTGACTCAAAAAATGAAAATTTCTCGATTTTCGTTGAAATTCAGTCAAAAACTGATGAATCCTGCATTTTCATCGTTTTAGACGAAATAACACTCAATCTCTCGATATGCGTTCTTGACGATGGTCCGTTCGACTCGAATCTCGAAACAGACTCGCAACATGAAAATTTCTCGATTTTCGTTGAAATTCAGTCAAAAACGGTTGAAACATGCATTTTCAACGTTTTGGACGAAATAACACTCAATCTCGAGATATGCGTTCTCGTCGATTGTCCGTTCGACTCGAACATCGAAACTGACTCAAAACATGAATATTTCTCGATTTTCGTTGAAATTCAGTCAAAAACTGTTGAATCCTGCATTTTCATCGTTTTAGTCGACCTAACACACGATATCTTGATTAGCGCTTTCGTCGATGGTCCGCTCGACTCGAACATCGAAACTGACTCAAAACATGAAAATTTCCCGATTTTCGTTGAAATTCAGTCAAAAACTGTTGAAACATGCATTTTCATCGTTTCAGACGAAATAACATTCAATCTCTCGTTATGCGTTCTCGTCGATGGTCCGTTCGACTCGAACATCGAAAGTGACTCGCAAAATGAAAATTTCTCGTTTTTCGTTGAGATTCAGTCAAAAACTGTTGAATCCTGTATTTTCATCGTTTTAGATGAAATAACACTAAATCTCTCGATATGCGCTTTCGTCGATGGTCCGTTCGATTCGAACCTCGAAACAGACTCGCAACATGAAAATTTCTCGATTTTCGTTGAAATTCAGTCAAAAACTGTTAAAACGTGCATTTTCATGGTTTTAGACGAACTAACACCCAATCTCTCGATATGCGCTTTCGTCAATGGTCCGTTTGACTCGAACATCGAAAGTCACTCGAAACATGAAAATTTCTCGTCTTTCGTTGAAATTCAGTCAAAAACTGTTGAATCCTGCATTTTCATCGTTTCAGACGAAATAACACTCAATCTCTCGATATGCGTTCTCGACGATGGTCCGTTCGACTCGAATCTCGAAACAGACTCGCAACATGAAAATTTCTCGATTTTCGTTGAAATTCAGTCAAAAACGGTTGAAACATGCATTTTCATCGTTTTGGACGAACTAACATCCAATCTCACGATATGCGATTTCGTCGATGGTCCGTTCGACTCGAATCTCGAAAATGACTCGCAACATGAAAATTTTTCGATTTTCGTTGAAATTCAGTCAAAAACTGTTGAAACGTGCATTTTCATCGTTTCAGACGAAATAACACTCAATCTCTCGATATGCGTTCTCGACGATGGTCCGTTCGACTCGAATCTCGAAACAGACTCGCAACATGAAAATTTCTCGATTTTCGTTGAAATTCAGTCAAAAACTGTTGAATCCTGCATTTTCATCGTTTTAGTCGACCTAACACTCGATATCTTGATTAGAGCTTTCGTCGATGATCCGCTCGACTCGAACATCGAATCTGACTCGCAACATGAAAATTTCTCGATTTTCGTTGAAATTCAGTCAAAAACTGTTGAAACGTGCATTTTCATGGTTTTAGACGAACTAACACCCAATCTCTCGATATGCGTTCTCGTCGATGGTCCGTTCGACTCGAACATCGAAACTGACTCAAAAAATGAAAATTTCTCAATTTTCGTTCAAATTCAGTCAAAAAGTGTTGAAACATGCATTTTCATCGTTTCAGACGAAATAACACTCAATCTCCCGATATGCGTTCTCGTCGATGGTCCGTTCGACTCGAACCTCGAAAGTGACTCGCAACATGAAAATTTTTCGATTTTCGTTGAAATTCAGTCAAAAACTGTTGAATCCTGCATTTTCATCGTTTTAGTCGACCTAACACTCGATATCTTGATTAGAGCTTTCGTCGATGATCCGCTCGACTCGAACATCGAAACTGACTCGCAACATGAAAATTTCTCGATTTTCGTTGAAATTCAGTCAAAAACTGTTGAATCCTGCATTTTCATCGTTTTAGTCGACCTAACACTCGATATCTTGATTAGAGCTTTCGTCGATGATCCGCTCGACTCGAACATCGAAACTGACTCGCAACATAAAAATTTCTCGATTTTCGTTGAAATTCAGTCAAAAACTGTTGAATCCTGCATTTTCATCGTTTTAGTCGACCTAACACTCGATATCTTCATTAGAGCTTTCGTCGATGATCCGCTCGACTCGAACATCGAAACTGACTCGCAACATGAAAATTTCTCGATTTTCGTTGAATTTCAGTCAAAAACTGTTGAAACGTGCATTTTCATGGTTTTAGACGAACTAACACCCAATCTCTCGATATGCGTTCTCGTCGATGGTCCGTTCGACTCGAACATCGAAACTGACTCAAAAAATGAAAATTTCTCGATTTTCGTTGAAATTCAGTCAAAAACTGATGAATCCTGCATTTTCATCGTTTTAGACGAAATAACACTCAATCTCTCGATATGCGTTCTTGACGATGGTCCGTTCGACTCGAATCTCGAAACAGACTCGCAACATGAAAATTTCTCGATTTTCGTTGAAATTCAGTCAAAAACGGTTGAAACATGCATTTTCAACGTTTTGGACGAAATAACACTCAATCTCGAGATATGCGTTCTCGTCGATTGTCCGTTCGACTCGAACATCGAAACTGACTCAAAACATGAATATTTCTCGATTTTCGTTGAAATTCAGTCAAAAACTGTTGAATCCTGCATTTTCATCGTTTTAGTCGACCTAACACACGATATCTTGATTAGCGCTTTCGTCGATGGTCCGCTCGACTCGAACATCGAAACTGACTCAAAACATGAAAATTTCCCGATTTTCGTTGAAATTCAGTCAAAAACTGTTGAAACATGCATTTTCATCGTTTCAGACGAAATAACATTCAATCTCTCGTTATGCGTTCTCGTCGATGGTCCGTTCGACTCGAACATCGAAAGTGACTCGCAAAATGAAAATTTCTCGTTTTTCGTTGAGATTCAGTCAAAAACTGTTGAATCCTGTATTTTCATCGTTTTAGATGAAATAACACTAAATCTCTCGATATGCGCTTTCGTCGATGGTCCGTTCGATTCGAACCTCGAAACAGACTCGCAACATGAAAATTTCTCGATTTTCGTTGAAATTCAGTCAAAAACTGTTAAAACGTGCATTTTCATGGTTTTAGACGAACTAACACCCAATCTCTCGATATGCGCTTTCGTCAATGGTCCGTTTGACTCGAACATCGAAAGTCACTCGAAACATGAAAATTTCTCGTCTTTCGTTGAAATTCAGTCAAAAACTGTTGAATCCTGCATTTTCATCGTTTCAGACGAAATAACACTCAATCTCTCGATATGCGTTCTCGACGATGGTCCGTTCGACTCGAATCTCGAAACAGACTCGCAACATGAAAATTTCTCGATTTTCGTTGAAATTCAGTCAAAAACGGTTGAAACATGCATTTTCATCGTTTTGGACGAACTAACATCCAATCTCACGATATGCGATTTCGTCGATGGTCCGTTCGACTCGAATCTCGAAAATGACTCGCAACATGAAAATTTTTCGATTTTCGTTGAAATTCAGTCAAAAACTGTTGAAACGTGCATTTTCATCGTTTCAGACGAAATAACACTCAATCTCTCGATATGCGTTCTCGACGATGGTCCGTTCGACTCGAATCTCGAAACAGACTCGCAACATGAAAATTTCTCGATTTTCGTTGAAATTCAGTCAAAAACTGTTGAATCCTGCATTTTCATCGTTTTAGTCGACCTAACACTCGATATCTTGATTAGAGCTTTCGTCGATGATCCGCTCGACTCGAACATCGAATCTGACTCGCAACATGAAAATTTCTCGATTTTCGTTGAAATTCAGTCAAAAACTGTTGAAACGTGCATTTTCATGGTTTTAGACGAACTAACACCCAATCTCTCGATATGCGTTCTCGTCGATGGTCCGTTCGACTCGAACATCGAAACTGACTCAAAAAATGAAAATTTCTCAATTTTCGTTCAAATTCAGTCAAAAAGTGTTGACACATGCATTTTCATCGTTTCAGACGAAATAACACTCAATCTCCCGATATGCGTTCTCGTCGATGGTCCGTTCGACTCGAACCTCGAAAGTGACTCGCAACATGAAAATTTTTCGATTTTCGTTGAAATTCAGTCAAAAACTGTTGAATCCTGCATTTTCATCGTTTTAGTCGACCTAACACTCGATATCTTGATTAGAGCTTTCGTCGATGATCCGCTCGACTCGAACATCGAAACTGACTCGCAACATGAAAATTTCTCGATTTTCGTTGAAATTCAGTCAAAAACTGTTGAATCCTGCATTTTCATCGTTTTAGTCGACCTAACACTCGATATCTTGATTAGAGCTTTCGTCGATGATCCGCTCGACTCGAACATCGAAACTGACTCGCAACATAAAAATTTCTCGATTTTCGTTGAAATTCAGTCAAAAACTGTTGAAACGTGCATTTTCATGGTTTTAGACGAACTAACACCCAATCTCTCGATATGCGTTCTCGTCGATGGTCCGTTCGACTCGAACATCGAAACTGACTCAAAAAATGAAAATTTCTCGATGTTCGTTCAAATTCAGTCAAAAAGTGTTGAAATATGCATTTTCATCGTTTCAGACGAAATAACACTCAATCTCCCGATATGCGTTCTCGTCGATGGTCCGTTCGACTCGAACCTCGAAAGTGACTCGCAACATGAAAATTTCTCGATTTTCGTTGAAATTCAGTCAAAAACTGTTGAAACATGCATTTTCATCGTTTTGGACGAACTAACACCCAATCTCTCGATATGCGTTCTCGTCGATGGTCCGTTCGACTCGAACATCGAAACTGACTCAAAAAATAAAAATTTCTCGATTTTCGTTCAAATTCAGTCAAAAAGTGTTGAAACATGCATTTTCATCGTTTCAGACGAAATAACACTCAATCTCCCGATATGCGTTCTCGTCGATGGTCCGTTCGACTCGAACCTCGAAAGTGACTCGCAACATGAAAATTTTTCGATTTTCGTTGAAATTCAGTCAAAAACGGTTGAATCCTGTAATTTCATCGTTTTAGACGAAATAACACTCAATCTCTCGATATGCGCTTTCGTCGATGGTCCGTTCGACTCGAAAATCGAAAGTGACTCACAACATGGAAATTTCTCGATTTTCGTTGAAATTCAGTCAAAAACTGTTGAATCCTGCATTTTCATCGTTTTAGTCGACCTAACACTCGATATCTTGATTAGAGCTTTCGTCGATGATCCGCTCGACTCGAACATCGAAACTGACTCGCAACATAAAAATTTCTCGATTTTCGTTGAAATTCAGTCAAAAACTGTTGAATCCTGCATTTTCATCGTTTTAGTCGACCTAACACTCGATATCTTCATTAGAGCTTTCGTCGATGATCCGCTCGACTCGAACCTCGAAAGTGACTCGCAACATGAAAATTTCTCGATTTTCGTTGAAATTCAGTCAAAAACTGTTGAAACATGCATTTTCATCGTTTTGGACGAACTAACACCCAATCTCTCGATATGCGTTCTCGTCGATGGTCCGTTCGACTCGAACATCGAAACTGACGCAAAAAATAAAAATTTCTCGATTTTCGTTCAAATTCAGTCAAAAAGTGTTGAAACATGCATTTTCATCGTTTCAGACGAAATAACACTCAATCTCCCGATATGCGTTCTCGTCGATGGTCCGTTCGACTCGAACCTCGAAAGTGACTCGCAACATGAAAATTTTTCGATTTTCGTTGAAATTCAGTCAAAAACGGTTGAATCCTGTAATTTCATCGTTTTAGACGAAATAACACTCAATCTCTCGATATGCGCTTTCGTCGATGGTCCGTTCGACTCGAAAATCGAAAGTGACTCACAACATGGAAATTTCTCGATTTTCGTTGAAATTCAGTCAAAAACTGTTGAATCCTGCATTTTCATCGTTTTAGTCGACCTAACACTCGATATCTTGATTAGAGCTTTCGTCGATGATCCGCTCGACTCGAACATCGAAACTGACTCGCAACATAAAAATTTCTCGATTTTCGTTGAAATTCAGTCAAAAACTGTTGAATCCTGCATTTTCATCGTTTTAGTCGACCTAACACTCGATATCTTCATTAGAGCTTTCGTCGATGATCCGCTCGACTCGAACATCGAAACTGACTCGCAACATGAAAATTTCTCGATTTTCGTTGAATTTCAGTCAAAAACTGTTGAAACGTGCATTTTCATGGTTTTAGACGAACTAACACCCAATCTCTCGATATGCGTTCTCGTCGATGGTCCGTTCGACTCGAACATCGAAACTGACTCAAAAAATGAAAATTTCTCGATTTTCGTTGAAATTCAGTCAAAAACTGATGAATCCTGCATTTTCATCGTTTTAGACGAAATAACACTCAATCTCTCGATATGCGTTCTCGTCGATGGTCCGTTCGACTCGAACATCGAAACTGACTCAAAAAATAAAAATTTCTCGATTTTCGTTCAAATTCAGTCAAAAAGTGTTGAAACATGCATTTTCATCGTTTCAGACGAAATAACACTCAATCTCCCGATATGCGTTCTCGTCGATGGTCCGTTCGACTCGAACCTCGAAAGTGACTCGCAACATGAAAATTTTTCGATTTTCGTTGAAATTCAGTCAAAAACGGTTGAATCCTGTAATTTCATCGTTTTAGACGAAATAACACTCAATCTCTCGATATGCGCTTTCGTCGATGGTCGTTCGACTCGAAAATCGAAAGTGACTCGCAACATGGAAATTTCTCGATTTTCGTTGAAATTCAGTCAAAAACTGTTGAATCCTGCATTTTCATCGTTTTAGTCGACCTAACACTCGATATCTTGATTAGAGCTTTCGTCGATGATCCCGCTCGACTCGAACATCGAAACTGACTCGCAACATGAAAATTTCCCGATTTTCGTTTGAAATTCAGTCAAAAACTGATGAATCCTGCATTTTCATCGTTTTAGACGAAATAACACTCAATCTCTCGATATGCGTTCTTGACGATGGTCCGTCGACTCGAATCTCGAAACAGACTCGCAACATGAAAATTTCTCGATTTTCGTTGAAATTCAGTCAAAAACGGTTGAAACATGCATTTTCATCGTTTTGGACGAAATAACACTCAATCTCGAGATATGCGTTCTCGTCGATTGTCCGTTCGACTCGAACATCGAAACTGACTCAAAACATGAATATTTCTCGATTTTCGTTGAAATTCAGTCAAAAACTGTTGAATCCTGCATTTTCATCGTTTTAGTCGACCTAACACACGATATCTTTGATTAGCGCTTTCGTCGATAGTCCGTTCGACTCGAACCTCGAAAGTGACTCTCAAATTGAAAATTTCCCGATTTTCGTTGAAAATTCAGTCAAAAACTGTAGAAACATGCATTTTCATCGTTTTAGGTCGACCTAACACTCGATATCTTGATTAGCGCTTTCGTCGATGGTCCGCTCGACTCGAACATCGAAACTGACTCAAAACATGGAAAATTTCCCGATTTTCGTTGAAATTCAGTCAAAAACTGTTGAAAACATGCATTTTCATCGTTTCAGACGAAATAACATTCAATCTCTCGTTATGCGTTCTCGTCGATGGTCCGTTCGACTCGACATCGAAAGTGACTCGCAAAATGAAAATTTCTCGTTTTTCGTTGAGATTCAGTCAAAAACTGTTGAATCCTGTATTTTCATCGTTTTAGATGAAATAACACTAAATCTCTCGATATGCGCTTTCGTCGATGGTCCGTTCGATTCGAACCTCGAAACAGACTCGCAACATGAAAATTTCTCGATTTTCGTTGAAATTCAGTCAAAAACTGTTAAAACGTGCATTTTCATGGTTTTAGACGAACTAACACCCAATCTCTCGATATGCGCTTTCGTCAATGGTCCGTTTGACTCGAACATCGAAAGTCACTCGAAACATGAAAATTTCTCGTCTTTCGTTGAAATTCAGTCAAAAACTGTTGAATCCTGCATTTTCATCGTTTCAGACGAAATAACACTCAATCTCTCGTTATGCGTTCTCGTCGATGGTCCGTTCGACTCGAACCTCGAAAGTGACTCGCAACATGAAAATTTCTCGATTTTCGTTGAAATTCAGTCAAAAACTGTTGAAACATGCATTTTCATCGTTTTGGACGAACTAACACCCAATCTCTCGATATGCGTTCTCGTCGATGGTCCGTTCGACTCGAACATCGAAACTGACTCAAAAAATAAAAATTTCTCGATTTTCGTTCAAATTCAGTCAAAAAGTGTTGAAACATGCATTTTCATCGTTTCAGACGAAATAACACTCAATCTCCCGATATGCGTTCTCGTCGATGGTCCGTTCGACTCGAACCTCGAAAGTGACTCGCAACATGAAATTTTTCGATTTTCGTTGAAATTCAGTCAAAAACGGTTGAATCCTGTAATTTCATCGTTTTAGACGAAATAACACTCAATCTCTCGATATGCGCTTTCGTCGATGGTCCGTTCGACTCGAAAATCGAAAGTGACTCGCAACATGGAAATTTCTCGATTTTCGTTGAAATTCAGTCAAAAACTGTTGAATCCTGCATTTTCATCGTTTTAGTCGACCTAACACTCGATATCTTGATTAGAGCTTTCGTCGATGATCCGCTCGACTCGAACATCGAAACTGACTCGCAACATAAAAATTTCTCGATTTTCGTTGAAATTCAGTCAAAAACTGTTGAATCCTGCATTTTCATCGTTTTAGTCGACCTAACACTCGATATCTTCATTAGAGCTTTCGTCGATGATCCGCTCGACTCGAACATCGAAACTGACTCGCAACATGAAAATTTCTCGATTTTCGTTGAATTTCAGTCAAAAACTGTTGAAACGTGCATTTTCATGGTTTTAGACGAACTAACACCCAATCTCTCGATATGCGTTCTCGTCGATGGTCCGTTCGACTCGAACATCGAAACTGACTCAAAAAATGAAAATTTCTCGATTTTCGTTGAAATTCAGTCAAAAACTGATGAATCCTGCATTTTCATCGTTTTAGACGAAATAACACTCAATCTCTCGATATGCGTTCTTGACGATGGTCCGTTCGACTCGAATCTCGAAACAGACTCGCAACATGAAAATTTCTCGATTTTCGTTGAAATTCAGTCAAAAACGGTTGAAACATGCATTTTCAACGTTTTGGACGAAATAACACTCAATCTCGAGATATGCGTTCTCGTCGATTGTCCGTTCGACTCGAACATCGAAACTGACTCAAAACATGAATATTTCTCGATTTTCGTTGAAATTCAGTCAAAAACTGTTGAATCCTGCATTTTCATCGTTTTAGTCGACCTAACACACGATATCTTGATTAGCGCTTTCGTCGATGGTCCGCTCGACTCGAACATCGAAACTGACTCAAAACATGAAAATTTCCCGATTTTCGTTGAAATTCAGTCAAAAACTGTTGAAACATGCATTTTCATCGTTTCAGACGAAATAACATTCAATCTCTCGTTATGCGTTCTCGTCGATGGTCCGTTCGACTCGAACATCGAAAGTGACTCGCAAAATGAAAATTTCTCGTTTTTCGTTGAGATTCAGTCAAAAACTGTTGAATCCTGTATTTTCATCGTTTTAGATGAAATAACACTAAATCTCTCGATATGCGCTTTCGTCGATGGTCCGTTCGATTCGAACCTCGAAACAGACTCGCAACATGAAAATTTCTCGATTTTCGTTGAAATTCAGTCAAAAACTGTTAAAACGTGCATTTTCATGGTTTTAGACGAACTAACACCCAATCTCTCGATATGCGCTTTCGTCAATGGTCCGTTTGACTCGAACATCGAAAGTCACTCGAAACATGAAAATTTCTCGTCTTTCGTTGAAATTCAGTCAAAAACTGTTGAATCCTGCATTTTCATCGTTTCAGACGAAATAACACTCAATCTCTCGATATGCGTTCTCGACGATGGTCCGTTCGACTCGAATCTCGAAACAGACTCGCAACATGAAAATTTCTCGATTTTCGTTGAAATTCAGTCAAAAACGGTTGAAACATGCATTTTCATCGTTTTGGACGAACTAACATCCAATCTCACGATATGCGATTTCGTCGATGGTCCGTTCGACTCGAATCTCGAAAATGACTCGCAACATGAAAATTTTTCGATTTTCGTTGAAATTCAGTCAAAAACTGTTGAAACGTGCATTTTCATCGTTTCAGACGAAATAACACTCAATCTCTCGATATGCGTTCTCGACGATGGTCCGTTCGACTCGAATCTCGAAACAGACTCGCAACATGAAAATTTCTCGATTTTCGTTGAAATTCAGTCAAAAACTGTTGAATCCTGCATTTTCATCGTTTTAGTCGACCTAACACTCGATATCTTGATTAGAGCTTTCGTCGATGATCCGCTCGACTCGAACATCGAATCTGACTCGCAACATGAAAATTTCTCGATTTTCGTTGAAATTCAGTCAAAAACTGTTGAAACGTGCATTTTCATGGTTTTAGACGAACTAACACCCAATCTCTCGATATGCGTTCTCGTCGATGGTCCGTTCGACTCGAACATCGAAACTGACTCAAAAAATGAAAATTTCTCAATTTTCGTTCAAATTCAGTCAAAAAGTGTTGAAACATGCATTTTCATCGTTTCAGACGAAATAACACTCAATCTCCCGATATGCGTTCTCGTCGATGGTCCGTTCGACTCGAACCTCGAAAGTGACTCGCAACATGAAAATTTTTCGATTTTCGTTGAAATTCAGTCAAAAACTGTTGAATCCTGCATTTTCATCGTTTTAGTCGACCTAACACTCGATATCTTGATTAGAGCTTTCGTCGATGATCCGCTCGACTCGAACATCGAAACTGACTCGCAACATGAAAATTTCTCGATTTTCGTTGAAATTCAGTCAAAAACTGTTGAATCCTGCATTTTCATCGTTTTAGTCGACCTAACACTCGATATCTTGATTAGAGCTTTCGTCGATGATCCGCTCGACTCGAACATCGAAACTGACTCGCAACATAAAAATTTCTCGATTTTCGTTGAAATTCAGTCAAAAACTGTTGAATCCTGCATTTTCATCGTTTTAGTCGACCTAACACTCGATATCTTCATTAGAGCTTTCGTCGATGATCCGCTCGACTCGAACATCGAAACTGACTCGCAACATGAAAATTTCTCGATTTTCGTTGAATTTCAGTCAAAAACTGTTGAAACGTGCATTTTCATGGTTTTAGACGAACTAACACCCAATCTCTCGATATGCGTTCTCGTCGATGGTCCGTTCGACTCGAACATCGAAACTGACTCAAAAAATGAAAATTTCTCAATTTTCGTTCAAATTCAGTCAAAAAGTGTTGAAACATGCATTTTCATCGTTTCAGACGAAATAACACTCAATCTCCCGATATGCGTTCTCGTCGATGGTCCGTTCGACTCGAACCTCGAAAGTGACTCGCAACATGAAAATTTTTCGATTTTCGTTGAAATTCAGTCAAAAACTGTTGAATCCTGCATTTTCATCGTTTTAGTCGACCTAACACTCGATATCTTGATTAGAGCTTTCGTCGATGATCCGCTCGACTCGAACATCGAAACTGACTCGCAACATGAAAATTTCTCGATTTTCGTTGAAATTCAGTCAAAAACTGTTGAATCCTGCATTTTCATCGTTTTAGTCGACCTAACACTCGATATCTTGATTAGAGCTTTCGTCGATGATCCGCTCGACTCGAACATCGAAACTGACTCGCAACATAAAAATTTCTCGATTTTCGTTGAAATTCAGTCAAAAACTGTTGAATCCTGCATTTTCATCGTTTTAGTCGACCTAACACTCGATATCTTCATTAGAGCTTTCGTCGATGATCCGCTCGACTCGAACATCGAAACTGACTCGCAACATGAAAATTTCTCGATTTTCGTTGAATTTCAGTCAAAAACTGTTGAAACGTGCATTTTCATGGTTTTAGACGAACTAACACCCAATCTCTCGATATGCGTTCTCGTCGATGGTCCGTTCGACTCGAACATCGAAACTGACTCAAAAAATGAAAATTTCTCGATTTTCGTTGAAATTCAGTCAAAAACTGATGAATCCTGCATTTTCATCGTTTTAGACGAAATAACACTCAATCTCTCGATATGCGTTCTTGACGATGGTCCGTTCGACTCGAATCTCGAAACAGACTCGCAACATGAAAATTTCTCGATTTTCGTTGAAATTCAGTCAAAAACGGTTGAAACATGCATTTTCAACGTTTTGGACGAAATAACACTCAATCTCGAGATATGCGTTCTCGTCGATTGTCCGTTCGACTCGAACATCGAAACTGACTCAAAACATGAATATTTCTCGATTTTCGTTGAAATTCAGTCAAAAACTGTTGAATCCTGCATTTTCATCGTTTTAGTCGACCTAACACACGATATCTTGATTAGCGCTTTCGTCGATGGTCCGCTCGACTCGAACATCGAAACTGACTCAAAACATGAAAATTTCCCGATTTTCGTTGAAATTCAGTCAAAAACTGTTGAAACATGCAATTTTCATCGTTTCAGACGAAATAACATTCAATCTCTCGTTATGCGTTCTCGTCGATGGTCCGTTCGACTCGAACATCGAAAGTGACTCGCAAAATGAAAATTTCTCGTTTTTCGTTGAGATTCAGTCAAAAACTGTTGAATCCTGTATTTTCATCGTTTTAGATGAAATAACACTAAATCTCTCGATATGCGCTTTCGTCGATGGTCCGTTCGATTCGAACCTCGAAACAGACTCGCAACATGAAAATTTCTCGATTTTCGTTGAAATTCAGTCAAAAACTGTTAAAACGTGCATTTTCATGGTTTTAGACGAACTAACACCCAATCTCTCGATATGCGCTTTCGTCAATGGTCCGTTTGACTCGAACATCGAAAGTCACTCGAAACATGAAAATTTCTCGTCTTTCGTTGAAATTCAGTCAAAAACTGTTGAATCCTGCATTTTCATCGTTTCAGACGAAATAACACTCAATCTCTCGATATGCGTTCTCGACGATGGTCCGTTCGACTCGAATCTCGAAACAGACTCGCAACATGAAAATTTCTCGATTTTCGTTGAAATTCAGTCAAAAACGGTTGAAACATGCATTTTCATCGTTTTGGACGAACTAACATCCAATCTCACGATATGCGATTTCGTCGATGGTCCGTTCGACTCGAATCTCGAAAATGACTCGCAACATGAAAATTTTTCGATTTTCGTTGAAATTCAGTCAAAAACTGTTGAAACGTGCATTTTCATCGTTTCAGACGAAATAACACTCAATCTCTCGATATGCGTTCTCGACGATGGTCCGTTCGACTCGAATCTCGAAACAGACTCGCAACATGAAAATTTCTCGATTTTCGTTGAAATTCAGTCAAAAACTGTTGAATCCTGCATTTTCATCGTTTTAGTCGACCTAACACTCGATATCTTGATTAGAGCTTTCGTCGATGATCCGCTCGACTCGAACATCGAATCTGACTCGCAACATGAAAATTTCTCGATTTTCGTTGAAATTCAGTCAAAAACTGTTGAAACGTGCATTTTCATGGTTTTAGACGAACTAACACCCAATCTCTCGATATGCGTTCTCGTCGATGGTCCGTTCGACTCGAACATCGAAACTGACTCAAAAAATGAAAATTTCTCAATTTTCGTTCAAATTCAGTCAAAAAGTGTTGAAACATGCATTTTCATCGTTTCAGACGAAATAACACTCAATCTCCCGATATGCGTTCTCGTCGATGGTCCGTTCGACTCGAACCTCGAAAGTGACTCGCAACATGAAAATTTTTCGATTTTCGTTGAAATTCAGTCAAAAACTGTTGAATCCTGCATTTTCATCGTTTTAGTCGACCTAACACTCGATATCTTGATTAGAGCTTTCGTCGATGATCCGCTCGACTCGAACATCGAAACTGACTCGCAACATGAAAATTTCTCGATTTTCGTTGAAATTCAGTCAAAAACTGTTGAATCCTGCATTTTCATCGTTTTAGTCGACCTAACACTCGATATCTTGATTAGAGCTTTCGTCGATGATCCGCTCGACTCGAACATCGAAACTGACTCGCAACAT